>OY282496.1:5734915-10534915 GCA_958295605.1 Ajuga chamaepitys
TCCCCATGCGTAATTGTTGACTTCATCCAACTTCTCTATAAATTGGACGTAAGTCGTGTTGGCATATCCCGTGGTGGTGGTGACTATAAAACCCTACACAAGCATCAACAAAATGGCCTTTTTCCTTCTTTCTTTATCTTCGGTTTGGTCGAGAGCTATCGCCTTCAATTCTGTAAACTTGATAGTAGTTTTTGGTTGCCTTTAGAAGACCTGTTTAAAAGCTTTCAGGTCACGGGTTGTTTCACATATCACTGGTTCGCCTGTAATGGGCAATCCAGTTAGATATAAGACATCCTCTAGCGTGATGCCTATCTTGAGGCTCCCGAAGTTGAAGATGGAAGATTCCTTATCATAGTGACTGTAAAGGTCTGGAAGGGCCTTTGTCAGCAATTGTGAGTATGGGAGCTTGAGCAACTGGAATAGGCAAGTACCCGACGTAGACTCTTCTAGGAGTTCTGCTCGAAAATATGTCTTTCTCTAGCTCTTTGAAGAGTTCATTGATTGTCAGTAACTTCGAAACCATTTTTAGTACTGCACAAACAAACAATTATACATTTTCATCATTACGTCTATTTTTTAAATGAATGTGAAAATTCATAGGATACACCATATTACACATTTAAAAAACACTGAATAACTCCAGATAAGTCTTTAAAAATAATGTATACACAGGACATATCTAGCAAATGATTTCAGAATATAAGTTTACACATAGAATTAACCGACTCTACATATCAGGTTTATTCACCTACATATTAGGTTTATTCACCTCACCTGATCAAACTAATATCCAACTAATATTATAATACCTTTTACCCAAAATTTCTTTTGGGTAAGCAACAGCATCTACCTTTTTAAGTACCTTTCCAAGTACCGGGTCAGCAACCACTCGCTGCTTTGAGCCTTCCTCAGTTGCTCTTCGTTTTTGTGCACGTCCATTATGTGGTTCGATAATGGAGGATTCATAGGGGGACGTCCTCTTTAGAGATTTTGAAGAGATTACTGGAGATTCCATGAAAGCAGCATCGTAATGAATGTTATCACAATCTTTTTTGCTTCGGTTATGCACCATCGCCTCGACCTGTCGAACCTGGAATTGCATCTTTCTACAACAATTTGACGTTGATGGTTTGCTGGCTATTACATCATCACCTGCTCGTGAACTCTGCAAATAGAAAGACTAGAAGATCAGAGAGCAAATTTAGGAACTATTTACTAGAAAAAACGGCAGTTTCATCGCCTGAGATTCTACAGCTATAATTAGCATTCAAGACAGATTACTAGCAATTCATCATATGAGAAGAACAGAATCAAAAAAAAGCAACCCATGGAGAATGATTTAGAAGAAAGCAAACTAGCGAAAAACAAGAAAACAAAAGACTACGTACGGTAAAAAATGCTTTCCTAACGCCAAGAGAAGAAGCCAATCCAGAAATTCTTATAAATTTAAGTAGAAATGACGAGGAAAAATATTCCAATGATAACAAAAAGTTAAAAACTCCAAATACCTTTCCCATTAGAATCCATTTGTTATCACGCCATGTTTGTCTCAACCTGATAATCGATCTGTCAACAACTAATTCCTGTGAGCAGCCAAGCAGCCTTACTAAATATTGATTCTGGAACGAAGCAACATTAACATAGGTCTTAGTCTTTTTACTTTCTTTTCTCCGGCTTCTAGAATATTCAAGATGGCAGCAATCTTCCAAGAATATCGATAGAACACCTCAACAATGTCTCCAGTATTGAAAATCTCGACACCTTGCACTGGAGGAGGGCATGGTCTCATAAGCCTCCTTGGAACCATCTCGACCAAATGGTCCCTCACTGTACCAGGATGATAATCATACTGAACGCTGTAAGTATGGCCATGGGCAGACAACACTTCCGCCGGAAGCCACGAAATGGGCACCTCCTTAGTGTTCATAACCTCCACCTTATCCCCATTTTTGAATCTCATTCTCCTTTGAAAACCTGTAACAGTAGAAAAATACGATTCAGATAACGGCAAATTTCAGAACTAATCAAATAACATTATTAAGCAGATCTTACAACCAAACAACCACATATCTTTAAATTTTACCTCGTGGGGATTTTGGAAACATGAGTTATTGAAACAATAAACCGTTGCCTCACCAAATATAAAACACAATCAGTTGACCAACCAACTTTCAGTTTTCGATTTCTTAAATGGTTATTGGAAAATCATCATAAGGTTTCAGTTTTTGATTTCTCAAATAAAAACTCTTTTCACCATTAAAATCTTGGAAACCCTACATATTACAATGAATTACATAAATAAAACCCCAGCCCCGAAGATAAAAGATCATCGAAAATCAGTTAAAATACATATATTACAAACAAAAATTCAGCTTCCAATTAAACTATTCAAATACTACTATACTTGAACAACAAAAATACTTTATCCAATTTTGAAGAACGAGTTATTACTTGGTTTCAGAAAAAGTTTTAACCTACGTAAATTCCAAAACAACCATATTCTTCAACTGAATCCAATTGTCCATCAAAAACTTGCAAGTACAACAATAAAATCGAAATAGAATAGAATCTAAACAACATAATTATAAGAAATATGCACAAATTTTAAGATTTCTGACAAAATCCCTAAATTCCGACAACTAATTGGGGAATTTAGTTAGATAGTGTTTGCAAAAATATTTCTCTCTCTAAAATCTCAAACCAGATCTAAGTTTCCCCCCTCTTCATCTCCTTTCCTGCTCTGCCATACGCCCTCGCCCTCTGGTCAGTCCTCCGCCGGCGACCCCATGGTCGTTGGCGAGCCCGCACCTCCCGTCCTTCCGGTTTCTTCTTGCTCTTATCTTTTCCGAGTGCTTCGTCCAGCAGCAGCAACAGATCTGATGTTCATTTTTCTTTTCGGACGGAGCTAGGTCCTTCCTTCAGGGGAAGGTTTGTTTTTGTTGGTGAAGGCGGGCGTGGTGGATTAATGGCTGACGGAGGCAACAGGACGGCAACAGTGTCGGCGACTGCAGCACCAGCGTCGGCGGCAGCAACCGCCCTGTGACGGGTGCGCGGCGGTAATGGAAAGCAAGATGGAGGGGGGGCTCCCATTTATTTTATTTTCTTTTTCTCATTTAGTACTTGTTATTTTCTGTTTTCTTTGTTCGGTTTGCTTTCCTTGTTTTGGATTTCTTGGGTGGGATCAGGTTCAAGAACGATCAGATTTTAGCAGTAGGTTGCTTAGCATCAGTTCTGGCTAGATTGGTTGTCTTTTGAATTGTTTGTCTCTGCCTTAGATCTTGCAGGGTTTCCCTTTTGTGGAAATGTATTGTCTCCTCATTGTAGGAGTGTCCGATCTCCTTTTCTGGAGTGTTTGATACCCAACGCCCTTTTGGGATTGTCGTTCGGGGATCCGGTTCCATTTGAACTACCTTGGTGGTTTGAATGGACCATTTGGTCAGTGGATCACGTGATGTACTTGTATTGAGTTGATATGAATCTATCGTTCCGAAAAAAAAAAAAAAAAAGGTCGATCAATTGGAAAAAGAAAATGATACATTAGAAACATAATCTTAAATCGGAAGAATCACTGACCTTTTCGTCGAATTAGCAGAGATATAAGATCAGCGCAGTCTGAATTGGATGATTTTAATCTCTGACGCTCTTTGCAAACAGATTTTGAATTTCAGATTTAAGGACTAGGGTTTGTTTCTTTAGCTTGGGGACAAATAAATTGGGGACAGAAAATCTATATATATATATATATAAAAGTAAAATGAGGGTATTGATGTCATTTTACCTTTTCCTCCAAAATTTTTACACTATGTAATTGATAACTTTTTCTTATTTTTGTAATTCATAACTTTTTTTTTTTAAATGCAAATAGTTTTTTCATTTTTAATCCGATTTTTATGCATAATATACCAAATTATTCATCTTTTTACGATTTTCGATTTGACATCCATATCACATATGTTATAATGAGATATTTGATTTGAATAAACGGATTTTTTGTTGGTTAATTATTTATGTTAAAGTCGATGTTTATGTGAATTAGAATAATATTTTGGTTTGAGTTGCAACTAAAATTACTAAAATAATTTCTTTTATAAAAAATTTGAGTATTTTTTTATAAAAATAAAATTAATCAATTTATTTTAATTTACATGAATTTTTAAATATTTTTGTTATTTAAGTTATGCAGGGAAAAAAACCATTGTTTAAATAATGAAGCCCTTCTTTATTAAATCAAAGGCAAAAAAAAAAAATATCTATTTTATAGTCAACTTATTAAATCATCAAATTGGCTAATATATTTTTGTTTTACGAAAGTACATAAGCTTTGAGTATATATATAATTATATATTAAATTTGTTATTGAAATTATTTTTAATTACCTTATAGATTTTTAATAATGTGTATTTTGTTAAAATGACTTTTTTAAGGAAATTTATTCTTTGCAGCCTAAATTGTGACATTTGTTACACTTTGAAATATTTTTTAATTTTTTGCTTTCACTAAAATTTCAGTTATATGTTTTTACACTTTGTAAGCTAAATTATATTTTGACACGCTAATCAACATCAAATGTCTTTTTGACTCTTAACAATTTAAATTACTTTGTTCGCATTGATCAATTTCTATCTTCAATAAATAACTATTTATAAGAAAAATATAACATTTATACAAACAATTTACAATACCAAAACAAATAAGAAAATATTCAAATTTTGAAGAACTCACATAATTTAATTTGTTATTCAAATTATTAAATAACTTTTGAATTTATTTTGTTAAAATAAGAATTTATTAAATAAAAAATATTTAAATATATTTGGAATTACTAAATGAAATGTTAAAAGTTGCAAATGAAAATCCAACTTTATAAAGAGAAAATTAAATATATATATATATATATATATATATATATATATATATATAATTAGAACTTGAAAGTTTATTTAGATAAATTAAAAAGATATAAAATAAAAGCAGAGACATAAAGAAAAAAATACTAAGTTTTACATTACATATGAAATATCCAAATAAAATATCATTGTACCTTTTATTATATATTTCATGGTTATTTTAGTTATTTATAGTTAGAATTTAAAAATAAAAAAAAAATCTATATTTTATATATATATATATATATATATATAAGCCACAGTATGTATAACTCTGTAAGTTTCACTTTGTAGCCTAAAATTTTAGACTATTATTGGTAAGTTATTACATTTGGTAAGAATCAAAATTTATTTTACTTTTTAAAGTTGCAAATATCTTTTTTAATTTCTAATCTATTTATTATGTACCACCTCCGTTTTTTAAATGTTCTTTTAACTTTTGTGTTTTGTTTATAATTAAATGTTCTTTTAGCTTTTTTCTTTTTTCACAATTTTTCCTATACTTACCCTTTTATTATCCCTAAAAATTCTCACATTATGTAACCTACCATATAATTAGATAAAAATAGTAAGGAAATATGGAGAAAATTAAGGGATTTAAGGGAAGAGAGAAAAATCTAAAAATGAACTTATTTGTCCACTCCCTCTACTCCATAATTTTCTTATCCAAGTCAAAAATTGAGGTAGTATACTCTATTAAATTAATCATCTTTTGACGATGTTTGATTTGACATCCATATGATATATATATATATATATATATATATATATATATAATAAGGTATTCTATTTAAAATATTAGATTATTTGTTCATTTATTATTTGAGTTAAGATTTTAGTGTTTATTGTGGGTTGTACATTAAATATAGAATTGGTTCGCAATACAATAAAAAATCATTCAAATGATTATCTTTTTAATATAATTTTACTTAATTATTTCATGAAAACAAAAACTAATCAATTTGTTTTATCTGACATGAATTGTCTCAAGTTCTCTTCATTTATTACATTGAGAGAAAAATCAATGTATATATAATTGAACACATAATTTATTGAATTAAAAGCGATGGTTAATATTTGATTTATAATCAGCGTATTAAATTATTAAATTGGCCAATGTTTATTTGTTATAATAATTATTTTTGTTGATAAATCACAAAACTATGACTTTTGTTTATATATATATATAACTTTATATATAACAACTAATCTTAATTTTTTACTACTTTTTTTTTACATGTATTATTGTTATTGGTTTATAAATAATTACACTTTGCATCCTAAACTATGATTTTATACAAGTTGCAATTAAATTTCTTTTAATAAGCAAAATTAACCAACTTGATTATGTCTTTTTTTTACAATAACCAATTTCAATTATATCTTTTTTTCACATTTTGCAACCTAATTTTTTTTTTTTACATTAACCAATGTGTATCTTTAAATATATCTATTATTTACAATACAAATGTATAATTTAATTGAAACTTTAATTTTAATATATATATGAAAGTATTAAGAAATATCGAAGAACTCATATGTTTTATTTTATTATTCCAACTATTGAATAACTTTTGAATTTTATTTTGTCATTCTTCGTATATCTAAAATACCAAGTAAAGTATTAAAACTTGCAAATAAGATTTTTTAAAAGTAAATAGTTATAGTTAGAATTTAAAACTTTATTTAGATAAATTTAAATATTTAAAGTAAAAATGAAAAAAAAATAAAGAAAATTAAATTTCTTATAACATTATTCAATTTATTTTATTTAATAATATGAGTTTATATTTAGATATTTATGTTAGTTTTAACACTCATAATTAATTAAGATATTATGCATATAGGTGGAGAATGATACAGACACACTAAATGTGTGTTTGGATTTCAAAGATAAGAAATATTCATTTTGAAAAAGATTTTTTTTATATTTGATATTAATATATTATATATATACATATATATATACACGTACACACACCTATATATAAAGTAAGTTATATTAAATTCACATATACTGTGCGAAAAACTTATATTTACATTACTTATAATTTTATTTATATATTTAAAAAAGTTATTTTATTAGGATAAAACGATCATATATTTAAATATTAGATTATATCATATTTAAGGGTATTAATTTTTAAATAAATTTCCGTGCATCGCACGGAAGTATTACTAGTATATATCTAAAAGAAAAATGAAACAAAAATATATATTCGAGTAGAGGGTAATATGGACCCGTCCAAAAAAAAAAAAAAGTGGAGGGTAATATAGGTATTATGATAAATGTTGGTTCGAAACCCAATCAACACTAGAAAAAGTAGGGGGTGCGTAATGTACGCCGTATGGGCACTACCTAATTCTGTGTTGGAGATTTACAGAATACAAACTCACGCGCCTCGTTCTAACGTGTGATTCACTTCCTCACGTTATTGGCATTATCACTAAATATTTTTTGGATGGATATGAAAAGTTAAAAACTGCAACTAACAATTAACAAACCTATTACACTAAATTCAACAATTTTTGGATTATCTATGATCGAAAATCAAACCAAATTATTTGAAACTTATTTTAAAAGAATTTATTAAAACCTTATTTGAATTAGATTCGACATGTACATTTTTATGTTGAAAGATGATTCTTTTGGACAGTTCCTTTGGCGTAAATTTAAAGAGGGACCTGGTAATAAAACGTATGAGCTTGGATAGTACCTTTTTCTCCTTTAAAAAGGGTTCAAGACAATATATCATTTGTCCAAAACAATTGATAAATTGAACCTCCAAACACATTGTAAAAATGAAACTAATGTGACTTGTATATATATAAGATTCTATTCCTAAGTGGCTATTTGGAGTGGGATGTGATGGAATGTGCCCCGTCCGCTAGAGCACATCCACGGTTGGTCCATCCATAAAGGTATTTTTGTTTAAGGGTGTACTAGGGTATGATGTGCACTGTAAATGTCACATCAATATGTTTTAGGTGATGTAAGTAGTGATTGGTTGATTGGATAATGATAAAAAAATGTATTTGAAATTGTAAAAGATGATGTAAATTATTAGGTAATGATAAAAAAATGAATTGAGAATTGTAAAAGGTGATGTAGATAATAGGAGGTGGATGGACAATCCGGATGGCTGATCCATAAAATGAAATACAAGCGGATCAGATCATCCCCAATTCGGATTGCCCAATTTCAATCCAAATATGCCCTAAGGAATGTAATATGTGTACTCTTTGAAAAATCGACGTCCACTTTTCCCTTTTCAAATTACTATATCCTGAAAAACGGACACAAACCTCGATTCGTTCACGTTTGCTAGTCCAAGGCTCAACCATGAACCCTGCAAATTTTTCAAGAACTTAGAATTCCTATTAAATCATACCATAATCTATGTTTCCAGTCAAACCATAATCTATATTTACTCTTGTTAGAGCCACATATCTATTTCCTACTTAGATTAGGACAAATATAACTAAAATATTTTATGAGACAAGGATAATTAAAATGTTTTATGAGCAATAGAACTTTTGTTTAAGTCCACTGGCTACATCTATAAATATGACTCATTATAAATCATTATTTTTGGATAATATAATAGAAGTATAATTTATTTCTCTGAAATCTTCGTGGTTCATTATCTAATTATTGGTAATCCAACATCATACATCAACATTGCGTGAATAACTTTTCATATTTGATAAAAGTTAAAGTCTGGTTAAATCATACGTATATATATATGTATATATTTAAATAATAAAATAATTATTTCTCAAAATTACTCAAGCTCGACATATACTTAGCTTGCTTATAAACTCGACTTGGTTAATAACCGAATAACTAAAATATAACCCTTAAAACTAGATGCACTAAAACAAACTTGAACAATGGTGGCGTATTTAACTAGACTTAGCCATACTAATTATGACTTGGGGATTACGGTCTATTATTCACAAAGTTCCATGTGCACTAGTTGCATAGTGTAATTCGAGTTGTGTATTTTGATTTATGTTTAAAGGTATTATTTGTTATGGGTAAAACTCTACATATGTATTTCCCTAGAACAAGTAATACTTTTAAACATAAATAGTGATATCTTATCACCATGATACATTTACCATAACATATACTCCCTCCGTCCTGAATGAATTTGCACTGACAAGTGGACACACATATTAAAGAAAAGTTGTTTTTTGGGTCATGTTGGTTTTTCCTATCTTTTTGTTTTATTTGGTAAATAAAGGTGCATTGTAGGATAGAATTTGTGAGATTTGTTTATTTTTTAAGAAAGTGTGCAAATTATTTGGGATCAACCAAAATGAAAATATGCAAGTTCATTCGGGACGGAGAGAGTAATATCTTTAGGAATGGATATTAATATCTTTTGGCCCATGACCAAAATTACACGGATTTAAAATTTTTATAACTTGTGCACAGGAGACTTCTCCTATTAGTCAACTCAATTGTTTTTCATTTTTCTCTTTTTAAGTTTTCTCTCTGTTAGAGATTAAAGCACGTAAAACACATATACACGTATATGGGAATCGATATACCTCAATTGAGTTGCAGCGGAACGTATTCTGTTGATTCCCAAATTGATGGATCGTACACTTGATTCGTCTACAAGCCCGTATGGACGAATACTACTAGAGCATCCGCCGTCGTCTTCACACCCTAGACTCTTGGAGGACTCCGGTGATTCTCCAAGATAGAGAATTAGAGAGAAAAGGGAGAAAAGGGAGAAAAATGTATTCTGTGGATTAATTTTCCGTAGTATACGAATACCAGTATATTCGTATATATACTAGTATGGGAGAGATCTATCTCCTATTATGGATAAGATCTCCATCCCTATCGGGAATATATCTCATAAGATATTAAATATCTTGTCAGATATATATCCCAACCATATTGTGATCCATCAGATATGGATGCAACCAACATCTCCCCCTCAAACAAATCTGATCCGACTTATTTGAATCCGAAATACTCCACAATTCTCATCATCATATCTCTTCTTTCATACAGAGACTAAGGCGTGCGACCGAGCGAGAACATAATGGAACAAAGTGAGGAGAGTTATATTAAGTTATCACCCAACTAACATAACTCATCAACTCAGGAGACTCGCTGTGTACCCCAAACTACGTGGTTGCACTAGACCAAACATCTCTGACCCCTCGTATTCATATAGAGCATGTTTGACCCCTTAATTTGTATCTATGCTCATGACTATGTCAAAACTAATTCGACTTAGTCGGCCGGCCTATGAGCCATAGTACACAAGTGCATTACCAGCTTAGTTTTTCCTTGGCCTCTTATGTCAATCTGCTTGGACTTGACAGCTTTCTCAGTCATGCTCCGACAGACCGTATCAATCATGGCCATTGAACACATGCTAAAGTAGCGTCATCAAGCTTACACTTCATGACAAAGTTCAAAGTCCCAAAGGGCACATAAACCACTATAAGAGCTCACACAGTGACGAAGCAGGGATTTATTCGGTCACTCCTCTTACTAAGGTCGTCATTAAGCACATGTAGTATGAATACATACTATGATGGAGCTCCCACTCAAATTTGGGCATGTCACGCTCTGAACATCATACGAGTCTTAGTCCAGTCGCTCTTCTAGCGTCTGACCTGCGGACCACTTAGGAATTTGTCTCCAACACAACTCCTAATGATTCACACACTCGGCTATTAAGAAGCTTTTATGAAGTTAGGACATTCTTCATAATCGATCAAGTATGATCTCATCTTGGCCTCTTGCCAAGGCGACTATGGGCAACAACCTTTCGTGTTGTTCCTTTCACGAAGGTGATCACTCAAGTGTTTGATCCGCCAGTCTCATCCTGCTCGCTTACCAAAGCGCCAGGGTGATTTCCCGTGTGAGTGGGACAATCTAAGCCTTGTGACATATCACACATATAATAAACACACTACTTCTAACATATAATAAGGGCATAGCCTCTTGAACTGCAGATGTACAAGCGATGTACTCTGCTTCCATAGTGGATAGAGATATACAAGGCTGCTTCTTGCTACACCAAGTGATAGCAGCGCCACCTAACAAGAATGCATATCCCGATGTGGATTTACGTTCATCTCTATCTGCTGATCCATCAGCATCGCTGTAACCAAGTAGCTTCAAACTGCCACCATGATAGCACAAAGCTAAATCACTCGTCCCCCTTTAGATATCTAAGTATCCTTTTGACTGTAGCCCAGTGCGCGCGTCCAGGATTACTTTGATACCTACTCACCATCCCTACTGCAAAGCACAAGTCTGGTCGAGTACACATCATTGCGTACATCAAACTTCCTACCGCGCTTGCATAAGGAACCTTAGCCATGCTTTCCTTTTCATCATCTGTTTTTAGGCATAGATTTTTGCTAAGAATACAATGTTTTTCCATAGGCGTGTCAACGGGTTTAGCATTATGCATACGAAATCGCTCCAGAACCCTCTTAATATAAGTCTCTTGAGACAAAGTTAAGAGTCTCTTTGAGCGATCTCGGTGTATCTTAACACCAAGTATGTGTTCTGCCTCTCCCATGTCTTTCATCTCAAAAGTAGATGATAGCCACTGCTGAGTGGCGACAATCATCTCCGTATCATTTCCCGCCAGCAAAATGTCATCCACATATAATGAGAGAATTGTGAAATTCTTCTCATCCCTTTTGACATACACACAGTGATCTTCCTCAACCATCGTAAAGCCTATCAAAGTGATAGCTCGATGAAATCGAAGGTACCACTGTCTGGATGATTGTTTCAGTCCATAAATGGAACGTTTTAAGCGGCACACTTTGCGCTCTTGTCCCTTTACCTGAAAACCCTTAGGTTGATCCATATAGATCTCATCACCCAGTCCTCAATTGAGAAATGCTGTCTTCACATCCATTTGGAACAGTTCCAAATCAAGCTGGGCAACAATTGCTAAAATGAGACGAATAGAGGCAAACCTCACCACCGGGGAGAATGTCTCTTCATAGTCCACACCTTCTCTTTAGGTAAAGCCTTTCGCCACTAGGCGAGCCTTATACTTGTCTATCGAGCCATCTGCTTTTCGCTTGACTTTGAGAACCCACTTGTTCCCAATTGTCTTGCGTCCAGACGGTAGATCGACTAGCTCCTAAACTTGGTTCTTAGCCATCGAACTCATCTCTTCCTCCATAGCACTTATCCACTCTGTAGCATTTGGAGAAGTTACAGCCTCTTCATAAGTGGCTGTCTCATCAACATCCATTGTTGCGCACATGAAAGGATTTCCCTTCGAGTTCAAAACATCTTCGGGGAACCGTTCCACGCTTGCTCCTGCGCAACTCTAGATCTTGAGAGTCTTCATGCAATGGAATTCTCCCACTGACTCTAAGATCGCTCTCATTATTCCCGTCGATTGCTGGATTTGGTTGTAAAACCGCATCCTCGCCAGGAATTCCAGCATTGTCTTCGGGATCTTGTAACTCATAAAGTTTGAGATCTCCTTTAACTTCTCCAATTGTTGGAAATTCCTCCTCGAGGAAATTGACATCGCGTGACTCAATTTCTGTCATTCCTCCGTCAGGATGTTCACCATACATCACATAGTCTTTCGAGTGGTCACAGTATCTTATAAAGATATGTTTGACTGCTCTAGGACCAAGTTTTCCATGCTTATGGGAAGTATTATGAACAAACCCTGCTGACCCCCAAGGGCGCAAACCTTCTAAGTTGGGCTTTCTCTCATGCCACAACTCATACGGCGTCGAAGGAACTGATTTAGACGGCACACGGTTCAATATGTAGGCAGCAGTTAAGATTGCATCTCCCCAAAAGGATAATTGTAGATTTTCTTGCGCCATCATTGATCTGGCCATGTCCAGAAGTGTCCTATTCCTCCTCTCTGCAACACCATTTTGTTGCGGAGTGTAAGGAATTGACAGTTGCCTTATGATCCCTTTTTCCTCACAGTATTGCCTGAACTGATCAGACAAGTATTCTCGCCCTCTATCAGTGCGTAACGTTTTAAGTTTCCTATCGCTTTGGTTCTCAACCTCCGCTAAGAATCGCTTAGAACAATCAAGCGCTTCTGAGCGGTGAGACAGGAGATACACTGAACCATAGCGCGAATAATCATCAATAAATGTGAGAAAATAGGATGCACCGTGTCGTGCCTTCACATTTACGGGTCCGCATATGTCCGAGTGAACTAACTCTAGAGGTTGAGTAGCTCTTTTTGCCTTTCCAAAAGGCTTCCGGCAGGCTTTTCCTGCCAGACATGGTTCGCACACAGGAAGGTTGACTTTAGCGAGATTGCCTAAAAGGCCTTCTCGAGCTAACCTAGTCATCCTTTCACGTCCTATGTGTCCTAACCTTGCACGCCATTTATTTGAATCATTCAAAATATCAACAGATGAAGAAATAAAAGTAGTGCATTTAATAGATAAATCTAACATGAAAAATCCATTGTTCATATGTCCTACGCCATAAAGGTTGTTGCCAAGAAAAATAGATAACAAGGTCTTTTCAAACAAGAAAGAAAAAATCTTGACTCAAAAGTGCTGAAACTGAAAGTAAATTACATCGAATACTAGGCGCATAAAGCACATCACTAAGGAGCAGCTCGCGCCCAGTGCTAAGTTTGAGCTGGTATGCACCGACTCCCACCACCTCTTCTTGCGCGCCATTTCCCATAGCAATGTAGTGGCTGCCCGCTGGTACTCGATGATAATCTACAAATCCTGCTCTATCTCTTGTCACGTGTTTGGTTGCTCCTGAGTCTACAATCCAACCATGGAGAGAATTAGCAACTAACACATGTGAACAGACAAATGAATCAGTAGAGCTAGGAGCGGGTCTTACCTTCTTTGGCTCAGTACAACTACGAGCAAAGTGACCCGTCTTTCCACAATTATAGCAGGTGTCTTTCTTCTTTCCGCCCCTTTTTCCACGGTGACGCTTTTTAACCTTTTCACCTTGCGGGCCCAAGTTTTCGTTTTTGGCGTTGCTTTGTCCTGCATTCTTTTGCTTCTTCCAACGGTTGCCTGTGTTAGGCTTGCGTTGCCCAACATGTGCAATGAAAGCAGCCGCTTGTGCTCTTTCCACCTCTCGACGGTCAGCCTCGAGTCTAAGATGACTGGCGACGCTGTCAAAGGTCTGGATTTGTTCGTTGTGTGTGAGCACAAGTTTAACTTGTCCCCAAGTCTGCTCAGGTAGCGACCTTAGGACTGCCAAAACTTGTTGTTCGTTGGTGAGTTCATTTCCAGCATTTTGAAGCTCTCGAATCATGTCTTTCATGACATCAAGATGCTGGCTGGTACACATAATTATGCGTGCATAATAGGTCTAAATTGTCTAGTTAGTAACATTTGCATGCATAATTAGTCGTGTATTGCTCGTATTGGTATTATTGGACAAATTAATGTTGTTTGACTTGTTTTGAAGCATTAAGGTGAAATTAGACCAAAAAGTCGAACTCGACTTAAACTGGATGCGAGAACAAGTATCGCATGTCAAAAACCGAGCGGAAATTGATCCAAGTTTACTGGGAATTGGTCTCGGCCGAGCCAGAGGAGCTCGGCCGAGCTTGAAGGTCACCAAAAGACGTAAACTTGTCTGTTGAAGATTCTCGGCCGAGCCATAAATTCTCGGCCGAGCCACTTTTATAGGGAGCTCGGCCGAGCCAGAAATTCTCGGCCGAGACAGGCAGTGGCCCAGCCCAAGTCATGCGCGGATTAATCCTTTTCTAGCCCAAATTGAGCCTAATTCATCCTCGACTATAAATAGAAGATCCAAAAGTCCGAAAATAACACTTTGACATTGATTCGAGAGCGCGGACTTGAAAATTTTGAAGAACCAGAAGACTCAAGATTCAACGACTCGGGTTTTATAGTTTTATAGTTTTAATGTTTTCTTTTTGTAGTTTGTTCTTAGCGATCGCTATGATCGGCTAAGCGTCTATTTTCCCGTCTTTGACTATGTTGAACCCTAGATTGTTATTTATGTAATTAATTCAGTAATTGCTTAATTTAATTATGTCCTGAGATTACTTGTGTTATTGGATTACTCTATCTTTTATATGTTTATTATGTGGACTGATCACCCTAGTAATAGGCATATAGCTGTCGCTAGGTCATGAATTCATAATCCGTAATTGTTATGCGTTTGTGCCCAAAAGTAACAAAAAGTGGTTACTCGCTAGGATAACATAAAGTCGCGGTCACTTGTACCGCGTTCGTGAGTACAACACCGTACCTACTCCGTTGCCTTAATTCCCTATGCATCTAATTACGATTGTTCTAGCGAGCGTCTCCTAGGACTACTTAATTGGATAGGATTAATTGTTAAGTTCTTAGGATTAATTATACTTAAGGGGTAACAAGGGTTAGCTAAGCGTATCTGTTAATTCTTGGAGTAGGGGTCTCAGAACTAATTAGTTAAGTAGTTGCATTAGTTACATGGATATTCAGGCTAGGGAGATACTGGGTTAAAGGCGGGAATACTTTTTATTCATTAGTTAATTCATCTTTAGTTTACTTGTTATTTGCATTAGTTAATTAAATCTCATCAAAACCCCCATATTATATTTATATTATTATAATTAGTTATATAAATTGGTTAGTACAATAATACAATTAGTTCCTGTTCCCTGAGGGATCGACCTTGACTTACTCTACCTACTATTAGGAAAGAAGGTTAGGAAATAAATAACTAATTTGACGTGCCTCGACAGCGCGGTCAAATTTTGGCGCCGTTGCCGGGGAACGGTTGGAATTAATTAAATTTTAGTATTAGCCATTATTATTATTTTATTCTATATACATTGGGCATTCACTTGTTCGTTTGCATCTTATTACAGCGGTGAATGATCACTCGTTCACGCAGTAACAAAGACTTGCAATTCGATCCAGAGATCACGCGAAGAGACCGAATCCTGCGGAGGCAAGCAAGGGAGAGTCAAGAGGAAACAGGACCTACCCTTTTTGAGTCAGAAATTGAGCAAGAGGAAATGGCACAAGAAAAGTCCATGAAGGAACTGGCCAACGCTGGAGTCACTCATCAGCCCTTGTGCATTACTTTCCCGACCTTGGGAGAAAACACTACATTCGAACTCAAATCGGGGCTGATCCATCTTTTGCCCTCATTCCATGGCCTTTCAGGTGAGGATCCCCACAAGCACTTAAAGGAGTTTCACACCGTCTGCTCGAGTATGAAGCCCGTCACTGTTACTGAAGAGGCAATCAAGCTGCGAGCCTTTCCCTTTTCTTTAAAGGATTTGGCCAAAGATTGGCTCTACTACTTGCCCCCCTCATCCATTACCACTTGGGTAGAAATGGAGAGACAGTTTTTGGAGAAGTATTTCCCCGCCTCTAGAGCTACGAACCTCCGGAAAGAGATTAGTGGAGCTAGACAACTGCAGGGGGAGAATTTATATGAATACTGGGAACGGTTCAAGAAGTTGGAGACAAGCTGTCCACAACACCAGGTCACTGACCAGCTACTTATCCAGTATTTTTATGAAGGGTTGTCAACAGCAGATCGGAATATGATAGACTCAGCTAGTGGTGGAGTTCTAGTTGAGAAGTCTCCAAGAGCAGCAAGGGAACTAATATCCAAGATGGCTGCGAATGCACAACAATTTGGGTATAGGGACGCACCACTTAGGCCAGTAAGGGAGATGAATGATTCAGCCATAGAAGACAAATTGGAAGCGTTGACGACTTTAGTAAGAAAGGTTGCCTCTGGGGGCAAAGCTATCATCAAGCCCTGCCGTATTTGTGAGACATTGGAACACTCAACCGACGAGTGCCAAGTTCTAGGGAATGAGTTGGAAGCCCATGCTCACGCTGTAGGCTCGGATAATTTTCGACAAAGGAAGTATGACCCCTACTCCCAATCCTATAATCCGGGATGGAGGGATCATCCAAATTTGAGGTATGGAAATCAGCCACAGCAGCATCAGCCGCAGCAATCGGGAGAGCCAAACCGCTTTCCGTGGGGTATGTACCAACAAAAACAACGGTTGAACAAGCACCCAGCTCCTCGCTAGAAGACATTGTCAAGAATCTAGCCAACAACACGTTGCAGTTCCAAAAAGACACCCAGTCGAGCATCAGAACTCTTGAGACTCAAATGAGTCAACTAGCTACCGCTGTGAGTTGATTGGAGAGTGCAAACAGCGGCAAACTACCCGCTCAGCCTGAGATTAATCCAAGGAACGTTAGTGCCATTACACTTAGGAGTGGAACGGAGCTTGGAGAGCCTAAGAAGCCCGGGCAAAGTTCAGATGAGAATATTGGCAAAAACGGAGGAAAAACTGAAGAAAATGACGATCAGCAGGTCTCGGCCGAGAAAATCTGTCTCGGCCGAGAAAGTGATGAGGTGGCAGCCAGGCTCGGTCGAGAATCATCTGTCTCGGCCGAGACACAGCTCCAGCAGAAGAAGATTCCTACGGCACCTATTCAGACCCGACCATTGCCATTTCCGAGTCGCCTCACACCAAAAGTGAAGGATACGAGGGAAAAAGAGACCGTGGATGTATTCAAGAAAGTCGAGATAAGCATTCCGCTAATCGACGCAATCAGACAAATCCCGAGGTATGCAAAATTTCTTAAAAATTTATGCACTAACAAACGCAGGTTGAAGGGGGATGAGAAACTAATAATGGGAGAGAATGTGTCAGCTATTCTCCAAAGGAAGATTCCTCCGAAGTGCAAGGATCCAGGTATGTTCGTAATACCATGTACAATAGAAAATTACACCGTAGAACAAGCTATGCTAGATCTAGGTGCATCTATAAACGTCATGCCTCGGTCTATTTGCCATGCACTAAAACTTGGGCCATTAAAAGAAACGAGGATAGTGATTCAATTAGCTGACCGGAGTACTACACACCCTGATGGGGTTTTGGAAAATGTGCTAGTAGAAGTAGGTGATTTAGTATTTCCGGCGGATTTCTATGTGTTAGACATGCACGGTGATCCATCAACTCCTACCCCTATATTGTTAGGGAGGCCGTTCTTAAATACCTCTCAAACAAAGATAGACGTTCGTGAGGGATCACTCACGATGGAGTTCGATGGACACGTCATTAAATTTAACATATTTGATGCAATTGAATCCTCTGAAAAGGACCATCCTGCTGTGCCTAATAATGTGACTAACCCGTTTGTTGAAAGAAACCATGAGCTGAGCTGCAGGGATAAACCGAATACTCTCATATCTTGGAAGCATCACGGAAAGGAGCGTGAGAAAATGAAGGAGGTATCATGCTTACATTGGTCAGGGCCAAGGTGGAAACCGCCATGGACTAAGCGCTAAGGGACAAGTGAATCAGTCGAGCCAACGACGTAAAACAAAGGCGCTTGTCGGGAGGCAACCCGATGTTTATCGTATTTTTATTTTATTTTATCGTATATTTATTTTATTTTATGCATTTTGTTTTTATTTTGATGTATTTTTATTTTTGAAAAGTATGTAGGAACTAGCTGGAGCAGAAGGCACCGAACCATAACATTCGATGGATATTCAGGCTAGGGGGATACTGGGTTAAAGGCGGGAATACTTTTTATTCATTAGTTAATTCATCTTTAGTTTACTTGTTATTTGCATTAGTTAATTAAATCTCATCAAAACCCCCCATATTATATTTATATTATTATAATTAGTTATATAAATTGGTTAGTACAATAATACAATTAGTTCCTGTTCCCAGAGGGATCGACCTTGACTTACTCTACCTACTATTAGGAAAGAAGGTTAGGAAATAAATAACTAATTTGACGTGCCTCGACAGCGCGGTCAAATTTTGGCGCCGTTGCCGGGGATAAAGCACGGAACAGGGGGTCAAAAGGACGAAAAATCGTAACTGGTAAGTCTGCTCGGCCGAGCTAAATTTTCTCGGCCGAGACTCAACCCGGCCAAAAACAGGGGAAATTCGCTGGACACACATCTCGGCCGAGCCACTTGTATACAAGTCTCGGCCGAGCCTCATTTTCTCGGCCGAGACACTCCTACGATGAAAACAGGGGAATGGCCCTGGACTCAGATCTCGGCCAAGCCACAAAATCTCGGCCGAGCCTCTTTTATACACGGCGCGGCCGCGCCAATAATTCTCGGCCGAGCCGAGTGATGACAGTTTAAAACTCGCGAACAGAAACAAAAAAACCCCATTCCCTTCTTCCCCCTTTCGAAAAACACACACACCTCACACACTTTCACCCTATAATTCACCTAATACCATGTGTTTCTTCCACCAAAACACTAGAAATCAGTAGCACACACAATTTCACACACCTATCACCGATTAATTTCGAATTTGGTGCAAATTTTTGGACGAGCTAAAAAGGGCGCGAACCGACCTAATTCAAATTTTCCTCATCTAAACGTGTTTGGTAAGTGAAGCTTCTCTCTACCCTTAATTTCTAGTGGTTAATTTCATTCGACTATTGAAATTTGGGGGGATTTCGTGATAATTTCTTGTTTATTTTTGGAGATGAGCCCTACATGACTTTGGTCGAAAGTATATTATTAAGAAGCTCTATTGACATGAATTTGTGGGAATGTGTATGAATTCGGGATGATTATGTTGTGGGTAGATACAATGTAGGTGATTTTGGTTACAATTTCGAGTTATCGCTCATTGAGACAATTAGTCGAACACCTTATAGACATTGTTTTGTTATGACAATCCCCTAGTTTTAGACTGATTGTACTCGTGTTTTAAGTAATTACATTCTGATTTTGAGATATAATGGTTCATACTGAGGTGAATCAACTTGATTTGTCATTTAACATGGATTACTTAGTACAATTGATCCGAATTAGTGGCCATTAGAGGTTAATCAATGTGTAGTTGGTGTTTGCAAGACCTTAAATTGAACTCGTACTTGTTGTGTCATGTGTGTAGGCTACAAGAAATGGGTCCCCGAAAAGGTTCCGGATCATCGAGTCGAGGCAAGGGAAAGGGCAAAGAGCCCATTATGGAGGACCCCATAGTCAATCCTCAAAACTTCCCACCTACCGATAGCAGACATTATGGGTTCGTCCTAGAGAAAGAGGCTCATCAGGCCCGTTTCTCCAAACTGTGCACACGTCCGATCATGCCCACTCGATTTGGCAACGATGACATCCTTCGCCGACTCGGCCTACTGGAGAATGTACACACACTGCTGAAGAATGCCGGAATACTAGGGTACATGAAAGCTCAGGCCACTTATGCCGGCCTCAGCCTCGAATTTCTCAGTACTCTAGAGATCACAATTGACCCCGACAAATGTGGGCCCAAACCGGGGCGTATTTCCTTCCAATTAAATGGAGAGTCACATGAGTTGTCCGTATCCGAGCTCGCGGTACTTTTCGGACAGACTCCCGAACGACTCGTCGATAGGTGGACACCCAGAGATGCATATGAAAACCAACAGAGGATAGCCGAATTTGAAGTCAACCAATTCTGGGGGCGGTTGACTTATGCACCAGGCCTCGTTGATCCGCAGCCCTGTGCGAAGAATGCCAAGACTTCATGGATTCGGAGCCCGGTAGTCCGTTACATTCAAAAACTTCTCGCACTGACTCTTTTTGCGAGAAAAGAAACAGGGGCCTCCCGAATGCAAGAGCTGGAAGGTTTGTTCGCGATCATGACCGGTTGCAAGGTGGATGGGGCTGAAATATTGATTGAGCAGTTCGCACAGGTGGTGAAGCGGAAGGAGCCAATATACATTGGCGGTCTCATAACTCCGATCGCGGCTCATTTTGGAATTCCATTGACTGACTTGGCCCCCGTATCCTCTCGATATCAGCTCGACTGGGACGACTTCGAGCACATGCGGATGGTAGTCCGCTCCGTTCCGAGTGGCATAGCTTGTACCCTGACCAACCGGACGATCATGTCCGTGATCCAGACACACGGACCATTCTTGATATTGCCCAATACTCCGTTGACCTTGGTCAACAGTCTCCGAGACCGGCCGAACTTGGCTTTGGCATCCCCGGCCCACATCGCAGCATCGAGGATACCGGACCCTGATGAGGTCCGGATGTATCATGTGGCTCAGGTAGCCAATATAGAGGAGGACGAGGATACTGAGGCGGCCGAGGAGGCAGAGCCTGGCACAGCCGCTGAAGAAAGCAGTCGGCCATCTAGGCCGAGAAGGAAGCGCCCAACTACATCCATTATGAACGAGGCAGAATACCGAGAGCATATGGAGGATTTGGTTTCGTCCCTCCAAGAGGATGTCTCTCTCATTCGGGGAGAACTGCAGTCTCGATACCAAATCGAGGATGATCGATGGGCCCAGCAGCAGTCTCGATATCAAATCGAGGATGAGAGATGGGCACAACAGCAGTCTTGGCATCAGCAGCAGCTGGACTGGCAGAAGGCACTAGAGGACCGTTGGAACATGCCACCACCCTATTGGGGTCAAGGCTACCCGCCTAACCCACCACCGCAGTAGGAGCATTGTGAGTAGCACCAATTCGAACCACTCTTGTCCCCTACAACTTTAGGTTTTCAACCTAAGTTTGGGGGAGGGGGTGTAAGTGGGTCGGATTGGTTGCATTTCCTCTTTCATTGTCTTTCTGTTAAGTTTTTGGTGTTGCTAGATTACAAACTTGGTCTACATTCTGTGGTTGATCGTCTGGCCTGTGAGCCAATGTGTGGTTGATCGTCAGGCCTGCGTGCCTTTATCTGTGATAGCCAATTAGTTTTACTTTTTAATTATTTTTATTTATGTATTGTGTTTTGCATTTGAGTCTAGGATTGAGTCGAACCCGTGATTGTACTTGAGTCGTGTTTACGTGTTTTAAGGATAATTTGGGACATTGTTAAGTGTGCAACGAGTTCGTGATGATCATAAAATGTGTTAAATTTGAATTTATGACGTATGATAGAGCATGACATGTAATGAAGATAAAATTGAGCTTGGTCTTGAGACTTGTGATCAATTATAACCCGGTGAGTTGTTGAGCCAAAATTTGTACTCCCACCTTTGGAGTAATGTCTAAATTCTTTCCGTGTGAATTCTTTGGTTATATGTAGTCGGCTCTAGAACTTGCCCGGAGTCTCTATCGTGAATATGTCAAACATGCTGTGATGTAGGATATGATATTAGGCGATTTTTGATTTTTACCTATTACTCAGCCTTTCAATGTCTTCCTTTGCACCAATTAAATCTTCCGTTGGAGCCCATTTGCGCTTTATAGCTTTTTCTTTGATTGCCCTATGTTACAAGCCACATCCTTTTCATATAAACCTTTGGCCCATTTGGACTAATAGTGAGTATGAGGGAGGAGGATTGGAAGGTAGTTGGGAATTAATTTGGGTAGATATGGAGAATGTGGAAGGAAAAAGGGGAATGCAAATGATAGGTGAAAGAATCTAGCTTAAACTAACCTCTCTTAAGTGTTACGTTTTTTTGAACCAATTCATCCCACTATTTTCCCCACAAACGTTGGTTTTTAACCAAGTTTGGGGGAGGGGGTGTAAAGTGTGACGTATTGGTCAGTGTTGAATGGTAATTCAAAAAAAAAAAGAAAAAAAAAAGAAAAAAAAAGAAAAAGAAAAAAAAAGAAAAAAAAAACGAAAAAAAAACGAAAAAAAAAAAAAAAAAAAAAAGAGAGAGAAGTTGTTGTGGATAAATGTTTTGTTATTTTTGTCCAAGGAGAGGTTAGGAGGCTAAACAATGCTTATTGATTTGAATTGATGTCAGAAATTGGGTACTCCCACAAATTGTGGTGCCCGGAAATTAAGCATGAGAAAGTGTTGGGCTATGATAAAGACTTTTGTTGGGTGAAGGAATTTCCTTGCGGGGGAGTTTGCTGAAATTAAAAGAGTGAGGATTGAGTGATTGTTTTGAGGGGTGGTTGAGTAGGAACAACTCGATTAGTCCAAAGATTAGTCACTTGTACCCAAATATTTTCCACCTTACCTTAAGCCTACATTACAACCTGAATAAAGACATTTTTGATCCTATATCACACATGTCAAGTACGAGGTCTGATTTAGATAACGGGCAAGCATATGGTAGGCGTTGCATGTAATCCAATGCGAGTGAATTAACTTACCTTATACACTTGAGAGAAGAGTGATACACTTAACCCGTAAGGATCACTTGTTGAAAGTATCGAGTCTCGAAAGTAGTCTAAGTTGCTATGTTGGATATGCTCACGTTATCGTATTGTCTTTCTTTATTAAAAATATGTTCTGAAACTTTAGTTTGCCACTTAAAATCGTTTTAAACACGTGTCTTTTGTGTTTCATATTTGCTTTGAGTTGTTCGGGACGAACAAAGGTTAAGTTTGGGGGATTTTGGTACACGTAATTATGCGTGCATAATAGGTCGATTAAATTGTCTAGTTAGTAACATTTGCATGCATAATTAGTCGTGTATTGCTCGTATTGGTATTATTGGACAAATTAATGTTGTTTGACTTGTTTTGAAGCATTAAGGTGAAATTAGACCAAAAAGTCGAACTCGACTTAAACTGGATGCGAGAACAAGTATCGCATGTCAAAAACCGAGCAGAAATTGATCCAAGTTTGCTGGGAACTGGTCTCGGCCGAGCTTGAAGGTCACCAAAAGACGTAAACTTGTCTGTTGAAGATTCTCGGCCGAGCCATAAATTCTCGGCCGAGCCACTTTTATAGGGAGCTCGGCCGAGCCAGAAATTCTCGGCCGAGACAGGCAGTGGCCCAGCCCAAGTCATGCGCGGATTAATCCTTTTCTGGCCCAAATTGAGCCTAATTCATCCTCGACTATAAATAGAAGATCCAAAAGTCCGAAAATAACACTTTGACATTGATTCGAGAGCGCGGACTTGAAAATTCTGAAGAACCAGAAGACTCAAGATTCAACGACTCGGGTTTTATAGTTCTATAGTTTTAATGTTTTCTTTTTGTAGTTTGTTCTTAGCGATCGCTATGATCGGCTAAGCGTCTATTTTCCCGTCTTTGACTATGTTGAACCCTAGATTGTTATTTATGTAATTAATTCAGTAATTGCTTAATTTAATTATGTCCTGAGATTACTTGTGTTATTGGATTACTCTATCTTTTATATGTTTATTATGTGGACTGATCACCCTAGTAATAGGCATATAGCTGTCGCTAGGTCATGAATTCATAATCCGTAATTGTTATGCGTTTGTGCCCAAAAGTAGCAAAAAGTGGTTACTCGCTAGGATAACATAAAGTCGCGGTCACTTGTACCGCGTTCGTGAGTACAACACCGTACCCACTCCGTTGCCTTAATTCCCTATGCGTCTAATTACGATTGTTCTAGCGAGCGTCTCCTAGGACTACTTAATTGGATAGGATTAATTGCTAAGTTCTTAGGATTAATTATACTTAAGGGGTAACAAGGGTTAGCTAAGCGTATCTGTTAATTCTTGGAGTAGGGGTCTCAGAACTAATTAGTTAAATAGTTGCATTAGTTACATGGATATTCAGGCTAGGGGGATACTGGGTTAAAGGCGGGAATACTTTTTATTCATTAGTTAATTCATCTTTAGTTTACTTGTTATTTGCATTAGTTAATTAAATCTCATCAAAACCCCCCATAATATATTTATATTATTATAATTAGTTATATAAATTGGTTAGTACAATAATACAATTAGTTCCTGTTCCCTGAGGGATCGACCTTGACTTACTCTACCTACTATTAGGAAAGAAGGTTAGGAAATAAATAACTAATTTGACGTGCCTCGACAGCGCGGTCACTGGCCCATGGTGTGCTTAGGGTCAAGTACGTACTGATTGAATTTAAGGGTTAAAGCCCTTAGTCTCGTTGCCGAGGTAGTGCCGTACGTGACCTTTAAGCCGTCCCACAGCTCTTTAGCTGTAGCAAACGTCTCGAACTCACGAATCAGATGATCCTGCATGCAGCTAAGCATAGTATAGCGCGCAGACCGATCTTGATTCGCCCACTTATTGTACGCGTCTAAATCGCGACGATATTGGGCATTTTGACCGTTCTCTGGCTCAACCGGTGCGGCCATAGTCTCGGTGAGATGGTCAAGGACCTTCATATTATGTAGCAGAAACTTGATCTTACGGTGCCACATGACATAGTTCTGGCCATCTAGTTTGCCAGAACCGTAAAGATCAGAAAAAGCTATTTGGGCATCCATTTCTGTTAATATTTGCGCAAACTATGTTAGAAGGTTGTCTATTTAATATTTTTATTCGGGTCCAAATAAAATTTTATTATTTCTCACAAGTGAATGGGATCGAAAAATCGCCGCATAGGCTCATAATCATCTCCCGCTCAATTGAAGACGATAATAAAAAATTAAATGATCGCGAATAAAAATTGTCCATCGCAAGCACATTCATTAAAAAAATAATAATAAAGTGAGATGTTAATGACCTATGGTGGTAAATACGAAACAAAAAAAAATTACACGGCCTTAAAAATGGCCCCTCTAATACATGTGCCCTAGTGAGAAACGAAAAATAAATAAATAAATTACAATTTTCGTTCCTACTACATGATTCTAAAAAAAATTACATCGTAATATCGTATAACCACCATTGTCATCAACCATCTCACACATACATCAATCACATCACGTAATAAAAATACGCAAACAATTAAATTAAATCACATAAGACATGTAATTAATTTAAAGTGGCCTAATCACAAAATCATTTATTTAATTAATTTAAGCCCACCAAATAAATTTGCCAAATAAATCCTGAATTATTAAGCCCAATTTTAATTAAAAAAAAATGATTAAAACAGGCCCAAAATAAATAATTCAGTTTAGCCCAGGACTAGGCCCAATTTGACCCAGCCCAAAAAAAAAAAAAAACAGCCCTAAAAAAATATCCCTAATCTGATTTATTTTGAGCCCAAACACAGGGCCTAGGCAAGGACGAAAATATCAGTATTCGCGGAGATATCTATCTTTCAATTTACGGAGATATCGGTGAGATATCGATTAATATCGGAATATCGGTGCAATTTTCTGAAAAATATTAAAAAATTAACATGATATATTTACAATTATTATAACAAACTCAAATACATATACACATCTTAAATTTGATAGAAATAGATTTATTTACAACTAATTTACAAATATAAAATAATATAAATAATGAGTGGCAATATAAAACATTTTTTGACGTTTTTCATACAACATTACTAATTATTAGTACGAAAATATTATATTAAAAAATCGAAAGTTTACAAAATATTTTAAAAATATTATAACCAACTTTAATACATAAATTCATCTTAAAATTATAAACAAAACAAAAGATTTATAAAAATGTCCAATTATTATTTTATACTTAGTTTTTATATTTCTAATTTTCATTTTGATAACTAATTATGGACCAAAAATAGCCAATTATTTCTAATTTTCATTTTCATAAGGTATATATTATTGTAAATAGAATTTTATTAAATAGGTTAAATAAATGTTATGTAGACATAATCACATGTATTTGACTTGGTCTGGTGGTTAAAGCTTGGAGACTCATTCTAGAGGTCTCAGGTTCGAAACCAAGGTTGGACAAGTTTTTAAAAAATTTGCTGAAACAGAAAAAAAAAAAAAAAAAAAAGAATTTGAGCGAGATTCTCGCCAAAATCTCGCGAAATCTCGCGATTTTCTAACAAAAAGCTATAACATGGTAATATCGTCTCGGGAGATCTCATTTCGCGAGATTTCTCGCCGAAATCTCGCGATATTTTAATCCCTGGGGCCAGGGGCCCAGCCCAGTCTTTACAAAAAAAACTTAGCCCACTAGTGTCGCCGGCCGCCGCCGCAATGGCCGCCGGCGAGTAGCAGCAGCCCACTAGTGTCGCCGGCCGCCGCCACCATCACCGCCGCCGCAATGGCCGCCGGCGAGTAGCAGCAGCAACAGCAGAGAAGCAACGCTGCAGTAGCGGCGAAGTCGTAGGGAAAAAGCAGCGGCGACGCCGTATGGAAGAAGCAGGGGTGCAACGGAGCGCCGGCGCCGCGCGCAAGGCAACGGCACAGCAGCGCCTCCGGTGTTCGCGACAGTAGCAGCGGCCGCGCCGCCTTCGCGCGGTCGCGCCGCCGAACTCCTCGATTCCAAATTCAAAACTGATTGTTTCAGATTTTCAAATTGATAAAAAAACAGGGGTTCTTTGTTACTTATTCAATTTGAAAGAGAAAAAAAATTATTCCTGAAAAACAATAATAACATGTCTAAGCCCCCCTTTTCTTTTAATGTTACTGCAGGAATTTTTTTTTTTTTAAAAAAAAAACAATGCCGAGCAGACAAATATATATTAAATAGGCGAGAACGAATCAATCTCGCTCTGATACCACTGTTAGAGATTAAAGCACGTAAAACACATATACACGTATATGGGAATCGATATACCTCAATTGAGTTGCAGCGGAACGTATTCTGTTGATCCCGGTTGTTTCCTTCCCGATAATGAAGCTTATCCCCCATCGTCTCGCTAGCCGATCCTAATCCCAGTTCTAAAAGATACTAGACGCTAGTCAGATGGTAGTCTAGGGTCTAGCGTCTAGTTTGTGTTTAAGGCGGAGCTAAGTGAAGTTTACGAGGGACTAAACGGAAGAAGTCGGGGAAAAAATATAGACAATCGATGATAGTCTAACGACTTTACAGGATATAACCGAAGTTAGACGGATACTTTTAGAACATATTAGTAAAGTCCACGTGAATTTATAAAAACAAATACTCCCTCCGTCCCACTTAAATTTGCATACTTTTCATTTTCGGTCCGTTCCACTTAACTTTGCACACCCTTAAAAAAGAAATTTCTCTCACAATCTTCACCCTTAATCTCCACCTTTAAAAAATCATAGATTCCCCAAAATCTGTTTTTTCTTTACATCCGTGTCCGATCAACCATGCAAATTAGCTGGAACGAAGGGAGTATATAATAGTCTAATTAAATTAAATTGGCTAAAAAAATTAAGGTTCACCGTAAAAAAAATAAAAAATAAAAAATAGTTAGATGATTAAACAAACTAAGAATTAGAATATATATATATATATATATATATATATATATTAGAAAAAAATATAAACACTTAAAACGTTTTTTACTTGATTTATGATTGTGCAGCATGTAAGGTCTTATAATTGTATTTGCGTGGATTATTATAAATTTTATTCTTTTTATTTTTGTTTTTAATTTAGAATTCTAGGTTATAAAGTTCATTATATTGCATATGGTATACATGAACTTTCATAATTATATTTATAGAACTTTCTAGAACAACTCTTAGTGTTCTGTGACTAAATGATTTACTTAGATGATTAAATATACTCATAATATTTTCAGTTCTATTTTTTCGTATCAATACAAAAGAGGTTTTGCTTGATCTATTACCGCATTATATATGTAAGCTCTTATTTTATGTTACCTTGGATTTTCATTGTTTTTTAAATATTCCATTTTATGTAGATGTTGTCATGATTTCTAGTAAAATGTTAAATGTACATAATAAAAAAGTTCCTGAATTCACCAAATAATTTTAGATGTCGGAGCTAAAAAGCCATATACATATTTATCTCCTACGTGATTAATTTTTATTTACTTAACTAAGGACGTTCTGATATCTGTATACTCCCTCCGTTCACAAATAAGTGTCATTTTAGACTTTCAGGTGAAATTTAAGGGATTGAGGAATGGACAACAATACCCCTCCATATTTCTCTGCACCAATTTAGTTATTACCATAATCTTTTCTCCATACCTTATTTATATAATATCATAACATTTGTATGGAAATTCCTTAGATTTAGCTAAGAATAATGTTGGAAGAAATAGGTAAAAATAGCTAGAATGACACTCTTTTGTGAAAAAATTATTTTTCGTATAATGACACTTATTTGTGAACGAAGGAGTATGAATGATTCTTGGAGACTTACTTATAAACCTACTTATTTCTATTTTGAAAATTTTCACTTTTCTTTAGATAAGTAAAAAATTAATGTTTATTTTTCTTCTTCCTCTTCCTTTGCAAATTTAACTATAATTTTTTAAGTATATTTTTTATCCTAAAGATATATGCTAAAAACCATAATTAATAATCAAAATAATTTTTGTTCCCAATATTCCTTTATCTTTTAAATTAATTATACTTAATGTTACATGAAGCTCCTTTAATTTATTATATCTTTATTTTTATACTTTTTTTAATATATATAATATATATATATATATATATATATATATATATATATATATATATACAATAATGATATGGAACCCACATGTGGGTTTTCTTATAGAGCCCACCTGTTGATATTGTTTGCCACCTCACACTCACACCACTAACTAAAACACGCTATATATATTTTTCATTCATTCCTTACATCTTACTCTGAAAATCAATTTTTCACCACTAACAAAAAACACGCAACATTTAATTTTCATTTAAAAAAAAACAATTTTTTCCACTATACGAGATTTTTTTCTTCTCAAAAATTTATTTTATCAAATTTTTTTCTTCTCTCATCTGTCTCCAAAATCTTAATATTAAATTTTAATAAATTTAAAAATATATCATATTGATGGATAACAATAAACAAAAAGAAGATACATAATCATGAATATTTTCTGGAGGATTATTCTTATATAAAATATTTTATTAGTTTAGTTTATCAATTTTTTAGGTCTATTAAGATCTAAATTCAAATTCTACTTTATTTATATAAATGAGCTCATTATATGGAATATTGAAGTTATTGGATATAAATTTGAAAGTTTTGAATTCATCTATGTCTCTTAAAATTCTAAATCCAAATCCAACTCTATTTATATCAATGAGCTCATCATATGGACTATGCATATTCATTTCATCCTAAAATAAAAATTTGTTTTCTATATCTTTCTAAAATTTATTTCTAATAGAGGGTATTTTGTAGGTAAATTAATAAAATTATCCAGAGCAAGATGTAAGAAAGGAATAAAAAATATAAAACACGCTAGTGGTGAAAAATTATTCAGAGGAAGATGTAAGGAAGAGATAAAAAAAATATATATAACTGTGTGTTTTAGTTAGTGGTGTGAATGTGAGGTGGCAGAACATATCAACAGGTGGGCTCTATAAGAAAATCCACCGGTGGGTTCCATATCATTATTGTATATATATTTTTCTTAAAATTTATTTCTAATAGAGGGGATTTTGTAGGTAAATTAATAAAATATTTTATATAAGAATAATCATGAACAAATCTTTTGTTTCTCAATCCTATTAAATGATATTGGGTTATAGATTATGTATCTTCTCTTTATTTATTATTATGAATCAATGTGATCTAAAATTTATGATAATTTAATATAAAGATTTTGGTGTAATTTAATATGAAGATTTGGTAGGGATGAGAGAAGCAAAAGAAACAGGTAAAATAATTTTGGAAAAAAAAAATCCGGCATATTAGAAAAAGTTAATTTTCTAGAATAAAATACGAGGAAGAAATTCGTGGAAAAAATAAAACATATATGTAGCGTTAGTGGGTGAGTGTGAGCTGGTGGAAACCCAATAATAAAATTATTTTGGGAAGAAAAAAAATTCTTGTATAGCTAATTTTTTTTATTAGAATACGATAAAGGATTCCGTAAAAAATGAAAAATAAATGTAGCGTGTTTTTATTGTTATCACAATGTTCTGGAAAATCAGAAATGAAACAGAAACCAAAAAGAATAAACCGAGACGTGGAACACCACTGTCCTTAGGACAATTTACTTCCCGGCTAGTGCTCACGGAACGAAGTAATAGACCCCAAAGATATAACGGTTTACGTCCTTTTCTGTAGTAGCACCACTAACAGAAAAGATTCCGGCGAACTTTAGACGTTCGAGTTCTGAAACTGGAGAAAAGATGAAATGCAGAGAATGATAAAGATGAAGATTCAGGTGAAAAATTCAGTGTCTGTTTGCATGCAGGAAGCATGTATTTATAGGGAGAACAGAATTAATTCTGTCATAATGCTGTTACAGGTTTGAATTTAAATTCAAACCCATTCACACTTTTGGGCTCCTGAAGCTCATCCGTCAGCCCAATTGATTTTGGGCTTCCAAAAAGTTACTTGGGCCTCGGCCGAGGCATTCCCCAAAGCCCAAGGCCCAAGGCCCGAGCCCGAGCCCGAGGCGAGGCGTGGCGTGACCGTGGCCGTGCCGAGCGCGTGTGGGCTTCCCTTGGATTCCCTCACATGTATAATTGATATACCTTAATGATGAGCTTTCATATATGTACACTAACTTAAAGAGCATTTAAACCAATGTGGGATAATAACTACTCTTAGTTATTATTCCTACACTTAATACATAATCAAGTGGTAAACTTTATGTATTAATTTCTCACTCACCACATATCGGTTTTGAGTAAATTAAAACCCTACGATCATCTACTTTCTCCATAGATTAATCGTGTGAAGTTTAATTCCTACAAAATTAAACTTCCGACCACTTAATTATATCATTAAAGTGTCTTATCTACACTTTAATTATTACTAATTTCCAACATTTTTTAGCGGTGAAAAATCGATTTTCAGAGTAAGATGTAAGGAATGATTAAAAAATATATATAGCGTGTTTCTGTGAGTGTGAGTTGGGCTCTATAAAAAACCCACGGTGAGTTCCATATCATTATTGTATATATATATATATATATATATATATATGTCAACTTGGGTTAGCTACCTCTCGTTTTGTTTTAGCGTTCTTTTTCTTCGTACAATTGCAAATTTGCAGTAGGACTTGAAGAAGGTTCTAGATCATAATGATTAGTTAGTGTGTATACATATAGAGCTCTCTTTCGCTCACTTTTTATTTCTTTAAAGAGTTTCTCACATGCTCAATGCACGATTAATTTTTTTTATGATTAATTTATTTTTTATTTACGATAGGTAAAAATTTATCATTCTCTGTCAATATCTAATTTAATACTAATATTAAATATTTTGATATAAAATTTAAAATAAACAACGGTTTGTTGGTTCGTTATTAAGCTTAGATTTGAATAATTATTGTGCATTGCACTATTTTCTGTTAGCATTTATTTATGTTCGCCTTTGTTTGTAATATATTTTTGTTAGGTTGTCCCATATTGGAAAATACTCATGTGGTTTGTATTTGACTCTATATAAAGGGACATTAGTGTTAGGGAAAGACCCATAACTTATGGTTAAGGGGCCCCTCAAATAAAGAACCCCCACCAACATTAATATGCACGTGATAATAAATATTAAATATATTATATTTATTATTTAAATAAAATATCAACAATATTTATTATTAAATATGTTGAAATAATGTATCATTAGCTATCTATTTATTAGAATTTAGAGTGTTCTTGTAGCATATTATAAAATAATCTAAATATATCCTAGTATTTATAATTTTGAGGGAAATCAAAATACACATATTCTTCAAAATAAATACACAATATACATATTATACACATTTTAGAAATATAGATAATGAGGTGGGGGTTGGGGTGGGGGCAGGGCCACCCCCTTACTGAGGTAGGTCTGTCCCCAGCTTAGTGCCTTTATTTCTTAAGGTTTTACATACTTAAGTTCTTGATGGTTTTTATCTTTGGTCTTGTAAATTCATGGATATGTGAAATTTAATATTTTAATTGAATCTAAATTGTAAATAAAAATAGATTAAATAATTATGCAAGTGAAATAATTATATTCGAATTGGGCATAGGACGAAAGGGAAATTTTAGTACAAGTACAATTGTAAATGATAAAATGTAATTGAAGATCCAAACTGCATATCGAACGAGCCCTTGACAATATCCTCTTCTAGAAGTTAAACAAAAAAATCTGTAGCTTAATCAACAAAATATTTGATGTCAACATACCACAACTTGTATTCGGATTCGAACAAATGCTTCTTCCTCTCAAATCTCTCACCTCCCTCCTTGGGCCCACACGGGCATAGTGTGGAGTGCTGAAACCGCGACCTGTGACAATATGCTCTTTCTAGAAGTATAAAAAAGGCCCCGTTTGCTTAAGGTTGGAGGAGGCTGGAGTACTGTAGACTGGGGTAAATAAAGGTAAAAGGTGGATTTAGGTAAATAAAAGTATGTTTGATTTAGTTGGTAGGAGATTTAATTTAGGGTTATTTATAATATAAAAAGGTAAAAGGTGAGGTGATGGGTGTAAGAGTTAGTTAGAGAATGATTGAGTGTTGATTAAAGTTAGTATTGGGAATTGTGTGTGATTGATGATGTGTGTAAGAGTTAGTTACAAAAGTGATAGGTGATATTTTGTTGTATGTTAATAAATTTGTTTTAAATTAATTATAATTATATATTATTTCTAAAATAAATTCTTATTAATTTAATATTGGAATAGTAATAGTAAAAATTAATTTATATTATTTTGATTTTCTTTTTTAAGTTAAAGAGCAAGATTTTTTGTGCAAAATTTAATTAAATCTACATTTTTATTATAGCTTCTTTTGCCAAACAATAGAGCATAAATAGAGGCACCAAAAAAATTAAAAGGGACAAATTTGTACTTCAACCTCGCCGGTCGGGAAAATTTCACACAAATCCTCAAGTTTACGTAAATAATTCACGTTAATAATAAGATGTCAATATTGCATACAATCTCCAAATTGTTTGTAAACACACAAATCAAAAGCTTAATCAATTAGAAAGTTCGAGAGAAAATCATAGAAGTGCAGCAACGATAAACAATACTAGAAGTTCCTGTGGACCCAAGCTTCCTGTATCCCAGGTGAGGCATCCATAAACCATATATATGGTAATGATTGGGTTCCGTAGTTGGATTATTGATCGAGCTTTCTGTTCAATAGGTATTCCCTTCATTTCCCGAATAATATCTAGACTGCCCTGGAACCCCGGATCTATAAATAACTCAACATTTCCAACAATCATGTCATTGCACATTTCGAATAAAGGCAGACCCCTTTGAATAATAGGTTCGGCATACCGGTTTCCCTAAAAGAAACAAAGTTTGATTTTCAGTTTGAATATTTAATTCATAATGGATATCAATAATTCACCAGATTTGTACCTGACAGAAATCATCAATAATGTCTTGTGGCCCGATTACGGTTCCTAGCTCATTATCCCATATCATTCCACTTAGGTGACGTATGTTACGCAATAAGTTCTATGTCCTTTTAACTTATTTGATCTTAGCCTTTAAATTGATCACATGGAAGATGTTGGAGTCGTGTGCTGAGTCATTAAGGCTTCCACAAATTGTGGTTATGGTCGCATCAGTGAAGTACATCCCCGGTACGACATTCCCATCCATGTATTCGCAATATCTGTGGAGTGCTGAACACGCTCCTCTTCATCCCGATGACGATGATGCATACATACCATGCGTACAAAGATCATGACAGACTCGATTGGGGAGACGCGCAAGCGCGATGAGGTGTGAAGTAGGCCACGTCCAACTAATGTGTTGACAAGTTCCCTAAAAACCTCTTTTGTCATACGTGCCTGATAGTAGAAACGGTCCGGATGACCGAATAGAAGTTCTGCAACCCAATCAGCACCTTGGAGTATGGAATTGTTTTTCGGTTGGGGCCCAGAAGCAGGATTAAATGTGAGGACATTCAACGCAAAATGTGCGACCCTTTCGTCTTCCGAGTTGTCCGAGTTTGAGTGTGACGCCTCGGAATTTGAGCCTGACAGTGTGGCTGAGCATTCCAAATAGATAGATTAAATGAAATTGGACAATTTATTGAGGGAAAACGTAAAGGTTATATGCATGTGTCTTTATACTAAAAACTGTGGATCAAACAAAAACGGAAACGATTAAAGTCAACATAAGATAACATTAAAAATGTTCCAAGTTCTTGATCGAAAAACAAATTTTGGAACAAATTAGACAGTCTCACACAAATCGTCTACAGGTCTGACAAAAAATAAATTTTCTCTTCATCGTCCATGTTCATCCATATGTGGCGGGTGGCCTCTACAGAAACAGCTTTGTATCCCTTCACGCGGGCCGAAATCGTAGGAGCCAGCTTCTTTATTCTGTCCATGCAAAAAGCTATGTCCTCCTTCCTGCCCACGGACCCACGCTTCCTAGATGACCAAGACTTGAAGCTCTCACAGGCCTTGATCCTTGCAGCCCGGTCCTCGCCCGCTGTAGGTATCCTAGGACGTGGTTGCGAGGTACCTTCCCCACCTGTATTCATCTGGTCTCCCATAAATGCGAAGGCGTCATAATGTGCCCCTGCAGTGCCACGACCACGTCCCTGGCCTACCCTGGGTGAAATTGCCTCCTCCCCAAGTGCAACTGTGGACTGCCACATTTCATCACATTTATCGTAGTTGGGACATCCATTTTCGATGAAGCCAGAGTAGTCTTTGGCTTGCTACACCAGATTAGGGTTTCTTTTAATTAGACAGGGAAATATTCGGAAAAATAGAAAATTAAACGAAATTATAGTTAGTGGAAACCAGTTGTTGTTTTAGAGATATTACTATGGCCAAGTCGTCAAGGTACTCCTTGTCTGCAATGATCGTCTCATTTTCGTAGTCCCACTCCACTCCGAATTGTAGCGATTTTCCCGCATCATGCGCCAACAACGCTTGTAATTTTTTATTTTATTATCAACTGAATTGGCTGTGTACGTGAAGCCCTCAAATCGACTATTCAGGTTGTTGGCGATTCGTTCCATGATGCGTGGGGAAAATCGGCCCGAAAGCATACCACCAGCATGCCATTCGTTGTGGCATAGGTTTATGAATTCCCTCTCGATAATACGTGTCCAAACAGCCCGATCCGTGCCCGTGGAAACCCTAGCCCTAGCCTAATTTGTTCGAGCTCCGGGTCTTGTCATCTAGTTGTAGAATATTCCGTACAAAGGTGAACAAATTAAAAGTTATTTTATAAGCGTCTTGGGGGTCATTAGCATAAATATTTTTAGTACCAAAAGCTTTTCAAATTGCAGAAGAAGTATGCCTTTAATTTTTGTAAAATAATTTCATTTCTCAATTTTTGTCCTTCAATAATGAAATTCCAATAATGTGTGTTGATCTAAACCACAAAATGCAGTTAAAGACTGTTGTTATTGCAAATTTCTCGTGGAAGGGGAAATTTTAACAATAGCGTGAATTTGGACCTTAATTTCAAGCTAATTATGGATCAGTTGTTAATTCGTTCTCTTTTTTCTTTCTCTTTCTTTTCATTTTTTTGTAATATTCAGAAATTCCTGTAATCAAGATTAAATTTTCCTGTAATATTTTTTGTTTGGAGATTTTTTTCTTCATGTTGACAAAGATCTTTTTTTTTTTTTTTTAGTTATTTCAAAATATAAACGTTAAATGGTCCGGTTTTGCAATAATATGATATAGTCAGCTCGAGTATAATTTCGTACTAATTAAAGACCAAACAAAAGGAAATCAACATAATAACATTAGATTTACAATATTGTGGATAATAATATTACAATGGAACAAAATAGAATTTCAAAAAAATTGTACATACGTCCGTGTGCTAACTAAAAAACAAAGGCTTGAACCACCACCTAAGTCCAAATCTATACACTGTTTGATATCCCCTACGATGCAAAGACGGATACTCCGTAAAACAAAAGCCAAAAAAAAAAGTGAAAAGGTTTCGATTTTGTAATTTGGCTGAAAAAGAATGGTAGCTCACAAATTTAGACGGGAAATATTGTAACGTCTTCGGACCACCAAACAATTATTTTGCTCGGTAGTAAAAAAAATCCGTTACTTCACTGTTAGGTACCTTACTAAACAATTCCTCTACCACCCTAATCCTAAACAAAATCAAACTACGTGGATATATTGTCAATTAATAGATCACCGAAAAATACGCACGGAAATATGTTTTAAAGCCACACAGAAGCTAAGGCAAACAACTACAACTAAACACACGATCTCTACGGGAAAAACGCTACAGAGGAATTGTGTATACGTAAGGTACCACTACATAATGCCAAATCAAGATCAAATTTTCATACAAGACTAATTTTATGAAACAATAAACAATCCTATACATCTAAGGGGATTGACTTACGCCTCCACTCAGAGGGTGGAGGCACCCCTGCTAGATGCATCAACTAAAACCCACAGAATCAGTAAAATGCAACATCCAAGCTGCACCATAACTTGACCCAAAATAATACAGAATCAATATTCAAAATAATACAGAATCAATAATCATATTAAGCAACACACAAGTACCAAATCACAAATACAGCTATTAATAGGATGACCTAAACCCAAATCACTGAACATGCATTACAGAGCACTTAAGATTCTTCTCAAACAAAACAACCAGCCTTTAACTAAAAATTAAAAATTTCTACTTCAGAAAAATGCACCTGTTTTTCAGCAAAGAACACAGAATCGCAACTTCCGACAGATTCCGACGGTGAGCAATTACAGCAGCAGCAATTTTTTTGGATACTACGGGATCTCAGAAAATAAGAATGTAAAGGACGACTCGTGCAAAGTGTGTGCCGTGTGTGGGGTAAAAAATGTTTTTGTTTCACAGAACGAAGATTATAGGTTCTTTCAGAGGATGTGTGCTTAGTGATAGAGTGGAGGTTTTCCATGGCGAGAGGGGAGAGGGGAGATTATAAATACACAAGCATTTACACACGAGAAATTACCCTGAAACAAGTACAAAATTTAAAATAAACAGCCTAAACAGTAAATAGGTCACGGGCTTAGATCTGGTAACAGCAACGAAATCAAAGCCCTCAAAAGGGGGCTAACATGCCAGCCTTTTTTCAGAAGATTCGTATGTCAAAAGGAAAAAAATGAGGTCTCGAGGATATGACCGCCATTAATTGAAGCTCCAAGGTGGGTGGGTACTGACAGAGGTCATTACACCCTCTGCATGCCCAGACCACTTAAACCTCCACCAAATCCCTCTACACACAAACAAAAAATTAACCCAGCTAGCAGGAAAATAAAGTCGAAAGACTTTACTGAAAAAAACTTGAAATCCTGATTTGCAGATGAGAGAAAGTGAAGACTGAAGATAGTAGAAATAAGAAAAAGACTGGAAATCGTGATTTGCAGATGAGAGAGAGAGTGAAGACTGAAGAGTCTCTTCATATGTCAGAGAGGAGAGAGGTGAGAGGGTGAAGACGCGGCACTGAAGTGAAGGGACATGTGCAATCCCTAAATGCACAATATATTTACGCCAATCTGAAACCAAAAATGGGCTGATTGGCCCAATCCTAAATGGGTTGGGCCAATCTTAAAGCAAACGGGGCCAAAGAGTCTGAAAGGTTATCAGCAATATATTTATCCCAAAATAATTTGATGTTTGACATAGGGTCACTATGAATGGAAATTATGACTTGTGTTTGGTTAAGCGTATTTTAAACATTTTATAAGCTTCAACATCTTATAAGTTGTTTTAAGAGTTTATAAGATGTAATTTTTAAGGAGCTTATAGTTAACAAAGTGTTTGGATAAAAGAGTTTATAAACTTGTAATTAAATATAGTGATTTAGCTATAAATTTGAAGTCTAATTTAAAAGTTAATATTAAACACACATTTTGATTAGTGTGTGAAGTGTGTATAGTGTGTGAACTGTGTGTAGTTTGTTTAGTGTGTAGTGTGTAGTGTGTAGTGTGTGTGGTATGCATAGTGTGTGGTATGTGTAGTGTGTTGTGTGTGAAGTGTGTGAAATGTGTGGTGTGTATAGTGTGTGAAGTGTGTGTAAGCATGTGAAATGTGTGTAGTTTGTGTAAGTGTGTGAAATGTGTGTGCGTGTGAAATGTGTGCATGTGTGAAGTATAGTGTGTTAAATGTATGAAGTGTAGTATGTGAAATGTGTGTAGTGTGTGAAATGTGTGAAGTGTGTGTAGTGTGTGTAGTGTGTGAAATGTCTGTAGTGTGTGTAGTGTGTGTAAGTGTGTGAATTGTGTGTGAAATTTGAGTAATAAATACTACCTCCGTCCCACTCTAACTTTCCTACTTTCCTTTTTGGTTTGTCCCAACTTAGCTTTCCAGCTCATAAATGGCAAACTTCTCTCACAATCTTCACCCTCAAAATCTCCACCCTCAATCTTCACCTTTAAAAAAGTAAAAAATTCCACAAGATCTGTTTTTTCTTAACCTCCGTGCCCGGTCAAAGTAGGAAACTTAAGCCGGGACGGAGGGAGTAAGATCTTAAAAAATAAGATGGAAATAAGATGGGGTATAACAACCTTTTTTTTTTTTAGATTTTATAAGCTCTTAGAGCTTATTTTTTTGGCTTATAAGCTTCCAAACATCTTTTTTTGCCAAACACTTTGCAAGAGCTTATAAGCTCAGCCAAACACCCTCTATATACTATCGAGTCGAATACTACTTGACCTTATTGAGCGATCTAACCGTTCATAAAAATAATGAGTGAAGACATTGATTTCATTTCACTTTTCAAGTAGATAGTTGGATCACTTAGTTGGACACTACAGAACTGAGTAGCATAGAATTAGCCGTATGAATGGGTCTCTTATGGGTCTCCTGCCAAACAGTAATACAATTATCACATCACTACGTACACCAATATTGCATTATCATTGATGTAGAAGGATGTGCTATCCCCATCCAATTACCTTTTCATTTATAACATAATCAACTAACTATTATCCATACAACTTTTTATTATATAATAATAATAATAATATAAACTCACTAATCCCAACCATAATATCACTGTCCAGCAACAACTGACAAATCCATGAACAAAACGATCACAGGTAACAGCTAGGGAGCTCCCTGTACTAATATCCCACTAATATTCAGACTAAAACAAGGAATATCAAATTATGACTAATACAGAATATTAACAACAAGGGAATAACAGTGGGATTAGTAGGATGAAGCAGCATTAATTCTAATCAATCAGATCAAGCCACAGCCCAAGTTGTCATTTGACTTGTTTGTTATAACACAACTAAAACTTACACTAATAAAATAAAATAAAAACTAGGAAATATAAAATATTTTGGCAAAAAGGACATTACTAATCAATTATTAATCCATAAGAGCATGATACGAGGCATCTTAAACTGTTAAGCTAGAGAATCAAGCATGGAAAGGGAGAAAGAGAGAACCCATTTTTGGTGGCCTCAGTTGGAAAGAATAAGCGATATTCTTGACTTGAGAATCTGGCTAATTAGCTTTTTCTTTGAGTTCAGATTCTCAAATGCCATTCCCCAGAATCTCACTGTACTGCCTCCTTTTGATTTCTATTTCCTGCATCCAATATAATTTTTATCAAAAAAAATTAGCCAATAGAATCACATGAATTTGACCGGGCGCATCCAATCAGCATGGGATACATGAGGTCCTGTTAATGATTAAGATGTCATAAAGTTTCCTTTTAAGTGAATTAGTATGAAATCATACAGAAGAGTCCATAAAAAGGAAACTTGAAGTATATGAGAGAATAACCGGGCAACCTAACGTGAAGAATATTGTAAATACATGATGCATACATGCAGAAGAACTTCAGAATAGCAATTATAACAAACTAAGCATACATGCCACCATTTTGAGTCGACTATCTGGAATGCTGGATTATATCTTCTGATCTTGATGGGTGGAGATAAATGTTCGCATTTATGTTCAAGTATAACATAGGTTTTTAATAGTTTTTTTCCAAGTCGTTTCACTGATGTTCAAGTATACACATGTCTACTTTCAGCCATTACTTATTCCATCTAATTCAGTTTTAGCATATCCATTTTACATTTTCATTCCTGCAGAAGAGCTTTAGAATGCAATGACAGTACTGTCTGCAAATTCATCTCAACATTCTCCATCATACGGAATGTATGATTTGGTAAGACAACATTTTAGTGACGTGACCTAATAACAAAGATGGCCGATGCTCATTTTCCAAGCTCAATTCATTCCTATCCACATGCCAGCAGAACTATCAAGAAATTCTACTCAACCACTTTATACAAAAGTTTTCTTTTAGAGATTCTTCTAAACTGCATACAATATCCTAAATTAAGAGCCAAACAACCTAGAAGGCAAGGGCAAAGCAAGTGATCATCTTTTCGCTATGACTTATCATATTTTTACTTATAAGTAAGACGAGAAGTACACTCCAGAGTTTCTTAAAATAAATTGAGAGGGTCCCAATGAATAAGACCATATTCTTTATGCCATTTGGGGCACTTAAAAGATCCTGGAACCTCATCTCCCTCTTATCTCTTGATGCTGTCAAGGGTGAATAGGTACCAAACTTACCAAAGGAGACAATAAGGAATACATTCTCTATCCCAATTCTGGCCTTCAAACAAAGTAATGCAGAAGCATTCCCCTCTTTCATGACTCAAATCTCTAGATTAAATATGAGACAATTAGTATCAGAAAACAAATCCATACACTGTAGTTCAAGGAAGAAACAGTACCATGTATTGGTCCAGAAAACTGCAATGCACACCAGGTGTCTTCATTTCTAGCCTTGATAGAAGTATCAAAGAGACACTCACCATTTTTGTTATTTTTTTCCTTCTTTTTCGTCGAAGAATATATCAAGTAGGCAACTAGATGCTCCAGTCAATAGAATATAACTTGTTGAAAGGACACAAAGAAAAGGACTCTAAATGTTTCAGGTCATAACAGATAGTGGATTCCTCAAATCCAGAACAGAGTAAAAAACGTTCCACCATTAATTTAAGGAATTAGGTTCGTAAACTTTAGAGATGACAAATATGAGTGCACTGAAAAGAAAGATTAAGGTGGATAAATTCTCGTAGTACCCAATTGTGCGGCAGACAAGGGTTTCTTTGTAGTCAATATGAAGATTGGAATACATCTGATCTCCGTTGGCCCTTATCTCTCTCCCCTGCCCTCCACCAATAATTAATTCTCAGTAGAAGCTACTGAATGCGAATCATCATACGGAGGACTATAAAACGTATCATGACAACCGCCACCAAAATGGAAAGGACGTTCATTACCTCAACAGTTGCCAATTAATGAATAAATCTTCAATTATATGGCTTTCTGGTATGCCGATCATAGTATCTTTCCATTTGTTGTCAGAATTGGCACGACGTCATAACTCCGGCAGTAGAGTCCCCGGCCGGAACTGGAAGTGGCGTAGCGGGGGCAGCTTTGTGTTCCGATTTTGTACTTGTTCGGTAGCTTTGTTTCCGCATAATATTACTGCAGAGCAGACATTGTTTGAGATTGATTGCTCGAAACTTGTTTAAAAATGGATAGAGAATCTCCTATGACGCGATTGGTGAAACTAAATTGTAACATCTCAGATATCCGGAAGCTTTCGCATTTCCATCAAGGCAAACCTCTAAAAAGGGTCTGTTCTCTATGGTTAACGCATATGAAATCATTATATGATGACATCACTAATTATTAATACATAAACGTGTAGCAGTTTTTTTTAAATGTAAAATGAAACATGAATTGAGATAGAGAATTCAATTCGGCTTAAAGGATCCATCCAAGACTCCAGATGGCCGTGCTTGCATTTTCTTCCCCCTATGGTATAAATATATTTGTTTGTTTTTTTAACACCCCCTATTGCCTATTGGTATCAACTAGTATCGCTCCCGTGCGATGCACGGAAATTTATTTAAAAAATAATTATCTTATTAAATTAAATATAATATTATCTAATATAAAATATAAAATTATTATATTCTAACTAAATGAATATTTAAATAATCATTTTTTCTTTTTTTACGATCAACTTGAACTTTGCGCTCCTACCTTTGCAACCTTTGGTAGCAATTTTTTGAGAGAAAAAAAAATTAAAAAAAATTAAAATATTTAGAAAATACAATATTTATTTTCAAATTCTAAAAAATTATTTAAAATATCATAAACTTTACTGAAAAAATGTAGAAATTATTTTAATAAAAAATCAATTTTAGTAAAAAAAGATCGAATAATTTTGATATTACTTCAAATAACTTTAAATATTTATAAAAGGATTTATTTTTTCAAAAATTAATTAAAAAGATACTTATATCATAAAATTTGACTTTTCATAGATACTTTCACATGTCTTAAATGAAATTTTATAGATTTTAAAATAATTTTCAAGATAACTTTCAAATAGTTTAAATAAATTTTTAGAGTTCAAAAGATAATTTTCAGAAATTTATAATAGTTTTATGATTTTAAAAAAATAATAATTTTTTTTTCTTGCTTAAAATGATTTGATTTCAACTTTTTTATTAAAAAAACACAATTCTTTAATATATTTTCAACATGGTTAAGTTAATTTTCTGGTATTTTTCACACTTAAATTGCTGGCAGAGGTTGCAAACGTGAAAAAACGTATAGTTCAGGTTGTGAATGAAAAAAAAGGAGCTAAAAGTCGCGCATACTACATGTTGCAAAATGATATAAAACCAAAATATAAATAATGTAAATATCAATTTCTCCCAAGTGATATATGGATTTAACATAACTTACATTTTATAAATATATTATTTTATAAATTTACATTAAGATAAAATATTCAATGTAAAAAATAAATTATATCTACTTTTAAGAATAAATATCTCCTAATACTGAAACCTAAACATATATTTAGTGTGTGTGTATCCACCTTAACCTATGCGAACCCGCAATAGCTTAATTGAAAATTAATATTAAAACAAACACAAATGCATAAATATCACACGACACACCAAAATATATCAAATAAAATAAATGGAATTGTATTATTAGAAAATTAGTGTTTTCTTTTATTTTTTAAATATTTTGATTTATCCAAATAATTTTCAAATTTTAACTATAACTATTCACTTTATTTTAAGAAAAATTAATTTTCAAGTTTTAATATTTTACATGGTGGTTTAATATAATCAAATACTTTTTAGATTTTAAATAAATCTTGATATTAATAAAATAAAATTCAATGATTATTCTATAGTTGGACTAACAAAATAAAACATATGAATTCTTCAATATATCTTAATAATATATGTATATGTTGAAATTTATTCAAAGATACAATTAATATATATATATATATATATATATATGTCTCTATATTTTACTTAGGTTGCAAAATATGAAAAAATGCGACAAAGTATTATTTATATTGAGAACTTTAAAAAACCCAGTTAGCTCAAGCATGTTAATTTTATTTTTTAAATAATAATATAGATTGTAGCATATATAAAATCTCATAGATTAGATTGCAAAGTGTAATTATTATTTATAACGAAATAATATTAATAAATAGAAAATATGAATATGTAATAAAAAACAATTTCAAGATTAATTATCATATATAAATATATGTGAAAGTCTTAGTCCCATGATTAATTATAATATATTAATATTTGTAAATATAATAATTTAATTAGTCAATCATTAAATTATACATTAACTTTTACTTTTAATTTAATAAAGTATATATTCATTTATTAAGGAACTTAATATTGTATTAATTTGAAGAAAAAATATAATTAATGTTTTATAAGAAATTAAGAATGCATTAAATATATACTTTAGGCGGGAAAAAGTAATTTACAATAATAACCCTCATTCTACTTTTATATATATATAGATATGGTCCATATGTATGGTTATCATAACAAAAAATTTCGTATATAAAAATTCAGACTGTATTGAACAAAAATCTTGTGTTTCTTTCCTTTTTTTTTTTTTTTTTTTTAACAAAAATCTTGTGTTGGCACTTGGTGTATGTGTATATATATTGTTGATTTTTTTATGTATCAAATCTTTTAGGGTCCTTCTATGATGCAACTATTGTATTAATACAACTAAATTTTCAACCATTAAATTTACATTTGTTAAATAACATCCGTTGATTTGTATTTACCCTCTTTACCCAATATTCTTTTTTAACCCCTGTAATTTCTTAGTCAATCGATATGCCTGACAAAGAATTCCCTACATCTTTCTTTTCGCCTAACTTTCTTTTAGCTCATGCTGAGACGACCAAATATTTTTTTGTTTTCTCCTCTGTCTTTTTGATTTGTTAGAAACTTAGAGACAAATCTCCAACACCATTTCCAATAGCTTAAAGTGCTTGACATTGATAACCAGGAGTATAATACTGAAATTGTGGGGCTGGAGCTCCCGAAACACCCGACGGTGGAACAGGCCGAGCGAAGCTGATGGTTGTCGGTGGCAGATAGTGGGCTACACCCTGAAATGTCCCTTACAATGGACTTTTTTTGTTATTTAATATAATCACAAGAATTGTATTTGTGTGATGTACAATGTGTACAATAATCAAAGAGAAATAAATGTGAATTGTTATTAAAATTTCCTTCTTTTCTTAAACATATAACTGTGTATCCTTCTCTTTAGGTCTTCTTCTCTTTCTGCACACTCGGGGAAAACTGTAAAGAATTCATGTTATAATTTTATTTTTAATAAATGAAGGGAATTTGGACAACCATGGCCTTTACGATAGGAGTTTGGACATTTTATCAAAGCATCCTTCATTCCGTGTTCCCAGCGGAACTCCGTCCCGCCTCCCTGAAATCCCACCGCGTCTTCATCGACTTTTCTGTTTACTGCTACTAGACATCACAACGTAGATCTTAAAGAAGAAAAGATTCATCACACAACAATTATGTTTTGAAATTTGGAGAGCGTGCATAATAACCTAAAGTGATAAAAAAAAAAATGAAGATGCAAATAGAAAATAATAAATAAAACTGGAGACATAACATAGATACAAAAACAAAGTAATATTAATTAAATCTACAATGGGTCCCGCTATTTTATCATATGAATTTTTACAACAGTAAAAAATGTAACTGTATTAATGTAATGGTCGCACCATAGAAGGACCCAATCTTTTAATATACTTAGAAATTTGATATACCAAATTATAAAAAATATAGAAAAAGAAATTGGTATATCTATGAATACTAAAATATCAAACTATTTAAATTCTCATATTATTATTATATAGAGATTTTGATATTTTCAATATGATACATACAATATTTTGGCATTTCTATGGGTGTGTTTGTTTAAAATTGAATAATACTGAATCAAATTTAATTGAAAAAATTAATAATTGTACTATATTCGAATTTGATCCCTAAATTTATTAAGAAAAATCATAAATAAATACACCCTATATTTTTTCAACCCCTAAAAGGTTGAAAGAAAAAAATGAAAAAGTAACCACTTCACAGTTTCTTGTTGAAAAATATGAACAGCGAAAAGGTATCGGCTACGCTATGCGCCTATGCCTACTCTAAATAGTACTACCTTTTAACTGCACTAATTTTTATGAGAAAAAATAATACTATTGAATTAAATAACTAAGTTGTTATTTTCGATAAATAAAAACGGTGTATCTGTTTATGATTTTTTTCAATGGATTGAGGGATAAAATTTCAATAAAATATATTTATTAATTTTTTCAATCAAATTTGTTTCAGCACTCTCCAACCTTAAACAAACACACATGACACAAAATATTTTAAGTACACTATATTACTTTAATAGTTTTTATTTTTTCATTAGTAAGCTATGACAAAGGATTGTTTTTATATTTTCACATCTTTACCTTCCTTAACTCTCACTCTCTCCCATAAATCCTACTATTTATCTATCTATACCTGAAGATAACTAATTTAATTAAAAAGAGATAATGGATAATACACAATTCAAAAGTATGAACAATGAATAGTGTAATGTAAGTCATTTCGTATTTTTTCATGCCCCAAATTCATAACTTTTGCGATTTATAAACATGTCTTGACGAGCAACGTTCACAAAGTACAGACTGTAATTTTTTAATTGTGTTCGGAAACTAAATTTCGAATGAAGTAAGTGCATCTTGGATTTAGATAGACAATTCAGAATTTGAAAACTGTATTTCGAACAAACAATTAATGGACTAGAAAATAAATTTTGAACATATGATGAATAGATTAAATATTTAACATACAATGAAAAGTTTAAAAATACCATGATCTATTTGGAAGCGAAATTTTAAACAAATCACAGTTAGTCCAAAACGTGAACATACTATAAAACACTCGGAAATTAAATTTTGAACATACGATGATAAGTTTCAAAGCTAAACTTTGAACATTAGTTATAGTAGGATAAGGGTAAAATATAAATTTAATGTAGTGTCAAAAAAGCCATTTAAATTGTTTATATATATATTATTTTAAATAAATATGGTCTGCTTAAAAGAGTGAGTCTTGTGTGTGAACGGTCACACGTGTGACAGAATACACTTTTACAGAAAACATTGATACTTTTACAGGAAAAAATGATAATTTTACAGGAAAAAGTGATATTTTTACTACATTAATACTTTTACAGATAAATGTGATATTTTTGCTACAAAAAGTGATTTTTTTTTGTTCAAAAAAGGTGACACTTTTACAGAAAAACGTGATACTTTTATCACAAAAAAATAATATTTTTTCTCATTACACCATGTGACGATCGTATGACGGTCACGTACGAATTTTTGCCTACTTAAAATTATTTGGGACCGCATTAGGACCGTCCAATAAAAAATATTAAAATGGGGCATCCTATAAGGGACCATTTGCTCAACGTTCGAATAAAGATTTCATTCTTCCACTTGAATTTGATCAAGCTTCTCAAGATAGCACAGATCAAAGTTCAATTGCCCATTTAAGATGGCACAGTGTTTAATAATCAGATAGATGCTTCAAATGAAATAAAATAAAGGAAATAGCAAAATTTCAATTTAAGTAAGAAACAATTTTGTTTGATTTAACCCCTCAAAAAAAAAAAGGTTTACCACAAATCGATTATTAGGTGGCATATGAACCAAACTGAACCAGCAAATTCGTTCCGCTTACAATAATATTATTTCTTCAAATTTCCATTCAGACATCAATAAGTGCAGGGTCACTTCCTGCAACAACAAAGTGAGTAAGGAATTGACCCATGAAAAATTAATAATTTTAAATAAAAAAATAAAAAATTGAAGACTTTTTTTTCCTTTTACTATATCAATCGTTCCATTGTAGTCTGATTTTTGTAACATTGTTCTTGTATATGACCCGCACCCAAAATAAAAATTGATTCTTTATGTGCTAATACCCCACTAATATTATCAGTGAATAACCAATAGGGAATATATGAACAAGGGAATAAGATTAGGATGAGAATCAATATTAATTAATGAAATTGGGATATCATTTGACTTGCTGGTTTTCAGAACACAACTAAAAAGTAATTTGGCAAAAAGGACAATACTAATCAATAATTACAATCCATAAGAAGGGGCATCTCAAACTGTTAAGCTAGAGAATAAAGAAGACTAGAGAAAGGGGGAACCCATTTTTGGTGGTCCTGAGTTGGAACGAGTAAGTGATATTCTTGCCTTGAGAATCTGTCTCATTACCTTTACTTTGAGTTAAGATTCTCAAATTCCATTCCTCAGAATCTATAGCTTTACTGCCCCATTTTTATTTCCGTTTTCCTGCATCGAATCAAACTCGTGTTTCACCCAATACAATCTATGTGTACTTCACCAATGAGCACGCGATACATGAGTTCGTGCTTTTCATTAAGATGCAATCAGGCAGAAGAAACCATAAATTTGGAAGTTGATCTACAAGACAGAATAGTTTTGCAATCTGAAGTGGAGAATATTGTAATGCAGAACTTTGGAATGCAATGGCAAAAGTTGATGTTTCCTCTCAAGCCATAACAACTACAGGGATAAAAGCAGTAGCGGCTTTAACTCAACATCCGAGAAATGCAACTCCACGTCGAGTCCACCAAGAAATGATATTGAACTTGAAAGACTGAATTTTTTACATGTCTAATGACAAAAAATATATCTAAATCCTAGTGAAGTGCAAGCAAGTTATCATCTGTTGGTTAAGGTTGTCTTATTTCGACTGAATACAAGTATAGAAGCAAGTACATTTAGTTTCTTTTTTGAAGGGTCCCAATGAATTGGGACCAAATTCCTTATGCCATTTGAAACATTTAAAACATCTAACTGGGACCTGATCTCACTCTTTATTAATCCTGTGCAGCTGTAAATAAATGCGAAACGTAACAAAGGAGACAGAAAAGGAATGTGTTCTCTATGCCATTCCTAGCCTTCAAACAAAGCCAACAAGATGCATTCCCCTCTTTAATGTATTTTCTTAACAAACACATATTGAGCGAAAAATATACTCAAATCCATTTACTGCACGTAAAAGAAGAAACAGGAGCACATTTTCAAATACTAAGAACAGCACATACGGTTTTTATTCATTTCATAAATAAATTCCATCGCTGCCAGTAAGAATCACCATCCTCAGAAAACATCAGAGTGTAATGAGAGAGGCTGTAGAGTGTATTACCAATTGGAAACTAAGTCGAACAACGTATTGAAAAGTTGTCTAAACTCAGTCACCCAAATCTGGTCTTTAAAGAACATCAAGGAAGCCTAAATTCACCATATCTGTTCTTATCTTCCTCTTTCTAAGAATGCATCAAAATGCTTCAGTCAACAGAATCTTCCTAGTTAAAAAAAGAAAAAAAAAAACTCTAAATGCTTTAGGTCATAGTAGATAGTGGATTCCTGAAGTCCGCATCAGAGGGTAAAAAGTCCCACCATTCGTTCCTGGAATAAGGTTCGTAAACTTTGCAGATAGTATGAGTGCACTGGTGGATCTATTCTTGTACGTATATAAGGTGTTTCGTTTCTCAAGTGGTGATAGTTAAAGGAGTTTAAATGGGCAGTGTCGCTGTCGGACCCACAGATGCATGAAAATGAAAGGACAACATATTTGTTCCGAAGATTGGTTTACATCTGATGTTCTTTTTACGCTGTTCAAGATTCTATACCTCTCTCTCTGTTCAAGATTCTATTCCCCCTCTCTAACAAGTCTATAAGAGTACAACTCTTATATGCAAAAATCAGTCAAGACGACGAGTAACAGATAAAAGCAAGGTTCAAGGCTATACTACTCAGAGTAAAACAAAATCAAACTCAGCTTCAAGGTGGAACAAATTGTCACATAAGGCACATTCTTTCAGGTATGATTATTTCTCGACATAAACAACTTCCTTTCACTCTAGATGTTAAGCTAACGACTGTCAAATATCATATTGAAGACGTCACAATGTACCACCATCAAGGAAAGAGCATTCATCATGAAAAGCACTTGTTCCTTCAAGGCGGCAATGGAGATTCAGGGCTTGTGCTCTCCACTGATGCTAAGCCGAGACTAAAATGGACGGTAGACCTCCATCAACGCTTCATAGAAGCAGTAAACCAATTGGGTGGACCAGAAAGTAAGCACGCGTAAACTTTAAACGAATTATTACATTCTTCTGCATTTGACTAATTTGTATTATTTATTTTGTTGTACAGAAGCTACACCGAAATCAGTTTTGAAACTTATGGGCATCCCAGGATTAACCTTATACCACTTGAAGAGTCACCTTCAGGTAAATTTATAACGATTAACAAAAATAGACCTGCCGAGTGGCCGCCTCTGATTTTTTTAATTTTGCTTGGCTGCCTCTGATTTTTTTAATTTTTCACACAGAAGTACAGACTCAGTAAGAACCTCCATGGACAAGCTAATAGCGGCAGCAAGAAAGCTTGTAAGAAATCCTCTAATATACAACAGCATTCTTTTATTTATTATATATATCTAAAACAAAGAATCGTGCATTTCGCTTACCTTGTCAAACAACTATTGCAGCCACAACAGAAAAAGTAGCTGAGGTAAATGGACCTCACATGTGGAATCCAAACATTGCACCCCAAACAGCAAAGTAAGAACTGAAAAACCTTAGCATTGTTTCTCCTGCTATTTCATTGATCTTGTCAGCTGATATAGTTATAAATTTGGCAGAAATTTACAAATAGGCGAAGCAATACAAATGCAAATCGACGTGCAAAGAAGACTACACGAACAGCTGGAGGTAAGCCGCAAAAAAGTTGCATGCACTTAGAAAATACAAATCCTAATACTACGCTTTGTTAGTAAAATGTGTATTATACCTGGCCGTACACATGATTGCAAAATACTCCCATTTCTTGTACACATTCTGAACTTATTGAAAAGATAGAAGGTGTAATAAGGGTCCGTCTATTTGCGCAGGTGCAGCGTCATTTGCAGCTGCGGCTAGAGGCTCAAGGTAAATATTTGCAATCTGTGCTAGAAAAAGCACAAGAATCCCTTGGAAGAGAGAACATGGGAACATTTGGTCTGGACGCGGCCAAGGTCCAGCTTTCGGATTTGGTCTCTCAAGTATCAACCCACTGCCTCAATTCTGCTGCATTTTCTGACTTGTGCATGCAACAACCACAAACAAATCAGCCAACAGATTGTTCGGTGGACAGCTGCTTAACCTCATCTGAAGAACTGTACCATATTCCCCCAAGACTTGGTAACAAAGAAAGCAGCCTGCAGAAGACGAAACATAGATGGCACGACGACTCCAGAGACAATGTGGAAAACACATATGCTACACAAGCCAACATCGATGATTTATCAATGAGTATTGGCCTCCAAGGCAGTAAATGGAATTGGAACGCCAACAATGTAGAGGAAACGTTTTTGGACCTCAACACCGAAAGCAAATGTTCAGAGAAGCAATCAGAAGTACCGTTCTTATCAACAAAATTGGACCTCAACACAAATAATGAAAACTACGCTGCTTCAAGGTGCAAGCAATTGGATTTAAATGGCTTTAGCTGGACCTAAGAGACAAGTAGTGCAAGAGCTACTGCTCAAGATTTACATGTGGAGCACTGTAACATTATTAAGTTAATGTATACAATTTTTTTATCACAAAATATTGACATTCTATCAATAAGTAAGACTACAGTTCCAATGAACCACAACTGCCGTATGAGAAACTAACAACCAACCATAAACGGATTTGCTGGATTTCAAATGCACCAACCAATCCTTCAAGACAAATGCAACCTTAGAGAATCGATGAGAGTCACGAGACTATCTTCTATCCAGAAGCCTATATATGTAGCAAACTCGAAATCCAGAGCTTTGGCAAATAAATTCAAAACAGTATACAATAAATTGTAAAAGTTACATGTATATTCTTCTTTTTCTTAATTGTCTGTCTATCTCATGATTTTTTTCAAGTTTAATCGTTTTCGTATTTTAATTTTTTGCTTGTTTTGCATTTATGTTCCTATATAGTTAAAAAGTTACTTGTAATATTTAAACTTGTTAGTTAATGTGGTTGAAATAAATTCAATATGGTGCATTTTAGCTTAAAAGAAATCTAAGAAAATAGATAAAATTATGGAACTTAAACGGAGAGTTAAAGGAGTATATCAAAATTGATGACATAATAATAGTTAGAGTACTACTTATAGCAGCAAACCAGAGGTCAAAAGTACGACATTCTGGAAAGAAAGCTATATACATATATGTGTGTTTGTATGTACATGGATGACGATAATAAGTGGCAAGCTAATAGAGTGGTAACCATAAAACACTTTGACTTGGTGTTGTTTACATAAATCCATATATCTCAGCGTGTTGAGACCTCAAGTGGGCGTAGCACTCATCACTGCTTTCAAACACGTCCAAGCACGCCCAGCATACATGCCTCCCGCACCTACACTCAATATGATTGCACCCTTCCACCTTCTCTATCGTCAACCCACATCCCGGGCAGGTCTTCACATTCTCCTTCCCCATACACCACTCCTTCAGCGATGCATCAGGGTCGTCTTTGAACTGGCGGTACTTGTCACACGTGACGTACGGATGATATTCAAGGTGGCAACGCGTACATGTCTCCAGACTACACGAGTCACAGACAAAGACCGAAGCAGAACCATTGGGATCAGCCTCTCGGTAAACTAAAGGGCAGTCGGGTGAAGGGCAGAACCGGTAAGTGCCTCCACTAGCTGCCACATAAGCACCCAATGAAGCCCTAAAGAGTAGATCTAACTTGTCTTCAGACAGCAAAGAACTCAAATCGGCGACCAAAATAGGAGCCCTACAGCCCTCTTTACAACATAGCAACGGGAAACTATCGTGTCTTTTGATTGCAGACTCACACTGCTCAACTAAGCATAAACGGCAGAAGTCATGCCGACAATCTTCAAGCTTGTAAGAGTCCTCTACTTCACACAAACAAATGGGACAGGCACCACCATTGTCATTCTTCGCGCTAAATCTCCCACTTGTCTCAGCAAGACTGTAAATTTTCTCTTCAACCTTTTGTTTTGATTCTTTTGTACCTATAATAGATATACTGTGACGTCTAGTATTTAAGGATAACTTTGTTCCAGGCACCTCCCGCCTAAGCCCATCAAGATCTGGCCCAAAATGCTGAACGATTCTCTTCATCATATCAAGTGGAAAAGCTCCACCACGGAGATGAATATCCGGTTGCCTGCTATCATGTAGGGCAACAAGGGATTTAACAAGCTTCTGCTCTGCAGCCACAGTGTTCTCTCGAGAACCAAAGACTCTTAATAACAATCTACGCTTATCAAACATTATGTGTGTTCCTGTCTCACGCTGAATGGAATTCTTGAGCATTTCTCCATCTTGTGAAAAAAGGATCTGAAGAATAGCGGGAGAAAGATCAGGATGATTGATGATCGTCCCTTCCATGAGTGCACTCAGACATCTATTTGATTGCACTGCAATTCTTGTAGCTTCAGCATGTATCTTCACTCGATAAGAAGAAAGTTTACCCTCATTGTAGATTCTTTCTAGATTACATTCTACAGCTGCAAAAATACAACAGAAAATTTACCCATGTCATCATACAAAAATGCATCTCAACCTCAATACGAGAGAAGGTATTTGAACCATATATCAAGTCTCATTTCATGAAAGAGAGAAGGTTTCTCAACAATGTATGATCAGACAGTCTAAGAAATTAATACAAAATCAATTCAATAAAATAAAATAAAATCACCTACCCTTTTGTTGTCGTAGCCTTGCAAGCAAAGAATGTAACTCGCTCCTGATAACAGGATAAACAGCTGCAGGACAGCGCACGTAGCTATTAAAGGAATGCTGGCATTGGATTTTCTGCCATGATTGGCATCCAGGTAACACTTTCCCTTCAATATGCTCTAGGGCCCTAGCTGCCTCCAAATGTAAATTTCCATCAAAAGTGAGTGTGGCCCTCATAAAATTACTCTTTGATTCTGGTTCGAATACCTTAACACGGACACAATTACCCTGAGGCTTTCCACGCATAAAGGGAGCAATTTCTTGCAGGATTGCTGCTTCACAAGCCACTAGCGGAGGATTATCCACTGGATTTCCTCTCACCAGAAAGAAACCCATGATCTGCCTCTCTGTTGATTTGCGTAGCTCCTCATATATATCTTCTTCATTAAGCTCCTTATCAAGTCCATAAAGAAAAATGCTGCCCGTAGACTTCACACTTGCTTCACACCATACAACCCCACTTCCAAGTAGTAGGTTTGACAAGTCATTGACAATTATAGCAACATCGTTTGGATCACAAGTCAAAAATGCAGTTCCTTTGCTGCGGCGACGAGGCCATAAGATTTTGGTTTGGATAGCAGGAAATGGCATCCGTTTGAGATCCTCACCAGAAATGTTTCCAGAGGGAACCACTTTTAGCAAACCACCACCGAACTTAACCTGATTTAAATCAACAGCCTTCTTAGCAGCATCAGGAGTTAAAAATGTCACCTTTCCCCACTTGTCCTTCTCTTTGTTGTCCCGACTAGCAGCACAAATTTGACCTCCTGTATATTTCTCCACAAATAGCAGGAGCTCCCTTACATGTAGCGAATTAGTGTTTGAATGAAATATATCAACTGTCAAATATCTCTTATCAAGTTCCAGATGTTTAATCTCAGCACCAGACCCGAAGAGAGCGACAGAGGGTAAGACAGAAGGACCTCCTTCAAATAAAAATTTCTCTAAGCACTTATTTTGCAAAAATTTCTTTCCATATTCCAGTGCTCCCTTAACTAGATCGCACACTTTCTCAATGTCTTGTGAAGAAGCATACGCAAGCACCTCATTCAGATCAGCATTAACTTCAACATCTATCCGTTCATCGGCAAATGATTCTCTGACACTTGAAACAAGAAAATTGTGACAGAACCATTCTAATAGAGCACTTCCAAACCCAGAAAAACTCCTCTTTTGCAACCGCTGACTGTTCATCTTCAAGAAATCAAACAATGGAGGAGGAGAAAGGGTTGGGAAACCCTCAAAATCACAAGCAGTAACACAGACTAGAAACTCATTGGATACCGAAAGTATTTCCCCGAAAACCACCCAGGAAGGCCTCTCGCCAAAACTCAACAAAGAACATGAAGGATGCAGTTGGAAATGTTTCCCTGTTAATGCCACTTCATAACCAAGCTTATCATTGCCAGAGTACATAGCCACATTTTCTGGCATTGAAGAGAGTATTATACTCTTCAAATTCTTATCATGCACCGTAAGTTTATGGGGATCCCAACACCAATAACTTGGCACAATCATATTCAGTTCATTTTTAAGGCAAGATTCCAGCTCTAGCACAGAGTCCTGACATCGCCTCATCGACTTCGCATTGATGCTATTCTCCCAACACCACGTACTTCTCTTTTCACGTGGCAGAATCTCCCAGCCTCTATAAACCGCAAGCAATGTGAAGAGATCACCATTAGGATGGCAAAATTGCACCTTAAGGCGATCAGATTTCAACTTATTCTCTTCTGCACCAACTCTACAAAATATCCTACTAGAATTTTCCATTACTGCAGCAAGAACAAGACCCTCTTTACCCAACCCCTTGCAGAAGCACTGTAGAATAAGTTTACCAAGCCGAGGATCAACACCCAACTTGACCATCTTACGTCCTTCTGTTGTTAATTCGTAAACATCATTATTCATTGCAATTGCTCCTACCTGAATGAGATTTCTGATCGTTATGTCTATAGCTCCAGCATGAGGTGCATCGACAAAGTCAAACTCTTGCACGTTCTTCACGCCTAATGCAAGAATTTTCAAAATTGCTATACCGAGATGGACCTTACGAATTTCCGGTTCCTGATGAAGACGCATGGACTCAAAATCATTTTCTGTGTAGAGCCTGTAACACATCCCAGGTTCAGTTCTTCCAGCACGACCAGCACGTTGATTTGCTGAGCTCTGGCTGATCCGGCAAACCTTGAGAACATTCATGCCAGTAGCTGGTTCATACCTGTTCTCCTTTCCCATCCCAGAATCAACCACATACTTAACACCTGGAATTGTCAGTGATGTCTCAGCAACATTGGTGGCGAACACAACTTTTCTTTTTCCAGGATAATCCATAAATACACGACGTTGCTCCTCACAAGAAAGCTTTCCATGAAAAGGCAATACAATGGCAGAAGAAGCGTGGAACTTCTCACAAGCCCCTTCAACTTCCACCTGAGACGTCAAGAATGCAAGGATAGTGCCTTCCTTCGTAGTCTCGATGATCTCAGTTACCATCCTCGAGACATCATCAACATATGAGTTTTCTGATTTAGAAGCTGCAGAGCCTTTAGATTCACAAGCTACATATGTAATATCAACAGGAAAGTTTCTACCCGCCACATAGAAGGTCCTACAACCGAAAAAGTAGTTGGTGAATTGATCTGCATCCATAGTTGCAGACATAATGATAACCCTGAGAGATGGCCTCTGACACAGTAACTTCTTGATTAAAGCCAGCAGGAGATCTGTGTTTAAGCTTCTTTCATGAGCCTCATCAACAATAATGCAAGAAATCCTGGATAGTTGGTTATCTCTCATGTAGTGCTGCAACAAGCAGTGGTCTGTCATATATACAACCTTGGACCTAAAGTCCTGAAGAGATGTATATGATGAATAACATATGACTGAAGTATCAATACTGCAGCCCCTGCTCTCCTCTTTAACCCTCTCTGCCAATGAGATGGCAGCAAGTTTACGTGGTTGTGTGCATATAATAGACCCCTCGCAGGAAACTCCAGAGTCAGCAAGAAACTGAACCAACTGCGTGCTTTTACCCGAGCCGGTCTCACCTATCAGTACGCTAACCTGTACAAGTTTCAATAATATTAGTTAAATATATAAATCAAATGATTTCAATCCAGCAGAAATATAAGAGAAAAATTATTTCAGTATTATATAGTCAAATTTAGAAAAATCTACACAAGTAAGCCAATTTTACCTGATGGCCATGTATTTGCTTCAAGATATCCCGTCTATGGGCATAAATGGGCAGTCCATCATCATGCCTCCTACATTCCCTCATTATCAACCTATAGATCCTCTCCCAGTCAATCTTTCCGTCTGCAAATTTGAAAACTGGAATATCCTGCTCCTCAATTTTCCCTCCATTATCCAAATAATTTTCAACACACTGGATTCCACTCTTGAACTCCTGCATCCTGTTAAAGATCAAGTCTCTCTCAGCCTCCAAACCTTTCCTTCTCCTCAACAGTTCATCAGCTACGCCCAACCTCTGTGGTTTCGCCAGAGAAGACGCAACCCTATTAATCTCACTCACCACAGCCCCCAATTTCTTCTGCCACTTAACCAAATGTTCATTTCTCAACAGCTTCAATTTCTCCAAAAACAGCACCTTCAACCGATCATCCAATTCCAACCAATCAGACGCAACTTCAACATTGGAAACAACCCGCGGCAAAAAATGAACTCGTTCATCATTTAATTTCACTCCCCACAACTGAACTACAGTCTCCAGAGTCTCACTCCACTGCTCGTAAAAAAGAGAAGCAAAAATAGAGTTCGACGAAACAAAATTTGAATTCTGCGGTTGGAACTTAAGATTCTGAACGATAGCTTCGGTTTCCGCCTCTATCACCAGCCGTCGAGTCTCGGAGCGGAGCTGCACGATGAAGTTGGGGCGTTTTGGGGGAGGGCCGGGGGGGCGTGGTTTCCAGTTGTTCCGTTGACACGGCGGGTCACGGTTGTTGTAGTTGCGGGGCTGGGGATACCTATGGCGCGGTGGGGTGTCCAATGGTGGCTGGCAACGGTCGTCGGAAGCGGAGGGGTCCATACTATATTTTGAACAACCCTAATACTGTGCGAAGGGTATGACAATCTCTGTGTGGGAAAATATGGCGGCCAGACAACAACTTTGCGTCTATATATAGGTATTGGTTTTTTTGAATTACGATGACGTCAGATATTCTATTCTATTGGGTTTTGTAATTACAGAGATTTTCGCACTTTTAATCTCACGGGACATGCGAAAATTGTGATTTGATCATAATAATTATATTTTTGACTCTATTAGATTTGAATATTGCATTTTTAGTCCCAAACATTAATTTTTTGCATAAATAGTTTCAAAATTTAAAATGATCCTAAATTTTTCGCCGTTAATGTGACGTTATAACTTCGAGATTTTTGCAGTTTTGGTCCCACTGAATACGCGTTTTGATCTCAACTCTGACCTCATTAGACTTAAAAAATATTTAAAAATTATAAAAAAAATAAAAATCTGAAATGTAAAATAAAAATATTCTAAAATTTATTTAAAATATCATAAAAGTAACCAAAAATATTAAATTTAGAAAATATTAGTTTTCAAAAAATTGGAATTTTCATAAATTTTAAAATATCATAAAATTAAACTTTCTTAAAAAATTATTTTCTAAATTCTAAATAATTTATATGTTTCATAAATTACTTTAAACTCTTTTAAGAAAATTAATTTCTTCCCCAAAATACTTCCAACATTTCATAGATACTTTTAGAGATCTTAAATGAACTTTTTTTAGATTTCAAACTATTTTCTTTTAATTATTTATCAATCTATTGTTCGAATAGGTTCGAATATGGAGAAAAATCTCAGGTTGATGTACGGGGCATTCATCAAAAAACTAAGTTGTCTACAAATGCTATTAATTATTTGAGACATACACACGTTAATAGGCAACTACTCCTGGGGTACAACTTTAACCCGTTTTATTTGAATTATTATTATGTAAATTTTTCAAATTCTAGAACAATGCATAACATTTTAGGGACTTATAAAGGGACTATCCAAATAGGGTTGACAAATCTGTAAATTATTTTGAAATTTAAAAAAAAAACATTTAAAATATGTAAAAATATCTATGAAATGTCAGAAGTATTTATTAACAAAAAAAAGAATTTTCTTTCATATATAAAAATAATTTAGAACTCACAAAATATTTTTTTAAGAAAAATTAATTTTATAAAATAAGTAGACTTTTTTAATTTAGAAATTTTAAAATCCTTTTAAGACAATTTAAATTTTTCAATTTTTTTAATTTTATAAATATTTCAGTTTTTACGTTTGTTTTAAATAAAAATTTCAATAAGTTTTCTGATATTTAAATGAATTTTTTAATTTAGAAATATTTTTTTAATTTTTACATAATTTTTAGATTTTTTTTTTAAATAAGTTTATAATTTTTAAATAATTTTTTAATTTGCTCGCCGGAATTCTTCATCGGAGTAGAGTATTAGATATTACACACAGTAGAATTCAAATTAAATAGTACATAATGTAAAATGAACCAGCAATTTATAGCATGGTTACATACTTAAGTTACTTTATACGTATGAATTAACATGTGAACTAAAATGTTGGAAGTATTTTTAGGAAAAAATTAATTTTCTTAAAAGAGTTTAAGTAATTTATGAAACATATAAATTATCTAGAATTTAGAAAATAATTTTTTAAGAAAATTCAATTATATAAAATAAGCAGAATTTTTTTAAATGAGAAAAATTTTAAATTTTAAAATCATTTTAAGACAACTTAAAATTGGAAATTTTTAAAATAAATTTTCATTTTTTAAAGTTTTATAAAAATTCCAATTTTTTGAAAAGTAATTTTTCTAAATTTAATATTTACGGTTACTTTTATGATATTTTAAATAATTTTAGAATATTTTTTTTATTTTTACATTAATTTTAGACTTTTTATTATTATTTTTTTTTTAAGTCTAATGGGGTCAAAAGTGAGAGAGTTGGGATCAAAACGCAATAAAGCGTGTTCAGTGGGACCAAAACTGCAAAAATCTTGAAGTTATGACGTCACACTAACGGCTGAAAATTTTTGAGACCACTTTTGCCAAAAATTTGGGACTCTTTATGCAAAAAATTGACATTTGGGACTAAAAGTGCAACATTTAAATCCAATAGGATCAAAAGTGCAACTATTGAGACCAAATCACGATTTTCGTGTGTCATATGAGACTAAAAATGCAAAATTCTCTAATTACACACAAATCGGTAAATTAATAATAATATGCGGCTTCCTATAGTCCACCTAGAAATGCTAGGTCACGAGTTTAAGACTCAACAATACCCACCCTAATGATTTTTTTTAATTGTTCTTGTTTCTTTCTTTTTTTTGCACTTCTTTAATTTTGTGTGCTTTGAATTTTTTTATTATTTATTATTTTTTTATTTGACCGAAAAGAATTACTTAGGGCATACTTGTTCTGCATTGGGCCTATTCAGATGGAGGATGACTCATCTAAAAATATATGTTTGTTCAGGCCATTTGAATGGGATTCCTCCATCCCCTTCCATCCGTCCCTACTTCTTAAATTGACAATGGGTCACTTTTCATTTTTATCTCTCATCTCTCTCCTCTCATTTACACCATCACCCCCATCCTCCTTTAATGTCGCCTGAGCGTCAGTGTTTGGAGTCGGAACGCGACCGCCACAGTGTCGTTTTTATTTTGTGTTTATCTTATTTTTCTTGCATTTGTTCTAACACTTGTCGTCTTACAACAACTCAATTAACTCTTCTCTTTCTGTTTATATCTCATCCTGCTGAAATCTCCTTAGCCTCAATCTTTCTCAGAGCGCTCTCCCCGACACTCTATCCGACCTCCATTTTTATAGGTATGAGGTATCTTAAATTAGAAGGCAAAATTATTTTCGTTGAAATCCCGACGGCTTTTGGGCAATTTCGGCCGATGAAAACCCTAAGGGTGCATTTACATTGGCAAATCCAGGTGGATTGTGGCCCTTAATCCGCTCTAGTCTGGTATTTACTTTTCGGAATTGGTTAAGTCGGGCAATCCTACAGACCCAATAATGTTCACTACCATTTGGTATTATTAGGTGGATAATTGGTCCCCACCCCTCCCCCCACCTCCCAACACACAAACACACATACACACACACAAGATCAATTTAGTCCATGGGATTGGGTTAAAAATAATTACAGATTTGCCACTCAAAATTAGGTTACAACATCTTATCTTTCACTATCTTTCATTCATGCGGAAAGAAACTGGGAGCGGCGCAACAACAGTGGACAAACTGACAATCTTCATCGAGCTACTCTCCTCTCGATTTCAAAACGTAATTTTTTGGCTTCCACATCCCGATCTAAGTTTGGAGGTCTTTGATTCTTCTCTAAAATCGTCTAACTCCTTCGCTCCTCTCCGTCCATCTAGATCCACCGTCATGTGTAACATAGTGTGACCTCGAATAATTTTGAGTAGGTTGATGGGTTGTTTAGTGTTTTCATGGAGTTCTTGATGTACAACATATATTTTCTTCTTTGTTCAGTCCATGGTTGTAACAGGTTATTTTGAATATTTTTCTAAAAAAAATAATGTTTTGTGTTACTGGATTAGCACGGTTGTTGTAATATTGTACAATTTCTTACTTCCCCCACTATTGGTATGGATATACAAAATAGGGACCTACAGGCCGACGGCATTATGATTCCATATTAATATCTGGTATTCTAAATAGGTGGATGGTTTGCTTTTTTAAATAGTTAAAGGAGTGAATTAGGCATTTTATGTACCTCTCTATGTACCTATGCTTGAGTGTTGTGGTACTGATTGTGGTAATATTGAGAATTTGGTTGAGATTGTACCTTATTATTTCATTTTCTTGCACTGTGTGCGTATATAGGAATTTTAGAATATATGTACACATATTTTAAATATTCGGCACATTTATGCAAAAACAAGCAAAAGATCATTGGACCAGTTCTAATAATTTAACAAAAAATTGTATAGGTTAGTCAATTTGCTCAAGTTTAGCTTGGTAGAAGCCTAGTCCATGATTGTGGTTGAAGTGCTTCAGCTGATCCATAATGGATGAGGGTTCAAGTTGAATGTGCTTGATATATGGTGAATTACATGACATATATAAAGCTTTTTTTTTTTTTTTTTTTTTTTCTGTTGCAAATAAATTTGAGCAAGTTTGAATAGATTCGGTAATGTTTGATACTTGGGTGTAAGTACATTATGCTTGACAGGATGGGAGTTGAATTGGTCACTTGTAGAGTAGATCAACTTGCAAAGTTGGATGTCTCTATATATATTGAGTGGTGTCAATCCTTTATTTGGATTTGTTGGGTGCCTCTTGAAAAGATTTATTTTATTCTTTGAAAGTGTGTCACATTTGTTGGGTGCATTATTAAAACAGGTTGTAGGTAAAAACATATGATGCGGGAATTATTTATCTTGCACATATATAAATGATCTTTATTATTAGCTTTGATAAATAGGTTGAAATAAGTATATTTCCAATGGGCTTCATGCTTTATGAGTGCTATATTATTTTCGTAGTAACCACCTCCCTTATGTTCGATTACATTACTACCCACTAACATACCGGTGATATAGGATGGAAAATGAACGTAGGGGTGCCGAGCACGAACAAAATGATGAGATATTTGTTGTGCCTTCAACAAATTATGGATACTTGTGTCAATTTCTTTATGATGGTAACGTATATTATTTGCACCGGAGGAATGTATAAATGGGTCAACTTTGGTCTCAGTTTAGTTGGAATATCGTATACTAAGAATGATCCCGGGTAGAGTAAATTATATGGGGCGGGTGATAGGGCTCAATGACGAGTCTTGCATAATTCACCTGCCCACTTATTATATCTATTAGAATTTGCTAGTAAGTTAAGGGCAACTAGAATAGTACTACCGCTGAACAGTTGGCCCAATTCTTAACCATTCTAGCACATCACACCATAATAGGGTAGTCAAGGATAATACAAACGTTCCACCCGGACCATTAGCAGACACTTCCACAACATCTTGAATGATGTAATTAAGATTCATCCCCTACTGCTTCTTGAGCCGGAACCTGTTGATAATTCATGTGCGAACGACCGTTGCAAGTCGTTTAAGGTATTTAGTATATTTTGGCCACTCCACATAAAGTTTGTATCATTAAATACCTTCCCTTTATGTAGGGATGCATCGGCATACTTGATGGAACGTATGTGATGTAATGGTCCCGAAGAGCGATGTCGGACAGTATCGTAATTGAAAATGCCATATAACAGTCAATGTCCTAGTTGTGTGTGAGGTCAATGAATTTCATATACATGTTCAGTGGTTGGGAGGGGAACGTGGCTGAGTCCTGAGTACTCCGAGATGCTATTTCTCGCCCTAACGGATTGCAAATTCCTAGAGGTATTTACTCTAGTATGACAATCTTATATATTATTTTCACATAATGTGTAAATCAAACTATTGAACACTCACAACTATAATGTTTAATATTCTCTCTTTGTTTTTTTATATTTGTTTGCTTTATTTGTACTAGGGAACTACTATATTTGCGATAATGGCTACACCAAAGGGGAAGGCTTCCTAAAGCCTTACCGAGGGGTCCGTTACCATGTGGACGAGTGGGCAACTGGTAGTGCTCGGCCCGTAACAAAGTGGATTACTTCAATATGAAGCATTGCAAAGCACGAAACGTCATTGAACGGGTGCTCGAGGTTCACAAGAAGCAGCGAGGGTGCTCTGAAGTATTTCTTTCTACCCTATTAGGGTCCAGAATAGCATGATAATGGCATGTTGTATACTACACAATTTTATTCGTAGGAACATACCTTATGACCCAATTGAAAACGAGGTCCCACTTGACTACGTTAATGATGTTGTGGATGATGCATATATCGACGTGGTTGAGTCTAGCCCTGAATGGAGTGTGTGGAGAGATACGCTTGCAACCGAAATCTATGATGAGAGTAGGCGATAAGACATGACGACAATATCCATTATTACATCTTCAGTCTATCTTTAAGATGTTCTTTTGAAGACTAATTTTATTTGGTTGTACTCGAAATTTAATCTAATGTTGATTGATTTTGTAATGTTTGTGAAACATTGTTGCTTAGTATTGTAGGCAGAATTGTTGTGCAATTGTTTATGTATTCTGAAATTATGTTTATTTTCTACCAATTATATGGTTGGAAAAATTGTGTATCATATTGGTTGTATGGAATGAGCTATAAATTTGACAAGCTAATGTTGATGTTCTCGATTCGCTTTTGGTTACATGTTTGTCTTTTTCGGTTATATGCTATTTTTTTTTATGTTGTGTATTCGTTTGAACTTTTAATTTTGACAGGGCTAGGTATGGAAGGTGATATCATAAGCGTTGGATCGAACCGGAGCACCCGGCCCAGAACCTCGAAACGACGTTGTTGGTCGGAAGTCGATGAGGTCCTAATAAGTGCTCGTAAGGAGATTGTTTCTGAAGGTTGGAAGAGTGAGAATGAGTTTCAGAGTGGGTACCTTGTCTACTTAGAAAAGATCATGTGTTGAACACTATAGAGGACCAATCTGAAGGCCTCTCCCCGCATAAGTTCAAAGATACACGTGTGGAAGAAGGTTTACGGAGCAATCCAAATACTTCTGAGTCGTTTGGGATTCTCATGCATTGAAGCGACCCACTTGTTCTTCATAGAAGACGAGAACATGTGGAAGGACTATGTGAAGGTATGGTTAGATTTTTTTCAACTTGCAGTATGTTTATTAATCAGCATGAAAGTTTATCTGGTGAGGCAGTAGGTGGGGAAGAAATGAATAGAAGATGGGGTAAATATGTCAATTGGGTGGGAAAAAGGGTCAAATCTAAATGTGATCCCATTGTAATCGGCCTTATTAAACATGGGTATAGATTAATTAGTCAAATGTTTTTAAACAAGTAAACATGAGATTTGGCGGGACTAACTTGTCCAATCCCGTAGCTGAATCCACCTACTCAGGATATAGTGGGATTCTGATACACCTAATGTAAACGCACTCTAATACTCGTTAACTGAGTTGTTTCATAAGGAGGGTCGTCTAATTTGACATGAGTTACGAAGATTTTATGCATCCATAAATGAGTTAACTGAGATAAATCGACTCGTTGAGTTATAGGGTCACCTAATGTTTACTTGCTTGAACGATATGGAAATGCCTTTCTGGAAATATCTCACATTTGTTTTGTGGAGCAAAAAATCTATCAATCCTATCTATTTCGTAGAACATACTTTGTGGAAGTATACCGAGTGAAAGAAGGAGAGATTGGGTTATAGGCCTACAAATAATTGTATTTTGATCCCCCCAATTCTAATTTTTCTACCTTCATAAACAAAATAAAAAAAATAAAAATCTAATTTACGCACCTGAAAATAAAATGTCCTTTTATATTTATAAAAAAATCTTTCTACAAATAAATATCCCAACACCACAACTTAAATAATATATATATATATATATATGTATAAAGTTATTATATATATATATATATATATCAACAAACATAAATAAATAAAAATAAAATTTAAATAATTACCTAATCAACTAATCATTAACCACGTCACATTTTCTATTAAAATAATATAACTGCCTATAAATAGCCTATTGATTTGACCGCTACAATCCACATTATATCCTACTCTATCTCTAAGCAAACATTATTTTATACTATTTACAGGACGTATAAATTTTTAGACGTATACATCTGAAAGTGCCACATGCTATTATTTCCCGCACATACGTACCTTTAGAGTGAAAAATAATATTTTCATAAGGAAAATATACATTTATAATTGATGACAAATGCATTGCTTGTTTAAATAAATGGTACTACAAATATAAAAAAGAACCTCAAACAAGTATTACTCGCAACAAAAGGTATTACTTGTTTAACTAATAATATAACTAGTTTAACTAATATGTATTAGTTAAAATAAAAAAAAATTGTTGCACAAGTATGCTTTAGAATGAAGGCCAAGTCTATTGAAACAACAAATAGATCTCTTTACACCATAATTCATTTTCACACATACCAAAGTTACAATATTCAACTTTTTTTACGTTCCACATCACATGTTTACACTTTTTTACCTTTACCAAATAAAAATAAAATACACTAAAATAACAAGAGTTTGGAAAACAAAAGAAATGTGTGAAGTTTTCAATTGATTAAACTAGAATTCCCCTCATCTCCTTGTATGTGTCTTCTATGATTTCCAATTTGAAGAAGCAATTGGAAGAACAACCAAGTACCATTTCGTTGAACACCAGCCCTAAAACTTTGTAAAGAAAATTGGAAGAAGAACTTGGGCCTCTCCATTAAATCCACAAATTACAATTGAAAAAGATAGCTTCGTCGAAGATGATGGGATTTAGGCCAAATGCAAATTGATTCTTTAAGCATTATTTTATTGTTGGCTAACTCTCTACCGAAATTTGAATGTTCCAATTTTAGTACTATTACTTTTTAGACTAGTTAGAACTTGAATGTTTGGAATACATTTCAATAAAGTTCATTAGATTTATTCATTTCTTAAGACTTTGATAAATGCTTTTTAAAGGACAATTTCATTGTGGTGTGGTTTCATGTCTTTCTTTAGTTACTAAACAAAATCATAAAATTTATTATAGACAACAGTACTAAAATGCATACATGTTGCAATCAATTTATCATGCATAAACTATAAGTGAAAAAATAATATGTAAAAATTGAATATTTCTATTTTTTTAATTTTATTCCTACTACGTTTTAATTGCAATAGACACGAGATAATATATAATAGTGAAAATTAGTGTGTTATAATCGGACTAGACGAGCCAGTTCAACCGGAAATCGCCCACTAGTCCGGTCCAGATAGAGGTATCAAATCAAAATCAAGATTTAATTGGAATAAACCGGTTACTCAGTCAAAACCGTAACACAGAAACCGGATAGGAACCGCTTCTTAGAGGAAAATGGGAAAGAGAAAGGGAATAGGGCGTTGGAGAAACAAAGGTTGAATACGGGCTTTAGTGGACCTCTTAGTCTGCTTCTTGTTCGAAATAGAAGCAATGAGGAGGCAGTGTGTACAGAGGGCCGTGGGTGCCGAAGTCGAAATTCCTGATAACCCATCCTTGGAGCAAGATCACAACCTTGTTTGGCTTGAGAAATTTCCCCAATTTGCTCCTTGCCGTTGTGTCAGGAACCTGTGAATTACTTTGTTAATATTTTTCATTCGAGAGGGTGGACGGTTGGGAGACTGTGTAGGAGTAGGGTGGGAGTGGCTGGGGTAGGGTTAATTAATTTTGGGGAAAATAACTTCTGTAGTGGTGTTGTCGATTTGAGAGTTTGGCACATCAATAGGGAAGCAACTCGAGTTGCTCATCATTTGACTAACTTGCCAATCAAGCATCGAAATAACTTTGAATTTATTAGTTTGGAACGACGTAAGAACTTAAAAGATTTTGTGTTTATTGATGTTTTAGACTTAATAAACTTTAGATTTCCTTAGTTTTCACCTTCTAGCTTAATTGCTACTTAAATTCAACTTATAGAAAAATGACTTATGTAGTGGGGAAGACAACCATTTTAGTAGAAAGTGGTGATAATATCCTCTGTTATTTATTTTCAAAATAATATATTTTATGTAACATATTAACCTATAATTATTTTTGTTATATCAGTCAGATCATCGGTTTGAACCGTGAACTGATGGCTAAGCCGGTTCGTTGTCCGGTTCGATTATAATAGCACTGGTGAAATACATAAAAAAATGATAAAATAATTTAGATGATTTTAATTAATTTTTTACGATATTCTCTAACACATCAAAGATCAACATAATAGTTATGAGTCCTTCTACTATACACCTGGTGTATTAATACACCTAAAATCTAAACCTTTAGATTTGTCTTATTTCAATCTTAACCGTTGAATAAAAAAATTATTACTAACTTGTTACCTAATAAACTACTCACCTATTTTAATAATAAAATATAATAGCTACATTGTAGAATCAAATATGTCCTCACAAAGTTATTAATTGGCTAACTCATCAAAATGCCAACATGCCTCAACTTTTACTTGATTATATTTCTTGTCTCATTTTTTAAGAAAATAATATTTAAACTTGATTAATGTTGATAATTTTTTTTTTTCTGAAAAAAGTCTTCCGACTAATAATTAGAAAAAATCTTAGGATTATTCAACTTGATGCAATACAATCTCCATAAATTAATAAGAATATACCTTTAGATATGTGCAATACTAATAGAACATTATGTATAAATTTGCCGTGCCATTTTTTATTTTCATTATCAATCATTTTCCTCTCTCCAATTGATAAATTATTTGATAAGACGGACACATAATTATGTTGTCACTAAAACTAATACTCCCTTCATTCTGGCCTAATTGGCCTACCTTGACCGGGTACGGAGACTAAGAAAAAACAGATTTTATGGAATCTTTGACTTTTCAAAGATAGAGATTAAGAGTGGAATTTTGAGGGTGGATATTGTGAGAGAAATTTATCATTTATGGGGTAGGTCAATTAAGTTGGGACAAACAAAAATAGAAAGTAGGCCAATTAGACCGGGACGGAGGGAGTAATATTTTTTATTGTATCGAAAAAAAAGTAACTAATCAATTCCTTATATAAAATCTAAATTTGTGATGTCGACATGTTACCGAATCAACATATATACAATACTAGGTTATAATTTATTGTCATTCTTCAAATATTTTTGTATTACAGTTAAATCAGTTGAATGTTGTCTAACATCTCTCAACCTCCTTTTTTTAAACTTACAAAAATTGAATCAAATACTCTCCTTGTCCAATAAAAAGAGTCATGTTTGAATTCTTGTTCAAAAATAAGAGTTATGCTTTAAAACATTAATGTCTTGTTTTACTAGTTTAAGCAAAAAAATTTTTTTTTTTTAAAATTAGGTAGATATGATTGGATTAGTACTCTAAAAAAAACCGTTTAAGTGTGTATTGATGGATTTTAGAGGTCTTATACCTTCATCATATTGACGAAAAACAATAAGTTTTATATTTTTTTAATGATTCTTTTTATGAGATGAAGAAAGTATATAGTTAGTGATTATTAATGATTTTACGTAGTCAGTCTCACCAAAAAGAAAAAAAGAAAAGAAAAAAAATAATATATATATATATATATATATATATATATACTCGCTTCATTTTTTTCCTTTCAATTAAACGCAAGTTAATAAAATATTTGCCAAGTTTCAAAAGAAAAAAATTATTATTAATGAATTCTCAATAGATTTTTGAGACAGAATATGATTCTCATGAACTTTTTTTCTTTAATCATTAATCCATAAATAACGTTAAAAAGAAAAAAAAAAAAAGAAAGAAATGCATTTATATATGTACACACAGAAACTAATTTTTATGGTACACAAAAATTGAATTTATTATTTAAAAAGAAAACAAAAAGAAAAAATTGTTATATAACTTGAAGTCTAGATACATGTCTCACTAGAAGTAATGAGGTATAATAAAATGAGATAAATATACGTGGGTCCTACATCATTGGGTTAAAAAATAATAAAATTATTTGTTGGTTACCTGCTATAGCAGGTAAAATGAATAGGTGCATTAATACATCGAGTGTATTATAGAATTACCCAATAGTTATATATTAAATACCAAACTAGAGAAAAATCTTAAAATTATCATTCTTGTTTTTTTTCCCCAGAAATTTATTATCACTCTGATTTTAACTATTTTGTATTTCTTTTAGTATATAAGTTTGATTAATTCTAGCATGTTGCAAATGCATCTTTTACTTAATTGATTTGAGTTACATAGGTATCGATAATTTATATCATGCTCGAATTCTCAATAAGAAATATTAGTGTTAGTAATTTACTGTTGCTGACTGCCTAACTTACGTACCACATTGATTTGTAAGAAAACGAATTTGCGTTATTCCATTGCATAAAATTCTAACTGAGCATTGTTTAATACTCCTTCTGTTTCAAAATAAGTGTGGCTTTAGACATTTTGAAAAATCTCAAAATAAGTATCATTTTAGCAAAAAATCCATTGTTCTTCCAACATTACCCCTAAACAGCCTACTTAATTTAGTTGACTTTTTCCTTATTTCACAAAATTTATCCCAATTAAATAGATTCTATATGGATATATTTGTCATTTTTACTCATTCTTAATTTTTCAAAAAATGCTAAAACGACACTTATTTTGAAACGAATGGAGTATAAGTAATCTAAGACTACTTTGTTTTGGGCCGACTACTTTAAGTTTGCTTAGTGTACAAGATTTGTTGTACGAACAAGTTTCTTGCAGTAAGCAATATACTGCTGCTCAAATTATTTAAAAAAGAAAATCGAGTTAGTTTGCTTACTGTTACTTTCATTATTCAGCAGGAACCACGTCTCATGTTGCTCCCCCGCCATGATCATCAGAAGCAGTAATATGCACTAAATACTCTATGGATGTGTTTACTTACGACTTGACTCAGTAGATTTAAGGGCTTAAATCACGATAAAACACACTCATTAACTCTCTCAGTCAGGTTTGACCCAACACTCTCCAGCCTTAAGTAAACATACCCTATATTCTTACAAATTCAAAATGTAGCCCTACTCATGTTGTCTCCTACATTCCTTCGTGGGGTAGGAATGGGACTTTGAGGAATAAATTAGTGATCCAAATGTTAGTATTTTATAACCAATATTCTAATATATACTTATAATAAGAGTTAATTGTGTTTCATATAACAAAAACCTATAAAAAAACTATATCATGTATATATAATAACGTAAAATCTTTGTGAATCATTTGCACATTGAATTGACATATATTTGTCACATTATTTAAATAGAATATAAGAATTCAAATTAATCTCATTCATTTTTTTCCTAAAAATTATTTTGTCTGGCATTTTTATCTTTAATTAAACCCTCAATCATTTTTATTTAATAAAAGAAAGAAAATATTTGATTCCGTGTAAAAAAACAACCCTTAATGTTTAGTAATACATTTTTAAAAATTATTTAATAATCATAAGTTAAAACTAATTTATATCTTTTTGTCATGAACTTATACTAAATGCTGCACTAAGACGTGATATTGAGTTCATATATTTCACTCTACATATATTAACTACAGTTTTTCATATATAAATAGTAGATATAAATAATATCATAACATTATATTTATTATTGATGTTATGATTTAATTTTATTGGAAACATGTTATATTAAGACTATGTGGTTTATTATTGAAAGTCAAATCAGCGGTTCATGTTTAGTTTCTCGAGAATGATAAGTGAAAATAAAATTAATAAGGACTTTGAACTTATACATAGTTCTAACTTTTAATTATATCTACTTCTTTTTTGTTGTTGATAATCATAAAACATACCATTAGTATTCACCACAAAAAAATTATTGTATCTATTATTCACTATCTAAATCACTCTCTTGTATTTCCCTCTCAAAATAAAATTATTGTATCTATTATTCGAACCAAGTAGTCAAACTGTAAAACTATTGAATCCTCTTAACTATTACACCGTCTTAACATAATCTAGATATTTTATTAAATAATTATCAATAATCTTGAGTCATTCATATATCCTTGTAAATAAAATATTATAAGATATAGTATAGTTGTCTTGTCAATATTTTTTTAGTTAGTGGAATAAGTATATAGGTATAATAACTACCAAAATTTAAAGAAAAAAAAAAATTCTCGAGAATGGGAGATGATTAATAAAATCAATAAGGACTTTCACATATATTCAGTATTTTCTATTTTTAATGTTTTTCTTTTATCCTAATTCTAAAATATTTTAGTATTATCTGCACCATCGGAACACCTAATACTTATTTTAGCATTAAAACAGTATATGTACCTTTTTATAAATATAAAATCATAATATTATTTGCTTAATACAATAAACTTTGGAATATATTTTTATTTGTAAAAAATTTATTCTAATAAATAATTACATGACAAAAAGAGACAATTGTTACATAAAGTGAATAACTATGTAATATTTTTCAAGATAAATAATTAATGGCGAAACGTCCTTTTTTTTTCTTCAAATAAATCTATTTCGTATATATATCAAGTAGATTTATTTTGTAATTTGATTAACGTAACTTTTAAGTAACAATTACCCTAAAATTTATTTACTAAATGTAAGGTAGTTACAAAAATATGATAAATAAATAAAAAGAAAATGTCAAATAAGATTCGAAACATTATTGTTTCAGTAAATAATTTTGAGATTTTTTTTTTTTCATAAAAACTACATAAATATGTAATGCTAGTTCACAAATTTGCAATACCGTTTCATTGCATTGTCCATATTTTGTTTCTTGTTTTTCTAGGAAATCAATTAGTCACCAAGGAACACACCATAGTCAGTAATTGACTTCCTCGTGTCCTTGCACGATGCCCAGCATCACACTACGAGAATTAGGATTTTTTGTCACTACAAAATGTAATTAAAAAAAAAGTAGTCATAAAAGTATTTTTATTAACTAAATCTCTAAGGAAGAGTAGTCACAAAAGGAAGATGCAAAAAACTTTTTTGCAACTATTTTGTAGTTACTAATGTATTTGTAACTATTTTTTGCAACTGCTTTATAGTTACTAATATATTTGTAATTACAAGTAGTTGCAAAAGAGCTTGTCATATTATAGTAAATTTGGTTAAAGTTGTATGAAATATTTTATGTAGTTACTAATAGTTACAAAAATGATTATTTTTAGTAAACCACTTTTATAATTGTAAAAAAAATAGTGATAAATATCCTTTTTTTCTTGTAGTGTCGGTATAAGCCGTAATCTGAAAGTTAGAAATGTTGGAATAAAATAGCCCCAAAGCACTTAGCTGAAAAGGCTGATTAACAAACTGGCTCAGCTGCTAGACTGAATAAGTGAGGTGCGGTCTAGTGAAATTCAGATACAAATTACTCTGTAGCCATTTCAAATAATATTAAAGTAAACAACTACTCCCTCCATCCCACCTCATTTTGCACACGTTTCTTAAATGACCGTCCCACCTTATCTTGCACAGTCTAAAAAAGGAAAGTTATAATATAATTTCTACCCTAAAAAATCTCCACTTTCAATCTCTACCTTCAATTCACCTTTGAAAAGTCAACAAACAACCAAAAAGCAACTTTTCTTAATATCCGTGTCGACCCCCCCTGTGCAAGATAAACCGGGACGGAGGGAGTAATACTTTTTAGTTATTTAAAATATACTTTAAACTAGTAATTAACTAAAGTGCAGTAGACGACAAACAATTAAGGATGAGATCAAATTACGAGATATATCCACTGCCGGAGGTAGGTGTAGTAGAAGCCCCCCCCCCCTCTCCCCCAGCTTTTAGATTTTCATTTTTAGTATATACAGTAAAACTACTTCTATATTTAGGAGAAGTGGGCCCCCCTCAATTAATATTACTTTATTCTTTTTCACCAGATATATAGGGGGAAAAGACTTTATCTATCACATTTGGGAAAGGCAAAAACTTGTGTGCACCCAACACACAATTGCACTATTGTGCACTCTCCTATTTAATTTGAAATTAAGAATATATATAAGGGCCTTGTTTGGAAGAATTTACAACAACAACATGTGGGTGCAACGGTAAGTCACGTGCAGGTGTTGTTTAGGTGCGCGGGTTCGAACCCTGATTTTGCTCTGTTTTTACCTCTTTTTATGTTGTTCAATAGTATATGTTATATTGCGCAATAGTATATGTTATATCGCATAATAGTATATGTTATAGTTACACGTACAATTTTTTAATAAAATATTCTGTTGTTTAATAGTATATGTTATATTGTGTAATAGTATATGTAACATTATATTGTGCAATAGTATATATGTTATGTTACATGTATACACATTTTTTTTTAATAATATATAATTTTTTTAAATATTCTGTTGTTTAATAGTATATGTTATATTGTGTAATAGTATATGTTATGTTACAGGTATACACATTTTTTTTGAATAATAATATATAATTTTTTTAAATAATATATTACATTGTCTAAAATAATATAAAAAATGCACATATATAAAAAACTGAAGAAGATGGGATTCAAACCCATGCCCTAATATCTAACAATTTAAGATTTTACCACTAGGCTAGTGTCTCATGTGATAACAAACATGCCTTAATATATATATATACACACATATATTATTAATTTGAATTAAAAGAAAAAGAAAAAATTGCGTGCGCTGGTTGAGGCTCGAACTCGAGCCTCAACGAGTGCGCGTCATGCTTTAACCGCTGGGCCATCGGCCTTTTATGCTTATCCAAACGCAGCCCTTAATATATATCTAATTCCCAAATTAAATTGGGGAGTGCACAATAAGCTTATTGTGTGTTGGGTGCACCCAAGACCTACTCTTTGGGAAATAATATATACAATGTAATTAACTTTTAAATTAATATTAAAATTATCACTTTTGCCTTATTCACGCAACTCTTCTTTTCTCTCTCCTCTGCATTTTCTCTCTCCTCTCTCCTCTCTTCTCTCTCCTATTCAATTTTCCGGAACTCCTATTGTTTCTCCCTCTTCTTCATTCTTTCTCTCTTCTCCATTTCAAAATTTCACAATTTTTTCTGAAGATGCATGACACACATGAGAGTTTTTCTATTTCGTTTTTCTCTTTCCCTTTCTCTCTGTTTTTTAATGGAAGAACTGTACAGCCGACGACGAGATATATCATGGCACGAAATATATATTTTTATGGCACAAAGTCTATTAGTCATGGCACGAGTAATAATATAATGTTTTGACGTCGTGCCGCTGAAGATTTGTCCAGCCTACGACGAGACATATCATGACACGAGATATATGTTTTATAGCACGACGTATATTACTCATGGCACGAGTAGTGATACAATATTATGACGTCGTGCCGCTGTCCCCTAATATCTAGCAATTGTTTATTCTCACATCGTGCCAAGGTATATCATGACACGAGATATATTTTTTATGGCACGAAGTGTATTAGTCATGGCACGAGTAGTAATATAATATTCTGACATCGTGCCGCTGCCCCCTAATATCTCGCAATTGCTTATTCTCACGTCGTGCCAAGGTATATCATGGCACGACATATATTTTTTATGGCACGAAGTGTATTAGTCATGACACGAGTAGTAATATAATATTCTGACATCGTGCCGCTGCCCCCTAATATCTCGCAATTGCTTATTCTCACGTCGTGCCAAGATATATCATGGCACAACATATATTTTTTATGACACGAAGTGTATTAATAATGGCACAAGTACGTAATATCATTCCTACATGTGACACTAATATCTAGTAATATAATATTCCGACTTCGTGCTGATCGTGCCATGTTGAAGAAAAAAAATGAAAGCTTGAAGATGACAATAATGACGTCTCTGTAAATTAAAGACAAGAGAGAGAAAGCTTGAAAATAAATTCTGCAAAAAAAAAGGAGGAGAGAGAAAGGGGAAAAGTACAAGTAATTAAAAAGGAGAGAGAAGGGAAAAAAGGAACGAAATGATGGGTTTGCAGGAGGGGGGTGGGAGTGGGGTGAGAGCGAAATGGGCACTACAAGACAAAATGTGATAGATTTAATATATTTTTGTAAAGCTGATACATTTTATATGTTTATTACAAAATGTGATGGATTTGGGGGTTTTCACTATATATACCAATTTCCTTTCCTTTCATCTTTAACTGTCACGTCCCTGCAGTCTGCAAGTCTGACTTTTTAACACTTCAATTTTTATTTTTATTTATCTCTCTCCACTTCTCTGATGTAACAGTTTGCATTTGCTTTTTCTTTTTCTTTTTCTTTTTATCAGAAACCCTTCCGTCCCTGAGAGCAGTGAAATAGATAAATCTAGAAATATTAATGATGATTGATGAGAATGATAGTATTTTTAAAATTAATACATTACCATAATAATTTAATTTTTAGAGTGGTAATCTTTAAAACTATCTCTGATTTGTGCCAATGGATGATGAAGACTAAAAAATCAGAAATATACCCTCTTGTGTTTAGAGTGGTAACTCTCATTCTCACGCTTCCAGTTTCTACTGCTACTTCAGAGCAGTCTTTCTCGGCTATGAATATAGTGAAGACCCCGCTCTGTAATAAGATGGACGATGATTTTCTTAGTGGTTGTTTACTAGTATATATCGAAAAGAAGATTGTGAAGACATTTTGTATAGATTCTCTTACAGATGACTTCCGTGATATGCAAGAGCGACGTTCTAAATTTTAATGTGTCGCGGATGTAAACTTATATTTTGGGATATTTTATGATAAATATTAGCACGATTTTATTTATCGTTCATCTTTATTTACTATTGCCTCCCCCCCCCTCCAAAGTAAAATCCTGGTTCCGTCCGTGGATATATCCTAGGATTCGATAACTACGATTCATATATGATTAATTACCCGGATTATTTAGACCGAATTCTAATTTATTGGGCGATCACGACCTCCTCTCAGAGCGAATAACACGTAGGCTAGGTACAAATAATAATCATCTCCGATCAATTATTATATACACAACTCCTGAACGCACACAAGATCAATGCATACGCAAATAACTCAAACATCTCGGCTATTATTGATTATCCACGCTACATGTTAAAGCTTATTAACAAACCTCCCCTCTCGGACATCGATTTACTAAGCCTAATTAAATCTAATAATTGATCAAATTAGCAATCTGTAAATTAAAACAACGTAGCTAAAAACATAGGACGGAGTCTAAATATTCAAAACCACAATTTTTTTGAAAATTTGACAACTCTCGAGACTTAGCACAAGCATATTTTTAGGCAAATAAGTGATGAATCTAGTCTCAAGATAAAATTTTAAAAAATAGACAACAAAAATATTGAGCATATAATGAATCAACATACATTTACTACTCTCGAGACAGGGCATCTCCAACAATCTTTCTAAATTAGTGCAAATTTTGCACTATTTAAGTACAAAATCTGCACTCCATCTCCAATCATCTGCACTACTTTTTGCACTAAAAGAGAATATTCCTTATAATTCATTTGTTTTATCTTTACTTTTATTTCTTTTGTAAATATAAATCACAATATATGTATAAAATCACATGGAATATAATATTTTCATATTAATATTTCCGTTCATATTTTAAAATAAATCAAATTAAACATAAAACATGTAAACAAGAAAATTGGAAAACGCGAAATTAAAATTGAAATTCACAATAACGTGGCATACAACAGATTGAATAAATCAAATTAAATATAAAACATGTTTTTTCTTGTTATTGTTTTTTTTTTTCCCAAAATTTTATGTAATTTTTATTTTTTTCAAAAAAAATAATTTCGATACATAAATACACTATCCAATACTTTAAAAAATACATCACAATTAAATACAATATAAAAGAAGTAATAAAAATAAAGAAAAAAGAATAAGAAATAGATAGTGCAGCAAAGTATTGCGCACTATATATAGTGCCAGAATTGTATAAACACTAAAATAGTGCTTGATATAGTGCACCGTTGGAGCAGAAAAAGTGGTGTATACCACCAAATTAGTGCCCTTAGCACACTAAATAAGTGATCCTCACCATATAGTGCATTGTTCTTCTCTCAAGTGTATAAATAGTGATGTGATTAAGCTCAGGTTGGTTCATGCTTATCTATCATCTAACGTATCCATCACACATGACATTTGTGAGCAAATAATCATAAATGACTTTATTTTATGTTGTAATGTATGTAGGTTTTTGGACAATGTGGGATAAATATAGATAAAGTGACTCAAACTTGGACTAATCGAGTTACCTAACCTCAACTACCCCTCGAATGATCTTCACACTTCATCTCACTTTTAACATCTTAGTAAGCTAAGCTAGCTTCTTCACCTCATTACTTACTTATAATGCACTACATCACCCCTCTTCTTTCAATGACAAAGATACAAGTTAGCAACAATTTTCAGTTACTAACTCTTGACACAACATGGCATATATAACAATCGATTTTTTGGCCCTCTATCGTTCAAAAATAAAATTAAACCATTGATTTTTTTAATTTACAAGAAAAACAGTTAATGGGGTTAAAAGTACTCATTCTTTTACCTATAAAATTTGAACAATTTCCTCACAACTAATTTTCACATCCCTCTCTACTCTACTTTCTGCCTCTCACTTTCATCCACCTTCTAACTTCCTCCATCTTTCTCAACCAATCCAAGTTAAGAGAAAAAAGACTAAAATGAACGGATAAAACCTTGTAATGTATGACTGTAAAAAACAAGTCTAAAAGCTCAAAGTGGCTTACAAAGGAATATGATAGGTAAAAGAAAGATGGCCTAAATTTTTTTTCTAGGCTCACACACATACTTGTCAACATCAAGAAGAGTCAAGACACGTTCTAGAGACCCACTTACATAATGACCAACAACGTACACATGAAAAGAACAATTTAAAACTTCAAAAGTGGGAGTTTCTATTCAAGGTTCAAAACTCACAGGCTTTTATTATCACTATTCAAATGCATGTTCAATTTTGTCTCTACTATGTATCTTTCAATTTTTTAGAGAATGGTCTAATCATAGACACATCATCATCAACTCAACATTTTGTGTCTTAAGTTCAAGATTTTAAAATATCGAGCTTAACACAAAAATGCATAAATACACAACTAAACTCCATCCTAACAACTTCAAATGCAAAAATAACTAACTACCCAACAAAATGCAATAAAACAAGTAAACAGATAAAATGTTCAATAGAAGCAAGCAAAAACACGAGCAGTTGCCAACTCGTCTCACTCTACCCCCCTCTCCCAAACTTGTTCAAAGAACTAATTTATGAGAAGAAGTGGTACGCCTTGGTGGCACTTACAGACGATCACATATACGAAGGCAACGATGATGGGTAGCAGCGCATTGTTGTATATAGAGTATTTTTATATAAAGTCGTCATATTAGAGTTCATTCATGCATTTATACATTAACATTTCATCGTATATTATTATATATTAATTAGTGGTATATATATTTAGAGAGATAGAGAGAAATAAATTTATTAAATGAATAGGTGCAAATTCATTGCAACCATTCATGAAAAGACACCTTATTGTTTGGATGTGTCTATTCAAGACAACCCTATATATTCTATATATACACCATGAGATTAATCAAACGACTAAATCAGTCATAACTTAATTCCTCCACACAAGTTCTCTCTCTATTCTCTCGTATTTATTATTTTCAAATAGACCTTGCGATTCTTGCTCCATGTAATTCGAGAAAGTGCAACTTTTGAGTTACAAGTGAAATAGACTTTGTATCCTGGAAGGTGAATCCCTCAAACCATTTGCACCGTAGTTGGAGAAATTTATACATTTAAAGATAACATCTTTTGAGATGTGTCTAGTCTATACAAATTCATCACGCACTACAATAGTATTCGAGATTTCAACATACAACATGCATGAGGCGAGTCATCTGATGCCAATATTTCTCATACATCCTGTTGCTGCTGGACCGTCCATTGTTTTTGTTGTTGAAGCACTTCCTGTTGCTGGTTCACTACCGATTGTTGTGCAGCCATCGGAGTCTCAAACCTCATGTCATATATTTGAAACCTTTGGGAAAAGGTTTCGACCGTTTGCTCATACACCATCATTCGAGCTTCAGTCTGAATTCGGTACTCCATAAATCTCTAACGAGATGCATATGTTGTTGTCCTCGTTTCCTTTCTTTAGTTAACAAATGTTTCCACTCGTATATTTTATGAGCTTGCAAGCGATAACGAATTAAAGGTCTTCACACATATTATACCAAGCGAACGGAAATAAGTTTGATTGTATAATGGAGATATTTGTAACCTCGACTACAGCATGCATACAACAACCACTTGAATAATTTAAATATAAAATGCATATTTAAAGGAGAATACAATCAATAAAAAAAATGGATAAAAATCACATCTAATATATTGGTTGCATGTTATGTCTTTATGTGTAACAAAATTTCTAAAAAAGGAAGATTTTTGCGCCGGAAATTTTAGATGCGCCCAAAACTAAATTTGTCTTGTTTCGAAACTTGGGATTGTTTGAATTATATTAGAATTCCTAATCCTAAAAGAAAAAAACTTGCTAATAAAACATAGAGTCAATTTCAGAAAGCAGCTTGTACTATGGTCGTTTTATACTTTTACAACCTTAATTTTTTACTTTTCCGACGGCAACCTATATTAATTGTTTTTTTTTTTTAGTTTTTTCAAACTCCGGCTATATTTCAAGTTGTATAGCCCATGTGATTCGCACATATTTCTATTGTACCAATAAGATGGCGACACGTAGCATGTAACACTCCATATTTTTAGCTTATTATTTATATGCTAGGAAATAATTTATTTAATTAATTAGCCGAGTTAAATAAGATGGCCCTGATCCCCTTGTTGGCCCCCTTGATTGCCATATCGAAAATTCGGATGATCCCTCACCCCGGGTTATATAACTGGGAGAAGGGATCATACCTTCTTCCTTGAAAGCTTCCAACAACATTGGCATGAGCCTGAAGCTCATCCTCAAGTATTTTGCAAGTATCGGTAGTGTGATCTGTTGTCTCACACATTCGGCATGGCCTTGGGACTTGATTTCCCCCCAAAGCAACTTTGTTGACCAAATTAGTCAACTGCTCAATTTTATCATCAATAGAAGAATCATGAACTTCCCTCACCGTCCTCATTGGCTCACGACAACCAAACTGTTGAGAATTCGCAACCATCTTCGAGATCAATGCTCGAGCGGTGGTTGGGGTCTTATCTACCAAAGCACCTCCACTCACCGAATCAATCATATTTCTATCAGACAATGACAGGCCTATTTTCTAACCCCTAATTACCGCAAGTATACGGGTGTAGGTGTATATAGTGTAAGTCAAGGTCGATCCCACAAGGAATATGTTAGGTAGTTCGATACCCCAATTATCTAGGATTATCCTAACTAGATGCTAAGTTTGCAAGGTTGGGTTTTCAACTAAAACTAAGAAACTTTACTACTTACTACTTAACTACTTAACCACTTGTCAGACAAAAAGGAATTCCAATTAACAAGAAAAGTATCATAAGGATTTGATTTCAGGAATTTACTCTAATGATGAGTATGCTCAACTTATAGACCTTTAAACCTGTTTCTAGTGTTTATTAAGCGGCGCTCTAATAACCTAACCCTTCTCTCGAAGCGACTAGATCGTAGATTAATTAAGATAATTATCCTCTCGAGTTAATTAATCCTAATAACTCTCAAAAGTTCTTAAGCCACTGCCTACACAGTCATAGACAACTGCGCTCTATGTCGTACGTCTAATAACAATTCCCTCATCTCGAAGCGGAATTGTTAAACGAGATAACTAAATCTAGGTGATCAAGCTAAATCCAGTTGGAAAAACAAACACAGAGATAAACACATAAAAACGGAGTCTATAAATTAAAACATAATTCAAAACATTGTTGTAAAGATCCCTACTTTCTAAACCCTAGGACACGAATGGTTTAGCTACTCATGCCTAGCAGAAATTCGATACAATAATTCATGGAAAACATTGTAAAAGAACAAAAACTAGAAAAGAAACAACTAAACCCGAACAAATTCATCTTGTCGATCTTCGTCTTCTTCGTCCTCTAAGTCTTCTACTTCTTCTTCTAAGCGGATGTGAGAATATAGAGTGTCTCCCTCTAAATTCACAAGTTGAATATATTAATGTCTTAGTTATGAAGTTTTTATTAAAAAAAATAACCATGACATTATATACATTGTTTCTATTTGATGAGCGGTCGTGATTTATCATATTGTCAAATGTTGTTAGTGGAATATTAAATGGAAAACTATATTGAATGTTTTGCTAGTAAAAGTATTTTATTTCGGATTTGTCTAATGACTTATGATTTTAGATCTATCTTACTTGTCCAGAAGTTAGAAGTTATCTTAGTTTAAATCGTTTAATTTCTTTTAAAACTTGACCAATGAATCTTCTAGAGGAAAAAAATGATTTCATTTTATTTCCATGTTTTATTTAGAATTTACATTAACTATTAGGTTAAATTAGTTAAAATTTCTTCCGTATATTTATAAAGTATTATCTATATTAATATTGAAAATTGTGGAAATACTATTATCATATCATTTAAAACTTACCCTTATTTATGTTTATTTTTCTAAAATTATAACAGCCTTACTTATGTGTAGTTTTTCTTCAAATTGTAAATGTTTCAAATATTTTCCAAACTAAGATAAGTCTTATTATATTTCAAAAAAAAACGTCCTTAAAATTATTTAGAAAATTCGGGTTGTTACATGGTGACAAATAAAAATGTAAAAAAGTAACATATAAATTCTAAAAAAAAAAAAATTAGAAAATTTATTTAAAATTTCAGAAAATTAATAAAAAAAATTGGAAATTCTAAAATTTCATTTAAAGTTTCAGAAAATTCATTTAAAACTCTAGAAAATTAAAATAATTATTTCAGAAATATTTCAAACTCAAAAAAAAAAAATAGAATTCATAAAATTAATTTTAAAATTTATAAAATTAAAAAATAATTTTGAAATTAATTTGACGATTCTAAAAATTTATTTAAAATTCATTTAAAAATTCAGAAAAAAATACTATTTTGAAAGTTCTAAAAATTAATTTAAAATTTCAAAGATTCATTTAAAAATCCAAAAAGTTAGAAAAATTATTTCTGAAATAATATTAGAACTTCTAAATAATCGTATAAAATAAAAAAATCAATTAAAAATCCAAAAATAATATTTATAATCCAAAAAATTGAAAAAATATTTCTTAAGCCAATTTGAAAATTCAAAAAAATCATTTAAAATTTTAAAAGATCATTTCAAAATTCATTTAAACTCTAGAATTTGAGGGCTGCAATTCACCAACACTGTGCAACATTTAGAAATGGTAGAGATAAAATAAATACATATGTGCACTTCTTCTTTGATCCTTTTTATGAATAATGAGTTGTTATTAGGTTGTATCAGAGAGTGCTGGAAGGACAGATTAAGATAATTTATTTAACAAGAGATATTTCAAAAATAATGTTTTTTTTTTATTTCAAAAGATATTTTTGGAGTTTAATCGATTTTGAATTTTTAATTGAATTTCTGAATTTTAAATGAATTTTAAGAATTTTCAAAATAATTTCAGGATTTTTTTTTCTGGAGTTTAAATGAATATTTTTTTATTTTCAAATGACCTTTCTGAAATGTAAATGAACTTTATGAATCTTAAATAAATTTTATTAATTTTAAAATATTTTTTGGAATTTCCAAATTAACTTCAAAAATATGTTTTTAATTTCTGAACTTTTAAATAAATTTTCTGAATTTTACATGAATTTTTAGAATTTTCAAATTAATTTCAGATTTTTTTTTATTTTCTGAATATTTAAACGCAATGAATTTTTAGAATTTTCAAATTAGTAATTTCCTGAATTTTTAAATAAATTTTCTGAATTTAAATGAATTTTTAGAATTTCTAAAATTATTTCATAATTTTTTTTTAATTTTCTTTATTTTTTAATGAATTTTATGATTTTTTTTTAAATTATATGCTTATATTTTTTACATTTTTATTAATCGCCACATGCCGCCACTTTATTGGTCAAAAGAAACATGTGCGAATTACATTGGCTATACAGCCTGAAATATAGCGAGAGTTTGAAAAAACGAATAAAACCAATTAGTACATATTGTTGTCAGAAAAAATCAATTAGTACAGGAAAACAAAAAAGTTAAAGCTTTAAAAAATGATCATAGTACAAGGTGCCTTTTGAAATTGACCTATGAACGTGTGTTTATTGGTCACTTGATGAGTTTTAGCAATAAATTTTGTCTTCTATAGATGCTGAGTTTTTGGCAAGATGGCAAAAATGATGAACTAGAACACTTGCTTTAATATAATTTGGGATTTAGTGGATTTACCTCGGTTATAAAATTATACGATATAAGTGGATATTAAAAAAAAAAAAAAAAATTGGGTCAACATTCAATTAAATATTGTCACTAATAGCTTTTATGCAGTCACACTTAGGGTCCGTTTGCTTAACAATTGGCTCAATAAATTTAGAGGATCGGATCTCAATAAAGCACACTTATTAACTCTCTCAGTTAGATTTGGCCTAACACTCCCCAGTCTTGACCATTGTCCACCCTTATTTGGCCGACTAATTTTGAGGTCATTAGGTGACAAGGTTAAATATAAATCATTTTGTGTCACTATAGCTCTATAAAGTTTCCTAGAAATAGTTGTTACAGTAACAAATTGTTGGTATTTTCTTACCACACTCGATACATTGATAACTATAAAGCTCGCCTACTAGCTATAATATAGATAAAAAAAAAACATAGATTGCTTGAATGCATTTCCGCTTATTACCTGAGTTATATCAATTCATGTTTTGTTTGAACGTACTTTTGTATATGGTTTCGTTGTGTACCAAATTGACATAAGAAATGTGTTTCTTAATGATAAATTGGTTGGAGAAATTTGTATTGATCAACTTGAGGGTTTTCTAATCAGGCAAAGCAAATAAAGTGCCTTAATGGAATATCTCTCTATGGATTAAAACATACTCCAATGTAGCATGCTTGAGAAAAGAAAATTGATAATCATTCTTATCATACCACATGGTCTTAAGAGTGAATAAAATTGATAAATGCATTTGTTATAAATCAGAGCTTTGCACTATTATAAATCTTCCTGTGAATGAATATGTAAAATAACGCAGTAGTAAATATTAGGAAAAGGAGAAAATGATACTCTCTCCGTTTAAAAAGAATGTCATTTTAAAAACTTCGAAAAATTTTCACAATAAGTGTTACTTTACCAAAAAAAAAATTACAATTCTTCTAATATTATCTTAAACAATCTACTTAATTTAATTGATTATTTCCTTATTTTACAAAATATATCAATTAAATATCAATCCTTAATTTCTCCAAAAATAACTAAAATTATATTATTTTTAAACGGAGGGAGTAAGTCTTTGTGAATTATGAGTCTCCAAGTCTCGAAGTGATATTAAGCACCAAGAAGTAATCAACTTCTTAAACACAAGATTTCAGTGATTAAATATTATTACAGCAGGTTAGTTTGCATTGAATTGGTCAATAAACTTAATTAGCGGGTTAAGACATAATAAAGTCAAGTAAATGAAAATTAATTGTAATTAAAAGAAAGCAATAGCTATATTTTGTACGACCCAATTTTATCTCCTTTTTTTCCCGATTTTTATCTTTTGAAACATTGAAACACCCAAATTTTACCAACAAATTTTTATTCTCTTCAAGTTTTTTTTCCTTATCTATAATTTTGAAAAAATATCAGAAAATATTTTAGTTTATAAAAGGGAAAAAGAATAAAAGAGTGGCCCAGTGTCCACTATTAATAAACTGACTAACTGATATTAATGAAGGGCTTCCAAGTTTTAAATAGCTGAATTTGGGTTTTTCAATCAGAAAATGATAAATAAATATTAAAAATGGCAGAAAGTAAATAAAGATATACTACAAAATAAGAGATACTATAAGATAATAGACTATCACCAAGAACAAGGGTGAAAAGAAAAATAACTTCTCTTTTTTTTTTTTTTTTTTTTGGAAAGGGAAAATAAATTGAATTAATGAATGCTGAAATCAGTAACCAATCATTTGCTTAAAGAGCGAGATTAAGGGCAATTAATTACCTTAAGCAGTGACGGAGTCAGGGGGACTGGCGGCGGCGGCCGCCCCCCAAATTTTCCGATCAATGTGCTATAGATATACATATAGAGTGTAATTATAGTTAAAAAAAATGATTTCACCGCCCTCAATTCTCGAAAACATTTATATATATTTCAAAAAAATTATTTCACCTCTCTCATTATAGAATCCTGACTCCGTCCCTGAACTTAAGTACTTTCAAATTCCCAAAACTCAACCCTGGATTTGTTTTTTTTTTTTTTTTTTCTCTGTTTATTTTGATACATGTTTCCAGATATTTTCACTCCAAAGCATACGACGCATTATTTTAAGCTAGGTAAATTAATGGTTAATGCTTTCTTACATGATCATTCATTCTTACAAGTGCGCTTTTAATTTCTGCGATTTCATAATTTTGTCTACCATTATTTTTCCAATGATCTTCTCATTTCGTGTAAATTTTCAAAATTAGTCAACAAAATACTACTTCAAATACTTCATTCTAACATTATGGATACGAGTTTTCTCCTTTTCACTTTTGTGATTCATCTAATCTAATACACATTACCGACATGGAACCGTAAGTTATCATTATATATACACGGAATTGATCATAAGTTCATTAATAGGCACCATTTTATATGTTCATCGTTCATGTGGCGCTACTTTAACAGTGGAGTTCACCATAATTTAATTAATTTTGCTTTTTGTCTTATTATTGTATATGTTCCAATAATTTTTTTAATCTCCTTAATTTGTTTATCATATTCAACTGAATGAAACTAATTAAATTATGATAGGTTTCCCTACTTATATGACGTGCTACATGAACGATGGACATATAAAATAATTTTTACCGATCGACATATGATCAATTGATCAATTCTGTATGTATACATGCACCTAAATTAAAACCGATAAGTTTTATATCAGATATGATTATTACTATTCATAACTAACTAAAGTTGTCTGATTCTCGATATCAAGAATTCGTGTTGATAACATCACTTAGCACTCTCAAATTACCCAGAAAAAGAAAAGGAGAAAAAATTCCCACCAATTTGAAATTATCAAATTATTTGTTACATAACTTTATTGAATTTTGAATTTTATTCCACCAATATATCTTATATCTTACATAAGTAGACATAGATAAAATAGAATCCGACATCAGAAAAACGTAAGGAAATTAAAGACCTAAATTGAAGGGAAAAAAGTTGCGTGTCCGTAAATTGAGTTTTTCATAATTAGGTGTAATTAACCAAAATGTAACAAATTAAGGTTAAGCAGATATTGTTGCAAGAATGGAATTAAGTGGGGATTAATGGTGGACACTCGTCAACCACTAACTGAAGATTTAAGTGGTCCTCACGGGGTATTAACTGCTAACTTCATTTTTACTTTGGAAAGGATTAAATAAAATATAAAAAAATAATTAAAAAAGGAAAAAGAAAAAGAAGACGGTTTTTAGCGAAGCTCCACTTGAATTACGCCAAGAGAAATGGAAACTGAGAAACTAACTTACCAGTCAACTGATGGTCTTACTCCCTACTAAAATAAGGTGAGCCCAAAAGCGCTGCCCCGGTTTTGTCGTAATATTCGTGAAACAGGAGGGCATCCTCATGTCTCTGTTCGTATAAATATGACAAGACGTTAAAAGATATTGCTAAGCCTGCAATAACTATGGGCAACTGCCTAATTCTTCAAGCAAAGGTCGTTAAGGTTATGAAAACAGATGGGAATATCCTAGAGTACGAAACCCCAATCAAAGTTCACCAAGTTTTATCCGAATTCTCTGATCATGCAATATCTGATAAACTCCCAGTAACAAAACATATGGATCCAAATGATCAAATGCTTCGAGGTCACTTATATTATCTTCTTCCTTTACCAGTTTCTTCCCAACCTATCAAGAGGACGACAAAGAAGAAGTCTGTTCGATTTTCAGATGATGTATTAGAAGAAGGAGTTGTGAGGATTAAGATTGTGATCAGCAAGAAAGAGCTGCAGAGGATGCTATGTAACGGAGAAGTTTCAGTTGATAATATGATTCCTAAGGTGCAGAAAGTTGAAACCTTAAACAGGGCTGAAAATTATGACAGACATGGAGAAGTGGTTTCGAAAGGATGGTCGCCTGCCCTGGAAAGTATCCCCGAAATAAACTAGTTTCGGGGTTTTTTTATTTAACCAATAGCTTGATGGGGAGAGAGAGAGAGCATGATCCCTACATACCATGATATAGCTAGGAGCCTAGGACCCTGAGTGAAAAAAAATACAAAATAGTTTTCTCCTTCACTCCCTTTCTCTCTCTCTCTCTATGTAAATGTATAAAACACTTCTCAGTTGTAGTTCAACACAAATACGAACGTACTGAATCAATATATCTGAAGCAACCAATTCTGTAGGTGCTGCATATTAATTCACTTGCAAATATACATTTACTCAGCATTTGCCCATAGAATAACTAAGGGGAACACCTGTTTATGAGGTTTAAATTCTCAAAATGCAGCGTACAGACATGCTGTAAATCCATCTGCTGAGGTAGATCCGTAGATGTTAATAGCCAAGACCATTTGATCAGTAGATAGGAGAACAATAAACACCGCTTAAGAATTTAATTTTTTTAAAATAAAATATTAAACACAACACACACACAAACTCATGGACCAGTCAAGTTACGGTGAAGAAAGAAAAACGACGTGGTTAAAACTTCATATTATTGAAAAAGAAGAGAACAATCATTACACTATGTGAGAAAAGATCATATTTGTCTACTGGAGTCAAGTTTCTTCATGTATGTTTCAAGTAGCAAAAAGATGCAGAATGGAAATTCTTTGTATCCCAAACATACTATGGTAAATGATGTTAATGCATAAGAGAAAAACACCATCACAGTTTTGGAAATTTTTAACTCAGTGATGGGATTTACAATTAAGGATATTAAATTCTTAAAAAGAAAGGTTAAATATTTTTAGGACCATTCGAACCGTAAGGTCTCTATTAGTATACAGAGTATAGAATACTTTTATACATAAAATATAATTGTTATTCTTTTCAAATTATCACAAACAAATTTCAAAATAAAGAATTACAAGCTTAATTACAAAAGCCTTTAGTATATAATATTTGGTAAATCTTGAAACAGCAAGTTATGTCAAACGCCTTCCCCATTGATAAACAATTATAAGCAGGTGATGCAACTACAAAGTTTTGGATCTCATAGTTTAAATTCTGCTCTCTCCATAATTTTCTATTATTTACTTCATAAGTATCTAGTTAAAGCACCTTTTATCTAGTTACATATGTGATTTTGTATTGAAAGATTAAGCATTTGAAGTTAGGTTTCCAAAACATTGTCTTTGATCTTGTCATGTACACCCTCCGTCCCACCTTATCTTGCACACTTTCCGTTTTCGTCCATCCCAGGCAAACTTGCACACCCCTTAAAAGGAAAGTTATAACACAATTTTCACCCTCAAAATCTCCACCCTCAATTAACCGTTGAAAAGTCAACAAACTCTCAAAAAGCAATCTTTCTTATTACTTGTGTCAACCTCCCCTGTGCAAGATAAGGTGGGACACGGAGGGAGTACAACTTAGTATCTTTAGTTATTATTGGTGATCGAACTGGTCTTACTTTCCGTTTCCAAAATATTCATTCAAGACAATTGTTATTTGAAAATTAATCTCACCACATATAAATTGGTTCATATTATTCATGTTGCTGAAGTTGCCTTAAAATAAACTATAGACTCTCATATATTGTCTAAAACTGTACATCAGTTACTGTACATGACATATGAATAATGTAAACATGAGAGACTGCAAAAACCTAAATTATACCAAGAAGATTTAAAACCGAGGGTGTACAAATAAACCTATAAACAAGACTATCAGTCTTATTTTATGCAACCATGCATAAAGCAATACAAAGAAAACATCATACTTATTTTCATATGAACATACGTATTGGCAACTATACAACAATTTATGAGACAATATATTTGCTCACACACTAGATTGAGGATAAGTTTGATACCCGGGGACATTTTATTCCGACATGAAGCTACGATTCCTTCCTTTCAACTTCAAGAGCAACTTCATTACGACGATTAAATGGAAGTGTAAAGGGTGGGTTGTACTGCACAAAAAATTAGAGGCAAAAGCCAAAAGACTATCATTATAGAGGACAATTTATCCAGGATCTCCTTTATTAATTTGGAAATTATCTTTCATTCATATTATTGTCTGTTCGGAAAATATACCTGTGCAACTTCCACAGAGGCACCCTCTTTTAGACGAAATTCGGGGTCTTTATCCAGTAAGCTCCTGAGTGTGGATTCACGGCGTTCAACTTCTTCGTCAGTAACATATCCTGATTCGAATTAATTAAAAATACACAAGGAACAAATAAACAAAAGAAAGAATGATTAATCAACCAATAAGAAAAAGAAGATAATGATTTTTTTCAAAAGGAAATTTTATTGCACAGTTAATCACTAAATCAAGAGAGCATGCCATTTTTTATGAAGTCCAATTTTTGTTTCTCTTACTAGATTCTTCTGCATTAACTTAGTTTGATGAGGACAGAACTCAATGTTAAGTGAGTTCTGCCTTCAGATATGCTCATTCTCTTAAATAATTCAAGAACTGGCGAGATCTACAGAAAAGACACAAGAGAACTGAAAAATGAATGTGTTTTTTATATACTTATCATGAATGCCAACATAAAATAGTCACATCACTGGTTAAAGATCTAAAATAGAGCACCCCCTTCCGGGAGTAAAAATGCTTAATCACGATCTCCAACATTTCTTTAAAACAAACGAGATGTGGAAGAAAAAAGTATGTTCTAAAAAATAATAAAGCACAATGCAACAACTTTTCATTTCTTCCTTTTGTGAGTGAATCATATTCCAATGTAGGAGCTCAAAACAAACCGGAAAATGCAACAACTGCAATTATTCTTTTCGGCACTTCTTTGATAGTGACAGATGAATCCTTAGGTGATGGTAAGTTGGCACCGTACTTTGAGGGCAAGATAAAGGACATCTTCCACTTATCTTGATCTTCCACCTAAAAAACCAATTCAATACAAAATTATGCAAGCAGACACTAACAAAAGAAATAGAGTTGTGCGACAAAAAACTAAAGAATACAGTAAAATAACATCAATTTTTATGTTTTTCAGATAAAAAGTATGGGCAGTAACAGTGTGACTGTAAAGATGTAAATGCATTAAGATATGACACAACAGACTACATTCGCCATTCTCTTAAAAGCAGGGAGAGATATGTTAGAACAAGTTAAAAATGAATCTTAGCATCATGAGTCTTTCTTTCCTCGCAATATAAGCATCAATTTCCGTATTTCTATTTGTTACATATTTTCTCATGTGTGTTTTGTGTTACTTCTCTTTTTTCCTTCTTGATCTATAGCTTCATTTTTTCTTTAACATCCTGCTTGCTATGCCTATTACCATTTAATCGTGTGTTTTGTACATTGACACTCTTTGCAGTACTCTAGGTTCTCCTTATAATTGCTGGTACAATTTCAAGGAAAGGTGAGCCTATCTGTGCAATATATATATAGCAGAGAAACTTATAAAACAATAAGACTTAAAAGAATGAAATCGAGAAAACTGTCAATCTTAACCCAAAAGAACCTAATTGGCTAACAGAAAGTGACCTAGGTCCTCAAGACCTCCCTTGAGGACTCAAGACCTCCCTATAAATTAGAATAATCACCACTTCAGGTCTTTTAGGATCTATCTGTTACTGTTGGGCACTTGAATATTTAACGAAAACATGAGAAGAAACTAGGTGGAAATTATAACGTTATGTACCAGCAAGGTAAGTTTAGCAGACACCTTTAATGCGTTCCAACCTTTTCTGATAAGCGAAGTTACTTTCAGTTATACTTCTATCTTACAACCTCAAATACGAGTCATGCATCAGAAACATGACAGAGAGACTAATCTTGTTTGTCAAACAAACCAGATAAGCATCAATTAAAAATTTAAAAGTACGAAAAAGAGCGAGCAAATTGAAATGAAAGGTAAAATAAGTTGGTGATTGCTTCGGAAGTTAACAGTAAACAATTGGTTCCCTTACGATGAATTTCTGTTATTTAACCTAGAAAATCAATTAATGATCTTATGCTCGTGAATAAAAAAATTTGTGGGGAATAAACCTAACGGAAGACATATAGGCAGCAATATATGAGTGTTTTTTGTGCAATGAATTATGTTTTACCCTTGTAGTTAGCACTGGGGTTGTCATGTCCATTTTCTCCCCTTCAGATACTATCTTACGAGTAAGAACTGGTGTAGTCATCTCCATTGGCTTGTCTTTAGTATTCTGAATTCAAATGAAGCACAAAATAAGAGCAATAATAATGGCATTGACGTTATGCTACTTAAAAAAACTTCTGATCTAAATCACTCTCTTTACTCTCCAAACTTATGAGTACCTTACCAAACAAATACTCAGCCAACACGTTGAAAGATCGAGATGCACCTCCAAAATCAAATCCATATTTCCCAGGCATTGTTGTCTCGGCAATAAAGTAAGACTGTTTTAGCCCATCAAGAAAAAGATACAGCTAGTTAGGTAAGGAACAATCACTTAATACAAACATATATAATATATATATATATATATATATATATATGCAGTAAGCAATACTAAGTTCAAGATGGAAGCATAACAGGGAAAAAGAATTCGCATAAACAAGCTGTTATGTTGGTTAGAAGCAGTGAAAATGAGAAAGAACTTGAAGGCTACATCATAAAAAGTAAAAAATTCTGCGAAACTGAATCGAATAACTGGCTATCCAGTATATCAGATTTCCTTTATCAGACAAGATCACAAGAGTAAAAGGAACTAGGTCACCTTAATGTGTGGATCTTCTCTTTTTCTGATGTATCTATGTGTAATGATACTGTAGATCATCATGGTATGCGCATGATATCCTTAAGATTACATACTGAATGATACACTTATTACCATGATCACTAAACCTTAACCTTAACCACGCTTCCAAAAGCCAGAAGCAATACATTCAAGCTTCCCTATATTCATCTAGACACCAAACATGAAAAGTATTTACAGAGAAACAAGTCAATACCTCAACTTCCCTTATCTCATACTTGTCGTTCCGTCTTAGAACGTTGAATTCCACCGTCTCAATATCCGGAACTTCAGTTGGTACATATATATATAGAAAACACAAATAAGAAAATAATAGATAAAAAATATATTTCTCCATCCACATCAAAATAAATGAATGAAATAGATTACCAGACATCAATGCTTCCTCAAAACTCCTGCTCTCAAATCTCCTACTAGGAAACACGTATTTCGCTGTCTCATTCGCCAAATCCATCAACACTAACAGAAATCACGGAAAAAACACCAAAAAACTTCAAAAGGGGCTCGTGAAATACAATAACCAACAAGAAATTTCAAATTACACTGTAACCCCACAGAAAGCAAAAGATGATTGACAATTTCTTACAGCGCTGTGAAAGGGAAGATGTTTGAGCAGCAAGAGCGAGGACGAGAGAAACCCGGGCTTCAAGAGCAGACATCGGTGCCGCTTTTCTTCCGCTTCTCTTCGTTCTGTCAGTTGTCGCCGTGAATTTTGTGGGGAAATTGAGTTCTGAATATGAATTATTGTTTGTAATGGGTTTGAGAATAGGGTTTTGGGTGAGGATGATTGAAGAGCTAGGAAGAAGCATTTTGCTATGCTGATATTTTCGAGGGAGAGAGGGGAGAATGCGGGAAGGAGCGTTTTGTGTTTCAAGTTTTCTGTTAAAAAGGAAGGATGAAATAATAAATAATATCCTAGATATTGATTATCGGAAATATCTTCCCAGCTGCGCTAAATGATGTTTGTTTGTAAATTAAGTGGGGCGTCTGTAAATTTGAATGTTAATTTTAGGAGGGGTGAATTCAACTAATGCTATAATTTGTAAAACGTGCAATTATTATGCTGAAAAAATTAATAACAAATAAGTTATTTTGTAATTACTGCATGGAGAGAGAGTAGAATGTGTTAGGATTTAAGTAGACTAAAAAATCATAATTTTAAGTCACAAGTCACAACCAAAATGTAAGTCTGGATCGGCCCGTCCTCTATTCAGACGGACAAATTCACAAACAAATGTATACTTAGGGTTGAACCCCACCGCGATCCCTCATGATATGATAATTTTACGTGAGATCCTTGTGTGATTTTAGAATTGTATGAAGATTTCATACAGTTTCAGTAGAATGCTCATTTTTAGTAAAAAAAGATTTTTTGTGTGTTTTTTAGTTCTGCACTTGAATAATCTGTGTGAAAAATAAGTTGATGGTGGAGAAAATAACATAAGAAATTTAATACATAAATCTCTTTAATGGAAAAATTGACATTATGCTGCATTTTTAAAGTCATGTAAGAGTCTTATGCAATTACAAAATAACGTGAAGATTTCGTGCAAGATTATAAAATCACATGGGAGTCTATTCTAATTGACTCGATTATCTAGATACCCTCTTTTACGAGTTGTATTTCGTTTTCTTTTTAAATGCTTTAACTGGAAAAAGGTCTCGAAGGCAAACATTGAAAAGCACCCAAGTGCACACACATTATCCCCTATATATTATGTGGGAAGTTCAATTTGACACGTGGTTTTCATTAGCCCCGGCCTCATCAATTATATTGTCCAATGAAAACTTCTATTTTCTCTACTAATCCTTCTTGTACGGTAGTTTAATAAAAAAAAAAAAAACAACACCTACATTATTTAAGATACATGTTACTTCGACAACTCACTCTCCTCTTCAATATCTTCCATCGATCTCGATCACGAAAGTAATATCAATTGCGAGTTTATGGCTAACCGTGATGGGCTCAATTGAAGCCAACATCAACAACTACTGTAACGCCCTAAGTCACTTTCTAGTGAATTGAGTTGCCACTGCTTACCTGGTCTATTTTTCTTTTCTTTTCTTTACTTAATTTCTCTTACTTCTTACTTAATCATACTTAATCTTTTATCATTTCATCTTTAACTTACTCCTTTTACCTCATCAGAGTTACGTAGCAGAAGAGAAACTCATAGTCTAAATTGTCCTGAACATAAATTCACACGAAAGAAATATAACTTAAACTGTTAAAACATAATATAACTTCACATAAACTTGAATTCATTTCTTTCACAAGATTAAACTTCATTATTACACGCCTCAACTCCTGGTCTTATGGGAAATGCTTCAGGAAGATTTTCGGACAGAGCCAACACACAAAGGAGATAATCAAAACACCTACGAGGTATCTGATCAATGTTATCGCTCCCGAGCACGGTGCCGCCATTTCTTGAAACGTGGTTTGGGGAAAATGTGAGTTTCTGGCTTAGTAGATAAAAGTGGTATTTGAATAAAAACTTTAACAAAATGCGCGCCCGCCTGATGACGTTGTGCCTTCCCTTAAGTAGGGTCGGACTCTCGGCATGTTTGCTCTCTCCATTCATTACTTACTGTCGTCTCACGGTTAGCAGCCTTATTATCCTCTTTTGCGGCCCTCGTGGCTGCTCATTTTTACACACCATATAAAGTAGAAACTTAAATAACAACATTACCCACTTCCAAAGCTAAGCTGTGTAACTTGACTTTGTGAAACTATCTGTGTCATCTCCTCACCTCGGTGTGGAACCTATTTACTATTAAAATATTAAACTATTCTTTATTTAGTCGTATTTACATTATGTACCAATTACACGTGTTACCTAAACTTCCGAACTCAATTATGAACTTTCGCATCGTTCATTCGTTGGATATCACTTAACCATACGATTCCTTTGTCTTGATCTTATTAGATCACTTTACTTAACCTTTGATCACTCTTTGATCAACATTACTCAACATCATCATATCATCATTCATCATATTCTCATTTGTTCATCATTTTCTAAAAAATTTCAACATTTATAATCTTGTTGTTATAATTCTAAGTTATCTATTTCCCAACATATGTTTTTAACTAAGTCGTTACTCTCCAAATCAAGATATTTAATTTATCTCCTAAGTCATTTCCTAATTCAGTTATTCCTATTTCACCATTTGTACTTCAACTAAGTTGTAAGTTGCATATTAAATCAATTTTACATAATATCACAAATATTGAAAGCAGTTTAACTTGTAAACTTAAATCATCATCACATACTCTTATATTTAACTTGCACAATTTTAAATCTAACATATCATCATAATCATACAAGTTGCTTGATCAACATATATACCCTTGGACCATCAGATTTAGAATACTAAGAGCTCATCCCACACTTCACTAGCAGAGGTGAAGAACTCCAATGTGTGCTTGATGTCCGATTGATAGAGTTGAGAATCCAACTGAGGACCAAATCATTCGAACGTACCCAGGCTCCATAAATGACAACATCTCCATCAGCCGTAGGGGAAACCAAAGATCCATCAATCAACGAAATCTTGTTCTTGACACTAAGAGCCCTCTTAATTGAATGACTCCACGAGACATAATTCACACCATTAAGGAGCTCCAAAACAATAGAAACGACTCGATTATCTTGAGGATGAAGGGCCAAGGGAGAAAGCGGGTTGATGATAGGATTCAAGGATGGAGGATCATTTGCCATTACTCAAGAATCACAAAAACTGTGGAAGAACAAGAAATCCTTAATTTTGAAGAAATTAGGACAAAATCGCTATGAATAGCGAAGAACACAGTTCAATGAAGAATTGAACCAAAAACAAATCGTGGATATACATGATTGAAACCAGAGAATTGATTCTGAATTGAAATCGATAAAAAAAAGCAAGCAATGTGTGGACCAACTACACGTTGCAGCGGATAGAATCGAAGCTAAATCTAGCAATCCGAATCAAAGGATTCCTAAAACTGATACCACAATAGAATTCATAGAGAGTAAATGAATTCATTGATAAAGGAAGTTTGCTTACATGAATGTAAAAGACGAAACAATTATTTCTTCAATTAGAGGTAGGTTATCCTCTATTTACTAAAGTAATTTGACTGTCTTAGCTAACTAATTAACTAACTTTGATGAACTAACCAGCCACTAATACTATTGTATAATTCAAGTAATACTGTTGCATGAAGACTAATAAAATACTTTTTTAGGTTTCAATACTTCGTATTCATTAAGTCACTTTTGGTTTTTTGTTTATGAGAGGTGGGTTTTGGAGTTCGTATTAAACTACCTAACAATCATTTTCTGCTATTTCGAACATGAAAATGGTCAACAAAACTTGGCATCTTTTCTTTGTTATGGTTGTTCATATATGACCGGAGGACTTCTGTGTTTCTTTGGTTAAATCCCAAACTTGGAAGGGCCAGAAAGTAAAGCCCAAAACTGATAACCGAACCGAAATATTGCCACACGGTTAGGTTCGATTAAGATTCAGTTGGGCTCGACTTATTGCATTTGGTTCTTGGTTCTTAGGTTTTAACCGAACCAAGCGAATCCTTACCGTTGCGTGTGTCTGGCAGACGAAGTTCCACATTTTCCTTAATACATATCTGGAAACACCAAAAGAGAAAATTCAAACCGAATTTCGTTTCCTTCAAGAGTCAGGAGTACCGATCGCTGTTTCATTTGATTTTTCTATCTGCTGTAACATGTTTTGAAGGAGGAATAAGATATGACAACGTCGTCCCGTTCACTGATTCGCCGCCTCGCCCCCATCTTTTCTGCCGGGATTCGCCGGAATTCTAGACTTCTAAGCTCATCCTCCGCCCTCCATGAACCTCAGGCTTCTTCATCGGAATCTCCGTCGCCGGACGCCATACACATGACAGAAAGCTGCGTTAGAGTAATTTTCTTTGCCTTCTTGTTTTAGTTTCTGTTTGTTACGGTGGTACTTTTGGACAATACTTTCGTTGCGTCGTCATTTTTTGGCCGTATATTTCGTTCTTCGGTCAGTTCGGATTTCGGATAGCTGATGTTATCTGCAATTGATTAAGTGCTTGGCTAATTTACTAGAGTATGTGAAAATTGTATGTGATGTGGAGATGTCGGCACTTTTCATTTGATTGATGATCAAATTGAATCTATTAGGTCATATAATTGGGGATTGAATAATATTAACTGAATACTCTAAGATTTAGAAATAATTTTATGCTAATACTTTTTATTGATGATCAAATTCTATCTATTAGGTCATATAATTGGGGAATGAAGAAGATTAACTGAATACTCTTAGATTTAGAAATAATTTGACTCTTAATACTTTCTAGCTGTGGAATGCTAATGAATTTTATGTATATATACCCGTGCCCTGAAAGAAAATTATACTTGCAATGGTTATGCCCCATGAGGACTCAATGGTTGAATAATGTTTCACAGAGAATCAAAGAGTTGCAAGATGACGAGGCCAGCAAAAAGTTGCTGCGTTTGAGCATAGAAGCTGGTGGTTGCTCTGGATTCCAATATAACTTTTCACTTGATGATAAGACCAATGATGATGATAGGTAATTGAATTTCCTAAAGTTTGGGATTACTTGTTTATTGTTCAATGTAAATAAAATAAGATTCGTTTATGTTTGGTGGGTTAAACAAAATATATCTAAGATTGTTCGGTCTCTGCAGGATATTTGAGCGGGATGGTGTTAAATTGGTGGTTGATAATGTTTCATTTGACTTCGTGAAAGGTGCAACTGTTGATTATGTGGAGGAGCTCATCCGTTCAGCATTTCAGGTCTGTTCACTGTAGCTAGTTAATTTTACGGTATCTTTCCATTAGGTATTGTTGTTGTTTGTGGTTGAAAACTGGGCATGTGAAAAAGGTGATTTCGTTTCTGGATAGCAGTAGAAACATGTCCTTATTTAATAGAACTGACATTTGTAACATGCTCACATTCAATATGTAGTTTTGAGCCCCCTTATTTGAGAACTGACCATAGATTTCATGCTGAACGCTTTTGCTTTTGGTTTTGTCTTCTTGTGCCTGTTTGTATAGCCATATGTTCCGAGACTATCTGGTCTGCTTGAAATGAACAGAACATTTTGAGCCTCTAAACATTTTTCTTCTTGTCCATTATTTTCAGACATAGTAGTTAAAGGTGATAGAAATGGCTCCTAGAGCCTGAGGCGCAAGGCGAGATGCTCGCCTTTTTCGTAGTAAGGCGCAAAAAACAAAACATATCTGTAATCTGTACTATAAACAAGACTCATAATTCATAAAACCATGTTTCGGGCATCAATAGAACAATATTAACAAAAGGCATCAACAAATATGACTACCATACACTAACTTGGCATGTCAATAAATAGATTGACAACAAACAGTAATATGCATAATCATTACGCCAAGTAAACAACAAATTGAGCAAAAAATATAGCAGCCAGCTGAACGTCATCAGTTAATTTGATACTTAAATTATCCTACTAAATATGTGAACCCCTAAAGCATGTCCCAATCCACAATCCCACTTTATTTCCCGCCCTAACATTCCCTCTTTCCTGCCTTGTTAGAAACCCGAGACCTCCCACTTATTTTATCTCTAACTTATTTTAATTCTGTTATTATGACATAAACTAAAGCCAAACTTATTTTTTAAACCTAATCAACCTATTTATGAACAAATAATCAAGACCAAAACATCAGGAAGGAATTCCAAAGCTTAAATAATAAACACGTTAGCCAATTTGAATAAACCGGTGAACAGCCCAAGGCATGCCTCAGAAAAAGGCGACCATAGGTGATCGCGTTATTGAAGTATTGGCCTTTGATAACGAGGCGATACGGCTGGGGCCTTGCGCTTGAGGCGCGCCTTTAGCTACTATGTTTGAGAGATTCTGCATGCACTGGACACATGATTTTACCTATGTGATTAAGTTTGAATTATGTTACCAAAGTATAGCCTCTGTAATAGGCAAAAAGAATTAGGCTCTTTAGTTTTCTCGATCTATCTTTAGTCAAGCAAAGAAAGCACAATTGTTAGACCCAACCTTCATTGACTAATTATATACTTGTATATGATTCCATATGTACTTCCTTACTAGGAATTAGAAAAAGAAAAAGAAGAAATCAGAACAACAATTGGTTCCTGTTACACACTGAAAACTAATAAATCCTTTCAAATTTCCTCCTGGAGTCGCAATCCTTTCATACCAAATGATAAGAGCATGGAAATGCTCTTATCATTTGGTATGAAAGGATTGCGACTCCAGGAGGAAATTTGAAAGGATTTATTAGTTTTCAGTGTGTAACAGGAACCAATTGTTGTTCTGATTTCTTCTTTTTCTTTTTCTAATTCCTAGTAAGGAAGTACATATGGAATTACAATCAAACAACCTATTCAGAATGAGTTGCATTTATATGAATGACCTTGTGATATTTGTAGATTTTACTCCAGATGATCCAGTTTTGCCAGATGTTCCCTATACCAAATGTGGTAGATTGCAAGCTTGCCATGTTTAGCATTTCTTGTTATTTTAGATGAACCTACTCCAGGAATTTGTAACGTTCACTAAAGCTCAACCATTTTAAGAACTACTTTTGTTTGTAACTCTCTTCTACATTTTCTAGAATGTCCCCCTCCAAGTCATGCCGTTCCCCGAGTTTTATACTTTCTATCCACCTCTTACTCCTTGACGATAAGGAAAGGGTAGTGAATTTAGTAAATGTGTTATATTGTATTTGTTAGCAATTAAAGCACGTAAAACACGTAAACACGTATATGGGAATCGGTATACCTCAGTTGAGTTGCAGCGGAATGTATTCGGTTGATTCCCAAACTGAAGGATCGTACTCTGATTCGTCTACTAGCCCGTCTGGACGAATACTACTAGAGCATTCGCCGTCTACTTCACACCCTAGACTCTTGGAGGACTCCGGTAATTCTCCAAGATAGAGAATTAGAGAGAAAAGGGAGAAATATGTATTCTGAGAAAAGGGAGAAATATGTATTCTGTGGTATTATTTTTCCGTAGTATACGAATACCAGTATATTCGTATATATACTAGTATGGGAGAGATCTATCTCCTATTATGGATAAGATCTCCATCCCTATCGGGAATATATATGATAAGATATTAAATATCTCATCAGATATATATCCCAACTATATTGGGATCCATCAGATATGGATGCAACCAACAGTATTGAAGAAGAGCTCTCCAGGGATGAGCCATTGGCTGTTTACAGATATCTTCTCCCTTTTGACTGTGTATTCTAAGTTAGACACTTTTTTCCATGCCTTTATTAAGTAGACTTACATTATGTACATCGTTGTGTTCGATATTCTGAAGGCTTCTAGGATCTTTATAGTCTATCTCCTGCATTCATCTGCTATACATATCAGATTTGTTTCTTCTGCACTTGTATTGGCCTTTTAAGATACTTGCGCTTAGCTTGTTGATATGAAGCTACTTGGTAAACTTAGAACAGTAGATCTTTCAGTTCTTGCCCCATAGTTAATCTACGTAACTGTTAACCTTGAAGGCAAAACTATTGAAAGTATGGCTGTCACTGTTGCTCTGTGTTGTTTTCAAGTGGTTGTTATGATAGTGTTGTTATTATATGCATGCATCTAAAATTCTCTTAATCACTTTCTGCCCAAGGGAAAAAAAGAATCAAATAGCGTTATGTGAACCCATAACATTGAGTGTTATATGCAGGTGTCTACAAATCCAAGTGCAGTGGGTGGATGTAGCTGTAAAAGTTCCTTCATGGTTAAGTAGTAATTTTTTTGTCCCTAGACACTCAGCAGACAACGGGGACATTATACTACCAAGCTTCAACGGTTTGCGTTGCTGACTGAATTCATTTTGGTGCTGATTTCGTCGTATAGAGGAAGTATCATAATATGCAAAACTATTATCATGTAATTTTCAATTTTTTGAAAATTTTATTTTCCAATGTAGAATATGATAGGAAAATATCGTCTCACATCAAAGTCCACTGTTCATTTCATTTTTGACTTCTTCCTCTTCCACTGAAGGATGGTTTCGATTTTATTGGCTTCGATGTAGTCTAGCACAAGATGTGAGATGAAATCGATTCTTGTGAATATTGTGATGCATTCATACACAAACATTGGAAGCCGAAAAATTCGCAGTCTCCCTTAGTGCCACTAGTATTGTTAATGTTGATATGTGTATGGACGTAGCAAAGTAAGACGTAATTTTTCAACATCTGTATACTCCACTATTGTACTTGATATGAATGGTTATTATCTGCTTGCTAGTAAAATAATCTTAGTAGGATGAGCCTTGTGGTGAACATATCATATGCTTTGATTTTTCATGGAAATTATTGCCTCTCTTGATAACTAGGGTTGTTCCTTTTGAGCTTGAGTGGGTTAAGGGTTCGGATTGTGAAATTCTAGACAGTTAACGTCCTAAATTTTATGAATGTACGTTATTTTTTCGGATTGTTAGCCTGTGTGGGTGTGGGGGTTGCAGGTGTATTATGGTAGGTCTCTCTGCCCCGTAAAAAGTTATGTTTCAAAATTACTTTTTATCGAAAAAGAGTTTAATTTTAGATTCTAGTAATTTCATTTGGTTGAATGAGTAGTGGTGGGGGATTTTGGTTTCAATTCTTGCTAGAAAGAGGAATACAAATAAATTATTAATGGTTGATGGAAACAGCCAGTACTAAAATATGGGCAATATAATTTTGATCCCTACAAGGCTACAAATCCAAAACAACCTCCTCCCATGGAAGTGGTAAAGCAAAACGAGTAACACATTTTAGGTTATTCAATTCAATATATATAACAAGGCATACTAGTACTTTCTAAATATTAGTAATAAGTACTTTTTAAATAAATCAGTAATATAATATGACTAAATAAATAATACATAAATGTAGTGATGCGTACTATTATGAAACAGTTACCTTTTTTATGAAAAAATATTACTTTACACGGATAAATTATGACTTTGCATGTTAGAACATATTACCTTTTTCTGAAAAAAGAACGAAAATATATTACTTAAATGGTAAAAAGTTTTATATTTATTAAAAAAATGTATTACTCTGTATTTCAATTTAATTTTAGTCATAGCAGTAAAAGTAGTGATATTACTTATCTAAACCAATAACTTTTTTTAACCGAAGCAATTAATACTAATAAATTATTGGTTCAATTCTCTCTAGCGAGAGTAACAACTTGTAGGTAAGTCAGTAATTTCTTTAGACGAAGTTGGATAACTCAAGTGGCAGAACATCTACTACCTAAACCTTTAATTCTGTGTTCGAGTCACAGTGGGAGGAGGGGAGAGTTTTTTCTTTGTTCTTAGTGTTAAATTAAATGTTGGCATTTATGTAATTTAGTGGAGATTATATTAGTGGAGGTTAGTGGAGGTCACTTTAGTGGAGGTCACTTGTGGAGGCCATTTTGTCTTCTTTTTGGATTTTGGCCCTATATAAAGGGTCTCTTATGTTCTATTTTCATAACATACTCAATACATACAAATTGATCAATAGTTTCCCTCTTGTGCTTTGTATATCCATGGATTATATAAAATCTAACATGGTATCAGAGCTAGTTAAAATTTTGGAGGCGGTCGCGGATCCAACTTTGCAGTAAGTTGGCTGGGAGTCGCAGGGGGCAGCGTCTTAACCAGGTTTTATTGCTTTCGCTTCGCTTGAAATTGTTTTGTTTTCTCTGTTTGGTTGTTTGTGATGGCTGGGGGTGATGATTCATTGCAGTCTATTGGGGTTCGTCTTGATGGGAAATTTTTTGGGTATTGGAGTTATGTTATGATAAATTTCTTGAAGGGAAAAGGATTGTGGGATTATGTTTCTGGAAAGGCAGTATGTCCTGAATCTGATGATGAGAAATATGATGAACTATTTCGTATTTGGGAGACAAATAATTCGAAAATTATTACTTGGGTTAATAACTCTGTTGAACAAAGAATTGGGGTCCAACTAGCTAAATTTAAGACTGCAAAAGGGGTTTGGGATTATTCGTCAAGATTGTTTGTGCAGAATAATTTTGCTATTAAATATCAGCTGCAGTCGAAAATTCGGGCATTAGTTCAAAATGATTTGGGGATTCAAGATTATTTTTGTGCTATGACAGCTCTTTGGGATCAGTTAGCCTTGATAGAATCTGTTGAATTGCAAGCATGTACTGCTTATGTGAAGTATAGGGATGAAGACCGACTTGTTCAACTTTTGATGGGTCTTTGTCCAGTATTTGATAATTGTCGATCGGGGATTTTGCACCGAAAGCCCTTGCCATCTGTTGAAGATGTGGTTAATGAACTCATGGCCGAAGAAACTTGTTTGAAGACTCTAAAGGGGGTACATATTGCCTCTAGTTCAGTTTTGGCAGTCTCCTCATCTGCCCCTGTTCTTGTTGCTTCCACAAATCCGCACAAGACTTCTGTCGTTGGAAATTGTAATTATTGCAAGCAACCAGGCCATTGGAAGAATCAATGTCCCGAGTTACGAAAAGGTTCCGGTTGGAAGACCCAACAGTCAGGGCAAGGTTGGAAACCCCCACACTTGAGATCGCAAGGACAAAAACCCACACAACCATACCATGGTGGGCAGCAGAAGCAGTACTTTGGGGGACAGTCCACATCGACTCCAGCTGCCTTGGTGCCTTCTACGGATCATCTTGGCTCTACTGTGAGTGCAGATTCTGTAACTGATCAATTTCAGCAGTTCCTCGCCTTCAAACAGTACCAGAATTCGACTCAGTCTAATGCACATGCTCTGTCTGCTCCATGTCCTTCACCACCATTTCTTGGATCAGGTATCACCACATCTTCTTGGATATTAGATTCTGGATCAGGAAATCACACGTCTCCTAACCCTTCTACCTTCATATATATGTCTTGTAATACCCCACACACCACTGTTGTGACTGTTGATGGCACTCCTATGCCATTAACAGGCATCGGAACTGTTCATACCTCCACCATTTCCTTACCTGATGTTTATTGTATTCCTAAGTTACGTATGAATCTTGCTTCTATTGGTCAAATATGTGATTCTGGATGTTTTGTTGGTTTCCTTCCAAATTCTTGTTATGTGCAGGATCTAAAATCCAAGAGAGTGACTGGGACAGGGCGCAGAAAAGGGAAAGGTCTCTATGTTTTGGATGAGCTACATCTTCCTATCCATGCAGCAACTATGCCTGTAAATTTGTCTGCCTTTCATTTGACACCTTCTTCTTCTAAATTTTATTTGTGGCACTCTAGACTTGGTCATGTATCGGGTTCTCGTTTACGCTTTATGTGCAAGTCTGGTGTTCTAGGAAACTTACCTTCTGATGATATTTCTGATTGTAGTGGATGTAAACTTGGAAAATTTTCTGCTTTGCCTTTTGATCTAAGTACATCTACATCTTCTGCACCTTTTGACTTGGTTCATTCTGATATTTGGGGGCCAGCACCTATTCCCACAAAGGATGGCTCTAGATATTATGTTTCCTTTATTGATGATTACACTCGTTATTGTTGGGTTTACTTAATTAAGCGTCGTTCTGATCTTGTTCATACTTATACTGAATTTCAAGCTTATGTGAAAACCCAACACTCTGCCACTATTAAATGCTTTCGAGCTGACTTGGGGGGAGAATATACTAGTGGTGACCTTTCTGATATTTTCAAAGCTGATGGTACTATACATCAATCTTCTTGTACTGATACCCCACAACAAAATGGAGTAGCCGAACGAAAACATAGGCATATTATCGAGACTGCTAGATCCATGCTTTTGTCAGCTAGTGTCCCTAGCGAATTTTGGGGAGAGGCTGTTCTTACTTCTGTTTATCTTATCAATAGAATTCCTACTTCTCATAACTCTGGGATCTCACCATATGCTCGGTTGTTTGGTCAAACCCCTCTATATTCCCATTTAAGGATTTTTGGTTGCACTTGTTTTGTTCTTCGTCCACATGTTGAACGCAATAAGTTATCTTCTCGTGTTGCTATATGTGTCTTTCTTGGTTATGGGATTGGGCAGAAAGGTTATCGTTGTTATGACCCTAGTTCTGGAAAATTGTATGTGTCTCGAAATATTTCCTTTATTGAGCATGTTCACTTCTTCTCTATTCCGCCCACCCCCCATGATATGAAAAAATCTGATCTTTTTCATATTGATCCTTTTACTACTGATTGTGCATCTGATCTTCCACCTACATCTTCTGCTTCTCCTAACGTCTCCTGCAGGTCCACTAACGTAGATACCACTTCCCCTCCTACGACTGCTCAAGAACCTCTTGAGATTGCAGATCCAAACCCGCCTCGCTACCCTAGACGTGCTCGCAAATCCACCCAGGTTTCTGATTTTGATTATTCCTGTTATTCTCCATCTTTCGTTGCTTTTCTTGTCAACATTAATTCTGTTTGTGAGCCCACCTCCTACTCTGAGGCAGCCCGTGATCCCCTTTGGCAAGAAGCTATGAATGAGGAATTGTCTGCTTTGAACAAAACTGGTACTTGGGAATTAGTTTTTCCACCTCCGGGTCAGAAGGTTATTGGTTCACGATGGGTGTACAAGATTAAAACTCGGTTTGATTGTTCTATTGAGCGATACAAAGCTCGGTTGGTCGCTAGGGGTTTTACTCAAGAGTATGGCATGGATTATGAGGAGACTTTTGCACCTGTTGCTAAGATGACCACTGTCCGAGTTCTTCTTGCTGTTGCATCTGTTCGACAGTGGCCTCTTCTACAGATGGATGTTAAAAATGCGTTCTTGAATGGAGATCTTAAGGAGGAAGTTTACATGGCCCCGCCACCGGGTGTTCCTCATCATCCGGGGCAAGTGTGCAAGCTCAAGAAGGCTCTCTATGGTTTAAAACAAGCGCCCAGAGCTTGGTTTGATAAGTTCTCCACTGTTGTATTGTCACTTGGTTTTACTCAAAGTACCAATGACCCTGCTTTATTTGTCAAATCCTCCCCTGCAGGACATATTCTGCTCTTGTTATATGTTGATGATATGATTATTACAGGTGATGATGCTGAAGGCATTACAGGTCTTAAAGATACTTTATCTCGTCAGTTTGAGATGAAAGATTTAGGTCATCTTCGCTATTTCTTGGGTATTGAGGTAGCTTATTCTAAAAAGGGATATCTTCTTTCTCAGTCTAAATACATCAAAGATATTTTTGAGCAGGCTCGTCTCACAGATACCCGTATGGCTGACTCTCCTCTTGAAGTCAATGTTCGCTATACTCCTACTGATGGAGAACCTCTCCCTGATCCTACTTTATACTGATCTATTGTGGGTAGTCTGGTTTATCTTACCATTACGCGTCCTGATATTGCATATGCTGTTCATATTGTCAGTCAGTTTGTTTGTGCTCCTACTTCTGTTCACTGGGCTGCAGTCATGCGTATTCTTCGTTACCTTCGGGGAACACTATATCAGAGTCTCTTGTTACCCTCTACATCAACCTTGGAGCTTCGTGCCTTTTCAGATGCAGATTGGGCCAGTGACGAAACTGACCAGAAGTCCACTACTGGCTACTGTATTTTTCTAGGGGATTCACTTATCTCATGGAAAAGTAAGAAACAAGATGTTGTCTCTCGTTCTTCCACCGAGGCAGAATATCGTGCCATGGCCTCTACCACTTGCGAGATTGTATGGTTACGATGGTTATTGGCTGATATGGATGTTTTTCTTGATGGGCCAACACCGATGTATTGTGATAACAAGAGTGCTATTCACATTGCGCACAACACTGTCTTTCATGAGCGTACCAAGCATATCGAAATTGACTGTCACATTACTCGGTATCATCTTGAGCAAGGCACCATCTCCTTGCCCTTTGTCTCATCTTCGATGCAGCTCGGATACTTCTTTACGAAGGCACACACCCTCCCACGACACCGGTTCTTTCTTGACAAACTCTCGATGTTTATTACTACACCATCGCGAGTTTGAGGGGGATGTTAAATTAAATGTTGGCATTTATGTAATTTAGTGGAGGTTAGTGGAGGTCACTTTAGTGGAGGCCATTTTGTCTTCTTTTTGGATTTTGGCCCTATATAAAGGGTCTCTTATGTTCTATTTTCATAACACACTCAATACATACAAATTGATCAATAGTTTCCCTCTTGTGCTTTGTATATCCATGGATTATATAAAATCTAACACTTAGATTAGGAGAATTTTTTTTAAAAAAAAAGTAATTTATTTTTAGGAATAATCAAATTATACTATTGTCTTTTAGGTAACAAGAAAAATAACATAGATAAAAACAAGGGAAAATTGGTGTAAATGCCCAGTAAGTTTTCATTATTTAGAAACTAGGACACTAAGTATATCACTTTTTTAAAAATATCCTCTAACTTATCAAAAATTGGTAAAAATGCCCCGTCACCGGTTATAGGCTGTAATCCATCCGGTAACGGGTGATGTGGATTAAATTAACAGACGTGGAAAGACAAATTATTTGGGCCCTTCACACGTGGACCTGGTTTTGGGTCCAGGTCTGAATTTGGGTTCAAAGGTTGAAGCTTAAAACCAAATCATTGACTCAAAACCAAATCATATTGCTCCACCAGTAACCAACACGATTGAAGCTCAAAACCAAATCAATGGAGGCATTCAACCTTTCATTTCCGACACATCTCCAGTCTCCTCGAATCTTCTCCAGTTTTTCTCTTTCGCAAAATACCCCCACCGTTTCCTTCTATTACTTCACAGTCGCAAAGCGACAGCTTTATTCCGCCGTGTTTATGCAATTTACGACGGCAACGGCGACCTCTCTAATCGGCTTCTTCTTCATCCTCCTCCAAATCATCACCATCGCCGGCGCGATCTCCAGACACGGTACCACCTCCGCCGGTAAGTTCTACGGTGCGCACATGGTGGCAACCGTCCTGAGTTTGGCGTTGTGATGTTCTGCTTGGAGTGGGTGGTGCTGACTTTAGCCTTTTTTTTTGAATTATTATGTGTATATGGAGAGGAAGAGCGGGAGCAGGAAGGTGCAGGATGAAGACACCCACAAAAATTAGGGTTTAGTATATTAAAATTGGGGAAGAAGAATGGAACTATTTAGTTTTTAAAATAAATTTCATAATTTATTTATTTTTCTAAGTTTTAAATAAATTTTAGAATTAAAAAAAATATCAGAAATAAATTTTTGAATTTTTTGAATTTTAAACAAATTTTAGATTTTTTAAAATAAATTTTAGAAATAATTTTTTAATTTTTGAATTTAAGATGAATTTAAAATGAATGTTATATTTTTAAAATAGTTTTCAGAAATATTTTTTTAATATTTAAATTTAAATGAATTTTATATTTTTTTAAAAAAATTACAAATTTTTTTTTTATATTTCTAAATTTTAAACAATTTTTTGGGAATTATAATTTTTTATAATGCAAATTAATATTTTATATTATTTTACTTTAATAATTGAGTCAGCAGAAAAAATAAAAATAAATCGAAAAGTTAATGCCATGTCAGAAAAAGAATTCCACCTCATCAATGACCGGCTGGTTAACAGCCTATAGCCGGTCACGGGGCATTTTCACCAATTTTTGGTAAGTTAGAAGGCATTTTTAAAAAGTGGTATACTTAGTGTCCTAGTTTCTAAATAGTGAAAACTTACTGGGCATTTACACCAATTTTTCCTAAAAACAAAATGATATAATACAAATGCGATACAATAATGTTAATCAGAATGGATTAATAAGTGGTTCTCTTCAACCTTTTCTCAAACAATTAGCAAGCAACAACAAGATAAACAATGTCAAATGAAAGAAATCAAGAGCAACACCAGCAATTACGTGGTTCGGCCAATTAAGCCTACATCCACGGAGATCATCAACTACTCAGATTAAAACCACCAGAAACAGTACACACATTCACTCTTTGATCAATCAAGGAATGATTGAATCCCAATCTTTCTCTCCCTAGACCACTCTCTTGAATCTTGTGTGTTTCTCCCTCTCTCTAGTAAGATTATAAGTGATTACAATGTGTTTTTCACGAGTAGAAAAACTGCTTAATAAGTGCTACTTGACTCACAAGAAAATACATAAAAAACTGAAACTGAAACAGACTAACAGAAAAATAACAGAATTCTGGAAATAGCTTTGGCAACGGTTTCTGCTTCTTCCACAACGGTTTTAACTGCCTCTAACAGAATGAAAACTGATGTTGCTTCTGCTGTAATTATCCAGAATCTGATTCAATTTCCCAGCTGATTTCTTCCCTTCCAACTGATGGTTTTAGTTGTGATAAAGCGCAATCCAGTAACCACCCAATCGAACAGTAATCAACAAGAACGAAATATAAAAACACAGAATTTACGTGGTTCGATCCGGAGATCTACGTCCACGGGGAGAAAACGGCAATCGCCGAGGTGTTTCTTTCACTCAAAAGTTGAGTTTACAATGTATGTTACAGCAAACAAAATCCGAACCCCAATTCAGAGTTCTTTTCATCTATTTATACTCCTAAACCCAAACCCTAACTAAATCCCTATAATCTTGCCCACCAAATCTGCATGGCAGTTGGGAAAAGATCATGGGCCTTGATTCTTGATTCATGGAACAGATTTGATTCGCTGGACCGAATGCGTGTTGCTGGGCCTGTTGGGCCTGTTGGGCCTGGACCTACGCGCTTGCCGGCGTGTTCGCTGAACTGGCGAATGGGCTCAGGATTAACCCGGCCCGAAGTAACCGGGTCATCCCTATCAGATGCCCCCCCCCCCAGCCGAAGCGAGGTAGGAGCTTCGGTTGCCACCGGGATGGAACTGTAGGCAAGAAGACCGGGGTCACTGGCAGGCCGAAGTGTTTGTGCATGACGGAGTGCGTCCGCGTCCCTGGGACCTTGCGGAGCAGTCAATGGACGCAGTGCCGAGTTGGGCCGAAGTGTTTGGGACCTATATTGAGATATCGAATTTCCCAGAAGCGAAAAACGCGTTGTAAGTATATTACAGTCTGGCCGAGGTGGAAAGTACACCGGAGTGAGTAGTTTGGCCGAAATGGTAGGGGCACCGGAGTGTGGTAGTATGGCCGAGGTGGAAAGTACACCGGAGTGTATCTTGAATCTTCCTGAAGAAGGGTGAGGCTGATGTGATTGGCGGCGCCATAATGAGAGAGAGAGACGTGAAGTGACACGCTCTGCGAGTTCCAAGACAGCTGTTCCCCACGCGCCTTGGTAGCTGTAAAGCGCGTGAAGAGCACGCATGAATCTCCATCACTGAATTTGAATAGGCTGCATCAGAGCCGTCGGTTTCTTGCATTTATATTAGGAATAACTGCACAGTAACTTTTCATCTTCTCCATTGTGATTCATCTGTTATAGAAAGCGGGAAAAAGAGGAACACTGCGTTTGTGATTCATCAAAGATCAAAAATTTCTCAAATCCATCGTTTCGAATTCAAATCAAGTAAGTATGTCATCCTCTTCATCTGCTTCATCTTCTGCCCCCTCTTCGGCTTCGGTCAAAGTAGTGGGAGATTCGGATAATCCGTTAGATGTCCCCCCCTATCATATATCATTCCGGAGAAGGATGTAATTAGAACCATAAACAGAGTGGATGGTTTAGAATGTAAGACCATGGTGGTGTCGTTTTATGGATGCCCAGCGGTGGATCTTGAGGTATCCTCCATAGGGTTACGGATGTCGCGGGGGCAGCTTGAGAGGGAACTCCCATCATTTTATCTTCCTTTCGACCTTGAGTACATAATTCCGACCCCCGAGGATAGGGCCTGTTGCCCACCGCAGGGTTTTATGACCGTATATATTGACCCCCTTAGAGTAGGATTGAGGTTGCCGTTGTGGGGCATAGTCGTAGAGTTGTTAAGATACTACGGCATTGCTCTTTGCCAGTTAGCGCCGAACGCGGTGAGGCAGTTGGTAGGGTTTACTGTAGTTAGTAAACAGGCCGGAATAGAACCAACGGTAGAACTTTTTAGGTTTTTTTACCAGCTTAAGAACTTTGGGAAGTCTAAGGGGTGGTACTCCTTCAGTCCGCGAGCCCGCGGAGGGTTCAAGGTCTAAAACCCGAGCAAAGTAGAGGGGTGGAAGGAGAGGTTTATATTTGTGAGGAATAAAATAGCCCTCCCGAAGTGGAGGAGTGACGAGGTGCAGGATTCCGCTCCTGTGGAGAATCCGGGGCCCGAAACGAGGCACATATTCCTGCAAGTGGGGACTTTCCAAACCCTTTGTTCCGAGGAGGAACTGGAGAAGGCTGGGCTTAGCCCATATTATTCGGGAAATGGAGATGCCGAAGAGGGTAGGAGTTCTTGTGTCCTGTTCTTTAAGCTTACTGTTTGGCGCAGAATTAACCATTGATATGTTTGCAGTGGGACGCTTCGGAAAGCAACCGGCATCAGGGAGCCCCGCTAAGACTGAAGTGGCCACGAAGAAGGGAAAGGCCACGGAAGTATCTTCCCGGGGGAAGATACCAACCGGTTCGCGACCGTCGGCTGGGTCGGAGGAAAGAGTGCCGTTGGCGGGGTCTTCGGTGTTGCCAAAGAAGAGGCCGGAGCCTACTGGGACGCCACAGGCCCCATCCAAGAGGCCCCGGACTGGGGAGAGTTCGCAGGTAACACTAAAAAACGTTGCTTATTATGCGAACTTACGCGAGGGGTATAACCGAGGTCTAATCCGTGTGCCGCGTTGTGTTTAATTTTTCCAGGGAGAGCAGGTGATCCCCAGTATGCTGGGGTTTGATAGCACAGATGCCGAGAAGATTCTTCGGCTGGCCAAAGGGATAATTGAGATCGGCTTGAAGAGCGAAATAGAAGCCAAGGAAGGGCTAGCCGCGACGGCGCGGGAGCTTCGCGCTAAAAATGACAAGCTGTCGTACGACTTGACCCAGGCACGCAAGAGGGCTGCCTCGGTTGAGTCTGAGATCGCGCGTCTGCGCGAAGTAGAGACGGAAAACCATGGTCTCCGGGGCGAGCTGATGCAGCTGCGAGCGGAGATGGAGGCGAGGGAAGCTGCCGTGGTGGGGGGGCAGAGAGCCCTGCTGAGGACCTTCGCCGAGAAGCTACTCAAGACCACGACCTTCCTTGACTTCCAGACGAAGTTTGTGGCCATTGGGGATAAGGCCACCCGAGCCATGGTGCTGGAGGAGGTGAAGGAGGCATACCCGGATGTGGACATTACTCGTCCGGAATTCGGGTATGACCCTGAGGCAGCGGCCGAGGTGGAAAAGGCCTATTACGCCTCTTTGACGGAGCTGCCAGAGTGGCCGTTGGTGAACGCACTCGGAGAGAAAAGACAGCCCCTAACTGCCGCAGACGTCGCGAACTGCGAAGTGGACCAGGACGCTGAATTCCTGGCCTTCTGCAGGGGTGAACTGGTCCCAGCCCCCCAAAACACCGAGCCCCCCCCACCGATGGAAGCCGAAGTCCCCGCTGAAACCGCGGCCGTCGTAGCAGCCGAAGGGGGAAATGCCGAAGTGCCTGAGGGCCATCAAGATGAGTTGCCCGAGGAAACTGAGGCAATTGAGCGGGAGGTCAGTAGATCCCCGCAAATTTAAATTTGTAAATTTGTAAAAATGATAGGAATGATGTAATTGAACCATTGTACTTTGGCAATGTGAAATACAATTTCCTCTTTTCGGACCCTTGCAATCTGTTCATTTACGTAATCCGTTGTGTGTTGTCGAACTGTATTCAACTCTTAAATGTTTGAGAGTAATTCTGTTTGATTCTTACCAACTGTCTAGAACACCGCGGAGCTGCACGAGACAATAAAGAAGTTAATGAAATCACTTGAGTGGTTCCGCGGAGAGAAGAACCGTCTGGAAATGCAAGTAGTGCCGAAGCTGAAGAAGCAGATAGCCTCGGCAGAGGAGAAGGTGGTCGAGGCCAATGAGAGGGCCAAAGACTTCGAGATGAAGTATCGAACCACAGCTGCCGAGATGAGCCGCGTCCGCGTTCACCACAAGGAATATGAACGGATTTTGTCCGAGTTCGGTCTTCTAACTTTTGAAGAAGTAGAAGAGCGGACTGTTGAAATTCAGAGTGACATCGCGGCGTTGATGTCGGGGAGCTCGGTCGAGTCCGCGGAGCTGGTGAGAAAAAGAGAAGTCCTGGAATTGCTGCTTAGTATGTACGAAGGGCTAAAGGGCCGAATCAGGCGGAGGCCCGTTGCTGAAGAGTTTATTGCGAGCACCAGCCAGGATCGAAGTACGCAAAAAGCTCCTCGGAAGGAAAAGAAGACCAAAGGCAAGAAAAAGCCCTCTGAGCAGAGCAAAGGCATAGTCATCCGAGAGCCAACTTCGGTGACTATAACTGAAGAGGAGCCCGTGACGATTGCCGAACAGGTAGTCGATGAGCTGACTCAAGAGATTGAGGCGATGGTCCCGGAGGAGTGGGACCCGGAGCAATGGGCTCAAGCCCCGAGGTCCTCGTCACAACGAACCAGCAGAGAACGGACTAGAGATCAAGCTCCTAGGCCAGCGCCTAGAGAAAGTCCTCGGCGAAGGGAACCGCGAAGGGATGACCGAGCCAGAGCCCAAGAGGGTAATAGAGCCGGAGCCCGAGGTCAAAGATCTTCAAGATCCCGGAGGACTCAACACAGACCGGGGAGCGGGTCCCAGCGCCGAAGCGCGCAGTATTGGCTCGGGGGCCATAGACAGTAGATTTATCTGTTGCCTTGTTGTGATTTGTTGTTTTTTTTTTTTTTTTTTTTTTTTTTTTTGGAGTTTTATGTAAAAAACCATTTGATATGTAATATCCGAAAGATGATAACTGTTGTAATGTGTACAAGCTGGTGTAATGAAAGTAATTCGTTACAAATCATTTTAATCGGATGTTCGGGAACATAATAGGGAACTTGTTAACTGTTTTAAATAGGTGTTCGGAAACACAGTATGAATAGGTTACTCCCCGGACGGATCAGGCAGGAGTAATGTCTCCCCGGACGGATCAGGCAGGAGTAATTTCTCCCCCGACGGATCAGGCAGGAGTAATTTCTCCCCCGACGGATCAGGCAGGAGAAAACACTTCTCCGATTAATCAGACGAGAAAGTGATACGAGTCCGGAGACTACATGTGAATCTCCTCGGACGGATCGAGGGACAATTGTGATGGTCCGGAGACTAACAACGATCATATGTTAGTGTTAGGGCGTCCCCGTAACGTAAAGAAAAACACAACGAGATGCATAAACCGAGATGTTTTATTCAGTAATAAGTGCCGGAGCAAACTTCAAAAGTACAAAGGGAAATAATAACTAAAAAAGAAATCAAAGGAAAGATAGTACTTGCGGTGTGGCTTTCACAGATAGAAGCGTCTCAAATTTGTGACGTGCCAACTTCGGGGGATCGGGGTCCCGTTGAGATGTTCAAGTTGATAAGAGCCGGAGTCGTGTGCGGCAACGACTCGGTAGGGGCCTTCCCAAGAAGCATGTAATTTTCCCTCGGGGACGGCTTTGCTGGCCGAGTTGAGCCGAAGAACTAAGTCCCCGACATTGAACTGAGTGCCTCGGACCCGGAGGTTGTAGTACTGGGCAGCTCGTTGTTTGCACTTAGCCTACTGAACGAACGCTTGTTCCCGGCGATTCTCAAGCTCATCCAAATTTGCGCGAAGTGCTTCGTCATTATCATCCGGAACTAATGTGAGTAGGCGAGGACTCGGCACACTGATTTCAGCGGGAATAACGGCTTCGGATCCGTAGGTAAGGCTGTAGGGAGTCTCCCCGGTGGAGGTGTGCGGTGTCGTGCGAATAGCCCATAAGACCTGTGGCAGGTTTTCGGCCCAGAGACCTTTGGCACTATCCAGTCGCTTCTTTATTCCCGTGAGAAGGGTCCGGTTGGTGACCTCAACCTGCCCGTTCGCTTGAGGGTGGGCAACCGAAGTGAAAATCTGTTTGATGTGGAGTTCTTTACACCATGAGCGGAATGGATCGTTGGCAAACTGTTTACCGTTGTCCGAGATAATAGTACTCGGAATGCCGAAGCGGCAAACGATATTGCGCCAAACAAATTTCAAAATATTCTGTCCGGTGATAGCCGTAAGTGGTTCAGCTTCGACCCACTTAGTGAAGTAGTCCACAGCGACGACCAGGAATTTCAGTCCTCCCGGAGCAACAGGGAATGGGCCTACAATATCGATACCCCACTGAATGAACGGCCATGCACCTTGGATTCCAGTGAGTTCAGTCTGCGGCAAATGCTTTACCCGGGAGTGCAGCTGACACTTGCTGCATTTGGTCACTAGATCGTGAGCATCGTTAAATAGGGTCGGCCAATAGTAACCCCAGCGGAGAACTTTCTTGGCTAAAGTTCGGGAACCGATATGGCTTGCACAGGCCCCTTCATGAACCTCTCGCAGAACTTGAATGGCCTCGGCAGGGGCGAGGCACCGGAGGCTCGGTTGTAGGTATGATTGTCGATATAAAACCCCATTATGAAGGGAGTATTTAGGGGCTTTGAGTACAACTTGTCGAGCTCGTAGCTTATCAGTGGGCAGAACACCATCTTGGAGATAATGAATGATCGGAGTCATCCAGTTCGGGTCACTGTCGGTCAGCACCGAAATTGTAGCCTCATGAATTGCTGGATGGGCGAGGTCTTCGACCTTGATATCCGGGGATATATTAGTTTGGACTGCGGAGGCCAACTTGCTGAGTGCGTCTGCCCTGAAATTCTGGGCTCGCGGGATTTTCTGGATAATAACTGCATCAAAAGTTGATATGAGTTTAAGTGCTAAGGCGCGGTACCTGACCATTGTTTCTTCTTTGGCGACATAAGTCCCCTGAATTTGCTTAGACACGACTTCGGAGTCCGTGAAGAGTTCTAGGTGACGAACACCTAAGGATCGTGCGAGCCGGAGCCCGGCGAGAACTGCCTCGTATTCCGCTTCGTTGTTAGTCACCTTGAATTTGTATCTGATGACATATCTAACTTCAACCTCCTCGGGGTTGATGAGAAGTAGTCCAGCGCCACTTCCCCGGACTGTAGACGCTCCATCTACGAAAAGTTGCCACTTCCGGGGCGAGGGAGCGAGTGTGGTGTGGTACTGTGTATCATTGTCTGCGGGGGATTCATGATTGTCTGCCGGGGCTTCGGCTAGGAAGTCGGCAAGTGCTTGACCCTTAATTGCTCGGCGGGGGAGAAATTGGATGTCATATTCGCCCAACTCAATTGCCCATTTGGCGAGGCGCCCAGACACCTCGGGTTTTACAAGGACCTGGCGTACAGGATGATTGGTCAAGACTCGTATCTCACGTCCCTGGAAGTATGGCCGAAGACGCCGAGCTGCCATAACGAGGGCCAAGGCCGTTTTTTCAAGCTCGGAATATCGAGTCTCGGCCCCATGGAGCACCCGGCTTGCAAAATACACAGGATGTTGAACCCCCTCTACTTCGCGCACAAGGGCGGCGCTGACAGCTTCTTCGGCGGATGCCAGATATAAATATAGTGGCTCTCCGGGGAGAGGAACTGACAAAGTAGGCAGCTGCTGTATATGCAGTTTCAAGGCTTCAAAAGCCTCGGTGCACTCTGGAGTCCACTCAAAGGACTTCGCTTGCCTCAGGATCTTGAAAAATGGGAGCTGACGCTCCGCTGCTTTCGATAAGAATCTGTTTAAAGCCGCTAGGCCACCTGTAAGGCGTTGAACTTCCCTGAATGTTTTTGGGGGCTGCAAATCTAATACATCACGGAGTTTAGCTGGATTGGCTTGCAAGCCGTTTTGTGAAACCATGTATCCGAGGAACTTCCCGGAGCCAACACCGAAAGTGCATTTTGCCGGATTGAGTCGCAAGTTATAACGCCGCAGGGTGCGCAATGTTTCGGCGATATCCTGCACACATGAAGGATGGGAGGAGCTTTTGATGACCAAGTCATCGACGTAGACCTCAACATTGCGACCTATCTGGTCGTGGAAGACAAAGTCCATTAGGCGCTGATACGTGGCCCCAGCATTCTTGAGCCCGAAGGGCAGTTTCTTGAAAGCATAGCATCCAAAGGCAGTGATAAACGCCGTTTTGATAGCATCCTGTGGATCCATAAAGATCTGATGATAGCCTTTGTACAGGTCCAAGAAACAAAGTGCCACGTACCCCGTAATGGCTTCGGCCTTTTGGTCGATGGAGGGCAGAGGATAGCAGTCCTTGGGACAGTGCTTATTAAGATCGGAAAAATCGACACACATCCGCCACGCCCCACCGCTTTTTGTTACCATTACTGGATTGGAGAACCAGGAGGGGTAGAATACCTCGAACAAGATGTCCGCATCTAGGAGTTGCTTCACCTCAATTCGAATGGCTTCATTTCGCTCCGGAGCGAATTTCCTCTGCTTCTGTTGGATTGGCTTGACACTGGGATCGATATTCAGCTTGTGAGTAATCACCTCGGGAGAGACCCCGGGCATGTCCAGAGGAGACCATGCAAAAACATCGGAATATTCTCGTAGGGTCTGAATAATGGCCTGATGTAGCCATGGCACGTCCACGGCCCCTACTGTTACTGTCTGCTCCGGCTTAGACGGATCTAACGGGATTTGAGCGGTGGCATCCCCCAATGGGGTACGGTCCCGAGGTTCTAGAACATGTGATGTTACTTGAAGCTGCTGTTTGGGTGAGACCTTAGTAGTCTTTTTGAGCGCCACATACATGCACTCTTTTGAAACCCTTTGACTGCCACGGATGGTCACTTCACCATGCGAAGTGGGAAACTTTAGTGCGAGGTGATATGTAGAGCAGATGGCTTTTGCCGGGGTGAGCCAGTCTCGGCCCAATATCATGTTATATGGTGAGGGAGAATTCACCACATAAAAGTCCACGAAGATAGTTTTTATCTTCGGATAAGTCCCCAAAGACGCTGGGAGAGTGATGATACCTTCCGGCCGGACTTCACCCTGTGTGAATGTCTGTAATGGCCCGGGGGCCGGTCGAAGTTGGTCTCTGGAGATTCCCATCCTCTCGAAACAGTCCGCAAATATGATGCTTACCGCAGCACCGTTGTCCACAAAGACCCGCCGTACTGTTATGTTAGCTACAGTCATATCGATGACAATAGCATCAGTGTGGGGAGTTATCTCTGGAACCGGATCCCTATCCGTGAAGCTGATAGTCTCGGACTGATGGAGGCGTTTGTGACGTGGCTCCTCGGGAGGAGGACGTCGAGCCTCTGCCTTTAAGGCATGTCGTGAAGCCCCGATGGGTAGGGCTCCATATATCACGTTTATCACGTGAGGGGGTGCGTTGTCCCCGGGTCCTCCCGGAGGAGGAGGTGGAAGTGGGAGACGTGACGGCTGGCGATTGCCAGAATCTTGTCGCGCGTAGTTACTGGGCCCCTGCCGATTATTCTGCCAATGTGGCCGATTTTGTTGATTATCTCGATCATGGTAACCTCCGCGGTGATGAGACGAGCCCCCATTGTGGTTTGCCCGAGGTTGGTCTCCGGTTCGCGCAACGTATTGCCGCAAAAGCCCTTTCTTGAGGCATTCCTCAATCTCCTTGCCGAGTTCTCGGCACTCCTCTGTCTCATGTCCGTGATCTCGGTGGTATGCGCACCACTTTCCACGGTTCCTCTTTTCAGGAGGCGCTGTCATCCGCGGACAAGGTCGGAAATCGTTTTTGTGGAGTGAAAGAATTTCAGCCCGTGACTTCGTCAGTGGAGTCAATTGCGGAATTGCACTTCGGGATTCTGAATGCCCTGGTGTCAAGCGTGAAAATGCGCTAGTTCGCGTATTAGGACCAGTTTGTGCCTTGTCGGCCTGTCGCTTGATTGCGTGCTTCTCACGCTTCTGCCGTGTCTGTTCCTCGGCCTTAGCAAATTTGCACACTATTTTGAACAGTGCTCGGGTTGTGATCGGGGTGTTCCGAGCTAACTCGGTGTGGAGTGCTCCAGGGCGGAGTCCATTCATGAAGGCGTTGATGGCCACATCGTCGGGGCAATTTCCCACCTTGAGACTTACCGCTGTGAAACGGTCCAGAAACTGAGTAACGGTTTCACCGTCCCGTTGTTCCATACTCATAACGTCGGCCAGGGTGGCCATGGGCTTCGCTCGGGCTTCGAACCTTGCCCAGAAGTGCTCGGCGAGTTCTCTGAATGAGGATATGCTGTCTCGTGGGAGAGAATCAAACCAGACCCGAGCTTCATCCTGTAAGTACTCCGGGAAAATCCTACAGTACTGAAGGGATGTGATGTTATCATGACTAAGCATACTGTGCCTAAAAGCGCCAAGAAAATTGGCCGGATCTCCCGTGCCGTTGTAAGGTGATATAGCTGGCCGTTTGAACCCTTCGGGAAGGGTGATGGCCATGATTTTAGAGGAGAACGGCGTGATAATCTCTCCATTGGCATCAAGGCCTAGGATTCTGTCCAGTTCAACGTTGCGTTGAACCCGCTCATACTCTTGGAGATCCTGAGCATGAGAGTCAGCGTAGCGAGCTTTTTTAGCAGCATTAAGTGGACGACGGCGATCCACATCAGCTGGTTCCTTATTGCGAGATCGTGATCCGTTTGAACTCCCAAGGTCATCGGAGGAACCAGGTCGTTCCCGTCGTCGATCCTGACGCCCGCGATAGCCCGGTTCCTGCTGTCCGCGCGGGCGAAGTGGAAGCGCCCCAGGATTGTCATTATGGCTAACAGGTTCTGCGGCAGGTCCCGCTGGGCGTAGGCGATTAACCGCCCAATCTTGTAGGACATGCGCATGCTCCTGTAAGAAATCTTGGAGCAGTTCTGGGGTGATTTGAATGTTCACCGGTGGCTGAGCAACAGCAATATTAGGGTCTTGCTGATCTTGGGGGGTGGAGGGTTTTGATTACCCTGATGATTGGATGCACTCACTTCCGGCAATTGCCTCGGCGGTGCAACTTGATCCACGGGTGGATCTTGATCGGAATGGTCTCCACGGCGGGCTTGATTCAAACGAGTCGTCACCATGATTCTTGAATGCAATGCGAACGTCAAAGATTATTGGTTAATGCGTTCAAAAAACTGCCTTGTCGTTCCCACAGACGGCGCCAATTTGATAAAGCGCAATCCAGTAACCACCCAATCGAACAGTAATCAACAAGAACGAAATATAAAAACACAGAATTTACGTGGTTCGATCCGGAGATCTACGTCCACGGGGAGAAAACGGCAATCGCCGAGGTGTTTCTTTCACTCAAAAGTTGAGTTTACAATGTATGTTACAGCAAACAAAATCCGAACCCCAATTCAGAGTTCTTTTCATCTATTTATACTCCTAAACCCAAACCCTAACTAAATCCCTATAATCTTGCCCACCAAATCTGCATGGCAGTTGGGAAAAGATCATGGGCCTTGATTCTTGATTCATGGAACAGATTTGATTCGCTGGACCGAATGCGTGTTGCTGGGCCTGTTGGGCCTGTTGGGCCTGGACCTACGCGCTTGCCGGCGTGTTCGCTGAACTGGTGAATGGGCTCAGGATTAACCCGGCCCGAAGTAACCGGGTCATCCCTATCAAGTTGTTAGCCATCACTTATTTCACAACAAATAAAATAGAAAATTAAAAAAATATGCAAGAACAAATAACTCTAACAAACTAGTAGTACACTTCTCAATCCAGTCATATGCAATAGAGATAAACAAAGAGGGAAACACACATTTTTTTTGCAACTTTAAACATACAAAGATCAAATTCCCGCAAATTTTTAATCTATGCTATCAAATTAAATTGCTTTTGAGGACCATGACTGATTGCATATCTACCAAAAAAATTAGAGAGACTCGAACAACAATTATTCAGAATGATCCACATAATAATGAAGATCGGAAGTGGTGAAAGGCATGAATAGTGCCCAAGGTCACATAAAATAAATAAGGACACAACATCAAAATGAGAAAATCTCACGAAGGTATTCAAGAAGATGAATAAAAGCAAACAATATATATATATATATATATGTTGGAACAATAAATGAAAATATGATAAACAGAGCATGAGAAAATTATTTTATACATTATTTAATTTATGATTGTTCTATTTCCTATGAAGATCTTAAACGTTTTAATTGCTTCATTATACTACTTTATTGTGACAAAAATCTTAACGTGCAATTTAACAATATGATATTAGGTTGTGTATAAAGAGAACTAGAGACAACTGAAGTATAGCCGTTTACTTGAGAACAACTAGGGTTGAGTGTTAAAACAACTAATTCCAATCATCTTAAACATTATAATTGCTTTGAACAAAATCTTGTGTGTGGACACGGATCCCATTATGTGTGACATGCTTATCTATGACTAAATTATGCAAATTCAAATTCTAACCCTATTCAGAAAATAAAAATTACTCTCGCGCTCATGGAATAAGTTTCGTGTGACCGTCACAGACAAGACCCACTCATCGTTTTATCATACTTTGTTGAGAAAAAATCCTAAAGGATATAATATTAGATTGTGTATGGATTGAACTAGAAACCTCTAAAATTATAACCGTCTTCTGAAAGTATAACCATCTACTTAAGAACAACTATGTTCGGGTGTTAAAACAACCCACTCCAAATCATATTTTCTACTACGCACCTTTTATAAACTTTACTACTGAACAATGTCCCTCTACTAATCTCAAGGTCTATGACACTATGATCATCAAATATGCATTGACGATTTCTCCAATTTACTCCTTATCAAATACTAGTATGATTTAAAAAGCTCCACAAATCTAAATCTTCTTACCACTTCGTGCTCTTCCCATCATTGATTGCATATTTTCAAATTTTCATGTAACAATAACATCTTCTAACGTATATACAAAAAATACACTATTAAAATATTAATAAATTTAATAATGACAAAAATCTCAAGACTCAAATCCTAACACATAGTATAATTTAAAAAGAAAATGAAAGAAAAGAAAAACACAACCGGGACTAAAATTAGCAACAACTACGTGGAGATTAAAAAAAAAGGGTGTCATGGGAAAAAATATTACCTAGTACCTACAGTACAACCGTTATACTAATACAATTATATTTTTCTCTACTGTAGCAAGTAAACAACAAGTTAATATTAATTTGTTTAACCTGTATACAAGTTTTTTTGTGATTTTCTTTTTTTCTTTTTATTTATTGAGAAATTAATGATTGAGCTTATAATGTATTGACTTATATTTGGAGAAAACTTAAAGTTATGTGTGTTAATTTGTTATATATCTAAAAAAATTGAGTACATAATATATCATTTATTCATTAGAAAATTTATTTTAATATGCTGAAATACTTGTAACTAAATTTCCATAACATCTAGATGAATTTAACAGTATTATATTATTTAGAAGCAATTAAAAAAGAAAACGAAACGATTACTAAATTAAATTTAAGATTTGAAATCAAAATCCGAGATTTTTAGTTCATATCTCTTACTGTATGAGAAAAAGCTGTATGAATTTATGTTTTATTAGCACAAATCAAATTCATATGTTATAATAAAAAAATTATATTTTAATATTGAAGTATAAAAAAATCTTATTTACTACATTAAAAACAGAGAAGCAATTAAGAAAAACCGAGAAGCAGTTAAAAAAACAGACAAGCATTTTCATTCATTCATATTTCTCTGTATCAGAAAAATGGTTCGATGGTCCATTTTTCATATTTCTTACTGTATGAGAGAAAGCTCTTTGATTTAATATTTCCTACTTTCTTATTCCAATTTGTAGAAATCAAATGCTCGAAACTTTCTTATTCTAATTTGTAGAAATCGAATTCTTTAATAATTTCTTCCTCTACGAAGGCAGATACTGGATTCTTTGAGTTTCAGATTTGTGCATCTATTCTTCTCTCTTTCTTTTTCTGTTCCAAGCTTTGAATTCTAAGAAACAATTTACAAATTTGAACTTCTTAGGCTTCTTTTACTTTTTTTTTAAGCATTAGAGCATGTGGAACCGATTTATAAATCTGATGATGAAAGATTTTGTCAAATGGTTTGAGATTGTAAAGTTGTTTGAATTAAAAGCTCAGATTTTTTGTAATGGTAGACAGGGGGTAAATTAAGAAAAAAAAGAAACGAAAAAGGAGCGTATCTGAGACCAAAATGATACCATCTCTTGCACATCACAATTTTAACAAAGGAATAAGGGGAGATAAAAATTGCTACAACTTTGATAGAGGAAGACGAGGAAAATAAAACTTTATCAGAGGAAGAAAGAGAAGATAAAAACATCTTTGCAGGTTACCCGTTAAGTGATGAGAGTTTGGTAACCTGTCTAACGGGTAGCCAGTTTCTAAAGAAAGACTTATTTAATGGTTGAGATTGAAAGAGCTCAATTTAATGATTTAGATCTTGAGTTGTATTAATATCATGGATTCATGGTTATATAGTATAATGATCCGTTTGTTAAATATTTTTATAATTGTCTTAATTATTAAAATATTTATTCAATTATTTAATTATTGATAAATATTCATATAAGTCTTTTAGTAGTACTTAACAATATAAAATATTTATTCAACTTTATAAACTATTAAAAATCCCGATAAATTTCTACTTGATCCTATAAAAGTATATTTGAACGCTTTTTTATTAATTAGAGTTCTGGACAAATATTTAGATAATTGATGAACATATATAAACATTTGTTAATAATTAAAATACCGAAATAAATATTTTAATAATTAAAAGATCTATACAAATATTTACGATTAGTTTTTTTCTTTTTAAGTGGAAATCTTTCACACTAAAATCCAACTCGTCCCCGCCTTCCAAGCGTATAAAGATTCTCTGGCACGAGTTCGCCACATCCCCCTTTACACCACCAATTGCGGCGGCGCGTGTTTGACACCTATAAACCTCCGTTCATAAACCCTAACTTGATTACACAACTTCGATCTCTGCTACAGTGCTACTGGATGATGAATTTCGCGGATTCGAATTTTGTGTTGAATGAAGTTCAACGACTCGAAGGCCACACCGATAAAGTTTGGAGCCTCGCCTGGAAACCGGCCACCGGCGTTGACGGTGTCCCTGCTGTACTCGCTTCCTGTAGCGGAGACAAGACGGTCCGCATCTGGGAGCAGAGTCCTCTCACGGGGTCTTTTCAGTGCAAGGTTTCAACTTAGCGTCCTTAAAGCTTTAACTTGTTGCTCCTATTTCTGTTTTAAGTTTTCAATATTACGAATTTGATCAGGTGCGCGAACGAGGAGGAACTGTTTGTTTTTAATTGCGCTTATTATGTTAAATGTTGTCCTGATCGTCATATTCGTGGACTTGTCCTCTTTCTTTGGTTCTTAAATAGCGTAAGGGATGCTGTAATGGATTCAATTACATTGGCTTTAACTTCTTGCTACTATTTCTGTTTTTCTTTAAAGCTTTTGATATTTCATGTGCCTATTATGTTTGATGTTCTCCTGATCGTCATATTTGTGAGCTTGTACTGTAAGTATTGGCTCTTAAATTGTTTAAAAGATGCTGATATGAATGAAATAGGGAGTTTTCAATTGCACAGACTTGTTGTTTCTGTTTCTGTTTCTGTTTCAAGCTTTTACATGTATTATGTAAGTTTCTTTTCTACTCTTACTGTTGGTTATTCATTAGTCGTAATGCGGTTATATAGGCAGTCTTGGATGAGACTCACACAAGGACTGTTAGATCTTGTGCATGGTCGCCTTCCGGCAAATTATTGGCAACAGCAAGTTTTGATGCCACCGTTGCTATCTGGGAAGATGTTGGTGGTGATTTTTGTTGCGTTTCCACACTAGAGGTACTTTTATTTTTAATGATCATAACCTTTATATTGATATGTAATGTTTTCATGGGAAATCTTACATAAATTGACATGTAGGGTCACGAGAATGAAGTGAAGTGTATCTCATGGAATGCATCTGGTTCACTGCTTGCAACTTGTGGGCGAGACAAGTCTGTGTGGATATGGGAAGTATTACCACAAAATGAGTTTGAATGTGCTTCGGTATTGCAAGGCCATACACAGGATGTTAAAATGGTGCAGTGGCATCCTACAATGGATATTCTATTCTCGTGTAGTTACGACAATACAATCAAGGTACTTTTTAGTATAAAAGAATAACACCGAACAATTTAGATATTTGAGTATGTGTTAATTGTATCATACCTTTATGTTTAATCCAATTGTCAATATTTATTTGAACGGTGTTCCTGTAATTGTTTAGGTATGGGCAGAGGATGGGGGTAATGATGATTGGCACTGTGCTCAAACTTTAAATGATAAAGACAGGTAGTATATACTCGTATATTCTAAGTTTTGGGTATACTGAGAATGCCTTATCTACTAGCGTTGGTCAATCATGTCTAGTTTAACTTATCCCACGGCAGAACCATTCGTCCCATTTATATCCCACGGCAGAACCATTCGTCCCATTTATACACGGAATGTCATTTTATATTGAAAGATCATTTCATGATTATGGACGTCTTATTGTTTAAACAAAATCACTTAGCATTTTGTGAACCCTTGGTCTTATCTTTGTTCGCTATTCAGTATATATAGGAAATGGGTTTAAGTTTCAACTTTCAATATCAACTGATACTATTCTGCGTGAAGAATGAGAGACTAGTGGACAATATATAAAGAAATGTAGCATTTTCCTGGCTGCATTGAAAGTTGTCATTGATCACTGTAAAAGGTTAACAAAATCAATCTTTGCATTTACAGACCTCTGGTCTTATCTTTTTTCACTATCCACTGTATTAAAGTGGACATACTTATTTGTATTCACAAACCTTTGGCCTTATCTTAGTCCACATCTACTCTATAAGGCAAAATTTTCAACTTGATTCTATGTTAAATGATTTTTATGACTATGTGCTGTAGCTGGTTTTGTAGTTTCAAAAATTTTCTGACCTGTATTTTGCATAAAAAGTGAGAGATTACAGAAGATTATGTTATTGATTGTTTTCTTTCTTTTCTGTTTCGGGAAATAAGTGGACATACATCTACAGTTTGGGCTTTATCTTTCAATGCCACTGGTGACAAGATGGTTTCGTGCAGGTATGCACAACCTTATCAATTTTATTCTTGTTTAAGTTTAATATCAGTGCTGAACTCTTAATCTTATTGCATAACAAAGAGTTGTGGTTATTGTAGCTACAACTTCAATTATTGTGAATCAGGCTGATTCTGTCGGTTCAATTTTGCAGTGATGATCTCACCATCAAGATATGGGGTTGTGACATTATGAGGGCACATGCTGGAGATGGAAATGTACCTTGGTGAGTAGCACGTGTTTGATCTTTTCTATATGATACCTCCAGATATTTTATTTTTATATATCCACCTGTTTGATTATTTGGTATGGATACGAGTAGGTTTTGAACTGTATTGGATTCCTATTCAAATAACAGGTTGTGTCTACAATTTGGGTCTTGGAGCAACATATGATTATTTTGTACCTTCTCCGTTTACTTATTTCCTCAATGACATCAAAATGTGCACATATATAATCAATTGATACACTTTTAAGCCTTGTCACGATTGTCTTGGTGTCTCAAATATTCTAAAGTGATGCCGTTTCACTTACAACTAATTGAAGAAACTCTTAAGACATGTCTTACACCAGATTTATGTAAAAAAATTATCATGACACGGGTTTCATTATCATGGATCATTTTGCACTTTATCTAGTTGATTCCTTGCAACACACGTTTATCATTACTTTCTTTGAGAATGATATGGTTATGTATATTGTGAACTAACATTTTTTTCAAGTGGATATATTTCTCCATGTAATTTGGGGGCTCTATGAGTTGACTTCCTTCTTTTGCCTTTTGTTAGGAGACATTTGTGCACTCTCACTGGTTATCATGGCCGAACAATTTTTTCCGTCCATTGGTCACGGTAGGAAGGCTTTCTCTATTTTTTACTTCACATTTCTTTCCCCTTTTTTCTTAGTTTTCTAATTTTTTGGTGCCTGCGTGTGTGATAAGTATGTGCTAAAAGCAACTCTTGTGGCTGCTTTGTTTGCATTACGTTTTGTCTGATTGGTCACTGCTCTCATTGTGGAACTATCATTAATGTCACAGGGAGGGAATAATTGCGACTGGGGCAGCTGATGATGCTATACGCTTATTTGTGGAGAATGAAGACGACTCGGTATAATTTCATAATTAGCTTATTCACCTCATTCTTTCATTTACCTTTCACGTACTCCTGCCAGATGGACAATATATCCAAGAAAAGCATTCACATAGTTTTTTTCCGGAAGCATTAAATTTATTATTTTCTAGTCACTATATATAGCAATTCTGCCCGTTCGTCTAATAAATACTTATATTGACACACACACACACATACTTATATATATACAGGAGCGGAGCTCGGACTATTTGTTTTGGAGGGGGTAAAATTCATATGAGAATATTATGAAATGCTAAAAGTCGATATTGTAGATAATACAAGGTAAAGAAGTTTATTAAAATTTTGGGGGGTTTAAAGCCCCACAGAGAACAAAGAGGAACTTCCCCTGTATATTGGTATATGATTCAAATGCAGGGCCTAAGGTGACCAATAGTTATTCTTATCAGATAATGTACATCTATTTATCTACAACACTCCTTTTGGATTGAAGTAATTGAGATGGATTTGAAAGCTATAGAATCAAATCCCTTGTTGGTTGTTTGAATTAGCATGGATTTGTAATCCACTGATTTCATTTTTAACTATATTAAAAGGGATTTTAGTGGATTTGAAATCCTCAGTCCAAATGTAACACAAGTGATTGAGGAGTATATCAATGAGCAAACTACTGTTAGAAATGAAATAGAATCTCCTTGGATGGGTATTTGCTGGGCTAGTAAACTTAAACTAATTCTGATTGTTGAGCTTATTTATCTTCGTACTTATATTTATATTCTTGTACATTGTGGGCAGGTAAACAAAAAGGATGATGTGCCTACGTACAAATTGCTTCACAGGAAGCAGAAGGCCCATGACATGGATGTAAATGCTGTCCAATGGAGTTCCACGGTAAATATGTTGATGACTGGAAAATATATTGATACTATAGAACTACTACACATAATAGCTAGAATACCTTATATCTGAGTTTTCTTGCTACCAAACTCCGTAAAAAAATAGTATTTTGTGTTTTCACAGTAACCTTTTTCATGCCAAAAGTATGTAATTGATATCAATACAACTTAAGTAACAATTTGATACTCAATATGGTATTGTAACACGAGTTCAGTATAATTTCTCTGTCATCATGTACGATAGTGTGTCACAGGTTAATAAGTTTATGGAGTGGCAAAATATGAGATGCCTTTCCTTGAGCATTGATACACTCTTGATTCTACTCACGTCATGAAAAGTAGGAATATGGAGATCTTAATTGAACAAATTGTTAGATCCATATTATCAGGAACATAGAGTTTGTACATTGACAGGCTCTAATTCAACTCATATAGAGACCTTGAAGCCCAAGCTTAAACTCAATAGAGCTCGACTTTCTCGAGCTCAAGTTTGACTTGGTTTAACTCGGCTACTCACCGAAGTAGATTTAACACCTATATTCTTGGAACGCTCGACTAAATTACTAAAACTAATGTTGAGTATTGATTGAATAGTTCACATGTGAGGAGTTGGCTTTAGGATGGAAGCTCACCATGCGCGAGCATACTTCAATATATGGGACCTTATCGAGTTCCCTGATTTCTACAACTACAAATATATATAAATAACTAAATATACAATAGCAAGATAGGTAGAATGCTCTTGGCGTGGTGAGACTTGCCTATCAAGATATAGCTCTTTTTATTTTACTTACCTTTGGTGATTGGTTGGGTGTAACATGACAGGAAAATCGGCGTCTTGCTTCTGCGAGCGATGACGGGACAATCAAGATATGGGATCTTGTCTCTTCATCTTGAAGGAAAGAACTGCAATTAGAGTTGGTACCTTAGGAGTTGTGAATTATTTCCAATCTGTAGTTATTTCTAATCTTTATCAGTTACTTGCTGGATAGCACATGTATGATTTCAACAATAAGATCATTGCTTTTTCTGAATGTTATTTTGTGCTATGACCCTTTTGGCCCATTAAATTTTTGAAGTGCAGCATGTATGTTCACCATATAGGTACTATCTTTAGCGGCAGCATAGAATTTTCCCACTATTTCCAATTCTGAAACTGACTTGGTAGATTTTATTTTTGTTGTTGTTTTTCTGAGAATAATTTATTTTCCTTAACTTCTGCTGATTTGCTCCATGTACTTTATATTTACACTCTTGCCTCTCGCATTTTCGCTTTTCTAGGTTTTAACCCAGGACATGTAATTTTCTGACTCCCTTGTTAAAATAAAAAATAAAATTAAAGACAGTGGTGGGAAAGCAAAAAAAATAGAAGTATGATAGCCAAAAGGCGTTAAAATGCAGTAGGCGGAAATATATCGCAGGAAGTATAGGGGTAATATTTGAGAATATAAAGTAAATAGGACGCAAAATCAGGAAATAACATACAAAGTGAAAAGGTAAAAATATTTTAAGTGCACGAGCAAAATATGTGTGTTTTTATAAATAAAATTGGCGGGAACTAAGACTAGAACGGTCAAAATGAACTTTAGTCCGTGGGTTGGCTTTGCCTCGTCAACTGTTGACATCTCTATATATCTCTTGTAGACTTGGATACTATATACTACCTCCGTCCCGCTCACTTTTCGACTTTTCTTTTCGGTTTGCCCCAACTTAACTTTCCAGGCAATAAATGACCTCCGTGCGCGGTCAAAATAGGAAACTTAAGTCGGGATGAAGGGAATATCATGTTGGATGAATGTTGAAAAAAGTAGTAAATTTTGGAAACTATTTCAATTTGTATTATTAACAAATGATGAATAAGATTATGAGTATTTCAATTGTTAAATTAATTAGTAAATAGATATTTGACAATAAGTAACGTCTCTCTATATATATAATATAGCAAAAGAGAGTAATTGAGAGAACAAGCTGACCCACCATGAGTTGGGCTGGAGCGAAGCTTTACTAGCATGCCCGGCTTCCCACCACCCGACGTCGACACCCGTTCTGAAGCTCTAAGTAAGATTACGATCCAATAGCCTTTTGCAGAAATAGAGTTGGGCTTTCTCAGTTTTTTTTGTCATCAGTCCTGGGCCCAGTCCAAGCAGCGAGGGTTTTAGTATATAAGTCAAGTGCGTTAAATTGGTTTGAACAATAAAAACTTCCGAGTTTTTTCCATTGGATGTTTCAGAAATGTGACGAAACTAACCAACGATGCATTCTTCCATTTTGGTGGTTTATGATATGACGAGTCAAACCACCTGAATCATTACGATACTAATTGTTTTTTTTAATGATACAAAATTTTGATTAGTACAAGTTAGGTCGGCAATTAATTTTTTTAGGAAATACTTAAGGTTAGTTATGTGATAAAGTAAAATGTCCAAATCGAAAATTACAAGGAATGTTCTATACAATATTTATTCAATATAACTTTTTTACAAAGAATGTTCAATTACAAAGAAAAGTTCCTCATTACACTATATACAAAACGAAATCACACTAGAAATTTAATCGACTAAGGATCCATTTGCTTAAGTCAAACCTGACTGAGAGAGTTAATGAGTGTACTTTATTGAAATTCGATCATCTAAATCTACTGAATTCAATCTTAAGCAAATGAACCCTAAAAAAATCCTTTTAAGAAGTGTCTAATCACTTGGAGAAGTCACCAAAAAGTTAAGAAAATAATAGTACAAATAATTCCCCGTTGTAATTCACCATTGGATAATTCATGCATGTCCGTTAAATATGTAAGTAGATGAAAATATGAAATACCATATAAACATCCAGAGATGATCAGCCAAAAATCAATTACCATACAACCAAATTCTCAACGAGAATCGCTAATTCCTTATTTTATTCTCACAAAAATGTGGAATATAATAATGATATGAACATGGGGAAATCAGCAGGAAGAAAACATCAACAACGATTCTGAATCCTGAATCTGGTGGAATTATCTCTTCTTCTTCTTCCTTCCTCCATCAACGACGCTCTGGCCGACATAATTCCGCTGTTCCTGACCGCCGCATCGAACACCGTGCTATCAATCCAGTCCTTGAGAAAGTCCTCCTGTCCCCACATCTCCGGTATCCACACCCGACCCGCTACCTCCACCCGGTGTCTCTTCAGCCTCTCTCTCCCGCTGCACTTCTCCTCTTCCGAATCTCTCCATCTCTGCCCTAATTCCGCATCGGATTTGCTCTTCTTCGATAGTTCCGTCGTCTTCGGCGAGATCGGGGTCTGGAATTCCGGTTTAGCGGCTGTTTCCATGGATTGTGATTCAATTTGGAGGTTGGGGTTGATGGGAGCCATGTTTACAGTTTGCATGAACAAATTGAGATACACTATACTATACTATACTATACTATCTTCCTGTTTCTCTCCGTGAGTGTGTGGCAGTAAGATATATAACGGTGATTCGGAGATAGGTTTGTGGGAAGGAAATGAATGGGGAAGTTGGTTTACACGTCCACAGACTCCTTTGTATGGTAAGCGACACTTTTACGTGTCTTTTTACATTTTGCGTTGCTAATTTTATTTGACCTCGTGGAGGCCAAACGTTTTCAAAAACCATAACCGTGGTTAACCATTCGCCCTCTTTCATACGTCACTTTCGATTTTATTGTAGGTTCGAAATTTAGTTTGTTCAAAGTTTAGTTTTCAATCTATTCATTATTTGTTCGAATTATAAGGTCTGCATTTTGTGAACGTTGCTCATCGAGACATGTATATAATTAAAACGGGAAATTTATGAATTTGAGGCATGAAAAAATACAAAATAACTTACCTTATTCGTACTTTTGGATGGTATGTCGTCCATTATCTCGTTTCAATCAAATTAGCTATTTTTTACGTAGATAGATGAATGTTAAGGTTGAAGAATGTGAGAATGTAAAACATAAAAGTAATTGGTCGCTATAGCTTATTCCGGAGACGTTAACTAATTTTGTTGTATTTTTTTATTTAATTTTATATAAATACTTTCTCCCTCCAACAATTTTTCACTCTTAAAACACAATTCCAATTTCTCTCCCCCAATCTCAAGTGTCATTTTTCTTCAATTATATTGTGATATATTTAATTTTTATTGTGATTTTGTTAATTTTAAATTAATATTACTATACGATCAATTTTACTATATAATTATACATATTATAGAAAAACAAACAAAAATTTAAAGTACTATTTTTCAGATGTTATATGAAGTTTTGTGGTTTGTTCTAAAATGAATTATTTTTAGCCTTTTCCCAATACCACTCCTATCATTATCCTATAAATTTCTCTAATTTATCTAGCCTATCATATTTAATTTATCCTCTTCGTTCCAAATATTGCTAGTATAAAGGAAAGGGAAGTGAAAATCAAGGATTTGAGGAAAGACTCAGATGATGACTTATTTGTTCATTCTCTCAAGTATTAATTCCTTAATTCACTTATCCTAGTCTAAAACAATATCTAAAAAATGAAGGTAGTATAAATTAAAAAGAAAATTATTAAACAGACTCTTTAACGATAGTTATAATTTAATTAGTTGGTTCAAACTATAATTAAAATCGAGTATAACACGATTTGATTTTGATTTATCCTTTGAACGATTTTTCGAACCGTCAATTTAAAACCAAAACTAACCGCTCAAACCTTTTAGGCACCTCTAGCCCTAGGCAATACATATGACACATTTACCTCAATTGAATATCAACAAATATATTCCCTTTAGGTCGCCATAATAAGTTATATATTAGACTTTTAGCTAAAAGCTAAAATTTTAATGGACAAAAAAACAAACCCTACTCAATCTATCTTTATTATTTTATTTCAATTTTTTTCTGTTTTCCTGTAGGGAGAATAGGAGAGGAAATATAAGAGGAAATACAATCAACTTACCAATAGAGCCAAGTAATGATAATATTATGAGATTTGTTTGCATTAATTTAAGTACAATATTTAAAGAAATACGGATATTTTGCTAGAGTGACTTGTTCTTTGGTAAGAATTATTTTCTTTAAAATGACTTATTTTTGTGAACGAATGTACATTCATCAAATTAATTAAAAGCAATAAGTTGTATATACGCATGACCCATTTTAATTAAAGAATATCAACAAATAAAGTAAGTCATATAAATACAAATTGATGATTATTAAAAGGGTTAATTACCAAAAAAATCACGACATTTGGTCCAATTTTCAATTGCAACATGACTTTTAAAACTTATCAATGTTGGTCACCAACTATAACTTTTTTTCAATTATAACATCGGCTAATTTTTTTAACATCTAATTGTGTCGACATCACCATCATTAGATGCACATGGACAAGTCCGACATTTACCCTCGATCAATTTCACAATCCGTCATTTTCATTGTCGTTAATCGGTGATTGAAGTTATTATGTCACTTCTTCGACTCTCAATTAACGACAGGAGAATTGACGGATTGTTAAATTGATTGAGGGTAAATGAAGGTCGTGTCAAGGCGCATCTAATGGTAGTGATGGAGATACAATCAAGTGTCAAATTTTTTAGCCGATGTTGTAATTGAAAGAGAATTATAGTTGGTGACCAACATTGATAAGTTTTAAAAGTCATGTTGCAATTGAAAATTGGACCAAAGGTCGTGATTTTTTTGGTAATTAGCTAAAAGTAATAAATCGGTGTCAGGACCTAGTGAACTGGAATCTCCACAATTAGTATGATATTGTCCGCTTTGGGCTAGGCCGGCTCGAAATTGTTTTTGAGTTTTATCCCAAAAGATACAATGGAAAAACATGTCCAATTCAATATACTCATGATCTTTTTTCGAATTTAACCGATGTGGAACTTTGGTTGACACCCCTGAAAGTTGTATATGTGTAAAACACGATTCTACTTTATGAACAAATGAGCAGAATTTAAAACAGGAAACTGGTTTGATCTTTTGTGTGGGATTCCAATGTGTGTGGTTGAGTATTGTGGGAAAAAAGAGAGATTTTGTGGCTTGAAGGAGATGAGATGTTGGTGGGGTTCTGTGAGGCTGATGTTCATTTCAGAATTTTCTGTAATTTCAAGATGCTTTGCAGCCTATGGAGACGGAGATATTGATATTCAATCAAAAATACATTTATACATTACAAAACAAATCAATCATTTAATGGACAACCAACTTGAATCAGATATTTTGTTTCACGCTATTCGCTTTCAACTTATTTCACTCTGTAATTTATAAAGCAAAGTAAACTACATTTTGCTTATCTTTTTTCTTTCATGGTTTTCGTCATGTTGGATTCTTTTTCATGAATATATAAGACCACTTTATAAGAGTCCCGTGAGCCACTTCTCTCACTAATTGATTTTACGATAGAAGTTTACTAAGTGACTAAATATATATCTCATTCATACACTGAGCATGCTTCAATGTGTGACACTGTGTCAAACCCACTATATCTGCAATGCAATGTGGGGTGCGCTTTCTATACTGTAGGTTCGGAGTGCTTGACCCGCCCTCTGTGGGCTTTACCGATCGAGTCGGATATTTCGTGTCATCGATTATCAGATTTTTTGGGATCGGATTTTTTCGAATGCCCTACTTTAATAAAATCAACCATAACCCTATACATATTTCAACAATTTAAAAAAAAAAAAAAAAAAAAGTCCATTCATAAAAAAATATTCTCTATTTCGGAAACCTTTTCCCACTCACATTCGCTAAATATTATCTAACTCTCCGTTTGTAGTAATATTGTCCAAGAGTTAAAATAATAATAATAAAGTTTCTACAGGACAACACATGCAACTTATAACTAACAAAATATTGTTTCTAACTCATCATTCTTACATCAACTCTATCCTTCCAAAAAACTAAGACTCCTTATTGAAGATAAACCAAAAATCCTGTACAGCCACAATAGAAAAATAGCATCACATAGATACGGAATTAAGCTCTAGGGTAGCGAGACCGCCCTTTCTTCCTCAAGAACTCCGGGATCTCCACAGCACCGCCTTCTAGAAAGGACGACGCTCGCCTGTTCAGACCGATACCTGAATCTCCTTGCCCTAGCTGATTCGACTGTATCATTTCCATAGGACATTTATTCAGTTATGGTAGAGGGAATCAGAGTTATATGAGGGGGACAGAGAGAGAGAGAGAGAGAGAGAGAGAGGGAGAGATACCTGGAGGTTTCTCCCATCGCCTTCCTCTTGACGTTTAAAGCCAGTGGCAATCAAAGTGATGCTGACCTGAATTATTATGAATCCAATTTGATCAAATTTCAACCAAATTATACATCAACACCTATGTCTTGGAAAATCTCAGAGCCGGCACTCTTTTTGGTAGTTCTCATCTACCAGAAACAACCTTCCTATATTCTAAGAAAACCATTTGTGATTACAAAATAGGGGGAAGAGAAAAAGAAAAAAGTTTGGGTATCTTTATGTAGAAAGGAAGGAGGGAACTCAGGGAAGTGCCAGGTTTGGAGGTCCGAGTCTGGCTGACAAATGCCGGGGAGGAGCTACAGGTTACGTGGTCATGGTGCATTGTTGGGCAAGGTGGCAACTAGCTGATTACATCGTTAGGGCGAAATTCAATTACCTGTTGATGTCTAAAACCCCACCTTCAAAGTTGAATCTTTTAGACCTCCGCAAATATGATATTTGCAAGAGAGAATGGAAAAAGACAAATGGCATAAATTCTATATATAGATTTAATAACAATATCGTGGATATGAACTCACATTGAATATTCGGATTGATTTATAGTTACCAGTCTTTAGGTGTTTAGTGTATGAGTTTATTTATTTGGATAAAACCATAGAGGTCTGTCTAATCATATTATAAAAGAATATCATGTCATGTGACAGGACTCATGAGAGATTCCTATAACTTGGAAAACTTCAAGTGAAATTCGGGTTATGCTAATCCAAACCTAACCAACTATTATGTTTTACATCAAAGCGAGGGCCATGCGACCAATATTCCCAAGTTAAAAACTAGGAATATATGTTTCACTAGCTTAGCTTCCTGTAATATCATTTGAAGCTTATGAATAATGAAGCACCAGCACTGCTGCAGCACCATTTTTACTTTTTCATATTAACCCTTTTTGTTATTAGCCAAGATAAACGATAAATGGCAATCAGGTGACAACAAGGATCTCGATTTGAATAGTATATTTGAATAGATGAACTTACTTGACCACTTAGTGATGGATCTACTACAGCTCCGAAAATTAAGTTGGCACTTGGATCCACCAGATCATATATGACCTCAGCTGCAGCATTTACCTGCCATTTCACATCGGAAAACATATAGTAATTAATAATTCCACTATCAAGAAGAGACAACTTATTTATGGATGACAAAGGTGTAAATTAAGATAAAACACTACCAACGCTAATTATGAAGCGTCATTGATCATATACCTGCACCAATTGTAATACATTCTTTCATATGATACGTCCTAGCCAAATTAGTTTACTTGATCTTATATTTATTTCTTAACCATTTGACTTGACCTAATTGGTCACCTATACATGCATCTTTCAACAATATAAGTGGAAGGTTTTTCTTAGCAACTCCATGGAATCATTTAAGGCGAAGAAAAGGAAATCTGGAGCAAATGGGCAAATATGTTGCAGGACGGGTTTTAATGCAATATGAAATAAAACAGCACGAAATAATGTCTCCGAATTACACTGCATTTACTCGTGCTAAAGTGCCATGCCCCAATTTAATGAATTTTTTTCCCATTACCAACATGCAGGAATTTCTTGTAATTATATGCGGACCTCAAACATCACAGACTAAGCAGTAGGTACAAAGAAGAAATATAGGAAGAGGAAGCAGTGAACCCACCTCAAACAATGTTAGATCATTGCCACCAGTTATGTTCCACACAATTCCGGTAGCTCTTTCTATGCCAATATCTAGTAAAGGAGACTGAATGGCATTTAGTGCAGCATCTCTGGCCCTGGTTTTTCCTGCATCATAGTAAGATGACAATGTCAAGAAAAATACAAGTCGGCGATCACATGGTAGAAAAGTCTGAAAACAAGAGGGATCTGATAGTTCAAATTTTCATTTTTAATTAGGTTCAACTGACATTTATATATTTCATTTGCTCCAAACCAATTGATTTTGTAAAAGCATTGGCTAAGACAATCCAGTAACTTCTTAAAAAAATATGTAACACCTTTTGTTTATTTACTCATTCGATAAATTCCAACTGTATCTCATTGCCTGCTAGTGCTAGGACCACTCTTGCCAATATTTAAAAACAATAAGAAAAACCTCACTGAAATTACATGTGCTTTGTGGAAGTTACAGTTATTTTAAATTGAAAGTTTGGTTTCCATTATTCTAGTATTCGTTGTTCCTCATTCTTACTCCGCCTGTCTGTGTTGACTTTTATGCAAGTATGAACACTATTTCCTTATCCAGAATCGTAGAATTCTTGAAACAGTTCGATAATCAAGAGAAAAGACCTATATCATCAAAGAAATTTACGAAATAGACTTGAGTGAAGCTGAAGTTATCAGTACCTACTTTTCTGAAAGAGTTTTAGGATGTTCAACGCTTCAACAGAGCAGAATGGACATTATTGCTCTTACCAGATCTTGATAACATGCATACAACATCATGATGTTCCACAAGAGTTCCCGTGAAGAAGAAGTGTAAACTATTCGAAGAACAGTCCACCAAGGCCACACTGTTCTCAATCTCATTAATATTGCTAAGTGGGATTTGTGAGTTTTGTTAGAGGCAATGCATGCTACGGCATTTGAGCATAATGTTTGTGTTCACAACATCTTCCTTCCAAAGTCAAGAGGGACAAAAAAAAGAAAATAGATAGAGAACACACACACACAGAGACACACGAAAGATGAAGAGGGGAAACAGAATGATAAACTTGAACCACTCATCCCATAACATCGTCCACTTATTTCTACGAGGAATCTTCACATTAATCAAAGATGTTATGGTGATCCAATCTCTAAATAACACTCTACTTCAATAACTTCTGAAGCCTCCTCATGCATAATCATTGAACTAAAGTTAACATAAAGTAACAAGATCTTTTATTACCCTTAATGCCCCAATCTTAGCGGAGATGGTTACCAAATAGGGTGTAAATGCCCCAATTAATGCAAAATTTTAATGAATATTCAGGTGTCATCTGCTATAAAATGCCTTCTACTTGAGGATGAGGTTCCATCAGTTATACATTTTCAGATATTCCAAAATATTCACCTTAACGTCAAAAAGCAATCTAAAAAAGCAAGACACCTTTAACATATGAACAAGATAATACTATATACACAAGTAGGCTAAAAAGAACAAATGGATTAGGGGTAGGAGGATGTTAATATCTGCATCAAGACACATAAATATTGAGAGTTTATCAGCAAACAAAACCACTAGCATGAAAGACCAAATGGCTTCTTGACAATACCTGTAGCAGTTCCAATTCCCATTAGTGAGGAACCTGCATTAGCCATAATAGCTCTCACATCAGCAAAATCTACATTTACTAGCCCTGGGATCTGCAAGAAAAGCAAGTGGATTACACTCCATTGGCTTGCATAAGAATAGAAAAGGCAATTACTTAAGTAATAAAGAGAACAATCAAATAAATTCAGAACTATAAAACTTTATAAAGCAAGCATGCATCATCATGTGCCTGCAAGAACGCACATCATCATTATTCAAATCTTTGAGCCAGCAAAGTCTTCACATGAACTGCTTGTCTATAAACCCTACTGTCATTCTCGAACAGAAACAACCTCAGTCTTGACACTGAAGATGAATGGTTGTTAACATAACATCAGTGAAGTTCCGTGACTTCCAAACTCTAGACAAATCTTATTCACATTTCTAACAGAGAACTAATACATGATCAGCGTAGACACTCTGCTAAGTCAATACTTTTCATATGCATACCAAAATAATAAAAATTAGAAAGAGTAACTTGATCACTCTCTATAGCATAGCAATTGCTGACCAAAAAAAAAAAAAAAATACCGGAATACCCCTGCTTAACAGATATTATATACTAAAAATTAAAATAAAAGTCAAACTTTAGAAACCAAACATACACATGATAATCCAATACTAAGCCACTTTGCCCTTGACCTATCATAGTGGATATTATAAACTTATATATAAATAGACTGAAAAGACTTAAAAACCAAACATATTAGCAAACATTATTATCCACATATTAAGCCACTTCCGGCATGCATTAGGTGTGCATACCGTGATTATATCAGAGATACCACGAACACCTTGTCGAAGAATATCATCCGCAAGATTGAATGCTTCTGTTACAGGTGTAGACGGAGAAACTGCAGTCAGCAATTTATCATTTGGAATGACAATAAGAGTATCAACATTTTCTCTTAAAGCTGCAATTCCTTCTTGAGCTTGAATAGCTCTTCTTCGTCCTTCAAAAGAGAATGGAGTGGTAACTATGCCAACAGTCAATATACCCATAGCCTTTGCAACTCCAGCAATTATAGGAGCTGCCCCGGTGCCTGTTCCCCCACCCATTCCAGCCTGCAAGTTTTACAAGACTAGTGAATGTCACAATGGAACATGTAGAAACCAAAAGCTGCATGTATGTTGCACGTAGATTACAATTATGCTAAGCAAACATCCAGAAAGATAGATATCACCGTGCCTCCATTGAATTCCAATCACAATGTACCTGACCCTCATACAAACTTATTGTTTTTCAAACATTCAAACAGACCACAGGGCAGCAAATGTTAAAAGATGTGCTCACACCAAACTTGTGAAACAGATGTTAATTTACACCTTTAAGGAAAAACACCAAGAATAAGTGAAAAATTAAAGATTCCAGTAAGCAGTGAATCACATTCTGATTAGCGTTATGGTGTACATAAATACTACATAATGCAGTAGCAATTCAACAAAAACATCTGAGCTCTCCAAATGATGACCAAACAATACACCTTAAGTTGACTGTTGACCATCTGTTTAGAATTCAACCTCAAGGAGTTGTTCAGTTATTGACTTTCACAACATAGCATAACTGAATCTTCTCAATTGAATTTGTGCACAATGCAGTAGACTAAATAGCACACAATGGGAATATTATTTAACCTGGCGCTACACTCCAAAGACAGTCAATACTCACAACAGAGCTGCATGATTACAGAGATTAGATTGAAAAAGAAGCAAATGGAATTAAGCCAATTCACAATTTGTTATGGAAGCATAGTAGGTCAGTAATGTGCTTCAATTTCATGACCTATGACTACAGTCGTTTTCTAGGGTCCAAGGATAAACTTACAGTTACAAAGACCATGTCTGCTCCAAAAACTGCATCCTCTATAGATCCTTTGCTTTCATTAGCAGCATTCATGCCAACATCTGGGTTCCCACCTGCACCTAGTCCTCTAGTAAGCTCTTGACCAATGGGCAAGCGATTCTCCGGAATGACAGGTGACATCTTCATGGCTTGGACATCAGTGTTGACGATCCAAAATTCAACCCCCTTCATTGCACTCTCAATCATACGGTTAACTGCATTGGAGCCACCACCTCCAACACCAACAACCTTGATCTTGGCCTCATTATAATTATTCAAAGTAGGCGAATCTCTTACACTCTCGCTAACATTTCCACTAGAAGAGTCCTGCCTTGGGTTGAGCACTGTATTGTTTGTCTCACCTCTAAGCATCGAGATCTCAGGGTGAAGATTCAGAAATGGGTCCTTGCTTTGATATTGATTCACGTTGTGCGAGTTTGATGAACATTTGAACTGTGGGAAATTCGGACCACATTTTTGACCAACGGTAGAAAACCCATTCCTTTCTTCCACCATTTTCAAGGGGGAAACTCTCCCTCCAAGGACAGTCAATACCCCCACCGGCCTCCGAGTGTCCGGTGGCGTGAAATAAGGGGATGTGCAAGTAGCCATTAATCAAATTCCACACCAAGTTGCTTTAATCTAATTGCAGCAACTCAATATGCACAAACCCTGTCAACTATATCCAGTTTAAACCCTTATTTCTCTCCAATACCTGTCAATGTATAATCAGCAAACTAAAGAGATTCAGAGATTCTAAGAATGCCGCCAATTTAAATAAAACAATACCGAAAAAAGTTAGAATTTTCTTCCACAAACATTTACATTGAAATTAAACCCAGATTACACTAGCGTCAATGATTTAACTCATACCAGGTCACACACACAGAGAAGCTGCGAATTCACCACTAATTGAATCAGCTTTTAAATTACACAAACAAGTCTCTCGCTCTCTCTCTCTCTCTCTCACACACACACACACACAGAGAAATAAAGAAAACCACATTTCTATGTTCAGGCGACGTCGATATCAAACAAAAACCATGAAAAAGGAGCTCAAATTCACCTGACAGACACAAAACTGGGAAGGAATTTATGTGCTGTGATTTGTTCTTCTTCCTCCACCGCTTCTTTCACAGCTAGTAGGAACAAAATAATAATAATTTATTACTAAGAAATAATCAAAATGAGCAGAAAATAGAGTGTAGATAGTAGATTTGCGCTGTCTATTTGTTGTTGGAAATGCAGGCTACAGAGAATGGGTGCGTGTTGAGCATTAATTAATTAGAAAAGGAGTGGAAAAATAAAAATCTTCAGGGTTCACAGGAGTCACCTTCACCAAACTATCTTTTCAAGCAAAGTGCATTCAACCATTTCCATTTATTTTTGCTGTGAGAAAATCTATGAATTAAAAAATAATAATAATAATTGGCATTTATTTTTGGAAGGACTGCGGGCTGTATGACCCTTATCATCCGGGGTTTTAGTTGATTGGTTGACTACTGATTTTCTTTTAGAGCTCGTTTGGTTCCCTATATAAGACCTTGATTGATGCACTATCTATTCTTATACTATGTTTGCTATACAATATGGATAATACCTAAAGCCCTATAAAAGATAAAGTCCGGTCTCTATTTTCCCATCTACTCCTGATTACAGATCCCACCTGTGAGGTGGGATCCAATTTCTCACATTTTATCACTCGTTCAATTGGAAAGTAAAATCACGAAATTGCCCAAAAAAAAACGTGGGGTAAAACGTGCTTCTTTCCCACTATTCCTCTCTCCCCCTCCCACAGTATTACTTCGTCATTTAATGGACCCAAATAATTTGATTGCTTCTTTTTTTTTTAATTTTTTTATTTTAATTTTTTTTTTAGTTTGATTCGACGTATTTATCACTTTATTTTCTAAGTTGTCCTTTAATTTGAACTCATTAGTTATTGTAGCCTTTTTAATGAATAATGTTTATTAATGCAATATTTCTTGTTTAGATTCATCCACATTAATGTTAGAAGTAATGTAAAGTTTGGACGAATGTCGTAACCCTAAACCCAATTTGGTAAAATTTCTAACAAAAACATTACGAATTAACTCATTTTGATGATCGAATGAATCGAATATTATTAAAATAAATTATATTTAACAAAAAACATATATAATCTTAGCGATGAAATAATTATTATTTCTTTACTGATTTTAATTTTAATAAAGTTACTCAAAAAAATTATCAAACTTGTTATATATTGCAAAAAAATTGATTATATAATTTGTCTTAAATTTTAATGCGAAAAAAGTAATTTTTATCTCCATAAAAAAAAATTCCGATACAAATTGTAAATACTTGAAATATTAGGGGTAAACTAGTCAAAATCTAAATTAATCTCTACTTTAATATGTTGAAGCAAACACTATACTACATATAAACATGGAATATCATAAAATATATTATTGCATACCAAACAGGAGATTGATACGTAATACTGTATACCAAATCCTAGGTTTATATATCACATGTTATCCCATCAAATGAACCAAACGAGCTCTTATAGTAATTCTCACTTTCTCAAGTTTATTCTTGCAAATTTGTATATATTGTTTTATATATATTTTGTTATTCTTAAAATAAAATGTAATATTGGATTAAATAAAAGAAAATTCATATTTGATTTCCGGATTTTGCAAAATATTACGATTTAATTTTTTTTAATGAAAATGAATGAACCAATAACCAACAGGAGGGACATCGAAAGAGGCGTGAGAGAGCAAGGAAAAATATGGACATTTAGGCAACAAATTTGCTTTATGAAATCTCGCGAGATACTAAAGGAGGAGGTAGGCACAGAAAGGGGTTTGTGAACGATTTTATCAAACACACCTTTGTTCTGGTGGTAACATGGGAGATTTCAACCAATGGAGATAACTTCCTCGACAAATTTCGTAGTAGTAAAAAGGAAACCCTAGAGCCAAAGGTTGAAGGATTCTTGTTATTTCATAAGGATGGCCTCTTGACGACTAGCAGTGTGCCGAATCAAGGAAGAGAGGGGCGAAGAAAGATAAAGTATATGTCAAAGAAGTTGCTACCTTAAAAAAAGGAGATATTGTGGGAAGACGATGCCGGAGCTAGAGAGCTTCTCGGATGATATAGAAAGACATCTCCACAAAAACTGGTGAATATGGGACAGGATGCGAGATTTCAAAATCTTATTCCAAAGGGTTGAGGCTCCAACTTAAACAATCACTAGTAACAGAGGACATGAAAGACAAATCATCATCAAGGAGCACATGATAGGCTGAGCAAAGTGAGAAAATCCTAGTTTTAGTGTAGTGCCAAATCCACAATGTCGTCTCTATCAAGAGAGGTGGGTGGCATTGCCAAAATAACACCGGTCTCTGTAGCAGGGGGATGATGGAGGATGAGATTAGCACGCCAAGGCTCGATGAAAGATCGATAAGCTTAGAGATGGTAGCATCCATGTCCAGAGTGTCATGATCACCCTGACAAAGAGAATAAGGGGGTTAAGTATCAAGGATCTCCCCAAATTTTAGTAGACCTGCCCAAACGGATAAGCATGCGACAACCAAGGTGGAGGAGAGACTAGCATTCAAGTGTACTTCTTTAGGAGCATGAGGGACAAGGGTCGAGGGATGCATGGAAAAAATCACATCAAGGGAAGTACTTACCTTTGTAAACAAGGGAAATGAGAGATGAATGCCAAGTGATCAAATGCCATGCTTGCTTGTAAAGTATGGCCTAGTTAAAGGTCCTGGCCCTGGGAAGCCCAAACCCCCTAAGTACTTATTACGGGCAAGCCTTTTCCAAGTTGCCCAATGTAATGTTTTCTTGCTAGTAGAGCTATCTCACCAATAGGATGTGATCGAGGATTGGATGTTGTTAAGAACAAAATATGGGATGCAAAAGAACGTAACCGACTTAATGAGAACCTCTTAGCCGCCTTGGGAGAGACTTTTTTTCTTTCCAGCCTTGAACTCTACGCTACACACTACCTTTGATGGCTGTATAAGCTTCTTTTTTACTTGTTCCAATCACTAATAGGAGGCATATATATTTTCCATGAGAGGCAACGTGGGACCCCATAGATACTACAAATAGATTGGGAGGTAATTGGCGCAACATTGGAGTTGAATAGATACTCTCATAGGGGAGGTAGTGGGTGAAGGAAGGGGCGAAATGAGTTGCTGAGAAAGTGTATGAGAATGAGGTTCTATGTCAGGGATGGTTTATAGGGGTGCTGGGTGTGTATCAACATTGATTTAATTTGGCGTGGAAACATGATGGGTATAATGGTATAAGTGTGGTTTGTAGTGATTGAGAAGTTATTTCTAGGGGAAATTATTGTGGTTATAAGCAAATAAATTATAAAAGGAAGAGGTATTAAGTTAAACGCCATATTCGAGATGGGAGGACGAGGGAAAGGCGGTCATAGTTCTTTTATTGCAGTCTTCCATGACATAGCCAATAATTCCGCAAGAGTAGTAGAACTCAAATATTATTTTGTACTTGATGGGAAGAAAATCTTTAGAGCCTAAATAATAAGCAAAAAATAACTTTTCTCAAGAGTTCAAATAACATCAAAATTTACTTTGGTTCACATAAATCTACCAACACTTGAACCGAATGAGTCACAATTAATATCTAGAAGAGAACCTAGGACGTCCCCGACAAGTTTGGTGAAACTCCTACTCTTAAGGCCTAGAGGAATGAATCTAGATCCATAAAAACCATGATGTAAAAACATGTTCGTAAGAGGTCATGTACTTTGTAGGCTTGGTCAATAGCATAAGGTATCCGTCACGATGCCATGGGGACCCAATGAGATCGGATTTTATTCTTGGTTTCAGTGATATGAAACATGAAATGACCATATTGTCTTATGGAGTTTCTGCAGGAGACTCAATGCGTTTTTTAGGGCTTTGTATAAAGTTTCAATATGTGGTTAAAAGGGACGCCACGAGGGGTAAGAATCTTGCGAGCAAGGCAAAGGGCAATGTCTATGGAATATGGTATAATGGAGGAGGTAGATTTTTTTTCTCGCCGATAAGGGAGAGGCGAGAATAGATTTTTTCAAAATTTGTATCCATGGCGGGGGGAGATCATAAGAGCGGATGAGAGAGAGAAGTGAGTGTGGAGGAAGGAAGAGATGGAGGGAATAGAAATTAATGAAGACAGATTTGGATGGAAATCAGGCTAACCATGCTTACAGTAGATCCTAAAAAGACAAATACGATAAGGTCACTAGTTGGTTTTGAATAAATGTTGTTGAGTCATTGAGTGCATATGATATTTTTAGTTTGTTCGTTTGTTTAGTTATTTACTAATTAAACTTATCAAATCCAAAATAGTTTTGGTTTGAATATTATGTTACTTGTTTGATTGAATGTAATAGTCATGAATCTGATTATATTATCTAGGTAAAAGTCTTTGGTATAAATTAATCAAATCGAATCATAAACACTTCTAAATTACTTTATTTGTTTGTTAAACCACCTTTATTTCTTATACTTTTACAGAGTTTCCAATTATATCACACATTCACTTATGGTTAATAACCTAAATTTCATTTTATTTTCAAAATTTACCTCCACTCAAGTTTTTGATAATTTGTATCAATGTGTACCATCATATAGTCGATTTATTTTCCTCCTAATCTAAAAACAAAGAATACTCTCACCCTCCCCTTATCTCCAAGTAGAGGTATGAATAGGTCTGATTACCCAACAGGAGCCTACACAAACATTGAGTTGGCCTTATTTGGCCTCTTTAACAAATAGGCTAGGCTTATGCCTTTTATAAGCCTATCTGTTTTTATAGAGAAGGCCCGGAAAAAGGCCTTTTAGACCTATCAGACTGGCCTACTTAAGCCACATATATGTATATATATTATTTATTTATATTATTAATAAAATATATGATGTTATATAATTTACTTATATAGATCTATATATATTTTACTTTCATCACACCATAGAAGAATATGCTGCTCTTAGTTTGTTGTCTTTTGAGTTTGGTTATTATTTTCATTTTTTCATACAGATAATTATGTTGTAGGTCTTATAGGGGTTGTGTTAAGCCAATTATGAAGCATAAGTGTCTGAGTGTGCAGTTAAATAGGTCATAGGTCATGCTTGAGCTCGAAAAAAAAAAAAAAACAAAACATATTGACATAATAGGCCAAGCATAGCCCAAATTTTGTAAGAAGAGTCCGAGCTTCCAACTGAAAGCCTAGCCTTGGCCCAACCTATTCTCACCCATACGTCCAGGCTCTAAGGTGACTCGAACAAAAAATCATTGATCCAGGTAGTGACATTCTTACCCCTTTAACTATCCAACTTCGTCGAATGTATCATCATAGTCTACTTGTGTATGAGTCGCCATTTTCCATCAACCAAATATTATATATACATGTCCATTCTTCTACGTGCTTTGACAATACCAACTCCTCTTAGAAACTAATATAAATATTTTATGTTTCTGCACCAAGACTAATTACCCACACAATTCTTATTTAAAAATGAAAATTTCTTAAAATCTCACAAAGAAAAATCAAGCACGCCCTAAATCTTTTCACTAATTGAAGTTATCTTATCCAAAGGTATTGAAGCCCAGTGTTAATTAATAAAGATATATAAATAATAAATAGTAGTATAAAGATATATAAATAATAAATAGTAGTATATAAAATATAAAGAAAATATATAATTAAAGAACTAAAATCACAATCATTTTGACATATCAATTATATAAAGCATTACTATCAACAGGTATACCATCAACCAGAAAAATTTATTAAATTATTGGAACATAAGACTCAGCAATAAAGTATAAGAAAAAAAACCAAGAAAGTATCATTGCCTGCAGAGAGAACACTACAATGAGGGGCACTGATTGGCCAGAGTTACAGGTGCGATAATCCAATCATCGACATACACGTAACTGTGTGGGCCCACTCACCTACGTGTACATCAACCACTACTGGTCTACTGCACGCACCATCGTACACCTTCACTGTGTGTATTTTCTCATAGACACTATTCCAGCCTTTCGATCCTTTTCTCCGCTCCCACTATTTTCATTTTCTCAACAGAAATTGATGGCATTTTAGATTGTTGTACCCCATCCGGCTCTGTCGCTGCGAATGATGTTAGGCATATTGTTGATCGGTTTGATTGATTGGATTAACTCATGTTCATGAGGTAAACTGCCGATCATTCAGATTATTTTTTTGGTAAATGCATATTAAGTGATAGAATTTCTGTTTTTATGCATTCTTTTTGTCCGAATACATTATTACAGGATAGATTTGGAGATGCTCGAGAAGTATTAAGAGGGATGAGGAAGGTTTAATACTGTGATGTAGTATTTGGACCGGAAATTTCTCGATTCGGGATTGGATAATAACTAGTTATTTCAGATATCGTTTATCCAGTTCTGATGAAATCGATGGGAAAATTCTGAAATAAATGGTCACGTTTTTAAGGAATCAGCCATTGTTTTCTGGAATCATTTGAATTTGTGGTGGATATTAAGAATAGATCAGATGTTGGGATTGATATATGTATATGATTAGTAATTTAGTGTGGTTTATACATCTTTACAGCTTCAAAATTCCCTTCATACGGTTGAAATTGGCACAAATATAGCATCTTTTTGTGGATTCTGTAGTCGGCAATTTGATTGATTCTGTATGGAGTGTCTTCCAGTTGAGGTTATTGGCAACATTCTGTCGAGGCTTGGGGCAGCTCGGAATGTGGTGATTGCATCTGCAACTTGCCGAAAATGGCAAGAAGCTTGGAGAAATCATCTCCACACACTTAAATTCAATTCCAATGAATGGCCTTTGTACCACGAGTTTTCGACAAGTAGGCTTGAGATACTCATCACTCAAACAATATTCCAAACCAGAGGATTGCAGTGTCTCTCAATAATTATGGAAGATGTAGATGAATTCTCTGCTGCCTCTGTCATTGCCTGGCTTATGTACACTAGAGAGACCTTAAGGCAACTACATTATAATGTTAGGACAAAGCCTAACATTAACATTCTTGAAAAATGTGGTAGGCAGAAGCTTGAAGTGTTGACACTGTCTCATAATACTATAGTGGGAGTTGAACCTACTTATCGGAATTTTCCTTGTCTGAAGTCTCTGTCTTTGAATTATGTCAGTATATCAGCCCTGGATTTGAGTCTCCTGCTTACTGCCTGTCCAAGAATTGAGGTACTGACACTTGTTAGTTTGGACATTGTCATGTCTGATCCTCAGGCGACAATGGATTTGGCGAGTACCTCGTTGAAGGATATATATGTGGAAGCAATCAGTTTGGATAAGTTCATACTAGAGGCTGATAGCCTGGAAAAGCTGCATTTGAAGGACTGTACGCTCGAAGATTTTGAGCTTATTGGGAGAGGGATGTTGAGCTTTCTAAAGATTGATGATGTTAGTGTGATACATCTTGATATTGGTGAGAATGCTGAAAATCTTGAAATAGTTGATGTTAGTAATTTCACTATCATGTGGTCTAAGTTCTACAACATGATATCGCGATCATCCAGATTGAAAAAGCTTAGGCTTTGGGGGGTCGTGTTTGATGATGAGGAAGAAGTTGATGTAGAGACGATTTCTTCGTCCTTCCCATTGCTAAACCATCTCTCATTGAGTTATGATTTAAGAGAGGCATCGCTTCATTACGGATTACAAGGCTCTTTTGTGCTGGAGAATGTGGTTGTCTTGGAACTTGGATGGACGGTGATTACTGATCTGTTCTCAGAGTGGATTTCAACCTTTCTTGAGAAGTGTCCGCGTTTGAGGAAGCTCGTCATCCATGGCGTTGTGTCTGAAACCAAGACTCTTGAAGAATGTCTTATGCTGGCTGGTTTTACATCATCTATTGTGAGACTCATGAGGAAGTACACGCATGTGGATGTTAAATTTGAGTATGAATAGTTATCTTTTTCGTCCGGACTTATTTATCACTCTGGCATTAATTGCAGATTGCAGAAGAAGGTACATTACCTCTTATCTAATTCTTGGTAGATATTTTTTTAATTCAGAGCTATTTAGGTTGATGTACTACTTCTGCACAATTTTCTGGCTATATTTTGCGGCAATGATATGTCTTACTATAACATGGTATTCTTGAGTATGATCTGCATTGTTCTTCTTTATAAATTTTACATATGGACAAAGTTTTTCGATCTTATTGTAATTTGCTTGTTCTCAGATTTTCAACCAATTTGTCTGACTAGATTTTGATAACTTTCGCTTGTAATGAGGTAGTTTTTTCTAAATGAATAATTGATGATAGAAGGGTGGTGTTGGGATTAAAAGATTTGCTTACGACACTGAAATCAGCAAATCCTTATTTTTGTTGTTGGATTATTATAAATTTAAACTTGCCTCAGTTTCAATCTAAAATTTGAGGAATACCATCAGATTTGAATTCAATGATCACAAATCCTGTATTCTGAATCCCTTAACAAAATGCAGTATAAAACTCCAAACGTACATTCTAATCTTTGTAATGTGGTAATTGTCTATGCCCAGTGGAGACATATCTCGACTTCTCTCCTCACTCTCTCTCTTCCCTGTGGCAACTGATAATCCAAACTTGCCCTATACACTGCGACTAACACAATTAGTACATCAGCAGACTTTTGACATATAATAATGTTTCATACGGTCATCTAACGTTTTCCTAGGACATAGGAGATCATGCCATCTTATTTTGAACTTAAGCTTCTGGGGTACTATCAACCTGCAAGCTCATCAACTATCTCAAAGATGCTTGAAAAAACACACAAGATTATATATAGCTAGGCAAACAGAAAAGCTATTGTATATGCCTAAGGCTTTCATACCCTCTTCTAGGAAGAAAGAAGTGCACTATATTAATCTATCTGCTACCACCAGTTTTCTTGCTCCCCTGAAGAAGTGGCAGTTCCAAAGCCATTTTGCCGATCAACTCGGCATATTGGGTTGAGTTAACTCAATATGGACAACTCAGACTCCTCCTCATCGCTCGTAATTTCTCATTTGCTTTGTGTGACTTGGACTGCATCTGTGCCTTTGCTCTCGCTTCCTCTTCCTCGTAGAACTATCAGTAAAGTATGTGGAAACACACATTGAGTTATTCCCACTACAGAAGCTTGTAGTAAGTAGCGAGTATAAACTGGAAGGAAAGAGAGCGCCAATGTTTACCTGCTGTTTTCTTTTTCTCTCTAACTCAGCCTGTTACAAAGTCAAGATTATAAAAAACCATTAGTGAAACTACTCAATCATCATATATTCTTGCAAAAAACAATGATGAAAGATATACCAAAGCTTGCTTTAGGTGTAAATTCTCTTCTTTGAGTTGGTTTAATTCCGCCTCGAGCTCAACTGTGTAAGCCTGCCACAACAACCAGTGTCTTCATAAGCATATACATCAAACTGAAAGAACATAATACATACAAGTCCTTGAATATCCAATCACACGAACTAATAGGCAAATGCAATACCTGTTTCCTTGCCCTAGACCGTGCAGCGGACTCCCTATTCTTGATCATTCTTCTTTGCCGCCTCTCCACCACCTTCTCCACCGGCCCATCTATGATCCGTTTCCGCCCCCCTCTCATCCCCTCCACTCCATACTGACTCCCACCGTCTAATTGATTCGGCCCAATCCCATCTGACAATGGGCTCACAGGTGAGCCCATTCCCAGCCCTTGTACTTGTCCAAATCCTCCTCCACTCCCGTTTCCCAGCCTCGCCCCATAACTGACAGCCGGTGGGGGTTGTGAGTACCCGTTTCCCCTTTTCATTCCTCCAGGATAACCCGATGCCTCTCCAACACCACTCTGAAGCGTCTGATAAGCCGCAACATTGTTAACACCACCTGCTATGGCCATAACTGGTCTTGCAGCAAAACTGGGCCCCATTACAGGGTGCGTAGTGTTCTGATACATCCCAAACGTGGGCTGCTGTGGTGGCGCAGGGGGGAAATTCTGTTCCCGTACAACCCCAGCGCGGACCAAGAAATCTTCAAGTGTCATCTCCCCGAAAGTGGGTTGTTTCTGAGTAGTGTTAGGGTTCTGAACATGGTTGTGACTGTCATTGTTTTGGTGTGGGTTCCTGTGAATTTCGGACCACACTTCCTCTACGGTCTTCCTACACAGAGGCTCGGGGATGCTCAATGAGCCTTGCCTAGTTAAGCTATGCTGCTTGGCGATTCCCTTATTAGCCAAAGTGTTGTTTTCTTGCACGGGAAACTGGATGGCATTGGAGGTGCCATTGCTAGTGGGTACAGCAGTCGTTGCTTGGGCCTGTGCCTGTGCTTGAGCTTGGGCTTGATGTTCTTCGGCAGTCCATATGCTGTTGAGGAATTCGTCCATGTTCATGGAGCCGAAGTTCTTGCCGCTCTCACAGAGAGTGTGCTGGAACTCGTCGAGGGTAAGCGAGTATATCGAGGACTGCCTGCCTAGTGATTGAAGTGGCTCATTTTCGTCCTTCGGCTGCTGCTGGCTTTGATCCATTTCTCCTTGTGACATCATCTCAGAATCTGTAGCTACCATTTTCAGATTATTTCTCTATATTGGTAATAATCTGCAATGTTTTGGTCAATAAACTACAACTGATTAGCAAGTCACTGAAGCACAAAAAAATCCAATATTATTTTTATGCAAAAACACAATTATTCATCATTGGGAATATAAGCATTCTCGTTAATTTCCATTTCATAACAAAACCCGGATCATCTGTCAAACTATGTTCCACTCTAATATGAATTTTCTCTTTAATCTCATAAATATTTCACTACATTGTGGACTTATATTAACGGACAAATCAGATTAGCACGCTATATTCCTGGAGTTAATACTAATTATACTATTGGGATCTTCAGTTTTCATGAAAAAGAGAAAAAAAGGGGCAATTTCTTTTACCTCCCACCCAAAAAATCCAAGCCAAATTCACATTGCACATGAATTGTTCGCCTCCTCAATAAATCCAATATTTATTTCGAAACACAAAATACACATCTAGATCTATCTACAGAAATTCTCCAGTAAAATTGTTCTTTTCCCTCACACCTTTTCTCATTTTTTTCATTATTATTATCATCAACTTCTTCTTCTTCTTCTTCTCCTATAATCCCTCAAAAAAAACATTTTATTTGTACTGAGCTAATAAAAACCAAAATTGGCATATATTGATGTAACACAAATTGATCTCAATCTGAAAGAAATTTGATATGAGAACATCCCAATAAATAAACAGATAAAAGGAGATCTTTTTCATCAAACATGAGATTTGATGAGTAAAATTACCTAGTTATCTGGAGCTAAAACAAAACAAGAGTTTGTAGGAGCTGCTACATGTAGAGGTCATGAAGCTGCTTTCATCGCAAACATGAATATATACATATATGGTATCTGCAATAGAGAGAGAGAGAGAACTAGAGAGAGATGTTGCACCCTTATATATATATCTCCACTTTTGATAGCGACTGCCGGACAAAGGGTGGGCTATCGTATCTCTTATTTTTAAATTGTATTTAATCTCAAATTAGTCCCGGCTACATTAAATTATGAATAATCTTTTATGAAAATGTATGAATGTTAATATAAATAGTGATAGTTTCCGTAGGTCTATCCACAACTCTGAATTGCAGGGGAAAGAGAATTTGTGCACTTATATTAATACATTCACATTATATATAAGTATATGTATATAGTCAAGTTTTGTAATTTTCGACTAATATATGAAAGATTAGGCACAAAATTGACAGGTTCCAATCCAGAATCGTGTTTAACTACATACTAATTTGAAATAGTAATTGAAATTCCATTGGGTGGGGCCAGGAGACGTGTATAGGGCCCAAAAATTCAAGGGATGCGTAAAGGAGTTCAGTTAATTTTGTCTGAATTTAGCACACAATTTTGCATGGCTGCGGGACACGTCGTGGACACGTGTCTGTATTCCAGGGTCACACACACCTCGGCTATCCTTCAGTTTCCACGTGTCCCCTGCCGAGCTGATAACACTCACGTGCGGGTTTTTACACCAGAAAACTGCATGTACAACTATTTTCATTTTTACCATGTTCTCACGCCAATATATGTGGTAAATTTTACGGTTACTCAGACATGTTAAGGTTTATTAACGGAGAAATGCAATTTTAGTCTCTTAATTGCATTTTTTATTCTCTCTTATTAGTTTTTTTTTATAATTTAGTTCGTTAGTATTTTTTATTTTAATATAAGTACTTCTTTGTCAGAAAATGTGCTTCAGATTTTTATATTATTTTTTGATTTTCTGTATTTAATAAATGACTGAAATATTACCACATGATTTAAATGAACGAAACTTTCCAAATTAGTACCTCATGTAAGAGTATGTAACAAATTTCGGCGAGATCAAAATTTTCCGACAAAAAATCTTTGAATCACGAAAAATTTACTGAGTGGTGTGATTAAAATTTTTTCGATTTATTTCTAATCTATGCCATCGTGTATTAGCCTTATAAAGTAAATGAGTGGTGTGATTAAAATTTACTGATAACTTTTTTTTTTTAATCTCCAGCATTCATGCACTTGTCACACATTTACTACGCCACTAAGTTTTCTAGTTTGAGAGAATGGTTGGGAAGAAACGTGGCTAAACATCCTGAGAAAATTCTCTCACATATGCTAAATGGTGGATTTAGATTTTTCTACTATAGAAGTGAATATTACAAGAAATGGCAAAAAAGTTGAAATGACTATAGTATAAAAGCAAATGTTCTAATATTGCTAGAACAGTAAACGGAAGTCTAACACTTAAATGGAAAGCTAGTGAAGATTTTGGAAAAAATGGAAACAAAAAATAATTTAGTATCTAAATGGGACTTAGGCAGAGGTAATGTGGAGATTTTTGCACCAATAATAAGAACTACGACACATATTTGAATTGTATAACAATATACAAATTTTACAAAATTACAAAATAAAGATACAAATTTTCGGAGTATACTATCTAAATAAGAATTATAAATAAAAGAAGGTTTCTTATCTCTTGGAAGAAAGTGGTGATGGCTACACAAAAGGATGATAATCAAATCTCAATTTGTTAAAATTTCAAGACAAAATGCTAACTGCAATCTTAATCTAATGTATTGTGATAGATAAGCTTAGATTAAGTTCTAATGCTAAACTCTTGCTCGTTAGATTTGGAAAGGTAATTGACATTTTTGCCTCAATTTGAAAAATCTCATTGGTGATGAAAAAACAAGTAAAATATTTTTTGGTCTGTTGAGAACCCTCAAATGATGGTTTTTTCAAAATTAATTCTGATAGGGTATCACGAGGAAACCTCGGCTTGGCTGGGGCGGGTGGTCTCATTCGAGACGAGAATGTGAAATTTGTTGCTGGGTACTGGATCTTTCTAGGTGATATGGACATTAGTTATGCGGAACTAATTGCTATAATTGAGGGTCTTAAACTTTGTAACGAGCTAGGAATTTCGCGGGTATAGCTCGAGGTAGATGCACTACAATTATCAGGATGCTTAACGATAACACTGTGGGCACGTGGAATGATCGGAATTTGTACACATACTTTGCAAGGATCTCAAGAACGTTTAGTTGAGGATCTCGCACATACACCCGAAAGGAAATTGCGCCGCTGACCACCTCGCTAATTTGGCGATCAGACATAGAAGTAACTTGGAGTTTAGAAACCTCAATATGTGTAATATTCTTAGAAGTTTTGTTTGCTTAGATGGTTTGCATTTGCCAAACTTTATGTTTCCTTGTTGAAAGTTCCTATTTGAGAGCTTGTACTAGCATTTTGACCATTTTGTAAAATTTCTCTCTTTATGATAGCGATCAATGCCTCAATCCTTCCATTCTTGGGATGGCCTTCGAATAAAAAAATGATGATAATCAGATTGAGGCCTGTGTAATTCATAATGTCCTTATAATCTTCATCCTTCTCACCTGATGCTAAAAGGATTCATGGGACATATGTTTTCCAAGTGATACAACAACTAATAAGGGACGCCTATTACTGTCGAGACACGCAAAATTAAAACCTTAATTCTCCTCTACTAACTAGTAGTAGCGAGTTGTTTAACTAAATCCAGGAACTATAGAATAGCAAAACACGAGCAAGAAAAATTTCCGAGATCAATTATAAATAAGATTCCAGTTCCCGTTTCAGTTTTTCCCCTAATTTGATTATCCATAAATTAATGTAACGTTTCTAAAATCCACCCTAGATACCTTATCCCTAAATCAACAACAAGCTCCATCAATTTTGGTTATCCCTTAATTGTAGTTAATTAAAAAAATCTCTTTAATTAACCTATTTAACTGAACAACCTAGAATAAGCTCTCCAGATTTAGTTCGTTAAACACATTGAAGAAGCACGGAAAATGCAATAAGCAAGATAATACGGAAGCACGACATTGCAAGGAACACGACAATGCAAGCATGACAGTGAAGAAGCACGACAATGCAAGCACGCTAGTGAAGAAGCACGACAGTACCAGAAGCACGACAGTACCAGAAGCAGTGCTAGAAGCATGACAATGCAGAAGCACGACAATGCTTTAGTAATTTTTTCTATAAATAGGCCCCATATGTTGAATAAAAATAATACGATTTTCCTCTGAGAATTTCTCTCTTCTACTTATGTTTTCTAATTTCTTGTCCTAGTCATCTTATAGGTTTCTATTCAAACGAGCATTTTACGCCATGTGTTATCAACATTAATCTGCTCAAGAAGGTGGGAGAAACTGACCTTAATATTCTTTTCCCCACTTCTCTTCTTCCCTGAAGGAAACAACCGGTATTGAAACTAGAAAAATTTCGCATCCTTGATATTACCAGTAGTAATGATTGAATGTGTTGATGTTAAAATGCATCTTCAAGGTAGCCACTTGTTGAAAGTTTGAATGATATAGACATTAAAAACGCAAACACAAGGGATGAGGCAAATGTATTAATATTCATTTGCCACTACTTTTTAGAGGATCTAAGAAATGAATATGTACGAACTAAAAAACCGTGTGAAATATATGAAATACTCAGAAAGAAATTTGACCACACCAGAAGTGTGATGCTATCACAAGCCCAATATGAATCACAACAATTGAGGTTACAAGATTATGTTTCTGTTGCTCATTACAACTCAAAGCTGTTCAATATTGAATCTCGACTTGCTATTTGCGAGACAAGGTTATCAGAATATAATAAGTTAGAAGAAACTTTCCCTGATATGTATGTTTCAAATATGGTACTCCAACAACAATACCGACAAAGACAATTTAAAACATACCATGAGTTAATATCTTTGCAGTTGAAAAAGACTAATGTGCTGCTCTCTTGAGAAATCATGATTTACATCCTACATGATCTCTAGTTGTAACTGAAGCACATGCCAATTCTAGCAAAATTATGGGACGATCTAGCGGTCATGAGTATAAACTCATTTGTGGGGCTTAAAGGGTAGACGTGGTGGTCCAAGTAGATATGACCAAAGTTATTCCAGAAGTAACAACTATCAATAGGAACAAGCACAATCTACATATACAAATCAGAATAGAGTTAAAATGCTCACAAGGAAATATGATGAAAATAATAGATGTGTGATGACCGGACATTAGATCCAGAAGAGCTACTAAATTTTAAATAAGTACATCGTAATGTGCATAATATGAAGACCCCGATTGAAAAATAAAAAGGTGTCTATGTACCAAATTATATTGTAAAGAAAAACGAACAATCCATGAGAAATTTGAAGCAACCACGTCTAGGTTGCATTGTGCCTAAATTTAGACTTCCGAATCCTATGTCATTATGTTGAAAGCTGGTGAATCTTGATATATTCGAGTTGTGGCATGATCGGCTACACTTAAAAACTACAAAGGTATGATGATTGTTAGACATACTAAGGACATTCACTGAAAGCACAAAGATGCTAATGTCCAAGGATTATTAGTGCATATCGTGTTTACAATGAAACTAATTGCTAAATCTTCAACTAAAATGATTGGTTATGAATTACAGCCACTTTTAAAATGTATTCATGATGATATTTGTAGACCAAACACCTAACTGGTGGGCTATTTGAATATTTATGGTCCTTATAGACACATCCGTCAGATGGTCCAAAATTTATTGGTTAAATCTCTAATATAAGTTAAAAATTGCTTGATACTATTGATATTAGATCTAATTTCAATAGTACAAAATGAAATTGTATAGTACTACATGCGTCGGAATTGAGGAGAATGTGCGACACTGCTTACCACATGAACTCTAGGAAATGGAGAATGAAATTCGAGATCTTTTAGATTTATTTACAAAGTCCTTGTGTAAATTTGAGAAATTTTTACATACCATCAAAATGAGAAGAGTTAAGAACTTGCACGATTGATAATGTTTGAATCAATGAGGGCAAACTTTGGTGTGTTGTACTCTTTTTCCCTTATGCCTGATTTATCATATTAGGATTTTCCAGCCTAAAGGTTTTAATGAGACGGCTATATGCACCTGACATGACTATGGGTTATGCACTATTTTTCACTTTTGATCGGTTTTTTCCCACTAGGTTTTTCGACTTAAAATTTTTTGTGAGGCATATTAATCTCAAAGTTGTCCTGAAGACGAGCCTGAACGTGAAATATATATAATCAAAATAATCATAAAGGTTGAGCCACAACGGCTAATGTATATACTTTTCTTATGGTCTATTTTTTTTCCTACGGGGTTTTCCGACTTAAGTTTTTAGATGATGCATACTTGTTTTGAATTCAGATAGTTCTACCATTACTTTTGACCGTTTTAGACCAATATGTGTTTTTCGGGCTTGTAAAATTATTATGAGGCATTCGTATACTCATCCAATTGATGAAAAGAAATAATGATAATATGTCAACGGAGGAGTGTTATAAATCACTATATTGATCACTACAAGAAAATCTGCCTACAAGGACACGTTTTTTAGGACACTCCAACAATAAGCATCCTTTTTTAAATGTAATGGGACATTTCTCCGGTTAAAGTCTATTGTTATTATAAAAAGTCGCCAGTCAATATAAAACCAAATAAGGCTTATATTTTCTTTTCTCTTAGTTTTAGAGAAGTCTCCCCCCCCCCCCCTCTCTCTCAATGCATGTGCTCTCCCGAGACCAATTTTATCTGCAGAAAGTTGGGGAAACCCTAAGCCCTAGCTAGTTCCACAAAGCCAAATCGGCTCTCTGTGAACTCTCTCTCTTCGCTGCCCTCTTACTGCCTCACAACTCCATCTTCGATGGTGCTCCTCCGCCCTATACTTCAGTCTCCCCCGCTTTATACTTTAATTTCTGCACACATGCATGAAAATGTGACAACTGGTTGCTGATTTTAGTTTGTAATTATCTTTGCAGGCACCGAAGAAGGACAAGGCTCCTCCGCCGTCATCCAAGCCGGAGAAATCCAATGGAGGCAAGCAGAGTAGAAGGTCATTCGATATATATTATTTGTGTCATTATGTTTTTTTTTTTAGATTTTGTATGGAATGGAAATCTAATTTAATGATGGAATTATGATTGTTACAGAAGTGGATCAAGGCAAAGAAAAAAGAGAATGTGAACAACATGGTTCTGTTCGATAAGCTGTCCTATGAGAAGCTGCTATCGGAGGCACCTAAGTACAAGCTCATCACTCCTTCCGTTCTCTCTGGTCGACTAAGGGAAATTTCTTTAATTTAATTTATAGCATATACGTGGTGATAATCATGCTTGAATGTTAATTTTGGTCATGAACTTCATAATATTTTCATTGTTTACCCGACAGTGGCTTTTCACCAGTGATTCCTTTCACCTGCTTGCACAGATGATGGTAAAATCAAATTTTAGGCAATGATGTTGTTTTATTGTCCTCTAGAGTTCACCATCTTTATTCATTTTGCTTTTTGTTAGTATTTAATCTATTTAATTTTTTCAATTGATAGAATATAATATGTTTGTAGGCACTCTTGCGTCCTGTTCTTGTTGGTAATTCTTGATCTATTTGCTGAAGTTAAACCAGTTTGGGTTGTCCACAACAGATCGTCCACAATCATGGTATTAAGACATGAATAAGTTAATGTATTGCTAATAAAAGTAGACGATGTTTACAATATTGTAGTGTCTGTTCTATTTATTAATTTGCTCATCATAGCATAGATTCTTTTGATGAATACAGAAGCAATGGTTGTCCAATTATATCATATAGATATCTAAAGGCAATGAAGTTCTTGTTCTGTGTTTGAGATTCATATTTTGTGTGTTGTTGGGTGAATTATGATTGTGTCTAGTATTTTTTTTTTAACCAACAGCCAATACTTGGCAAAATTGCTGGCAGAAAGGTCCTGATCTGGAAGCATATACTGTAAGTTGATTATATTATTTGTATGAAATTAGTGTAATACATCCTTACAAATAGGAGATTGCAACGTCCCTTTTCATTACAGTAAATTCTCTTTATAGCCTACCATGTAGTTAGAATTACTCTACCGTGGCTCTCACTGTGCAATTATTGGCATTTTTGTTTGACATCTTGGTTAGTGTATTTACTCCTACCAATTCCATCTGTGACTACACCTAAACCTTGATGAACACTGTCCCATCAGTTGCACCAATAACTGGTCTAAAAATGGACTGCTTTGAATACTACATAAGCTTTTCGTAAGCGTACACTCTTTTGCTTGTCTTTTTTCTATTTCTCTCTTTATATGGAGACTAACTCCTATGATAAAGAGTGGCTTTGCTTTGGATGGTTAGTAAATTTTATTTAGTCTAGAAAATGGATACAATACTTCAATGTAAAAAGTTATAGTTGCTTGGTGATTCTTGAAGACGAGGATGAGGACCCCACTCCAAGTTAGATGGTGTCAATGGATTATAGTACAGAAGATACCATTGTGGATACCGTTACTGCTGATGCAAAGGAATTTCATGGAATTGAATCCTTATTTGCTTCCAATCAGAAGGTGATATCTTGCCTATGACCTTTATTAATTGAAATGTCAGGCGCACAGTGGGAGTTTTTGGTGTTGGGCCCTGACAGGGCACATATCTTCACATTGGTATGATATTGTCCGCTTTGGGCCAAGCCCGCACGGATTTGGTTTGGGCTAACTCCCAAAAGGCCTCATACCAATGAAGATACTAGCCCAGTCGGGACCCAACAAGTGGTATCAGTGTCATGATACCAAGAAAAGTCGATGTAGTGGAGATCGTCAGAGTGCCAAATAAAGCAGCAGAGACGGCAGTAGACCCAACTCTACGACTAGGTGAGGCGCACCTAGGTAGGGCTGACTCCCCCAGTAGAGATGACAGGTCCGAAGGCCCCGCTCTATGGAGATTCTACGGAAGTGTTTGGAGTTCTATTCTGCTTGGTTTTCCTAGTGTTATGCATTATACATTTCTTCTAATATTCTTTAAATAGTGCTTGGTTTGAGGGGAGACATGTAAGAAACTTCAACTAGTTTTGAAATTTTTTGAAGGTTGGTGGATGGACGGACACCAGTCTACATCGACCATCACTTTAGTTTGGAGTTCGAAAATTATTTCTGACTATATATGTTGGAAAATAAAATTTTGTTATGGATTATCAAATTTATAAGATTAAATATTGGCTCGTTTTCAATTTACTTTTAGAATTGGATGCTACAAATTTAATCTATATTATCTCATGAAATTTTAGATATTTGTGTTTTTTATTTTGGAATTATCTTTTAGTAAATTGTTTTATCACTAATTTGTTTCTTGTATTTAAAAAACCATATTAGGATGCTTGCAAACGTCCTATTCAGTTCAACATAGAATATAATAGAAGGCTTACAAGCGTCCCTCAAATTGAAGTGTCCTATTAACCCTATTGTGTCGCCTGGATAGAGGACACTGTAGTAAAGTGTCCTATTTCAGTCTACAACATAATAGGACACTTGTAAGCGTCCCATAAAGTGAAGCATTCTATTTACCCTATTGTGTCGCCTGGATAGAGGACACTATTATGAAGTGTCCTATTGTGAGAAGTGTCCTATTACATATCATTATAGGACGCTTCCAAGTATCCTATTCGGTCTTTTTTCTTGTAGTGGATCCATGTATTTTGTGGAAACCTTAATTCATTACCTATCTTGAAAGTGAAAAAGAAGCACAACAGTGCAGAAACACGACAATGAGAAAGCACAACAGTGCCGGAAGCATGATGGTGTTAGAAGTGAGACATTGTCAGAAGCACATCGGTGTTAGAAGCACGACTATGTTAGAAGTACGATATTTCCAGAAGCACAACGGTGTTAGAAGCATCAAGGTGTTAGAAGTACGAAATGCATAAGCACGATAATGCAATAAGCACGACAGTTCAAGAAGTACGACGGTGACATGAGCACGATAATGCAGAAGCACGACATGCAAGAAGTACTACAATGCAAGAAGCACGATAATGTGGAAACACGACAGTGCCGGAAGCACGACGATGTAAAAAACACTATGGTGTTAGAAGTACGAAGTTGCCAAAAGCACAACAATGTTAAAAGCATGACAATGCAAGAAGCACGACAGTGACAGGAGCACGAACAGGACGGTGATAGGAGCATGACAATGTGGAAGCACAATAATGCAGAAACACGACAATGCAAGAAGCACGACAATGCAAGAAGCGCGATAATGTGGAAGCACGGCGATGACAAAAATACGATAATGCGGAAGCACGACATTGCCTGAAGCACGACAATGCAAGAGGCACAACAATGCTTCAGTAAATTTTTCTATAAAGAAGCCTCATATGTTGAATGAAAATAATATGATTTCCTCTAAGTATTTCTCCTTTCTACTCATGTTTCCTAATTTCTTGTTCTTCTCTTATTACAAGTTTCATTACAAACGAATATTCTATAACATTAATTTTAATATGAACATTATTTATTTATATTTTGGAATTCATATTTTTTTTATTCTAACATATTCTTTACAATAGTAAAAAAATAATAAGCTTAATACATTCCATTTATGTTAGTTAATCAACCAAATACATCTAAATACATGAATAGAAGAATATCAAATTAATAAAATTCAAATTATATACGAATATTTAGGAAAAATAATTAATAAAATATGTATAAATCATATTCCGTCTGTCCCGAATGAACTTGCACACTTTTCGTTTTCGTCCATCCCAAGTAAATTTGCACACCCTTAAAAAAGAAAGTTATAACACAATCTCCACCCTCAATCAACCTTTGAAAAATCAACAAAATCCTAAAAAATAATTTTTTCTTAATATATGTGCCGACCTTCCTGTATAAGGGTATGTTTGCTTGGGGCTGGGGTAGCTGGGCTTGGGTAAGTAGATGGTGTTAGTGGCTGGGGTTGTGAAGAGAGTGATGTTTGTTTGGGTGGCTGGGGTTGTAGGTTGGTTGTTGGGAATTAATTATTAATTGTAAAAGGTGATGTGATGTGTGTCAGAGTTAGTTATTAATGATTGGGGTATTAATTAAAGTAGTGTTGGGATTTGTGATTGATTGATTTTGTGTGTGATTGTTGATTTGTGATGTTTAGTTGTTTTAGTTTTAATTGTTTAGTTTTTTTTTTTTTTTTTTTATATATCTTATATAATTAATTCACTAATAAGTAATTGTTATCTTTACAGTCCATTTATACTCAAAGCTTCTCTCTACAGTCCAATGTCGCTGTAAATGAGTATAAATAAGTACATCTTCTTCCTCCCAGTCCTGCGCTTTTCTTCACCTAAATATCTTAAATATCTCTAAATCAAGAAAGTATTTCCAACTTCTTATCTATCAACTACCTCTGCATGCATCCCTTTATTTTCTTTAATCGTTTTTAAACCTCCAATTTCCACCCTCTGCTCTTCAATCTATCAATCAATATATATTGCTTTTTCCCTATGGTTTGCTGCGATTTTTGTGGTGAGCGCCCGCTATACTCTACTGTCGAGCGGACAGCGCTAGGCTGTGCTTGTCATGTGACCAGCACGTGCACTCCGGCAACGCCCTCTCCAAGAAGCACCTACGTTCCCAGATCTGTGACAACTGCGCCGCCGAGCCGGCCTCCGTCCGATGCTCCACCGACGCTCTCGTCCTCTGCCAGGAGTGCGACTGGGATGCGCACTGCGTCGTCTCCACCGCACACGATCGCTGTCAAATCGACGATTTCTCTGGCTGCCCCTCGGCTTTAGATTTGGCGGCGGCCTGGGGTTTGGAGATTGAGGAGAAGAAACCGGGAACAAGGAAGGTCATCTCTTCAAGGAACAGAGAAGGACAAAATATAGAAGAGATAGATTCAGGGTTTGCAGAAGACGGTGGAGAGAAAGATGGGGAGTCACATCCCTTTCTCTCTCCTCTCTCAATTTTGATTCTGGCAATGCACATGGGGGACGACTTTTATGTCCCCCAAACCCTGCTTTATTACCACTTGGGCCAAGCCCCATTAAAACAAACATACACTGGGTTGGCCCAACCGGTGATCGGTTGGGGTAACCCAAAGCAAACATACCCTAAGTTCATTTGGGACGGAAGGAGTAATAATTAATATTTAGGGTTAATATGAAATTCCAACATGAGCGGTCTTCACTTTGTTAAGAGTAATACTTGTGTGCATGTGTACATCACTATAATTTAACACATGGACTCCAAAAAAACGCTGAAATATAATTTATAAAAATTCGAGTCCGCGAACTGGGTCAGCGCGCGGGTCGCGCCTTCTTAAAAAAAAATTTCTACTGCAAGAACACAATAAGTCTACTGTAAGAACACAATAAGTCTACTCTGAACACAAAAATAACTATACTGCAAGAACACGATAAGTCTACTCTAAACACAAAATTACTATACTACAATAACATAATAAATCTACTATAAGAACACAATAAGTCTATTGTAAGAAAAAAAAAAAATCATGCGGTCCGCGCACAAATTTAAATCTAATTGTACATTAAGCACTATTATGCATTATATGCACCCAAGTTTTTGTCCTTTGTTAAATATATTCTATTGTTTTTCTTTTTTCCCATGGCCACCTAAAGCCACATTCTTAATACTTTCCACCTCCGCAGACTATTAGCGCCGAAAATCCGAAATTTCAAGGATATTTCATGCGTTCATTTCCTTAACATTATTTAAACAATATTTAAATTTTTAAAATTAGGTTAAAGAATTTGAAAGTTATCTTTTAAAACTGTAATTCATTTAGAATATCAGAAACTTGTTTTGAAGATTCTGAAATCATATTTAAAAATTTGCAATTTTAATGAAATTATTAAAATAATACTAAACAATATGAAAATTATTTAAATTTTGAGTATAATTTTTTAAATCCTTAAATTATTTCTTCAAATATGATTGTTTCTTTTCTTAAAAATCAGATCTATCAAATATGAAAATAATTTGTAAAACTCAATTTATTTGTAAAACCATATAATTCTCTTAAATCACTAAAACATAATTCTAATGAAATGAAAATTATTTAAAATTAAAAAAATCAAACAATTATTTTAAATTCTGTAAAGATTTCTAAATTATTCAAAATTAGGCTTAGTGTTTTAAGACAATTCTATGTTTTTCCAAATAATTTTATATTTTCGAAAAATATAACTTAAACTTTCAAATGATAATTTAATGATCTTCAAAAATATATATAGTTTTTTAAAAATATTTTATAACTTATAGATAATTTTCATATATTTTAGTATTACTATAATTTTCTATAATAAATCAAAATTTATTTAAATTTTTATTTATGACTTTTAAATAATTCTTACAGAAATGACTAAAAAACTCTTAAAATTTCGAATTTTTGCCAAAAAAAGTTCCTGAGTTGGCAAAGTGATAAAAACGTGGAGTTTCTGTGGTCATCGATTTTTTTTTTTTTATTTTATCTTAGGTGATAAAACATTATACTTTAAGTTACAATTTGGTATTAAGTATTTATAATATCATACTAGTTACTTTTTTTTTTCTTGTTTCTCATAAATTTTATTGTATCTCCAGAAAAATTACACCATATATAATTCGAATTACGGAGTAATTATGATGAAAACCTGGAATTTCGATCGACAATCCCGAAAAGGGGGAGGTGTAGATCTAGATTTCTGCTTTTTTCGGTCAGTAAAGTTTGTCCAATAGATACCAACCAAGGACGAAAATATCGGTGATTACGGAGATATCGGTATTTTAATTTAGAGAGATTTCGATGAAATTTCGATATTAATCGAAATATCGGTGCAACTTTTTTTTAAAATGCCGGAAAATGTATTAAAACAAATAATTTATCACGATATTTTATAAATTGTTATAAACCTACTTAAATTCAAATATTTAATATACATATTGAGTGAAATTCACATATCTACAATTAGTTGACAAATAATAAACAATAGTAACATTATCAGGCCACGCAATTATGAACTCTTATTATCTTTAAGGATGTTCAAGTATTTTACAATAATATTTTAATTTATTAAATCTTTGGGCTGCATTAAGAAAAATTAGTGGATTGCGAATAATTTAGAAATTTTACAACTAAGGATCATGAAATTTCACAGATATTAACTGAAATTTTACAACTAAGGCTGCATTAAGAAAATTTTACCGAAATTCACCAAAATTACACCGATGTTAACCGAAATTCACCGATATTAACCGAGATTTCACCGATATTAATCGAAATCTCACCGAGATTAATCGAATTTTACTGAAATTCACTGAAATTTTTGGTAAAATTTCCACGAAATTACAATAGATTATACTTGGAGAAAGCCCAAATCGAAAATTTTGGAGATTCCGGAGATATATCGGAGATATTCTTATTACATCCGAATTTCGTTTCGGTATCGCCAAAAAAGAGATATATCGGAGAGATATTGGTGAATATCGGAGATATTTTAATCCTTGATACCAACTTTACTTGTTACTACTTTCAAACATATATAAACATCATCGATAACAGAATGATTAGCTTTTTCTATTTTATTTTATTTATAAAAAATGCCCAGAAAATGGCACAGTTGGGTCTACTTCACTCATAATTTGATGTAGCATTTCATCTAAAAAAGGTAAGAAAATCCCATTCACCAGATTCATGTTCTACAACCGTATACAGAATTGAATCTTCATATTGAAAGCAAAAATATTATTACTAACTAATGAATTAAAATACAAGATTACAAGTCTAACAACAGAATGTCATTTCAAAAAATTTCAAATCCATATAATGAGCTAAAAAGATGTACTGAACATACGTAAATTTAGTATAATTACCCAATGAAATGTCTCAGTGTTCACCTATAAGGGCTTGTAAGATGGAGTCTGCTATTCCATCGGCAAACGGAAACATATGACCAGCACCGGGTACCTCGTGGTAGCGAATCCACGGCAGCCGTCCAGCAATATGACGCTGCAGTGTAACAGGGACAATCAGATCCTCGTCTCCATGCCATAAGTGAACAGAGCCTTTGCCTTCTGGAAACGGGTTATTTAGCTCCGTAGGATCGATTTCCCAGCTTCTGAAGACGAATGCCAGGTCACGATGAAGGGACTCGAATTCGCCTTGTTGTCTTACTTGTGCCTGCTCATAGTCAGAATCATAAATTTACAGTAAGATGCTAAATATGATGAGAAAAGTTGAAAAGAGGAGAAAATTGGAAAATTAGTCCAATGACAATTAGCCATTTGCAATTAAGTCATGTAACAATTTCAATTTTGGAGCAATATTGAGAATTCGACCAGAAATTGACACATGCGGCTCATGTGCTGAGTTCAATCCCGGCCTTAAGTCTGCAAAATTTGCAAATTGTGGGACACAAAAAAAAACATTCACAAAACCATGAATTTGTTCAATGCATTTGTAGCAGAAGCCGATTTGGATCCAAAGACAATGGTTTCTCAAACTTTTAACAATAAAAGCATTCCTTAAAAGATATTGTGCATTCAAGAACACAAAAACTGTTACCATATACTCCTTTCGTATAGCAACAATCCTCGGTATCAGTTCAGCATCTTGACGAGAAAGAACTTTTGGGTTGTGACTGATAAGACTCAGACCAGGGAATAGTTTTTGGGTGTTCCACCAGTAGTTAAGCCATGGCATATAATGAGCAACACGAATAGCCCATTGGTCCTGTGGAAGCAGCTTCTTATATGCATCCCCCGAGAGATTTGAAGGTATACCATGCCACCAGTAATTCACCACTGGTGCTATCAGAGCTGCTCCTTCTAACCTGTTCATCATCATATACAAAATCATGGTTTAGGCCTAACAACAGAAAACGATATAATCGGCCCTAAATCTTTTCTTGATTTGCGATTGAGATATATGAATTGCTTGGATTCAAAATCCACTCATATCCACTGAAACACTAGTTCAAATAAACAAAATTTATTTCAAATCCATAAACAATTTAACAAATTAAATAATAGCCAATGGCGGATTTACTACATGAATTTCAAATCCTTCAATCCAAACACGAACTAAGACTACAAGATAGATACCTATGAGGGATGTACTTAAGGCAGCTCCAGACAATCTGCCCGCCTAAGGAGAACCCAACAACATAAAACTTGGATCCTAGGCCCAACTGATCCGCAAGTTCCTCAATGTCCAAAACAATGCTTTTAACCGTTTGGTTAGGATTCGGGTCACTCTCTCCATGACCTGGTCTGTCAAATGAAACAATGTACACTCCTTTACTCTCAACGATATCCTGACCATGAGTTCAAGAAACTCAACAAGGTCAGCGCATATTCGGCTTAGCCACTCATAAGTTGGCCCGTACAAAGCCATTGAACAAGAAAAAGGAGGCACCATTACCGGGGATAGTTGTGCAGTCATTGCAGCGACATCATGCCTGCAACAATCGAAGCCATGGACAAACACGATTTTGTACTTTGCATTATCTTTTGGGACACCGTTTTCCTTGTAAGCCAAATACCTTCCATCCTTAAGCTGAATTCTTGGTGCTGTAATCGGAGGCCCGTCTTTGGAGCCACACGTCTTTGGTGGAGGAGGTTGTGTTGCCTGATAAGCCCAAGCAAGAAACCCCACGAAGCAAACTAACAGAACTTTCTTGAATATTCCTAAAACAAATTCAGTATTTTTTATTAAAATGATCTAAAATGAGGAAACAAAGTTCTAAACATAATCAAGTCACATAATCTACAGTTCCAATTATAAGCAAACATTAAATGCTGATATTGAATTCAATTATCAGGTTTAGTTACAGGATTTATTAAGCGCCCACCAACAGAACATACACAAGGGAATCAATTCAGATTCTCTGTGCCAGTTATAGTGTTATTTCCAACCATATCTCACACCTAATACTACGTCGTTTTAATCCAATAAACAGAAAAAGAAACAGAAAAGTAATTCCCAATCCACTGCTCCAACTGTTCGAATTCCCGATAGAATCAAAATCACCACTTCAATTCTTAACCTAATCGAAGCCTACGAACTACATAATCTGATAAATATTGTAAGATATCCATAAGAACATAAAAGGATAATTCCGTGATACTTACTCTGCATTCAATTAAGAAAACCTAAGAGTACATACAGATAATTTTATCTATGGAAGGGGAAAAAACCTGAAAACTTTGAAGGAGCTGTAGGTTTGGGTTTGCGAGTATGAGCCCTAGCAGATGCTGCAGATATTTTTCTGGAAGTTCCAGCTGCCATTGTTTTGTTGGTAACTGTACTGTAAACACAAATTTCCAAGACTACTTGTTATAATTCGTAGAAATGGGCGTATGGGTGAGGCTTGACTGAACAGAGAGATCTGATCTAGTCAGTCAATAATTTGTCGTTGAGTTTTAAGCTAAAATATTTGAATACAAGAAAGTGGCATAGTAATGAAGCACATCACAAGCATGACTAAAGATTTGTCTTTTTTCATGACAGCATTCAACTGTGTAGCTACGTAAATGAGTCGAGTTAGGCATAATCTTTCGGCCGTTTATGTAATGTTTTCTAATTTTGAATGCATTTAAGATGCGTTTATTTATTAACTGAGCTCAAAAAATATTATTGGTCTATGTTCGTATAATTTAGTGAATGAATATGGTTTTAGAAGTGTGGCGGTGCATGCGCACAATGTTTGGGGGTTAATTATGTAGCTAGGGTGGCAACACCTAGAATATTACACACAATCAATTATGAGATACAAATAAGATCGGAAATATCGATTTTTAAAAAAAATATCAGTGTTTGAATTTTAGAAATTTTTTAAAGTATTTTAAAAGTTTAAAAAATTAACATAATATTTTACAACTAACTTAAATACAAATATTTATCTTAAACTTATTTAAATACAAATTTCTATACAATATTATTAGTGCCAAAATGATACTTGCACATGGCTATAATATTTTTTATATAATACTCAAAACTAAAATATTTATGTATATAAATGGCCGCGCCACGTGTGTCTATAGTAGTAAAATAATTAAATTTTAGAAAACCCATTTTACTTAACCCTAGAAATTCATTTGTTCCACAATCACTGAATTAGAAAAGAGATGCGCTGCCTTCATCTTCTTCATTGTCTCCAAGATTTCAAGCTCTGCAAAAAAGTGTCGCCTTCATCTTCTTCATCATCTCAAGATTTCAAACTCTGCAAAAAAGGCCATTAGCCCTTCTAATCATCTCTAGCGCCTCTGCATTCCTTGTCCGCCCATAAATCTAGTGCCTGATATTTCCGGCAAAGTGACTGATATTTCTGGCGAAATTACCAATATTTCCAGCGAAATACGGTCAAGAAACAAATAGCTCCAGTGATATCGATATCGTAATCGAAATTTCGGCGATATTTTAAAAAAAAAAAAAAACATTACTCGCTTTCCATTTCGGTTGCCTAGAATTTTCGAAATTTCACCGAAATTTCGGCAAAATATATCGACATTTTAATCTCTATCATACAAGTTATAACGATACAACTAGAGACGAACTAAAATCGAATAGATATATAATATTCTTTATTAAGCAAGTTGTTCCAACGAGCTGAAATCGTCTTACAACTTCTCTCACTAGAATTCTCACTATTCTCTCTTGTTTATAGTAGTTGCATTAGGGGTAAAAATGAATTTACAGAGGGATATTTATACTAGTTTACCAAGTGGCAACATAATGATATCCTCTTAACATATCACTTAGCACTAACATTTCATCACAACTCTTAGTTGACTTGCATGTTGGGTACTTGTCGTCCATGCAACCGCTGTGTCGAAAACACTATTCTTTGTCCGTCATTCATAGCTCAGGTCCCTCACTGAAGTTGACACATGTAGGACACATATAGCACTCTACGAGGCCGCTTCCCGCCAGGTCGCTGAGAGGTTGTCACGGGACCTGGAGTACCCAAGCACTCCTCTGTTTGCCTTGTTACATGCGATCTTTATTTATCCAGATGAGTTGTAGCCGTCCGGGACTTGCCACATATCAGCTCCAGAGTGGTTGCTAAGTTGACTTTGCCACGTCATCTTATGATTACAAGATAGCCATCCACAATTGACCATGAGCTCATTGATCACGGACGAGGTCGACCTGTTAGCTCATGCACATGTTAGGGGTGGCAAAACTCGGCACGACTCGGTAGCACAACACGAACCAACACAATAATGGGTCGGTCTTTATCGTGTTTGGGTCATTATCGGGTCAACCTATTAAGACATGATAACATTCTGGTCATCCGATAAGATTCGATAATGACCGAATAACTTTATTTATTTATTTACTTATTATTATTGACTGATTTGGAAATGTTGGAGTTGATTAGTTTAGTGGAGGATATTTACTTGAAGAAGAGTTTGGAAGACATGTAGGCAAGCTTAGAGAATTTGAAAGAAATGAGTAGCTATGTCCAAACTTCGTTGTGGTGTTCTTTTTCTTTTGGTTTTATTTTATTTGTATTTATTATGTAAATGAAAATTAACTATAAAACCAATATGCTACTTATTTGAATATTTGAATTTATTTTGTACTTTTTACAAAAATCAATAACACTAAGCTTGAAGAGTACAATAAGGCATAAATATGTATGTAGGTGTTGATAGACTTATCGGGTTGGGTTGGATACAATACAACAAAATGGGTCTTTTGTATAATATTTATTAATACCACAATTGTGGTCACTAATAATAAGTTATTTGTGACAACTCACAAATCTCTCAACAAATTATTTGAGACCATTTTAAGACTACTTTTAGAAACAAGTAGTTGTTGCAAAAAAATATTTGAGACCACTTTTGTCATTACGGATATATTATCTGCGTCCGAGTTATTGACACGTCTAATTAGTGGTGACATGCTGTCTCTACTAATAAAATTGTGGCAAATACATATTATTTAATTTGTTGTGTTATCTGGATTTTATTGGTTTGTGTTAAAGTCAAGACTATCAACCCAATAAATTTAATAAGCGGGTTCAGGTTAGCTCTTATCAGGCTAGTTTGGTAATGACTCAACCCATACAATTTATCACCGCTACCCATCATGTTCCATCACTTGCCAGGAAATGAAATGTTTTGAATTTCAAAGGTCACAAAGGTGGCTGACAGGGGTTTCCTCGAGTCATCATTTGGACAGAGCGACGTTTCCCCTAATTTCCCATGCATTATCTGAATCGTTGGCATCTATTTATCACAGTCGCTTGTCTTTTTAGCCCCGTCTTTTCTCTCAATAGATATCCCCAACCTTTTCACCGGTTCTCTTCCATTTTCACCTTTTTATAGAGAGAATTTTCGTATATTTCTTCAGTGCGTCATTAGCTTAACAAAACTGCTCAGCGGCCTAATTTTCTGCCAGAGCTAGTAACTAAATATGCCTTCAAGCGAGGCTACTGACTCACAAGAATTTAAGGAGAACGTTTTACAGAATGCGTGGATTGAGGACGAAGAGAACGTGGACATCAAGGAGGACAAGGTAGAAGATCTGGTAGGCCTTATGCATGATACAGTTCGATGAGGGAATATTTCATATTCTATACACTTGAGTGAAGGTGATACACACCTAGTGGGAATCATTTATTTAGAGGGATTTAGCTCTTAAGAGTAGCTGAAGTGTGTTTGTCATTACATGTCCACATTACCATGTTGCATATTCATTTTGAAAAATCATGCTTGAAGCAATATTCATCACCATTCATCAATAGTAAAAGCTCCAATGTTCTAGTTTTTATTATTTTATCTTGTAAGTTTTTCGGGACGCACAACAACTAAATTTGGAGAATTAATGAGCACTTCATGTTTTACTAATTTTTAGGCATATATTTATAGTTAAAATTGTGCAAAAATACGTGAAATAGTACTACTTAACTCTTGTTTTTGTATGTTTGGCGAATTTCTCTTTTTTTTGTTTATTTTGTAGTGTTTTTAGTACAAAACAAAACTTATTTGGAGTAATGGAGAAAACCCGATCCCAAATAAATAAAAGTAATGCTTGGAAGGAAGGAAGTAGATAACTGCGCTCAAAAGAGACATTTGATAGGGTCAAGATGGAGTTGGATACGCCCAAGGAAGAGCTAAAAAGAGAAGAAACAGGCGAAACATATGCTCGACCGAGCATAACTCTTGCCCAGTCGTGCAAAATGCCATCCAAATTTATGGCTAATACATGTTTGAGGTTTTTATCCGATTTTATCCTTACTTTAACCTACTGTTGTGTACTCGTATAAATACCTAGCTTAGTAGTTGTCAATACTTTTAGTTAGTCTTTATCAATTTTTTTTAGTTTTAAGAGAGGTTAGAAAGTTGCAAAGCCAAGGAGAAGGAGACTTACCCTGTAGTCTTCAATTTGTTACTCCCTCCGTCCCAGCTAAACTTGCACACTTTCCATTTTCGTCCGTCCCAGCTAAACTTGCACATCCTTAAAAAGGAAAGTTATAATATAATCTACACCCTCAAAATCTCCACCCTCAATCTCCACCCTTAATTTACCTTTGAAAAGTCAACAAAATCCCAAAAAGCAACTTTTCTTAATACTTGTGTCAACCCTCCTAGTGCAAGAATAGCCGGGACGGAGGTAGTACTGTATATAGTTTTTTCTCATTTTATTTTCGTCGATTGTTATGAACATGTTTGCTTTAGTAATAGTTATTTTTTTTATTATTTTGCGTATAGAGTAGTTGGTTTATATCTTAGGGTTTAGAAAATAGGTTTCATTTACAATGTAACATTTATTTGTTATCCATGATTTTAATGTTATTTGGTGTGTTGAGATATGATTATTGTTAGGTCAGCCTGATCACTTAGTCTAGCACTCACGAATCATATATTCACATACCAAGAATACCGGAAGGTAAGGGTATTGATGGTCGAACAATACATAACATAATATATCTGAAAAATCGAAAGACTAAGGCTATATTGATGCCTTGATGGGGTAATTCCCAACTAGCCACTGCTAGGAGTTATAGGCACTTCCTTCAGGTGGTTGTTATGTTGTCTATAATCCACAACTTAGGCGCTGCGGAAGGGGGTTTAAGATGCACAATTGGAAAGCCTCGTAACAATAGGGACTTGTGAATTATGGATAGGTGTGCGTATTTGCATGTGTGGTTGTCTATGGTCATATCATAGTTGATTCTGAAATCGAACATCCTAATATAATTATTATTCAAATCTCATTAATTGTTAATTATTTGCTGTTAGTTATTTAATCAATTATTATGTTACTATTGTTTTAGGGTCTCGATATAAGTAATTAGGGTAAAAACTTATCAATCCAAGTATTCGATATGCCTAGATATTTTAGTACTAATATCAGTGTGGTAATCTGATTAGTCATCAGTCTCGGTGGGATACAACATTGCTTTCCATTAGCTTCTGCTATACCGTATACTTACGGTATAGCTAGTAAAAATTATATCCACCCGTATGAAATGTGGGAAATAAAGTATATTAAACCCAAAATGGTGTTGAGTCCATCTCATAGCGGGTTGCCTTCAAGTTTCAAAGAAAGCAATTGCCCCTGATGGTTTGTTTTGCAATGACAATAAAAAAAGTGAGGTCAAACACAATCAAATCTTGGTTGGTATCTTCCAAAATCGATATTCAGTCACTGTCACCTTTACATAGCTATGTCTAGGTTGAAGAGTAGGAACGAATTGATGGACAAAGAAGGAAAAATCTGCAATAAAAGTGTAAATATCGTGTGCAAGGAAGTCTCTTCGAATTTATAATACAAGAAATTTAAACACTTTTTACATCATTCTATTTCATAACTTATTTATTCTTTCATAATAATTGTTAATTAACAGTAAGTAAAGAAAAAAAATTACATTATTGCATATTTCAAACTTATTTACTTTAATTGCAGGAGTACTTATATAAATGTGGACACACAATCCATGGATTTTGTACTAGTATTAAAGTAAAGAAAGACCTAACATTTTGAGGCTCCTTTTACTTTGATGATAAACTAGGATAGTGATATTTTATCTAACTTCATCTAGTGTTTATTTTGGTGGAAATAAAAATTGGGTTATTCTTTTGGTTCGGGATAAAATGCTAAATTTCAGATAAAACCTTAGATAATAATTTAGATTTCCCCTTCAGATAGTTTACCCAATACTTGGGATAACATTAGGAAATTACATTTCTTACTCTTATTACTTAATTTTTTTTGCAAACTTAATTATTAAAATGGACCTATAGGTAATAACACCTTTATTCAAACCTCCATCTATCACATAGTAAACGGTGGATGAGGATAGTTAATATCCTTATCTAGGATGTTATATGTTGTAGTAAACATTGGAGGCGAAAAATAATTTATATCTTATCCTGTGAAATTATCTCGTTAGTCAAGATAATTAATATATCTCTATTTGCTAAAGTAAACAGAGCATGAAAAGATAATAAATACTATAGAAATAACCTGAGAAATAAGTACTATAAACTTAATCTTTATGACAAGTAGAATTAAATTGAGAAATAAATAGTCCACGGAAAAAAATATTATTAGGTAAAACATTTACAACCACGCATACTCCCTCTCTTCCGATACCAATTCTAAGAACTACTATAAACCTTTCATGTCCCACATCCTGCTCCCTCATCCTTTGTACTATAGAATTTAAGAAAGAATTTAAAATAATTCAAATTCGAGATTATAATGCATTTAACTGACCCACTAAGCTAATAAATTTCTTAAATAGGCATAAGAAACCTGAAGTTTTGTTTTCAAACCTATATTGGATAAACATCTAGCTTTCGGGGATAATTGGATTGGTATGTAATGGCATGTACCACGTTCGATGGGGCACATTCACGAATGGAACACCCAAAAAGGTATTTTAGTTTAAGGGTATAGTTGATTATGATGTGTATTGAAAAATTGTAAAGGTGTATTGAGATTTGTAAAAGGTGTGTTGGAAATTGTAAAATGTGATGTAGTTAATAGGGTGTGAATGTGGAGGAATGGACTATTCGGTGTAAAATAAAATACATTGAGGATGACCCATGTCACATCCGAATGGGGACATCCCAATCCAATTATCCCCTTAATCTTCGGCACATGGAACAATAAAAGCCACCACTCTTCTTTTTTATTTTGTTCCCTTTTTCGAGCAGACACCACTTGAATTCATAAAGGGCACATTGAAAAAAATACAAAAACTTGTATCCATTATATACATAAATCTTTTTTATTGGTAGAACTAATTTTAAAAGTATTAGTTTTCTAGTAAAATGTATTATTTAATTGTCTAAAAACAAATTTTTTAATTACATTATCAATAAAGTGATACTTTTATTGATACTTCTATAGATAAAAAAAAAAGTAATACTTTTCCCCAATTTATTGACTTAGACCGAACAAATATAAAAAAGGCGCTCAATAAAAAAAATGAAATTTTGAAGTCCATTAATTCATTTGACATCCATTTTTCAGCGATTAATATTTTTCCCACAAAAGAGTGATACTTCTCGAGAAAACTAATACGTTTTTTAGAAAATGTATTATTTTTTTGTAACAAGTATTATTCAGAGTAGATGATGAGATATAAATATGAAAATTATAAATGGTGTTCTTGTTTATAAATTTGATGGTGAAAACATATACTCCCTCCGTCCCGGCCTAATTGGCATACCTTGGCCGGCACAGAAATTAAGAAAAAACAAATTTTGTGGAATCTTTGATTTTTTCAAAGGTGAAGATTAGGAGTGGATATTCTGAGGGTGGAGATTGTGAGTGAAATTTGCTATTTATGGGCTAGATCAATTAAGTTGGGTCAAACAAAAAGGGAAGGTAGGCCAACTAGGCCGGGACAAAGGGAGTATAAAGTTTGACAAGAACACATAATGAAAAAGACATAATATTAAATTAAATTTCATATAAAATATAACGTTTTCACTAAAAATGTATTACAATTTCTTCAAAAAAAGTATTAAAAAAACTAAAAATGTATTACAATTTCTTCAAAAAAGAAAAAGTATTAATTGGAAGTAAAAAGAAAAAATTCTTTTTCCCAAAAACATTTCTTTTTTTTTCTGAAAAACTTGTTACTTTTTTCGGAAAGTAAATACAATTAATTTAGAGAAATCCGTGAATTTGTGAGTTGTAAATCGAAAACTTATAGAAATATAACGTTGAAAACTTATATAAATTGGAGAAGAACAATTTATTTATTAAGAAAATACATGTATTATTAAGTTTTTTAAAAATAGTATTGAGTGAAAATTTGAAATCCGTCTAAGTTGGATCGATCCGTTGTATATAAAAAGATACATACTACGCTAAAAAGAAAAAACATTAAAGAAGGAAGGTGCAATCATGCAAATGGAAAATAGTCAAATACAAACGAAGTAAGGACTAATGAATCTCAGGGCTCCTACAGTGTATGAATAGATTGGGCCTTGGCCCATACTCAACCCATTTGAAATGGATCTGGTACGTTAATATTGATTGGGCTTTGATCAGTTTATTAGGGAGTTGAGTTTTGAACATGTTAAGATATTGACTGGAAAACAGACCCATAAATCTAAAATCTTATATATAATCCTTAATAAATTAATAATATTTTTTATATGTATTTCTATAATTCACGAATTAAGATCTATAGCTAACTTAAAATTTTCACAAAATGGGAAGATGATAATTTCTAAAAAAATATTTATATAACTATTTGGTTCCAATGATAGTAGAAATTAATAATCCGTTAAAAATAAAAAACATACTATAACATTTTATCAAATTATGACCCAATTATAAACTTTTTTTTTTTTTTTTTTTTTTTTGTTAAAAGTTACATATCCAATTGAAATTAATATCTAATTCTTCTTTTATTCTTTTTATTTTCTCTCCCCGTGCACCATAAGATGACTCGACCACAGGACATAGAAGATGATCTACCACTTGAGCCATCCAACTTCGTTTGAAAAAACTTGTAACATACTTCAAACCACGAAACTAAATATATTTTTAATATCTAATTCTTCTTATCACATCTAGTACTAGCTAGTTGTAGAGTTATTTTTTTAAATTGCAAAAAGATGTGGAGTGTAGTCGTTATTTTAATTGCTTCATTTCTCGAAACAAGTATATATGATTTCTTCTGTCATTATATCTTTTATTTGAAACACCCAACTAGTGGAGAATTGTTGATTATAAATAAATTAAGATCTCGTTTGATTTTGGAGTTAGGATAGATAAAATAGATAAAATAGAGTTTCGACTAGTAAGTATGTCTGATTGAAGCATGAAACTCTTTATTGATGTTTTGAGAACTACTTATCTATTGTTTGGTGGTTATTTTAGAGGATATTGTTTGGTTTTTGTGATAGATAAGATTGCATTTCTAAATTTCCAAACTTATCCATTCACAATGTATTTATTATAGCACAAATATGAGTTCAAAAAACTAAGGTAAATTGTCACACCTGGTGGGCCGTGACAATTTGTCGCAAGATTTGAGGATAATCATCATTTTTTATCGACATGTTGTTCATACTGAATTTTTAACTTACATACCAAATACTGAATTGTGGGGATAATTCGTCAATATTATATGCATATACAGGGCCAATCCTATACTATTCGACGTTAATCTAGAGTTATATTACAGGCTCTTAAGTACAATAAATAATTAATAATTACTTTTTATAAAAATCATACTCTCTCAATTCATAAAAAGAGGCATCTTTGAAAAGATTTCTGGTCCTAAAATAAGAGTTTTATTTGGAAATTGATGTCTCATTTTCTCACTATAATGAAAAAACTTTTTGTGATATGTTTTTTGAGACCATAATTATGGTGATCACCTCTACAAAGTATTAACTATTAAGTTTAACCAACTTTTAGAGAAAACTAGTTATTGTAAAATATATTTGAGACACATTTGAGAAAACTTTTGTCGTCTCAAATATATTATTCGCGACCTAGTTATTGAGACGACTAATTAGTGACGATATGTTGTCTCTAATGATAAAATTGCGACACATACTCATAGTTTAAGACCACTTTTTGTTGTTTCAAAAGACAATTTTTCTTGTAGTGTAATAGTTTTTGTGAAAATTGAAATCTTCAATTTTACAAAGTAGTGAGATATGATTGAATAAGTCAAATAAAAAATAAAATAAGTTGGTGTGTATTGATGAATTTTTTGAGAGTTGTACCTTCATCATATTAATAAAAAAAAAAAAATTATACATTTTTCAAACATGGTCCTTTTTTCTATATAGTCACAAATTAACTAACTTCTTGTGGTCGAACCAGCTTCTCTAGGAATAACTATACACAATAGAATTGTTAGATTTTTTTTCATTTCTAGAGATAGGGCTCCTTAATTTTCAAATTAAAACAATTGATCCAATCAATAATTTTAGAAATTTTAGACTTTATTTAGGGTAAAATCTTAACATAAGTATCATACTAGCTATATATATCTGCATGTATAACACTAACAAACTAAACTAAAAAGAGCGTACATTAATCTACTTATATTTAAAAGGCCTAATTGCACGAAAAATCATCATATTTTTCGAAATTGTAATTTACATCCTAATTTTTAGAATTTAGTAAAATAAAATACTACTTTTACTTATAGTTGCAAATCGGATCGTCAATAAATTTTTCAGTCATCAGAGTCCATATTTCCCGCGAAAGTGCCACATCATTTATAAAAAAGATAGAATAACTTTTAAATATGTAAAAAAAAATATACCAACATTTTCAAGAAATTGCAATATAATCTTAAGGTTTCAACTTTGCATAAAAAATCACAACATTTTCTTAAATGGCAATTTATATCTAAGTTACCAAAAAAAAAAAAAAAAAAATTAAACTCTACTAAAAATAATTGTAATTTAGAACTTAAATTTTCAAAATAAAAATAGAAAAAAACGAATCACCTTAAACTTGTAATAGTAGTATATATGTGTACTTGTTTGTATAATTGATTTATATTTGAATCGTCTACCATGTCATGCGACAATATTATTCAATCAGCCACAACTGCAACTCAAACAACATCTGAGATCACTCTAATTACTCCTACTCCGAATTATGAAGTGTGGGTTGGGAAGGATCGATTCTTAATGTATTGGTTGTTGAGTTCTATTATGGAATCAATGCTTGGTCATGTAAATCGATGTGTGTCATTTGCGATGTATGCAAGGTGTTTGATGATTTGTTTCGTTGTCAATCTAAGGCTAAGGTGTTAAGTCTTAGGTTTCAGTTGCAAACACTTAAAAAAGTAATATGCCTGTTGAATAATTTATTCTTAAAATGCGAGGGATTGTTGATTCAATCCAAGTTGCGGGTCAATTAGTTGCTGATGATGATTTGGTGCTTTACATTCTTGTTGTTCTGGGTTAGGAGTATAAATCTTTGGTTGTTAATCTTACAACTAGGACATAGAGCGTTGAGAGTGTTTCAATTATTGAACTAAAATTACTACTCCAGACATATGAAATGCGTGTTCAACAAATTCAATAGGATTTGTACAACCCAATGTCAATATGGTTGCAAGAAGAGGTGGTTACAATAATAATAGGGGCCATTCAAGAGGTGCTTATACTAGTTCTAGAGGTAATTACAGTAGTTTTAGAGGAGGAAGGAACCAAGGCAATTACAATTTCAGAGGTTGTAACAACTAAGGTGGATCAAGAGAAAATTACAGAAATAACTCTAAGATGGTTTGCCAATTGTCTGGGAGGCCAAATCATGTGGTTCCCAACTGTTGTGATAGGTTCAACGAAGACTATAGTGGGTTAGATCCTACAACTGCATTACAAAGTGAGCAATAAAGACATGTTCATTTAACCAATGTGGGACATTCAAATGGTCAGGAAGGAGGTGTATCCATTGATGCGGTTGTGAACTCTGCTGAAACTTTGTCAAATGCTCATGAAAACAATGATTCTGACTGGTATATTAACAGTGGTTCAACACACCATGTCATATCCAACATGGGCAATTTCACACAACACACTCTCTATCAAGGTAAGAGTAAGATCATTGTTGGTAATGCTTCACATGTTGCTTTCACTAATACTGGTTCAACTTCTTTTCCAACCTTGTATGTTGATTAGGCTGTTTCTTTACAGATAATTATGTTTGCCCCCACAATCACCAAAAAGTTGTTAAGTATTTCCATTTTTTGAAAGATAATAATGCTTATATTATTTTCTTTGAATCTTGTTGTTTTGTTAAGGACATGTGTTCCAACAAGGTGCTTCTCGGAGGTTCCGTTAAAAATGGCCTGTATCATCTTGATCTTCCACATACCATTCAACCTATCAAGGGTTTGTGCAATATTATTCAGATAAATTATGTTTATTGTAGTGCTACTGCTATTTCTGATGTATCAACAGATATTTCTGATGCATCAATTGATTCTTGGCCTGATGTATCAAATTCTATTGTTTCTGATTGTTAATCATCTGTGTAATTCTGCTACTACTTGTATCAGTGGCATAGAGGGCTAGACATCTATGTAAATCAGTTCTTTCTTTTGTTCTCAAGAAACTGAATTTGTCTTGCAATTTGAATAAGATGCCTTTCCGTGAGCCATGCCAGTCTGTAGTATTAGTTTTACTTCAGTTGAGCATCACACTTCTAAGCCCTTTGAACTTGTTCACACTGATGTATGGGGACTTGTTGCTACTTTGTCTAATGATGGTTATAGGTACTATTTTGCTATTTGCTGATGATTATACTAGGTATACATGAATTTATCCACTAACTCTTAAGTCTCAAGTCCATCAGACAACTATAAATTTCATATATATGGATGAAAAAAAAAAAAAAATAGTATTGTTGTTAGAATGTTTCAATAAGATTTTGGAGGTGAATACAAGAGTCTCACCACTTATTTTCAGCAAAGAGGTATTCTCTATATATATTCTTTTCCTTACACTCATCCACAAAAGGGACAACTGAGAGAAAGCGTCAAAATGTGATGGAGACAGGTCTCATTTTCTTGTCTCAATCAAAGCTTCCATTTTCTTTTTGGTATGATGCTTTTGTCTCAGCATGCTACTCTCAACAGATTACAAACTGATGTACTTGGTCATGTATCACCTTTTGAAATGTTGTTTAACAGATTACCTGATTACAACTTTCTAAAAAGTTTTGGATATGCATGTTTTCCATACTTGAGACCATATAATTATGCTACACTACATTATATATCCGCTAAATGTGTTTTTATTGGGTACAATGTGCTTCATAAAGGTAATAGGTGCTTAAGTGACCCAACGAGAGTTTATACTGTTATAACTACAAGTTTTAATGAAGAAGAATATCCATACTTGTCTATGTTTTCTCCTAAAAAAGATCAGTCTGTTAGCACTTACACAAATTGTTTCTTACCATGTCTGCCTGTAATATCTACACTACCAAATCAAACTGATTTGTCTGTTACTGCTGCAAGCTCTCCTGGTCATCAAAATCTTAGTGACGGTAACAATCAGATTTCTAGTTCAGAATCTCACACTAATAATAATAATAATCAACTTGCTTCTGTTTAACAACAAGATAATACTAACATTTCTACTAGTACTACTGACACCGGTCCTTCACATGAGTTAGTTAATGTGCATCCTATGACTACAAGATCCAAATCAAGTGTTTTTATGCCAATAATTTATTCTTCTGTTGTGAATACTGAAACTACAGAACCATCTGCAGTGGTTCAAGCCTTGGCATCACCCAAGTGGAAAAAGGCTATGGATGAAGAGTACAATACACTCATGAGTAATGGAACTTGGCAACTTGTGCCATGTCAAGAAGCAATGAACACAATCACATGTAAATGGGCGTTCAGAATCAAATATAAGTTAGATGACACAATTGACAGGTACAAAGCAAGGTTGGTAGCAAGGGGTTTTCAACAAGCTGTTGTGATCGATTACTTTGCAACCTACAGTCCAGTTGTTAAGCCTGAAACAATCAAGATCATGATATCTCTAGCTGATACAAAATGATGGCCTATACAACAGGTGGATATAAACAATGCTTTTCTCAAAGGGTATTTAAAAGAGAAAGTATACATGGTGCAACTAGAAGGGTATGTTTCCACAGCTCATCCTAATTTTGTTTGTCAGCTTAAGAAGTCCTTGTATGTCTCAAAGCAAGCACCAAAACCCTGGTATGATAAGCTAGGCTCCTTCATAATCAACATTGGGTCCAAAAAATCCTTAGCAGATTCCTCTTTGTTTTTCAAAATACAAGGTACCAATATTCTTCTACTACTTGTTTATGCAGATGACATTGTCATAACTGGATCTAATCATTCTAATGTCAAGCATGTGATCTCTCTTCTTGATAAAGAATTTTCATTAAAAGATCTAGGACATGTCCACTATTTTCTGGGGGATAGAAGCCTATAGACGCAGTGATGGAATTTTTCTCAAACAAACCAAATACATTTCAAATTTGATCAAGGAAATGGATATGATCTCTTTTAAACCAGTTTTATCTTGCACTTGTACTAATGTCAAACTTCATACTATTGGCAGTCCCTCGTTTGATCAATCATCATTTTACATATAATAGTGGGTTCTTTGCAGTATTTGCAACTCACAAGGCCTGAACTCTGTTATCCTGTTAACAAGTTAAATAGGTTTTTGCAAGCTCCCACTGTAAATCAGTGGAAAGCTTGCAAAAGGGTACTTAGATACCTAAGTGGAACACTTTATCGAGGTTTGTTTATTAAACCGATTACTTGACTCACACTGCAGGGATTTGTTGATCTAGATTGGGCAAGTTGCCCTGATGACAGAAAGAGCATATATACATGGATACTGTGTGTACCTAGGTGATAATCCTATTGTTTGGTGCTCCAAGAAGTAGACTTGGTGGCAATAAGCATGAAAGAGAGTACTGAGCCCTTGCCTTAGCCACCACTGAAGTCATTTGGATACATAACTTATTGGAAGAAATAGAGATAAAGATCATCAAACCAATTGTATTGTGGTCTAACAATGAAGGGGCCATTCAACTAGCCTCCATTCTGCATTACACCGAAGAACCAAACACATCGAGCTAGATATTTATTTCATCGGACAAAAGGTCAAGCTTAGGGATATTCAAGTCAGATATGTTCCTACAGAAGTTCAAACAGCTAAGAATCTGTCTGCCAATTGATTTCAGCTTCTAAGTCGGCTACTTCCCTCAGATGTCCAACCGTGCTTAAATTGAAAAGGAGCATTGTAATATAACATATACTCAACTAAACATTGTTAAGTATCTCAGTTAGTTAGGAATTCATGTATGTGCATGTCCTCAAGTCTTTCCCTTCTGCTTATATATCATGTAAACCAGTTTTTTTATTATATCAAAGTCAAGTTTGCTTCAATATAACAACTTGATGACGAGTAATTCTTTCCTGCAACGTGGTCTAGTACTTGATCGCCACTTGTTAATAATAAATACCTTGGAGTTTGGTTAGAGGAAATGAAAGTTCATCAATTGCTGTGCTCTAAATGAAGCAATCCAAATAACAAAAGAAAGAAAAGATATAAGTAAGAGGTGACAAAAACAATTAAGTTAGTTTGTGGACACATGGCAGTACCAGGAAGTAGTCCAAAAATAATGATGTGTGGAGGAACAAGTCTCGTATTATATAAATGGATTCTGATGGAGTTCTAGAAGATAATAAATAAATAAAATAATGAGTAAAAGGTGATAGAAAAGTCCATGAAAATATGAATGAATTAAAATACAGAATAAGGTTCCTCGCAAACGGGGGATGAGGAAATCCGCATCTTAAATTGTCTTTCTATTTATTAGCTTTTGTGAAGAAGCTAAAGTTTCTCCTTCGTTGGGATATGACTTGCCAACACTTACCTTTGTCCCTCCATCTTCTTTAATTTAGTACAACTTCATTTTATTTTTACCACTGATTTAACATCACTATCTCTCTCTAATTAAAAAAAATGATGCTCTTCCCAGAAAACTAATTTATTCTGTTATTTATAGAAGGAGATCAGTCCATTGTTGAATTCTTTTTCTTAATGTTACCTAAAGTGCAAAGGATGGATTCTTCTTCCCATAAATGGAAACTTTCAAAACACCTCTTCTTTTTCTTTTTATTATTTTTCAGTGGACAATTCTTTATATTTCACACTTAAACAAAACCGAATATCGTATATCGAATTATATTATATTTCACTGCTCCATATTGCTCATAATAGTCATGCTGCTTAACACAAAAGGAAGCACTCACCAGCTTTACAATTAATAACGTGTATAAACGAGTTCGACCTTTCTTGAATCTAACAAAAATCTAACGCTTCGCTTAGTTGCAAATCATCAATGACAATGGTAATGGGTATAAATGAGGGATCAATCATACTATGAAATGAAATTGGAGAATTATTAATAAAAGAGGGTACTGATTAACTTATTTATTATGTACCAAACACCATAAATGAGAATGGGTCTTCATTCATTCACATTCCTTACCCCTAAACCTCAACCAAGCGAGCCCTAAATGATCAGAAAATACAACGGTACTATATATGCTAATTTGATTTAGTTATTTTGACTTGCGTCTATTTTAAAATTTAATGTAAAATTAAACATTATTTACAAAAGTACTTTAAGATATTATTTTCTAATATATATTTTAAGGACCTTCAAATATAACTAATATTTTGAGAACTTTTTACTAATACTTCAAGAATCTTTTGAAACAAATAATGCTACGAGAACATATCAAATAGAAATTCATACTTTAAGACCAAAAAGATGTATTTTGCCAAATACTTATTCATTTCTGCAAAAATAAATACATAAATTATTTATTCAAGAAAATATAATATTTTTCTGTCAAAATCAATGGTCTATTCTAACGAATAACTTTAATTAGATAATATATCTCAATAATAAAAGTGTAATAATTATACATGAGAATGTTAAATTATATATTATGTTTTTTTAGTTCGGTCCCAAACTATAAGAGCCGAATATTATTATGCTTGAACTTAATGTATTGTTTTTTTCCCAAATCTGATTAAATAAGGTCAAAAAGAGCTTTACAAATGAAGCAAAGAATAATTTACGTCAACCTTAATTTGTTTACAATTATGGCCGCCCATGCTAAATCTTATTCCTCACCCACCCTACCCTACAAATCGAGATCTTATAGTGTAATTCATTTTTTAACATATTTCATCACCCCTGCTAAAATATTCTATTCCCTCCGTTTCGGTTAAATTTGTCTATTTATTTTTTTAATTTGTCCCAAATAATTTTGTCAGCCAATTTTTTTTTTCTCTCACAATCTTTACACTCAAAATCTACACCATCAATCTCCACCTTTGAAAAAATCAAAGATTCTAAAAAAATTGTATTTTCTTAATCTCCGTGCCCGATCAGAGTATGCAAATTAAGTTGGGATGGAGGTAATATAAAATAAAAATACTCTCGCTACTAACAAAAATAAATCATTTTAGAGAAAACAATTTCTAGGGTGATTCTCATGTGCATAAGATGCACATTAGGCTTATTTTACACCTCCTTTTATTCTCGCCCGTGCGATCTATATATATTAAGGTGTATATGAAATCACAAAATAGACACTAACTTAGTTGGTAAAGGTCCGGCGTTTCACCCTTCTGGGTGTGGGTTTGAATCCTAACAATACCTTTTTATTTTTCACCAAAAGTATATTCAAATTCCGAGCATAGTATATGTTATAAAGCCTAAGAGTATATGTTTGTTTTGATTAATTTTTCTATTATGCCATGAAAAGAAAACAATTATTCATATTTTACACATTTATTAGTTTTCAATACTCACAGTATATTTAATATTTCGATATAGTATATGTTATGATGCTTGACAGTATACGTTGTTTTAGTTAATTTTTGTTTCATACTACGGAATTTTTTTTTTTCAACTTACAGTACTCACAATATATTTAATATTTCGACACAGTATACGTTATGATGTCTGACAGTATACGTTTTCTTTATCTAACTTTCATGTACACTGCGAAATATTTATGTTTTGCAATTAGTTTTTAACCACACAATATATTTAATATTTGGACTTAGTATATATTATGATGTATGACAGTATAAGTTTGGTTAGATTAATTTTTCTTGTATATTGTACAATATTTATGCTTCGAACTTACAATACAATTATTGTTGCATTATAAAAAATTTTACTAATACAATTTGTAATTCTTTCTAGAGTCACAGGCTAAAAATTAAAAAATTTAAAGGACAAAAAAGAAAAAAAAAAGAAAGAAGGAATTAAAAGAAAAAAAAAATGAAGGAATAAAGTAAAAAGAAGAAAAAAGGAAAAAAATATTAAGCTTGGGCTAAAGGCAGCATCCAAAATTAAACTCTTGACCTCAAAGTTGAGATGTTTAAGGCTGCATCAAATACTACCAAGTCATTTGTTTTTAGTATTCAATAAACAGACCCTTATTTATATAAAAAGCGCGCACGAAATATTATTATAAAAATAGGATGGTGTACAATAAGCTATGATGCATCACATGCACCCAAGTTTTTGCCTAATTTTTATACAAAAATAAGTCATTCTAGCAAAATACTCCTATTTCTTCAAATATTGCCCTTAATAAATCCAAACATATTTCTCTATAAATCTCATTATATTATCATTACCCAAATTATCTATTCTCTATATTCGTAAAAAATGGAGAAAAAATAAAATTTAAGATAATAAATTGAGATGTACACGAATCAAGTTGAATCGAATATCTAAGAGTTTGAGTTCTGTTCATTAATTATCGAGTCGAACTCGAGCTTAATTTATCAAATTATGACGGCTTGCAAGCTTACTCGAGTCTCTTGCGAGTCTAATCAAGCCCAAACGAATTCAATAAATATAAATTACAAATATGTTACTAATCATTATTTAATTAAAAATAAGCTATAGATTCTTAAAATTATAATAACCTAATAAGATTAATTAATTACATATTTACAAATGCATGATTTTAATTATATAATTCTATTTTTTTTACAAGTATAACTATAAAATTAGAAATGAATTATAAGTACATTAACTTAATTTTTACGAACTGGCACTCGAGCCCACAAACAGAATATCATCAATCTTGAGTTTGGTTCGTTTATTTTAACGAGCCACATTAGACTAGCCCGATCGAGCTTTTCAGGAACCGAAATACGAATAGTTCACGAGCAAATTGATTGCTTGAGATATTTGTGTCCACTTGAAAATTCTTTATTTCTACCTGAAAATTTAAAATAACTTATTTTCATGAGCGATGGAAGTATTACTTTACATAAAGAATAAGATGGGACAACTCAATTAAGTGAGCGCAATAACTTAAAATGGACGCACACACTAATGCTATCTTATTTATGGCCTGCTTAGTTCAAAATCAGGAATGATAATGATAAGGCGTACGGATTATGTATGTATCATATTATGAAATAATATGGGGGGAGTTGTTTACAAAATAGTGATAATGACTAATTTATTCATGTGTACCAAACATAAAAAAAAAAGGAATGAAATCTATTTCACTCCTATTACCTACCCTTACTCTCCTGTATCACGCAGCCCCTTATTGTAGTTCATATTTCTCCGCCAGTCGTGCTTATATATTTTCTAGCTATAAAGTTAATCAGTACATCATGTTTCTAATAATAAAATTCCAATATCTTGGTAACTTTTAATGGAAATGTCGACGGTGCCATGCTAATGCTCGCGTAAATATCTCATTCCCAAATTATAGATGAGATAATTAGTTGTATTATATAAAATTAGGACATATTAGCTGGTGACCAAATTAACTTGTATCCACAATGAATATAACGTGGCTGAACTTTTAGTATTCAAGAGTTTCTATATAGGGTTAGAAATCAGAGTAAATATACGGGATACTCAACTCAAAATCTTTAGTTAAAAGTTCATTTCAACTGTCGTTTTGCTAAAAAAGATATTACATAAGCTTAAACATACTTTTAGGCATGATAAATTTGAAAGCTCAACTTGAATTCGAGGCTCATAACTAAAATTTATGAAAAAACAAGTGAAATATATAGTATTCGGATTTGACTTATGTTTTCTATTCGATTGGAGTTCGTTCAATCGCGCCTCGGCTAATAGTTAAACAAACTCAAGCATAATACTGAAAGCTCAATATTTCGGACAAACTTAAATAACAATATATTTGACGCAATTAAACTCATTTACGCCCCTAATTTTTTATGTTTGTATGTGTGTCGACACTGAATATGCCGCATAGTTCTCTTTTGGTTTTTTAAGAAATAAGCAACAAAAGCCTTGGCCATAACACAACACAACACAATTTATTTTATTTTATTTTTTTTTATATTGGAGATGGAAATTAGTATATGATATTATCGGTCACTAAATAAAAACGAAATAGAAATAAACTAGTGACGAAAAGTGGTAAAAAATCATCAGTATCCGATTAATGACGAAATAGAAATCGAATATTAGAGACAGACGTAATCCATCTCTAGTTTGTAGGTAATGGTCTCTAATTTCATAATAGAGACGGAATAACCCGGTCTCTAAATTTTATAGATGAACATTATAGAGACCAATCATTTTGTCTCAAGCCCGTTACTACTTTATTTTAGAGACATATATTATATGATTAGAGACGAATTTTGTAGTCTTTAATTTAGGTTTTCTATTGTAGCGGAAAAAAGAAAAGTATATAGAACAATGGTAAAAAGAAGAAGAAGATGGGATGTGTGTGTTGAGGTGTATCACACTCGAATTCTACTCCCTTTCTCACACATAGGAGATATCATTTGTGTTAGAAATCGACCCGTGGTCGAAATTGATTTGACTTAGAATACCTTGAGCTCGTTCCGATTGATCTTCTTGATGGTGTGGTAATTAGACTCGAATCAGTGGTTCGCATTACAGAGAAGAACCACGAACCCAAACCCGATAACACCCCTCACTCTTACTCACAAAGAGGGATAAGGACGAAGAAGATGAAAGGGGATAGAAGATCAAGACTGGATTACAATTCTCACCAAGAAAAGTTATTCTTATGGGAGAAGAGGAACATAAAAAGAGAGGGGAAGCGTGTCTCGGGAAACCGAGAGACATAATGAGGGACAAGGAAAATGGAACCGTGCATAAGAAAGGGGGAGGGGGCTTCCATGGGCTCGGGTTAGGCAGAAATGGGCCAGCCCACAATTGAGCCTAAACCCAACAAATCTCCACCTTAGGCCCAATTCACCAACACTGTCGATCGATAGCGAAACAAAGGAATCATCATCGCCATCTAATACCTGCATACAAAAACACAAAGTTAGAGCAGGACAAAATAAGCACAAAGCACGAAATATCACAAAGGCCGCCACAAAGATACATTCATGACACAAAGTCAACACACAAAGTATATAGAGAAAACAAACAAGAACACATATTGATTAGGCAGAACGAAATCAAGATCTTCATGCAAGAGTGAAACTTCTCTAATGGCAAGATCTTAGTACCCATACAGCTAAATTAAACTGAGAAGGAATTTTCTCTAAATGAACAATCCCTTTTTCCGACAATGTCTCTTATGAAATGGAATCTACGTTTATGTGTTTAGTTCTATCATGTAAGACAGGGTTTTTGCATAACTGAATTCCAGATTTACTATCAGAGTAAGCAGTAACATCACCATTCAATAGCCAATTTCAGAAAGTAAACCCTTCAGCCAAACAACTTCTTTCAAGGCCTCAGTAATAGCGATGTACTCGGATTCAATGGTAGATAAGCAACAATGTGTTGAAGCTGAGACGTCCAACTAATGCAAGAACCACACAACGTGAACACATAAGAGGTAGTAGATTTTCTATTATCCCTATCATTAGCATAGTTAGAATCAACATATCCAACAAGATTAACACCTTGGGCAGAATTGCAAAATTTTAAGCTAACATTCAACGAGCATTTAAGATATCTAAGCAACTATTTCATAGCCTCCCAATGTTGTGAACCAGGATTAGCCATATACCTGCTTAGACAACTTACCGTGTAGGCAATATTAGGTATAGTGCTAATCATAAGGTACATAACAGATCCAACAACATTGGAGTATGGCACCCTAGACATTTCAGCAATTTTAGAATCTGTCTCTGGGGACAGATCCTTACTTAACACAAAGTGAGCAGTAAGAGGCACATAATCAGGTTTGCAAGCAGACATGGAGAACTTATCCAAAATCTTTCCCACATAGGAACACTGAATCAAGAGCAAAGTCTTAATTTATCTATCCCTAACAATGTTCACCAAGAATCCTTTTAGTATCACCAAGATATTTCATATCAAACTTGTCACCTAGACATTTTTGAACATGTTCAATAGATTTCAAGCAATGACTCACCAAGAGCATATCATCAACATATATAAGCAAGAAAATAGGGATAGACGCACTTTATTTAAATATAGGGCAGTGATCATAAGCACTTCTCTTGAAGTTCATATATTGCGTGCATGAATTAAATTTCTTAATCCACTGTCTCAGGGACTGTTTTAAGCCATACAAAGACCTTTTTAACAGGCTAACATGATCGGGATGATTAGAATCGAAAAATCCATTAGGTTATTTCATATATATGTCCTTATCAAGGTCTCCATGAAGGAAAACGGTTTTAACATCTAATTATTTCAATTTCCAATCAAAATGAGCAACTAAGGCAAACATGATTCTAACAGTCACAAATTTAACAATAGGGGCAAAACTTTCAGTATAGTCAATGCCTTCTTTCTGAGTAAAGCCTTTAGCCACAAGTCTAGCCTTAAACCTAACTTTCTCACCTTCATCTTTGACCTTGAAAAGCCACTTACAATCAAGTTTATCAGGCTTAGGCACAAGGATCCAAGTTTTATTAACATGCAAAGAATTCATTTTATCATTCATAGAAATCAACCATTCATTTGCATTTTCAGATTGTAAGGCTTCTTTGAAAGACTTAGGCTCACAATCATTCACAGATTCGAAAGTATTAAAAGCATGAGAGTCAATATGAAAATCCTCAAGTCTAGCAAGAAGCTTAATGTTTCTTCTAGGTCTATCTCGGGCAAGTTGATAATTATCAAGCTCATTTTCAGTATCACTCACCATTATCAGAATCAGACACTAGAGTATCAGGCAGAGTAACCACAAGAAGCTCCACCTTAGCGGGAGCAGTATCAGGCAAAGGCACATAAGTAGATAAACAGAGAAAATCAGATTCATTGAAGATGACATCCCTACTTATTACAACTTTTAAACCAGGATCATCACTCAGCCAAAGCCTATACCCTTTCACACCATCAGGAAATCCCAAGAAAATACACTTCTTGGATCGAGAATCAAGTTTGTCATCTTTCTGATGAACATAAGCAGCACAACCAAATATTCTCAAATTTAACAAATTTAATTGTTTTCCTGACCACACAAATTCAGGACACTTGCCATTCAAAGGTACAGAGGGTGACCTATTAATAAGGTAAGCAACAGTACAGACTACCTCACCCCAAAACTTTTTAGAAAGACCAAAGAAAGCCAACAAGCTCCTCACCCTTTCTAAAAGAGTTTTATTCATCCTTTCAGCCACACCATTTTACTGAGGTGTGTAAGGAAAAGTTTTGTGCCTTCGAATGCTAGAATAAGAACACAACTTTTCCAGAAAGGTTATTGCAAAATTCAAGACCATTATCAGTCCTTAGATTCTTAATTTTCTTTCCTGTTTGATTTTCAATTAAGACTTTCCAGTTTTTCAGATTTCGAAAACATTAGATTTATGCTTTAGCAACATGACCCACATCTTTCTGCAAAATCATCAATCATAGACAGGAAATACATCTTCCCACCATGAGTGGGAACTCTGGCAGGACCCCAAACATCAACATGCAGATATTCAAGAATGTTAGAGCAGTTAGACAAATTCGGGGAAGGGGAAACGGGAAAGTTGACTTTGTGTTGTTTTCCTTTAACACATGATTCACAAGAGGGCAAACACGACACTTTATCATTTCCAAAAAGACCAGCCTTTTTTTACAATTCCAGACCCTTACCACTCAAGTGACCAAGTCTACAATGCCAAAGTTTAGTTTTATCTTCTTTTACCGAATTGACAGGAATAACACAAGATTTAACAATGCACACATATAGATTATTTCTCTTTTCAGCTTTAAGGATCAACAGAGAGTCTTTCAATATTTTCATAGAACCTTTTCCCCTTATTCCCTCAAGACCCTCATCTTCTAAAGCAGCACAAGAGATCAAATTATTGCGCAGATCAGGCACATGTCTAACATTTTTCAATGTAAACTCACAGCCAGAATCCCGCATTAGGGAGATATCACCAATCCCCATGATTTTACACCTTTTTTTCATTAGCCAGGGAAACATAGCCATTGTTAACTTCCCTATATGAGTTCAACATATTTTTAAGAGGTGTCATGAGAAAAGAGCAACCAAAATCAATAAGTCATTCACTCTCACACAGGGAAGAAGGCAACACATCTATATCTATATATATAAAAGCAAAATGGAGGGCATTAATGTAATTGTAGCTTTCCCTCCAAAAAGATTAGACCATAATTGGTACCTTTTTCTTATATTTGGTAAGTTCATAACTTCTTTTACTTTTCTAAAATACATATAATTTTTTTATTTTTAATCCGATTTTTATGCATAATATACCAAATTATTCATCTTTTCACGATCTTCGATTTGACATCCATATCACATATATTATAATGAGAAATTTGATTTGAATAAACAAATTGTTTGTTGGTTAATTATTTGTGTTAGAATTGATGTTTATTGTGAATTGAACTATAATATTTTGCGTTTAGTGACAACTAAAATTAGTAAAATAATTTCTTTATAAAAAATATGAGTATTTTTTTTAAATACAAAAAATCAATTCATTTTATTTGTCAATTTTCAAATATATATATTTTTTATTTAAATCAGGAAGAAAACCCATTGTTTAAATAATGAAAGTCCTACTTTATAAAATTAAAGGCTAAAACAACAATATCTATTTTATAATCAACTTATTAAATCATCAAACCTGCTAAAATATCTTCTTATCACGACTTTGAGCATATATATAATTATGTATTAAAATAGTTATTGAATTTTTTTTGATTACCTATTTATATCTTTTAATAACGAGTATTTGCTAAAATTACTCTGTTAAGGAAATTTATTCTTTGTAGCCTAAATTATGACTTTTATTATATTCGGTAATCTTTTTAATTTTTACGTTTACTAAAACTTCAATTATATTTTTTTACACTTTCTAACCTAAATAATACTTGGTCGCGCAAATCAACATTGAATGTCTTTTTTACTCTTAACAATCTAAATGAATTTGTTCACTTTAATCAATTTTTATCTTCAAATAAATATACTATTTATAAGAAGACTATAACGTTTATATAAATAATTTATAATACCAAATAAAATACGTAAATATCAAATATTTTGAAGAAACCAAAGACTTTAATTTGTTATTCGAATAATTAAATAAATTTTGAAATTTATTTTGTTAAAACAAGATTTTATTAAATAAAAATTTATTTAAGTATCTTTGAAATCACCAAATGAAATGTTAAAAATTGCAAATGAAAATTCAATATTATAAAGAAAAAATTAAATATTTATAATTAGAACTTGAAAGTTTATTTCGATAAATTAAAAGTTAAATATAAAATAAAAGCAGGGATAGTTTATGGTTATTTTTAATTATTTATAGTTAGAATTTAAAACTTATTTTATAAATTAAAAAAAAATCTATCTATCTATCTATCTACCTATCTATCTATCTATCTATCTATATATCTATCTATCTATATATATATATATAAGCCGCAGTAGTGACAATTATGTAAGTAACATTTCTGTAAGTAACATTTCTCAGCCTAAAATTTTAGATTGTGATTGATAAGTTGTTGTCACATTTGGTAAGAATCAAAATTTATTTTACTTTCTAAAGTTGCAAATATTTTTTTTTTCATCTCTAATCTATTTATTATATATACTATATCAAATTAATCATTTTTTGACGATATTTGATTTGACATCCATATGATATATATATATATATATATATATATATATATATATATATATAATAATACGATATTCTATTTTAAAATATTATATTATTTTATTTAAGTAAGATTTCAGTGTTTATTGTGTGTTGTACAAAAAATTGTATTGGTTTGGAATAAAAGTATAAATCATTCAAATAATTCTCTTTTACAAATTATTTTACTTGATTATTTCATTAAAACCACAACTAATCAGTTTGTTTTATCTGACATGAATTGTCTCAAATTAATATTTGATTTATAATCAGCTTATTAAATTATTGAATTTGTTAATGTTTATTTGATATAATAATAATTTTTGTTGGTAAATCACAAAACTGTGATTTTTGCTCATACATATAACTTTATATATATATGATAATTAATCTTAAAATTTTTTTATTACTTTTTTATATTTTAGATATATTAATGTTATTTTTCTATAAATAATTACAACTTGCAACCTATACTATGATATTATACAAGTTGCAAATAAACTTCTTCTAAATAAGAAAAATTAACCAGCTAGAACTATATGTTTTTTAGACTTTGCAACCTAAACAATACTGGACCAAATAAACCAATCTCAATTATGTCTTCTTCTTCTTTTTTTTTTTTTTTTTTTTTCCATATTTTGCTACCTAAGATTTTTTTTTTTACATTAACCAATGTATATCTTTAAATGTATAATTTAATTGAAACTTTTCAACATATATATGAAAGTATTAAGAAATATTGGAGCACTCCTATGCTTTATTTTGTTATTCCAACTTTTGAATAACTTTTGAATTGAATTTTGTTAATTTGTCATTCTTTGTATATCGAAAATACCAAGTAAAGTACTAAAACTTGCAAATAAGTTTTTTAACAGGAGATATTTATAGTTAGAATTTAAAACTTTATTTAGATAAATTTAAATATTTAAAGTAAAATGAAAAAAATGAAAGAAAAATAAATTTCTTATAACATTATCCAGTTTATTTTATTTAATAATATGAGTTGATAGTTAGATATTTATGTTTGTTTTAACATTCATAATTAATTAAACTATTATGCACATAGGCGAAGAATGATGCAGACACAATGAATGTGTGTTTGGATCAAAGATAAGAAATGATCATTTTGAAAAAGATCTTTTTATATCGAATATTTATCTTAATGTTAATCTATAATATATATATATATATATACCTATATATAAAGTAAGTTATATTAAATTCATATATGACGTGCGAGAAACTTATATTTACATTACTTATAATTTTATTTATGTTTCTATGTCCCGAATGAACTAACATACTTCCCTAATCGGGGTGTCCCACCTCTTTTGCACACTTTCCATTTCAGGAAATAAAAATTTATATCTCTACCCCACAATAATCACATAATTACAAATATGTCATCACATAAAGGTAAAAACAGATTTGGCTACGTCAACATTTATAAAAAAATAACTTTTCTTAATATGTGTGCCGGGGGACCAGTGCAAGTTCATTTGGGATGGAGGGAATAGATTATATCATATTTAATTTTATTAAAATCATTACTTTTTAAATAAACTTCCGTGCATCGCACGGGAATATTACTAGTATATATAAAAGTAAAATTGAGGGTATTTATGTAATTTTAATTTTCCCTCCTAAATTTTAAGTCATAATTGGTAATCTTTTGTTATTTTTGCTAAGTTGATAACTTTCTTTCATTTTTTTAAAATAAAAATAACTTTTTTATTTATAATCAATTTTTTATGCATAATATATCAAATTATTCATCTTTTCATGATCTTCAGTTTGACATCAATATCGCATATATTATAATGAGATATTTCAAGAAAATAGATTATTTGTTGGTGAATTATTTATTCTAGATTTGAGTGTTAATTGTAAATTGGACTACAATATGTTGGCTTGAGTTGCAACTAAGCATTAGTAAAATAATTTTCTTATAAAATACTAACTGAGTATTTTTTTTACGAAAATACAACTAATTATTTTATTTTATCTAACACGAATTTTTTGAAATATTTTCGTTATCTAAGTTACACGGGAAGAAAAATCATTGTTTAAATAATGGAAATTCATGTTTTATTAAATCAAAGGCCAAATCTAATATCTATTTTATAATCATTTTATTATCACATTTGCTGATATATTTATTTTATCACAAAAGTAGGGAGCTTTGAGTATATGTATAATTATGTACTAAAATTGTTATTGAAATTATTTTAATTACTTATTGATATTTTTATAATGTATATTTTGTTAAAATTGATTTTCTAGAAACATTACCCTTTGCAACCTAAATTATGACTTTTGTTACACTTTGAGATCTTTTTACTTTTTTTACATTAATTAAACCTCAACTCCTTTTTTTTTTTTTTTTTTTGTCAAACTAAACCTCAACTATATATTTTTACATTTTGCAACCTACACAATACTATGTCACACCAACTAACCTCAACTATGTTTTTTTGCCCTTAACAACCTAAGTAATTTTGTTTGCATTGATCAATTTTTTTCTTTAAATAAATAAACTATTTATAAGAAATATATATCATTTATATAAATAAATTACAATACCAAATAAAATATGAAAATATTCAAATATTGTGAAGAACTCGCAGACTTTAATTTGGTATTCAAATTATTAAATAATGTTTAGATCTTATTTTGCTAAAGTAAGAATTTATTGAAAATAAAAAGTTTTTAAGTTTATTTAATAGCACAGAGTGAAATGTTAAAAATTACAAATAAGAATACAAAATTTGAAATATTTTTTTTTAGTATTTATAATTAGAGCTAAAAAATTTATTTGGATAAATTAAAACATATAAAATAAAGGTAAGAGCATAAAGAAAAAATATACATTACATGTGAAATATCTAAATAAAATATTAGCGTCTTTTATAATATATTTCATGATTATTTTTATTACTTAGAGTTTAAATATTATTTTCATAAATTAAGAAAATATAATATATATATATATGTGTGTGTCATAGTAGGGGAAATTCTTTAAGTATCATTCTAGGTTAAAATTATGGACTTTAATTGGTAAGTTGTCATTCCTAATTTAATTTGATAAGATATCAAAATCCTCTTTTGATGATATAACTAATTAAGATACTCGAATTAAATATTATATTATTTGTTCGTTAATTATTTAAGTTAGATTTCAGTGTTTATTGTGGTTGTACTATATAGTATTGGTCTGGAATACAACAAAAAAACAGTTATATAATTCTCCTTTAAAAATAATTTTACTTGATTATTGATTAAAACAATAACTAATCAATTTATTTATCTAACCCGAATTTTCTCAACTTTTCTTTATTTATTATATTGAGAGAAAAATAAATGTATATATAATTGACATGTACTTTTAGTGAATTAAAGTGAGATTTAATATTTGATTTATAATCAGCTAATTAAATCATTAAATTTGTTCATATCTATTTGTTATAATAATATTTTTTGTATGATTAATCGCTAAACTACGACTTTTGCCCATATATATGATAATTAACCTTGATTTTTTTTCTTCATATTTTACATTTATTAATATTGTTTTTAAATAAAGAATTACACTTTGCAACCTAAACTTCTTTTAAATACGCAAAATTAACTAACCTGAACTATATATCTTTTAAGACTTTGCAACCTAAAAAATTAATACTTGGTCACATTAACCATCTCAACTACGTCTTTTTTCCACATTTTGCAACCTAAGATTTTATTTTCTTTTTTTAACACTAATCAATGTGTATCTTTAAATAAATATACTATTTACAATATAAATGTGTAGTTTATTTGAAAAATATCACCATATATATGAAATATTAAGTACTGAAATCATCAATAAAACTTGCAAATGAAATTTTTCTAAAGTTAAATAGTAATAGTTAGAATTTGAAGCTATATTTAAATAAATTAAAATGTCTAATATAAAATGGAAATATTAAAGGAAACTAATTGTTTATTATAACATTATTCAATATATTTTATTTAATAATATGAGTTGACATTTATATATTTATGTGTATTTGAACATTCAAAGCTATTTGTGTAAGCATACTAGATCTGTGTTTGGAGTTTAGAGATAAGAAAAAGTCATTTGAAAAATATTTATTTTTTTATATTTTTATTTTAGTGTTAATCTATAATACACATACAATAATTTATATTAAATTTATATATAACGTGGGAGAAATTTATATTTATATTACTTAAAATTTTATTTATTTTTAATCATAAATATTTGTTTTATTAGGATAAAACAGTCACATTTTTTTATGTTAAATTATATAATATTTAGTTTAATTAAACTATTTTTAAATAAAACTTCCGTGCATCGCACGGGAATAATAACTAGTAATTCACAGAAGAAAAATCACCAGATTCTGTTAACATGAACACATCACTAATGTTGTTTTCCTCATTTTCAGAGACCTTATTGGCCTGTTCTTTCCGTTTCTTAGGACATGCCTTAATGTAGTGATTTGGGTTAGCATCTCCTGTTCTTTGACTTAGACCAATGGGGATTATCAGTTTTAACATTTTCAGACTCATGGTTAGTTTGGTTATTGAAAGACTTTTGACCCTTAGGTTTAGGTCGTCCTTTAACAAACATAACCTCACCCTTACTACTAGGATTGGTTTTTAAGTCCATTTCCTTGCTCTTTAAGCTGTTAATAACAGTTTCAAGATTCACCATGATCTCTATCATATTTTATAGCCGATTTTACATCATTATAATATTCAGGTATAGTATTCAAAAGCATAATATGGGTGTAATCATCAATATTTTTGTTCCAGTTTTCTTTATGTCTTGAACAAGTTTGGTAAACACATCAAGCTTTTCTTCGATATCTTTACTTAAATCAAGTTTGAATCTGAAGAACTTTTCAAGCAAGAACATTTTGTTAGGCAAAGATGTCTCAACATACATCTCTTGCAACTTATCCCACAGAGCCTTAGCATTGTCCTGATCCCCAACCTTTCTTAACACACTGTCAGAAAGGTTCAGAATAATGGATGAGTATGCAAGCTCATCCATTTCTGCTTTTTTCTCGGCAGTGTCAGAATCAGAGAATGCAAGGCTAATGCATTTGAACACACGTTGTTGAATTAAATTCCCTTTCTTTTCTTGTTGCCAAATACCAATATAAGAGCGTCTGTCAAACGGGGCCAATGTAAAACCAGACAAGGAACCCATCACACAGATACGAAGGAGGACTGAACATCCAAGGATTTCCCAGTTCTCAGCACTGATATATCAGTAGAGTAGGGGGTCACTTGGAAGCCTTCGGGAAAAACAAGCAATCACACAGAAATCCCATAACAACCCAGAAACAGAAAATCAGAGAATAATAGAGAAAGCAAACAAACAATCACACAGAAAGCTCTAGATCTACCAACAAGCAATCCCAATCCTAACCGTTTCAAACAGCATCTACAAAAGCAGTAAATAGGGTATCAACCTCTTTACCAGAGCGGGTCCTCACTGGAAGAAGAACCCGACTTACCGAAACGAAGAGAACTACGGCTCACGTCAGGCAAAGGCACGACGGGAGGACTACAAAGGTGGCAGGGGCAGCGGTACTGCACCGTACGACGGGACAGCACCGGCCAGAAGCAGGTTGCGGCCGAAAATGTCCCGCTGGAAAAGCTACTGGACACGCCGATTGAGGAATGCGACCGGACAGTGCCGCCTGAACGCGACCACCGGAGAGCGCAGCAGAAGAACACGTCGCCGTTCGCGACCTGAAAGCAAGTCGTCGACGCGGCTGAAATGGAGCCGCTGTTTGCGGCGATTCATGCAGAAACTGGGTCGCCCGAAAAGAGACCACAGTAATACAAACGTGACTCTAATACCACTGTTAGAAACCGAATCGTGGTCGGAATTGATTTAGCTCAGAATACCTTGAACCCGTTCTGATCGCTCTTCTTGACAGTGTGATAATTAGACTCGAATCAGTGGTTCACATCACAAAGAAAAACCCCGAACCCAAACCCGGTAATACCCCTCACTCTTACTCTCGACCCACTGAACAAATCTCACAAAGAGGGACAGGGGCGCAGAAGATGAAAGGGGACAGAAGGTCAAGAATGGATTACAGTTCTCGCCAAGAGAAGTCATTCTTATGGAAGAAGAGGAACATAAAAAGAGAGGGGAAGCGTGTCTCGAGAAACCGAGAGACATAATGAGAGATAAGGAAAATGGACCGGTGCATAAGAAAAAGGGAGGAGGCTTCTAAGGACTCGGATTAGGCAGACATGGGTCAGGACTCGGATTAGGCAGACATGGGTCATCCTACAATTGGACCTAAACCCAACAATCTGCACAAAAATAGGTTTACAATTATATACTCAAACATTATGGAATTATAATTAATATTATTAAAGTACTAAATTTTAACTATATTTCCTTTTATATTTCTCTGTCTCATTTACTGTTTATAAGTTAAGGCGATGTAGAATATAAAGATTTGAGCAAACATCGTGTGATCATTTAATGATATGCTTAATATCATGGTTTGTGGAACCAGACCGGATCGGTCAGTTCGACCGGTTCAATCGGGAACCGGGCTTGGAACCAGTTCGGTAGCGTTAAAATCCGGATATTACATAAAACCGGTGAGAAAAACCGGTTTGACCGTCGAACCGCCGAACCGGTAAAACCGGATTATATTTAATTTTTTTTAAAATAAAGTTGTGCTTGGGCCTGTTTTAAGTAAAAAAAGAAAATGGGATTTTCACCTTTATCTTCATTTGCCCTTATTTTTCCCATCTTAGTTTAAATTTGGCACTAGGATGTTATTAAAAAAATTAGAGTTAGAAGTATCTTTGAATTAATTGATATTGATATATGTTGATTTTTTTTTACAAGTTAAACTCTAGTATCAAATTAGATTGTATTACACATAAGGAACTATTGAAATCCAAAAGTCAACAAGTTATCTTTGACCGGTTGAACCGGTGGTTGAACCGGCCGAACCTTGAACCGGTGGCTTGTCCGGTCGGTCACCGGTCCGGTCTCACAAACACTGCTTAATATAATACTCCCTCCGTTTCAGAAAGAATGTCATTTTAGCTATTTTTGGAGAAATTAAGGATTGATATTTAATTGGTATGTTTTGTGAAATAAGGAAATAATAAACTAAATTAAGTAGGTTGTTTAAGTTAATATTGAAAAAATTGTAGTTTTATGGTAAAGTGACACTTATTGTGAAAATTTTTCAAATTGTACTTTGTTTCACAAGTATAAATGATGTATTTAGGGGCACTATTATTGCATTATTTACAAACCAAATAATATGATGTCATTCATAGCTAGCTAGAAATGATACATAAATTAGAATATATTAAAGGTCAGTCTATATGTAAAAAACAGACAATTACATAAACAAGAATATGCTTGATAAGTCTATATATGGGGTTCTCCTCTTTCTTCTTCTTCCATTAATTGTAAGCCTCTTAATTAATACTCTGTGTCTGTCTAGAAATGGCAAGAAGTCCAGAGTCACTGATAGTAGGGAGAGTGATAGAGGATGTTGTAGATTTATTCAGTCCAAGTATCAACATGTGTGTCACTTATCCCAATAATCAAGTTTTCAATGCATACGAATTCTACCCTTCTGCTGTTGCCACCACTCCCAGGGTCAACATTCAAGGATCTGATATGAGAACCTTTTACACTTTGGTAACATGCATCCATTTTTAATCCTTAAGCTTATGTTTCTTTACATATTTGTCACATCGGATCGAGGATCGATGTGCGGTCCAGGCTTGCGTCTAGGCCGAAACTCAAAATTAGGATCCCTTAAGTCCACTTAACTCCAAGCTCATTTTACTCTCTCTCTCTCTTCATTACACTTCCTCTCTTCATGCACTCATTACCGAACAAGTTGTTAATAATTTTTCATTATTTTTTAGTACGATGATTGCACCTTTTACAAATCCTACCCTATTTCACCTTAAATTAAACACAAGATTTACACCATAATTTGAATTTACACGTCCTAAGATTTGCACGTCCCAATTTATCACTCTCTACTCAATTCGTAAACAAACATATCATAAATTAATTTTTCTGACCAGGAGAATTATACAATTAAATCTTTGTATAAATTATCTATTAATTTATCGTTTTATTCAATTTTTTATTATCATATTTTTTGTACTGAAATAATAATAATGCTGCAGGTTATGACTGATCCTGATTCTCCAGGCCCCAGTGATCCATATCTCAGGGAACGTCTCCACTGGTATACTTTTATATTACCCGGAAATTTAATAGTTTAATTATATTAATTTTAGAAAGTTAGGAAAATATATTATGATAAAGTAGTTTAACTTGGAATCATTTGTCAACATATATAAATCAAATTAAGAGCAACGATTTCACTCTAAGAAAAAAAGAATTAGAGACATTTTTTAGGCAACAATCATCCTCTAATAAAATGTTTATATATATGATCATAAGTCGTCACCAAATTCCTCATATTATTTGAAGACACTTGCATCCTCCTTTTAAATATAATTAGTTATTACAAAAAATATTCAAAAGTATTTGAGACGACCTTTTGTGGTTAAAGTAAATTATTTGAGATGGAGATCTTACTTTTATAGTTCTTTCTGTTGTAATGATCATATATCGTCTCAAATAATATTGTAGTAAAAGATTCTGTTTAGTGTATACACAGCGTGGATGTCATTAATGTACAAGTAAAAACATGGTTCCAACGCAATACGAAACAAAAATCTAATTTAGTTGGAGTGAATAATATTTCATGCAAACCGAGATGGAGAAGTAGGTTTCAGTGTATTTCCTGACAAGCATGCCTACTTTTTCCATTAAAATAGAACCATCAAAGATGATGATTAACTTAGATGGTTTGTAGATATGGCTACTAACGAATAGAGCATTCCGTACCCCTAAAAAGTTAGAGCATTCCGTCTTAATTTTATATGTCAGGTCGGTTAGTGCTAGCTCAAACTCATTTTTCTCGTATTTTTTTAATAAATGAAAAGAGCTTTAACAAGTACTAGATTAATTTCAAATTTGTTGGAATAATAGATTACACCAAACTGTTGGAATCAGTACTAATGTTGGCAATTTATTGAAATATTTTTTACAGGTTAGTCACAGACATTCCAGGCACAACAGATGCTACATTCGGTAAGCTCAATATAATTTGCACATGCTACATACATGCAATCAAGTCAATATTTATATATACAAATTTCACTATTTTATCTGACATAAATATATAGATTTCCCATAAAATAAGTAATATATAGGATTATTTTTATAAGTGAAATGAAAATGTATAGAAAGAACATATTATAGATAAGGAGACAATTTTTCTAGTCACTTTGACATTAAACAAATTATGAAAAGGAAAAAAATTATTTTAGTCCTGCATATTAGACCTTGTCTAATAAATTTTTTCAATTTTAGTCCTGTATGTTTCAAAAATTCAATTTAAGGACACTGTTCATCAGAAACGACCAATTTGACAACAATTAATCATGTGCCACGCACATGACTAATAAATTTGAGAAAGATGAAGAAAGAAAGAAAAATAAAATAAAAAATAACATGAAATGCACCTCATACGGAAATTAGGGTTTACTTGGTGAGCTACTAAAGTAATTTAATGATTTGACATGTATTCTAGACAAATACTTAACATATAAGCATTAGCACTCAAAAATCCTGAATTTATTAGTCTAATTCCGGCTAAATTGGTCATTGGTGATGGTCAGTGTCCTTAAATTGGACAACTTTTGGAACATACAGGACTAAAATTAAAATTTTCCAACATACAGGACTCTTACTAGACCTGGCCTAACATACTGCACAAAGAATGAATTTTTTCCTACCCCTTTAAGATTTTGTTTAGTTACAAAGCTCACGATCTTCCAAATTTACAATAGCAACATGACCTTTAGAACTTATCAATGTTTATTATCAACTGTTATTTTTTGTTTTATTACAATATTGGCCATATTTTTGGAAATCTAACAGTGTCGTGACCACCATTGTAAGACAGACGTTGACGAAACATTCATTTATCCTTCCCCAATTTCACAATTTGTCTTTTACCGTTAATTGAGAATGAAATACGTGACAATCATAAAATCAATATCTAATTCACTACAATTGTAGCAATTGATGATAATATATGTTATGGATATAGGACGGTAGACGTATATAATGGTGGTGGTGGTGGTGGTGGTGGTCCAATCACTATAACAAAAGAGGTCTTTTATATAACATTTTTGAGACAACAATTAATGTAGTTATTAATAATAAGTTATTTGTGAATACTTATTATAACGAATCTCTCTAAAAAATTTAAGACCATTTAGACTACTTTTAAATACTAGCATTGTGAAAAAAAAAAAAAAAAAAGAGACGCATTTGAGACCATTTTGTCATTACAAATGTATTATTTGCATCCAAGTTATATATTGAGACGAAAAATTAGTGACTACACATTTATATGATAAATTTGTGACAAATACTTATTATTTGAGACCATTTTTTATTGTAGCAAAAGACCTTTTTTCTAGAGAATTAACTAGATGTTACTCGATGTTGTAATTAAAAAAATAATTATAGTTAGTCAGGAATCACTATAAAAAAAAAAAAGGTATTTGCCGCTACTTTTTTTACAACTACAAAAGTGGTTACTAAAAATAAGTCATTTTGTAACTATTAGTAGTTACATAAACTATTTCATATAATTTTAATCAAATTTGGTATAATATGACAAGCTCTTTGTAACTACTTATAGTTATAAATATATTGGTAACTACAAAGTAGTTGCAGAAAAATTTTTTGCATCTTACTATAAGTGGCTACCTTATAGTAACTATATTTAGAAATTTAGTTACTATAAATATTTTTACAATCACTCTCTTTTTTGCAACTATATTTTATAGTAGCAAAAAGTCTTAATTCTAATAGGGCTCGTTTACTTCGGCGTATAAGGATAACATCCTTATCCTCTTGCCTTGGATAATTTAGTAGGATAAGGATAATCTGGAGAAATTATCCTGCGTTTACTTCTCCGCGTAAAGGATGGACAAGGATAACTTTTATCTTTTTTCTATGTTTACTTTAGTGAATATCAATTAGGGTAGTGGGGGTATATTTGTAATAATTGATTAACAAAGATAGAAAAGATGGGTTTTCTACCACTCCCTTCTTATTTTCGCGAATTGATAAATCAGAGATTTCTTAAAAGGGGGACGAAGAATGCGAAAGAAGTGTTCGAATCTTCAATAAAACTAGCATTATCCTCCGTGCGATGCACGGTTTGTAAATTTAAATTAATAAATAATAAGAATTTTTATATAATAAAATATTACAATTAATATATAATAAGAGATGAAAAATTGTATGTTAATAAAAGAAGAGTCAATGAAAAATATTAAAAAAGATTGAGTAAGTTACATAATATCATATTTGTTTTTCTTAATGTAAGAATATCTCTAGCATCCATGTATGTAGGTCATGTTGATCATCTTGTACAAAGGATGAGTGTATATATATTTATATTTATAATTTTATGAGAAACATTTATATTTATCCAAAGTATCTAAATTTTTATTTCAAATATAATGTTCAAGAAATTTTCAAAAGTTTTTAGTGAGTAACAATAGCACTATATTCTAATGTTTTTATACAATATGCTGTCAAACTATAGATAACTAATTTAATTTATTATATAGGAAAATCACATTATAAATGAAAAAAAATATATATTTCAAAAAAATAATTTTCTTTTTGAAAAAAAAAATTATATTTAAATTATAAACTGAAACTACAAAATATTTACTAAATAATTTAATTTTTATATTTGTATATGATTAAAAAAATTAATAGAAAGAGGAAAACAAAATCCAAATTAAGCTATTTCCATAATATGCAGTTGATAACTAATCATATAGTTGAAGTCCATATTTTATTGGATGTGTTTCTAAAGTTTGGTTGGTTAGAATTATTATTAATAAGATGTAAGATAATGAGAATTAGAATTAAAATTCTTATCCTACAGCTAAGGATAAATTATCCAAGGGGGGGTGGTGGGATAGTTATCCCTTGTTTTATCCAGATTTTACCGGGTTATCCTGGGTATCCGGGATAACCCGGGACTATGTATCTAAGCAAGTAAACGTAGGATAATCCTGGATAAAAAAATGTTATCCTGTGTTATCCCGGGTTATCCTACGAAGTAAACGAGCCCATAGTGAATATTGGTAAGTTTTAAAATTCATATGCAGTTGACATTGTACTAAACGACGTGATTCTCTTAATTAACCATAAAATTTTAGGAACAGTCTCAAATTAATACACAACCTCTTAATCTAAGTATTTACATTATACATATATAAAACGAAAGACTAGATAAATTGACAATATATAGCATCTACAAAACCATTAATTCACACAAATAAACATCTAAATATGGCAAATCAAATCTTCAACTGCATTAAGTGCAACATTTTCTATTACAATAATATCAACGTGTGGCAGTAATTATTAATGATGTATTGTTTCTATCATATTATGGACATGCCACATTGTTATGCATTGTTGTTATTGCAGTTGAAAATTTTGCACAAGTTCCGTATTTCCCAAATAATATTTTTGAATTTGGGGCATTATGACAGGGCAAGAGGTGGTGAGCTATGAGAGACCAAGGCCAAACATAGGAATCCACAGGTTCGTATTCGTACTTTTCCAGCAGAGAGGCAGACAGACCGTAGATAGCATGCCTACTTCCCGGAACCACTTCAATACTCGGCGTTTCGCGGTGGAAAATGAGCTGGGCCTCCCTGTTGCCGCCGTCTACTTCAATGCCCAGCGCGAAACCGCCGCCAGAAGGCGGTGACACCCTTCTGCTATCGACATCGTCACGTTTATTTTCTTGTTTGAGATGCATAATGTTCTTCCTTTGAGTTGTGTGATATGATATGATTTGTTAGTTTTGTTGGCAAATGTGGAATAGATTATTTGATATTACTTGTGAACTAAAAATTTATACATCGCTCGTCCGTCCAGGGATGGATATGATTATGGCGGGCCGCCGGACTAGAAAAAATATTTCGTCCGCTTTAACAAAATCCTAAATTTGGCCTGATTTTATCAACAGAAACATTACTTTAGATATTATTATTCCTGCTTTTGCAGTATGTTTGTTTAAGGTTGCAAAATGTTGAAGTACGATGCAGGAAGTTGAGATAATAAATACATCTTCGTGTAACCAGAACCTGGCCTTTTTTTTTTATTATTATTTTTAATAATTATACTATACAATTCCACTAGAAACAGGAAAAAAGGGAAGTGTCTGAAAATCTCTTCTGAGATTGGGACATGGACTAGAGGCCCACGTTAAAAAAGTCTACAAGCAATTATTAAAGGGTTGCCCAGCCCAACAACTTTCCAAGAGATGGCCCATTAAGTCCATACTCTGTCCACATTCGATTTCAAAAATTTCAGAACTTTTTTCCATTCTAAGTTACTAACTGATATTTTACAATAAAAGTTTCTAATTTTTCTCTTATAGTTTTCTTATGTTCTTTTAACAGGCTTTAATGATACTTTCCCATTGTTTATAATAACAGGAAAAAAATACAGATTTACGTAAATATTTTTTAATATCCAGAATTTATAACCATTTAATTTATAACCAAAAATAATGATGACATTGAAGAACAAATCATTTATACTAATTTCTTTTGAATGAGAGATATTGTATTAATACAATATAAAACTCTAGTCAAGAAAAACCTAAAAGATCATATAGACCGATGAAAAAAAAAAAAAAAAAAGAAACCAAATCCTAAAAGATCAATACAAGCATCAAACTCGACTCAACACCAAATAAATAATTAATTAGAAAAACCTAAAAGAAATCAAACGCATACAAAACTTAAAATCAAGACAAAGTAAAAATTAACAAGACTCATGAGTCCTTTTCATCAATAATGGTTCACAAGATCTATACACACCAAGCAATCAAGACACTATGAAAAATGGTATTTTGAGGTAATAAAAATTGGTTTTAAATAATGAGTAGTTGTCATAACTTTATTATTAGAAACATCATGTCCTCGCTAATTAGTCATCTCAATAGACTCAAATAATATATTTGTGACGACAAAAATGGTTTCAAATGAATCTTAAATATTTTTTGCAATATCTAATTGTTTGTAAAGTATCATGTTAAAAATGTATCATTTTTTATATTAAAAGATAGTACTCCCTTCGTCCCGGCTTATCTTGCACAGGGGAGGTCGGCACGGATATTAAGAAAAGTTATTTTTTGGTTGTTTGTTGACTTTTCAAAGGTGGATTGAGGGTGGAGATTTTGAGGGTGGAGATTATGTTATAACTTTCCTTTTTTAGGCTGTGCAAGATAAGGTGGGACGACCGTTTAAAGAAAGTGTGCAAAATAAGGTGGGACGGAGGGAGTATTACTTTTGTGAAGAAATGTATAATGTTGAAAGGTAATACCTTCCTTCAATGCCTTTGAGCATAAATAATTATATTTTTTATGGATTGAATATTTAACCTAAATTATACGAATCTAAGATCTATATACATAATGTAAACAAAGTTTGCCTCTCGTTAGATAAGTTACTTGATATTTCGATTTGGTGAATTTGCCCCGAAGGCTAATTCAAAGTGGAAATAGGATTATTAGATCGAAAATTATTGTAAATAGTAATGTCACTTTAGTCCCTGTATTTTAAGCATCTCTATCCAAACACAAACTCATTAGTCTTGGAGTGACTCGACTGTGAGTGAGACTGATTATTAGTAAATGATGAATAGCAACAACTAATTATGCTGATGTCACTGTGTACATACACGTGGCATTTGTAGGTGTGATAATTGTGCCACTAATTATTTATTACTTTGATTGATCAACTTACTGGAATTGCGTGCAAATCTAAAATATCTACATAAATCAGACATTTCGTTATTAGCACAAATTAATTAGTGGAGTATGGGATTTGTGGTAACAGATTCCAACCAGTTGCGAAATTCCACTAATTCACTGTTGGAAATTAGTAATAATTAAAGTGTGGATAAGACATTTTAGGGTAGTTCTATAATACACCTAGTGTATTAATACACCTATATCTTTTACCTACTATAGTAGGTTAGCAACAAGTAATTCTTATTTGTTTTTAATCAATTGTGTATGACCCATAACACATTTACCTAATTTCTTTATAGATCTAATAATGGATTAATATTGATATTTTCTTACAATTCCAACCATGAAAAAAGTATTTCATAAATAATAATAAATAACTAATATACATTTTTATTTTTCAAAATAATTAATGCAGTTTCGTATATATAATAAAAATATGTCATCTCATTACGAGTTACGAGTTTATAGGTTATTTATAAAATATAAAATATTTATGAGTAAACTTATGAATCCATGTTGTGTCAAAAAACAATCTAGCTTTATATAATATTAATATTAATAATACTTCTTGTCCCTAAAAAAATTAATAATACTTCTTTTAAACTTGGCAATATTGTATCAGTATATTGTATTAAAATTGAAGGAAGAATACAAAAATGATATGATATTATAGTTCTTTTTTATTTTTTAGGTCGACTACGTAAAATTATTAACAAACACTATGTAGATGATTTGGTTATCGTTAGTTAAAAAAAGAGAGTAGGAGTTGATAGATGTTAGATGATGTTTAATTAATTCAATTGTAATACAAATAAAATTGAAGCATGACAATAAGTTATGGAATAGTATCGTACACTTATCGTGGATATATGTTAATATGCTATTGTTAACATGTCAATATTAACAGATGTAGATTTTATGTAAGAGAATTAACTATCTTTTAAAAAAAAAAAAAAATTGATTTTTTATTTATTTATATATTTTTTATAAATTGTTTTAAACTTTTTAAATAAAATTAAATTTTGTAAAAATAGTTCCAAGGTTTTAAGTTAATTTTAAGATATTTTAAATTAATTTTTAGAGTTTAAAAATAATTTTAGATATTAAGAAAATAACTTTATAATTTTTAATTTATTTTATTTTCTTGCCGGAAATTGTCATTGGAGGTTGCAATTTTGTAAAAGAAGTGGAGTACAAGTTGTAATGGGTAAAAATAAAAGTTTAGGTTCCAAAGTAACAAAATGAGTATAGTACAAGCTGATTTATGTAATTGACCCTAATTTGAAATATTATAAGGTAAAATATATAAATTTATTCTAAAATATTCTGAAACGGCAGACCAAGATGCTACGAAGCGAAATAATTCTAACGAAAAATTTGGAACAAGATTGATAACTTTTGTTAAGATCAGAAGGTATATCTAGAAAATAAACTGTGTAAATAATTTAGATTATCTTACCATAAGAAAATATTTGAAAATAAATTTTAGAATTTTCACATAAGAACTTAAAAAATTGTTATATGAATCTGAAATTTATATTTAAAAGTTAACAAGTATTTAATAACTCCATAACGATAACGTAAAATCTAAGATATTGTAAATTAAAATGTACCTTTTTTTATAAAAGAAATATATGTATAAAATTATTCAATCCGTAAACTAGATCTTATTCAAATTAACTAAAATTACAAAATTAAAAATATTTTTCAGTAAATATAAAGCACATAATAAATACTTATACTTCTCAAAGTAATTAATACCTTACTTATTTAAATTAATCAAAATTACAAAATAAAAATACTTTTCAAGTAAATATTAACCGTGTAGTAAATATTTTTAACTTTCAAAATAATTAATATCTTAAAAAATATTAAATGAATGAAAATAGTTTATTAAAATCCTATGATTATTTAATTGAATATAAAATTAAGAAGTAAAATATGAAATACTACTACTAATAATAATAAAACATTATTTGTTTAAGTCATTAGAATCTTGATACCTATTGAATAGGTAAGTGGTTAAATAATTTAATGGCTAAGATTGCATTAAGAAGATCCAAGGGTTGTCATGATTAGGTGTAATAATACACTAGGTGTATTATAGAAGGACCCGACATTTTAATGATATAATTAAGTGGTCGGAAGTTTAATTTTGTAGAAATTAAACTTCACACGATTAATCTATGGAGAAAGTAGATGATCGTAGAGTTTTAATTTACTCAAAACCGATATGTGGTGAGTGAGAAATTAATACATAAAGTTTACCACTTGATTATGTATTAAGTGTAGGATTAATAACTAAGGCCCCATTTGGATGGAGGGATTTGATTTGTCAGGGGATTTAAAATGAATAGATTTCAAAATTCTTAGATTTGAAATTCATGGACTTGAAATCTCTTGTTTGGATTTATGGTGGATTTGTGAAAGGATTTTGAAATCCAAAATTTTCAAATCCATTATTTGGCAAAATACTGATACAATATTTGTAAAATTCAATTTGTTTTCTTTAAAGTTTAAACTAACAATTTATATTTTTTATTAAATAAAATAATATTTATCTACATCAAAATTAACCGAATAATTTTTTTTCTAATTATATATATACACACATATATACATATTATGTATTTTATACCCCAAAAATTTATTGGGAGCATTTAATTGAAGATAAAAGGAAAAAAAAAAAAGAATTAAAAAAAATTATGAGCATTTTATTGGAGAACGAGAGGAAGAGATAGCGATAGGGAGAAGAGAAGAAGAGAGAGAGCGGGGGAGGAGAGAGAGAGAGAGGACGAGAGAGATAGAGAGAGAGAGAGAAGACGAGAGAGAGAGAGATAGAGAGAGAGATGGGGGAGGAGAGAGAAGTGTGAGTCACGAGGGATTTGTAAATGACTACCTTTGTCAAAGGATTTGAAATCCACCCAAATATAGTGTAAAATGGAGAATTTCAAATCCTGGATTTCTAAATGGGTTGATTTAAAAATCTGGATTTTCAAATCCACTCATTTAGTATTTTATCCAAACACATAGAGTGGATTTGACAATGGATTTATAAATCCATAGCACAAATCCCTCCATCCAAATGGAGCCTAAGAGTAGTTATTATCCCACATTGGTTTAAATGCTCTTTAAGTTAGTATATATATACGAAAGCTCATCATTAAGGTGTATCAATTATACATGTGAGAGAATCCAAGGGAAGCCCACGCTCGCTCGGCACGGCACGGCCACGCCTCGCCTCGGGCTTGGGCCTTGGGGAATGCCTCGGCCGAGGCCCAAGTAACTTTTTGGAAGCCCAAAATCAATTGGGCCGACGGATGAGCTTCAGGAGCCCAAAAATGTGGATGGGTTTGAATTTAAATTCAAACCTGTAACATCCAGCATTATGGGCTGTTAAAGAGTAATAATTAATTGGGCCGTTACTAAGCCCGTAACAGCCAACAATTCAATAACAGAATTAATTCTGTTCCCCAAGCTGCACCTATAAATACATGCTCCCTGCATGCAAACATACACTCTAATTTTTTCACCTGGATCTTCATCTTCATATCATTCTCTGCATTTCATTTTTCTCCAGTTTCAGAACTCGAACATCTAAGTTTGCCGGAGCCTTTTCTGTTAGTAGTGCTACTACAGAAAAGGACGTAAATCGTTATATCTTTGGGGTCTATTACTTCGTTCCGTGAGCACTAGCCGGGAAGTAATTTGTCCTAAGGACAGTGGTCTTCCACGTCTCGGTTTTTGCTTTCGTTTGTTTCTGTTATCATTTAGTTTTTTCCAGAACATTGTAGTAACATTCACCTCTACTAGATTCTTATTCTTAATGTCAATCTTATATCAACTTAGGGTCCGCTTGATTGCAATTTACAAATCAGTCGAACTTGTGGATTTTTCGATCACCTGTTAAAGTAGAGATATTATGCACGAAAAGTCATGCTCGACACCCAAACTCAAATTACAAAAGGAATAAAACTCTTCTTCTCTTTTGTTCTTTTCTTTAAAAAGTTGTCACGAAATTTGCTTGGGTGTTTGAGTACAAATTTGAGTTAAGGTACCATTAAACAAAAATTGTTGATCTATATATGTTTGTTCTCCAGTGAAAAAATTGATTACCATGTTTCGCTATGTTGATTCACATCACCGTGTTGATTTGATGAGTATAAGAGGGGAAATAACTTCCAAAAGTAGGTTATTATTTTATTTTATTTTTTTACGCCAAAAAACATTTACTAACGATTGTTAACTCATCTGTTAATGTTTGAGTCTAGAATTAAAAATTTGAGACTAAAAGTGATGAAAATATTAGGACTATGAAAATTAGGGAGTATCTTGATTGTAATTTGTGAAATGGACCCACTATTACCAACTCTATCATCCAACTCCTGAAATAATTGCTAGTGGATCGACGTGACTTTTTTTGTGTTTGATTATATGCATTGATAATTATTACTATCCCGTCCCAACTAATCTTGTACAAGAAAAGTTGACATAAGTATTAAAAAAAATTATTTTTTAAGTGTTTGTTGACTTTTCAAGAGTGAAAAGAGTGTAGAGATTGAGGGTGAAAATTTTGGGGTGGAAATTGTGTTATAACTTTCCGTGTGTAAAATTAACTGGGACGGATGTAGTATCAATATTCCTCTCGATTACCTATTATATATATATATATGCATATCATATATGATCCTCATTTTTCATGCTAGTTCTTATTTATTGTATTTTTGTAGTGGTTAGGAACACAATTGGTAGGTATCGTGTAAATGCAAAACTAACATGACATACAAAGTCAAGCTTCTTTAAGTTCTATCTTTAAAAAAATTATAAATACAACTCCTACTATATACTCATAAATAAATAAATAGGACATTAAGGCCATGTTTGTCTAAGATTGACACATACGAATGACACCAACCCTATGTACCTTATCTCCCCCTAGAAAAATTACATTTAAGACTTTCTACATCTCCCTTTCTTTCTCTCTTCTTTGGATCTCACACAATCGTTATAAATTATATTATTTAAGATCTTTTCACCACTTTTTTAAAAATTTATGTTGTAAATATTGTCTTAGCTCATGCCAATACAAAAATAATATTTAGAACAACTAAAATTTTCACGAACAAATTTATCTGTATCCCTTCGAACCAAAACAAACATACCTTAAACCATTTTAAAATGGAATAAAGACTCCAAGAGTTCAACTAATTTCAGAAGCGTCTTGCTATTGGACCAAATTGTCGCCATGGCCACATTTTTTCCCTTACTAAAATTATAATTTTTTTTGCAAGTATCCCTTAAATAAAATTAGTATTATGATAAAAAAATTCTAAAAAAATTAGATGATTATCATTTTGAAACACCCAAAATAAATAGGTTGTCTTTTTAATTTTTACCTGTTAATCTATGTTTAATGTTAAAATTTAAAAAACTATCTTCACAAATTATTTAATATTAATATTTTTAAATACAACCCCAACTTATAATTTTTCTTAAAGAACATGGGTCCGTTTACTTAAGACTCGAAAGTACTGGGCCAAATCTGACTGAGAGAGTTAACGAGTGTGCTTTATTGGGATTCGATCTTTTAAACCTACTGAGTCAAGTCTTAAGCAAACGAGCCCATATTGTGGCCAAGATTCATAATCTATTTTGGAAAGAGATTCCCATCAATTCGGCGTTTCAGATTGGGCGACAGCGGAGGCTACATCAGCATCAATTGTTAATTTTAGAAAAAATTGAAAGCCAATTAAATAACTATAAAGAGGGAGTTGCTTTTAATTTTTATGTTTAGGCTGGCCACCAACCCCCTTTTTTTTCCGGGAGGACTAACGTACAAGCTACGTATTGGACTAATTGATACTACACATTTACATAAATGACTTTAAACCAATCAAAACTTGCATAGTGATGTTAAAATTAGAGTTTAGGCTTAGTTAGGGACTAGACGATGATTAAGCGGTCCAAACATAGAGAAATTAAGAAAAAATAGACGGCCTACAAAATTAAACTGCTAATCTAGATGAAATTAAAGGAAGTTAACCGAAAAATTTACAACAGAATTTCAAACTAGTGTATTGAAATGAATAATAGATAAATAAATATCGGAATCTTGGTCTCCGTATACTTAGAGAGTGTATGACAAATGCATCTTTGAGTACTTCTAAAGTATATTGTACGGAGAGGAAAAAAGAAAAAAATAGAAAAGAAAAACTTTTGTGGGTGAAAACAAGAACAAAAAGTTATGGGTTTCAGAGGAGAAACTTAAGAAGAACAAACGAGAGGGAGACTAACCTATGTTCATGTAATTAACGCTAAGAATTAATCTCCTTGTAATTCTACTCGCTAAGAATTAATCTTCTTGTAAGAGTTAATTTTCTAAAAAATCATCTCCAACAATAAATCTAGTCAGTCGTCATCTTCTTCCCTAATCTTCCTTCTTGAGAGGTGGGAAGTCTCCATTTTTTTTCTTTATGTTATTTCTTTCAGCTCCCTTCATATATAGGAAATTTTCAGTCTCTCTCCATAGCAATTTTTGTATCCTCTTAGTAAGCGGGAATATTAGTCCCCAAAATAACGAGAGATCTCGTTTACGTGGTGTCCAGTTTGAAGATTTAGTCATCAATGAGCTTTTTTATATTGATTTGTTCATGTCATGTGGCTTTCGTCAGAAAATTAATGACAAATTCGAGATCAAGTTTTTTGGTACACGATTTGTTCAGCGCAATAGAAAATTCACTTTTTTTTGTTTTTTTTTTTTTTTTTTTATCAATCAGTGTTGCTGATTCCAACCATTTGATAATATTTCTATTTTTGAAAAAAAATAAATCCCTTAAAATCTCTCCATCTCTTGCTTAATCCGTTCATTTTCTCTCAACATGTCTTTCTTCCTTATATGTTGCTACCTCTCCATTTAATACCATAATTATATCAGTTATAATATTGGAAAAGATATTTTTTGCTAGATTACAAATAATTAAGAGAACATAATTTCTCGAAAAGAACAAGTACTCCATTAATTAAGATCCGAGTGAGCAATACTTGAATATATATCGGCCAAAATTCCATAAAACTTATGAGTTTGGAGAAACGCTCTTTTGTGCAAATCACTTTGAAAAGATGCTACAAGTGACCTCAATTACGTGTGATACTTTTGTGGCATTTATATTTTAATAATTGCACAATTAGGTCTTTTTCAAAGGCCATTAAATTTTCTAGGACATTTATTGGAGTACCTATTCTCATATGAATAATTGTCGGCTTTGATTATAATGTTGTGGCTCACAATTGCTAACATAATTAGGGTTTCATATTTCTATATTTCTTTGGAATTTATTTGAATCAATGAAGTTGAAGAAGGCATTTTGGAATTTGAATTAACTACAAGAAAATCTTTTTTCCGGTTGAAATAACCGTTATTCATTTGTTCTTCCGGAGGCAAGAGGATAAAGTTTTTTCATGGCTTACCATAAAAATTGATTGTAAACAGTTGTACCTTTCTAAGTAAAAAATGCCTAATTGAGATTCTAAAAAAAAAAAAGAAAGTAAAACCCCAATGAATATAGTAGGTTTTTTCTTTATCCTCTACCATTGAAGTCTCATTTTTAACCACGGCACCAAATTATGTGTTTTAGTACAATCTTGATTTTGGAAGAGTTTGGTAGAATTTGATCTAGACTACAAAGTACTCTACCAGCTGAGCTATCATCAATTCCCACAATATCAAATTATTGTTAATGAAGTGGATCCTCGACCACTAAGTTACTCCTAACGACCGTCTCCCTGGCCCCATGAATTTTTACTTTTGTGTGGGATATTTTGATCGGTTTTAATACAACTTTATTGAAACAAAAGATACTCATATTGTTTAAGTCGAATAATTTTATAGTGATTACACATGTATCTTTAAGTATTAGCAACACTTATGAAAATTCCAAAAATACAATGAAAGGAATTAAAACATTGTCGTCATGTAATTGTATTTTTATATTTATTAAAAGAAAATGGATAAGAAATGCATCTCCTCTAGGGTTAGGTTTATGGTTTCCTCCTCCCCTGCTGTGAGCTTATCCACGCTGCTAATGCATTTTCTTTCGACTTTCTAAAGCCATAATCTGCCACGTGACCGTCTCTCTGGCGCCTAGTGTTACTTTTTGGCTTTCAAGGAGGTTTTCTTGGTTTTTTTGGGATGTGTATTTAGATCAGTCGTTGCTTGATTCCTTGGCTTATATGTAGGACTCGCTGAAGTTGTCACATGTTGAGACAGACAACGTGGTGGTGGTAAGTACTGAGGGCCCTGATGCAAAAGGCGATTTAGGAGGCCGCCTCGGTGGTGCCTAGGCGCCACCAATTCTTCCCCCTTTTGCCCAAATCGTCTTCCTTAGACATTTTTGGGTCTAAGCGGTCCTATATATTTTTTTTTTTATTGAAACGCCGTCGTTTTTTTACCTTAAAGCAATTTATTAAATAAAAAAAAAAAAAAAACTTAAAAGTTAAAACGCTTACTCTCCTCGTTCCAATGACAGAAAAATAAAACAAACGTTAAAACCCTCTCCCCCACAATTCGAGTTCCTCCGTCGCCTCTCTTTTCATTCCATCTTGCATAATAAAGTAACTATATGAACATTTGTAGTAAATTTGGTCTACTTTAAGTGTAAACCTTTAAATTTGACATGTGTAAAAATTAAATTTGAAAAAAAAAAGGAGGAATTCTCTAGGCGCTGCATTGGAGTCGCCTAGGAAGCCCCAAACCGCTCTGCCTTCGCTTTCCGCCTTCTGCAACCATGACTGAGGGTTCGGCGGAGAAGTCGTGCTTATATGATCGTTTTGTTTTGAAACGACCAATTGGGTTGCGGGATCTTGGAACGACGTTAAAGATGACTTCGGAGGATGAAGGGCAGTTGATGAACATAAAAATATTCACTTTCTCATTTGTTTAACGTTCATATTCTTGTGTGATCCGTGAATATTTATCATGTTTACGTGTGGCTTTATAATATATTAAATTCTTGGGTTAATTTTCCTTTTTGATAAGATTTGATGCACTTTCGGATGTTTTTGAGTTGTATTTTGAAGGTTAAGAAATTCTGGAAGAAAAAAAAAATTAAATGCACGCACTTACCGATTCTAGCCTGCAAAACGAGGTCCAAACGGGCCTGAATTGGGGCCTAAAAAAATCCCAAATTGAAGATCATTGAGTCGGAAACAAAATTCATGAAGAAGTCGAGTCAAGAAAGCAAGAGAAAACGTGTCAAAACGACGACGCAAGAAAACTGCGCACAAAAGGGGAGCACGGCCTACCCGTCGCACGAAAACTGCAGTCGGACCAGTATCGGCCCCCTTATCTCCGGTATCGGCCATGCACCGTAACAGGAGATGAATATAGGTAGATTTAGCCGGACCAGTACCAACCCGTTCGAGTCCGGCACTTCGGTCCGGTTTTCATTTCGAATTTTGTAGCCCTTTCGTATTCCAGCCGTATCTTTCTCATCCGAACTCTGATTCGAGGGATTTAAGATGTTACATGATGGTGAGGCGGCAATCTACAACTTTTGTGTTTGAGCTAATAGCTAAATATGCACGAAAGTTTCCCAGATTTGATGAAAAGGACGAGTCAGGCGCGATCGAGAGGCTCGACTCAACACTTAAAGTCTCCTTGTATTCTTATGTGTAATATTACTAGTTTACCCTTACTAAAAGGGCTAGTTTTCATATTTTATTTTCTTTTGCATTCTTATATGTCAGATTTTTAGCTAGGGTTCTTCTCTCTTCAAGAGAAGAACTAAGGTTCTTGGGGAAAGTCGTAAGAAACATTCCAAGGGAGTGACAACCTTGAAGATTTATCGACATCAATAAGCATTTCTTATCTATTTCTCTCTATTTTGATGTATTTGCAATTATTGTTTGATGATGTTAATTGTTGGGTTATTATTAATAGATTGTGAGTAGTTCTTATTATTTCCCGAAGCAAGGGAGTAGGCCGAGCTTCGATTGATGTTTGATTTATTAATTGTTGGGTTTGTAACCTTGGGTTAGGGTTTGGTTAATTTATAGTGATTTCTAGTCGAAATTTGAGCTATGCTCACAGGCTTGCATTACGATCGCTCAGCTTTCAGTGACTTGGCATTTTTTCGATTTTTTTGTGCATCTGAGAGATGATAGTCGGTCCCTAGGCTAGGGATTGCTACCCTTCCGAGGTTAGCCAACTAGATCTTGGTTGAGATCTTAGGTACTACGCCTAAGAATGGTGGGGTAGGAAATTAATTCTGGTTATTAAGTTAGTTGAGACCCTATCGGTAGGAGGGAAACCTATGGAGGAGAAGTCGTAGGGTAGAGTTGAGGGGGCATTGGTTAGATATACGAAATTTAGTTTAGTTGCGTGTGTAAAAGATACACCCCTATGCTAGTCTTCAGCATAGGAGAAGTCGGGCTTTCTTTTTCTAGTCTCACGTAACCGAAATCCCAGGGCTTGCGGTTGATTTAGGATTGATAATTCGAGTAAGTAGTCTACTGAGAACCCCTTTTACTTACCAATCCTAGGGGAATACGACACCTCAATCATATTCTAAACATATCACCTAGTTGGGGCTCTAGTTGGGTTTTATTTCAACAGATTTAACTTTATTTCTTCTCAACAATCTCTATTTTAACATTAGCCTTAATGCTTGGGTGAAACCGAGTTTCGGGGGACGTTTGCATCATTCGCCTTATTTATCATTTATTATGATCTTAGGTTTAATCCATCTTCAAACTTCATTAGCTAAACTTACAAAACAATGATTCGGTCTATTCACACGGATATCCTCCTTATGGTTCGACTTGTTACTACCATCGTTTTCTCCTGTACGCTTGCAGGGATAGGAAAACCCCCTCCTAACCTAATCATTTTGATGGGGTTTTTTAGACAAGTTCAGCAGTTGGATGTGGTTGCAGTGGGCAAGGCTATGTTCGCCTTTTTTGCAATGCAGCTGAATGTTCTAAGGTTTTGAAGAATCAACCTTGAAATTCTAACAGGGTGATGTTAGGGCTGGCACAACTTTGCGACGATCAAAAGCCGAAATCACTGGAGTTTCGCACTGTCTCATTTTGGGTGCAAATACACTGTTTTTGTAACTTGGTAATATAGAAGATGCATTTAAATAAACATGTTGTTGTAATTATCTTGGGAAATATTCTGTTGTAAATTTCCCTTGACTTACGGATCAATCTGTTGTAATTTTTACAATAAATAGTGGAAACTTGATCACCAAATTCAAGGTGAATCAAATAATTATCTTCACATGGTATCAGCAGAAAACACCCAAAAACCCTAGTTTTTCCCACCGTCGTTCCTCTCGTTCTTCTTCTCCACCTTTCCTTCTTCTTCTTCCATGCCTGACAATTCCACTCTTCCCCTCAACACCATGCTTCACCTCATCAATATCCGTTTAACCTCCTCCAATTATCTCCTTTGGCGTGACCAAGTTCACGCTATGTTAAAGTGTGATGGCCCGCATGTATTTCTTGATGATTCAGCCCCCGCACGACCTGCGTTTCTTCCCCCTGCCTCCATTGATGGCACTGCTTCCGCTACTGCCTCTTCTGCCGGTGCGTCTCTCCCCGCCGATTCGCCCACCGACGATTCTTCTTCAATCGCTGCACCAGTGGCTGCTTTTCCAAATACCGATCATCTCTCCTGGGTTCGCCGTCATGATCAGGTGCTCAGTATACTTTTCTCTTCCCTCTCGCAGTAGGCTATGGCAGAAGTCATCGGCCTCCGCTCTGCACCAGCGGTCTGGGCTGCTTTAGAAGCGGCTTTTAGTCCGAATACCTCGTCCCGCGCTAATCACTTGCGCGATGAATTACAATTCCTTCAACGTGGTTCGCAATCCGTTTCTGACTTCGGTCGTCGTTTCAAATCCTTGTGCCATCAACTCGCTGCTATCGGTTGTCTTGTGACTGAAAACGATAAGTGCCGCTGGTTTCTTCGTGGCCTTGGCCCCGAATTTTGTTCGTTCGTCGATCTTCGCTTAGCTCTTCCCATCACCCTCGGCTTCAATGATCTTCTCAGTCAGGCCCGGGATCAAGAGCTGCGTGACAAAGCTAACTCTGCCGCCGATGTCGTCCCTTCTGCTGCCGCGTTTCTCTCTTCTCATTGAGGCTCTACATCGGGCCGTGGCGGTAATCAATTTGGCCGAGGGGCTGCTGGACGTGGTTCTGGTGGTAGAAGTTTCTCTTCAAGTGGAAATGGTAATTTTTCCAATTGTTCCAGTGGCAATGGTACTTCTTCTCGTGGCAATGGCCACCGTCACTCTTATGCTGGTTTTGGCCGAGGTAATAACAATTTTTCCACCTCCTCTGGAGGCGCTCCCAGTGGTTCCGGCCAAGGCGGCTTTCGCCGCCCACCTCGGTGCCAAATTTGTCAAGGGCCACATTACCCAAACCACTGTCCAGATCGCTACTCTCGCCCATCCTCCGACAGTGCAAATTTGGCTCAAGCTTTTGGAGCTCAGTGTTCCGTAAATTCTCCTACTTCCGATTGGTACGTTGACACTGGCACGACTGCCCACATGACAGCCTCCACTACTGACCTTGATACTTTTGAACCATACTCAGGTACCTCTACCGTCATCGTTGGTAATGGTGATTCTCTTTCAATTTCTCATTCTGGTTCTCGTTTTCTTAATACTAATTTACCTTTATTAGATGTCTTAGTTGTTCCTCATATTACTAAGAATCTTTTATCTATCAGCAAACTAACCACGGATCTCCTTGTTTTTGTTACTTTCTCTAACAATTCTTTTGTTATTCAGAACTGGAACACAAAGGCAATTCTAGCAAGGGGACGGTGTAAGGATGGCTTATATATTTTAGATCGTAGCTCCAGTGCTTTTGTTGCTGCTTAAATTCCCGCAATTTACGTTCTTCTTTTGAATTATGGCATTTACGCTTAGGACACACTTCAGCTTATGTTATTTCTTTGTTAAGTAGATTAGGCCATTTAGCTGTTAACTCTATTTTACCTACGCCTCGTTTATGTTCTTCTTGTCAACTGGCTAAAAGCAAACATATTCCTTTTTCATTAAATTCTAAGCATGCTTCTCGTGTTTTAGATCTTATTCACTGTGATTTATGGGGCCCTGCTCCTGGTGCTTCATCTGATGGTTTCAAATATTACGTTGTTTTTATTGATGATTTTTCGAGATTTCCTTGGTTGTTTCTGTTACGTGCTAAATCCGATTTTTTTTATGTTTTACAATGTTTCGTATCTCTGGTCCATAATCAGTTTAACTTTAATATAAAAACATTTCAAATTGACGGTGGTACCGAATTTGTAAACAAACGTGTTTCTCAATTTTTTGCTTTACATGGCATCATTCATCGTATTTCTTGTCCTTTAACCCCTCAGCAGAACGGTAGGGCCGAATGCAAACACCGCCATATTACTGAAACTGGTCTTTCATTATTATTTCATGCTCATGTTCCTGCTACTTTTTGGCTTGATGCTTTTTCGACTGCTTTTTATATTATTAATCGGCTGCCTAGTGCTCTTCTTGATAATAAATCACCATTTGAGCTTCTATTTAATCATGTTCCTAATTAAGGTTTGTTCAAGGTCTTTGGATATCGTGTGTTTCCCTACCTTCGCAATTACACCGCACATAAGTTATCACCTCGTAGTCTTCCTTGCGTTTTCTTAGGTTATAGTAGCTCCTATAAGGGATTTAGGTGTTATGATCCTGTCACCTGTCAAATGTACATAACGCGTCATGCACAGTTTGATGAGTCGGTTTTTCCTTTTATTGATGATTCTTCTACTTCTTTTACTAATCTCGATTTCTCGAGTTGTATTGATTTTCAGGACTCATTTAAGCCTTCGCATGCTCCTCCTGACTTTCCCTCTGTTGGGCCGTCCTCACCCTCTCCATTTTGCCAGCCCACACCTGCTGATGGACCCACGCCCTCAACGTCCACTGTATTCCCCAACCCTGTTCAGGCCTCCAAGGCGGCTAGGCTTGTCCCTTCTGTTGGGCCCAATTCCCTGCCTACCTCACCTGTTGGGCCGATGTCCCTGAAGCCCACTTCGCTCCCTCTTCCTTCTGTCCAGCCCACCCCCTCGATCCCACCCTTACCCAAGCCCATCTATTCCACAGCAGGTTCCTCCTCACAGTCCCGTGACTCCATTTCACTGCACCCATGCTCTTTATGTTCACCCGACTCGTCTGCTACTCATCCGAACCCAGTTTTGCCGTCTGACTCACACCATTCACCTACTTCCGTGCTACCGGCCGACCCGCCTTCGCCAGCTTCGGCACTGCCCTCGCCATCTCCGCCTGTTTGGTATCTACTCATCCTATGCAAACTCGCACGAAGTCCGGTATTTTTAAAACACGTCATATTTTCAATATTGCTTCTACTGCTCTTCTTGCCGCACTAACATCCTCTGCAGAACCCAAAGGATTTAAATCTGCCATGAAGCTTCCTCATTGGTTAAATGCAATGCGTGACGAAATGCGTGCCTTGCATTCCAATGATACTTGGGAGCTTGTTCCTCGTCCTCCTCAAGCAAACATGGTTGGTTCCAAATGGGTCTTCCACATGAAATACCACTCTGATGGTTCCATCGAATGTCATAAAGCCCGTCTGGTCGCCCAAGGGTTCACTCAAATTCCTGGTTTTGATTTCTCACACACCTTCAGCCCTGTAGTCCGTGCAGCCACTGTTCGTATCATTTTCGCTCTTGCTACTCAACTCTCTTGGCCCCTGCACCAGTTAGACGTAAAAAATGCCTTTCTTCACGGTGTTCTTGACAAACTCCAGGTTTTATCGATCCACGTTTCCCTAATCATGTTTGCAAATTAAAAAAGGCTATGTACGGTCTTCGTCAGGCGCCTCGTGCATGGTTTGAGCGTTTTAATTATTTTCTTCTTTCTTTAGGTTTTATTCGTAGTCGCTCTGACACTTCCCTTTTCTTTATTCATCGGCCCCAATTTACTATATTTTTATTATTATACGTTGATGATATTATTGTTACAGGTAACAATCCCGCGGTTCTTATTGCTTCATTGCTCGTGTAAATTCTGAATTCGCATCAAAGACCTTGGCCAACTCAATTATTTCTTGGGCTTGGAAATCTCTCATACGCCCACCGGCCTCTTCTTGGGCCAAGCCAAATATGCCCATGATATTCTCTCTCGGGCTCAACTTCTTGATTCTAAGCCGGTTTCCACTCCGTTAGCTGCTGGCGATTGTTTGACCAGCTCCGGTGAACCCTTCCATGATCCCACTCTCTTTCAGTCCCTTGTTGGTGCGTTGCAATATTTGACGATCACTCATCCCGATCTCTCCTATACTATCAACCACGTCAGCAGTTTCTACAGCAGCCTACAATTGAACATTTTTCAGTTGTCAAACGCATTCTTCGCTATGTCAAGGGCACCGTTTATTATGGTCTATCCTTCACTCGCTCTGCGGATTCCTCCATACTGGGCTATTCTGATGCTGATTGGGCCCGCTGTGTCGAGACTCGACGTTCCACCTATGGTTACTCGATTTTTTTGGGGGGCAATTTAGTATCCTGGAGTGCCAAAAAGCAACCTACTGTTGCACGCTCCAGCTGTGAATCCGAATATCGTGCACTTGCCACCACTGCTCAAGAGATGGTTTGGCTCTCCCAACTCCTCTCCGAGCTTCGTGCACTGCCGTCTTCTCGTCTGCTTTTACTCTGTGATAATAAGAGTGCACTGTTCCTCAGTCAAAATCTAATCGCCCACAAGCATGCAAAACATATTGACATTGACTGTTATTTTATTCGTGAGCTCGTAGCTGTGAAAAAGTTGGAGACTCGATTTGTTCCTTCCCATCTTCGGCTGGCAGACGTTTTCACCAAAAGTTTACCCCGTCCTTCTTTTGAGCTTCTTCGTTCCAAGCTCTGTGTTGTCCTCAATCCCACACTTCGCTTGGGGGGGGGGGGTAATAGAGAAGATGCATTTAAATAAACATGTTGCTGTAATTATGTAGAAAATATTGAGTGTACAAATAGGATAGATTTTTATACTTATCTTGGGAAATATTCTATTGTAAATTTCCCTTGACTTACGGATCAATCTGTTGTAATTTTTACAATAAATAGTGGAAACTCGATCACCAAATTCAAGGTGAATCAAATAATTATCTTCACACTTGGGCACATGACATAACAAATTGGAAAGGCTATTGGGGGTGATGGGGGTGGTGTTGGAGGTAGACACCCCTAGTGTGATTGGGAAATACCTTCGGATCTGTGTGTTCGTCGGTACGATGCAACCCTTGTGTTCGTACTTTTCCGGTATGAAAAAGCTTTCGGTTTTTTGCTATGTCTGTGGCAAACTCGATCATGTGGAAAGTGACTGCATGCTTGTGGCTGATGCAAAGGAGAGCAAGATGGAGGTACCAAGACAATTTGGACCATGCTTGTGAGCTAATAGGCAGGGTCTCTCTACCATGGGGACGGTGGAAAGTCTGGTTTGGGGGAGAGATTGACTTCTGCATCGAGCCATCATGGGCAACCAGTCGAGCACCGGGACCAACGTACTTTGTAAGGAACGACAGGAGGTTTCGGATGAGGATTCAGTGGCTGTTGTTTATGTGTCGTGACAACAACTGAAGTGGGGTTTCTTATACCTCTGCTTTGAATCCTATTACTAGGGACTGTTCGCATGATGCTGTTGGGAAAAGAGTGTTGCTCTGGTTGGTAAGGTGGTGTTAAACGGTGTGATCTCGATAGAGATGGTTGACCGGTCTCTGCTGAGTTTTAGCAGCATGAAGGTTACCGGTGGTGGATTATGGGATTGGAAGGGAAGACGTGGCGGTTCTACTTTACTGCTTTAAGTGGAGGTTGCCTTGTGCTAGTGGCAGGTGCGTTCGAGAGATCATTGACTTATGTGGGTGGAATAGGGGTCGCAAGCGGGTCTGTAAAAGACGGCATTAGCTGAAAGGGACTACTAGCAAAGGTAGTTCGGGTGAGTCTACCAAAGAAGAAGAAGGGTAAAAGGTGGTTGTATTGCAAAGATGGTGATGTCGGTGGACATGAAAAGCGTCTGCGGCTCACGCCATTGGAGATTGTGGGTCTGGTTGTTTCAATGGTTCCTCTAGAGACTGATGTTCCATTTGTTTCGACGGTGTCTGGTGATTCCCAACACCGCCAGTTATCATGAATTGTATTGTTTCGAATGCGTAAGGGCTTGGGAATCAATACGCATTTCGAAATCTCTAGCCGCTGATTGCTAGTAAGGATCCCACTATTTCGTTTAATTGTGAGTCAAAGTTGTCGTATGTTTCCTGCTCTCGTTTTCGGTCTCTATTTTCTTTTTCAGGAATGTCTCATGTTAACCACATGGGTCGTAATTTTAATATACTTTTGTATTCTAAGGGCCATGTGGATCATGTTGTATATTATTGTCTCTAAAATGGTGTTTTACGAATTTCTATGGTAATCATATTTCGCACTTACGGAACAATCTTGGATGTTATTGCGGCGCCTGTTTGATATTACTGAATTCAATGACTTGTCTGGGGTCATTGGGGGACTTCAATGAAATTTTATATAATTAGGAGAAATTTGGTGGGGTTGATCGGGTGGTCTCTCATATGAATTTGTTTAGCAATGTTCTATCTGATATTGGTATTCAAGATTTGGGTTGTACGGGTGAGTTCTTTACCTGGTAAAATCAAAGGCGTGATGGGCAGTTTATTTTGGAGATATTAGATTGGTTCGTCACAAACTTGAGTTGGGGGTTGATGTTTCCTATGGCATCATTCACCATCTTGGATTATTTTGGCTAAGATTGTAGGCTCGTGTGCATTACCCTTTATCATATGCATGTGGTTTCTTTGGTATGACACCTGACGCATCGGTTTCTAACCTAGTGTTCCGCAAGTGTACGGATGTAGGTGTAGTAACGATAATCAAGGTCGATCCCACAAGGAATAGTTTTAGGTAGTTTGATACCTCAATACTCTAGGAATGTCCTAACTAGATACTAGGTTGTAAAAGGTTGATTTTAACAAAAACTGAGGAATTTAACGAATAACTATGTTACTTATGACTTGGCAAACAAAAAGAACTAACAATCAATGAGAAAAGGGTATCATAGGGTCTCGATTTCAGGATATTACTTCAATGTTGAATATGATTAACCTATAGATTTACCAATTCTAGTGTTTATTAGGCGGCACGGCAATAATCTAACCCTTCTCTCGAAGCGATTAAAACGTTGATTAATTAAGCTAATTACCCTCTCGAGTCAATTAAACCTAATAACTCCCAAACGATCCCAAGCCACGGCCTACACAGTCATAGACAACTGCGCTCTATGTCATAAGTCTGATAACGATTCCCTCCTCTCGAAGCGGAATTGCTAAACTAAATTACTAGATCTAGGTGATCAAGCTAAATCTAGTCATAAGCACAAACATAGAGATAAACACATAAAGAATGTAATCAATAAATCAAAACATAAGTCAAAATATTGTCATAATAATCCCTACTCTCTAACCCTAGGACACAAATAGCTTAGCTACTCATGCCTAGCAATAATCCAATACAAGATTCTACGAAAAACATTGTAAAAGATTAAACTAGGAAAGAACGACTAAACCCGGATGAATCCGTCTAGATGATCTTCGTCTTCTTTGTCCTCCAAGACTTCTTCTAGGTAGAATGATGATGTAATTGATGTAATTGATGTTCTTGATGTTTTCTATCTGATTCCCCTGATTTCTAGAGCTTGGGGTCCTTTTTATAGAGTTGGGGACGAATCCTTGGGAAGATAGGATCAAAATCCTACTAAAACAAGGAAACTTTCGTAGAAAAGGCTTTCTGACACGGCCGTGTTGGCATTGTGACGCGGCCGTGTCCGTTTTGCTCAGGCAGATTTTCAGGTCTGACTTCCAAGGGTCTTCCGGTCATTTTTGGGATTTGTCCCTTTCAGAAAAAAGTTGTAGCCCTTTGAATCAGATTTCTAATGCCACTAATTTCACCTTAATCGGAGTTGTAGATCTCAAGATATGGCCAAAATACGAGAGGTATGTCAAGCTGACAGAAAACTTCACTTTCGGGACACATTTTGACGCGGCCATGTTGGTTATTGACGCGGCCGTGTTGGTTGGCAGTGCATTTTTCCATGTTCTAGGACACTTTTGAAGCGGCCGCGTTCATATTTGACGCGGCTGTGTTGGCCCTTTTGCTCCTTTAACTTCCTTTTCATCCGTTTTAACCCTATTTGGCTTGTTTCTTCTTCGAACTTTATCCAAATGGAATAAAATTACCTAATTAACTTCAAAAAAAGTCGAAACACGTCAAATGACCCAAATATTATTAATATAAATAAATGCCGGTCAAATATGCACGTAAATGATATAAAATATGATCCTAAATCGACCTAAGTACATGCATAATTAACGTGTATCAACACCCACCCCGTTTTTTCTTTGAGCACGCTTGGCTATTAGAAAATAGATTCTTTTAAGGAAACGGAGGCGGTGTGGAATGGTTTGCATAGCTCTTTGGCACTCAAACTGAATGTAACTCATTATTTTCTACAACATTAATCCTCAACCCGGCTTGGTAGCTAGAAGCGTGAAGCGAAAGCAAAAATCAGATGGAGGCCTTAGTTTTCCAAATTTGAAGGTGTTTAACCTCGCCATGCTTAGCAAGCAAGCATGTTGGTTGCTTGTTAACCCTTCCTCGCTATTATCTACGCTTCTTAAGGCAAAATATCATCCACATGACTCTTTCTTAGAGGCTGCTGATGAGGTTTTGCCATCTCTTACATGACGAGGCATTATTGATGGACATCATGTTATTCTTCAAGGCGGCCGTTGCATAATCTTCTCTGGCCTCTCGAACCGAACATGGCAAGATAAATGGGTTCTTTCCCTACCTTATTTTCTCATACATATTCCGCCAATTTCACTCCTGCCTGATTCTTCCGTCAACAAGCTTTTGGATGCCAACATGGGTACAAGAAATTCGGATTTGGTTTGCTCTATTTTTTGGAAATGTGAAGTTGTTGTTATCCTCTCAATTCTAATCCGGAACCCATGTGGTTCTAATAGATGGGTCTATCATTTTACAGGTACTGGTAAATTTACGGTCAAATATGCATATCTTAAAGTTATGGACTATCCTAAAGCTTTGCTTGATTTTCCATCTCATCCTTCACATAGCTCTTAACTGCATCATGTTAGGAAGAAGCTTTGGGAATTTTGCCTTCCAAGCCATATCTTACATTTTCTTTAGAGATGTCGTACCAACACATTGTTAACGTGTAAAAACCTTGCTCCACGTCATCTCCCATTTTAGCTAAATTTTCCATTTCGCAGCACTCCAGAGTATAGCTCTGTACATCATTTTTTCACTTGTCCTGAAATAAATTCTATTTGGCGAGTTGTTGGTCTCCTCGAATTTGTGACCCAATTTATGTAGGATCTCTTTCATCTATTGATGCTTAACATCTTTCTATTCAAAAACTCACATGTTATTGAATATTTTGTAGCTTCGTGAGTTTTTACATATGCTTATCATATCTTTGGTTTCTATAATGTTAAGCAACTAACATGATTCGATGACTCATCTTGAACGAAGTTGTGAACGATTGGCTAACCCCATGCTTTGACTTATGCCTGCTTCAGGGTTCCGTTTTTATTTCGATGGTGGTGTCTCGTTTGCACGAAATGTGTCCCACGCTGAAGTATGTATCTATGATGAGAAGGGTACTTTTATTCGCGCCGCAGTTCGTTCTTTTCCAAGAATTTGTAGTGCTGAGTTTGCTAAAATGCTTGTTCTATGCGAGGCTCTTACGCATGCACATGATCTTCAGTTGGTCATTTTTCATGTTCGGGGCAATTCTAGTGTTGTTATTTTGGCTGCAATGGATGAAGCAGATTGCTCTTCGGAATGTCTTCCTACTCTGCTATCTACTAAAGATCTTTTCCTTACTTGGCCCAAGAAGAAGTTAGTTTGACGAAATCATGCGGGTTGGGCCGTTATCGGGCCAACCCAATAAGGCCCAAACCGTTAAGGGCTAACCCAAACCCACCTATTAAGCTGGTTAGTTTGAAAATCTTAACCCGATCACCAACCATTAAAAACTCGATAATCTAACCCGACATGATAAGTCTGTCAATACTTGCATACACATACATGTCATTGTTTTATTCAGGGTTAAAAGTCGTATTTTACGATTATTGGACGAAGGAACAAGTTAAAGAAGGAAAAATCGATCTACAACGGTCTGAACTGGTCTGGAGAGTGAACCGGCAAAGAACCGTCGCAACCGTGAAACGCAAAGGCTCACGGCCGCGACAAAAAGTGGCTAGAATGAAGATTCAATACTGACCATGAATCACGACCGCGACAATCATGTCTCGCGGTCGCGACAAAAGTTATGTTTTAAGGTTGGTTTTTGTTAAGGTTGTGACGACTGCGAGGAGTATTGTGCGCGGCCGCGATAAAAGTCCCCTTTTTTAGAGATTTCCTACTCCAAGTAGTTTTGAAGCCTAGAACCCCAAGATTCATCCCGAAGCTTATAAAAAGTCATTCAAGCTCAAGTTTTAAGAGATCATCTCATACTTTTACATACTTTGAAGTAGAAGGCGTGAGAGCAAGGATTGACGAGCAAGACGAGACGAAGATCGAAGAGCCGACTACTCGGGTGTAATTATTTCTTTTCTAGTTTTTAAATTCATTATATGTTTTCTTCGAATTATTGTTTTTGATTTGATAGTAGGCATGAGTAGCTAAACTACTCGTGTCCTAGGGTTAGAGAGTAGGGTTTTACAATAATGTTTGATTTTATCTTTTAGGTTATAAACTCCAGTTTGTGTTATCAATCTATAAGTTTGTTCTTATTTTATGATTGATCATAATCTGATCAATTAGATTTAGTTTAATCGTTTAACAATTTCGCTTCGAGAGAAGAGAGTTGTTAATAGACGTACAACGTATAGCGTGGTTGTCTATGACCGTGTAGGCAAAGGTTAAGGGGCTTTTGGGAGTTGTTAGGATTAATTGACTCGAGAGAGAACTTGTTCTAATCGATATACAATTTAGTCGCTTCAAGAGAAGAGTTAAGTTAATTAAGTGCCACCTAATAGATATTAAAACAGGTTAAAAGTTTATAAGTTAGAGATTAATCATTCATCAGCGTAATTCTTGAAATCGACGCCCTAGTATTCATTATCTTTGATTAGAAATCACTTTTTGTTAATTAATTCATCTAATAGTTTGTATGCAATATAGTTTGGTATAAATCAGTCTTTCCAAATTTCTAGTATCTAGTTAGGATAATTCTAGATAATCAGGGTAGGGAACTACGTAAACTTATTCTCTGTGGATCGATCTTGACTTCCACTATATACATCTGCACCTATACACTTGCGGTAATTAAGGGTTAGGATTAGAGTCTGTCAAGTTTTTTATGGAAACCATAGAAAACTTAATGTGAAGAAACAAGAAGCTGATTTTGATGGAATTGAAAATTGACGATGGGTAATCAGAGCTTCGTGCTAATAACGTGTTGTAGGAAAATAGAAAAGAAGAACAATAAAAGAGGCAAAAGAGAGATACGGAATAATTAGGGTTCTCTTATTCATCAAATCCCCTTTATATAGGTTGTCAAATACAAGGGTTTCACAATTATATAATGTTTAGTGAATACCTAAATTGTCGTTCATCAATTACTTTTAACGAAGGCACACTAATTGTATTTTTCTTTCAACATGAACTTTATTTTATTTTATCAGCTTAACTGATAATTGCGGGATCTACTATTTGAATTATGTGATTATATAAGATATATTATTTAAATAGTATATTATATGTGAGTCTTATTGAATAACAATGATTGATTTATATTGTATTATATTGGATGAATCCGTAGTTGTGAGTAGAGCTGGAAAAATCGGCCTAGCCCAATGGGTTAGCCCAGCTCGCCCGATATTTTAAGTTGGATAGGCTTTAGGAATGTAAGCCCAAAGTACCATTGGATTCAACAGGCCCGACCAGATTGACCAAAAGTCCTCGGACCATGGAACGACTCGAAAATCTTAGTATATTTAAGGGGATGTGCTTGACTGGGCTCAATAAAATTTGGCGTGATGAAATTTTTGGTTGGCCCGATCTAACCTGATATATGATGTTGATGGACTCGACTTGACTGGACGGGCCAGTGCCATCTTTAGTGGTGAGATGTGATATAAATATTTAATTAAGATATAATAATTGATTTATAAAAAATATATGAATGAAATTGATAAAATAAATACTTCCTCTATTCATAAATAAGTGTCATTCTTGAAAAAATTATTCTTTTTCACAAAATAGTGTCTCATTCTAGCATGTTTTGCATATTTCTTCTAACATTGTCCTAGCTAAATTTAAGGAAATCTTCATATAGATCTTATATTATTATAGAAATAAGGTGTCGAGAAATTTATGGTAATAAAAAGAATGGAGTTGAAATTGTTCATTTTATAATTTTATAAATATAAACTGACATGAAAATTTAAAATAACATTTATTTATGAACGGATAAAGCATAATTTATGTGTAGAACGTGGAAAAATAGTTGTAAAAACATAAACAACTCAATTTTTCGTTATCTATTTTCAGTAAGAAATCATGTTAACTGATGATGTCATCTCTTTTAACTGCTGTAAAGCATCGGAAATTCATGATAAATTATTGGTGGTACTGTCATGTCATTTCTGTTAGGAACACTTGATATCCAATTAAAAAATTGGCCGAATCGAAAATATCTTTTTATCTTGTTCTTATCTTCTTCTTCTTTTCCTAATTAAAATAGTAATTAATTGATACTACTACTGGATTATGATATCAACTCAATATTAACAAAAAAATATTGCCATATCCCATAGTATCTCGTTGCCGCACATTGGTTGCCATTAACTGAAAAGAATAATAATAAGTTAATAACACGTGAATCCTGTAACTCAATTTATTAATAGAATATACTGCTTGCCGTAATTGTTTTTCTTTCTTTTCTTATTATTATTATTATCCGCAAATCTATGAATAATTACGTACATTAAATAATCCGCAAAAATATATGCTGAATATGATCCACAAGAAGCCAAAAAATAGTAAAACTTGATTATCACCTCGCGACTACATGCACAACAAGCAATGAATCGGAAAAAGCACGAACAACTACCTTCGTCTTCGAAATAAACAATAAAACTAGTGTCGTCTCTGAATCAATATCATCAATCTTCTTCAAATTTTGTCTGAATTGAGATCATCAATTTCTATCAAACTTCGTCTCAGACGCTTGTCAATCACAACAATATTCAAAGCCAAAAATCCTTAAGAAACCAGGAGATTGGAGGCCGCATAAGGCTTGGGAAAACGAGGAAGACCCATCTAAAAACAAAGATCAAAGGCCACACAAGACGTGAAAAGTCGCATAAAGGCGCGGAGAAATCTCACAAAGACAAACCTGAGAAGACGCACATAGGAGCGAAGATCTCACAAAGACAAACTTGAGGAGAGGAAAAAACAAACAAAAACAAGATGAAACAAAACAAAATCAAAATAAATAATCAATAACATGTTAAAAGTATTCCTCCATCCTCATATGATTGGAGAATGAGGGACAAGGGCAGGGGGGAGGGGAGATCTAAACTTTTAAGAGATGCCGATAATGAAGGAAGAAGGAGGTTAGGGGTTTTTTTTCCAACCGAGAAGCTATCAGAGGTGTATTTTTAAGAATTAGTATTGATGTTCTTTTTCTACTTTTTTCCAAATTCTATAAATAAAAGTAGAACTGAAAAATATTCTGCTTATACCGTGAAAAAATCAAAACTAGTCATACACACTAGTGTCCATATTTACTCTAATAACTTCAGAAATTAAATTTATTCGGAGGTTTATCCATTTTGAGGATAAAATTCATCGATGATCACTTAAGTTGCTAGAAATCATCATATAACTCGCATGTGACGATTTATTTTGGGATTTTCCTGTTGAACCGCTAATGTGGTTAAATAATGCCAAGATGTCCACGCCACGTCACTTTAACCATTTTTCGGTTCATAAATTCAACAACGGGTTCAAAATCTCTTGCATAAAATTAGCAATGAGACTTTTTAAGATAAATTGGATTTGGTGCAAATTGGTTCGAATTGGAGTGCTGTCAAAATCGTTTTGGTCAGGACATTTTAAATGGGTTGGGCCATATGTAGATTCGAAATATCATCGGGTGTAACAAGACTGCCTGATTGCTAAAAGTTCAATAGACCACGGGCCAACTCGAAAATCTCAGTATATTTAAGGGGAATAGACTGTGATGGACTCGATAACTTTAGGCTTGATGAAATTTTCAGACTGATCCGACCTAACCCGACATGATTTTGACCCAATGAACTGAGTCCAACCGGACCGGACTATTCAAATTACCACATCTACTAAATTGTGAACTCTTATAGTGAATAATAATAATAATAATAATAATAATAATAATAATAATAAAAGTTTAAAAAAATCATTCTTCCTCCATCCTCTCAATCTTCTCAAACTTTAGATCTCTGCTTCCTTCCTCCCACATCCTTCAATCATAGGAAGATGGAGAATACTTCTAACTGACTATTGATTATTTATTTTGATATTGTTTTTGTTATTTTTGTTTTTCCCATTTCCTCAGGTTTATCTTTGTGAGATTTATCCTCGCCTTGCACGGCCTCCAATTTCCATTTTATGATGGATCTTCTTGGTTTTTCACGCATTGTATGGTCCCTAACCTCCGGTTCCAATGGATCTTTCAACTTTCTTTTATTGTTATTACTCTATTAGTCATGCAAACAGTCACGATATGCCGGGAAACTTTTATTCGCTGAGCACAGAATGATGATTTGCAGATATCTTTCTTTTTTTTTTTTTTTCGTATGTTTAAAATGCTGCATGTTTTTACTTTATACATCTTCTTCCCCCATACTAGAGTTCTTTATAATTACCGATTCTTTTACTTTATTATTATTATTAATTACAACACCAACAAGCTTCACTATTTTGCGTTATGCAATATAGCCGTTTTTATCTGATCGGTCATGCATGTTTGGTCTTTATGCCGAAACATGCGATGTAACTAATATGTACATAAAAGTTAATTTGTGACCAAATCAGCCTAATTAATAACAACTTGAACTCACAAAATAACAAAAGCAAAGGTGGACAAATCAATAATTTGACAAAATAAAATGTAATCAAGCGTTCAACAAGTTAAAGTAAAAAAATAAATAAATATTTGATTAATTGGTCATAAAAATTAGTAAATAAAGTACAATATGGAAAATAAAATTCTAGTACAAAACAAAATAACGAATCAAGTCACAACCACTTTTTTATGTTCAAATTGTTAAATTATTCTAAACTTATATCTCTAATTTCTTGATTTACTCGGATACACTTGTGATTAGTTATTTTAATATTAGCAAGGTTCTTATTTGTCTCAAGTTTAGTGGTGTAATTCTTTATGTGATCCATTTTAAACGTTCAAGACCTATTCAAAGAACATAAAAATTAAATTATTGTCTAATTTAAGTCGCCGAACGTTAGTTCTAGAGCTAATTTGTGCATGCAAATCACCAAACCAAATCCCAACCCACCCTCCCCCTCCCTCCCCACCCACAAAAAAGTAGCACATTATTGACATAATTTGATATGTATTGATGTTATCGTCTCATACGCAAATTACGTATAAATTAATTAAATCGTTGTAAAAGATATTGTATAAGTATAAAAGATTCGGAGAAGTAAAAGCAAAATTGGATGGGCAACAATTATTAATTTGAGAGTGCAAGAAATGATTTCCGCATTTTCTTTTTGTTTTTAAAAAGCCCATGTTTATTAATTCCATAATCTAGTGGGCCTTACTGACCACAGCTCGAGTCACTATATATCTCACCCTTCTTCTTCTTACACCAATTTCTCACTTTCTTTCTTGTCTTAAACAAATATGTTTTTCCCCATGGAGTCCGCATCTAATTATCACGACCTCTGGTTCTTGTTTCCTCTAATAACAGTAATCACTCTGACAATCTTGCTCATCCTTAAAGCAGTGAGAATTAGGGTTTGGTGCAATTGCGAGATCTGCAAAACGTACATGGAATCTCGCTGGTCTCTCCAGTTCACAAATCTCTGCGATTGGTACACTCATCTCCTCAAACATTCACCCACTCGGACAATCCATATCCACGTCCTCGACAACGTTATTACAGCCAATCCTGATAACGTCGAATACATGCTCAAAACCAAGTTCGATAACTTCCCCAAAGGGAAAACCTTTTCTTCAATCCTCGGTGATTTTTTGGGACGTGGCATATTCAACGTCGATGGAGATTCATGGAGGTTCCAGAAGAAGATGGCGGCTCTGGAACTGGCCCGTGTTCCAATTCGGGCTTACGCTTTCGAAGTCGTGAAGCATGAAATTGATCGTCGATTGATCCCGCTTCTGGAGTCCGTTTCTGGTAAGGACGAAGATCTCGATCTGCAGGATGTTTTCCGGAGGTTCTCGTTTGATTGTATTTGCAGATTTTCGTTTGGGTTAGACCCGAAATGTCTGGAGTTGTCACTGCCGTTGTCGGACTTCGCAGTTTCGTTCGATTTAGCGTCGAAGCTATCGGCGGAGAGGGCCATGACGGCGTCTCCGCTCGTGTGGAAGATGAAGAGATTGTTCAATATCGGCGGCGAGAAAAAACTCCGGCGGTCCATTAAGATCATCAACATGTTAGCGCAGGAAGTTATCCGGCAGAGAAGAAAATTCGGGTTTTCGGGTCAGAAGGATCTGTTGTCACGGTTCATGAGTAGTGTAAACGACGATGTCTATTTGAGAGATATAGTGATAAACTTTCTGTTAGCCGGCCGCGACACGGTGGCTTCAGCTCTGACGAGCTTCTTCCAGGTGATGGCGCACCACCCGGAAGTCGAGGCAGTGATACTCGCCGAAGCGGATCGCGTGATCGGAGAAGATAAGGGTCCCAATAGCTACGAAGAAATGAAGGGGCTTCATTATCTGCATGCAGCAATATACGAGAGCATGAGATTATACCCACCGGTTCAGTTCGATTCAAAGTTCTGTTTGGAGGATGATATTTTGCCAGATGGGAGTTTTGTGAAGAGGGGGACTAGGGTTACGTACCATGCTTACGCCATGGGAAGAATGGAAGAGATTTGGGGGTCAGATTGCGAGGAATTCAAGCCGGAAAGATGGTTGAGAGAAGGGGTTTTCTGCCATGAAAACCCTTTTAAGTATCCCGTTTTTCAGGCCGGGTTTAGGGTCTGTTTGGGGAAGGAAATGGCTCTGGTTGAGCTCAAAAGTGTAGCGATTACGTTGCTGCGAATGTATCGAGTCGAGTTGGTTCAGTTCGGGAAGGCTCCCCGGTTTTCGCCCGGCCTGACCGCGACTTATCGCGATGGTTTACGGGTTTTGGTTCGGGATCGGTCCTGATCAAATGGAAAAAAAAGGATCTAAGTATGTAAATATTGCTGTTAATTCTTCTCAAGTTTCATGTTTTTAAGCGATCCAGTATGGTCACCAATTTACAGTCACACAGGGACTAAAATTATTTTAGTCCTATAACCTTTTTTGCTCGTACATTTTCCATTCTAAAAATAGTTGAAAATTCTAAAAATAGTTGAAAATTTAATTTAGATCCGTAATTTAAGAAATTGTTTGCAATAAGTCTTTTTGTCGCCGCAGGTGCCATATAATTTAAAAGCAGCCGAACTTTGCTGCCACGTGACTAATACGAGCATTTTTCTGATTAATTTAATTGCCGAATGTGAAAAAAAGATCAATTACAAGTAATTATTCAAATTATGGGACTAAATTAAACTCTTAACTAACTTTAGAACAAAAAATATAGGAGCGGAAAGTTATAGTAGAGGCAAGGCACAAATAGTAGTGTAGATTTATGTACAATTTAGTGGGCGCAAGCTAGCTATATATCTATAGGGATTCATTTTGTGGGATCCAGTGGTTTCTTTGTCGGTTAAATTTTGAATGTTCATAAAAATGTTGTAAAGGTTACTTATATTCTGAATTTAAGATGATATAAATTGGTTGAGGATTTAGGTCAGCCTTTTTACAAGGTCGTTTTCTTCTAACAGAACTTGCAACTTTCCAACAGAAAATTTATGAGTTAGGTTGTGTTTGTGTTTGCTTATTTAAGTAAATTTATGCTTTTGTCTTAGGTTGAGATGAAAAAGTAGATGAAATTATTTATTTTAAATGATGTTCCATCTTGAAATCCAGTTCTATTAAGACATGACATGTATTTAAAATAAAATCATGAAACAGCAAATGTCACCTAATAAAATCTGAAGTTGAAATAGGTATACTACTCGAAATAGGTGGTCTTAATTGATGAAAATGATTGCTTCAAATTCAAATATGATTCTTGATAAATCTGAAGGTCCATCCAATGAAAATGGTAATAGTAATAATAGTTACTGTAATTATTTTTTTTCAGATACTATCTACTTTTACAGCTTATTTGGCAACGGTAATAAGAATGAAAAAATAAGTAATTTAGACTTAATCGTCCGTTTGACAGTTCATACATCATATCTTCACAATACAAAGGGGATTGATAGATCGATGTCCATGATTAGCCCATATGTGCTATCTACCGAATTGAATAAATAGCTTCTACCCACTTATCTTATCCACTATACACCCTATCAAATAAATAACGTATTAAGTTATCTAATGATAGCTACTACATAGTTATTTAATATTACATTCATCCCTCTCTAATTTGTCTACTTTTCTTTTCGGTTAGTCCCAATCTAATTTGTTAACCCATAAATAACAAATTTCTCTCACAATCTCCACATTTGAAAAAGTCAAAGATTCCACAAAATCTGTGTTTTTTTAATCTCCGTGTTCGATCAAGATAGGCAAATTGAGCCGGGACGAAGGGAATGCATTCTATCAAATGAATCCCTAATTTAAAGTATTTTTTGTAATCTCTGATTTTATCACTTTGTCAAAAGTTAAAAGAACCCTAGGTACTCTCTTATATGACTTGGTCTATATGACAATGTTGGGTTCAATTCCTTCCAGCTCCACTGTCCCAACTAATTGACAGAGTTGAAAAGCAAGATGGAGCATCTCGTTTTATAACCAACATAATAAAAATTGGGTAATGATTCGTGGTCAGAAACCAGTTAGATTTTTTTTCTTAATTTTTATGTTAAATTATTTTTTAAATTATCAATTATCCTTATGTTGGATTACTATAGTGTTGGATTAGTATCTGTAAAAGAAGAAAAAAAAAAAGACAAATATAATAGCGTAAGTGAACGCTAGTTATCTAAAATGAAAGTCAACATTTAATTTTTTTCTGACAGTATTTCCATATATAGCACTTTGCTTATTTAAAAAAAAAAAAAAAAAAAAAAACTTTTTGGTCAGCCAAATTTTGGATATTTAGCAAGGCCCATAAAAGTTTATGTAATTTTCTAGAATAAATTTGTGGCTGGTATTATCTGCACATGCTGAATGTGTAGTAAAAAGTGATAGAATTGAGAGCTTTTATAATGCCCCATAATTCATTTGAGGTCCCATAGTACAACCAAGCTCATACACATGAAATGTCCTAATTTGAACTTTTTATACATTCAATGTATATATGCATGTGAAACAAATCTGGTTCAGTGTCCCTTCATCACATATTCCAGTTGAGTCATGTATCTTTTGTCATAATTCTTTTGTCTCATAATTGTATCACTATTGTACCACACATTACCATTCATGATAAATACTCCCTCCGAGTTAACTTCTCACAGTTGATCGAAAACGGATGTTAAAAAAATGTAAATTTTGTGGAATCTTTGACTTTTTTAAAGGTGGAGATTGAATGTGAATATTTTGAGGATGAAGATTGTTGTCTTTAATTACTATTTATGGGTGTGAAAAGTTAAGTAAGACAGACCGAAATAAAAAATGTGACAAGTTAACTGGGACGGAGGGAGTAGTTTATAAATGATATTATGCATGTGTTATGTAATACTAATGCGATTGTAAAATGAGATGTTCCTTGTACCTCTTAATTTTCTAATCAAACCTAAAGAGACATTTAAAAACGGAGGTAGTATTATGTACCTATATTTATCTTGGTTTCCTAGAATAATTAAATAGGGATAAAGTTGGGAGTAAAACACTCTAACGGTATTTAATTTAAAACAAAATTGAACCTCTAAAACATTGATTAAAAAGGATATGAGGGGTTACGTGCATAAGTATCCGTTTAGTTAGACATGTGATTAGTTGATCATACATGCATCGTCAACTGGTTTATGATCAGTGGATCTACTTCAATTGAAATCGGGATAAAATTATTTTTGGTCCCGTAAATTTTTAATTGTATAATTTTAATTCTAGAAAAAGTAAAATCTTCAATTTAGTCTCATAACATTAGAATTTATCTGCATTTCATCCATTTTTCACCGTCGGTGACCAATTTGGGCGGAAAACGCACGTACCAGTTGCATTCTTATATTTTCCAGTCGAATTTTAAATACGTTGTACCATAAGCTTACATGGAAAATAAAAAATAAAAAAAATTAAATTAAAAGTCGATCGAAAAATATGCTCACATGACCGGCACATGCAATTTTATTTTTCAACCAAAATGATCAAGGGCAGCAAGAAAAGGACTAAATTTGACTAAATTCAATAATTATGAGACTAAATTGAATGTTTCACTTTTTTAGACTAAAATTGTACGAGTAAAATCGATCCAGTTTAATGTAAATACGCTATGTTCTGGGAAACAAAAAAGATAATTACTAATGACAAATATAATTTTCAAAAATTAGTCTGTGCAAAATTCATGCATGTTATGATCAAGAACCTTATATTGTAAATCAGTCGTTTTCTTCTATAAAATAAATCAATTCAAAGTTCTAGTTAAAAAATTAAAAGAAAAAACTGAAAGTATACAACCAATTAATAATAATTACAAATACACTCACAATTTATTTATTTTTTATTTTGGCCTTACAATTTTCAAAAACTTCCCTATACCCTGGGGATTTATGCAAGTATTTTCAAACCTTTTATAATAGTCTTACTCCATTAGCATGCATTTAGCTATATATCTCTTCCTTTTCCAATTTGCAAATCATATCCTATTTTAAGTACCAACCCCTATGGTAAAAAATAGTATCAATCCCGTGCGATACACGAAAATTTATTTGAAAAGTAATAATATAATTAAACTAAATAATCTAATATTAAAAATGGAACCATTGTCTTCTAACCGAATAATACTTGAGCAGTTTTAATTAAACATATAAAATTTATAGGGTTATATCATTTTGTAACATATGTTAGGCATGTTTTTTAGTTTCTTATCTAAACTCACATCTTGTTTTTCCCGATCGCATATTATAAACTAAGCGTTTTTCTACTTTTGCAATATCTAGCAGCAATTTCCGGAGAAAAAAGTAAAAAATATTAAAAATATGAAAATTATTTTTTAAATTCTCAAAATTCTTTAAAATGTCAGGAATTTATTTACAAAAATATATATATTATCATGAAAAGTTCAAATAATTTTGATATTCTTACTTTGAAATAATTTTTATATTTTATAAATTATTTTAAACTTTGTAAAAAATTTAAATATTTTAAAGAATAACTCTAACATTTTATAGATACTCTCATATATCTTAAATGAAATTTTAGAGATTTTAAAATAATTTTCCTAGATAATTTTCACATAGTTTAAATAATTCTTTACAATTTTATAAATAATTTCATATTTTTACAATAATTTTATATTTTTTAGAATTTTCAATAACTTCTTTATTTTTCTCTGTAAATTATTTGATATTAAACTTTTATACACAAATCAAAATTTTAAATATTTCCAACAATTTTAAGTTAATATTTATTTATTTTTTAAATGAATTTTAGAATTTAAAAAAATAATTTTAGATTTTTAAAAGATTTTATGATATCTATTCATTTTTCTTAATATCTTTTTCCTCATCGAATTTTTTTTACAAAGGTTTCAATAGTGAAAGAAATATATAGTTCAGGTCGAAAAATATTAAATATAGGTAAGAATTGAAAAATTGTGTATGATATATGTTGTAAAATGATATTAACCCAAAGTTATAAGTAATGTAAATATCAATTTATCTCATGTAATATATGGATTTAATATAATTTATTTTTTTATAAATATATTATTTTATAGATCGGCATTAAGATAAAGCATTAAATGTAAAAAGTAAATTGTATCTATTTATAAGAATGTCTCTTTTTTAATATTAAAACTCAAACATATATTTGTTGTGTTTGTATCCATCTTGACCTATGCGAACACGCCAAACAATTTAATTGATAATAAATATTAAAACAAATAAAAATATGTAAATATCTCATAACCCATAAAAAAATATTAAATAAAATAAATCGAACAATGTTATAAGAAAATAATGGTTTCTTTTTTTTCAACTTGTTTTATTTTGTGATTTTATATATACTAACAATATTTAGGTTTTAAATATATCTTAATATTAAAACATAAAATTCAAAGAATATTTAATAGCTGGAAAGCCTGGAATAACAAAATAAAACATATGATTCTTCAATATATCTAAATAATATCATATATATGTTAAAATTTATTGAAATAAATTCTCAATTTTTATTTCAACACGTGTAAATCTCATGGTTTAGATTGCAACGCGTAATTCTTTTTCTACAAATATAATTAATAAAAATAAAATAAAAAAATATGAATAAGTAATAAAAAGTAATTTAAGATTAATAATTATACAAAAATATATTAATATATGTGACATGCGTAGTCCCGTGATTAATCAAACGAAAAAAGGTTTAGTGGTGGTTTATCTGTCAAACTCGTATAGTTTGTATGTATTGGTGCTAAGAAAAAAAGTTTAGTGGTTTATGTGCCAAAATGCTGATAGTTTGGTTGGGTTGTTGTAATTAACCCTTATTATTATAACAAAATAATATTTTCTTGTAAAATAATTTAATTAGTCGATTATTGAATTATATATTAGCTTTTAATTTTAATGTAACAAAGAATATGTTTATTTATTTAAGCAATGAATTTTCCAAGGTTCTAAAAGTCGCTAGGCGCTAGTTAAGCGGTGGACTGGGGCCTAGCGACTAATCGGGGTCTGGACGGGACTAATCGGGGCATAGACGTAGTTAGGCGGGGAAGAATCGAAAAATAAACGTAGGCGGTCAATGGGAGCCTAGCGCCTAGACGAGGATTAATCGGAGCTAATCGGGGATTTTTAGAACAGAGGAATTTTCTCGTGACATAATAAATGATGAAAACTTTAGAAAAATCATGTCTGGTAAAATAAATTGATTAGTTGTGATTTTAATAAAATAATCAAGAAAAGTAATGTTTATAAGAAAAATATTTAACTAATTTTTAGTTGCAAGGCTATCGTAAAACCCACAATAAATGTTCAAGTCTAATTCAAATATCAACGAACACAAAATATAATGTTGTGAACCAAATATCTCATTATAATATGTGTGATGTGGATGTCAAATTCAACATATTTAAAAGAGGTTTAATCTGGTAGATTATACACAATAATAGATTAGATATGAAAACGTTATTTGCAATTTAAAAAAAATAAATTAAGTTTGAGTTTAATCAAATGTGGCATCAACCTACTGTCTCCGTTGTTTTTACATGTTATTTTAGCTTTGGATAACATAATTACAATACAGAGGGGCATGAACAAAAAAAACCTTCAACTAAATTTTCTCTCTCCCCAATAAATTGCTTAAATGTATCCTTTTCTTTCATTTATATTGATATTGGATATGATAATTTAGAAAATTAGAGATTTTTAGGAGTAATAGGGACAATATTAAAAGAAATTAGGAAAAATGCTAAAGGGGCATTTATTAAAAAACAATTGCCAGTACCTAAAACTACATCTAACAAAAAGAGGATGTAATACCAATTATGATCCAAACTTTTAGGTGAAAAAAGTCTTAACCACAGAATTGTCTTTATTGTGGCTTTTACATATATAAATAGATGTAGCAAGTGATCAAATATTTAAAAAATATTGTAATGAAATAAATTGATTATTTTTATTTTTATAAATAAATCAATTAATAATTTTACAAAAAAAGTTGTTTAAGTTATCATGATTTTCAGTCTAATAAAAATATTTAATACATATAATCAACCAAAAAATAATATAAATTTTCACGGATGTCTAACTAAAGTTTGTGAAAAGACCACTAAAATGATATATTTTGCATAAAAAATGAATTAGAACTGAAAAAAGTTATTAGTAATTAAAAAAAATAAAACAAAGCTTAAAACTTACCAAGTGTACAATAACTTATCAAATTAAGATGTAAAAATTAGGTAGGAAAAACTAAAAATTATAAAAGTTACCTCCATTTATATATATATATAAATTTAGGCGATGGTTATTGCCACCACAAAAAATTCTTTATACACCACGTTTTCAGTGGTACAAAAATAACACTAAGTTATTTGACAATCTTGCCCTCTTTTATATATTCAGAATAAAGAAAATCTAATTTTCCTTCCCTACCCCAATTTTCATTCATCTATTCTTTCCTTAATTTTTTTCTAAAAGAAAGTATCTCCCCTCCCTTTGTCTTCTCACGTTTCATCGATTCCACCCTCATTGCTTATTATTTTGCATTTGGTTTTACACATTAACAATTGCTATAAATTCCTTAAGACATATTGTATGATAAACAAAGGAAAGAAGTCAAAATGGATACGTATGCAATTTTCATTGCTCTGTTCTACGTGAGTTGGAAATGTTTCCTTTGAGTTTGATCAAGGATGTTTAGGGAAGCTGCATCCAGGGCCAAGGCCTCTTCCGATTGTCGAAAAACATGTTCCAACTAGGTTACTAGGTTCGAAACCCACCAAACATTCGCCCAACTCTCCAAAACATACAGTCCTCTGATGTCAATCCACCCGGGGAGCGTGTCATCACCGGAGATGGCAAGCAAATACGGCCAAGCTTTCTCCAGCCGCCACATTGTGCAGACGGTGATTACAAAGTACGTTCGCCATCCGAAGTACCTTCTGATGGAGTTTAGCTGAAAAGGGGTCCTTCCAAACGTCACCGCCATATGAAGTGCCGTTTGTTTCAATTTGGTCGGAGAGAAATGGGTATTCCAAAAGTCGTTCGCCATTTGTAGCATCGTCTGTTTCAATTTGGTCGGAGAGAAATGGATATCTCAGTTTTGGGTTTCTAACAGTGTTCCGGTCTCTCTATTTTATTAAAGTTTGTTTTTACTTTTATTTTAACTAGTATCGATCCCGTGCGTTGCACGGAAATTTATTTAAATTAAGTAATGTATAATCTAATATTAAAAAATAGAATCATTATATTCTAACAAAAAAAAAATACAATATTTATTTTTAAATTTTAAATATTCATTTAAAATATCATAAACTTAACTAACAAAATGTAGAGATTTTTTTAATAAAAGAAAAAGATCAAATAATTTTGATATTATTTCAAATAATTTTAAAAAATTTAAAAGGCTTTTTTTAAAAAAAAAATAATTTTATAAAATACTTATGTCATAAAATTAGACTTTTCTTACAAAATTATAATCCGACTTTAAATATTTTTTTATTTTTTATAAATCATTTAAATTATTATGAAAATTGAATATGCTAAAAATTAATTTCAACATTTCAGAGATACTTTCACATATCTTAAACGAAATTTTGGAGATTTTAAAATATAAATTTTTAAGATAATTTTCAGAAATTTATAATAGCTTTATTATTTTTAATTTTTTTAATTACTTTTTATTTTTCTTGCTGAAAATGATTTGATTTTAATTTTTTTTTTTATAAAAAATTAAAAATATTTTGAACATTTTTGAGTTACTTTTTTGATATTATAAATGAAGTTTAGAATTTTAAAAAAATAATTTTTAGACTTTTAAACAATTATATGTTATATAAATATTCTTTAATATTCTTTTATTTTTCGCACTTAAATTGTTGGCATATGTTGCAAAAGTGAAAAAATGTATAGTGCAGATTTGTGATTGAAAAAAATAGGTATGAAACTAAAAAACGCGCATAGCACATGTTGCAAAATGATATTAAACCAAAATTATAAATAATGTAAATATCAATTTCTTCCATGTGATATATGGTTTTAATATAACTTACTTTCTATAAATATATTATTGTATAGATTTACATTAAGATAAAATGTTAAATGTAAAAAGTAAATTATATCTATTTTTAATAATTACTACTACCTCCGTCCCAGCTAACTTTGCACGGTTGACCTGACACGGATGTTAAGAAAAAGTAGATTTTGAGGAATCTTTGACTTTTTTAAAGGTGGAGATTGAGGGTGGAGATTTCGAGGGTGGAGATTGTGAAAGAGATTTCCTTTTTAAGGGTGTGCAAAGTTAAGTGGGACGGACCGAAAAGGAAAGTATGCAAAGTTAGCCGGGACGGAGGGAGTATCTCTTAATATTGAAACTCAAACATATATTTAGTGTGTCTGTATTCATCTTGACCTATGCGAACATTGCAATAGCTTAATTGATAATGAATATTTAAACAAAAACAAATATATAAATATCGCACGACCCACCAAAATATATTAAATAAAATAAACTGAATGATATTATAAGAAAATTAGTTTTTCTTTTATTTTTTCAAATTTTTAAATATTTTAATTTATCTAAATAAATAAACTTTCAAATTTTAACTATAACTATTTAACTTTATTTAAAAATAATTCACTTTCAAGTTCTAATATTTTACATGTTGATTTAATATACTCAAATACTTCTTAGACTTTAAAAAAAATTTGATATTAATAAAATAAAATTCAAAGATTATTCAATTATTGGAATAAAAGATAAAACATATGAATTCTTCAATATATCTGAATGATATCATGTATACTTTTAAATTTATTAAAATAAATTCTACTTTTTTATTATGAATATTAGATTTATTTAAAGATACAATTAATATATATATATATATACATATATATATATATATATATATATATATATATATCCTAGGTTGTAAAATATGAAAACATGTGACAAAGTATTGTATATATTGAGAACATATATTGAGAACTCTAAAAAAACTACATAAAGCTCAAGCATGTTAATTTTATTTCTAAATAGAAAATTAGTTTGTAACACGTATGAAATCTCATAGTTTAGGTTGCAAAGTGTAATTATTTTTATAAAGAAATAATATTAATAAATATAAAATATGAATATGGAATAAAAAATAATTTCAAAGTCAATTATCCTATATAAATATATGTCAAGTCGTAGTCCCATGATTAATCAAACAATATTATAATTATAACAAATTTATATTTACAAATACAATAATTTAATTAGTCAATCATTAAATTATATATTACATTTTACTTTTAATTTAATAAAATATATGTTCATTTATTAAGGAAGTTAATGCTTAATATTGCATTAATTTGAAAAGAAAAATGTAATTCATGCTTTAGGAGAATTGAAGAATGCATTAAAGACATATTTTAGGTGGGAAAAAATGAATTACAGAAAAGCCCTCCATTTAGCTTTTATATATATGTAGATGTAGATATATAGTGGAGGGGTACAATGGAATTTATGCGTGGTGTATAAAGAAAGTATATTAATTTAAATATTATGTTTGTGGTGTATTTAGAAATATGGTGTGTAAAGAATATTTTGTGGTGGCAATAGACATCACCATAGATTTATGATTGGGAAACTAATAGGAAAAAAACATATACCGTCTCATAACTATTGTCACTTTTGCTAAATATTCCGTAGCTTTCTTCTTTTTCAATCTCGTCCGATCCCTTTTGAGATTATCTAATTTTAGTTCCAAATTTCAAAATTCCGCCTGAAAATGCATGTGTAGGCCATAAATTGGGGCTTTTGCCCACGTGGCATCGAATTTATATCTCATTCTGCTTTTTAAACACATATCTCTTAAAATTATCTAATTTCAGTCCCAAATTTAAATTTTCGCCAGAAAATCACGTGGCGATAAAAAATGGGAATTTTTGCTTATGTGGAATCGAAATTCTAAGATGGAATTTATTTCTTAGTTTTCTTATTTTAAATAATATTCTACATTAGATTTTTATTGACAAATCATAAATACATTCTCAAAAATCAATAGTTAAAATCAAATCAAAATGTTTAAAAAATACATTCTCAAAAAAATGTTTCATAAATAAAAAAAAAAAAAAAAAATTGTTCATCATCTTCTTTCCAATCAAAATCTGTGAAAAGTATATTTATCATCTTCTCCCTCGCGTAGTCTTTCACCCCCTCAACCACGAAGCCCCGCACCTTCAACGCCATAGCCGAAAACTCCATCTCCATAGCCCGATTCTCATTCGGGTTGAACTCCATGGAAGATAAGGAAGTTCACATTCCGATAAAATGTACTCGTACAGGTGGAACAGTCCTGCCTGTGTCATGACGGAGGACACCATCACCACCCGGAACGGGGGGGGGGGGGGGGGGGGGTTGCTGATATCAAACGGCTACGCGCAGTGGCGGCACCTTCTGGATCTAGATCTACACAAAAAAGATGTTGAATCAGCGCGAAGAAGGTGAACAGATCGAACAATTGTTGGATCTGCGCGAAGAAGATGAATATATTAAACAGTTGTTGGATCTGCCGAAGAAGATTAACAGATCGAACGTCTGCTAGATCTGCTCGAAGAAGATGAACATATCGAAGAGTGGAAAGACGATAAACTAATTTTTAATGAGATACCTGACTACATCCTTTCGGTTGAAGAATTCAAGTTTTTTCTACTATAGATGACTGTATTTCTCCGATAATCTTTACAATTTCATTTTATTAGTTTTTTCAACTTTTTTTTTAGAGTTACAGTTAATAATCGTCGAAATCTTGTGTGCCTTTTTCACTTTTACTTTGATGAATTTTGAAGGTGAAAAGTTTCGAAGATAAATTTTGATGAACATATTTTGCTCTTTAGTAGTTTTTGTATTTTTTTAGTTGAGGTGTACAAAAATGATCTGATTATCCACGTCAAAATTCTGATGCCACGTAAGCAAAAAAAAATCCCCAATTTTGATTGGCACATGATTTTTTCTGGCGAAAATTTAAACTTTGAGACTGAAATTTGACAAATTTAAGATATACAGAACTAAATAAAAGAAAAACTGAAAATTTAGGATATAAATCCAGTGCCACATGAGCAAAAGCCCCAATTTTTTGCCAGCACATGTATCTTCCGATTAAAACTTAAATTTTAAAACGAAAATTGGCTAATCTCAAAATATATAGGACGAAATTAAAAAAAAAAATTACAATACTTTTAGCAAAAGTGACTATTATTATAGAAAGATATATTATTTTTGGCACAAACTAATTAACATCATCATGGCATCACATGAGTAAGAAACATAAATCATGAAAAGACATAATAATTCTATTCAAAGAATTTATGATTGCCAAACTATATAACATCATCACAGAAAGAAACGTAGATAATGAAAAAACAAAATAAATTGGTGGACCACGCACCCACTAAAAAAAGTTTAGTTATTATTTTTAAACAATAAAAAGTGATCTCAAATATGAGTAAGATATGTCACAATTTTATTAGAGACAATATGTTATTACTAATTAGCGGTCTCAATAATTCGGACGCAAATAGTATATCTGAGATAACAAAAGTCGTCTCAAATATTTTTTTGCAGTAACTAGTTGTCTCTAAAATTAGTCTAAAAATTGTCTCAAATAATTTGTAGAGCGTTTGTGACAACAAGTGTCACAAATAACTTATTATAAGTGACCTCAATTGTGGTCTCAAAAAGTTTTATCACAAAGACATTCTTTGTTGTAGTGAGCGTCAACACGTGGGAAAAGGAGTCTAACTCCACTTCAATACCATGGTCTAGAGGAAATTCACTACAAGAAAATGGTCATATTCCAACAAAAAAAATCAACCGAACAAGAATTCGTTGGAATTCTAAAAAATTCCAACGAATATTCCAGTAGTCATTGGAATAAGTGTTGGATATTATCCAACAAACACATATTCCGTTGGAAATATTTGTTAGAATTTTAACATTTCAAATAGTCACTTTTTCAATAACACAAAAGGGTTGGAATCTCAACATAAATTTTTTAATTTCTAATGGTTTTGCTCAGTGAAATTTGACAGTTTTTTAAGTAAAAGATCTATTCTGATCTTTTTTATGTATGAACAATATCGCTTCATAACTCGTTAAATATCCTCCTTAGAGTTATTTACCTGCCACTAAGAGGGTATTTGGCTAAGTTTATTTTAAACATCTTATAAACTCCAACATCTTATAAGTTGTTTCAAGAGCTTATAAGATGTAATTTTTAAGGAGCTTATAAGTTAACATAGTATTTGGATAAATGAGCTTATAAGCTTGCAATTGAATATAGTGATTTAGCTATAAATTTGGGGTCTAATTTAAAATTAATATTAAATACACATTTTGATTAGTGTGTGAAGCGTGTGAAATGTGTGTAGTGTGTGAAATGTGCTTAGTGTGTGAATTGTGTGTAGTGTGTGTAAGTGTGTGAATTGTGTGTGAAATTTGAGTGTAATAATTAAGATCTTAAAAAATAAGATGGAACTAAGATGGGGTAGAACAACTTATTTTTTTAGATCTTATAAGCTCTTAGAGCTTATTTTTATGTCTTATAAGCTCCTAAATATATTTTTTTGTGAAATATTTTGCAAGAGCTTATAAGCTTAGTGAAATACCCTCTAACTCTCATTAAAATTGAATAAAATATTTAGGTTTTCAGAAACTAAATGGATGCAGATGAGTGGAAGAAGGTGGGCCGATCATTTGTGAAAGGAAAGGAAGATATTTAGCATGAATATGATTATTTGAGGCAGTTGTGAATTAATTCCCGGGGGTGTGTCTGTGTGGGTCTCACTTAGTAGCTGGCGCCTATATTTACACGTGTGTATATAATTTGTTCAACCACGAATTCTTAAACTATTACTGTAGGCACGTGCTCAGAACCAAAACGCATGTGATTCACAACTCGATATTTATACCTTCTTCCTACTTACCGAATTTGGCTGGTCACATTTTTTTTAATTAAATTTTTTATTTTGCGACCAGCTTTTATTTTAAATTAGTATTATGTTAATTATTATTTTGAATCACTTAAAAAATTACTGCCGTCTTTTTCTTTTTATTTTTTACCATTAATGTTAAAATCTTAATTACCATTTTCACAAATAATTTATCATTAATTTTTATACATTTACCACCTTAAAAATCAAATTTCGAAAAAAAGAAAAAAATGGTCAGGCTAATTTACCATGTTAGCAATATTTATAGGCAAAAACTCGTATGTGACCGTCACACAGTCGTCACACGGTGTGACGGAAAAAAGTATCACATTTATCTGTAAAAGTATCACGTTTTTTGAACAAAAAAAAATATCATTTTTTGTAGTAAAAGTATCATCGTTATTTGTAAAAGTATCAATGTAGTAAAAGTATCACTTTTTTTCTGTAAAAGTATCACTTTTTCTTGAAAAAGTATCAATGTTTTCTGTAAAAGTACATTCCGTCACATGTATGACCGTTCACACACAAGACTCACTCTTATTTATATATGGCCGGTTTTGTGTTTCATTAAATATATCTACTCCCTCTTAATTAATTTGTGTGCAAGAAAGTGTTGGACCAATTTAACAGGGGCTAAAATTATAAAATTAAAAAAAACTAACAAAGTAAAATACATACAATGTCAATTGGGGTTGGTAAAAAATTTCAAAGAATTTGTGGGAGAAAAATCCATAAATTTAAAGGAGAAACTCTTAATTATGTTTAAACCTAAATATGTCTCCATCCCACCTTATCTTTCACAACCTAAAAAATGAAAGTTATAGCATAAATCGCCACCCTCAATCTCTACCTTCAATCCACCTTTGAAAAATAACAAAAAATCAAAAAGTAATTTTTCTTAATACTCGGGTCGATCCCTCCTGTACAAGATAAGTTGGGACGGAGGGAGTAGATGGTAGGTAAGTCGCTACCTAATAAACCTAATTCCAATAATCTGCGATCAAGAATGCACGTCCCTAATGATGTGTCACTTTGGTTTGGATTGATGTAACTTTTAAAATGGAAATTAACATGTGATTTGGTGCGATTTATTTAGCTTTACCAACTCTCTAATAAAATGGTAGGCATAATCTTAATTATTTATTTGAAAGGTCTCAAGTTATAAATATAGTAGCGATTGGAATTCAGACTATGTGATGTTTATGGATTGGTGTATCTGGTCAGGGACGGAACAATCCAATTTCTAATAATTAAATTAGTTATTACATAATTTTTTAACATATTCAAAATAATTTTGTTATATTTTCTAAATTTTACCACATTTATTCTAAAACAAACATATATTTAAAGTTCATACACCAAATTTTCTATGAAGAGATTTATCACACACCCCTTTATTTAAAAATAAACATGCCCTAGAGATATTCTCATAAACTCACACAAACAGTGTAATGGGAAGTCACTCATATAATGACTACTACATACTCCCTCCGTCCCGAGATGATTTGCACAACCCTTTCGGCACGTGGAATAAGAAAGAGCTATTTTTTTCTTTTTAGTTGACTTTTTTAAAGGTGGAGATTGTAAGAGAAATTTTCTTTTTAAAGGTTTGCAAATTATTTTGAAACATCCCGAAAAAAAAAGTATGCAAATTATCTTGGTACGGAGGGAGTATTAATTACTCTCCTGTCTCCCAAAATATGTTCCTTTTCTAAATGCCTAAAAGAGATAGTCAACTTTAATTCTATATTAGGAGTGTATGAAATGTATATTTTCTAAGATGCCCCAACTAGATAATTAGTTCACTGAAATTATCATTCACAGTTAACATATTTTAATTCAACATACCAAATAAGGATAACAAAAAATTCAAATATATTAAATGTATTTTTTAATAAGTGTAAAATTTGGAAGAAGACCATTGGGGTGTTTGCAAACCCACTTACGTACCTAAAATCACTTTTCATCGTGGGTGGTGTTTGCAAATCCATATTTGCGACAAAAAAATCAATTTTAAGTGCTTAAAAACAGCTTCTAGAATCAACAAATCCCAGCCTTTAGGTATTTTGGGCTTTTTGTAAATATCTGGAACTTTTATTTTATTCTATTTACCATTTTAAAGTCAATTTTTTCTTAAACATTACTAAACTCTCATTTCATCATAATAATCAATTTAAATTATTTTTTCAAAAGCATCATTATTTGCAAATACTCCCTATGCCTATGAGATAAATAAAGTATTTCATATACTTATTGTTATTATTTTTTTAAATATTTCATATAGTTATATATCATTGAGCACATTCACTTGAACTGGGGCAAATATGGCTGGTCCATTTCAACTGGGTTGGATATAGTTATTCAGCCCATTCCAGAATTGCAAGACTGGCCCACCTCAAGTCCACCGCCAGTGGGTCAGTTCAGGCCCATCTAACTTGTTTTTCCTTTCGCTAATATATATTCCTCTGCCTTAATTTGACTAGCTCATTTCTATTTACATACGAATATAAAGAAATAACATCATTGGGAATTTAAAATTTTCAGACAATTTAAAAATAATAATTTTTGGTTTGACCTGGGTCATGGGCTCGATCAAAGGTCGTCCAAGTAGACTGATCCAATTATTAGAAGTGGGTAATTATGGGAGACACATCTCCCATAATAGAGGGTCACTCTTTCCCCCTTTTATATAGACAATCAAGTGTACCGGGTACACTTTGCCTTGTGGGATTAGGACTTGATAGATGGGGTATCTCTCCTAATCCATGATTGTTTTGCAATATTAAGAATACTTCAAGTCCTGTAAAACAGTTGGTCTGGTTCCCATTATCCTCTTTTTCCTTGATTATGAATACCACCTATTAGTTGAGATCCAATTTACTACCATCTAATATCATTAGGATTAGATACTCAAATTCCAAAAATACCCTTTTTTCGTTTTTTCTTTTCCAATCAACATTTTTATCAATTGATTAAATGATTTTATCATTTTAATTGTATTTTAATATCATGTTTTATTTTACTTTATCTTTAAAATTTATCTTGTAAATTGGATTAGTCTCAATCATCGATTTAAATTGTCTTTAAGTTTTAACTTGTATAGTTTGAATAATTTATATCATGTACAATTTTGACATAAATAATATAATTAGAAAGTCATAAGAAATAAAGAATCTGATGTTCGTGAACTTAAAGAAAATACTCGATGCAACAAAAGTTAAAACCATGATATACTATATACTGCATAGAATTTTTTTGTATTGATAGAATTATAAAAAAAATCTCCAAATTTTCAATTTCTCTGTATCTATTGTGCATATTCAAATAACATTAATAAGACGATAAATACTCAAGAATTTTAAAATATATCTGTATATACGAATATATTACGAGTAGTATTCGTATAGTTCCTGCAACTATAAGAATATCTTTGTACTATTAATCATTCTTCATTTGTATTTTTATAATTTTTAATTTCAAAGTAACATATTCTAAAAATTCATGACAATAAAAGTAATAACTTGAATGATGAATGTGTTAAATAAAATATTTTTTCATTAAATTTTTAAATGTACATTTAAAATAATCGTCATTAATACATATAGATGAATAAAAAATTATATTGGTTAGTAAGTACTATAAATGATTATCTAATAAAAATCTAATCTAAGACATTCTAATAATAAATTACAACACTTATTAAAATTTCTAAGTATGAGATTGTTCCACTAAATCAACTAAATAAATAGTAGAAAATCATTTTTGAAAATTTTAAAAGGATTAGTTATAAATAATAGCAAACCATTAGATGATTCATTAAAATAAGAAAGATAATCTTATATTTTGAAAATTCTATTAAATGTATTAACCTCAATATATTCCTGAATAATTGCTTGATTTTAGTTGACCTAACATTATTTTTCTAATTTTATCTGTTTGATTCTTTAATAAAACGTGAACTATCAAAAAATTCATTGCTAAATTGTACCCCCACCAAATTTTATTACTATGAGTCTTAAAATAGAGATCGGTGCATGAGTGATACATTGTTTTAACTTTATAAAAAATGGTTATGTGTAAAGTTTTCAATTATTAAAAAATAAAAAATTGAAGGGTAAAACAGTCAATGTATCATTTTACACAATATTAATATGTTGAAGCAAACATCATATTACATATCAACATAGATTATTAAGACTTGCATTTTGGCATTACAAACATGACATTGATACATAATAGTGGATAATATATCCTAGTACTGTGTATCCTTATTTATCTCATCAACTAAAGCAAACGAGCCCTACGGGTGTTACATATATAATAATATAAGGGTGTGTTTGCTTAAGATTTTCTTCAATAAATTTAGCGGATCAAATTTCAATAAATCACATTTATTAACCAGTGTTTGTGGGACCGGACCAGTGACCGAACCGGACAAGCCACCGGTTCAAGGTTCGACCGATTCAACCGGTCAAAGGCAACTTGTCGACTTTTGGATTTCAATAGTTCCTTATGTGTAATACAATCTAATTTGATATTAGAGTTTCACTTGTAAAAAAAATTCAACGTATATCAATATCAATTAATCCAAAGATACTTCTAACTCTAATTTTTTTAATAACAAGCTAGTGCCAGCAAATGAAGATAAAGGTGAAAATCCTATGTTTTTTACTTAAAACAGGCCCAATCACAACATTATTTTGAAAAAAAAAAAAATGAATATAAGACCGGTTCAACGGTTCGGCGGTCGAACCGGTTCTCATCGGTTTTGACCCGTTTTCAACGGTTTTATGTCATTTCTAGTTTTTTTAACGTTGTCGTCCCGGTTCTAGGTTGAACCGGTCGAATCATTTGGTCCGATCCAATTTCACAAACAATGTTATTAACTCCCTCAACCAAATTTAACTTAGCACACCATATTATTTATATAGAGATGGGGAGGCAGGGGAGGTTGTAACTATGTCAAAAAAGAAAGAGGAGAAAAGGGATAGGGCCATGTGCTTTGTCACATTGGGCCGGTAGAATAAGACTTGTAGTGGAGGTTGTGGATTAATCAAACTTCAAACCTTGCGTAAGTACCTGGACTAGGTACCACTATAGGTGGTAAAATTAGTTAAATCCAATAGACAAACCAATCTGCCGCCATTTTAAATAATTCAGCTGTACAAAATCTTGTAGGAATACAATTGGGTTCAATAGGCCCGAGCTGATAGACCAATAACCCGACAACTGCGCAGAAAGTGGATAACTTAGATAAGGGAATAAAATGGAAGCTATTTTGAATTTGATTTTTTTTTTTAATTTACCTTAAGGTTAAATTAGATTTTAAAATAGTTTTATTTCAAATAGACATTTAAACTTTTTAAATAAATAAATACACCACTAATTTTTTTTTTTTGTTATTCGAAACAAAAAGATCCTCTTTAATATTAGGATAAATAATGCCCAGAAAAATAAATGAATTTAATGACTTGAGAAAAAAATCTACACAGAATTTAACAATGTAACAAAAATTAATACTTCTTTTAAATAATTCTCGATATTTTAGATATATCTTCTATTTAATTTCTTATTTTTTAGATTTATTAAAATTTATTGAATTGTATTTAGTTATATTCATATTTAGATGTGTTCTATTTATCTCGAAACAAAGATTTATTTAACATATTTAAAAAGTTCAAGTATTTATTTAGACAAACAAATATATAGTTATATACACATTGCTAGCAAATCAAGCCGCTCCTAAAGGTAGTCTGTGGGGACTTTGGGCACTAAATTTTCCAGTAATACTATATATGCATTTTGGTATATAGAGTTGCCCAAACGATTCCCGGTTCCGGTTCTCGGTTCGGAACTGTGGGGTAGGGGAATCGTAACCGTGGGCTACACGGTTCCGGTTCCGGTTAGAATAGTCTTTTTTTTTTCTTTTTTTTCTTTTTTTTTTCTTTTTTTTTATATATTATGCATAAATTTATTTCTTCAAATTTTAAAAATAAAACAGAACTTTAAAAATATTGAATAATATAGACAAGAAATTTTTATTAATAATAAATTTAATAGATACAAATTCGGATTCGATAATACATTACAATCACATTCAACTCAATGATTCAAATTACAATTTTTTTATTACAAGTTAAAATCTAAATCTTACAAGACTACAAACATTGTTACAAGGAATAAGAAGGAAAAGAAAAAAAAAATTGGGCTTGAGTTTTATTTAAAGTAAAAAATTAGTAATTAATTTTTAACTTAAAATAAAATTGTCTATGTATCATTCATCGACCGACATTTAGTGAATGAGTCAATTCCGATTCCGATTTCGGTTTCAAACTGGGAACCGTGGTCAACGGTTCCGGAACCGTTGACCGCCGGTTCGATTCCAGTCCGATTCCCAGTTCCCGGAATCGGATGGGCACCTCTAATATAGTCTAGTAAGATATTGTAACTAATTTCGTGGTCCACTAGTTTGCTCTTAGTCATATGACAAAATTGATATTGATGTTAGATAATTTATATTCTGAATGGAAAGTGTTGAATATCTGTTTACGAACATAAACAAAATCAAGTATTTAAGTTCTTGAGTTTGTAAATACTTTAGATTGTTTTCCTAACGTTATTGCTTATATAGAATTTTACTTCCATCACTTGTTATTGTAACTTCAGCAGAAAGAAGTTTTTCAAAACTAAAATTGATAAAATCATATTTGTGATCAACTATATATGAAGAAAGACTATATGGATTGGCAATATTGCGCATTGAAAACGAGGTGTTGGAGTAACTTGATCTAGAAGAGTTTATCGATGATTTTGCTTCTCAAAGTGTTAGACAATCAAAATATTTTCAATAACAATTCGATATTTGTTTTAAGTGTAGAAGTAGAATATGTTTACGATCTGGAATATTGATATTAACACGAAATTTATATTACTTTATGATACGATTATTTTTATGTGAAATAGAATTAATTGGGACCTCTTTTCTGTTTATCCCGTGGACCAAATATGTGAAAAAAGAATTAATTGGGACTCCTTTTGTGTTTATGATCATTGTAATAAGTGTGAGTAATGATTCCGGCTGATTTGGTAATTACATAAATTAAGCATGGGGCTAGAATTAGACATTTTTCGTGGTGTAAAATCATCTGCATGATCCATATATTATGCCTACTAATCCTCACTTGTAATTTCAACCCCCACCAAAACAAAATAACACACGCATTAATCACACAGATGCTACACAAACTAAGTCCCATGAAGTTTTCAAAAATGCTGCTACTTTTTACTCTATTCATCACTGTCTTTTGCCTTGATCAAGTTTCCAGTAACAGTGATGACCAAAGACAGGTATACATACATGATACATACATATATATATTTTTTATATGCATGTTTTTGGCACTGTACGTGTATGCAGTGTTGGAGTATTGTCCTAATTGACAAAACTACGTATACAAGATGTAATAGAGGATCTTAAACGTAGATACATATGCGTATGTGTCGTGTATACTTTCACGATAAATACGTTTCATGTCGTCAAAATACATAATCCACCACAACTAGAGTGATGATATCGTAAAGCTAACTGAGCATAATCCACCATCACTAGAGTGATGATATGGAAAAGCTAAATGAGCAGGGACGGAATTAGTGGGACTGGCTAGCAAAATACATACACAATAATGAATTTTGTCACCCTCAAATTCTAAATTTTTTGATAAATATCTTAAAAAAGTATTTTGTCTCCGTTATTATGAAATGTTGGCTACGTCCCTATAACTCATATTTGTATGCTTTCTTTTGTTAGTTATTTTTATATAATGGTTTGAAGAAATTAGAACTATGGTTTGTAAAGTAACTGAGATTTTGTGTCTTGTACTATTCAAACAGACATACATTGTTTACATGGGAGAGGTGCCAGAGAACACAGTCTCCCTAATGAACTTACACAACACCATTCTTTCAGACACAATTGGAGAGTAATTACAACATCTCTACTCATTTTAATTCATATATTCCTTAAACTGCAACAGAACTAACAAATCTCATGAACTCACAGTGAAATATTAGCGAGGGAATCGAAGCTATACAGCTACAGTAGGAGCTTCAACGCGTTTGCAGCACGCTTACTGCCACGCGAAGCAGAACTCTTATCGCGTAAAGCAGGGGTAGTTTCGGTGTTTCCAAACAGAGTGAACAAGCTTCTGACGACGCGATCCTGGGATTTTGTTGGATTTCCAGAGGAAGTGAAGAGAAATAGTCAGATTGAGAGTGATATCATAGTGGCTTTACTTGATACAGGTTACTTGAAGTTGGGTTGTGATGATGAGTTTTCTACTTTGCGTTTTTCCTTTTTCTTGTATTGAAATATCTTCGTTTATGCAGGAATATGGGTGGAATCCCCCAGTTTCAATGATAGGGGGTTTGGACCCCCACCTCAGAAATGGAAGGGTAGTTGTGCTCAGGGTCCAAACTTCACTGCCTGCAATAAGTAAGTCCGTATCAGATACTCACTCTTACGTGGCGATGATGTGGCTGTCACCTACATATGGTATACCATCCACCATTATTTACACGCTTCAGAAGGTGTATCTGTTTGTGTGTAAATATATGGTGGATAACACTACAATAGTCGTAACTATTACAAAATCGACACTAAGAGAGAACGGTACTCATTGATCTTGCTTAACCATGACAGCAAGGTGATTGGTGCACAATACTTCGATCTCGAACAAAGTGCAACACCAGAAGAGACAACACCGGTAGACTATGATGGGCACGGGACACACACAGCCTCCACTGCTGCTGGTGTACCCGTAAGGGGAGCCAGTTTATATGGCATTGCAGAAGGCACTGCACGTGGTGCAGTGCCATCAGCTCGAATAGCGAGCTATAAAGTCTGTTGGGGAATTGGCTGCCAAGATGTAGATCTCTTAGCAGCTTTTGATGCAGCCATTGCTGATGGAGTGGACATAATATCAGTGTCTATAGGTGGTGGTGGCCGCGATTTCACTCAAGATTCGATAGCCATCGGATCATTCCATGCGCTGAAAAAAGGGATCTTGACCGTTGTTGCAGCAGGGAACGAGGGACCTTCTCCAGGCTCGCTCCAGAACGTTGCACCATGGCTTTTCACTGTTGCTGCTAGCACCATTGACAGGAAGTTTGAGACTAGTGTTAGATTAGGCAACGGCAAAATAGTTTCGGTACATCAAACTCTCTTTTTCTCACATGATTCTTGATTTTAAATTTTTAACTAATATTTGTTCTAACAGGGCAATGCAATTAACACATTTTCACCGAAAAGGAAGTTATACCCCTTGACAAATGGCGCTCTTGCAACTAATGAAGATTCATATGGAAATGCAAGGTAACTTAACTGATCTTCGTACATGAGTATGTCTTGTTCGCTTGCTGTAATGAGTTCATGCTATGCTGACAGCGCCTGTGAGTACGGGACATTGAACGAGAACAAGGTGAAAGGGAAAGTCGTCTATTGCAAAGGGGCTGGGGGCGATACACTAATTGAACAACTCGGTGGAACAGGCACCATCATGTCGTATGATCAGTATAAAGACATTGCTTTTATTACAACTGCACCAGGAACATATGTTAGCATTGCTGACGGTCAAAAGATCGATAAGTACATAAACTCTACAAGGTAGTTAAGATCTGATCCCCTAAACATAGGATTTGTTATTGCATTTCATCTAACAACTTTTTCCTCTTGTAGATCAGCTCAAGCTGTAATATTTAAGACGAGAACCGTGGAAACTACCGCGCCTTCCATAGCTTCATTTTCCTCAAGAGGGCCTCAACAACTAAGTCTTAACATTCTCAAAGTAAGAACCCCCCTCCCTCCACTTCTCCGTCTCTCTTTCTAACCGTCTAACCATGGAATTTACAGCCTGACATAGCAGCACCTGGGGTTAACATTCTGGCAGCCTACCCGAAATTCACCACAGTTACGGGAAGGAACGGCGATAACCGAGTGACGAAATACAATCTTGCATCTGGGACTTCAATGGCTTGCCCTCATGTTTCAGGGGCTGCTGCATATGTCAAGTCTTTCCATCCGAAATGGTCACCTGCTGCTATCAAATCCGCTCTCATGACCACTGGTAACCTTCTCCCTTTTTCTGACAGAAACCTTTTACCAACAAATCTACCTAAGTAAGCCCATTTCTTCCCTTTTTTCATTTTCTTGCGCCGATACTTTCTGCAGCAAAGCCTATACCGATAAAGCCAGTGGGAGCTGAACTAGCCTCGGGTTCAGGACAAATCAATCCGAGAGCAGCATTACATCCTGGTCTGGTTTACGACATCAACAGAATGTCGTACCTAGCTTTCCTCTGCAAACAGGGCTACCAAGACAATGACGTCGCATTAATAACTGGAAGCAGGACACACAATTGCTCGAATACACGAAAAGCAATAGGAGACGATGGCCTTAACTATCCTTCCATACATCTGCAACTCAAGTACAACGAATCAGTAGTCTCGGCAGTGTTTTTTCGGGCTGTGACCAACGTTGGCCTTTCTAACTCAACATACAAAGCTACAGTTGAACCGATGGAGGGCATTTCTGTTGATGTCACTCCCAAAACTTTGTCATTTAAGCGACGCAACCAGAAGAAGAGGTTTAAAGTGGAACTTAAAGGGAAGGTGATACAGAATGGGTTTTGGTACCTTTCGGGGTCTCTCGTCTGGACCGACTCCAAGCATATTGTTAGAAGCCCGATTCTTGTATCCCCTCTGGTAGCTTAATACATTGTCAAAATGTGATCTGTGCAGCAATTCCATTGTTAAAAATACCTACAACAAAATTATGTATCCTACATCACTCTTGGAATTTGTTGTTAGCCAGTCATCTACACGAATAGAACAAAACTTGCATAAGTAACATATATAATAGAACACAAAGTAGCTTCGTAAACAACATTCTTTATCCAGAAAAAGATCGTGTAAAATGGATCGACTAATTCCTCTATGCTGTTTTAAGTAAGACACAGAGAAGTAAGAGTGGTATCTCTAAACTACACATAAAGTACATCTGTTCACATTTACTATCTTATAGTTTAGAGAACGGAACGGCCTCAGCATGTTCCATAAATTAAGCCTTTCTTGCCATTTTCCACTTTCGACTACACTGCAGCTCAACAGTTTGCACTGTGGGCATGAGCATGAAGGTAATGGACATTCTTTAGTCTCATCAATTCCTTCCTTCTCCGTCGAGCCTTAATCGCTGCAAACAGCTTCTGTTTATTTTCATAGGCGCGGATTTCTGCGTTCTTCTTTGGTAAACGTTGCGACTCAGTGACTGAAGTAGAAATGTTTTCTCCCTGGGCATTTGTAGGCTTGACACACTGCACCTCTTTGGGTACGACGTCATGCTTGTCTTCGTTAGGTGGAGTGTCTGAAGACGAGGACATGCTGCACAGATGAGTAGGAGTTTCGTTTCGTGTCTTATCAGAGTCTGAATGGGAGTGAAGCATTCGGGAATAATCGAACAAGGGAAGTGACCAAGGTACAGGTAATACAAACAAGGGATGTGTCACGTCAGCTGGAGATGCATATTGCAATTGGATGATATTTGAAGACGGGACGAAGGGCCAGAAGAAAGGAGCTGAAGAAGGATGGTTGTGTAAAGCAGAAGTAGTTGTTTCTGATAGGGTTGACTTTTGCTGCTCTTGTGAATTTCTTGTTTCAGCCTTCTTCACATTATCCATCTGAAAAATGGGCGAAAAGTAAGTTCCAAATGTGCAGTTGCGCATAAAAACGGATAACTGTGAAAGGTGCGGTTACCTGTAGTTTCAAAATTTCGTTTCTGCCTTTCAAAGCATTATACTCCTTCACTGCTACCTCCTTTTCCTTCTCAAATGAATAAGTCATCCATATCAGAGATTAAATTTAACTATTTAAGCAAATTAATTTCTAGAAACAACTAAAACCGTTAGAAACTCATTGTGCACCGTGAAATATAAATGCAGAATAGGCACCTTACCTTCTTCAGATTCTCATTTTGCTCCATGAGATCAGCTGCTTTTCTCGTCAACTCCTGGTACATAGCCTGATGCAGAGGCGAAAACGAAAAAATGAAAATTAACATTCAGCACAACATGAAAAATTATATATGTGCAAAGATTCCGATGGATACAGCAATGAAAAGCGCGTAAAAGAGTGCTCGTGGAAAGGTAAATTGATCAGTTACTTGTCTACGACGAATTGTCTGCCTGGCAGATTCCCTGTTAGCTAAGACTCGATGAAGCCTTCGCGCTTCTTTCTCAGCCTAAAATGGCAGAAAATAAGACAAAAAAGATCGTAATCTGATAATATAAGAAGACAGCCAAGTTTTAAGTACCTCAGTCAAATTTCGCCTCGACTTTCTAGCAGAACTTGACTGATAACTTGTCATTTTACTAGGTATAATTTTACCACTTTCCCCAGTGATTGAAGCACTCGTAACCGTCGAAACCGCATTTTCATGAACACAAGCAATTGCTTGATCCTGATACACAAAAATACAATATTTTCAATTCCAGCAAGAGTATTGGATATTCGTAAGGATCATATAACTTTCAAATGGCTGAGTTTGTACAACATTTGTAGATATTGAAGAGCGACCAATACTGCATAAGTGCAACCGTTTCAACACGTTGAGAATTTCGATTTTATTTTTTTTAAATTGAAAAAATAAAGAAACGATTTACGGTTTACAATGACACTAATATAAAGTTATTCCTTTATGATAAAATGGACCAACAAACCCGAATCGTGCCAGTGCAAAATATCAATAAAAGTACTCCTACATAGATATTCCTTGGTTTCCTACCAAGATTCTTATCTACTTCAATAAGTCTATCGACAAAACGATGTAGTACTACGTGTAGAACACGGTTGGGACACCTTAGTTGGGTAGATGATTTGAATTGCAACTCTTCTTAACCTCAAAATTCTCCTTCAGAAGTGCATCTTTATGTAATGCTGAGTCTATTATTTAACCAAATACTACAATTTTCATGAAGTCTATTTATCCTTTCTTTTTTTCTGCTAAGAAATTAGCTACATGCTAAAGCAAACTACCAGCAACATTTCAAGCAAGAAAATAAAATGGGCTGGGCTATTAGCACCTCCGTTTCCTCTAAATGCACACGAGGAAAAGTGTTTTGTCACTTTATTTTATTCCTAATTAAATAATAAATCCAGCCCACAATTCCGACCAGCAACATTTCAAGCAAGAAAACGAAATGGGTTGGGCTATTAACACCCCGTTTCCTCTAAAATACGCCAAATATAATCGTATTCGGTTACAATGACGGAACATGTTTTGATATGTTCAGCTGGTGGCCAGAGTGTATTCAGAGGAACTGATAGTGTTAAAAGCCCACCCAAACCAAATAAGTACACAATGAAAGTGCAATGTAGTTAATAACCGTATACCACATTTTCATATTTATAAAATAAATAAATAATAAGTGATGTATAGAGCAGGGGACAAGCAGAAATGTTCCGACAACAAAAGTGTAAGAAAACCTGAGAAGATCGGGGGGGAGAAATCACGGCCGTCGGTTCTTTCGCGAGCTTCTGATAGGGGCTCACGGGGCCACCGCCGTGTACGGCGGAGTGGCGAGACAGTGAAGCCAGTGCTTCCACCGCTTCCATCACATTCCAATCATCTTCCATTTGGTAACGACCTGTTATAACTTTCGCTGTTGTTTCTTGGGTACAAAACACACAAACATAAAAGCAGAGAAAAATGGACAAGTGTTGTGCCAATACGAACGGACAGCTTACCTCGTCAGCAGTAAATCATCTGTACAACTCTGCCACGTGTCAAGGGTGTGGGCTGTGGGGCCATGCGCACGTGAGGAGTTGCCCTTGCTGCTTTCGTGGTTCGTCATCATTGATAAAGATAAAGGCTAGTAAAAGGGGACAATTACAAAGGGCTCTAAATTTCATTCTTCTTTTTGGCACATGTTTTTAAGTTTGTTGTGATTACTATTTCTAGTACGACGCCGAAGATTCTTTAGTTAAGAATTTTATATTTTTTGTGACAATGTTGGAAATGCGTTCGTTAGGCTACTATAGAAAGTACTAAAATATATTTTGACAAAAATCGTTATATTATACTCTCTTCGTCCCACTTGAATTTGTCTACTTTTCTTTTTGGTTTATCCCAATTTAATTTGTCAGCTCATAAATGACAAAGTTATCTCATAATCTCCATCTTCAAAATCTCCACATTTAATCTCCATCTTTGAAAAAGTTAAAGATTCCACAAAATCTACTATTTCTTAACCTTCGTATCCGACCAAGATAGACAAATTAGACCGGGATGGAGGAATATGTTTTTCTTAACTTTAGTCTTCTTTTTATCCTAACTCACTACAATACCATTACTTTATCAATAAATTTAACAATAAGCATAAATTGTGCGTGCTTCAACTATCACTATAAACAGAGCACATTTATTTAATACACACTCGCATGAATCACTACAAAATTTTATAATGTTACTTTTGGAAAAGAAATTAAAGAAAACAATTAAATAATAAGTTTTTCGATACAAAATATTGTGATTTTGGATTTTATCATCCAAACAATTGCTTGTAGATCACCATCTCATGTAATCATTTTTTGTACTTAACCACCTCCAACAAAACATGTATTTCAACCACGTTCAAAATGTAACCAGAATATCACATTTATTGCTGATCTTGTCCAGTTTAATAAGGTTAGTACACGTTTGAGGGCCGCTTGGCACAAGGGAGGGAGGGTGGATGATGTGAGTAAAAGAGGCTTCATTCCCATTTTTTATGCTTCGTATACATGAATAAGTTTATCAGTATCTCCATTTCATTAACAACTCATTACGTATCATTCCGTAATATGATTGGCTCCTGCCATAGTATGAGTGACCTCTCATTCATATCCATTATCATTATTATTCCTGAATTTCATACCCATTGTCATTATCATCCTGAATTTGCACCAAGCAGGCTCTGCGACACACCTTATGTGTGTCTCACATTTTGGTCATATGTTTCCACGTTTTAATTTGTTATTCACGAATAATATGTTTTACTTTCTTTCAAAAGTACACGTTGAATTGGTGAAGTAATCTGGCAAATTTAATTAAGTACTGCACTATTCATTCTTGAATTAAAAAAATAAGTGGGTTTTTCACCTATTTAACAAAATAGGTGAACTCGCCTGTGCCACAGGCGAGTTCACTTGAAATGACCGGGAACTGTTCAATGTCGCCTGTGGCACAGGCGACATCTAATAATTTTTTTTTTTTTTTTTTTTTTAATGAAAACGCCTGTGGCACAGGCGCTTTCTTAATTTTTTTTTTTTTTTTTGAAAACGCCTCTGGTAGAGGCCTTTTTATAGTATATTACGCTGAAAAGGTGATAGGTGGGAGCAGCGGTGCAGCGACTGGACAAGTAGGGGTGGCAGGTGCAGCGGGGCAGCGGATGAGTGTGGTCAAGTAGGGGAGGTGGCAGCAGTGTGTGGTCTCAATCACACCTGCAAAAATTTTTGACCGGGAAAACATCTCCTATATAAATCATATACTTCTCTTCTCATCTCTTCACTTCACAGCTTCATCTCCACTTCACAGTTTCATCTCTCCACTTCACAGTTTCATCTCTCCACTTCACAACAAATTTTCATGCATTTCATTTATTGTGAAGAAGATTCAGCTGAAGATTGAAGATAAATGGTTTAGGTACAAATTTTTTATTCCACTATTTTCCACAATTAATTTCAAAAAAATTTGTTCGATACACCAGTGTTATATTTGCTGTAATTATTTATTAATTATTTTGAAGGCTGTCATTTCTTCCGGGAAAAAATTAGTGGACACGGTGCAGCCCGTCGTTTGGCCTGGGAAAAGACTTAGAAATACTACTACATCATTTCTTCATTAAGGTACCAAAATTCTATATCATGTTCTAATTATTTTTTTACAAATGAATATGAATTGTAGAGAATTGTTTGAAAAAGATTGCCCAAATTTTCTTTGAAGAACATTTATGTATGTATAGTTGAAAAAATTGACGTTCTACTGTGGCTCTTAGTAATGTTATTATGGTCCATTTGTCGTGGTTATATCAACTGTGCATATTAGTCGCCTTTTTAGTGTGTATGTTTAGCGAAAATTATTATTAGCAATATTATTATTATTATTATTATTATTATTATTATTATTATTATTATTATTATTATTATTATTATTATTATTATTATTATTATTATTATTATTATTATTATTATTATTATCATCATCTTTTTTGGGTTACTGTTGTTACTATTATTATTATGGATATTATCGTTAAAATTAGTATTAGAACTCTTATGTTTGTTAATGTTACGTTTGTTATTATTATTATTATTATTATTATTAGAGGCATTAATATTAATATTAGCAATATTATTATTATTATGGCACATTATTTGTGTTTACATTATTATTATTATTATTATTATTATTATTATTATTATTATTATTATTAATAAAAGAGGCATTTATATTAATATTAGCAATATTATTATTATGGAACATTAATATTATTATTATTATGGAACATTATTATTATTATTATTGCACATTATTATTATTATTGTTATTATTAGAGGCATTAATATTAAAAAAAGCAATATTATTATTAGTATGGCACATTATTTGTGTTTATATTATTCTTATTATTATTATTTCATTTATTATTATTATTATTATTGTAATTATTATTATTATTATTATTATTGTTGTTGTTGTTGTTGTTGTTGTTGTTGTTGTTGTTGTTGTTGTTGTTTAGACCATTTATATTAGGGTTATTCCTAATTAGAATAACTTAATGTACGCTGAATATGCTTAAATTTGAAGATAATGGCGTCGTCGGAAGTTGTTGGAATAATCGTGCACCGTGGTAGTGGTACCGAGGGTCCACCTATTGGGGGTCGTAGGGTAAGACGATCTATTGGCTATCCTGGACTGATCACTCTATTATACCAAATGTTGGAAATCGATAGCGATCGAGATATGCTGAAAGTATCGGCTGCGTTTTCCGACGATAATTTTTTACAACTTATACCGATCAATAGTGATGAAGATCTTTGGTTCTTCTTTGATCCGGATGCTGGAAATCGGTACGTTCATCTTCACGTTGAGGGTGTTCTGCTTGAACCAGCCACCGAGGTAATGTACCCTTGACGGATGACTATGACCAATACGCGGCATATCTTAGTGGTGATGGTCCAACCAGTATTGTATTTGATGCACATGGCACATCAACTACTAGTTGCGATGAATCCCCAACCCACTCTACAATACCCAATAACCATCCAACCCAAGCCGGACCTACAAGTGCAAATGTGGCGGAGTTACCTGGTGATCAAGTGGTCGATCCGTTTGTTGACAGCTTTGGACCTAATGACCCTGTTGATTCTGGGTCGAGCGATAGCGAATCAAACAGTGAAGATGAACCGGACGAAGTCAACGTCGAGGATCTCCATGGCCTATATAATCAAACCGCCCACGTCGATTCAACTGGGGTGCAACAACCGGACCCGACAAATCAACAAGGCAGTGCAATTCCAAATGTTATTCCGTTTTCACTTCATCCTGTCTAGAAATATTTGTCGACTCGTATGACAGACCAAAAAGAGTGAGATTGTATGATGCTAATGAGGGAATACTAGCCAAGGGGATGGTATTTACTGACAAGAAGAATCTCCAATCAGCTGTCAAAGATTTTTCCGTTCGCATTGCACGTCGCGAATATTTGGTGCTCGAGAGTACGCCGCAACTGTGGAGGGTTAAGTGCAAGAATAGCGGAGGGAACATTACATGTGAGTGGGGATTGCGAGCAGTCTTGAAGAACAAGTCCAATACGTGGCAAATTACAAAGTACGCAGGCCCTCATTCATGTCTTATGAATGCTGTATCCGTCGATCATCAGAATCTATGTAAAAACATGATCGCAATGTTGCTCACAGGGATGGTTCAGACGGACCCGGGGTATGAGGTGAAGTTGGTTCAGCAGCAAGTTAAGGATAAGTACCAATACGAAATCTCGTATCACAAGGCTTGGCACAGTTTGAAACGGGCGAGAGAGAATGTGTATGGCACGTGGGAGCGTTCGGTGGTGAAATTGCCAAAATTTATGAGAGCAATAAAAAAATGGAATCCTGGCACGGTCGTTAAGTGGCGTCACGTAGACAAGAGAGCTCCTGGTGTTAAAATGCTGAAGTACGTTTTCTGGGCGTTTAAGCCGTGTATTGATGGTTTCCGCCATTGCCGGAAGGTCATTAGTGTTGATGGAACACATTTGTACACTAAGTACAAGCACAAAATGCTGATTGCCGTGGGAGTGGATGCCAACCAACAGTTGTTACCTCTGGCGTATGCTATTGTTGATGAAGAAACTTTTGCCGCGTGGAAATGGTTTCTTAAGAAGTTAACGAAGCATGTTGTCCAGGGAGATGAGGGGCTGTGTCTTGTATCTGACCGATGTCCTGGGTTAATCGAAGCTGCTAAACAATTCACGCAATTTTCGCCTCCCGATGGGGTTCATCGCTTCTGTCTCAGGCACGTTTGCTCCAATTTTAACACTCATGTGAAAAATGTCAAGTTGAAGGACCCATTGATAATAGGGTCTTAACCGAACAAGAAACCCACCGTTCTGCAGAGGTATTCGAGGGAGACATTAGTAAGACATTGAAGTGTCGTCACGGAAGTGGAATCTTTTGGAGGATCGATGACTACGCCGATGAGTACGACGATGATGGAAGCAGTGGGAAGCTTAAGCGCAATTAGAGGCTGCATTACCGAGTTGTAGCCATGTTACACGAGATGGGATTTTATGGTGTCTATCGATGCGGTGACTGCGTCATTAATGCAGCTATCATCACTGCATTGGTTGAGCGATGGAGACCGGAGACTCATACGTTCCACTTTAGGGTTGGAGAGGCCACTGTGACGCTACAGGATGTAGCCTTCATCTGGGGATTGAAGGTGGATGGAAGGCCGGTAATTAACGGGGTTACAGAATCCACAGCTGACTATTGGAGAGGTAGATGTGAGGCTCTACTTGGTTGGATTCCAGACGATGGTGATATTATTGGTTCGAGGTTCTCATTGCGTGCCCTCGGGGTGCATTTGAGGGATAACCCGGTGGATGATGAAACAGACGATGTCGAGGTCGAGCAATATTCACGTGGGATTGCGTTGATCCTGTTGGGTGCGATTATGTGCCCAGACACGTCCGGGAGTCTAGGATCGCTGTTGTACTTGAATGAAATGGAAGATATCTCTGAATGCGATGAATACAGTTGGGGCAGTGCCGTCTTGGGGTTTCTGTACCACCAGCTATGTGGTGCAGCAAGAAGAGATAGAAAGTCCATCGGCGGGGCTATGCAGCTATTACAGGTGCAACGTCATTCTTTGCATTATTTTTACCATCCACATGCAAGTTAAACGCACACTAATCATAAATATATGTTATGATCTTTCTTTTAGATCTGGGCTTGGACTCGCATAACATTTCTGAGGCCTAGACATGTGGGACGACGATTCGATTTAGGTACGATCGATGGAGAAGCTGGTGAACTCCCAATTGCACCATTTGGAGCCGAATGGTTACAATACCACAATTTCACTCATAGCCTTAATAGCAATGTGAAGACTATCCGAGAGTACCTGGATAGACAAACACCGGAGGAGGTATAAACTACATTTGTCTCTTAGTACGTTCAAAACCTAAATTAAAGTAATAAGTTACTGTTAATTTTCCTTTACATTGCAGTTTATTTGGAGACCATATGAGCCTATCCCACCAACAGTCCAATCATATATGGATGACAACATTATTAACGTTACATACACATGGATATCTAAATGTCCGCTTATCCATCATTACGTCGTTGAGCTTTATTACCCTGATCGGGTATTTCGGCAATTCAGTATGCGACAGTCTATCCCTCCGTCGATTGAAGCTGAACACAGAAATTTGCATGGTAGAACAGACCGACGTGGACGTTCCAGTCAGAACTGGCTTGTAACACACGCTCAATATGTGGAGCGTTGGAACACCAGAAATCAGACTATTGTGACCGCCCCTCAAATAGTGAACCACGGCGATGAAGTGGACGTCGGGTACATGGGCTGGTATCAAGAAATCACACGTCGGTTGATAACTCCTGGAATAGGTGTACAAGAGGGATCTCAGCCGTCAGCTAATGCATATATCGAAAATTTGGTGAGTACACAAGTTCTTATTCTTATTGACTATAAAATCCAAACTCATATATGTTTATTTGTACCTTCACATTTAGGAAAGGATCGTTGAGGGAATGCATCGAGTTGTTGTCGGAGAGAGGGGCTACATGAGAGAGCCAGCCAGGAGGTCGATTGAGGAGTTCTATCTGGAAGCACAACAAAACTTTCATGATCACCGAGCTGCCTACCATCACCCACAGTCAGTCCCACAACACCAAGCGGCTGAGATGACCATGCCACATGGCCCAGCCCAGCAGGGTAGTAGACGTAGTGCGTCCACACGCCATAACTTCGGACAACGAGCTGGTGGTAGTACCTCGCGTGACACCCATACATTTAGACATGTGTCAGGCGATCAACCCGGGCCTTCACATTCTACCGTTCGCGAGCATCCCAGTGTGGAAATGCCGACAGGCTGCTACATTCCTCCGATGGTGAACGAACAGGACTATTTCACTCCTCATCGTGATTCAATGCGGTTTGATCAGTCCTTCACATCGCTCCTGGAAGTCGGCAACTACACAACGACTGGACCGATTTTTCCTCAACAACCAGCTTGGGCAGGTCATCCAGGACAGTTTAATACATCTCCGATCCCATATTTAAGTCAGACATCGTCTTCATCAGGTCGGCCAACATTTAGTTTAAATATCGGGACACCGGATGATGGTCAATCCGTTGGCGCACAAGACACGGAATCTGATGCCCCAATCGATGGGCAAAGAAGAAGAGCTAAACGGATTAGGAAAAAAACTCGTTGTGGGACTAGACATGAATATTAGTCATTTTATTTTTCAAGTTATTTGTAATAATTTTGTGTAAAAGCTACATCATGTTTTAAGTATTTGTGATTATCCTAAAAATTATCGTAACAAAATTTAAAAAAAAAAAAACCATAATCGATACATTTTAGATAACATTAAACCTCTAAATTCGACTCAAATTAAAGAACAAAAGAATAAGAATAAGTTTGAAAGTTTGTTAAATAGCTAAAAGAAATATAAACACATGCAATTAGAATAAAATCGATTAAAAAAACTCTCCATATATGGTTTAAAAAAAAAAAAAATACTATAAAACGCCTCTACCAGAGGAGTTTTCAAAAAAAAAAAAAAAAAAAAACAGAAAGCGCCTGTGCCACAGGCGTTTTCATTAAAAAAAAAAAAAAAAAAATTATTAGATGTCGCCTGTGCCACAGGCGACATTGAACAGTTCCCGGTCATTTCAGGTGAACTCGCCTGTGGCACAGGCGAGTTCACCTATTTTGTTAAATAAGTGAAAAATCCACTTATTTTTTTAATTCAAGAATGAATAGTGCAATACTTAATTAAATTTGCCGAAGTAATCTAGAAGACTCTGAATTATGTATCACTATCTTTCAGAAATGCATGTGCGAAGTTTATGTTGGAAGCGTTCTCTGGAGTGATCCGTTATGGATAAGGGTTCCTATTCATGCCCTTCGCCTTTCGTGTTTGGATGCTTGCATCACATTGCCATCATAAGCTCTTAACAGGAATTACATCTCTGTCCGTTGGTTGGGAGTGGGAAAAAAATTGATTTGGTCCTATAACGTTCTAACTTTTTTGATTTGGTCTCATATTTAACTACTTTTTCAATTTAGTCCCGTATCTTTATTAATTGCTTCATTTTGGACCAATTTTGACCCAATTTTGACCAACTCGCCGGAAAAAAGCCACGTGCCTCCCACGTGTCGGCGGCCTTCAGGGAGTTCCGGCGACTTATGCCACGTGGCGGGGGAAAATAGTTGATTTGGTCCCATATCTTTTTAACTTTTCTGATTTGGTCCCATATTTAACTACTTTTTCAATTTTGTCATGTACCTCTATCAATTGCTCAATTTTGGACTAATTTTGACTCAATTTTCACCAATTCACCAGGAAACGTCACGTGCCTTCCACGTGTCGGCACTAATTAAGAGTTTTGACGACTTATGTTACGTGGCGCCGCATTTGTGAGGTGACTTTTGTCTTTTTCTTCATGTTAGAAATTTTTTACCTTAACAAATGATTTAATAAAATAAACAACGAAAACTCAAAACCTGTGTTACAACACAAAAAGGAAAATTAAATCAAGCAAATCCTAAAAGAATCGAATTTCTTTTCCCTTCTCACTTTCAACGCTTCTCGTCATCATATTTATTTTCATTTTGGTTTGCTGATGCCATGCGTCTCTTTCATGTGGGAGCTTATGTGATTCTTTTCGAAGAGGGATTAGAGTAGCGGTATAGTAGGCGTTGAAGAGAAATAATTTTCGATTCTTTTAGGATTTTTTTGATTTAATTTTTCCTTTCGTTTGTACCCTAGATTTTGGATTTTGTTTTTTATTTTATTAAATGATTTGTTGAGTTGGAAATTTTCTCACCTGAGGTGTAAATTGATGTATAAAAGAAAAGAAAGAAAAAGACAAAAGCCACCTCAGAAATGAGGCGCCACGTGGCATAAGTCGTCGGAACTCTTTAATTGGTGCCGGCAAGTGGGAGGCACGTGATCTTTCCAGGTGAATTGGTGAAAATTGGGTGAAAATTGGGTCAAAATTGAGCAATTGATAGAGGTACATGACTAAATTGAAAAAAGTAGTTAAATATGAGACCAAATCAGAAAAGTTAAAAAGTTATGGGACCAAATCAACTATTTTCCCCTGCCACGTGGCATAAGTCATCGGCACGTGGGAGGCACGTGGGCTTTTCCGGCGAGTTGGTCAAAATTTGGTCAAAATTGGTCCAAAATAGAGCAATTAATAGAGATACGGGACTAAATTGAAAAAATAGTTAAATATGGGACCAAATCAGAAAAGTTAAAAAGTTACGGGACCAAATCAACTTTTTTCCCGGTTAGGAGTCGATCAAACACAGTTGAGTCTCACGAGTCATCAGCTTTCTATGTTGTACGGTGTTGCAATAGTGATATTTATTCCAACTAGGGGTTGTTTGACTAAATTTATTTCAAATATTTTATAAGTTTCAACATCTTATAAGTTGTTCAAAGAGCTTAAAAGATGTAACTTCTTAAAAATTTATAAGTTAATAAAGTGTTTAGATAAAAAAGAGTTTATAATCTTGCAATTGAATAAAGTGATTTAACAATGAAATGTGTGTAGTGTGTGTTGTGTGAAGTGTGTGCAGTGTGTGAAATGTGTGTAGTGTGTGAAATGTGTGTAATTTGTGTAGTGTGTGTAGTGTGTGTAGTGTGCAATGTTCTAAAAATCGCTAGTCGCTAGTCGGTCGATTCAGGCGACGCGTAGGCGGCACCACCTTACACGAATAATTTAATTATTTAATAAACAAATAATACATAAAAAAATATTAAAAGTAATAAAATAAACACCGCCACCTTCAAATTTTAAAATAATTTATAGTGGGTGGGGGAGAAATTACTAAATTAGGGGGTGCGAGAAGAAATTAAAATTTTAAAGGGCTCACCTAAAGTCAAATACACAAACAAGGTAAAAAGAAATAAAAAAAAAAAAGAAATAAAAAATTATAAAAAAAATTAAAATAAAAAATTAAAAAATTACAATTTGGGCAGTTAAGCGGATTAGTCGACACTTAGGCGGATTAGGCCCCGACTAATCGTCATAGTCGCCGCCTAATACGGGGACCGAGTTTTTTGGCGGGTTTTAGGTTAATGGGTTCGGCGTAAGGGCGCCTAGCGCCTAGGCCAAGTTTTAGAACACTGGTAATGTGTCTATAATGCGTGAAATGTGTGTAGTATATGTATAGTGTGTGAATTGTGTGTAATGTGTGAAATATGTGAAGTGTGCGTATAGTTCGTAAATTGTGTGTAGCGTGTGAAATGTGTGAAGTGTGTATATGGGTGAAATGTGTGTATGTGTGTAGTGTGTGCAATGAGTGTAGTGTTTGGAATATGTGTAGTGTTTAAATGTGTGTAGTGTGTGAAATGTGTCTGAAATATGTGTGAGAAATGTGTAGTGTGTGAAATGTGTCTAGTGTGTAAAACATGTGTAGTGTGTGAAATGTCTATAGTGTGTGAAATATGTGTGAAATGTGTGTAGTGTAGTGTGTGAAATTTATGTAGTGTGTGAAATGTGTGTGAAATATGTAGTGTGTGAAATGTGTGTAGTGTGTGAAATGTGTGTAGTGTGTGAAATATGTGTAGTGTAGTGTGTGAAGTGTGTGTATAGTGTGTGTAGTATGTTTAGTGTGTAGTGTGTGAATGTGTGTAGTATGTGAAATGTGTCAAATGTGTGGCGTGTGAATTGTGCGTAGTGTGTGAAATATTTGTTGTGTGTATAGTGTGTGAAATGCGTGTAGTATATGAAATGTGTGTACTGTGTGAAATGTGCAATGTGTGAAATGTGTATAGTGTGTGTAATCTGTGTAGTTTGTGTAGTGTGTGTAGTTGTGTGAAATGTGTGTAGTGCGTAATGTTCTAAAAATCGCTAATCACTGGTCAGTCGGTTCACTGGGGCCTAGCGCCTAGGCGGCACCACCTTACATGAATAATTTAATTATTTAATAAATATGTGTAGGCCGCGTTTTAGAACACTGGTAGTGTGTGTATAGTGTGTGAAATGTGTATATAGTGTGAGTTGTGTGTAGCGTGTGAAATGTGTGAAGTGTGCGTATAGTTTGTAAAATGTGTGTAGTGTGTGAAATGTTTGTATTGTATGAAATGTGTGCAGTGTATGTATAGTGTGTGAAATGTGTGTATAGTGTGTGAAATGTATGTAGTGTGTGTAATGAGTGTAGTGTTTCGAATAGTGTAGTGTTCAAATGTGTATAGTGTGTGTAGTGCATGAAATGTATGTGGAATATGTCTGAGAAATGTGTGTAGTGTGTAAAATATGTGTAGCATGTGCAGTGTGTGAAATATCTATAGTGTGTGGAATATGGGTGAAATGTATGTTGTGTAGTGTGTAAAATGTCTGTCTGTAGTGTGTGAAATGTGTGTGAAATGTGTGTAATGTGTGTAGTGTGTGAACTAAGTCTAGTGTGTGTAGAGTGTGTGAAGTGTGTGTATAATGTGTGAAATATGTGTAGTGTGTGAAACGTGTGTATTGTGTGTAGTGTGTGTATAGTGTGTGAAGTGTGTGTAGTGTGTATAGTGTGTGAAATATGTGGTGTGCGAAATATGTGTAGTGTGTGAAATATGTGTAGTGTGTGAAATGTGTGAGTGTGTGTAGTGTGTGAAATGTGTGTAGTGTGTATAGTTTGTGAATGTGTAATGTGTGAAATGTGTGTATTGTGTGAAATATGTGTAGTGTGTGAAATGCGTGTCATATATGGAATGTGTGTACAGTGTGAAATGTGTGTCGTGTGTGAAACAAGTGTAGTGTGTGTAGTATGTGAAGTGTGTGTAGTGTCTAGTGTATGTGTATAGTATGCGAAATGTGTGTAGTGTGTTTATAGTGTGTGAAATGTTTTTTAGAATGTGAATTGTGTGTCGCGGCTGAAATGTGTGAAGTGTGTGAAATGTGTGTGAAATGTGTATTGTGTGTAGTGTGTGAAGTGTGTGTAGTGTGAAGTGTATGTATAGTGCGTGAAATGTGTGTATAATGTCGATAGTGTGTGAAATGTTTGTAGAGTGTGGTGTGTGAAATGTGTGTAGTGTGTGTACTGTGTGAAATGTCTTTAATTTGTAGTGTGTGAAATGTATGTGGTGTGTGAATTGTGTGAAATTTATGTGAAATGTGTGTATAATGTGTAAAGTGTGTGTATAATGTGTGTAGTGTGTGTATAATGTGTGTAGTTAGTGTATAGTGTGTGAAATATATGTAGTGTGTGTAGAATATGAAATGTGTGTAGTGTGTTAAATGTGTGTATAGTGTGTGAAAGATGTGTAGTGTGTGTATAGTGTGCGAAATATGTATAGTGTATGAAATGTGTGTAATGTGTGTATAGTTTGTGAAATATGTGTAGTGTGTATATAGTGTGTGAAATGTGCAAAATGTATGTATAGTGTATGAAATATGTGTAGTGTGCATATAGTGTATGAAATGTGTGTAGTGTGTATAGTGTGTGAAATGTGTGAAGTGTGTGTATCGTGTATAGTGTGTGAATTTGTGAAATGTGAAGTGTGTATTGTGTGTAATGTGTGTAATGTGTGTAGTGTGTGTATATGCGTAGAGTGTGTTTAGTGTGTGAAATATGTGTAGTGTGTGTATAATGTGTGTAGTGTGTGAAATGTGTGTGAAATATGTATAGTGTGTGAAATGTGTGTGAAATATGCGTAAAGTGTGTATATTATATGTGTAGTGTGTAGTATGTGAAATATGTGTAATATATGTGGTGTTTGAAATGCGTGTAATGCATGTGAAACGTGTGTAGTGTGTGTTTAGGGTGTGAAATGTGTGCAGTGTGTAAATGTGCAGTGTGGCGTGTGAAATGTGTAGTGTGTGTAGTGTGTGGTGTGTGAAATGTGTAGTGTGTGTAGTGTGAAGTGTGTATAGTATGTTCAGTGTTTGAAGTGTGTATAGTACGTGAAATGTGAGTAGTGTGTGTAGTCAATAGTGTTTGTATAGTGTGTTGAGTGTGTGAAATATAGTGTAAAGTGTGTGTAGTGTGTGTATGTAAAGTGAGTAAAATTTAAGGATGTGTTTACTTAAAGTTTGACTCAGTAGATTTAAGAGCTCAAATCCCTATAAAGCACCCTCATTAACTCCCTCAGCCAGATTTGACCCAGCACTCTCCAACCTTAAGTAAACATACCCTAAGTGTAACTTATAAGATTTTAAAACATAAGATAAACAAGAGAAACATATTTTTGGAGTTGTAAGCTCTATAAACTTATTTTTACATCTTATAAGATGTTTATGTTTAATATCTTATTACACTAAACACAGTATCAAAATATTTTGAGGAGTTAATAAGCTTAGTCAAACACCCTCTTAAAGCTTGTCAATAGACAAATCTGTAAGTATTATTTTCACATATATTTTAATCACTCTTTTAGCATGATAGGATAATACTCCATAAATTTTACCACATTTTATCTATAAAAAAATTTAGTATTCAGACAACCAAAATTCCATTAAGAGATTGCTCATGCACACCAACACCTACACCCTTAACAATAATTGCTAATATTACACATTCAGGACAAAAGCTCACTTCGTTCTGCAATTAACTTCACTTATTTAACAAAATTCACTTAAACATATATACATATATATTATCTATAAAGAGGCTTGTAACAAAATTTATTTAAACACAGACGGAACAGACATGAAAATGTAGCTAGTAGTAGGGAGATAAAAGAAATAATCCATCACCAGATAGACCTCAAATTAGTTTAAGCTTCAGCTTTAAGAGAATAGCAGACAAATACGAGTTCCAAAAATTCTATTTTCAACTTCATCCAAATAAATTGAAGTACTACAAAACTCATACCAATTAGCCAAAAAGTAATCCAACTACTTGATGCCCAATTTGAGCTACTCATGGGTTTCATATACTAATGGGCGTAAAAACAAAAACACTGTAAGCCTACCAAAAAATAGAAGACCTAGTGAATAGGCGAGAGAGACAGAAGCCGTTCCATGAACAAACCGCAAGCTCTAGTCAAAGAGACCAAAGCCCATATCCTGCAACAAGTAGAAGACAGCATATATTGAGTATTGGAGTTAGGCAAGTGCAGAAAGTAAATACAATGAGGATTTATGTCTCAGAAAGCATCCTTTAGGAAGATAAGAAACACTAAAGGCATATTATAAAATTAACTAAACTGATTACCATTCCCAGTTTGCTATTTCCTATGCAAATCCATTTCACTGGAACATACTTGATAACCGAAAGTTAATTCAAACACAGGACACGATTTGAGCGAAGATAGAGCAACGTAGATGGTGGGATTATTCGAAAAAATAGCAATTCCCTACAAGCTATTTCTTATGGTGGGATTATTTGAAACGATAGCAATTCCCTACAAGCTATTTCTTATGCAAGTCCTTCTCATTGGAACATTATTGCTTGCAACAATCAAAAGAAGATAAATCTACACTTAGGCAAATCCCAGCTCAAGCTTAAAGCTAAGGCTTGAAGAAGATGCAGCACCATAGTGCGATCAGTGAAATTTCCTGAACATGCTATTATTTCTTACGTAAATCCCTCTTCACTGGAAGAGGAAAATTACTTGCAAGATGCCAACTAGACAAAGGCACATTCAATGTAATGCCTAGAGAAGTAAAATAACAGAATAACAAGTTCACTTACATCATCTGATTCTTCTTTCTCCTCCACTTTCTCCTCTTTCTTGGACTCAGCTGCAGCTGGAGCAGCGGCAGCACCTCCAGCACCACCAGCAGAAGCAGAAACAGCCACAGCACCACCACCAGCAGGTACAGATGCCAACTTTTCACGTCCAGCTGCAATCAGCTCTGTAATATCCTTTCCCTTAACTTGTGTCAAAAGAAGCTCAATCCTATCATCATCGGCTTCAATTCCAACTGAAAACATATATGAAAATCATATATTATTATTTGATAAGAATGAAGACCTTAACTCTTTAAAACAATAGCAAGTCCCTGTATCGCGAAAAGAAAATATTGATGTCATATTAAAATTCAATTAGCCAACTGAACATCATCCTCACTTCAAAAGACTAAAAAAGTCAATATATGACCCAAAAGTACCAACACAATGGCTGAAACAGGAGATAAATAAATTAAATGAAAAACAAGGAGCAAGAATGATAATTTTCACTGAAACAAACAAATAATTTCCATATAGAGGGGCAAAATGCAAACACAATCAGGTAAAAGTTACGCCCTTCAAGCAACACAACCATCAATATCCAAATCAAAACACAAGGTCACTGACATTAAGTCAAAAATAAATCATGTATTGCATCTAAAACTGTCGATATCTAAAACGACGACGAATAACAGCACGCACCATACCCAAAACCCTAAGAAAACATTTGATTAGCAACAATCAACAATCACAGATACTTGATTCGTACCGCATGAGAGGATGCCCTTTACATCAGCGGTGGAAGGGCTGGCGTTCCCTCCCAAGACGGCAAGTAAATAGGCCGCTACAATCTTCATTTCTGCTGGAAATGTCAACAATAATTTATCACTAGGATTTCAAAAGTGCACACAAAATCACTACGATTTCAAAAATGCAGAGCAAAACTGCGAAGAAATTCGCAATGTGGGCAACGAGGCGTGATTTAGAGAGAGAAATTACCGTGTTTATCAGTCGCGGAGAACAGCGCAGAGGCGTCGAGACGATGGGTGATGCGTGTAGCGCCCGTAAATACGTGGGCGGGTTTATATTACTAGGGTTAGGGTTAGGTGTTGATCGTTTGGTATTTTGTAAATTCGGGATTTGCCCCATTAGTTTCTATAATTCTTTTGTCGCGGAAAATGTTTTGGCAAATTACAATTATGTGTCGGGTTTTATCTTTCAACCAACGTATTTTGTGCTGAGAAAGAGTATTAAAATAAATGATACTGGCACAGCGAAATTGAAATAAATTTTTTTTTATTAGTTGGATTATAAAATAGGACCAAACTAAGAAAATAAATTTGTGCAGAATAATAAAATATATAGACACGGATTTTACGTGGAAAATCCAAATCGGAAAAAAGTCACGGGCCCAGATCTTAGTCTAAAAGACTTCCACTATGTGTGTATAGTAGGCTTACAAAATTCTCCATAATTAATAGGGAAAATTGATATAAATGCCCAGTATGTTTTCACTATTTAGAAACTAGGACACTAAGTATATCACTTTTTAAAAATGCCTTCTAACTTACGAAAAATTGATGAAAATGCCCTGTGACCGGCTATAGGCTGTTAACCAGCAGGTCACCTGTGAGCTGTCTTTTTACTTTCGGGAAAATTTGTATAAATGGCCAGTATGTTTTCCTTATTTAAAAACTAGGACATTAAGTATACCACTTCTTAAAAATACCTTCTAACTTACCAAAAAATGGTGAAATGCCCCGTGAATGTCTATAGACTATGACACAACCGGTCATTAATGAGGTGAGGCTCTTTTTCTGACGTGACATTATTTTTTCGTTATTTTATTTTATTTTTTCTGTTGACTTATTTGTTAGGGTGAAAAAATAAAATAAAATATTAGTTTGAATTTATAAAAAATTATAATCCCCAGAAAATTGTTTAAACTTTAGAAAAATAAAAAAGTTATTTGTGAAAATTATTTTAAAAATTATAAAATTCAAAGATTTGAAAATTTATTTCTGATATTTATTCCAAAAATTATAAAATTCAATTTAAATTCAAAAATAAAAAATTTATTTCTAAAATTTATTTTAAATATTATAAAATTGATTTAAAATTAAAAATTAAAAAATTTATTTCTGATATTTTTTTTTTAAATTCTAAAATTTATTTAAAAAACAGAAAAATAAAAAAAATTATGATTTTTTTTAAATTTCTAAAATTCATTAATATTTTTCAAATTTCTTTTTTACTTTTCTCATGTTATTATTATTTTATTTTTAATTATGAATTAGGATAATTTTATGAAATATTAATAAATAAATTTTAGATTATTATTTTAAAAAATTAAAAACTAAATTGTTCCATTTTTCTTCCCTAATTACAGCATACTAAACCTTAATATATATGTATGTCATGCAATCTTACAAGGACACCAACATGGAAGACGAAGAAGACGCCAACAATGCTTCGCCCAGCCCACCCATTCATTAACTGATCGGAACCTGACCAATCACCCAATTCTTCGCCCATTCGCCTCCTCCCCGTCGAATCCACCACCGCCAAAGTCGACGACATATTTTTTTCCAAGCTAACAAATGAGTCAATATAAAAAATAAAATAAAATAACGAAAAATTAATGTCACTTCAGAAAAAGAGTTTCACCTCATTAATGAACAATTGTGTCATAGTCTATAGACGATCACTGGGCATTTTCACCATTTTTTGGTAGGTTAGAAGATATTTTTAAAAAGTAGTATACTTAATGTCCTAGTTTTTAAATAAGGGAAACATACTGGCCATTTATACAAATTTTCTCGAAAGTAAAAAGACAACTCACAGGTGACCGGCTGGTTAACAGCCTATAGCCGGTCACAGGGCATTTTCACCAATTTTTCATAAGTTAGAAGGCATTTTTAAAAAGTGGTATACTTAGTGTCCTAGTTTCTAAATAGTGAAAACATACTGGGCATTTATACCAATTTTCCCTAATTAATAGGGCATACAAAATATCTCAAGTTCAATAACTCGGAAACACTGTCAAGTTTAATAACTTGGAAACACTCGATATCTATGCTAAGAGGGATAGAAAAATATTCGCTATTTTTCTCACTGTTTCTTCTCTCAAAATAAACTCACAACACTCTCGGGTCTCACAGACAGCTGCACTCTTGCACTTCTGTGTTATATGTTCTGCTACGGAGAACTCCTCTATTTATAGGCAAATCAGTGGTACAAAAGTCTATTTCGCTGCCAATATTTCTTCTACATTTATGAGCATGTTTGTAGGCTTTTTCTTCCATTTCAACATTTGAGGCTGCACAAAGATTCATGGCTACTACCATCAATGCTTCTTTACTGGAGTTTCTCTTCTTCAATTCAGCAATAGTAACTAAAACACTATTTGCTTTATTTGAAACATGGGGTGGACCCCAACAATTCTCCCCCTCCACCACATGCGGGGATTCAGTTAACCTCGTTATACGCCTGCAAGTTTCAAACTTATCTTTGGGTGAAGACTTGGTTAGCATATCGACACCATTATCATCTGATAAGTAGAAAAATGTGCATTATTTATATTGATAGGAATGTGATTTTATTGCATTTTATTTAGTATGCACTGCTATTTTTCTACTTATCTGCACGTTTAAGTCAAATACTCCAAAGCTGTGTTTATTGTGAAATTGGAGTAATTTTGGATCAATCGAATTGGATCAACAAGTAAAGGAAGAACTGAGCCGGAATAGGTCCAGTTAAAAGAGAAGAAGGCCGACATAATTAGGAGAAAGGCTTATGGACCTAAGAATGGAAGAAAGGGTCCAACAGGGCCGCTATGATTTAATTTGATTTATTGAAGGCGTTGACTTTAGGTTTCCAATTGTCATGAAGATTTGGTTTGTTGATTGGATGAAAGAGGAGCATTGGGCCTCATGAATTAAAAAGAGGCGGTGACCCATGATCATTTTAATTTGTTTCGTTGGAGGATTGTATATAAAAAGGAAAGAGGTCAGATTATGAAATCATCCAAGTATCCAGGAAGACGAGTTTCACGTGTGGGAGAAGAAGCAAGAGTGGCGATCCTCGTCTGATTTATTTGGTTCTTTTATTTCAGTTTATTGAATTATGTTGTGTTTTAATTAGATTTTAGACAATAGTTTAATTATGAGTAGCTAATTTATTTTATACTAGTTTGAGGGGATGTTGAACCCTATTCGCTTTTATGATTAATTGATCCGTAGTTAAATTCTGATTTTTATTTCTCAACTTATTTGTGTTGCTTGTTCTTATGACTCATGATTGATTGATTTCTTGATTTGATAGGGCCTGTCGAATTAGGTTATTAATTTGTCAATGCTAGATTATAAAATTGTAATCCGTAATTGTTATAATTTTATAACCGCGAGTAGCAATAATGATTAACTTGTTAGGGGTAACACGAATCTAGGCCATCAGAATCAAGCGTGTGTATTTGGAGTATAGTCTGACCTATTATCCTAATTATTAATGCATTTAATGAATTAAATCTAGAGAGCTTGTTCTAGGTTGTTCAATTAAATAGGGTTAGCTAATGATCTTATCTTAGTTGACTAATCTTAAGGGATAGTTCGGGCCGACAGAGCTTGTTGTCGATCTAGGGTTAGAAGGTTGTGGGATAAATAATTAACTTTAATTAGTCAATTAATTTATATATGAATAGGGGGATATTGAACTGAAAACTAGTATTATTTTGATATTGATTTACGTCTATTATTATTTGTTTAATTGAGTCTTTGAGGTCTTTAGTTATTTAATTGTTTATTTGATTAGTTTAGTAAGTAGATTAATACAATAAAAAACACACCCTTTATTTACTTTTATCGTTAAGTTATTTATGTTAGAAGCATAATTAATTCATCCGCTCCTTGTGGGATTCAACTCTTACTTATCGCTACTACTAGTTAGTGGAGATAGAAAAGGTAGTTAATTTAACGTGCCTCGACAGCGCGGTCATCATCAGTGTGAACTTTTTCAAGCTGCATCAACTTTCTCTCGAGTGCATCCCGAATCCAATGGTATCTCACATCAATATGCTTCGATCTTGAGTGGAATGTAGAATTCTTACTCAAGTGGATTGCGCTCTGGCTGTCGCAGTAGAGCGTGTACCTTTCTTGCTTTAAGTCTAACAACAGTAGGAAATTCTTCAACCATAACATCTATTTACAAGCTTCTATTATGGCTATGAATTATGCCTCAGTTGTAGATAACGCCACACACTTTTGAAGTCTCGATTGCCACGAGATAGCTCCCCCTGCAAGTCTCATCAGGTATCCGGATGTGGACTTCCTGGAATCAACATCACCAGCCATATCTGCATCTGTGTACCCATCTAACACAATTTTGTCATTTCCAAATATTAGACATAGTTTAGGAGTACCTCTGAGATATCGAAATATCCATTTCACAGCTGCCCAATGCTCTTTTCCGGGGTTGGAAAGAAACTGACTGACTACTCCAACTGCATAAGCAATGTCAGGTCTGGTACATACCATATCATACATCGAACTACTAACTGCAGAAGCATATGATATCTTTTCCATTTCTTCTTTATCTGTCTCACTTGTGGGGCACTGCACCGAGCTGAGCTTCATGTGACCCGCAAGTGGAGTGTTGGCTGACTTCGACATGCTCATATTGAATCTTTCAAGAACTTTTTCAATATACTGTTCTTGAGATAACCAAAGCTTCTTGCTTTTTCTATCCCTGGTACACGTGTTTCGTGCACGCACTTTAGGGCATTTTTAGTGTCATTTTAGTGTCAATAATGTGCATAATCACGTGTATTTAGTGCTTTTATACTCTCATGGGCAAAATAATGCGTTTGTGCTATTTTTGTGTTAAGACAGGTGAAAAAGGGTCGAAAAAGAACATCAAACGACCGCGGAGTCGAGGGATCGATCGAGGCAACAAAAGGAAGGGCTACCTGAAGATCTCGGCCGAGACAGGATGCAAATCTCGGCCGAGATGAGTCTCCAGGGGATTTCATGAAGAATTGCAAAATTGCAAATCTAGGCCGAGACAGACTTTGCATCTAGGCCGAGATGGAAATCTAGGCCGAGACAACTTTGCATCTAGGCCGAGATGGAAATCTAGGCCGAGACAGATAATGCGTCTAGGCCTAGATGAGTCTGCAGGGGATTTCAGAAATTCCAGAAATGGAGATCTCGGCCGAGATGCAATCCAATCTCGGCCGAGATGAGTCAAATCCTAAAAATTCCAAATTTTCTCTTTTTCACGTCTCGGCCGAGACACACTTGCATCTCGGCCGAGATTCCTTACCCTGTTTTAAAATCCTGAATGCGATTTTGCCTATTTTTTACTAGCACTTTCTCTCCTTATATATATATCATCCCATTCGAATTTAACCTAACTTAGAACAACCTAGAACCCATCCCCACACATAATCAGCCACTTTTATCCATTGGAAGCAAGGAAATGGAAGGGGGGTTGAAGATCTTGATCTTCAACCCCTAACCTTTGGTTCTTTCTATCCTATGTTCATGTTTTTCTTTAATTTTCTGTTAGTTTATCTTTGTATTAGGTAAAATGGGTGCTAGTTCACTCTTGATTATTGTGGAACCTTGAGTCCAAGACATTTATGTGATTATTACGGTTAATGTTACCGAAAATATTGTGTATTCAAGTGTTTTGTGTTATTTGCTGTTATTGACTCACATTTATGAATTTATTATTGGATTGATCACCCTTTAAGGGATTTGTGAATGTGTTGCTAGAATAGGAGGTCACTATCCGTAATTGTAGGATTTCCGATTCCCGAGTAGCAAACAATAATTATTTATTGGTGATAACACAAAGTTTAACCTCTAAAACCGAGCTTGCGAGTTTTATGTTGAATTTATCTCGTTGTCCTAGTGTTTAATGCATTTGGTGATTGAATCTAAGAGAGCTTGTTCGAGGATTCGGTTAAACTGAATAGGGTTAGTCGAAGAGCTTGTTTTGATTAACTAAGATTAAGGGATAACAAGGCTATTAGAGCTTGTTAATAGCCTTGAGATAAGGGCTAGAATCACAATTGAATAGGGCATTGACAATAGTTACATAAATCGTCCAAGACCTCGGTGAAACATGATCAAGGGTGAATCGTTTTGTTATTTAAAAACCAAAAATCTATAAAAATCTCTTTATTTGTCTTTGTTTATTTAGGTGTAGTTGTTATTTCATTGACCCCCCACTTCTTTATTGTTTTCTATCTTATATACATTATGTTTCTTCATAATAATAGCTTAACACATAAAAGCAAAATTTGTTCGACCGTTCCTCGTGGGATCGACCCTTGCTTGCCACTCTACCAGTTAGAGTAGTCGGTAAGGTTTAAGTGTATCTTCATACACGATTTAATTTGGTAGTCGGAAACGACGTCTACCAAATTTTGGCGCCGTTGCCGGGGAATGGTTTAGAACGATTTTGTTTTATGTGTTAAGCGTTTGTTTTATTTACCTAGATAGTTGTTTGTTTTGTTTATTTAAAGAGCATCCGTCGAGCCAACGACATTAAACAAAGGCGCTTGTCGGGAGGCAACCCGATGTTTATTGCTTTTCGTATATTCAATTTCGTAGTTTAGGTTGCTTACTTATATTTAGATATTGTTTTATTATCTTCTTTTAGAGTGCAGAGACTATGATGATGAGGAACCGACCAATCCGTGAAATTCAAGGAGATAGCACCAAATGGGATTGAAGAAGCCCAAAAATCACTGTGAGTTAGGACACCAATTCGTACCCTTTCTTCCTCACAAACTTTGGTTTTTAACCAAGTTTGGGGAAGTCTTGGTAGGTGTACGTATTGGCAGCCCAAGAGTTTAACTTTCCATATGCTACTCTTATTGTCTTTTGGACTTATTAGACTTGAAATGGTTTGGTATCTTTGTATGGATTAGTCTGTTGCATTTTTAATAAATTGTAAAGTGGTGAATAATATGGTTAAATTCGGTGAACACCAAATTGTACTCCTCTTTTCCACAAACTTAGTTTGCAACTAAGTTTGGGGAGGGGGTGGATTCGTACAAATTGGTAGCTCGAGAAAGCAATTGGATGAGTTTAGGAAGGAATGTGGCATTGATTAATGATGAAAGTTTTTGACAAATATCTTAGAAAGAATCACATGGTAGAGCATGATAGACTTTTGAAACAAAATTGAACATACACTCAAAACTTTTGATCAAAATTGCAGCCGAGTGAGTTTTTGAGCCTTAGAAGATACTTCCATCTTTGGAGTAATTTAAACTTTCTTTCGGTGTGAAATTCATTGAGTGCATTTAGTTGTCTCTAGAACTTGCCATAATTCTCTATTTTGCATGTGTTGGTGCATTGTGTGACATTGAAAATGATCTTAGGCAATTCTTGACTTGAGCCTATTTTCAAGCTTGAAAATACTTCCTTTGTACCAAATTTGATATTGTCTCTAGTTGAGCCCCTTGAGCTTTTAGCCTCTTGTTTGACAGCCCAACTCTACAAGCCAAGTACCTTTCGATTTAGCCTTTGACCTTAATTGGACTATTTGAGTATGAGGGAGGCGGTTGGAAGGTAGTCGGGTAAATTTGGGATTGAAAGGGGTGAACTATTGGGAATATTGAAGGGTGGAAGGAATTGAAACAATAGGCAAAGAATCGAGAATACTAGTTTCTCTCCAATGTTTGTTTATATTTGTTGAAAAAAAAAAAAAAAGAGGGAGAGAAAAATCGAAAAAATCGAAAAATCAGAAAAACAAAAGAAAAAGTTAGTTGTATATACTCAATTGCTGATTTTGATTTGGAGAGGCTAGTATTATAAATGCCTTTCGATAGATGTTCTCAAGGTTGTAGAAATTCAAAAGAAAATACACTCCAAGGGAGAATTGAGAAAGCATTTAGGTTGTGGACTTTGTGGTAAGGAGAAGAAATCGATTCTTGGGATTGGTTTACTAAGGAAGTAAAGAGTGAGGTCGAGTGACCATTTTTTGAGGGGTAGATGAGATTAGCTAACTCATTTAGTCCGTTTTATAGTCACTTATACCAGAAATTTTCCCACCTTACCCCAAGCCAACATTACAACATATTAAAGACCTTTTTGATTCTTTGTCACACACGTCGGTATACATCGAAGTTTAGATGATTGGCAAGCTTATGGTAGGCATTTTATGCATTTCAATGTGAGCGTATACACTTCCCTTTTGATACACTTGAGAGTCGAGAGATACACTCACCATGTGAGGATCTTAAGTTGTGAGTGTTATGTCTCGAAAGTAGTGGATCTAGTCTATCACATATGCTTGCTTTTATCATGATCGCTTACTCTTTCTTATGAAAATTCTGAAATCAAATGCCACTAAACTTTGCCCTAAACACGTGTCCTTTTGTCTTTCTCTTTATTGTTCGGGACGAACAAGTTTTAAGTTTGGGGAGATTTGGTACACGTGTTTCGTGCACGCACTTTAGGGCATTTTTAGTGTCATTTTAGTGTCAATAATGTGCATAATCACGTGTATTTAGTGCTTTTATACTCTCATGGGCAAAATAATGCGTTTGTGCTATTTTTGTGTTAAGACAGGTGAAAAAGGGTCGAAAAAGAACATCAAACGACCGCGGAGTCGAGGGATCGATCAAGGCAACAAAAGGAAGGGCTACCTGAAGATCTCGGCCGAGACAGGATGCAAATCTCGGCCGAGATGAGTCTCCAGGGGATTTCATGAAGAATTGCAAAAATGCAAATCTAGGCCGAGACAGACTTTGCATCTAGGCCGAGATGGAAATCTAGGCCGAGACAACTTTGCATCTAGGCCGAGATGGAAATCTAGGCCGAGACAGATAATGCGTCTAGGCCTAGATGAGTCTGCAGGGGATTTCAGAAATTCCAGAAATGGAGATCTCGGCCGAGATGCAATCCAATCTCGGCCGAGATGAGTCAAATCCTAAAAATTCCAAATTTTCTCTTTTTCACGTCTCGGCCGAGACACACTTGCATCTCGGCCGAGATTCCTTACCCTGTTTTAAAATCCTGAATGCGATTTTGCCTATTTTTTACTAGCACTTTCTCTCCTTATATATATATCATCCCATTCGAATTTAACCTAACTTAGAACAACCTAGAACCCATCCCCACACATAATCAGCCACTTTTATCCATTGGAAGCAAGGAAATGGAAGGGGGGTTGAAGATCTTGATCTTCAACCCCTAACCTTTGGTTCTTTCTATCCTATGTTCATGTTTTTCTTTAATTTTCTGTTAGTTTATCTTTGTATTAGGTAAAATGGGTGCTAGTTCACTCTTGATTATTGTGGAACCTTGAGTCCAAGACATTTATGTGATTATTACGGTTAATGTTACCGAAAATATTGTGTATTCAAGTGTTTTGTGTTATTTGCTGTTATTGACTCACATTTATGAATTTATTATTGGATTGATCACCCTTTAAGGGATTTGTGAATGTGTTGCTAGAATAGGAGGTCACTATCCGTAATTGTAGGATTTCCGATTCCCGAGTAGCAAACAATAATTATTTATTGGTGATAACACAAAGTTTAACCTCTAAAACCGAGCTTGCGAGTTTTATGTTGAATTTATCTCGTTGTCCTAGTGTTTAATGCATTTGGTGATTGAATCTAAGAGAGCTTGTTCGAGGATTCGGTTAAACTGAATAGGGTTAGTCGAAGAGCTTGTTTTGATTAACTAAGATTAAGGGATAACAAGGCTATTAGAGCTTGTTAATAGCCTTGAGATAAGGGCTAGAATCACAATTGAATAGGGCATTGACAATAGTTACATAAATCGTCCAAGACCTCGGTGAAACATGATCAAGGGTGAATCGTTTTGTTATTTAAAAACCAAAAATCTATAAAAATCTCTTTATTTGTCTTTGTTTATTTAGGTGTAGTTGTTATTTCATTGACCCCCCACTTCTTTATTGTTTTCTATCTTATATACATTATGTTTCTTCATAATAATAGCTTAACACATAAAAGCAAAATTTGTTCGACCGTTCCTCGTGGGATCGACCCTTGCTTGCCACTCTACTAGTTAGAGTAGTCGGTAAGGTTTAAGTGTATCTTCATACACGATTTAATTTGGTAGTCGGAAACGACGCTACCTGAAGATCTTCATTCCAAGGATTTGCTTAGCCAGACCCAAGTCTTTCATTGCAAAAGACTTGCTAAGCTCTTTCTTCAGCTTTCGGATCGTGTTGATATCATGGCCTACAATCAACATATCATCCACATATAATAACAAGATTATAAAGTTTCCTTCAGAAATTTTCTTGAAGAAAACACAATGATCCGAGCTAGTCTTGTTGTAGCCATGGTTGAACATGAATAAATCAAACTTCATGTACCATTGTCTGGGAGCTTGTTTCAACCTGCATACAAGCTCTTCTTCAACCTGCATACAAGGTTCTCTTTTCCTTTGACTTCGAACCCTTCAGGTGGTCCATGTAGATTTCTTTGTCTAAATCTCCATGCAGAAATGCGGTCTTCACATCAAGTTGTTCAATCTCTAGATTCAAACTGGCAGCAATCACGAGAACAACTCTGATTGAGGACATCTTCACCACTGGTGAGAAAATCTCTTTGAAATCGACACCCTTCTTCTTATTGAAACCCTTCACAACCAGCCTCGCCTTGTACTTTGGTTGTGAGCTATGTTCCTCAGACTTTAGCCTGTAGACGCACTTATTTTTCAGTGATCTCTTTCCAGCTGGCAACTTTACTAAGTCGTAGGTGTGATTTTCCCGTAAGGAGTTCATCTCCTCCTTCATGGCTTCTAACCACTTATCTTTTTGGTCATGCGCCATGGCTTCTGCAAAACCTTGTGGCTCTCCTTCATCGGTGAGCATCACATACTCACGTGGATTATATCTGGTGGAAGGTTGTCTTTCTCTGGTTGACCTTCTAACTGGAGGGACATCATCTTATACAGGTGGATTATGTTCGTCACCTGCGTCATCATCAACCGCATCATTATGCTCTGGTTGGGTATCTCCCCCTTAATCCTCGATCATCGGCGAAGGAACTAGATCTAAGTTGACAGGAACTTCTGAACTAGATTCAGGCTTCTCTTTGGCATCATTAGGACTTTGATCTTCGAGGAATACAACATCCCTACTTCTGATGACTTTCCTATTAACTGGATCCCACAATCTATAATCAAACTCTTCATGGCCATATCCCAAGAAGATACATGGTTTGGTTTTTTCATCAAGCTTGGCTCTTTCGTCTTTTGAAATATGTACAAAAGCCCTGCAGCCAAACACTCTTAAGTGTTTGTAAGAAACTTCTTTCCCTGGCCAAACTCTATCTGGAATGTCACCACCCAAAGGAGTTGATGGAGAAAGGTTGATCAAATCAACTGCAGTCCTCATAGCTTCACCCCAGAAGGATTTTGGAAATTTGGAATGTGACATCATACATCTGATTCGCTCACAGATTGTTCTGTTCATCCTTTCTGCCACACCGTTATGTTGAGGAGTCTTTGGGACGCTCCTCTCAAGCTTGATACTATGGTTCTTACAGTTAGACATAGGCAGACGGTTTGTAGAACCGGGGAACCGGCCGGTTCGAACCGGCGGTCAACGGTTCCACAACCGTTGACCCGGTTCCGGTTCCAAACCGGGACCGTAACCGGTGAACCCACGGTTCAGTTATGGTTCTGCCATTCCAGGAACCGGCAGTTCCTATAACGATTTTCTCGACGGTTTGTAATCAGCGGTTCTCAGATTTTTTTTTTTTAAATTAAAAAATGCCATGTGTCACGATCTGGTGAAGTGTCCGTTGGAAATGGACGGCTCAGATTTAGTAGCCGTTGCCAGAACCACCGGTTTTCCGATTCGAACCGCGGTTCGTCGACCAAATTTTTTTTTTCTAAAAAAAAATCGACGGCCTTGATCTGTTGGCCGTTGAAAATCAACGGCCCAGATCATTTGGCTGTTTACAAGTCAGATTTTCATATTTGGAGGGGGGGGGTTGGGTATTTTTGGTTTTTTTTTTTTTTTTTTATTTTAAATTCTAAACCCCTATAAATACATCCAACTTCAACCTAAATCATCACACCTCTCAATCTCTCTCAATCTATCTCAAGTTCTCAAGCTCTCTCAATCTCTCTCAACTCTCAAGCTCTCTAGTCTCTAGCATTTTGATAATTTAGTGTTCATAAAAAAAAAAAAAAAAAATTTGAGTTTTAGTTCCATTCTACCAAAAAAATATTTATTTCTTCTAGTTCTTCTTCTTCTTCAATTATAGTTTGTTTTTTGCATCTTTATTCTTCCTACTTCTACCAAAAAAATGTCTAGCCGAAGGGGAGCTTCTTCAACTTCATCATCTGGCCTTATCTCCGATAAGAGCAAGAGTCATATGCCGGAGGAGTATGCTTCACTTCCACCTCTTCCTCCACCTCAAGTATTGTTCGACCTCAATGATGATGATGATGATGATGATGAGTTTTCAATTGATTTGGATTGGATGACATAGCCGCTTGTCTATGTAAATTTTATATTTGAGCAGTTTAACTTTTAAGTTTAGTTATATTATTAATTATAAATTTTCTAGTAGTAAGTAAAATCATTTAATATCTTTTATAAATTTCTATTAGTGGTTTTTTAATCAATTTAAATCCTATTGTAGTAATTAATATGTTTTTTTATTTGTTTCAAATAATTTAGGAGAAAACGTCGTCGCCGCATTTGCCGCTCAAGAAGAGGAAAATCAACATCCAACACAAGAAAGCCAAAGTCAAGGCTAAGGTGGAGGATGACCTCGTACTCGTAGTGTTTCACAAGGAACCTAAGAAAATCCTCCGGCCTTAAAATCCGAGATCTTCACTATCCACTTTACAAAAGTTCGAAAGCAAGGATCAACAACCGACTACACCGCCACTTGCAATCATTGTGGCCACCCTTATAGTTTCAAGCACGGAGGGGGATATGGAACACTAACAAAGCATATCAGAAAACATCATCCCGATAAGTGTGGACTCGACCAAACCCAAACCCAAATGGGTAGATACACCGTTGGAGGTTCGGATTCTAACTCTCTCGCTCCTTTATTTTCCTTTAGTGATCTAAGATTGAGGAGAAATTTGGCTAAATTTGTTTCCGTAAACATTTACCTTTTAACTTCGCCGATGATGGATTTTACGAAGATTTTATGCAACTAAGTTGTGGTCCATAACATAGGAAGATTTCTAGAAGAACACTAACTCGGGATATTGCAAAAGTTGTCGGGGAATTTAAACTTGTTTTACTAAATATATTTGCTTCACTTAAACAAAAGGTTTCAATATGCTCGGATATTTGGGGTGATCATTGGCAAAATCATCACTATATGGGCATCACTTTCCATTGCATTGATGATTCTTGAACAATGCAAAAAAGATTAATAGGTTATAGGAAATTTGATACCGAGCATACCGCATCAAACATTTGTCACAAAATTATTTCCATTCTTCAAGAATACAACTTGGTTAAAAAAAATAAAATTCGGTATCTTTCGGTAATGCTAGTGCAAACAAAGCCTCTTTACCCCCAACTTATTGATTTTTGCAAACCATCTTGTGGAGGTAAATTTTTTCATATTAGGTGCATTTGTCATTGTTTGAACTTATATGTGCAAGATGGCCTCACAAATTTCAAAACATATGTTGCTCCTATTCGAGAAGCAATCACCACTATTTCTAGACATTCCTCCTTAACAAAAAAATGGGTAAGATTTTGCAAACAAAGAGGAATTCATCCCAAAAAATTTTCTTTTAATGTTCCTCACCGTTGGAATTCTACATGTAAAATGCTCGATGATTCTTACATGTATAAGGAAGCTTTGTGTGCATTTTTTCAACACCATCAAGTTGGTATTTGTTTATTTCCCAATCAATGGGATGCTTGTGCTAATTTAATTTCACTATTAAAAATTTTTTAAGATGCAACTAAGGAACTTTCGGGTTGCTACTGCCCTACTTCACTGTTGGTTCTTGATCATTGTGTTAAAATTGCACTTCTTTTTAATGAATATAAAGACGATCCGATTTTGCATGAAATGATAGATTCTATGAGGAAAAAATGGTTAAAATATTTTGAGGAAATACCCGATTTATTTTTAGTAGCTAAATTGTTAGACTTTAGGATTAAAGAAGATGGCTTAGAATATTTGTTAAAAATGTATTACGAAGCATTGTTGCCCAATAAAAATGATGTCCTAAACCCCTTGCATATTGTTGCCAATGCAAAGAGTCTTTTATTTGATATTTTTAGAGAATATAGGATACAATTTGGTGATGATAATGATAGTGATGTTTGTTCTAGTGGTCTTGGTTCTTCAACCCAATCCGTTGGAAATTCGATTCTTGCCCGTTTGCAAAAATTTTATGATATTCGTTCACAAAAAAAGGCAAGATCTTCCTCTAATCCTTGTGGGGAGGTTGAAAATTTTTTACAAACTACTTTTGAGGAACTTTCTTTTGAAAATAATACCGACCTCCTAAGGTGGTGGTCGAAAAGATCCAACTCCTTCCCGGTTTTATCTATTATTGCCAAGGAAATTTTTGTTTGTCCCGCTTCAACCGTTTTGGTTGAGCAAGCTTTTAGCATTGGAGGATACAACTTGGATGCCCGAAGATCTAGATTAACCGTGGAGAATCTAGAAGATCAATTCCTCCTTGAAAATTGGACAAAAGCCGAAAAACGAGCTCAAGAGGTTGACTTCGATGAAGACGAAGAAGGAGATACACTTGACTTCGACACCGGCTCCTCCGGCACACCGCCTTCTCAAGGAAGTGAATGTGAATGAACCGACTTTATTTCGAAAGGTAAGTGAGGTAAGAGAACTACGTGGTCTTTGATTCCTTGAACTTAAGCCGGAAGATCGAGGATACGTAGGCGATTTGGTACTAAGTTAAAAATTAGTTTACTAATTTTAACTTAGAATCAAACTCAAGCCCTTCAATCTTTTTCCCTTTTCCTTCCCAATACTATTAGTTAAACTTGTATTGAACTTTGTAAGTTGACTGTTTTTTTAATTAGTGTTAGTGTATTAAATTTTACTGTAATTTAAGAAATTATTAGTGGTATTATAACATTTAAGTTGTAATTTATATTTGTACTTTTTAATTGTAGATTAGTTGTTCACTTTGTAATTTAAGAAATTATAAGTTGTATATTTTATTGTAACATTTAAGTTGTAAGTTAAATTTGACTTATTAATTTTAGATTTATATTAATAGAATTTTTTTCATTTTTCTATGTCAATTCTTATTTTACAATTTTTCCCACTATTTTATTTCAAACAAGCAAAAATATACCAAAAAAAAAAACACAAAAAAAAAAAAAAAAACGTTCTGGAACCGGCGGTTTTATGCCGGTTCGGAACCGTAACCGGAAACACCATGGTTCGGTTCCCAAGGTGGCGGTTCCGGGAACCGGAGCCGGGAACCGTCTGCCCGTGTCTACTTGCAGTGTTGCTCAAACAACCCTTGGTATTCACCGCCGTTGTCTGCACGAACATACTTCAGCTTCCTTCTGGTTTCTCTCTCGACTTTTGCTTGAAAATGATTAAAGACCTCCAACGTTTGGTCTATGGTTTTCAAAGTAAAACACCAGACTTTTTTCGAAAAATAGTCAATGAAAATGACGAAGTACAATGCGCCACCAAGAGTCCTGTCTTTCATGTAGCACAGGTCTGTGTGCACCAAATCAAGAGGTTGAGCTCTTCTTGAGGGGTAGAAGCTTTTGAATGCAACTCCGTGTTGTTTCCATGCCAAACAATCAACACAGGTTTCTAATTGCATACCTTTTACATCAAGGAGGAGGTTTTTTACGCCAAAATTTCTAAACCTTTTTGGCTCATATACCCAAGCCGTTTATGCCACAACTCAATGGAGGAATTCTTGACAACAACATTCACGTCTCCAATAGAAATAGTAGCATTGGTCAGTAAGAGTGAATTTTTCTTTTCATCCTTGGCAATAATGAGAGAACCTTTGATGAGCTTCTATTTTCCTTCACCAAAGTGGTTGATATAACCATCATCGTCGAGCTTTCCAGCGAAAATAATGTTGAGCCTGATATCAGGAACATGTCTGAAATCTTTGAGAATAACTTTGCATCCTATATCAGTATAAGGACAATATCTCCCAAACCAATGACCTCCGTTACACCTTGATTGGCCATCCTGACTTTGCCAAAGCTACCACTGGTGTAAGATGTAAACATATCACGACTTGGAGTTATGTGATATGAGGCTCCAGAATCAACGATCCAGTTTGTTTGTTGGCAGGATGAGCTAACACAAGCATCATCACAAAAGATGACAACATCGCCATCGACTGTAGTAGCGGTAGTGTCTCTGTCATCTTTCTGGTTGTCATTATTCTCATTCTTCTGGTCTCGCTTCTTCCTTCGACAATCTCTCTCATAGTGGTTTGGACCACCACAATAATGGCATTTGAAGTCTTTTCTAGGTTTAGACTTCCCCCTGGATCTGTCTCTAGTATATTTAGAGTTTTTATTTCTTCTTTTCCCTCGATCAACGTATTCAGCAACCATCGCCTTTGTCTCAGAAGAATGATTCTGCTCCTTTCTTCTGGACTCTTCATTAAGAAGACAATCTTTGACCATATGCAAGGTCAGTGCTCCATCTGGAGCTGAGTTGGTGATTGGCACCACAAGAGTGTCCCAACTATCCTGTAGCGAACTGAGTAGCAATAAAACTACAACTTCATCATCAATAGAGATCTTCATATTGTTGGCTTGATTGATAAGATCTTGATATGCATTTAGGTGCTCCGTCATGTTGGCACCCTCCGCATATCACAATCGAACAATTCGTCTGATGATAGAAGCTTTATTGAAGGTATTTTTCCTCTCAAAGATAGCTTCCATTTTCTTCCATAAAACATCAACATTTTCCTCATTAGCAAAATGATGGAAGATACTATGCTCAATGAAGCGCCGGATGTAACCAACAGTTTTTCTGTGCATGATGTTCCATTCAACATCACTCGTATCTTTTGGTTTGACATCATCACCATGTAAGGGCAAATAGATATCCTTACAGTAGAGAAGATCCAACATGCTCGGTTTCCAAATTGAGTAATTTGATCTGTTCAATTTGAACATACCGCCAAGCGACGACGATTCCTCCATTTTTTCGATCCGCTAACTGAATTAGTAGTATGGTTCTAGATACCCCAAGTGAGCTTGGGGCTCTGATACCACTTGTTGGGAAAGGGTGTCAAAATAAATGACACTGGCACATCAGAATTGAGATAAATCTTTTCCCACTTGCTGGATTAAAAAATAGGACCAAACAAAGAAAATAAATTTGTGCAGAATAATAAAATATGTAGACACGGATTTTACGTGGAAAATCCAAATCGGGAAAAAATCACGGGTCCAGACCTTAGTCTAGAAAACTTCCACTATGTGTTACAAAATTCTCCCTAATTAATAGGGGCATACAAAATATCTCAAGTTCAATAACTCGGGTTTACTCTCAAGTTTAAGAACTTGGAAACACTCGATATCTATTTTAAGAGGGATAGAAAAATATTCGCTATTTTTCTCACTATTTCTTCTCTCAAAATGAACTCACAAGATTCTCGTGTCTCACAGACAGCTGCACTCTTGCACTTCTGTGCTGTATGTTCTACTACAAAGAACTCCTCTATTTATAGGCAAATCAGTGGCACAAAAGTCAATTTCTCTGCCAATAGTTCTTCTGCATTTATGAGCATGTTTGCATGTTTTTTCTTCCATTTCAACGTTTGAGGATGCACAAAGATTCATGAGTACTACCATCAATGCTTCTTTACTGGAGTTCCTTTTCTTCAATTCAGCAATAGTAACTAAAACACTATTTGCTTTATTTGAAACATGGGGTGGACCCCAACATTTTGTTGTATTTTTATGGCCTAGATTATAAAAGAAGATTACGATTTCTGATTGCAAAAAGGTTTGGTGGAATTTAATCAGTAAACTATTATATTGCTTATAAAATATTTTACCAACTGAGTTATAATTAGATTTCAGTATATTTTGTTGTTGAACTTTTAAATATATACATTTGATGATCTTGCAACATAGTGGACGCATTAGGTAATTAGGAATGAGCGTGGCCTTCAAGGATGTCTAAAATATAATTTCACTCAAATTCCCTTTCCATTTTGTAAATTAATAGAGTTAGCATGGAACCTGATTCGATCACGAGAGCTAGTATAATACACTATATTCAAAATTGAAAATTGCATCAATTTGGTTTTGAATTTAGAATTTAAAGGGTTTATTTGTCCAATTCAAAGGTCTTTACTTAATTGGACAAAAAACAAAGATACGTTTAGTTAGGGTTGGGCCAACCCCTTAATATGTTTGGTTGAGGGATTGCCCCAACCCCTTCATATTCAAGGGTTGGGGGCACTATTTCCCATTTGGCGGAAATTGTCCCACCTCCACATTTCTCTCTCCCTACTCCTCTAATTTCTCTCTCATTTCTTCAATCTTCTCCGCCCTCTCCCATTTTTACAGAGGATTGCTCTGTCCTGTTCTCCCCATTTTTAGCCTTGTCGGCTTGTTGGTCCGGATCTTTGTGCGGCGATGATGATGAAACTGATGGAGTTGGGCCAGGCAAGATGAACCCGAGACCCGGATCTAAATCCACTGTGGCCCACAATGGGGCTAGATCTATAAGAAATATGAATGCAGTAGCGGGAGGCGGTGGTTGATCTATATCTTGTTCTAGGGAGGGGATGGGGTAGGGTAGAGACACTTGGGGCCTGGGCGTGGAAGGGGTCTGAGGAGAGGGGAAAGTGGGGGATTCAGGTGAATGGAATGGGTTGAAGACAAATGGGTGTGGAAATTTGAAATGAAAATTAAAATTGTCCTGACTTTTTACACTCAAAGAAAATGGTGTATGATTGCTTCCTTGATTTTTACATTTATGCACTATATGTTAGGTTGACGAGTGTGTGAGTCTAGAATCAAGTGATCATAGGGGTCCCATAAGTAATTAGCAATCCTAATTTTTATGTTGTATAATATTGTGATTAAATTCACGAATATTAATCAGTAATTAAAAGAATAAAAATTAAATTAATTTTTATTTTAATTCAATATTGCAAAAAAATAATTAATTACAAATTAATTATATTGTAAAAAATAATTGTCACGTAAAAAATAAATTTAACAAAAAGATGCCCACAAGGAGCGGATGTATTAATTACGCTTCTTAATATTTATAACTACACACAAAAGCAAATTGGGGGGGGGGGGGGGAGGAATTTGATTGGATTTAATCTAACTACTCAACTAATTTAATGAACAATTATAAACTAAAGACTCAAACAATCAAATAACACAACTTTAATCAATATCAGAATAATATCAATTCTTAGTTTAGTATCCCCTACTCGTAGTTCGAATTAATTAACTAATTATACTCGATAAACTATCCACCACAACTCTCTAGCGCTAGATCGACAACAAGCTCCGTCGTTTCGAATTATCCCTTAATCTTAGTTAACTAAAATAAGCTCTTTAGCTAACTCTGTTTCATTGAACAACCTAGAATAAGCTCTCTAGATTTAATCCATTAAATGCATTAAGTTCTAGGATAATAGATTATACTAGACTTCAAATACACAAGCTCGATTCATATGACCTAGACTTGTATTACCCTTAACAAATTAATCGCTAATTGCTACTTATGATTATAAAACTACAACAATTACAAATTACAATTCTACAATCTAGCAATGGGTAAATCAATAATCTAATTCGACGGGTCTATCAAATCAAGAAATTAAAATATCATAAATCAAGCAATCAAGTAATACAAATAAGTTATCGGATAGAAATCAAATATAGCTACAAATTAATTAACATAAAATACGAGTAAGGTTTAACATTCCTTTGAATTGGTATAATTAATCTTAGCTACTCATGATCATACTATTATCTAAAGTCTCACAATAATAAAACGACGACATAAATTACAACAAATGAAAAAGAAAGAAAATCAAACGAAATTTGGAGACTCTGTCTTGTGTCTCGCCTCCTGCTCCTCTACGTAACTTCAAATTCTTCGATCATCTAATTCCTTGCATCTTCCTCCTTTTATAGGCCTTAAATTGGGCTTTCTCCACTTTAACAAAGAAAATACCCATAGCGGGCCTATTTCCATGCCAACGTGTCATAAGAAGACCTATTGGCCTTAATCTTCTAACTAGGTCGCATGATTGACTAACTTCATGGCTGGCCCTTTTTTATGGCCAAATAAAATAACCAATCTGATCAGTCGCCTTTTCATCTTCCAACTAGGTCAATCTCGACCCAATTCTTCATTTACTCGTCGATCTCATCCAATTGATCCAGAAATTTGTTCCAAGTCCATTACATTCAATCATAGAGACACAACTTGGAGTATTTGACTTTAATGTGCAGATAAGTAGAAAAATAACGATGCATAATAAATAAAATGCATTAAAATCACATTCCTATCAATATAAATAATGCACATTTTTCTACTTATCAAATTCCCCAAACTTAAATCATTGCTTGTCCTCAAGTAATTTAGCACAAAAGCAATCTAGGGGGAACAAAGAAGATTATCCCTCGCTCGGACACCTCACCAATCACACTTGGGTTTTCGTCACTTGGTAGAAGAAGCACAAACTTTTCTTTTAAAGCACACCTAAATTCCGGACTGAAATCAAACTCCCCACTAAACTTTACTGGTGAAAGGGCATCACAATCTAAACTTCCCGCAAATGAATCATAATTTCATCAAGCATGCTTCGTTTTTCTCTTTCTTTATTTTTTATTTTTTTAACAAATATATAATGACGAAAGAAGATACTAGCCGAACTATTGGATTAGACTTTGTATTGAGGACCACCCCCTTTATTCTCTAATTTTTTTTCCTATTTTTTTCTTTTCAGGTACTGCAAACTCTTGGACTTTCAAGTTGCAAAAGGTTGTTGCTTTATCCACCACGGAAGCCGAGTATGTGGCTATGACGGAAGTGAGCAAGGAAATGGTTTGGTTGCAAAGTTTCTTCGGTGAACTAGGGAAAGAACATGAAAATAACATTATTTACAGTGATTGTCAAAGTGCAATTTTCTTGGCGAATAATCCGGTGTTTCATTCGAGGACAAAACATGTAGAGTTGAAGTATCATTATATACAACATCTTCTGGAGGTGAAGACTTTGCTGTTGTTGAAGATACTTGGATGTGAGAATCCAACTGATATGTTTACTAAGGTGGTGACCTTGGAGAAATTGAAGTTGTACATAACTTCAATTGGCCTTGGTACTTGAAGAAGAGGCTAGGTGATACTAAGCGAATACGGGAAGGAGAACAAAGTAGGAATGGTTACTTGAAGATGTTTCAGTCTCTAAGTGGGAGATTGTTGAATATGGAGCCTGAATCACGTCGAAGGCGACGCGACCGCGCTGGGGTAGGACGCGGTAGCGTCAAAAGTGCTCGCGTGTGAGCTGGCGAAACTGTCCCATGCACACCTAACGCGGTCGCGCCAGTATAAAGCGACAACGCGGTCAGGTCAGGTTGAGGGGGCGAGATTTTGTGGGCCTCAAGTTTTAGGTCCATTGAGCTATTATATATAGTTATTTCCTTCATTGTATCATTATATCCGAAAATCATCATACAAGAGCGAGATCTTTGGCTTGGTATCACCCCCAGATGTAGTTACACATTGTAACGAACTGGGTAACCAAATATCGTGTGTTATTTTCTCGTTCTAGTTTTCTTCAATTTTGTCATCGTGTGTGGGTTTAACTCCCAACATGCTTAGGCAGTTGGTGTAGTTGGCGGCATGAAGAGGGGATATGGCACCCTCCAACTTGGGCTTTTATAGAGTAATTTTTTAGAAGGTATCAACGGCCTAATGATGGGATTGGAGTCGAGCTGCAGGGGGAAGTGTGTATACCGAGGTGGGTTCGGCCATTGGAGGGGGAACTGTGACTTGATGTGGACGCTAGCTTTGATAGTCGTTGTGGTAGATTTGGAGTTGATTTTATGTTGAGAGATCATGAGAGTGGTTTGCTTGCGGCGGGTTAATCGTATTCGTAACTCGGGTTTGGTGCTAGAGGGGGAGCTACAAGCTTTGCTAGTTGGGATGCAGTTTTGTTCAGAGTGCGGGCTTGACAAGGTTAGAGTATTTTCAGATTTTTCGCTTGTTGTGCAGGCAATCACGAAATAATTAGAATTTTTGTATGTTGGGCTTATTGTGAGAGATATTCAGATTGAAGTGCACTCTAGTTCTTTTTTGGATGTTGAGCATGTATCTCATAGGGCCAATCATGTTGCACATACCCTTGCTCATTTTTCTTTTTCTTCAGTCGATCTGTTTGTGTGGATGAGACCTGATTATCCTCTTGGATGGAGAGTTGTATTGAACGATTTATTGTGATTTATAAGATTCTCTTGCTAAAAAAAATGAAATTTGTCTATCCATTTGCATATAACTAAGTTTTAAATTTTGTTAAATTGATTTGTGTGAGATTGAAATAATTAGTGAAATAAAACATGTATTGATTAATCTAAATTCTAAAGTCAATACAAATTTTAACCAAAATATGGATTAAAGAATTGCAGACGCGGGCAGATGAAAATGAAAAATATATGAAACACAACTAGTAAATCAAAGGAAAAAAATATTGGGGCAAAGCCACAAAAGTATATGCTCTCTCCCATTTCATTTCATGTGCTTTTTCTCTACCAAATATGTAAATTGATAAAAGATGATACGCATATTCAATCTTTTTTGTTCGTACCATGTGGTTTTTAAAAGTTTAACACAATCTTCTTTTTTTGGCTTAAGATGTTACATGAGCAAGATTCAACCCATGAACCTTTGGTAATATGACAGTTATACTAGATACGAGAAAGAACATATATAAACGCAAAAGTAAACGACACAAAAATTACGTGGTTCACTAACGATGTGTTAACTACGTCCACGGGCAGAAGAGATGAATCAATTCACTATAACAAACGGTTACAAACAAACTACTCACCTACTACCGAGTATTCCTAACAGACTGAGTACGTAATTTAGAGAGTACTCATAGACAGAATTCGGAATACTAAGTATAAACTAACAGATTAAATAATCTAATTGACTCTCAGAATGATACTGAATAACAGTAGAGCTAATTTATAATCCCTAAAAATAGACTAAAACAAAATTAGGTCGAAATTGGGCCTAAAACGCGCAGACCAAGAATTGCACCGCCTTAAACCATCGTGGCCGCTCCAGCTTTGTCGCGCCTGCGTCCATAAACAGCTCAACTTTGTCGCGACTGCGTTGGCCAACGTTGCGCTCACGACCAGCTCCTTGATGGGGGCCATGTCCAGCCTGACGCGGCCGCATTCGTCTTCCAGCTTCAAACTCCTTAACGACGCCACTTCTGCCGCGGCCGCGACCACCCGTCGCGCCCGCGTCCTCCGACGCGTCCAAACTCGGCAGAAAATAGATCCAAACATTCAAACGACCAAACTCTATCTTAACAACAGGCATGAAACCAAAGCCGAAAAGATTCAAGGCATAATTCAACAATGAATATTTTTCAAAAGTGGCTTATGTTCCATTTGGATAGAGGAATCTGAGGGGTGGATTTTGAAATCCACCACCAAACCCACCATGAAGTCCATCCAACTAGTTTGGCAAAAAAATTAGGGAAAATTAGTTACAATACTCTTTATGTTTCACATAATTAGTTACATATGCTTTATATTTGACACTTGTTAAAATGACCTCTAACTTACAAAAAAATGAATACAATACCCTGCGACCGGCTATTGCCTGTAAATCAGCAGGTTACTGCTGATGTGGCGCGGGACTTGATGATGTAGAATTATTTATTACCCCCTCTTCACCAGAAACAACAGTTAGCTCCAAAAAAAAAAAAAAAAAAAAAAAATCACTTTTGGGAGTGAAAATTAACCTATTTCCCTCCAAGCTCCATTCTTCTTGCTCTATATATAAAATGGAGGACCACATCACTTCTTCTTCATATGCAGATTTGAAAATTTCATATTTTACCAAATTTCTGTAGCAACCTTTATACAAAAAATGTCGTACTCCAACACGTCACCAATGGGGTCTCTATTATGCGATTGCGGTATAAGAGCGGTCTTATGCAAAATTAGAAAAGAAGGGATTAGAGGGAGGTGGTTCTACGACTGTCGTAATTGAAATGTAAATATAATTTTCTTAGATTTTTTTTAAAGAATGGACAATCGGATTATCTATTTCCTCTTTTTTTGTTAATTTGTTATTTTTTCTGTAATCTTAGAGAGGTGGGTGTGAATTTTTTGAATGGATTGACCCACCACTACGGGTAAGAGACAATCCAATCGTTCTCGAGCTACAAGCGAAAATAATGGAGCTGGCACAGAGGGTCGAAGAGCTTCAGAAAAGTACAAAGGGGAACGAGAACAACTGAAAATTATGTTGGCAATATTAGGGGTGTGTTTTCGCTGTTGTGATGTGTATGTGGGTTAAAATTTGGTCGTTGATTTTTGTTGGCTATTAGTGGATTTTGTTTTCGTGTATTAGTGTTAATTGAAGTTTTTTCCATTTTATATATAGGGCAAGAAGAGTGGAGTTTGGAGGGAAATAAGTTAATTTTCCCTCCCAAAAGTGTTTTTTTTTTTTTTTTTTTTTGGAGCTAACTGTTGTTTCTAGTGAAGATGGGGTAAAAAACGATTCCATGCCACATTAGCGGTAACCTGCTGACTACAGGCAATAGCTGGTCGGAGGGCATTTTATTTAATATTTTGTAAGTTAGAGGTCATTTTAACAAATCTCATAACATAAAGAATATGTAACTAATTATGTGAAACATAAAAGGCATTTTAACCAATTTTCCCAAAAAATTAAATCAAGAGATTTTAAATCTCTCCTAAATTTCTAGTTCATTTTATAAATTCATCCCACATCTCTCATATATATATAACCACATTATCAAACACTACATTCACACCCATGCCACACACCCACATACTACACACACACACACACACAAACTACACTATACACACACACAACACTACTACACGTGCGCGCGCACACACACACACTTCGCACACATACGACACACACCTCACACGCACATGCTACACACACATACCACATACGCACTACACATACATACTACACATACTTCTCACACACTACACACTTTCATTAGCATCGTCTTTTATAAAATGTTAGAAAGAATTGAAAAAATAAAAGTTTAAACAATTCAAATCCACTCATTTGAATTTAAACATCCAAACAAGAGATTTGAAATGAGTTGATTTTCAAATACAAAGAATTAAAAATTAAATCCGTCCATCCAAATGCAACCTTAGAAATTTTTTTTTTTTGTTAATCGTAGTTGTTCCTACTAGTCTCCATATGATTGTCCCCTACAAGTTTTTATCAATATCTAATTGACCCACAAAAGGGATATGTTCATATTCAGACCCTATCCAACTCGACCGTTTAGCCACAAAAGGGATATGTTCATATCCAGACCCTATCCAACTCGACCGTTTAGATCCATAATTCAGAAAATTAAAAAAAGAGCTATTATTTACTAGCTACTCCATCCATCCCGACTTAATTTGTCTATTTGTCTTTTTTATTTGTCTCAAATAATTTTGTCAGTCCAAAAAAAAGAAATTTCTCTCACAATCTCTACCCTCAAAATCTCCACCCTCAATCTCCACCTTTGAAAAAGTCAAAGATTCCAAAAAAATTATTTTTTCTTTACCTTCGTGCTTAGTTGAAGTAGGCAAATTAAGTCGGGATGGAGGTAGTATTCTTTAAGCTTTGGGGGGTTGATTTATCTTCTCCTTATAATTTAGTAATAATTCGAATAGCCGATCCATAAAGTAAAATACAAGCGAATCGGATCATCTCCAATCCAAATTGTCCAATTCCAATCCAAATATGCCCTTATTCTTATTTATCTTTACTCGTAGCAACTGTAAGCTCACAATTTCATAGAAACACGATATTACTTTTAGAAAATTATTTACTATAGACTTAAAGTAAACATCGAATCACATATATAATAATGAAACAAACTACTCATATCGTAAATGAGAGATACACTTACTTGACTTCCTTGCTTATTCAGCCTTTAACTTAGACTGGGATGACCGCGGATGATCACGATCCTTGTATGCGCATAATTATCATAAGAACCTTTTAAGACAACTATTCTCAGTAAGAGGATCTTGATCACATGCATATGAGAATTCTAAAAACTAAAAACAAATAACACATAACTTTGAAGATCTGAGAAAACTGGCAATGCATATTTGAAGAATTTATTCTTATAATATAAAACTAATTATTACATGAAATTAAATCATATGATTTTTAACATTGTAAGACAATACCGTAAAAATTGCTTAACCCATAATCATAGAACTCATTTGATTTTCCCTTTGTTCAGATCAATGAAACAGTCTAGCTACAACAGAATTTTGCTGGACATATCGAACTTTAATAATTCAAGAAAACATGATATAACCATAAATATTTATATAAACATAATATAGTGACCCATTAATACCACAAACAGGCTCAATATTTGACTTGATCGAGCCACTAATTTATGTAATTCAATTTTTTTGTTTAGCATTTATATATGTGTGTGTGTAAGTATGCATTCCTAATGAGTAATACAACTAACATAGCTTTTTTTAATGGTTTTTGCATATGCAACAGATCTCTAGCTTTATAACGATTTACAGAAAGCATTCAACAATAGAGATAGCAGTATTGGGTGGGATATCAAGAACACAATATCACCATGGTTTTGACACATTGGCGTGCTGGTTCTCTAAATTCATGTATTACTTTTAAAAAAAATATCAATTTTTTTTCCAAAATAAACTATATCAGCAAAATAAAGCAAGAAACTCATACTGTCAACATGGTTGTTGGAGATGGACTCATATAAGCGAAATGAAGACAAAAGAAAATAAATGATCGGGAGAGGGAGAGGAGGGTTGGTTCTTACCGTTCTGATCATAAAAAGAGTTTAATTGAAGCAGCTCCGACAACGACAATGGCTCTCCCAAGTCAATGCACCCAGATTGGGCCCTGCCCCATCTAAATTATGTATCTTCTCAGTTTTGGTGAATGTTTAGAAACATGGAATATTATATCAAATTAAATGTTGAATTCTTAAACATAAACAGCAACATTCATGATAAAAGAACAAGAAGTAGGAAGCAAGATGAATCTGTGAAACTTAGTTCTTCATTAGATAGATAGATGAGCTGCAGCAATGCGGCTTACAAAGGATGACCATCCCATTCACTATATATATGGGACTATAAACATAACTTGCCCTAGAAATTCTAAGACAAGACAAAACTAATAAGTAGTTGCCTTAAAAGGAGCAACACAAACTGACATGCAGATTTCGATGCAGATAAGTATCTGTACTACTAACACTGAGGGCATCCCCAATGGAGAGGGAGATGCTGACATGGATTGCTCTAAAAACCTGAAGTGGGGTATTTCTTCAATGGGGGGGTGATTTTTGGGTAGGGGTATAGTTGTTGGGGTGGGAAAACACTTCCTGGGAATATGTGGGCTTGGTGAGAGTGAGGAAAGCCGGCTGTGAGAGAGACTCGCGCAGGGGGAGGCTGCTGCCTGGCGCGTGGCCCCACGCGCGCGTGGGTGACGCGCGGCGTGGGGTCCGCGCCTGCAGGCTGTCCCCCCCTTTAATTTATTATTTTTTTTTTTTCGTTTCTTTTCAGCTTTTGTTTTTGCTTTTCTTTGCTTTGAATTTAGGAGACAATATATCCGTTGCAAACGGCTTTATCTTCCCTTTTTTTTTTTATTATAATTTTTTAAAATCTAGCAATTATTTTCAGTATTATTTTTGAAATTTACGCCAAGATTTAATTGAACATGTCTGGAACCGTTCCGGCAATTATTAGCAAAATATTAAGTTAGCAGCTCGAAATTTACTTTATTGTATTTGGATTTTTTAATGTAACGTGATTGACTTCGTTTTGTATTTTTACGTTTTATATGAATAACAAATTTATTAATCATTTTATGGGAATTTTTTTTTTTCCGAAATATAATGAAATATAAAAAAATCCAATAGTCGGAATATTAATCACTTATTATTTATCCAAAAATTAAATAATTAATTTAGTTGATAAATTAATAAATAAAAAGATAAATAGGATATTTAAGTGGGGCCCCCACATATTCCTGCTTTTTGGGTATATTGTTGGGGAGGAGTTTTGTTTTGAGGTATAGGTATTTTAACTTTTGAGGTGGCGCTGACGTGGCGAACATATTCCTGCTTTTGGGTATTTATCATTGGGGATGCTCTGAATAAGCGAAGGCTATGCAGCAATATTTGCAAAGTATGTTCTGTAATTCCTCAAAAGAAGCATACGATTTATGCTTAATCTATGCTAAACTTCAACAAAATATATATTTGAAAATTTTAATATGATTACTCAATGTGAGTTTGTGGACCAAGTAGAACCCATTTCCCTACTCTCTTCTAAACATACCTTATGGTTTTTTATTTTTCTTCATGTGTCCAAATATAATCTATATATATATAATAACAAAATGTATTATTTCCACAATTGGAAAACAAGGTATTTTCCCGCCCATTTGCACTTACTATTTCCGAAAATAAAAAATCATTTTATTTTAAAATTTGGCTGTAAATATTAATTTATGGCTGGCCCACTGGCCTACCATTTTTTACTCCGATAAATTAGGAAAACGGTTTGCTTAACTAACCAATATGATAAAAATTGAATCAAATCCCAAATTTTTCGGAAGTTAGGATATCCCTCCATACAAATAAGGAACTAATATGTGTATAGATTTAATTAATAAAATAAAATCTCTTAATTTTAGCAACTGAATATCTTTCAATATTTGACAGAAAACATAATCTATTTAATTAATTCATGAATCTATTGAGATATTTCCTCAATTTCGAAAATAAATCAAACCGTGGATGTGTTAGTTTAAATACTAGATGAATTTATTTTTTTCCATAAAAACACCTGTTCTGAGAAGTAACACGAGTAGAAGACACGAACATATGAGGATTGACAATCGGCAATCATCTCTGAGGCATTAATATACGAATGTTAATCTGGCATAGCTCGGAAAAAAAGCTCTAAAATACCATGGTTAAGGTATCAAACCTGAATCACTTTTATTTGCTATCTTCTTTGTTTCAGCAATAATCTTGAAGCAGTAGTCCTTAACATGTTTTTAGTTATTTCCTTCAATAATTTTAAGGTTTTTACAGATATATTTTATAGTCCTTTTCAGACGTGTTGACCCAATATCAATCTTCAAGACACTTCCTATTTTTGTTTTGATTGGTCCTCTAAATTCTTAGAATAGGGATTTTTTGTTGAATTTTGTTATTGTTATTTTTGTTATAAAGAATGAGTTTAGGAGTGTAAAATTTGATTATGAGAAGTTGTCAACACGCAACTTCTACCAACTGTCGACTTTAAAATCACTTTATTTTCAGATACTACCAAATTCTGATTTGTCCACAAAAATGAATTCAAATCAATTCTCTAGAAGCACAATTATTTGCAGATAGCCCTTAATTTATATTCACATAATAGATGAACAAAGAAACATACATAAAAAAAAAAAAAGAAAAAAATAGGTCACAAACGAAGGTTTAGAACATTAGACATAGTCATTAAACAAAATTCTTTCAAATTTATCTATCAATATTTTCTTTAAAATTACCTAATCAACATTCCTCTCTAAGTGACTAGGCTACATGTTTTCAAACTCTTATTCAGTAAATTTCTTCCCTTTGATCAATCAACTACAATATTTTCAAATAAATTATTACAATAAGTAATAATTAGGATATTAAAGTTATTGGGCAAACTCGACTCAAAATTTTATCGTGTCTTATCATGTTGACCCGATAACGATCTAGACGTTCGACTCAAAATTATCATATGAGTTTGTGTTGTGGTAACAGATCATGCCGAGTTTTGCCACCCCTAATTTCTTAACACTAAATAAAATGGCATTGTTGTATTTAAAATAAAAATATTTAAGGTCTTTCCCGTGCATCGCACGGGGGAAATTACTAGTTCTTATTTCAATTGCCAAAAGAAAAAAGTGAAACTGAAAGTTCACATCAAATGTAAAAAAAAGACAATCTTCTTTTCTTCAATAATAAAACCAAATTATTTTATTAATCCCCGATGAGCAGAACGGAGCCACAATCTGATAATAATTCGACGAAATAAATTTTTGATATATATATATTAAAGTTTTTAAAATTTGAGAATGACGAAACTCGCTTTTTTAACAACAATTATACTATAATATATATACCAGTAGTTTTGTTGAAAAAATTGTAAAAAATTGAAAGGGGTTGTCTCCGCCGCCGGCTCCCTAGCTTCGTCCCTGCCGATGAGATCACATATTCTAAATATGGTAGGTCTCTTTGCACCAGTTGTACGGATCTTAGATTCCTTCAATCCGGGTCTTGGCAAAAAGGTATTAGTGGTTATGCCTACATGTTTTGGGTAATGTATCATGGTGAAAATGTGCTAATGTTTATGTTTAAATGTATTATTTATTATAATATCTTTAACCAGAACAAGTTTTACCTTTACCCAGAACAAGTAATACATTTAAGTATAATGGTGATACTCAACCCAGATTGCACCGTGTAGTTGGTGTACACGAGACTTTACCTTATAAATAATAGTACATCTTCTATTATAACTTTATTAATACATAAAATATCCAAAATGACATTATGATTTCGGAAGTCCTGACTAGAATGACGTAACCCATATAGCTCGTTGTAACAAAAAAGGACGTTGACATGCTAGAGCAACGAATCACCATCGAGAGACTTTATGATGGAGATGAAGCCGCACTACTTTATCTCGAGAAGACGGACTCGATTGTGATCAATGCAGCCAATAAACAAGCTTTTTAATTGGACCCTTTTGTTGTGGGCTTTTGTTTTGTTAAACCGAATTGTGGGAGTATTTATATTTGATGTTGTTAGTATTTGGAACTTGGATGATTATGAATTAAAATAAGGGTTTTCCCTTCTTCCCTATCTTACAGTATCCTTTGAATCAACGTCGGATATAAGGTGATCTCATCAATCTATACGTTTCGCTGCATTAGTTCGTATCCAGATTGTCAGGCCACGCTCCTACGATGCCGCCTCGTCGTGACCCCAACCGTCATGCTGCCCATACGCAAAGATTGGACGACCTCACAACTTAGTTTGGCTAATGTTGTGCAATTACTTACCCTCCAAGCAACTGCCGACCGCAGCCAACTGCCCGGGTGCACCACGCCCAATGTGTTCCCCGCGCCGCACAGCAACCTATTCCATCCTAGGGTTACACTAAGATCGCAGACGATGAAGCCACTATTGACACATTTGCTCCTTTCGCGGCTAGGGTTGATCGGCATTTTGACGATCCGTGCTCGTGGAAATCCAATTTTAAACTTGATTTGCCTAAATTCAATGGAGGACTTTAACCTGAAGAGTTCCTTGACTGGATCATTGTCGTGGAAGATGTCCTGGACTTCAAGGAAGTGCCCCTTAATCGATGGGTTTCCCTAGTCGAAGCTCGTCTCTGTGGTCGTGCGGCTAATTGGTGGCGACAACTGAAGACCACTCGTGCGCATCGTGGTAAATCCAAGGTTGTGTCGCGGGATAAATTTACCACCTGATTATGAATGAGTTTCTTCCTTACAATTGTGCTCATACATTGTATCACAAGCTTTAAAATGTAAAACAAGGCCCGCTCAGGTGATGTTTATATGGATGAATTCTACCAGTTATCAATGTGAACTAATTCGCATGAGAGTGAGGACCAGCTTATTTATTGTTATATTTGCGGGTTACTTTTACAGTTTCAAGATGTGTTGAATCTCCTCGTCCTAATTTTCGTCTCCGAGGCGCATCAGCGCACCCTCGCCATTGAATGTCAGCTCGCTTGCCATGTCCCGGGTCCCTTCACTCCACCGAAGAGTGCCCGCCTATCCCCATCCTCACTGGGGATACCAGGCCCCTAGCCCGGGGCCCTAACCCTACTGCCCCACCTTCCATTCTAGTTTCTCGTCTAACACGACTCCTTCCCACCCAGGTCCCTGTTTCACGTGCGGTGAGACTGGTCACTGTATGGCAAATTGTCCCAAACATGAAAGTGTCCGAGGCCTTTTATTTTTACTCGAGTGATGTGGAGTATGATGCCCCTCCCATTTTTATGATCATGCTGATGATATCCAGTGAGGAGTTCTTATATGGTGACATTGGTCCTTCCCTAGTCATTCAGCAGACTTGTCTTGCCCCACGTCTTCCTACTGACTATATTCAACGCCACTACCTTTTTTAGTCTTCTTGCATCATTAACGAGAAGGTATGTAGGTTTATTATTGATTCTGGTTCTTGAGAAAATGTGAGATGTTGTAGATAAATTATCTATTATACCTGTCACACCCGCATCCATATAGTTTATCGTGGTTACAGAAAGGGAGTTCTTTTATGTTCGAGCGACATGTTTTGGTGAATTTTTCTATTGGTGATAAATATTTGGATTTGTGTGGTGTGATGTTGTCCCTATGGATATCTGTCATTTGTTATTATGACGCCCGTGGCAGTTTGATCGAGGTGTCGTACATGATGGTCACAAGAATACATTTTCTTTATTCAGGGGTTAAGATTATTTTGTTACCTAATGTTCCTGTTGTGCCCCCTTCCTCGCCTGATGGTAATGTGTTGTTCTTATCGTCTCGTTGCTTTTTGCGTAAAACAATGGAGGCTACCCTTACACTGCTTTTACTGGCTCATGATGCATCGTTTGTGTCTGAGTTGCCTGCTATTATTTCAACCCTTCTTGACGAGTTTGCAGATGTTTTCCCAACCGAGTTTTCAACAGGATTGCCCCCGTTACGTGATATACAACATCATATCGATCTTGTACCGGGTGCACCTTTATCGAATAGGCCACGTTCTCGGATGAGTCCGACTAAACATGAGGAGCTTCGATGTCAGGTCGAAGATTTTCTATCTAAGGGTCTTGTTCGTGAGAGCTAAGCCCTTGCAATGCCTGTTTTGCTCATTCCTAAGAAAATGGGCGATTGGTGGATGTATTATGATAGCCGAGCTATCAATAAGATTATAGTGCGGTATAGATTTCGATTCTGGGGATGAGTGGAAAACATCTTTTAAGACTCACAAGTTATGAACCAAGCGCTACAGTCGCTTATCGGTACTTGCATGTTCGTATATTTGGATGACATTCTTGTCTAAAGCAAGTCTCAGCCTGAGCATTTGGAGCATTTATGGGCAGTTTTACTCATACTCCGGGAAGAACGCTTCTATGCTACTACAACCAAGTACATTTTCTTCACGGATTCCGTCCTTTTCTTGGGTACCGAATCTTAGGTGCAGGCATCAATGTTGATGAGCAGAAGGTGGAAACTATTTGGGATTGGCCCATCTCGACTTCATTCATGACGATTAGGAGCTTCCAAGGGCTCTCTTCTTTTTATCGTCGTTTTATTCCTCATTTCAACACTATTATTGCTCCTCATACGGAGGATATGCATGGCAAATAGTTCTCTTGATCTCCAGCTGCAAAGTCAGCCTTTTGTGCCATTAAACATAAACTTACGCATGCCCCTCCCCCCCCCCCCCCCAACACCCATTGGTGTTACCTGATTTTTTTACACCTTTTGAATTATATTTTGATGCTTCCAAGGTTGGTGTTAGTGCGGTTCTTTATCAAGGGGGAAAACCCATGGCTTACTTCAGTGAGAAATTATCGAGGGCCCGTTCTTGATATAGTACATACGATATTGAATTTTATGTCGTAGTTTATGCAATCTGGCATTGGCGGCATTATCTATTTCAGAGAGAGTTCATTCTTCAAACGCACGACGAAGCGTTGAAGCATCTTAATAATCAGGATACACTTTTCGCTCGCCATGATAAGTGGGCGTCCTTTTTTGTAATAATTCACCTTTTTATCTACCACCAGTCAGGCTCGTTGAACAGAGTTGTTGATGCCTTGAGCGGTCGTTAGTGCCTTCTTAAGGACATGTGTGCCCATATCCCCGACTTTGATATTTTCTATGAGATTTACTCGACCTACGCGACTTTTGTGTTGATCATAGCCACCCTGCATGGTCACGAATCCGGTGAGTATCGCCTCCTGGAGGGATTTCTTTTTAAAGAGGTGCAACTTTGCGTCTCTTCTTGTAGTCTATGATGGGAGATTATCGCTGAGGTGCTTGGAACGGGTCATGCGAGTCATGATCGTTTGGTTGAATTATTGCTTCGCCGTTTCTTTTGGCCTTCTACACGATGGATGTGGGTCGGTTTATCACGCGTTGTCGTGTATGCCGAGTCTCCAAGGGTACTTCTACCAATGTAGGTATGTACTGTCCTTTACCCATACCTTCTCGGTCGTGGGCTGCCGTGAGTATGAATTTTATTTTAGATTTGCCCCGAACCCAACGCGGCCATGATTCTATCTTTGTTGTCGTTGATCGATTTCCGAGAAGTATTTCGTTTGCATGGACTTCCCCTATCTATTGTCTCTATAACGTCCCGGAAATTTTGCCTATCATTATGAAATATTATTTTATATACTCACATAATTGATTTAGGCATATATATATATATATATATATATATATATATATATTAAGTTTTGGGTCATGATATTCACTTGGACAACTAAGAGTGGTCCAAAAGCACTATTATTTGAGTTACCCAGAATCTTATTAATAAATATTTGGGCCGAAACTAATTATAATTTATTTTCAAGACAAGCATGACGGTAAAAAAGGTTTTGGTTGTGGTAGCATCTTACATGTTAAGGATGCTGAAATATCGTAAGTTTGTGCATCATAGGTAAGTACATCTCTCAACTGCAATATGAGTATTTTGATGAATTATTATATATGTGTCTACTTTAAGTGTTTGGTATATGATTTTGCAAAAGAGGGATTAAATTCTGTATCAAAGTTCTATATTAAGTGATATTAAAAGTAAGTTTAAGTTTATGATATTATGCGAAGTTTACTTGAGTAGATTTTATTGTTTGTGTTTATAACGTGAAGTTTATGGAGCTTGATGGTAATATTGTGACTATAATATGAAGTTATCTTGAGTATGATTTTATTAGTTGTGTATGCAATGTGAAGTTTAATTGAGCTTGAATTTATTATTGGGTTAAATACTTAAATCAACATGTACTTAGCAAGTTTTCACACTTCAATACCTAAAATTTATTCTTTGACCAATTACAACCCGGAGTCCATGAATTGTACAAATTGCAACCTCCGTCAATTTTTCCAGACAAATATCAAACACATAACAATCACATGCAGAATTGGGCGTTTGCTATTTTCAAGATTTGTTGAGGTAGATTCACAATTCGGCGGATGTTGCAACTTGGCAATAGCAAAGTGATTATCACGTGTTTGGCATGTGAATCTACCTCAACAAATCATAGAAATAGCAAAAACCCTCCCAATTTTGCATGTGATTTTCACGAGTTTGATATTTGGTCAGAAAAATTCGACGGAGATTGCAACTTGTACAATTCATGGACTTCAGTTGCAATCGGTCAAAAAATAAAATTTAGATACTGAAATGTGAAAACTCGCAAAGTACAGGTTGTTTTAATTATTTAACCCTAGTTATTTGTAACTATTATGTGAAATTTACTTGAGATTGATTCTATTATTTGTGCATTTTATGTGAAAATTGCTTGAGTTTGATTATATTAACTGTGCCTATTATGTGAAATTTGATTGAACTTGATTTTATTATTTAAGTCTATCATGTAAAGTTGTGTTTATTATGTGAAGTATGTGTAAGTTGTCCAATTGTTCAATTAGCTATTGTTTAGTAAGATTTGTTGAGGTTATATATGTGTTTCAAGTTGATGTAAGAATTTTGTAAGAGATTTTAATCTAGCTTGTCTAATGGAAAATTAAGGTTTACAAAAGTATAGTACTATTAAGTACTTTCAGTATTTTCTTATATTTATAGGACTGGTACCAGGGCATGAGACCGCCCACCAAAGAATTTTTATTGGGTATGAGACCACACAGTTATGAGTAAGGGCATTGCGCTGGTACCAAGTCCAGGCCCCTTAGTAGTTTTTCATAATATTTAGTATATGAGATATTAACAAAAGTTCATGAGTTATAAGTCCATATTGTATTATGAAAAGTTTTGGAAAAGTATATTATTTTCTTATATTTATAGGACTGGTACCAGGGCACGAGATTGCCCACCAAGGAATTTTTGGGTATGAGACCACTCAGCTATGATTATAGGCATGAGACCACCATATGAGTTTTATGATTAAGGCACTAGACCGCTCTATCAGTTTTATGAGTAAGGGCACGAGACCGCCGTAGGAGTTTTAGTTGCTCCATTAGTATCAAGTGGCTAGCTACCTTGGGTCTTAATGGAGTTGTGTGCATTGCTGTCATGTCTGGGGCCATGATAGTATTTATACAGTATATGAGTTTTGATTTATTAGATGATTTCAAAGTATTTCAATTGAGTTTTATACCATAAGTCTACCTATTTGTAAAGTGATATTTTTAAGTAATTGAGTTTTAAACGAAAATATTTTGTAAGATAGGTGATGTACTTACTAAGCATTAGCTTATAGTTATTTACTTCATATTGCAGATAAAGGCAAGAGCTAGAAGGGAGCAAGGCCGGCGTGGAAATGGTAGTGGCGGTGGATCCTCGAAATTGGTTAGAGATTTGAGTAGGATTTAAAATAATTTAGAAGTCCAAACACGAGTTGAAGTTTTCTAGTTTTATATAGTAAATACTTATTTCAGGTGAAAATAAAGAAAAGATAAGAAACATATGGAATTTTAAAATGAAAGCTTCGCTATTCTTCCTAGTGTACTTTTGAGTTAGATTTTCTTGAATTAATTTTCCATGTTCTAATGTGAGTCAAAGTTTATTATTTTTTTATGAAAAAAGATTTTATCTCCAGTTGAGAAAAAAAAATCTACCAAGATTCTCATTCTGATAGTTTCTTGGTATGAATTGTTAAAAGTTTTAGTCTTATTGAGCATAAGTAACATCCCACTAGAGAGATGTGTTACAGTCTCGGATCGAGAAACGCGTTTTCTCGGTCATTTTTGGAGAACTTAGTGGTGTATGGCGAACACTGAGTTAAAATTTAGTAGTGCCTATTATCCTCAGACGGATGGCCAAACGGAGATGGTCAATCGATCATTGGGGAACGTGTTGCGTTGTTTGGTGGGGATAACCTGGGCACTTGGGATATGAAATTAAGTTATGCGGAGTGTACACATAACTTTGCTCTCAATCAAAATACGGGATTCTGTCTCTTTTTTGTAGTCTATGGTGTACTTCCCCGAGCACATGTCGATTTGCTCACCTTGTCGTCCACCAAGACCTCCATGACCTCCATGCCATGACCAAGACTCAGCTTGAGGCTTCGAATGCCCGGTATAAGCAGCGTTGGAACGTCCAGTTTAATGTGGGGGATTTCGTTTGCGCAGTTTTGACAAAGGATTGCTTCTCTTCGCATGAATATAACAAGCTTGCCTCGCACAAAATTGGTCCCCAGGAGATTATTGAGAAGATTAATCCCAATGCTTAGTTTATGTCTTCCCAGCCACATTCGTATAGCGGATATTTTCAATACCAAGCATTTGGTGCCTTTTGAAGGAGACAACACTTCGGAAGATGAAGTCGGTTCTCATTCGAGGGTGAATCTTTTAGAGGGTGGTGATAATGATGAAGATGAAGCTACACTATTGTATCTCGAGAAGGGGGACTCAATCGCAATCAATGCAATCAAGAAACAAGCTTTTCAAGTTTCTTAATTTTTTTTCCTATTTCTTTAGTAATTTTAATTGGACACTTTTGTTGTGGGCTTTTGTTTAGTTAAACCCAATTGTGGAAGTATTTATGTTTGTTATTGTTAGTATTTGGAACTTGGATGATTATGAATTAAAATAAGGGTTTTCCCTTCTTCCCTATCTTATGGTATTCTTTAAATCGACGTCGGATAGAAGGCGATCTCATGAATTTTTACGCTTCGCTACATCACTATATATGCCAAATTATTAATTCATCACCTAATATGGGGCCCTCGTATGTTGTTACCAAGGGTTGTCAATGAATCGAGTCGGGTCAAGAGTACTATGTCTTTTGTTTTAGGCTTGTTTAAAAAATTGTCAAACTTCTAATATTATGTTTGAGTTTGTCCCATTATTAATCGAATTGGGCTTGAACTAATTTTATTCGAGCTCGAGTAGTTTACTATTTTACACTCTTTTAACATATTTACTTACCGAGCTCAAGTTCGAGTTGAGCTTTAGATTATATCAAACATAAAAATCACGATAACTACAAAATGACCGCCGAACTATTAATACTTTTTCACTTCGGCATATAAAAAGATAACATTGACTAAATCACCTCCAACCTATTTGAATATTACTACTCGAAAGCTGCCGGCCAGAACACCACCCAAATTCTGTCCCAAAAGGTGATGTTGCAAAATCGGGTGTGCAATGGATTTGGACGGTGTTATGACCGGCATCTTTCGAGTAGTAATATTTAAATAGGTTGGTGGCGTATTAGTCAATGTTAATAGTTTATATGATGAAGTGAAAAAGTGATAATAGTTTTGCGGCCATTTTGTAATTATCCCCATAAAAATATGTTCAAATTTGTATGATATCCTTAATTACACAATTCAAACGAGCTTTAGATGTACGATCTCAAATCGAGTATCAAGTAACTTGATTTGATTTATATCCTCAATTTTAACATTGATATAGTGGGCTCCCTTTCATGATGAGAGTTTTATTTGAAAGAGTACAACTTTTTTTTTTTTTTTAACAACTTGAAGAAGGTACAACTCTCTAAAAATCATCCATTTGCACTTACACAACTTATTTTACTTATTTTTTTTCACATGACTTATTCAATTTTACCTAATTCATTATTCATCTGAAGAACAATCGTTTTTACTTAAATTAATGAGCGAGACATTGACTTTCAAACTTTTTATTTCAAAAAAAAAAAACGAAATTTTAAAACAAAACTTCCATTATGAAAGAAAGGGAGTATCATGTAGCAACGTATTAACAAATGTTTGTAGAAGAACATCAAATTGAATGTGTCAAGATATTTTTCAACATCAAACGTGAATGTTCTTCAAATACAACAAGATATTTGTGTGGATGATGAGACCGTCTTAAACAACAAAGATTTAGAAATAGTACACAATTGAATCAAGAATAATTGAAACTCACCATTGTGACACTCAACACTCCAACGTTTGATTTGAACCAATTTTATTTGAGCTCGAGTAGTTTACTATTTTACACTCATTTAACAATTTTACTTATCTAGCTCAAGTTCGAGTTGAGCTTTAGATTATATCAAACATAAAAATATGTTCAAACTTGTATGATATCCTTAATTACACAATTCAAATGAGCTTTTGATGTACAATCTCGAATTGAGTGTCAAGTAGCTTGATTTGATTTCCATTCTCAATTTAACATTGATATAATGGGCTCCCTTTCATGATGAGAGTTTTATTTGAAAAAATACAACTTTTTTTAATTTTGTATCAACTTGAAGAAGGTACAACTCTCTAAAATTCATCACTTTGCACATATACAACTTATTTTACTTATTTTTTTCATATGACTTATTCAATTTTATCTAATTCATTATTCATTTGAAAAGAAAAAAGAGTCATTTTTACTTAAATTAATGAAGCGAGACATCGACTTTTCAAACATAATATTTATTTCGAAAAAAAAAAAGAAAGAAATTTTAAAACAAAACTTCCATTATGAAAGAGAGGGAGTATCATGTAGCAACGTATTAACAAATGTTTGTGGAAGAACATCAAATTGAACGTGTCAAGATATTTTTCAGAATGAAACGTGAAAGTTCTTCAAATACAACAAGATATTTGTGTGGATGATGAGACCGTCTTAAACAACAAAAATTTAGAAATAGGGATGAATTTTTTTTCTGTTACACAATTGAATCAAGACCAATCGAAACCCACCATTGTGACACTCAACACTCCAACGTTTGTTTTGAGTTTTGCAAACAAGAATTACGTGGTTCGGTCAAATGACCTACGTCCACGGAGATGATGTAGATGTTCTTATTGTTGATACAAGATACAGCAGACTGGATCCCCACAATCACAGCACATGAAACACATGAATACACACAAGAGCTTCTTCTTCTCTAGTTTACAACTACTATGTGAGTTATTCCGCAATCTACCTCTCTCTAGTTTCTCTCCCTCTCTACCGAATAGAATAACTACTAGAGCTCTAAAAGCGAGTGAAGAAATACAAATGAGATGATGGCAATTCACACTCCAGAATAATAGAAAAAATCGTTTTCTTTCTCAGCTGACAACGGTTTTTGAAACCATTGCAGAAAGCGATTATATTAGGTTTTTAGGTCTTTATAGGTAGTTTAGTGACGTTGTTAATATAACAATTTATTCTATCTCGTGGATTGACAGTGGAATCTCGTCTCGCCTAAGCTGAAGCAAAATAGTCCTATTTAAAAAGAAAAAAGAAAAAGAAAAGAAAAGCAAAATAGTGCATTTATTTTAGTAGCATAGGTTATGCATAGGCGAGTAACAGGCCCTAATATAGAAGGCCGGCCCCAAACCTGAAAATTTGTTACCAAAATATGGACCACTACTAAAAGGGGACCATTTGACTTGAAGAGCCCAAAAGTACTAGGTTGTTAATTGGACCCCACACAAAACCATTTTTAGCCCAATACTCATATCCAACAACTCATCTTTTTCCCTTTTCCCTCTTAGGTATCAAGATTCATTTTTTTAATTTGTACCAACCAAAAAGAAATACAAATTTCCAAACCAAGGACGCAAACGCGCCTTATAATTTTCCAAAATTTCACATTGTCTATGTATAATATGCTCCATATATAGTAGAACTTTTTTTTCCTTTTTACCTATTTTGGGCCACCTTCTTTAGGGGATATTTATTTTGAGTTGTTCTCATTTAAATGGAGCATGGTCATTCCTAACGTATTTTATTTTACAATCGAATGACTCATTTCTTCACATCCACATCTTATTATCTACATCACCTTTTACAATTCCCAACAACAATCTTTTACAATTTTCAATATACCAATTTTCAATACACATCCTAGCCTGCAAATCCCTTAAGCAGAAATACATTTAGGCCTCATTTGGATGCAGGGATTTAAAATGAATAGATTTCAAAATCCTTAGATTTGAAATCCATGGACTTGAAATCCTTTGTTTGGATTTACGGTGGATTTGTGAAAGAATTTTGAAATCCAAAATTTTCAAATCCATTATTTGGCAAAAACAAATACAATGTTTGTAAAATTCATTTTTTTTTTTCTTTAAAGTTTAAACTAATAATTTATATTTTTTATTAAATAAAATAATATTTATCTACATCTAAATTAATCGAATAATTGTTTTTTTCCAATTATATATATACACACATATACATATTATGTATTTTATATCCCAAAAAAAATATTGGGAGCATTTCATTGGAGATAAAATAAAAAAAATAAAAAATAAAAGAATTAAAAAAATATATTAGAAGCATTTTATTGGAGAACGAGAGGAAGAGATAGCGATAGAGAGAGAGAGAGAGAGCGGGGGAGGGGAGAGAGAGGGAGGACGAGACAGAGAGAGGGAGAGGGAGGAGAGAGAGAAGTGTGAGTGATGAGGGATTTGTAAATGACTATCCTTGTCGAATGATTTGAATCCGGCCACCTAAATATAGTGTAAAATGGAGAATCTCAAATCTTGGATTTCTAAATGAGTTGATTTAATAATCTGAATTTACAAATCCACTCATTTAGTATTTTATCCAAACACATGAAGTGAATTTGACAATGGATTTATAAATCCATAGCACAAATTCCTCCATCCAAATGGGACCTTATATTATTTAAGTGAATATACCATTCAAATATATATCACAACGAACGTGACATATATCACTACATTCTCTAAGCACAAGTATCCCCATAATGTTATTGCCCTTCAAGTATTCTATAGGTTTCTATATATTTTGCGATATAAAGTCCTGGAGTAATACATAAGAGTTGAATAATTCCTATTTCTTCCACATTGATAATGATGGGCTCTATTGGACCCTAATCTCCTCATTTGTATAATACAGTATTATTTGATTTAAGTCAAAGTTATAAGGAGTTGCTTTTAGACTTTCTACATACCATAATCTCCTCATTTGTATATTATCTGATTTGAGCCAAGTAACAAGGACATGTTTTTGGACTTCCTCCCAAAAGATTTCATTAAAATAGTTATTCATATCATTTTTTACTCCTGATTCTTCCCTTATATATTCGGTGTAATATTAGTTACTTATTCCAAGATGGCAACATTATAATTTAAAACAAAACATATTTTTATAATCACAAATATAACATATCAAATATAAAAAGGTCGGTTTTCAAGTGGTCCAAAATGCATATTGAAAATAAAGTTTTCATTTGTTGTAAACTTTTGAGACCTTTCCTTGAACTCTTAGTTATGTTAAAGCCCTGCTGGTCCCAACTCCTAAAAGGGTGGCACGGGCGTACAACACTATAAAGCAGTCCTTTTTTGGGTAAGCATCACTTGTTGTACTCTAACCCTTTAGGGATATAAGTGAGCCGAGAGATTTTGTCAGTCACTCGGAATCGACTAGCAAAAAGATTGAAATTAATTCGAGATAAACGAGTCAAGTTCGAGCTCGAGCTACTCGAGTAGGTATCGAGTTTGTGTATCATAAATACTCAGCTCAGTAAGCTCGCAAGTCCAATTCAACTTGTATTAAATTACTGATTTATCCTTTAAAGTTGACATAATTATGATATATCCTAATTCTATATTAAATAAGGTGAATCGCTAAGATCCCCATTAGAAGTCCTTTGTAGTATAATTAACGTTTTCAATTTAAATATATTTCTTAAATTTTTTAATTTATTTGTATGAACCAAGTCAAGTAGATCTCAAGCTCAACGAATATCTACCGAGTCGAGCTCCAATTTGAAAAAAATAAATTCCGTCGAACTCGAGCTCAAGTTTGTCAATACTCGGCTCGACTCAACTTTGTTTACGCTCCTATAGCCCTCTCCGGTCAGTTTGTATAAATGTATTGGCTCTTTTTTCCCTTAAATTTTTTTAAAAAAAATATATCGTTGATTATAATTGAATTGAGAACAGAGTTTGTGGGTAAGTAATGGAGTTAGGTAAATGATCCTAGGGAGACTGCAACACATTAATTGCGGACAAAATTCAGTGGAAATTAAATGCAACTAAAGACTTCCCACCATTTCAAAAAACACTCTCATTTTCTTGTTTAAAATACCTACTTTCAAATTGAGATTTACAGTTAATGTGATTTAATCCTCCATATTAAATACTATCATTCGTTTTTTTAAGTTGTCATTCTAACTTATTTATTTTATTTATGAATAATTGTCATTCTAATTTTTTGACCTTTTTACAATATTAACCCTATAGTTATGAAAAATGTTAACAATATATAAAAATTATTAAAAAATCGAGGGATTTAAGGAAATTAGTTGAGGGTTGATTTGTTAAATCCTTAAATCCCTTAATTTTCTTGTCCAAAGTTAGAATAACAATTAAAAAAAAGGGAAGTGGTAATAGTGTAACATGAATTTTCATGAGTGTTATTAAATGAACTTTTTAATCTGTGTAAAATTTAGAATAGGATGTGTTTTATCTACTTTGCGTAATTTTCTATATTAATTAAAATGCAACGAATATAAATAGGTTTGGAAATGAGTTTAGTAGGAATGGAAAATGCACCTGAAAAGAACTTTTAAAGCTGGAAGACAAAATAAAATAGAAAATGAGAAAGATATACACCCTAAACCTGAAAAAATGAAATAAGAAAACTAAAAAACTTAAAACCTGAAGAAAATTTAGAAAAATGAATAATAAATCCGATAAAATAAATAATAAAAGACTAAAAGCTTAACAAATTAGAAAATAAATAAACACTTGGGAAAATAAGAGAAATGAAAAACTGGGGAAAAAAAAAATCAATATTGCTTCGTCTACAAAAGTACATTTCATGTATGTCACGTACAAGTTTTGCCTTCCTCTTCTAATAGTACAAACATAACACTTGGGATCCTCTAGTCCACTTTTATCCTATCCCACTCGTGTCTCACCTCAAAATCGAGCCAATTATAATTGTGTTAAAAGGAAAGTTATGTTTTAAAAGTTAATTGATTTTTTCTAGTTTCCCCGATTTATAGATTGGGTGGAGTTCGTTCGCAGGAAATGTATTACTCTTTATATTGAAAATATATTTGTTTAAAATAAATGTATTATATTTTATCATAATACCAAGTAATACATCTAGCATAGCCACTAATATTTTCTAAACATAGTACATTTCTTTAAAACAAGTAATATATTTCATCATAGGTTAATTGCATCAACCTCATCAAACTATCAACGTTTTTGTACATAAATCATGAAAATGTTCTTTGTGGCACCATTATGTAAAAACTATATGAGTTTGCAAATAAACCATTAAACTAATTTTCCGACTATTTTTTACCGAATTTCTGTACGTGACTTGCGTGTAACATTTTCTAATGGCTTCTTTTTCCACTAATCCATATGCAAAATCCCTAAGTATGTACTAAAAATAAAAGCGACTCAATTGTGTAGAAAAATAGCCCCTAAAATTCTGCCACGCGCATGTCATGTGCAGAATTTCAGTGAAAATGATCGAAAATTAGTTTAGTGATTTATTTGTCAAACCCACATAATTTATGCATATCAATGCAAAAATATTAATAATAATAGTAATTAAAAAAAATTAACTTAGTGGTTTATGTTTGGAAACGCTAATGATTTGATTGAGTTGCTGCAATTAGCCTTTCATCATAAAGAATAACATTTTTTTTTAATGAAAAGATGTCCACAATGTATACAACTAGGCTCCCTTTTCATATGGGCCTAAATAAAGATAAATTATTCTGGATAATACGGTATTTACTTGATTGGAACTTGAAATAAAATTGTCCCATAACAAATCCTACCTCCTTAGGTAGGATTTTGTTGGAATATTAAAGTTAAATGATAAATGTTCACATGTGAGTTGTCTCGCATTGATAAAATACTTGAAAAGAAAGTCTTTATAAGTCTAATGAGTCACTCCTCCTATCACCAATTAATTTTAGGATGGATGGTCACTTGGTGACTAAAACCCTCTCGATATATGACACTCTTCACGGTGTGAAACGGTGTCGGGCACCCCTCGACTTTACAGCTTTGTTATCCAAAATGTGGGTTGCATTAAATTACCTCCCTATCATTGGATTAAAACACCTTTGAAGTATAACATTCTTAGTAAATATTGGATAAGATAGAATTAGCATAATTTATTATAAATAATTGAACATAATCATCCCTAGTAGACGTAAGAGAATTACTATATATGTGCATAATATATATATATATATATATATATATATATATATATATAATGGTAGGCACGTTGTGGTTGATAGAGAATCATAACCCAGCAAATAATAGGTCCAAATTATACGAACTCCACTATGGCCAAATTTTGCCAAATTTCTGCCCCGCACCACGTGATCCTGTGCACTCTGATATTTTCTGTAACTGCAATTTTCCACTTTTGAATTTTTATTTATTTTTGTCTAAAAATCTAGTCCTGCCTTTTGTTATGGTGATATAACATTTTATTTCAGTAGCATTATATATGAGTATGTTTGGTTGGGGCCGGGATGGCTGAAATATTGTTAGTTGTAAGTAATGACTGGAGTTAGTGGTTGAGAGTGATAAATAGTAATGTTTGTTTGGGTGATTGAAGTAGTGGTTGTAGTGTAGGATATCATTTTAAATTGTAAAAGGTGATGTGATGATGTGTGTAAGAGATTGTTACAATGATTGGTTTAGTGATTAAAGAGAAAAACGAGGATTTGGAGGTGGTTGTGGCAAATCATAAAAACAAGTGGAAATTGTGTGCTGTGGCCCTATTAGGGGCATAGTTAATGTTTTTTGGATAGTTTGACGTTTTATTTGAAAAAGTAGACAACCTGGATATGGGATGATAATATTATCGTGTACAGATAAAATATTATCTTGTACATGTAACAAGAATTTTTTTATCGTGTACACGATAATTTTTATGTTGTGTATATGTGTACACGATAATTTTACATCGTGTACAATAATTATATCGTGTACACGATAATTTTATATTGTGTACACGAAATAAAAACTCTCTTTAACAGACTTTGGCTACTTTTACATGTAAAAAATTAAATTATGCAAAAAACTTCTTACTATAACTCTGACAGGCTACAACATCAATTCCCCCTAAAAACAAACATATATAGGGATTGAACCCATTTGAACTTGTGCTAACTTCAACCACACATGCGCAGTATGTTTTAAGGAGAGAAACAAGATTTGCATATACTCCATTATTTATCCATTTGTGAATGGGTTATCATTACACATAATTTAAACTTCATAGATCAGTAGAAGAGCAAAAGTAGTCTACATATAAATAAAATTAAAATTGAATATTTGGGAATAAATTGTTCTTTCTGATACGTGGTCATAAGCTAAATGTAATTAAAAACTTTATATATTATGAACGGCTGTTGAAGAAAATGTGGAAATGGATTGAAATATTTCATATAATCAAACTATGTAAAATTGTATTTTGTATTATCTGACACTGTGAAAGCTAAATTTTGAAAGGAAAAATTTATAAAATAACTATTAGACTTAGACCTGCAGTATTTTGCTGACCAAAGCGTTAGATGTCTGATTTTCTTTAGAAAAAGTAAAGTAAATTGTGTTAACTTAAATGTGTGTTCACATTAAATCATATATAGTGAATACGAATGCATACAAATTTAAAGGCAAAACCTCATGTGCATCAGTTACACGTTGCAATTCGATTGGGTATCACCATTTATAATTACAGGTATTACATGTCTGACTAAAGGTATTACATTACATTTACCCAAAATATATGATACCATTAAACATAAATGGTGATACATTTTCATCATGATACATTTATCTATCTCATGTAATACATTTATATATACATTTTGACCTATGACCTAAATTGCACAGATTATTGGTGCACAAGAGACCTCCCAAATTTAAAACGGAGACAATGGACAAGTAGATGACAAAAAACAATAAACAAGATTTGTGGACAGGTGGTTGCATTATATTTCAAATCAATAATATATGATTCATACAAAATATACAATTATTATTAATATTATTGTTTTTTTAAAATGCATTAAAAACAAATACGAATTTAAAATAACACAGAGGTGGAGAACCTCGTTGCTGCAATAATAGTAAGTACATACATACTTGTTTAAAATATGAAAAGAACATAGTTGGTGTCTCTCCACCGACTTCTGTTGGCTTATTTTTAGGCCATAAATGTCTAAGTGTTTTTATTTTTTATAAATATTTCATACATATTACCGTTCCTTTGAAATTCACTATATAATTATTTAGTGAAATCAGTTACTTACACCACCCTCGATATCCAATTTACTAAAATATTGTACTAATTTACTAAATTATAATATCGATAACATTCATATAGTTTTCATTTGCACTCGCGAAATGAAGATGCATGTTTTAATATGTAGAATAAAAGATTGAGATAAAACAATATATACATAATTATATTTTGTATTATGGAAGACATAGCTCAATGTACACATACATATGCATGCAAATATTTAAATTTTTGAAATTGTTACTTCAAATGTATATAATATCACGTTTTTAAATATAAGCTAATCTAACCAACACAAATTACGACTATCAATTATCGAGACTATGTTTCCTTATACAGTTAGACCATACATATTGTTCGTTGTAATTTAATTCTTTGATTCATTATTTTATTCTACTTTTGACTCTGTGACTACAGTTAAATTAAAATTCTATCATTATATATATTTACTTCTATAATTCTTTAATTTTATTATTCTATAATTAAAATTAACTCTATAATTCTTACAAAAAGAACAAATAAACATATACATAAAAGTAAACACTTTTTCACTGTATAAAAAATCAAACAGACCCATGAATATTATTCACGGGTTCTATACTAGTAGTGATTAGAATGGAACGGTGTAATCTTTCTTTTTTTAGGCCATGATTGTAATGTTATTGATGAATTAATGGAGTTTACGATCAGAGTCGGCCTTTGCGCGAGCATGGCGGCACCACCGCACCAAGTCTGCGATTTTTTATTTAAATTTCTTCATATATTTACGTATTTTTATCATATATATCTAACATACGAAATAATGTAGCAAAACTTGTAGCTAAGATAATTATTCACTTAAGTGAAGTAATAAATGAGGCATTAAGATGTGAGATCGACGCCTCCAGTGCAAAAAAAACCTCTAATTTTGTACCGATTGAATTATGTGATGGGTCATTCAAAAGATTTGAGGCTCATTCGAACAAAATCCTAAATATACAATAAGTTGGGTTAGCAAATTACTTATTGAAACAAAGAAATTTATATAGAATCAATAAATTAAGCAGGGAAATACCCTCATCGTCCCTCATGGGATGATGGGGAAGATTCTATCTTTAATTTTATTTTATTTTTTCTCTTTTCAATTCCTGAAAAAATGGAAGATTCACCAAGCCTCTCCGCTGCCTCTCCCCTAGGGTTTTAGCGTGAGACTTCGCCACGTCTATGCACATCTTTTGCCGGCCTTTTCTGGACTTTCTCCACCAGTTTTCTGCTCCGATCGTCAAGTTTGCTTCTGCCTAAGTCCGTCATCCAAATCATTTGATTGCATCTGCAGTCACGGGGCAGGGCAAGGAACAAATTTTAGCGCCACTAGTCTTTTCGCAGGTAATATTTAGCATTTATTTGATGCTATCTGATTATTTTTTTAGCATAGAATATATGTCTTGTGTAAAGTCAACTTATTGACACATCGCTTGCTCGATTTTTCTTTCTCTTCAGGCGATCCAATTGCTTGGATAGCTCCTGACTTTTCTAATTGGATTGAAAATCTTGTACTGAACGATTTACATTGACTAATAGAGTCTCAATTTTTTTTTTAAAAAACAAAAAAAACAGGGAACTAGTTTCTCAGGTATTTATATTAATACTTCTCATGTAAAATTATTTTTATTAAGTCACTATGTTTTATTCCATAGATAATTATGATACAATGTATATAATGTGATTTTTTTTGTTTTAGGGTTTGAATTTTCAATTGCATCCGATCATTATTTTTTTCTAAAAGTGCAAGAAAATCAATGTTTTGCAATTGATTATACCAGGTGTTTTTTCATTTTCTAAATTGTTTGAAAAAACTAATGATCATTCCTTTATATTTATTTTGATGAGATTTGTTTATATATTTTATTTTACTTTTAATTAATTAAAATTATTTTTGAAGTAATGAAATTAATATTGTAAAAGACCATTTTTTTTTTGCACGTTATTCTTCGAAAAATTGGACCGTCTCCGTTAACGATTACAAAAATAGTAACATAAACAACATGAGTTAATTGCAAATATATTTTTGGTCCCCGCCCCCATTACTTTTGAAGCTCCGGCGGTGGGTTAATTAAATGAATCCGTAGAAAGGTTATAGGAGTCCTTATTTTATGTAAAGTCAATTAAATTTTGACAAAGAAAAGAATAATATACTCTTTGAATTGACCTATCATTACCCTTCATTAATTCTCTTCAGAGATATCTAGCTTGTGGTGTCAAACGTGGGGACCCATATGACTACATGTACATAAGCATTGCCCTTATTATTTTTAATTCAGTGTTTTTTAGTGTACAAATTGGTTAGGTCAGTTCTCTTCTTTCAAAAGAACTAATGAGAGAGACCACATGCAAAAAAAAGATTTTAATTTTTATATTTTTCAATATTAAGAAAGTTACGGAACATATGTTCCTCCCACAATATATGGAACATATAGTTAAATACTTAAATATGAATACTAAAAGTGAAACAGATGATTTAAATCGTGTGGAATCTCTCATTAAGAATTTTGGTGGAGGATTGTTGTAAAGGGTCATGGCACGCACTAAGTTGGGTGACTCTTGCCTATGGCATGTTTGTTACACACACATACCAAACTGGCAGAAATAAAAAAAATAAAAAAATAAAAAATATATATATATTAGCATTCATATGAGAAGGAAGATAAGAAAGTGATTATTTGCCAAAAGTAACAATATGGCATTTAACCTTGATTAGGTGCAATTTGGTCTCCATTCTCTTATTTGGGCTCACTCACATCCCAAACATTTTATTTTGATCAAATTTGGTTCTTTATTTAACAAATTTCGATTAAATCTGCCATCTAATTCGCCACTTGTCACGACACATCTTTAGAATTTCTATTTGGCAAACATAAAAAGAAAAAAATAATAATATATTTTTATTTTAATACAAGTCACTGGTTAAAATTTATTGTCAATGACATCATTTACAAGATACTCAAGCAACTGAATTACAATCATTCCTTATACGTAATTACAATTATTACAGTCTCCTAGCCAGGCTACTCTCTCTCTAATTGTTAGAGTATGAATAATAGAGAAAATAGTGCTGTTTGGTTTTATAATTTGTCCAATAAATAAATGAATTATTAGCAGAAAAATATAGGTTGTGTGGTAGGAGATGTGGGTGACCACATTATATGTGGCTTCATATGCCGACACCCTCATTTCTTTACCATTAAGATCATACCCACAGATCACAACTATTGTCATTTATTGGAATACTAGTATTCTTTAAAAACTAAAAGGAAATTTCTTAAAATAATAGAATAATACATGATTTGGAATATATGATTAATCTAACTGCCTAACTATAATTTAGATAAAAAGAAACACTTAAGAAAGTCGAAGTCAATAATAGTGATTAACTGATTATTCTGAAAAGAGTTATAAGGTCCCATGCATTTATGTCCCACCTTGATCTAAGTCCTTAATTTTTTGTTTAGCTTTGTATTATTTAATCAGTTTCTCATATAAAGAATTGAAACTACTCATACATAATATTACAAAAAAAAAAAAATCTAAACGAAGGACGGATCTGGCTACACCTTATACATTCCGATAAACGTTTGTGATTCACGTCAAATAGATACATAATAAGTTTGTGTTAAAGAAGTGAATTTACACCTTGTGGTTGTTAGAAATGTGATGGAATTTATTCTTGAACGTTTTTTCAAATTTATAACCAATAAATATTAAGAATTCTATGATCACTGCAATTCTGTCTACGCGATCTAGCCTAATTCATTAGGTTTAAGTCTGCAAATTCCTAGCCAAACTAATCCAAGATAGTAATTTGTTATATATTTAGGGAGGGCTCGGGTTTGCCTGGTAAAGAATAGGCTTGTCGGGCCACAACAAGTAGTTCATGTGTTGTTTCGGACTAGTGTGTACTATATAGATAGTCCAACTTAACCAATATACCAGCTATTCAAATTGATCTATTAAATTGAGTCGGTTCGTCAACTCATAATATATGGATGCTTATTTGATTGCTCGCAGTCGCGCTAGCAAACTCATTCCCTACAATTTTATAATATAGAAAAAGGATTGATCAAGAGTGAAAAGAAAAAGAAAAAGACAAAGACAAAGAAAGTGATGAAGGAAAATGGTCCACTTCGATAACTGTGAAAATTGATCAAGAGTGAAAAGAAAAAGAAAAAGACAAAGACAAAGAAAGTGATGAAGGAAAATGGTCCACTTCGATAACTGTGGAATTGAGCCCATGTCCTATTATTTGTTGTTAGTGGCCCAAGCCTAAATGAGATGGCCCATCTCTAAGATTTCTAGAGGAAGGGTTGAAACCAGTCATCTAAACTACTCCTAAGAGTGCTTAAAAAGTGAAATGACCATAAGGACCCCAGGTGAAAATTGTTATATGTATCAACTATACCAAGAAAAAGGTAAGTCTCTTAACATTTTCTCTATCTCTCTACATGTTGAAAATAATGAAACTTACTTACTTACTTATTGATTGTAGAGTATATTTATACAAGATTGTAAACTTGCAAGTTACTCTTCTACAATACAAGCTGTTAAAACTAATCATAACTATATAACTAAGAACAACTAACTTATAGTTATAACTAACAATAGCTAACTTTTAGCTCATGTGATATTCGAGTTAATTCTATGACCTTCCATATCATCTTCTACACACCGATACACCCCTCTCAAAAGTAGCTAGTATGTGCTTTGGTTTTTCTTTAAGTTAGCCCCCTAAGTTGCTTTCAATTTGTGTTGACACTCTCCAAGCTTCCCTTGTTTAAGTTGTTTCCAAAATGTGTTGCACTCTCCAAGCTTTCCCTTGTTTCCCTCGTCAAACCAAGGGCTCTTCTTTGCACCATTGTTGTTGCAATCCTAACATTGCTCTATTACAGACTCAATAAGATTGGCAAATACAAGAGAAAGAGGAAAAAAAGGAAAGGTACCTAATACAGACTCAACAGATCTGACATGTTGCAGACTTAATCAGGCTTAATGAACCTGATACAGACTCAATCAATTCTAACAATTATACACTCAAATAAGACAGATTTAACTACTTAAAACCTGGTGGAATACTAAGAGAGAACTTAGAATTTAGTTGTTCAAATCTATGAATAGACAGGGGCTTTGTAAAGATGTATGTTAGCTGATCCTCTGTAGCTAGATGTCTTACTTCAATCTCTTGTTGCTGAACCTTTTCTCTCACAAAGTGCACATCAATTTTAATATGTTTTGTTTTGTTGTGGAATACTGGATTGGAAGCCAAGGAGATTGCTAAGCTCATTGAAAACTAATTTGATCCAGATTAAGTCAGTTTTAGCAGCTGCTAAGGATTTGTACTTATGTACTGCTCCTCTTAGAGCTCCATGTTATGAGATAAGAGCCTAATAGCACACAAAAACCACCTATTGATTTTTTGTCATCCAAGGGTCCTGCCCAGTCTGCATTTGTGAAGCATTGTAAGGCTATACTAGAAAATGGTTTGAAGGTCATACCAAGAGCAGTTATTCCTTTGACATATCTTAAGACCCTTTTGCATGCATTCCAATTATTAAATGTGGAAGCTTTAAGAAACCTAGAAAGTTTGTTAACTATGAAAGCCAGATCAGGTCTTGTTAGTGTAAGATATTGAAGTGAGCCAACATTAGATCTATAAAAAGATGGAGAGTCAAACAGATCACCATCATTGAGAGATAACTTTTGAGCAGAGTTGTAAGGCACAGGACTTGGTTTGCTATCAATCATGTTCTCTGGGTGAGGAGATCAACATATTTGTGTTGATTGAGAAGTATAAAGTCTTGAGTTCTGTGAACCTCAAGTCCTAAGAAATAATGTACTTCTCTCATTGTCTTGAGACCGAACTTTGAGTTAGAGAAGTTATTATCTATTGTATATGTTGAGGATCATCCCCAGATATTAGTATGTCATCAACATATACTAGCAACAGTAGAAGTTTGGTTCCAAATTTTTTATTGAACAATGAAGTATCACTGACAGAACTTTAAACCCCATTGTTAACAGAAAAGCTTTCAGGGTGTCTGTCCAAGATCTGGGTGCTTGCTTTAGACCATAGAGTGATTTTATAAGTTTACATACATGATGAGGATAATTTTTATCTACAAACCCCTCAGGTTGAGTCATAAACATAGCCTTTTTGAGTGTACCATGCAGAAATGCATTATTAATGTCAGTTTGTTTATTAGATCACCCTCTAGTGACTGCTAAAGACAAGATAACTCTTATAGTTACATGTTTCACAAATGGATTGTAAGTTTCAAAGTAATCTATGCCTGGTGTCTGTTGAAACCCCTTTGCTACTAATCTAGCTTTGTATCTCTATATGGAACCATTAGATTTCTGTTTGACCCTAAACACCCATTTGTTTTGAACAACCTTCATGTCATCTATTTTTGGTACAAGAAGCGAAGTGGTTTTCTTTTGTAGAGCTGAGAACTCAGCTTCCATAGCTAACTTCCACTCAGGAATAGATAGAGCTTGAGATACAGACAAGGGTTCCAGTGGATTGGTTTGAGCAAGATACATCTTTGGTTTAAAAACACCAAGTTTGGATCTAGTTATCATATGATGATGATTTTGCTGAACAAAACATGGATCAACTATGTCAGAATTTTCATTAGCAGGTACAAGTGCTAATTGTTGGTCAGTTTGACGAGAAGAAGACTGGTTAGTAGTAGAATGTGAGTTATTAGACACAACATTATTGACAAGCTAATTATGAACTGCAGAATTAATACTATTTTTTTATTTAGACACTATAGGTTGCACCAGAGATTTAACTCAGTAGGCAAAGAAAATAGAGGTAAAAAGGAATTTTGGTTGGCAATTGTACACTTAGGAGTAGTTTTGTCAAAACACTCCTTATATGGAAACTCTTGTTCATTAAAAACAAATGTCCTGCTTATGTAAACTCTACCAGAAACATCCAAACACCTGTAGCCTTTATGAAATACACTATAACCTAAAACAAGCACTTGGTAGATCTAAACATAAGTTTGTGATTGTTATAGGGCTTAAGATAAGGAAAACATGTGCAACCAAAAACTTTAAAGAAAGTATAGTCAGGTTTTTCATTATAAAGTTTTTGAAAGGGAGAGAGATTACCAAGAACAGGTGTAGGCAATCTATTGATGGTGTACACAGAAGTGGCAAAAAAATCCCACCAAAACTGCATTGGCAACTCTGCTTGAGCTAGCAAAGCGAAACCTGTTTCTACAATTTGCTGATGTTTTCTCTCTGGGTTTCCATTTTGTGGATGAGTGCGGGGGCAAGGATGTCTTACCTTGATACCTTTTGAATGAAGAAGAGTAAAAATGGGGCTATAGTCATCCCTAAAATTTGCCTGAAAACCTGAAATTTTGGTATTAAATTGTCTTTCTACCATACTACTAAACTGTTTAGAAGCATTTAGAGCTTGATCTTTTGTGTGCAAAGGGTAGATCCAAGTATATCTAGAATAATCATTTACAAAATGAATATAGTATCTAAAACTGTCAACAGACTGTGTAGCAGTAGGGCCCTACAAATTTGAGAAGACCAACTAAAATGGAGCAATGGTTTTTAATGTTTCAGTGGAAAAACACATGCTATGAAGTTTTACAAGCTTGCAAGCATTGCAGAAAGTTAAAATTTTATGTAGCAAATTTTTATTACATTGTTTAAGAACTTGAGACAACACAGAGTAACAAAGATTACCCAACCTTTTGTGTTAAGTATCTAGAACAGCTTGTACAGAGACATAATTACAAGTAAACTGAGAATTATCAACAGAGTTACAACTAGACTGACTACTAGCACGATTACAAGCATGCTGATTACTAGCAAGATTACAAGCAGATTGAGCCTTAACAAGATCACATGTAGACTGAGTTTTAGAAACAGACTAAGAAACAGATTTACAACTGTATGCAAAAGGATTAACATCAGTAGGGATGATCTTCTTAGTTGGTAAATGTTCCAGGTCAAGCTGATACAAGCACTTCCTACTCCTTTAAACAATGTCTTGTGTGTGGTCTTCTCCTTTACAAAACAACAGAAATGGTGATATTCTACATACACATCATTATCAAAAGTGAATTGAGAGATGCTGAGTAAATTCTTGGTAATGTCAGGGACATATAAAACATTCTTTAAGACTAAACTAGTATTAGTAGTAGAACTTGGAATAGTAGTAGAGCTAATGTGAGAGATTTTAAGTTTATGACCATCACCTACGACCAATCTGTCTTGGCCATTGTAGAAGGTTTGAGTCGCAAGATTGCTGACATCTCCAATCACATGGTTTGTTGCTCCATTATCAACAAACCAACCTGAGTCAGCTGACTGAAAACTGGTGTTTCTTGCATGATCAGGTTTTGACACAACACCAAACTGTTCATGTAACATATTCTCTTGATCTTCAGCTGTGGAAAGATTTGCTTGAGCTGATCCTAAATTTATGCTAGGAAAATTCTGGTCATAACGTTTAAAGCACTTAGAAGCAATGTGGTTTATTTTGCCACAAATCTAACAGGCTGGCCTTTTGCTATTGATGAAATTTCCAGCAGGTTTGCCCCTGCCTCTTCCAAATCCTCCTCTATTACTAGAAGTATTGCCTCTAATTCCATAATAACCACCACTATTAAAATTATTTGAAGCCTCATAATAGGTAGAGGACATCCTAAAGTCATCTGAAGAATGAAGTTGTTGCAAACACATTTCATGCGTTTGTGGTGCAAACTGGACATCTGTGACGTTAAGGGCATCTGGTCTAAGAGACAAATTTCCTAGACCAACAAGAATGTAAGAAACTAGCTCATCATCGCTCTGAAGTTACCAGTAACAACCAATGAATCAACTATCCCCCTCATTTTTAACACAAACTGATCAACATCCTGACCTTGTTTCTTGGTTGTCTGTAGGGTTTCTCTCAAGTGAATTGCCCTAGCCTTGCACTAAGACTGAAATAAAGACTCTAAAATCACCCAGGCTTCACAAGATTTGGTAGATCTATTGATGTAACCCAGCATAGACTCAGACATAGATTGAAAAATCCAACTAAGAATAAGAGAATCTCTTCTTACCCAAACTGTATAATAGGGACTGAAAAGTCGTTGTTGCACTAGAACAAATTGAGAGGAACTATCACGCGCAGTCATGTTTTGGAAGAACTGAGACGGTGGAGAATTGATTCCAAGCAAGAAATCTTCAAAACCATGCGCACTAGCAGTGATTAAAATCTAAACTTTCTAAAATGAATAATTCGACCGATCTAGTTTTAATGTGATCGTAGGAAGTGCAGGAAGAACTACAGTAGAAGCTGTCGTGAAAGTTATTTGTGGATAAAAGATTGAACAAGAAGCAAGAATTCAAGAAAGCAAATGAAACGGTAACTATTTTTGCAGAGAAGAAGGAAAAGTTTGATACCATGTTGAAAGTAATGAAACTTGCTTACTTACTTTTTGATTGTAGAGTATATTTATATAAGATTGTATACTTGCAGCTTACTCTTCTACACTACAAGCTGCTAAAACTAATCATAACTATATAACTAACAATAACTAACTTTTAACTCATTTGTTATTTGAGCTAATTCTATGACCTTCTATATCATCTTCTATATACCAATACTACGCGATTATGATATCTTGCACATATCATGGCTTTCAACTGAATCGGGACTGACTTGAGTGTCGGAGTCTTCGTGTCACGGCCCTCCTTGGCGTGGTTTTTACATGCAGGTCCAACAGATTGAGTTCGAACCATAAGAAATGGAGAAGATGGAGATCGGATGGCAGACATTTTTATCCGCATGAAGAAAGAAAGAGCTCTTAACTTTCTGTCATGTTGGGAATTTAAAAATTGAAAGTTAAAAAGTTGTTTGTTTGAACGTAGTTATCCACCCTTAATTAAATATTAGTAATTAGGAATACTAAATAACTGACTGTTAATTTTATTAGTGGAGTGCCCTTGGACTCTTCGACTACGTTTACCACATTCGAAGGGATGTTATGGGGTAGGGTAAGGTACGGGTAAACCTTTCTCATACCCTACCCGCATATATAATGTCATGTCCATACACTACCCTATTACCCTATTTTTTTACTTCGGGTAGGGTGCGGTACCCAGGGGTAATCGGGCTACCCTATATTTCATAAGAATCAATTTTTCTCCAATAGATTACAAAACCAATAACTCTCAAAATATCATATCTAATAACATTGTTATGTCACCCCAAAGTAAAAAATTGAAAAGTTTGAATAAGAAATGAAATGAACTAACCTCAAATCCCTAATTAAATTTATATTTTATTAAATTTTGAATATGTATTCTACAGTTTTAGTAGTATTCAGCCGATTTATTGTTTACTAAGAAAATGAAAAGTTAAAATAATGAATCACTGAATATATTGATGACTAATGCATTATATGTTTATTAATATATATATATATATATATATATATATATATATATATATATATATATATCGGGTAGACGGGTTGGGCAGTCGGATATGACACTAAATCCATACTCTATCCTTACCCTGCTAAAATTTAGCGGGTACGCGCGATGCCCACCCATTAACCTAAAATTATGGTAGTGCCCTACCCATTTACAATTTTTACCCGTGGGTAACCTACCCTACGGGTAAAACTGACATCCCTACACATTCGGTCTCACTTTTTCATTTTGTCCCCTTATTGAACTACGAAAAATGGAATTAGGGTGCAAATTCACGATCTATGTTTAGAGTAGATGAATTTAGTTATTTATGTTCTCAAAGCCAATCTCGAGTGAATTAGAAATTAATGCTTAAAGGTTACAACTTAAATATAAAGTTAGAAGAGTTGAAGGAAAAATGTGGGAATTTGTCCCACGTAGGAAAGTTGGAGTAAGTTGGAAATTCTTATTTAAAGGAGCATTTGATAAGGAGTTATCAAGTATGCTCCCTTATGGTGGAACCTAGTGGGATTTTAGCCTTTGGTTAAATGAACGTGAGGATGATGCGAAGCACCATCCGACCCGAGCCCAGGCGCGCAAGCGCACGTTGCACATGTCACATTGAGTCTCTTTAAAGGCGCACTTTGCACTTGAAGTTTTGCCAAGTTGGTCCAAATAGGTGGCTCGATGGGCTCGTTGCGGTTCGGGTCTGGTGCAATGATGTGGCATACCAGTTAGGCGGAACAGGAAACACCGGGTTGGGTCAGACTGACCGGTCAGTGACCTAGTCGAATCGGGTTGCACACGGGCCTAGATCCGCAAACCGGTGTAGTTGTTGGCCGAACTGGTGCCACTAAGGGCCAAAAGGTGCCTTTTCGAAAATGCACCATAACTCTTCGAAAACTATAAATAGACCCTCAAATTTTGCATTTCAACACACTCCATGATTTTCTCTGCATTTGCATTCTAGTTCTCTAGCCATCCCGAATTCCAAAATAAGAAAGTCTCGAGTAGTTTGCCAAAAGTTTTGATTTTATTGTGTTGCGATCCCAAAGCTAAAAGTTGTTGTATCTTTGGGACAATTGCCAAAGATTGAGAGCACTAGAATTCAGGACAATATTGTCTTATAGATAGCGAGTCAAACTCATGCCTCGACTTTGCCAACAATATAATAGAATTAGTCTTTCAAGTACACCACATCGAACTCAAAAAGCATAAGACGATATTTCGTGTATTTGAAAGATGTCAACTAACATTATTCCTGTAGCACCAGTTCATGCCAAAAAACCAATGAAGTTTGATGGAAACGAGTTCAAAAAAGGTCTACATGGAGGCAGGGGCAAACTTGGCCGAGTCGAATACTAGCAGCAAGAAGCGGAAGCGGTCAGGTAAGAAGCCACAACAGAAGCCAAAGTCTAAGAAATTAGGGAAAAGTGCTACAACTACCACAACCCGGGACACATGGCTAAGAATTGAAAGCAACCTAAGAAGGACAATCGAAGCCAAACTCATTTAATCAAGGACATGTTGATACCTCCGGATTTGTCTAATCAATATTTGACCACCATTGTGTGAAGCCAATTTGGTGGATAACCTAATGGAGTGGTTCGTGGACACTAGTGCTATGCACCACATATGTTCAGACAAAAAAATGTTCTCAAGCTACATGCCGATCACCTGTAAAAAACTGTATATGAGAAACTCTGCAACTTCAACATAGTCGGGTTGGAAAGAGTGGTACTAGAGATGACCTCGGGGAAAGAGCTAATGCTTGTGGATGTGCTGCATGTCCCGGACATTCGTAAGAACTTAGTATCTAGCTCCCTGTTGAACAAAGCCGGGTTTAGGCTAGTATTGAGGCTGACAAGTTTGTACTGACCAAGAACGGTCAATTTGTAGGAAATGGCTACCAAGAGAAGGGGCTCTTTAAGATGAATGTAGTGACTATGCAACGCAAGATTAAGCTCGATATTAATGAAGTTATTAATTCTTCTCACTTGGTTGAGTGTTATAATTTATGGCATGATAGGCCAGGACATATAAATTTGAACAAACTAAAAATGTTAATGAGTTTGAATTTACTTCCAATGATGGAATTTGATTCACAGTAAAAGTGTGAAATGTGTGTTGTAGCAAAGATGGCCAAAGCACTGTTCCTCTCAGTGGAGAGAAACACTCACCTCTAGATGTGATCCACACTGATATATGTGATCTGAAACATGTGCAAACTAGAGGTGGAAAAAAGCATTTCATTACTTTTATTGACGATTGTACAAGATATTGTTATGTATATATTTTGAGTGGCAAAGATGAAGCTCCGAGGACTTCAAAAGTTATAAGAGCGAAGTTGAGAATCAACTTAGCTTAAGAATCAAGATAATTTGAAGTGACAGAGTGGGAGAATATGTGGCTCCGCTTGAAGAGTTTTGCAAGGAACATGGCATTATTCATCAAGTGACTGCCCCTTACTCACCTCAGTCATAGGGCGTTGCTGAACGCAATAATAGAACTCTTAAGGAGATGATGAATACTATGCTGATCAATTGAGGGCTACCCCAGAACATGTGGGGGGAAGCCATTCTTTCAGCTAATCGCATTCTCAACTTGTTGCTACATAAGAAAACGGATCTGACTTCATATGAATTATGGAAAACCGAGGTCCAAGCCTTTGGGATGCAAGTGGATCCTTAAAAGGAAATATAAGGTTGATGGATTAATTGACAAGTATAAGGCTCGTTTAGTTGCTAAAGGGTTCAGACAAAAGGAAATTTTGATTAGTTTGACACATATTCGTCCGTTACAAGAATTACGTCCATAAGGATTCTCATTGCTATCGTTGCATTGCATAACTTTGAGATACATCAAATGTACATGAAAACAACCTTCCTAAATAGAGAATTGGAAGATGAGATATACATGGAACAACTTGAAGGATTTTTTGCCCCTGGACAAGAGCGTGAAGTATGTAGACTCATTAAGTCACTATACGGGCGTAAACAAGCGCCAAAACAGTGACATGAGAAATTCAATAGAACTATGCTATCAAATGACTTCAAGATCAACGAGTGTGACAAAGGTGTTTACATTAAGGGTACACCCGATGAGTACATGATGGTTCGTCTTTATGTAGACGACATGCTAATCATGGCAAGCAATCAGGAAGTGATCATGAAGACTAAGAACATGTTGAAAAGTTGTTTCAACGTGAAGGATATAGGGTTGGCCGATGTGATACTAGGGATAAAGATCTCTAGGAAACCTGAAGGAATTGTCTTGACACAATCTCACTATGTTGAGAAAGTATTTAAGAAATTAGAGGTCTTCGATCTCCCTCCGGCTAAGATACCTGTGGATGTAAATCTAAAGTTGGTCAAGAACCGAGGAGAACCCTTATCTCAGCTAGGGTATGCTCGAGTGACAGGTAGTCTTATGTACCTACAAAACTGCACTCGTCCTGACATAGCATACTCAGTTAGCAAGGTTAGTCGATTCATGAGTAATCCAGTAGAAGATCACTGGATAGCATTGACATGAGTGCTAAGGTATTTGAAGTATACCTTAAGTTATGACATAATTTACTCAAGACATCCATCCAGCTGTGTTAGAAGGATACAACAATGTGATTTGGATATCAGACAATAACGACTCCAAGTCCACCAGTGGTTACGTATTCACTATGGTGGAGGAGCAATGTCATGAAAATTCTCTAGACAGAAGTGTATAGCTCGATCCACGATAGAGTCGGAGTTCATTGCACTTGACAAGGCGGCGAGGAAGTTGAATGGCTTGGGAATTTTCTAGAGGATATTCCTTATTGTAACAAACCGGTACCCCCAATAATGATACACTGCGATTGGGAAGGCACAAAGTTGCATGTACAACGGTAAGTCTCGATACATTCGTCAAAGACAAAACACCTTCAGTCAGCGGATCTCTAGTGGAATAATGGCCATTGGCTATGTAAGGTCAAAGGAAAATATAGCGGATCCGTCAACGAAAGGCATCACTAGTTAGATGTTGTACAACGCAGTAAGGGGAATATGGTTAAAACCCACACACCAAGACCGAGTATGGCGGTAACTCAACCATGATGAGTGGAGATCCCACGAACTTGGTTCAATGAGACAACTACGTTATGAACGGGTAGTCCGTGCACTTGGAAGTTGGAACTATTCTAAGTCACCTATTCTCACAGCTGCCCTAGTACTTTCCTGATGACGTGGTAAGGTTAAACGAATACGCTTTTAATGACTCATGTACCAAATGTGGTGGGGTATCTCTGGCTACCCTAGATTGAGTCCTAAAGGAGGTCACCTATATAAATGAAAAGTGAGGCTGCTTCAAGTTGAACACTTATGAATCCAGGATATGGTCCACGGCCCTTAATGGACACAACGTGAGAATCGAGAGATATCAGAATTTCATTGTGTGAATGTTATTGTCTTGTTGTACACAAAAAGCTGTCAGTTCAAGACATCGCGTTCACTGAGCCGCGAGTACATCCGATAGCATCTTACTAGGGAGGTTCAAAGCTGAAAGCTACCTATCTCGATGCAATGGCGGTTCATCGGGACTTGCTTATATATCTAGCCTTAGGGTGCATGTATTAATTGCCGTTCATGTGGGAGATTGTTTGAAATTGACTTTGGAAGATTGGTGTTGACCAATTTTTGAGCAATTTCAACTTTGGGTTCCATTTGAAAATTGAATTAAGTTGCAAATTCACGATCTACGTTTCTAGTAGATGAATTTAGTGTATTAATGTCCTCAAAATCAATTTCGGGTGAATGATAAATTAATGCCTAAAGGTTGCAACTTAAAAATGGAAAGTTAGAAGAGTTAAAGGAAAAATGTTGGAATTTATCCCACATAGAAAAGTTGGAGTAAGTTCGAACTCCTTATTAAGAGGAGCACTTGATAAGGAGTTATCAAACGTGCTCCCTTATGGTGAACCCTAATGGGATTTTAGCCGCATAAATGGACCCGAGGATGGTGCGAAACACCATCCGAACGTGAGCGCACACGTCCCACATGTTACATTGAGTCGCACTAGAGGCGCGCTGTGCACGTACGCGTCGTCATGAGGAGCTAGAGCAGAGGAACCTTAAAATTTTGACAAGTTGGTCTGAACAGGTGGCTCGGTGGGCTCGTGGAGGTTCGGGTCGGGTGCGATGATGTGGCACACCAGCGAGGCGGAACGGGACGCACTGGGTTGGATCAGACTGGCCCGTTGTGACCGAGTCGGATCGGGTCACACATGGCCCCGGATTCCCGAATCGATGCGGCTGTTCGGTAGCAGGTGCGACCCAGTGCGGGCGGGGTGCGGGTTCGGCCTCAAGTGCGAGCCACCCGCGAATAGGTGCGCAAAGTCCGAACCAGTTCGGGTCTGACCGAACCAATGCCTCAAGGGTCAAAATGTGCCTTTCCGAAAATACACCATAACTCTTCGAAAACGATAAATAGACCCCTAGATTCTGCATTTCAACACACTCCAAGATTTTCTCTGCATTTGCATTCTAGTTCTCTAGCCCTCACGAATTCCAAAATAAGAAAGTCCTGAGTAGTTCGCTAAAAGCTTTGGTTTTGTTGTGCTGCGATCGCAAAGTTAAAAATCGTTGTATCTTGAGGACGATTGCCGAAGACGAAGAGCACTAGAAATCGGGACAATATTGTCTTACGGATAGCGAGTCAAACTCGTGTCTCAACTTTGCCAATAATATAATTAAGTCAGTCTTTCAAGTACAACACACCGAATTCCAACAATAATAACACAAGTAAATTGTTAAAAATTCGGTGTCTAAAGATTGCTCGATGCCCATGCTGAGATTTTAACCTCAGTTTCTACATATCACCTAGTGCTCGTGCTCCTAAGATTAGTAAGGTGTAAAATTGTATATGTGAATTATAAAAAGAAAATTAACGTCATATAACTATGAAGTAAATGATAAACTACATGCAAATTTCCGACATTTTATTTCGTAGTTGATCCAGTTTGAAAAAAATATATATCAAAAGTTCATTAATTTATTAAATTTGAAATTCACAGCTCATAGTTAATACTAGCAATAGATGAAGCTCACCAATCTCACCAATCTCACCAATCTGTGGACATGGAGTAGATCAATTATATCTGTTACTAAAATGTTATATTTTAGAAAGATAAATTTTTAGTTGGAGCCATGGGACAAAGCGGTAAAAAAAAAAAAAAAAATTGAGGAGGGAACTGAAATTCTCCTAATAAATTATAGCTTGTTGACGTTGTACTTGTAGATTGCTCGTTCCATTGACATATAATACAAATTTAATTAATAAAATTATACAATATAATTACATGCAAATCCGAATCCAAAGACAATTAAGTGGGCCCCATTGGTACAATTGAGTGGGACACTACCTTAAACAATTTTGGGTGAAATTGAAAACACAGAAACAGAGAAAACAATGAAAATAATTTGAGAGAGAGAGAGAGAGAGAGGAGATACTTGAGAGAGACAGTAGAGTTTGTCGTCTTCCTTCTCCCATCCTTGTCCACCGAATAGCCTCCTGACAATACATCCACCCTTCTCTTTAGGGTTTCTGCTTCTTTTTCTTCGAATACATAAACCAAAAGTTCAAATTAGTAGACAGCAACTGCAATCCTTTGAACAAAAAAGGAGATTACTTAGAGTTAATTAATGTTAGTTTACAGAACCGTAGATCTCTCAATGCTCCAGGTACCTTAGTTTTACCACTTTTTTTTCTTCTTCAGTGTACGATCAGATCTCTATAAATAAAAAATTTAATTTTTTTTCCGTTAGATTTTATCTTCCTTTTGTTGAAAAATCTGCTTTTCTTCCGACAGACTTTGTGAATATTATTTGATCATTTTCTGTCTCAATGTCTGGGTTTTCCATTTTAGCATAGCTAAATCGGAAATGTTTTTCTCTAAATGGGAATTACTGGAATTTATTTACCCCTTTTCCAACTTCAACCTATCTTGTATGGGCTTCCTGATACCAGATTGAAGGATATTGGCTAATGTGACTAATGTCACAAATTTACTTGTTGGTTATTGATGATTTTTTAGTAGAAAAATGTATGATTTTACTGTTTTACTGGGGTTAAGGGGCATTTTTCGATTAGGAAAAACAATAATTTCTGCTTACGATTAATTGACTATTGATTCATGATGTATTTCTTGTTTGCTTTACGCTGAAAATACTTGTATTATACTAGTACGGCATTAGTTTTATTGCCATTGATTATTGTTGGTATGCTGATATTGTCCCCTATTTCAATGCAGGCACATGAGTTGGCAAGAACTTAGGAATGACCTTTACAGCTTGTAAAAGTTGGAACTATTTCGAAAATCTTGAGAGATGAATCTGTGTGATTTTCTAATTTTATGCCTCTTCACTTTGTGGTCCTAGTGATTTATTTCACACCAATCTGTTCCAGATAATGGGTTCTTTTCGTGGAAATTGTGAAATAATCGAGGTAAAAGATGAGCATAGCACATATCGGAGACCTCAGACACTTAGCCGGTTAAGAGGGCAGGACAGGGAGCAGAGGCCTCCCATTGTTAAAAAGGGAATCAACAGAACTCTGGAAGATGATATCAACAAGCTATTTGAAGCTGTCAATCTCAGAACATCGAAAAGTCTGGATCTTTCAGACATGCGGAGAAATGCTTCGAAGAAGCCAATGAGGGCTACGGGCTCTCAGTCACCGGGAATTGGGTTTTCCGAGCCCGTTTCTCTGAAGCAGGCTCTTAGGGGCCTGTGCATTTCTCAGGCAGCAGAAATGGCTGCTACGAAACGACTTTCACTGCCAGCATCGCCTAGAGTTTCAGAAGCTGGGAAAATTACGAACATGTACAGATCTGTCGTAGTTGAAACTGGTGAGTCTAGCGGCTCTTGCATTGAAGGTGGAGAAAGGAGAATCGAAATTTCCTTGGTTCCTGAAGAAAATGTCCCAAGTACTTCCAGAAGTTCGCCTCGGTTGCTTCAAGATTCTGTGTCCACGTCAGCATCCCAAGGTTCTAATTCTTCCTTAGGTGTGGGTGTTAAACCGATGGTACAGATGATGGGATATAGTTCTACAGAGTCTGGTTATTCAATGGATAAATGTAATGATGTCGGAAAATCTCTAGTTTGTAGTGCAGAGTCCACTACTGTGGATGATCCGTCGGTACCTGGTTCCCATGTTGATAGGCAGTTAGTGGGACCCTGTCTGCTGGAAGAAGATGGCACTTCAGCTTCTGGATTGAGCAAGGTTGCAACTGTTAACAGGAAGGATGGTGCCACTTCCTTGAAAGTAGTAGACAAACCAGCACAGAAGCTAAGACGAAAATCAAGGTTACAGACAGTATCTCCACCTAGTGCGGTGAAAGGCAATAAAGATGTTGGGTCCACAAGAAGTGTCTCTCGTGCAGTCAAACCAGTCATCAGAAACAAGAATCTTGTCATAAAAAAGGCGAAGAAGGTAGCTGTATCCACTGATGGAAGTTCTAAAACAGTGAACACAGCTCAGGACCATAGTGCTGGGCAATTGATCTGCCAGAGGTGTCAGTGTTCTTTGCAGGACACGAATAAGGATTCTAGCAAGGATCTCTTGGATAGTACTAATGATACGGGCTGTGATGCAAGTAAACCAAAGTCCGTTCCGATTCGTTGGATGAATAGAGATACAGCTGTTATTAAAACTGTGATGACCTCCAAATTCGGTGAGAAAGGGGATATTTCTCAAAGCTCAAAGAGCAGCATCTGTGATTTTAGCAGTAGCACTACTACTAGTCTCAGTGACGAGAGCAATATGAGTGGGTCAACTTGCAACAATAAACCACACATGTCAAAAGATTTGAGGTGGCAATCGATCAACCATATTAGAAGGAATGGCTCTTTAGGACTGAATCATTTCAATTTACTGAAAAAACTTGGTTCAGGAGACATCGGTACTGTCTATCTCGCTGAATTGATAGGAACGGACTGTCTTTTCGCGATAAAAGTAATGGATAATGAGTTCTTAGCAAGGAGGAGGAAGATGCCAAGAGCTCAAACTGAAAGAGAAATTCTTAGAATGCTGGACCATCCATTTCTCCCGACACTTTATGCCCAGTTTACATCGGAAAATTTATCATGTTTGGTTATGGAGTTTTGTCCTGGTGGAGATTTACATGTTCTTCGGCAGAGGCAACCTGGACGATACTTTCCTGAACAGGAGGCAAGGTATGGAATTTATGGTCTATACAAGGGGCTAGTTTTATGCAATTTCTAATATCAGCTATACGTTTATTAAAAAATGCAACTTAGAAAAATTGAAGGTGTTTTACTTCTTCAGTTGTTGTGGGAAGTACTAGGACTACGATATAATTATGTTCCGTAGGTATGGTATTGTTGCCAAATGTAATTGATGAATCAACCAACTTGTGGTGTTTTAAAATGCAGTACTGGAAGTCATTCGGTACTTGTGAATTATTTCGATTTCTGGTAAAGAATAGATTTTTTATATGCTTAGATTTCTGCCTTTTTATCCTTATTATACATGGAAACTATTTGCTCAAAGCTATATGACTATGGCCATGGATGAAGTATTGTTAAAATGATTAGTGATCTCTATCGTGTCAAGTCAGTATTTGTAATTTACCTTTTTGTGTTTTTTATTATTTGCGTTCTGATACTTTTCTTGGTCCATTTGTAGTAGACATTGCATTTCCTAATTTGTAATAACTCTTTGCTTGTGAATTGATTGGTTTCTGTGAGACTGTAGGAATTATTGTACTAGAAAACACTTGTTATAAAAGTAGCCCTTATCCTCATTTCTCGTTAAGTCTATTACTTTTATCTTGTTTTTCCTCAATAGGAACCTGGCTAACGGCTTCAACTGGAAAAGAAATAAAAAGATGCGAAGTTTTGAACTGCTTGGTCTGTATAATTCGCATACTAATAGAACAGATGATCAAGCACATATAACTAGTGCATGTCTTCTTGGAACAAATGACCAATGCTTAATAGAGAAGAAAACAGAGAAACTATTTGAATCTTCAAAATATATAGAACATCCTTTGGGAGTTATACATACATATATGTAGATACATAGATGAGGGCGCTTTTCAGCCTTGGAATGTTTCCTCAGACCTCCTTTCTGTTACACCTATCTCAGTCCAATGTTGCCTTAAACAATGGCCACTGGCCTTCACCTCTATTCACTAGGCAAAGGGAGCTCAATAACCTTCACATGCGTCTTTTAGGGTGAATTTGCATTAATTTTCTTTCTGCTGTCTCTGTATGGAGAATTAGTTGTAGTATAATGTGTTTCAATGTGATCTGGTGCAACATTTTGACAATGAAATAATCTAACCAATTCGTGCTTCAGCTCATACCTCATAAATTAGGACTGATTCATCATTTGTTATGTTGACTGTTGTATAATTTGTTTTCTAACACCCTTGTTTTGCAGATTTTATGTTGCTGAAGTCCTTCTTGCCCTTGAATACTTGCACATGCTTGGTATCGTCTACCGAGATCTTAAACCGGAGAACATTCTGGTTCGTGAAGACGGTCATATCATGCTAACCGACTTCGACCTCTCACTTAGATGTTCTGTCAACCCAACTCTAATAAAATCATCTCCACTGGACCTGGACCCTCATCGGCCCTCAGGTCCATGTGCCGGATCCAACTGCATTGACCCCTTCTGCACCGGGCCTTCATGCCAAGTCTCGTGCTTTAGCCCAAGAATTATGCCGGCCACAGCAAGAGCTAGGAAGCTGAAAGCCGATGCTCTGGCCCAGGCCAGATCCTTACCTCAGCTTGTAGCCGAGCCTACAGAGGCCCGATCCAACTCCTTCGTTGGGACCCATGAATACTTGGCCCCAGAGATTATCAAAGGAGAAGGGCATGGGAGTGCCGTTGATTGGTGGACGTTCGGTGTCTTCCTTTACGAGCTTCTTTACGGGAAGACGCCGTTCAAGGGAGCAGGAAACGAGGAGACATTGGCCAATGTCGTCTTGCAGAATCTGCGATTTCCTGATTCTCCTATTGTTAGTTTTCAAGCTAGGGATCTTATTAGAGGGTTATTAGTGAAGGAGCCGGAGAACCGGCTGGGGACAGAAACGGGAGCTGCGGAGATCAAACGGCACCCATTCTTTGATGGGCTGAACTGGGCGCTTATACGGTGCGCTGTTCCGCCTCAAATCCCGGAATTCTGTGAAGTCGGGAACTCACAACCGGCTGGAAAAAGGTTTCTGGAATATGGTGGTAATGGGGGGCAGTTAGAGTTTGAGTTGTTCTAAGTGGATCTTGTAATATATACCTTGATCACCAGAATATGCAACTGGATACTATTACACGTCATTATGGGACAGATTTAGTACAACTATGAAGCAAAGATTTGTTGTAGCTATAACTGTTTACATGTTGAAGGTTTTGTTTCCAGGGTTTCTGTGTGCTTCCTCCCATCATGTTTCCTTTTCTTATCCCTTACAATTTTCTTTTTAGGACACGTTTACAAGCATGAGCCGTTTATCCCTGTGGGCTTTTTCTGGGTTATCAGTTTCTGTTTCGCCCATGAAACTTCAGCACTTGTATGGTGCCTCCGTCGAGTTGATTTGGTAGTCTCCCTGAGCATTTTTCGTCTTTATTTTTCAAGTTACAACTCAGCACCGTTTATCCCCACTTGTAAGTCTTGCTTCACGATAAGTTTCAGCATCTCCTATCGTCTCCGAGTACCCTGTTCCCCGGCCCTACCTACCACCGCCTCTGAAGCCATAATATCGGCGTTTGCTCAGACAAAGCTCTACGCACGTGAATTTGATTTACTGATAAGAATTCCAATGATCTCCTATGCAACCTAAAAGCTCTGTGAACTTATACCCCTTGGATTGCTGATGTCGAACTTCCGCGGCCATCATGGCTTTTTTGGTCTATATTTATTGTGGGGTTCCATGACTTTGCAGATCTGTTCTCTGAAGTTGAAATTGCAGAAAGTAATTTTCCCCTTTGGTGTCGATGTGAAGTAGCTGCACGATTTGGAAAATTAAAATAATTTGGAGGACACGTTGATGGCAGTTTCGTAAATAATAAGTTAGCGGCAAATGGGTGACAACTTTGAGGAATTTGAAACCCATCGACAGTGCCCGTTTCTTAAATTACTAGCGGGCCTTGGGATTCACGGGACAAGGGAATGCAAAGTAGTATAAATTGGATGTGATGGGATAACATTGTCAAATCCAGGCTATGGAGCTAAGTAAATTATAGGGGAAAACATATTTTATCTTTTAAAAAAAAACTAGATTAAAAGATTTTACTTTACATTATTATAGCATACTAGATGTCCTCCCGTGCATAGCACGGGATTAATAAAATATAATGGAGTTCTGTCATATACGCTACTTGAGAGTATCAAGTGAGATACGTGCTAATGAATTAATCGATCCATATATTATTATCCAATCATTTTTCTTCCCCTTCCATGTCATATCTTATATGTATTTATTTATTTATTTATTTATATATTTTACTTTTAATATTACAATAATCATAAAAAATATATTTCACATTTAAAAAATTAATATTTAAATAATATATATATATATCATGGATGTCAAATCAAAGACCGTGAAAAGAAAATTAATTTAATATAACTTTCATAGAAACGAAGTTGAGATAAAAAATTAATATTTAAATTAAATATATACATCATGGATGTCAAATCAAAGATCGTGAAAAGAAAAATTAATTTAATATAACTTTCACAGAAAACGAAGTTGAGACGAAAAATTTATCACACTTTTAAAATTTGAGGGGAAAAGATAAAATAAAAGGTGAAACTAACGTGACATAGGATGAAAGTTAACATCCCAAAAAAATAGGGATAGTTAGGTTTTATTTTATGACATTTAAAAATTTGAAAATTCAAATTCAAACAACACAATTTATGGTTATAGATAATATATTTTTGTAGAATAAAATTAAAAAGGACACATGTCGCAGCTAAAAAAAAAGTAATTTAATTAGATGACTGACTGACACGTGTCCTGAGATTCTCCTTTAATAGTAAAGGAGGATGTGTATGTGCATATGATATACACATGCATGCTGATAAGTTAGACTACATGATGATAAATTAGAGCTTAGGAGAAGTAGTTATGATAAGCTAGCATGATTATCATGCATTGTATATAAACAATGTAAAACAGAATTCAGTAATATATTTTTCATTCTCTCCTTTCATTTTCTGTTTCTCCCTGCTCCACATCATGGTATTAGAGCCTTCTTTTTGGCATAACTGCCATCTTCGATCATCTTCAACCTCCTCTCCGATCCTCTTCTGATCGTTTCTTCTTTTGAAATTTCTTGTTACAAATTGTTTTTTCTGTTATGGATCCAGCTGCTTCGTCTACGATTCCTACGGTTACAACTTCAGCCGTTCCATCGCTCTCTTCTGTCTCAGTTCAGCTGCCACATCTTAATCCATTACCTCTTCATCTCGATCGTCAGAATTACACCTACTGGAGATCACAGGTGCTGTCCACGCTCAAGGCACATGCACTGGATCGGATTTTGCTTGGAATTGAGAAGCAACCACCTGAATTTGTGATGTCTGGCGCCACTCAGGTATTGAATCCTGATTACTTCATCTGGATGCACAAAAATCAATTGATTCTGAGTTGGATGTTAATGTCTATTTCTGAAACCATGCTTGGCTATGTTAATCGATTTACTTCATCATATGAGGTCTGGAATATGTTTGATTCTTTGTATCAGTCACAATCAAAGGCTAGAATTCTGCAGTTACAGTTTAAGCTTGGTTCCTTCAAGAAAGGAGATCTCACTGTTGATGATTATTTTCTGAAAATGAGGATAATAGTTGATAATCTACAAGCTGCTGGTCATAAGATAACTGATGATAAGTTATTGTTGTATATTCTAAATGGAACTGGTACAGATTTTGAAGCTGTTGTTGTGAATCTTACTTCTAGAGCAGGATCTGTGTCATTATCTGAGGCACAGTGTTTGTTACAAACTCATGAACAAAGAATGCATACTCAATCTTCCTTTGCTTTACAAACCAATACCACTAGTGATAAAAAGTTATCTGCAAATGTTGCCTATGGTAGAGGATTTAATTCAAACAACAGAGGTAGTGGTAGATTTGGAAGAGGAAATGGTAGAGGCTATAATCAAAATAATAGAGGTGGTGGAAGATTTGGAAATGGCAATGGCAACAGGCCATCTTCTGGTCAGTTTTACAGCAACACAAGTCACAATGGCAAAATCATGTGCCAACTTTGTGGAAAGGTCAATCACACTGCTCTTAAGTGTTACAAACGGTTTGACATCAGTTTTACAGGTCCTCAACTACTTCCTCCAACTGCAAATGTTGCTACAAACACCTCCTCATCCTCTCCTCAAGATAAAAATATGTGGTTCTTTGATAGTGGTGCTACAAACCACATCACATCAGATCTACAAAATCTATCTGTAAAAAATGATTATCAAGGAAATGAGCAATTGGTTGTAGGTAATGGATCTCTCTTACCTATATCTCATACTGGTCACTCTTGTCCACCTTCTCAAGATTATACACAATCGTTATTCTTAAATCATATTCTCTATGTGCCTCAAATTACCAAAAACATGCTCAGCATATCACAGTTCACAAAGGATAATGATGTCTTAATTGAGTTTTTTCATGATTGTTGTCTTGTCAAGGACAAGACTACAAAGAAGATTCTACTGGAAGGCAAGCTCAATAATGGGCTTTACCAGCTTGATGTGCAACACCTCCAAAGAAAGAGACAAGATCTCAAGAAGTGCTTCTCTTCAACTATAACCACTGCTCCTGATTTCCAAATTACCTCTACTGCCTCCTGTACTACAGCCCCTATAGATTCTCTTACTTGTAATAGCAATAATATTTGGCACAAGAGACTTGGTCATCCTTGTTCCTCTGTGTTGTCTACAGTTCTTAAAACAATGAATGTTGTACCCAAGACTGTTGAGTTTGTGATGCTTGTAAGCTTGGCAAGTTACATCAAAATCACTTTGCTGTTCAATCTACTAACCACTGCTCCTTTTGAACTACTTCATTCAGACATATGGGGACCTTCTCATGTCTCCTCAACACAGGGATATAAATACTATATTCACTTTATTGATGATTTTACCAGATATACATGGATTTTCCCTTTAAGAGCAAAGGGTGAAGCTGCTGCTGTATTTGTTCACATAGTTGAAATGGGTCTGTCTCTTCTAGCTCAAGCTCAACTTCCTCGAAAATTTTGGTGGTATGCATTCTATACTGCAGTTGTTATCATAAACTTGTTGCTTACAACTGTTCTTCAACATGTTTCTCCTCATCAAAAGCTGTACAAAACCAAGCCTAATTACTCAATGCTAAAAGTGTTTGGTTGTAGTTGCTTTCCCTATCTTAGACCATATAACAACCACAAATTCCAATACAGGAGTTCAAAGTGTATCTTTATTGGTTGTAGTCCCAATCACAAAGGATATCTCTGCTTATCTCCTAGTGGAAGAGTTTATACTGCTGCTACTGTTCAGTTTAATGAACAAGAGTTTCCCTACTCCACCCTATTCTGTTCACAAGACCAGGCCTCTCCTCAGCCTCTTCCAGTATACTGCGATCCCTATTATACTGTGATAATGTCAGTAAATGCACCAGTAGAGACTTCTAGCTCTTCTTCTGATAGCTCCTCTACATCAAACACATCATCACCAGCTCAACAGCTAGTACAGTCCACATCTTCAGAGTCAGCTACTGTCAAGGTTCATCCTATGGTCACTAAGGCTAAGGCTGGAGTGTTTAAACCAAAAACTTACTTGGCAAAAGCTCAATCACCATCCTCTGATGAACCAGTTAATGTCAAACAAGCTCTTGTAGATCCATATTGGTTAGCGGCAATGCAAGCAGAATACTCAGCTTTAGTAAAAAATGGCACATGGACTCTTGTTCCTCCTACAGCAGATATGAATGTTATTACAAATAAATGGGTGTTTCGGGTTAAACGCAAGTCAGATGGTACACTTGACAGATACAAAACACGTTTAGTAGCAAGAGGTTTTCAGCAACATCCAAGATTTAAGTTTTTTGAAACTTTCAGCCCTGTTGTCAAGGCCTGCACCATTAGGATCATATTCAGTCTAGCTGTTACATACAGGTGGAAAATTGAGCAGATTGACATAAATAATGCCTTCCTCAATGGTACTTTATCAAAACAAGTGTACATGAAGCAACCTCAAGGTTTTGAAGATACAACTCATCCTCAGTATGTGTGCAAACTCAATAAATCACTGTATGGCTTAAAACAGGCACCCTAGAGCATGGTTCAATACTTTGAAGCAGTTTTTGATGACCCTAGGTTTTCTTGTATCCAAGTCAGATAACTCCTTATTTTACAAGAAAGGCCTTTATATCCTAGTGTATGTTGATGACATTTTACTGACTGGAGAAGATGTAGCTGCTGCCACGTCTGTAATCAAGCTGCTTGGGGAGAAATTTGCATTAAAAACTCTTGTGGAAGTCAATTACTTTCTAGGGATGGAAGCACAGAAAACTCCTGATGGTTTTCTTCTGTCTCAAAAGAAGTATATCCTTGATTTGTTAGACAAAACATCAATGTCCAATAGCAATCCAGTCACTACTCCAATGGCTGCTGGATATAAGCTCACTTTGCAAGATAGTAAGCCTTTTTCTCATCCAACTGAGTACAGAAGTGTTGTTGGGGCCCTGCAATATCTAACTATCACACGTCCAGACATCAGTTTTACGGTCAATAAGCTGAGTCAGTTTCTCCATTCACCAACTGCTAATCATTGGAAGGCATGCCAACATCTTCTGAGGTATCTTAAAGGGACTTGCAATGTTGGCCTACACTTTGCCCCAATCCAGAGGTTCATCATTGAAGCATACTCTGATGCTGATTGGGCCAAACTGCCCTAATGACCGAAAGTCCACTGGTGGGTATTGTGTTTCCTTTGGACATAATCTGATTAGCCGGAGCTCAAAGAAACAACAGGTAGTGTCAAGGAGCAGTGCAGAGAGTGAATATCGTGCTATAGCTGATACAACGACTGACATTGTATGGATTACTTCCATCTTAAAAGAGCTTTACATTCCATTTGAACAACAATCTTTACTTTGGACAAATAGTGTTAGTGCAACAACTCTAGCTTCAAACCCGGTACATCATACAAGAACAAAGCATGTGGAGATCGATTTGCATTTTGTAAGGGAGAAAGTGCTAACAAAAGAATTAGATGTCAGGTTCATTCCATCAAAAGATCAGGTGGCAGATTTGTTGACAAAACCCTTAGCAGTTGGATGATTTAATATGTTGAGTTCTAAATTGCCTTTGAGAAGTAGGGAAGTGCAGCTTAAAGGGGGAGTATTATAGCATATGTGTATGTGCATGTGATATACACATGCATGCTGATAAGTTAGACTACATGTTGATAAGTTAGAGCTTAGGAGAGGTAGTTATGATAAGCTAGCATGCTTATCATGCATTGTATATAAACAATGTAAAACAGAATTCAGTAATACATTTTTCATTCTCTCCTCTCATTTTCTGTTTCTCCCTGCTCCACATCATACATTGAAGACCTGCAACACAGTATCTTAATGATTTATTGACTGGCACATTTCATGCTAAAAATGAAAAAAAAAATATTTCTTACTCTATAGCGAGTTTTGATTTTATTTGCATATCAAATATTAATCAATTACTATCTAATAACATTTTTATATTGTAACTTTGTAATTGACATCTCTCACCTCTTCATCTTTGACTGAAGGTAGGAAAAATTTATGTTTGTGACTCTGTCTGGTATTAGCGGATAATGATTTACATTCGGACAACTGAAAATGTTTATCTTCGAGTTTGTTTTCAGGTCCCGAGGTGATATATATATATATATATATATATATATTCATTTCCAAGTTTGTTTCTTTGATCCATATGTGTAAATTGCATATATATTATTAAAATTAAATATATCCGCTTGTATAAATCATTTATCTTACGGTGTTGCATTCTCTATTATTTGTTATATCTCACTCATATTTCTCTTACTCTATATCGTAAAATCAACAACTACATATTTCATTTTATCACGCTTGCATACATGTCTCACCACTTTTGCAAAACTGAGTAGTCTATTTTGTTCATATTCAATTTACGTGAATTCTATACTATGAAGGGCTTACCGAAATCATTGATTGAAAATAGATGCAAGCCATTGATCTCATCAGCATCGTTTGTTGTTTACAAAGAGATATTGATACACATTGTGTATGCATACTTTTAGACTCATTTACACGAAGAATTCAATAGCATTTGAATGAATTATCAGTAATTTTGCATTTAATATCTTGAGCCGAATGACATGTGTGCTCATTTTTAAAGTGAAAATACTTTATTTTAGGTCAAAAGTTTGTAACGACGAAGTCCAAAAAAGAAAAGAGTAAAAACGGGGTGAAAACGACGAAGTCCAAAAAAGAAAAGAGTAAAAACGGGGTGAAAACGACGAAAGTACCAATTGGCAATCAAGTGTCTTCAGCCCGGCCGGCCAAGTGTTGAGAAAAAAACGGAAATAGTCCAGAACATTTGGCCCGGCCAAGTAAGTCAACCAAGTCAAGACCGAGTTCAAGTATAATCGGCGCGGTCGGGCGAGTTAAAGCGGCCCAGCCAGGCAGCGTCATGGGCTTGCGCGATTTTATGCTTCATTTTGTCTAATTCTATTTGTTGTCATCCTAATTTACCCAAACCTATGAAAAGGGGTTTTTAGAGCTCAAACACATCAGTTTTTCTCATATTACAAGTTCTAAGCCATTGAAGTAGGAAGCAAACAACGAAAAAGAAGAAACAGAGAAAGAGTCGGAGTCAAGAGTTTATCGCGACATCCGGGTTTATTAGTATACGGATTATGTTATCGAGCATATATGTTTGTCTATAAATTTTATATATTTATTACAATAGTGAGTGGCTAGTCCTATACGTGTATTCTATGGCTAGGAAGTAGGTTGCAATGACTTTATGATTTTATTATTTTGGTTAATTTAGACATTCATTCTGTGTTTTACCTATGTGCATGTTTTATCTATGAATTTGATAACCTGATCAATTGTTAAATTCAGTTAGGCTTAAAAATTAGATGCCCGAGAGAGAATGATTGTTAATAGGCTTACGTCACATTGCGTGGATATTCAAATAGTCGGAGACAATAATTATTTATACATAATCATCGTCCGAGAGGAGGGCTAACTAGTTGAGTGATTCCCTAAATTTGGTCTAAATTGAACTACTGCGGAAGCATTCCCTAAGCAGTTACTTAACTAGATAAAATAAAACCAACTAACACGACCTAAATTCATAGTTTAACGAGCAAATTACTGAAATATAGATAAGTTCAAATAGCAAAATAATTCAATGATCATATGCCCCGGACCGCCTCCCTCCTCTGCCGGCACCAAGTTAATATGAATTGTCTTGAATAAAACTGATAGAATGACATGCAATGTTAAACCCGTGGTCCGAATTTTCTACAACCTATACGTATAAGGCACGTGTATTTTAATAATATTATTATCAGACCTTAATTACTGGAATATATGAATTAATAGACAAATTTGAAAAGGGCTCATGGGTATATAAAGGAGTTAGGAGCTGAACTAATATTCTGGAGATTTTGGATAGAGATGGATGAAATCTAGAATCATTTTAAAAGAATGAAGTTGGATTTTGAAAGGAAAAAAAAAAATGAAGAAATATATATATATATATATATATATATATATATATATATAATAAAACATAAACAAGTAACCATGGGAAATTAATTCCCTTGAACCCTTTTCCCAGTAACACCCACGTCCACACACATCACTTTCATAATATATATATATAATTTTATTCTCTTTCTCCTCTCTTCCAAACACACACACACACACCAAATTGCTTTTATGTACACTGTTTCTTCACAAACACCATCCAACACACATGGCCGTACACTAATTCACACAGGAATACACACAAAAACACACTGAACACACCCAAAACTCCTCCCTGTATCTACTTTCTTCATCACATAAATACCACATGCCAACACACATACTCGCTCCAACGCACAAGTTCGCACACACACATAGGTACACACACCTCTGTACTCACTGAACCGCCTACACACACAACTATATCTCGATTCGTTTCCCCATTTTCATTTACTACCAGTACAGGGTGTCCCGGTGATGCCGATTGCAATTTGTAAGTGACGGGATTCCAATTTTTAAAACAACCGCAATTGCAGAATTTTGATTGGTTTATAGGAAGAGCAATAAAAAGAACAGAAACAATAAGATTACCTTGTCAAGATGTAGCCGATACTTTTCTGATCTTAGAAGAATATTGTGTTTTACTTTTTGTGAGAATGTAATATTTTGGTTGCATATTATATAGTGTATTCCTACTAGGTTTAGGAGTATTTGGATAGAATTATCAGTTCTTAAAAAATCTTCATCGGTAGTAATTAACGTAATTCAGTTGTTGAATTTTTGGATTTCTTTGGGCTCAAGACATGGATCCTTGCACATTAGTGAACTGGGCTCGAGTCTTGGGCTCAAAGAGATGGGCTTATTATGACATGTATGAATAAATGAATGAATGCAATAAATTAATTCCTATCGAGACTTCGACCTAAATAAATAAGTAAATTACAAGTAAATGGATTCACAAATTAATAATAATTCCCAATATAAATTATGCTTGGAAATATTAAATGGGCCAAATTGAATTGGCGTTGAGTCTAAGCCCAACACTGGATAAATGAATAAAATAGTTTGGCCAATTTAATAAATCAACAAATAATAATAATAATAATAATAATAATAATAATAATAATAATAATAATAATAATAATAATAGCAGGTAGGAAAATATTGGGCGTTACATCAACGTTCGTGTGTCTAGACAAAGTTCCACTTTTACGTATTTTATTTTATTTTATTTCCCGTTTAATATTTTCTCTTTGTTTGTGATCTCAGGTTGTGCATGCAAACACGATTGAAGGGAAAGAACAATCTTATTCCTTTTCACCTCGAAATTGAAGCAACTGCCTGAAGACGCAAAACAAGGAGAAATTTAGCTGGTGAGATGGCAAATTGTGGTACAACTCGTTGTCATCCAACAACATTTCTACTTCGGATGAGCTATGCACAAAGTTCCTCCTAAAGTACTTTTCCCCCTGCAAAACACTCAGGATGAAGAGTGAGATCACTCAGTTCAAGCAGTTCGACTTCGAGCCATTTAGTGAAGCTTGGGAACTAGTAGATTGTAATCCTAACAGCAAAGAAAGCTTATACTAAGAAGAACACCTAGAAGGAAGAATCACCAAGAATGAGAGAAAGAGCTTTTCCATTGAATTTCCACTAGGTGTTTACAATGCATTTACATGGCTATAAATAGATTGATAATTTATTTTGTAACTGCTAGAGGAGCTCAACAACTAACTATAACTTGATTTACAACTTGCTCAACAAACTAACTGAAAATAACAGCTCTAGATAACTTGCATGTGTGTAAGCTGATCATCTAATTTGTTGCTACTTTTTGCAAGTTGTCTTCGAATGCTTCCAGAAGATGAAGCTTCTGGAACTATTGTGCATCATGTCATCTTACAGAACCCTTCAAACTTAATGTCCTTGAATCGAGGACTTTAAGTTTGTCACGCAATTCATTAAATAACCAAACTGGAATTAGCCTTAGTAAACACATCTGCGAGCTTATCTCGTGAAGGAACATGTCTATGTCTATCAACTGCTTTTGGACTCTTTCTCTCATAAAATAGATGTCGAGCTCAATATGTTTAGTGCGAGCATGCAACAAGATGTATAGTACTCAAATTATCACACCAGATGACTGGTTTTTTAGAGCAAGGAAGTTGGATTCTTGTAACAAGCCTTGTACCTATGCGATCTCTACCACTAGACCTGCTAAACTTCGATATTCTGCCTCAGTTGAGGATCTTGAGATAGTGTGTTACTTTTTTTATTGCCAAGACACTAGATTCTGTCCAAAGAATAGACAATACCCAGTGGTAGATCTCCTGTCTTCAACATCTGAAGTCCAGTTTGCATCTGAGAAGGCCTCCAATCTTAAATTGTCAGATTTAGTGATGTGCAAACCGAAATCTATAGTCCCACTTAAGTATCATAGAATCCTTTTGACAGCTTTCCAATGAGATTCAAGTGGTGATTGCATAAACTGACACACTTTATTAGCAGAGAAGGATAACTCTGCCCTGGTGATGGTTATATACTGAAGTGTCCCTACTATGTAGCGATATAGATGAACATCCTCAACTGGATCACTACCAAAGGAAGTAAGTTTGGTAGTTGTTGTCAAAGGGGCAGTGTTAGCCTTGGCACACTGGATTTTTGTTTTACATAGAAGGTCCTTTATGTACTTTCCATGGGACAAATGAATATCTGTTGTAGTTCTCTTGACTTGTATACCAAGAAAGTAAACTCTCCCATGTCCTTGAGGGAAAAATGTTGATTAAGTTGTTGGATAAGGTGCTGAATGTCACATTGTTACCTGTAAGTAAAATATCATCTACATATATAAGAAGAAACATAACACTTGAGTTATAGATCTAACAAATAAAGAATTGTCTGATTTAGTGGGATGGAAACTAAGGGAGATCAGAGTAGCTTTGAGCTTTTCAAACCAAGCTCTTGAAGCTTGCTTTAGGCCATATAAATATCTCTGTAACTTGCATACATGAACAGGAGAGTTTGGATCTTCAAAACAAAAGGGTTGTTTCATGTACACTTCTTCTATGAGTTGGTTGTTCAGGAAAGCATTATTCACATCAATTTGCCTAATCTTCCAGTCTTTGCTAATTTCCACCAGTAAGTAAGATCCGAATTGTTGTTGGTTTAACCACTGGACTGAAAGTTTCAGTAAAGTTAAAACCATTTCTCTGATCATACCCTTTGGCAAATTACTTTGCCTACTTGTTGATACTACCATCTGGATTCTTCTCAAGTTTAAAGACCCATTTACACCCTATGGTGTTGGAGTATGGAGCCTAAAGGTAGTAAAAAACTTTAACACGACAGTGGCGATCTAACTGATTAGGATTAGGGCTTAATTATGCCAGTGTGATTAGGATTAGGACATAATTATGCTATTATAAATAGTTGTTCTCACATTGTATATTGCATCCGAAAAATAAAGTGAAAATCCTTGGCTTCGCATCTCCCCGAGACGTAGTTACACATCGTAAGCAACTGGGTCAACAATTTCGTGTGTTCTTTTCTTTGCTTTCTTGATTATTGCGTTGTTATTTCCTAACATATGGGGCTCTTTCTTGGTGGTAATGATACAAGATGCCATGTTTCATTTATGATGAGAGCCAAGTATTCATCAGTCATTGCTTTCTTCAAGTTGGAATCTAAAAAGTGCTGCTGATGGATTGGTTGACTCACAAGTAGCTGCATATACCTTGGGCTTGTAGACACCCAATTTTCTCCTTATTATCATTGGATGTTGGTTAACCTCACACATTCTATTTGAACTGTTCTTTCTTGATGTACTGCGGATTTTCTCTAGAATATGTTCTATCTCAGGATGACTAGAGGGAGGAGAAATCCTAGTAGGCTGAGTAGAAGGAACAGAATGAGCAGAGGATTGAGTAGAGGATGAGTCAGAATGAGCAGGAATAGGAAAATAGATGGATATGGGTGAGGGAATAGGTGAGACAATGGGCATACATTTAAGATTGGTGAGTAGACTAAATGGAAAAGGAATAAAATCAGTAGCAAAAGGGAAACTTGTTTCATCAAGTATCACATCCCTTATATTCTGCCCTTTTCATCCAAGAAAATGTACCCTTTATGGTTGAGGCTATACCCTATGAAAGTGCAGGACTGGGATCTATAGTCAAATTTGTGTTGATTGAAGGGTTTGAGAAAATGGAAACATAAGTAACCAAATGTTTTGAGTTGATGATATTGTGGACTAGTCTTGAAAAGAAGCTAAAGAGGAGATTTGTTGGATTTGTTGGATTTGCTGGGAGATGGCAATCTATTTATGAGAAAACCAGTTGTTCTAAAGGCTTCATCCCAATACTTAAGTGGAAGTGAGGCTTGTGCTAACAAAGCTAGCCAACATCAACTATATGCACGTGCTTTCTTTCTACCAAACCATTCTGTTGGTGGATATGTAGACCAGAGACCCTGTGGATGATTCCTTCCTTGTAGAGAATGTCTGAAAATGCTCTAAATTCTCCACCCAATCTGATTGTATTGCTTTGATGGAACACCCAAGCTGATTTCCAGCTTATGATTTGAACACCATAAAAGCTTGCAAGGCTTCTGACTTTTGTCTTAATAGAAATATCAAGAGAATCTTGAATATGTGTCAAGGAAACTCACATATTATCTATCGCCACTGGAAGAGAGCATGGGAGCAGGGGCGCACAGATCAGTGTATACAAGTTCAAGAGGAGCAGAATAGCTAGAAGTAGATAAGGAAAAAGGAAAGTGGTGCATTTACCAAGACATCAAGACTTGCGAATTGAACCAGGAATCGTATTGATTATTTTGGAGTTACATTGTTTAGGTACATTGTGAAGAACATAATAATTAGGATGACCTAATCTAGAATGCCAAATGGCATAAGAATCAGGTGTTGGTCCCACATTACATTGAACAATATTACAAGAAGAAAGAGGAAAGTGAGAATGGCTTGATTTGGCTTGGCTTGAGCGGGGAGCTTTGGCTGGTGAGAAAACATAAAGGCCATTTCCAAGATGTTCTTGGAGGAGTATGTCCTGTGTTAAAATATCGTTCACAAAACACATATTAGGAAAGAATTCAAACATGACATTATTATCAGCATAAAACTTGGAAACACTAAGTAGATTCTTGGTTATCTTAGGAACACGGAGAATATTTTGAGGTAAGAGTCCTAAAGGAAGAATAAGGAGATAAGAAGGAAGCTGAAACTAATGTGAGAAATAGTGAGGCCCTTACCATCTCCAACATACACCCGATCAGTTCCTTGGAAAACTAATTTATGAGATATTGATGATGTGTCTACTGTCAAATGGTGTATTGTTTCTGAATCTAGATACTAGGAGTTCTTCATTGAGGATTCAGGAATGGTAAGATGACCCTGCTGATAAGTATTGGTGGGAAAAGCAAGAACCATATGCCTTGAGTTGTTGAATGATGAAAATGAAATATTGCCTTGGGCATATGCCATGTTTCCTTGAGGAGGAATGTGGGTGGATTGTACTATGGATCATCCTTACAGAAACAGTAAGGAGGAGTATGGTTAGGTTTCCCACAAAATTGACACCAGACTTTGCTATTTGCAAATTTCCATGCACCATTGCTTCCACCACCAGTTTTCTTGTTACCACCCCTATAGTTGTTGTTGGATTAGCCACAACCAAAGTTTTTATGTGTATTCTGAGTGAAATTCTTGAAGGAATTCAATTGGTTGTTATAGTTGGAAGAAGAGGAATTAATAGCTACATTTTCCATAGCTGAATCCAAAGACTTAAAGTGTTTATCCATTCTAGATTCTTGAGACAAAAGTAAGCCTTCAATGTCTGCTATAGAATATGGATCCAGACGGGTGTTGATGGAAATAACAAAAGTATCATACTCAGTTGGTAACCCATCAAAAATAACATCTATATGGGCTTTCTCATCTAACTTGTGCCCCACCCGTGCTAACATATCAACACAACTTCTCACCTTAAGCAAATACTCATTCATGGTGAGAGACCCCTTGTTCTGATTTTGGAGTTGGAGTTTATATTAAATCACCTTTGCACGTACCTATAAAGAGAAGTAGGATTCAATAGTATGCCATAACTGTGTTACAGTGTCACAACTAATGAGTCTGGGGAGGATATCCATCAGTAACTGAGGTAAGAATCCAGGAGACAATGAGCTGATCTTGTTGCCCCCAATCCAAGAAGTCAAAACTGATCTTGCCAGCGATCTTGTCCTCAGGGGTAGCAAACTTGGGAGGGAAAGAAACCTCCTAATCTAGGAAATGATGTAGATGACCTCTGACAGTGGAAAGGATCTGTATTCGCCAGATCAAGAAGTTGTCTTTGAATGCTTCCAGAAGTTGAAGCTTCTGGAACTACTGTGCATCATGTCTGTAGAGAGTTTAGTGGAAAGGGGATTGTGGAACACCACCGGAGTAAATTTAGAATGCAGAGAAGAAGAAGGAATGGACGAAGAAGACATTGCAGAATGTTGAATGGATACTCAGGATCAATAAATTATTGATACCATATTAGATTGTAATCCTAACAACAAAGGAAGCTTAGACTAAGAAGAACGCCTAGAAGGAAGAAGCACAAAGAATGAGAGAAAGAACTTTTCCTTTGAATTTCCACTAAGTGTTTACAATGCATTTACAAGGCTATAAATAGAATGATCATTTATTCTGTAACTGCTAGATGAGTTCAACTTCTAACTATAACTTGATTTACAACTTGCTCAACAAACTAACTGAAATTAACCGCTCTAGTCAACTTGCATGTGTGCAAGTTGATCATCTAATCTGTTGCTACTGTTTTGCAAGTTATCTTCGAATGCTTCCAGAAGATGAAGCTTCTGGAACTGCTGCATCATGTCATCTTACAAGAACATTTTGGGGATCTCCTCCAGAAGTGTCCTCAATATAGATTTCCCGAGAATGAGTAGATTTACTATTTCTATAATAGGGTAATTAGGCCCACAAGAGTGCTCGTAGATGTGGCTGCAGGTGATTCATTGTTTGTGAGAAATGCACAAGATGCATTCACTATTTTGGAGGACATGGCCACCAACAGGTACCAATAGCTGAACGAGAAGAATCAATCTAGAAGAGTTGCCAGTATAAATTCTTTGTCCCAAGCGGTTACTTCTCTCCAAGCCAAGCAAAGTGCAAAATCGACAGTTACTCAGGATCACTTTCGGCTCAGATCACAACACTTTCCAAGCAGCTTAATTCTTTTACCCAAGCTACTACTTCTCTCCAAGCCGAACAAAGTGCAAAATAGACAGTTACTCAGGAGGTTGTGTTGAAGATGTGAACTATATGAACTAGAGAAACTTCAACAATTTCCGAGGGAAGCAACAACAGAACTATTACCAGTTGGGTATGAGAAATTTATTAGGGCCCATGATGTCCTAGGCCAATGGTAACACAAGCCAATTTTTCAACCTCTCTCAATCTAAAGATTGCCCGATGTTCGATGTTGGGTTTTAACCTCAATTTGCAGAACTTAATGCGCGGTTTGTTATGAAGGAGGCCTAAGATTATTTCATATTTATCTAAGATTTAACCTCAATTTTTAGAGATAACTTAATGCTCGGTTTGTAATGAAGGAGGCCTAAGTATTCCATATTTATGAGTTTTAACCTCTAAGTCTAAAGATTGCCCCATGTTCGATGTTGAGTTTTAACCTCAATTTGTAGTTATCACTTAATGTTCGTTTTGTTATGAAGGATGCCTAAGATTATCCCATATTAATTTGACTTTTAACCTTAATGCTCGATTTTTATTATGAATGAGGCTTAAGATTATTCCATATTTATCTGAGTTTTAACCTCAATTTGTAGAGATCACTTAATGCTCGGTTTGTTATGAAGGAGGCCTAAGATTATTGCACATTTATCTGAGTTTTAACCTCTAAGTCTAAATATTGCATGATGTTCGATGCTGAGTTTTAACCTCAATTCGTAAAGATCACTTAATGCTCAGTTTGTTATGAAGGACGCCTAAGATTATCCCATATTTATTTTAGTAATAATTACATAACGAGTATTAATTATATAGTGGAATGCCCCTGGCACTCTTTGACTACATTTACCATATTCAGTCTCACTTTGCATTTTCCCCCTTATGAAACGACGGAAATGTGGCTATGTTTGTGAATAAATTTACAGAAGAGGACGGTCAGTTTAATTTAATAAATTTGTTAATGATGTTTTAACTGTTTAATATATTTGATAACTCTTTAAGGATTATTTTATAATATCTAATAAATTTACCATGTTATATCGAAAAATAAATGTTAGATGTATAATTCATATTCAGATTTATTACGCACACATCCATTCACGAGCACCCTGAAAGATTTGCCCATTTATTTATATGTTTAGGGGAAACCCACTTATCTTAAATATATGGGCTTGATACACGTAGTGTATGCATGCATTTAGGTTTAGGAAGATTATTTGATATCATTTGTATGCATAATTTGGCTAATATGTGTTTAAATTCAACATATTGTGACGTATGAGGAAAGAAACAATGAAGTATGACTTAAAAGAGGAAGAAAAACTCGAAGGAATGACTCGACCGAATAAACATACATATTTTCTACAAAAAAAAGGGCTGAAAGGATTGACTCAGTTGAGTCGATAGTTCGAATTGTTGAACAAATTTTGCATTGAAGTCGACTCGGTCAAGTCAGTTATGGCAGTTTACGTATTTTGTACGCGTTTTGACCTATTTTCGGTCCGTGTCAACCCCAATCCATTCCAAACTTATAATTAAGGGTCCCAAGTCCGAGAATAACAATCTTGGATCATTGAAAACACCTTGGAGGCTTGAATTGAAGAGCAAGGAACCCGAAAGACAAAGATCAAGATCTAGATTTCGGGTTTTATTTGTTCTTGTTTCTTTTTATTATTTAAAGATGTATGTCTATGGATGTTTTCTGGATATTATTGATAAACATGAGTAGATAATTCTCTTGTGTCCTAGGGTTACAGAGTAGGTTATATATCAACTATGTTTTGATTTCGTTCTTTTAATCCTAGACTCCGCTTTTAATCGTTTATCTATATGCTTGTTCTTATTTTATGAACTGATTAATCTGGCCAATTGATTAGTTCTACTTGCTTAACAATTCAACGTTCAAGAGGAGAGTTTTGTTAATAGGCTTACAAACATATAGCGTAGGTACCAATAATCATCCGATGAGTAAGGTCTTGCGTAGACATTGGTTTTAAGATCCCTTTGGAGTTACGTATGTGATAGTTAGCCTGAGAGGGTAATTATTCATACGTAGTCAACATGCTAATATCGTTCAAGAGGAGGGTTAACTAGAGTAGTGCCGCCTGATAACGATATAATCTGTCTAAAAGTCTAGAACAATAGAGTAATCAAACATGGGAGATTGTAATTGAAATCGAAGCCCTATGATACATCTTTATCTTATTTGAGCCCTTCGTTATTATACGTCCTTTTTACTCAAGTGCTAGTTTAATATACTTATTTATTTTATATAATTTAGGTTTTAAGATAAACAACTAGCTATAGTAGCACTATACGCTTGTGATTTACTATGTTAGAAAATAGTGTATAACTGCTAAAACGTCTGAAAAATATTGGAACCGTTAAATTTTGGTAAGTTTAGGGAATGAATGTAAACTATATTTACAATAACAAAATTCTCTTTCCCTTCCCTCAACAAAAGAAAAAAGAAAAAAGAAAAAGAAAAAAAATTGTATATCTCTATATGAGTTGTAATTTAATAAATCAAGTGAGTACATTTGATTCTCAATAATAATATTGTGAGATATTACCAACAAAAAGAAAAAAAATATTACCACTCAATGACATAAAGTGTCTGGGGGTGTACCAACACGAGGGTTAGTGGTTTGAATACCCTTATTTTCAAGGTTTAGAAATTGCCTCATTTGTGGAAATTTATTAGGGCTCATGATGTCCTAGGCCAATGGTAAAACAAGCTGATTTTTTCAACCTCTCTAAGTTTAAAGATTGCTCGATGTTCGACGTTGGGTATTCACCTCAATTTATAGAGATCACCTAATGCTCGGTTTGTTACGAAGGAGGTTTAAGATTATTTCATATATATATATATATGAGTTTTAATTCAATTTGTAGAGACAACTTAATGCTCGGTTTGTAATGAAGGAGGCCTAAGATTATTCCATATTTATGATTTAACCTCTAACTCTAAAGATTGCCCGAAGTTCGGTGCTGAGTTTTAACCTCAATTTGTAGTTATCACTTAATGCTTGGTTAGTTATGAAGGACGTCTAAGATTATTCCATATTTATTTGAGTTTTAATCTTAATAATTGGTTTGTTATGAAGAAGGCCTACATATTATTCCATATTTATTTGAGTTTTAATCTCAAATTGTAGAGATCACTTAATGCTCGATTTGTTATGAAGGAGGCCCAAGATTATTCCATATTTATCTGAGTTTTAACCTCTAAGTCTAAAGATTGCCCAATGTTTGATGCTAAGTTTTAACCTCAATTTGTAGAGATCACTTAATGCTCGGTTTGTTGCGAAGGACGCCTAAGATTATCCCATATTTATTTGAGTTTCAACCTTAATATTCGATTTGTTATGAAGGAGGCCTAAAATTATCCCATATTTATTTGAATTTACCATCTTCTCTCAAAATTAGCAGGTGTAGAATTATATATGTGAATCATAAAAAATTAATGTCAAGTAAATAATTCATGTAAAAAATTTACAGTCTATTTCATAGTTGATCTAGTTTAAAAGACTTTTTATAAATCAAACGCAAAAGTTCCTAAATTTTATATTTTGAAAAGATAAAAAATCAATTTTTAGTTGGAGCCATGGTTCATAAAGGTAAAAGAAAAAATAAATATTGAGGAGGGAACTGAAATTCTCGTAATAAATTATAGCTTGTTGACGTAGTAGATCTCTGCTCGTTCCATTGACATATAATACAAATTTAATTAATAAAAAAATATACATATACATATATAATAGTATTTTAATTAATAAAATTATACAATATAGTTGCATGCAAATCCGAATCCAAAGACATTTAAGTGGGTCCCCCCATTGGTACAATATAGCTTGAACAATTTTTTTGTGAAATTGAAAACACAGAAACAGAGAAAACAACGAAAATAATTTCGCTGATGCTTGAGGGAGACAGTAGAGTTTGTCATCTCGTTTCTCCTATCCTTGTCCACCGAATACCCTCCTGAGAAAGTGAGAATACACCCACCCTTCTCTTTAGGGTTCTGCTTTTTTCTTTTCTTCGAATATACAAACGAAAAGTTCAAATTAGTAGACTGCAGCTGCAATCCTTTGAACAATTAACGGAGATTACTTTGAGCTAATTTATGTTACTTTACAGAACCGATCTCTCAATGCTCCAGGTACCTTAGTTTTACCCTTTTTTTTCCTTCTTCAGTATACGATCAGATCTCCATAAATATATTTTTTTAAAATTTTTTTTCCGGTAGATTTTATCTTCATTTGTTGAAAAATATTTTCTTGTTTACTGGAAATTATTTACTTGTTTAGACTTCACGATGCCAGATTGAAGGATATTGGCTAATGTCACAAATTTACTTGATGGTTCTTTAGTGCTGAAAAATGTACGGTTTTACTGTTTTACTGGGGTTAAAGGCGTTTTTCGATTAGGAAAAACAATATTTTCGAAGTATGATTAATTGACTATTGATCCATGATGTATTTTTCCTTGTTATCTTGTACTATACTAGTGGGGCATTAGTTTAATTGCCATTTATTATTGTTGGTATGCTGATATTATCCCCAATTTCATTGCAGGCACATGAGTTGAATTCATTGGCAAGAACTTAGAGAATGTCCTTTAAAGCATGTAAAAGTTGGAGCTATTTCGAAAATCTTGAGAGATGAATCTGTGTGATTTTCTAATTTTAAGCCTCTTCACTTTGTGGTCCTAGTGATTTATTTCACACCAATCTGTTCCAGATAATGGGTTCTTTTCGTGGAAATTGTGAAATAATCGAGGTAAAAGATGAGCATAGCACATATCGGAGACCTCCCATTGTTAAAAAGGGAATCAACAGAACTCTGGAAGATGATATCAACAAGCTATTTGAAGCTGTCAATCTCAGAACATCGAAAAGTCTGGATCTTTCAGACATGCGGAGAAATGCTTCAAAGAAGCCAATGAGGGCTACGGGCTCTCAGTCACCGGGAATTAGGTTTTCCGAGCCTGTTTCTCTGAAACAGGCTCTTAGGGGCCTGTGCATTTCTCAGGCAGCAGAAATGGCAGCTATGAAACGACTTTCAATGCCAGCATCGCCTAGAGTTTCAGAAGCTGGGAAAATTACGAATATTTACAGATCTGGCGTAGTTGAAACTGGTGAGTCTAGCGGCTCTTGCATTGAAGGTGGAGAAAGGAGAACCGAAATTTCCTTGGTTCCTGAAGAAAATGTCCCAAGTACTTCTAGAAGTTTGCCTCGGCTGCTTCCAGATTTTGTGTCCACATCAGCATCCCAAAGTTTCAAATCTTCCTCAAAAGCGGGTGTTGAACCGACGGTAAAAATGATGGGATATAGTTCTTCAGAGTCTGGTTATCCATTGGATAAATGTAATGATGTTGGAAAATCTGTAGTAGAAGAAGATACCGGTACATGTTGTAGCGTGGAGTCCACTACTGCGGATGATCTGTCCGTACCTGGTTCCCACGTTGATAGGCAACTAGTGGGACCCGGTCTGCTGGAAGAAGATGGCACTTCAGCTTCTGGATTGAGCAAGGTTGCAACTGTTAACAGGAAGGATGGTATCGCTTCCTTGAAAGTAGCAGACAAACCAGCACCGAAGCTAAGACGAAAATCCAGATTACAGACAGTGTCTCCATCTAGTGCGGTGAAAGGCAATAAAGATGTGGGGTCCACAAGAATCGCCTCTCGTGCAGTCAAACCAGTCATCAGAAACAAGAATCTTGTCATAAAGAAAGCAAAGAAGGTAGCTGTATCTACTGATGGAAGTTCTAAGACAGTGAACACCGCTGAGGACCATAGTCCTGGGCAATTGATCTGTCAGAGGTGTCAATGTTCTTTGCAGGACACGAATAAGGATTCTAGCAAGGATCTCTTGGATAGTACTAATGATACGGGCTGTGATGCAAGTAAACCAAAGTCGGTTCCGATTTCGTGGATGAATAGAGAAACAGCTGTTGTTGAAACTATGATGACCTCCAAATTCGGTGAGAAAGGGGACATCTCTCAAAGCTCAAAGAGCAGCATCTGTGATTTTAGCAGTAGCACTACAACTAGTCTCAGTGACGAGAGCAATATGAGTGGGTCGACTTGCAACAATAAACCACACATGTCAAAAGATGTGAGGTGGCAATCGATCAACCACATTAGAAGGACATATGGCTTTTTAGGATTGAATCATTTCAATTTACTGAAAAAACTTGGTTCTGGAGACATTGGTACGGTCTATCTTGCTGAATTGATAGGGACGGACTGTCTTTTCGCGATAAAAGTAATGGATAATGAGTTCTTAGCAAGTAGGAGGAAGATGCCAAGAGCTCAAACTGAAAGAGAAATTCTTAGAATGCTGGACCATCCATTTCTCCCGACACTTTATGCTCAGTTTACATCGGAAAATTTATCATGTTTGGTTATGGAGTTTTGTCCTGGTGGAGACTTGCATGTCGTTAGGCAGAGGCAACCTGGACGATATTTTCCTGAACAGGAGGCAAGGTATGGAATTTAAGGTTTATAGAAAGGGTTAGTTTTATGTTTGCATTGTACAAATTACAATTTCAGCTACACTTCCATTTAAAAATGCAACATAGAAACGTTGAAGGTGTTTTACTTGTTCAGATGTTGTGGAAAGTACTAGGATTAAGATTATTCCCCTTGGCGTCATAGCAAAACTCTTTTATGTATAAAACTTCTGCAATTCCAAATTGAGAATTGGTACAGTAACGAGCAAGGAGCTTGCCTGACATATAATTAGGTTCCGTATGTCTGGAATGGTTGCCAAATGTAATGAGATGAATCAATCAACTTGTGGGTTTTAAATTGCAAAACTTGAAGTCCTTTTGTACTTGTTAATTCTTTCAATTTCTGGTAAAGGATATTTTGTGATGAAATTAGATTTCTGCCTTGTTATCCTTGTTATACATAAAGAATATTTACTCAAAAGTCATATTACAATGGCCATGGATTTAGTGAGCTTGCATTGTATAATGACTCATGCCTCTATCGCGTCAAGTTAGTATTCATAATATAGTTATTGTGCTTTTTGTTCTTCTGGGTCTGATACTTTTCTTGGTCTGGTTTTTATTTGACAATGCATCTCCTAGTTTTCCTTAACTCATTGCTCATGTGAAATGATCGGTTTTCTATGAGACTGGGAATTATTTTACTAAAATCTAGCCTGTTATACAAGTGGATTTAATTGCATTATCCTTATTTCTCATTAAGTCCATTAATTTTATCTTGCTATTTCCTCAATAAGAACATGGCTAGTTAGTGGAACTGAAAAAATAAGATCAATGAACTTATGAATTGATATAGCTTGGTCTGTATAATACAGATAGTAATAGAACAGATGATCAAGCACATATAGGTTGTGCAGTTCTTTTTGGGAATACATGATAGAGAAGAAGAATTGGAGAAACAATTTGAATCTTCAAATATACAGAGCATATAAGGTTTTTTGGGCAAAGAATCGTAATATGCCTTGGAAGTTATGAAAACGGTTCTTTAGGCCTTGGTATGTTTTCCTCAGACATGTCTTTTTCTCGTCCAATGTTCCCTTAACAAGCGGCTTCTAGCCTTCACCCGTTTCTACTGCCAATGGGTGCCCAATAACTTTTCTCGTGCAACTATCTGAGTGGTCATTTGACTCTACATTTTTACCTAGCCTTCATATTCATTTTCTTCTGTTATATGAGGAACTAGTTGCTGTATAATGTGTTTTTGCAGAACTTTTTGATAATGAAATAGTCTAATAGATGTTTGTTATGTTGACTGTTGTCTTATTGTTTCTAACATCCTGGTTTTGCAGATTTTATGTTGCTGAAGTCCTTCTTGCCCTTGAATACTTGCACATGCTTGGTATCGTCTACCGAGATCTTAAACCGGAGAACATTCTGGTCCGTGAAGACGGTCATATCATGCTAACCGACTTCGACCTCTCACTTAGATGTTCTGTCAACCCAACTCTAATAAAATCATCTCCACTGGACCTGGAGCCTCCTCGGTCTTCAGGCCCATGTGCCGGATCCAACTGCATTGACCCCTTCTGCACCGGGCCTTCATGCCAAGTCTCGTGCTTTAGCCCAAGAATTATGCCGTCCACAGCAAGAGCAAGGAAGCTGAAAGCCAATGCTCTGGCCCACGCCAGATCCTTACCTCAGCTTGTAGTCGAGCCTACTGAGGCCCGATCCAACTCCTTTGTTGGGACCCATGAGTACTTGGCCCCAGAGATTATCAAAGGCGAAGGGCACGGGAGTGCCGTTGATTGGTGGACGTTCGGTGTCTTCCTTTACGAGCTTCTTTACGGGAAGACGCCGTTCAAGGGAGCGGGAAACGAGGAGACATTGGCCAATGTCGTCTTGCAGAATCTGCGATTTCCTGATTCTCCGATTGTTAGTTTTCAAGCTAGGGATCTTATTAGAGGGTTGCTAGTGAAGGAGCCGGAGAACCGTCTGGGAACAGAAACGGGAGCTGCGGAGATCAAACGGCACCAGTTCTTTGACGGGCTGAACTGGGCGCTTATACGGTGCGCTGTTCCGCCTCAAATCCCGGAATTCTGTGAAGTGGAGAACTCGCAACTGGCGGGAAAAAGGTTTCTGGAATATGGTGGTAATGGGGGGCAATTAGAGTTTGAGTTGTTCTAAGTGTACGATGCTTAGTTGGAAAAGAAAGAGCTTTGAATCTTGTAATATATAGCTTGATCACCAGAATATGTAGTGGTTATGAAACTGGATAACATTACACATCATTATGGGACAGATTTAATACAACTATGGAGCAAAGATTTGTAGTTGCTGTAACTGTTTACATGTCGGAGGGTTTTGTTTCCAAGGTTTCTGTATGCTTCCTTCCATCATGTTTCCTTTTCTTATCCCTTTCAATTTTCATTTTACGGGGGAAAATTCCATACTTTATCTCTTTTTTTAAGAAATGGTGCATGATTTGCATGTTAGAAACAAAATGGGAAAATGATTTTCAAAATTGACGTGCAAAAGACTTCTGATAGAATTGAGTGGAAACTCCTGTTCAAAATTCTTAGTTTATTAGGGCTACCTGATCAATGTTTCAAATATGTGGCTAACTCGTGGTTCTCCCTGTTAATTAATGACTCTTTGTGTGGTTTTTTAAATCTTATAGAGGGATTAGGCAAGGAGCTCATTGACACCTAGTCTTTTTCATATTTGTTCTAATGTGTTTACTAATAATCTGATGGAACTTTCAAACATTTACCCTAAATTGAGGTTCAATAAAAAAGGTCATTTGTTCCTGCCTTATCTTTTGCTGATGGCATTGTTGTGTTTACCACATAGGCTGTTTTAAAAACACTCACAAATTTTTCGGGTAATTTTTGAAAAAGCCTCGTGGCAAAAGATAAATTATTCGAAATATTCGGTCATTTTTTGTAAAAATACCACATAATATCGTGAGCAGAAGATCCTTGGGTATCTAATTTTGTTGATAAACTCCATTTTAAGTATCTTGGTGAGCCTCTTATTAAAGGGAGAGTGAAAAATGTTGTGTTCCAAGAGCTTTTTAAAAAGATAAGGGCATATTAGACGCTAGGATAAAATGATTTTGAGTATGAGGTAGTTAGGACTGATTAATAGTATTTTAGCTTCTATACTTATGTACATCCTTAGAGCGGTTGACCCTACAAAATCTATTATAGACAGATTCCATAGACTGTTTTACAATTTTTTGTGGGAACCAAATCAGATCATAGACAAATCTATTGGGCCTCTTGAGATAGTGAACAAGGCATGTGCCTCTTATACTTGGTGGAAGTTTCGCACTTAGAAAGCCTTGTGGTGCAACTTTTTGAATGATAAATACCTTAAAAAACTCACCATTTTAATGCGGATTTTGGGGCTAACTCAATCTCACATTTGGCAAAGGTTGTTAAAAGCCCAACCCTTCACTGATAGTAATATTTTGTTGGAGGGTTGGGAAAGGGGATATCTCCTTTTGATTTGATGATAATTGGTGCAAAATGTCTCATTTATGTCAGTATGTTCGTGTTTTCAATTGTGATGATTTAGTTAGGAGTTTTTGGAACAAAGAATGGGATGTTGATGATTTGAATGATGGTTTGCTTGCTCATATTGTTAAATCGATTTGTGAGGTCTGTGTGAGTCCTGATGGTATAGATATACCTTTCTGGAAGCTATCTTCGAATGATTTAGTTTACACTTGCATCTGCTTGGAATGCTTTGCGTATGGAAAAGAGATGTTTCAGTTTGGGAATCTATGTTGTGGCCTAAAATTGTTTTAAGTTCACATTCTCTCTTCAATTGGAGGTTACTTAACAGGTTTATCTCGCTGGACAGTTTGTTACAAGCCAAAGGTATCTCATGTCTTTTGCCTCGCAAATTCCGAACTTTTTGGGAACTTCTTTCAAATCAATATTCCCAATAACTGCTCATTGTTTCTTTTAGCTAAATTGTGGTTTGAACGAGAAAAGGAAAATTGATCATGTTTGAATAACACTTCCCGTTCTTATATGTTGGCATATTTGGTATGTGCACAATTTGTCCAAATTTCAAGGAAAAAATGTTACGTGCAACGTTAATCCAATGGATGGTGATAGATAAGCTTAGATTAAGTTCTAATGCTAACTTGTTGCCCGTTGGATTTTGGTAGGGCAACTGACATTTGGCCTCAATTTGGAAAATCCCTTTAGAAATGAGAAAGTTAAAAAAACCATTCTTGGTCCTTTGGGGATCTCCAAATGATGAATTTTTCAAAATCAATTCTGATGGGGCATCACGTGGAAATCTCGGCTTAGCCAGAGCAGGTGGTATCATACGAGAATGCTAAGTTCGTTGTTGGTTTCTGGTCTTTCTTTTCTGGGGGATCTTGACACTATTTCTATTGAGTTAAAGCCATCATTGAAGGTATTAAACTTTGTATCAAGCAAGGAATTTCGAGGGTATGGCCTGAGGTGGATGCACTTTCGGTTATCAAAATGCTTAGAGACAAATATGTGGGTTCTTGGAAGCATGAAAGTCTATTCGCAGACTTTTTGAAGATCTCAAAGATTGTTCAGTTAAGGATCTTGCACATCCACCCGGAAAGAAACTGTGTCGCTGATCATCCAAATTTAGGTTTCCTTCTTAAAATTCCTATTTGAGAGCTTGTATTTACAGTTAGACTTTCTTGTAAATTCTCTTAAGGTTTATGAGACATGTTAAGGATCATTGATGGCTTTTGAATTAAAAAATAATATATATATATATATATATATATATATATACTAGACTTTAACACGTGCGATGCACGTGCGACACTTACATTATAAGAAAAAATTAAATTAGAGATAGAAAAATCCGTCTCTAATCACATGGTATCCATCTAAATTAAAGTAGTGACCGACTTGAGACAAGATGTTTGGTTTCTATAATGCTTTTCTCTAAAATTTAGAGACGGATTAGTTTCCTCTCTAAATTTTGGGACGAAATTTTAATCTCTTTATAAAATTAAAGACCAAATTATCTATAGAATAGAGACCAATCGGTCTCTAATATCCAGTTGTTATTTCTTCACTAACCGGATACTAATGATCTCTTGCCACTTTTCATCACTATTCTATTTTTATTTCGTTTTTATTTAGTGATCGATATTATCTGTTACTAATTTTTCCATCTCTAATTTGAACTTTTCTTGTAGTGTTAGTATATTATATTAATTTTAAAAATTATATTTTGGCACTTGGTTTTATATTTTTTTAGCAATTTCAAATCAACAGAAAGTATCCAGAGAATAAATCATTTTCCAGAGAATTGTATAAGAAATCATAATATCATCATATCCCTACTTCTTTTGCGTATAATTAAGTAAAACTGGAGATATCTCAACAGTACCCTATTTAAAAAAAAAAAAAAACTATAAATTTTGTCCGAAAATAGTGTAGTTGTTAAAATGTTAATTTGAGTAAAAGTCTAAACATAGTATGTAAAATAAGATATACAATATTTTTACTAAATTAACTAATAATAAATAATATACGTAACCTGAGGAAAATTGTGACATCACAACTTTGTCCTAGTACCTATAAATGAATTGCTTCAAATTGATTTATATGAAACTATATTCATCTATGTTATTTAAAATTAAAAAGAAAAAAAGAAAAAAAAAAAAACCTTATTTGTCTTGGAAGTTCTTTTGAAATGTCATAATTCTTTCTTTTTACGGATGCAGTTGTTTCTATTTTTTCTCCTTCTTGATCTTCCTAGTTACCGATACCTTTTTTTATGATTTGTTTAAAACTGTTTGAGTGTTTGCTCATCATCGCTCTATTTGACTGTTGTCCTCTATTTTTCTCTTTGTATTTCTTCATTTCTTCTTCTCTTCTGTTGTTGTAGTTTGTTCATGTTATTTTTTCTTGGATTTTGTTTTTGTTTTCTTCCCTTCTACTTCTATAGTTTTATCCTCCAAAACTAAAGTTGTTGTTTTGTTCCTCTTTATTTTTCTTTTGTGATTTCTATCACCTTATCATCGCTTTCAATCTGAATGCAGTCTTCTACTATTGTTTTGGTGTTACGTCGTTTCTTCTTCTCTTCCATTCTTCTAGTTTCTTCATCCTCTTAATTTTTCTTTGTTGTTCGCCTCGTTTTCTTCCCTCTACTTTTGTAGTTTATCTTAAGTATTATTATAGTTGTATATTTCTCGTTCTCTTCTTTTTGCTCTGTGGGTTCTATCATTTCGATTGCCTCTATTATTGTGTTCAATCTTCCTTCAACAACTTTGATTAGTTTGATCTTGTGCGGCGAAGAACCACACATCATTTGCATTCAGTAAGATTAATTTTTTGTAGTATTTGGATTCATTTTTTCCCTGTATTAGATTTATCTTAGTAAGATTACAGTTTTAATGTATGAATTTATTAGTGTTGGTTATTACAAAGTAAGTTATTACCTTTTCTATGGACTCAATGCACTCATGTGTTGAGCATACAAGATATAATGTTGTTATCTCATCATACATGGTTATTGTTGCGTAGTAGATTCATTGATGAACGTTTAGGTTTATTATGTACCTGTAGAGGTGGCACTTAGGGCAGTTCGGACCTAGCTCCTCGGGTCGGGTTGGGTCGGGTCTGACCGGGCCAATGCCATACGCCTGACCGAGCCAAATTTTGATTAGACTTAAAATTAGTCAGCCTGACCTAGTCTAGCCCCCTATAGATACTAAGATTATCGGGTCGGCTCGCGGCTCTTCGGTCTTTTAGTCCATCGAGTCAAGTTTGTCGGGCCAAGAGATCTATGACCCAATCTATTATAAAAGTATCACAAAGATTATATTATAGACATTTATATCCTGGTATTGCTTCCGTTGGCTCATCTTAGCACTTGTTGCATATTGTAGTAGTCTCACTTTTGCGCACTGATCCAGTTCAAATTTTGCAGGAGTCATATCATATTTTTGCCTCATTTTCAACACCTTCAACCATTCCGATATAATAGTAACAACGTAGTAGGTATTCGTTGAACATACCACTGTTAAGTTAATTAATTTTTTAGTTTAGTTGAATGATTGTTTTTAGCAGATTTCTTAGCATGTTTTTAACCAACTTTAAAATACATGGTTATGTACATTTTGATTTTATTTTCTTGTTATATTTTATCGTCTACTTATATTTTTTGTTATTTTTACCTTTGTCAAACTTTCCTTTTGTTTTATGAAGTCTTCAAGTGTTTTCTCATTTTGCACTTTTTATCCTTTGGAACATTGATAGTTTGCACGTATCTAAAGCATCATGAATGGTGCATGACAGAATTTAATATATTAACTATTCATATAGACTTTTTTTAAAATAATTTACTCATACTATTTTTGCTTTCAAATTAAATATAGAGTTCTTATCATTGTTTCATATCCTTAAGCTCTTTAGAAGGTGGATTAATTGGTACAGTTGAAGTTGGTGTTGTTTGCAATTGAAGCTCGCCTAACATGAAAATATATTTCAGCTTAATGGCGGTTTCCTAATATTTTATATTTTATTGTTTTAATTGATTACCTTTGAATTCATTTGTTGTAATCTTTGCGAGGCAATCATTGACTTTTGATTGACTATTTCCTCTAATATTTTGTCCTTCATTTTGTGTCATACTTTCCCATAACTTTACTATTATGAATTGATACTTGTGAAATAATAAGTTAACTACATTGGTTAGATAATATAGTAGGACAATAATTTTATAATATTATCAATAAGCGATTTGATTCATTTCTTGATTCTCCGTGATTAGCCAAAGATCAAGACTGTTCTCCAAGAAATCTCATTCAATAAGCGATTCAAGATTGGATTCGTTTCTTGATTTGTCTAGAATACTTTGTGTTGAACCTCTCTGCACGATACTTCGGTACATAATTAGGATGCGTAGAATTAGGCTTAGAATACAAATTGGGTTTCGTATTAATCACATTAATATTTGAACATACCCATTCTATTATTAGAATAAAGATAAATCGCGAACGTGTGCAAGTGTAAATAAGTTTGTCAAACGAAAGTCATATATAAACACATAAGTATTCAATCTTATTGAACTTTCATTTAGTTGTTTAAACTTAAATAATTCTCAAATACGTCGATGCTAGTGTATATAATGAGCATACATGATTATAATACAATTAGAATTAGAATTAGAATTAGGGTTGGAATATAATAATTAGGATATGTAAGGTAGAAAATTACAATATTATCCTTAAAATATTTACTTAAATTTGAACTTTCATTATTCTATTTAAACTTAATTAATTCTCAAGTAAGTCAATGCTTGTGTATATAATGATAATATGTAACTATAATACAATTAAGATTAGAATTAGGATTAGAATATAATAATTAGGATATGTATGGTAGGAAATTACAATATTATGCTTAGAATATTTAAATTAAAAGAGGGTAAGATAGGCCAATCGTAGGATTAGAATATATTAATTAGGATATGTATGGCAGGAAATTACAACATTGTCCTTAAAATATTTAAACTTAAAAGGGGTAAAATAGGCCAAATGTAAATTGACTGAAACTTAAGACACTTTTATATTAGTGTATAGATATATATCTCAATGATATTTTTAACAAATCTAACACAACTATTCAATAATTGCTGATTAAATCACAATCAATCAAGTTTTTATCAATTACACATATTTCATACCCTTACATCCATCACTCATAAGTATCCAAAAGTTACTTGCAGAAACTGCAATATAATACATATACCAAATTTCCAAACATATTTAGGACATAATTTTAGGAGTAACTCGGTACGGTGATCATCCGTACCGCTATCGTACCAAAAAATTCGGTATATGAAAAATCTATACCGTTACAGTACCAAAAAAGTTCGGTATACCAAATTTTGTTTTATATCGGTATTTATTGTTACTTACAATTGATTTTAGTATACCGAAATTTATCGGTAGATCGTTAGAAATTTGGTATACAAAAATATCGAAAAAAATTGATATACCAATATAGATCGAAATATCGAACTACCCAAATGCAGAAAGAAAATTTGGTATACCGATCTATACTGAGATACCAATTTTTTTTTTTAATTCTTGTTACAATCAATACCTCAAGATCAACTAAACACTACACAAACACTTGTGGAAACACTCCAAGAAAAACAATGAAGAATGAAACTGAAAAACAGAAAATGAAGAACACAAATCACACAAGATTTTACGTGGTTCGGTTTCGCAACCTACATCCACGGATAGAGATGATTCCTCTATCAATTCACTATACTTTGAATCAGATTTACACCCTCTTAGAACTCCCAAGAACTCATGTAGAAAATACAAGAAAAACACTCCTTTTTCTCTCCTTCTACAAATCATCTCTCTAAGAACAAATCTGAAACTTAATAATTGGAATATATCCTTGATATGTGATCTAATGAGCATAAAAGACAAATTCTGGCAGCAGCAAACGAAACTGATCAGAAACGGTTGAAACAGATTAACTGAACTTGTTCCAGAAGATGTGCAACGGTTTTGATAGCAAACGACAACGCTTTGATCACAATGACAACGGTTTTACCAGAATAACCGTTTTTGATGACAGCAACTCTTCCAGCTCAGTTTTAACTGTTTTCTTTTGCTTCCAACCTGATTTCCCTGCTTCCACACTAATTGTAACTGCATTGTGAAGCCACACACACACCCTTATACTCACAATCTCCACCTTGGCTTCTCAATAAACCAAAACATACTCCTTGACATGAATTGATATCAGAAATCACTCCACCTTTCCTCATACATCCTTCAAACAGTTTGAATCCTCACTAACTGTAGACAATACTGAAATTTGTCTCGAGTTAATGATTTTGTCAACATATCAGCTGCATTTTCTTCTGTTCTGACCTTTTCCAAACATACTGAACCTTTATCAACAATATCTCTCACAAAGTGTAACTTAACATCTATGTGTTTACACCTTTCATGAAACACATGATGTTTGGCTAGGTGTAGTGCACTTTGTGAATCACATTTTACCTTGACTGACTCTTGCTTGATACCAAACTCAGACAATATACCTCTAATCCATACTGCCTCTTTTACTGCTTCTGTAAGTGCAATAAATTCTGCTTCAGTGGTTGACAAAGCCACTACAGACTGAAGCATAGACTTCCAACTCACTGCTGAGCCAAACAAAGTAAAAATGTATCCAGTTTGAGACTTCCTAGAGTCAAGATTTGCTGCAAAATCTGAATCTACAAATCCAACCACAGCATCATCTCTATCTCTATCCTCTTCTTTCCTGAACAAAATTCCATAATTCCCAGCTCCTTTCAGATATCTCATGACATACTTCAATGCTTCCCAATGAGCCTTCCCAGGATTGGACATGTACCTGCTCACTACACTAATAGCATGAGATACATCTGGTCTTGTACAGACCATAATATACATAATGCTTCCAACAGCATTTGAATATGGAACTCTGCTCATCTCTGATTCTTCATCCTCATTCCTTGGCTTTTGATGTTCAGAAAGTTTAAATTGTTGTCCTAAAGGAACTGTAACAGGCCTACACTCATGCATATTAAATTTCTTTAACACCTTCTGTACATAATCAGTTTGATGCAGCAGCAAATACCCTTGAGACCTATCTCTCAATATATCCATTCCCAGAATTCTTCTAGCCTGTCCAAGCTCCTTCATTTCAAACTCAGCTTTCAACTGTTCTTTTACCATTGTAATTTCTGCTTTGCTTTTACTTGCAACTAACATGTCATCTACATATAAGAGTAGAAATACACTGACTCCATTTTCACAGAACTTCAGATATACACAACTGTCATACCTTGATCTTTCAAAACCAATGACTCTCATGTAGCTGTCAAACTTCAAATACCACTGCCTTGGACTTTGTTTAAGACCATATAATGATTTTTGTAGCAAACAGCACTTATCTTCATTTCCTGGAACTATGAAACCATCAGGCTGAGTCATATATATCTTTTCCTTAAGCTCTCCATGAAGGAATGCAGTTTTGACATCCAGCTGCTCCAATTCAAAATCAAACTGAGCCACTAAGGCTAATAGAATTCTAATGGATGTGTGCTTTACTACTGGAGAGAAGATCTCATTAAAATCTATCCCTTCTTTTTGAGTAAAACCTCTGGCAACCAACCTGGCTTTGAACCTAATTTTCTCCACTTCTGTGACCTCGGTTTTCCTCTTGAAGATCCATTTGCAGCTTACTAGCTTTTGGTTTCTAGGTTTCTGGACAAGTACCCAAGTTTGATTCTTTTCAAGTGATTCAATCTCCTCTTGCATTGCCATAAGCCATTTTTCTTTCTCTGCTCCCTGAATTGCCTCTGAATAAGTTCTTGGTTCTGGGAATTCAATCTCTTCTTCAGCTGTCATAAGTGCATATGCTGTTAGATAATCCTCAGCATACTTTGTAGAGGGCTTCCTTATTCTTCTTTCTCTGTCCCTGACCAACTGATAACTCTGGATGTCTGTTTCTACTTCTTGAGTTTGCTCTTCATCAGCTGAATCTTCTGATTCTGAGTCACTTTTCCTTTTAGATTTGCTCATATCAGTCATGGTATCATTTCCATTGTGTAATATTACCTCTCTTTCATTTTGCACTGTCTTGTAAGGCAATATTTCTTCACAAAATACCACATCCCTGCTGATAACAATTCTCTTCTGTCCTTCTTCTGTGCACCAAAGCCTGTATCCTTTTACTCCATTTGGGTATCCTATCATGATGCATTTTACTGCTCTTGCATCAAGTTTGTCTTGCTTGATATGAGCATATGCCCTGCATCCAAATACCCTTAAATGATTATAACTGGGTGGCTTTCCAGTCCATATCTCCTTTGGTGTCTTATTTTCCAAAGCAATTGAAGGACTTCTGTTGATTAGATAGGCTGCTGTAGAGGCAGCTTCCCCCCAGAATCTTTTCCCAAGCCCTAAACTTAGCAACATGCACCTCACTCTTTCTAACACAGTCTTGTTCATCCTCTCAATGACTCCATTCTGTTGAGGATTTCCTGGGACAGTGTTGTGCCTTTTTATTCCCTTTGTCTTACAGAACCTGTTAAACTCATCAGACATGAATTCCAACCCATTATCTGTTCTAAGACACTTGAGCTTGCTCCCCTTTTCTGTCTCAACCTCAGCACACCAGTCTTTGAACTTCTCAAAACATTCTGACTTAGCTTTCAGGACATACAACCATAGCTTCCTACTGAAATCATCCATAATGCTCAAGAAAAACCTTCCTCCACCTAGAGTTTGAGTTCTAGATGGATCCCAAAGATCAGCATACACATAATCCAGAGCATGTTTGGAGGAATGTTTTCCAACAGGATAAGGTAGTTTCTTTGTTTTCCCTAGTATACATTCTTCACATGTTCTATGTGCTTTTAGACTTCCAGTATGATTTATCAGTCCTTGCTTTGCTAGTTGAGTTATGCTAGATTCTCCCACATGCCCCAGTCTTGAATGCCACAGGTCATAATCAGTGTGAGAGACATTAGCAGATTCACCATGTATCACCTTTCCATCAAGATAGTACAGGCTATTTCTCTTGATGCCTTTCATGACTATCTTGTTTTCCTTTAAGACATACAGGCATCCCTTTTCTGATTTGAAATTACACCCTCTGGATTCTAATGTCCCCAGACTAATTAAATTTCTTCTCAGGTTTGGAATATACCTGACTTCCTTTAGAACCTTTATTGTGCCATCATGAATCTTCAGCTTTATGTCTCCTATTCCTTTAACTGGACACACTTCATCATTCCCCAGCATGACATTTCCTGAGTCTTGTTCCTTGAGATTCTCAAACCAAGATAAAATTGGACACATGTGAAAAGAGCACCCAGAATCAAGAATCCACTGCATTTCTGGACTAGATTCTGTTATGTTTAGAACTTCTGGATCTTCAGATAGGGCTTCAACAGCATCTGCATTATTAGTTGAATGAGTCCCTGACTTTTGGGATTGTTTCTTCTTGTACTCAAAGCAATTCTTCTTGAGATGGCCAGGCTTCTTGCAAAAGAAACATTTCCTTGTTTCTTTTGCTTCAGTGTTCTTTGGCTTTGAATCAGGGGCTTTCTTTGGTTGCTCCGAATTTGGACCTTTCTTGGCTTTCTGAAACCTCCCCTTTTTCACAAATAGTCCTTCTCATGCGGTTTCCTTTGAATCCTGATTCAGTCTTTGCATCTCCTTTGATCTTAGAGCTGATTGAACTGCAGCAAAGGAAACCGTGGTAGTTCCACCATACATCATTGCATCCTCCAATTGATCATAAGAAGGAGGTAATGAATTTAGAAGTAAGATTGCCTTATCTTCATCTCCCATGGTTACTTCTACAGACTCTAGATCATCTAGAGTTTTGTTGAACTCTTCAAGTTGATCTTCTGCTGACCTTTCTTCTGAGAATTTGAATGAGTACAGCTTCTGCTTCAGGAAGAGCCTATTGGTCATGGATTTCTCCATGTACAATTCATCCAGCTTCTTAATTACCCCTGCAGCGGTGTTCTCCTTTGAAACCAATCTCAAAACTTTATCAGACAAACACAGAATAATCAAACTGTGTGCCTTCTCCTGGATTTCCATCTTCTTGTCATGAATTTCACGTTTCTTCTCTGGATCACTTATCTCCGGATCATCTCTCACTTCCTTCAGAGCTGCAGATAAACCTTGTTGAACAAGTAATGCCTTTAGCTTCAGTTTCCAGAGCCCATAATCATTCTTCCCTGTGAATTTCTCTGTTTCCAACTTGGAGAGTGACATTTTTCCAGATCTTGATTACGTGCGTTCTTGTGTTTCCCACAGACGGCGCCAATTGTTACAATCAATACCTCAAGATCAACTAAACACTACACAAACACTTGTGGAAACACTCCAAGAAAAACAATGAAGAATGAAACTGAAAAACAGAAAATGAAGAACACAAATCACACAAGATTTTACGTGGTTCGGTTTCGCAATCTACATCCACGGATAGAGATGATTCCTCTATCAATTCACTATACTTTGAATCAGATTTACACCCTCTTAGAACTCCCAAGAACTCATGTAGAAAATACAAGAAAAACACTCCTTTTTCTCTCCTTCTACAAATCCTCTCTCTAAGAACAAATCTGAAACTTAATAATTGGAATATATCCTTGATATGTGATCTAATGAGCATAAAAGACAAATTCTGGCAGCAGCAAACGAAACTGATCAGAAACGGTTGAAACAGATTAACTGAACTTGTTCCAGAAGATGTGCAACGGTTTTGATAGCAAACGACAACGCTTTGATCACAATGACAACGGTTTTACCAGAATAACCGTTTTTTATGACAGCAACTCTTCCAGCTCAGTTTTAACTGTTTTCTTTTGCTTCCAACCTGATTTCCCTGCTTCCACACTAATTGTAACTGCATTGTGAAGCCACACACACACCCTTATACTCACAATTCTTATATTGTTACTGTACCGAAACTTTTCGATACGGTACCATTTCGTGCCGAAAATTCAATATACCAACGTTTTTCCAGTATATATCAGTATACCAATTTTCTTTTTGGTATTTTGGTATTTCGGTATATCAAATTTCTAATGGTATACCGATAAATTTTATTATATCAAAATTAATTGTAATTAACGTTTTTTATACCGAAACAAAATTCAGTGTACCAATTTTTTTGGTATGGATGATTATCGTACCAAACAACCCCTAAAAACACGTAATAGATATATTTGGAAATTTGGCATATGCATTCCACAACAGTTTTGGCAAGTAGCTTCTGAATATTTATGAGTGATGGGTGGAAGGGGATGAAATACATACTAAATTTGTATAATTAAAAAAAAAATGATAGGTTACGATTTAAACAATTATTGAAAAATTGTGTTAGATTTGCTAAAAATGTGAAACACTGGGATATATTTGTATATTTTGCATTAGTATTTTCTGAATAAGCATTTTCACGTGACAATCTCATGGGCTTCTGCCAGCCACGTAGGCAAACATTTAACATAAACTAGACGGATGTTATAATTATTAAAAATTCGATAAGTTGTAATTTAATAAGAAATTATTGAAAGGTTGTGTTATCACTCCATCACCTAGAAGTTCGGTTCGGCTGATATCGGTTTTGCCACTTATTTGGTTCTAACAGTTTATTTTAATGTTTTAGTTAATTTGGTTCGATGATTAAATTGATCAAAATCGACCGAACCGACCGATTGCACATCCCTAGTTGTGGAGGGGATATTGCATATTAGAGACTGGGAACTTCTGTGCTACCATTTGGTAGTGCCTACTCTTTAACAAATAATATTAATTATAATTCTTTTAAAACATGTCACATATCACTCACTTAATGAAGTACATGCATTATCATTGGCGACTATTGCCACTACAAGATTTTCTTTACACACCACATACATAATGTCCAAATTTCTATAATTTTTTTATACACCACACATATGTCCTATCTTACCTTTCATTCAATTAGTTTTTTTCTTTTAAAAAATAATATTAAAAATATAAGATCGCGGTACACTTCGTCGGTGTATAAAAGTCTTCTCCTATGGCTCTTCCTAATGTATTTCCTCGCAGACTAGAACAAAATCTTTTTTGTCAGCGTCGTCATAACTTTAATAATAACAAAGTTGTGGCATGATTACAACATTGGGTGGAACACTCGGTAATCTGACTTGGGAGGGGGGGGGGGGTTGGCCATGATGATATTTTTCTCACATGTTGAAGTTATTTTTTCCCCCTTTTTGTCTTGTTGAATAAACTTATTAGAGTTGTACATACTTACGGGTTGAATTCTGAAAAGAGCTTTAAGCAAATTGTGTCTAGGCCTACAGAGTGGGCAACATTGTTTTGATCCTACAAGAAATAAAATTTTGCAACTAATTCCTTGTATTCATTCATGTTTGTTGTAGGAATAGGAATTGTTGGCCTTTCTTAATGATGAAGAGGACTTAGGAGAAATCTATTCAGATAGATATCAACAATGAAGAATTGGAGAGAATTCTAGTAGTTGATGAGAAGGGTGACACTAAACAATGTGTTGTGGCTTGCGCAAATTGCGATGAGGATAGACTTCTATATGCTGCCAGGGCCATGAGAGAGAAGCATATTGGTGGCGTCTTCATTTTTTTTTTTTGAAGTAGCGGAGAAAATAAAGAGGGCTGAGGGGGTTAGTTTTATATTTATTTTATAAATTTTAAAAAAGAGGATAAGTTAGTCAATTATGAGTGGTTAGTTTTATATTTAATTTATAAATTTACAAAAGAGGATAAGCTAGTCAATTAACTTAGGCCATTATTGACTAAAAAATAACTGTCGTGTATAAAGAATTTTTATGTTGGCAATAGTCACCAGCATCATGAATATATTGGTAGCAAGAGAAACCCCGGGGGAAGCGAGAATGAAACTAACTAGTAACATAACAGCTGATGATGTGTATTTATGTCGCTGTTTAAGCACTATGATAATCCTAACTTAAATCTTTTTTATTTTTTATCTTTTCCTCTTTAGTTCAAGCTTAAACCACATCATAAGATTTAAGTCATTGGCAAAGCTGGTTTCAGGGAAGGGAACAAATAATTGATAACAATAACCTTCATTTATGATGCAAAAATTAATATACAATTTCAAGATTTTACAATTTCTTCTACGGTAATTACATATATAGTGTGGTGATGAGGATAGGTCCATCAGATATGAGGAGTCAAAGAATACATGTTGAGCCTACGGGGGCCAACATTGTCCTCTTTAGGGTCCCCAGGGCTGAAATGTTCGCGCTAACCAACTATCACCCTCCCCATGAGAAATGATTCAGAGCTGAAATTACCTACTGGAGTAATCGGGTTAGAACCAAGTTATATTCCTTGCTCTGTGGGAGTCCAGGGCAGGAGCCAACCTTGAATATATATACACAACTCTAGAGCAAGGATTTTTCTCTTTGAGGAGGAAGCGCATAAGGGAACTTAGGTGGGCCCCCACTTTTTACCACAAAAAGGGTACACGTACGGAATTAGGATTGGTGGCAGACGTGGAAAAGATAAATTTACCCCTCCCAGAAAATTGGTATAAATAGGGATCCCCTTTCAAAATCCAAACCAGGTTATTATTAATTGTTTTATCTACCACTATTCAACATCAAGTTATTTCGTAAGGATGTTTACTAACTTTAACATAGGAGGTTCTTCCACCAAGATAAATTTCGGTGGGTTTTTCAGGGTAACTTATTCGACATTGGATTACTGCTGAATGGAGTCTAAAGAGGGGTCTAACCTTATCATTTTCTTCATGACATTTTTATCGTTCATAGTTTCATTTGCATTACATTTTCCCAATGTTTTCTTGTCATATTTGGATATGTGATTATCGGCACGCATCAATGGCGCCATCCGTGGGAAAACCTTTATGAGTCTAAGGCGTGAGTTCATTATTTAATCACTATTGTGTTATGGTCGTTTGCAATTTTATTGAAAGCCAGTTAGTTGTCGGGTTTATGATTTGCTTTCAGCTTGTTTTTGCTATGACATTGTGTTATGATATAGTTGTTGCCTATATCTTTTTCTCAGATTCATCGTCTAGTTCTAAAACTAAAATCATCTTGGTTTCCTGTTTTATAAATTTGATCATATTTTGGATGCAAAAGTAGGAGAGTTTTGCCTATGTTTGTTACTCCCTTCGTTAGTTTTTATGGTCCCATGGGATGATGAAATTCTGGTGAGTTTTCAGGAATCCTTCCGTGATTTGAATTGGCGGATAAGGACAATGATGGTACAATGTGAAATTTAGAGGAAGGAATTAATAGAGCTGCAGAAACATTCCAGAGGGATGTAGACCAGACCCTCGCCAGCAGGGTGGCACAGAGTGCGGGCGGACCTGAGATGGTTACAGTTAGTGCCGATTAGTTACGAGCCTACATAGATTTGTTGGTTCGCAATGCCCTGGCATACTAGATGGTGGTGAGGGGGGAGGGGACCACCAATGCCACCACCGTGAGAGTTTCCACCTTTTCCTCTACCACCTCCCCTACCACCGAAGGACTTTTCACGTGGAGGGGAACGACAGGGCATGCAACAATTTATGCCAAGAAGAGAGATAGGCAAAAGAATAGGTCCGAAGCCTGCAGATCAGAGCCGTCCTCATGAACCTAAGGAAAGAGAGGAAGTGATATATTTCAGCTATAGTCCTAAAAAGAGTTGGCTCCCCAAAAGGGTGGAGGCTCTACATTGAGAAATCAGCCAAATGAGGTGGAAATGCGAGGCCTCATCGAAGAGGAAAGACAGTTGGCAAGTTGTCAGTTTGCGAGGAATATAATAATGGATGAGCTCCATGCCAATTTCAAGCAGCTATCCTTTAAATATGATGGCACCACTGATCTCAGCGATCACCTTTACAATTTGAAAGTTCCGCTCTGCTCCATGGATATTCGGATGGGGTGAAATGTAAAGCATTTTTTGCAACACTTTTATGAGCAGCTCAAAAATGGTTCGGACAGCTTCCTCCTAGTTCCATACACTCTTTCGGAGAATTCAACTCCCTTTCCCTACACCAGTTCGCTAACGCCAGGCAAACAACGGAAAACAACATTGTCGTTGTTCAACCTTAAACAAGGCAGTTCAAAAAGTTTAAAGGATTTATCCATCGTTTTAATACTGAGGCTTTAGAAATACCTATGGCGACCTCAGAGGTGAAGAATAATGCACTAGCTAATGGGCTTTGAGATGGTGATTGTTCATTTCATTGGCTAAGAAACCAGTGGCTAGCTTTGGAGAATTTTTTATCAGAGCAGAGAAGTTCATCAACCTAGAAGAAATAAGGAAGAAAAGAGGACTGACATGAAGAAGATCGAGCGAAGGAAGGAACCTGAGAAAGACGGGCGGACAAGAGTCAGGGATCAAATAGGGGCAGAGCTGTGATGCCTAACACAGAGCAGAGGTCGCATCTGTTTCCCCACACTAGGGAAGGTGGTGTTCGATACTAGAATTAAAGCCTATTAAGAAGGGGACATGAGGAAATATTGAACCTGACTTGGAACCATGAGGCACTGGAATACCCTCCTTGACGCCTTGAATACCCTTAAAGGCCGAAGTCAAAATTCTTCCGGAGGTTCCATAATGAATATGATAATACCACAGACCATTGTTTCCACCAAAATGATGAAATTGAGCGCCTTATCAGAGTGGGTCATCTCAAGGAGTTTGTGTACCAAGATAGGAAGTTGCAGGATCGAAAGAGGGAGGCTACTGATGAAAAGGGAAATCGTGTGGAGAAAGACAAGGGTAAGGCCCTTACAGAGCCAGGCTTGAAGGACGCCCATGCCTCATCACCTATGAGGGATTTATAAGCATGATTATGGTGGACCCGATGGTGATGACTCTGACCATGCAAGAAAGGCCTACCTCAGGGCTGCTTGTCAAGTCCCAATTCACGAGAACTTGGAGGTCTCACAGACCAGTTCACTCCCCAACATTAATTTTAGACCTCATAATGCGGCATCGATAAAGAGGCCAAGTAATGACGTGATGGTCATCACAACAAAGATAGCAAGCTACACAGTATCCAATCGACCCCAACAACTTAACAAACATAATCTTATTAGACTGTTTCAAGCAAATAGATCTTAAGGTCAAATGGACTTGGTTGACACAACCTTGTTCGGATTTACGGGCGGGTCTACACATCCATTGGGGCAGATAACCCTAACCGTTGCTCTAGGAAGGAAGCCCCTACAGCATGTCAGAGCTGTGAATTTCCTCTTGGTAGATGCCCATCTGCCTACAATGTTATTTTTGGTAGAACCATGATAATGCTTTCATTACCATTGTCTCGATCTACCACCTGAAGTCGAAGTATCCAATAGGAGATAAAGTAAGGGAGGTTGAAGAAGATTAGCGTAGTTCTAGGAAATGTTATGTAGAGTCCATAAGAGCAGCATATGGTAATGCCTCCACCATCCCGGACGGCTCTGAGGATAAACGATGGAAGAAGTGGGAAGATCAGAAGGAAGGGCTAGAGATGAGAGTCCAGCCCTAAGAGGAGTTGCTAAACGTCAAGCTTTTCCCTGGCAAGACAGGCCATACAACTCGTATAGGCACACAAACGGTGCATGATGAACCAGAGGCCCTGATTAGATGTCTGAGATGAAATGCAAATCTATTTGCTTTTAGCCCCAACAGATGGGAATATCAATCCTAGGTTGGCCACACATTATGTGAACACGGACTCCAAATTCCAACCCATAAATCAGAAATTGAGGCACTTCGGCATTGAAAAGAAGCAGGCCGTAAATGTTGAAATATAAAGATTAAAGAAAGCCGATCACATAGAGGAGGTACAATACCGAGAGTGGTTATCCAATGTGGTTATGGTCTCCAAGGGATATGGTTCTTGGAGGATATATTGGGATTTCAGGGAGCTAAATAAAGCATGTCCAAATGATCATTATCCATAACCTAGAATTGATCAATTGGTAGACTCAATGTCTGGCTGTGAAACGCTAAGTATGATGGACGCCTATCAAGGGTACCCTCATATTTTGTTAGACCCCGTAGACAAGCCCAAAGTACGCCTAGTGGTGCCTTATGGTACTTCTTGTTATGTCAAAATGACATTAGGCTTGAAAAATGCAGGACCAACATATCAAGGTATGGTGAATAAGGCGTTCAAGGAGTAGCTTGGAAGAAATATGGAGGTGTATGTCAATGAAATACTCGTGAAGAGTACAAAATACGTGGACCACGTTACAGATTTGGAGAAAGCTTTTGGAGTGATAACATGAGATTGAATCCAGTTAAGTGCACATTCGGGGTACAATTAGGTAAATTTCTGGGATTTATGGTAACAAAACGAGGCATAGAGGTGAACCCCGCGAAGGTACAGACGGTGTTGGACATGAAGCCACCTAAAAAATCAGGGAGATCTAACTCCTCAATGGACGATTAACAACTCTCAGTTGTTTGATATATAAGTTCGCGAAAAAGAGTCCCGTTTTTCAGAGTCATGCGTTAAGGATCCCGATTTGAATGGACCGCGGAGCGCTAAGTGGGATTTGAACAACTTAAGAGTCACCTGGCAACATTACCATCATTGATTAAGCCAGTCCCAGGAGAAACACTCTATCTTTACATCTCAACAGGGAATTGTTCTCTATGCTTTGTACTGAAGTGATGGGGCTTAAGCTCATTCTACTATGTGAGCCGAAGAATGCAGGGGGCAGAGATAAGGTATTCAAATATAGATAAGTTTGATTATTTCTCTGCCAATCGTAAAATAAGTTGGTAGTTATCTATCAAATCCGTATAGTTTGTATGTATCAATGCCACAAAAAAAAAAATTTATAATTTATGTGAAAAAACGTCGATAGTTTGATTGGGTTGCTGTAATTAACCCTAAAAAAATTCAATAATATTTTATAAAATTTAAACAGTACTATGTTCAACTTGACTCGACTCATTTACAGCCTAGCAAAATCCAAAAGTTTCAGGGCAGTTTCATTATCAACCTATCAACCTATCAACCTATTCTACTAAAAGAAGGTTGCATGAAAATAGGAAAAGACACATGTCGCTTCCACAATTTTTCGTCGAATTTTTATTTTAAAAAAATATTCTTAAATACGCAGAGAGCCCCTAAAGAAGGGAAACATCCACCTTCTTTTGTGGGTTCTCCTCCAATCATTTTTTTCCTTTTTCTTTTTCTTTTCTTTTTTTATCTTTTGCCTTCGAAATTAAAAGTTTTTTTAACTTTTTCGTCTCAACTTGATTTTTCATAAGAAATATATCAAATTAATTTTATTTGAACGATCTTCGATTTGACATCCATAATGCATATATTATAATTAAAATATTAATTTTTAAGTGTAAAATACCTTTCTATAATAGTAATGATATATTTTGATTTTCTAAAAAAATGATATATTTTGATTCCTAAACATTTTTATATAAAATTAAATGTGATAGAATTCCAAAAATGAATCTTTTTAACCGATTGAAATTTTTTTAAGATCAAAATTATTTACCATAATTTTACCTTTTTTTTATCTTAATAATTTTTGGATGGTTTAAAGTATTTGGTTGAAAAAAATCACAAAAAATACAAAATTTGTCAGGTTTACACTTACAATAGAAAAACAGCTTAGATATATTTGCTAAAGGGATTTGTTGATTGAATTAATTTGCTTATTATTTTCTTCTATTTTGTGAAAAGAAAAATTATGTTAACTATAAAAATAATAAGTCGATTATTTTTATTTGAACATGACATGATAATATAGTTTAGCACTCATATACTTAAGTAACTAATATGCTTGTGACTTCTTATACTAATATTGTATTATTTAATAGATGTGGCTTTCAAACGATAATTATTCAAAATATTTGACATTGTTTTATCATTATATGCATATGTAATTACAACATGTGTAATGCACATTGAAATAACAGGGAGGAAAATTAATCAAATTTCAAGTGTGTATTTATAATTTTACTTAAAATATTCAGCATAATGAGATCATGCATTCAAATAATTGAATTAACAAAATTTATGAAAATATTATCGGTAGTTTCTATTTGTGATAATGAAATGTATTAAAGTAAAACTAAAAATTTGAATAGTAAAAAAATTATGAAAATCTAACTGATAGTTTCAATTTGTAATATTGCAAGATATTACATGTAAAAAAAATCCACATATAAGGAGGAAGAAAGATTACTGGACAAAAAAATATCAACTGACGCTTTTATATTCTCAAATAATATATAAGCTGATAATTTCATTATTATTATTATTGAAAATGTACTCATCCCGTGCGATAGATGTTATAAAAAGAAAAGGTCGAAATTTCAGTGCAAAGTGGAAAAAATATTTAAAAAAAAAAAAAAAAAGAATAAAAAAACCACTGGAACGACGACGTATGGATCCTTTCCGAAAAATCCTTTTGATCAACAGAGTGCTAATAGAAGCAGGGAAGCGAGAGGAAAAGAAATTCAAAAAAATAAAATTAATGAAGTTTCCATTATTGAAACCTACTTTTTCATTCATCAGATGCCATTAAATTGATCTACAAATGCCGGCGAGAAATCAATCGAAACGGCGGCGCCACCTATCGCAGCCTAACACCAACCACTTCTCCCATCTATCTCTTAATAATCCTCCTTATCAACTGTATTATAGCAGTACGATTTTAACCCCAAACTAGGAAGCCTAGGAAGTTCCCCGATCAAGCACAATTATATAAGAGCTTGTCTGTAGATCAGTTCATTTTCTCGATCTGAAAATGAATCTGCAGAAAGAGAGGAAGATTTCGTCGAAGGAAAGAACGGTGACTTACGAAGAGTGCCGGAAAAACCACGCGGCGAGCATCGGGAAGTACTCAGTGGATGGCTGCTGCGAGTTCATGCCGGCCGGAGAAGAAGGGAGCGGCGCCGCATTGAAGTGCGCGGCCTGCAACTGTCACAGGAATTTTCACAAAAAGGTGGTGCGCTAAATGCTAAGCTTCTGCTACTTTCTTCCCGAAATTAACCCTAGTCATTTCCAAATAATTCAGTTCATGGAGAATTTTTATGAATTCTTTGCGTTCGTTTTTATATTAATTTTTTTCTCTTTCAAATTTTCTGTTGGGAGTATCAGTTGTTTTGTATTAATGGTTTGTGGATTTATTTCTTTCCGATCAGTGCAATGCATTTCTGATCAATGGTTTGCATGGTTTTGTAACTTGATGAAGAGTTTCAATCAATAGTTGGATTGTTTATTGATCTGTTATTTTATATTTTTTTTCTTTTTTTGGGGTGGGGGTGGAACTCGACTATTCAAGATCTTGGTTGACTAAAGTGAAAGAAGGAAAAAAAGGCAAACTACTGAAATTGTCTCATCATTATCTGAGGTTCATTTATTCGCTTGCATTAGTTATGTAAGGTTTTACATCCAAAAACACAACCAAACAATCAATCATTTTAGAAACACACACAATCACAAAACATGCAACAATGTGTTATCAAACTGAAAAATAAGGAAACTAGAAAGATTAACATCGAATTTACGTGGTTCAGATTAGGGGTGTGCACGGTACGGTATGGATCGGATATTTGAAAATATTCAGATCCATATCAAATTTCGATTATTTAAAAAATAGCATCCATTACCGATTCAAAAAATGGGGACGGTACGGTGCGGTTATTTATTTTTTCGGGACAGTTCGGTTCAGAATTTCGGATCTAACGGAACGGTTCGGTTCAGTTCGGATAATCGGAGATTTATTTTATCTTTTGAATAATAAATTTAATTGAATATAATATATTGACGTCTAACTAATATAAATAATTTTATTACATCAAATTTGTTTCCAACTAACTAACTTGTGTTATGAAAATTATATGATAATTAAATATAATGTTTTTAAAAATCTATGTTATATAAAACAAACTACAAAATTATGAATAATTTAATTTTTATTTTTTATTTAAATTAATATGTTAGGATAATATATTTTTAAATTTATAATTTATTATTTTATTCGGTTATTCGGTTCAATACAGTTCGGTATGATTCAGTACAGTTCAATATGGGTTTCTGTTCGGAAAATTGAGAAATATCCAAATCCATACAAAAAAAATAATTTGTTCAGTTCGATTCAGAAAAAGTCAAATGGTCAACGAATTTTTTTGGTTTGGAACTTATTCGGTCCGGGTTTCGGTACGGTTTCGGTAATCTCCAAGCTCCGTACACAGCCCTAGTTCAGATCACAATGTGCGATCCTACATTCACAGAAGAAATTACTAATCAAACAGGATACAAGAAATTACAAGACTCTCTCTCTACAACCTCTCTAAGATTACTAACTGCTCATATCATCCAACATGTGAATTATACAGCATAATAACCAGTAAATACGTAACAGAATTGAAATCTACTTCCATGCACATGTTCGGCCCAAATTGCTCGATTTCCAACTGAAAACCCAACTGCGGTTCGGCCCAAAACTGAGATTTTTGGCCGAATGAATCTTCCAATTTCCTTTCTAATTCAAATCATTATCAAATTTACTTTTATGCCTTCACACACCTCAAGAATTCCACCTGAGTCCCTTAACTAACTTTTAACTGAATTTTGAACATATATTTAAGCTACATTTTACAAGTTATTAAGTGTTAAAAATAGTGATTTGAGCTGTGTAATTTCTTATGAAAACAAATAAATCCACGTTTTCAGAAATTGAGATACGTTTATTTTATGTTAAATTTAAAACTCATGACCCACCAATTGGGAGCAATGTTTGTGTAACCTGATCTGTGAGTAAATCAGACAACCAGCCATGTTATTAATGGGTTGATTCGATCAGTAGTTCGATGAAAAATAATAATTAATTAAATTTTAAATTATATTTGAAAAATGATATAAAGATTTAAATAATAAATAAATATATATTTACAATAAGCAAAGAAACGAGACTAATCAAAATATTTAATTATATATTATTTTTATTTTGAAAGAAAAATTAAAAGTTTTTAAAGTGGGAAGTGGTATTCGGTTCAACCAGTTCGGTTTATAGCGGGCTTGACCAATTCTAGCCAGTTTGACTGGTTTAACAATATTTTCGGTTTTGTATATTTATCGAACACGAATCAATGATCTGTTCACAGTTGAACCGATCGCTTCAGTCTGATTTCACAAACAGTGATTGGGAGTATTATTTTCTCTTTGAATTATCGAATTAACTTTATTAGTGATGTTCAAATTGTTATTAGAGTAATTAGGTTGAATTTGATTTATGGATAATGCATCCTCCCAACTCCCAGGTCTCCCCGCCGACAAAATCCTTTAAAGCTGTGTTTAGATGAATGGGCTTTAAATGAACAGATTTAAATTATTGTATTTAAATTTTAAAATTCGGTCAAGATAGATGAGATTTAAAATTTACTCATATCTTAAAAAAAATAAAAATAAAAATTATGAATTTCTAAATCAATGATAATTCAAATAACATCAATTGATTTAATTGGAGTCTATAACTTTTAAATTCATCATCAAATCACTCCACCCAAATGCAACTTGAAGATAATTATATTTGAAAGATGTGAACATCAAGTTTTTTATAATTTAATACTTTGTATTTCCTTTAATTTTGAGCATTTCAAAGGATCTCACATAATTAGTACAACTAATTTATGTGCGTCTCGTACATATTATTTTGTGTTTTCACAAAATTACGTACCGTCATTTTTATTAGAAGAATGATGAATGATTGCCCTGTTTATTTTACCAACTAAATCGTAAGGGTCTATTTGGTTGACTGATTGTTAAAAGTCCATATCGGTAAAAACCAATAATGATTAGCCCACATGGGTCATCCCATAATATTATGTTGTATTGTTGTTTGGTTTGAGTCCTTGGCAGCCCAATGAAAAGGACCAAATTCTGTTTGGTTTACTAAAAAACCCCCTATGTGAAATGTTGTATTACCTGTAGACCCTCCCCATTACACCTTATTCAGAATAAAAAAGTAACTGCTGTAATTTTTGGCCCAAGAACACGTCTTCAAGCGAAAACTAGGGTATGGTGCACAACTATGTGATAAACCATTTCCTCAACGGAAGTTCATCGGCAACATTAATTCAGGCGGGTCGGAAAATTTCTGGACACAGGCTGCGGCGATTAGGGTGGCGGTCTTGGCGACGCCGACGGGTCCTTATCTAAGTCTGCAAATTTGAACAATATCTCCTATCTTACCGACAGGTTTTCTTCAATACACTTTATAATTTCTGGGTTTTCCTTGTTCTTCTTCTAATTTCTGTTAATAACATCTTGTCCGCACATATTGTTCTTAATTTGTCTTGCAGATTTCAATTATGTGAGTTACACCTATCTAATATATTGTAGTTCTCGAGATGTGTTGATGCATTAAAGTAATTCTCTAATGAAATAGCCACAATATATTCTCTTGCCTATCCACCCCTTAGGCCCATTTGACTTAAGTAGGTGAGTCTTGTTCGACTCAATAGTTTGCCAAGTTTTTGCTTTCATGTGAGGACTTTGAAATTTTATGATTCAGGCAAGTTTACTGCAACAAGTTAACCTTTCTACGGTAAATTGCTTCTTTTACACAAAAACAAAGTTTCGAGCAAAATCTCATATCTTGGCTACTATTCACATGTGCAGCTGATCAGTCAAATTATGAAATCTTTTAACCAGCAGGAATTAATCTTGCATAGGCTAGAGAGCTAAGTCATTGAAATGAGTGTATTGCTTGTTTGCTATAAAAACACGTTTCATAGTAACCGGTTTCTCACAATTGCCTTCCTTTTGCCTATCGTCATGGCGAACGAAGTTCCAAGGAATGCGATGTCACGAGAGAGTATTTTACACAAAGGAATGGACAAGGGAGGTTGATGCAGTCTTTATAAAGGCACTCACGGAGCAAACAGTCAACTACAACCTCATTTACCACGGAGTACCCAACCTTCGTGCCATCACTTACGCTATGCAGTCGGTAAACTACCGATTTCGTAAAGCTTTCAATTACGACTTTTGCCTAGACCATTTCAACAAGTTGTACAAGCGATTCAAGGTGTTCAATTGGATTATTAAACAAGATTATGTTACCCACTACCCACTGAACCATCGAATTGAGTGTAGCGGATCAAAGTGGGATGAAATATGCCGGGTAATGTCCAATCCTTCACTGCATAATAAACTAATTCAATCACAAGTACTGCAAAATCATCTCAAAACGTCAACAGATTATTTATTTCAACAAATTTAGCAAGTAATCAAGCAGGTAGAAGCTGCACCCAATTGTAAATAGATTTTTTTTTTTTCCGAAACGATAGTTCATTAATATAACTCGGAAGAAAAACTACAATGACCGTAGTCAACTGACTAACGTCTCAAGACGAATCCGAAGAAACGAAAAGAGACACTGAGACCCAAAACCCGAAGGGTTGGACTACAAAGGGCCCTGATGCCCACTAAAACCTGCCCAAAAGGACAACTGGAGAACTCCGAACTCCGGAGACTCAATCCCCGAAGGGAACTAACACCTCCCCGAAGGGAACTAACCCAAAAGCTACAATTACAATCCAGTCGACAAAGCTTCCTCAAACCTAACTAAAGAAAGTTTGCACTGATGCAGGGCACCCTACGAACCCACTCTAGAAACTGTTAAAAGGGCTCCATCACGGATGGAATACGCAGCAGCAAACAAAAAAAGAGGAAAGCAGAAAAGAAAAAATACAGAAAAAGGAAACTACAAACGAAAAAAAAACAGTAAATGAGCCTTCCCCCTTCTAAGAACTCAAAGATCCGTCATGGCACCGGCACCACCTCACGTCCACTGACCCAACCTCTTCTGAAAGAAAACACAGGCGAACTCCGACCAGAAAATGGTCAGAAGATCGCAAAAACGCCACTCCCATACCTCGACTCCACCGGATCTGGATCTGAAGCCCATTGACGAGTTCCTTGCCTCTGCCGTCCACCACCCGCCGTCGAAAACGCTGCAAATGCGAAGAAGAAACCAAAGGCTCCCGACAAGCAAGAAAACAGACGAGAAGCAGGGGAAATGGGGAAGAGGAAGGGCTTCCGACGACATAACGTCGCCGGAAGAAAGTGGAGAGGAAAGAGTGTGGGCGGCGGCTGCGACTGAGGGAGAAGGGGGAGGGTTAGGGTTCTGTTTTTTTGGAGAGAGAAAGGAGAGAAATTTTTTGGAGAGAGAAATTTTTTGGTAATACTAGGCTAGTTGATCCATCAAAAATAATTGTAAATAGATAGAGTCCCAACAAAACTGGACTTCAGCAGTCCAACATAGTTGTAGATCTTCAAATGGGTTTACTAGGACAAAATCAGGAAACACCCAATCACAACATTCATTATGGTACCTTCAAATGAGCTTTTCACACTTCATTGGTTGCCTCGATCATATTATTAGTATCTAGGCCGATTCCAGTCTTCGACACCATGGCAAAGAGGTTGTAATAGCTTCGTTTCCAGGTCGTGATACGCGAGTTGATGTGAGGACTTCCTTTGAGGTCGGTATCGGGAAACGTCTTCTTCATTATACGCTCTAATTGTTGTAGGTACCCACCACGAAAACCATTATCAATTTTCCACCCTTCAGTCGTCGATTCCTTTAGACCCGCCATCAGCACTTCCTCTTCCCGGGTGCTCCAGCTCCGAGAAATCAATGTTGGCTTCAATTCAAAGTTGCTTGTAGCAATAGGTGGTCTAACAAATGCTGCAACAGTCCCCAGTGATCAAAAAATCGCGAGAAAATTGAGAGGGCGAGACGATATATTAATGTAATAGCATTTTGTTGAAAAATCGCGAGATTCTCGCCCTTCTTATCAAGATCTCGCCAGTTTCGCCCTTCTTCTCTCCAATTTCGCCCTCCTTAATTAAATTGTCTCCAAAAAATACAAGAGTCAAATTTGAACCAGAGACCCATTGAAGAGAACTCCAAACGTTAACCCAAGTCAACAACTTGTTTTATTCTCTACATAGTTACTATATAATTACTTATTTATCTAAAATCAAATAAGCAAGAATTGCCTCCTCATATCATAAAATTTTCATAAAATTGAATAAATAATTGAAAGTTTTGTATACAAATTTTTAAATTATTATTATTATACTTGACAACATGTATCTTTTAAATATTTTGTTTTGTTTATAATTTTAAGATGAACTTATGTATTAAAGTTGGTTATAATATTTTTAAAATATTTTGTTAAACTTCCAAATTTTTAATATAATATTTCCCTACTAGTAATTAGTAATGTTGTATGAAAAAACGTCAAAATGTATTTTATATTGCCACTCATTGTTTATATTATTTTATATTTATGAATTAGTTGTAAATAAATCTATTTCTATCAAATTTAAGACGCGTATATGTATTTGAATTTGTTATACTAATTGTAAAAATATCATATTAAATTTTCAAATTTGTAATATATTTTTTAATATTTTTCAGAAAATCGCACCGATATTTCGATATTAATCGAGATCTCACCGAAATCTCCGCAAATTGAAACACCGATATCTCCATAAAAACTGATATTTTCATCCTTGTGCAACATTTGGGCTTGATGGTCATTTACCAAATTTACACTGTTATCTCTATTTGTGACGTCCGACAGTAGCTTCTATTCGGATCAAACAAAATCGATTACTTGTCCTCCTAGACTGAGTATGCATGCACAACCTGAAATTCAACATAGAGATTAGCACTAAAATAGAATAAAAGAAACAAAAATAAAAACTAAACATAAGGAAATAAGTAAAAGTGAAACATGTAAATTAAGACTGAATTATCTATCACAATATTAATGGTTTTGGCCGACCGATCCCAGAAACATCATCAAAACCTTTCGCTATTTTTTACACTCTAACTATACCGCAAGTGTACTGTGTAGCAGCAGATAGTTGCGAGCATGATCGACCCCACATAGATCACGGTTTCAAGCCTAAGCAATGCAATCCCAATAACCTGATCTTATCTAGACAATTAAATAAAGAGGTTGTGATTATTAACTAATAATTAAACTAAATGAACAAAATAAAATAACTAAACCAAAGCACCAAGCATATCGAATATGAGAGAATCAAATAACAAGAATATTGATATATCACGTGCTACTTTGGAATAATATACCTTTGAATCACCCTCGTATTGATATATCACCTACTACTCTAGAATAATATATTTCATTTAAATAATGAGTAATGTATTTCTCCAACATTATTATTTTATTTTGAAAAATGAGTTACTTTTTTGTGGAAACTAATACTGTTGAAAGTTGTCAAGGTGCAGATTGGTGCGAATTTTCTTACTTTTTTGTGGTTGAGCTAGGTTTCAAAGTCTAGCTTAGCTGGGTTACTTGACTCACTTGGATTGGCAAGTTTTACCTATTTTTAGAATTGGACCTGACATAGTACACGGTTATAGATAAGTGCATATATGCCATACAAGTTTTTGTCAATTACATATGGTAATTTTAGAAAATAGAAGCTCTTGTTTTTGGTACAATAACAATGGAACTTTTGCTAAAGACAGATAATTGAATTAATTCTTTATTTCTAGCTAATACAAGTGTAAAAAATGGAGATAATACTTTTTATTTATTAGAAACTTGTTGCACTTAGCAGATTAACAATACCAACACTAAGTACATATTTGCAAGGGGATACAAGTATACATGCCACACATAAACTGAAAATTTATGATCACTTAATTCCAAACTGGATAATGATATCTAAATGGCTCGTTGCACATAATAATGAAAATTCATTATCGTTATCTAATCTTTGGAATCAAACATAATGGTGTTTCCTTCTCAAGGAATATTGTTTTAAATTTATCTTTAACGTCGATTTTAGTTGGATCTATACCATCTGAAAGAGTCCAGTCGAAGTTATGTACAAGAGATCCCACCAGAAGTTGAATATTCTTTACCGCCACAGTCCATCCAGGGCACATTCTTCGCCCCGCACCAAAGGGTATGAATTCGAAATATGTGCCTCTGAAATCTATATTTGAGTTAAGAAATCTTTCGTGATTGAAGATGGTAGCATCCTTCCAACTCTTGGGCTCCGTGCTTATGGCCCAAGCATTCACTAGCACTATGCTATCCTTAGGGATGACATAGCCATCAAGCTTGCACGTCTCGATGACACGGTGGGGGGCGAGAAATGGCCCTGGCGTATGGAGTCGTAGTGTCTCCTTTATACAGGCTTGCAAGCTGTGTGAATCCGTCAGGATGGATTCATCAACTAGAGTATCTCCATCAAAGGCCTTTTCGATCTCACCACGGACCTTGTGTAGAATCTCGGGATGTCTTATCAACTCCACCATCAACCACACAGATGTCAACCTGGTTGAGTCTATGCCCGCCATCAGTAGTTCCTACAAACAAAATTATTAATCAAATACTATGCACAACATTACCTGACGTACACTATAAGAAAAAAAATGATGTTTTCGGACAATAAAAAGTTGTCTCTAAGTAATCAGAATTTGTCTCAAATAATAGAATTCATACAGTGAATAGGATGGCTATCTGATCATCCGTAAATGTAGTCTCAGCAAAAAGTACATCCAAGAAATCGCGCGCCGGAGTAACGCTTCCGGCATGCCTTGCCCTTCTCTCTCGTACAATATCTTTCCAAATACAATCCATATTTTTGTAAATTATGGCGCCTCTTCGTTTCGTTTGATAATCCACCATTTTAAGGAAAGGGAAGAGATCAGATAATCCCGGATGCAAAGCCGTCTCTGTAATTTGGCCAACCACTGCCTTCACTCTTGCGTCATTCATACCCTCTCCAGTAATATCAAGCAAGTTTTTCGAAACCAATATGTGACTAATGATATTGGTAAGAGTGGTGGTAATTAGATCATCGACCTTCACGACTTGGCCTTCTTTGCCGTGCAGATATGTCATTACATCCATCAACTGAGCTTTCCTCATCTCGGCCTTCGATTTGGGAGAAAATATGAAATTCTGGCCGATTCGGCGGAGATATTTCCATACGTCATCACATTCTTCTGACAGGAAGATAGATGAGTCTCGTGCATTAGGGACATGGTAGTAGACAGAAGGCAAGTACCTCCCAGAGAAAATTCGGTCATGATTATGAAGAATCTCTTTTGCTGCTGCAGCTGTTGATGCAATGACTACCACTTGAGTCCCGATGCGTAACGAGATTATTGGACCGTAAAGTTTGGCCAATTTGGTGAATGCGATATGGGGTCTTGTTCTGAATTCGGACAAGTTGCGCAAGAGTTGCCATGCATTCGGGCCAGGTGGGAGGCGATTTGGCCTGAGTAATGGTTTCTTAAGGGGAAGAATAATTAGTAAAATGGGCACTAGAACAAGCAATAGTAACATCATGTTGGTTGTTTGCCGCCTCTGAAAATAAGAAATAATACCAAGTAGTGAAAATAATTTTTATCATAATTTTTAATATAATTCTAACTACCTTGTAAAATTAATATAATTTTAGTCTTTCTTATCCTTTTCTAGGATAACTAACAATGTAATTTTACTAATTTATCCTCCTAATAATTACTTTATTACATCTCATATAATTACTAATATATATTTATTTACTATTATCATCCTACCATGCTCCACATACCCTCCACCCTAACCAATGGCCCCAATCCTAGCCCCACATCCCTCCTCCCCACCTCGCTCCCCCCACCCCAAGCCAATTTTTTTTTTTTTACTGGATCATCCCCTGCCCCACCCCCCACCTTCAAGTCAAAAAAAAAAAAAAAAAGAATTTTACTACTTCCATCCTCATCCCCTCATGAAAATATGACTCTTACCCTAACAACCTCAGTCTGAAAAAATATTTAGAAACAAATAAATATATGTTACGTTCGAATAAAATATCGATTAATCATAAATATTAGACCTTTGCACGAATCTGAAACGAAGAACTACAAATGATACAGCTTAAAAAACACCAAAAAAAAAAAAAAAATGAGAAGAAGATAGTGTAAGTTTAATAATAAGAAAATACTGAACTAATTGGAGAAGTTCTCTTACTTTGGCAAAATTAAATAATCGTACTATTACACTTGTCCTGTAATGAAGTACCAATGAAACTGTAGACTGCCAAATTTATAGATGACATTTGGATATTTAATTGCAATAACTCGCGAAATTTTTGAATGAGCAAATTAATTGCGAAATTTCCAATTTAGGCCCGTTTCTTTTACCTTATCCATATAGGGCAGTTAAGTTTATAAATTTTTTCATTAGAGTTAATCGCAATAACCCCACCAAAATATTAATATTTTGCACATAAATAATTAAAAAAATAAAATAAAAATTCTTAGCACCGATCATACAAGTTATATGGGTTTGACAGTTAAACACCAAACTTATTTTCTGATCATATTTCCTCAAAGTTCTGCACGTGACTTGGCCGTGATAAATTTTTAAGGGTTTTTCTTGTTCAAGCAACGTTTTTAGTAGGTACAGGAGTTGTTCATCTTCAACAGTGAATGTTCTAAATTTTAGGGAAGAGAAATGTTGATGAATCAACGGAATTGTTTAGGGAAAAGAAAGGTGTGAATGAGTTTTACATTTTTGTCTACTAAAGAGGTTGTTCGAACAAAAAAAATCTCTTAACAGTTTATCACGCGCAAGTCACGTATGTAATTATGGTAAAAAATGACCGAAAATAAGTTTGATAGTTTATCTGTCAAACTCGTATAGTTGGTATATATCAATGCGAAAAAAAAAAATTAATGATTTATGTGCAAAAACGCTAATAGTTTGGTGAGATTACTGCAATTAACTTTTTCTTATTATGTTCTTAACTTTCAATTTATTTTAATTTATCTGATTCTCAATTTTCCCCGTGAATTTATGTAACCGAAGTGCTTATATGGCCCTGAAGCCTCAAGTCATCAAATATAGAAAAAAGAGTAGAGTTGGAATTTGAATACTAGTTAGTATCCCCGTGCGATGCACGGTTTTGTAAGTGCAAATGAATAAATTAATATTTTTTTATATTTTTATATAATAAACTATTACAATCAATAAATAATAAGATATGAAAAATTATATGTTAATGGAAAAAGAGTGCAGTGAAAAGTATTAAAGACTAAAATATATATTAGAATGGATATTTATTTTTCTTAATGTATGAATATCTCTAGCATCCTTCCATAGAAGTCATGTTAATGATTGGGGCTGGAATTGCAATATGCGGTTGACAGAGGATATATTTGTAATGTTAAAAATTAGTTACCGTCTTCATAAATAATTTTTCATTAATAATAGTCAATAAATTTATAAAAAGAAAATAATTTTAAAAAAATATGTTTTTTTCGGCACAGACAAAATCAGCCCAAATAGTTTTATCATATTTATTTAGGCTAATATATGGCAAGTTATTGCCAATAATTGTGTTTTATATTGGGTTGAATTTTATATACAAAAAATTGTGATTTCCAGAATTGGTAACAGATTTTGGGCGGGAAAACTTCAAAGTTACTAATTTCAGTGGATTTTGTTATTATATTAAGTATAGATAGTTGTTTCCAAATTCTGACTATAAGACCTCCAAATATAACGACATTGAAGTTGGAGAAGAATGCAATTTTTGGTCACCCAGCCCATTACACGCCCATGCGATATGAGTCGAGTCTTACATGCGTTTTTTCCTAATTTTTTGAGGATTTTCACCCTTCAACTCATATCTTAATTCCCTAACTATAAAGGGGGACCTAAAGATAAATTTTTATACATCTTATGTCATAATTTGGAGTGTCAAGCAAGGGATTCAAGGAAGAGTTCATGAATTCAAGAGCAAGAAACATTCAGTTATATCTTTTTAATTGTTTTGTTTTTAGCTACTTATGATATTTTTGAGGATTCATTTTTTACTACCGAGAGGTTTATTATTAAACTCTGACACTCAAAACTACACAGATTGAAATAAAATGGTTCCTGAAGAAAAACACCTTCTTGGAGAAAAATCAATAGTTCCTCAATATATAAACACCTTCCTGGAGAAAAATCAATTGGGCTTCATTACCGAGCCCAGAATATGAATACTTATCAATCACAATCTTTGGAAATTATAATATGAGATACTGCCTTGAGTTTTGAGTTGAAAAGGTTATGTTGCGAGATTCGTGTAAATCAATTGTAACTTATTACTAAATTTAAATGCAATTCCGGAATTAAATGGTTTGAATGTTTTAACATATATAATGTAATATCAATTAATGCAGCCAATTATACCATATATAAGGCTTAACCAATTAATGCAACTAATATTGAAGTTTACCATAATTAGTAATGTTGTTTTGGACGGGAAAATGTTGATATTACTATTCTTGGCTGATTTTGTTATATTATATAGTATAGATGTACAGAAGTGTGATGGATGCGCTCTGGTTGCCCAATTAGCAATTCATGACGAGAAATGAGAATCTGACCAGAGTCATAAATTGTACAAGATCAAAAGTCAGAGGACATAAAAGGAAATTGGAAATGGGGCCGCTGGCACACGTAGAGAGTGCAAAATTCTTTTATGTAACTTTAATTATTTTATTGCAAAAATACTTACAAAATCGTTTGTATCTCTATTTTTATAAAGATTAGGGAAAATGATTTTGGCTGTGACTTATAAGCTCACAAATCTCATTAATTTCTTCATCATGTATGATATACAACATATGTCGTGTACGAAATATATGATACACGACATGTATCATATATATATCGTGTGCGAAATATATGTTGTATATGATACTGATACATGACACATGTCGTGTATCATATATCGCGTATCATATGTTACACGACTTCGTGTACAAAGTGGAAGATGGTGAGGGGTGAGGGTGATGATAAATTAAATGAAGGGTATAATGGAGATCACAATCCAAATGTGCGCATTTTTGCAATTTAAAAGTTAAAATGGCAAAAAAAAATTCTACTTTCTGCAGGGGTACAGTAAATTTCTTTCCTAAAAAAACCCGTAACTTTAGCGGGTGTGTGTTGAATAAGGCCAAAAATAACTAGCATAAACTGAAAATTTTCCAAATTAATAATCGATATTAAAATATTGACAAATTTTTGCGCGCATCATGTGCACAATAAGTCTTATGGTACCTGAAATATTTTTAGGGGTTTTTTGGGTTTTAGAATTTTTAGGGTTTAGAGTTTTAGGGTTTTATAGAAAGAGTGTACAATAAGTCCTATTGTGCATCTTATGTAGTTAAGTCCCACAAAATATTTTTTCATAAATGAATGAATTATGGAATTTTAAACAAAAACAATCTTCACATTTTCAAAAAGTGTATTTTGGAGAGAGGGAGGGCTAGGCCATTCTTAAAAAAAAAAAAAAAAAAAAAAAAAAAAAAAAAAAAAAAAAATTGTGATACATTATTTGAGACCACAATAGTAGTCACTAATAATAAGTTGTGATCACATGTAGTTATAAAACTTTCTACAAATTATTTAAGATTATTTTTAATATCACTGTTAGAGACAACTAACTTTTGCAAAAAAATATTTGAGAAACCTTTGAGACGATTTTTGTTGTCTCAAATATATTATTTACATCCAAGTTTCTGAGACAACTAATTAATGACGATATATTATTTTTAATAATAATACTAGTACAGTACCCGTGAATAATATTCACGGGTCTGTTTAAATTTTTTTTTACTTTTCGAAATACTTTTAATTAATGAATATATTTATGTTTTGAAAAAAAAAAAAAGAGAAAACATTAAAACCTTAAACAATCATAAACGTAAATCATGAAATTTGATTTCTTTTTTAATTCAAATGATTTTAAAATTATTTTAATCCTATAATTTTTAGATATTATAATGATTCTCAACATAGCACATGTTCATTTTCTTTATCTTTTATCATATAAAGAATAGAGGGTCATGTGAATTTTGATAGATTCATTATGATCAAATTTGAGTTGTTCAATATATAAATTTATTGTATATTTGAGACATATATTTTTAGTTGATTGCGATAGTAGACATAAGTTAAGTAGAAAATTTGCAATAATTACAATTAATCATATATGTATTATACAATAATTGTGGTATAAAATATCTCTAAAAGAATTGAGGTTATCAAGTCTCGAGAATTATCTAAAAATCAAGTACATAGAAGATCAATCGAATATATTCACTAATCATAGTTATATAATTCAAAATTATATATAAATGAGTAATTAAGAATCTTGAATTGTTTTCATATATTTTTCTTTTGAGCAACACATTCAGCAGGTATTGCATTATTAATAATGTCAAATTCATTACTATGTGGTAACTAATTTGAATAAATTTTCCTTCAAGATTTTTTAAATTATTTTATTGTTATATTATATTTTAGAATATTTTTTTAATTGTTAAATTAATCCTTTGATATAAGTTTTATAATTTAGGTATATAGTTTTTTAATCATGCGTGCAATGATGTCAATCTTTAATCATGCACTTTTTGATAAAATAATTTATTTTATAAAATTGTGATGTATTAGAAATAAAAGTTGAATCAGTAAATCATTAAAAAAATCTTAACTAAAAATTAATTGTATCAAATTTATGATATACTATATAAATCATGACAAAATTGAATTTAAACATGTGAATGTTTAAATAATAAAAATAGAAATTTTAAAGATAGAAATATTAAATATTTAGTTTTTATTCTCAAAATTTTAAGAAAATGACATTTGTCCCAAAATTCTAAGAGAATGACACTTGTCCAAGTGATTTCTATTTTAGTGTATAAAGGATTATGACAGGTTATACTCATTATTTTCGATCATTTTTATTAGGGTTATATATTATAATTATTTTACAGTTCAAAGTTTTTTTTTTCAATTTTTTATCCTTAGGATATTAGTCAGGCTTGAAATGGTTACTGAGGGACCAATGCCTCCTTTAATTATTATTACACAGACGGTAATTGCAAATTGAGAAGATTAATTGTACTCGGGTACATATATATATATACTGAGCTCCTCTACACGATATTCAATTATTGGAGATCATTTGTTATATTTATGTGTTCTATTTTGTAGCATTTCACAATGTTCATCTAATTATAATTTTATCATCGTGTGATGTAAGATTTAAAAGAAAGAAATTAAAATAAATAATTGAATAAAATACATCGAATAATTTATTGAAGAATATTAAATTATCTAATAACTCTTTATTTTACTATAAACATTTTTTTAATAATTTTTATACGCAGTTCAAATCCATTACAAATAGTACAACCCACAAGCGATATTCAAATCTAAACTCAATGATCAATCGAAAAATAATTGCTTGTCTCAAATATAACATTTTATATCAAATATTTAATATGAGTATTGATAGGGATGACCCGGTTACTTCGGGCCGGGTTAATCCTGAGCCCATTCACCAGTTCAGCGAACACGCCAGCAAGCGCGAAGGCCCAGGCCCAACAGGCCCAGCAACACGCATTCGGTCCAGCGAATCAAATCTGTTCCATGAATCAAGGCCCATGATCTTTTCCCAACTGCCATGCAGATTTGGTGGGCAAGATTATAGGGATTTAGTTAGGGTTTGGGTTTAGTAGTATAAATAGATGAAAAGAACTCTGAATTAGGGTTCGGACTTTGTTTTTCTGTAACATACACTGTAAACTCAACATTCGAGTGAAAGAAACACCTCGGCGATTGCCGTTTTCTCCCTGTGGACGTAGATCTCCGGATCGAACCACGTAAATTCTGTGTTTTTATATTTTGTTCTTGTTGATTACTGTTCGATTGGGTGGTTACTGGATTGTGCTTTATCAAATTGGCGCCGTCTGTGGGAACGACAAGGCAATTTTTTGAACGCATTAACCAATAATCTTTGACGTTCGCATTGCATTCAAGAATCATGGTGACGACTCGTTTGAATCAAGCCCGCCGTGGAGACCATTCCGATCAAGATCCACCCGTGGATCAAGTTGCACCGCCGAGGCAATTGCCGGAAGCGAGTGCATCCAATCATCAGGGTAATCAAAACCCTCCACCCCCCCCAAGATCAGCAAGACCCTAATATTGCTGTTGCTCAGCCACCGGTGAACATTCAAATCACCCCAGAACTGCTCCAAGATTTCTTACAGGAGCATGCGCATGTCCTACAAGATTGGGCAGTTAATCGCCTACGCCCAGCGGGGCCTGCCGCAGAACCTGTTAGCCATAATGACAATCCTGGGGCGCTTCCACTTCGCCCGCGCGGACAGCAGGAACCGGGCTGTCGCGGGCGTCAGGATCGACGACGGGAACGACCTGGTTCTTCCGAGGACCTTGGGAGTTCAAACGGATCACGATCTCGCAATAAGGAACCAGCTGATGTGGATCGCCGTCGTCCACTTAATGCTGCTAAAAAAGCTCGCTACGCTGACTCTCATGCTCAGGATCTCCAAGAGTATGAGAGGGTTCAACGCAACGTTGAACTGGACAGAATCCTAGGCCTTGATGCCAATGGAGAGATTATCACGCCGTTCTCCTCCAAAATCATGGCCATCACCCTTCCCGAAGGGTTCAAACGGCCAGCTATATCACCTTACAACGGCACAGGAGATCCGGCCAATTTTCTTGGCGCTTTTAGGCACAGTATGCTTAGTCATGATAACATCACATCCCTTCAGTATTGTAGGATTTTCCCGGAGTACTTACAGGATGAAGCTCGGGTCTGGTTTGATTCTCTCCCACGAGACAGCATATCCTCATTCAGAGAACTCGCCGAGCACTTCTGGGCAAGGTTCGAAGCCCGAGCGAAGCCCATGGCCACTCTGGCCGACGTTATGAGTATGGAACAACGGGACGGTGAAACCGTTACTCAGTTTCTGGACCGTTTCACAGCGGTAAGTCTCAAGGTGGGAAATTGCCCCGACGATGTGGCCATCAACGCCTTCATGAATGGACTCCGCCCTGGAGCACTCCACACCGAGTTAGCTCGGAACACCCCGATCACAACTCGAGCACTGTTCAAAACAGTGTGCAAATTTGCTAAGGCCGAGGAACAGACACGGCAGAAGCGTGAGAAGCACGCAATCAAGCGACAGGCCGACAAGGCACAAACTGGTCCTAGTACGCGAACTAGCGCATTTTCACGCTTGACACCGGGGCATTCAGAATCCCGAAGTGCAATTCCGCAATTGACTCCACTGACGAAGTCACGGGCTGAAATTCTTTCACTCCACAAAAACGATTTCCGACCTTGTCCGCGGATGACAGCGCCTCCTGAAAAGAGGAACCGTGGAAAGTGGTGCGCATACCACCGAGATCACGGACATGAGACAGAGGAGTGCCGAGAACTCGGCAAGGAGATTGAGGAATGCCTCAAGAAAGGGCTTTTGCGGCAATACGTTGCGCGAACCGGAGACCAACCTCGGGCAAACCACAATGGGGGCTCGTCTCATCACCGCGGAGGTTACCATGATCGAGATAATCAACAAAATCGGCCACATTGGCAGAATAATCGGCAGGGGCCCAGTAACTACGCGCGACAAGATTCTGGCAATCGCCAGCCGTCACGTCTCCCACTTCCACCTCCTCCTCCGGGAGGACCCGGGGACAACGCACCCCCTCACATGATAAACGTGATATATGGAGCCCTACCCACCGGGGCTTCACGACATGCCTTAAAGGCAGAGGCTCGACGTCCTCCTCCCGAGGAGCCACGTCACAAACGCCTCCATCAGTCCGAGACTATCAGCTTCACGGATAGGGATCCGGTTCCAGAGATAACACCCCACACTGACGCTATTGTCATCGATATGACTGTAGCTAACATAACAGTACGGCGGGTCTTTGTGGACAACGGTGCTGCGGTAAGCATCATATTTGCGGACTGTTTCGAGAGGATGGGGATCTCCCGAGACCAACTTCGACCGGCCCCCGGGCCATTACAGACATTCACTCAGGGTGAAGTCCGGCCGGAAGGTATCATTACTCTCCCAGCGTCTTTGGGGACTTATCCGAAGATAAAAACTATCTTCGTGGACTTTTATGTGGTGAATTCTCCCTCACCATATAACATGATATTGGGCCGAGACTGGCTCACCCCGGCAAAAGCCATCTGCTCTACGTATCACCTCGCACTAAAGTTTCCCACTTCGCATGGTGAAGTGACCATCCGTGGCAGTCAAAGGGTTTCAAAAGAGTGCATGTATGTGGCGCTCAAAAAGACTACTAAGGTCTCACCCAAACAGCAGCTTCAAGTAACATCACATGTTCTAGAACCTCGGGACCGTACCCCATTGGGGGATGCCACCGCTCAAATCCCGTTAGATCCGTCTAAGCCGGAGCAGACAGTAACAGTAGGGGCCGTGGACGTGCCATGGCTACATCAGGCCATTATTCAGACCCTACGAGAATATTCCGATGTTTTTGCATGGTCTCCTCTGGACATGCCCGGGGTCTCTCCCGAGGTGATTACCCACAAGCTGAATATCGATCCCAGTGTCAAGCCAATCCAACAGAAGCAGAGGAAATTCGCTCCGGAGCGAAATGAAGCCATTCGAATTGAGGTGAAGCAACTCCTAGATGCGGACATCTTGTTCGAGGTATTCTACCCCTCCTGGTTGTCCAATTCAGTAATGGTAACAAAAAGCGGTGGGGCGTGGCGGATGTGTGTCGATTTTTCCGATCTTAATAAGCACTGTCCCAAGGACTGCTATCCTCTGCCCTCCATCGACCAAAAGGCCGAAGCCATTACGAGGTACGTGGCACTTTGCTTCTTGGACCTGTACAAAGGCTATCATCAGATCTTTATGGATCCACAGGATGCTATCAAAACGGCGTTTATCACTGCCTTTGGATGCTATGCTTTCAAGAAACTGCCCTTCGGGCTCAAGAATGCTGGGGCCACCTATCAGTGCCTAATGGACTTTGTCTTCCACGACCAGATAGGTCGCAATGTTGAGGTTTACGTCGATGACTTGGTCATCAAAAGCTCCTCCCATCCTTCATGTGTGCAGGATATCGCCGAAACATTGCGCACCCTGCGGCGTTATAACTTGCGACTCAATCCGGCAAAATGCACTTTCGGTGTTGGCTCCGGGAAGTTCCTCGGATACATGGTTTCACAAAACGGCTTGCAAGCCAATCCAGCTAAACTCCGTGATGTATTAGATTTGCAGCCCCCAAAAACATTCAGGGAAGTTCAACGCCTTACAGGTGGCCTAGCGGCTTTAAACAGATTCTTATCGAAAGCAGCGGAGCGTCAGCTCCCATTTTTCAAGATCCTGAGGCAAGCGAAGTCCTTTGAGTGGACTCCAGAGTGCACCGAGGCTTTTGAAGCCTTGAAACTGCATATACAGCAGCTGCCTACTTTGTCAGTTCCTCTCCCCGGAGAGCCACTATACTTATATCTGGCATCCGCCGAAGAAGCTGTCAGCGCCGCTCTTGTGCGCGAAGTAGAGGGGGTTCAACATCCCGTGTATTTTGCAAGCCGGGTGCTCCATGGGGCCGAGACTCGATATTCCGAGCTTGAAAAAACGGCCTTGGCCCTCGTTATGGCAGCTCGGCGTCTTCGGCCATACTTCCAGGGACGTGAGATACGAGTCTTGACCAATCATCCTGTACGCCAGATCCTTGTAAAACCCGAGGTGTCTGGGCGCCTCGCCAAATGGGCAATTGAGTTGGGCGAATATGACATCCAATTTCTCCCCCGCCGAGCAATTAAGGGTCAAGCACTTGCCGACTTCCTAGCCGAAGCCCCGGCAGACAATCATGAATCCCCCGCAGACAATGATACACAGTACCACGCCACACTCGCTCCCTCGCCCCGGAAGTGGCAACTTTTCGTAGATGGAGCGTCTACAGTCCGAGGAAGTGGCACTGGACTACTTCTCATCAACCCCGAGGAGGTTGAAGTTAGATATGTCATCAGATACAAATTCAAGGTGACTAACAACGAAGCGGAGTACGAGGCAGTTCTCGCCGGGCTCCGGCTCGCACAATCCTTAGGTGTTCGTCACCTAGAACTCTTCACGGACTCCGAAGTCGTGTCTAAGCAAATTCAGGGGACTTATGTCGCCAAAGAAGAAACAATGGTCAGGTACCGCGCCTTAGCACTTAAACTCATATCAACTTTTGATGCAGTTATTATCCAGAAAATCCCGCGAGCCCAGAATTTCAGGGCAGACGCACTCAGCAAGTTGGCCTCCGCGGTCCAAACTAATATATCCCCGGATATCAAGGTCGAAGACCTCGCCCATCCAGCAATTCATGAGACTACAATTTCGGTGCTGACCGACAGTGACCCGAACTGGATGACTCCGATCATTCATTATCTCCAAGATGGTGTTCTGCCCACTGATAAGCTACGAGCTCGACAAGTTGTACTCAAAGCCCCTAAATACTCCCTTCATAATGGGGTTTTATATCGACAATCATACCTACAACCGAGCCTCCGGTGCCTCGCCCCTGCCGAGGCCATTCAAGTTCTGCGAGAGGTTCATGAAGGGGCCTGTGCAAGCCATATCGGTTCCCGAACTTTAGCCAAGAAAGTTCTCCGCTGGGGTTACTATTGGCCGACCCTATTTAACGATGCTCACGATCTAGTGACCAAATGCAGCAAGTGTCAGCTGCACTCCCGGGTAAAGCATTTGCCGCAGACTGAACTCACTGGAATCCAAGGTGCATGGCCGTTCATTCAGTGGGGTATCGATATTGTAGGCCCATTCCCTGTTGCTCCGGGAGGACTGAAATTCCTGGTCGTCGCCGTGGACTACTTCACTAAGTGGGTCGAAGCTGAACCACTTACGGCTATCACCGGACAGAATATTTTAAAATTTGTCTGGCGCAATATCGTTTGCCGCTTCGGCATTCCGAGCACTATTATCTCGGACAACGGTAAACAGTTTGCCAACGATCCATTCCGCTCATGGTGTAAAGAACTCCACATCAAACAGATTTTCACTTCGGTTGCCCACCCTCAAGCGAACGGGCAGGTTGAGGTCACCAACCGGACCCTTCTCACGGAAATAAAGAAGCGGCTGGATAGTGCCAAAGGTCTCTGGGCCGAAAACCTGCCACAGGTCTTATGGGCTATTCGCACGACACCGCACACCTCCACCGGGGAGACTCCCTACAGCCTTACCTACGGATCCGAAGCCGTTATTCCCGCTGAAATCAGTGTGCCGAGTCCTCGCCTACTCACATTAGTTCCAGATGATAATGACGAGGCACTTCGCGCAAATTTGGATGAGCTTGAGAATCGCCGGGAACAAGCGTTCGTTCAGCAGGCTAAGTGCAAACAACGAGCTGCCCAGTACTACAACCTCCGGGTCCGAGGTACTCAGTTCAATGTCGGGGACTTAGTTCTTCGGCTCAACTCGGCCAGCAAAGCCGTCCCCGAGGGCAAATTACATGCTTCTTGGGAAGGCCCCTACCGAGTCGTTGCCGCACACGACTCCGGCTCTTATCAACTTGAACATCTCAACGGGACCCCGATCCCCCGAAGTTGGCACGTCGCAAATTTGAGACGCTTCTATCTCTGAAAGCCACACCGCAAGTACTATCTTTCCTTTGATTTCTTTTTTAGTTATTATTTCCCTTTGTACTTTTGAAGTTTGCTCCGGCACTTATTACTGAATAAAACATCTCGGTTTATGCATCTCGTTGTGTTTTTCTTTACGTTACGGGGACGCCCTAACACTAACATATGATCGTTGTTAGTCTCCGGACCATCACAACTGTCCCTCGATCCGTCCGAGGAGATTCACATTTAGTCTTCGGACTCGTATCACTTTCTCGTCTGATTAATCGGAGAAGTGTTTTCTCCTGCCTGATCCGTCCGGGGAGACATTACTCCTGCCTGATCCGTCCGGGGAGTAACCTATTCATACTGTGTTTCCGAACACCTATTTAAAACAGTTAACAAGTTCTCTATTATGTTCCCGAACACCCGATTAAAATGATTTGTAACGAGTTACTTTCATTACACCAGCTTGTACACATTACAACAGTTATCATCTTTCGAATATTACATATCAAATGGTTTTTTACATAAAACTCCAAAAAAAAAAAAAAAAAAAAAAAAAAAAAAACAAATAACAACAAGGCAACAGATAAACCTACTGTCTATGGCCCCCGAGCCAATACTGCGCGCTTCGGCGCTGGGACCCGCTCCCCGGTCTGTGTTGAGTCCTCCGGGATCTTGAAGATCTTTGACCTCGGGCTCCGGCTCTATTACCCTCTTGGGTTCTGGCTCGGTCATCCCTTCGCGGTTCCCTTCGCCGAGGACTTTCTCTAGGCGCTGGCCTAGGAGCTTGATCTCTGGTCCGTTCTCTGCTGGTTCGTTGTGACGTGGACCTCGGGGTTTGAGCCCATTGCTCAGGGTCCCACTCCTCCGGGACCATCGCCTCAATCTCTTGAGTCAGCTCATCGACTACCTGTTCGGCAATCGTCACGGGCTCCTCTTCAGTTATAGTCACCGGAGTTGGCTCTCGGATGACTATGCCTTTGCTCTGCTCAGAGGGCTTTTTCTTGCCTTTGGTCTTCTTTTCCTTCCGAGGAGCTTTTTGCGTACTTCGGTCCTGGCTTGTGCTCGCAATAAACTCTTCAGCAACGGGCCTCCGCCTGATTCGGCCCTTTAGCCCTTCGTACATACTGAGCAGCAATTCCAGGACTTCTCTTTTTCTCACCAGCTCCGCGGACTCGACCGAGCTCCCCGACATCAACGCCGCGATGTCACTCTGAATTTCAACAGTCCGCTCTTCTACTTCTTCAAAAGTTAGAAGACCGAACTCGGACAAAATCCGTTCATATTCCTTGTGGTGAACGCGGACGCGGCTCATCTCGGCAGCAGTGGTTCGATACTTCATCTCGAAGTCTTTGGCCCTCTCATTGGCCTCGACCACCTTCTCCTCTGCCGAGGCTATCTGCTTCTTCAGCTTCGGCACTACTTGCATTTCCAGACGGTTCTTCTCTCCGCGGAACCACTCAAGTGATTTCATTAACTTCTTTATTGTCTCGTGCAGCTCCGCGGTGTTCTAGACAGTTGGTAAGAATCAAACAGAATTACTCTCAAACATATAAGAGTTGAATACAGTTCGGCAACACACAATGGATTGCGTAAATGAAAAGATTGCAAGGGTCCGAAAAGAGGAAATTGTATTTCACATTGCCAAAGTACAATGGTTCAATTACATCATTCCTATCATTTCTACAAATTTACAAATTTAAATTTGCGGGGATCTACTGACCTCCCGCTCAATTGCCTCAGTTTCCTCGGGCAACTCTTCTTGCTGGCCCTCAGGCACTTCGGCATTTCCCCCTTCGGCTGCTACGACGGCCTCGGTTTCAGCGGGGACTTCGGCTTCCATCGGTGGGAGGGGCTCGGTGTTTTGGGGGGCTGGGACCAGTTCACCCCTGCAGAAGGCCAGGAATTCAGCGTCCTGGTCCACTTCGCAGTTCGCGACGTCTGTGGCAGTTAGGGGCTGTCTTTTCTCTCCGAGTGCGTTCACCAACGGCCACTCTGGCAGCTCCGTCAAAGAGGCGTAATAGGCCTTTTCCACCTCGGCCGCTGCCTCAGGGTCATACCCGAATTCTGGACGAGTAATGTCCACATCCGGGTATGCCTCCTTCGCCTCCTTCACCTCCTCCAGCACCATGGCTCGGGTGGCCTTATCCCCAATGGCCACAAACTTTGTCTGGAAGTCGAGGAAGGTCGTGGTCTTGAACAGCCTCTCGGCGAAGGTCCTCAGCAGAGCTCCCTGCCCCCCAACCACGGCTGCTTCCCTCGCCTCCATCTCCGCTCGCAGCTGCATCAGCTCGCCCCGGAGACCATGGTTTTCCGTCTCTACTTCGCGCAGACGCGCGATCTCAGACTCAACCGAGGCAGCCCTCTTGCGTGCCTGGGTCAAGTCGTACGACAGCTTGTCATTTTTAGCGCGAAGCTCCCGCGCCGTCGCGGCTAGCCCTTCCTTGGCCTCTATTTCGCTCTTCAGGCCGACCTCAATTATCCCTTTGGCCAGCCGAAGAATCTTCTCGACATCTGTGCTGTCAAACCCCAGCATACTGGGGATCACCTGCTCTCCCTGGAAAAGTTAAACACAACGCGGCACACGGATTAGACCTCGGTTATACCCCTCGCGTAAGTTCGCATAATGAGCAACGTTTTTGAGTGTTACCTGCGAACTCTCCCCAGTCCGGGGCCTCTTGGATGGGGCCTGTGGCGTCCCAGTAGGCTCCGGCCTCTTCTTTGGCAACACCGGAGACCCCGCCAACGGCACTCTTTCCTCCGACCCAGCCGACGGTCGCGAACCGGTTGGTATCTTCCCCCGGGAAGATACTTTCGTGGCCTTTCCCTTCTTCGTGGCCGCTTCAGTCTTAGCGGGGCTCCCTGATGCCGGTTGCTTTCCGAAGCGTCCCACTGCAAATATATCAATGGTTAATTCTGCGCCAAACAGTAAGCTTAAATAACAGGACACAAGAACTCCTACCCTCTTCGGCATCTCCATTTCCCGAATAATATGGGCTAAGCCCAGCCTTCTCCAGTTCCTCCTCGGAACAAAGGGTTTGGAAAGTCCCCACTTGCAGGAATATGTGCCTCGTTTCGGGCCCCGGATTCTCCACAGGAGCGGAATCCTGCACCTCGTCACTCCTCCACTTCGGGAGGGCTATTTTATTCCTCACAAATATAAACCTCTCCTTCCACCCCTCTACTTTGCTCGGGTTTTGAACCTTGAACCCTCCGCGGGCTCGCGGACTGAAGGAGTACCACCCCTTAGACTTCCCAAAGTTCTTAAGCTGGTAAAAAAACCTAAAAAGTTCTACCGTTGGTTCTATTCCGGCCTGTTTACTAACTACAGTAAACCCTACCAACTGCCTCACCGCGTTCGGCGCTAACTGGCAAAGAGCAATGCCGTAGTATCTTAACAACTCTACGACTATGCCCCACAACGGCAACCTCAATCCTACTCTAAGGGGGTCAATATATACGGTCATAAACCCCTGCGGTGGGCAACAGGCCCTATCCTCGGGGGTCGGAATTATGTACTCAAGGTCGAAAGGAAGATAAAATGATGGGAGTTCCCTCTCAAGCTGCCCCCGCGACATCCGTAACCCTATGGAGGATACCTCAAGATCCACCGCCGGGCATCCATAAAACGACACCACCATGGTATTACACTCTAAACCATCCACTTTGTTTATGGTTCTAATTACGTCCTTCTCCGGAATGATATATGATAGGGGGGGGGGATATCTAACGGATTATCCGAATCTCCCACTACTTTGACCGAGGCCGAAGAGGGGGCAGAAGATGAAGCAGATGAAGAGGATGACATACTTACTTGATTTGAATTCGAAAGGATGGATTTGAGAAATTTTTGATCTTTGATGAATCACAAACGCAGTGTTCCTCTTTTTCCCGCTTTCTATAACAGATGAATCACAATGGAGAAGATGAAAAGTTACTGTGCAGTTATTCCTAATATAAATGCAAGAAACCGACGGCTCTGATGCAGCCTATTCAAATTCAGTGATGGAGATTCATGCGTGCTCTTCACACGCTTTACAGTTACCGAAGCGCGTGGGGAACAGCTGTCTTGGAACTCGCAGAGCGTGTCACTTCACGTCTCTCTCTCTCATTATGGCGCCGCCAATCACATCAGCCTCACCCTTCTTCAGGAAGATTCAAGATACACTCCGGTGTACTTTCCACCTCGGCCATACTACCACACTCCGGTGATGCTACCATTTCGGCCAAACTACTCACTCCGGTGTACCTTCCACCTCGGCCAGACTGTAATATACTTACAACGCGTTTTTCGCTTCTGGGAAATTCGATATCTCATTATAGGTCCCAAACACTTCGGCCCAACTCGGCACTGCGTCCATTGACTGCTCCGCAAGGTCCCAGGGACGCGGACACACTCCGTCATGCACAAACACTTCGGCCTGCCAGTGACCCCGGTCTTCTTGCCTACAGTACCATCCCGGTGACAACCGAAGCTCCTACCTCGCTTCGGCTGGGGGAGGGGGCATCTGATAGGGATGACCCGGTTACTTCGGGCCGGGTTAATCCTGAGCCCATTCACCAGTTCAGCGAACACGCCAGCAAGCGCGAAGGCCCAGGCCCAACAGGCCCAACAGGCCCAGCAACACGCATTCGGTCCAGCGAATCAAATCTGTTCCATGAATCAAGGCCCATGATCTTTTCCCAACTGCCATGCAGATTTGGTGGGCAAGATTATAGGGATTTAGTTAGGGTTTGGGTTTAGTAGTATAAATAGATGAAAAGAACTCTGAATTAGGGTTCGGACTTTGTTTTTCTGTAACATACACTGTAAACTCAACATTCGAGTGAAAGAAACACCTCGGCGATTGCCGTTTTCTCCCTGTGGACGTAGATCTCCGGATCGAACCACGTAAATTCTGTGTTTTTATATTTTGTTCTTGTTGATTACTGTTCGATTGGGTGATTACTGGATTGTGCTTTATCAAGTATCTGATTAAATACTAAAAATGTAAAATTTATTTTTATCAATAATGTCAGTTTAAAAACCATGACAAAAGATTAATTTCATATATTTCAAATAAGAAAATGGAAAAGAATCAAAAAAATTTGCTTTTTTATTTTTTTATAAAATAAATTAATCATAAATTGTCACCTATTTTTTCTATAGGAAATTGCCTAAAGCCACTAAAATATGGGACTAATTTTTTATTTTAACAGGGCAATGGACGAACAAAATTCTCTAGATTTCCTCTTATAGAGAAAATTATAGCAACCTATACTCTACTACGGTGAAAATTTCCAACAAGAAAAAATAAAAAAAATATTTAGAAATCATAAGACTATTTAATTTTTTTTAAAATAAGGTAAACATCAAGAAAAATATTTTTAAAATCTAAATTCATTTAAAATTTTATAAAATTAACTGAAAATATTATTTTAAAAAGGTTAATTCCATAAAACTGATTTTTTTATAAAATTTTAAAATTTGAAATGTTATAATGTGTTAAAAGGATTTTAATTTTTTTTTATTTTCTAAATTACAAAAAGTCTACTATTTTGTATGGGAATCGGAACAAACCCTAATTGGGTGCATAAGGAGTTGTTGATGCTTTTATCAGGCAAACGGTACTCGACTTTGCTTTGGCAATGCCTACCGTTGGATATATGTGATCATTTTGTTATCTTCTGTTTCCCATAGAGCTAATTTGAGGCTACTTTCAACCTTGTTCTTCATGTCATAAGATAATCCTCCATGATAAGGATAAGTGTCACTCTACGATACAAAAAATTAATCAAGTACAATTCATGCAATCAAACTTAAAACAATTAGCATTTGTAGACAACTTAATTTTTAATAAATACTCTCGTAACCCACCGTCAATGTGGAATTTCCCTCCCTGCTTGAACAATAGATTGATAAATAATTTTAAAATTTTATTTGGAAATCTAAAAGAAATCTTTTGAGATATGTAAAAGTATCTATGAAATGTTGAAAGTATTTGAAAAAATTAAATTTCTTAAAATAGTTTAAAGTAATTTACGAAACATGTAAAGATTATTTAGATTCTGAAAATAAATTTATAAGAAAATCTAATTTTAAAAAATAAGTAGATTTTTTTATTTCAGAAAATTTAAAATTTTTAAAATCCTTTTAAGACAATTTAAATTTTATAAAATTTCAACTTTTTATAAAAATTAATTTTTTTAAACTAACAATTTCATTAATTTTCTAATTTTTAAATGAATTTAGAATTCAAAATATTATTCTGATTTTTACATTTTTTTTACATTTTTTTAAATATTTTTTAATATTTTATTTTTTTCACCGAGATTCTTCACCGGAGTAGAGTATAGGTTGCTATCTGATACAAAATATAATTTAGGTTAAAATCGGAAAAAAAACTTCGAAATCAAGATGCAAATCGATATTAACCTTAATAATAATATGGGTCTCTAGCGGAAGAGACATCTACCTCCCAACAACTAATGCTAATGTAATCGATATTCATCTCTAGATGATTCTGATGACGTAAACTCTACAAGGGCCTGTCACCCATGGTCTCATCGTCTAGACCATAGTACATCGAAGAAACTCTCAAATTTTACCTACACACCTTGCAAATTCACTGATAGATCCATAGCATATATACACCAACTTGAAATTCCACTCATCATTAGTAAAATTTAATCCGGTATATTATAGATGCAATTGTATAATATCATTACAGATCATCTAGATTTAGTTCGATCTGAAAAACAAGCATCCAAGTTGGATATGCGAGGACATTAATTATAGTATAATTAAAATAACTTTTCTCTTATGAATTAATACATATACACATTACGTTATTACTTGCTTGAGGTATACCAAAAAACTCATTTTGACAAAAATGTCTGATAAGATTATCTAGTTTCATTTTAAATATCCAACATACTTTATTCTAACAAATTTGTAAACTATATTGTAAAGTCAATAGTATACAATAATATAAATTTATAAGCCTCATGTATCTGTGTTTCTCTGTTAATAAGAGTTACAATAAAACGTACAATTCTACTATGATTGTTCATATTAAACATATATTTTTGTTGTATATAAATTGTATTTTATGTGTTGAATAAGTTGCAATTGTCTAGAGATCCCCATATTAAACATATATTTGTGTTGTATATAAATTGAATTTTATGTGTTGAATAAGTTGCAATTGTCTACGGATCCCCATATCATTTCAAGGCTCAGATACCACAAGTCATTGCAACACATACGCTGAAACCGAAATAATGCAAAATACTGAGGAGATTCTAATTCCATTTTCTCTGGTTGCATATGCTAACTGATAAAACATGAATTGTGAAACTGAGTATTGATTAACATGGATCACATTTAACGAGTTTGAGAATCTGCTCTACGGGTTACATATATATTAAATTTTTTCTCCTAATCTAAGAAGTGAAACTGAGTATTGATTAACATGGATCACATTTAACGAACTGAGTATTGATTAACATGGATCACATTTAACGAGTTTGAGAATCCGCTCTATGGGTTATATATATATTAAAAAATTTCTCCTAATCTAAGAACAGAGGAAAAACCCTCCCCTCCTCCCATGGTGACTCGAACCCAAGACCAAAGGCCTAGGTAGTAGATGATCTGCCACTTGAGCTATCCAACTTCGTCCTATGGGTTACATATATAATATTTACATATTATAGTCGTTTCATTTTATTTGAAGGAAATCTATAATAAAAGTTGCTTAATTAACTTGTTTGATAAATATTTTCAGTAGGAAAAGTTAGACTAATTAATCGCATTTTAGATAAGCATTTAATAAAAAAGTTGTCACAATATTAACTTGTAATTCCAAAACATACACCATGAATAATCAAGATTTGATTGCAAATTTAATAAAATCACATAAAATGCAGGCATAGATTTGCGGCCAAGGATATGATGGTAGAATCTTGCCTAAATATATAGTAAAGATTTTTCCAAACATTTATGTCAATAGAATTAAGTGTAATATATACATATCTAAATCATAAACAATCTATAAAGGCAGAATCTTGCCTAAATATATGGAAAAGATTTTTATAGATATTTATATCAATAGACTTAGGCTAATATATATATATTGAGTAGGTCTTTGGTGCACCCAGCACAAAATAAGTTTATTGTGCACTTCCCAATTTAATTTTGGAATAACATATATAATAAGAGCTGCATTTGGATAGCATACAACTGTTGGTGGCTTGGTGGTTTGGGTCTTACTTGTGTGCCCTAAGCCTCAGGCAACGCGAAACTTTTTTTTTTTCCCCTTTTGATTCAAACTAATATATATATATATATATATATATACACATGGGTTTGAACCCCAACTTCTCCAATTTTTTTCTATATATGTTCGTATATTATTATTAGTATTAATACATTGTGCCGCATTTTATGTTATAATATAAAGTGGTGGTCTGGTGGATAAACAGTTGCTTGCACTTGTAGTGGCTTGGGTTCGAGCCCTTTAAGCATTTTTTATATTATTTTAGACAACGTAATATATTATTTAAAAAAATTATATATTATTCAGAAAAATGTGTATACCTGTAACATAATATATACCATTACACAACATAAAAAGAGTTAAAAACATATAATTATAACGTATACTATCATGCAATATAATGTATACTGTTACACAATATAATATATAATATTATTAAACAACATAAAAAGAGGTAAAAACAACACAAAAGCAGAGTTCGAACACTTGGCCTCCACACACCTCAAAGCTTCTAGAGGTAAAGTGAAGTCATTGCACCATATGGTGCTGTTGTGAATTTATCCTAACCCGGCCCTTATATATATCCTTAATTCAAAATTAAATAGGGGAGTACACAATAAGCCTATTATGTTTTGGGTGTACACAAATTTTTACCATATGTATTATATCAGAAACAATCTATGAGGGTAAAATCTTGCCTAAAAATATGTAAAAGAATTTTCCAAACATTTATGTCAATAGACTTAGATGCAATATATACATACCAAAATCAATTTATGAGGGAAGGATCTTGCCTAAATATATGACAGATTTTTCCAAACATTTATGCCAAATACACTTAGGCATAATATACATATATACCTAAATCAAAAGCAATCTATGAGGGTAGAATGTTGCCTAAATACATGGCAAACATTTACTTCAATAGACTTAGGTGTATTACATACATTACCTAAATAAATATAAAAAAAGAAAAAAAGAAAAAAACCTAAGCTATTGATAGCCGTGATATATGGGAGTCATATGCGGGTAGAATATTAGCTAAATATAGTAGATATATTCTAGTTACGTAACAAAGCTAGCAGAATATCTAATGAATATATTGAAATCGCCAAAATAATTATACAACATTGAATTAAAAGTGTGATTCCTACGTTTAGAAACTGCATTTGGGCGAGGAAAAACATAACTTTCTTTGTAGCTTTTATTTTATCATTAAGTAAGACGCCATATATATTTAGGGATTGTTTGATATAGCATACTGTGTCAAATTATTCAAACCATATCGTACTGAAAATTTTGATATATGAGAAATCTATACAATTATAGTACTAAAAAAATTTTCCATGCCAAATTTTATATCGGTATTGATATATACCATTACTCACCGTTGATTTCGCTACACCAAAATTTCTCGATATATCAAACTACCAAAATATATTAAAAAATGGTATACTGAAATAAAGAATACCAAAATAACAAAAAAACTTTCCGTCACGACAACATAAATGAACTTATGTAACACCTTAGTATTTACGTACATACAATGTTACTATAAACTTTGGGTAACACTTCATTGGTTGTTAACTTTTTCAGTGTTGCCTAAAATCGAAAGTAACACTTTTGATGTATCTTTAGTCACACTTTTCATAAGTGTTACATTAGATTTTAAATTTTAATATTTTTTTGTAACACTAAAAAATGTTACATATAACACTTTATGTAACACTTTTTTTTTTAAAAAAAAAAAGAAAAAAGAAAAAAATTGAATGTTCACCATTGCTGGATTTCATTTTTCCATGTTGGAAGCTTGCACGACCTTAACTACAAAGGCCGAAATACTAAGGGGATGTTTGCTTGGGGTTTGTCAAACCCATAATCAGTTTGGCCAACCCCAAGTGATGTTTGTTTGGCCAAGCCACGATATTAGGGTTTGGTGGGGGGACATCAATCACAAATTAAAAAATTATTTTAATTATTCTCCCAATCATTAATAACTACCTCTTACTCATATTACATCACATTTCACAATTAATAATTAAATTTCCCACCCAATCAAACATCACTCTTTAACATCCCAAGCCATTAACTCCAGCCACTTCCCCCAGCCCAGCCACCCCAGCCCCAAGCAAACATCCCCTAAGTTATAATAATTATTTTATTTATTTTACATGAATAACTATATATGCACGAATATTTGTTGTAACATCAATAGATCACTCTCAAAATTAAACTCCATCAAACTACTATCTAACTTCATTTTATATAGTTTATTTTATTTGATACAAAGTTTTTATTAATTATCTTGTTCCAATTTTGTCCATATATTTATATATATAAATTTATTTTATATCTCACTATTTTTTTACATATAATTATTGTATAGAAAAATTAAGGCATTATCATCTGTTTTTATTACAATAGTTTTATGCATCTACTTGAACAGCTGCTATTGCCACCACAAAGAAAATTCTTTATTCATCACATTTATCTTTTACACAAAAATAACTCTTTGATTAGTTTATCTTCTTTTATATAATTTACTTGTGCCCGTTGTTAATATTGCCACCACACCCAACATTAAAAACTCTTACCATGAATGAATGCATGCAACCTGTTAAATATGTCTTTATTTTCTAGTAAGCTTGAAAATCATTCATCTCTTGAACTGCAATTTGACGAGACTAATAATAATTCAACAAAATCACATTAGGCTCCTCCAGTGCACCTTCCCCAAACTAATTTTGCTGAATCATAGAAATCAATGTTGGCTAAGTAGTTCGCAGCAATAGGTGGTCTCACTACGCCTCCATATATAGTTGCGATTACCCGAGAGATGTAGAGAAGATCTCTTATGGCTGTATGATCACCCTCCTCATGCGGATTTTGCTGATTTTGTAACTGATCATGTTGCTGCTTGAGATTTTGCATATGTTGATGTTGTTGGTGCATCATCCCCAACAATTTTTGTAACATTTGGGCTTGATGGCTATTGCCCAAATTCACAACATTAGCTCTATTATGCTCTTCGTCTGCCATTTATGCAATCAGATTTCTTCTTGTGATGCGACGTCCAACAGTAGCTTCTATTCAAGATGAAATAAAATTTGATTACTTGATCCTCGAGACTGAGTATGCATGTACAGCCTGAAATTCAACATAGAGAAAAGCACTAAATAATAATAAAATAAACAAAAATAAAACTAAACGTAAATAAATAACTAAAAATAGGACGTGTAAATTAAGACTGGATTATCTATCACAATATTAATGGTTTTGGCCGACCAATCACCAGCATGGCGCTAAAACCTTTTTGCTAGTTTTAGACTAGCTATACCGCAAGTGTATAGCGTAGCAACAGATAGCAGCGAGTAAGGTTGATCTCACATAGATCGAGGATTTCAAGACTATCAAGTACTGCAATCCAAATAACCCAATCTTATCTAGACAATCGAATAAAGAGGTTGTGATTATTAACTAACGATTAAACTACATTAATAAAATAAAATAATTAAAAAAAGCACCAACCATATCGAATATGAGATCATTGAATAACAAGAATATTGATATATCACCTGCTACTTTAGAATAATATATTGATGTATCAAATATACTCCTCATATTGATATATCACCTACTACTTTAGAATAATATATTTCATTGAAATAATGAGTAATGCATTTTCTTAAAGAATATTATTTTATTTTGAAAAAGAGTTTACTTTTTTATGGGAAAATGATAATTGTTGGAATTTGTCAAGGTGCAAAATGGGTGTGATTTTTCTTACTTTTTGTAGTTGAGCGAGATTTTAAAGTCTATTTTAGGCTGGTCACTCAACTCTCTTGAATCTGAAAGTTTTACCTATACTTGGAATTGGAAGATCTTTTTTTGGTACAGAAACAAGGGAATTCTTGATAGAAAAGGAAAAGAAATTGCTAAAGACAAATAATTGAATTAATTCTTTAACTCTAGCTAATACAACAAGAGTAAAAAAACAGCAATAGTACTTCTATTTATTAAAAATTTACACCACTTACGGATACAATTTTTTCTCCTAATCGAAGAACAAAGAAAACCCCTCTCCTCCTCCCAAGGTGGCTCGAACCCAGGATCCAAGGTCTAAGTAGTGAATGTTCTTGCCACTTGAGCTCTCACACTTCGTCCTTGCACCACTTAGGAAATTAACAATGACAACAGTAGATACATACTTGAAAGCCAATACAAGTATACATGTCATACATAAAATGAAAATTCATGACCACTTAATTCCAAAGTGGATAATGATGTTTAAATGGCTCGTTGCATATTATTATTATTATTGTTGTTGTTGTTGTTGTTATTACGAGACCAAAACTATTTTTTTTGGCCATTCTTCCTTTACCCACGTCTTACACACATGGCACCTTTATTAAACAAAGGGCGCAGACACATAACACTACACTAATCACTTCCTCCGACTCACACGTCACTAAAGTAACACCTTATATATATTAGGAGAAGGAAAAGCTTGTTTACTTAAGAGATCACTATATGGACTCAAACAAAGTCCAAGACAATGGTATCTTAGGCTTGATGAGTATATGCTGAAGGTTGGTTTTACAAGAAGCAAATATGATAGTTGTGTTTATTTTAGGAAGGAAGAAGATCAGTCTTACATATATTTACTGTTGTATGTAAATGACATGTTGTAGGTAAGTCAAACTATTATAGGCATTGAAAAGATAAAGAAGCTGTTGAAACATGATTTTGATATGAAGGACTTGGATGAAGCAAAGAGAATACTAGGTACAGACATAGATAGAAATAGGAAAGATGGGATACTATTTCTATCACAAAGGTCTTATCTTGAGAAAGTTTTGCAGAGATTCTTCATGCATCAATCAAAGAGTGTTTCAACACCATTAGCTCAACATTTCAGATTATCTTTGGAGCAGTGCCTAAGTCAACTCAAGATATAACTTATATGAGAAGAATTCCATATGCAAGTGTTGTTGGAAGTGTTATGTACTCCATGGTCTGCTACAGACCAGACTTAGCTCATGCCATGAGTGTAGTATCTAGGTTTATTGGAAATCCAGGAAAAGTTCATTGGGAGGTAAAGTGGATACTTAGATATATCAGAGGAACCATTTCTAATGGCTTATGTTTTAGAAGGCAAACTGAATTGAACACCATGCTGATGGGATTTGTGGATACAGATTATGCTTCTAATTTGGACACTAGGAAGTCTTTTACTGATATGTGTTTACTCTCTTTGGGACTATAGTTAGTTGGAGATCAACACATCAATCAGTGGTTGTTCTCTCAACAACAGAGTCTGAATATGTGGCTTTAACAGAAGCTATCAAGGAAGCTCAGTGGCTCAAAGGGATAATTAAAGAGTTTGGTTTGGATCAAAGAAGAGTGACAGTATTTTGTGATAATCAAAGTGCAATACACTTGTCAAAATATCAAGGCTTTCATGAGAAGACCAAGCACATAGATGTCAAGTTGCATTTTGTTTTTAAAGAGGATAGTAAAGGTGGCAAAGATCTACAAACATCAACCCGGCTGACTGTTTCACCAAAGCCTTGCCAAAAGCAAAATTTGATTTGTGTTTTGAATTGGTAAAGGTGTAGGTGAACAATTTGATAAAGTGAGAAGCATGTGGAGATAGAGCTTGCATTCAGTCTTGTAAATCTGCATTTTGGCTAAAGGTGGAGATTTATAGATGTTATTGGCTCAAAATGCATCTAAGTATGCTTAGAAGCCGGTATTAATAAGTAAGGCAACTTAGACATATCACATAAAAGTTCAAAGGTGAAAATTGGAGGGATGCATTCAAATCTAGATAGATCAAAGTCATTTGGATTCGAACCCGGGCCATTTGTTCATAGCCGAACAAGTTGTGCAGCAGTTGTAACAGTTTTCAATTTGTTAGCTTCTGGAGTGTGCTATTTCATCTTAACTACTCTTCTTTGTTATTCTGAATGATGTAGAGAGAGAATACACATTTTCTTGGATGTACTTGGTAGCATGAGAGAGCTAGAGAATACACATAGATGATTAGAGTGAGTGATCAATTGCATGATCTTGGAGTAGATAGATTGATCAGCTCTTGTCATTGTTACTGTGGTTTCTTGTACTGAATTTCCTGATTGGATTAATGAGATTGAATGTGGTTGGAGCTCCGTGGATGTAGGATCAATTCATGATCGAAACCACGTTGATTATTTGAGTGTTGATTTCCATTTCTGTATTTTGAAGTCTGTTTCATTAAGTTCACAAACACTAATTGTTTAATATATTGTCAAGGTGATTTTGTGGCTGTTTTGTGGAGTTATGAGGTCTAATTCATAACATTTTGCTACAACAAAAATATGGATAATTAGGTACTGTACCCCATATGAACTACCCATATCTCAGGTATGTGTGAAACTAACCAAAATGGTTGAAAATCCTCAAACCAATATCGAAAACTAAAAAATGGCCCACCAGTCTAAATATGGGTACATTAACTTTTAGCTAGGTTATAACCACATACGCAAATTTCCCAAACGACTGTAGAAATTTCGGTAAGCTTGACTAACCAAACGGTATATGTATGTAATGAGTTTCTGTCATTATTTCACAGCAATTTCGGCCAAACTTTGGTAAACTTCATTTCGGTATGCTTAGTGTATTTTGTTGTAATTTTGCTGGAATTCAGACGAAATTTCGTTTAAATTTCGATTAATTTCATTTTTTTCCTAAACTTAAAGAAGAGAAAACAAAAAGTGCTTCATTTGTTGCTTGGACTGTTGTTCGGTAATGAGTAATGAGTTATGGGCCTTCTATAAATTAGTTTATTTGCTCAAAAAACCACACGAATCGATCCTTTTAAAATTGAAAATACGAAGCCTATAGAAGTCTCATTAGTTAATTTCTTGTCCTGTCATTTGTCAGTACACCGCCATTCTTTTTTTTTTTTTTTCTTTATTAAAACACTGATCTTATAATTTAGAATGTTAAATATAAAGAAAAGGTATTGCAGTGGTGGCACTTGTATTTTGTTTAGATATTTTTTTCAGTGTTATGTATTCTAATTTTTAAAAACTTACGAGCTTTACGTGATAAATTAGTCGGTATTGCTTAATTAGATAAAATGATATTCGTTCTATTTGAACCTCGTTGGTCATCATTTTGTACTAATAAGTAGTAATGTTTTAGGTCATCATTTTATACTATTAAGTCTAAAGTTTTAGGCTTAGTTTTATCCCACCTCTTTAGGCAATATTGAATGAATTATATATTAATTAATAAATTAGTGTGTAAATGTAAATGTAAATTAAAATAATATTAGTTTTTAATCTTACATCTACATGTTAAATTTAACGGAGTATATTCTATTTATAAGTTGTGTGTGAAAAGGTAAATAAAGTGGTAAAAAGTACGTGAAAAAATAGATTGATTTTTCGGACATCCTTAAACAAACACACCCATAATTTATTTACTCTGCACTTGGGTATTTCTTTTATCAGCAGTAGAACCCACCCGACTAAGGGGGTACTTGTAATTGCTTCAACTTTTGGAAAAATGATTTTATAAGGTAATAATTTTTAAGGTTAATTGCAGCAACCCCACCAAACTATCAGCGTTTTTGCACATAAACCACTAAACTTTTTTTGTGGCATCGATTCATATAAACTATACGGGTTTTGTAGATAAACCACCAAACTTATTTTTCGATCGGCAGATAAACCACCAAACTTATTTTTCGATCATTTTTTGTCAAAATTTCGCACGTGACACTTGCGCGTGATAAACCTTTAATGGTTTTTTGTACAAACAACCTTTTTTGTATGCCAAAAGTGTGAAATTCTTTCACACCTTTCTTTTCCATAACAATTTCTTTGAATCATCAATAGTTCTCTCTCCAATATCTAGAACCTCCCTTGTTGAAGATGGGCGGATCCTCTACCTACTGAAAAGCGTGTTTGAATAAAAAAAGCCCCTAAAATTGTATAACATGCAAGTCACATGTGGAATTCTAACGAAAATTGACTGAAAAATAAGTTCGGTGGTGTATCTGTCAAAACTCGTATAGTTTACATGTGATACTTATGCCTCTTAATCTCAGCCATTCATTTTATTTGATTAACAAGATTAACAGTTGCATGCACATGCACATGCATACTTATGAGAAGCATATGCAAGGACTGTTAAGAAAAGATGTTAAGACTGCAAGCTGAAACAGGGTAGTTAGGAAGCAGTTTTGTATACACTTTCTTGCTGCATTTTCATTCATTATATATTGTAACTTGTTAGAAAATAAAGCACGCAAATACATATACACGTATATGGGGAATTGATATATACCTCAATTGAATGCAGCGAAAACATATCTGATCAATTCACCAAACGATGGATCTTACTTGGTCGTCTACAAGCCTGTCCTAACGAACACTACCAGAGCGTCCGCCGTTTACTACACACCTTAGACTCTTGGAGGAATCCGGTGATACTCCAAGAATTAGAACGAAAAGGAAAAGGGAGAAGTTGTATTTTTTGTGTGTGTTTTTTGTACCCTACGAATATCAGATATATCCGTATTTATACTGGTACTGAAGAGTTCTCTCTCCTATTTTAGATAGGATCTCTATCCATATTGGAAATATATTTGATAAGATATCAAATATCTAATCAGATATAAATCCCAACAATATTGGGATCCAACAGATTTGGATGCAACCAACATCTCCCACTCATACAAATCTGATCCGACTTATTCGAATCAAAGACTCCACAATTCTCATCATCACATCTCTTCTTTCATACAAAGAATAAGGCGAGCGACCAAGCAAGAACAGAATGGAACAAAGTGAGAAGAGTTATATTAAGTTATCACCTAACTAACATAACTCTTCGACTCAGGAGACTCGTTGTGTACCCTAAACTATGTGGTTGCACGGGACCAAACATCTCTGACCCCTCTTATGCACATAGAGCATGTTTGACCCCTAATTTGTATCTATGCTCATGACTATCAAAACTATTTCGACTTAGTCGGCCGGCCTATGAGCTATAGTACGCAAGTGCATTACCAGCTTAGTTTTTCCTTGACCCCTTATGCCAATCTGCTTGGACTTGATAGCTTTCTTAGTCATGCTCCGACAGACCATATTAATCATGGCCATTGAATACATGCTAAAGTAGCGTCATCAAGCTTACACTTCATGACAAAGTCCAAAGTCCCAAAGGGCACAAAATCACTATAAGAGCTCACAAAGTGACGAAGCAGGGATCTGTTCGGTCACTCCTCTTACTAAGGTCGTCATAAAGCACATGTAGTATGAATACATGATATGATGGAGCTCCCACTCAAATTTGGGCATGTCACGCTCTAAACATCATACGAATCTTAGTCCAGACGCTCTTCTAGCGTCTGACCTGCGTACCGCTAGAAATTTGTCTCCAACACAACTTTGGATTATTCGCACACTCGACTATTAGGAGACTTTTATGAAGTTAAGACATTCTTCATAATCGATCAGGTATGATCTCATACTGGCCTCTTGTCAAGGCGACTATGGGCAACAACCTTTAGTGTTGTTCCTTTCACAAAGGTGATCACTTGCAAGTAAGTGTTTGATCCACCAATCTCCTCTTGCTTGCTTACCAAAGCGCCAGGGTGATTTCCCGTGTGAGTGGGACAATCCAAGCCTTGTGACATATCACATATAATAAACATAGTACTTCTAACATATAATAAGGGCACATCACATTGATAAATAAAATTGTTCATACAGGCTAAAAGAATTTAAATTCTACGAAGTCTCATATTCTTAACATGCCTTTGAAATACATCTTTACTCAAAGGCTTACTGAAAGGATCAACTATCATTTCACCAGTGGGAACGTGCCTGAGAACCACTTGCCCCTGCGCAATATTATCTCGGATGAAATGGTATCCAGTGTCAATATGTTTGGTCCTCCCATGATACTTGGTGTCCTTAGCATATGCTAATGCAGCTGTGTTGTCACAAAGGACAACTACTGCATCATCTATGTACGCCGTAATGCGCATAGTCTGGAGAAATCTTCTCAACCGGATAGCCTCTTGAACTGCAGATGTACAAACGTGATAAAGATATACAAGGCTTCTTCTTGCTACACTAAGTGATAGCAGCACCACCCAACAAGAATGCATATCCTGATGTGGATTTACGTTCATCTCTATCCACTGATCCATCAGCATCGCTATAACCAAGTAACTTCAGACTACCACCGTGATAGCACAAAGCTAAATCACTTGTCCCCTTTAAATATCTAAGTATATCCTTTTGACTGCAGCCCAGTGAGTCCGTCCGGGATTACTTTGATACTTACTCACCATCCCAACTGCAAAGCATAGGTCTGGTCAAGTCACATCATTGCTTGCATCAAACTCCCTACTGCGCTCGCATAAGGAACTTTAGCCATGCTTTCTTTTTCATCATCTGTCTTTGGGCATAAATCTTTGCTAAGAACATAATTCTTTTCCATAGGCGTGTCAACGGGTTTAGCATTATGCATAAGGAATCACTCCAGAATCCTCCTAATATAAGTCTCTTGAGACAAAGTTAAGAGTCTCTTTGAGCGATCTCGGTGTATCTTAACACCAAGTATGTATTCTGCCTCTCCCATGTCTTTCATCTCAAAAGTAAATGACAGTCACTGCTGAGTGGCGACAATCATCCCCGTGTCATTACCAGCCAATAAAATGTCATCCACATACAATGAGAGAATTGTGAAAATTTTCTCATCCCTTTTGACATACACACAGTGATCTTCCTCAACCATCATAAAACCTATCGAGGTGATATCTTGATGAAATCGAAGGTACCACTGTCTGGATGATTGTTTCAGTCCATAAATGGAACACTTTAAGTGGCACACTTTGCGCTCTTGTCCCTTTACCTAAAAACCCTTAGGTTGATCCATATAGATCTCATCACCCAGTTCACCATTGAGAAATTATGTCTTTACATTCATTTGGAACAGTTCTAAATCAAGGAAGGCGACAATTGCTAAAATAAGACAGATAGAGGCAAACCTCACCACTAGGGATAATCTCTCTTCATTGTCCACACCTTCTTTTTGGGTAAAGCCTTTCGCCACCAGGTGAGCTTTGTACTTGTCTATCGAGCCATCTGCTTTTCACTTGACTTTGAGAACCCATTTTTTCCCAATTGTCTTGCGTCTAGATAGTAGATCGACTAGCTCCCAAACTTGGTCCTTAGCCATCGAACTCATCTCTTCCTCCATAGAACTTATCCACTCTTTAGCATTTGGAGAAGTTACAGCCTCTTCATAAGTGGCTGGCTCATCAACATCGACAGTTGCGCACATGAAAGATTCCTCCTCAAGTTTAAAAAGTCTTCAGGGTACCGTTCCACTCTTGCTCCATCGCAACTCTAGATCTTGAGAGTCTTAATGCAATGGATTTCTCCCATTGACTCTAAGATCGCTCTCATTATTCCTTTCGATTGCTGGATTTGGTTGTGAAACCTCATCCTCGCCAGGAATTCCAGCTTTATCTTCGGGATCTTGTAACTCATACAGTTTAAGATCTCCTTTAACTTATCCAATTGTTGGAAATTCCTCCTCAAGGAAATTGACATCGCGGCGACTCAATTTTTGTCATTCCCCCGTCAGGATGTTCACCATACATCACATAACCTTTTGAACGGTCACAATATCTTATAAAGATATGTTTGACTGCTCTAGGACCAAGTTTCCCATGCTTATGAGAAGTATTATGAGCAAACCCAGCTGACCCCCAAGGGCGCAAGCCTTCTAAGTTAGGCTTTCATTCATGCCACAACTCATAATGCGTCGAAGGAACTAACTTAGACGACACATGGTTCAATATATAGGCAACATTTAAAATTGCGTCTCCCCAAAAGGGTATTGGTAGATTTGCTTGCGCCATCATAGATCTGGCCATGTCCAAAAGTGTCATATTCCTCCTCTCAGCAACACCATTTTGTTGCGGAGTGTATAGAATTGACAGTTGTCTAATTATCCATTTTTCCTCACAGTATTATCTGAACTGATCAGACAAGAATTCTCACCCTCTATCAGTGCATAAAGTTTTAAGTTTCCTATCTCTTTGGTTCTCAACCTCCGCTAAGAATCGCTTAAAGCAATCAAGCGCTTCTGAGCAGTGAGATAGGAGATACACTAAACCGTAGCGCAAATAATAAATGTGAGGAAATAGGATGCATCGTGTCGTGCCTTCACATTTACAGATCCGCGTATGTCTGAGTGAACTAACTCTAGAGCTTGAGTAACTCTCTTTGCCTTTCCAAAAGGCTTCCGGAAGGCTTTTCCTGCCAGACATGGTTCGCACACAGGAAGGTTGACTTTAGCAAGATTGCCTAAAAGACCTTCTCAAGTTAACCTATTCATCCTTTCACGTCCTATGTGTCCTAACCTTGCATGTCATTTAATAGAATCATTCATAATATCAACAGACGAAGAAACAAAAGAAGTGCATGCAATAGATAAATCCAACATGAAAAATCCATTGTTCATATGACCTATGCCATAAAGGTTGTTGTCGAGAAAAATGGATAACATAGTCTTTTCAAACAGGAAAGAAAAATCTTAACTCGAAAGTGTTGAAACTGAAAGTAAATTACACTAGCACATCACTAAAGAGCAGCTTGCGCCTAGTGCTAAGTTTGAATTGGTATGACCCAACTCCTACAGCCTTTTCTTGTGCGTCATTTCCCATAGCAATGTACTGGTTTCCCGCTGGTACTCGATGATAATCTACAAATCCTGCTCTATCTCTTGTCACGTGTTTGGTTGCTCCCGAATCTACAATCCAACCATGGAGAGAGTTAGCAATGAACACATGTGAGCAAACAAATAAATTAGAAGAGCTAGGATCAGGTCTTACCTTCTTTGGGTCATTACAATTACGAGCAAAGTGACCCGGCTTTCCACAGTTATAGCAATTGTCTTTCTTCTTTCCGTCCTTTTTACCACGGTAACTCTTTTTAGCCTTTTCACCTTGTGGGCCCAATTTTTGGTTTTTTGGCATTTCTTTGTCCTGCATCTTTTTGCTTTTTCCAATGGTTGCCTTTGTTAGGCTTGTGTTGCCTAGCATGTGCGACGAAAGCAGTTGCTTGTGCTCGTTCCACCTCTCGACGATCAGCCTCAAGTCTAAGATGACTGGCGACGCTGTCAAATGTCTGGATTTGCTCGTTATGTGTGCGCACAAGTTTAACGTGTCCCTAAGTCTGCTCAGGTAGCAACCTTAGGACTGCCAAAATTTGTCGTTCATCGGTGAGTTCATTTCCAGTGTTTTGAAGCTCTCGAATCATGTCTTTCATGATATCAAGATGCTGGCCCATAGTATGCTTTGGGTCAAGTACGACTGGTTAAACTTAAGGGTAAGAACCCTTAATCTCGTTGCCGAGGTAGTGTCGTACATGACCTTTAAGCCTTCCCAAAGCTCTTTAGCTGTAGGAAACGTCTCGAACTCATGAATCAGATGATCCTGCATGCAGCTCAGCATAGTAAAGCGCTGGGAATGATCTTGATTCACCCATTTGTTGTACGCGTCCAATTCGCGACGATATTGGGCAATTTGTCCATTCTCTGGCTTAACAGGCATAGCCATAGTAGTGGTGAGATGGTCAAGGACATTCATATGGTGTAGCAAAAATTGGATCTCACTGTGCCACATGGCATAGTTCTAGCCATCTAATTTTCCAGAGCCGTAAAGATCAGAAAAAACTACTTGAACATCCATTTCTGTTATTATGCGCAAAATGATAGAAGCTTGTCTATTAAAGATTTTTATTCGGGTCCAAATAAAATTTTATTATCTCTCACAGGTGAATGGGATAAAAAAATTCGCCACATAGGCTCATAATCATCTCCTACTCAATTGAAGACGATAATAAAAAATTAAATGATCTCGAATAAAAAAAATTGACCATCTAAGAAACATGCATAAAAAAAAAAACAGGAGATGTCATTGAACTATGATGGTAAATACGAAACTAAATGGCCTTAAAAAATTGGCCCCTCTAATACATATGCCCTAGTAAGAAACGAAAAATTACAAATTACAAATTTCGTTCCTACTACATGAATCTACAAAAAAAAATTATATATGTGCATCGTCTTACCACCATCGTCATTAACCATCTCACACAAACATAAATCAACATCACGTAATTAAAATACGCAAACAATAAATTCAAATGAAATAATGCACGTAATTAATTAAAAAACTTAATTAAGCGGCCTAGCCCAATTTTTTTTTTTATTATTATTATGCAGCCCATAATTGAATGGGCAGCCCATTTTCTTCTTGAAGAAAAAAACTGAAGCAGCCATGCTCCCTCTAATAAAGCCCAGCCAGATTATGGCCACAGGCCCAATATATTCTGGCCCAGCCAGATTAAGGTCACATGCCCAATATATTCTAGCCTAGCCAGATTAAATAGAATCACCTAGCCCATAAAAAATAATTGTAGCCCATGAAATTCAGGCCCAATCCATTCGAGCCTAATCAAAAACAGATCAGCCCCCGAAACCCTAGTCCAGGCCGTCGTCGTCGGCGCCGCAACCGCCGCCGGAGTTCGCGCAGCTGAACGCAGCAGCACGCAGCGAAGCAAAAGCAGCGCAACGCCGCCGTCGCCGCCACCGCTGCAGCCGTCGGAGTTCGCGCAGCAGAAGCAGCGCAGCAACCGTCGTCGCGATCGGACCGTTCACACAGCCTCGCACCCCGTCGAGCCTAGCCGGACTCCGCCGCCGCCGCTGCCTTGTTTTCATCTATTAATTGTGCATGTTTCACCGACTGGATCGTTTTTGTAAGAGTTTCTTTTTTAAAAAAATCTGGAATCAAGCAACAGTTTCACTGTTGATGAAAACTAGCTTTACGTCTTAATTGATTTCTATAGTCATATAATGATTTAATCCAGAAAAAACTTCCCAATTGAATAAAAAAAGGGAACAGGAAATTAACAATAACATAGGCGAGAACGAGTCAATACTCGCTTTGATACCACTGTTAGAAAATAAAGCACGCAAATACATATACACGTATATAGGTAATCGATATATATACCTCAACTGAATGCAGCAGAAATATATCTGATCAATTCACCAAATGATGGATCTTACTTGGTCGTCTATAAGCCCGTCCTAACGAACACTACCAGAGCGTCCACCGGTTACTACATACTTTAGACTCTTGGAGAAATCCGGTGATACTCCAAGAATTAGAACGAAAGGGAAAAGGGAGAAGTTGTATTTTCTGTATGTGTTTTTCGTACCCTACGAATGTCAGATATATCCGTATTTATACTGGTATTGGAGAGATCTCTCTCCTATTTTGGATAGGATCTATCCCTGTTGGAAATATATCTGATAAGATATCAAATATCTAATCAGATATATATCCCAACAATATTGGGATCCAACAGATTTGGATGCAACCAACATAACTCTTGTAACCAACATATGTTCTTAGATAGATAGATAGATAGATAGATAGATAGATAGATAGATAGATAGATAGATAGATAGATAGATAGATAGATAGATAGATAGGTAGGTAGGTAGGTAGGTAGAGAGAGAGAGAGAGAGAGAGAGAGAGAGAGTGATCATAATAGAGATCGTGAGAGAGCTAGAGAAACAGGGTGAAAAGCAGATCAAAGAGCTTGGAAAGTTAGCTTCTCAGGTTATCGTTTTCTGATTTCTTGTAGCTTGTAACACCATAATTCATAGTGAATGTTCTTTGGCTATTCTTCCCGTGGATGTAGGTTAATTAACCGAACCACGTATATATTGTGTCGATTTTATATTACTTTTTATTGAATTAGTTTGGTACTCTACGATTAGTCGTTGGGTGTTAAATTCTTGTTGCAATTACTTGCATAGTTAACAAGTGGCGTCGTCTGTGGGAAGGGGTGAGTAAAGACGCATTGCAAGTGTTTGTGTAATTGTCTGGTCAAGTTTTTCTTTTCATATTGTACCTATTGTTCAAGAATGCCATCTGTTGAGTATGATGTGGAGAAATTATCCAGGATAAACAATTTTGCCCTTTGGAAGATTAAAATACAAGCCTTGCTGGTGCAGCAGGGGCTTGGGGGAACCTTGAAAGGTGTTAAAAGGTTACCACGAAAAACTAACAGAAGCACAGAAAAATGAATTGCTTGAAAAAACACATAGTGCCATCACTTGCTTGACAGATAAGGTTCTAAGAGAGGTTGCTAAGGAGAAGACAACAAAGGAGGCCCGGGCAAAGCTTGCCAACTTGTATATGACAAAGTCTTCGGCCAATAGGTTGTACATTAAGCAGAAGATTTACTCTTATCATTTTTCTGATCAAAGGGGATTGATGACCAGCTAGATGACTTCAATAAGTCACTTGATGATCTAGAAAATATAGGACTGAAAATGGAAGATGAGGATAAGGCCATTATCCTCTTGAATGCATTGCCAAAATCCTTGAACATCTCAAGGACGCCATGTTATATGGCAGAGAGAATTCAATCACCTTGAGTGAAGTTCAGAATGCTCTAAAGGCTAAAGAATTACAGAAGGTGGTGGAGGGAAAGCAAGCCCCAAAAGGAGAAGGATTGAGCATAATAAAAGGAAAATTCAAGAATTTCAAGAAGGCAAATCCACAAGACAATCCTCAAAAGATTCAATCACGTGAAAGGAAAAAAGACTAGACAGTGCCACCATTGCAAAAGACTTAGGCATTTGAAAAGGATTGTTTTGACTGTAAAAGGAAACAAGCAAACAAGGAACAAAAAATTAATACTCTGGATTTAGCATAAGATCAGACTGAAGCAGAGGTGTTAAATATTACTGATAAGGGTGTTGAAAGTTCTTGGATCTTGGACTCGGGTTGTAGTTTCCACATTAGTCCACAGAGAAACTGGTTTGAGAATTATCAAGAAAGAAACATGGGATCAGTAATGTTAGAAAATGATCAAATAGTTGTTGTTAAAGGGGTTGGATATATCAGATTGAGAATGCATGACGGTCAGGTGAGGGTCTTATCAGATGTGAGATACATTCCAAAGCTGAAAAGAAATCTGGTGAGCTTGGGAACTCTTGAAAGAAGAGGATGCAATCTTAAGTCTCAAGATGGATAGTTACATATGATAAAGAACAAGACCATTGTTATGAAAGGCATGAGGAAATCCAGTTTTTATTATCTCATTGCAGACACACTTGTGGGTGAATTTGCAGCAGTTGAAGAAGAACACTCTATGATATGGCATAGAAGGTTAGGTCACATCAGTGAGAATGGTTTAACAGCACTTCAGAAACAAGATTTGATCACATGTGGACAGAAAGTAAAAACTGGAACATGTGAAGAGTGTATACTTGGGAAAAGCAAAAGAAATCCATTTCCTGCAGGGAAACACTCATCACATAAGCCTCTTGAATATGCTTATTCTGATCTATGGGGTCCAGCAAGGGAAAATTCTCTTGGAGGAGGAAGATATTTTCACATCATCATTGATGATTTCTCTAGAAAACTATGGGTTTATATTTTGAAGAACAAATTAGATGCCTTTGTTAAGTTCAAATTTTTGGTGCAAAGAGGTTGAATTTGAGAAAGGCACTTCACTCAGATGTTTGAGAATAGACAAAATGGCTTAGAGTTCTTGTCTGATGAATTTCAGCTGTTCTGCAAAGAAAAAGGAATCAAGAGGCATAGGATTGTTCCTGCAACTCCACATAAAATGGAGTTGCTGAGAGGATGGACAGAACTATACTTGAGAGTGTTGGGTGTATGTTGCTTTATTTTTGTACGCCAAAGAGGTTTTGGGGAGAAGTTGTCATTACAGCAGCTTATTTGATAAATACGAGTCCATCTGCAGCAATAGATTTTGCAACTCCAGATGAGAGGTAGTTCATCCATCAAATTACAATGATCTGAAGATGTTTAGATGCCAAGCCTATGCACACATCAAACAAGACAAGTTGGAAGTTAGAGCATGGAATTGTGTTATGCTTGGATACCAAAGAGGTGTAAAAGGTTATAGGTTGTGGTGTTATGAGCCTGGATATGATAAAGTAATCATTAGCAAGGATGTTAAGTTCTGTGAGGTTAAAATGCCTTTCCTTGATAAGAAAAGAGATAAACAGAGATTCCATACTGACTCAGACACATCCAAATCACAGGTAAAGGTGGAGCAAATCGATGGTGATCTAGAAACCAGATCAGAAGGTGTAAGGGAAGATGAAGGCATTGAGCATCAAGATGGCAACAGTGATAGGTATCAGCTGGTTAGAGACAGAGGGAAAAGGGTTATTAAACCCTCTACAAGATATGAAGAAGAATATCTCATGGCTTATGCTCTGAATGTAGCTGAGGGAACTGATTGCCAAGAACCAAATGATTTTTCCAAAGCAATGAAGAGCAACGAGAAAGATCAGTGGATATTAGCTATGAGAGAGGAGTTAGTTTCTTTAGAAAGGAATAACACATGGGTGTTAGTTGGCAAACTAGTGAAGCAAAAGTCTGTAAGTTGTAAGTGTATTTTTAAGAGAAAATTTGAGATGTCAAATGAAATGGAGAATGTTAGTGAAGAACAACTCAGAAACACACAACTCTTAAGAATCTGGAAATGTATGAAGAAAAACAATCTGAATTCAAACACACAATTCGGCCAGAGTTGTGACCGAACTGGACTTGCGCAGAACGGGAAATGGAAATGGATCAAACACCAATTTAACGTGGTTCGTTCAAGATGAACTACATCCACGGAGGCAAGACACACCCCAATCCACTAAGAAATCCAATCAATTACAGAGAATACACTCAAGAAATGAAATGCCCAATTCTGTTGACAAATTAGGGCACGAACGCTCAATCTAAAAAATACTCTCTCTAATCTAAGAACCAGGGAAATTGCTCAACGTAGTGATCTTCTCCTCAATGAGAGCTTTACAATGATATAAGGATTGAAGCTCGAATGCAACTGTACAGAAAGTTCTAACTGAAAGAAGTTGAGCTCAGCTACCGGACAAATGTGACGGTTTTCTTCGTCACAATTCTGCAACTGCCTCTGTCACAAACGACGGTTATCCTCAACTGCCTCGAACCCGGTTTATTCTGAACAGCTTGTCTTCTTGATGCTGAAACCCGGTTCATTCCTCCGGTTCTTCAATTCCTGATTCCGGTTCCGCATTCCCAACACTCCATTTTACAAAGTATAGCTCACTTGATGATATTGAACATCACCTCACAAATCTCCACCTCAATGAATCAAGTGTGCCTCTTCCTGCCTAATCACTGCCTTTCTGTTAATGCTCCTCATGACATTGCTCAAGCTGCAGCAAGCTCGAGCAATGCTTCACTTTGTTCCCAGGTACACCCTTAGTAAGAAAATCAGCAAGGTTATGCAATGTGTGTACCTTCTTCACTTCTACAGAACCAGAATCAATGATATCTCTAGCAAAATGCAACCTCACATCAATATGCTTTGACCTTTCATGAAATGCTTGGTGTTTCACAAGGTGTAGAGCACTTTGATTATCACAGTAGATTGCCACACACTTTTGCTTGATGTCCAAATCTCTCAAAATCCCTTTAAGCCAGATTGCTTCTTTAATAGCTTCAGTGAGAGAAATATATTCTGCTTCTGTTGTTGACAGTGCTACAACTGGTTGTTGTACACTTCTCCAGCTGATGGCTGTTCCAAATAAGGTAAACACAAATCCAGAAATAGATTTCCTTGTGTCTATGTTTGCTGCAAAATCAGAATCAGCAAATCCCTCCAATGCAACAGTGCTTCCATCCACTTTCTTCTCAAACTTCAGTGACAAGTTCACTGATCCCTTCAAATACCTCATCACATGTTTCAAAGCTTCCCAATGCTCAACTCCTGGGTTTGACATGAACCTGCTTACTAAAGACACAGCATAGGCCAAGTCAGGCCTACTACAAATCATCCCATACATGAGACTTCCAACTCCACTTGCATAAGGAATATTGCTCATATGTATGATTTCCTCTTCAGTCTTTGGGCATTGTTCTTTGGAGAGTTTCTTCTGTAGATTAACTGGAGTGGAGAGAGGTTTGGCTTCATGCATATGAAACCTCTCCAAAACCTTCTGTAAATATTGCTTCTGAGATAACCAAAGCACTCCAGCTTCTCTGTTTCTTAGAATGTTCATGCCCAAAATCTTCTTGGCATCTCCCAGATCTTTCATGTCAAATTCAGTGTTAAGTCTGTCCTTCAGCCATTGTACCCTCTTCTTGTTCTTGCTGGCAATTAGCATATCATCCACATATAACAGAAGAAAGACTTTATCTTGCTTTGAACCCTTGTTGAAGTAAACACAACTATCATACAGACTTCTTACAAAGCCAACACTGATCATGAAGTCATTGAACCTCTTATTCCACTGTCTTGGACTTTGTTTAAGTCCATATAGTGACTTCTTCAGCAAACAAACTTTGTCTTCTTGTTCAGGAACAACAAAGCCTTCTGGCTGTTTCATATATATGTTCTCATTGAGTTCTCCATGTAAGAATGCTGTTTTTACATCCAGTTGCTGTAATTCCATGTCCTCTTGAGTAACCTTTGATAAAAGCAACCTGATTGAGCAATGCTTTACTACTGGAGAGAATACTTCATTAAAATCAATCCCTTCTCTTTGTGTAAAGCCCCTGGCCACCAATCTTGCTTTAAATCTCACCTGTTTGGATCCTGCAGTCTCTAGTTTCTTCTTGTATATCCATTTAGAGCTCACAAGTTTCTGACCTCTTGGTTTATCCACCAATATCCAGGTCTCATTCTTATCCAGAGACTCCATCTCTTCAATCATTGCCTGAATCCAGTGTTCACCTTCTTCACAGTCTAGTGCTTCTTTAAAACTACTAGGCTCTTGTGATTCCAAGTCTTCAGCAACACTCAAGGCATAGTAAACACTCCCTGCTTGACCATAGAAATCAGGTCTGTTGATTGTTCTTCTAGGCCTGTCCCTTCCAATGTTGTATTCTCTAACATTTTGTGAAGGTCCAGCTTGCACTTCTTCTTCAGATGATGAATCACTATCTTGTAGATTTTCTTGTGGTTGAGGTGTGTGATCATCTTCAGCAGGATGCTCCACCTGAATTGATATCTCTTCTGTCTCTTTAGCACCATCAAATTCTTCCTTAAAGCCTGTTGAAGTATAAGCCATCACATTCTATTTAAACTTTACATCTTTGCTTGTGATTATCTTCTAATTTCCCTTTTCTAGACACCACAATATGTAGCCCTTTATCCCATCTGGATATCCAAGAAATACACATCTTAGAGCTCTTGCATCTAACTTGTCTTGCTTGACATGGACAAAAGCAAGACAACCAAACACCCTTAAACCTTCATAACTTGGTTTCTGTCCACTCCACACCTCTTCAGGTGTTTTGAACCCAATCACTGATGAGGGTGTCCTGTTAATGAGATAACATGCTGTAGCAATGGTTTCACCTCAAAATACCTTTGGCAACCCAACATCCAACAGCATACACCTTACTCTTTCAAGAAGAGTCCTATTAAGCCTCTCAGCAACTCCATTCTGTTGAGGATTCATTGGGGCAGTCCTGTGTCTCTTGATTCCTCTTTCTTCACAGAAGTTTGTGAACTCAGTAGAGAGATATTCTAGTCCATTATCAGTCCTAAGGTGCTTCAGCTTCTTCCCTTTGACATTTTCCATTTGAATCAACCATGTTTTGAACTTATGAAAAGCATCACTCTTATTCTTCATCAACATGATCCACACCTTTCTACTGTAATCATCAATCAAAGACATGAAGTACCTTGCTCCACCATGAGTCTCTGTCCTTGCAGGACCCCATATGTCAGAGTGGACATAATCTAATGTCTCTTGAGTTGTGTGAACACCCTTTCCACATGGCAGTTTCTTGGATTTGCCCAAAGCACACTGATCACAGAACTCCAGGTTTTGATTTCCCATATTTCCAATTACTCCACTTCTTGACAGTTCCTTCAACCCCTTCTCTCCTATGTATCCAAGCCTCTTGTGCCATTTAACAAGCTCAGAACTGCTCAAGACCATATCCACACTCCCAACAACAGGTGAACCAATCAAGATAAACAACCCATTACGCTGTCTACCTTTAATCACCACTTTACCATGTTTAGTGATATGCAAGAAACCATCCACTGAGCTAAACTGACAGCCACTGGTTACCAAGGAGCCAAGAGATAGGAGATTTCTTTTAAGGCCAGGAACATATCTTACATTTGAGATGACTCTGACCACACCATCAAACATCCTTATGCTCACTGATCCAACTCCTTTGACCTTGCATGATTGGTCATTTCCCAGGAGAACATTTCCACCATCTTCTCTCTTCAGTTCATCAAACCATGACTGTTGTGGACACATATGAAAGGAGCAGCCTGTGTCCAAGACCCATTCCTTTACCATTCTTGATTCAGTGACATTCAATACCTCTGGAGGATCTTCTTGATGATCAATGGCAGCAGCTTCTGCCCCTTGATTTCCACCTTTCTTGTTTCTTTTTGGACAATCCTTCTTCAAGTGACCAGGCTGCTTGCATTTGAAGCATTTCCTCTTCTCAACCCATTCATTTCCCTTCTTTGGATTAGAGTCTCCTGCCTTGGGATCTTTAGCATTCTGTCCCTTCTTGCCTTGCCAAGATTTCTTGAATTTAACATTCAAACCTTCTCCTGATTGCACCATGCCTTTATCACCTTGAGTCTGGAAACATTTAGACCTCAGAGCCTTCACTATTCCATCATAAGATAGCTGCTCATCTCTCCCATACATCAAGGCATCCTTAAAGCTTTCCATGGATTTTGGAAGAATGTTTAACACCATCAATGCTTTATCATCCTCCTCCAATTTCACATCCAGGTCTTCCAATTCCTCAACCATCTTAATGAACTCATCAAGTTGATCAGAAATTTCCTTATCTTCAGTGATCTTGAAGGCCAACATCTTCTGCTTCAAGAACAGCTTGTTGGAAACTGACTTAGATTGATACAGATCTTCCAATCTCTTCCATGCTTCTGAGGAACTCTTGCATCTTGAGACCTCTCTCAAAGATTTATCACCCAAACACAGAAAGATAAGACTGAGGGCCTTCTTATCCACTGATGCAAACTTGGGTTTCTCACTTTCTTCCCACGAATCCAGAGGTATCAAAGCAAGATCAAGGCCATTGTGAACCAATACTGCATTCATCTTGATCTTCCACAGTGTGAAATCATTTCTTCCTGTAAACTTCTCAAAGTCCATCTTCATACCAGCCATTCCTTCCCTTCTTCAAGCTGTGAGAGTTGAATTCCCACAGACGGCGCCACTTGTTAGTGAAGAACAACTCAGAAACACACAACTCTTAAGAATCTGGAAATGTATGAAGAAAACAATCTGAATTCAAACACACAATTCGGCTAGAGTTGTGACCGAACTGGACTTGCGCAGAACAGGAAATAGAAATGGATCAAACACCAATTTAACGTGGTTCGTTCAAGATGAACTACATCCACGGAGGCAAGACACACCCCAATCCACTAAGAAATCCAATCAATTACAGAGAATACACTCAAGAAATGAAATGCCCAATTCTGTTGACAAATTAGGGCACGAACGCTCAATCTAAAAAATACTCTCTCTAATCTAAGAACCAGGGAAATTGCTCAACGTAGTGATCTTCTCCTCAATGAGAGCTTTACAATGATATAAGGATTGAAGCTCGAATGCAACTGTACAGAAAGTTCTAACTGAAAGAAGTTGAGCTCAGCTATCGGACAAATGTGACGGTTTTCTTCGTCACAATTCTGCAACTGCCTCTGTCACAAACGACGGTTATCCTCAACTGCCTTGAACCCGGTTTATTCTGAACAGCTTGTCTTCTTGATGCTGAAACCCGGTTCATTCCTCCGGTTCTTCACTTCCTGATTCCGGTTCCGCATTCCCAACACTCCATTTTACAAAGTATAGCTCACTTGATGATATTGAGCATCACCTCACAGAGAAAGTAAGGTTCAAGGCAAGACTGGTTGCTAGGGGTTTTACACACAAGGAGGGAATATATCATAATGAAGTGTTCTCCCCAGTTGTAAAACACTCATCAATAAGAATTTTGTTGGCTCTAGTAACTCAATTGGACGTAAATCTTGAACAGTTAGATGTCTAGACAACATTTCTTCATGGGAAGTTGAAGGAAACTATCTACATGACACAACCTGAGGGACATGTGTTGCCTGGAGATGAACATAAGGTGTGTTTGCTAAAGAAGTCTCTTTATGGGCTCAAGCAAAGCTCAAGGCAATGATAATTAAATTTGATGATAATTGCAAGATCATTGGTTTTGAAAAATCCAAATATGACAGTTGTGTCTATGTTAAGAAGGCTATGAAAGAAGCTTATGTTTATCTATTGTTGTATGTTGATGACATAGCAAGCAGTAGTTCTGAAGAAATACAGAAAGTGAAGAATGAGCTGCAAGCTACTTTTGACATGAAATTTTTGGGGAATGCAAAAGGTATCTTGGGGATGGACATCTTCAGAAATAGGAAAGATGGTGCCCTGTGGTTGTTGCCAGAAGATTACATATTGAAAGTTTTGAAAAGGTTCAACATGCATGAGTCAAGGATTCCACTGTCACACCATTTTAAGCTTTCAGAAATTCAAAAAGCCAAGAACAGAAGAAGAAGAAGAAGAAGAAGAAGAAGAAGAAGAAGAAGAAGAAGAAGAAGAAGAAGAAGAAGACAGAGATATGTTAAATGTGCCTTATGCAAGTGTTGTGGGTAATGTAATATACACTATGGTTTACACTAGGCCAGACATTGCTCATTCAGTTAGTGTGATTAGTAGATATATGGATGATCCTGGAAGGAATCATTGGGAAGCCTTAAAGTGGATTTTAAGATACTTAAAAGGTGTATCAGATTATGGTTTGTTGTTTAGGAGAAAGTCTTACTCTGGTCATGATTTTATTGTGGGATATGTTGACTGAAATTATGCAGCCAACATTGATACAAGAAAGTCTCAAACTGGGTATGTGTTTACTTTGTTCAATACAACAATCAGTTGGAGATCATCACTTCAGTCAGTATTAGCATTATCCACTACAGAGGCTGAATATATGGCACTCACAGATGCTGTTAAAGAAGCTATTTGGCTGAAAGGAATTTTATCACATTTTGGTTTGAATCAGAGTTCAATGAAAGTGTTTTGTGATTCTCAAAGTACTTTGCACTTAGCAAAGCATCAGGTCTTCCATTAGAGGTCAAAACACATAGATGTAAAACATCATTTTGTAATAAAATGTTGTTGAGAAGGGATTAGTGGAGATAGTGAAAATCGGAACTGAGCAGAATGCAGCTGATATGTTGACTAAAGCTCTATCTGCGCAAAAAATTAAGCATTGATTGGAGATAATCAATGTTGATGCATATCATGATGATGTTTCAAGTTGAGGATTGGAAGAAGTAAGAAACATGTTTGAACTATGGTGTTGTGTTTCACTTCGATTAGAGTCAAGGTGGAGATTTGTGATACTTATGCCTCTTAATCTCAACCATTCATTTTGCATTTGGTTAACAAAATTAACAGCTGCATGCACGTGAAATCTTATGAGAAGCACATGCAAGGAAAGCTGTTAAGAAAAGCTGTTAAAAATGCAAGCTGAAGCAGGGCAGTTAGGAAGCAATTTTGTATACATTTTCTTAAAGCATTTTCTTTCATTCTGTATTGTAACTCTTGTAACCAACATATGCTCTTAGATAGAGAGAGTGATCAATATACAGATTGTGAGTGAGCTAGAGAAACGGGGTGAAAAGCAGATCCCAGAGCTTGGAAAGTTAGCTTCTTAGGTGATCGTTTTTTTTATTTCTTGTAGCTTGTAACACCACAATTCATAGTGAATGTTCTTTGGTTGTTCTTCCTGTGGATATAGGTTAATTAACCGAACCACGTATATCTTGTGTGGATTTAATATTGCTTGTTATTGAATTGGTTTGGTGCTTTAGGATTAGTCGGTGGGTGTTAAATTTTTGTTGGAATCACTTGCATAGTTAACATTATACGTATGAGTCACAAAAAAAAAATCAATTGTTTATGTGCAAAAACAATGATTTGATCATTGGTGTAGTTGATTAATTAACTCTAATTTTTAATTTGCAGCTTTTAGCCTAAATTAGCTTAACTTTCAGGAGAAACTATAATTAGGAAACACTTTTCAACTGCTTTTAAACTAAGCTCAAAAGCACCTATTAAGTGTTTGTAAACACCTCCTAAATAGCGAGTCTTTCTTCAGGAATTGAACTGTGACACGGTAATGGCGTCCACAGGGCACGACCAGAACTCCGATGACAAAGTCACTATCATATGCAGCGAATCTGCGCCAGATGACGAGATTACACTTTCAGTCGCAGAGATCAGTTGCTGGAACTTGCCCTCAATTCCTGATCACAAAGCCCTCAAAATTGAAGTCAATCCAAGCAGGCAAACAAATCAGCTCACTTCTCTCTCTTCATATATCTAAATTAGTTGAATTGAATCTTAAAAAGCAATGCTGTATGTACTATCTCTCTTGTTTATGATATTTGTGAAGAAATTATGAGCTCATGTTTAAACGTACAGGCTCATCGAAGAATCCTCCTATTTTCGTGGTCTCCTAGGTGGAAGTTTTAGGTACAATACTCATTTTATGAGTTTAGCTTACATTTTAGTATATCTTTTGGTGGGGCTTATAATTTAGAGATATTTCCTTACATTGTTTCAGTGAATCTGAGCTCAAATCTATATCAATTCATTGGAACGTGGGATCATTTGTGAATGTTTTGAGTTTCATCTATGGATTTAACGTGGAAATTTCATCCGACAATTTTATTCCTCTGAATGAGGTGCGTTATTGTGCTTCTGTTATTATTGTATAAATTGGGTACTTGATTACATGCAAGTTTAATGATCTCTTATTACATGTAGGCATTTGTTTAAAGATTGAGGTATTTCATTAAGTTTTTAGGGAAGAGCGAACTATGCAGTAAGCATAACTAACATAACTTGATCGAGTTAAGATAGTACGCATTGACGTGAGTGTTCCACAAAACTAGAAAATTTCAATGTGTGTAATTGTTTTGTATTTTTTCCAACAGTTTCTCTCTATTTGAGTCTATTGACAACTGATGTGTAAAGTGATTGTGGTAAAGTACTCCTTAGAGAATTTATCAGTTGAAAAATGAGTATGGATTTTCATTGTTGGAGTGGGGTTTACAGCTGCAAAGACTGAGTGCTCTCTAATGGGACATTATGATTAGTAGATGAATATTTGTTGTTTGGTACTGTGACATTTGGAAAATCACTTATTCTTATTTTTTAATATTCGGTTTGTTTCTTAGAGCTCACTGGGCTAGCTATCTGTGGTTAAGGGCTTCCATCTACTTTTGCTCTTGAGGAGGTGAAATTGATGCCCCTCAACATATTAGTAAACAGATTCTATTTCCTTCAGTAAGGTTGTTTTATTGTGGGTTTTCTCTCGTAGTTTCTGAAGTTGGCTTTAACATGTACTCAGGCAGCTTTGTTTTTTGGGGTGGATAGACTTCTAATCAAGTGTAGAGATTGGTTGGCTGGAGTGACTTCATTCAGAGGGCTTCAATCACCCCAATTATGTCTAGATGGCTTGATTTGTATATGGAAGTATGGTATGGAGCATGGTGAGGTTTTCTTTTGGTCCTAGAGAACTACAATAAAGACGTCAGTATGAAAGGAAAAAAAAAGAGCTTTGCTTAATTCTTTTTTTACATTGTAAAAGCCGGACTTATAGATGGAAATGGAATATCTTGCAGCAAATGATTTCATCCTACAGCTCTGTACAAGCTACCTGGCTCGGAATTTCGTAAGTGCTTTGGATCTTACGCAGCTATTCTTTCTGACTTTAGGCGCATTACTCTATCATCGAAGTAATTTGTTCCTGTTTTAGTACTATAACGTAGTTGCTGTTGTGGTTTCTCACTCAAGGCTGTTAAATGTGCTATTGGATGTTACATAATGGAAGGCTGTATGAACAATATGTTATGCAATTTTTGGTATAATAATCTAAGGCGTTGATTTTGATACCTTTTCTGCATTGAAACCTGACTCATTATGCTCTTTTATTAGATGTGGGCATTGTCATTCAACTCTTACACTGATGTTCCACACAAACTACTTTGCTTCTGCATCCAGCACCCTGATTTGACTATAGACAGGTGAAATGACTTTATTCAGTTAGACTTATTAGATGTGGGCATTGTCATTCACATAGGTGCTAATCTTGACTCTTTTTACAGTGAAAAGCATCTTTGTGATGCAATTCTAGTTTGGCTCAATGCAAATACCGCAAAGTTAGATGACTGGAGTAGCAGTGATTTATGTCAAAAGGTAAGAGTTAAATACATATTCTAGAAGTCATATTTTAAATTAAGAAGTAAAATACCTCTAGATATCAGTGAGACCTGGAATAGGGAGCTAGTTATTATTCGTCAATATTAGACAATTCCTTTGCAAGTTTCCCTATCCTGCATCTGTCTGTCTTATGGAGATAGATCATTCATTTAGTCTAAATAGGGACTTTGGTCAGCGATAGGCTGGCCACAACTATTAAAAATCATATTGCAGTTTGGTGCAATTTTTCCTTTTGATTTTGTAGGCCTGAACACCCTTCTTAATATACAATGGTTCACCTCTCTTTTTAGTTGGCACAATGTACTCTTCTTTGAAATACTGAACAATAGTGCCAAATGAAAAGTTCCACAAAACCTTCCCATGACATTTCCTGTTTCTGTATTGAGGATTGCAGTAAAGAGGCATAGATTACCCAGAATTCAATTAAAGCATCTAAAAAAACAGTGATGGAGCCCCTGATTTGTAAGAGTTTAATGTTACTAATTAGTTGTTCTCTTTTTCATATTTCTTGAACAGATACATACAAACCTCCTGCCCCTGTGGTTTGTTTCTGGTATGCCTCTTACTTGTGCCTAAGCTCTTTGTCTAGCGAAAGAAATGCCGGATGCTTCAATATGATCTGTCAATACTATATCAGCATTTCTATTATTTTTAAGGAAAACGAAGGTGCAATTTCTTTTCAAAGTTTGCTGATAGAGCAACTGGTGCTATTCTCACTCTTGCACAGCCTTGTACAACTTTGTCAGAAATCATTGGAGAAGGTGACTTGAGTCATCTTAGAATCCGGTTAACAAAATATACACAGGTTCAAACTATAATACCTGTATCCTCAATTTGACTTTGTGAATATTCGTTGCAGCTTCTTTTGCCTTACTAGCTGATATTGTTGATTGAAAAATTAGAAGTCCTTTATCATTTAGGTTTGGTTTGTATCGAGTCCATATAGTTTGTGATTTCAAGGAACAATTTAGCTGCACATAACATGCTTGTGTGCTATGTCTGAAGATCATATTCTTTATACAGTCACCCAATGCAAAGAAGTTCCACCTGTCTCTTCCGATCCAGTTGTAGAGAGGTTGAGACCTAATTTCATCTTGCGAGAAACTTAATTTACTATGGCATGTTCGATACTTGCAGATTATCTGACCTTCACCCATATGTTTTGACTCAGGATATATCTGTCTTTTTTAAACATGTTTGTGTGATTTTTTATTTGACTTCTGATTTTGCCTTCTTGAAACCAAGAAAGATTAGCTTGTTATGTTTCACTACAATCATAGAAATTGTCGGGCATGCTAGTTTAACACTTCAATCTTTGCAAACAGATTATCACATTTGGCTATCACTTCAATCTGAAAAGGACCAAAACCAACCATGTCAACAGTTGATGAAGTGTTTGCCTAGTCATCTTGATATATTAACCCCAGTTTTCGGGAAGTGTTGCTAAAGTTGTCTTGCACTATGAGTGTTCTGATCCAAAAACTCCTATAAATACAAATCTTATAGTTGCATAAATAGGCACTCTACAGATTCTCATCCATCATGGTGGATCTCCATCTTTGTTAATGATAAAGAGAATTCACTCACTGCCCTTGAAGTACAAGGCACCTTTCCTTTCAAGCACATGTTGGTAACTTCAGAATCTCTTCAGAAACATTGGGCTTTGGTTGCTCTTTTATTCCAAAATTGCTCCTTTCTTAGAAATGAATCTTACATAGACGAAGTCAAATTCTGATGCTTTTAAACCGGATCTCTTATGTAGCTTGCTGCCTTTACTCAAATTCTTACTTTCTCCATGCAATTGTACAGAAAGTGGATGTTTCTGGTTGCCCACAGATGAAAGAAGGCTTATTTCTTCTTTCTCTGCTTCCGTCATGCGGTGCAGATTCAGTGTTGGGAAATATCATTAATGAGTCTTCCATCAATCCTTCAATTTATAACATACGCGGTCCCAAGATTACGCGGGAACTCAAACAGATGCTGACTTTTGAAGCGGTGCAGGAGTTGGATGTTTCAAATTGTCCATTTCTTTCCCTGGACGCCGCAACTGATTATTTCTGCAAGTCATTTCCATCATTGCAAACATTAAGGGCAACTTACCTTTTAAACTTCAGTACAAAAAAGTTGTGTCAAATGGGGCAAAAATTCCCCCTACTGACCAATATTGATCTGACTTTGGATATCAACCCAGTTGTACCTGCAAAAGTATCTATTAAATCATCCTCGTCGGTTCTGGCACCGGGAAAATCAAAAGCATCACATGACATTTATAATAGCCATTCGACTGCTTCATTGTCGTATATATCTGCACCATTGCTACCAAATATAAAAAAACTCAGCGTGGAGGGCCGAACTGACATAAATGGTAAGATTCGCATTCTTCTCATTGTGTTCACCCCCAACCCTCATGACCATACATAGATAAGTTTATCTGGCTCATGGTTAGTGATTGCTGATCTTTGTGTACTCTGGATTGGGGACATAGCTTAGGATTTATTCTATTGTTCTCATGTACTTGTGTCAAGTGATCGATCTTGGATTTCTGAATGGGGCACGCACAATATATGTGATAAAATCTGAAATCATATAATTCAAAATGATAAGAGATTATTAAAGTAAAAAGAAAATATAAAGAAAATGGACAAATTCTGGATATTGAAAAATATATACTCCCTCCGTTCCAAAATAGATGATGTTTTAGCTTCTTAAACAAATTCCAAAATAATTGATGTTCTAGGTTTTTTTTATCATTTCTCTCTATTTTACCCCTACGTAAATCCAAAAATATATTTGACTTTTCAACCTCCCACTCACATTTGATATCATTAAATCTTATCTGCACAAATTTTAGGGGGTTATATTTGGTAATATATTTGTTTCTTAATTATTCTGTTTTTTTCTAAAAAATCATCTATTTTGGAACGGAGGGAGTAGTATCCTAAAAAAACTACAAATATAAAGATATTACATTTGTTCTCAGTGACCATTAGGTGTTGTCTATTCTCATAATTGTTGTAGTGTGAGTTCTCATAATTTGCAAGCAATACAAAATATCACAAATGCTTATTTTTAAACATACACCCATCACTTTGTTTTTATGCAAAGGGATATATTTTTGTAATTTTTAAATTTAGAAGATGCATTTAACTTTTTAGCACTTCCTTTTTATTGGAGTATAATTTAATTTTTAAAATTTCTGAAAATTAAATGGTGTACTATACAATTAATGAATTTATCATAAAGATACTATGTAACATAAACACATATACAGGCTCTTATATGGGGAGAAGATGATATGCTGCATGCACTTGCATACCCATTCCCCCTTGTACATCTGCCGATGCGTATGTCCATATGAAACTTTATTTTGAGTAGGTGTGAGTTTTGCGTCAATTTGAGATGAATGTCGGGTTCAAGTCTGCTTTAAAACTGAAGCAAGGGCTTTTTGAGTTACCAACCTAGATGAAGAGTGCTCATGCACTGGATATTATCACCTATTCTCCTGCTTGTAGGAATGAAAATTTATACTCTCTGTTCTCTTTTTTTCTTTATTTGCAACCTTAATGTTTTTCTGCATATTCTTGCTATACTGACTTCTGGTTGAGTATTACTTTTGTGTGGTTCTCACAGGCCATAGCTTGTAATTGATAATCCTACAATAGTTAGTTAATTTTTAACACGCTACAGATTCGGATCTCCTTACCGTCTCAGAAGTCTGTCATTCTTTGAGTTATGTCAACATAAAGGGGTGCATATCAGTTTCTGACCATGGCATATCAGTAATGATTCTAAAATGCAAAATGCTGCAATCAATTTTGGCCTGTGACACATCTTTTGGGAACCATTCCATTTCGGCGATTTGCTCTGTTCGCTCCAGTGAAGCACAAATTAGTGGAAAACACTCTCAGTTGTTAGCTTCGAAACTTCTAATGTTGCACATTGGTGGCTGCCATGGTATATATTGTTTACTCTCATTGTCTTTACTTGTCTTATTTTGTGGCTGACTATGTCTATTATAACTATTCTGCTTATCTAATGATTCTTCGGGAACAGCTAAAAAAACTCTCTTATTATTTGAGATTGCTCATCCTCTTTTTGTACCATGTTTCATGGCATCACATAGCCTTAGTAACTGAGTTTGAGCATACTTTGATCTTTAATACTTCACTTAAATGTTCTAGTGCATATCTTTTTTAACCATGGGTAACCATCTATATCTTGAAGCCATGTATAGAAATATTCTTAATACTGATGTTTTTTCACTCTCTTTACAGGGATAAGCGGAAACATGCTGTCTGAGCTTATGTCTGGGGCAGATAATTTGAGGAGTTTATGTCTCAAAGAAAATCAACTTGTAGATGATGCTCTTTTCAGGCTATCAGGGGTCTCCTTGGAGATGCTTGATGTTTCCGAAACCAAGGTGCAGGAACTGTCTTAATAATACTGTTTGTTGACATCTCTCAATTTTTTTAACCATACATGTTAAAGGACAAAATGTCGATTTTTCTTTCTGTTGGCGTGATGGTTAAAGTCTTTCCGGCAATTTAGAATGATACCTTAGATGTGTACATGGGACTACTTATGATTCCAAGGGTGTTAGTCTCAAAACATAGTGGAAATGTTTCATAGGGGTTGATTTTTTATATTGTCATTAAATCAACTTCATTTTTCCTATATTATTTAATCAATTCCACATGTTTTTTAACTGATGTGCCTTTATGAATGAGGTGAATGCAAAGTGTGCATACCCATCTAATTAAAAAATGTTATGTTTATGAAATTTCAGGCCTCCTGTGCTGCTTTATATCATGTTATTTGCAGAAACCCTGATCTAAAATCTTTGAAAGCAAGAGGCTGTAGGCATCTCCTACTACAGGAAAGTGATACTAAAGAAAGAAGATTGTGTAAGCTATCGTGCACTCCAGAAGAATTTTACATGGAGCTAGGCAAGTCCTGCAAATTGGAGGAGATCGAACTTGGATGGGGATTTTCGTATTTCTCCCTTGGAGCTCTAAAACCAGCAATTAGAACACTGAGAAGCTTAGTTGTTGGTGTAGGTGGTTCCATAGGCCCCGATGGCTTAAAGCTATTACCTTCTATTTGTCCGATGCTTGAGACATTGATTCTTTATTTTCAGGTAAGGTAGGTTCACTATGAAATCATGTTTTATTTTGTCAATTATGTCTTTTAACCTTAAGTAGTCTTGCACTGTCCTATTTGAGTACTAAATGACCAAACATGTTCGAGTTTGCTGATTATATCGTTTCTACGGTGACAGATGGACTCGAATCTGTATCTCTCTTATTGTGCTTATTTTAATAATTTTAGCTTATATTATTATTTCTCGTTTTCTTCCTCCCCAAATCATCATAGATTGAATCTCAGGGTGACTTATTTTTATTTTTTTTAAAGAATGGTGACTTTTATTGTTCGTTGTTGATGTAGTTGACATGTTATGGAGGAAACAATTAATCCAATTTCAAGATAATTGTAGATGTGATACTTTGGTCTGTGTGGCTTGAGAGGAACGAGAGGATTTTTGACAATAGGGAAGAGACATTTGAGGAAGTCTGGTACAGGGTTAAATTTCGAGTAGCCCTATGGTCATCGAGTCATAGTTTGTTTAAGGATTTCTCGGTGTTGGATTTAACGAGGAATTGGAGTTTTGCTTTGTAGATTAGTTTTGTTTCTGTTCTCTTCTTGTACTTGTGGAGGGATTTCTCATCCCTCCAAATTTTTGAGCAATATAATTTCTGTTCCTTATACAAAAAAAAAAGTTATGGAGGAAACATTTTAATCTATTTTAATCTAGTTAGTCTTGTAGTGAAAAAGACTTATGTTCACAGGTGATATCTGATTATGCCATAATCAGCATAATAGAAAGCTTGCCAAACTTGCAATCCCTTGCTCTCTGCTATTGCTTTGGTGGCATATCTGCATCAAGCTTCAAAATCAGGATGCCATGTTTGACGAATTTGCGACTTGAACGAATAACACCATGGATGACTAATGAGGCATTGGCTACTCTGGCTGAAAGTTGTCCGAGTTTGATTAAACTTTCATTGATAGGATGCTCGTTGCTTGGTTCTGGTGCGTACACGATGAGTTGTCACTAATGAAATGTTTGTGATTATTGTACATTTTCTGTTAGATTTTTAATCTGCTGCTCTAGGACCAAAATTGTTATGCATTGACACTGCGAAAAAATAATGAATTATTCTCTTTGCTTTCTGTATCTTATGTAGAAGCACAAGCTATAATTTCAAGCGGTTGGCCAGGGTTAACATTGCTCCATCTTGAGGTTAGCTGCCACCTTTTCCTCTTCCGAGTGATTTTGTTTTAGTGTGTGGGTGAATCTTTATTTTCGTACTGTGTGATTTCAAAGTAAGAAGCTGAGAAGAGGTAAAGGAAAGGCAGAAAACAAAGTTCAGCTTCATATTTTGATTGGTTTTAACGGTAAGATTGATTTTAAAGCTGCCTCTGCAGCTTCATATTTAGCGGCACATTTGTTTTTTTGCAGGAATGTGGAGAAATAACTGCAAATGGTGTAACATCCCTTTTGGACTGCCATGCCGTTGAAGATCTTAAAATACGTCACACTGTTAGTGCTCAACTTTCCCTTTGCAATTTACTAGTTCATTTATCACTGATAGTGATGCTAGTGACACAACAAAATATTTTTTTGTGCGTCAGTTAAAAAAAAATGCTTTGAGGGGGAGAGATACTATTTCACCAATAGAGTCACAGGTCTTGCTTGTTTTTGGTCGAAAGACGAAATTCTTAATGATAGATCTATCTGGTCTGATACGGTAGAGTACAATACGAGACGATGGAATGCACTGGGATAGATGGAGAGGGCTGTACTTTCTTGCATTTTCGAAAGCGTTATATTTGCCAAGATGCCACTCGGAGATGAAGAATTTGTTTCGCTATAACAACCAACAATTATAAAATCAATTTTTATAAGCACCAATATTGTTTGGTCCCGTTAGGCATGTTATCTGTAATATCCAGCTCACACTTATCAACAATTTCAGAAGGATTAAAGATTCATACTGTTAGTCTCACGTCTTCATCTTCTAACATCGACAATTCTTATCATTTGAATCTCAGGGGCCCGGAATTGCTCAAAACTTCATTCTCCACGCTGCTTCCAAGGTAAGTTTTGGTACATAGATAAACCGGGCTGGGTCTGCGAAATACCAAACTAACACGTGTGCTTTCATGATGACTAGTTGCCCATGCTTCGAAAAATCTCACTTGACATATGTGATGCAAAGGAGGGCGATTTCGACCTTCCAAGTGTAAGTTCGTTAATGATTAAATAGCTAGTTGGCTTCTTCTGTATATCTGCAACTCGAGTTAAGCTGCAGGTGTTGTTGAACTGATATCGATACGGTTCAGTTTGGTGACAGATACTTTTTAAGTACTGTAAAGATGGCAAGATGTAGGCGTCGAACGAGCACTTCAGAGCTGCATAACGTGGAGGCCTGTCGTCGGTCACCGGTGCATAAGGAGACATTGGTGTTGGTGTGGAACAGTGAAAGACTTGAGAGAACAGTGGTGAAGGAAAGATTATAAAATAGAACTGGGTGGTTTGTGTAACCCTCTCCTTGTATAAAATAGAACTGGGTAAAAACTCCTGTAAAACGGTGTTATGGTAAGACGGATAATTAAATAAGTTAAGCTAAATATGATCAGTTATGTTGAGTATGTTTATCATAATTAACCTAAATTTAACTATTTGAGCATCTGTCCAATATGATATCATCTCTATCTTTTGTTTCATTAGTAACTGTAGTTGGGAAAATACAATCATGCCCACCAGGTATCTTCTGTTTCAGCTTGTTGGTTCTCCTGTCAAGGTAAACCATTTCTGTTTCTCTGCCCCTTGGTTCATAGTGTGGGAAAGGAAAGATTATAAAAGGTTTGAATGGTATTATGGCTAGACTTAATGGGTATGTTATCTGAAAAACTTCTCAGAAATGTTGTCACAGAAAACATTGATCGTAGCACTTGGGGCCTACTCTCCTCTGATAATGTCTTATGGGCAACACAGTTTTTGGCCAGAGAATCGCTTCTTCATGGAGCTCCAAACCGCAATTGAAATCGTGATATACATAGTTTGATTTCAGTTTGAGGGAGGGACAGTTTATGAACCGACGGTTCAAACACCTCAAGTCCTAGGGAAGGGAAGTTACTTGGTGCTGGCTTTGACGACCTACAATGATAAGTCGTTCGTGTTCTGCTTTGGGGCCAGAGCTACTGGCCATTTTGATGGTCTAAACTGTTGCAAAGAGTTGCCTTTTTGAAGGTGTGCAAGTATATCCAGATTCGGTATTGGCAGTGCAAGCTGTCACGATGCAACAACCGTTTCTAGGATATCATGTTAGTCCTTTTGTTCTTGGGTTTCATCGTGTGGCTAGGACAAGTAACAATGTTCATTCTTCGACTCGGTTTTCAATTTTCACCTCTTCTTTTAATATTTGGATTGAAGCTGGTTTTCTTAATTGGATAAAGGATCTTGTATTAGCCAGTAATAGTTATTACATGATATTTTTACCTTAAAAGAAGAGGTAATAAGAGAAGGTAAACTTACGGAAAACAGAAGATTTTTCATAAATGTTTGACGAACATTTTCTTCTAACCATAGCTAAACCACATTAACATTCAATATTATAGAAAAGAGTACAAGCCAAAAAAAAATTAGTTATGTGACATCATTTTTGGTATAGAATCATGAAAGTCATGGGTTTCAGGCCCAATCTCCACCCATAATATTCCTTGTGTATTTAAAAAAGAAAAACATACAAACATGCACAGTTAAATAAGTATTCGAAACATTCAAATTCAACATATAAATTTTTCTTTTAGTAATAATTCAGCTCACTTCGTATCCAAAACCAAATAAGACTTTGGTTTATAGAAAATTTTAAATCATAACCATATATGAAACAAATCATGTTAAATATGCAAATTGAACAAATGTCAAATATGCAAATTAAACAAATCATGAAGCGTGGAAAGAACAATAATACGCGAGTCTAATTCAGTTGATTCTAAGAATATTCGGAAAGAGATATAAGCTGGGAAAAATCTGTTTTATAATTTCATATCAAAATCAGTTATCGAATACAATACCAGAGACTCCTATTTATACTAACAATGGAAACATAAAACAATACATCAATACCATAATAACTAAAGGCAAAAACTTGGGTGCATAAGATGCACCATAGTGTTATTGTACACCTTGTGGGGCCCATCGGTTCAGCCCCAAAAATTCACGCGGTATTATTATATTAATATTTTTTCGCGCACACATGTTATATACTTAGTGGCCTGTTTGTTGAACACTAAAAGCAAGTGATTTGGTGGTATTTAATGCAGTCTTAAATATCTCAATCTTGAGGTCAAGGGTTCAATTTTGTTTGCATCTTTTTTCCTTCTTCCTTCAGTTTTTTTTTCCTTTTCCTTCTTCTTTTTTTTTTTTTTGCCCTTTAATTTTTTTATCTTTTAGCCTGTGAGTCTGGAAAAAATTATAAATTATATTATTAAGTTTTTTTATAACGCAACAATAATTGTATTGTACGTTCGAAACATAAATATTGTACAATATACAAGAAAAATTAATCTAACCAAACCTATACTGTCATACATCATAATATACATCGTATCGAAATATTAAATACACTGTGAGTATTGTAAGTTGGAAAAAATAAATATTTCGCAGTATGAAACAAAAATTAACTAAAACAACATATACTATCAGGTATCACAATGTATACTGTATCGAAATATTAAATATACTGTGAGTATTGTAAGTAGGAAAAAATAAATATTTCGCAGTATAAAACAAAACTTAACTAAAACAACGTATACTCTCATGCAACATAACGTATACTACATCGAAATATTAAATATACTGTTAGGCATCATAACATATATTATGCTCGAAATTTGAATATACTGCTGGTGAAAAATAAAAAGGAACAACGTATACTGTCATGCAACATAACGTATACTACATCGAAATATTAAATATACTGTCAGGCTTTATAACATATACTATGCTCGGAATTTGAATATACTGTTGGTGAAAAATAAGTATACTACATCGAAATATTAAATATACTGTCAGGCTTTATAACATATACTATGCTCGGAATTTGAATATACTGTTGGTGAAAAATAAAAAGGTGCTGTTAAGATTCGAACCCGTACACTGAAGGGTACAATGTCGCACCTTTACCAACTAAGCTAGCGCCTATTTTATGTTTCTAAACACACCTTAATATATATATATCACGCGCGCGAAAATCATAAGTGGGGTCCACAAGGTGTACATTAACACTAATGTGCATCTTATGCACATGAGTGTCACTCCTCAAAAATATAGAGTACTAGTAATGCACCCGTGCGATGAACGATTAACAAATATAGTAATGATTATATAATAAGAATTATAAATTAAAATTATATATGATTTTTTTGTTAAAAATATTATAATAATAATAACAATAATAACAATAATAATAATAATAATAATAATAAAAAGAAGTATGTAAATTATTTAAATAAACAATATATTATAAGAAAATGAACATAATTACATTTAAGAAATAAAAGTAAACAACACAAACAATTTAAATACTAATAATAAGATTTAATACCATGAACAATATATTATAAGAAAAAAATTCAATATATTTAAATGTTTTGAAAATATTTCTTATTATAAATATACTTTTAAAAATAAAAAAATAATATTAATGTAAAATGAAATCGTCGTTAATGAAAGCAAATCACCAACAAAATAACAATTATATCCTAAATAATATCAGTATTAATTATTTTTCCAAACATTAAGAAATAATATATCATTATTTACTATTTTAAAAAACATAGTACATCATGGAATATTTTAAAATAAATACAATATTAGAGAGTCATACGAAATAAATAATTTAACATTTTTAAACTCAAGAAAATACTCGATGCAATAAATTTTAAAAAATTATATATATCTATAAATATTAATTAAGAGCGTATAATTATTTTGTGTTGATAATACAACAGTAAAAAAATTCTCCAATTTTCTAATTTCTCATTTATTTACGTGCATATTTAATATGATTAATAACGACTAATACCCAACATATACAAATATTTTGTTAATAGTATCCGCATAATTCCAGCAAAATATAAAATTATGTTTATTCTTTTAATTTATTTTTTATTTATATTTTTGTAATTTTATATAATTTCATAGTAATATAGTATAGAAATTCGTGAAAATAAGGGTAATTATTAAAATAATGAATTCTAGTAAAATAAATTTTAATTATATTTTAAAATGCATATTTGAAAATATCGAAATAATAGATATAGACTAATAGATAATTATACGGTGTCTAGACTTAAAATATTTTAAAAAAAAAAACATAATTCATAAGCAATATAGAATATCGATCTAATAAGAATATAGCGTAAGACATTCTAATAAATAACAACACTTATTAAGAATTATAATTATGAGATTGTTCCATTAAATAAACAGAATTAATGGTATCAAATCATAGTATTCAAATACCATTTAAATTAAGGGTTAAAAAAAATTCCAGCCTAAACTATGGCCGAATTATCAAATTGGTTCCTAAGCTTTTGTTATTATCAATTCACTGCCTGAATAACACGAAACTGTCATTTTCAATCCGTCGATGACTTTTCCACCCAAAAGTATATCACTTACCCAACATGTGATACAAAAGATATTTTTCAATGATACTTATGTGCCTGAACTACATGAAACTGCCACTTTGCAACCCACCGATTTACATGATTTACAAATATTTTTAGAACTGCAGGACCTAATGTAATCTTTTTAGATAAGTGAGGAACCTTAAAAAATATTCTCGGATAATTGAAGGATTAAAAGATGCATTTTGCCTCGAATAATTATTCGGTAAAAAACTTAAAAAAAAAAGGACAATGAAAAAAGAAAAAAAGAACAAATTGATTAACAAATCACTTGATTAATTTCACTATCATTTTAAATCAATATTAATATAATCTGGATTCGTGATATTTCTGCTGATCTATTTTTAACATAATATTTTAAACAATCCAAAACTATTTTATACCAGAAAGTAAAGTGAACTAATAATCTTTTTTTTCTAAAGATTATACTTTTTTCTTGAATAATATCATTTTTTGTAATGATATTTTAAACATCAAAACATTTAATGGTTAAGCTAATAAAAGTTGTTTATGTCAAAATTAAGAATCACTTGATATCTATTTGATTATCAAGGTCTTACTAACTTTATTTACTAAACACAATACAAATTGTTAGTCACAATAAATACTTACGTCTAACATACAAAAATCACATATTAAAGAGCTACATTTTTCTAATATAATATTCAATTTTAATATATGCAACATGGTCTCTAATAAAAAAATCGTGAAAAGAAGACTAATCTTAGAAATCTTAAAATGGACTAAGAAAAAATATATTATGTTTTTAAGAAATTCAAAAAAAATTCCGAGATAAATAAGTAAATCAATTTACACTGACAAATTCAATCGTTTTCAGAAAACTACCGAGAGCTACTTCGCCATATATAGGGCGATGTGTTACACACGTCAATTTCTTTTATTTTGTCCATATTTTTTTATTTTCTTAATTAATCTCACATTTATTTTATATAAAAATATATCACAACTAACCAAATGAAAAAAAAAATGATATCGTAAATTTTAAAGAAACGTAAATAAAATAAAGTATATTTATTTGATTATTAATTTTATTTGCAATGATTTGCAATATAAAATGTATTGTTCTTTCCATAATAATTACTAAAGTCTAACTCAAGTAATGACCAATGTAAATTGCATTGTTCTAATATGATTTATCTTTTAAGTATATTCAGCCGAGTGTCAAACTAAAAAATCATGAAAAAGATGATTAATATGAGAAATTATAAGCAAATTTTGAAAAAAATAAAATAATAAATGTATTAAGAAATTGAAAAATAAAATTTTCTAATAACATATAATAATTAATATCTACGACATTTTTATCATCTATGCAAACCCGCCGAGAATCCATCTACTATATAAGGGGAGTGTTACACACGTCATTATTTTTCAACCAAAATTTCCAAAAAAAGTAACTAAAAAAAGAAAAAATAAGTGTCAATATATTGACAACATATAGAAAAAAAAAATGAAATTTGTGATTTCGCTAAGATTTGACATGTCAATGGAATATTAACTTTTAATATATATATATATATATATTAATTTTAATAATATTAGTTAAATTTATGATATTCAAAAACAAAAAGAAATTATGATATTCAAAAAAATTATATTAATTCAACAAATATATAGTAAAATCAATATCTCCAATCCAACCCACAAATTTAATCAACAAAAATTATATTTTTCAATCACAATTTTTATTAATATAAATAATTGTTATGTTATCAGTAATAGAGTTCTCACTTATATAAGGAACATATTCATTATTTCTCTTGATTGGTGTGAACTTATATTTATGGCGAAAATCAACGAGTTATTTGTGGCTATCACTATATAAGTCAATATCTAACTTAACTATATATTTTACTCAGATTTAACTCACAATCTATCCATTTTTAGATAATTTTTTGGACTGGAAAATTTTAATATTTCTATTTATAGACGAACGTACTTTTATATAGGATATTGTTAAATACTATCTTCATTTTTTTTTAGCTGTCATTCTAGTTTTGAATAAGAAAATTAAGGGATTTGAGAAGTTGACAAATCAACCCTCAACTAATTTTCTTAATTCCCTTGATTTTTTTAATCATTTCTATATATTGTTTATATTTTACATAACTATAGAGCTAGTATTTTGAAAAAAAATAGAATGACAACTATTTACCGACAAAACAATTAAGCTAGAATGACCAATGATTAAAAAAAAAAAAACAAAAAAAAACCATCGGAGGTAGTAGCTCTTGCTCACAAACGTAAACGTGTGTGTGTATATATATATTTTTTTGCAAACATCTGCTTTATCCGAATACGCGACACTAGCTCCCAATCTTTCTATCAGTATTAATTCAGACAGAGCAAAACTTCAGTTCTCAGTTTCAGGCGCGATTACAAGGTTTAGAAGAAACCCTTCTCAGGCATATACTTTCGCCACTCTCCGACGCGCCATCGACACCCCTCGTCTGCATCTTCCGGAGCCGCCCGGTCCAGAACTACCACCGGCCGCTGCCACCTGCACCCCTCCAACATCACTCTTCGGCGGCGACGGACAAGGTTAGAAGTTTTTTTTTTTTTTTCCTTAATTTAAGAGGGTGATTATTAGGGTTTGAACCCTTGTACAATTGGATGAATTTTAGTGACGTTTTGGTGTAATTGTTATAATTAAATCAGTATTAAGACATCAATAGTCTTGATTTCTTAGGGTTTTGATTCTTTTATTGATTTTTTGTTATTTTTTTCCGGTAATTTGATTGCACGTTTTCCTGATCTGAAGTAGGCATCGCTGGTTTGTGGATTTCAAACATTTCTTTTTGGGATTCTTTTATTAATTGTAAAAAATAGAGTTGAATTGCTGGATAGATATAATCATGATATTGTTAAGAATTCACTCTTGTGGTTTTAGTTTTTTTTCCCGATCATAGTGGATAGACAGTCTTCTGAACAACTATTGATTAATTTTGAGTTTTTGATGATTATAATGAAATTCTTGTTGAGGGTTTCTGGTTTTGATTGTTGTTAATAAATCTCTTATGTTTTTCATCTAGTTTATATTGTGGTCAATTGGTTCGATTAAAATGCGCTTTTGCTTTGCCTTGTACACTTTGAAATTATAATCATTCTGAGAGAAAACTAGTTTCTTCTCTATTAGATATTATTTTAGTTTTTTTGTGAATTGTAGCAGTTATACTTGGAAGTTAGTTAATTAGTGTTACTACATGAATGCCCACTTTCCAACTGCTGGAGTATTAAAATATTGTAATAATAGTTAAATTCGTATTCTAAATCTACAAGTGTTATTTTGACAAATCGAGTATTTTTTCTGTAAAATTAGAATATTGGGACTTGCTGCTCCTTTCTGTGTGGTTGGTAATGCTCAAGTTTGATGTCTTTTTTATTAATGAAAAGAAGTTTTATGTTGGTGATCAATTCTTATATATGTTCATAGCATTTTGTGGTCGAGTTGAATGAGAAACACTAAATGACAAGGTGAACACATGATACTGAAAAGTGATGAATGGGTTCCACACTTCCATATTTAGTTCACTCTCTCTTTTGTGTAACTATCTCCTATATTCACAAGAGAAAATTTTGAGTATTAAACTCAGGGATCTGCACTAATATTTGGATTTACCGAATTGAGTTGAAAATTGATCCGAAGGCACACTGAACCAAACAAAAAAAAAAAATCATTGACTAGTGACCTTTTTCATTGTGCCAAAAACCAAACTGGAAACACACAAAATTGAAAAGCCTCTTGGCTATTGACTTTTCATCAAACTGTACCCCAACCCCAAATAGTATGTATAGTTTGATTTTTGACTTACTCCGAGCTGAGCTATACCACCATGTACCAAACTGTACCCCAAAAAATATATATGCTACGATATCTGTACCAAGAACTGGCTTGAATGCTCCAAACAAACAGAGAGACTAGAGAGAATATATAATCGATACATTATAATTTTATACATAGAGCTGTGTTCTAGTTAAAATATTTAATATAAATTACACTTTAAAATTATTAATAGATATCTTTGTATAATAAAAAAATATTGTACCGCTGCTTGTTTCTTCAGTTGACGTTGTTCTGTTTTTGAGCTTCTTAATGGTTTTTTCCTACTTTCTCCCAAATTGATGTCGTCTGTTATTATTTTGTCGAGACTGTCGCTTATATCTGCTGGTTAAATTTGGGTGCAACTGCTCACATTAGAGTGGATTTATTATCTTCCAGAAATCCTCCAAGTAGTGAATTGCAAATTATTTCTCCCTCTTTTGCCTTGTGCGAACAAACAGAGGAAGGAAGACAGAAGTGTATACTATCTTTAAAGGGCTCATTTGATAGTGGAGCTAATAACGGTAGGCCGTAGGTAGCTATCATTACATAATTTAGCAGGTTTAAGACTGATAGTATTACATATTATATATTTATTTATTTCGATCAAATAGAAGGCATAGGCGCCATCACAAAATGTCATCCTAAAAGCGTTTTCTTTTTATTAATACTCCAGTACAGAAATCTTTGTAGAATAGAAGCTTCTTCCGGCGTGCCCCAGTAGTCACCGCTTCTCAGTGCTCTCTGTATTACACTTGAAGGTTGCGGTGCTTTATTTGTCTCTTCTGCCGCTATTGGCCACTGTTAGTATTTGGTTATTCTAACTCTTCTGTGACGCCTTCGAAATTTTCAGTTTTAAAACTGTAATGTGTGCGCGCAGTTTTGTGTGTGTGTTTTCATATAAATTCACGGATTTGGGTTTTATCAGTCGAGCATAACCATCTGATGGGTGGGTGTGAGAAATTCTAGTTGTAAAAATTTCTCTAGGGTTTCCTTTTGTTACTGTTGTTTATTTATTTTTTCCCTTCCATTATCTCGGTACAAATAGTAATAACTTTTTGGCTTTTGATTGTTTATGTGTTATCCATTCTTCCTGTTCTGAACTTATATTTTATTTTATTTCGTTCAAGGATTACTCTAATATTCAAGCTTGCAATGTACAGAAACCAAATTTTAGAAATATCAAATATCTCTGTACCCCAAACAATTTGTGCTAAAATTGTTGCGGTTGCATCCTTGCTGATTAGGGTTGTATCTATAGCAAAGCAACTATGTGCCCCCAAAAAAATTTATTTGGAAATTGAAATGAGAGGTTAACTGAAGAAAAGAATGATATTACAATGAAATAATACGGATAATGATTTGGTTGATAACTGATCCCATGTTTCTCAGATAGGCTGCAACGTAGTATACTCCTGGGCGCTAGCAACTGTTCCTTTCTGTCTGTAGACATGCCCTTTTTTCCAAATATGTTGAAATCAGTTGCTAGCTGTGTACGTGTTGCAACATTAGTTAAATCATAAATGAACAACTTTTTTAACCCTAGAACTTCTTCTCAGTTAATTTATCTGTGAAATGCAGCATTAGTGTTCTTATATGATTTTTGGAGCATACAAATGAGTCACCAGGTCTATTGGATGTGGTCTAATGGTGTATTGTATCCTTGTACTTGTTTCAAAATCCTGTAGATCCCCTTATGGTTGGCAAATATATTATTCACCTTGTATCAGGTCGTAGGATGTAGGGGTGGTTCCTAAGTCTGGTTATTGATCAAGCTGAATCAAATTTGAAATTTCGGGCTGTAAATTTCTGAAATATGTTCAAAATGGATAAATTTGTGTAAGTTTCGAGTTTAGTTTATTGGAATTTTTGTTCTGGTCACTGACTGGGCTTTGTGCAGTAGCACGCAGAATATAATGCAAGGTTATCCTGTACCTACAGACTGCAGTATCAGATCTTCTTGTTGTCTGATGTATTTGTTATCAACTTAGAAACAAGAGATTTTTGTCTCTACTTATAATGGCATCTTACAATTTCCAACTTGACAATATAAGGGCAATCATGAATTTTGTTGAGGATGTAAGAAACGCTAAAAGTATGCATAGAAGTTAGAGAGATAGGCTTGTAGACAACTCTTATGAACCAGTTGTATGTATTTTCTCAGCAGTGTCTCTTATCCTCTTCCCTAATCCTTTGCGTAGGGAACAATGCCGAAGGTGAAGACAAACCGCGTAAAGTACCCAGAGGGATGGGAGTTGATCGAACCTACTCTACGTGAACTACAAGCAAAGATGAGAGAAGGTGTTAACTTCTTGACATAGTTATTTCCGTTTTAATTTTGTATGTTGCGTGGTGTTGTGTAGTTAACAGATGAGTAGATTCCGTTTTTTCTGTTCCTCAATACTCTTTTATTTTATTTGGTGGCAGCTGAGAATGACCCACATGATGGAAGAAGGAAATGTGAGGCCTTATGGCCCATCTTCAAAATAGCCCATCAGAAGAGTCGATATATATTTGACCTATATCACAGGAGGAAGGAAATCTCCAAGGAATTATATGAGTTCTGCTTGGATCAGGGATATGCCGATCGTAACTTAATCGCAAAGTGGAAAAAGGTTAGTTTGTAATGTTCAAGAATTTCATCATGGTACTATAATAATCTCCTCTTGGTGCTGTCGAATCTCATCCATGTTGTTTGATCGTCTATCTCAATGCATGTTTACGTTTGTGTAAATTTATGAGATGGATAAGGCTTTTCTGTGTGTGTGGGGTAGGGGGCGGGGGCCAAAATGTTGCACTAGAGACTATTCTCTTTCATATTAAAATCCGAGTAAATTGATGAAATAACATCCAGGAATCATGTCGTAAATATTGTTCTTTCACATGAGAGGAACTCGTATTGGTTTCTGTCTGTGCATTACCATATAAAACTGTTTTCTGACGATTATTGTTTTGATTTCAGCCTGGTTACGAGAGGCTATGCTGCTTGAGGTGCATGCAGCCTCGGGACCATAACTTCCAAACGACCTGTGTTTGCCGAGTCCCAAAGCATCTGCGGGAGGAGAAGGTTATCGAATGCGTGCATTGTGGCTGCGGTGGTTGTGCCAGTGGAGATTAAGGAGTGACAGATATTCAACTGCGAAACTCAAGAACAATGCATTTTAACTGATGTATGCTAACTCTATTTGTAGGAGTTAAACATGACTGTCTGACTTCTGGTATGTTTGTGGGGTTTTAAGGATTGTGTTATTATAAAAACTGCCATTTTAGAATCCAGGATCCTCGTGCTATTTGAATTAGACCTCGTTATGTATGATTATTTGTGTACTGGTTGTAGTTTGATCTTACCAATGTTTTACTTATGGGTTTTAAACTTTTAATATAATGCTTATGCTAAAATATTGTCTGAATAGTCACCATTCAATTATCCTTTTAAACTTGGCGCTATATACGAATTAATAAAAAAAATTAAGACTATAAATTATAAATAAAATAAATTGATTAATCTTATTTTTCTTCAATTTAGGAATTCGAAGCTATATAGAACTCCCTCTGTATATATGCATTTCAAACCAATATGAAATAGTCAATCCATAGGAAAAACACTAAAAAAACTAATAACTTACATGCAGTATTTTGGATCTAGGAAGGATGTAAATCATGCCAATTTTTTCAATGTAGCCAAATGTCGGATTTTTATGCCAATTTAACTTTTCCGCCTAAATTTTAGATAATAATTAGGAAAGTTTGTTTTAATTTTGGTAAGGTCATAATTTTCTTTTAATTTTTTAAAATGCAAAAAGAAAAAAAATTATATTCTATTTTTTATGCATAATATATCAAATTATTAATCTTCCCACAATCTTTAATTTGACATCCATATTATATATATATATGTGTGTGTGTGTGTGTGTGTGTATTACAATAAGATATTTGATTGAAAAAATAATTATTTATTGATTAGTTATTTGAACTAAATTTGAGTATTTATTTCGAATTGGACTTAGTATTGAGTCTAGAGTCTAGACTAGAACTAAAATTTAATAAAATAATTTTCTTATAGAAAATATTAGTCGAGTGTTTTTCTTTTTTCGTAAAGAACAATAAATCGATGTATTTAATTTGACATGAATTTTTAAATATTTTTTTACTTAAGTTACGCCCTAGAGAAAAAAATATTGTTTAAACAATGAAACTCCTACTTTATAAGTTTAAAGGCTAACTGTTTATATTTGATTTTATAAATAATTATTAAATTATTGCATCTGCTAATATATATATTTTAGGGTTAATTTCAAAATGCAACCTGTACTATGCGCGATTTTATACTTTGCAACCTAAACTAAATATTTTTTCCGATCACAACCTGTATTGTACGTTTTTTTTCACTTTGCAACCTCCGGCTATATATTCCGGCATGTATAAGCCATGTGCCCAACACATGCCAAAAGAGCCAATAAGGTTGTGACACGTGTCAATCTTATTTAAAAATTTAAAAATAACTTATTAAAAATATAAAAATGATTAAAATGCCTAAATAAATTTTATATAAAAATTTCAGAAACATTAAAAAATCAGAAAATAAAAATAAATTTATTTATAATTCATTTATAATTTAGAATATTAAAAATTTATATCTAAAATTATTTTAAAAATCCTAAAATTCATATAAAATTAAAAAACATCTTGAAAATTATTTTTAAAATTCTAAAATACACTTGAAATCCAGAATATATAGAAGAAATATATTTTCAGGAAATTAAAAAAAAAAAAGAACTGATTTTAATTTTAAAAATCAAATAAGAAATTAGTTTTTTTTTTTTTCTGAAATAAGAAATTTAAAAAATTTCTTCTTTTTTCTAGTTTTCTAAAACTTTTTTATATAATATTTTCAAATTATCTTCTATTTTTTAACTAATTTTCTGAAATTTTATTTTTATTTTTAAAATATAAATTCAATTTCTTTTTTTTTTTTAATTTCCTGAAAATATATTTCTTCTATATATTCTGGATTTCAAGTGTATTTTAGAATTTTAAAAATAATTTTCAAGATTTTTTTTAATTTTTTTAATTTTATATGAATTTAGGATTTTTAAAATAATTTTAGATATAAAATTTTAATATTCTAAATTCGAAATGAATTTTAAAAAAATTAAAATTCTTTTTTTTTTAAATTTATTTTTATTTTCTGATTTTTTAATGTTTCTGAAATTTTTATATAAAATTTATTTAGGCATTTTAATCATTTTTATATTTTTAATAAGTTATTTTTAAATTTTTAAATAAGATTGACACGTGTCACAATCTTATTGGCTCTTTTGGCATGTGCTGGGCACATGGCTTATACATGCCGGAATATATAGCCGGAGGTTGCAAAGTGAAAAAAAACGTACAATACAGGTTGTGATCGGAAAAAATATTTAGTTTAGGTTGCAAAGTATAAAATCGCGCATAGTACAGGTTGCATTTTGAAATTAACCCTATATTTTAATATAATAATGTTTGTTTGGTTAGTTTGGAAGTACGGGAGCTTTGAAAATAAGTATATCTAATTATCATAATTATCGAGATTTTATTTAATTTTTATTCATATTTTTATATAATGCCGTTGGTAGGTATGACCCAGTTGCCTAAGGTTACAACACCAATACTCGGCCCAAGTTGTTTAGGGCCGCAAGCCCAGTAATTGGCCCAAATACAGATTTGATAATTAGGTTGCGGTAGCAGCGCACGGGGGATTGGAAGATTTCGCCCACGATCTTCTCTCAATCACAAAGGCAGGATTGACGGCCTTAATTTTAGGAATATAGTTAGGGTTGTGATTTGTATGATATAAATAGTAGAATTAGAGAGAGGAGGGGGGTTGAAACTTTGATCGGAAAAAAACCACCTGTAAACTAAACGAAAAAGAAGAGAAGAGAAAGATCCCGGCAGGGACATTATTTTCCCGTGGACGTAGATCTCCGGATCGAACCACGTATACCTTGTGTCTTATTATCTGTTTACCTTTCAATTTGTTATTTTTGCGTGGTACCTTCTTGATAACGGGTTGCGCTTTATCAATTGGCGCCGTTTGTGGGAAAACGACTGGATGTTAATATTGATACTGCACTTGTTATACCATGGTAACCACTCGCTTAACTCAATCTCGCCAAGGTGATCAAATCAATCAAGATCCACCCGTGGATCAAACTTTGCCACCGAGGCAACCTCTGATGCGAGATACATCTCATCATCAGGGCAACTAAGGCCCGGTCGTGAATCCGGACGACCAATTCTTACCTCTACCTCCACAAGATATACAAAATCCTAATCTTGCTGCTACACAGCTGCAGGTTAATATTCAGATGACTCCGGAACTACTCCAGGCTTTCCTACAAGAACATGCTCATGTTCTCCAAGACTGGGCAGCCAATCGCTTAAACCCTGATGGACCTGCTGGACATGCTACCAACCCCGTAGCGCATTCACCTCGTCAAAACCCGCTCAACCAACAAGATCCTGTGCACCATGGGCGTCAGGACCGACGACGAGAACGACCCGGTTCTCCCGAGGACCATGGGAGTTCTAATGGGTCAAGACAACGCAATGAAGAACTTGCCGACGCTGATCGTCGCCGTCCACTTAACGCGACTAAGAGAGCTCGTTATGCCAATCCTCATACTTTAGATCTTCAGGAGTATGAGCGAGTACAACGCAATGTTGAACTAGATAGAATTATAGGCCTTGACGCCAATGGAGACATTATCACCCCATTCTCCCAAGAAATACTGGCTACGCCCCTTCCCGAAGGGTTTAAGAGACCTGTCATACCACCTTATGACGGCACTGGAGATCCGGCCAATTTTCTTGGGGCTTTTAGGCACAACATGCTCAGTCGAGATCATACCGCATCTCTTCACTATTGTAAGATCTTCCCCGAGTATCTTCAGGATGAGGCTCGAGTTTGGTTTGACTCACTCCCCCGTAATAGTATATCCTCTTTTAGAGAACTTGCTGAACACTTTTGGGCACGTTTCGAAGCACGTGCAAAGCCCATGTCCACTTTGACCGATCTGATGAACGTGGAACAAAAAGAAGGAGAAACCATCTCTCAGTTCCTGGAACGTTTTACGACTGAAAGTTTGAAAGTAGGAAATCAGCCAGATAGCATCATTATCACAGCCTTCATGAATGGATTACGAGCCGGACCACTGTACACCGAGCTAGTCCGTAATACTCCCGTTACTACCCGAGCTCTCTATCATGTGGTTGGGAGGTTCGCTAAGGCAGATGAGCAAACCCGGCGTAAGAGGGAAAAGTTTATTGCTAAGAGACAATCAGATAAAGGACAATCCGGGTCTAATACTCGTACCAGCGCCTTCAACCGACTGGGCAGAGGGCGACCAGACACTCGTCACGATCTACCTCAACTAACACCTTTGAATCGGTCCCGAACCGAAATACATGCCATCCACAAGGCAGATCTAAAATCTTGTCCTCGCATGACTGCACCGGCTGACAAACGAAACCGCACCAAGTGGTGTGAATATCACTATGACCACGGGCACGATACTGAAGAATGCCGAGAACTCAGCAAAGAAATTGAAGAGTGCATAAAGCAGGGATATTTTCGCCAGTATATTGCTCAATCAGACAATCGACAACAGCACCGAAGTGGAAACCAGCAACAAAGTCGAGCTGGCTATAATAATCATAGCCTACAGCAAGGTCGGTCACAATGGCCGAATAATCGATCCGGGAACAGCCACTTCCCAAAAAAAGATCAGGGAAGTAGACACAATACTCAGCAGCAACAACCTCGCTTATTGCCAGCTCCCCCTCCTCAAGAAGAAGGGACTAACCCTCCAGCTCGTGTTGTTAATAGCGTCATTCATATGATCTATGGTACGCAGCCAGCGGGAGTGTCCCGCAAAGCTCTTATCGCAGAAGCTCGCAGACCTCCTCCCGAGGAACCCCGTCACAAGCGTTTCCACAACACTGAAACAGTAAGTTTTACCGAGGACGACCCTGTACCCGAGCGCACACCCCACACTGATGCTATAATCATTGATATGACCGTGGCAAATATTATAATCAAACGGGTGTACGTTGATAATGGTGCGGACGTGAGTGTTATCTTCTCAGATTGTTTCCAAAAAATGAACATATCTCGGGATCTGCTTCGGCCTGCTCTAGGGCCTCTGCAGACATTTACACAGGGGGAAGTTCGGGCAGAAGGGATTATTAATCTCCCAGCCTCGGTAGGTACTCATCCTGCCATCAAAACAGTTTTTGTTGATTTTTACGTGGTGTCATCTACATCTCCATATAATATGATTCTTGGACGAGATTGGCTTACTCCTGCCCAAGCCGTATGTTCCACGTTTCATCTGACGATGAAGTGCCCCTCACCTTACGGAACAATAGCCATCCGTGGTGATCAGAAGATGGCTAAGCAATGTATGCTCGTTGCACTCAAACCGCGAACTACGCAGACGGCTCGACCCCAGTTCCAAATAGATACCCCTGGACTTGCATCAATCCCGATTCAACCCCTTGGCGATGAGGTAGTAGAAGTACCTCTCGATCCAAACATACCCGAACGAACTGTTAAGGTCGGTGCTATACATTTACCTCTACTTCACAGCGCCATTGTTCAGATACTGTGAGAATATTCCGAGGGCTTCGCCTGGTCACCCTTGGACATGCCCGGTGTCTCACCGGACTTGATTACCCACAAATTGAACATTGACCCAACAGTCAAACCGGTACAGCAGAAGCGCAGACAATTTGCTGCCGACAAAAAAGCTGCTATTCGCGTAGAGGTTGAAGCATTGGTGAAGGCAGATATCCTTTTCGAGGTCCATTATCCGACCTGGTTGGCGAATCCTGTTTTAGTTCAGAAGGTTGATAATACGTGGAGAATGTGTATGGATTTTACCGATCTGAATAAATACTGCCCGAAGGATTGCTATCCACTACCTCCTATCGACCAAAAGGCTGAAGCCATTACCGGACATCCCGCACTCTGTTTCTTGGACCTCTATAAGGGATACCACCAAATTCACATGGATAGGAAGGATGCTATTAAGACAGCATTTATAACGGACTTCGGCATCTTTGCGTACAAAAAGATGCCCTTCGGGCTTAAGAATGTCGGAGCCACTTATCAACGGTTGATGGACCATGTCTTCCAGGACCAAGTTGGCCGAAATGTAGAGGTCTATGTCGATGACCTAGTCATCAAAAGTCGAACTTTCGATGCATGTGTCCGGGACATTGCTGAAACATTGGATATACTTCGACGCCATAATCTCCGCTTAAATCCAGCAAAATGCATCTTCGGGGTCGGTTCAGGGAAATTTTTAGGATACATGGTCTCCCCTCAGGGACTACAAGCTAATCCCTCCAAAATTCGAGATATACTCAACCTCAAGACACCTCAGAAAGAAAAAGATGTTCAGCGCCTTACCGGACGATTGGCTGCATTAAACAGGTTCCTATCTAAAGCGGCTGAACGACAACTTCCTTTCTTTAAGATTCTAAGGCAGGCTAAGAAATTTGAGTGGACTCCTCAATGTGAAGAAGCTTTGACAGCCCTAAAACAGCACATCAGCCAACTTCCCATTATTTCCGCCCCGGTCGCTGGAGAACCCCTATACATATATTTGTCCACCTGTGATGAAGCCATCAGCGCAGCTCTTGTCCGTGACGACCACGGGACTCAGAACGTTATGTATTTTGCTAGCCGTGCCCTGCAAGGAGCAGAAACCCGATACTCAGTCATCGAAAAGACCGTATTGGCACTAGTTATGGCGGCCCGCCGCCTCCGCCCCTATTTTCAAGGACATGTTATAAACGTCCTCACAAACCAACCAATCCGTCAAATCCTGAGTAAGCCAGACCACTCCGGTCGACTCGTTAAATGGGCAATAGAGCTGGGAGAGCATGATATTCAATTTCTTCCCCGTCGCGCTATTAAGGGCCAAGCCCTGGCTGATTTTCTAGCCGAAGCTACCTTTGAGGGTCCTGAGTCCAACTCGCGTCCTGAAGACATTTCCCCTACTGACCTCAGTATCGAAACCAAACGATGGCATATCCATGTAGATGGTGCATCCGCTACCTGGGGAAGTGGTGCCGGGGTCATCATCAATGGGCCCGACGACGTTGAAGTCAAGTATGGTTTACGCTTTAACTTCAAAGTCACGAATAATGAAGCTGAATATGAGGCGATTCTTGCGGGTCTTCGCCTTGCAAAGACTTTAGGAGCTTTACACATTCGAGTATATACTGACTCCGAAGTGGTTTCTAGTCAAATCAATGGCTCATATACAGCAAAGGAGGAAACCATGAAACGGTACTTGGCTTTAACTAAAAGTCTCCTGCTCACATTTACCTCTGCCGACATTCACAAGATTCCCCGAGAAGAGAACACAAAAGCTGACACTCTCAGCAAACTGGCCTCCGCGGTCCCTTCGAGCATACCTTCCGATATACTTGTAGAAGAGGCATCTCATCAGTCTATCTATGAACAGACTGTCTCGGTAATCACTGACTCTAAAACTACTTGGATGACACCCATTGTCCAATACCGACAGGACGGCACCCTACCCGATGACAAGTTACAAGCTCGCCAGGTAATCTTGAAAGCACCAAAATACACTTTACATGACGGGGTCTTGTATAGACAATCTTACCTCCAGCCCAGTCTTCGGTGTCTCGACCCAATTCAGGCCAACTACATCCTCAAGGAATTACACGAAGGCTCATGCGCAAACCATATTGGGTCCCGGACTCTCGCTAAAAAGGCACTCCGGTGGGGGTATTATTGGCCTACTCTTTTTAATGATGCACATGACCTAGTGGCAAAATGCGAGAATTGTCAGCGGCACTCACAGATTAAACACTTACCTCAAACAGAGCTGACAGGCATACAGAGCGCATGGCCTTTTATTCAATGGGGCATAGACATCGTGGGTCCTTTCCCTTTAGCTCCAGGTGGTTTTAAATTCCTAGTGGTCACTGTGGACTACTTTACCAAGTGGGTTGAGGCCGAACCACTCACTACCATCACTGGAAGGAAAATCCTTAATTTTGTTTGGAAGCATATTGTTTGCCGATTTGGTATTCCTAGCACCATCGTTTCTGATAATGGGAAACAGTTCGCGAATGATCCTTTCCGCTCTTGGTGCGAAGAGTTACACATTAAACAGGCATTCACTTCGGTGGCTCACCCCCAGGCTAATAGCCAGGTCGAGGTGACAAACCGAACACTTGTTGAAGGCATCAAAAAACGCTTAGGCGAATCTAAAGGACTTTGGGCTGATGCCCTACCTCAGGTATTATGGGCTTATCGCACTACGCCATATTCTTCTACAGGCGAAACTCCTTTTAGCCTAACTTATGGCTCCGAAGCCGTCATCCCGGCAGAAATCGGAGTAGCCAGTCCTAGGGTGTTGACTTTCAACCCGCAACAGAACGAGGACGCTCTCCGTACCAACCTTGACGAAGTAGAATATCGCCGGGAACAAGCCCTTATTCGACAAGCCAAGTATAAACAGCAAACAACAAAGTACTACAATGCTCGAGTTCGGTGCACACAGTTTAAGGTCGGCGATCTTGTGCTCCGGCGCAATTCTGCCAGTAAGGCCAGTCCTGAGGGCAAGCTCCATGCAGCATGGGAAGGACCCTATCGTGTGGTTACTATCCATCCCCTCGGGAGTTATCAGCTTGCACGCGTCGATGGCACCCCAGTGCCTCGGACTTGGCATGTGACTAACCTTCGAATTTTTTTTCTCTAAACATTGTTAGTTTTACTTCTATTTTCTATTTCTTGCATAATTAGTTTTTATTCTGACATGGTTCTGACAAGTTTTGCTCAACAAAAAATACTATTCTCATCTTTCTATTGTTTGTTTATGATACCGTGGGGACGCCCCGATATCTTTATATTACATGTTTCCGAACATTTGTTTTCGATCCGTCGGGTATATAAAACATGTCTCCGGACTCCATTACTCACCTCCTTGACCCAGTCAAGGTACATGATCAAACCTCAGGGTTTTGTTTAAATTCCATCCCACTCGATCAAAGAATACAAGGCGTTATTAATCTGTCTCCGGACTTCAGCTCGTTTCCTTTACACGTCCTTGGTAATATGTTCGAGTGTTTTTATTTTCAAACATAATAAGATAATAGTAAAAAACAATATTTTTTCTTGAACACCATAATATGTATATATTCCGTATGGTTGTTACAACAAACTAATTATTTTTCACTCCATTATTTTGATTGGTTTCTGGCTACCCTATTCCCTACTGACGCTGTTCGGAGTCCTCTCCGAACCAAAACGTAAAACCTCGTCGCCTTGTCTCTGATCGACCACTTCTAGTCCTCCGGGAAGTCTCTTGCGCGTTCCGACGTCGCCCTAATTCGCCTCGGTCAAGGACCCCGGTCCCACGCCTATTACCTATACCCTGAGGACCCCGGTCTGTTGGAGGATGCCCTGACCTTCTACTTGGGCCTGACATATTGATCCATTCCGCATGGCCCCATTCTAATGGTGCCACGGGATCCATCTCTTCGGGGGTTTGAGTTATGTATTCCTCGGTCTTATGTTGATGGGGCTCTGTTGTTTTCCGAAACACTGGGTTTGCTCTCCGTCTCCTCCCCGGAGTGTTTGCCCATTCTACAGCATCCCACTCTTCTACAGGCATCTCATCAATTTCCTTTGCCAAGGCTATAACTGTTGATCCACTGGCCTCCGGCTCACCCACACGTGTTTCTCTCGGTTCTTGGGGGAGACCCGACATCGCCTCGGGCATGTTCTTGGCTTTCCCTGCAACCAGGGTGTGGTCCTCGGACAACATCTTCTCTCGAGTACCAGCCTTTGTTTTCTTGCCCCGATGTTTTTTCCCGTCGCTGTGTTCTTGTTCCTCCTGATCTGCAATGTTTAAAGCTTCGTTCCGGGCCTCTACTTTCTTTTGCAGCTCCACAAGAAATCCTAACACCAATCGGTTCCTTATGACTTCAGGATTATTGGCATCGCCTTGCTTGCTCCGCTGCTGGACGTCTCCCCGGATTTCTGCTCTCCGAGCACGAATCTCTTGGATTGATAGTCGCCCGCCATCAATAAGCAAGTGTTCCCACTCTTGTTGGTTTATGCGGAGTTGCTCCAACTCCGTATCTTTTAGCACGCACTCTGCTTTATACTGCTGCATTTGTTGTGCAGTTTTTGTCCACGAGTTTTCTGCTTCTGCGCACCTCCTCTCTACTGATACTAACTTCTTCGATAACCGCGGGACTTCTTGCAACATCCAGATATCCCGGTCTTTCTGTAACCAGGCTATTGATGATTGAAGCTGCTTTATTACCTCATATGGGTTTTCAATGTTTTCCTGGCAAAGGAGACACCTCGGTATTTAGACCGTACAGATACATGTACATTGTCACGAATAAGAGACATTGCGACATTTGATATCCATAAAACTAATTCAACATTGTTTATTTCTCTGGAAATACAAAGTTGTTCATTACAAAGCAAGAAATTACAACGGAATTTTTTTTACAGATCATCTACTCTACATTCTGCTCATGAGTCGGAAGGTCACTGACCTCTCCAGGGGTAGCGGTGGTCCTTATTACACCCGAGAGCTCTGCAACGTCCCCGGCTACCTCTATTGCCTTGCCAGAGCCTCCAACCACGTCGGTAGGCATTACGGCTCCTTTACGGGGAATGGGAGCTCGGTTGCTTCACTCCCGTACATAAAAACCGTTGCGAAAACCCAAGAAGTCTTTATCCTGGTCTTCATTACACCGTTTGATCACTTCGGGAGTCAAGAGCGTGTTCTTCTTAGCTAAGGCCTCGATCAGTGGCCACCTCGGTGCTTTCGTCAATGCATCGAAATATGCCCCATCTTCATTCCCCACTGCATCATAGTTATACCCGAAGTCTTCGTCATAAACATTGACCTCAGGGTATTTATCATATATGGCCTCCAACAGCTCGCTTTTTGTAGCTGTGTCACCTGCAGCCACGAATGTGCTTAGGAACTTCAAGAACGTCTCTGTTTGCATCAATTTCCCCCTGGCCCTCGATCGCCTTGTTCAGCTCTTCCCGCGCCGCTGTTAGGTCACCCCGGATCATGGCAACCTCAACAGCTTGTTCGTGCAGTCTCGCTGTCTCTCTCTCAGTAAGTACTGCTCTGTCTCGGGCCACTCTGGCACTCTTCTGGGCCTCCGCGAATCCGGCACGTAATTTGGTGACCTCGGCCTCCAGTTCGGCTATTCTGTCTCGAGAAGATTCTTTTTCCAACCTTCCCACCAGCCCGCGGATTGGCTCCAGCAGTTGTTCCAGCTCGGCCCCGGCCGCAGTTATTTCCGTCCTTTGTTCTTGCATGATCTCACTATCATGATGGGCTTGTACGATACGTAATAGCACATTATTCACGTAGATACCTCGTGAGACGGGGTCATGTGCGCCTTTTTGGGAGGCAGTGGTGTTGTTGGAGAGGTGATCCTCCTCTTAGCACTCGGAGTCAGCCCCGAGAGTGGAATGTTGTCCTCGTGGTCATCTCCGTGACCACCCCCCGCCGTCGTTTTCTGTAGCTCCGGGGTCTTAGATCTATCATCTCGTCCACCGGAGCTGGCTTCGGTACCCTTCTTCGCGGCACTCTTGAACTTACCCCTGCACACGACATGTCATATGTTCAGAGAAATTACAATTTTATCTTACACAATTTGTACAGAAATAAAAATCCTACTCTCTAATTCTGCCCCAGCTCTCGACCTCTCTCTCTCAGCTACGCTTGGCGTCTCGTCAGAGTCAGTCCCCGTTGGGGTGTCTTTCTCTTGGGAATCCGAAGTCCCAGCAGCCCATCTGGAATAATAGGGGCTCAACCCAGCTCCGTCCAGGACTTCTTCTGAAAATCTGGACCCCAGAACACCGGCTTTTTTCAGTATATCCACACCTCTAGGTTCCCCTGCCGGGGCACTATCTACTACCTCTAACATCTGCCACTTCGGCAGAACTCTCTCCTGCCTAACGTAAATAAATTTGCCTCTCCATCCTTCAATCTTGCTCGGATTCTTTACTTTGAATCTCTTACCTGGCCTAGGGTTAAGGTAATACCAACCTTTATTTCTCCCCATCGTTTTCAGCTGAAAAAAATGCCTAAATAAACTAACACTGGGTACTAACCCCCCCTTACTACACTCCACTAAAAATCCTACCACCTGCCTCATGGCATTGGGCCCTAACTGCCCCAGAGCTAACCCATAATACTCCAACAACTTTACTAAAAAGTCCCACAGAGGAAACCTCAACCCTACGGCCAGTTGATCTATGTATACGGATATGAATCCTTTGGGAGGGCAACAGGCTTTATCCTTATCTTCGGGAATAATAAATTCAAGGTCAAAGGGTAAGAAAAAATTTGGAATCCATCGCCTAATTTGAGTCTCGGTTACAGTGGGTCTCACCCCTGCCACTTCGAACCCTTCTACTTCCTCCTCACAGTGGGGAAAACTCACTGCCTCCACTCTGATTTCACTAAGATCACCCCGGTGAATTTGTCTAGTTTCGCTATTCAAGGGGAAAATCACTCGTATAGGAGGTGCTCTAAAAGGCTCCCCCTCTTTGCCTACCTCCTCCACCCTAGATGAAGACGAAGATGAGATAGACATACTTACTTGTTTTCTTTGGTTGGTGTGGTGTTTTATCTTCGCAGTTGGCACAATTGTGGATTTCTCTGATGCGTGATTCAGTTAACTGCAAGAGAAGAAGGTGAAGGGTTTCGATTTCCCTCATTTTCTTATAAATTCAGCAACGGTACAGATTCAATGGTTTAAAATCAACGATCCTGATCTTCACGTGCCATACACGCGCCTCGAAACCCGCAATATGCGCCGTTTCACACGCGCTTACTCGAATACTGTGTACATCTGTCAGTCACGCGCCTCAGCTTTGTCCACCACTCGTGTTGAAGAAGCTTCTCAACTCCGGTTGAGGGACCTCGGGGTTTACTTCTTCTCAACTCCGGTTGAGGGACCTCGGGGTTTACTTTTTCTCAACTCCGGTTGTGGGACCTCGGGGTTGTTACTTCTTCTCAATTCCGGCTCAGGGACTCTGGTGTTTTTGCCTTCTCTCAAATTCCGATCCATGGACTCCGGGAATCAGATCTTTTATTTCACATCACTTCCGGCCCACTTTATCTACTTTATAAGCCGAATCCGTCTGCTCCGGCTTATTTGGGGGAGGGGCATCTGGTAGGTATGGCCCGGTTGCCTAAGGTTACAACACCAATACTCGGCCCAAGTTGTCTAGGACCGCAAGTCCAGTAATTGGCCCAAATACAGATTTGATAATTAGGTTGCGGTAACAGCGCACAGGGGATTGGAAGATTTCGCCCACGATCTTCTCTCAATCACAAAGGCAGGATTGGCGGCCTTAATTTTAGTAATATAGTTAAGGTTGTGATTTGTATGATATAAATAGTAGAATTAGAGAGAGGAGGGGGGTTGAAACTTTGATCGGAAAAAACCACCTGTAAACTAAACGAAAAAGAAGAGAAGAGAAGAGAAAGATCCCGGCAGGGACATTATTTTCCCGTGGACGTAGATCTCCGGATCGAACCACGTATACCTTGTGTCTTATTATCTGTTTACCTTTCAATTTGTTATTTTTGCCTGGTACCTTCTTGATAACGGGTTGCGCTTTATCAGCAGTCTTGTTAAAATTATTTATTTTATTGAGTAAATCGTCGAAACATAAACTATGATGATTGTCACACATTCTAGTTTTTTTTACTGGGACAAACTTCAACTATATATTTTTTATATTTTACAACCTAAAAATTATGTTGTCCCATGCTAACTAACTTTAAATATGTCATTTTTCACTCTTTGCAAATTAAACAATTTCATTCGCATTAATCAATCTTTATCTAACATAATATAATTTTTGCAACAAAAATATAGAATTTATTTCAATAAATTAAAATACCAAACAAAATATGAAAACATTCAAATATTTTGGAGAACTTACATACTTTAAAGGGTTAATTACAGCAACCACATCGAACTATCAGCGTTTTTGCACATAAACCACTGGAAAAAAATTTGTGGCACTTATACATATAAACTATAAGGGTTTTGTCATATACAACACCAAACTTATTTTTTAATCATTTTTCGCCGGAATTCCACATGTAACTTGCACGTTATAAAATTTAAAGGTTTTTTTTTGTCCAAACACGCTTTTTAGTAGGTAGAGGAGCCACTCATCTTCAACAATGGAGGTTCTAGATATTAGGAGATAAAATTATTGATGATTCAAAGAAATTGACATGGAAGAGAAAGGTGTGAAAGAATTTTTACACGTTTAGCATGCTAAAAAGGTTGTTTGTACAAAGGAAGTCATTAAAAGTTTATCACGCACAAGTCACGTGTGAATTTTCGACAAAAAATGATTGGAAAATAAGTTTGGTGGTTTATCTACCAATTGGAAAATAAATTTGGTGGTTTATCTGCAAAACTCGTATAGTTTATATGTATCGATGCAACAAAAAAAAAGTTTAGTGGTTTATGTGTAAAAAGGCTGATAGTTCGGTGTGGTTGCTGCAATTAACCCTACTTTAAATTGTCATTTGAATTTTGAAAGTAGCAAATGAGAATCTAATTTTAGAAATGAACAATTCAATATACATAGTTTGAATTTAAATTTTTATTTACATATACTGAGAAATCTACATATATATAAAAATTATAAGAGGGTTAAACATTGTACATTGCATTTTTCAACAAAAGTATTTTGTGTTATTTATGATTATTTGTATAAGAGCCAACTTTTAATTTGTTTGTCCTTTTTTCCTTTTCTTTTTTCTAATAAAATCATTTTCCCAAATTTTTAAATGCAAATATTTTTTTGTACCTTAACCATTTTTACGTTTTATACATCAAATAAATCATCTTCATGATCTTTAATTTGATATCCATATCACATATATAAAAAGTTTGATATCATATTAAATATAATACGCTTATTATTGGCTGATTGTTTTGTTAGATTTAAGTAGTTATTCTGAATGTTTATTGGTATCAAATTTAGACTGCAAATAAGAATTAATTTACTAATTTTCTAAAAAAAATATTTAACAACTTCAATTTATAAGTTAATTAACTAATTTATTGTATTTACTTTCTATTTTAATTTTTTTTCTATCAATTAATCTATCTATACTAACAGACGTATAAATATTTTAATTTACTTTGACATATAATATATTAAATTAATCATCTTTTCATCTTCTTTAAGTATAATTAGATTTAACTTCTTTTTTTTGGATTAGAATATATATTTCGTGAATTAAATTATAAAAAAAATGAACTAATTAAGTATTTTCAACAATAAAAAGATATGCAGTTATTTAAATAAAAAAATATAATTTTCTTATAAACTAAACAATTTATTGTATTATTATCTTATCGTACTTTCTTTTATATGTTGTGTGTTACTGCCTCCGTCCCAAATGAACTTGCACTGTTCCCCTGGCACACATATTAAGAAAAATTGTTTTTTCATAAATGTTGACTTAGTCAAATCTGGAAATACCTTTATTAGCTTAAAAAAGGGAAGGATTAACAAATTAATCATTTTGTTAATCCATTCTTCTTAAGGCTCAATCTTGTACATGTCATAGAATCCACCAGTAAATGCAAGCAAGTAAAGAATTCACCAAAATCTAACAAAAGCGTTCAAATTTCTGGAACAACAGTTTAGTGGGAAAAATTTCCCACCAGAAAAATTTCATTCACTCCAAATGTTTTACATTTTCAGCACAAGTGTTCAATATTTACAATTCCCTCCTAAAATTGAAAATCCTAACTAAGAGCCTATAAATACTGAAATACTGAATTAAATGTCCCCAAAATACACTTCAACTTCCAGCAACAACAACATAAATTCATCCAAAAAAAAAAAAATCAGGAAGCAATGATTTGCACAAAAACTGGAAAAAAAACTAGCTCCATCAGACCAGATCCAAATTGCTCAATTCTTAATGGCTAACAACACAACAGGTGTTGTACATCATGGCAAAATAAAGGAAGCGGCTACATCATTTGGAGTTAGTCGTCGAACAGTTCAATACATATGGGAGGCTGCAAGAAAGCAAATGTTAGAAGGTCTAGCAGTTACATTCAAGCACAAAAAAGACGGTATTGGGGTGATTAAAACGGAGTTAGATGTGGAGATGATGAAAAGCATATCATTTTCAAATAGAGGCACCATAAGAAGACTAGCCAAATGCTTAAATGTGAGCAAAAGAAAGGTAGGAAGATGGGTGAAAGGCGGTTTGATCAAACCTCACACAAATGTCATCAAACCTGCTTTAACAGAAGCAAACTTGCTGCAAAAGCTGAAATACAACCTAAGCTCAGTGCACTTTGACCACCAAACAAGTACAATCAGGTATGACTCAATGCACAATGTAATTCACATTGACGAGAAATGGTTTTACATGCAAAGGTGCACCGAAAGAGCATATAAATTGGAAGGTGAGGATGACCCATATAGATCATGCAAAAGCAAGTGATATATCTCTAAAGTTATGTTTATGTGCGTTGTGGCAAGGCCACAATACTCAATCCTAGGTGATCATTTGTTTGATGGAAAGATTGGCATTTTTCCATTCACAACACAAGTACCGGCTCAATGCAACAACAGAAACAGAACTAGAGGGACACTAGTTACAAAGCCAATCGACTCGATAACCAAACAAGTCATCAAGAAATGCATTTTGCAGCAGGTACGTTTTCTAGCTATCAGAAACAAAGTCATCATCTAGCTAGTTAATCTAGTAAGCCTCCAATATGTGTTCCTTATGCATTAACTGTTTTTGGAAAACAACGGTGACTTTACTTTTACATGTGGGTACATTTGGCAGATCATACCAGCAATTAAAGCCAAACTACCACAAACAACAAGTAAGAACATCATAATACAACAAGACAATGCAAAGCCACATATAAGCAACTTTGATGAAGATTTTAGAAAGGCTGCAACAGATGATGGTTGGAATATTCAATTAGTTTGTCAGTCACCTAATTCACCGGATACAAATGTGTTGGATTTAGGGTTTTTAGAGCCATTCAATCACTTCAAGTGGAAACTACATCACACACTGTTGAATAGTTAGTTGGAAATGTACTTAAATCTTTCGCAGATTTTGAGGTAAGCAAACTTAACAACATTTTCCTAAGCTTACAGGCTTGTTTGATCGAAAAATGAAGCAGAAGGGACACAATGGCTACAGGCTTCTCCATTTGGGAAAATCTTCCTTAATTAAGGAGGGAAAACTGCCCCTATCTCTGGAAGTTGATGAAGCAATAGTGAGGGAAGGTATATAATATCTAATGGCTCAAGAGCAAGCACAAGGAACATATGAAATTGGGGGTTTGATGGCTGATCTAGGCTATGCTTAGTCACTGTTTTAATCTTCTTCTTTTTTTTTTTTTTTGTGCATTTTGGATTTGTGTTTATGGCTTAAACACATTGAATATGTGCATTTTGCTTAAGCTGTAAACACTCACATGTCAATTTTTTATTCTATAGCGAATGAAGACTCGTTTTTTAAAAAGGTTTGTCATTTTATTTTCACAGTTTTTATCCCTCAGAAAAGTATCATCACAGGGACAATTTAGGAACCTAGTATGCAAGTTCATTCAGAACAGAGAAGGACTACAAAAAAAAAAAAAAACTATCAGTTCCAATGACAAGAGACATCATTTAGTATGCAGAGATCACAAACCAAAGCAGCACAAGTAACAACACAATCAATTGACCAAAAAAAACTGGATAGCAAAAAATATTGCCACTAACACAGTTTTTAGTAAAATTTTCTGCACAAATTAAAATTATCAGTTCCAATAACAAGGGACATCATTTAGTATGCAGAGATCACAAACCAAAGCAGCACAAGTAACCACACAATTAATTGACCAAAAAAAACTGGATAGCAAAAAATATTGCCACCAACACGTTTTTAGTCAAATTTTTTGCACAGTCAAAACTATCAGCTTCAACAACAACGAACATCATTTAGGCTACATAAATGATAACCCCAGTAGCAGTAACAACAACACAATTAAATAGCCAAAAAACTGGATAGCAGAAAATAATGCCACCAACACAGTTTTTACTCAAATTTTCTGCACAAATTAAAATTATCAGTTCCAACAACATGGACATCATTTAGTATGAAAAATTCATAACCCATGAGCAGCAGTAACAACAACACAATCAAATAGCCACAAAAAAGGGTATAGCAATAGCAATACATATTGCCACCAACATAATTTTTACTCAAAATTTCTGCACAAATTAAAACTATCAACTCGCACAACAAGGCACGCCATTTAGTATGCAGAAATCATAACCCACGAAAAGGCCCATCATATTGTTTGCATAAATCACAAAAACAACAGCAGTCTCAACAGAACTAGCAATCGGCCAAAGAAAACTAGATAGCAAAATAAATCGCCACCAACACAGTTTTTTACTCAAGAAAAGAAAGGTAAAGGAAACGTAACCTTCGCAAGCACAGGAAACCATAGAGTCAAAGACTCGCTGGAAAATCTCCTTTTCTCCTTCAAATCCAGCCACTCATTCACCAGCTCCACCCCAGAGGCCAAATCTGCAGTTTTCCGAACAAAATTACACACTTGCATGGAGGCGGAACACAGATAAGATTTCAGATCTGGTTCCTTTTCCTCGAGGAAGGGTTGAATTGCCATCAGATTCGAGGATTCAAGAACATAAGACCCATCAGAATCGGAAACGTAGGTACCGGACATGATTGATTCTTCGCAAGAATCGTTTAACTCAGATCTAAACATCATGGAGAAGAGAAGTTGATAGTAGATCTGGGATGGAGGGTGAAAGGGGAGGCTTTTCGGTGTTTGAACGGAGAAGATGGGAGCGGCGCAGAGAAGAGAGTAGCCAAGAACTAGGGTTTCTGGTTAGAGAGAGAGAGAGTGAGTGAATATTGAATTGGGATAGTGGGTTGAGGTAACATAATGGGTGGGTTGGGCTGGGGTAACATTATTTACCTGAAAGAAGGTTAAGTTAACTGGGTTGTTAGTTTAATTAAAGATATGATTAGAGATGACAAATTTGTAATTATCTGATTAATGTGGGATAGAGTTGTAAAATTTTATTTCCTGAAATGAAAAGCGTGCAAAAGGGATGGGACACCCTGATTAGGGAAGTATGCAAGTTCATTTAGGATAGAGGGAGTAGAAAATTAGATGTATAATAATAGTTGAAATGTAGAAGTGGCCTAGTGGTTTTGGTGTTTAGCGCTTAATTCCTTGAGGGACTGATGATCAAAATGTAGGTTAAACAATTTCCCAATTAATTTTTCAGGTTCTGAGCTTTTTGCCCAGTGTTTAACATTCCTGCAATTGATTTTTTTCCTGCTTTCATTATAATCATTATCTCGTTTTATCCTTTTATTTTTCTTTATTTTTTTTCCTTTTATGATTGTTCGCTTTTTGTTTTTGTTTTTTTTTTTGTTTTTGTCTGTTAGCCTAACTTAATTGATTGAGGAAGAATTATAAAAATCATGTCGAAACAACCAATCACATGCTTTAAACATGGAAAAGAAACATACCCTCCCCTCAAAAAGAAAAAAAAGAAAAAAAAAAAAAAACAATGAAAGAGAGGGAAAAAATATAAAAAAATGTGAGAAAATCTTTAGTAAAATTTTAACTACAATAGAAATACATTTTGAATATTTTGTATTGATTAATCTATTCATATTTAAGTTTAATTATACCACAAAATTAGATAGGAGCTTCGTTTTTAAAATTGACTCAAGCCAGTAAATTGCTAAGATCCGCCATGCTTCTTCCTCGATAATTGGTGTTGTTGGCCTTGAAATAAATTTTATTGATTTAGATAATAATAAAAAGGTATAGGGAAAATTTGATTTTTTCAGCCTTTTTCATTAGCAGTAGTCTTTTTAAGGTTTTTGGTTTGGTTGCCTGACTTTGATTTTGGTTCTGTTGTAGCCGAATTTTGAGTTTTTCTTTCTAATTGTTCAATTGACAGGTGATCCACTTATATTGCACCTTTAGTTTGGAGATTTTGTTTAAATGTAGGAAAAGTTTTTTTGTTTTAATTATTTGATGATGTGGATATACACATCTATAAGCAATTTTCCGGCATAAGGGAACCATCTGCCAAGCATGTTAACAAAATTTTCCGAATTTTTCAATTTTTTTCGTATTTATCTTGTATTTTTGAATAAAAATAAAAAATACGATTAATACTCGAGATTTTAAAAATATCATCATATATACAAATATGACGCAAATAATACCCGTATAATTCCCGAGAAATGTGAGGCTCTTCTAATATTTTTCTTTTATGTTTTGTATTTTTTTTCTTTCAAATTTTCAATTTAAAAGTAATATGTTCTAAAAATCATGAAAATAGAAATACAACTTAGAATTATAAATAAGTTTATTAAATAATACAAGTTTCAATAAACTTTAAGGTTAATCAAGAGTAATACATGTAGATCATTAGAAAAAATCACAATTTTGGGAATCAAAATATGTTTTCTAAAATAAAGAAAACATAAGTAGTGTATTATAATAACTATTAAGAAATACAAAAAACATAATATAATATGAATCCAGTCAAAGACAATCTAACGATAAATTACAATACTTATCAAGAGTTTTTTATACTTTTTATATTTGAGATTATTTCATTTAATGAACTTAATATAAATAGCATAAAATTACAACAGATAACATGTTCAGTAATTGATAAAACCTGAAAAATTAATTAGATTAACACCTGAACATAAGATAATTAACAAAATTAAGAAAGATATATTAAGATTATGAAATTTTTAATCTAACGTATTAAATCCGATTTATTCTCGAAATACGCTGAATTTGGTTGATTAGACGCTATTTTTTCGATATTATCCGTTTTATTCCTGAATGAAATTCGAATTGTAAATAATTAACAGTATCGAATAATATCGGTATCCAAATTTTGTTACATTGCTGCCAAATTAGTATTCTTCGCGAGGAATAAAAAATCCAACCAACATTGAACTTAATACAAAATTAAAGGACCAAAACGAAAAACTGCAAACATATATAGAACACTATGGGACTAAGTCTAAAGTGGTGATGACAAAAAAAAACAACAGAAAAACTAGAGGATTATTAATGGGCAAAAATTCCCGAAATAAATATAGGAACTGCAATTTGGGTCTAAGAGCCCAATTAAGGTAGAGGCCCTCAAAATACCAATTAAAATATAAATCCATAGAAGAGACACTAATCATGTGTTTATGATCAAAATAAAAACTTATTAATTAAAACCAAAACTCTTGCCTGACATTAATTAGGGGATACATGTCGAGTATCTAAGAGTACTCAAATATTATTTAAACTACAAGATAATCTAGAAATATAAATTCTCAAGACAATTCCCACAAATAACGTTTTCTATATGTATCGTCCACGTTATTGGCAGAATAAATACCATCTTCTCTTGCTTCCCAATAAAAAGTTCGTATCTTGTCGTCGTTGTTGTCCTTAAATACATCGAAAGCTCTTTCTAAGTTTCCACCCCACCAAAGATGACAAAAGTAGAGAGTATTACGAAAAAAATTGGCACAAAATCTCCAGCTGAAATCTTGATCTACTTGAAGTGTATGATGTCCGAGATCGTCGTCCTTGGATGCGCAATGCAACGTTAATGGTGCAGAGCCTGGAGGGAGCTTGTTAATAACATGAATTTGCATCTTGGGTGTCACAATACATTTGGCTGCAGATTTTTGAATAAGCAATATAAAGAGGAAAAATAAGATGAATTTGACCATTGTGTTTTTTGATTCTCAAAAGGGAAATGATGAGAAGTTATGCTTCACATATATCAATTTGATGATTTATTTATATAATCTCACATCTCAAAGATAGGAGAATTAAGTTGCGAATTGTACTGCAAAATTCATTATTCCATGAGAATATACCCTTGACTTTGAAAATAATATGTTAGTTTTTTTTAAGGAAACAAAAAGTAATAAGGAGTTATTGCATGTAGAATTGCATGCATACAATATTATATAAAATATCGGTTTCATATTTTTGAATTACATAATTATACACTTATATTGCAACTACTTATTTTAGACTAGATAATGTCCCGTGCAGTACACATGCTCATTTACAATTAATATATACTTAATTAATACTTCATTCGTTCCATTTCAATTAACGTTTTAGGATGTTTTCTTCTTTTCCTATTAATTGACATTTTTACATATTTTTTAATAATTCTCTCAGTTTTCTCCCTACACTCAATCCTTAAAAATATCTCTGATAGATTTAAAAGTAGAGATTTTTAAGGATTGAGTGTAGGGAGAAAACTGAGAGAATTATTGAAAAATATGTAAAAATGTCAATTAATAGGAAAAGAAGAAAACATCCTAAAACGTCAATTAAAATGGAACGAATGAAGTATTAATTAAGTATATATTAATTGTAAATGAGCATGTGCACTGCACGAGACATTATCTAGTCTAAAATAAGTAGTTGCAATATAAGTGTATAATTATGTAATTCAAATATATGAAACCGATATTTTATATAATATTGTATGCACGCAATTCTACATGCAATAACTCCTTATTACTTTTTGTTTCCTTATTTCACGCTTTCTTCGCCCTCTTCATCCATCGTTCACAATTTAAATTGAATAAAAAAAAAATTCTCTTTTTTTTTCGGTAAGCGCTTTTTTAGGATTCATATGAGAGAAATAAATAATTAAGTGATGCTATATTTGTCAAAAAAATTCATTCTTAATTCTTTCCTTTCATTCTAAAACGTCAATTAAAATGAAATGGAGGCAGTATTTTATTTAAGATTTTGGTACTTTGACTTTTATTCTTGTGTTGATTATGAGTACTCATAATTCTAGAAACATTATAAGTAATCCCTTATGCATGATCTATGATTTAAACCCAAAACTTATGTTTTCTATATTATCTTATTTATCGCATTTATCAAAACATATTAAAGAATTTGTAAAAAACTCTACTTTAAATATTCTATATTGCAGGGTATTGATTTCAATTTTTTTTTTTTTTGAGGGTAGGTATTGATTTCAATAATAAAAAAATAGTGAGGCGAAAAGAGTATTGTGGATAGTGGAGCCGCATGCTGCAACTACCTCTTTTTTTAGCTATCTTTTTACTTTTACTGAATCTCTTTTACCAAATATTATTTGTTGTTCCCTTCATCTCAAGCTCCTTTTGTTCTTTGAAGATTGATTTCTTCTTCTTCAGCATACCCCCTCTCCCTCCATGATGTAGTTTTATTTATTTCACTATGAATTTTTGCATTGTTATAAGTAATTCATTTTATGTTTTACTTATAAGCTTGTGACACATATGTTTTGGAAGTTGAAATGGTTAGGAAATGGAAACACAACTCAATATTTAATATAATTGTACAGCGGAAACATCATGTAAAAGTAAACTTTTATAGCAATGAGAATGATTCTATAGCGAATCAGTCTCATTTGAGTAGGTTGAAGACCTATAGAAACAATGTTTTCTACTTTATTTATTTCGTCTTGAGTGAGTTTGATGTGCAATACCTTGAGTCTTTCGAGTATTGTGACTCGAGAGAGTGCACCGTTCAAGTAAAATTAACATTTACATCAGTAATAATTCTATACAATGTATTACAAATATTTAGTTTTAATTTGAAGTTTTATATAGTTTTAATTTTTTAGGGTATAATAGTGTAAATTTCTATCGTAATATAAATGGGCATTTGACTATATGAAATAATCGCAACTTTTTATAGCACTAGATTAGGATCCGTGCAATGCACGAGCTACTCACAACTCTTTATTAGAGCAGACTCGATTCATCATTCATGTAATAACTAATTTTGGTTTAGTCCTTTTTAACATTTCCTTATTAAATATTTCCTACACAGAACAAACGTTGACATGTGGTGGTTTCAGAGAGCTTTAAAATCCTACGTGTCAACACTTAAGAGTGTCATCTCTACTTATATATATATATATATTTAGAGAGAGAGAGAGATTTTACAATATCACTACATCTATTTGTATTTTTCATAATATTAAACTACCATTTTTTCTAAGAAATCAAAATTTCCATTTATACCACCTAGAGTTCATATTTAATGCACTACGGGTATTTGCAATCTCAATTAGAGATATAAAACTATTTTTGAAAAATAATTCAAAATTGAGGAATTATTTGTAACATTATATTAGAGATGTAAAACTTTTCGTAATCACTTGAAGTTGTTACCACCCATCTTCCACCAACTTTAACGTCATTTTCTTCTTTTAAACACTATTAAATTCTGATTTTTACATGGAAAATTAATTTAAATAACTTTTTCACTATCAATTGTACTCCCTCCGTTCATAAATAAGTGTCGTTTTAGACTTTCAGATGAAATTAAGAAATTATATATAATGGACGACAACACCTCTCCAATTTTCTCTAATCATTTTTTTCATTACCATAAATTTATCCAAACCTTCTTTATTTAATATTATAAAGTTTTGTAAGGAAATTTCCTTAAATTTAACTAATGATAATATTGGAAGAAACATGCAAAAAATGCTGGAATGATATCTTTTGTGAAAAAATAATTTTCCCTACAATAACACTTATTTGTGAACGAAGGAGTATTTGCAAACACCCTACGTCAATTACACACTATCCACTTTATTCATCCAACGGCAGATATTCACGGCTAAGTCTATCATCGACGGTTCTTAACCACCTCTTCATACCACACGGATCTTCATTCTGAACCGTTGATAAGCATTCTAATCCGACGTTCCACAATCACCAATTGCCACCTATATAGAAGCTCCACTTCCCGTTTCCACCATCAACCTCATTCCGAAAAGTCAAAATTCCCAAAAAAGACCAGTTTGAAAAATGTCGGGAAGGGGCAAGGGCGGCAAGGGGCTGGGTAAGGGCGGTGCCAAGCGCCACCGTAAGGTGCTCCGAGACAACATTCAGGGCATCACGAAGCCGGCTATTCGGCGTTTAGCTCGGCGCGGCGGTGTGAAACGAATCAGCGGTCTCATATACGAGGAGACTCGTGGCGTCCTGAAAATCTTCCTTGAGAACGTCATCCGCGACGCCGTCACCTATACCGAGCACGCTCGCCGGAAAACTGTTACGGCGATGGACGTTGTCTATGCACTTAAGAGGCAGGGTCGAACTCTCTACGGATTTGGTGGTTAAGATTAGGATTTCTTAATTTTGTATATAGACTTCGCTAATTTTGCTCTTTGTAAGTGAAGTGGAGTCGAATTTATTACTCGCTGTTGCTGGAGCTTCAATTTCCAAATTAATGAATAGTTTTTTACTTTGTCATTCTGTTGTTGTTAATGGCATAACCGGAGCTTAATCTATTTGTTTTTTTTTTTATTTAAAAATATTGCTTCTTCGCATACAATTTTTGGACACGATAGGGATGTTTGCAAACAATTGTGATTTTAGAAAAGTAATTTAAATTGATTTGTGTAAAATTAAAATTTGATAGTGTTTGGAGAATAAGTGATTCTAAATAAATACAAAATAATTCAATTTATTTGTAAGAAAAGTCAAAAACACCTAAAAGCTAGGATCTTGGGAATTTTCAAAATTACTTCTAGAAAGTGATTATAGTGATGAAATAGAAGTTTGCAAATACTTCTTTAAATTAAAGTGCTTCTCAAAAGTGATTTTAATATTGATAATGAGTTTGCAAACACTCTCTTAGTATGTTTGGTTGTTTGGTTGGGATTGGATTAATCTCTTCTTATATTTATTTAAAGAGGTTGATCTAATTATTACTCCCTTCGTTTCATAAAGAATATCACTTTAACTGTTTTTGGAGAAATTAAGGATTGATATTTAATTGGTATATTTTGTTAAAAAATAAGAAAATAATCAACTAAATTACGGTAAGTTGTTTAAGATAATATTGAAAGAATTGTAGGTTTTTTGGTAAAATGATGCTTATTGTCAAATTTTTCAAAATGTCTAAAATGACATTCTTTATGAAACGGAGGGAGTATAAATTATCATAAATTTTAATACTATTTTAATTATAAAATTAATTATTAATAATTTTTTTTGCACACATCACATTATATTTTATAATTAAAAATTATATCCAACACTATAACCATTACCTCAATAATCTAAATAAATGTAATTTTTTTACGCTCTTGGTTACTAACTCTAGTCATTATTTTCGATCAACAGCATCCTAGCTACGTTTTTTGTGGTCTTATCAATTTTAGGGAGAGACATATGATAATAAAAATATATATCTATCCTTACTCTGTTTTTTTTTTTTTTTTGTAAGTTTCTTTGACCAAAATAAAATGGGGAGCATCCATATCCCTGTTTGCTATCGTTCTGAATAAGATGAAATAAGTATATTGTGAGTTATAAATCTGTTATGACTTCACAACTAATAATTTTGGATTCCAAAATTGCTTATGAAGGAGGAAGAAGTTGGAAAATAGCTCAAGAACAAGCTCAAACTGTTTTTGGTGGGAAAAAATTGTTACAAGTTCAAAACCGTTGTCAAAGGGGTCAAAACCGTTGTCAAAGGAGGAAGAAAACTGTTGCGAGCTGCTACAGCAGTTTTCCAGATTATGTTATGCGATTTCTAATCAAATGTGAGTAGTTAGTCAAAGTCAGACTATTTACAGCAACATTACGCACATGTAATTCATAAGAGAGAGTCTCACTTTGTAGAGAATAGAGAGAAGAGCTAGAGAGAGATAGAACTTGAGAGTTTGGATTATTTCTCTTGGTTAAAGCTTTGATTGTATGTTTCTCTTGTAACAATCTGAGATATAGTGAATTGGTGAAGACATCATCACCCGTGGATGTAGGTTTAACAACCGAACCACGTAAATCTTGGCTATTCTTCTTCATTTTTCAGTTTTAGTATTTGTTTTCACTAGATAGGTACCCACGCGATGCGTGGAAAGACGTTTTAATTGATTGTACGTATTTATAGTAATATAAATTTTACATGCATACTTCATACATCATTGGATTGGTGCATGTGTAGAGATAAAATCAAAGATTAATATTACTTTGATTCATATCTACACATGGACTAATCCAATGGTTCATAGTGTATATGGGTATTACTCACGGGAGTAGGGTAAAATTAACCGTTATTTTATATTGTTTGTGCATCTTGATCAAAATATCATTTGCGTACTCCACACAAAAAGAAAATCACTTGCGTACTCACTATTAAGCTTTTGTCTAGTAAATAGAATAATCATGATATGTTAAACATATATTTTAGTTATCTCATGCATTAATTTGAAAAGATTTGAAGTTTATATCTTTTTGTTTTTTGTTTGGAACCGTCATAACTTTTTATTAACTTAGAATGTTAAAGTGCTGCGAAAAAGTGGGTATGTCATTGTTTCCAAGAAATCTAGTCAAAATCTAAAACTTCTCTAGTGTTTGGGCGGAAAAAATGGAGGAAAATCTTTTTTTTTTCCTGGTGATTTTTATTTCCCAAATTGGCAAGCCATATGGGAGATAAAATGATTTATAAAAAAAAAATATGTCATTTGTTATTATATATATATAGATATAAAATATAGAATATAGATAGTAAATATGTTTGTAGTTTATATAAAGTAATAGATCATAAATAATATGTTTAAATTTAACTTACTTTTTAGTCAGATTTGCCAATAAAATTTATTATATCTAATAGTTCATTATTAAAATATATAAAGGTAGAATTCATAAACATGAACTCTAACTCTTCTTGTTCTCCATTTTTTTGGTGAAATCTCATATTTCTTTTTAAGTTAATTATGATTTCACCATAGTTAGTCATTTTAAGCTATTTATAACTAAAAGAGAACGAAAACTCATGTATGAGGCAAAGTTTATTGTAAGGTATACGAAAAAGAGGTTTATTAACCAAAGCTAACAACTTTATAATTTAGTGTTATTCCTTTTTAGATGAGTCGTTTACTTTACTAACTTGTAAAGTTTATTTTTATAAGCTTAGGTTTAGGAGTTGTTGTAAGATATAACTTAGATACTATATTTTAAGATACTATTGTACAATATTTTTTATAGAGAATATATTTTTATCTTAGATACAACAATACAATAATCATTTCATGTAGTTTTTTCAAATAATAATATTTATTTTAAATTAAAAATTCAAAAATCACTGATTACTCGAAGCAAATAGATCCCATCTGCAGAAGGAACTGATAGGTGGAGTGATTCTGGAGATTTTATTAGAAATCTCCGGATATTTTTGAATTTTAGTTTGGTTCCGAAAAATTTCGAATTTCCAAACCGCTACGCACGGTACTCACCCTAGCTCCTAGTCACTATTCTGAAATTTCTTTCTTTTTTTTTTCTATATTGTAGAATCCTTTGGTATCACTATATATAATAGTATAAATTATTAAATCCTCTAAAGAATATAAATTATTAACCCGGAGGATTAGTTGGAGAGGTTACAGTTCTGTTGATAAACTCACATATACATCTTTCTAATTTTTTATTATTTTTTTTTAAAATTTGTATAATTTAGTGGTAATTTATTTAGCCCTTGGTTTTCTTACCCTTATTGTAGTCTGAAAATTTTATTCTAACTTGATAGGAAGATTTTTCTAAAAACAACTTGATAGCTCATACGGGAAAAATAAATTGATGAAGAAAGAGAAGTGCATGCATAAAATTTGCAGAATTACATTTAACCCATATCAACTGAAGAGAAAATGGAATGAATAAAAATGTGATGCATGTTAGTTTTTGATGCTATTATATAGAAATGTAATCGAATCAATGTATATGCTCGAGTTTGATGACTGAAAAACTGAAAGATTGAGTCTCGATTTGAACTCGATCATCCTCAATTTATTGGTGTCGAGAAGGAAAATTTATAGTCTAACATCTATTGTTAATTCAATTAGAAAAGATTAAAATAAAACTATATATACATGTAAATAACTAAATATACATGTACAGTGGTCAGAGCATTATTAGTCCAGAAAGCTCTAAAGGAAAGGAAAGAAAAATAAATTGCTTGGGCTAAAGCTTCTTCCGAGCCTCGTCCAGATGCCACATCAGCAACTGCAAATTCGTGCCTCTAAGATGATAGACCTCCTGCACTCATATCTTCTGCTCGTGTTACTTCTCGCGAGCATGGTGAACCATTGCATTCTTCTTCTAATGATTAACCAAAGACTTTGTCGGATGAAAGCAAGAAGAGTAGCGATAGAATTCGGGTCGATTCGACCGAGAGTATATGGAGTTATGGAAGTGTGTTTTAGGGAAAAAGTGATCTACTCCCTCCGTCCCGCTCTAATTTGCCTACTTTCCTTTTTGGTTTGTCCCAATCTAATTTGCCAACCCATAAATGGCAAATTTCTCTCATAATCTCCACCCTCAAAATCTCCACATTCAATCTCCACCTTTAAAAAAGTCAAAGATTCCACAAAATCTGCTTTTTCTTAACCTCCGTGCCCGGCCAAGGTAGGCAAATTGGGCCGGGACGGAGGGAGTAGTATTTAAACTAACAGCTAGGGTTTGATGTTAGTTTTTTGCACCCTAATTATGTGCAATTATATTTATTTAGAATCTTTTGATATTGTTGGGGTTTGAATGTTTTCTCAAGACCCCTATTTTTTTGCTAACAAATCTATATAGATTTTTTTTTTTTTAAGAAAATGATTTGTTTATTAACATAGATGAATGTAGACACATTGTAGTTACTATATTATGAATTGATTTTTTTCAGTTTTTAAAATAGAGGGAATATCTCAACAAATTTATTTTGGAATAAAATTAATTATGTTTTAGGTTAAATGTATAAAAAGATTAATTTGTTAAAATTAAGAGATTTCTCCAGATACATCAAACTGGTTGCCAATTAAATTGGATTGTTCTGTTTTGCACAATTTTTTGTTTCCCAATTACGTATGTAAAATGAGCGGGGGAAAAAAATATTTTTTTAATTGTGGAAACAATACATTTTGTTATTATATATATAGATATAGATATAGATATAGATTAATTCATTTTAATTAAAATTGATACTCTTTCGATATCAACAAAGAGTGAAAATCTCAACCATATATTTTATAGGGGGAAATTGATTTTATTCTCAAACTAATGTATAAAATTGTAACAAATTACCAAATAAAAGAGATTTTGTCGGCTATTTTAAGGCATCATCAAATCAGTACGATTTCATTATTTTTACATGTTTTCTTTCTCAAATAAGTAATGATAAATGGGCGGGAAAAACACTTTTTTTCCAAAAGTAGTATAAATCCATTTTGTTTATATATATATATATATATATATATATAGATTATTGCTTGATTGTTGATTGATCAATTGCTTCAAAGACATTGTTTCAATCTGTTTTGATCTTGAGGAATTGTTTAAGTAACATATATCGTATCTAAATGTTGAATTTAGTTGATAATATTGATTTAATAGATATGAAATGGAGTTTAAAATTTTGGTATAATCAACTTGAGATTTGTAATTGTAATTCTAAAGTTGATTTAATAATTTTACTGGACAATCATTTCTCTTGCTCTTTCAATAAGATTAATTTTTTCTGTTTTTTTAATACTAAAGTTGTACGAATATATTTGTTTAATTTAGATAGGGTATGGAATTTTATGTTTGTGTAATTTGGATTTCATAAGTATATAAGTGTATATATCACCTCGATTCAATATTTGATATTTTTCATGTTTAGGGATGATAACGAGGTAGATTAGGGTGGATATTTAAAAAATCATGTCTGCCCCGCTGCCTTGCCCCTTGACTTGCCTACCCTGTGGCCTGTTGCGGATCACTAAAATCTACCCCAGATCCTGCTTTGTACGGGGCAGATCTATCCTGCCCCACGCCACCCAAAACACCCATAAAAAATAGATTTAAACAAATAAATCTAAAATACAGATTCTTTCTAAATGAGAAATTTGAGATATGAAATTGAAAAATGAAAGATAGGGAATTCAGGGGCTTTGCGATAAAATTGAAAACGAGAGCTGCTGTTCTGGAAGTAGGACATTAAGGATATATATATATATATATATATATATATATATATATATATATATAAAATTCATAATAACGGACGATACATGACGAAGCGGCACATGAAATCTGAGCCCGACTTGTCTCGTACATGGGACTGATTTACCCTGTTTCTAAAACGGGAAGGATCTAATCTGCCCCAAACCCCTTGCGTAGGGGGAGGGGGTTGGATTGTGTTAGGGCGACATTGTCATTCCCATATGTCTCATTTTTGTTCCATTAGGAATAAAAGACCTACAATATAACCTCTAAAATCATGAATCATGAAGCAATAAACCATCAAATAATATATGTTTGAATTGAGAAATTATGGATTAGAAACAAAAAAATATTATTCTCCTGAAATAAGTTAGTGAGGGTTGTATAGGACTTCTTGCTAGTGCATTTTTTAAAAGTAAACTGCAAGGAGGTTTAGGTTGCATTTGGATGGAAATATTTAAGGATGTATTTTATATTTATAGTCTCAAATCATGATGTTTGAATTACCATGAATATGGAAATTCAAGATTTTATTTTGAGCTATCTTTTGAAGAATTTAAGTTGAATATTCAAATCTTCTCTATTTGAAAAATCTTTCGGAAGTAGAACGTCCCAAGCCGCATCCATCATTTTTTTTATTTAAGTGTTGTTCTAATTCCCTCCCTAGCTCGGAGGCACTTAGTAAGCGTCATCTCCCTTTTGATAGCAATTACCCTTTTCGTCATGTTGCTAATTCTTCATCCACCCACCTTTTCTTTCTTTGCCCCAATTCGGCAGAAATTTGGAGATCAACAGGCCTTTTGGAATTTATGTTAGTTGGGCTTAATTAAATAACGGTTTATTTAATTAATGGACCGCCCATGGGGTGAGCCCACTTGAATATACCCGAATATTACACTATACAACCTGTCTAGAATATCCGGATACGTCCAATTGGAGAATAAGGAAGGGATAACTCTCAGAAGGGAAAGGATTCCCTTCTCCCTTGATTGAGTGATTTACTCCATCAAGGAAAGGAGAGTCAACCTTACTCTCCGGTAATTAGAGAATGAAGAATGACTTTTCATTCTTCATTCCAGTAATTCACAAGCATCTCACAAAAAAACAATTATTCTCTCAAGAAGAGGCAACAAGGTTTGTGGAAGAGAAGGCAAAGTTCATCGTAACTTTGTCTCGATCCGTAGTATCACGTCACGTGGATCAGAATCGGTTTACGTATAAAGCACGCTTCAACATGTAACTCGTCTATTCGATCATGTGATATTGGATTTGTGTATTTGATATGAATAAATCCAACAGTTTTGTCTTGCCAACAACCATGCTTTGCCTTATGGTTTCAAGATCTTCTGTTGATTGGTAGTGCACATGTGCTTGAATACTTGACTATCATTGCAAACTTGATCTGGTATTACAGGAACTCCATTATCGTTTCTCAAGTTGATTGGAATCCACTCATGATCGTCCGTCTTGCCGCAAAAATTTCTTTGCGACTTTCATGATGTTGTTGGGTCGGCTGGACGACACTCCCTTGATAGTTTCAGACCTTTAGCCAAACTGCCGCCAAGTACTTCTGTTCAGATTTCTTTGATGGAGTTGTCTCTGTGGCTCATGGTTTCGTAACTTCGGGTGTTTATATGGAATCAAGCTCTGGCCATTTCATGCGCGATATTGTTCGAAAATTTGATGGTTTTGATCACCCTGAATTGTCAGAATTTTTGGCACTTCGAGAAGCACTCAATTTGGCTTTATCTTTTGACCATTCTGGTATTAGCATTCTTGGGGACTCTAGTACGGAAGTTCTTGCCTCCTTGGGACTCGCATATTGCGCTTTGGTGTGCATCCCTGTGCTTTTAGATATTCAGTCTTTACTCTCCTGTTTTGTAAATCGTATTGTATTTTGGATTCATAGATCGGAGAACTTTATAGCGCTCAACCTAGCTCAATATGCGAAATCCTGTCGTATTGACTCATGTATGTGGTTCGATCCACCAAATTTTCTTTGTCACTCAGTGCTGGCTAATTCCAACTATTTTATTGATCTTGCTTTACCTCCCAAAAAAAAGACCTCTCTATCCTGAGTGGATTTGGATTCCATTTTAAATTCCTCAATGCAATGTTGCATTTAGTTTGTTGACTGGAGATTGAGTTGAAATTTATTTTTAGTGTTAAAGATAATAAAAAGGTAATAATAATGTGTTTAAAATTGGTAGCAGCTCAAAGAAAATACGACACGATTAACTCAATTCTTAGGGGATAATTGGATTGGGATGTAGTGACATGATGGGGCACAGCCACGGATGGAACATCTAAAAAGGTATTTTTGTTTAAGGGTATAGTAGATTAGGATGTGTATTGAAAATTGTAAAAAGTGTATTGAAATTTGTAAAATGTGTGTTGAAAATTGTAAAAGGTGATGTAGATAATATAGGGTGTGGATGTGAAGGAATGGGCCATCCGATGTAAAATGAAATACTTTGAGGATGGCTCATGCCACATCCAAATGGGGACATCCCAACCAATTATCCCGTTAATGAATTGAGCCAAACACGCCCCCCAATTTCCTAACACATGATATGTGTTAAAAATAAATAGAATACGTCTAAAACACATGCACTATCTGACAATTTCTTCTAGAATTCAAACTCCTAAAATTAGGGATACAAACACGGTTTCCCACTCTTAGCAATAACCATGCAAACAACATTCTTATAAGCAAACCACCAACAGATTCCTCAAAAAACTGACAACACTATCAAAAAAACAAAAATGGCGTTAGCTTTAGGCGGAGGAGTCGGCAGCGGCTCCAACGACCTGCGATCAATGAGCGGCCGTAGTTTTCAAGACGTGTGGGAGCCGTCGCCAGACGCATTCTGCCACAGCGGCAGAGAATACGACGACGAGGAGGAGCTACGGTGGGCCGCCATCGAGCGGCTTCCGACGCGTAACCGGGTAAGCAAGGGAGTACTGAAGAAGGTTCTGGAAGATGGGACCGTCAAAGCTTCTGAGATCGACGTCAAGAAGCTTAGCCCCGATGAGAAGAGACATTTGATGAACAGAATTCTGGAGGCGGTTGACGAGGATAATGAGAAATTTCTCCGCCGGCTCAGAGACCGGACTAAAAGGTTATAGCCGATTCACCACCACTATGTCTGTGTGGCTTTAATTTTGATTACCGCAGGAAAAATGGGTCCGACCGAGCTCGCCCGTAATTTTACAGAAATTTAGGTTGGTAGGATCATCAGCCTAATAAGTCAGCTGACCTAAAATGTTTGTATATTTAAGGGAATGAACTGGTTGAGCACAATAATAATTGGTCCAATGAAATTTCGGACCGACCAAATTCGACTTGGCCCGACATATGATCTTGGGTTGATGAGTTGCCCACTCATAATGTTAGACTGCTAAGCCATATAATTTAGGCCCGTAAGATCATTGGGCCCAACCAGTGACGAACTCAGAAATTTAATTGAGGGGAATTCATTTATAGACGGATCTAGGAGTTCGTTTCACTCGTTTCACGGGGTGATTTTTCAGCCTCAACTAGCTTAGCATCATTTTATCCTCTTATCGTGCGATAACTATATATTTTACTATGGTCTAAGTTATGTGCAATTTTTTATCAAATAGTAGATAAATTTTGTAGGCTAGAAATCAAATTTTTTTATATTTGGATCTAAATTTAAAATATTGGACAAATTATATTAAGAATTAATATTTTAAAAAATTTAAAAGGAGGACTATCGTTGTGTGCCCCTTAAATATGTCCATAAGCCTCAACAGTTGTCAACTCTATAAATAAAAGTAGAAAATAAACATTTAGATAAGATAAATAAATTCTTTTAATTACGAAAAGAAGAAAAACGATATAGTGTCTCTATATTTATTATGTTTTTTAACATCTTTACCTCTATTACTTATAGATAATAATACATTCATCTAATTTAAATTAAACTATATTATTATTTATTTTATTTTATTAAGTTTTATTAAAATCAAATAAAATAAAATACATATATAATAACATATTATGATGGGGCCAACATATATAATAACACATTATGATGAAGCCAACATATACAATATCACATTATGATGGGACAGGAGGTGCCCAGTGCTCCCCTTGGCCCCTATGCGCGTCTATCACTGGGCCCAATATACCTGACTCGATGAGCTTAAAGCCTGACGAGCCACTAGAGGTAAGGAGCAATATCGAGATGTCGAAATATCGCACATACTATATTGAAAAATTACCAAAAATATTGAAATTTTAGGTATACCAATTTTTCGGTACAATATAATATCGTACCGAAAATTTTTGGTACGATCACAGTATGATAATCCAAAAATTTCAGTATTTCGGTACATATCAAAATACAAAAAAATGTTCTGCATTTATGTATACACTGGTATATTGCAAAAAATTCGGATTGGTAATTTGATATATATCAGTGTAGTGAATTTTTTTCGTATTTTGGTAGTTCGGTAAACCAAATTTCTAAGTGTGTACCGGAAAAATTCGATATACCAAAATCAATGATATGGATTGGTATATACCATTGTCGATACAAAATTTGGTATACGAAAATTTCGATAAATTTCGTTATCCCGAAATTTCGATGCAGTATTAGTATCTACAAATATCGTGCAAAATTTTCGGTATGAATTTTTGGAATATTAAAAATTTCAGTACAATAACAGTATAAATTTTTGAAATATCGAAAATTTTAATACAAAAAAAATATGGATTATTTGATATGGTATACCGTAGTCCTACAAACAACGGACCACTTCGAAAATCTTTATATATTTAAAGGAATAAATTACTCTGTGCTGAATAATTATTGACCTGCCTGACAAAATGAGTTAGGGGCGATCGAGCAGGCTGAATTGGCACATCTGATGTTGATTATGGATTTTCAGGGTGGGGCTTGAGTCCCCGATAGTTGAAATAAGATACGAGCATTTGTCGGTGGAGGGAGATGGGCATGTCGGAAGCAGAGCTTTGCCTACTTTGTTCAACTCTGCAATGAATGCAATTGAGGTTTCAATTTTCCTCTTTCTTTTCAATGCTTTAGGCGCCGCTTTCGTATAAATTTGAGAATGGAAATGATAATAGAGATAATTAAAGGGCCAATCATAAATTATAATTAAATTAGTATTGCTTGGTTCCAATTTTGCAATCAAAATAATAATTAATTAGAGTTCCAGATCCTTTATTATGTATTAAGTATATAGTATTAATTAATATATATTATTATATAGTAATACAAAAGGCTATAATAATAACATTATCATTTTTTAGTATATAATACTATGTATTATTATATAATTTATCATATATATAAATTTGAAGTATATGCAAAAAAAACATATTAAATACTAGTAGATTATTATATTTATATGAAAAATAAAAGTATAGTAATACAATATATATGTAATTATTAATTATACAAAACTTATTAGGTTATATATATACATAATATTATAATATTATTACTATATAATTTAAAGTATTATATTTATTATTTATCATATATAATATATATAATGTTTATATTAATTATTACTTTATTAGTAAATATTATAATACTTATATACTCTCTCCGTCCCGGCCTAATTAGTAAAACGGGATTTCCACCTTTATCTTCAGTTTGCCCTTATTTTTTCCATCTAATTTTAAATTTGGCACTTGAATGTTATTAAAAAGTTAGAATTACAAGTATCTTTGGATTAATCGATATTGATATATGTTGAACTTTTCATTACAAGTTAAACCCTAATATCAAATTAGATTATACTCTATTACATAAGCAACTATTGAAATTCAAAATTTAACATGTTGCCTTTGACCAGTTGAATCGGAGGTTGAACTGGTCAAACCTTAAACCGGTGACTTGTATGATTCGCTTATCGATCAAGTTCCACAAATACTGATTTGAATGTCAATACTCAATAGTTTGAGCAGTAAAGTTGAGTGAATTTCCACTGTAGTATTTATCTTATATATTCAACCAACATAGATGATTCTGTAATTAATATTTTTCGTCTAAATTTTTTACCAGAATCAGTAAGTTGCTGCTAGATTAAATAAGAATCAACGTTTATTTTTAAACTTTTTAAATTACAAATAACTTTTTCATTATTAATAATTTTTTTTATGTATTATATATCATATTGACATTTTTTTTGTAGATCTTTCATTGCTCATGTCACATTTATCAGATACTCAAATATTATATTATTTGTTTGTTGATTATTTGAATTAGATTTGAATATTTTATAATAGATTACTTTAGTTTGGGTTTAGAATGCAGAAAAATAAAAAAAAGTAAAATAATATTTTAATAAAAAATATTTAGTTGATTATTATTTAAAGACATAACTAATCAATTTAATTTATTAGAGATAAGTTTCCTAAAGTTTTCATACATTTTTCACGTAGAGGAAAAAAAAATATTTAAAAAATTGAACATAAATTTTATTAAATAAAAAGTAAAAATTATTTAAAAAATTGAACATAATAATAATAATAATTTTCTTTAGATTAATTACGGGACTACCACTTTTGAACATATTTATATATTTATTTATATATAACAATTTTAAATAATGTCTTATCAACAATTTGCACATATTTATTTTATTAGAATAGATTGGTCACATCTTCAAATATAAGATCATATGATTTATATCATATTTAACTAATTAAATAATTAAAAGTTTTAAATACAGAAAGTGAATAAATGTATGTGAGCAAACAATAACCCCCAAAAATGCCCAAATCAACAATTAGGGATTTTCCGTTTGCATGTTTCTTCTCCCCCTTCTTCTAACACCACTTATACCCATACCCATGTGTACGAGAGAAGATGAAATGATGCTTTTGTATATATTGCAAATAAATATGTTGGATTTGCGATTGCTGATTCCGATTCTGTATTTTTGGGGCGGTAATGGATAACAGAGCGTTTTGGGGCTAATAAAGCTCTCATCTTCCAAGAAGAGAAAGATTCATATACTCAAAAATTACTGTGGAATTATCAGGCCATCCAGGTGTGTGTGAGTGTGTTCTTATTTATCGAAATGATCTCTCTTATTTTTTTCATATTTTATTTCTAACGGATTATCTGTCTGAATGTTAATATCTGCATTATTATCTTAGTTAACTAGTTTAATTTCAGGATCACTCTGCTTTTGGGTCCTCCTGGTTCAGGAAAAACAACATTCATGCTTTCACTTGCTGGAAAGCTTGATCCCAGTCTGAGGGTACGTTTCCTTTTTCTTTGTGTGAGTGTGTGTCTGCTCACCTATAAATATTAAAGGTTGTAATGTCATGGGTGATTACAGCTCGTAGAAATAAGAAAGTGAGTGTAGGGGGGGTACTTTTAAGCTTTTGGCTTCATATAAACTAAAAATGGTGTTTGCAAATAACGACTTCTGCTTAAATTTAAGTTGATTAGGCCCTAAAGCTAGAAGCTTGAAATTGTTATCAAAATCACTTATTTTAATCGCTTCTTCAAAAGCAGAAACAATCACATACACCTTCATAATGTCAATGATATGATTGTTGCCTTTAACTTCTCCGGCAAGCACCTGTTCATGTGGCAACCAACTATAAATGCCATCTCACTGCCACATAAACGGGTGCTCATGGGAGGCGAACATTTCCCTACACACACATTGCACATTTTGTTGTTATCTTGTTCGTATGACAAGCTGATCACAAGTCATGTGCAGAAAACCGGGAGGATCACTTATTGCGGGCATGAATTCAACGAATTTGTTCCTCAAAAGACATGTGCTTACATCAGCCAACATGATCTTCATCGTGGGGAGATGACTGTGAGGGAGACTTTGGATTTTGCCTCCCGTTGTTTGGGCATTGGATCGCGATATGAAATGTTGGCAGAAATTTCGAGGCGCGAGAAAGAGGCTGGGATCAAACCTGACCCTGAAATCGACGCATTCATGAAAGCCACAACAGTCTCCGGCCAGAAAACTAGTTTGAAGACAGATTATATCCTTAAGGTATCTACCGTGGTACTTATTGTTTCTAATGTGTGTAAACTATGTGAATTTTTACAAAGAATAACTTTGAGTAGTCTTAATTTTCAGATACTTGGTTTAGATGTTTGCGCAGATATTATGGTTGGAAATGAGATGAAAAGGGGTGTATCTGGAGGACAAAAGAAGCGTGTGACCACTGGTATGTTTCGACAGATCTAGTTTAGCTAGTTGATCTGCTTTTGTTTAGGGTGAACATTTCTGCGTAATGTTTATCATTTTTATTCTGCGGTGTTCTTTTGAATCTATTTTCTAGAGGTTTTTCTTTTGGGATTTTAAATAATGATACCAATCTCAGTAACTAGTTCTTCATTACAATGAGAAAATGCACCTTATATGATGATTAGATAAGCACCGACCTAATTTCCAATTGCTTGATGTTGTCATGCTAAAGTTTCTTTTTTTTTTTTATATTTTGATCTCTTTCAAGTTTCAAGATTTTGCATAATGAATTTTTATATGCATCTGTAGTGAAGGCCAACTTTCATTTATGCTAATTCATTATTCTTGGACTACAGGGGAAATGTTGGGGGGACCCGCTATAGTTCTGTGCATGGATGAAATATCAACTGGATTAGATAGCTCCACCACCTTTCAGATTGTTAAGTACATGAGCCAAATTGCCCACATACTTAATTTAACCATGATCATTTCTCTTTTGCAACCACCTCCAGAGACGTATAATCTTTTCGATGATGTCATCTTGTTATCAGAGGGCGAAATTGTTTACCAGGGACCAAGAGAGCATGTAACGGAGTTCTTTGAGCACATGGGATTCAAATGCCCTGAACGAAAGGGAGTCGCCGATTTTCTTCAAGAAGTTACATCTAAAAAGGATCAAGAACAATATTGGTACAAGACTGACCAACCATATAGATATATTTCAACTTCAGAATTTGCACAAGCCTTTAATTCTTTCCACGTAGGCCAAAGACTTGCTGAAGAGCTCAGAGTTCCTTACGATAAATCTAAAGTCCACCGAGCTGCTTTGGTCAAAGAAAAGTATAGTATATCCAATTGGGGATTGTTTCGCGCATGCTTATCTAAAGAGTGGCTGCTTATGAAGCGCAACTCTTTTGTGTATATATTCAAGACCTTCCAATTAACAGTTATGGCCACCATATCGTTTACATTCTTTTTTAGAACACAAATGCCGTATGGGAAAATAACAGACGGAGCGAAATATTTCGGAGCACTTTTCTTCGGTCTTTCAGCATTGATGTTCAATGGAATGGCTGAACTTGCAATGACAGTCGCCAGCCTGCCAGTCTTCTTTAAACAAAGGGACTACTTGTTCTATCCAGCTTGGGCTTATTGTTTGCCCATTTGGATATTGAGAATCCCTTTATCTATTTTAGAATCTACAATATGGATTGCTCTTACATACTTCACAATTGGTTTTGCGCCTTCTGCTGAAAGGTAAAATAATCAAACATTTATTTTTGTCACTAGTATGATTTTGACGCACTGAGTCCATTTGTATGTAGGGTCTTTCGGCAGTTCTTGACGTTATTTAGCATAAATCAGATGGCTCTTGGTCTGTTTCGCCTCATTGCTTCGGTTGGGAGAACTCAGGTTGTTGCAAACACTTTAGGGACCTTCTCTTTGCTTATAGTCTTCGTCCTTGGCGGTTTTGTAGTTTCCAAAGGTAAGTCTTTAAATATGTTTCATATATATTTGCTACTAAAATATGAGATTGATTTTTGTATCATTTTCTTGATGGTAGATGACATTCCGCCCTGGTTAAAGTGGGCCTATTATATTTCTCCGATGAGTTATGGACAGAATGCTATTATTATGAATGAATTTCTTGACAAAAGATGGAGCACTGTGAGTTTCTCATTGCTTTATCAATTTTATGAATCTTGAAATCAGTATAGAAATTCCTTATTTTTGTACTGGTATCTCCTTGGTGCAGCCTAATACAGATCCCCGATTTAATCAACCTACCGTAGGGAAAGTCCTACTCCAATCAAGGGGCTTCTATACTGAAGAGTATTGGTTTTGGATTTGTAATGCCGCACTCATAGGATTTTCAATTCTCTTTAACATCCTATTTATTGCAGTAATGACTTTTTCAAAATGTAAGTTGTATTTTATCATTTCCAGTTATGTACTTTGACTTGGAAATCGAGGTTGACATGCTCAACCTACTTATCTATTTCCAGCCTTAAGCATTTCAAATACTACTGTATTGGATGACGATGACAGCAAAAAGCAAGCCTCATCTGGAGTGAAAACACAAGGGACACCTAAAGGTACTAATCATTAGTCTTCATCACTCCATTGATTTCAGCTAGTTATTATTCCCTCCGTCCCGCTCTAATTTGCCTACTTTCCTTTTCGGTTTGTCCCAATCTAATTTGCTAGCCCATAAATGACAAATTTCTCTCACTATCTCCACCCTCAAAATCTCCACATTCAATATCCACCTTTGAAAAAGTCAGATTCCACAAAATCTGTTTCTTTAACCTCCGTGCCCGGCCAATGTAGGCAAATTGGGCCAGGACGGAGGGAGTATTATTTTTATTTTTATTTTTGTTTCTTTTCCTCCTTTGGTAACATTCACTATCAGTAAGTAGTCAGGAGTAGTAAAAAAATAAATCAAGTTTTGGCTACAATGTGTTAAGAGACAAGAAGAATGCAACAAGAACAAACACAAGAACATGAATTACAGTCGGGAAAAACTCTTCTGTCCCAAGCGCAAGCGCCAATTATTTCCTTAATCGAAAATTTTGATGATAAAATTATCTCTACAACCACCAGCTTAAATAGCCGTGGACTCCTAATCCTAATAAAAAACGAAAAACAATAATAATAAATTATGATTTCTGAATCCAAATCCTAATAGAAAACAAGAACAATAATAATAAATCTCTATGATTTCCTAATCAGAAAGCAAATAATGAAACAACTAACAAACTGATAAACTACGGCCCATCGCGGCCCAACACCGTGCTGAGTCCAAACCCTATTGGTAACATAACGCTGTTTTCTGTTCTAAGTAAACTATTAATCATAAATAACTCGAGCTTATATGGGCAACTCCACATTCTTGTCTCTTGTTAATTTACCATTTCCCAGGGGTCCTACTTCGAGCATATGTGACACGTATTCAAGAGCCTGCCATCTGTTTTCAGTTTAGTTTTTCCAGTTCTTCACAAGCTATTTAACTACAGGTAAGGACAAGGAAGGGCAGCTAACCAGTCCAAGCGGAGATCACACGCCAAAAAAGGGAATGCTTTTACCCTTTCAGCCTTTGTCACTTGTGTTCAATCATGTAAATTACTATGTGGATATGCCAAAAGTAAGCATCTTCTTCTTACTTTTTTTCATTGTATACTTTAGAAACTTCTATGTTGGCCAACAATAATAACTAATAAATTTTCAGTTATTCAGATCATCAAAAGTTACGTACTTGTTGTGCATCACTGTAGATATATTATAAGTTCTAAAGGACAATTCAGGTGAAGTTTGTGAGTGTTTTACCAGGAAATGACAGTTCAAGGTTTTGAAGGTGATCGTCTCCAACTACTACGCGATGTGAGTGGAGCTTTCAGACCTGGAATATTGACAGCACTTGTTGGGTCTAGTGGTGCTGGAAAGACAACGTTAATGGATGTCTTAGCTGGAAGAAAGACAGGTGGATACATCGAGGGAGATATAAGCATTTCTGGTTACCCAAAGAAGCAAGAGACATTTGCACGAATCAGTGGGTATTGTGAACAGAATGATATTCATTCCCCTAATGTTACCGTTTATGAATCTGTTTTGTACTCTGCTTGGTTGCGCCTTCCTGCAGACGTTAAAAAAGACAAAAGAGAGGTTTGTTTGTGCATGTGCAGGTGCATCTTTGTTTCTTTAATTAGGTCATTCGCTTTTTTTTGTTCCACCGAATAAAATGAAATTTTACCATCTTAATCCAGATGTTCGTTGAAGAAGTGTTGCAATTGGTTGAGCTTAACCCTATTAGGAATTCTTTAGTTGGGCTTCCTGGAGTTTCTGGGCTTTCAACTGAACAAAGAAAGAGACTAACAATTGCTGTTGAATTGGTTGCCAACCCAGCCATCATCTTCATGGACGAACCAACTTCTGGTCTTGATGCGAGAGCTGCTGCTATCGTAATGCGTGCAGTTAGAAACACGGTGGATACGAAAAGAACTGTAGTCTGCACAATTCACCAACCAAGCATTGACATATTCGAATCGTTTGATGAAGTATTGTCCCAAATAGATTTTTTATGTGCTTATTATCTAATTTTCTCCTCCCTTATCGTATTATTTCAAATATATTTATAGTTAATAATTGAGATCGGTGCAGTTGCTTTTGATGAAGAGAGGAGGGCGAGTAATTTTTGCTGGATCACTTGGTCGGCACTCTTACAAGCTAATAGAATATTTTGAGGTAGTTTGTTTTTTTTATCTTAAATATCAAGAAAACTATTGTTTCCATATAATAATTCTAAATTTGATCATATGGCAGGCTATTTCTGGGGTTCCTAGGATTGAAGACGGGTACAATCCAGCTACTTGGATGCTTGATGTCAGCACTCCATCTGCTGAGAGTCACCTTGAAGTCGATTTTGCAGATATATATGCCAAATCATCTCTTTATCAGTAAGTCAGAGGGAGAATTTGATTCTTGTTATCCTTGTTCTCTGTTTTTCCGGTGCACTATGAATCTTGTTTCATGTTTGTTAATCTTTCAGGAGGAATCAAGAACTTATAAAAGAACTCAGCACGCCTGCACCAGGTTCCAGCGATCTCCATTTCCCTACAAAGTTCTCTCAATCATTTCTTGAGCAGTGCAGAGCTTGTTTCTGGAAGCAGTATTGGTCGTACTGGAGGAATCCACAATATAATGCCACCCGATTCTTGATGACGATTGTGATTGGTCTAATGTTTGGTCTCATTTTCTGGAAAAAAGGACAAACGACGTAAGTCCATTAATTTCTGCCATTTTTGTCATCACTATAATGTACAAGTATGGTGTACTTAGTCATTACCCTTCTTTTGACAGCGCGAAACAGCAAGATCTTCTAAATCTTTTGGGAGCTATATATAGTGCTGTTCTCTTCCTTGGAGCCTCTAATAATACTTCTGTGCAAGGCGTTGTTTCTATAGAGAGAACAGTTTTCTATCGCGAGAAAGCAGCTGGAATGTATTCACCGTTGCCTTATGCATTTGCTCAGGTACCACGACCACGATCTACCTGAACCCTTTAAATTACTTGAAACTTTTTACTGGACTATCTCGTCTTTCAGGTGGCAATTGAGATGATCTACATAGCAATTCAAAGTATAGTATACAGTCTTCTACTCTACTCAATGATTGGATTCGAGTGGCATGTAGGGAGATTCCTTTGGTTCTACTACTTTATTTTCATGTGCTTCACCTACTTCACGCTCTATGGCATGATGTTCGTCGCCCTCACTCCTGGTGTCCAAATTAGTGCCATCGTCGCATCTTTCTTCCTCAGCTTTTGGAATTTGTTCTCCGGTTTCATCCTTCCCCGAGTCCAAATCCCGATATGGTGGAGGTGGTATTACTGGTGCTCACCGGTGGCTTGGACGATATATGGGGTGGTGGCGTCTCAATTCGGTAATTTGAAGTCAAAAGTGGAGGTGCCTGGACTTGCTGATATGACAGTGAAGGAATACCTTGAAAAGATTAGGGGATTTGACCATGACTTCCTTCCTGTTGTTGCTATAATGCATCTGGTTTTCGTCCTATTGTTTGCTCTCATCTTTGCCTTCGCTATCAAATATCTCAACTTTCAGAGGAGATGATCTCATACTGCTTACCATCATCATACCCCATATTCCTACTTTATTTTTTATTTTTTATTTTAAGAAAAGAAGGAAATATCTTATAAGCAGAGAGGGGACTGTCTGCAGATATTGATATTTTGACTTTAAAGGAAAGCACTTTCAGTAAATGATGGAAATATATTATTACTTGCATCCAAAGGATCTTCAGTAAAATGCTTTATGGATATTTCCACTTTGTCATACTTTTAAATGCTAGGGGGTAGTCTATTTTAACATTTCTTTCTACTTAAATATCCGATAATGGGGTTGGTTCAAACTGATTTCAATCAAATTTGTTAAAAACTTCGTCAAAAAAGTTTTAGCTGGCGGCTGAAGGGTTTTGCTACATCCGCCTCTAATCTGTTTGGGTATATTAAATATATAAATATCTTATAATTTTATGAATACATAACAAAAAATACGCTATTCTAAAATAGTTCACATCCCCTCCCATCGCGGTGATGATGCTTCGTTTTAATATTAATTTTTTTTAAATGATATTTTGTATTAGTCATATGATATTAACGATTTTATGTATGCCTATTATATGCTTATTTTCTGTTGAATGAGTAATTGATGTAACTTCCTTGTATCTTTAACTATATATTAAGTTGTTTATTTAATATTTGATTGAAGAATTATTTTTAAAATATTTAATATTTTATTTAATTTTATTGCACTTCGGGGAGAGTGGGTAACTTGATGGGGCGAAACGGGTTATGAGTTTAGGATTTCTTTTATGGGGCGGGTTACGAATATAGCCAAACTCGCCCTATACCTGACTCATTGCCATCCCTAAGTAGATGCTATGCATCCTATCGATAATGTTGTAAAAGTTGCTAGGCGTTAGTCAAACGGTAGATAGAGATTTAGCGACTAATTGGAACTAAGCAAAGTGTAGGTGTGGTTAGGTAGGGAGGAATTGAGAAAAATTTATAGACGGAAAATGAGAACTCAAAACCTATGATGGAACTAATCGCAGTTAGTTGTGATTTTTCGGAAGGTTTTGGGTAAATATTACAATTAGAGCTATTTTGGTACGGTAGATTCAACTGGAAGAGATTAGGAGGGTGTAAAGAGTCGAGCCAACCTGAATAGTGGTAGACTTAAGCTGGAACAACCAAAATCTTCGAGGTTCAAACTCGATCGAGTTTATCTATTTTAAACTTAAGTTCGATTTCGTTTAACCTTGTCGAACTCGAGATCGACTCTACTCGATTTATATAAAAAAAATATTTGAAAAAAGATTAAAAATCTTTAAAAACGAAAAACTTTAATTGTACTACAAAGGGGGTGCTTAAAATGAGATGGGGATTTGACATGTTTATAATTATGTCAACTAATAAGAGCAAACTAGTAATTTAACACAAGCTCGATAAAACTCGTGAGCCCGTCGGACTGAGTATCAGTGAGTTTGAACTCGAATTCCGGACCTATTCCAGCAACTCGAGCTCGACTCGTTTACGCTAAGTTAATTTGATCTTTTTGTGAGTCGATTTAAATAACTCTCGAATTTTCTAGATCCATTTACACTTTTATATAACGGGATTAAATTAGAAGGGTTTGTGAATTGTCTCAACTTATTTATACCTTAGGACGGGATTAGCCTAGGAGGGTTTGGCATAAATAGTGCACTAAGGGATTGTTTGGTTTGCTTGATTAGTTGGGATTAGATTATTTGTCCCGCTTAAATTTGCGTTTGGTTTGTGTGTTAAAAGCCCTGGTTGGTTGACGAGCCCGGTTCAAAATGCATTTTTATCCCAAAAATCTACTGCTATTTGTTCCACCAAATTCGAATGAAAAATAATACCCATATTCCCATCATTTTCGAGCTACAGTAACTTCATTTTAAAGACATTTATTTAAAAAAAATATTTTTGAAATTATTTTAGAAACTCTAAAAATTTAATTAAAATTCAAAACACTTATTTATAATCCAAAAATAAAATTTGAAAATTCTGTAATTAATATAAAAATTCAGAAAATAAAAAAAATTATTTCGAAAATTAATTTGAAAAAAATTAATTTAAAATTAAGAAAAATCGTTTAAAATCAGAAAATTAATTTGAAAATTTATAAAAAGAAATAGTTTCAGAAAATAATTTAAAATTGTATAAAATTAGTATAAATTGAAGGGAATTTTGAAAATATTATATAATTTTTTTTTAAGAAATTTTTAATTTTCTGGATTATAAATTAATTTTTTTTATTTTATGATTTTTAAATTATTTTTCTTAATTTTAAATAATTTTCAGAATTTTTATATAAATTTTAGAAATGTCTTTTTTATTTTCTGAATTTAGAAATTATTTTTTTGAATTTTGAATGAATTTTCACAATTTTTAAATTAATTGCTGAATTTTTATTTTATTTTTTGGATTATAAATAATTTTTTTGATTTTAAATAAATTTTTAGAATTCTAAAAAAATTTCAGAAATCTTTTTAATTTTTCTTGATTTATTTACGAAATTTCTGAAATTTTTAAAATATTTATTAATATTTTTTTACATTTTATTACTCGTGTTGTAATCTTATTGGTAAAAAAAAAAAACATGTGCAAATCACATGACCTATTCCACTAGAAATATCGTCGGACGGAAGAAATCGAAAAAAACAATTAGTACAAATTGTCGTCGGAAAAAATAATGAAGAATAGTTTTGGTAAACAAATACAAAACTATCCAATCTATCAAACAATCCAAATGACCTTACAAGGAATCACTAGACATTTATCCTTCCACCCAAACAATTTTATAAGTAATAATGAACAACATCTCAATGTACCTATCCCAATTATCAAACCAAACAGCCCCTACGTAGAAATAGTATCGGGGCAGATCTCAATAATAGGGCAGACAAGTGCAGTTTTTGTAAGACAAACAAGCTAATAGTAGTTAACCTCAGCGCGAGCCAAGCAAGAATTATTGGACAAACAAAAAGTGAATATATATAATATGGTCAAAAACTAAAAGTGGATATTCAACATCAACATTCCATGGAGACCTGAAAGTGGTCGTGTAGATGTTTTTCAAGTGGGGCCATGTATGAGTTTGACGGATTTTATTTCCTATTGTAGAGATAAATTTTATTTTCTTAACAAACAAAGAACTTGAATTTAGGTACTTTATTATTAGTTTAGTTATGAATTAAATTCGTCATATAGATTTGTGTGACGGTCACATATCATTTTTTGTCAAATTTAATTCAGTATCCCAAAATTATCATTATTAAATCCAAATGTGGATGTGCGGAAAATTACGTGGACTGTTTCTGACGTGGCTATTCACACATGCAAGGATTCCCACACAATTACCACAATCAACACACACGATATATAGAAAATAGAAAATCAAGAGGAGATTTGCAAGCTGGATTGCCTCTTTTTTTTTTAAAATTTTTGCTTGAACACAAGTTTAGTTCTTACACTCTTTGCTCTTTTCTCAAGGTTTCTATGGCCTTTCTCCTTACTAGAATTTCATATACTTGATTTTGATACCAATCCCCTATTTATAGAGCTAAAATTGGTGGGGAACACCATCATGAAGCTTTCAAATCGGAAATGTCCCATCAAGGTTGTGTGGGAGGGCATGTGCGCCATGTGCCATTCATGCAAGGCCTATTACAGGGGCACTCGCCTTTGTCTGCCACTTAAATCGAGTCCGCGGCGGAGAAAACAATCGAGGTCGCTCCCGGGCGACCTGTCATTGTGGTCCGTCTGCTTCAACGACTGATGACAAGGTCGCTTGATGATAGGTCGTGACGTCATCCAAACTCTGCCAGCACGTCGTGTGTGTTCCACGTCCTCCCTTGCGTGATGTGTCCCAGTATTCCAGCACTTGTCAGCGAACCGAGGTGGACAAGATATCCACAATTGCCCCCTTTGGATTAGCGAGCTGACGAGGTCAGATTGCTGATTCAAATACTCGTGCCGGTGATTTTTCCCGCTTCTTTTTCGCGCCTGAAATGTGATCGCCACTTATCTCAATTATCACACCATGTGTCGCTCATCCGTCTTAGCAACTGCTAAGCTTCTCCGAGAAGCTTCATCTAACGGTCGCCTTTTATCCTCGCAATCGTTTTACATCCGACGACCAGAACTTGGCCTGCCCCTTCATCTTCCCGCTTTTTTCCTTATTTATACCTTTCATCTCCACTCTACTCCATTTTTGCTTCTTCGATTTTCTGCTTTCAAGCTTTCCAGAGATCTGAGTTTCCTATCATTCGAAAAAATGTTTATTTCTTTCTTTCCCTGTTTCCCTTCTTTTTCTTCTCTCTCATTTTCTTGTTTCTATGGCCAATCCCGCCGTGGCCGGATCTTCTTTTACCCCGTCTACTAGTGAGGAGATGGTAGTCGACGGGGGGTCTCGTCCTATCGCCAGAGGTGAGCCTTCCATTGAATAGCTAGTGAACGATGTTAGTGAGGAGGTTGCCGATGTGGGGACCTCGAAAGGCTTCGTCCATTGCCATTACATCATAGTTGATAGCCCACCTGCGAGTTCTTCCTCCGATGACACCGGAGTTCCCAGTGAAGTTATTCGTGAGAATTTGGAGGACATTCTCGGTGGTGCTCCTGTGTCCACCCTAGAAAGCCCAGTTGGGCCATTGCCCAAACGCGATGTTGGACCTCCACTAGCTGCTAGGTGGGAAGAAGAGTTTTATTTTCTTACTGATTTGGAGAATGAGCCTGTCAATCTGCGCTTTAATGGCCAGATTCTGTCTCCAGATGAGGTTGCCTTAACCTCAAGTCGTGCCTATGTGTTGAACCTTGAGATACGACCTTGAGTTCGGGTAGGTCGTTCGAGGCTATCAGCTCGCAACTATCCCAACATTTCCAATGCCATTGACATGGAACATTGGGATGGGAGTTTTAGGTCCCCCATAATGTCCATTTGTACCTCCCTGATGCCGAAGAACGTATGGACCGGCCTCCAATGTGGTGCGTGGCGATGACTCTCGATATGTTTAAATCGGGAGTCCGCTTTCCACTTCCCCTTATCATCACGACCTACCTCCTTCATTGGGGGATAGCTCTGGCGCAAATACATCCGAAAGGATGGAAGTCCTTTGAGGATGATCGTTCTATACAGATCTTGTGGCTAGGCCGCCCCCGATGTCACAGAGATCGATAACTTCTTCTGTTTAAACATAAAAGCCAAACTTCGTGAGGGAGGACAAGCTCAAGGTCACATCGGGACTGACCAGGAACAAGAAGATTTTGCGGAGTGGTCTTTACTAACTGCATCCCTATGTGCAATATGTCTTCGCAGAGGTTGGTTCCGGCTCACAATCTCTACCCCTCGAATCTCCCAGTGCGAGTTGCGAGATGGACAAGCCACTCGCCGTACATCAAGTTGAGGCTCGGAAGCAAGCCCAGGCCAAGGCCGTGACAAAGAAGGCCGCGAAAGAAAAAGCCGCGCGCGAAGCCCAGGCCAAGAAAACTTCGACGTGGGGAAGCAAAAATGCTCTTGCCCCTCCTGTTCGCCAAATAGGAGTCATCATTCGCGATCCTTCATCCGGTCAACATAAGAGGAGGAGGCCATCGACAGAAGTTGATGGAGAGCCTCGTCAACAGCGCCGTCAAACTGACGCAGGGCTGCAGACGCACGAAGGAATTGTGGGTGCCACTCCCCCTCGTCCAAGACGCCGCTCTAGCAAGGACCTGGCTCAGGTTGTCTCTGCCCCGGGAGGAGATTAGCCATATTTGGGCCACGATGTTAGTCAGGGTGAATGGTTGGAGGAGTTCACCGCCACTCTCGCTGAGCCGTTCCCCAACCCTTTGCGCGATTATATGAGGTCAAAATCCCCCGGGCTCAATCTTACTAGGTTGAGCTCACACCTGAGGATGGCGACTGAGGCTCCCAACCGCGCCTGGACTCATGCTATGGAATACTGGGCTACGCACCTCTCTGATGACTGGAAGATTGTGAGTGACATAGTCCTCCTGGCGCGTGCGATGAACATGTTGTGCTCTGTGGACAAGGAGATGTTTAAAAAGGTAAACGAGACAGATCGACTTCACCGTGACCTAGACTCGGAGAGGGCCGTCAGTGCCCGACTGAGAACAGAAAGGAATAGGCTGCAGGGCGATCTTAAGACGACAGCCAAAAACTATACTGAGGTCTACCGCCAACTGAAGGATGCACAAGCCCAGGTCTATGCGAGGCAAGGACGCATCCTCGAACTTGAGGGGGGAAGGGAAGGGGGGTCAGAAGCCTTCCCGAAAAGATTGCTTCACTCCACGATGTTTTGGAGAATACTCGGAGGACTACCGCAGATGAGTCTCAGCAGAGGGAAGTCTTGGTCTCTTCCAACCAAAACTTCCTCATGGCCTTTCCGGATGCCGTCACTGTTCTTTGGGCCCACAACCCCAACCTCGATTGTCGTCCTGCCTATGAGGCTGCTCAACTTTTCATGAAGACACATACCTCCCCAGAAGGGCTAGAGCCTCTCTTCATCGATGCCGAAATTTTTGGTGTGGAGGAAGATGATAACGAGGAAGGTCCTCTCAAGGCCGCGATCGAGGTGGTGGGTCAGGACACTTCTGCTGCCACCGTAACCAGGATAATTGGAACTGACACCACGGCTATTCTTGTTGAAGGTGTTGCCAAATCTGTTCTTGAGGGGCCTTTAAGTGATATCCTTCCTACGACATTCGAAGCTGCTCTCGCCCCTTCAGTCGAGGCCCTGGTTGCCCCCACTGCTGAAACGGAGAAGGGGCTTGTCGCCGCGCCATAATTTGTATTCTTTTATTTCCCTCTTGTCTTTTTAGATTATTTTGTATCTAAAGGCCGTTAGTGCCTCCTTTGGAATAAAAAATAGAAGTTTCACTATCTGTCTCTCGCACACTTTTATTTTACTGCCTTAGACCACCGTGTGATATTTTATTCCTGCTTGATGAATTCTTTAGCTGTTCATCACCATGTCTTGTTAAATCATTGTTGAAACTTACTTTCATCATGCCCCATCATGCCCTCATTTGGCTTGACCCGAGCTTTTCTCCTGTCATCCTAGGGACGAACCTCAACCCTGGGTTTGTCTTGGCACTTATTTTAAGTTATTTTTAGCGTTTGCCTATGCTAGGTCAGTCACGAGGTTGCCCCCATTCTGGATTGACCTAGACACCACCTAAACCACTCCGAGGGCAAGCCCTGCTCTGGGTTTATTCCGGTGTAAGTTGTAATTTTTCACTCTTGCCTGTGTCAGGACAGCCACGAGGTTGCCCCTTTTCCGGACTGACCTGGACACCACCTACACCACTCCGAGGGCAAAGCCCTGCTGTGGGTTTATTCCAATGTATCTTCCTTTAATCACTCCGGGGAAAAACTCATTCCGGATGATTGAAATTTTTTGTAGTCCGTTCTATTGTTACTTTCCATGATAAAATTACATGATAAAAAGAAAGACTTTTAGAAATTACACGAGGACCCCTTGGGGCCGTACATCGTAATTTTTCTTATCCGTTACAGAAAACTGCTCTCATACGCCCTGAACCATTGTTGGCGTAATCACCCCAGGTCGTAACATAAGGACATCTTCCTCAACCTAAAACTTGTCACTGAAAATACTTCTTTAAATGCCATGCATTCCAGGGGTGGAGCAACTTTCGATCTGACGAATCTTCCAGTTTGTATGCTCCATTTAGTAGACAACTCAGGACTTTATAAGGCCTGTCACAATTTGGGCCTAACACGTCTACTCTTGGATCCCTCATCCCTGGCATCAGCTCCCGTAACACTAGGTCGCCTGTTTCAAATTTTCTCAGCCTAACCTATTTGTTATAGAACCTTTTAGCTCGCTGCTTATAGCTCGAGTTTGCCTGTTCGACTTTCATTCTTCTTTCCTCCCGGAGGTCCAGCTTGGCTTCAAGTACTTTTTTATTTTCATCTTCATCACAATTCAACACCTTGAACGTTGGCTCTCCGACTTCGATTGGGATGACATCTTCCCCGCCGAAAGCCAAGCTGAAGGGCGTCTCCCCAGTGGGAGTTCTTGTAGTGGTCCTCTATAAACAGAGCACCCTTGGCAGCTCTTTCGCCTAATAACCTTTTTTCTCAATTAGCCAAGCCTTTAACATGGTCTTCAATACCTTATTGATAGCCTCGACTTGTCCATTCGACTGCGGATAATAGGGTATGGAGAAGTAGTCTTTGATGCGTAGACCACTGCAGAACTCTTTGAACTACTTGCTATTAAACTATTTCCCATTATCTGACACGATTGAATGAGGAACTTTAAACCGGCACACTATAAACTTCCATACAAAGTTGATCATTTTCGTATGTATGACTTCCCCCAAGGACTCAGCCTCGACCCATTTTGTAAAATTTAGTCCACAACGACCACGGTCTGGGGGTACCTCATTTTGCCTTGGGGAAAGGACCGATCAGATCTATGCCCCACTTCGCGAACGACTATGAGCTTCTTACCTATGTGAGATATTCGGCCGCACTTCGTATTAGGGGCGCACATCTTTGACATCGATCGCAAGCTTTTGCAAAGTCAATTGCATCCTTCTTGAGGGTTGGCCAGAAATACCATTTTCATAAGATCTTGTGTGCCAGAGCCAAGCCCCCTGTGTGATTGCCACATACACGTTCATGGACCTCCCTTAGGACTTATTCTTGCTCATGGTCGGGTATACATCTTTGTAGCGACATGGACAACCCTCGTTTATATAGTACACCATTGATCATTGTGTAATGAGCTACCCTGGCTCGGAGTTGCTACGCCTCATATACATCTTTTGGGAATGTTCCATTTTGTAAGTACTCCTCGATGGCTTTCATCCATCCCTCGCCATGAGCGCTAATAGTAGCGTCGGCGATTGTGGCGTCCTTTGTAACTGCTACTAATGTCGATGGTTTGGGATCTTTAAATATTTAAACTAAATTCAAATCCTTTGCGCCCTCCGAGGTCGCTAACCGCGCCAGCGCGTCAACACGAGTGTTTTTTGTTCGAAGGATATGCACAAACTTAACCGTTTGAAAGGGACTTGTTTTCCTTTTGACCATCTCCAAGTATCTGGCCATCTTTTCATCCTTTGCTTCGTATTCTCTCAGAATTTGACTCACTATCAAATGCGAGTCACTCATCATAGTGAGTTATGTCATCCCGATTTGCTCTGCCATGCTCAGCCCCCACAGGATAACCTCGTACTCTGCTTCATTGTTTGTAGCCCCATATTCGAAGCGTACTGCCGCACTAAAATGTTGGCCTTCCGAATTGACCAGGACCACACCTGCTCCCGACCTATCACTCGTAGAGGATCCATCCATGTACAATTCCCATGGCCGCGCCGTCGCCTTATGTAAACAAATGTGAGGAGTGAATTCCACCACGAAATCTGCCAATGCCTGTGCCTTGATAGCTGTTCGCGACATAAAAAGAATGTCAAATTGGCCCAACTCTATCGCCCATTTGAGCAACCACCCTGAGACATCAGATTGTTGCAGAATTTGCTTCATCGGGAAATACGTAATGACTACAATCTAGTGTTCATAAAAATATGGCCTCAATTTTCTGGCAGCTATACCAATGTGTACGATAGCTTCTCCATCGGAGGATATCTCAATTTTGCCTCATGCAAGGCCTTGCTGACATAGTACACGGGGAGCTGCTTCCCCTCTTCCTCTCTAATCAAGACTGCGCTCAAGGTAGTTTGTGACACGGCGAGGTATAAGAACAGTTTCTCCCTCGGCCTGGTTTTCAATAGTAATGGCGACATTGTCAAGAACCATTTTAACTCGTCAAAAGCGGTCCATCACTCCGCAGTCCATTCAAATTGTTTTCCCTTTCTGATAGAATCAAAGAACGACTTGCACCTATTTGCCGCCCTTGATACAAAACGACTCAAGGCTGCCATACACCCTGTTAGGCAATGGACATCTTGAACTTCCGGGATCTTCATTTCCATGTTGGCCCTCACCTTTTGGGGATTTACTTCGACACCTCTCTGACTTACCATGAACCCAAGGAAATTTCCGGAATTCACCCCAAATGCACATTTCTTTGGATTTAGCTTCATTTTGAAAGTATATAAGATTTGGAACATCTCTTGCAAATGCTGCACATGGTCTTCCTTTCTTTCGCTCTTAACTAGCATATCATCCACATATACTTCCATAGTATTGCCTAGCTGCTTGGCGAACATTCAATTTACAAGCCGTTGGTAGGTCGCTCCTACGTTCTTAAGCGCAAACGACATCTTCTTCCAGCAGTACAACCCCCTGTTTATCATGAAGGCCGTAGCCTCCTGATCTTCCACCGCGATTGGGATATGATTATATCCAGAGAACGCATCCATAAAGCTCATGAGTTCGTGCCCCACGGTGGCATCTACCAGATAGTCTATATGTGACAGCAACTAGCTATTCTTGGGACAGGCTTTGTTAAGATCTGCGAAGTCAATACACATTCTCCACGTATTAGTCGGTTTCTTTACCAGCACAGGTTTAACTACCCATTCCGGATAAAAGACCTCCCTCACTAGGTCGTTCGCAAGCAATGTCTACACCTCGTCTTCCAGGGCCTCATATTTCTCTGAACTAAAATTTTTGCCTTACAGGTCGCGTGTTGGGGCTGATATTGAGGCGATGAGAGCACACTACCAAATCTATGCCTACCATATCCGCATGCGACCATGCGAACACATCTAGGTTTTCAGATAAAAAATTTATTAATGTCGTTCTCGTCGGCTCTTTCAACTCTTTCCCAATCCTCAACTCGATCTCGGGATGGTCTGGACTCATCTGGATGCTCTCGAGCTCTTCTACCAGATGAGATCACTTTCTAGAGTCCAAGCTCCATGGGTCTAACTGATCCCACTCTGTCTCAATTACCACCTCTTCTTCCATAAGCTGGGGTCCTCCACCTTCATTAACTTCGGCTTCTCTACTATAGCTACTACCTCAGTTCCCGTCGGGTTTCGCCCACCGATTGCATGTCAATCTACCTCCATATTTTCAATCTCGATTATCGCACCGACCTCTATTTCCTCAGTATCCATTCCTTCATACACTCGCCCCTCTTTGCCACATTTAAACTTTCCGCCATGATAACGTCATCTTATATTTCTGACAATTCCACCATGTTTAATTCGTCTGGGAGGTATACGGATGATCACTCATTGGCCCTGAGCTGATCTCCCCGAATAGTAATGGTTCCTTCCGACGAGGGATCTTGAAATAATAATGATGTAACGATATAACCGCCTAAAAAAACAGCAAAGCCGGTCTACCCAGGATGCCGTTATAATTAGAAAGAATGTCCACCACTTTAAAGACCTCGTTCTTAGTAATGGACTTGTCCTCTTCCTCGAACGTCATGGCCAGTGTAATTTCCCCAATAGGGCGGACTGCCCCATTACCGAAGCCTCTGATGATATCATCACAGAGCTGCAAGAACCGCCGTAAGTTCCCGAGCCGAGCGAACACACCATAGAACATAACCTTTCCATACGCCCGGAGTCAACCAAGACCCGATGGACTAGGGTTCCATTTATTTTTGCAATGATAACCAGCACGTCGTTGTGCGGCTGCAGTAGCCCGATCGCATCCCTATTCGAGAAAGTAATGGCACCATTCGGCTCCAACGCCTGATATGGCTCTAGTTGCCATCTGCGGAGCTGGTTCTGTGCATTCAGGACCTGATTTTCGCACAATAGAGGAGGTCGCATTAATCCAAATCTAATCGGTCTTCTGCTAGACTCTACTTCCTCATCTCCTATAGGTCTAATTGGGGCACCCCGCCGGTTGTTGTTCCTGACTACTCGTAATTGAGCCTTCCTCTCTCTTCTACTTATTCGGGAATCCGCATCCTTCGAGCTTGCACCGCCAAAAATCATTATTTCACGGGGACCGTTTGGCCGTGGTTCTTGCTGCTCGTCAGCAGGAGGCCAATTTTGTGGTGAGTTCCCGCTGGCTGGAGCTGGGTCGTCTCTTCTCTGTCTTTTTCTGGCCAGGCGCTCCGCTAAAATTTCCTCTAATTTGCCCTCTTCGTATAACTTCCATAGTTATGCCACTAGGTCACGACATTGGTTCGTGTCATGGCCTGCCGACTTATGGTATTTGCAGTACCTCCTGGGGTTAAGTTTAGTTGGATCCGTCGTGATCCTTCTTGGGGGCCTCAAAACCTCCATGGTTTTTAGCTGGTTTAAGATCTCCTCCAAGCTCAACAAGAAGACCTCATTCAGCTCTTTGACTTGCTCTTCATTTTCGGTCTCTTTTGCCTTCGTAGGAAATTTTCCTTGCTTCCTTCTATTATTCCGAACCTCAAGCTCTTTCTTTCCCAGGTTCTCTTCTACTGCGGCATGTTGTTCCACTTTAATCATGAAATCTGCAAAGGTTTGGGGCCCTTGTGTCTGGATGTCCCATAAGAATTGAGTCCCTCTTTTCAGGCCGTGCATCACGATCATTAGTATCATGTCGTTCGAAACCCTCTCGATTTCGAACATCATCTTATTGAATCGATCCAAGTATTTGTGCAGAGACTCATCCTCCCTCTTAACAACTGTGGTCAGTCTCTCCTTGGGCGCCGAGTGAGTTCGAGCACATATAAAGCTTGTCTTGAACAACTCCACGAGCTGTCTCCAATCTCTATGATGAAATGCTCCTAGGTGGTAAGGACCTAAACCACCTTTGAGCCATGTCCCCTAACGTAATGGGGGAATGCTCGGCACCATACAGCCTCGGTCAAGGGCTGAATCTCCATCACTAACAGAAACTTGTTGATGTATGTGGAGGGTTTTTTGGTTCCATCGTAGGACCCCGCTTTGGGCAGTCTGATCGTTTTTGGGACCTCAGCCTCCAAGATTTATTTAGAAAACGGCGAAGATGAGGGGGAAGTCTCTTGTCCTTGGCCCCCGTTCTCGAGTACGGATAACTGCCTCATCAAACCTTCAATTTCGGGCTCCAGTATGTGAGCCCCCCATTCTTTCTTTACAATGTGAGATACTTCAGACATGGCAGAAGATCGCGTCCCGTCCTGATCTTGTTCTCTGACTAGTTCTCGCTCGTGGCACGGTATTGCCACCTCCCTTTGCTCACGACGCCCCCTTCTTTTCTCGGCATGCTTTACTTGCTCTCTGGAGCCGTCAGCTCGCCTTCTGGATTCAACAACTTCCTCACGGACTTCCCAGGCTTGAGCCTAGGGCACAACATTATCCTGAGGCACATTTTGTGCTGGTTTCCATTTCCTAAGGCTATAGCGACCCCCAACTCAGGTATTTTTCAATCTGTCGAAGACGTTCCCCCGTGAGTCGAACTGTGACTCGGAGACATGAGTACAATTGTCATCATGAAACAATACGACATGTTTTTTGGATGACCTCAGAGATCCAGCTGACATGGCGGCTGTATTTTGGGACAAAAACTGAGGCACACTAGTACTAGACCTCCCCTGCGGAGTGGGTGCGTACGTTAAATCATTGTTGCGAGCTCGGGTTCAGGAAGCAGCGTCACCAGGGGAACGCGACATCCCTCTTTCCTCAGAAGATTATCAATTATATGTTTTGCTCTGAGCAAAGCCTCAGGGTCATTGACCAGATCCACCAGCATCTGCCTCACTGGCCCCGTGTGCTGTGATAGGGCAGGGATTTTCACCGACGGTAATGGATTGTACGCATGGATCCGAGGATAATGTTGCGGGTATTGCATGGGGTGCATGTACGGGTACATTGCGGGAAGTTGGCCCACGGGCATCGTAGGGAGTTGCCCCACAAGCAGCGTTAGGGTCTGGAACTGCATCGGCAGCTGGCTGGCGGAAGCCCTCGGAGGAATGTAACCTGCTTGGGGCATTGAGCTCCGGCTGCATGCGCATGTGCATGCACGTGCACCGGGTCTGTTGCCATGTTCATCATTGGGTTCAAAGGTATTGGTACATTGTTAAGGGGCATCTGCATGTTATGCATGGTCTTTTGAGCAGGGTGTACAGCCGCTGTGGGTGGCAGCGCAGTATCCTCCTGCCAGTTTGAGTGGCAATTTGAGCTTGCATTCGATTCATCGATAGACGGTTCCCCGTTGGTGTTGCGACTTGTCATCTTGGTAAATCGTAAAGACCAAGCCTGTATATATTTTTCTTGGGGAAAACGTAAAAAGATTACCGAAAAATAGAAGTAAGCATTCTCACTGGTGGAGCAAGGACACAAAAGGATGATCGGAGGTTCGACACCCTTCTTCTAGCAATAAATTGTGGACGTGAGGGAAATTACATGGACTGTTTCTGACGTGGTTGTTCACACATGCAAGGATTCCCACACAATCACCACAATCAACACACGCAATGTACAAAAAATAGAAAATCAAGAGGAGATTTGCAAACTGGGTTGCCTTTATATAAATATATTTCCTTTAACACAAGGTTAGTTCTTACACTTTTTGCTCTTCTCTCAAGGTTTTTATGGCCTTTTTCCTTACTAGAATACCAAACCCCTATTGCTAAAATTGGTGGGAAACACCATCATGAAGCTTTCAAATCGGAAATGTCCCATCAAGCTCATGTGGGAGGGCATGTATGCAATGTGTCATTCATGCAAGGCCTATTATCGGGGCACTCACCTTTGTCTGCCACTTAAATCGAGTCCGTGGCGGAGGAAATAACCGAGGTCGCTACGGGGCAACTTGCCATTGGCCCGTTATGCTTCAATGGCCTTATGACAAGGTCGCTTGTTGACAGGTCGTGACGTCATCCAGACTCTGTCAGCATGTTGTTTGTTTTCCACGTCCTCTACATGATGTGTCCCAATATTCGAGCATTTGTCAGCGAATCGAGGTGAACAAAATATCCACACCAAATAAATAAGTTCACTTCCAAAATTAATAGTACTTTGTTCATTCTTTTACTAATATATCTATCTTTTCAACATATAGAGATTGTAATTATCTAGTGCTAGTAAACAGGGGTAGATTAGGGTTTTTGATATTTTTATATAGATTTATCATTTTCAATATCATCCTTAATTTGTGCAAAAACCTAAATAGACTATGGATATGTAACCTTTCATTATAAGAAAAAAAAAATATTTGCTATTATTTTTTTTTACAACTACAAAAGTGATTATTATAAATAATCTTTTGTAACTATTAGTAGTTACGTAATAATATTTCATACAATTTTAACTAAAATTGTTACAATATATGACAAACTCTTTTGCAACTACTTGTAGTTACAAATACATTAGTAACATCAAAGTAGTCGCAAAAAATAATTGCAAATACATTAATAACTACAAAGTAGTTACAAAAAAACTTTTTGCATCTTACTATAAATGGCTATCCAATAATAACTAAATGTGGATATATGGTTACTAAAAATATTTTTATAATCATTTTTTTCCTTTTTAATAATTATTTTTTATAGTGAAAAAAACCTTGATTCTAGTAATGGCTATTCAAACACCATCACTCCCTGCCACATATAAAAAATAATTCACTAACAAATATGGCTCCTATTGATGAGCAATTAGACATAGAATAGATTATGGAATACTATTTAAAATAAAAAAATCTCACTCGTATATATTTGTGATGGAGGGAGGTAGTGTCGAAGATAGGATTGGTACTGTGGAATCATATATTTGAAAGAGACTTCTTTGCAATTTTCTTTATACACGCCGTGTTTGGTAAGTAATGTTGGGGGATAAAAAGGAGTGTTAGATTATGTTGATTGTTTAAAATGTCGGGGTTTGTTTATAATATTTAAATGAAAAAAGTGATGAAATATAAATAATAGTTAAATGGATATGATTGTTTATTATATTGAGAATTGTGATTAAATTATGATTAATATTATTATGGTAGATGATGTTTCAATGGGTTGAGGGAATGTTATAACCAAAGCTGGATTGCACACTCCCTCAATTGGTTTGGTTCCACTATAAACAAGATGAAGTTGGATAGCTCAAGTGACATAACATTTACTATCTAAGCCTTTGATCCTGAGTTCGAGTCATCGTAGAAAGAGGGAAGGGCTTTTTCTTTGTTCTTAGATTAGGAGAAAAAAAAAAAAATTGGTCCCACTATAGACAACACCTCCTAGTAGTATAATTTTACTTTGGGTAATTCTAAACACAACCACTCTTTTACTACTCACAGCCACTATTTTAAATTAAGTAAAATTAAATCATATAAAATTTATATTTTACCTTTTTCCTTTTTACAACCCCTTATACCAAATAACCCTCCAATTTTTCTTCTCCAATCTATAACCACCACTTTGTGATTTTCTAACATTGACCGAACAAATATTAAACTTATTTAGGTTTGCAGATTGTTCAAGTTGTATGAACGAGATGACAAAAGAATTATTATAGAAAATAAAAATCTCTAATATAGGAAATTAGGCTGCAAAATACTTAGTTTAGCATTGACGAAAATAAATTTTGTGAATAAATCTTAAAAATATCTAATGTCTGCAAAACGTTAAATATTATTAGTATTTGCAGACAAAATTTAATCTTTTGATGAATTATGATTAGATTCTTTTGAGGTTTGTATCACAAAATTTATTTGCGTCGAAGTTCTAATTTCCTAAATTGGAAATTTTTGTTTTTGTAAGAATTATTTTGTCGTCTCGTTCGTATAACTTGAACAATCTACAAATATGAGAAAGTTTAATATTTGTTCGGTCAAGGCTTGAAAATCATAAAGCGGTGGCTACCAAGAGAAGAAGAAAAGTTGGAAGGTTATTTAGAATAAGGGGTTGTAAATAAGAAAATGTAAAATTTAAAATTTATATAACTTAATTTACTTAATTTAAAATAATGATTGTGAAGACTAAAATAATGGTTGTGTTTAGAATTACCCTTTTACTTTTAAAATGTATTTTTATATCGCATTTTTTCCCCTAACAAATTATCCATAGTGGGCTTTTTTTAATATATATGTGTAGATATGAAGGATATTTATAATGATAACACAGGGTAAGTCAGCAAAAAATAAAATTTACCCCTTCAAGTATAATGAAAATCGTAAGATGTCCTAATCATGCTTTATGTTTACCAACATCACACTCCACTCCAACTTTAATAATTAATTGCTTATTCATTTTAAATTCCTCGATCATATTAAATCATGTAGTTTAAAATAATAATACTTTATTTTTTTTATATTATTATTATTATTATTTATTCATTTAATCCTTAATCACATTAATATTACTTCATGTAACTTAAATCAGGGGAAATTTTTATACGAAATAGTATTATTTAATAATCTTTATCTTTGAATTTTTTTGAAAATAATATTTTTAAATATTCGATTATTTTCTTTGGGTTTAATAATAGAAAAAAACAAGGATATTTTTGGCATTCCAAAAATTAAAGGGAAATTCTATTAAAAAAATAAGTTTAAATACAATTTTTAAATAAATATTGGAATTTTTGGAAATAATTCAAAAACCATTTTTAAATATCCCATAATACGTAAACATAATTTAGATAGTCCAAAACGATTAAAATAGAACTTGTTCTTTCTAAATAGTGACAATTAGACTATATATATTGTCAAACGTTTTATTAATTGACTTCATAAATGATCATTTTAATATCATATAACATATGGATATATTAAAAAGAGTCTATTCTTAAATCCGGGGGAACTTGGTGTAATTCTACTCATTGGTGATAGTATGGATATTTTATTAGATTTATAACTCATCTCCCAGAAATCAATATATCGTTATAAAACAATTCGCATGCGAAATTATTAATATTACATCACGTCTCCCTCGTATATGAGTCATTTGTCAATTCATTAATTGGAAAAAGATTACATGCTTATGTGTAGTCATGAACAGCCTATTCACTCAAGGATAGACACTTCTCTCTAATACTATTTCAAGATGAAAGTGCATGCATGGCATGGGACCTCAAAAAAAAAAAAAAGTAAAAGTAAAAGAGGACACAAAAAAGAAGAGCTAAATAATAGGATAGTAGTGATATTGAACATCAAAAGGATTTCTCATTCAGCTTACAAATTAGCTTTTGTTTTAAAGTTTAAAGTGAAGTAAATTAAAAAGGTGTGTTTGGACGAAATCGACTGGCGCATTATCTATAGACTATACTAAGGAGTAAGGACAATATTGGATCCCTGAGGATATATTTATAGAAATCAGAATTAGATGGAATCCGAACTAGTAATAGCTCCACCTGCTAAAATCGGCTCAGCCCGATAGTGCAACACAGTCCGTTTGATATTTTAGGTAGGTTAAGTCATAGGCATGGCCACTCCTCTCTTGAAGTCAAAGAGACAGTCACCTCAAGCCTCGAAAAAATGAGAATTTTAGAGGCCCTATATTTTCTATAATATTAGTTAATAATGTTGTAATGGTGTAGTTTTTGTAATGGTAAAGTAGCGCATTTTTAATTTTCAATGCAAGTTCAATCCTTCTGCTTAGCGTTTTATCTTCTCTCATTTTATCATTATTAATAGTTTTTAGTTGGTGTGATATCAACCATGGATATTCATATATATATATAACTTTCTTAGGTTATTTGTTTTTTTTATTGGCTTACTTTTTATATGGAGCCTTCTTTTTAAGTAGTTGTTTGACGAATTATATTTAACATGATAATAGTTTTTTAAAGTAATTTATGATAAAAATTAGAGGACCATTCTCTTAAACTTGACTCAGGTCACTAATTTGATAAACCGGCCTTGGCCATATCATCGAGCCCAACAAACTCGACCTGATGGACTAAAAGTTCGACGGACCGACCTGAAAATATTAACAAATTTAAGAGGGATAGATTGGGGTGGACTCAATAATTTTCTGTCCGATAAAATTTTAGGCTGACCTAACAAATATCGTTGGCCCGATAGACTGAGTCCGACTCAACCGGGTGCCCCAAATTTAATAGCAGTACCTTGGGACCGTGGTCCACAATTTGGTTGAAGCCTTGACCTAGTTCTAGTTTTGCACGGTATCGTATCTGTTACATCGGTTAGAGAAAAATATATTTTAAAAAAGAAATTAGTTATACATTAAAATATATAATTTAATAATTTGAATATTTATTTTATGGTTTAAATGAGAGTGGATAGTAACTTGAAAGCACTCATTATTTCTAATTTATTATATATAAAGGGTCCAACTGTTTTGACATTAATTATGTACTTGAGCCTATAATGAATTCATTTTGTAAAAGTCTACATATGTTGGTAAACTTTGCTATCTTTAACTTACGAACATTTAGCCTATATATAATAGACTTCTACTCAACAAAGAGTTTTCATCATGTTTTTTATTCCCTTTAAGATTATATTAGCATTTTATTCAGGCGTTGCACGATTTTTAATGGCTGTAATAATATAAAAATAAACAATTATTAATAGTAATGTAATTACATAAACATTTATGAGTGAAAAATGTTATATGTCTAATTGATATATTTTAAAATTAATTGTTCACACATATTTACAGTATTGACCTAGAGCATTACATATTTACATGCGATACCGCTTTCAACTTTTCATTATTTCATTCATTTTTTTTTTTTAATTCCACAAAATAACCGATTCCATTTTTCCTTTATTTTTTTTTCTCTTTCTCTTAGATTTTTGAACATCAGACATCAGAACCCATCCTTTTTCCTTTTTTCTTTCTCTCATTTGATTTTTGAAAATCAGAATCGATGAAACATAAAACGTGAATCGTGAATCGTAAATTCACAAATCATGAAATAAAACTATAGCCTAATAGTAAATTAAACCCTAGACGGTAAATTTGAACCTAAACCATGACAACCAGTGAACCATGAACTTATGAACCCGTGAACCATGAATTATGAACCAGACACTTAATAATGAATCCTAAAATAAACTGTTTACAAAATAACATTATTTTTTGGGATTGGAATATGAGTGGAACAGATGATTCCATGCCATTTGCTTGAAAAAAAAAACAAAAAAGAAAGAACAAACACTACAAGAAAAATGGTCTTTTGAGACCAAAAAATGGTCTCTGTTGAGATTTATGAGAAAACATAAAGAAAGCAAAACAAGCAATGGAACAGTGGCCATAGTATTGCTGAGAGGAATGCTGTTCAACGCATTTACTGATGTGTTTTGAGCTGCTATTTATGCAGCCAATAGAAGATGCTAGAACACTACACTTGTCTAGTTCTAACAGGATACATTAAATGCAAGAGAAGTACTAGGCTAAACAACAGAAGTACTAAAACAGAATTTGGCACTATACAACAACTAATACAGTTGTTTTCTTTGTCTTCTTTGACTTGCATTAAATTTAATTAGTGAAATTAAAATTCAAACCAAGTAAAGAGTCTAAATCGAAAATTAAACCATTATTTCAACAACCGAACTACCGAACAAAAATTATTCAGTCTGATTTCTGGTTTTTGATTGAATCGAATTTTTTTTTTTCAAGAACTTTCCACTGTTTATTATTAAAAATAAATCTATGTAAATATTCATTCATCTACATAATTTTGTTTAGAAAAGAATTGATTTCAATACATGTTTTTATATCAGAAAAAATATACCTATATTCATTCATCTACATAAAAATATTTATTTTGCTCAACTCTAGTGTGTGTCTGTGTGTACATATATATATATATATATTCATATATATATTAGTAAATATATGTATGAAATATAAATAAAAGATTTATAAATTATAGTTCGGTACTGTTATTTTGATAATTTTTCTTATAAAATCGAACCATATTGAATTAACCAAAAATCCTAAAAATTAATATAGAAAACTGAAACCGTTGTCTAAAAACCAATTCAAATTATAAATTTCGCTTCGAATTGGTAAGTTAATTCGACTCAAATCAAATTTTATTCGCCCTTACTACGAGTTAGGTTTGTTGGAGGCAACGAAAATCTAAATACCGCTATGGTACTTTATCTGCAACTGTAAACAATTTTCTAATGGTTAGAATTGGGAAACAATTTTTGCATATTCTATTAGCAATTATGAGAACTACCTCCTAAATTTATTTTATTGAGATAAAATTCTGTAATTAGGGTTAGAGCATATGTCTTATGAATATTTATGTTCTAAAAAAGGTTAAATATTTGCTGCAATTGACAATATTCTTTATTATTGTACTTGAATTAACGGTATGTTGCTATCTCATATGTCAATAAGATTAATACGTCTGCAGAGCTTGTAAAATCGATTCGATTAAAAATCTTAGTATATTTAAGAGAATGAGCTGGGTTGGACACAATAATATTTAACCCGAATAATTTTTTAACAGCCCCACCCTACCCAAATTATGATGTTGGCTCGATGCGCTGGGCCCGATCGGACTATCTGCTCGAATTGCTACCTCATCGGGTATTTTAAGAAATTGTGGTCTCACTTGATATTGTTTCCAACCTAAAATGGAACTTTGTATGTGGATAATTGCTACACCTAAAGAAAATAATTAACATTGTGTTTTGCATAAAATAAATACATGTCCATAATTGAAAATTTGGAGAATGATGTTGGTTCAAGATGCTTATAGGTAAACAATCAAAGAGACAAATATACCTTGCTGATTTTTTAAGAAAAAAAGGGTTTTACACTGTAATGAATTTATCGGTTTATAAGAAGATTATGGAAAGTGTTAATTAAGTTTCACGAATGTCTCTGCGAAGCTTGAATATGGAATAATTTAATCTTGGTGATATTTATACAATTTTACCAATATAATATGAAATCAAATTAAGTTTTGCTTATTATTTTGACTAGAATTTTCCGTCGTGCGATGCACTATTTAAGATATAATTATTTGTAAGGAAAATTAAAGTCAACTAATCAAACAATATAATTGAGTAACTTAATTTTTGTTAAATAAAAGATTATTAAATTATCTAATAACTTTTAATTTTATTAATAAAAATTAGATAATTTATTTTCATTCGCAAGTTATATTCAATGTAAATAGTTCAACTCACCATAAATATTCAAATCTAATCAACAAATAAAAGAAAGGGTTAATTACAGCAACCCCACTAAACCATCAGCGATTTGGCAAATAAATCGCTGAACTTTTTTTTGTGGCATCATACATATAAACTATACGAGTTTTGATAGATAAACTACCAAACTTATTTTTCAATAATTTTTTGCCGGAATTCCACATATGACTTACGCGTTATAAATTATTAAGGGTTTTTTTTTTTTTTTTTGGTCTAAAGATGCTTTTTAGTAGTAGAGGAACCGCTCATCTTCAATAATGTAGGTTCTAGATATTGTGAGAGAGAACCATGGATGATTCAAAGAATTTGTTATGGAAAAGAAAGGTGAAAAATAATTTTACACTTTTGGCATACTAAAAATGTTGTTTGTACAAAAAAAGTCATTAAAAGTTTATCACGCGCAAGTCACGTGTGGAATTCTGACGAAAAATGATCGATAAATAAGTTTGGTAGTTTATCTACCAAACTGATATAGTTTATATGTATCGATGCCACAAAAAAAGTTTAGTGGTTTATGTACAAAAACCCTAAACCCTTGATCATTAGTTGAACCTTGGATTTAGGATTTTTATGTAATTTTTACGGTTTTTAACCGATTGGATTATGTTTTGGAATGTTCTATGTTATTAGATATTGTTGATTCACAGTTATGAGTTGAATTGTGATTTGATCGTCCCATTTGGATATTTGTTTGTGTGTTGCTAGAATTGGGTTTGTAATCTGTAATTGTTATGAATCCAATTCCCGTGTAGCAAACAATGAATTTATTCTATTAGGGATAACATAGAGTTCGGCCACTAAAACCGAGCTTATGAGTTTTATGTCGAATCTACTCCGATGTCTTGATTCTTAGAGAGTTTTTTTTTAGGAATTGATAAGTTGAGTAGGATTAATTGAAGAGCTTGCTTTGATTAATTATACTTAAGAGACAACAAGGTTAATAGAGCTTGTTATTAATCTTGGAGTAGGGGGTTCTAAGGCTAATCAATCGGGTAGTAACAAAAGTTACATAGATTATCCGGACCAAGGGGATACTCGATCAACGGTTGAATCCTTTTATCATTTATAAAAGTAAATATCATTCTATTGTCTTTCTTTACTTGAATTATTAATTTGTTAAGTGTTCTTAGAGTAATTGTGATTTGGTTTGCTTAATTGCAATTAGGTGTTAGTTGTCATTACATCAATACTCCTTTCCCACATCTTTATTACTTTCTAGCTTGTTTATATTTTATTGCTTAATCATAATTGTTTAATACATAAAACAAAACTATTCGACCATTCTTGGTGGGATCGACCCTTATTTATCACTCTACTTGTTAGAGTAGTGGATTAAAGATAAGTGTATATTCTAATATACAATATTAATTTGGTGGTTGACACAAACTCAGTTTTGCAACTAAAATTGAGCAACAGCAAGTGCACGATGTCAATAGTAGTACTAAGCAAGTACAAGGTCGATCCCACGAGGATTGGTATCGATATCGAAAAAGTGAAATGACATAAACATTCAAATGGCTAACTAGACGATCAAATGAGTGGTTTTTGGTATTTTAAGAACTAATTTAAATAAACAAGCAATTAAAACTAATATGATGAACTAGAGAACAAATTATAGGGATTAAACAATTAATAAGGGTGATCTAGGCTTAGATATCAATTACGGGCATCAAATCACTACTAATCCAATTTAATTCAACTTTTAACCGAATGCTATGTATCAAGGAACGATCACAAACATATGTAAAACCCCCTCTCGGAGCGAATTACGTGTTGATTGTATAGGATTAATCACCGTCTCCGGTCGATTAATCAAATACTCCTAATTGATTCTAAGACCAAAGTTCCCACAACTAGCTCAAACCTCTCGGTTTTATTGCTTAATCATGTTAATTAATGTGATCTTGGATCAAATCTCCCCTCTCGGTTCCAATTTAATCCTCAATAATGTTAAATAAGTGATCAATTTATTCAATAAACATTTTTAAATAATTAATCAATCAATATTCAATAGCGTAACACGGAGTTGAATTAATCTGCTAATAATAACTAAACACCCATAATTTACTCCCTAAACCTAGATTAAGGAAATTATCCAACCATAATCATAATAAATGACAAACACAAATATATAAATAAATCCATGTTTATACAAATATTAAAAGAGAGTGGAAAGATAAAACCTATTTAGATGACAATTCTTGATCTCCAAGTAAAATCCCCAAAAATGCTCTCAGGATTCTCTCTCTCTAAAAAGTGACTATGGAAAGTATGCTACATGAAAAACTGAAATTAGGGCACCTATACACCCAATTGGGGCTTTTTTTAGGTTCTTGGGCAAAAAAAATAAGGTTTTGGGGGCTGAAAAGCCCACATTTCTAGTGTTCGTGCACGATCCATGCAACCCTTGCACGGTCGTGATCGTGCACGACCCAAAAAAATCCCAACTCTCTGGAAGAGCGTGCAGGGTCCATGCACAAGCGCACGGTTATGACCGTGCGCCTAGCTCTGGGCACCTCTTTGCCTTCTGCACACATGGGCCGTGCACGGTTGTGAAGGCTTGCACGGTTGTGACCATGCACGGCCCAATTTTGGCCTGTTCTTTGACTCTCTTCTACTCGTCGACTCTTTGTACATCTGTTTACCTACAAAATGCTGAAAAATAAAATTTTTCCGACGAGATAAAGAAAATACGGATTATATGACAGACGAGAGCTTAGAATGTAACAAATACACGATAAAACCTCTATTCTAAGCGTGTTTTCATGATTGAAAATCCAATTTTTCAGTGGTCGTTTGATGACAAAACGCTTACCAGTGATTATGTAGAAGAGCAAGATACTCCTTGTCCATGGCTTTCTTCCGTTGAGGATCCTATAAGGCAGCCTTGACAGATTTTGGCTTGGCAGAAATTGAATTATGAGCTATATATGTCTTAGCTTAAAAATACCAGCCTTAGCTAGTGTGATTATGGGATGTGTCGGCCGCACCTATGGAATAGGATCCTACTGAGAAACTTCATCAGCAGAATCATTAGTGTTAGTGATAGGTGAATATAGGGAATGAGAATGGGGAGAACTATGATCACATGGTGGCAGATCAACATGTAAAGGGTTGGGATCAGAGGAAGGTGTGGGAGATATGGGAGATGATGGATGAGATTGGAGGAGAAGTGATTAGTATAAGAGACGAATATGTTACGGCAGATGGTAGAGGTTGAGATGAAGTAAGAGGACTGTGGTAAGCTCTATAAGGGAAATGTGCTCATTTAAAAACACATGTCGACTGATGTTGAATTTTTTGGAAGGCAATAATATATTATAGCCTTTGTGTTGATTGTTGTAGTCAAGAAAGACACCTTCATCAGATCGGAATTCAAGTTTGTGTTTAGTACAGGGCCGAATGTAAGGAAAATTTTAACATCCAAATACTTTAAGGTGGGAATAATTTGGTTTCCTCCAAGGTCATCTCCTTACGCTTGTGTCTGAGATAATCTTGAAGTCCTTCCAACTTGGAGGCAACTTCTCTGTCACATCAACCACTTGGAACGCATTTGATAAGATCATTCCCTTGGTTGTGATATTGTGTAGGATCAACTGGAACTATTGAACTTGTTCCATCACTATTTTGGAATCCACCTGTGAAAGTCCAAAAACCTACCGACCACAGTTTTATATTTCTTCTCCAAAAAGTTTTACAGCTCCTTAGAGGTTATCACCGCACTATACACACTGTATAGAGCATCACTAAGCCCATTTAGAACATAGTTACGACATAAGAAATCCCTTTCAAACGCGGCACACTTTTCATTGTCTATTTCGTTTTTCGAAACAACCATCGGATCCTCCTTGAGGAAACGCACTAAGCTCAACGTCGTGAGGTAAAACAACATCTTTTGCTGCCACCTCTTGACTTTCACGTCTACAAACTTTTCGGGTTCCTCACCTTGGGCAGGTGCAATAAACGGAGCTTTAGAGGATGAACTCGCCATTATGAGGGTGTATGCAACAGCTATATTCGTTTTACGATTGATGGATTTATAGGTACACCCAACAATGACTTACAAAGTTACAAAAAATAAAAAAATAAAACTATTACACCTCCCAAAACTCAAAAGGTACTTCTGGAATTCAACGTTGAAAAGACGCCAAAGATGCTGAAAATCTTGTATGAATCAATGGAAGAACACCAATTAGATTCTGGAACCACTGGAGGTGTTGCAACACTTCTGGGAACACTTGGGACTTCAACACTGGAATCTGAACAAGGTGTTTCAACACTTTATGTAATACTAGAAACTGGGTAGATTCTTGACAAGGAGTTTCAACACTTTCTACAACAGTTAATAGAACAACAAAATGATGATAATGGTAAGTAGAGTAAAGGTTAGATCTCTATCAGTTAAATGAATATGTCCCAGCTAGTGCTCACGGTTTGACGTAACATTTCCAAAGATAAAACGACTTTCATCTTCTGAATAGAAGCACCATAAATACAGAAGCTCCAGTGAAATAGAAATGTGGTATGCTAAAATTGATTTTAGATGCAAGGATTTCGCAGAGGTGCTATGAGATGCAACTTTGAAAGGATTTATGTGATTTTTCATGTGTACTCTTCAAGAAAACATGACCTACTTATATATGCATCCTCCATTCTTTACACCCTTAAATGGTTATTAAGGGATTCAAAACCAGGTAGTAACACAACTGTTACACCTCTTTACTGCAGGTGTTTCAGAAGGTGTTACAACACCATAACCCAAGAGTTACAACACCATAACTCAAGTGTTACACCACCTCCTACAACACCTTAAATGTAGTAATGATACAACCACAATACCTCTTTAATGTATGAGTTACCACCATAATGTGTCTTTACAACGTAGGATTACTACTCCTTTCAGTTACAACGAACCTAGACCATATTACGGTATTTTCGAAGTAGGATATACTTTACGACATATTCCATCTCCCAGAAACGAATGTCTTAGTAAGTGAACAATTTGCATTAGTTTCTCACTCACCGAAATTCAATTTTGAGAAAATTAACACACGATATCGCCACTTCTAAATTGGTCAAAGTTGGAACTTACCCACTATCTTAAAACCAATTTCCAACATAAGGTAGTATGTCCAAGTAAATCTGTTGAAGGCATCTATAAAATGGACATAATGTCTAAATTTGTTGGGTGGGTGTGATTAGTGAAGGGCCACAAATATTAGAATGAATGAGGGCCAGAGGTGTAGTGTATGTGCTCAAGAAATCAGAAAAAAGGTAATTTATGAGATTTAGCTAAAGACATGAGGAACATTTTGCTTTTCATTGAAAAGGGAATATACAATGCTTTAAAATATTTCTAACAACTTCTATCTAACAATGCCCTAATCTTTGATGCCAAAGTTGAAGATCAGAAGCTTTGTAGAGAGAAATTGAGTGATTGTTGAATAGAGAAGAAATTGGCTGGACTTTGGTGGATAGACGTCGTTCAGCCTTAGGTAGAGAAGGTTACAACAGGAACTGATATAGCCCATCTATACCAGTCCCCTTAAGCAGAGTTTATTGGGTAGCGTGATCCTTAACAAGACAAAAGAACTGGTGAAACTTAAAAACGCACATGATTGTCCTTAGCAATTTGAGAAACACTAAGCAATTTTTTTTGTTATATTAGGAACATGTAGGAGATTAGACAAATGGAAAGGTTTATGATGTAGAGAAGAAAAAACATATGAAGTGCCAATATGTTTAATATCCTCACCATTACCATTACCCATATGCAGTCTATTACCTCCATAGTATTCTGAAGCATTGTTAAGATTGCTTAAGTTGTTGGAGACATGATTCGCGGCTTCGGAATCTAGACACAACCAGCTCTTATTCTGAAAATCAGATCCCCCTACAGAGTTTGAACATCAGGACCTTGAGCCATGTTCAGAGAAGATGGCCTTCTATTGTTAAACTGATTCTTTTGGTTCTGATAGAATTGTTGTTGTTGTTGATTGCCATTATAACTGGTTTGAGGAGAATAATACTCTTGATCATTCTCATACCAATACTTCTTTGTAGAATGACCATGTATGTTGCATTTGGAGCAATAGGTCATGTTGTTATTATTCTGATATCAACCTCCTCACCCACCTCTTGAGTTGTTGTTATTGCCACCTCTAACATTGTTTCCTCTGCCACCTCGAAAAGATCCACCTCGTCTACCTCTAAAATTGAGGTAGCTAAATATATTTAGTTTCTTTCTAGGTGCTTGAGTGCCAGTGTTCAAAGAGAATGTTAAACCATCAGCGTTGACAGCAGTGGTAGAAGACTGCTCAAGCCTAGATTCACAGCTCAACAAAATTGCTTGAACATCTTCAAGAGTGTATGATCCGAGTTTGGATGTGAATGTAACCATAACCAGATCATACAAGATGTGAAAAATTTTATCCTCATTTGACAACTTGTATCCAACAGAAGCAAGAGTGTCACAACAAACTTTGATCTTACTCAAGTATTCCCTCATACTTAGCTTTTCCTTTTTCATAGTTTGTAGTTGGAGCTTGTATTGCATCTTTCTAGCCTCAAAATGACTTTGCAAAGCTTTTTTCAAGAGTTTTCCAGATCTCGTAGGATGATTCCAAACCAACCATTAAGTTTAAAATACGTTTGGACAAAAAAGACAAGATCCATGAAGAAAGAATGGAATGCTGTCTACGCCAAATGGCAAAACCAGGATTGATTACCCGAATGTCTTGGCCTTTTTCATCCTTCTCGGTGATAGTTTCATCAAGGACGAGATTTTTGCCGTTGATATAATTATCTAGGCCATAGCCTTTAATTGCCGTCCAGATCTATTGACACCAAATGAGGAAATTGTTCTCATCCATTTGATGGAAACAAGTTAATTTTGTGGGTAAATGACAGGTGATGGAAGAGGTGTAGACTCTAATGGCTTGGGTTGCCGAGGAAGAGCTGTCCATTTTGACTTAGCTAGAAAAGGAAAAAGATAAAAGGTGGAACAAAGGTGATAGAGACGTGATCATCCTGCTCTGATACCATGAAAGAAACAATTTAAAAGCATGAAAGTAACAACATATTAGGTCATAACTGATTTTGGAAAGCTTTCATCTTTTCTGATATTTCAATATAATTACAAGAGTCTGAATGATCCAATTTACACAAGCTATGTGCTGTTAGCTAGGGTTACAAGTGAGACACCATTGGCTACAATGACATATTCCTAAGGACGACATTTGCCCTATACTACAGTAGAATTACATCAAGTGTTCCATTATGCATTCATTTGTTTGTGAGGACCATAATGAGTTGTTGCTTGTTTTATCTTTAGGCTGAATTTATCTTCTTCATGCTGACTGGGAATAGACTTGCTAACATGGCAGATTGAAGTGGAAGGTGTCTTCCATATTGGCTAACACTGGTACCACCTTATACTTATAATTTTATCCCTTTCTATGATGTAAGTGTGGTGCTAGACTACAAATTTGAGAAGATAAGCTAAAGCTTTTAATGAGTTCCATATATACGTGGTATATTATTTGCATAATATACTTAATGGACTCACATATATGAGTTTGGAGTGGGGCCACTCTATGAGATCGTGACTAAGTTTCTAGAGTTCTAATGAACTACCAGGCGCACATATAGCTGATAAAGAGCAACACCTCGTTGAACAACAAAATTATTATGAGTGTAACATGGTTGATAAGAATTTTAACCTACACTAAAGAAACTTTAATTCGTAGAAGTAATCTTCGCTAAAACTCTGCAAGTTATGTCTTATATTCGTTGTTCTGCTCCAAACTTAAACTAGAAGTTCTGTTGTATTCTGGGAACTCCAGTGTTCTTCTAACACGTCTCAAGAAATTTATTTTTTTACTACATAATATTTTGACAAGCTCTAACAACTTCTAAGGTACAGTTCTGATTTCAGTCCCCACAATTTTAGAACTAGTAATTCCTCCATTTTTTCCTTAGTTTTTTTTGTTCTTTAAAAATTGTTGTAAAGTGTTTATAGGTAATTAATTTTTTTTGTACAAGCTCAATATGTACTTATTTAATCTATAAACTATTCAAGGTAAATTTATAGAAAAAGAACAAAGAAAAAAGTGTTTCGAAATAAGACCTATAATGAGATTTTTGCACTTTTGGTCCCATAGGACATCTGATTTTTTCATTTTGGTCCCAAAAGTTGCAAAATGACCCCATTCGACTGGCCAGTTGCAAGAATAGTCCTTTTTTGCAAATATAGTCCCAAAAAAAAAAATGCAAAAATAGTCCCAAACCGTTTCCACCTAACGTTTAAGTCACGTGTGCGACACGTGCTCGTTTGCTGACGTCATAATCATTTTAAAAATATTAAAAATGACGTCAGAATTTCAAATTTTTTGCAGTTTTGGTCCCATTGGACACGCTTTATTGCATTTTGATCTCAACTCTCTCACTTTTGATCCCATTAGACTTAAAAAATATTTAAAAATTATAAAAAAATCTAAAAAATCTGAAATTAATGTAAAAATAAAAATAAATTTATTCTAAAATTTATTTAAAATATCACAACAGTAACAAAAAATATTAAATTTAGAAAAAATAGTTTTCAAAAAATTGAAGTTTTATAAAATTTAAAAAAATGAAAATTTTAAGTTTATTTTTATAAAATTTTAAAAAATGAAAATTCAACTTGTTTTATAAAATTAGATTTTCTTAAAACTTTATTTTCTAAATTCTAAATAATTTTATATGTTTCATAAATTATTTTAAACTGTTTTAAGAAAATTAATTTCTTCCTAAAAATACTTTCAACATTTCATAGATACTTTTATATATCTTAAATAAAAAAATTTAGATTTCAAACTATTTTCTTTTAATTATTTATCAATCTATTGTTCGAATAGGGAGAAAAATCTCAGGTTGACGATAGGTTAATTATTTAAAATGCTATTAATTATTTGTGACATACGCACGTTAATAAGAAACTACTCCTGGGGTACAACTTTAACCCGTTTTATTTGAATTATTATTATGTAAATTATCCAAATAGGGTTGACAAATCTTTAAATTATTTTGAAATCTAAAAAAAATTTATTTAAAATATGTTAAAGTATCTATGTAATGTCGGAAGTATTTTTTTTTTAAAATAAGTGAATTATCTTAAAATAATTTAGAATAATTTATGAAATATATATATAAATTATTTAGAACTTAGAAAATATTTTTTTAAGAAAATCTAATTTTAATTGATCCAGCACGTTATTTCCAACCAATCACATATTCCGAAATTCGAAGCCATGATAATACTAATAATAAAATGACAACAAGATTAACACGTGAAAGAGAACAAAATGCAGACAATTGATTTTATATTCATATAAAATCATAAAGCAGATCATTGATTTCAATTCATAATTTTCTAGTTTTTCATAATTTTCAGATTTTAATTCAGAATTTAAAAATATTTTTCTAGTTTTTACAGTTTTTACATAATTTTCATAATTTCCAGATTTTAATTCAGAATTTAAAAATATTTTTCTAGTTTTTACATAATTTTCATAATTTTCAGATTTTAATTCAGAATTTAAAAATATTTTTCTAGTTTTTACATAATTTTCATAATTTTCAGATTTTAATTCATAATTTAAAAATATTTTTCTAGTTTTTACATAATTTTCATAATTTTCAGATTTTAATTCAGAATTTAAAAAAATATGTTTCTAGTTTTTACATAATTTTCAGATTTTAATTTAGAATTTACAAATATTTTTCTAGTTTTTACATAATTTTACATAATTTCAGATTTTAATTCAGAATTTAAAAATATTTTTCTAGTTTTTACATAATTTTTAGATTTGGTACCAAAAGTGCCAATTTTTTGGGACTAATTCTGCAACTGTAACAGGGGACTAACATGCATATAACGTTTGAGACTAAATTTGCAAAAAACTTAACGGTTTCCGTAATATAAGGACTATTCTTGCAATTGTCCAATCGAATGAGGTTAGTTTTGCAACTCTTGGAATCAAAATGAAAAACTGAGATGTCCTGTGAGACCAAAAGTACAAAAATCTCGACCTATAATCGTATATCTGGTTCGGTTCTAATTCCACTTCCCCGATTAATGGAACCGACGGTCCTAGAATCGGAAATGATAATGGTAGATCAGGAGTTAATCGTGAAACGAATTTTTGGCGTAGAGTTAACAATCTGAAATCAACGTAGTGGATATTATATTTGGAAATAAGGTGGATATTAAAGACGTGTTTGAGTACATATATAAACAATACTATTGTCATTTTCTTAATCCAAAAAAAGCCACTTTAGTTAATTTGTTTGCATATTTTAAAGTGGTTTGCCCTAAATTATTGAGCCAAATTTGAGTGGACTGAATGAATGTGCATTAATAATAGCCAATGGACAATGACAAGAGTTTGTTTTGGCTGAATCCATTTATTATTATTATTATTGACTTTATATCTTCGTACCACTAGTTTTCATCAACACTTGTTAAAACTTGATATGTATCTGCCATGCTCATTTGTCTTGTCACTCATCATCCAGCATCGAATGAAAGACCATAAATTAAACATGGCCAAATCATACAATTTATTTAGGGCCCGCTTCATTCGAGATCATGATAATTGGTATAAATGACCAAGGATCAATCATATTATGAATTATGGAGCGATGTTGGAGAGGAGGAGAGGACATTAATAAAATTGAGATAATAATTACCTTATTTATGTGTACCAAGCGCACCTTAATTTGCAAGTTATGGTACTTCAAAATTAGTTATTTATCTTTTTGTTTTTTTCTTTAATTTTGTTCTGCGCATTTTTTAATTGTTCGAATTCGATCATTTTCAAACCAAAAATATTGGTCGGAGAATTGTATGTAGACCTCAAAGGAAGGCATTAAATTGATTTTGTTTTTGTTTTTCCAACGTTGTAAATTAAATGAAGTAAAATGTTCTATCAAAATAAATAAAATGACATCAAACGTATATTGAACCATGGGACCGAAAATTCAACCAGAAGTCCCTAAAACAAGGTCGTATGTGATGGTGAAAATAATGTTGGTATATTTAAAAATGACTATACACACAAAGAAACTAGTAAAGTCGATGGACGAGTTTAACTCGCTGACTGTAAGACGATATTATCCCACATACAAGTGTTCAAGGTCTTTGGCAATCGTCCCCAAGACACATCGAATTTTAACTTCAGATTGCAGTACGTGGCGCACATGCAATAGTCCGGCGAAATTTTCAAATTTCGTCTGAAAAAGGACAAAATCAAGCAATTCTAAAAGATAAAAAATTAGCTCTGGAACCATAAATTACATGACAAATTTTGTAATTTTTTCAATTAAATATTTCAATTTGTAAGACTCTAATTTGCACTACAGAAATGAGGGTCCTTTGCACGTACTTTATAGACTATAATTGCTGTCTATAATGATAATTTTTTTTTTTTTTTTCTTGATAATTTGTCATCACAAAATTTAATACAAATTATCTAATTAAGATTGTTCGTAAGCTACTTTCGGATATAATTAATTATTATAAAAAAATTTTAAAGCACATTTAAAATAATTTTTATCATTTTAAATATATTATTTGCGACGAGGTTATCGGAAGAGTATCTAAACTAATATAGTTGCGGCAAGTTGAGAACAAATTTTAAGTGACAAACTCATATTTTACTGCTTTGCCTCGGCTACAGTCGTGCTTAAATACAGGTCGCACCACAGTCGATGCTTTTTGAAGGCTATATTTAATCTTACTTAAACCATAAACAATATGTGCAAACTTCATATTCTATAATTAACTATATCTGTCGGTGTCCTAATTAACAATTCGGATCCTCTGTTACAGTATGTGTTTCATCCTTTTCTTATACTCAATTCACTACGTGACACATATTAATTTGTGACATCATATCATTTACGTGTCGATTAGTGAATATAATGAAACACAAAATGTAACACCAAAATGTAACAAATAATTTCATGGGCTTAATTAATGGGCCTGTTTGTTTATGGTTGGGCACAACCGTTCAGGATTTAGCTCAATCCATCTGTGTTTGGCTCTAGATTGTTGTCAATATATTGTGCCCAACCACTAAATAACAAAATATCAATCATCAATCCACTAACTATTTCTTACACACATCATCAATCAAACTCATTTTCCAATACAACTTTAATCAATAATCAATCATTCACTAACTACTTCTTACACATATTATCAATCAAACCCAATTCCCAATACAACTTTAATCAATAATCAATCATTCACTAACTACCTCTTACACACATCAAATCACATTTACCACCTTTTATATTATAATCATCCCACAACCCAATCTCCAACTAACCTAAACAAACACTCACTTATTTACCCCAACTTCATATTTCCCTTTATTCCCCACAGCCTACAGTACTCCAGCCACCCACAGCCATAAACAAACAGAGCCATTAATGTTTCTTGTGAAATATTACAACCTTGGATGGTTGAAATTCTATAGTTAAGTTTGTACGCAATTGGAAATGTTCCTTTTTTGTGGTGGCATAGGTTAATGTATCTATCGTTAATTCCACTACTAAAATTAAGGTTTTTTGCAAAAAAAGGTGAGTAGTCATAAAAATATTTTTAATAATTACATATCTAAATGTAGTTACTATAAAGTAGCCACTTATAGTAAGCTGCAAAAAAATTATTTGCAACTACTTTGTAGTTTTGTAACTATTTTTTGCAACTACTTTGTAGTTACTAATATATTTGTAACTATAAGTAGTTGCAAAAGAACTTGTCATATTGTAGCAAATTTGGTCAAAATGAGTTACTTTTAGTAACCACTCTTATAATTGCAAAAAGAGTAACGACAAATACCTTTTTTTCTTGTAGTGTTTACAAAGATCTCATTCCTAAAATATAAATGAGATAATTAGTTGTGGCTTATGAGATGTTGATATACTAATTGATTGACATATAAGTTATGCCCACAGTACGTAAGTAGACGTGATAATTCGGACGGCCTGGTCCGGTCGGGCCTAGCCCATAGGGCCAACACCATATTTCGGGCCGAATCGATCCTAAAGCTAGTTAGCCCAACTTAGCCTACCCTAGCCTAAGACCATGTTAACTTCGGGGGATAAGATAGGATAACCCAGGATAAAACAATTTTATACTGGGTTAACCTCTGTTTACTTTCGAAGATCAATTATTCCGGGTTATCCACTTTATCCAGGATAATTCGGAAATAAAAATTAGATAATTCCCAGGATAAGTATCCCTCAACCCCATGGGATAAATTATCTTTCTCTCAGGATAAGAAATTTTTGTTTCTATTCACAAGCTTGATGCACTTAAATTATAAATTTACAAGCATAATAGATACACGCAGAATATATGCAATTAATGGGGTTGTAGATTAGAATGCTATCTAATTTTCACAATTGCCAGCTATGTCTCTTGATGAGTTTTACAATTGTTGTTCTACATATGCACTATCACATAACTTGGCTGCCTTGTGAATGCCAAAAAAAAAAAAAAAAAAAAATCCGAAATTTAAAAGTTTAAAACCCTAATAACATGTTCATAACTACTAAGACGAGGGAAGTTTATTCATTCAATTAATTTTTTGCACGCAACTTCTACACAAAGAAATTATGGTAAAATATACAAATATATCGCAACATTTTATCATTTTAATAAATATAGCATAACCTTTCAATAATTACTGATTAAATTATAACCTAACAAAAATTTAACACTTATAGCCTACATCTATTTTTCTGTTAAATTTTACCTACGTGGCTAACGGAATAACATGATGGGATTTAAATATATAAATAAATAAATAAAAGCTAATGCTAACTTACTCCACCTTTATCTTCATCAAATTACGCTATTTTCTTTTTATTTTTTCTGTTCATACGACCACACATACACAATTGAAAGAAAAAAACACAAGTAGCTTGGAAATAAATTCAGTGCAAGTGTGAATGCATGCTACAGCAAAAAAAGACGTGTCTCCGGTCTCTATCTCCCAGGCTAATCAATCTCCGACCAGAATACTGCTGTTCTTTTCAAGTTTGTCAATTTGGAGAGCCTCGGGTGAGCTTAAAACAACTTTGATTCCACTGGGTGCACTCCGGGTTTGCACAACTCACTATAAAAGTCACTGAATCTGAGAAACTCTAGTTTATCCAGAAAGTTCTGCCGGATTTTACAAACTTAACGAGGTTAGTTGTTCCCAATCTTTCTTACACAATTTACACATTGCTCAAGCTTGAAAACCCTAACATGACAAGATTGATCCAAAACTTCACGAAATTAAGAGATATTCATCTCGATGGGATTAATATTTCTACAAAATTAAAATGAATGGGTCAGTGTTGTATTGTCATCTTTACCGAGTTTAAGGATTTTGAGCTTGTCCGATTCTTATCACATGCTGATGCATTATTTTATACCCTAGTATACCGCAAGTGTACGATACTGAAGTAGCTAGTGGCAGACAAGGTCGATCCATAGAGACTGTACTATGTAAGCTTAATACCCTAATCGTAATACTTATACTTTATCTAGACTTTCGAATAAGGAATTGTATTTTATAATCTAAAACCTAATTTGCATAAAAATAACTAATTAAGGAAGAATTGCTTGAGAAACAAATAATCAAATAGCAAAGTAAACTAAGATGGATAAAGACGTATTCTAGGGCATATATTTCAATTACGAATCTCGATGTATGATTAACCTAAAACTCTAGACTTTTAAACCAATTATATTGTTTATTAGACGATACTTATGTTGACTAACCCTCCTCTCGAAGCTGGAGACTGTTGATCAAATAGGAATAGTCACCCTCTCGAGTTGACCAAATCTAAAGACTCCAAAAGTCCCTAAACCAATGCCTACGTAACTATCTCACTCCTCTCGGACAATATTGATAATTACACTATGTGTCGTAAGTCTTTTAACGAGACCCTTCTCATTAAGTCAAATCGTTAAACTTATAGGTATTATTCAAGTGATCAATTTAAATAAATAATTAGAATCAAATAAACACACAAAATAAAAAAATATAAATTGAAGTCTAGAGTTAAAGATAATATCAAAAAGTAATAATTCACAAACTACTTTCTAACCCTAGTACACAATGGGTGTTTAGCTACTCATAACTATAGTAAAAAACCAGATCAATTCGTAGATAAACATGATTGGAAAAATAACTAAAAGAAAAGAGATAATAAAACCTGAATCTTGATCTTCGATTGCCGTCTCGTCTCTCCTTGTTCTTCGATCTAGTTTCCAAGTACTTCTCCAATGATGATTGTATGATTAATTCAGACTTGGAGGCTTGTACTTATAAGTTAGGGAAGGCTAGGTTTGAAACGGACTTGATACAGGGCAAAACACGCATAATAATAATTAAATGCCTTAAACGACTAGTCCGAGTCAGGTGCTGCCTCGCCTGAGTTGCCAAAGTAGCGTCGGTAGAGTGATACTTCTCTGTCTTAAATGTCTTTTTGGCTCAACTCAGCCTTGGCCGAGGCCATTTAGTCACCAAATGGTGTCGGCCAAGTTGGGAGCTTCTGCCCAATCTTCTATTTTCCTTTGTTTCTTACAACCTTCTTGCTCATTTCTCGTCCGAACTTCGTTCAAATGGACTTTTTAACCTTTGTATACCCGATTAAAACTAAAACAAGCACAAACACGTCATCTAGCTTAAGATAATGATTAAGCATATTCCGACCAAATACACATGCAAATGATACCAAATATATCCCTAAATCGACCTAAAAGGCATGTATATACACGATGTGTATCAAACTCCCCCAACTTAAACTATTGTTCGTCCCCAACAACAAAACAAAACAGAACAAGGAATACAAGCTCTAGGGCGATTGGATGACGAATTTAGTCTCAGTGATATTTCCAGCAAACCGACAACATAAATATTCGAGCATTGGTGATGCAGATTAATCAAGTTATTCCTACCCTGAATACCCCTCAACATTGTTCATTCAATCCTCACTCTTCAATTTTCATAATACCACATCATATGGCTTCTTCACCCTTCAAAAGCATTTTCTCTCTTCACTTTATCCACTAAAAGACTCTTAATGGCCCTCTTATTCGAGTACCACATTGGGAATACTCATCTTTAAAAAACTTATGCATACTTAGGTAATTCCTCTTTGTTAACCTCTCCTTAACAACAAAAGAAAACACATATTTACAACGTTCTCTTCTTTTTTTTTCTTTTTCTCGAATTTTCTCTCTTTTTTTCTTTTTTCTTTTAACAATAAAACGAAAAACAACAAGGAGGGGTCATATTTTTATTTTCTTTTGCCTAATCCATGTATCTTTTCACCAACTCATCCCAAACATCCAATCCATGTAACTTTCAATCCACCTCCCTTTTACTCAATTAGTCCAATTAACGGGCCAAAGGCTAAAAGAAAGGTATAGGCTGTTAATATTTGGCTATGAAAAAACTTAAAGCTCAAAGTGTCTAACTAGGGATTTTTTTCAAGTTTTGGTAAAAAATATTACTTTTAAGGCTAAAAAATAGGCTTTTTAAGAAAAGAATGCCTAATATCATCTTTTAAGTCACAACATGTACTTAACCCATTCCTACAGAGACGCAAGACAAGTTCTAGAGATTAATCACATTATGACCAATCAATTCACACCGAAAAAATGATAATTTACTCCAAAAATAGGAGTACATATAAGGCTCAAATCTCTCAGGCTAGATTGATCATTATTCAAGTTCAAGCTTAATTTTGTCTCCATATCCCTATCATGCTCTGTTATGTGTCAACATTTTATTCAATTAAAAATCATCTCGTGATTGACACATCATCATCTATCAACCCTTTTAAGCTTCCCAAGACCGAATTTTTGACTCAAACGTAACAAAATTTAAACTAAGATAAAAATAATAAATAAACTAAAATAAATGCAAAAGCTCAATAAAATTAACCTACTAAACATGACAAGTCAACTAAGCAATGGACACACAAACTCGACAATTCTCATCAAAACAATGAGCTCACAGACCCTTTATCAAAGTTAATCCCCACCTAATAACTCAACAATGAAACAATAGCAAAAATAGCAAGGATCACAACAACACTTAATGAAATAAGAACAATAAGCAAAAAAGTTGTCAAGACGTGCCACTATCCACCCACTCCCCCAACCTTGGTCGTAAACCAATGTTTGTGGGAAAAAGAGTGCTACGTCTTAGTGCTAGCTCACAGTGCTACTGAGGCGGAGGTGGTGGCGGTGGACCATAACCCCACGGCTGCCGAAATTGGGCCATCCATCCAACTAGTGTTGTCGATGCTCCAATCTCGCGTCTTGCTGCAATAGCCATTGTGTTTCAATCTCCCATCTTTGATCCTGTTGGGTCCATCTTTGATCCTGCTGACATCTCAACTTCATGTCTTCATCTACTCTTCGGTGTTGTTGTTCCATCAGATTTTGAACATTGTCTCTATATAAGTTCAATGAAGAGGTAAATGAAGAAAGGATAGCAGCAATGTCTTCACCACCACCCCATAAAGGGAGTCGAAACATTAGGCCTGGAAGCTCGGTATCTGCGTCTTTCACCTTGCCCTGATCCCTCAGGGACGTCAGCTTGGTCCACTTGACCTTGAAAGATATGAATCGTTTGGTAGAGATGCTACTCAATTTTTTAGTGGGTTCAAACTCTTGGGCTCGATGTGCGGGCGAATTCATCTTCCAATGATCAATATCATCGTGCCCCTCGATGTCAGTAATGTTTGAGTTAGGAAGCCGGAAAAATCCACCTATGTTCTGTAGAAGCACTTTAGTCCTGCATATGGTCATCTTCTATCGACAAATGTCTTCCATTGCTAGAAAAGCTTCTCCTAGCACCATATCGTTATCTTCAATGAATTGATCTATAGTGGGAATTCTAAAATGGTCTGCAATAAGGGTAATAAGACCCCCAACCGAAATCTCTCCCGACTGCTTCATCACTTGTCGATTAAATTGCTGAATCAAGACTTGTCCAATATAAACTTTGTATCCCCTGGGCATACACCATAAGAGGAACATTTCTTTCTGACTCACACTACTCGTCTCAAGTTGTGCAAGAATAGTGTATGCAATGAGGCAATGTAAATACACTAGATTCCTAATCCAAGTCACCTTGTTTCTAGATGGATCACTCTTCATCCATGGCACGAGCCCGAGGACTTCAACCATATGGTTCCAAAACGTGTGCTCATTGTTTTCATTTGGAAGAGAACAATCTCTAGTATTAGGCAGTTTATAGATGTCATTCAATTCAGAGCGAGTTAGAGTGTACGTCTTCTTACAAAGTCTGAATGACATACTACCTGGCTTCTTTACTTGGCGGATGTCAGATGCAGTACTAGAGTACTTAGTAACTCTAGTGTAATAGACCGGCAAATTGCCCATTTTCTTCCCAACAGTGTTTCCCATCTTATCCGCTTGATTAGCATCCTCAGGTTATCGTGGATTTCCATACGCATTTTCGGACTTGAACTGGAATACCAAGTTAGTGTGATCTTCCTCCCTGTTATCTTATCCCATCTTCAGGTGTTTGCAGTCGGATACCATAGTAAAGAGGATTATTTGGTGACAATGACGATGGGTTGGAAGACGACCCTTCGCCAGCAACCTTTCTCCTTTTTCCTTTACTTCATTTATGTGCCATATGATTCCTACAAAAACAACCTTCTCAAATAAGTACCTTAGCACACATAAGCAACAATTCCTATACTAGTCCAAAGATTTTAACTCAACTCATATAATATGTTAACTAAAATTTGTAACAAATTAGCACAAATGAGAAGAAAAAATAAATATCAATATCAATATCAATATTAACCTCTTAATTACTTTAGATTAACATAAAACAAAATTGAGCCGAATAAGACTAGCCTATACTCAATATCTTCAATGCACATAACATGTTTGATAAAATGCCGCAATAACAAATCCATGTTATTTAAACTAATGTTGCTATATATCCGACCTTCAAAACATAAACTACTCAAATATATCATCAATTCACAAAATTAAATTCACAATATATATCAACCCTACCTATTATTGCTATGAATTGCACTACAAGTGCATGCTATAATTCCACACTAAAAAACCATCGAATTCAACCAAAATTCGAACAAATTGAAACAAGAACTACAATTAATAGACAAATGAGTTCAAGTTAAGCTATTCTTACTGGGGAACTTTAGTCGAAGGGAGATTTTCGGATGTGTGCCCTAGGTGAGGATTGAAGCCACGATTCGCCTCTTTTGCAAGAATTTATCGGGTAACTTTGAGTTATATGAAGTGGGTGTGTGAATTTGTGAATAGAAGGAATTTGATGTGCAATTTAAAAGAGGGGAAGGTGGGTTTCGAGTTTGAGAGTGAAAGAGTGAGGGAAAGTGAAAGAACGAGCTTAAGTACAGTTTTACCTGATTCGGTCGAGTTGCCTTTCGGCCTCGGTCGAGTTACCTATGTCTGGACTCCGCGTGTTTTTGCTTTGGGATCGACTCAACCGAGTCTCCTTAAGACCTCGGTCGAGTTACGTGATTCTGGATTGGGCATGTTTGGACTTTAAAATCGACTCGACCAAGTTGCCTTATGGCCTCGGTCGAGTTGGCCTTTGCTGGAATGGCACTGCCTAATTATGTTGTTAACTTGGAGACAAATGGCACTGCCTAATTATGTCCTCCACTTCAGAACGAGGGACACATCGCTGTATAATGGTATTAGCACACCTACGATAAAGGCGAAAGAACTTGTTCTTATGATGGGATGTTAAATCATGAGGTAGAGCTCCGCAAGCCAAGAAGTTGACTATGTCACTATACTACGGAATGTCCTTCACTGTTAAGATGTACTCATCGGGGAACGTTTCCTTGATCTCTTCCCTTTGGCCTTCTTCATCAGCTTCATTTGTGATTCTGGACAAGTGATCTGCAACCACATTCTCGCACCTCTTCTGGTATTTAATCTCTAAATCGAACTCTTGTAGCAAAAGAATCTATCTGATTAGTCTCGGCTTCGAGTCCTTTTTATCGAACAAGTATCGAATTGTTGCATGGTTTGTGCACACTATCGTCTTTGCTCCAATCAAGTAAGATTGGAACTTATCAAATGCATAAACAATTGCTAGCATCTCTTTCTCCTTAGTGGTATAATTGGAATAGGTTGAATCAAGGGTCTTGCCGGCGTAGTATATGACTCGGAAGATTTTGTCTCTCTTTCGGCCCAAAGCTTCCCCCACATCCATATCACTCGCGTCACACATCAATTCGAGAGGTTGGGACCAATCCAGTGTGATTAATATCAGGGCAGACGCTAATGCCTTCTTCTAAGTCTCAAACGCCTGCGGACATGCATCATCAAAGAGAAAAACTGTATCTTTTTCTAATAAATGAGATAAAGGTTTTGTAATTTAGAGAAATCACGAATAAACCTTCTGTAGAACCCCGCGTGGCCAAGAAATCTTCTTACTGCTTTTTCATTTGCTGGAGGTGGTAATCTCTCTATCGCACCTACTTTTACTCTGTCCACTTCTAAGCCTGCAGTAGAAATCTTATGGCCTAATACTATGCCATCTCTTACCATAATGTGGCATTTCTCCCAGTTTAGGACTAAATTAGTCTCGTCACATCGCTGCAACACTAAAGAAAGGTTATAGAGACAATGGTCGAAAGAACCCAAAAACAGAGAAATCATCCATAAACACCTCTATCACATTCTATCTGAGTCCACTAAATATCGCCATCATGCAGCGGATGCATTGCATAGAATGGCATTCTAAGTAAAGCAAATATTCCATAAGGACATACAAATGCAGCTTCTCTTGGTCCTCCGGGGCGATCATAATATGATTGTGCCCTGAATAACCATCTAAGAAGTAGTAAAACTCGTAACCTGCTAATCTATCAAGTATTTGATTTCAGAAAGGGAGAGGAAGTGGTCTTTACGAGTGACTGCATTTAATTTCTTGTAGTAAATATATACTCGCCAACCCATTACTAACCTAGTAGCTATGACTTCATCATTATCACTTTTAAGTTGTTGTGAACAAGACTTGAAAATAGTCACACAAATTCAGAACTGTTGTTCGGTTGAAATTTCAAAGAAATGAGCCGAACAAACAACAACGCAGAAACAAGAAGTAAAATTGGACAAAGCACTCTTTTACGTGGTTTGATCAAGCATATCTACATCCGCGGAGGTTCACTGCACCTCAATTCACTAAATGGTCGAAGAGATTACAAGAATTACACTAAAACTAGAAAACACCCAAATCTGGAACTGATTTAGGGCAAACAAACCCTAGCTTCTAATTCTCTCTCTACAGTAACATGATTTTAGGGAAAATGATACAAATATAATCACATGAATGAGAGAAACAAGTTTAAGTATGTGGTTTTGCTCGAATCTTCAGAAACTGGAGGTTATAACCGCTTCTAGAAAACGGGCTTCAACTTGGCAAGTGGCTAGCAATGACAACGGTTTTGCAACGGTTATAATCTATTGCAGACTTCTTTTATGAAACCTTACGAACTCAGCCCGAACCCGGTTCAAGTATACATCTTCCACTGACTTGATTCAAAACCTGGTTTTTGACCCGGTTCCTGTGACCCTGAACCCGGTTCTCAAACCTACACACCCCATACTACATTTGTTCATTCACTTGATACAATTGAACCTTATTCCACAATCCTCCACATCAATGAAATCAAGTGCAAATCACCACCTCTTCTGCCTTTCACTTCACTACTTCAAATACAGTGTTCAAGCCTAATTAGGCTCGAGCAATGCCTCAGTTTGTTCCCAGGTACAACTTTGGTTAGAAAATCAGCAGCATTGTCATTAGTATGCACTTTCTTTACTTCAACATTTCCAGAATCAAGCACATCCCTCGCAAAATGTAATCTTAAATCAATATGCTTTGACCTTTCATGAAAAGCTTGATGCTTTACTAAATGCAGAGCACTTTAATTATCACAAAATATTGTGACACATCTTTGAACAATACCCAGATCCACAAGGATTCATTTCAACCAGATAGCTTCCTTAACAGCTTCAGTGATGACAATATATTCAGCTTCTGTAGTGGACAAAGCCACTATAGGTTGTTGTATACTCCTCCAGCTTATTGTTGTTCCATAGAATGTGAAAACATATCCAGAGATTGACCTCCTTGTATCCACATTTCCAGCAAAATCTGCATCCACAAACCCAAACAATAGAACAGTGACTCCTGCATGTTTTTCAAACTCAAACCTAAAGTTACTGATCTTTTTAGGTACCTCAACACTTGCTTTAAAACATTCCAGTGTTCTTTCCCAGGTTTAGACATGAACCTGCTCACCAATGACACACTGTAAGCTAGATCAGGTCTACTGCAGATCATTCCATACATCAAACTTCCAACCCCACTAGCATAAGGTATAAGTTCCATGTACTCTTCTTCTTCAGCAGTTTTAGGACATTGCTCCTTAGATAACTTGATCTGTTGACTCACTGGAATACTGAGACTCTTTGATTCATGCATGTTAAACCTCTCCACCACCTTCTGAAGATAATTCCTCTGAGATAGAAACATGATTCCAGCCTATCTATTTCTTATGATATCCATTCCAAAAATCTTTCTTGCATCCCCTAAATCCTTCATGTCAAACTTTGTATTCAATCTCTTCCTAAGAACCTGGATTTTATGCTTACTTTTACTAGCAATAAGCATATCATCCACATATAGCAGCAGATATACATGATCATCCTTTGGACTCTTGTCAAAATAGACACAACTATCATGTAAGCTTCTAGTGAAGCCTGCATTCAACATGAACTCATTGAATTTCTTGTTCCAATGTCTAGGGCTCTGTTTTAACCCATAGAGAGACTTCCTGAGGTAGCATACTTTCTCCTCATTCCCTGGAACCACAAAACCTTCTGGCTATTTCATATAAATATCCTCAACTAAGTCTCCATGTAAGAATGCAGTCTTTACATCTAACTGCTATAATTCGAAATCCTCTTGAGTTACCTTTGAGAGAAGGAGTCTGATAGAACAGTGTTTCACTACTGGAGATAACACTTCATTGAAATCAATGCCTTCTCTTTGAGTAAAACCCCTTGCAACAAGTCTTGCTTTGTATCTGATTATTTCAGTGTCTCCTCCTTCAACCTTCTTCTTGTAGATCCATTTAGAACTCACTAGCTTCTTCCCTTTGGGCTTATCCACTAGTTTCCAAGTGCCATTTCTTTCCAGAGATTCCATTTCTTCCACCATAGCACCAATCCACTGCTCAGATTCACTTCCACTCACTGCCTCTTTGAAATTCTTAGGTTCTTGGTGTTCTAAGTCTTCACCAATACTAAGAGCATAGTACACACTTCCAGCTTGTCCATAGAAGTTTGGCTTCTGAATTTGTCTCCTTGGTCTATCCCTGGCAATACTATAATTTTATAATTTCTGAGATTTGGTGTTTGAGGCTAAGCTTCATCATCTTCAGAAGAGCTTGAACTTGCATGGTGATTCCCTTGTTCTTCCTGTGATTGAGTGTTATCAGGTGAACACTCCACCTCGACTGATATCTTTTCATCTTCTACAGCCTCTTGAAACTCCTTCACACTTCCAGTAGAAGTATATCCCATGACACCCTCATTGAACTTCACATCTCTGCTTATAATGAGCTTTTGATTCCCAGGTTCTAAGCACCATAACCTGTATCCTTTTATCCCATCTGGATATCCCAAGAATACACACCTGAATGCCCTTGGATCCAGCTTATCTTGCTTGATGTGAGCAAAAGCAAGATAACCAAACGCTTTCAAGGTAGTGTAATCACTTATTCTTCCATTCCATACTTCATCAGGTGTCTTGAAATAAAGTGATGATGATGGTGATTTGTTGATGAGATGGCATGCTGTGTTCACTGTCTCTCCCCAAAACACCTTAGGTAATCCAGCATCAAGTAACATACATCTCACTCTCTCCAGAAGAGTTCTATTGAATCTTTCAGCAACACCATTTTGTTGTGGATTCATTGGCACAGTTTTGTGCCTTGTTATCCCATTTTCTTCACATAGCTCATTGAATTCAGTGGATAGATACTCCAGGCCATTGTCAGTCCTTAAATGCTTAAGTTTCTTCCCTCTTAAGTTTTCTATTTGAACCAACCATGATTTGAACTTCATGAAAGCATCACTATTGTTCCTTAGCATAAACACCCACTTCTTCCTACTGAAATCATCAATAATTGTCATGAGATATCTTCCTCCACCATGTGTTTCTGTCCTTGAGGGACCCCAGATATCAAAATGCACATAGTCGAAGCATTCCTGAGTTGAATGTACTTTTCCATAATGCAGTTTTTGGGATTTGCCTAATGCACATTTATCACAAAACTCCAATGTTTCTGTCCCTATACTACCAATTACCCCTCTTCTTGATAGTTCTTTCAAACCTCTCTCCCCTATATGACCAAGCCTTTTATGACACAACATAAGATCAGATTTACCCAAAACACTATCCACTCTAGCAAGAACAGGCTGCCCTATCAAGATAAACAAGCCATTGTGTTTCCTACCCTTGATCACCAGTTTCTTGCCTTTGGTGATGTTTAGAAACCCCCTTACTGTGTTGAACTCGCATCCAGTGGCATTAAGGGATCCTAGGGAGAGTAAATTTCTTTTTAACCCAGGAACATACCTTACATTAGCGATAGTCCTAGTCACACCAACAAACATGGTGATCTTGACTGAGCCAATGCCTTGAATTCTGCAGGATTGATCATTTCCAAGTAGAACACATCCTCCATCTTCCTTCTTGAGCCCTTGGAACCAATGCTCATGTGGACACATGTGGAAAGAGCGGCCAGTGTCCAGTACCCACTCATTTTCCATTCTTGAATTTGAGATATTCAATACTTCTGGATCATCTACTTCTAGTTCAATTGCTGCAGCTTCAGCTCCTTGGCTTTCCTTTTTTTTTCTTCTTTGGAGGACAATCCTTCTTTAGATGTCCCACTTGTTTACACTTAAAACACTTCCTGTTCTCCACCCAAGATCCATATCCTTTGGAACCATCAGAAGTACCTTTAGACTCCTTTGAAGATTGGCCTTTCTTCTTTTTATAGTTTGGCTTGAATTTGACATTTAAACCTTCCCCAGATTGACTTGGTTTCTTGTCAGCATGATTCTGAAGGCATTTGGTTTTAAGAGCAGTGATTATTGAGTCATAGCTCAGATTGTCTGTTCTTCCAAACATAAGAGTATCTTTAAAGCTCTCCATTGACTTTAGGAGTGCATTTAACACCATCAATGCCTTGTCATCTTCTTCAATTTTTACTCCCAGGTCTCCCAGTTCATCAATCAACTTTATAAACTCATTAAGTTGATCAGAAATTACCTTGTCTTCCACCATCTTGAAGGCTAACAACTTCTGCTTGAGGAACAATTTGTTTGACACAGACTTTGATTGGTAGAGTTCTTCTAATTTTCCCCACGCCTCCAATGCAGTCTTGCATCTGGAATTTCCCTCAATGGCTTGTCACCCAAACACAAAATGATCAGGCTCAAAGCCTTTTGATCCACCTCTACAAACTTGGGCTTCTCAGCTTCAATCCATTGATCCATATACTTGAGAGCATTGGAGAGTCCATTCTGCACAAGAACAACATTCATTTTTATCTTCCATAATGCAAAGTCATTCTTGCCAGAAAACTTATCCAAATCCATCTTCATCCCTGCCATTCTTCTTGTGTGAGAAAGCTTCCCACATATGGCGCCAATTTGTTGTGAACAAGACTTGAAAACAGTCACACAAATTCAGAATTGTTGTTCGGTTGAAACTTCAAAGAAATAAGCCGAACAAACAACAACGCAGAAACAAGAAATAAAATTGGACAAAGCACTCTTTTATGTGGTTCGATCAAGCATATCTACATCCACAGAGGTTCACTGCACCTCAATTCACTAAATGGTCGAAGAGATTACAAGAATTACACTAAAACTAGAAAACACCCAAATCTGAAACGGATTTAGGGCAAACAAACCCTAGCTTCTAATTCTCTATCTATAGTAACAGGATTTTAGGGAAAATGATACAAATATAATCACATGAATGAGAGAAACAAGTTTAAGTATGTGGTTTTGCTCGAATCTTCAGAAACTGGAGGTTATAACCGTTTCTTGGAAACGGGCTTCAACTTGGCAAGTGGCTAGCAATGACAACGGTTTTGCAATGGTTATAATCTGTTGCAGACTTCTGTTATGAAACCTAACCAACTCAGTACGGTTCAAGTATACGCCTTCCACTGACTTGATTCAAAACCCGGTTTTTGACCCAGTTCCTGTGACCCTGAACCCGGTTCTCAAACCTACACACCCCATACTACATTTGTTTATTCACTTGATACAATTGAACCTTATTCCACGTAAGTATAGTCATCAACCCTTTCTTAGGAACTACTTGAGTCGGACTAACCCACTTACTATGAGAAATAGGAAAACCTATACCTGTGTTGAACCATCTGAGTACTTCCTTCCTAACTACTTCTTACATCACTGGATTTAGCCTACGCTGATTTTGGACACTAAGTTTATAGACTTCTTCAATTAAGTTCTTATGCATGCATACAGTTGGGCTAATCCCTTTTAAGTCATAAATTGTCAAACCTATCACTGACTTATGTTTTCGCAATATTCTCAACAATTTTTCGCATTCAAAATCAGTTAAGTATAAAAAAAATATTACTGGTTACTTTTTTCTCATCGTCAAGGAATTCATACCATAGATGCTCCGGTAGTGGCTTCAGCTCAGGCCCTCTTGCACTTTCCTTTGGCTCTTCTTTCACCGCCTCTTTACTTATGTCCTCCTTCGTCGAACTGTTCTTGGGTGCTTCCTGCAAAGAATTCAACACTAACACTTTCCACAAGATCAAGATTATAGCATCGATATTGTTTATATCAAAAACAGAATTTGACAAACAGGCTTCTACCAAATCATTCTCAATAGGGGAGATAAGCTCCTTATGTAAAGTAGAGTCTAAACACTGAATATAACTACACATCTCTATTTGTTTAGCTTCTTCATTATCATGAAATTGCATAGCCTTATAGATAGAAATGTCAGATTCTCATGGTTTACTCTTAAGATTAATTCTTCTTTTTGTACATCTATTAATGCTTGGCGAGTTGCTAGAAACATACTACCTAAAATTAAGGGAACCCCTTTATCTTCTAACATATCTAAGACTACGAAATTTTCTGGAATTATAAACTTACCAACTTTTAATAAAACATCCTCTACAATTCTCCTTGGGTAAGTTAAGTTTCGATCAACCATTTATAGGTCGATTGTAGAGGGTTTTATTGTGCATATTCCTAATTTTTCAAAAATTAAAAAGGGCATCATATTAATGCTAGCTTCTAAATCAAATACTGCTCTCTTAAAGACTTCATTACCAATAGTACAAGTAATCATAAACTACCTGGATCTTTTTGTTTTAGAGGCAACTTCCTTTGAATCACCGCGCTGCATTCTTTTGTCAAGTTGACTATTTCATAATCTTCTAGCTTTCTCTTCCTTGCTATTACCTCTTTAAGAAACGTTGCGTAGTTTGGCATCTATTGTAATGCATCAATGAATGGATATTTATTTGTATCTTCTTGAAGATTTCTAAAAACTTCGCAAATTGCTCGTCGACTTTCTTCTTTCGAAATGCTTGAGGGAAGGGAAGTGGAGGTATATACTTCAGCCATCTTCAATGATAATCGACCTCTGCTTAGTGGCCTTTGGCGGTCTTGGCTTCGGCTCTTGCTCTTTTTCTTGAGGTGCACTTTCTTCTTCTAAGTGCTCTTTCTCTACAGCTTGTTCTTTATCCACGGGCATCTTGGGTCCTTCATATTCAGTGTCACTCCTCAGACGAATGGCTTGGCATTGCTTCTTCGAATTTACAAGTGTGTCACTCGGAAACTGCCCTTTCGATGCTGAGATCCCAAAGCTTGTGCTATTTGACCCATGTGCGTTTGCATCGTTTTCATATTTGCTCCCAAACTTACTATACTTATATTTAACTCCACTGTATTACCATAAACCTTCTCCTCTAACTTGCTTATCCGTTCATCATACTTGGCCAACTGCGACTGTACTAACTCTTCTTGAGTCGGTTTACGTCCTTTGTAGACCATTCCATTTGTTACTGCGAATCCTGGTGGTGGCTGAAGATAATTATTAGGGGTCGTAAGATAGATTGTTTCTTGTACCATGTTGGTACTGATTGTACCTTTGTTGATTGCCTTGAAAGTTATTGAAGTTTCTTTGGTTAACATAGTTCACGTCTTCAACTACTTCCTGTGTAGGCTGCTATTATAAGTTCAGGTCGATGTGCTGGGCTAGTGTCACACTTGTTAGTAGATTGAGTTGATTAGCTAAGGTGGTGACCGCACTGTCGCGATGCGGTAAAATTAATTAAACTTAGCTACCCTTCTAGCTCGTAGAAGTGGTAAGTAGGGTCGATCCCACAGGGAGCAGGAAGACTCTTAGTGTTTAAGTAAATCCTAATACTAGCAACATATATATATATATAAATAATGGGGGTTTATGAATTGATGTATATTAACTAAGGAATTAAAACAGAAATTAAGCAAATTAATAATGAATTATTCCACTTATAAAATAACGAATCCCAGCCCTTAATCTTATCTCCCCCAGTTATTACTACCCTGTGATAGATGCAATTATTAACCAATTTTATCCTTAAAACTCCTACCCCGAGATTAGCAACAAGCTCTGCTAACCTCGTTATCCCTTATGTTTAACTAACCAAAACAAGCTCTTTGGTTAGTCTATCCAGTTGAGTGACCTCAGAATAAGCTCTCTGGATCTCATTAACCGGACGCCTAGAGTACTAGGATAACGGGATAGACACGGTGTGGACCTCGTAAGCTCGGACCCATTCAGACCGAGCTATATACTACCCTAGCAATATCACTCGCTATTCGCTACTAAGTGGCTATAGGTTCGTAACAATTACGGATTACGATTATAACCTAGCGTTACTTATGCAATTATAATCCTAGGTGATCAATCTAGCATATAAACACACAAGCATTGAAGGATAAATAAATAGTATAACAACGTTTCAAGGAATCAACTGATTAATAACCACTGTAAATATCACAAAATAGTAAAACTAGGGTTCGACTCGACTAAGGACTGAAATAACCTACTAGCCGCTCATGGCGGCGACAAAAGACAAATTAAACTGAAAATACATAATTAAAAGAATTAAGGACTAGAAAACCCGAGTACTACCGATCTTGATTGCTCGTCCCCTTCGGAATCTCCCAATCTTGCTCTCTCGTAATGTCCAAGTCTCCTATTTCCGAGCATAAGGGTCCCTTTTTATAGAGGAAGTCAATTTGGGTTGATTTTGGGCTTTAAATCGGAATTCTTGTGGCCCAAGGATTAATTAGCCGCCTTATCGGGCCGCGACCGCGCTCATGGGCCGCGCCCGCTCTTGGTCCAGCAGCACGCCGCTGCCGCGCAAGTATGCCTCGGCCGCGCTACTTGTCCAGAACTTTTCTCTTATTTCTTCACTTTGACCGCGGCCGCGCCACTGTGCCGCGGTCGCGGTGCTCTGTTCTCATTTTCCGGCGATTTTTCCGTCCTTTTGACATCCGGACTTCATTCCCTCGTTGTGCATCTGGCCGAGCACGAATACTTAGCCTTAAATAACCTATTTATCTCAAAATGAAAACACAAACGTCAAATAGTCCAAAGGCCTTAAAACAAACTAAATACTCTCCATTCTACACGCAAACATCACAATTCATCACTCTAACAGACTTAAAGTGCATAAATAAACGCGTGTACCAAAATCCCCCAAACTTAACCCTTTGTTCGTCCCGAACAAATCTAAATCAAACAACAATCAAGACACGGGTTTTAAGGCACTTTAAGTGGCAATTATGAGTTTCAGAAAGGTTTTTCAATAAAAACACAGCAACATGATGTAAACGAGCATATTTGACAGGGCAACTTCAACTACTTTCATTACTTATGATTTTCAACAATTGATCCTCACCGGAATTGTGTATCACTCTTCTCTCAAGTGTTTAAGGTATGCAAAGTACTACACTCACACTGACTTATATGCAACGACCACCATATGCTTGCCAATTATTTAAGTCGGACCTAGTGCTCAGCATGTGTGGCAAAGAATCAAAAAGGTCTTTAATTCGGTTATAATAAAGGCTTAGGTAGGGTAGGATAAAATTTGGATGAAAGTGACTAAAACATGGACTAACCGAGTTATTCCTACTCAACCACCCCTCAAAACAATCACTCACATCTCACTCTCCAAATCTCAGTAAATCACCACAAGGAATGACTTCTTCTCCCCACGACCGAATCTTTTACAACCAAGTGCTTCTCTTTTTTTTCCTACTATGTTTTTTTCTCTTTTTTTTTTTTTTCACGTGGGTACCACATTTTCTAGGACTACCTGAATTCCTCTTTTTTTTTTTTTTTTTTCTTCAATAAGCACTTTTCTTACTCCCCTCCTCAAATCATGCTTCATATGTACCCAACTCATTTCTTTTCTTACTTTTGCATTGTACACATCAACAAGTCTAAACTTTTTAGCACATAGGAGGTTAAACCTTCTTGAATTCTCTATCACCAATTCCCTTTTCATTTCTCATTTTTTTCCCCTTTTTCAGCCCATAGGAATCCCAAATAACATCCCCGACTACCTCTCCTTTCGCCTCCCTCTTAACTAGATTAGTCCAATAAGGTCAAAGGTCAATTGGAAAGATATTCGGCTTGTAATATTCGGCTAACAAAATGATAGGCTCACGGCTCAAATGGGCTAACTAAGGAAAATTTCTTTTTCAAGTTTGCGGTCAAAAAGGATAATTGTGTTGAGTGTCTGAAGTAGGCTAAAATCAAGAAATGCCTAAGATCACTTTCTAAGCCACAACACATATTGACTTATTCACGACAGACATGAAAGGCAAGTTCTAAGGTCTATATACAGATAATCAATGAAAATCACACCGAAAGAATTTGTACAAATTACTCCACGACTGGAGATACAAAATAGGCTCAAAGTCTTCACAGGGCAATTTTACTGATCAATGTTGCAAATTACAGCTCAATTTCATCTCCATTACCCGTCATGCTCTATCATGTGCTATTGTGAACAAGTTTTAACAACAATCATCATGAACTCATTGCCAACTTATCATCACCTTAATGTGTTCATTTTATCTTTACAACACAATTCAGTTTTCTTTTCCTTTCTAGACTCTACCAAAATAAACACACTAAATCATAAAGACTCCACAAAACAAAATAATAAAACAAAAACTACAGCTCACAGGCCCAACACACTATCACTGGCACACAGGCCCAATCCTCAACTAATGGCACACAGGCCCAACAATAATGCATAATAAAAACAAATAGAAACGGGCAGCATACTAGAAACGCGAAACGCGGCCAAGTCGCCCCACGTCACACCCCCCTCCCCCAAACTTGGTTGAAAACCAAAGTTTGAGGGAAGAAAAAGTGGTGCGGCTTGGTACGTACTTACAGTGTTTTACTGAGGCGGCGGCGGAGGTGGATGACCCCCTTGTCCCCAAAAGGACTGCATGTAGTTCCACTGAGCTTCTTGCTGCTGCCACAATTGCATTTGGTCCTGCGGTCATCCTCCGTCTCGAGTGTTATGGCAGTCGTGGTTATGTAAACTTAAAAAAAAATTGCAAAAACATGAAAGAGAACTAATCTAATGCTGAATTAATTAAAAGAAATTTTGAAATAAATAAAAGACCGTAAACATCGGGTTGCCTCCCGATAAGCGCTGTTGTTTTATGTCGTTGGCTCGACGGCTGCACGTTCCCTTATCGTTTGTGCCAAGGTGGTTTCCACATGGGACCCGACCAAGTCAAACACTTTACCCCTTTTCGCCTTTCCTCTTCCTTTTTACGATGCCGCACCAATGCGGACCAATTCAGCTTACTCCTGCACTTATTCTCACAATCTTTTTTTATAGGGTTAGTCGCATCAGGTAAGAAAACAGAATTGGCATCTTCAGGATGTCCGATAGCATCATAAATATTCAACTTAACAATATGGCCATCAAATTCCATAGTTAGAGTCCCTTTACCGACATCAATCTTTGTTTGGGCGGTGTTAAAAAACGGCCGCCCTAACAAAATTGGAGAAAATGTAGAGGAATCTCCTTGCATGTCCAAAACATAGAAGTCAGCAGGAAATACTAGTTCACCTACTTCAACTAAGACATCTTCAATTAGACCATCAGGGTATGTGTTACTACGATCTGCTAACTGAATTACTATCCTAGTTTCTTTCAGTGGTCCTAGTTCTAATGCATGAAATATTGCTCTTGGCATTACATTAATGGATGCTCCTAGGTCTAGCATGGCACGTTCAATGTTTGTGCCCTCTATTCTACATGGAATGACAAGCATACCTGGGTCCTTACATTTAGGTGGCATCTTCTTTTGGAAGATTGCTGAGACGTTTTCTCCCATCAGGACCTTTTCGTCCCCCTTGAGTTTACGCTTGTTGGTACATAGCTCCTTTAAGAACTTGGCGTATCTGGGGATTTGCTTGATAGCATCGATCAAGGGGATGTTGATGTCAACCTTGCGAAACACCTCCAATATCTCCTTCTCTTTGTCAGGTCGTGTCGGTCTGATCATACGACTGGGGAAAGGGAGTGGTTGAGACGGAACGGATGCAAAATCCGCTGATTTTTGCTGAACAGGGGCCGCGGCCGCGCTGGGTTGCCGCAGTCGCGCTATGTCTCCAGAACTTCCACCTTCAGGATCGTCAGGTTGGGCGCAGCCGCGCAAGTCTGCCGCGGCCGCGGCTCTGTCTTCTGCTGTCTTGTCCGAAATGTCGTTTATATCATCTTCCAATGGTTGCCCGGGCTTCTTAAGCTCTCCAAGCTGGTTACCACTCCTCAATGTGATGGCACTGACATTTCTAGGGTTCATTTCAGGTTGTGATGGCAGTTTGCCACTCTGCATATTCTCTAGTCGACTTATAGCAGTTGCCATCTGGCTCATCTGTGTCTCGAGATTCTTGATGCTTGATGTTGCATCCTTTTGAAACTGCACAGTGTTTGTTGCTAAAGTCTTCACCATATCCGCCAAGGGTGAGTCAGGTGCTTGTTCGGCTGGCTGCTTCGTGTAATACATACCTCTGGGTGGTGGAGGTCTGTTTTGCCCACTTGACTGGCCTTGCTGATTACCATAGCTGAAATTCGGGTGATCCCTCCATCCTGGGTTGTACGACTGGGAATATGGGTCGTACTTCCTGCCTTGGAAGTTTCCAGTTCCGACAGCATTGGCGTGTGCTTCTAGCTCATTACCCAGAACTTCGCAATTATCGGTTGTGTGATCTGTGGTATCACATATTCGGCAGGGTCGGGTATTTGAGCTCCCCCCCCAAAACAGCCTTCTGGACCATTTTGGTAAGATGATCAATCTTCGCATCCATTTGAGAATCGTTCACCTCCCTTACTATCCGCGTTGAAGCATCCCTTGTCCCGAATTGTTAAGTCTTAGCCGCCATTTCCGAATTGAGTGCTCTAGCAGCTGTCGGGGTTTTGTCACATAGGTCTCCCCCACTGGCAGAGTCTAGCATGTTCTGGTTTGACTGCGTCAGCCCTTCATAAAAGTACTGGACGAGCAACTGTTCTGTGATCTGATGTTGGGGACATCTAGCCACCAGCTTTTCAAAGCATTCCCAATACTCGTACAAAGTTTCTCCGGGCAGTTGTATCGCTCCACTGATTTCCTTCCGGATGTTCGTGGCCTTAGATGCCGGAAAGTACTTCTCCAAGAACTGGGCCTCCATTTCCTCCCAAGTTTTTATAGATGCTGATGGCAGGTAGTAGAGTCAATCCTTGGCCATATCCTTCAGAGAAAAAGGAAATGCCCGCAGTTTTATCTGTTCTTCTGTGACTTTCGTCGGCTTCATACTCGAACAGACGATGTGAAACTCCTTCAGATGTTTGTGCGGGTCTTCTCCTGCTAACCCATGGAAAGAGGGTAACAGGTGAATTAACCCTGACCGGAGTTCGAAAGTGGTGTCCTCCCCCAAGTCAGGGAAGGTGATGCATAGAGGCTGGTGCGTAGTGTCAGTGGTGGCCAATTCCCGCATAGTCCTTTCGGCTGCCATTGCTTCTGGCTCAGGTTTAGACTCGGAAGAATTCTTGGTGGCAGAAGGTAAGGCTTCAAATTCTTCTAGATGCTCTCTTACTTGTCTTCTCAGAATGCGATCTCTACGAGTTACTTCAGGGTCGAAAAGCAGTTCTTTATTTTGGCGTGAACGAGTGTATCATTCACTGCTAATACAAAAAGAAACTTAGGTGAGTTCAAGTGTATCGCAAATATTAAAAAATAAAATTACGAGACTCAATATAGAACTAATAAAACTAAACACTTAAAATCTTGCACCGCTCCCCGGCAACGGCGCCAAAATTTGACCGCACTGTCGCGATGCGGTAAAATTAATTAAACCTAGCTACCCATCTAGCTCGTAGAAGTGGTAAGTAGGGTCGATCCCACAGGGAGCAGGAAGACTCTTAGTGTTTAAGTAAATCCTAATACTAGCAACATATATATATATATATATATATATATATATATAAATAATGGGGGTTTATGAATTGATGTATATTAACTAAGGAATTAAAACAGAAATTAAGCAAATTAATAATGAATTATTCCACTTATAAAATAACGAATCCCAGCCCTTAATCTTATCTCCCCCAGTTATTACTACCCTGTGATAGATGCAATTATTAACCAATTTTATCCTTAAAACTCCTACCCCGAGATTAGCAACAAGCTCTGCTAACCTCGTTATCCCTTATGTTTAACTAACCAAAACAAGCTCTTTGGTTAGTCTATCCAGTTGAGTGACCTCAGAATAAGCTCTCTGGATCTCATTAACCGGACGCCTAGAGTACTAGGATAACGGGATAGACACGGTGTGGACCTCGTAAGCTCGGACCCATTCAGACCGAGCTATATACTACCCTAGCAATATCACTCGCTATTCGCTACTAAGTGGCTATAGGTTCGTAACAATTACGGATTACGATTATAACCTAGCGTTACTTATGCAATTATAATCCTAGGTGATCAATCTAGCATATAAACACACAAGCATTGAAGGATAAACAAATAGTATAACAACGTTTCAAGGAATCAACTGATTAATAACCACTGTAAATATCACAAAATAGTAAAACTAGGGTTCGACTCGACTAAGGACTGAAATAACCTACTAGCCGCTCATGGCGGCGACAAAAGACAAATTAAACTGAAAATACATAATTAAAAGAATTAAGGACTAGAAAACCCGAGTACTACCGATCTTGATTGCTCGTCCCCTTCGGAATCTCCCAATCTTGCTCTCTCGTAATGTCCAAGTCTCCTATTTCCGAGCATAAGGGTCCCTTTTTATAGAGGAAGTCAATTTGGGTTGATTTTGGGCTTTAAATCGGAATTCTTGTGGCCCAAGGATTAATTAGCCGTCTTATCGGGCCGCGACCGCGCTCATGGGCCGCGCCCGCTCTTGGTCCAGCAGCACGCCGCTGCCGCGCAAGTATGCCTCGGCCGTTCTACTTGTCCAGAACTTTTCTCTTATTTCTTCACTTTGACCGCGGCCGCGCCATTGTGCCGCGGTCGCGGTGCTCTGTTCTCATTTTCCGGCGATTTTTTCGTCCTTTTGACATCCGGACTTCATTCCCTCGTTGTGCAACCGGCCGAGTACGAATACTTAGCCTTAAATCACCTATTTAGCTCAAAATGAAAACACAAACGTCAAATAGTCCAAAGGCCTTAAAACAAACTAAATACTCTCCATTCTACACGCAAACATCACAATTCATCACTCTAACAGACTTAAAGTGCATAAATAAACGCGTGTACCAGGTGGCTATTTGAACTTCCACTTTGTTTATAATTGGGTTTGCTGGTTCTATCTTTGATATGCTATTTACCTTTCTAGGTTGATTGCGTTCATTCGGCCACTGCCAGCTGGTAGAAGCCATCTCATCTAATATGGTAAATACTGCTCCTGTACTCTTCGCAAGAATGGATCCACCTAGTGCTGCATCTACTAGTACTCTAGTGGGCCCAAGTAGCCCTTTATAGAATTTGCATATCTGCTGATCTTGAGTGAATCCATGTTGAGGGCAATTCCGGAGAAGATCCCAGAACAACTCCCATGCCTCCCCGAAAGGCTCTTCATCCAACTGTCTGAACTGAGTTATCTCGGACTGAAGTTCGAGGATCTTACCTGGAGGGAAGTATTTTAGCAGAAAATGAGTGCTCAATTCATCCCATATTGGCACATCTTCCAATGAATTAAACTACTGTAGAGCCTTGTCTTTCAATGAGAAAGGAAATAGTCGCAACTTTACTTGTTCATGTGGCACTTGGTTGACCTTCAGAGTTTCAAATATTCTTTTGAACCTGCCTAGATGAACATTCGAGTCTTCTAATAGACCTCCACCAAACTGACTTTGTTGAACGATAGAGACAAGTGATGGCTTAAACTCAAAGTTGTTGGTCTGAATCAGTGGTGCTTCGGTTCCTTCATACCGCTGATTTGGCACGGGACGTAGATAGTCCCTAATAGCTGTCTTATCCTTAGCTTCTTGTCTGGTTGGTGCTAATGCCGGCGACTGATTTTGCTGTCTCATTGTGTTCACATCAGCCCAAATAGTATTTGCCGGTCCGAAAAGTTGTCTGAACATGTCTTGCAAGGTCGCATTTTCCAGTGGGTGCAGTCATGTCTTTGTCCTGGTCTTTCTTTGTTCTGTATCCACGAGTAGTCGCTTCGATTTTCTGATCAAAAGGGATGAGTTTATCATTTCCTTTAGAACGAGTGAGCATGCGCTACCTGATATCAGAAACACGAAAACCAGCGTAAAACCAATAAGAAAATAAAAACTAAAAAATAAATGTGCAGAAAAGTAATATCTAGTCTAGTATCGAGATATTTCTCAAAATAAAAGCTTAACACAAGTGCTAGTCCCGGGCAAGGGTGTCAAAAACTTGATGAACTATTTTATACCATAAGTGTACGGTGCTAAAGTAGCTAGTGGCAGACAAGGTCGATCCACAGAGATTGAACTATGTAAGCTTAATACCCTAATCATAATACCTCTACTATATCTGGACTTTCGAATAAGGAATTGAATTTTATAATCTAAAACCTAATTTTCATAAAAATACCTAATTAAGGAAGAATTGATCGAGAAACAAATAATCAAATAGCAAAGTAAACTCAGATGGATAAAGATATATTCTAGGGAATATATTTCAATTATGAATTCCTATGTATGATTAACCTAAAACTCTAGACTTTTAAACCAATTAATATTTTTATTAGGCGGAACTTATATTGACTAACCCTCCTCTCGAAGCTGCTAGACTGTTTGATCAAATATGAATAATCACCCTCTCGAGTCGACCAAAGCTAAAGACTCCCAAAAGTACCTAAACTAATGCCTACGTAGCTATCTCACTCCTCTCGGACTATTAATAATTACACTATGTGTCGTAAGCCTTTTAATGAGACTCTTATCTCGAAGCCGAATCATTAAACTTATAAGGGTCAATTACCAAAAGCAACCTGTATTATGAGCCTTTTTCAGTTTTGCAACCTAAACTTTTTAGTTTTTCCGATGACAACCTGTATTAATTATTTTTTTTCAATTTGCAACCTCCGGCTATATTTCCGGCTATATAGGCCATGTGACTTGCACATGTTCTTTTTTGGACCAATAAGATGCCGACACGTGGCGGCTAATAAAATATTTAAAAAAATATTAATAAATATTTAAAAATTTCAGAAATTTCATTAATAAATCTAGAAAATTAATAAAAAAAATCTGAAATTCTTTTAGAAATTCTAAAAATTTATTTAAAATTTAAAAATTTTATTTAAAATTTTAAAAAATTATTTGTAATCGAAAAAATAAAATAAAATAATTTTGTAATTAATTAAAAATTTCTGAAAATTCATTAATAAATATAGAAAATTAAAAAAAAAATCTGAAATTCTTTTAGAAATTCTAAAAATTTATTTAAAATTTAAAAAAAATATTTAAAATTAAAAAAAATTATTTATAATCGAAAAATAAAATAAAATAATTTTGTAATTAATTAAAAATTTCAGAAATTTCATTATAAATTCTGAAAAAAAAATATTATTTCTAAAATTAATTTGGAATTCTAAAAATTTATTTAAAATTAAGAAAAATCATTTAAAATCAAAAAAATAATTTTAAAAACAGAAAATAAAAAATAATAAAAAAACCAGAAATTACATTTATAACTCCAGAAAATTAAAAAAATAAAATAAAATTATTTAAGAAATTTTTTAATTAGCTATCTGATTTTAAATGATTTTTCTTAATTTTAAATAAATTTTTATTTTTTTTATTTTCTGTTTTTAAAATTATTTTTTTGATTTTAAATGATTTTTCTTAATTTTAAATAAATTTTTGGAATTTCAAATTAATTTTAGAAATAATTTTTTTTTTCAGAATTTATAATGAAATTTCTGAAATTTTTAATTAATTACAAAATTATTTTATTTTATTTTTCGATTATAAATAATTTTTTTAAATTTTAAATATTTTTTTTAAATTTTAAATAAATTTTTAGAATTTCTAAAAGAATTTCAGATTTTTTTTTAATTTTCTAGATTTATTAATGAATTTTTAGAAATTTTTAATTAATTACAAAATTATTCTATTTTATTTTTTCGGTTATAAATAATTTTTTTAAATTTTAAATAATTTTTTTAAATTTTTAATAAATTTTTAGAATTTCTAAAAGAATTTCAGATTTTTTTTATTAATTTTCTAGATTTATTAATGAAATTTCTGAAATTTTTAAAATATTTATTAATATTTTTTTAAATATTTTATTAGCCGCCACGTGTCGCCATCTTATTGGTCCAAAAAAGAACATGTGCAAGTCACATGGCCTATATAGCCGGAAATATAGCCGGAGGTTGCAAATTGAAAAAAAATAATTAATACAGGTTGTCATCGGAAAAACTAAAAAGTTTAGGTTGCAAAACTGAAAAAGGCTCATAATACAGGTTGCTTTTGGTAATTGACCCAACTTATAAATACTATTCAAGTGATCAACTTAAATAAATCATTAGAATCAAACAAATACATACATAAATAAATATAAATTGGAGTCTAGAGTTAAAGATTTAAATCAAAATATAATAATCTGCAACCTACTTTGTAACCCTAGAACACAATGGGTGTTTAGCTACTCATAACTATAGTAAAAACTCAGATCAATTCGTAGACAAACATGATTGGAAAAATAACTAGGGTTAATTACAGAATGCAGTCTGTACTTTCGACGATTTTTCACTTTGCAACCTAAAGTAATTAATTTTTTCGATCACATGTATAATGCGGGATTTTACTTTTGCAACCTCCAACTATATATTCCGGCATGTATAGGCCATGTGCTCAACACATGCTAAGAAGGCCCAATAAGAATGTGAGATACGTGGCTATCTTAATTAAAATAATTAAAATAATTTATTAAATAATTTAAAAAAGATTTAAATTCTAAATAATTTTATATAAAATATAAGAAATATTAAAAAAATCAAAAAATGAAAAAAATAATTTCTAAAATAATTTTGAAATTTTTTAAATTCATTTAAAAATCAGAAAATAAAAAAAATCGAAAATTATTTTAAAAATTTTAAAAACTTTAGAAAATAAATATAAATTCAGAAAATTAAAATTTTATTTCAGAAAATAAAAAAATTATTTTGAAAATTCTAACATTCATTTAAAATTCAAAAAACTAAAAATATAATTTTTTAAAATTATTTAAAAAAAATTCTATATTTCATTTAAAATTCAGAAAATTAAAAAGTTTATTTCATAAAATTGTTTCGAAGCGAAATATATTTCCAAGAAATTTAATTATTTAATAAAAGTATATTTTCTAAAAATATAAATAATAAGATCTCCTAACTCCAAACTCATCATGATTCTTCCCCCTTTTCAACCAAATTTCTCAATTTTCTCACACAAAAAGTGCATAAATTCAACAAATTTCTTCTGAAAATAAAAGTGCACAAATTCGACAAACTGCTGAATAATTTGTGGATGAAACACTAGCTGGCCCAAACCAAACTCCGACCACAAAAAACTCCACAAATACAACTCCCTCTCCGCCAGATCCGCCGTTGTGCCGCTGTCAAACCTAGTCCCTCCGCCGCAGCACGACACTGCCCCCCTCCCAATCTCTCGAAAATTCAGCTGCAACACTCAAATATTAATTTTTTTAGAAATATATTTCGCTTCAAGAATAATTTTATGAAATAAACTTTTTAATTTTCTGAACTTTAAATGAGATTTAAATTTTTTTAAATAATTTTCCAAAATTATTTTTTTAGTTTCTTTAGTTTTAAATGAATATTAGAATTTTCAATTTTTAATTTTCTAAAGTTTTTAAATAATTTTCAGAAATAAAATTTTAATTTTTTGAATTCATATTTATTTTCTGAAGGTTTTTTCAATTTTTAAAATAATTTTCTAATTTTTTTTTAAATTTTCTATAATTTTAATTGAATTTAAAAGTTTTCAAAATAATTTTTAGAAATAACTTTTTCTAATTTTCTGAAATTTAAATGAATTTTTTTTAAATTTACGAAAAAATTCTGAATTTTATATTTATTTTCTAAATTTTTTAATATTTCTTATATTGTATATAAAATTATTTAGAATTTAAATCTTTTTTTATATTATTTAATAATTTTTTTTTATTTTTTTTAATTAAGATGACCACGTCTCGTATTCTTATTGGGCCTTCTTGGCATGTGCTGAGCACATGGCCTATACATGCCGGAATATATAGCCGGAGGTTGTAAAAGTAAAATCCCGCATTATACAGGTTGTGATCGAAAAAACTAATTACTTTAGGTTGCAAAGTGAAAAATCGTTGAAAGTACAGGCTGCATTTTGTAATTAACCCAAATAACTAAAAGAAAAGAGATAATAAAACCCGAATCTTGATCTTCGATCGTCGTCTCGTCGCTCATTGCTCTTCGATCTAGCTTCCAAGTACTTCTTCGATGATGATTATATGATTAATTCTGGATGCTTGTATTTATAAGTTAGGGAAGACTAGGGTTGAAACGAGCTTGAAACAAGGCAAAATGTGTATAATAATTAAACCGCTTTAAACGACTCGCTCGAGTCAGGTGTTGCCTTGCCCGAGTTGGCCATCTCGGCCGAGTTGCCAAAGTAGGCTCGGTCGAGTGACACCTCTCTGCCTTAAACATCTTTTTGGCTCAACTCGGCCTCGACCGAGTCACCAAATGGCCTTGGCCGAATTGGGAGCTTCTGCCCAATCTTCTATTTTCCTTCATTTCTTCCAACCTTCTTCCTCGCTTCTCGTCCGAACTTCGCCCAAACGGACTTTTTGGCCTTTTTATACCTAATTAACACTAAAACAAGCACAAACATGTCATCTAGCTCAAGATAATGAATTTAAGCATATTCCGACCAAATACACATGCAAATGATACCAAAAATATCCCTAAATCGACTTAAAATGCATGTATATGCAACGTGTATCACATGCCCTTTTGATTTTTTATTATAAAAACTTTGATTTCTCTCTGTTGTTCGTCAATGGCAACACTTTCTCTTCTTCATTTTCAGAATCTTTTACGGAATTTCCCAATTTGAAAGCGTTCACCTTAAGTTCTTGTAAAAATTATTTTTAATTTTTATTTTTAAATTCTAGCTTGTAACTCTATTAGCCAAAATTTAACCAGAAAATAGATGTAGGATATAATTATTAAAATTTTGATAAATTTTGATTTAATCAACAATTATTGAAGGGTTGTGTTATATTTGTTAAAATCCTGAAACATTGAGATATATTTGTATAGTTTACGAGAAATTATTAGTTGTGAATTTTGTTCCTGTTAGCAAATATGGGCACGTATTTAACATATACATTTGTATAGCATCGGAAAAATGTCGTTGATTCACCAACGCTGGATCTTGAGCAGCCCGTCTATAAGCCCCTTCGATAGCACTACGATCCAAACCGTTCTTATCACTTGCTTTGATGAATACCACCAAAGCATCCACTGACTACACACGCCTTAGACTCAATATCCACTGGTTATACACACCTTAGACTCTTGGAGAAATCAGGGTGATACTCCAAGGAAGAGACATAGAGAGAAAAGGAGATTCTATATATGAGTGGCCTGCATGTAGAGATATATTTATTGTTGAGATAAGATCTCCATCCCCTATTGGAATATCTCTGATAAGATTTATTGAACAAAAAATCTCTTATCAGAGTATCCCTGCCACCAACATTTCCATTTTTTCCTTCTTACGAAGTTAAGTTATCAATCTAAACAGAATGCTTAGTTGTTATTTTATTCTGTTTCAATTTTTTAAGTTTTTGTGGTGCATTCCAATCAATTGGCTCTAAGAATCAGAGAGATAAGAACCAAATGATATATTTTGTACTGTTGAAATAGTGCCTTGAATCTCGTCAGGTTTTGTTTCACATTCGTTTTCAAGGTGGAGGTTGGATCTGTTGAAATTTTAAATTTGTTTTTTTGGGTTTTGGACACGTCGGAGGACGCGGCCGCGACGGGTGGTAGTGGTCATGACATATCTAGCCTTGTTAAGGCGTCGGTGTTGTGTTCGGAATGCGGCTGCGATAGTTCCACGCGGCCTCGTCCATTAAGTCGGTTAGTTTGTATTTTATGCATTTTAGGCCCAATTTCAGCCTATTTTCTATTTTACTCTATTTGGGGCTTATATATAGCCTTATTGTTGACCTTAGGTTAGTCTTAATTAATCTGAAAAACAGTTGGAGTCTGAATTATGTCAGTCTATAATCCGTAAACATCTTAATAAATTGGTTCCTCTCTTCTAGGCATGGACGTAGCTAGCACATTGTTAGTGAACCACATAAATCTTGTGTCATTTATTTTCTCGTTTGTGTATTCTTCCTCACATCCGACTAACAAATTAGTACCAGAGCCTTGTTGAAGGGGGTTCCGCAATCTGGTGAGGAAATGTCTAGGATAAACGTGAAAGTCGACAAATTCACAGGGAGGAATTTCAGTCTGTGGCAAATCAAGATGCGAAGCCTTGTTGAAACAACAAGGGTTGTGGTCACCGCTAATGTCGAAGGATAAGAAGAGCAAGGGCAAGGCGGTGGCTCTCGGAGAAGCTAAGATGGCCAGTCTGGAGTAGAAAACGCATTCAATGCTCATGTTATGTCTCGCAAATGATATCATTACTGAGGTCGCAGAGGAGGAAACTGTGGCAGGTTTGTGGTTGAAGCTGGTGAGTATGTATATGACGAAGTCGCTTACCAATAAGTTGTAGTTGAAGCAACGTCTGTTCAGTCTGTGTATGCACGAAGGTTAGATGGCTCGTGAACATCTAGATCAGTTGAACATAATTCTTTTGGAGTTGCGTAATATTGATGTTAAATAGAAGATGAAGATGTTGCTTTAATTGTGTCAGTTTCTTGCCTCTTTCATATGAGAATTTCATTCAATCTTTTATTGTTGGGAAAGACGTTGTGTCTCTGGAGGAAGTTAGATCATCTTTGCATACTAGAGAGCTGTACCATAGGGCATAGGGTACGTGTATAGATAATCAAGTTGATGGGCTAGTAGCCAGTGGAAGTAGGGGATCTGGAAGTTCAAGGAAGAAGAAATCAGACTTTAGAGGTCCCAAACCGGATGATACTTGTAATTACTGTGAAGAGACGGGGTATTAGAAGAATGACTGTTCGAAGAAGAAGCGGAAGGAGAAAGTTAAAGCAGGTAATGTTGTTGTTGCTGATGGAGATAACACCAGCTCCAAGAAAGATTTGGCTTGTTGTTGAACAAACACGTCTCGCTGATGTGTGGGTTCTTGATACTGGGGCATCTTATCATATATGTTCATGCAAGGAGTGGTTTACAACCTACAAGCAGGTGGATGGATGTAATATTTCTATGGCCGACAATTCTATTTGCAAGGGGGTTGGAATAGGCTCAATCAAGATACGGACACATGATGATAGATTCTGCACATTGAACGATGTTAGGTATGTTCCACACATGACGAAGAATCTGATATCACTTAGTCTATTGGATAGTAAGGGATTCAGTTTCAAATGTGATGGTGGAGCTCTGAGTGTCTACAAGGATTCGAATGTGGTTCTGAAATGTGTAAAGCGAGGAACTTTGTATTTGTTGAGATTCAACTTTGTCTATTTCTGTTGTTGGTGCTTCGTCTGAGTTTTCAAAGGAAAATATGATGAAGGTTAGTCCTACTATGAAGTCTGTTGTTTTGTCTGAAAACGTTAGAGTTGATAAACATGTGGAACTGAATGAGTCACCAGAAGGTGATGGAGATCCACACTCTGAGATAGAGATCCACAAGATAGTGGGTTTTGCATTGTTTGAGGTATCCGAAGAGGGTTCTGATTCTGCTGCTGTTACACTGTCTCGAGTTCCCTATGCTAGTGCAGCGAAAAGTTTGGTGCATCTGAAGAGATTTTTTTGGTATCTTACAGGTACGTCTGAAGCTTCAAGTTTGTTGAACGTCACAAGTTGTTAGTTTTCCCATTGCTTAGGACAAATCTAGGTATGAGAGGTTGCCCGTACAATCTGAGCACGTTTCGAGTACCTCTATTAAATCTGGGCATCTTTTGGGGTGCATTTGGTACATCTGTTTGGTCTATGAGAGGACATCTGTTGATCTGTGAGAAGATTCAAGTCGAGGAGGAGATTTGTTGAAATAGTATCTTGAATCTCATCGGTTTTGGTTTCACATCTATTGTTAAGGTGGAGGTTGGATCCGTTAAAACTTTGAATCTGTTTTTCTGAGTTTTGGACGCGTTGGAGGACGGGTGGTAGCGGTCGCAACAAAAACGGCCTGAACAAAGCGTTAGGCTCAGCGCGACCACATCAAGTTGGGTGCGGCCGCGATGGAAGAAAAGATGCAGCCGCGACAGTCACGGTAGCGGTCATGACATATCTGGCCTTATTAAGGCGTCGGTGTTATGTTCGGGACGCGGCTGCGACAGTTCAAGGCGGTCGCATCCGTTAAGTCGGTTAGTTTAGATTTTACGCGTTTTAGGTCCAATTTCGGCCTATTTTTTATTTTAGTCTATTTGGGGCTTATATATAGCCTTATTGTTGACTTTAGATCAGTCTGAATCAATCTGAAAAAATAGTCCGAGTCTAAATTCTATCAGTCTATAATCCGTAAACATCTGAATACATTGGTTCCTCTCTTCTAACCGTAGACGTAGCTAACACATTGTTAGTGAACCACGTAAATTTTGTATTGTTTATTTCTCGTTTATGTATTCTTTCTCACGTCTGTTAAAACATGTACAAATGAATCTTAAATATATTGTCGAGAATATACAATTTGGGAGCAACAATTCGTGCATGTTTGGTTGGGGCTGGAGGTGGCTGGGGCACTATTGGCTGGGGATAGTGGCTGGGAGAGTAAAAAAATGATGTTTGTTTGAGTGGTTGGGTAGTGATTATAGTTTAGGATATAATTTTTATTTGTAAAATTTGATGTGATGTGTGTAAGAGTTTGTTAATAATGACTAATTTTATTATTAAAATGGTATTATAATTTGTGATGATTTATGATAATTAGATCAACCTGTGTAAACAAATCTCGTGATGGGTTGACCCAATCAAACCAAACATACCCTTCCTTATTCCTTTTTGTCTCCGGGGAAGAGATATATTCTTATTCCTAAGTTTGTCTATTGTTTTTATACTTTTAATTAATTACCAATACTTTCTTGGTGCGTACATGATAATCTCAATTTTACAGATAAAGGTGATACTTTTGCTACAAAAAGTGATTTTTTTTTGTTCAAAAAAAATGATACTTTTACAGATAAACGTGATACTTTTACCACAAAAAGTGATACTTTTTCCTGTCACTCCGTGTGACCGCCGTGTGACGGTCACATACGAGTTTTTGCCATACAATAAAATGTCATTGCAAAGGAATGTATTCCAATATCATTTGCCCGTCTCTCTAGATTTAGTCGTAGATTCCAATTATTTCTTTTATAATTCTTTACAGTGCATTTCAATCAACGAGCTCCGATCCACATATATATATATATATTAGCAATATACACGGGCGTCGTACATGCTGATTATTTTTTCAACAATTATTTAACCATAAAAATTAATTTAAACTTAAAATAATTGTACTTTTTGTATGGTATTATTCGACTGTTCTAATAAAACTTAATGTGACTATTTATCATTGAAATATATACACATTTTCTTATATTATCCAGTGCTAGAAAAAAAGGAATTGATTTGATTAATTGAACAAATACAATTCAAAATCAATCAAACAAAAGCTATAAATAATCACAAAAGAGGGAAGACACATTTTTTAAAATATTATAGTAAGCATAAATTCATTTTAGTATAATTTACTTATTAATTTAATATTGTTTATTTCAGTTACTCTTAATTATTTCTTCAACTCTACGTCGACATTTTAAAATTATGTGTGGCTTAATATAAAAATTCTAATATAATATAATTATAAAATAAATAATATTTCTTTTTAGGGAGGGATGACTATACACACAGTATCTCATAATCTTCAATTGCAACACATGCTCTATGTAAATATAATATTAATTTTTTTTCAATATTTTAACTATTTTTTATGTCTTCATTTTTTAGTATTAGTGAAATACTCCCACTTTTTCGCACATGGCACATTCATTTAAATTTTTTATATATACATGTTTAGACCATTCTAATTTTGTTTCTCCTATTCTATGTTTATTTGGACTATACCACACTATATTTCAATGTAATTATAATATATTTTATCTAACATATGCTAATTAACTAATATTAACATTCACATTTTACTATCTTCATTTTTCTGCATGTTTTAATTTAGTTATGTGATACTTGTTCACATAGTACAATTTTTTTAACCATTCATATAGTACAAATTAGTTTGTTATTTCTTTACAGTTCTTTTTTTTTTTTTTCCTTTATTATACCTTATAATTTTATATAGCAAAGTAAATACATTTCTCCAATTGTTAATATGATTCATATATATACATATAATATTTTTGTCAATTTAATAATTTCTTTATTGATTGATTTAAATATTTAGAAAAAATAATTAGGTGGAATTATTCATGTTCATTTTGTCATGTTTAACCTTTTATTACTTCTATTGTTAATACAATAAAAAAATGTAATATATAATAGTATCATTTCCTACAAGCATAATAATTTTATTTCCGTTTACTTATTAATGCTCATATAAATAAATTTGTCATGTAAAAAAATATATTACTAGCTTAATTTAAATTTAAACAGAAAATCTAAATGTATGCCTAGTTACAAAAGATTTTGTTTTCCGCTAATTTTGTAGTGTGAATCATAATTTAACCCTCTATATTTTGCACACCTTTTTTATATGAAGGTGTCCATACATTTTTTTTTCTCCATTTGTTAAATAATTTTATAATTTTAAATTATACTTAAAATTCTCTACGTTAATTTATATTGTCAACTACATCTCAGTTAGTTGCTTCTTGTTTATTTTTTTCCTTCTATATATTTGTTCTTTACGGTTACCACTTAATCTTAGTATGACATCTTATTTTCTTTTCTTTTTAAAAAAAATATTAGTATGTCCTATTGTTATACTTAAACCTATGTAGTTGTGAACTTTCTCCACGTATTATTCTACACTGTTTTCTCTAACAAATAAAATTGTGTTCGTTAGTCTTAAGTCTAATGATCATAAATCTTGTAATTTTGATACCTCTTTCCAAATTATTACTTAAAATTTATTTTTATTTAGTATATTCAAATATATTATTCATTGAAAATGTTACATTTCAGGATAGTTCTTAAAGATTTTAAGATTTGATTAAATATATCACTTTGAAGTTATGTATATATAGGATCAAAACCAAGCGCTAAAAATCATATAGGAAATATTATTATCTTATTGTAATGTTTACAAATATATTTTTCTTATTAAGGATATAGATTTTATTTAGAGCTCTTGGCTATAAAACTAAATTGATTTTCTGGGAAATTAGTCTCTTCTCTAATAATCCCTCTACTATTATTTTCACATGTTTATTTACGTTATTAATATTTATATCTATTGAAGTGTTAATATATGTTTTCCTAATTATATAATTTCTTAATTTTCATAATTATGTTATAATTTTTATATTTATTTGACCAAGTCTTCCTCGCTCTAAATTGTAGCTTCTAATGTACTTTAGAATTTATTATCATACTTATTCTTTAAGTTCACAATATGATACAGGAAGAAGCGTGAGAAGAAGTTAAAATAAATATATTTAGAGATAAACTATATCAAATCTAATATAAGCTAATAAATAATAGATCTAATCAAATCTTCTAATATTCTCCATCATTCTCTTCTCTTAAAAAATGATTCGTCCTCGAATCGTGTAGGTCGTGTATGTGCAAAGACGGGCCGAGACATCTTTATACTCATGCACCCATGGATCAACCATAGCATTCATAAATGTATGGACCAAGTGAGCAAAAAAACTGTAAAACGAATGCAGCAGCCACAACCATGCATGGAAGTAATTGAATCTGATTTATCTTTGAAGACAAACACATCTAAAACTCGATGGGCGTATTCTTCATTGGACTTCTCATCATAAAAAATAGTAGTTGATCATAACAACCACTGCTGACCTCCACACAAGTATCAATAATTTCATGGTGAGAAATTGTATCATCAATCTCCTCGCCAAAAATTGGTGGGCAATCATAGTCACCATCATCAATCTCATCCGAGAATGATTCACATGATGGGAAAAATAGATCGTCGATTAAAGTCTTATTGACATCTAATTCCTCATAAAAAATTAGTGGTCCATCATAACTATCATGATCATTTACCAACAAATCGATTTGTTTGGCGGATTTGCATAAGTTTGTCTTCGTTCAACTCCTCATAGAAAATGGTTGTAACAACATAAATTGCACAATTGTATTTATTGATTTATTTGGGACTTTATGTTACAATCTATATTTAAAAGCCTCTGATTCTTCTCTTTAGTTGGCTTCGAAATTTGATGGATAGGTTGTTAGATAAATGTGATCAAAGGGGCTCCACACCTTGATCTTGGATCGTATGCTACTTCTAGAGGACTTTGACGAAGAACACTTTGATGTCTTCGAATGACACCTTAAATGTTGGAGAGGATTTCGCCTTTGCTCTTGTTCTCCAACTTCTGTTGTGGTGTGTCTTGGAATGAAAACATGATCTGGTGTAGAATGTGATCTCTTTGTCATAGAATAACATGATTTGATTGGTCATTTTGATTTGTTTATGAGTCTTTCCTTGGATAGGAAGATATGATTAGATTTGGTGATCGTCTCGCCTTTGGTAGGAAGATATGATTTCATTTCATTTTGTTACCAAAGTATTGGTAATTCTTTTCCATATTGGCAAGATTTGATCTTGATTCCCAAGAAATAAAGATTTGGACCCTTGACAATATCTGATTGACTATTTGAATGGGCACAAATTTTATATGCTTACAAATACTCCCTCGAGACTTGTTCACGGATAACATGTCTTGGAGTGAATAAGTGTCGAAATCTTTCACTATGTAGATCAACGTCTTCTTGGATATGTATAGATATGTGAATAGTTTATACTCATATGTAGGAGCCTTCAATTTAAACTTGGATTTGATAGATAGTTTATACTCATATCTAGGAGCCTTCAATTTGGACATGGATTTAATAGATACTTTATACTCTTATCTAGGAGCCTTCAATTTGTACTTGGATTTGATAAATAGTTTATCTCATATCAAGGAGTTCCTTATTTGGGATTGGACTTATAGATAGTTTGTACTTGTATCAAGGAGTTCTTCAATTTAGATTTGATTTGTAGACATTTTAAACTCGTGTCAAGGAGCCTTGATTTGGGTTTGGTTTTTAGAGCTTTTGAACTCGCATCAATGAGTCTTGATTTGAATTTGATTGGTAGACCTTTTAAACTCGTGTCAAGGAGTCTTAATTTGAATTTGATTTGAGGGGTATAGATATTTTTGGCTCGTATCTACGAGCATCGTAGATAGTTTAAACTCGTATCAACGAGCATCATTTATTTTTTTGGACTATAGAAAGTTTTTTATCCAAGAGCACTATAGACAGTTTAGGATCATATCAATGGGCATTTTTTTTTTTTAGACTTTAGAAAGTTTTCGCTTATATCCGGTGGCATTATAGACAGTTGATGCCCGTATCAAAGAGCATTGGCTTTATTTTCTTCACTTGGAGTGTTGGGAGAACCTTTGCCCCCACATGGTTTTGGTTTGAAATGACATCTTCATGGTTCACTGAAACATCGTCATTTATAGAAGATTGGTAAGATTTTATCTTGATTGTCAAGAAATAAAGATTTGGACACTTGGCAATATCCCGTTAACTATTCAATTGGACACAAATTTTATATGCCCACAATAGTATCAAGAACCAGTTGACACCTCGAAACCATCATCGAAGATCATAACTGGTCTTTGATTACCAACTAATGCAGACAAAAGCAAGAGAAGAAAAATGATACGTGAGTCTAAATTCATTGATTCTAGGAATACCCGAAAAAAGATATATAATGGGAACAAACCCCGTTTTCTATTGTTAAAATATCAAATCATCCATGTAATACAATAATGGAGACTCCTATTTATACTAATAATTGAATCCTAGAACAACAAAACACTACCATAATAATTAAAGGAAACAAATCAAAATAAATATTCCACAAGATAAATTATATCAGATCTAATATAAGTTAACAGATAGTAAATCTAATCGAATCCTCTAACATTATCTCCATCATTGATCTTAACACGTTTTACATCTTTTCTTATTTTGTTTACTATTATATCATGTTTCAATAACTTAAACTTGTTTATCTAGAGACTTTCTAAAATAAAACATTACAATGTTTTGCCAAACAATTAGTTTTTTTTTTTTTTTTTTTTTTTTTTTTAAGAACTTACCAGTTAGCGACTCATCATTTTGATCAATCAATGATTTAAATTTCTTCAGATGATAATTTGTAACAACTATGGTAAATTAATTGTAACAAAAAAAGTTTGTATGACGCAGTGTAAAAGCATGCAAAGTTGAGATGACAAATTGTTATTTTCTCTAAAATAATATTAGTGATGAAGTAGTCTTTGTCAAGACGCCACATGCAAATTCTATGATGCGTTTCTCAAAATCTTCTCTTATTTTAATTAGGAAATCCAAAATCTTAACTCGAGATCAATAGAAGATTGATGAAAACTTTGTACGAACAAATGCAACAGAAATAATTCATCATAATAACATAAAAATAAATTCCATCTTAGAAAATTCTTAAATATAGAAGATTAAGTTAAACTATTGAAGTATATGTAACATTCTTGACATTCACATGTGTGTGTTTGTGTAATTTTACTAATATGTTTACTATCATAATCATACATGCTAACTAATTTTTTTATATATATTTATAAATCTTTATTTAGTTTTTCTACATCAGTTCTTGTAACAATATAAATTTTAATAGTTTATGCTATATACTATTTTTATGAATAATTATATATATGAGTTTCTAATTTCATATTATTCTTGTTTTAGTTAAACTTTCTTTTTGTGTTTGTTAATATATATTGATTCGTTGTACCTTTATTTACATAGAAATTGGGCTACTGTATTTAGTGGTCATTTTAGTTATATGTGATAAGACACAATCAAAGAAAAATACAATAACTCAAAATGCTTTTCCAAAACAGAATCGACTGTAGTTTTTTTTAGGTTTATTTAACAAATTTTCTACTGATTTTGTTACACATGCTTATTACAAGGAATATAATGCAATGTAATTTTTTATGGAATAGATTTTGGTATCCTGTTGTTTACGGATATCATTCCTCACCTTCATTTTTTCAACCTTTGCTCCTCAGTCGTCTTGTAGCACTTTCAAAATTTAGCTTACTGCCCTGAAGTCTCAAGATTGCTAAATCTGATGTCAAGAAGAGGAGTTTGGACTCTGATGAGACGCGTGAGATACACGTGTGAAATTTCTTTCGGATTAGTTCCAAAATTGCACCGATCTATACTTACGAGACTGTTTTTACAACTTTTTCGAATATAACAGGTATAAATAAAAAATTGTCCTATAATTTAAACATATGAATAGTAAAAATTAAATGTAGGGAATATTACAAATAACAATCTGACCTTGGTCCCTTTTTACCCTTAACAATAGATAGTTTTCCGTGTTGTGGATTCCTATATAACCTTTCCGCGATTTATAAGTATCTAAGATCAGATGATTATTTGTAATTTTTTCTTAAATGTTTGTATCATACAAGTTGTGAGATTATGCCATTAATTTATCTTTGTTTTAAAACTAATTGACAGTGTAAATAGTACAAATATGACAATTGTAGAAAGGATGAAAATTTTAATAAATTAATGCGATTATTTCATAGTACCATACTAACCAATTATATTATCTAGTACAAATCTTTAAAGTATTTCAAAAGAAGAAATATATGCAAATAACATATCATTAGAAAGCTATTTAACTGTAAAACTAATTTTATTTTAAAATTCAAAGTATTGAAAGTGTAGAATAAGAATAACCAAAGTATGCATTTTTTAGGAGGAGTTTGAAATATAAAAGGAATCTTGATTTTTATAATCAAGTGAGGAAAATATTAATCATTTAAAATTACTTAACTATCCACACTTTTATATTAGTATAGATAGATATATTTTATTTCATGTTAATTTAGTAAGTTATTTGTATTTATGAATAATACAGATTTGAAAATTGTTCACAATATTTCATACTAATAAATAAAATATCCATGATGCACTGATTATTTCAATAATAATTTCGATATAACATCTATAAAGCTACAATTATTTTCGGAAATTTTTATTTACTCCTTTGTAAAAGTTTATGTACCAATCTCTGTTAAAAAATTAAAACTTGTTTGCTCATTAAATCTTTATTATTTTCTTGTTTTTTCTTCTTTCTATTTATTCTCTTATTTTCTTTTTAAAAATATTTAAGGGTTAAAAACGAAAATTAGTTCAAAAACATTGGTGCAAATTGTATACTCCATTAGTACTCTGTCCAAATTACCAAATGCGGCGTGATGGAGTTACACATGAACTTCTGCGCTTCTGTTTCAACTTTTTAAATTTTACATTTTAACCCCAAATTTTCACAAATATACAAAAGCAAAAAAAAAAAAAAAAAAAACTATGATAATGATAGCAAGATTGAGGCAAATCTCGTGAGGATTAATATAAAAGTATGGGTGTTTCATCTTTTATTGTGAAGACTGTAATACCACGAGAAAGTACTAAATCTTAAGGATAACTAAGTAATTTTATCAAATAATAAAATATTCCAATATATTCAACATAAATCCAACATATCTAAACTGCCTAATTTCCAATTTTATTTATTACCTAGTTCCTAATCCTATTGAGTCATTAATCAAAGTATTAAATTTCAAGGATAAGTAAATAATTTTATCAAATAATAAAATATTCCAATATATCCAACAGATATCCAATATATCTACATTGCCTAATTTCCAATTCTATTTAATACCTAATTCCTAACTCTATTGAATCATTAATCAAAGTATTAAATTTTAAGGATAACTAAGTAATTTTATCAAATAATAAAATATTCCAATATATCCAACAGAAATCCAATATATCTAAACTGCCTAATTTCCAATTCTATTTATTACCTAATTCCTAACCCTATTGATTCATTAATTCCTAATCCCTAATATTTTGGATTATATAGATATGATGTTATGGTTACTCGAAAGAGAAGAAAATATTATTTAAAAGAAAATTCCAAATTTTCACAAATATACAAAAGAAAAAAAAAAAAAAAAAAAAAACTATGATAATGATAGCGAGATTGAGGCAAATCTCATCAGGATTAATATACATATATATATATATACACACGCTTATATATATATATTTTATAATCAAATAAGAAAAACATAAATTATTTTTAAATTACTTAACTACCCTTATTTTTAATGTTTAGTAAGGATATAATAGGCATTACAAGAAAAGACGAAACATTCACACTTTTATATAGTAATAGATATATAAAAGTAAACTGGAGGGTATTAATGTCATTTTAATTTTCCCTCGAAAAAATTTAGACTATAATTAGTAATTTTTTCCTTATATTTGTGGTAAGTTCATAACTTTCTTTTATTTATTTTTACATACAAATATTTTTTTCATCTTTAATCCGATTTTTATGCATAATATACCAAATTATTCATCTTTTCACGAGCTTCGATTTGACATTCATATCACATACCTTATAATGAGATACTCCCTCCGTTCCAGTTAACTTGTTCTACTTTCCATTTCGGTCCGTCTCACTTAACTTGTTATACCCAAGAATGGCAATTAAAGGCAACAATCTTCACCCTCAAAATATCCACAATCAATCTTCATCTTTAAAAAAGTCAAAGATTCCACAAAATCAGTTTTTTCTTATTATCTGTGCCCGGTCAACTGTGACAAGTTAACGGGACGGAGGGAGTATTTGATTTGAATAAACATATTGTTTGTTGGTTAATTTTTGTGCTATAATTGATGGTCATTGTGAATTGAACTATAATATTTTGGTTTTAGTTGCAACTAAAATTAGTAAAATGATTTCTTTAAAAAAAACATGAGTATTTTTTTTATAATTATTTTTAATTACCTATTTATATTTTTAATAATGTGTATTTTGTTAAAATTACTCTATTAAGGAAATTTGTTCTTTGCAGCCTAAATTATGGTATTTGTTACATTTTTGCAATCTTTTTAATTTTTTATTTTTACTAATATTCAATTATATATTTTTAAACTCTGTAAACTAAATAATATTTTGTCGCACTAATCAACATCAACTGTCTTTTTTACTCTTAACAATCTAAATAGCTTTTTCCGCATTAATCAATTTTTATCTTCAAATAAATAAATTATTACTAAGGAAAATATTTTATATAAATAATTTACAATATCATATAAAATACGGAAATATTCAAATATTTTGAAGAGCTCATAGACCTTACTTTGTTATTTGAATTATTAAATAACTTTTGAATTTTATTTTGTTAAAATAAGAATTTATAAGTATATTTGAAATCACCAAATGAAATCTAAAAAGTTGCAAATGAAAATCTAACTTTATAATTAGAACTTAAAAGTTTATTTAGATAAATTAAAAAAATATAAAATAAAAGTAGGGACTTAAAGAAAAACAATATTAAACTTTACATTACATATGAACTATCCAAATAAAATATCATTGTTCCTTTTATTATATATTTCATGGATAATTTAAATTATTTATGGTTAGACTTTAAAAATTATTTTATGAATTAAAAAATCTATATATATATACATATAAGCCACGGTAGGATAATTCTGTAAGTAACACTTTCTAGCCTAAAATTTCAGACTGTGACTGATAAGTTGTTGTCACATTTGGTAAGAATCAAAATTAATTTTGCTTTCTAAAGTTGCAAATATCTTTTTTCTTTTCTAATATATTTATTATGTACACTATATCAAATTAATCATCTTTTGATGATATTCAATTTGACATCCATATGATTATATATATATATATATATATATATATAACTATAAGATATTTTATTTAAAATATTATATTATTTGTTCCTTGATTATTTGAGTAAGATTTCAGTATTTATTGTAGGTTGCAAAACAAATATAGTATTGATTCGGAATAAAATTAAAAATCATTCAAATAATTCTCTTTTACAAATTATATTACTTTATTATTTCATTAAATCACAACTAATCAGTTTGATTTATTTGGCTTGAATTGTCTCAAATTGAGAGAAAAATCATTGTATATATAATTGAACACATACTGTATCGAATTAAAAGCGGTAGTTAATATTTGATTTATAATCATCTTATTAAATTATTAAATTTGCTAACGTTTATTTGTTATAATAATTATTTTTGTTGATAAATCACAAAACAACTATGACTTATATATATAGTAATTAATCTTAAAAAATATTACTTTTTTATATTTTACATATATTAATGTTACTTTTTTATAAATAATTACACTTTGCAACTTAAACTATGCTATTGTACAAGTTGCAAATAAACTTCTTTTAATAAGCAAAATTAACCAACTTAAACTATATATATTTTTTAGACTTTGTCATCTAAACAATACTTGGTCACATTAACCAATCTCAATTATGTCTTTTTTTCCACATTTTGCAACCTAAGCAATTTTTTTACATTAACTAATGTGTATCTTTAGATGAATCTACTATTTACAATATAAACGTATAATTTAATTGAAACTTCTCAACATATATATGAAAGTATTAAAAAACATTGAAGAACTCATATGTTTTATTTTGTCATTCGGACTATTGAAAAGACAAAAGATGTTTTATTTTGTTATTCCAACTATTGAATAACTTTTGAATCTTATTTTGTTATTTTTTTATTTTGTCATTCTTTGTATATCTGAAATACCAAGTAAGGTATTAAAACTTGCAACTAAGATTTTTTAAAAGTAAATAGTTATAATTAGAATTTAAAACTTTATTTAGATAAATTTAAATATTTAAAGTAAAATGAAAAAACAAAAGAAAAATAATTTTCTTATAACATTATTCAGTTTATTTTATTTAATAATATGAGTTGATAGTTAGATATTTATGTTTGTTTTACCATTCGTAATTAATTAAGCTATCATTCATATAGGTGAAGAATGAAATAAATACACTAAATGTGTGTTTGGATTTCAAAGATAAGAAATGAACATTTTGAAAAAGATTTTTTTTATATTTAATATTTATCTTAATATTAATTTATATATATATAATATACCTATATATAAAGTGAGTTATATTAGATTCATGTATAACATGCGAGAAACTTATATTCACATTACTTATAATTTTAGTTATGTTTTATTCTAACATTTAAAAAAAATATTTCATTAGGATAAAACGATCACATATTTAAATATTAGATTATATCATATTTAGTTTAGGTTAAAATCATTACTTTTTAAATAAACTTCCGTGCATCACACGGGAATAGTACTAGTAATCACAATGGTATAAGAACATGAGTTTCTTGCATTCAGAAAAACAAAAATCCATAGAGCTTGAACTTAGACGAATTCGGGATTTATTAATGGGATGAATTGATACATTAAAAATTTGTTATTGTTCAATGAAGTTGGAACTTACTGCAAACTTCAAAAGAAAAAAAAAAAAAAATATATATATATATATATATATATATATATATATTAGTAACAAATTAAGTCTAGAAAATATCTTTTTTAATACATAAAGTAATTAACAAATAAGTTTGAAAAGAGATTATATTATTATGATTTTAAGTATGAATTGTTTATTTATATTTTTGTCAGAGACTAGAGTGTAGATAATAAAATTATATGGGGTGGTTCGAGTGGACTTAGTTAAAATTTGGAGTAGTAAATAATGAAAATAATAAAATTATATATTCGAAATTTAAAGTTCTATAAATTTTGCATTGGGTTGAAGTCCGATATAAGTCAAATGTAAATCTGCCCGTGCTTGGAATGTGCTTTACTTTTTTTGTATTTTTTCTGGGGTCTGGTCTATAATTAGATCTACTATAAAAATATAATTTTTTTTTTGCTCAATTAAGAAATAAAAAGAGTTATAGGTTTTGCTCTTAATTTTATTTATTCTAAGCTTGTTCTACTTATTTTGCATTTTCCTAAAGGAGTGTACTGAATTAGCAAAAGAATTGAACAAAAACTAAGTTTTCATGAATGTTTACAATATGAAAATGGGTTAATTGCAGCAATCACACCAAATTATCAGCGTTTTTACATATAAATTACTAACTTTTGTATTGCATCGATACATATAAACTATACGAGTTTTGCAGATAAACCACCAAACTTATTTTTCGATCATTTTTTGTCGGAAATACACACACGTGATTTGCGCGTGATAAATTTTTAATGGTTTTTTTTGAACAAACAACCTTTTTAGTATGCTAAAAGTGTAGAATTTTTTCACACCTTTCTTTTCCATAACAATTTCTTTGAATAATCAATAGTTTTCTCTCCTGATATCTAGAACCTCCATTGTTGAAGATGAGTGACTCCTCTACCTACTAAAAATCGTGTTTGGACAAAAAAAAAGCACTTAATAATTTATAACGCACAAGTTACATGTGAAACTCCAGCGAAAAATGAGTGGAAAATAAGCTTGGTGTTGTATATGTCAAAATCCTTATAGTATATATCTATAAGTGCCAAAAAAAAAAAGTCTAATGTGATTACTATAATTAATCCTGGAAAAACGTTGATATTTTAATGTGATTAGTGTAATTAATCCTGGAAAATTAAAAAGAACAAAGCGGAACATGAAAAAGTACAAGTTAACTTTGGCAACTATATTATTCTTGTAGATTTACTTTATATATTTACACCCATACTTTACATTATTTTAACTGAACGGCTAATTCATATTATTTTAATCATACTTGTGTGCAGCTAAGTGCAGATGTATAGGGGCAAGGGGGCACCGGGTCCCTAGCCCTGTAAAAATGTACTATTATATATGTGTATTTTTCGATTTTAATACAATTTAATTAAATAAATAATTTTATAATTTAACTAGAATAATTATTTAATAATAATAAATTGATGTATTATTAACCCTATTATGTATCAATAATATAGATAAAGATATAGAAAATGGAAAGAATATAGAAATATTATATCTTAATTGTTATTATTGTTCTTTTTTTGTAATTGAATCAAGTCATTGATCTTACCAAAATTGTGTACTTTCTAATCTTATTTATAAAGTTGAATATTGTTGATACTCATGAATATATTTAGGGTGGTTGCAACAATGAACCTAGAAAAGCAGGTTCAACTTCGCCACCTCAGCGCCACCTCAAAAGTTAAAAATTACCAACTTCTACTACCTTATCTCTACAACAATGAACCTAGAATATTTCTAAAAAAAGTGTCTAAAAAAGATTTACCTCATGAGATGAACCCCTAGATCTGCTTATAAATGGGCTCACTTTGGTAGCCTTCCCTTTTAAACTGTCTAAAAAAAATATTTATCCAATATTTTAAGTTTAGAGGTTACCAGAATTTGTCCCATATTTGGCCACATAACCATAGAGCAGTAAAAAGATTTACCTCATGAGATGAACCCCTAGATCTGCTTATAAATGGGCTCCCTCGAGTAAATTTCTGGATCCGTGACTGTTTGTATATGCATTTTTTATTTTATTTTTGTTCTTATATGAAAAATGTAAGATGTTTTAGTTGTCGGCAGACTTAGAATTGCCGCCAAAATAACGACAGATATGAAGTAGTGGCATTTTTACGCATGCACCCATGATCCGTAACGTAGATAAAACACTTGAAACTAGTTCATCTTTAATCATGGTGGCCAATAGACTATCCAAACAAAAATGTTAAATCAATTAAAGGAAGAAATGAGACATGATAGTAGAAAGTGGTTGTTATAATGGAACAACACATACCACTTACCACGTAAAGATGTTTGTTTCATATGAACGTTTTACATGCATTCAGTTTCATGTTCAAGGACCCAGGCCCCTCCCAGGTAAAGTACCCAAATTTCCTTTTCTTTTCAGTTATTTATTGAATTTTGTACGTTAGGGTGTTTCTGAGATCTTTTTATGTTGCTCTCCGATTTTTGTGGATCTTGTATTTGATGATTTTACGAACCCTCTACTACATAATCATCTTATATTATGGGACGTCGTGGGATCATTTATTTCTTAAGTTATCTTGAATTGCGGTCATCTTCTTCTATTAATAGACATTTGGTAAATTAACAAATGTGTCCTCGCGGCGATCATCCAATAATAATGTGGGAGGAGATATAAGATGGTTATGTAGAAGAGGATCCGAACTTGTTCAGATGACAATAATATACTTCCTCCGATCACAAAAGAAAGTCATTTAAGAAAATATAATTTTTTCACAAACAAGTCATTCTAGCTAATTCTCTCTATATCATCCAATACATTACCTAAATTATGTGTTCTCTCCGTTGGTAAATGATTATCCTCCCTCTTTTATGGAGAGAAAAATAGAATCTATATGTTTGGTTAGGGTTGGCCCAACCTCTCATCAGTTTGGCCAACCCAACTTCATGTTTCTTTGGACTAGTTTGGCCAGACCGGGGTATTAGGGTTTGGTGGGGGGACATCAATCACAAATCCAAACACTATTTTAAAAATTCTCCCAATCATTAATAGCTACCTCTTACACATATCACATCACATTTTACAATTAATAATTAAATTTCACACTCCAACCACAACCCCAGCCACCCAACCAAACATCATTCTCTAACACCCCCAGCCACTAACTCCAACCACTTCCCCCAACCCAGCCACCTCAACCCCAACCGAACATTGCCTATGATTATAAAAATGGATTTTCTAAGGGCATAATGGACTGGAATGATCCATCCGAAAGTGGTATGGTTCATCCGTAAACAATTTCACTATAGGGAGATAATGTTCATCCACCCACGTTCCCCTATAAAGCTATTTCACATCAATATCATTTATTTTCAATCAACTTCAACTTCTATCAATCAATCACAATTCCCAATATACTTTTTAATTATTCCCCAATCAACCAATAATTACCCACATCACATATCACAATATTTTAATACTATCAACCACCCTAAAACATACTAATGTGTTATCTATAGTACACATCCTACCATACACATACCTCAAATAAAAATACGTTTTCATTATTTAAGTAAATGTATCATTCGAGAATGTACCACAACCGATGAGACGCGTTCCATTATATTGCAGGACAAGTATCCCAAGGATGTTTTTATCCATCACATAGAAGTCTAAAACAACTTCTTTTATGTTTTTTAAATTTTGGGAGCATGAGTTTGTTTGAATAAAATAGGAAATCCTATTTTACGCCTAGGTTCTGAATTAGTTACGATAGGGACAATTGTACCGATTATAGTATGATTTTGCAAGATACGTCTGTTGAGTTTTTTAGTTGCCAGTTTTTAAACTCAACGACTTGACTGCTATTATAGGAACTTATTACTAAGAATAGTTAATTGCATTTAATCATGACAAGTCGATTAGCTGGACGTTATTGATTAAAAAAAAAAAAACAGTACAGAAAAGATGAAGGAATAGATAGTACTCTTGAAGATTGAATTATATACCATTTTGACGATGAATTTTAATTATAACAAAGTTCGGGACAGAGCATTCATATTCATTCTCATTTACAATAAACTTTGTTGTAAATTCTACAACGAATTCAATGACCTCAACTGCTTACTAGGCCTTAATTTTTGCCCCACTAACCTGTAATAACTTCTACGACTTTGATGATCGATGATCTCATTCAATTATGAATTTATCAATATGACAAACTTAAATATATTATCTTAAACTAAGAGCGGTCGATAGGGAAAACCTTTAATCAGTGTTTTTAAATTTACTGAATATATTAATAAATAGTGGGAAATTGTGGAGAAATTATTAATTGCCCAGATAGAAAGGGAAGATAGATGAGAAAATTAGTGGTTCGACGTGTATTTCACAACGATCACATCAGAAGTATTCTGACTCCATTTTGATGTTAAACATATGGATTACTCCCACGCACCTCAAATAATTTTTCATTTTAATATAACAATTTTATCTAGAAATTATGTTCTTTTAAGAATTCAAATATAATTTTGACTAATCTTTTTATATTACGTATTACTTATATTATAAATGAGTTGTGGAAATTCTCTCAAACAAATACGTCATGAAAATGCAAAAAAAAAAAATATTTTTAATAAAATAGAGAAATACACTATTTCATAAAAAAAATGGTAGAACATCTTGTAATCATGTCAATTGATCAAGGGTTAATTTCCACCAACCTTATTCAACCAAAAATTGTACTAAATAATAAAATCTAACTTAAATAAAGGAATATGTTTTTTATTTAATGAGATTTCTTAATTTGTGTGAATTTCTAAACGACCACTATTCTAGGAATGATGGAGTAAATTATTGTTTATGACCATGTTTGTTTCATAATTGCATTAAATAATATTATCTCCGTCTCCACTTATTTTGCACATTTTTTCCTTTCGATCGTCGCACATAATTTTACACACTCATAAAAAGATACTTCCCCCACAATCTTCACCTTTAAAATCTCAACCCTCAATTTCCACCTTTAAAAAATAATAAATAATAAAAGCAAAAATTTATTTTTTTTCTTAACATCCGTGCCAATCAACTATGCAAAATAAACCGGGACAGAGGAAGTACATAATTCATAATACATTTTGGGCCTATTTGTTTATGACTGTGGGTGCTTGAAGTACTGTAAACTGTGGAGAATAAAGTAGAATTTTTAGGTTGGGGGTAAATAAATGAGTGTTTGTTTATGTTGGTTGGGAGATTGGGTTGGAGTTGGTTTATATTATAAAAGGTGATAAATGTGATTTGATGTGTGTAAGAGATAGTTAATGAATGATTGGTTATTGATTAAATTTGTATTGGGAATTAAGTTTGATTGATAATGTATAAGAGTTTGTTAAAAACTTGATTGATTATTGAATAAAGGTGTATTGGAAATTGGATTTGATTTATGAAGTGTGTAAGAGGTACTTAAAGAATGATGATTATTGATTAAAGTTGTATTGAAAATTAAGTTTAATTAATGATGTGTGTAAGAGGGTTGGAGACAATATATTCTCTCAAATTCATAAACAAATAGATGTTGAGTTGGACACAAAACGAATTCACCCAACCATAAACAAACATTTGATTGGTTTTAAACTATAATTTAATAAAGAAAAACTTGAAAGTAGAAATCATAACAGATTTGTTACGGCCCATGCGTAAATGTTATGAATTGTTCGAGTGAAAGGCATTTGAGAGAGTGTCTTTTAGCTCCTTTTGTTGACAGCGACATTATTTTAGTTATTACAAATAAATTAAAAAGGATCTTTTTTGTGATGGAAAAAGGAAAAGAATTATACAGCAAAATATAGAAAAATGGTGGGAACAGCTAGCGGTCCCAGTTTGAAATCAATGATACGAGACTGTTGTGGAATAAAAACAGAGAAACACTCCTTCACTTTCACCAGAGACCCTCTCTCTCCCCCACACTGTTATGCTACCATGCATAAAATGCCCGCCATATCACGCCAAATGTTTATCTTCTAGAAATCAACATCTCTACTCAATCATTTCCCCCTGTACTCAAATCCTCGAGCCCTGTGTGTGTGTGATCGATAAACAGGACATTGCTTGTCCCAAAATTACCGATACCGATAATTTTGGGCGGCAGCGGAGCATTATGGATGTACGGCAGCAGGAGGCGGATGCGTCCAGCCGCAACGGCGGCGACGAGGAGGAGCGGCGCTGGGCAGCAATTGAGCGGCTTCCGACGTACGACAGACTGAGTAAGAGTGTACTGAAGCAGGTGCTTGAAGATGGAACTGCGAAAGCGTTTGAAATTGACGTAAAAAAGCTTGGAATTGAAGAGAGGAGGCATTTGATTGCCAGAATTCTGAATGCTGTTGAGGAGGACAACGAGAGGTTTCTCGGAAGGCTAAGGCGGCGAACTGACAGGTGATCGTAGTTCAGAATTTTCGTAATTCAGTGTGTGATTTGATTAGGTTTTAATGGTGGTTTCTATCAGGGTGGGGATTGAGATGCCGAAAATTGAAATAAGGTATGAACGTTTGGCGGTGGAAGGAGATGTGCATGTCGGAAGCAGAGCCCTGCCTACGTTGATCAATGCTACCATGAATGCAATCGAGGTTTTTCTTATCTCTAACTCTCGGAATTTAGATCATGAATATGAAGTTTATCACCTTGTTAAAGATTGTTAACAATTTCTTTTGTAATCTTTAATGCTATATGAACTCATCGTGAAATTTAGAGTTGGTCAAATTCGATCAACTGAAATGCATATAATTTTTGTGTTTTTAAAAACCTTATTTAAGTAACTTTATTACTTAAAAGAGCTTTTGCTTTACCAATGAATCAACAATTTAGTGTTCCACTAAATTAAATAATTATACTCATCAATTCAATATTATAAAAGATAAAGTGTCTCTAATCCGTTGATGCTGAAGTCCAAGACGATCCAATATCCATGCATCTTATTTCGCCAAAGAGAAAACGTAAAATAACCACAATACTTTAAAACTTTTTGCTGCGAAGAATAACCTCTAGAAGATAATTAGATTCAATTATATATAAACAAGGTTAATAGTATGTTCTGGTATGTAAATTTTATTTGTAATTTTATTTGATTATTAATTTATACTTCATTCGAACCATGTAGCAAATAAGATAAAATTGTAAAACTATGATACTAAAGATTTGACGTTAAATAGCTAAGCTGGTAATTTATGAGGCTACGTTTTAGCTTATTCCAATTTAGGAATTAGGACAAATTCAGCCGAATATTTAATTCTCAAGTTACATTGTACGTGTGAACATTATAAAGAAATGAAAAAAAATAAATTTGATTTTCCAGTTGCTGATCTATATTTTGGGGGGCTAATTGATAACAGAGCATTATGGGACTAACAAAGCTCATTCCTTCCAAGAAGAAAAGGATACAAATACTTAAAGATGCCAATGGAATTATCAAACCATCCAGGTTCTCTCTCTGTTTATTATTTAACTGTTTGAAGACATTTTTCTTACAATTTTGTAATTAAGTTAGTTGATTTTCAGGATGACTCTTCTGTTGGGTCCTCCTGGTTCAGGGAAAACAACATTCTTACTTTCTCTTGCTGGGAAACTTGATCACAGTTTAAGGGTATGTTTCCATTTTCTTTTACCATTACAGTTTTCTAGCTCATGATAAGAAGTTCTATACAGAAATCTGGGAAGATAACTTATTGCGGGCATGAACTTAGCGAATTTGTTCCTCAAAGAACATGTGCTTATATCAGCCAACACGATCTTCATCATGGGGAGATGACAGTGAGAGAGACTCTGGATTTCTCTGGTCGTTGTTTGGGTGTTGGCTCGCGATATGTAATGTTAGCAGAACTTTCAAGGCGTGAGAAAGAAGCTGGGATTAAACCTGATCCAGAGATTGATGCTTTCATGAAAGCCACTTCAGTCTCGGGCCAAAAAACCAGTTTGGTCACAGATTATATGCTCAAGGTTGATCTTTGAAGAACTGATTCTTGTTTCTTTAGACATTCTTTGCTACATGTGTGGAATTATGACAAAAAACTAACTCTGTGTAACTTCAATGACAGTTACTTGGTCTGGATATATGCTCGGATATTATCGTTGGCAATGAGATGAGCAGGGGTATTTCAGGAGGACAAAAAAAACGTGTGACTGCTGGTATGTTTATACAGCCTACAGTTGTTTCATTTTGTTCATTTCAAATGGTAATTGAACCTTGTTCTAGAAAGTTACCAAGGTTGATGCAGGTTCATTATTTATTTGTTTTTTGGCTGATTCTAACGGAATTATTGTTTGAACTATAGGCGAAATGTTGGTTGGGCCGGCGAAAGCTCTATTCATGGATGAAATATCAAATGGATTAGACAGCTCCACCACTTTTCAGATTGTCGAGTACATGAGACAAATTGTCCATATAATGGATGTAACCATGATCATATCATTGCTGCAACCAGCCCCCGAGATCTATAATCTTTTTGATGACATTATCCTATTATCAGAAGGTCAAGTCGTCTATCATGGCCCGCGAGAGAATATCCTCGAGTTCTTTGAGTTTATGGGCTTCAAATGCCCTGAACGGAAAGGAGTTGCTGATTTCCTCCAAGAAGTGACATCAGTGAAGGACCAAGAGCAGTATTGGTACGAGAAAGAACAGCCTTACAGATATATCTCACCTTCGAAATTCTCAGAAGCCTTCAAGTCTTTCCACATAGGGCAGAAGCTTACTGAAGAGCTTAGAGTTCCTTATGATATATCTAAAGCCCACCCTGCAGCTTTGGTGAAAGAAAAGTATGGCATATCCAAATGGGAACTATTCTATGCATGCTTCTCTAGGGAATGCTTGTTAATGAAGCGGAACTCTTTCGTTTTCATATTCAAGATTGCACAAATTACAATTATGGCCATTGTAACATTCACAGTGTTTTTTAGAACAGAGATGCCTTATGGACATTTAACAGATGGAGGGAAGTATTTTGGTGCACTTTTCTTTGGTCTTACATATGTGATGTTCAATGGGATGGCTGAACTTGGAATGATCGCCATGAGATTGCCAGTCTTCTACAAACAAAGGGATTTCTTTTTCTATCCACCTTGGGCTTTTGCTTTGCCCATTTGGATATTAAGAATCTCCATATCTATCATAGAATCTTCAATATGGATCCTTCTTACATACTACACAATTGGGTTTGCTCCTAGTGCTGGAAGGTAAAACATTCAAATGCTTGTTTTTCCTGGTTGAAATGTCACATGTTTACATAACTGGACTAACCTAGCATTTTCAATGAGTTCTTTCTTGTATTGGTTCGCCGATCCAGTTGAATGCTTACACTTTAAATCTTTATACTCTAGGTTCTTCCGGCAACTCTTGACATTCTTCAGCGTATCTGAGATGGCCCTTGCTTTGTTTCGTTTCCTTGCTGCAGTGGGAAGAACTCCAGCTATTGCGATCACAATAGGGAACAGTACTATGCTTTTGATGTTCATTCTTGGCGGATTTATAGTTTCTAAAGGTAAACATGTTCTATGCAACATTTTTAAATGATATATGAACTTATGGGATGTCTTTTAGTTATATATGATTAGTCTTTAAGAAGTACGATATGCATTCTGATATAATCTTGATATATTCATTCCCTCCGATGATTGCAGATGACCTGGAGCCATGGTTAAAATGGGCCTATTACATTTCTCCCTCGAGTTATGGCCAGAATGCTATCGTCATGAATGAATTTCTTGACAAAAGATGGAGCACGGTAAGTTTCTCACACCTTCTATTCACTTTTCAATTAGTGTGGTATCAATTTAGTTATCTCTTATGCTTGTATCTTTAATGTTGCAGCCTAATACAGATCTCCGATTTAATCAATCTACTGTTGGAGAAGTCCTCCTCCATTCAAGGGGCTTCTATACAGAGGACCATTGGTTTTGGATTTGTATTTTTGCACTCATAGGATTTTCAGTTCTCTTCAATGTTTTGTTCATTGCAGCCCTGACTTTCTTAAATCGTAAGCCATACTTCATCAGTTCCATATTTTATCTCTTTGAAATGAATACATATGTTTATGCACAATGGCTATTGTCAGCTTTTGGCGATTCAAAAACGCTAACAGTGGATGATGATGACAACAAAAAGAAGAAAACTTATGGACTAAATGTACAAGGGTTATCTGAAGGTACTAGTCCTTTTGATGTCATTCACTTTGATTTTTGTTATTTTTTCTTTCATTTCTGTACTCAAGGAAATGGAACTTAATTACTTAGTTTTTCTTTTCTGCCCTTTTATATGGATGATCCGCTTGCTAAATCTATTTCTTCATTCATTTCGTCACCATATTGAGCTAGGATCAAGACTACATAAATATGTCAAAATATTTTACAAGAATTTATATGCTTAATAAAAGTAAAGAGCATTTTCATGTTCTAAGTAAACTATGAAACATAAGTGAAGCTTTTTAGAGATGTCATCTGCATTCTTTATTCCTTCTCTATTTTATCATTCAATATATGAAGTTTTTCTGTTCGAACTATGTATTGTAGTTTTTCATGAACACTTGCGTACAGGTGTGAATAACTCGAAGCAAACCAGTTCAGGTGGAAATATTGGCATTGTTGATCATACAACTAAAAAAGGAACGCGTTTATCCTTTCAGCCTCTGTCCCTTGTGTTCGATCATATAAATTACTATGTGGATATGCCGGCAGTAAGTAGCTTCTTTTAGCTTTTCTGTCATACACTTGGGAATTCTTATCTTGATCACTAATGATAACTAAGTCTAGAAATCATTAATACCTATAAAGGAAATGAAACAAGGGAATGAAATGTTGTGAATTAGAGAAGTTTTTAATTCGTATTTGAACTTTGCGAGTGTTTACCAGGAAATGAAAGCTCAAGGTGTTGAAGGTGACCATCTCCAACTTCTACATGATGTAAGTGGAGCATTTCGGCCTGGCGTTCTAACAGCACTTGTTGGCGTTAGTGGTGCTGGAAAGACAACCTTAATGGATGTCTTAGCTGGTAGAAAGACAGGTGGGCACATCGAGGGAACTATTAACATTTCAGGTTACCCAAAGAACCAATCAACATTTGCACGAATTAGTGGGTACAGCGAACAGAACGATATCCATTCGCCCAATGTCACCGTTTATGAATCCGTGTTGTACTCTGCCTGGTTACGCCTTCCTGCTGAAGTAAAAAAAGACACCAGAAAGGTTGTCTTTTTTTCCCCTTCTTTAAACCAGATTAATTTTTATCTTTTCTTTTTTCACATCTATATCTTTGTTTATGGTCATGACTATAGATGTTTGTTGAAGAAGTTATGGAGTTGGTAGAACTTAACCCCATAAGAAACTCCATAGTTGGGCTACCTGGAGTTTATGGTCTTTCGACTGAACAAAGGAAGAGACTAACGATTGCTGTTGAATTAGTGTCCAACCCTTCCATTATCTTCATGGATGAACCAACTTCTGGTCTTGATGCAAGATCTGCTGCTATTGTAATGCGTACCGTGAGAAATACAGTGGATACAGGAAGAACTGTCGTATGCACAATACACCAACCAAGCATAGATTTATTTGAAGCTTTTGATGAAGTATGATGAACCAAAGTCTTATTTTGCTTGTTTTAATTATAAACTACTTGCTGGTGTAGCTAATAATCTACAATTGGTGTAGTTACTTTTGATGAAGAGAGGAGGGCGGGTCATTTATGCGGGACCACTTGGTCGAAACTCTCACAAGCTGATTGAATATTTTGAGGTAAGCTCCGATCAAGATATCTATTATTAATTTGTATATTAATTTCATTCATACTCAGTTTCATCATTCATATGGCAGGTTATTCCTGGGGTTCCTAAGATTAAAGATGGGTACAATCCAGCTACGTGGATGTTAGATATCAGCACACCATCAACTGAGAGTCAACTTGGAGTTGATTTTGCAGATATTTATGCCAAATCATCCCTTTATCAGTGAGTAGTAAAGATCTTGAAGCTTGAATAATACTTTTTAAACTTTTTCTTTATTTTTTTCTTATTCTCTTTATGTAGGAGAAATCAAGAACTTATAAAAGAAGCCAGTATACCTCCACCGGGTTCCAAAGACCTCTATTTTTCTACGAAGTACTCACAACCGTTTCTTGAGCAGTGCAAGGCTTGTTTCTGGAAGCAGTATTGGTCTTACTGGAGGAATCCACAATATAATGCAGTTCGAATATTCACAACGATTGGAAATGCTCTAATATTTGGCTTGATTTTCTGGCAAAAGGGACAGAAGACGTAAGTCTAACTAATCTATGTACCAGTTGTGACTTCATTATACGATGCTAATGTAGTTCACTTGATTGATTACGTTTATATTCTCTCTTTGTTGACAGTGAGAAACAACAAGATCTACTTAATATTTTGGGGGCTCTCTATGCTGCTGTTCTCTTCCTCGCAGGCACCAACTTTGCATCCGTACAAATTGTTGTCTCGATAGAGAGAACAGTGTTCTACCGAGAAAGAGGAGCTGGAATGTATTCAGCATTGCCTTACGCATTCGCTCAGGTATCGTTATCTATTTGAATCCCTTAATTATAATCATTACTACTTAACAACAGTAATGATTGTTTTAATTCTCTGCAGGTGACCACAGAGACAATCTATGTTGCAGTTCAAACTATGATCTTCACTCTTATCGTTTATTCCATGATTGGATTCGAGTGCACCATTGCCAAGTTCATCCACTTCTACTACTTCACTTTCACGTGTTTCATTTACTACACCGTGTATGGGATGATGTTCATCGCCCTCACACCGGATTATCAACTTGGTTTCGTTGTGTCTAATTTCTTCCTCAGCTTTTGGAGCTTGTTCTCTGGTTTCCTCCTTCCTCGGATGGTAAGTCAAAGATATTTGGAAAAAATCCTAATTCAGTTAAAAAATTTGTCCATTTGTTGTCTTGTTAGAATCTACATCTTCTAATTCATCCTATATGTAGGAAAATTTGGAAAATGTGGATTCTAAAAGACTGAAACCAACAAGGCCTTGCTGGATCAAATATGAAAATTAGGGAAAATTTCAATTTGCCATCTAAACTTTACAGGGTTTATACTTTATAATACAAACTTTTTTCTTTTCTTTTTTTTTTTTTTTTCTTTCTTTTTTTTTTTTTTTTTTTTTTTTTTTTTTTTGCAATTTACCATATGAACTTGCAAGTTGCAATAATTATCTTAAAGAATTTCAGCCATTGATTGATATACACATACATATTCCACTATGAACGACCGAGATTTCTTCTAAATATCAATTTGCAACAAATTGTAAATTGAGATGTTAAAAATTGTAACAATGAAAAGTTTATATAGAGAAGTGCAAAACACGAAATGTTAAGATAACGATACCCTTCTATCTATGTGTCTACACTCTCTCTCTCTGTCTCACCCACAGGCACGTTTTTTTTCAGCAAATTCCGATATGGTGGAGGTGGTATTACTGGTGCTCTCCTGTAGCTTGGACAATATATGGGATTGTGACCTCTCAATATGGTGATTTGAACTCTCCAGTAGAGGTACCTGGACTTGATTTTATGACAGTGAAGGAATACCTAAAGCAGAATTTGGGTTATGACTATGATTTCCTTCCTATTGTTGGGATCATGCATTTACTTTTCATCATACTCTTTACCTTAATCTTTGCCTTTGGAATTAAGTTTATAAACTTCCAAAAGAGATGATGTCATTCAATTACTAATATTTCTTTTTATGGTTTAGTATAAATGTATAATGGCGCTAAAAGGATTGTTTGGCATATATTCGTCTTATATATTGACTTTTTAGTGTATTAGCAATACGTACGTGCGATGTACGTGTTTACAACTTTTTATTATTACTTAATAAAAAAGTAATTTGAACTAAAATAATTATACATGATGATCATTATAATATATATACACAATTTCGTAGATTATCCAATATAATAAAAAATAATTCATTGAACAAACATAATTTTAAATCAACCTAAAAGAATCACAAAAGAGAAATAGAAAAGTTAAATAACCTTATCCTTAAAAAATGACATACCATGATATAAAATATTTAATCTTACAAAATTTTCTTTTGTATATGTAAAGTTTGATTTAATCTAACTATTGTTTATTTTTATTATACACGGACTTGACCATCATTAATATATCTTAAATAAAGTTATACAATGATTGAAAAATCATATACGTTATAATGAGGCATATATTTTTATGTTTTGCATCAAATAACTGACATTTGAGGAAAATTACATGTTTAATTGTCTCATTACATCATCAACTGACATCCATAAGTTCATTATTTGTTATATATACACAAAATATTAGGTCTAACATACTTTATCTATAATTTCTCTAATCAATAATTTCGATTTCAACATACATTTGCACATGAAATTCTTTACATATTTTAATGTGGAAAAACTTCCAGCAACTTTGTATAAAGTCCAACATCCAACTTTTGTTATGAAAAATCTTTTCTATACTTTTTATTATTATTAACTATAACCCTCTTTAATATAATTTACTTATCAATTTAAGATTGCTTATTTCAATTTTCCTTAATTATTTTCTCAGTTCAACATCGAAATTTAAAAATTATGAATGATTTATTTTTATGGAAGGTCGACTATATACATAGTCTCTCACAATCTTCAATCAAGACACATACTACAATTTATATAAAATATAAAACTAATTTGTTATGTCTTTAATTTTTTATTTAGTTATAAACTCCTAATTTTTCAAACATTATACATCCATTTAAAAGTCTTATATATACATGTTTAAATCACGCATTCTGATTTTATTTATCTTGTTTTATTTTTATTTAGATTATACAATACTTTATACAACGTAATTATTATTCAATTTTTACTAGTCTATACTTAAGTTAATATTAGCATTCACATTTTACTGTCTTTATTTCTCTACATATTTTAATTTAATTATGTGATACTCATTTACATAGTACAAATTTTTAATCATTCACTTGGTACAACTTAGTTCATTATTTTATATAGTTCTTTTTTATTCTTTATCGTACCCTCTAATATTATATAGCATAGTTAATTCATTTATCAAGTTATTGCATATACTTAAAATATATGTATAATATTTTTATTGATTTAATAATTTGTGTAATGTTAGATCTTAAATATTTGTAAGAATTTGGTGCAACTATTCATGTCCACTATTTTTACGTTTATCATTTATTTATTTCTATTATTAGTATAATAAAATTTCACACCTCAAATTAAACTCCAATTATTATAAACCTTGTATTTTTTATGTCTTCAATTTTCTAACATAGTAGTTTATTGTTTGGTCTACCAAAATTACATCACCTATTAAAAGTATTACATTTGTGAAGGTGTATAAGGTATGTGATTAAAAATGATGTTCAACGCATAAATTTATTTGAATAAAATTAATCTATTTTATAGACTAATAGTATTTAAAATTTACACAATATTACTACTGATGCATTTATAGTTTTTATACTAGTACAGTACCCGTGAATATATTCACGGGTCTGTTTAATTTTTGTTTTATTTTTAGAAATACTTTTAATTTATGAATATATTTATGTTTCTAAAAGGGAGAAAACATTTAAAAATGAAACAATTATCAACGTAAATCATGACTTTTTTTAAATTTAAATGATTTAAAAATTATTTAATCTTACAATTGTGAGATATTACAATGATTCTCAACATGACACATGTTCATTTTGTTTGTCTTTTAGTATATAAAGAGTAAAGGATTATGTAAATTTTTCAAGATTAACATAGTGACGAAGATCTTTGCATATTGATATTGATATGTTCATTATGACATATTTGAGTTGTTTCGTAAATAAATTAATTTTTTATTTAAAGCCTTATATTTTCAGCTACTTGTGATAGTAGAAATAAGTTAAGTAGCAAATTTGAAATGTTTACATATAATTATGTATGAAATATACGATAATTGTTGTATAAATTATCTCTAAAAGAATTTAGAAAAAAAAAAACTCATTTGTTCATATTATTGCATCATCTAAAAATCAAGTAAACATAAGACGAATCGAATCTAATATATTTGACAATCATGATTATATAATTCGAAATTATATATAAATGACTAATAATCTTGAGCCGTTTTCATATATTTTCTTTTAGGCAAGACCCCAGTAGGCACTTCATTATTAATAATGTAAAATTCATCAATTTATGCTCATTAATTTGAAAAAGTTCATTCAAGTTTTTTTTTTTTTTTTTGAAGAATTTCATTGTATTATTTTTTTAATAATGTTTTTTATAATAACAAAAATGTAGTTTCACTTGAGTGACCAAATCTACAAATTTCCAATAAGTTTTATCAGTTGTTTTTTGCCATAAACGAATTTGAGGTGAATCGAGTCAAACATTCACGAAAAATAATACTCCCTCCGTCCCACCTTATCTTGCACACTTTCCTTAAATGGCCGTCCCACCTTATCTTGCACAGCCTAAAAAAGGAAAGTTATAATATAATCTCCACCCTCAAAATCTCCACTATCAATCTCTACCTTTAATTCACCTTTGAAAAGTCAACAAACAACCAAAAAGCAACTTTTCTTAATATCCGTGCCGACCCCCCCTGTGCAAGATAAGCCGGGACGGAGGGAGTAGTGAAGCAAAAAGAAGAGAAATCTCAATGGAAGTCATGTACAACGAAATTTTGTACAGTAAAATTAATAACTCACACGAAAATAATCCAATAAAAGAGATTAAAGTTCTGACTGGGAGAGATTACTCACGCAAAAAGTACTATTGAAAAAGTAGGAATTCTAATTAATTTCAACTTTAACAGTACAAAGTTTAAAAAAGAATATTGACTGACAATAGAAATTGGAATGAATAAATACTCATTTGACAATAAACCCTAAAGAATATGTTCCTGTAGAGGTATGCAGTGCATTTTAAATACTGGATATTCACGGCTCTATATCTATAACAACCCAATTTTCTGGACTATTTTTAAGTAATTATAAAGCCCCCAAAACAAGCCATGATATTTAATTTATTTAATTAAATACTATATTTTAAAATCAAGCCATTACGAAAATAGTAATTTAACATAATCATATATAATGTCACAATATTTTACGAAATAAAGTATATTAAAATCAATATTGAAAATATACAAAATATTTTAAAAACTTTAAGAATTTTGATGATAGTATTAAGTAATTGACAACGGAAAATATAATTTGTTCAAACCTGGCACATCTTAAACATCTCCTCAATCAAATTAACATTCTAGTATAAATCACTGATAATTTATTAAGTATCTAGAACATGAAAAACTTATTAAAATATTTCTCAATTATGACTCTAACACATCAATTCACCATAATAATTTTATCAAGTACTCAATTATAATTACGAACTATATAAATCACCTTAAACTCCTAGCATACCATAATTTCATAAGATCTCAACTACCACATACTACAAGTCCAAAACTTCACCATACTTTTGAAATAATGTAAATCCTAAATCATAAACACCATATTGCACACATTTAATTATTAAGTCCAAATAAAATTTATTTATAACTTTATACTACAATATGCTTTTCGGCTCCACCTCTGCTTCAATTGCTCATTCCATTTCTACCTGAGGTTCAATAATGGGTCGGGGTGAGCTTCCTTCAACTCGTAGGAGTCACAATTTATCACATCAATTATAAATACAAAGACGCATACAATGTAACAATTATCATAATGATGCGCTTGTATTGGTAAGACACATAGAGCTAACTTGTATTGGCAAGTAGCATACTGGTAATGGGCTAAACTTGTATTGGCAAGTAGCATAATTACAATGACCTAAACTTGTATTGGCAAGTAGCAAATTGAATAGTCACTTGTATTGACAAGTAACAACTTGAAGAATAAGTGCACATGTATACAGTCAAGTAAAAATAATTAAAGCGATAAACAATAAACCCCCACCTGGAAAATGAGATGATTGAAATGAAAATAATTGGATTAATCCGTAGTCTAGGCTCGAACTCTCGCTCCTTAAGTCCTACATTTAACCGTGGAAAATATTTTAAAACTATTGATACTAGATCACTATAAAAGTAAAAGAGGAAAATATAAAGAAATTTCTTAATAAATGAAAATAATAATAGTAATTAAAATAAGGAAAATTTGTTGGGCTTTTAAGAATATGGATGTGAAGTGGGGTAAATATGAAATTTGAGTAATATATATGGGTTTATAATGTTATTGGCTATAAAATAGAAATTTACAATTTCAATGAATCTCGCTTAGTTTCACAGGAAAATTGGCAATTTTAAAATTAATATATATATATATATATACACACATATATATATATGTGTGTTTATATATATATCGAAGTTGAGACTTGCATAAGATACGCTTGCGCATAGCATCTTCCTCTTTCCTTCATCGGATTCCTCCATTCCAATTCCGCCTTCATATTTGATATCAAATTATCGTTTTGTTCCTCCGATTTCTCCATTCCAAATCCACTTTCATATGCGAAATCAAATTACCCTTTCCTTTCTCACATTCCTCCATTTCAATTTGGCCTTCTTATACGAGATCAAATTATCATTTCCTTCCTCCAATTCCTCCATTTCAAATCCACTTCATATGCGAGATCAAATTATCCTTTCCTTCCTCTCATTCCTCTATTCCAATTCCGCCTTCATATGCGAGATCAAATTATTTTCTCCCCTTCTTCAGTTCTTTCACTCGCATCCACCCCATAGAACTCCATTGACAAAGGGAGAGAGGGTGGTGTGCGCGGCATCTGTGGCGGTTAGAAAATTGGAGTGTTGATCGAAAATAAGCACCCAATGAAAAGGGACGGTGTTGGAGTAAAATGTGTAGGCCTGAGATTAATTATTGAAATTGAGATTTGATTACTGGATTGTAGAAATTTTGGGTGAAATTTCGTTGGATTAGAACAGTAGAAGAAGAAGTGAAGAAAATTTAGGTTGCCAGGAAACTGAAATTAACGACGTAAAAATTGTTCCACAGTTTAAGGCTACATATTTATATATAATTTTCGTAGCGGTTTCTAATCTAGCTCCCACTGCCCATGATCACCTCCACTCCTTGACGCCACTCCTCTGACTCCACTCCTCCACACTCCACTCCTTCACGCTCACAAAACAGGAAAATATCCAGATTCTAAAATTCTATTGGTTCTATGTTCTATGTGGGCTCTACAGATTTTGGGCTAAAATTGAATCTATAATTATTGATTGAGCCTAAATATTGAGCCAATGATGCAAATGAATGAGATGATGTATATGAATGTGCTTATTTAAATTAAATAAATGGATTCTAAAAAACTAATTTAACTTAAAAATAAATAGTTGTTCAGAAATCAGATTTGAATATTATACTGGGCCAATATAAATCTGTTTGAGGGTCGGCCCAATTGAATGTAATGATGATAAAAATAAAATCATACAAAATAGTTTAATAAATAGACGAAAATTCTCGAGCGTTACAATATCACAGTGTTGAAGAACTCGGACTACTCGGCCGAGTAGTCGCTAGTCGATGGTTAACCGACCCGATTTTCTTAAAATCACACAAACTAGGCGCCTGAGCAAAATATCGCCGACTACTCGGCCGAGTCGGTGAAGTCGTTCCACTCGGCCTAGTCGGTTTCCCCTCCTTTTTGCGTTTTTTTTTTAATTACATATAGAATTAGGCTGAATAAACTACACAAAAAGGGGGAAACTTATAAAAAAGAAAATTAGGGATGAAAACCCTCCGTCGCTGCTACTTGTCGCTGCTCACCGCTGCACGCCGGAGTTGCTCGTCGCCAGAGCTGCACGTCTGGAAGCTGCCGCTACTGACCACTGCTCGCCGCTGCTCATTTTATTCTGCTCGTCGCTGGCCACCGCTGCACGTCTATCAGTCGCCACCACTGACCGCTGCTCGCCGCCAGTCCGTTGCTTGCCGTCTTCCGCCTCTAAGATAATACAAGCTTGACTTCCTATTTCCTTTCATAACTAGCCTTCCTTGCTTGTATACTGATATTATCCCTGCTTCTGACTTGAAACAATATCCTTTTGCCTCAAGAGTTCCTAGGCTTATTAGATTCCTTTTTAGCTCAGGTATATACCTTACATCAGTTAGGATTTCGATAGTTCCATCATGCATCTTTAACCTGATACTGCCACAACCCCTTACAGGTACCACTTCATCATTTCCTAACATTACAGATCCAAGGTCCTGATCTTTGAAATTTTCAAACCAATGCCTGTTAGGGCACATATGAAAACTGCACCCTGAGTCAAGGATCCACCTATTTTGGTCACTGGACTCTGATATATTCAAGATCTCTGCCTCCACTTGCTTTTCCACAATATCAACAGTATTCTTGTTTTGTTCCTTCCGAGACATTTTCCTTTTCCACTCATACCAGTCCTTCTTTAAGTGACCTGGCTTCTTGCATTGGAAACACTTCCTGGTCTCCTTATGATCTGCCTGTTTTCCCTTGCCTTGATGATTCTTGTTATTTATATCTTAAGTGTTGGGCTTCTTGAAATTCTGCCATTTGCCTTTCTTGATGATCAGACCTTCACCAGTGGATTGATGAACACCATCTGCATGTCTCTGAAGATCTTTAGTCTTCAATGCTGTCTGTACTTCATGGAGTGTGATGGTTTTCTCCCTTCCAAATAACATAGCATCTTTTAGGTGTTCATAGGATTTAGGCAGAGCATTTAGTAAGATGATGGCTTTGTCTTCATCCTCAAGTTTTACCCAAATATTCTCTAGATCATCTAGAGCTTTATTGAAATCATCCATCTGATCAGTGATGATTTTATCTTCTGCAAACTTATATGCATATACCTTTTGCTTTGTGTATAATCGGTTGGCTAGTGATTTGGTCAGGTATAGTTCATCCATTTTCTTCAATACTCCTTCAGCTGTGTCTTCTTTTGATACTTCACGAAGAACCTTATCAGAAAGGCTCAAGATCACAACACTATGAGCCTTTTCTATCATCTCATCTTTCTGTTGTTCTGAGGCCTTTTCTGGTAGGCCTTCTCTGCCCTTTAGGGCTCCTGCCAAACCTTGTTGAACCAACAAGGCCTTTAACTTCAATTTCTACAGGGCATAGTAATTTCTTCCACTGAACTTCTCTGCGTCAAGTTTGGTAGATGACATATTGAATTTTGGGGTTTGAAATTGGAAACCTCCCTTTGTTTCTTGCATTGAGATTTTCAAACAAACAAGTGATGTGCAGAAGGCAATATCTTCCTTCCCACAGACGGCGCCACTGTTATGTTTTTTCTCAACATGCAAGCCTCAACTTATGCAATTCTACACACTCAACCACACTTCACAGAATGCAGCAAAGGCAAGCAAGAAATCAAAGAAGAAAATTGTAACACAAGAAGTTTACATGGTTCGGTTTAATTAACGTACATCCACAGGAGAAAGAGGATTCACTATAATTCAGATTAAGATACAAACATACAAGATGAACTGATCAATCTCTTCAATGAAACAGCTCACTCTCCTTGTAAATCTCTCACCAAAATACAATGCACACACTCACAACTCTTGAGATGAAAACTTCTCTCTTTCTTGGTGTTACTTGAGATGATGTCTCTCACCAAAGATGATTCTCTTTGTTGTATGTGTTACTCTGTATATAACGGAAGAAGGAGGCGTATTTAACTGATAAGGAACAACTCAACAAACTAACAGAATAACAGAAAAAATAACCGTCGCATCACTTCTGCAAAAACCGTTAGACCTTGATTGGTGAATCTGAGTTTAACAAGCCATCAAACTCAGATCTCTGGCATAAAAGACTGGGACACACTGGGGTCCTGGCCTTGGACAAACTGACTCAGAAGGGATTAATTACAAGAACAAAGGAAGCTCACCCAGAAATGTGTGAAGAATGCATCCTTGGCAAGAGCAAGAGATCTCCATTCCCAACAGGTAAACACACCTCAAAGGATCTTTTAGAATATGTCCATTCTGATCTGTGGGGTCCCTCGAAGGAACAAACTATAGGTGGTGGCAGATATTTTCTATTTATAATTGATGATTACTCTAGAACGGTGTGGGTATATGTGTTAAAACACAAGTCAGACACCTTTGAGAAGTTCAAAGAGTGGTGTAATGAAGTAGAAGCTGAAAAGGGGTTGAAGGTGAAATGCCTAAGAACAGATAATGGTTTGGAATTTTTATCTGAGGAATTCATAAAGTTTTGTAAGGATAAGGGGGTGAAGAGACACAGAACAGTCCCAGCAACTCCACAACAAAATGGAGTTGCTGAGAGAATGAACAGAACATTATTAGAGAAAGTGAGGTGCATGCTAATAAGCTCCGGACTTCCAAAGAGGTTTTGGGGAGAAGCAGTGTCAACAGCAGCTTACCTAATAAATAAGCTGCCATCTTCAGCAATAGATTTTGAGATCCCTGACAGTCTATGGTCTGGAAATACACCAACTTATACAGATTTGAAAGTTTTTGGATGCCAGGCTTATGCTCATACAAAGCAGGACAAATTAGAGCCTAGAGCTCTTAAGTGTGTGATGTTAGGATATCCAAAGGGGGTAAAAGGGTACAGGTTGTGGTGTTATGAACCAGGAAATGGGAAAGTGGTCATCAGCAGAGATGTGACATTTTGTGAAGACAAAATGCCATTTCTGGACACAGAAGCAAACAAGGATAAGGTTGTTATTTCAAATTTTCAGTATGGTACAAGAGTGAAGGTGGAGCCTAATGATGAGGATTTTTTGGAATCTGCTCCAGGGGATACACCTAATACTGAAGAACGCAATGATCCAGTTGAGGATTTGCAAGGGTATCAACTTGCAAGGGACGGAGTTACAAGGCAAGTGAAACCTTCTACAAGGTATAGTGAAGATTTCCTTGTGGCTTATGCCTTGAATGTAGCTGAAGAATTAGATTGTCCAGAACCTAAGAACTACACAGAGGCAATTACTTTTAAGGAAAGTGATCATTGGATTCTAGCCATGAGGGAAGAGCTAGAGTCTCTTGAGAAAAATCAAACTTGGAAACTTGTTGAAAAACCCAAGTACCAAAAGCCTGTGAGTTGCAAATGGATTTTCAAGAGAAAACTTGAAGAAACTGACACTGAAAAAATAAGATACAAAGCAAGATTGGTTGCTAGAGGGTTAACTCAACAAGAAGGGATTTACTATAATGAAGTGTTCTCTCCAGTGGTAAAACATAGTTCAATAAGGCTCTTGTTATCCTTGGTAACTCAGTTTGATATGCATCTAGAGCAGCTAGATGTTAAAACAACTTTTCTGCATGGAAATCTAAAAGAAGTTATCTACATGAATCAACATGAGGGATATATGCTTCCAGAAAATGAGAACAAAGTCTGTCTGTTGAAGAAGTCTCTTTATGGGCTTAAGCAAAGTCCTAGACAGTGGTATATTAAATTTGATGAACACATGAAGGAAATTGGTTTTGAAAAATCAAAACATGACAGCTGTGTTTATATCAGGAAGCCCAAAGCCAAAGCAGTGTCTTATTTGCTGCTATATGTGGATGACATGCTTGTGCTAGCATGAGCAATTCAGAAGTCCAACAGGTCAAGAAAGATCTTCAAAGTGCTTTTGAAATGAAGATTCTGGGGAATGCTAGAAGGATACTTGGGATGGATATATTCAGGGACAGAAAGGAAGGTGTTCTTTGGCTAATTCAAAGAGATTATTCTGTGAAATTGTTACAGAAGTTCAATATGCATGAGTCAAGGGTTGTTTCTGTTCCACTAAGTCAGGATTTCAGGTTATCAGAGTCACAAAGACCAACAGATGATCAAGAGAAGTTTAAGATGAGTAGTGTGCCTTATGCAAATGCTGTGGGCAGCATAATGTACATTATGATTTGCACAAGACCAGACATTGCTCATGCTGTAAGTGTGGTAAGTAGGTTCATGGCAAATCCTGGAAGAAAGCATTGGGAAGCTCTCAAGTGGGTGCTAAGATATTTAAAGGGAACAGCTGGTTATGGACTGAAGTTTAAGAAGCTGGAAGATTCAGTGGGTGATACTGTAGAGGGGATTGTAGATTCTGACTATGCAGCAAATGTGAATTCAAGGAAGTCTCAAAGTGTGTATGTTTTCACTGTGTTTGGCACAGCTGTAATCTGGAAATCCTCCTTACAATCAGTGGTAGCATTGTCTACTACAGAGGCAGAATATATGGCTCTTACTGAAGCTGTGAAAGAAGCTCTGTGGTTAAGAGGGATTATAGCAGAGTTTGGGATTCAACAGGGTTCTGTAAAGGTATTTTGTGATTCTCAGAGTGCTTTGTGTCTTGCCAAACATCAGGTGTTCCATGAACGTTCAAAACACATTAATGTAAGGTTACATTTTGTTAGAGATATAATTGAGAAAGGATTGGTTGAAGTTGTAAAAGTTGGCACAGCTGATAATGCAGCAGATATGCTTACTAAACCTCTAACAATTCAGAAGCTTAGACATTGTCTGGAGGTGATTAATATTGCTGCTATTCAGCAGCAACCAGGTTTGAATTAAGGTGGAGTGTTTTTTGGAGAAAGATGGATTTTGTGTGCTATGATTGAAGGATGCTTCGTTTTTGCCAAGGTAGAGATTGTGATAGTATATGTTGATGAGGTGGCATACAACTCAGCATGATTATTGAGAAATAGTTAAAAATCTGTTATATCAGTTTTTGCGTTAAATGGAGCAGTTTTCAGAGCAGGTCTACTACAACGGTTTTTTACTCTTTGACAACGGTTTTTGCAGAAGTGATGCGACGGTTATTTTTTTTGTTATTCTGTTAGTTTGTTGAGCTGTTCCTTATTAGTTAAATATGCCTCCTTCTTCCGTTATATACAGAGTAACACATACAGCAGAGAGAGTCATCTTTGGTGAGAGACATCATCTCAAGTAACACCAAGAAAGAGAGAAGTTTTCATCTCAAGAGTTGTGAGTGTGTGTATTGTATTTTGGTGAGAGATTTACAAGGAGAGTGAGCTGTTTCATTGAAGAGATTGATCAGTTCATCTTGTATGTTTGTATCTTAATCTGAATTATAGTGAATCCTCTTTCTCCTGTGGATGTAGGTTAATTAAACCGAACCACGTAAACTTCTTGTGTTACAATTTTCTTCTTTGATTTCTTGCTTGCATTTGCTGCATTCTGTGAAGTGTGGTTGAGTGTGTAGAATTGCATAAGTTGAGGCTTGCAGGTTGAGAAAAAAACATAACAACATCCACTTAAATAGTGAAAATGTATTTTTGTTTAAGGGATGTGTGAGGTAAGATGTGTACTGTAGATGTCACATCGGTAGATTTTAGTGTGGTTGATAGTACTAAAATATTGTGATAGGTGATGTAAATAATGATAGATTGATTGAAAAAAGGTAAAAAAAAAATGTATTGAAAATTGTGATTGATTGATAGAAGTTGAAGTTGAAGTTGATTGATAAAGTGGTGATGTGAAAGAACTTTATAGGAGAGGATGTGGATGGATGTGTTTTATCTCATTGCGGTGAAATAATTTACGGATTAGTCATTTTACATCCGAATGGTCCAACCCTAGTCCAATTATGGCCTTAGGGCATTTCCAACCCAAACACAATAACTAGTAGGATACAGTAAATTTACAGATTTTATGTGTATTATCTACAATCTAACTTTATCCCACTAAATTTACAATTTTATGTAATCATCTCCAATCCACTTTACACTAAATTTTACACAGAAAATATAATTGATTCTTATTTTATTAATAATTCATTATTTGATAATACTTATTATAAAGTTCTAAACCAATTTGTTTTAAATAAAATTTATTAACGGTAATATCTTTAAAAATTCTATATTAAAATTTAAAGCATAATAATTTATCTAACATTTACCTTTGTAGAAATAAAAAGCGTGGTTATCCTTTTGATCAAAGTACTAAAATTCGGATAAAACCTTAGATAATAATCTAGGCTTCCTAGGGTAGTTTATACGATACTTTAGATAAAATTAAACGGAACTTTCCCATTAGATTTTTTCTTAAGAGAATTAAACTGAAATTCCCTCGATATATAATTATACTTCAGGGTTAGAGTAAGGAAAAAATTCATTGGATGTCTTTTTAGGTCTGAGGTCCATCGGGCTAGACCTAACATTTCTAAACCCAAAACAAATTAAGTCCGATCTAACCCGACCCAAAACTACCTCTTGCTCAACTAGGCCTAATCGGACCGTTCGAATGGCCAGCTCAAGTTGGAGCTGATCTCAACGAAATAGAACGAGAGTTCTGTACAGTGTACAGACACCTAGTTAGTTAAAAATGAAGTATAAACAAACCAGCGGTGAGAACTTTCATCACATTTTTAACGGATTTCAATATTGCCACACAAAAAAAAAGGAACAAAGAAAGAAAGGAAAAAACAAAGATGAAGAAACAACAAAATAATTGAAGCAACTAAACCAAACGACAAAGGAAAATCACACAACACCAAAGAAAAAACAAACAAGCCAAGAAAAAGCACGTGGAAAACGAAAACAAATATGAAATATCTCCTCTTGGAACACTTATTAGTAGCTGACATAGCTCCCTTCTGTGGCCGGGCCCCGCGTCAATCGATGCAGCACACTTGTTGGTGATGAGCTGGACATCGATGACCTCAGCGCCTCCGCTAGGGGCCCGCCCATCGGCCCCACCGGATTAGTACCCCAACAAACTTCCCAGTTTGAACTTGGAGGTTTCTCCCTTTCACTACTCGGTACTCGAGTACTAGCCTCGGCTCCGTTGCCGGTGCCCAACTTTAACGAGAAGTCGGTTGCAGAAGCCGCTGAGTTGGAAACAGTGTCTGTCTCGTGTATCGGTCTGGGCCAATCATCGAAGAAATGCCTTAGGGTCTGGCACGGGCCATCGTTCTGGGCTTGGGGAGGGCCCTTGGGGTCGACGATTGAGTTGGGAGGCCTATAAAGTATAAACATCACTTTAGAGAGCCAAAGTTAAGAAAAGCAATATCGAATATTTGAACATAAACTCAATGCACTTCTAGTGAGCTACATCGACACTGTAAAACCAATCAGAAAGCAATGTGGAAATATTTGAACATTAAAAAAAAAAAAACTCCATTAACTTACTTCCTATTTTCCCAAATTTCTTTAAAGAATTGGAAAAAAAATTCCGAAATTTCGTAAAAATTACAACAAATTATACATTGCCTGCACCGAGACCGAAATTTTCGAAATTTTGAGGGGAACCTATTACAGCCCTCATTTCGTTTGGGGCCGAAATTTCCGGATTTTTTCGTCTCTAGGAAAAGGACAGTTTGATAAAGAAGAAAAGGTTGGGTGATGCATTAATGGAGAAGGTGTAATAAGAGGCTGGGGGCTATTCTGAGCACACTCAAAAGCCCTAAAGAAAATATCAGAGGGAGGGGGTCCTACAAAGAAGACAATAGTGGGACTATGCCCGTTCCATTGAGACAGAGTGGTACAATTGGAATTCAATTTTGAGGACCCCTCAATCTTACAATAAGAATGAAACAAGTTGTTTGAATATATCAAACCAAGATCATTGCATATCAATCTTCCTTTTGGGGAACAAGGATTCTCCTATAATACTACTCACCATTTTCACACTATTGTCGATATTTAATACACCACTAAACCTATGCTTATTCCTTAAATCCAATTTCCACATATTAAGTTGACTTTCCGAATCTGGATATCGCTTAATCTCAAAAGCAGAGATGGATCATTTATTGTGTACAGAAGGTGTTTGTTGTTATTACCATGCATTGTTCTAAAAGCAAATTAGGGTCTAATGCTTAAGAGAGGCTATGCGGGGAGAACTCAAGGGAAGTATATAGTCGGTAATGACCCCTGTAGCACCTAGATGGTGTATAGCCGGAGTTAGACGAGACTTTTAGAACATAGAGTATTAGTACTCTTCCGGCAAAAACTGTTGTATTTTTACATAGCAGGAAACTAGTACTAATACTTTCACATTGTAAAAACAACGCAAATTCATATTCAAGTTTCTTAAAACCACACAAATTATTGATGATCGCAACGCTATATAAAAGATGGATCCATGAACAAGATCAGGTTTTTCAGATAGCCATCACAAATCCCTTAAAATCAACAAATTCCAAATGGATTTTGCTAAGAAAAAAGGACCCAAGAAATAAATTAGCAACTTACCTTTGATCAAGGTGAAGAAGATCTGTGGAATGTGAAGGCACAGATAGTGTGAAATGAGGGGGCCTGCCACCGCCGCCGCCACCGCCGGCCGCCACAGCTTGCCTGGTGGGGCCGCCGGCGTAGGGTGAGGCGGTAGGAGTGGGGATTTCCACAGGCTTTCTTGAACGGTTCTTGCCTCTGTGCATATGACGCTCGCAGTACTTCTGCCCCGCCACCACATCCCTCGAGCACCGCCATTTCTTCCCGTCAGTCCGCCGGCACCGCCCTGGCTCTGGATCCATCGCCGCCCTCCCCCAATACGCCGATTGCAGCACTGATCCACCAAAACCACTCACATTTAAAACCCCCCACACACACTACAAATCCACTAAATATTTAACATAGATCTCAAAAAATGCCAAATATAAGAAGCTTGTTACACATTCGGTGCGAGACTCATTTATCCATATCAATGAGGAAAATGTGGAGCCTCATCTACCCATTTTCTTTTTCACTATACTTGAATTGACCCACGGTCAAACACAAATTTTTATCTTTACACAATTATGTTCAAGAAAATAGAACCCCACAATATAATTACATTGGTTAGAAGAAATGGTGACTTACAGGCAGGCTGGTAATGAGGGAAATACTGGGAGAGGTGATGAAGAGAAGTAATGAGACTTTTTTTGATAAGATTGAGAAGCTTAGAAGGAACATCAGCTCCAGCAATCATATGTCTGAAAATCAATGCCTGTAATTCAAGCTCCTGCCATTGTGACAAGCTAAAATAGCTCCCCATCCCTGAGAGAGAAATGCAAAAAATTAAAAGAATCCCACAAATATGAACTTTGAAGCTAAAAGAGAAGCCCCAGATTGCTTTTGGCAGCAGCAAACACTTTCTGAACTACTGCTGTCACCAGCAGAAGGGTAGTTAAGAGATAGAGAGAGAGAAATACTGGGCAATTTGGTAGAGTGATGATGAGGAGAGAGTGGTGACAGGTTGGTGTTGGATTGATAGAGTACTGCAGAAGGGTGGACAAGTCTTGGTTGTTTAGCTGAAGGAGGATCTTCGTCATCGTGGTCTTCTGACTCGTTTCTCCATTGTCTCAGATTGAAGTCCATCGAAAAAGCAGAGAGAGATGGGTAGGATTTTGTCGTTATGAAGGTCTAGGGAACTGCGTTGAGCATGTTGCGTTGAGTAGAGAGAGAGTTGGTAAAAGGCTTATGCTTGCAGGGACTTCTCTATGGCTACTTTATTGTCATGTCTTTTCCTCTTTTTCATTTTTTCTTTTTTCATACAATCGAGATTTTAGATTTGTGTTTAAGTAGTTCTTGAAAGTCAGCTTTGATACGTTAGGAGTGGCTAATGTAGATGGCGGAGCAGGATTTTATTGGTTCGAGTACCTAACTCCGTTACTATTATGCATAAGGAGTCGTTTTTAAGTGATTGGCAATGTCTTCAGCTGTACATTCCTACTAAAATTTAAACCTCTAGACAGTTGTCTTTTAGCATGTTGTCATGTTAATTTCTCAACAATTTGATATGTTCTTCGAGGGCCATAATTTATTACCTCAAGAAAGAACATAAAAATATTAAGTATCTCCATACCACTAGGATAGGTGTTTATTAGTAAATTTTTGTTTTCATTTCTCTTGGGGATGAGATGGGGATGTAGGGAGCTCCGGGGTTGTAATATTGTTAGAAAAAATTTATTTCAAAAGAAATTATTTTATTCATATATTTAATAATAGGTTATGTTTGGTTGGGGTTGGCCCAACCCCCTAATGGTTTGGTCCAATTCCTTCCTACCCAACCACCTCAAATCATCACAAATTTTAATATCATTTTAATCATTAAATTAATCATAATTAACAATTTTTTCAACATATCACATCACATTTTACAATTAAAAATTATATCCGACACCACAACCACTACTCAATCACCCAAACAAGCATCATTTTTTTACTCTCTCAGTCACTAACTCCAGCCACTATCCCCAGTCAACAATACTTTAACCACCCCCAACCACAATCAAACATGCCCATAGTATTTATCTACCTTATTCTTAAAAGTAAAATCTTTGAAAAGTCAAGCTGCTTATGTGTCTTTCTTAGCTTTTTTGAGTTTTTTTAAATTCTAATTCATTGATAATTTAATTTTTTTTACCGTAAAAAAAAAGAAGAATGAAAAAGAGAGAAATATGAGGGAGTTGGTTAAAAGCCAACCAATCACATTTTTTTGCTTTCTTTTTTTTTTTTTTACTTTTCCCCTTAATATTTAAAAGTCGTATAACTTTTTCGATTCAACTTCGTTTTTTGTAAGAAATATACTGAATTAATCTCCGTTTCATGATCTTCGATTTGACATCCATTATGTATATATTAAATATTAATTTTTAAGTGTAACTTACTTTTTTATGATTATTAGGATACATCCCAATTTGAATTATTTTTGTTATATATAAAATAGAAACGTCAAATATTTCAAAATAATATTTTATTTGAAAAATTATCTACTATTTCCTAGAAGATTAATTTCATTTATTATAATTTGTCCTATTATAATTATTTTGGTGAATCATTTTGTTCTACAGAAATATGATAAAAATTGGGTCAATATATTAAAGTTATAATTTACCTTCAAAAGCTTAGATATAATAGTTAAAATGATTTGATGACTGAATCAGTGCATCTTTTGTGAAAAGAAAAATGATGTTTCAAATATAATAGATTGATTTTATTTTTTCTAAATATGTCACAATGTTATATACTTTAGCACCATTGATTAATAAACTAATACCATTGCGCAATCTCATGCTAATATTACTAAATACGAAATATAATATATGTGACTTCTGGCATTGCTTCGCCTTAGACGAATATGTAATTGCATTAGTATATTATTTAAATATTACAAATATACAATTATCACATAACCAGTGTCATGCAATATATTTTATACTCCCTACGTCCCGCCTAATTTTGCATATTTTCTCTTTTGGCCTGTCCAACATAATTTTGGACACCCTTAAAAAAGAAAAAAAAAAATTCTCACAATCTTCACTCTCAATCTCCAATCTCTGAAAAGTCAACTAAAAAGCAAAAATAACTTTTTCTTCAAGCGTGCAAAGTTAGGCAGGACGGAGGTAGTATCAAATTTTTACCTATTATAGTACAACATTTCGTACAAGTCATATCTAATATATTGTATTCATTACTTATTTTAATTTTCATTATTATACATATTTACCTTTATATTTTATAATAATTTAATAAAAAAATTCAAATCCGTGCATCGCACGGGTGAAAAACTAGTAAATATTAATACAACTAAATATTTACTATGATTAAAATTTATAGAGTAAAAAATATAGGGATCTATAAATAATTCAATTACTATTTTTTATTCTTTTTTTCCTTCAGTCCCATCTTTATTCTCCCCGTTCTCAGTCATAAGTTTGCGAAATTCCATTAAATCAGGGGCAAAATATTTTGTGAAACTGATTGTGATTAATATGAAAAGGTATTCATCTTCATCATAAAATTAAAATAGTCATGTTTATCTTCATTCAAAGCTTCATATTTTTATCCTCTTTCTTTTTTTTCCCAACTTTAATCAAAGAAATCATATTGTTCCTTGTCAGTGCGAAGGGAACTTGTATCATCTGCAAAAGACGAGATGTCTTGCTCTTCTCAGTTTTCGCAATCAATCTTTTTTTTAATAATTTTAATTCCATTAATCATCGAGACAACGAGTGCAGGTTTACAAATTTTCAACTTTATTATGAACTGTATAAACATACAGTGAGCGCCAGTTAAAATTATAAATGGAGGGCTAATTCTCCTCTCTCTGCTTAAGGGAACAACGACAGAAACTATTTATCGATACTGCAATTAACCTCAATCCTCACTTTAAAAACATTTAGATCCCGCCATGTGTAACTGCTTTACATCATATATGAATATGAATCATATTTTCATAAATCACTGTCATGCCCAGAGAAACATATGATCTCATCTCATTTATATTTAAAAGGACATTTGTGCTTTTAATATTTCTTCTCTGAATCAATAGTTGTAGAGTTAATTAAGGAGTTTTACAGAGCTCATCCCGATTACTGAACTAAGTGGCAAATGACCCTTACAATACACAATACATGATGGAGACAAGAATGGAGAGAAAAGATAGAGAGAAGAAAGCACGCGACAAATCCGAAAGGAAAGAAGATGAAAAATGAGGATGAGTAAGAGAATTAGTTTTGAGAAGCTGTTAAAAAATTGATGACCAGAATTTGAATTGGGTAAAAAGAATTACAGTAGTAAAATATGACCTTAGATAATGAAGGTAAAAATATATTTAATGGATGTGATCAAAAGAATGTAAATCTAATGGTTAAAAGTTAATTTGTATTGATGCAAGAAGGACCCTATGGTTTAATATTATATTGACCAACTTAATGAGTCATCCACCTTAATTATTTTCATTAAGTATAATAATTTTTTTAATGTTTATCATTAATTCATGTATGTCTCTCCAATCTTATATAATAATTTGGCTTTGGTAGAAGGGGACACTTATAAGTTTAGCTATCTTTTATATTCATCTATTGTTAGGTGATTTAATTGTTCTTTCTCCTAGCATAGTTAGAAGTTATGTTGTATCCTGGGGGATTACTCAAGTAAATCCTTTAGGACAGTGTCACTATAACATGCCTTCGAAATTTTATTTTATCTACTACATTATATTTCTCCAAATCCCAACAATAATATTTATTTTATTTTTCTGATGTGTGGTTTACCATATTATGGAAACTTTTGGTAGAAATTGTTGTGTAAAAAGAAAAAATATATATATTTCTTATGAAAAATCTCATGTATTCTAAAAAATATGTACCGAAAACGTTGGATATCTTCAGTTATATTTTGAACTAAATGATTAACAAAGATCTTTTTTATAGAACGGGATCAAATAGAATTAGAGAAAATGTGCAAACTAAAGTGTGTGTTTCTTCATAGGAAACTATGTTGTGTAAACAGAGTAAACAACATTAGCGGAAAGAAAAAGAAACAAATTAAAATTTCCACAAGTTACGACAATGATTGTATTGGATTCAATGAATTGCCCAGACTGACTATCCAATAGCATAGAAAGGGACACTAGAAATATTCTTAAACCCAAGTTCCCGTTGATGGCACCAGTTGATAGGGGCTATTTGAACACAACCCTCAACTGTGCTTCTATATTTTGAGAGTTTGGATATACCTATGAAGTATTCGGATTTTTCCAACGAACATGGATGAATTACTTCTTCTTGGACATCTACAAATTCGCAAAATAGAGTCGGGAGGTGACCCGACGAAAACCCTCTGATGCTCAAGTCAGAAATCAACTCACGAAGAGTAGAGTGCAAGAAAGCAATGTAATAGTAAGAGTTAATGGGTCATTTCGGCTGACCAATGGATTTTTGCCACTTGTCCCTTTGCACCCGGCGGCGGTGTCAGAGGGTACGGTACCTTTCGTTGGATAGACTAACAATTATCTGTACGTTTTTTTGGAGGATCAGATAACGGTCATCTCTGGACCAGGCCTGATCTTTGGCTCAACAAGAATGAGCCTTCATGTCTCTCAGAGCATTCCTTTCTTGTGGCAGTTAGAGCTCCGTCAGGATTGACTATCTACGCCACTCAGCCCCCAAGCCTCCTCAGCTGATTCAGTTTGCTGACTTGTTAAGGGCTCATCCAAAGCTGCAGAGGGGTGACACAATTTGCTAACCTCAATATCTCTTCTCTAATCAATCCTGCAGGGTGGCGATACCGCTCAGAACTGAAAGCCCTGCTTAGGACCTCTCTGGAGAGCTGGCTTTGTACCGCCCTCAGGACTACTGTCTAACTTTGACCCACCTCTGCCTAATAGAGATCGGGCTTTTGTTTGCAGATAACAATTCTCAGCCTGAGTCAAGCAAGTATTGCTAAACGCTTCTCAAATAACATTGAAAATTGCTCTCTACTCAGCCTAATTATTAACCCTTATCTTTATTATTTTGCTAATAGCCACCAGATTATATTACTAATCGCCATCAGCTAAGCATGAAAGATGCACTCATCTGCATCCAAGATCCTCTCTTTTTTCGCTCTTAGTCTGTAATTTCTTGAAGCTTGAAGGTTTTAAAAATTTGTTCACTATTGAGCTTTGAGTCGTTTAGGCTCCCCGTACCATCTGCAATTTTCAATATGTTTTCTTGTGATTTATTCGGTGGACTGGATCTTCTTCCTCAGACCAGGTCTGAACTGGTCTATCCATAGTCAACATGGCCTCCTTGCTGAACCGTTTTATAGCTTGGAACCGAACTGAACTGGTCTCACTTAAAGTTAACCAAGCAGAACCAATGATCATATTTCCAGGCAAAGGGTATCACACTTCTATGCGGTAGGATGGAGCAGAATCCCTTGCTTCTCTTCGACGAGGCTCTATTGGAGTTGGACTTTCAAGTGCACTATAGCAGCGATGGCTCCAGTCATACATTGGCAGTGGCAGCTATCATGAGTACCTAGTCTCCCTCTTAATTGTACCCGGAACCCTGAAAGTCCGGGTCCTCGGTTAAGAAGATTCAGAATGCCCTCAAGTGTTTCGCCAAATGCCAGAACTAAAGTACCTCTTTGCTAATGCAGATTTCTGGTTTGAGGTTTCTAAACCACAAACTTGAAATAATTGTTCCTTTCCACACATATACGCGAAAATGTATATATAATGTATGTCAATTAATTATATATGCCTTGACTAGAATTTTTCTTAACGAGGTTGATTAAGGTACAAAACTTAAGTTGCATCAGGTACAACCTAATTTTAGCTGCATTTACGCTTCCTTAATTGTACCTTGACATCTGTGAAAGGCCGATGCACAATTTGAAGCACATAATAGCATCCTTGTTGTTGTTTATAAATGTTTAATGTTGAAATAACTATGTTTACTGTTAACTTTGGAGATCAAGAACATCCAAGAAACACACACATACACGAGCTGGAAATTAAAGCACACAAGATATACCTAGTTCGACTCAATTGGCCAACATCCACGAGAAAACAAATGTTGAGTCCTGACTGAGCCTTATCTCCACATTGGTATGATATTGTCCGCTTTGGGCTAAGCCCGCACAGTTTTGTTCTTGGGCTAACTCCCAAAAGGACTCATACCAATTGAGATACTCCAATCCTATTAAACCCCATGATCCTCCCATGTATATCCAATGTGGGACTTTGTTGGACAATCCTAACAATCCTCCCCTTCAAACAAAGGACCACCGAACCTTCCCTTAAACGAACCACCGAGCCATGTCTGCTCCATCCAGTTGAGGACCACCGAACCTCCCCTTAAACGAACCACCGAGCAATGTTTGCTCCATCCAGTTGACTAGCCAACTCCACCGCATCTGGGCACACGTCATACATGGAGCCCATGGTTTACCGTCGCTGGAGAGCCAGCCTCTACCCAGGTGCACCTAGCCTGGTTTAAGCACCTAGTTCATAAAGTCGGACCTTTCGTTGCTACTGAGGAGCTCCGAGCCATGTCTGCTCCATCCCGTTGAGGATCACCGAACCTTCCCTCAAACGAACCACCGAGCCATGTTTGCTCCATCCAGTCGACTAGCCAACTCCACCGCATCTGGGCACATGCCTTACGTGGAGTCCATGGTTTACCGCCGCTGGAGAGCCAGCCTCTACCTAGGTGCACTTAGCCTGGTTTCAACACCTGGTTCTTAGAGTCGGACCTTTCGTCTTTGCTGAGGAGCTCTACCTAGGTGCACCTCACCTGGTCCACCTGGTCCGTAGAGCCTTGTCGTGATCTCTACAGCTTTGTTTGGCACTCCGAGGATCTCCACCACATCGGTTCAGTCTGGGACCATGGCTCTGATACCACCTGTTGGGCTCTGACTGAGCCCCATCTCCACATTGGTATGATATTATCTGCTTTGGGCCAAGCCCGCACGATTTTGTTCTTGGGCTAACTCCCAAAAGGCCTCATAGCAATTGAGAGACTCCAATCCTATTAAACCCCATGATCTTCCCATGTATATCCGATGTGAGACTTTTTTTGGACAATCCTAACAAGAAATGGTGTGTTCTTCACTGTAATGCCACTGATTACTGAGTTTACAAGCTAGCAAAGGAATGTTCCCCTAGAGAAGATAACAACTCATCTAACTATCTCTCTTGCTACCATTCTCGTTGTTCTCTCTCTCTACCCTTGTGTGTCGCCACTTGATAGTCTCAACTAACAAGAATAATAGATATTCACTCTCTCTAAGATCATAACAGAATGAATATTACATAAAAATACAACTTCCCCTTAGCTGATTCACTCACATGCAAAACGGTTAAAACCATTTTAGTTTCCATCGATGCAAGTTGTTGATCACGTGTTTGTCATATGTCAACTATATGAAATCAATCCCTAAGCTATTTGATAGAGGTGGTTTGTAATTCACCTCTCAACGGTGTTTGAATATTCAATGGAACACCCGTGAATTATCCCAAAAAGAATTCGTGAGCTAGGTGCAAATTCCCTCTCCTCTGCTGCTTCTTCCACGTGCCTACAAAACAGAGCCGGGAGTTACCTCGGCGAAAATCCTCCGACGATCAAGTCAGTGCTCTGCTTGAAGATTGATATTCAAGCAAGAAGAATAGTGAGTTAAGAGTGTGTAACCTTTTTGAAGAAGAATGAACCCCTATTTATACTTGAGGTTTACTGGGGTAAAGGGGCAAAAATGTCATATTGGGCGGCCCAATAAAATCGTGACAACTGTCCCTCTGTACCTGGCGGCGGTGTCAGAGGGTACAGTACTTTTTCAGTATGACTCATAGTTGTCTGTACTTGTTGTCGGAGTTAGAGGAGTGCATATCTTGGTCCCCAAGTAACCAATGCAGGCCCCTCCATCTACAGAGCTCCGGTCCTGTTTCAGCACTTCTCACTGGTGCACCTGGAGGGTCACATTGAATCTTCCCGTTCAAGGCCAATGACCCAATTAAGGGATCATCAGAGCTGAATCGCTACCGGACCAGCCCTTCAGAGATGATACAAACAACAGTCACGACAGAAAGGTTCAACCCTGCAGGGCCGAACCATACCGGCTCGGCCCTGAGACTTAGCCCTGCAGGGGTGACCCAGCTCTGTTGTTCTCCCGAGGCACCAGAGCTGGCGAGATCTCAAGTCCTCGGGTCAGGAGCACCGTCCTTGACCCATATCCTCAGTGGCCCAACTCCCGTGCAAGGGTAAAGTATATTTCTCCCCTATCAACTCCTCCCCCCTACTCTGGATAGTATGGGAGCAAACTAATTCAGAGTAGGTCTCTCCTCAGCTCTGGAGAAGAGATGCTGGACTGAGGAGATATGGTTCCATTCCTTTACTAATTTTTTCCCGCTCATAATTTTTCAAACTTGTGAAGGAGTGATCTCAGCAGTCCACGTGTCCTGCCCTTTGGGCTTCCGCTGATCGTGACCCGTACACGTGTCGAGCTCTGGCATAGTCGGTTATTTTTTAGGGTTTTACCCCTCCTATAAATACCCTCACTTGCCTCACTTTACAAACTTTTACCCTCCTTCACTGTTTACTTCCGGCAATCTTCAGGTGCTTTCAGAGGTTTCCGGCGATCTTCAAGCTACTTCTTCCTTCGATCTTTGTTTTTCTTCCAAACTATCCAGGTATTCTCTCTCTCTTCCTGGATTTCGCGTTTATTCTCCATACCCTATTCTTTTTCCGGGAATTTTCTTTTTGAAAACTCATGTCTTCATCCAAATCTTCATCCACCTCTGAGGATTCTTCCTCTCACATTCATTCAGAGCAGGAGTCTGCGGAGCAATCCTCTGCTTCTGCTTCTGGCTCTTCTGGTAGCGAAACAACCCTTTCTGCATCGCTGGGGGGGGGGCGTTAGGTCAAAGCTCCTCCCCCCTGCACCCTTCCAGAGCTGAAACGAGCTCCCATACCTTAGTCCCATATACCTCCATAGATACCCCCGTAGATGCCCCGTCCTCCAGCTCTGATACTGATGAGGGGATTCCCCTTCGCCGTAGTAGGCACATACATAATGTTCCTGCTGCGCAGAGACAAGATTGGGACTTAGTAACTAGGGCCTCCACCTTTTCCGAGGAGGATATGACTTTCCTTAGGGACCACCATGCCCTGCACCACAAATTTCTCTTTGACATCCCCGGCCCTGATGAGCGACCAAACTGGCTTTCTCCTCCCTCCATGGCTCTCTGGAGAGCTCACGTAGATGCAGGGCTGAGATTTCCTGTTCACTCCTTCATTGTCGGGGTGTGTAACCGTCTTAGGATTCCGGTTTGTCAAATCAACCCCTCATCTCTGAGAATTCTAATATCCTTCTTCATTTTGATGAGAGCCAACGGAGGTCAGTGCACCCCTGATTACTTCCTGTCCTGCCATGATTTTAAGAAGGGGGGAAATGGCTTCTTCTACTTCAGCTCTAGGCCTAGTGGCCCTGCACACTTTGTAGGAAAACCCTCCAGCTGTGACGGGAATTGGAAACCCCGTTGGGCTGTAGTTACCCCTCGCCTGGCTGGCTGGCCCTTCCCCTGCGAATGGGTAAACTCTGCACCTCGCTACTCTCGTCCCTCCATCACCTGCATCTCTGAGGAGGACAGGGAAGTCATGAGAAAACTGAACTCCCACGTCAGGAGGAAAGGATCTCACTTCCCCGTAATATCCCTCCTCAGAGACGATGCAGTGCTAGCAAAGTTTGGCCTGCTGGGGAATGAGAATAAACCTGTTACGGCCCCTGGTAAATATCAGCTCTGATAATTCCCAGCTCTGTTCCCCTGTTATCTTCTTTAATACTTATTTTCTGTGCGCAGATATGGATTTCAACTTTCTGCTGGCTGAAGACGAGGGGGCTGAGGTTCAGGATCAGCCTTCTGGAGGAGCGGAAGATGATACATCTGACGCTGTCCAGATCATCGAGCGGGATCCAACTCTTCCCTCTGCAACTCTGACCTCCACTCCCGCCCGTTCTGGACAGAAGGGCACTGCCAAAGGCAAGAGTGCGGGTTCCTCCACAGCTGCAACCGCTCGGGCACCCTCCAAGGATAAGGGGAAGAGACCAGCCCCTTCCAGCGCTGATCTCCCTCCTTCCAAGAAGTCCAAAGGCAGCTCTGATAAGGCCGCGGAAAAGCATCGTGGCAAAGGCAGGGGAGACGTTCGCAGAGCTGTGAACGACTATTACACCCTGAGTTTGCCTAAAGGGTTCCTGGCACTCTCCAAGGCTCAGTGCACTACCTTTCTGAAGGAGATCCCGACGGTGGAGGACAACGCGACCATGAGCGCTGACAGCGACGAGCACAATGACGAGATCATGGATCAGCACCTCGTCCAGGTGCTTTAGACTTCTATTTATTCATCTGTGTCTCATCTTTTATAAAATGTTCACCTTCCTCTTGTTAATGCAGTTCTTAGCCCGCTATGGCCGTCACAGAAGCCGCACAAGCTCCTCAGCGTTTAAAGACCTCAGAGCTGATTTTGACAAGTCTCAGGAGCAATTGACTAGGCTCACTGAAGACTACTCAGTGCTGAAGCTTGAGCAGTCAGAGCTGCAAAGACACAACACCGTTCTCACTACTGAGAACGAGAAACTGAAAACCGAGCTTGCCGCTGCAGAGGCCAATCACCGAGAGGCCCTAAGAAATCTGAGGGGGAGGGAAGCCGAAGCCTTATCCCGAGGCAGAGCTGAGGGGATCGAAGAGTGTCGCCGACGCCTACTCTCCAGCGAGTTGGGCCAGTCTTTTTTGAAAGAGCTGCAGCAGAAGCTCATTGAAGATTATCGGAACAGCTCTGCCTATATCCGAGACATGGCCCCCTTCCTGAGGGGCTTTATCCGTGCTGGATTCAACGCTGCTGCTGCTGACGCCGAAGCCAAGGGCTTTGCAGGGGAGCTACCCTTTGAGCTGTCGAAGATCACCCCAACTCTGCAGCTCCCCGCCAGCTTCAAAGGTGATCCCTCTCAACCGGCCACCGCTCCCTGGTGGGTCCCTGCTATCCGCACCGCTGCATCCATGGTGACTGCCGAGGATGTAGAGCCGGCAGCGTTGAGGGAGGCAGAAGAACCTTTCGTTGACCTCTTCAATGCAACGGAAGATGCCTCTGTTCCCCCTGCACCGTCGACAACGGGACCATCCTCTTCAACTGTCCCAGCGCCGGCATCAGGCGCTGATCAGAGCAGAGGTGATGTCGAGGAGGAGGACTTAGAAGCTGAGGATTCGCCCTGAATGCCTTAGTATTTTTTCTCATTTTGTAATAGATCAGGGCTTGTACATTTTGTAAATCTCTTACATCTTAATGAAATCGACTTCCTTTTGCAATGCCTTAGCGTATATGCTATTTTTATTATTTTTTTTTTTTGGCTGGACTTCACTCCAGAGCTGCTGAACACCGGAACGCGTAGCGTTCTCCCTCTGAGTTCTCTTCAGGGCATCTGAAGGGAATTCTTGTCAGGACCAGGGCGAGGTTCTTTCTCGAACCCTTGGCCTGCATCATTTTGAGTCAGGGCTGGGACAACCCCATGCCCTGAGAACTCAGCTCTGGGGCCAAGGGCGAGGTTCTTTCTCAAACCCTTGGCTTGCATCATTTTGAGTCAGGGCTGGGACAACCCCATGCCCTGAGAACTCAGCTCTGGGGCCAAGGGCGAGGTTCTTTCTCGAACCCTTAGCTTGCATCATTTTGAGTCAGGGCTGGGACAACCCCATGCCCTGAGAACTCAGCTCTGGGGCCAAGGGCGAGGTTCGTTCTCGAACCCTTAGCTTGCATCATTTTGAGTCAGGGCTGGGACAACCCCATGCCCTGAGAACTCAGCTCTGGGGCCAAGGGCGAGGTTCGTTCTCGAACCCTTAGCTTGCATCATTTTGAGTCAGGGCTGGGACAACCCCATGCCCTGAGAACTCAGCTCTTGTGGAGTGCTCATAAGCCAACACCCCTCAAGATTATTCTCCTGTTCAAGTAACACATTCATATCTTTCCTCCAACGGAGAGGCCCTTATAACTTGGACCCCCCTCTTTCATTAAACTTGAAAGATTTTACAACTTTGGTTTCTCAACCTTAATAAAAAACATGAAAACACCCTGTGCCCCCTTATACATAGTATTTTTTCAGGTTACTCACGTTCCAGGGCCTCAGCACCGGCCTTCCTTCTTCGTTCTGCAGCTCATAAGCTCCACCTCCTAACACTTTGGCAATGATATATGGGCCCTCCCAATTAGGTTCCAACTTCCCTGTTGCTTTGAGAGCATCCGCCCTCCTCAGCACCAGGTCCCCCACTTCGAATCTTCTGGGCTTCACTCTCTTATTGTAAGCGGCACGTATTTGCCCCTTGTATTTATCAGCTCTGACTCTGGCCTTCTCTCTCACCTCCTCCAGCATGTCCAGGTTCTCTCTCATTAGGACCTCATTCTGGACTTCGTCATAATTTGTTATGCGGTGCGTTTCTATCCCCACCTCTGCCGGGATCACTGCTGATGCTCCATAGACCAAATTGAAGGGAGTTTCTCCTGTGGCGGTTTTAGGGCCTGTTCGATAAGACCATAAGACAGAATCCAGCTCCTCGGCCCACTTTCCACCGGCCTTCTCCAGTCGAGTCCTTATGCCCTCCAACAGTGTACGGTTTGTGACTTCCACTTGCCCATTTGCTTGAGGATGGGCCACTGACGTGAAGCGCTGCCTGATCTTCATCTCTTTGCACCAACCCTGCACCTTCAATCCGCAGAACTGGGTTCCGTTGTCTGATACAAGGATTCTCGGGATGCCATACCTGCAGCAAATATTTTTCCACAAGAACCTTAAGATATTATTCTCTTCAATTTTGGCCACTGCCTCAGCCTCCACCCATTTGGTGAAGTAATCCACTGCAACTATCAAAAACACCTTCCTCCCTGGAGCAGCAGTAAATTTTCCAACTATGTCTATCCCCCATTTATCAAAAGGGCACGGGGAATACATAACCCCCATTTCTTCCGCCGGTGTGTGAATCAGTGGTCCATGCCTCTGGCACTTGTCACACCTTCGAATCAACTCCTCTGCGTCGTGGACCATTGTGGGCCAGTAATATCCTGCTCTGGTGACCCTTCTCACAATATCCCGTGGGCCGGTGTGGCTGCCAGCGCAGCCCTCATGGAGTTCACGGAGGACGTAACTCCCTTCTTCTCTGGACAAGCACCTTGCATGCGGCTGAGCGAACAACCTTTTGTACAATTGATCGCCTATGAGACAGTACCTAGCATACACCGAGCTTCGTGGTCCTCCCACCTCACTTCTCCCGGTTCTGAGGTATCGTACGATGGGTGTTCTCCAATCGTCCTGCTCCTCCACGGCAGCCACGTTCATCTCTAATGTTCCTCTCTCCAGTGTGACAAGGGTGATCTTGCCCTTTGCCCCCTCAGTCATCGCTCCCGCCATCTTGGCCAGCGCATCCGCTTTGCCGTTCTCCTCCCTTGGGATTTGCACAATGTTCAGCTCTGTGAACTTGTCCTTCATTTTCTCCACCAGCTCTGCGTACTGAATCATTTTCACGCCTCGCCTCTCGTACGTCCCCAGGACCTGCTGGGCTACCAATTGTGAGTCCGAATGGACAACCACCCTTTGCGCTCCCAACTCTGAAGCTATGGTGAGCCCCTGGATTAAAGCCTCGTATTCTGCCTCGTTGTTAGAGGTTCGAAACTCAAATCTCACGGCAAACTGGAGCTCCTCTCCTGCTGGGCAAATCACCACTACCCCTGCACCGCATCCCGCTTGGGAAACCGATCCGTCCACAAATACCTTCCATAATTCCAACTCTGGACCCCGAGTTGTTTCTTGTATGAAGTCGGCCAGAGCTTGAGCTTTGATGGCCACCCTAGGCTCAAATTCCACATCATATTCCCCCAGCTCCACTGCCCACTTCACCATCCTCCCTGACAGATCTGGACGACTGAGTGTTTGTCGGAGTTGAGTGTTTGTCCTCACAATAACTCTGTGGGACAAAAAATAGGGCCTCAACCTCCTAGCAGCGATCATAACAGCCAGAGCTGACTTTTCTATCTCAGAATACCTCACCTCCGGTCCTTGTATCATTTTACTAACATAATAGATAGGATGCTGCACCCCTGCATCCTCCCTGAGAAGCACCGAACTCAGGGCTGTATCTCCGACAGAGAAATACAGGTATAACACTTCTCCCTGCACCGGCTTGGTAAGCAGGGGCAACGTGGCGAGATGATCCTTCAGCTCCTGAAAGGCCTTCTCACACTCCTCCGTCCATTCAAATTTCGACCCCTTTCTCAATATTTTGAAGAAAGGGAGACCCCGTTCTGCTGACTTTGAGATGAATCGGCTCAGAGCTGCAATACATCCATTCAACCTTTGGATTTCCTTTATGTTTCTCGGGGACTGCATTTCCCGAACAGCCCTGACCTTGGAGGGGTTCACCTCGATCCCTTGCCTAGTAACCATATACCCTAGAAATTTTCCGGTTTGCACTCCAAAGGAGCATTTTGCGGGATTCAGCCTCATTCCACATCGTCGGATTACTCCAAAGACCTCCTCCAGGTCTGCAGGGTGGTCCATTGCTGCAACGCTCTTGACCAGCATATCATCCACATAAGCCTCCATGTTACGACCCAACTGTGCTTGGAGCACTGTATCCACCATCCTCTGGTAGGTAGCTCCGGCGTTCTTCAGTCCGAAAGGCATCTTCACATACCCATACGTTCCACATGATACGACGAAGCAGGCTCTAGGGATATCCTCCGTGGAGAGCTGAATCTGGTGGTAGCCCTGATAAGCATCCATCATGGACAACAATTCACATCCAGAGGTGGAGTCGACCAACTGGTCGATCCTAGGTAGCGGATAATGGTCCTTAGGGCACGCCTTATTGAGGTCCCTAAAATCTATACACATCCTCCACGAACCTGATTCCTTGGCTACCATGACAGCGTTGGAAAGCCATTCCGGGAACTGCACCTCCACTATGTGCCCTGCTTCCGACAGCTTTACCACCTCCTCCTTTATAGCCCTGTCCTTCTCCGGACCGAATTGCCGCATCTTTTGTTTGACTGGCCTGGCCAGTGGGTCCACGTTCAGCTTGTGGAGCGCTACTTTTGGGTCAATTCCGATCATATCTCTTGGTTCAAAGGCGAACAAATCCGCATTCCTCCTGAGGCTCTGCACCACTGCCTCGGCCACTTCATGACTCATTTGAGTCCCAATCCGGGTGGTGAAACCCACCTTGTTAGGATACAGCTCCACCTGCATTAACTCCTCCTCGGGTCTAACCCTCATTTCTGGGTTGAGTTCCTCCTTCTCCGTCATCCTCATCCTCTTCTCTCGGCCTCTGCCCTGCTGATCCGGCACTCCCTGCACCAGATGAGTGGATTTCTTGACAATGTCAGCGTAGCACCTCCTTGCGGTAAGCTGGTCACCACTGACCTCCCCCACTCTTGTTCCTACCGGGAACTTCAACTTCATGTGTGTCAGAGAGATGATAGCCGCGAAGCAGTTTAACATAGGTCTCCCAAAGATAACATTGTAAGAACTGGGGGCTTCCACTACCAGGAAGTTCAGCATCTGCACCCGCCGCAGCGGCTCTTTGCCCAGCTCCACTTGCAGAGTCACCTGCCCCAATGGCTGCACCGATCCTCCAGCGAACCCATACAGGGCCGTGTTTACAGGGGTCAGCTTCACATTTAACCCCATCTTCGAAAAACAATCTTGGAAAAGGATATTGGCAGAGCTCCCTGTGTCTACAAAGATTCGGGCTACGGTGGCCCCTCCTATATCAGCGGTGATTACTAGCGCATCATTGTGAGGATTCTTCGTTAACCCCGCGTCGCCAGGGCCGAACTCGATACGGGGGAACTCTCTTCCCCCAGTGGCCACGTCCGAGACCTCACCTCTGGGAAACCAGGCCATTTCTCGTGCAGAGGCTTTCCTGGCCCGATGGGTGTCACCATCCTCCGGTCCTTCGACGATCATTTGGATATATGCCTTCTTTTGGCCAGAATCCTCCCTAGCCCTGGGCTCCTCTGCCGGCTCTTTGCCCTTCTCCTCACGGTCCCTGCGCTTATAGTTTCTCCCCCTGTCTCTTTCCTTTTTAACATACTCCACCAGATGCCCCTCTTTTATTAGTCTTTCTATCATATCCTTTAAGTGACGACACTTGTCCGTCTCATGGCCGTAGTCGTTATGGTATCGACAATACATCTCCGATCTCGGGTGCTTGGGGCCCGTATATGCAGTGGCAGGGTATTTGAACTCTGGGATCTCCGCTGCTATCTCCAACAGCTCCGAAGGTCTCAGCGTTAATGGGGTGTAATTCTCGAAGCGGGGCCCCCCTACGGACCTGCTCTTCTCTCCGGGCTTACGCTCCTTCTCCATCGTATCCCTTTTCCTTTCCACTGCCTTTTCTTCCCTCTTTCGACCACTGCAGGCCTCCTCCAAATTGATGTACTTATCCGCTCTCTCCAGGAGCTCGTCAAAGGTTCGCGGCGTGCGCTTTGCCAAAGATCGGAAAAAGTCTCCATCCACCAGGCCTTGTGCCAATGCATTAATTTTAACCTCTGAGGTGGCGGATGGCACCTCCAGAGCTGCAGCGTTAAACCTTCCCACGTATCTCCTGAGGCTCTCTGATTGTCCCTGTTTCAGACTCATCAATGTCAGGGCCGACTTTTGTTGCCTCCTTGCACTAGCGAATTGATGTACAAACAAGGAACTCAACTCTCCAAAAGAAGTCACCGATCCCGCTGGTAACTGGCTGAACCACTGTTGAGCAGACTTGGTCAGCGTTGTCAGAAAAACCCTACACTTCACCCCCTCAGTGTATTGGTGCAGCAGAGCTCCGTTCTCAAACCTCAGCAGGTGGTCGTGTGGATCTGCAGTCCCATCATATTCATACGACAGCGTTTTAAAGTTTGAGGGCAACGGGTCTGCCAAAATCTCCTCGGTGAACGGAGAGCCCACAGCTCTGAATGGCCTGCGAGTTCCCCCATCTATACTCCTTCGCAACTCCTCCATTTCCCTGCGCAGGTCCTGCAGCTGCTGATTCACTGTATTCACAGTATCTGTATAACTTGCGTCATCATCATCCGTCTCCTCCACCTCCTTTGGATGTGCCACCCTTCCCCCTGGCGGTGCTCGCTGCAGCCTCGGGGCTCTACGCTCCTCCAGGGCTGGTCGCCAGCCCGTCTGAGGGGAGGATGCCCTCCTAATCGAATTTACTTCCGTTTGCGCCACGTCCTCCACAGGGATAGGCCTTCTGGCCAGGCCCTGAACCTGATCCCTGTTCTCCACGGGAGCGAGGCCAGGAGGTGGCCCTGAGAGCCCCCCCCCTATTGGCCAGTGCACTGTCAATGGCCATTTTTATTAGGTAGTTGAGATGCTCCGTCGTCATTGTCACGGTTGTGCCCCCCGATGGAGGGGGCAAGGTGACTCCACTTCGGCCCTCCGTAGCCGGGGTGGAGCCCAAAGTTGCCTGAGTGTTCCCTGGAGGGATAAGCCCAATCCCCTCCGCAGTCGCTCCTTCGAATGCAGCTGTCAAATCACGTGCAGTACTATCTCCAGCCATGCTCTCACGTCTTGAACCCAAATTTCCCACAGACGGCGCCCCTTGATAGAGGTGGTTTGTAATTCACCTCTCAACGGTGTTTGAATATTCAATGGAACACCCGTGAATTATCCCAAAAAGAATCCGTGAGCTAGGTGCAAATTCCCTCTCCTCTGCTGCTTCTTCCACGTGCCTACAAAACAGAGCCGGGAGTTACCCCGGCGAAAACCCTCCGACGATCAAGTCAGTGCTCTGCTTGAAGATTGATATTCAAGCAAGAAGAATAGTGAGTTAAGAGTGTGTAACCTTTTTGAAGAAGAATGAACCCCTATTTATACTTGAGGTTTACTGGGGTAAAGGGGCAAAAATGTCATATTGGGCGGCCCAATAAAATCGTGACAACTGTCCCTCTGTACCCGACGGCGGTGTCAGAGGGTACAGTACTTTTTCAGTATGACTCATAGTTGTCTGTACTTGTTGTCGGAGTTAGAGGAGTGCATATCTTGGTCCCCAAGTAACCAATGCAGGCCCCTCCATCTACAGAGCTCCGGTCCTGTTTCAGCACTTCTCACTGGTGCACCTGGAGGGTCACATTGAATCTTCCCGTTCAAGGCCAATGACCCAATTAAGGGATCATCAGAGCTGAATCGCTACCGGACCAGCCCTTCAGAGATGATACAAACAACAATCACGACAGAAAGGTTCAACCCTGCAGGGCCGAACCATACCGGCTCGGCCCTGAGACTTAGCCCTGCAGGGGTGACCCAGCTCTGTTGTTCTCCCGAGGCACCAGAGCTGGCGAGATCTCAAGTCCTCGGGTCAGGAGCACCGTCCTTGACCCATATCCTCAGTGGCCCAACTCCCGTGCAAGGGTAAAGTATATTTCTCCCCTATCACTATTAATACTGAGTTTAAATGTACAAACAAAACTGCTACAAATCTCCACCTTGGCCTTTAAACGAAGCCACAGAAATAATAGCTCAAAAACGCCTTCCTCTTCCAATCTTTCTTCTTAACTAGAAATATTTTTACACCGGATACTTCACACCATTCCTCATTTTTTTTGAAACCACAAACCATGATATTGAATCTCTTGATATTTTAATTAGATAATACAAGCCCAAATTATAACAAATACTTCAATAATTCTAACGGTGTAATAAAATATTGAGCAATGTCAAACACACACACACACACACATATCACTATAGCTAGTTAGATGATAGACTGGACCTACCGACTAACGGGTTTTATGCGGAGCTAGCAAGGGATAGTCGTTATTATACTTAAAAGAATAAAAAATAATACATTGATAACAAATAGAAGCCTAACACCTACACAGAAACTAACAAGAGCTAGATGATTCTTTTCCATACATATATATATATATATATATATATATATATATATAAAAATTGGATCCTTCAGAATACTCCGCCATGAATTTTGGAGAGAGAGTGACACTTCATGTGAATCCTACATTTTTATTGTTTATTCTCAAATAATGTTGTCATTCTCTCGCCAAAATCACCGTAAAGTATTCTAGATGATCTAAATCCATATATACAAATCAAAATTATCAATATCGTTTCGGCGGTCGTTTCAAAAGTGCAACTAGAACAATATTGAGCATTTTGGCGTTCCACTTAAATTGATTAAATATTATTATTTTTTTGTCCAGATCATATGTTAATTTATAAGGTCAATTTGTTCACTTAGCATTTACGATTTTTGTCTCTAAATTTAAGAGTATACTAAATATTAATTATGTGTAGTTCATTATATATAATACTTTCAACATTTTATTTAAATACACACATATGTTTATATATGTGCGTGTGTGTGTGAAATTAAAATAAAAAATACACCAATAAAAAAAATCAAGTCATTGCGGCTATCTCGAATATTCAACCATTTCGGTGACATTTCAACTGTTTTGGATCGAAATGAAATGAATGTTAATGCATTCTGCTTTTATAATCAGAATGGAACGGAATAAACAACTACGAGTCTATGATACAGAAAGTAGGTATCTTGTGGGTATAGGCACAATTAGTATCTAGTGGAAAAAATGGAGAAGGTACTCGAGAAAAAGACAGTAAAAGTAAATGGGAGTAACATAAAAAAGAGGAATTCTATGGTGCACCTGAGCGATTTACCTACTATAGTAGGTTATTAATTTAGGTTTTGGGCTTTTAATATTTGAATTTTGGACTAACTGTTAATATATTAGTTTAACTTTTATGAACTAGATTGGGCTCACAAATTCACTAACGAACTTGCTCCCGAACTAATGAATTAAATAATAGCAATCTTGAGTTTGGTTGGCTTATTTTAACGAGCCGTATTAAACGAGTTTGATCGAACTTTTGACGAATCGAGATCCGAATAGTTCTACATTCATGTGATTATTGGATGAATCATTAAACATCTATCATCCAAAATAAAAATTATCAGGAAAATAATTATTAGAACACTAATATCATATTATTATTATTATTGATATTATATTATTATTATTATTAAAAACGATAAAATAGAAAAATATAAAAAAATAAAAGATACTCCGTTGCAAAAGACGATATACCGTTGCAAAAGGAAAGAAAAAAGGAAGAAAGAGAAAAAAAACGAAAAGAAAAATGCAGACGAACTCAAACCCAAAAGGAAAAAAAGAAATAAGAAAACAAGAAAAACATACTCCCTCCGTCCCGACTTATTTTGCACAGTTAATCAGGCACGAATATTAAGAATTTTTTTTTCTTTTACTTTTTTAAATGTGAAGATTGAATGTTGAAATTTTGAGAGTGAAGATTGTGGGAATTAGTTTTCATTTCAAGGGTGTGCAAAATAAGTTGGAACGACAGAAAATGAAAAGCCTATAAAATAAACCGGGACGGAGGGAGTAATTATTAAGTAACAAGTTGCTGATCTATCATTTAAGTGATTAAATTATTTTTTTATATGAACAACCTACTATTATAAAATCTAAAACCTATAATTAAAGATGAAAATTTCATGATTGAAATCTGTTGAGGTACCGGTACACCTCATACACCGTAAAAGCCCTCCATAAAGGCCCAACAGTGGGGGTAGCGGGTAGCCTGCACCCTGTCTCTACGCCTTCGGGAATACAAACAAACAAAAGCAGACCTATTAATAGGGTTTCGAGGCACGCCAAAATCAGGACAATAATAATAATAATAAAAAATGTTACAAATTAAATAAAAAATTACTACCTCCGTCCCGGCTTATTTTGCACACTTTTCCTTTTCGACCGTCCCACCTTATTTTGCACACCCCAAAAAAGGAAAATTCTTCCACAATCTCCACCCTCAAAATTTCACCACTCAATCTCCACCTTTAAAAAAGTCAAAGAAAAATCAAAATCTGCTTTTTCTTAACATCCGTGCCCGGTCACCTGTGCAAAATAAGCCGGGACGGAGGGAGTACTACAAATTACTCCCTTCGTCTCAAATAAACTTGTACAGGAGGATTGATACATATATTAAGAAAAAAATGTTTTTTGAGATTTTGTTGATTTCTCAAATGTTGATTGAAGGTGGAAATTTTGAGAGTGGAGATTGTGTTATAACTTTCCTTTTTAAGGGTGAACAAGTTTGCTTCAGACGGGCGAAAATGAAAAATGTACAAGTTCATTCGAAACGGAAGGAGTACAAAGTATCAAATTACACCTATTTTACAATATAAAACTATTTTTATTACCACTAACTTTCATTTATTATCTAGAAATATTTAGTTGATATAGCATAATATAATAAAGATATTTTTAGTAGAGGCACAAATGTAAATGAAAAATTGATTATGCACTTCATATTGCAAATGCTCTTTCTTTGTTGGCCAAATAAATAGTATACAAGAAATATGTTTGTGTCCGAGATATTTATATTAAGCGCCTCAAGGATAATATTTATAGTATATGTAAATAACAAGGTGTAGTTATTAATCTTTTACTTCCTCCGTTCCGGTTAATTTGTCACAGTTAACCGGACACGAATGTTAAAAAAAAACAAATTTTATGAAATCTTTGAATTTTTTAAAGGTGGAGATTGAATGTTACCTTTAATGACCATTTATGGATGTGACAAATTAACTGGGACGGACCGAAATGAAAAGTAGAACAAGTTAACTGGGACGGAAGGAGTATATTTTATTCACGTGCCACACATTGTGAGATACACATGCACCACTCAATGGGAGTCTTTTTTTTTTTTTTTTCAATTTTACTTTGCTCATTATCGTAAGTATATGGTGAATATATATATATATATATATAATCTTTATATATAGAGAAACATAATAAATCTAATTCATCTATCAATTGATTATATGATATAAAATTATTATATTCTAATATTAGATATAAAGTGAAAACTAATAAAATTAAGCTTTTTTTCATAGCTCAAGTAGTCTATAAACCCTTCATATTAAGACACCTTAACCGTCGTACTATAGGAAGACGGTCCTCATAAGTGTGGAGAAGGAATGTGCATGTTGTTTGTTTGAATTTGAATTTGAACTTGAAGAAAAAGATCAACAAAAAAAAGTAATTTTCTTGTACTCAACAATTGCATTAGTTCATATTCAATTTTTCATGAAAATTATGTTAAAAAATATTATTTGTTCTTAAAAATATATTACACTGAAAATGTATTAGTGTTTATGTTGAATGTATTATTTTCTGAAGAAATTATATTACGCTAAAAGGTAATAATTTTCTTTTAAACAAGTTATATCTTTAAGTATACACGATGATATTGTTGATTCGCAAATTTCGTATCCAATTAAAATGCGCCACCTAATAAAATATATGTTGAATATCAATTTTATATTGATTATTTTTAATATTAGGAATGGGTAAATAAAATTCCTAAATTAAATAGTCTATTTAATTGGTAATTTACTATACATTTTATTGACCAACGGGAAGCCGTCACGTGTCAAGATGATGCAGATATTACTAAATTAAATTAAATTAATTTAGTAATTATCCAAGAAGATGAGGATAAACATCAAGCCATGGTGGACCAATCAGAATGCTCTATGTGTCAAGTTGTTGCAGTAATTATTAAATTGAATACAATTAATTTAACAATTATCTCAATTTAATAATTATCTTATGGATAATGATATTATGAAGGACCGATCATATCGCTCCATTTAGACCCAAGTCCATTAGGTTTTCCCATCCTACAACTATAAATATGGCCTCATTCTCCACCAAAATCACAACAACACGAGTCAAGAAGTGAAGACACAAGTTGAGAGCTTCAATAAGTTGGAAGAACTCCAAGAAATCCAGAAGACTTGAAACACTTGAAGATTTGAAGACGTTCTTGAAGATTCGAAAACGTTCTTGAAGATTCGAAGACGTTCTTCGTCAAAATCATCAAGAAGTATCGTTCGATCCGGAATTAAGTCGTTCGACCTTCGGACAACGATATTGAAGAACAACTTAAGCAACAGAGGAAATCAAGAAGAAAATTTCACTCCAAATTATCAAATTCAAAGAAGATATTCGAAGAGAAGAATAAGAGGATTGAAGAATAGAGATTGTAACCTACAAAGTACTTCATTTAATCCAGTTGGAATTAATTTGTACAAGTATTTTAATTTGTATTTATTAATTTAAAACGCAAAATTCATTGTTACAGATACATTTTAACGGATCCATCATTTAACCTTGATTGCACCGATCAAGATATGTACACCTTGTTTACATGAGAGTTAATGAAAAAATTAACATATATTTCGCATATTCAGCAACTCCCAATGATCAATTCATTTTTTTTGCAAAAATATAATAATTTGTCGAGAAAGACTAATACTTTTTCAAAAAAAATGTGTTACTTTTTGAGTAGTTCTATTGTAGACTATTTGCATGGATTTTTAGATCCCAGCAGGTCGAGGGTCGGATCTATGAGTCGTGTGCAGTGCATTTTTTTTTTTTTTAATAGGTCAATATATTAATGTTTATGTTGAGAACAAAATATTATCTGGAAAAGGAAATAAAATATTACTTATTTTGAATAAAGATCTTATGTGATCAAAAAGTTATTAATATTTATGCTAAAATGTATTATTTGTTCCGGAGAAAGGTAATATGACGAATGGTAGTACATTTCTTAAAGACAATGCAGTTTTTAAAAAACAAATAATACAATTTTGCATTAAGATGTTACATTTTCATGAATTTTTTTACACAATTCATGAGTACGCATGTGACCGAAGATATGTGCACCTAGTGTACGTGAAAACTTATGTTACTTTTTTTTAATAATGTATTATTCAAAGAAGATGATGAGATATCAATACGAGGATCATAAATGATGTATCTGTGTACAAAGATTGATTATGGAAATTTATATCAAACCTGATGATATACCTAAAGTAAAAAAATACAAGAACAATTAAGTTTTATAAAATAATATATTTTACTAAAAAATGTATTACTATTTCTGAAAATATTAGTAGTGGAAGTAAAGTAACATGTACTTTTTTTTTTTAAATATATTTACTTTCTTCGGAAATAATACTTTCGAAACAATCCAACTTAATAATAGTTGGACACAATTTGTGAGTTATAAATAAATTACTTATATAACTGTAAATAATGAAAACTTATATACACTTGATCAAAATATATAGTAGTAGTTTATTAAAATAAAAAGCACGATTATGTTTTCTTAAAAATATATAACATTTCCTAATAAAAAAAATTATATGAGAAAAGTATCATTATGCAATTTTTTTTGTAATAAAACAAAAAATTGAAATCAGGTTGTTTCAGGTCGACTCATTAATATGAAAACTCATAAATATGAGGTACATAAATATTAGGGGAAATTTTTGAGAATTTCCATTAATTAAGTTACAAACAATTGATAAAAATACTCTGGCTATCAGCTAACTGAACTGGTGGCCTGTGACGTGTCATTAAATAATATAGTATGTCATTTGTTCTTTTAGATTTATCTATGTGGGACATAAATGAGATGCAAAATTTTTAAGGTCCCAAGATGCATAGTGATTAAGGCCAACATAGTCAAATTTACATAATTTGCCCCCTAAGTATGAATTTGATTCAAATTCTACCTGCCCCCAATACTGAATACATAGTGTTTAATCTGCCTCATTTTGACCTATCAAAACAATAGAAAACAAAACACAATCAAATAAAAATAACTACAACTCATTATCTATGCATATAATAATACTAAACCATAAAGACCCCCCACCATCGAACTCTTATTTCACACAAAAATAGTTCATAAAACCGAAAAACTGGTGTGCGCTGAATACGAGGCGTTCTTATCATAATCGGGATGATGATCATTATGGTGATGTTACATCTTTCAGCCGCATTTTCAATGCCGTGACAAGATAAAAGTAGAATTTGGAGGTTCAACGATTTGAGTTGTCTTACATAAATGGGTCTTCAAAATTTTAATTTGGGAGGGAGACATTCAACCCTATTTCATTACAATTTTTTTATTTTTTTGCTGAAATTTTCATGTGCATCTCACATGCCATGATTTCCCTCTAAAGATAAATGTCACGTAGATAAATTTAAAAGAATAAACGGGAAAGAGCCCCGAGCAGAATCTGCCCGGGCAGACTTTTTTTTTTTGTTGTTGTTAAAATTCATTTTTTTTATAAATGTATTTAGGAAATATTAACGAACATTTATTTGTAAAGACGATAATTCAAATTTTCACATTAAGACCCCCAAAATATGAATTAAAAATCGGTCAGTTTTTAGATCACTTCAAAATGATAGTTAACATTAAAATTTAATCTTGTGCCAGTTATCAATTATATTTGTAATTATAATAAGAAGATGATAGAAAAAAAAAATATAAAAACAACACCATTTTTTTTCCTGCTCAGGCAGATTTTGCCCGAATAGCAGAGTCCAAGAATAAATGACACATCATATTGTTTAATGGTACATTATGCGTCATTGGTTCAATTACAACTGTCGGTAAATGGGTAATTTTATCAATGATTTGTAGTTTATTGGACATTTTCAACAATTTAAAATTTAGAGAATATTTTCATAAATACTAAACACTATATAGGACATTTATATCAATCTTTTTAACTTGGAAATAAAAAGAGAAATTAATTCAAAATACATGAAAATTGTCCTCTGTGTATCAACTTTTTGCTGCAGTAGTTGCGCTACGACTACGAGGCAAAATGTTGTAGAAGCAGATGAAAGATAAGAGGAGCTGAAAATGGTAAACTCTGTATGAGCTAATACCCAGAATTTGTCCCTCTAATACATCACTTCACCTGAGCCTCATACCATAATTAGTAATTTTTCCTAATAATGTTTTTTTTACAAGAAAACACACTAGTCAAACTTTCTAGAATAGCTCATTGTCGGGTTCGATTTAATTATACTTTAAAGGATAAAAGATACAGGGTAATGGTGACTAATTGTATGCTATCAATTTAGGATAGTATCGCAGTGGTGATTCACAGTGCACTTACAAGTGTATAAAAATTATATGATTAATTTTATTATTATTATTATTATTATTATTTTTTTTTTATCTCTATACATTTTCTAAGGAGATATTTGGGTTGACATGTCCCCATCCGAATGGGGCATAGATCGTTCCTTAGGTATTTCATTTTATAGTTAAGTGATGCATCCCTTCACATCTACACTCTATTACATATATTATCTTTTTCAATTCCCAATAAACCCTTTTCAATTCTCAATACACCATTTACAATTTCTATACATCTTTTACAATTTTCAATATTCATCCTACCTCATAAATATCTTAAATAGAAATACCTTTTCACTATTTAAATAGATGTACCGTCCAAGGATGTGTCACAACGGATGTGACACATGCCACTACATCTTAGCACAAGTATCATCTAAGTGTATGGTGAATCACCCAAGTGAGCCACTATTCAATTGTGTATGATAGAATAAGTCAGTAATGCTTTATGTGGACAACTTATGGCTGGACAATTTTTTTTTTTTCTAATTTATTTAAAGTTTTTAAAGTATTGAAAAATATTAATGCAAGATTAAGTGTGGATATAGTAATTAAAATTTTAACATATATAAATACTAGATTAAGAGTAAAAAAAGACAATAATTTCATAGTCATTCAAAATGATGGCGAACATTTAAATTGTATTCTAGTAATTTTCCATCATGATAGTAATTTAATATTAGAATTAATCTAATAGCATAAAATGATCAAAGAGATTCATTCTTTATTTATGATTTATTTTTTCTATAATCAAGGGATTGTAATATTCAATTAGTTGACATTTTCCTTATCTAGATTAGGAAAGATATCATTACAAGCTCCTGTATATATTGTAGAATGTAATATGTAAACAAATCAAGTTTAATGAAAATATTCACCTTGATATGGTATTAGCCTAAGCAAGCAACTGAAATCTTTTCTCTCATCAATGATTCCTTCTCTCTTCATTTCTCACTCACGTCATGGCTACTTCCAGTTCCTCCTCTTCTGACACCCTTCTCTACGCTACTTTAATTCATATGCTCACAATCAAGCTTTCTTCGTCCAATTACCTCCTGTGGCGAAGCCAAATCTACCCCCTTCTCGTTGGTCAAGGACTTGTTAGCCTCATTGATGGATCTCGTCCAGCGCCGACGACTGAAGTAGACGTGGATGGAAAACTGTTGCCTAATCCAGTTTACCATTCGTGGCTTGTCAATGATCAACGCCTTGTTAGTCTCATCTTTTCTTCTCCCACTGAAGAAGCAATGCTTGTTGGTATCGGTTGCACCACCTCTAGGGTTGTTTGGCTTGCACTGAAGAACACCTTTAGCCATCAATCTAAGGCTCGAGAATTTCGTCTCAAAGGCGAACTCCAATCGCTTCGAAAGGTGATCGTTCCGTTGCTGAATTTGGTAGAGAGTTTAAGTTAGTGTGATCAATTGTCTGCAATCGGGTGCTCTTTCGATTACACCGATAAAATTCACTTGTTCATGAAAGGGCTTGGCCCGACTTTTTCCAGCTTCTCCGCAACTCAAATGGCCATGTCCCCTTTTCCATCATTCTTTGATCTTCTCAACAGTGCAGAAGCATGGGACATGTTCCAGCAAGCACTTGAACCTATAACCAAAAGCGAGAGCCTCATTGCCAGATTCGCAGAACCAATGGCCATTACGCCAACGTCTGTCCCGACCGTTTTAATCGCAATGTTGGTGCTCCTACGACCAATATTGCTGAAGCATTCTCTGCTGCTTGTTCCATTTCTGACTCTCCCACCTCGGATTGGTACCTGGACACGGGTGATTAAACTCATATGACTCCTACTCCGGCTCAGTTGGACTCTTCATTGCCTTATACAAATCCGGATACAGTTGTAGTCGGTAATGGTGCTTTATTATCCATATCTCATATTGGCTCATGTAGTATAAATGCTTCTATTAAATTATCTGAGGTGTTGGTTGTTCCGGGACTGACAAAAAACTTGCTTTTTGTAAGCAAAGTAACAGCTGATTCACCATTTGATGTGGTTTTCACTAATAATTATTTTACGATTTAGCATCCAGTCACTCAGGAAATTCTGACTCGAGGCAGTCATAGGTAGAGGTGGCAAAACAGGCCCGGCCCGATGGCTCAACCCGTTGAGCGCGAAATATAGAATGGGCCGGTCTAGGATATTAGAGGCCCGAAAAAATTTGGGCTTTCTTGGCCCGGCCCGAACGAGTTTTTTTTTTTTTTTTTTTTTTTTTTTTTGCGGGCCCGACCCGACCAGGCCCGCAAGCCCGCGAGCTGGCCCAATGAATTTTTTTTTTTCTTTTAGCTAATTAGTTAATTGTTGGTGTATAACCGGACCAAGTTATACCTACAAATTGCTACGACGAAACAAGAGCATGTAAGACACAATCCTTTAGCATATTTATTTCTTGATACATAAGTATTTTTGGGAGCTTATTAGTATTAAGGACAAATTATATTGAGTTTTTAGGAAACTTTCATGCCGTTGTTCTTATATTTATGTGCTGAATGAGCTACTTTGTAATGTGAATATTTCTGCCACAGATTTTCTTTGGGCGGGTCTATCTATGATTACTGTTCCTCTTTGACTTCATTTACTTTTGTAGATAATTTAGGATAGTGACATTTTATCTCGCTTTATCTAGCATTTACCTTGGTGGAAATAAAAAGTTGGGTTATCCTTCCAACCCAAAATAAAATGCTAAAATCCGGCTAAAACCTTAGATAATAATCTAGGCTCCTCCCTTATGGTAGTTTACTCAATACTTGGGATAAAATTAAACGAAACCATTTCCATTAGGCTTTTTCTTAAGAGAATGAGACTGAAGTTCGCCCCAATATATAATTTTGCTTCATGGTTAGAGTAACGAAAACGAAAAAAAAAATCCATTTATGGGCTTTTTTTGCCCGAGGTCTGTCGGGCTGGGCCTCACATTTCTAGGCCCGACATAAATTGGGCCCGACCGGACCGCCCAAATTGCCATCTCTAGTCATAGGCATGGTCTATATGCCTTGGATGGTCCTCAATTGGCATTGGTTATAGCTCGTAAGTTGAAAGCATCATTTGAATTGTGGCACTCCCGACTTAGACATGTCTCGTTTGATGTAATTTCTTTTTTAAATAAGATTGGCAGCATATCTGTTACCGCCTTACAACATAAACTTGTGATTTGTGACTCTAGTGAGCAAGCTAAAAGTAAGCGTTTACCTTTCGTTTTGGATGACAAACGCTCGTCTTCTGTTTTGGACATCATTCATTGTGATTTGTGGGGGCCTGCCCAGTTACTTCTATATCTGGTTTTCGATATTATGTTATATTTGTAGATGATTTTTCGAGGTTTACATGGCTTTATCCTTTGCGACAGAAATCTGATTTTTATGATGTGTAAATTCAATTTCATGCCTTCATAGAAAATCAGTTCTTCTGTCGTATTAAAACATTTCACATTGATGGGGCACTGAGTTCACAAACAATAAAGTGCAAATGTTTTTTCGGGAATCGGGAATTAGACACATTTTATCTTGTCAATACATGTCTGCTTAGAACGGGTGAGCATAACGTAAACATAGACACGTTACTGAAATAGGTCTCAGGGGTGGGAAAAAATACCGAAATGTCGAAATACCACATCGAAAAATTACCGAAAATACCAAAATTTTTTATATATCGAATTTTCGATACGGTAACGGTATGATAATTTAAAATTTGGGTATTTTAGTATATACCGAAATACCGAAAAAAGTTCGGTATTTTCGGTATATGTCGATATACCAAATTTTTTTCGGTATTTTGGTAGTTCGGTATTTCGGTAACCAAATTCCTAACGGTATACCGAAATTACGGTATACCAAAATTAACAGTATGGATCGGTATGATACCGATACCGTACCGATCGGTATCATACTGAATTTTGGTATACCAAAAATTTTGGTACGATAATAGTATGGGTAATTCGGTACGGTATACCTAACAGGTCTTGCCATGTTATTTCATTTTCACACACCCATGAACTTTTGGGTTGACGCTTTCAGTAGTGTTGTGTACATTATCAATTGCTTGCCGACTAAGGTGCTACATGGAAAATCCCCATTTGAATTACTATTCTCTACCGCTCCAACTTTCAGAACTTTCATCCTTTCGGTTGTCGGGTGTATCCATGTCTCAGGGATTATGCTGCACATAAGTTTGAGCCACGTAGCAAAACTTGTGTTTTTCTTGTAATGGCCCGAATTATTTTACGGATTATTATTAATATTATGATTATTATTTATTAAGCCCAACATGCATCATAAATTTCATGTGGGTCAAGTCAAGTTATTTGGGCCAAGATTGAGCCCAAATCATAATTCATGTTTATCCATAAAAGGGTTGTCAGTTATTACGTTCATTAGAGACTCTCCTAACTGATATCTGATAGAAAAACAATTTTTCTATGAGACTTCTGATTAATATCCAGTAGGAGAACGCCCTAATATAAATATAAGATCGTAGAACAAAATCCTACACAATACACAAAATAATCACGCCTCCTTTCCTAAAAGAAAAGCGCCATCCTTTCTTCTCTTCTCACCCTTTCTTCTCTGTGGATTGTGGATTAGTTCGCTCCATTCTTCACATCTACAACAGGTAATTTACAGTTTCCTTTTTGAATTTTTTAGATCAGTAGCAAATAATTTTTTTTTTTAAGATTTATTTCTCTAGACTCGGTTCATAAGGGATGGTAGATATATATACATATGGTGAGTGGTTGTTTGAGTTATATATATATATATATATAGATGCATGTTGGAGTTAGTTGTGAGGTATGTATTAGGTAGTAGTGTGTGCGTGTGTATATATATATATGTGTGTGTGTGTGTATAAAATGTGGTATGGTATGTGTTATGTATACATAGGTACGGGGTGTGTGTGTGAGAGTGATTGTAGTAATGTGTGTGCATGTTAATCTATCTATCTATCTATCTATATATATATATATATATATATATATATATATGGTGGTGCGTGGTGCAGTGTATGTTATAACTATATTATACAATATGTTTTGTGGTGTATGTGTTATATATATATATATATACATATATATATACTAGCAATGAGCACGTGCGTTGCACGTGGGCTCATTTTTTTATATCTACTAATATTTTATAATATTAAAATTAATTTGAACGTAGAATGACACTCTCAACATCTCACTTCTATTCACTTTCTCTTTTAGTCCCTTAATTTGTGAGCACAATCATGAACTTTATATGGGGAAACATGCATGCATAGTATTATTTTTTATTCATTGTTTTTATTATTTGTATACTACGATAATTAGAGTTCAGACTTAACTATGAAATTTCATTGGTTTGTTAAATGTCGCAAGATAATGTGTGAAGAAAGTTGATGACTACGCAAGTTTAAGTTTTTTAAAAAATGACTGAAAAAAGAAAAAAAGAAAAATGTAAAATATGATAAGATTAAGTGGTGAAAATAAATAATAAATACAAAAGAAAATTTGATAGTTGGAGTACTTATTTGTATCCTTTTCAAAATCGTTGTTTCATTGGTTTTTAATATTTTTTTGGTGAAACTTCTTGCTTTATAGAAAAAATATATTATGTAATAAAGTTGTTTGTAGATCGATTGTTAATAGAATGATATTGTAATGATATCTTTTAAAATTGTTGTTTGTTGTGATAAACCGTGTTTTGTACTGACAATTTTAGTTATGAATTGTAGAGTTTAATGTAATTTAAAAAATAATAAATTTTAATTAAATGAATATAATTAAGTAATGTTTTCACAGTTTTGTTTCACTCAAAACATAAGCAAAAACAAACTAAGATAAGCCTAAATTTAAAACTTAAAGTCACGATAGAAGGGTGTAAAAATGCAAAACTAAATTAAAATAATAAACTCAAAAGTCAAGATAGACGGGCATAAAAGAGGATGGGCTTTGGTGTAGAAATTAGACCTTCTCTTTCTTAATCTTTTTGGGAACTATCTTAGTATTCGTTTTTGTTTTTTATTTTGGTAATGTATTGGGTAATTGCCACTTCATCATCACTTTTATCTGAAATGCAGTCTTCATAAATCTTCCTTTTAATTTTTCATTTGCCTCTTCCTTGTTCTCTTGTTGCTTCTTTTTTCAGCGGTGGACTATCTTTGACTTTTCTTTTCCTACCCTTTTGTTTATCTGCTTTCTTTTGCGGTGCTTTGTTGTATGAAATTTTTTATTGTCTTTCATTCATATTATTTTGTTTAACTTCTCTCATTATTTCTTTATGCGTTGGTGAATTACATTAGCTTTTGTTTTCTTTCCTTTTGTTTAACCGGATTTTCTTGTGGTGCTTTATTGGTTGAAATTTTTCCCTATGTTTCAATTTTGTTTCTTTGTTCCTCTTCTTGCTTATGTGATATCTCTTCTGCTGTCTTCTTTTCTCCACTCTTCTTTTTCCTTGGTTCCTTTTTCGTGGTTGTGACGGTTGTCTGCTCTTGATTGCGTATCTTCTTGTTCTTCGGTTTCATTATTTATATTTACTCGGTAATTGTGCACAATCTTCCTTGTTCATCACTTGTTTTCTCGTTCAATGGTATGAGAAAACGAATCTCTTTGTCTGCTTGTGATGTTAGCCATTTGTAGTAGTTGAAATCATTATGTCCCTGGAAATCATTTATAATTTAAATTATTTTTTTATTTTGGGCTCTTGGATTTGTGATCATGCTTCCGGAATTTGTAATTTACTTATAGTGTATTTGTTTTCTTAGGATTGTTAATGATGCGATATATTCTTAGACCGAGCATTCGACATGCGTAGCTGCTATGTTGCCAAAAACTATAATCTCATTGAATGACTTTTAAATTCACTCGGTATCTGTCCAATTTTATAATAGGAAGGGTAACTGATCATTTTACCCATTATGGTAACTTTCATATTTGTATGAGTTACACTGAAACCAAAAGAGTGCGCATATTGATAAGGTTAAACAAACGATTTTATCTATAAATATATCTTGAGTTCTGTATTTTTATATTTTTATTTTTGCAAAATTTAGAATGTATTACCTTGGTTTAGCTTCAATGGATTTTCCCATACACTTTTTGCAAACAGCCTTTTCATCTTCCTTGTAGGTTCCTCTATTACATCTGTCACATGCTTCAAACCATATCTTTACAATATTCTCCACATTGTCTACTATTCCGTTAAAACAACAATAGATTCCCAGGTACATTGAGAACAAATATTTTTTTAATCGAAATATAATATAATATATACTCTAAATTATTTGTATATTTAACTTACCTCTGTCAATGTCTCTCTCTTTCTATGATATCTTTAAGAGTCACTTTATGAGCATTTACCATTCTTTGATTCGTAGTCATTTAAAATATCTTAATTGGATCTTGTATTTATTTGACCTGCATATATTATTTCTAGTATGTCAGAAAAATAATTTTCCATCATCTTATTGGGTCTTCTAGTTTATTGCTTACCATCGGCAAATGAGCTCCATCAGAATTTGAGTTTATTTGCAGGACGCTTGCTGCTGTAGTTTGTAACTTTAATTTAGATGTTAAGAAAATAGACTGCAATTAATGCATTTCGTTTTGCGTTTTCCTTTAACACTTCCCACCAGAATTTTTTTTCGTTTATTTTCTTTTTTGATGACATACAAAATATTTATGTAGACATATATTATTATATTTGTTCAAGAATTTGTTAGATAAGAATGACGAAGATTACTTGAAAAGAGTTCGAGGAAGATTTTACATACTGTGTGTCCATGATGGTTATTTCCTTCAAGGTTAATTCTTGTCCCTTAGTATTTTTGACTATTTTGTTATCCACATTTGTAAGCATGTCACAAATATTTGGTACATTAAAAATATATGTTTGTTATTTTTTTGTCAAATTAAGTCGTATTTATATAGAGACTTAGGGTTTCAGTATTTTACCAAATTATTTTTTGTCTCCAAGCTTGGTCTCGAGGTAAAAAAGAAAAAAAAAGGTTTTAGCACCTTTTTTTGTCGTCAAGAATAACCTTAAATCGTACCTTTCACCTTCAGATATATTTTGAGCACTTATACGTCCAATCACTTCTCCTTTGTTCCTTTGTTTCTAACACTTGTCTTTTTGTCCCAGACATAATGCTCTGGAAATTTCTTGTAACAATACATCTCTATCTTTAGCACACATGGAAAAGAACTTCGTGAGTATTATTTTTAAATAATAGTGAACATCCACTATTTTCTGCAAATTTTGATTATTCCAATAGGTGATATATTATTGGTTAGGTAGATAAAGCTGCAATGTTACAACTGCTGGGTATATTTCATTTAAATTAAATTAAAAAATTCCTCACCTAGCTTCTTGAGTAGAAACTCATCGCGCATCTGAATATTGTTTAATTTTGTCTATGGTGGCATTATCATCATTTTGTGCCATATTAATCGCCACTTTATCATAACCTTTATAGATGTACTTGTACAAATACTTAGTTTTTGCTCCAGAACATATTTCTACATTGATATGACCATTATATCTAGACAATAAATATGGATTGTAAGGAACTACCCAGTGGTTATCTAATTGTGTATTATCTTTAACCACATATCACTTTTTTAGATTTTTTCCTCCACATGGTCCGTGCATCATATGTCTCTTTACCATCTCATATAGTTCATGACACTTTTCTAGATCAGGAATTTTTGCACAAATATACTTATCAAACTAATCGACATTAATAATCTTATACTCTGGCTTCAAATAATAAACATGTGAGCATGTGTGGCAATCCCCTTTTCAAAATTCGACAACGTGAACATGTGGTACTACTTTTCACATATCTCTTTTTTGAATAGTTGATCTTTCAAATCATGCAATTTGTCCGAAAAACTCTTACAATTAAATCTGGACGATCTTGTGGTTCGCTGCCCATCATATAAATTTTCTTAAATTTCCTTACAATCATGATTGCAAGTCATTGTGATAAGCATGCCTGGTTTTCCAAATCTATGAACTAATGTCAATGCATCTAGATATCTGGCCCCCATATCCCTTAGGCCACATATAAATGATTGTGGAAGAATGATTCTCTTTCCAACTTCATTGCCTCTAGTTTCTTCTTTGAAGACAATGTCCATGATTCCTTAATATAATTCTACTCCCAAATTTGTTTGATTATTTCAGAAAAAATTTAACCTTGTTGTCTTCAACTTTATATAGTTATCAACTGTATATTGTTGCAATAATAGTCCAGCTAATAAAGGCGTGAATTGCCTTCAATTTGGAATATGAAGCCTATAACAACTATATTTTCTACATGAAACTTTCTTATCACGTCCTTTATCAACAACTGTTTAAAAAAATAATAAAGATGAAATTAGAAAATAAGTAATATATCAAATAGATTGTGTAACATAAATAACATTATATAGTTAATTATGTGGTTGATATTGATATAGAAATTAGTTATTATTGAAATAATAAAATAACCTTTTGATATGAATATATTTGCCTTATTACTCTTGAGATATAATATCACCTAGAGTAGATAGTGACATGATTCAAGAAGTGTCATCTACATTTGTTGGATTATTTGTCGTACATAATATGTATAAGGAAGGGTCAGTGTTGTGTTGAATAATTTTATAAGGTGAAAGCTGGATAATTTATTCGATGTAGTAGTATATTCATTCGTTTTTTTTTTTTTCAAATGTAAAGTGTAGCTTGGTGCAAAGCAAAGAGAATTGTTAGAGATATAGTTTAAATTTAAATACTATATATTTATATTAAAATATATACCTTGATCTCTTTTTATGATAATTTCTTTACCATTACTCTTTCAAATATTTGATGCCAACCAATCTCGCCTCTTGGAAAAAGCAATAGATATTGCAATGAGTCATAACATCCATAATAATGCATTATTTTGTATTGTTTCTCTGAATGAGAATTAACTTTTATGATATAGTTTCAACTTAATATGATTTTGGAGAATTATCGACTCATTGATCCACACTCCCATCTTTTGTGTAATACCCGTGTATATTTAGTATTATTTTATTTAATTATTTAATTATCTCTTACTTATAAATTTTATATTATGGGCCAAAAGAATATTTCTAGTTAATTTTTTTTTTTTTTTTGTCTATCTTATTTTGTACAACATCTAAGCCCATCAGACCCTGTCTAGATGTCACAGCCCATCAAAATTCTATTAAATTCTAGACTGATTAGGACTCTCTCTCATACCCTAATACTTATCACCGCTATATCACCGAATTCTTTCTCCGCCAATATCACTTTTCTGTCCGCCGAATTTCCGAAACAAAGGTACAAATTCTCTCTTATAATTCATGTTTTTTTGTTCTGTTCTTTTCGTTCCTTCGTATTTCGCCAATCCCTTTTTCCATGTAATTCTATTATTAATGTGTATATAGGTTATGCAAGTGATGATGTACAGATGAGTGTCTATGCATAGTTATGCATGTGTACGTGTAGTTATGGTAGGAAACAAGAGATTAATATGTATGTATATGTGTGTGTTTATAAAATAGAAGTATATGTGTCGTATATTATATATATAATATTGTGTATGATTAACTATGTATATTTGTATATAAAATAATTAATAAGCTATGGTGTGTGTGATTTGTGCTGCAAGTATTACGTATGGTATATTCGGATCAATTTTCTTTCATAGGATCATCTTTTCAAATTCAATCTTTCAAAACTAAATTTATTCTTTTGAACCCTAATATTTATATTTATCATATTGTTTCATATAATTCTATTTTATAGCTACGCTTTCTTAAGCAATATATTTACTATGACAAGGTGACGAGGTCAGCAAAGACTAAGGAGTATAGGACATCTGCATCTACACTGCACTTTCTACTTTTTCCAGGTGGGGATTTCTATTATACAGGTTGTTTGTCTACTTTAAATGCCTTAAATGTTATTTTGATGTCTAAGCGCAACATTCCATAGGCTATAGGCAACAGGTTATTTACTATGCTAAGCTATGTTGTATGCTGTGCTATGCTAGTCAACAGGAAAAAGATTTTTCTATGTTGATCAACATCTATTTAAGTGTGTTGTATGCTTTCATTATTATTGCATCTGATGTATTTGGAGTCGACAAACTTATCCCCACTGAGATTGTGGCTTGCTCACCCCTATTACATTTCAGTGTCTACAGATTAATTGGAGCTTGGTGATGGTGCGAGGTGGTGGATGCAAGTAAAGTCAAGTTTTTTTTTTGGATCTGCTTAACTTTTAGCATTTTCCAGTTATTTATTTCGAGAATTTTAGTAGGAAAAGTTGAGTTTTACAAATACTTGTGTTGTTGAATATTTTGTGTTGTGGATTGAAACAAATTAAGAAGTCTAGTTTTATTTATTTATTTTTGCGATTAAGTGTGGCAATCAAGTTAATATTTACATTTTTAAACAAAGTATTATTTTGAACCTTTAGATACAAGTTATTTACGTTTCCGCTTAGTCAAAGGGTAAATTCATTTTAATTTGTTTATAAACTGCGATTGAAAGGTTACCCTTTTCTTCCAAATAGTGTCTAAAAATCTTTTAGAAAATCGGGGTGTTACATTTTGAAATATGAAGTTCAACATCTTCTAATGAAGAATACTGCTTTAATCTAAAAAAATCTCTAGCATATGGATTTTTATTCAAAATTTTGATTAGTTTCTAGAAAATAACTTATGAGACATGCAAGTTCAGTCTCATTATATTCTCAACGTCATTCTGAGTTTCACAAAATATAATTGGAGCGGAGAATGAACATCGTCAGTCTTTAATGCTTGAAGATTGTGATACACCATTCATTGTACACGAAAACTAAAAATGTCTTTTCTTGCAGAGGCTAGCTCCTTATCCAATTAGACACCAAATGAAGTAAAAGAAAATATATAATTATATGAACATATGTTTAATCAAAACTCAGTAGCCTCTTCCGTGTTAGAGGTTAATAAATCATATAATTCTTCTGGTACTTCAACATGAGCAAATTTCACTTTTCTATTATCACAACAAAAAGTCAGAGGGTTGTACATCAATCTTCCAGCACCGGAATGAATGCAACCATGTACTTTATTCAGTTCTTATAGCTTGTGGATTATTGGTTCATGGAATATTTATCCTATATAAAATATGACAAAATTATAATAGGATTTTCCAGCTAACTAAGCTACTTTAATTTATAAAATTCAAATTACTCATCATTCAACTCAGATGGATTGAATAATGCTCTTGTATTACTTGTAAGCTGCCTCTTCTTTTGTTCTTCAAAACATTATTTTTCGTATTAATTTTTATCTGAGGAATTTAAATTTGCATATTTCCTCTTCTGGAGATCAAGCTCCTTCGTCTGTGGGCAATTTGATTATGTAATAATTGTAGTATCTAAATTTGACATTATAAATTTTGCTTGAAATTATAATTACCTGAAGTCCGTTGCACAATTGTCGATTGATATACCATCTCAAATGAAATAAATCAATATAATTAGTAACAAAACGAAAATAAAATAAAACTTATATCTAAGAGGACATCACAATAATTTATTAGTTAGTGTGGTTGACTCAACCCTCTTTTCATTGAAAAACAACACAACGTATAAGTTCAGTTTCTAGGATCTAATCGTAAAAAGTGAACTTGTACCGAATTAAGCGAAAAAAAAGAAACATTACCGCATTTTCTATATTCTCTGCCAATTTGTTCAATCTCAGTTCTCCACTAATTTCTTCGACTTTGGATTATGTTTCTCTACATTTTCTACTAATTTCTCTAACTTCGGATCTTCGTTAATTTTTTCAACTTCGGATTATGCAAGCTTTGACCAATGATTGTTAGGCTAAGTATATTAAATAGGTTTACAAATTAGGTAGTTTAATGATTAAATAGGATTATGAAAGGGAGATAGTTTGGATAAGTGAATTTCTGTTGGATATATTGATATTAAATAGAATTAAAAATTAGGTAGTTTAAACTGTTGGATTTATGTTGGATAAATGATATTTAATGATATTTTCATTATTTAATAAAAAGATTAAAAATCATTTTATTTTAGTAAGTTCCATTTATTTTACTATTCTGGGTTTATTCGATTTTGAATTAAGATAAGGAACCTACCTGCCTACTTTTTGTGCGTGCATGTGTGTTTTCCTCAAAAATTCAGTTTTAGTAAGGTATTACGTTCTACTTTGTGATTAGAGGTGTAAATGAGATATTAATATTTTTTTTATAAAGCAAATGTTAGTTTTGAAAATAATGTTATATTTGCCGTACGACAAGCTACACATGTGTGTGCGCATGTGTCTATGTTCTTATATAAGATTCAATTTTGATAAGAACGTTTGTTATCACTATTCTTCCTATGTTAATGTTTATATAAGATAAGATTTATCACAACGAATTTGCTCACTATTTCTTTTTCTCATTCAAATATTTTAGGCTCTTAATTCTTCTAATATGAACTAACTTAAATAAATAGTGTTAAGAAAAAATAATTTTTATTTTTTTCTATATCTATATACCTTTTTCCTCTTTATATTATATTAAAATAATTTTAATATATAGTCACATTATATGCAATCATAAGAGCTTAAATTATGTTTACTTTTTAATGGTTAATTAAATAAATTTAACATGTAAAAATAAAAATTGTAGTACAATCTAACTATGAATAGTAAAAACGTAAAGTTTTAAGATTGTGCCATAAAATTTATCTTTATTTTTAAAAAAATAATTGACAGTGTGAATATTATAATATGGTAGTTTAGATAAGATGGAAAAATATATATATTTGATTTTTTATAATATCTTAATGTAATATTATCTAGTACAATTGCTTAAAATAAATGCAAAGAACATATCACTGGAAAGCTCTATAAATCTATTTTAATATGAAATTAATTTCGTTTCAAAATTCAATGTATTTGAAAGTTTAATTATGTAGTTTTTAGGAGGAGTTTGAATATAAAATGACTTTTTTTTATAATCACATAAGGAAACATAAATTATTTTAAATTACTTAACCACATTTAAATTTAATACCTACTAAGAATATTATAGGCATCACAAGAAAAGACGAAACATAAAATAAGACAAAAAAATTCATACTTTTATATGAAACTAATTTTTTTTTTTTTTTTTCAAAATTCAAAGTATTGAAAGTGTAGAAGAAGAATAATTTAAGTATGTATTTTTTAGGAGGAGTTTTAATTAAATAAGAACTCTTACTTTTTATATACAAGTAATTAAATAATAATATATTTTAAGTTACTTAATACTACTAATGCTTTGTACAAAATATATTTAATTCATTTATAGTGTATGACCAAAGTATGCGTTTTTAAAATTCAACTATGATCAAAAAACATAATTTATTTTTGGTATACTACATATCTATCCTATCTATATTCTATATATAAATATATATATATATATATATATATATATATATATATATAAAAATAAAAAACCATCCCAAATTAGAAATATTAAAATTTTCCCACCCAAATCTCTATCTATTTATGGAAATAATTACTTTTGGTACATATATCTTGACAACAATGAAGTATGCTCTAATTGAAGATAATTCGCCTTATATTTTCCTAAAATATAATAAGTCACCATTATCCTCATTCAATATTAACTCTCCCACATTCAGTATAAGTTGTCCGAGTCACAAAATGATACATTCACGCAACCATCCAAAATTTATCCGAAATCAATATATTTAGGCATAATTTAAGTATACTAATTGATGTTGATGTAAATCAATTAGTATATATTCAGGATATTTGTTGATACTTTTCCACCCAACAACTATTACTATTATTAAAACCATAAAAATTATTTCTAAAAGATGCAAAATAAATTTGGTTGATTCTTTGTCTTATATTTAAGTCGTTGATTCTCTATTTACTTGTTAAACTATTTTAAATATCCTTGAATAATCGTAAATTTCGATTGGTTAGATTTTATTTTTCTTAAATAAGTAAAAATTAGGAATTATTCTTCAATAATCTCATATTGGAAGTACTTTTTTCTACAATTTCAATATACCAAAGTCTGGTGCATTTCCAACAAATGGTCTTATATGTGGTGAAATAATTCTCGGCAACTTTTATGAATTGAGATGTAGCAGCTGTTAATTAGTTTATTTATTTATTTGGAAACATTTTGAAATTTCTTATGACATTTAGTTTTTATTTATAATCCAATTTAATTACAATATCTCAAATTAATATTTTGTTAAGATCTTAAAATAAAACATAATCAAATATTATATTATAAAAATGCTATTTTTGTTGATTGATTAATCGTATCAGACGTGGGCATTTATCGAGGGAGAACTATTTGTATTGTTTTAGTAAATAAAATTAATTAATTTTTTATGCAAATAATCGAATGACGGTCCAAAGTCATTTGCCAAAAAATGTGTGGTCCAAAAATAGAGGGCATACAGAACAATTTAATGTTTTCAAACTTTCATATGTTCCCATATTATTTAGATGTCCAATATATTAATGATAACTTTGATGATGTGTGATATGACATGCTTTTTTATTATTATTTATGTAATATAGCTTTTTATATTGATCAGAAGAGGTTAAAAGTTACCCTTAATTTTTTCAATATATTAACTATTGTCTTACTATATTATAATCTAATAATGACTCAAATCTACTCAAAATTTTAAATTTCGTCTAAATCGTGCATCGCACTGGTACAATACCGGTTTATTAAATAAGATGCGTTTTCTGGTTATTCACTAATTAAGGAATATATATAACATTTGTGGTTAAATTTGGGAAATTATGGATTATCAATATATAGTAAAAATATTATGTCGATATAAGAAAATCTTCCCCTATATATGGTGAATATATAGGTCATTTTATTGTATTATATACTATTCTTCCCCTAGATTTATAAATTTATTTTATTTTCTTAATAAAAAAAGATTAGTCAATTATTTTTTTTCAATTATTTTATCTTATTTTTATGGTTTAAAATAAATATATATTCTAAATCGTGCATTGCACGATGAGTGATTCTAGTTGTGGTTAAGAATCCTTAAATTCTACTTAAAAAAAGAATCCTTAATATGATTTATGAAAAAGATATTCAATCTCGCAAGGAAAGATATTTGAGAACGGCACTATAACAAATTTTAGCAACACATGTGAATTAAATTATTGAAATCTTGATCGGGAGCTTCAACTGATCCATTAAACTAAATTATGAAGTGTAACTTTCATGTTTGTAGATAGTGTCTGAAAACGGATGGTTCTAAAATAATTAATTAGTTAGACTTATTTTTTTTTAAAAAAAAAATCATCCTATCACAATTATATACTCTTCTTAAAATAACTTTTAGATCTATTTTAATATGAAACAAATTTTATTTTAAAATTCAAAGTATTAAAAGTGTAGAAGAATAATAATTTAAGTATATAGTTTTTAAGGAGGATTTTGAAATATAAAGGAACTCTTGTTTTTCATAATGAAGTATGAGAAGACATGATTTATTTTAATTACTTTAACTATACATAAATTTAATACTTAGTACAGATATTATAGGCATCACGAGAAATGACGAAACGAAATAACAAGACTATTCATCAATATTTCTATATTAATACTAATACTAATTAGCAATAATAGATAGATAGATAGATAGATATATATAGATATAGATATAGATATAGATATAGATATAGATATAGATATAGATATAGATATAGATATAAATATAGATATATTGGATATATTGGAATATTTTATTATTTGATAAAATTACTTAATTATCCTTGATATTTAATATTGTGTAGGGATATTATAGTCGTTACAAGAAAAGACGAAACATTCACACTTTTATATTAGTAATAGATATATATTATATAAAGTTTGGTGTTGTGTTGCATAAGTATGCAGAGGGTGTGTGTGTTGCGTGTGTATGCAGGGTGTGTGTGTTGTATGTATTATAGAAGTAATGGTTGTGTTATGGGGGGACCACATGTATAGTAGTAAATGTAGAAAAAGGGAATTTATTTCCTCATTTATCCCAATTCTCTTTTGGTAGATACTTTTTACTCTTTATGAAACTTTAATATTTTACCAATATACAAGCTTATATTCTTCCTGCCAACATATTATTTAATTTCGGTCTTTCTAATTAGGATCCCTCCTCAAATATTAATTAAGATATAACATGTATTATTTAGATTTGTCTGGTCAAGAACACGGTGACTACGTTTTTTGGCACGACATCATTCATTCAACAACTAAGGTGGGGTTTTCTTTTAATGTTTGCTTTAATTAAATATTATGCTTGTTTAATATGTTGCTATGGTGATTTTATGATATAGGATTCAAATTTATTTGATATGTTTATGTGAATGGCCTACGGGAGTATGGTGATACATGCTATGGTGACATTATGGTGATACTTATGATGATTTGCTCATATTTGAAACTGCTTGCTTGTATTTAATTTTGGCAAACTAAACTCCACGAGTTGGATGTAGCTCACTGAACTTGTCTCGAAAAGCGCTCTAAATCATTACGATTTGAACACCTTTCTCAAGTCGCAAGCGTACGGCTTGTGACAGTGGTAGTATAAAGTGCCTCCACTTTTTACTAATAGATGTTTGCGTTTTATTTAATAGTAGGATGATATTATGATATGAGATAAATTATTACAATTGAGTTTGAGCTACAAACAAAAAATAAATTTTATATATTTATTTTTCCTATTATATTACAACACTTAAATAGTAAAAAACTTATCATTTATTAGTTTCCAAATTTAGAACTAATATTTTTATAAATAACAGAAAAATAAAATAGCGGAGGAACACGTGTGTCCCTTAAAGGATGGGAGAATTTTAGAGATCTGCTTCATTTTTCTCTACTTTTTGTAGCTTTCTCTCTCTTAAATATCTTTATTTTTCCAATATCGTAAATACACAAACAATTTTTTTACTTTTTATTTTTGAATTCATTTTACTTGTAATAGATAAAAAATCAATCATCTTCTCTAAGTACTTAATCTAATATTGATATTAAATTTTTTGATATAATATGTTAAATTTGAAATAAACAATTATGCTTGCTCGTTGATTATTGTCCTTAAATAAATTTATTGTGGATGGAACTATTTATACTGTATATGAGTCACAAATAAAAACAAATTACATATTTTTTCTTAATGAACTAAAAAGTTGTTGAATAATTTTATATTCTTTATTTGACAAAAAGTAATTTATTCCAGTTACTTATATTCAATTATTTAGTTTTAAACTTGTCTATAAATAAATATAGTTTGAATTATGTGCCACAAGATAGAAAATTTTAGTATATATTAAAAGTCGATATCGAGTGCATATATATTGATACATGGACAAGACAATATAATATACTCAATATATAAATATATGTATATAATACTTTTCAGATGTTTGCCCACTACCTTAGGCTGATTCTTGTGCAGTTAGGGGCTTAGGGCCAGACCATCCCCCTCCCCGTGAAGGGAAAATTCGCCTCCTATCACTTTTACGGGTCTGAGTTAGCGTTTACAGTACGAATTTATTATAGTTTGACGTTGTGTTTCCTTTGTTCAAGTCAATAACTAATTTTTTTGTGCCTGCTAACAATGTTTAGGTTCTCGAACGTGGGCTCTTGAGGCTATCCCTACTTTTGGGACGAAGTTGATCGTCTGCTACCCGCTTCGCACCCCCAGCGGTTGGGATGTGTTCGTTGAGAACTTTTTGGTAGTCAGTGGTCTAATTTCTTAGACTTGTTCAATAACGAGGTTAGTTTTCTTCAATTTAATGCGCATATCAATACACATATTTAATACGTATTTATCCACTCCAGTTAAGATTAACATGTATCTCCTGTACTGCAGACGGAATGCCTAGAGACTCTAGTTCCCATACCGGAGGAGGGGAGAGCCGTGTATCTCCAGCATTTGGATGAGAATCTTGATAGGGGGCTCGCCCAGTATGTACACAGGGAGTGGAGGGGGCACACACGACCACCTATGCACGATGATCTGCAGGGGCAGGCTGCTCAGGATCCTGTAGGGGAAATGCCAGCTCAACGTCGCATTCAAGCCGCCGGCGCAGGTCGTGGACGAGGCTCGTGCAGGACGGAGCCCAGGGCCATCGAATCCCCGCCCTGAGGCATGGCAGTAGCAATAGTAGATCGAGCGACTTCAAATAAGTTTTCCATTGCCTCTGACAGGGCACATTGAGTTTTCTCCCATATATTTATGTTTTTAGTTCTTCCGCTTCTCTCTAAAATATTATTTATTGTGAAATAGATGGAATAAGATATATTTAATAATGAGGTTCATTTAAAATATTTAATTTAGATGTTTATTTAACAATGGATATTTGGAGTGAAAATAGATAAAAGAATTATGACTTCTCAGTTCTAGCTAGTTAATTAATAAAATAAAATGAGTACGTTGATTTCCACGTTTGAACAAATGCAAAAATGAAGAGGAAAAAAATGTTCTTCTGAATATGAAAATAAACACCCATGTCATAGTTTCTAAAAAAAGAGATATATATACCCATCAAAGAATATTACTGACTTTGAACAAGAATTACATGTCCTAGCCTCCTGGTTAGGGCAATTTTAACAAAATACAGTACTGTTCACGTTGTTATTAAAATTATACGCGTGTTTTTTTGGTATTTAGTAAAGTAAGTGAACTCGCCTGTGCCACAGGCGAGTTCAATTCTGACTGACAGATCATTTGGATTTTTTTTTTTTTTTTAAACTCGCCTATGGTATAGGCGATATAGGGTATATGTGATGTATTCATACCTGAACTCGCCCCTACCAGGGGCGAGTTCAATTATATATAATTTTTTTTTTTCGGCCATACGTGAACATGCATGCAAAGAATGATTTTCAAATAATTAATTATTTTTGTGAATAAGAAAATTATAGATAAAAATGAGAATAAAGTCTTCAATAAGAAAATTATCTTTTTTCGGGGCGTGTTATGCATTTTATTTTTTTAATTTAATTGCGTGTTATGGATTATCGTGTGTCTATATATATATTTCTTAGAAAACAATAATGTATTTAATAGACGTTCAATAATTTGACTCGCACCCAACTGTTTTTTTTTTTGAAAGATTAAAATTCGCTTAGTGAAAAATGGTAATATTTAGTTTAGTGATAAATTTATCACTAAGCGAATTTTAATCTTTCAAAAAAAAAAAAAAAAAAACAGTTGGGTGCGAGTCAAATTATTGAACGTCTATTAAATACATTATTGTTTTCTAAGAAATATATATATAGACACACGATAATCCATAACACGCAATTAAATTAAAAAAATAAAATGCATAACACGCCCCGAAAAAAGATAATTTTCTTATTGAAGACTTTATTCTCATTTTTATCTATAATTTTCTTATTCACAAAAATAATTAATTATTTGAAAATCATTCTTTGCATGCATGTTCACGTATGGCCGAAAAAAAAAAAAATTATATATAATTGAACTCGCCCCTGGCAGGGGCGAGTTCAGGTATGAATACATCACATATACCCTATATCGCCTATACCATAGGCGAGTTTAAAAAGCCAGGGGCGAGATCACTGTTGATGTGTCAGTCAGAATTGAACTCGCATGTGCCACAGGCGAGTTCACTTACTTTACTAGATACTAAAAAAGCACGCGTATAATTTTAATAACAACGTGAACAGTACTGTATTTTGTTAAAATTTGCCCCTGGTTAGCTGCTTTTTTTTTTTCTTCTTGGGAGCAAAAGGAGCTTTTTCCTTTAAAAGTGGCCTACTTGGGATATATAAGTGATTAAAGGGGGAGGGGAAAAATAAAAAATAAAAGAAAAAAGGAAGCGAAACTGAAATAGAAGAAAGCTACAGAGATAGAGTGGGCCCTTCTCCCGTACACGATTGACATCTGTGTTCCCACACACAACACATATTAAAATATCTCTGGCAAGACAATGAAAACTAAATCGGCAAATTTAATAAACTATTGTACTATTCATCCTCCAATTAAAAAAATAAGTGTTTTTGTGGTGTTTTACTGAAGTAATTGAACTCGACAGGACAGCGACTTCTGAATTAATTTTTTTTTTTTTTTTTAAATTGGAAAACGTCTCTGCGAGAGACGACTTATGGTATCTGGTGATTTTTTTTTTTTTTTTTTTTTTTTTTTTGGGTGTGAAAACGCCCCTGGCAGGGGCGTTATACGGTATGTGTATCGTATATACCGAAAGTCGCCCCTCCCAGGGGCGACATCTCAACATATATATATATATTTTTTTTTTATAATTATTATATATATATTTTTAGTTTAGATTTAGATTGTTTATTTTAAGAATTTTCGTTTGTTATTTTTTTTTAATTTGGGTTATACTTCGCGTTCATTTTTTCCTGTAATTTGAGTTGAATTTATCATATTTTATTAATAGTTAAGATTCTTAATCGAGTATAATTGATTTTTAATCCTATTACGCCAAAAATAAAATATTTAGATTAATAAAAAATACTTAAAATACGAAGTTCTTTTTATCTAATTATTACAAATAAGTTGAAAAAAATAAAATGTCTAATATTCATGACCAGTCCCACATCGCCTTTTTTTCCTATTCCGTTTAGCTCTCCCTCTCCGTTCCTCGATGGGTGCATCGGATTCTGCTTCTTGGGCGCGTTGTGATTGACCATCATCTGGTGTGCCGATATTCAAACTAAAAGTGGGGCGACCTGAAGAAGATGATGTTTGACTCAAATACGGAATCGGGGACATATTAAACTGTCCTGGATGACCCGCCAAATTCGGCTGGTGAGGAAAAATGTCGGCGGTTGTTGTGTAGTTACCGACTTCTAGGAGAGAGGTGAAGGACTGATCAAACCGCATTGATTCCCGATGAGGAGTGAAAAAATCATTTTCGTTCACCATCGGAGGCACGTAGTAGCTTGACTGCATTTCAACACTAGGATGCTCATAAGTTCAAATCATAGATCGATTGTTATTATGCAATGAATTGGATAGAACAAGCTTAAATTATTGCTAAGTATTACGGTGTACCTGGAGTAACTGCATGGCCCCGCCAATAGACTTTCTTTCTCTTCGGGCTGCACAACATAACTGATGGTACAAGAATCCCAGCACCTCACTGCCCCAGCTGTATTCAGAGCATTCATATACATCTTCCATTTCTGTCAAGTACAGCAGTGATCCGAGGTTCCCCGACGTGTCTGGGCACATAATCGATCCCAGCAGAATCAACGCAATACCACGCGAGTACTGCTCTACTTCGACGGCTCCTGTTTCGTCATCTACCGGGTTATCCCTTAGATGCTTTCCGAGTGCTGTCAACGAGAATCTCGAGCCAAGAATCTCACCTGCGTCAGGAGTCCACCCTAACAAGGCTTCGCACCTACTTCTCCAGTAGTCAAATGTGGCTTCAGTAACTCCGTTAATCACCGGCCTTCCATCAACTTTCAAGCCCCAAATGAAGGCCACGTCTTGTAGTGTGACAGTGGCCTCCCCGACTCTAAAGTGGAATGTGTGTGTCTCTGGTCTCCAGCGTTCCACCAATGCAGTGATGATAGCTCTGTTAATTGCATAGTCACCGCAACGATAAACCCCGTAGAACCCCATCTCATGTAACATCGCTACAACCCTGTAATGCAAACACTGGTTGCGTTTTAGTTTTCCACTATCTTCATCATCATCATACTCGTCAGCATAGTCATCGATCCGCCAAAAAATTCCACTACCATGTTGGCATTTCAAAGTCCTGCTAATGTCTCCCTCAAATACCTCTGCGGATCGATGAGTTTCTTGCTCGGTTAACACTCTGTTATCAATGGGGCCATATTGTCCGAGATGGTCCATGCTACAAAAATTGAGTACATTTCCAATCAGTTTTTTGAACAACGATTAGACAATCACACTGATAAGTTCATGGCAAGTAATGGTCGGATTTGAAAAATAATCGAAAATATAGAAAAGAACAAACTAGTTATGATTACATGATGTCTTTAATAGTCCACCCTAAAAATTAAAAGATATATTGGACCCGTTTCCATTCAGACAAAATGAGAAATAAATTTGGCCCATGTAATGGATCTAACGGTTCCCCTTCATCGTGTTTAACGTCTTCGACCTGTTGATGATTCAGGCTGAGTTCTAGAAGCTTCGTCTGCCTGGTATTGCTGTCTAGCCCGAACTTGTGGCCAGTCCATTTCATTTTGGTATCTCGTGGACCTTGGCCGTCCGCGCCGTCTTGATTTCCGTAACTCCGGATTGTGGCGTAGCTCAAACGAGGCCTCATCCCAATAGTATTCGTCTGGCAAAGGGTTAAATCTGCCACTATATGTCTGGACATAGAAGCTTGTGTTGTAGTAGGATCTCATGTATATACCGGGGTCAACACCGTAATGACGGCAGGTTTGCATTGCATGCGAACAGGGGATCCCATTCTGTTTCCATTTCCCACATGTACATTCCCTGGTTGATAATTTCACCACATGTGTAAATGTGTCGATCGAGCCCGGTGAAAAGGTCTTGACAGACCCTGATTGTTCAGAAAGATCAACTTGGAAGACCACGTGGTGAAGTGCCTTCCTCTGTCTCTGATCATATTGCTTGAATATCTCGTCAGGCCATGGTTGACATCTTGCTTGCATTTGATGACCCACTGACAAGCGGTCAAAGAAGTATTTCGTGGAACGATAGAAAGTTATCTGAACAATAGCACATATTGGTAGTTTTCGTGCGCCTTTCAGAACTCCGTTGATGCATTCTGATAGGTTAGTTGTTAATATTCCACATCTCCATCCATCGTCGTGTGAAATGGTCCATTGCGCAGCCTCAATAGCATTCAAGTACGCGTATCCACTTTCACTTATGGCTCTAATCTTTGACATCGCATTCTCAAAATGGCGCACTGTAAAGGCTGAACCAGCCTCCCAACACAAATCTGGACTACTACACTCTCAACGTGAAGATGAACGTAACGATTTCTAGCATCCGGATCAAAGAAGAACCACAGATCTTCGTCACTATTGATCGGTATTAGTTGTAAAATATCATCTTCGCTAAACACTGCTGATACTTTCAAAGTATATTGATCGCTATCGATATCCAACATTTGATATAATAGAGAAAGCAGTCCAGAATGGCCAATCAAACGAGGCACCCTACGTCCGCCAATGGGTGGCCCTTCGGTACCACTTCCACGGTGCACGATAATTCCAACCTTTTCCGACGGCGCCATTATCTTCAAATTTAAGCATTTTAGCGTATATTAAACTATTCTATGCCGTAACATGTAACAATAATAATAATAAAAATAATGATAAATAAAACATATAAAAAATAATAATAATAGTAATAATAATAATAATAATAATAATAATAATAATAATAATAATAATAATAATAATAATAATAATAATAATAATAATAATAATAATAATAACAATAATAATAAAATTAATGCTAATAATAATAATAAAAAAAGATAACAGAAATAATAGTAGTACTAATTCTAGTAATGATCATTAAAATAAGAAAATAATATCAAGAGTAGTATTAATAATAATAATCATAAAGATAGCATTATTAATAATACTAAGAATAATAATAATAATAATAATAACAATAATAATAATAATAATAATACTAATAATAATAATATTAGTAGTAGTAGTAATAATAATAATATATATATGTATAAATATCAGTAAAGATAAAAACAATAATAATAGTAGTACTAATGCTAGTAATAATCATAAAGTTTATAAAATAATATCAAGAGTAGTATTAATAATAATAATCGTAAAGATAGCAATAATAATAATAATAATAATAATAATAATAATAATAATAATAATAATAATAATAATAATAATAATAATAATAATAATAATAATAATAATAATAATAATAATAATAATAATAATATAAACGTAGTAAAATAGCGAAAAACGAATATACATATGTATAAATATCAGTAACGATACAAATAATAATACCAGTAATACAAATTCTAGTAATAATCATAAAAATAATAAGACTACTAGTACTAATAATAACACTGTTAACAATAATAATAAAATAACAGTAATATGAACAATTATAATCATGGCAATAATAATAAAATTAACCCTAAACCCCATAAACATAAATACTACAAAAGCCAACTACTAGGTATAGTTGAGGCAGTCACATTATGGATTACAATAACAAATATAAGAGGCACAGTAAAATATCTTCTTTTTTCAGGACACATACATAACAATTTTTTTTTTCAAGTCTTTACAGTTTAAATTCATAGAGAAGAAAATAAACTAAAATTACATATACAATTTTGATACCTTAATGAAGATGCGATGTAGATGTATTTATAAGCTTTGTTATAGTCCAAACGAGAACCAGCAATGTGTCCACTAATTTTTAGTCGAACGAGCTTCAAAAACCTTCAAAATAATTAGAAGATAAGTACATAAAATATATCACTGGTATAACATACGAAAATTATAAACTTAATTATGAAAAATGTGTAAGTATAAACAAATTATAAACTTAGCAAATACCTCTTTAATTTTCGGCAAGCCGCCTACACCACAAATGTAATGCTCTAATACCTTCTTGTATAATAAAATGAGGAAGAAAGTAAAAGAAAATATTACAAGAGATTGAAGAGGGAGAGAAATGCAAACTGTAGGAGTGAGATGAAGAAGATGATTGCCGGATGATACATATATATAACACATCCGGTCAAACTTTTCTTTCAAAAAATTCAACCGGAAGTGACAACTCTATGCTGTCTGCAACACTCCACCGCTCCACCACCCCAACCACTGCACCCCTGCACCCCTACCCACTACCACCTACACCCTGCTCCAAACCCCATTGGACGGCAGCTGGACGGGAGGAAAACGACAACAGATGTCGCCCCTGCGAGGGGCGACTTTAGGTAGAATGCTGTGCATACGGTATATACGATACACATACCGTGTAACGCCCCTGCCAGGGGCGTTTTCACACCCAAAATAAAAAAAATATATATATATTCACCAGATACCATAAGTCGTCTCTCGCAGAGGCGTTTTCCAATTTAAAAAAAAAAAAATTAATTCAGAAGTCGCCTCTGGCAGAGGCGACTGTCAGAAAATGTGAACTTGCCTGTGGCACAGGCGAGTTCAATTACTTCAGTAAAACACCACAAAAACACTTATTTTTTTAATTGGAGGATGAATAGTACAGTAGTTTATTAAATTTGCCAACTAAATCCACACTTAAACCTCCTTTATCAACAAGCCACCGGACCAAACCTATTAATAAAATATTTATTTCTCTCTCATTTACATTCGTAACATAGTCAACAACTTAAAACGTAATTTTTATATTTTATTAATAAAGTAATACAACCCAATATTTTAATAAATACTCTCTTAGTCCCGATTTATTTTGCACAATTGATCGGACACGAATGTGAAGAAAAATCAGATTTTGTTTTTTCTTTGATTTTTTTAAAGGTGAAGATTGAGTGTTGAAATTTTGAGGATGAAGATTGTGAAAATTAATTTCTATTTTAGGGGTGTGCAAAATAAGTTGGGACAACCGAAAACGGAAAGTGTGCAAATAAGCCGAGACGGAGGGAGTATTAATATTTTATCCAAATACATGACCTATTTCCCAATAAAACCAATATTTTTGTTACGGTTTAATAATTGCATATTATTTTTATAGCATTTTCTAATATGTTTCAAGGAAAAAAAATATTTTAAACAATTACAATAAGGTGATTTTTTTTCCATGCACTTAAAATAACATGCTAACATAATAACTAAATTAAAATTGCAAAAGTTGAATTACGAAATTGAAAAATAAAGACCTTCAAATTTTAGGGTAACTCTTCTATGCAACCGTAGGGTATTTTTGTCATTTTAAGTGTTGTACTGGGACTCATTATTGTTTTTAATAATTTGAATCCACCCCATTATTATTTTTTAATAATTCGAATACCTCTGAAAAAGGGGATGTCCCGACGGAAGTGGACATGTATGTTGGGGTCGACGGCGGCGGCGCTGTTGGAGGAAGCCTTGTTCTCATTCGACATGGTACGTCTATGTGAGGGGGTGAAGACAGATTAGTGTAAAACGGCAATATGTTGTGCAAAAGCAAAAAGAAAAATTTGTTTGAAAAGCTTGGCTAATGGAGGATTATTTTCAAAACAGAGGAAGATAGAGTGTTGAACTTAGGTTTCGTAAAAGTTTTTTGGGGACTTATAATAACTTATGGGGAAGGGAAGAGATGAGAATGATTTGACATTTCAGCCCTTTATCTTTTTTTAAAATATTCGAACTAAATGAACGTTCAAATCGAAATTGAATAAATCTAACAGTGAAAAAAGGAGGGTTGCATGGGTGCAACGGTTGCGCAGAAGTCTTCGGGAATGGGGTCCAAGCCCAAAATATCTCCTTATTGGTCGGTGTAACTCTTCATCGGAATTCTTATTGGTTGGAACTTCCAGTTATCTTCTATCCGAGAGTTATTAGAATTTATCAACTATGTTCCTATCTAATGAAACGCTATTGGATCTCCGTGGTCTTATCCATTCTTCGCAAGGGGAGCTTTTAAAAAGAGGCATTCGTCGGTGTAGGAAGGCCAACCAAGAGAAGCTTTTTATTTTTTTTCCGTGCCGTGGGCTTTGCTCCATGTTGGTATAGTCTTTTGCAGCGGAAAAGATCCCAATAATGCTAGTTATAGTAAGCACAAAGGGACTAAATGAAATGTGGAAGAAAAAAAATTAAGCAACCCGTAAATATTGGCAAAAATGATTCTTTTTCTTTTCCCTGTGCCAATAACCAATAAGGCACTTTCAGTTTCATCATTTTTTACGGTGTATTGGTGTCTCATTAGCTTCTTTCCCCGGTCTTGCCGGCTCACCTCGACATTTTATTTACAATTTTTACCTATATAATTAATTTAATTAATATTCATAAAAAAATTAAATTAATATATTTTCTTTTTAAAAATTATCTTTTTTCTTTTTAAAAAATTAAATGAATTTAACCCCACTTCTGTTTAAGCTTCTTCCTTTTACTTTTATTTTTCATAAAATAAGATTTACAAGAGAAAAATAAACTTCGAATTATATTTGTAAAATAAAATGTGTTAAAATCTTTGCACTCTTGATTTGCATGTATTAGATTTAAAATGATAAAATCTACAAAAGAAGCAGAAACTTCACAATAATGTTACTTACTTTTTTTTTTTTTTTTAATTAGAGTTATTAAAAATAGGAAATACAATTGAAATTAAATAAAAAGCACAAAGAAAAACAAAAATAGGAGGGGCACTCTCCCTTTATTTCGACGCGGTTGTGTTACACCACCTCCCTTTCCTCACACTTGCCCAATCTCAGTTTTTGGGTCCAATTAATTGTACCCATCCCTTTCTCTCTTATAATTGTACCCACCTCCCCAATGAGTTTGTATCTAGAGAGGGAGTTGAAAATAAAATTTGTACCTCCCATGTTGATGTTCTTAGACTACATTTATCAACAACCTACAATAATCCAACCTACTAATCAAAAATTTTAATTTCCCCCCATCCACATACCCAACCTACTCCACAACTCAACTCTAATATTTTTATACTTTATCAGCAACCCAACACAACCCAACGATTTCTTTCATCCACATACATAACATATTTCCCAACTTAATCAATATTTTTTAGCCATGATTTAATAATTGCATATTATTTTGGGAGCATTTTCTAATATATTTCAAGAAAAAAATCAATATTTTTAATCCACAATTACAATAAGGTGATTTCTTTAAATTCAAAATATGTCAAAATTAGGCTCTACTTGTAGAGAAAAAAAGATAAGAATTTTGACAATATTTTTTAAAAAAAATATGTCATTTATTTATCATCAAAACTGTATCTAATAAATGATTTAATACAACTAATTGAGAGTTGAATATGACAGGTTGTTGAATGAGATTGAGTTGTGGAATGGGTTGGTTGACCAACCCAAACCACAACCGGTCGTCAACTTTCATAGCTTTTCTATTTATTTTTTTTTAAATTAAAACTTGTCGTTTTCCTACGATTGATTGTAAAAAAATAACCTTTAAAAGTGGTCTAATAAGGTACCATCCCAACTTGACGTATTTTTGCAGTTTGGTATATTTTTTTTATTTTTGCAAATTACCATATCGAACAGATTTGAATCGTTGATTGTCCAACTATTGATGACTGAGATTTCTTTCAGATGGTAATTTGAAAAAAAAAAAAAAAAAAAACTTTATATGACAAACTGCGAAAACAGCTAAAGTTGGGATCACAATATATAGGTTTCCCTTCTAATAATTCTCGTTACTATGCGGTTTCTTTCATGGTTGTTGCTATTTGGCCAGATTCTAGCTATGGTCAGAAATTATGTTTTATGTTAGTTTATCTTTTTTCAGATCAATCCTTATTTTATATTATTATTATTATGATGAAAAATTAAATGTTACTATTACTTTAAATCACTCTTAAAATTCTTGACGTCTTTCATTTTTTGACACTTAATCTAGCTTTAATGTTAAAATTTAAATTGCTAATTTCATATTTAATTTAAACAATAATGATTTTTAATATATTGACAAACTTACAAATGATTCTCTAAGGAAAAAAATCTGAACATGCCAGAATCTGGCCAGCCATCATTTTTTTTCTTTCATTGCCTCACGCCCGATGTGCTAAAATACGCTAGCCTAACACCAAATTATGAAATAGTGTTTGTCGTGGCTTATGTGAGGCTAAGTTGTTAGGATAGTTACATAAATATCACATCTAATATACAGAATGATCGTGAATCTATAAAGAAAGATGAATTTCCATTTGTATAAGATACTTTAAGAGGAAACACAAAAATAATGTCGTGCAAAACTCAACGCAAATATGAAAATATGATCATTATCAATACAGAGGTGGGGTCCACCCAGAGGTGGACTTACATGGAAGCAAGAAGTATTGTATAACATATATGTGCAGTTTACTTGATTTTGATACAACTTAATTAAATAAAATAAATTATTTTTTTCTATAATTACTTAACAATAATCAATTTATTAATTTTATGTGTAATGAATAGAGAAAAAGTTTTTAGAAATAGAATAAAATGAATAGAAGCAATATATCTTTTCATTTTCGTTAAGGCGAATTATATTGACACCACAAGAATTACTCTTCACACAACATTTACTTTATACACCATAATTTAGTTAAAAATTGTATGGGTCCGTTTGCTTAAAATTGAGGAGTGTTGGGTCAAATCTTGTTGAGGGAGTTAGTGAGTGTGCTTTATTAAGATTCGGTCCTCTAAATCTACTGAGTTCAATCTTAAACAAACGGACCTATGTGTTTTACTTTAAATACACACCATCTGATAAATTCACCTTTCCAAAAAAAAAAAAAAAAAGAAGTTCGTAAATCCAGAAACCCTCATTCCTTTCCTCCCCATCTCCCTCTAGCTCCCTCCGCTTTCTACTTCCTATCTCTTCTCCAAATCTACCCCTTTGTCGAAATGTATTTGAAGAAGTGTTTGTAAATCAAGAAACTTTGTTTTTATATGAAAATCTTAATTTAGCAAATGGTGTTCTTCTAGTGATATGAGATTATCAGAATTGTATTTCATATTATATATAGCAGGGTTATTTATTTTTCTTCTAATTAGAGTATTGACCCTTTGATGTAATTATGTAAAGGATTTTGCTGAACAAAGGAAAACAATTTTGTTAACCATGCTTTGCATTTTCCTAAAATTTTGAATGTTTGCGTTGATCCTTAAAAGTATTTTACAATGCATTTCAGAAAGAGCGACATATTTCTATATGTGAATAAATATAGAAGGAATTTCTATAATATACTTGAGGTACCGGTACTCCAGTAAATCTAAACCATCATATTTTCAACTGTTAAAGGGGAGCACTAGATCATATAACTTGTGAACAACAAGTTGTCTAATAAAAAAGTTTTGGTAAAAAGAAAAAAAATCAGATTGGTCCACCCCCTCCCCCTTCCGCTTTCCCTTCCTGAATGTAAAATTATATTTTGTTTTTTGGAAATTTTATTAGACTAAATTCATTGTAATACTTTTTGTATTTATTATACACATACATATTCTCTCTTTCTCTCACACACACATATATATTATTGAATATAAAGACGTGAGTTTCATTAATAAATAAAAAAAGCCAATTTTTTTGTCTTATTTCTATCATGCTTGTCTTGTCACATCAATATTTTTTCTTTCTTTTTCTTGAATGTATTTTTTTCTTTTTTTTTTTTGTCATCGTTGTTTTTTATTTATTCGATGTTTCCTTAATTTTCTATTTTGTATGGACTTTGAAGAAATACGTTTCTTAGAGTCTAAAAGTATGTAATATGTGTTTCTCATTTCTTTATTATTGTTATAAAATATTCGTAATATAACTAGAACATAAGAAAAAATAGAGATTCCAGAGGAAATCGTCGTATTTTTATTCAACATGTGACTCTATTTATATAAAAAGCATTGTCATGCTTCTTGCATTGTCGTGCTTCTTGGACTGATGTGCTTCTGCACTGTCGTGCTTCTTGCATTGTCGTGCTTGCGTTGTTGTGCTTCTTGGTGGATGTGCTTCCGCACCGTCGTGCTTCTTGCACCGTTGTGCTTGTGTCGTCGTGCTTCTTGGATTGATGTGCTTCCGCATTGTCGTGCTTCCGCATTGACGTGCTTCCGCATTGTCGTGCTTCTTGCATTGTCGTGCTTGCGTTGTCATGCTTCTTGGTTGACGTGCTTCCGTACTGTCGTACTTCTTGCACCGTCGTGCTTGCGTTTTCGTGCTTCTTGGTTGACATGCTTCTTGGATTGACGTGTTTTTCCATTGTCGTGCTTGCGTTGTCGTGCTTCTTGGTTGACGTGCTTCCGAATCGTCGTGCTTCGGTACTGTCGTGCTTCAGGTATTATCGTGCTTCAGGTATTGTCGTGCTTCTGACAATATCATGCTTCGGACTTCTGACTCTCATTCAAGTAACGGGTTAAAGTATCCATAAAATATATGACTCACTCTGTGATTTATAACAATTATTTTATTGTCTGTGAAGTACCAATGTTTTCTTTAGCATTGATTTTTTATTTTGTCATATGCTTTTAATAGATTATTCATTAGATTAAAATGACATTCACACTTTGAAGTTAGTTAGAAACATTATTTTTATCTTCTCTAAATATAAGCTTGTGTACATTTAAACACAAACCGGTAATAATAGATTTTGGTGAGATGCAAGATAGACATTATAAAATTAATATAATAGAAACGGAATGATGCAATTAGGAATTCTGATGATTAATATTGATGTATTACATAATGAATAATGTTATATATACTTAATATGGTTTCTTAAATAAATTATTAATATCTTTTGTATTTTAATTGTCACAAGGATTTTTAATAAAATTAATTGTCACAAGGGGCCCTGCCCAAATTAGGCCTCTCACATGCATATGTTTTTAATATACTAAACGAGGGCCTGCTATGTCACATGATAAAATTAAAACATTTTTAGGATGACATGTAATTTTTATGTTATTAATTAATTTATAAATTAACAAAATAATTATATAACTAGAATAAAACTACCCATTAAACCAAACCTCAAATACTCCAACTTCAAGTTGTAACCGTCTAAATTTAAATAAGACTATAATTTCAGGTAATGATAATGAAAAAAAGAAATATACTCTTTTGAAAAGAATTAACAAAATATCAGATAAAGTCACTAAATGAGATATCACTTAATAGCAAATTTAATTCTAACTATTAACCCATAAAAAAATTATTATCAATTACTTATTTAGTTTAATTAATAAATTGAATTTTTAATTAGTTCTCTTTTACAAACTCATGTATTACGCGACAGTCGGGTTAGTCTAAAATTCTGGAATAATTAGTAGTTGTGGTCGCCAATCGCCATAGCAGACCTGAAAGATAAAATTCATAAAATTATAGTATTTCCCTTAATATAAAAACAGAATAGCCTATGTCCACGTGGCTGCCTATGAGTTTTCCATACGAATAAATTTAAATCAATTTTTTTTCTATAATATTAAAAAAAAAGTTACACGCGTCTCTATTAAATGAAAAAGATCATGTTGAAGAAAAAATTAACTGATTATCTGCCGCTTCTCACTGAAGTGGGGTTACATGGGCAGTTAATGGAAATTGTCTATCAAATCAATTTTTAAATTTTCCGGTTTTTTTTTTTTTTTTAATTTTTGGTGTTTTTACTCATTTTTTATTTATATTTATATCTTTTTAGTCTCAATTTTATTTCTAATGAAAAATATATTAAAATAACGAGCTTTTTACGGTCTTCAATTTAACATATATATTGCGTATGAATAAATAAAAATATTAATTTTAGAATATGAATTACTTTTTGCCTTATTAATTTTTATATAAAAAGGTAGGATTATTTGAGAAAATATTATTTTTGCATGGAATAAGGTTATTTAGTTCACCTTTTTTTTGTATCGAAATGATTCTTGAGTTTTTTTTTTTACTTTGTTGTGAAAGAAAAATTGGTATAACGGCTTTACCTTTAAGCACAACGTGTACTATATATTTCCGATCTAAAATTCTACTTATTCCATATCAAACTTAAATGTGTAATTGTATCAAGTAGGGATTGAGTTTGATGAACTAATTGACATGTGCAAACTTTTTATTAGAGATGAAGGTCCACCAAATGAACAAATTATCTTTCAAGCTTTGGACAAAATTTTGAAAAATATTATGAGGTGCATTGATATAGGAAACTCTACAAAAAATATTTCATGGAAAACTTTTGTGTTCGGAGGAGATCTAAATATAATCAGTAATCCTATAAAGACAAATACTATGCATTGTTAATGTAACAATTAATTCTTTCAACGGTTGTCTGAACATGGAAGCGTTTCAAAATGCATAATCTCCAATTTAATTTATATCTTTTGTAACTTAATTATTCCGTACATTGCATGAGTATACGTCTAGTATGTATAAAAGATACGAGACAAAATAAAAAAAAAAAAAACTCTAACTATATTTTATGCTTCTATTTTGGACTTCCATTCAAAGTTGAATTATATAATTTGAAGTTCAGGGGGAAGGGGTGAGAGAAGGGGAGCCTGTCAAATAATCTTAAATAAAATTTGAAATATATTTTGATTGTAGTTATTTTATTTTATGGTCTAATGAAATTTAGTGTAGTTCGAAATTTAATGAATTTTGATTTGGGTTATAATTAATGTATTACAAATTAAACAATAAGGATATAATTAATGCATGGATACTTTTGTGGGGAACACACCATAATTTTGAACCTATTTTAACTATTTTATCAAATAACAAACAATAATAAACTGTTAATGCAAAAATAGTACTTACATGATGTATTACACATTTCCCTTAATTTCCATAAAATATATATGTTCCGTATATAAGTTTGAATCCAAGATATTTTTCATTTTTCTTACATAATAATCACTATTTACGACTTAATAACTCCATATTTAACTCAAGACATTAAATCCCACATGCCAATACGTACAGATTAAAAGGAGGATTAGTAGTGGAAATTGAAACTTCAAAAGAATTTTATTTGTTCGTAAAAATTACACCAAGAATGAAATTTTTATTTACTGTAAAGATGATGAATTTTTCTCAATGGAAAAAAGAAGACAAGAAAAGGCATTTTAGTATATATTTTTAGGTCAATTTCGTGTTGCAAGATTTTTTCTTATTAAGACGAAATGATATTTTGCACATTTATTCTATTTTACTAAATCTCAATTATAAAATAACTATCATTACTACTACGAAAATAATAATTTATTTCAGAACACAAAACAGTAAAACCCACGATTCAAAATGTTAAAAACCCACATAATTATTGTAGGTTATTATCGTGCTATAGTAGATAAATTTTACAGGTGCATCAGTTTCTGAAAATAGAGATATATCCAACTTACATAAAATATGTCAGTATTTCTTCAAAATTCACCGAGAAGTATTCTAGATGATCCACATCCAAAAGAGAAAATAGAGGAGAAAGGAGGGAGGATTGGCCTATTGGGTCTGAGTTTTCAAAGAAGGGTAAGATACATATATTTAATATATGAGTAATTTATCTTAAAAAATTGTGATGTGCAAAGAGATTATGGTTCTGTGAATAGAAACACACTTGAATTAATTGATCTTATCAATATCATTAGTATTTTGTAGTTCTATTTACAGAGTCGAATATCATTTGGGATCATGGAAAAGTTTAGGGGTTCAAAGCCGTTATCTTTCCTTTTAGATTATAAATGTTTATTTATTAATATAACTAGTAGTATTCCCGTGCGATGCACGATTTGTAAATGTAAATGAATAAATAATAAAAAAGTTATATGTTTATATATTTTTAATATAATAATATATTACAATCAATATATAATAAGAGATGAAAAATATATGCTAATGAGAGAACAGTCACTGAAAAATATTAAAAATTAAAAATATATAAATTTGAGTAATTAATAGAATATTCACATTTATTTCTCTAGCATCCTTGTATGGAGGTGATAATGTTGATCATCTTGTACAAAAGATGAGCGTCTATATGTATATTTATAATTTCATGATCAACGTTTATACTTATCCAAAATATCTATATTTTTTTATTTTTTCAAATGTAATGTTTAGGAAATTTTCAAAAGCTTTTAATAAGTACCAATAACAATACATTCTAATTTTATTATTGTTATTTTTTTTTTTTGTAGCACAACACACTAATTAATAATTAACTCACATAATCAACCAATAAAAAATTATTTGTCTTTAATTTAATTCATATATACAATATGATGTTAAACTATATATCAATAATAGATTACTAATTAAATTTATTATACAGGAAAATCACATCGAACATAAAAAAGATATTTTTTATTTCAAAAAAATTATATAATTTTTTTGAAAAAAGAAAATATTGAATATAAACTGAAATTATAAAATGTTTACTAAATAATTCAATTTTTATATTTTTATATGATTAAAAAATTAATAAAAAAAATAATAAATAAAAAATTAAACAAAATTCAAATTAACATTACATATAAAAAAGACTATTATGGGTTAATTTGATAAAATCATACTAAATCTTTTTTTTTTTTTTTTTTAGATTTTTTTTTCTTTATTTATTTGTTTTCCCTTTCTAGGTATGAAAATACTTGATCACAACACAAATTAAAGGACACATTAAATGAACATAAAATTAAATAGAAGAAGAAGGGGTGCAACAAACATAATACATAGGATTTTAGAAACACAAAAAAAAAAAAAAAAAAATAGTAATTTTGATTTTGCCGACAAAGTTACTCCCATTCCACTCCCTTCCCCCATATTTTCGTCTCTCCCCTATTTCAGATTCTAGATAATTTTGATTTCTCTCACACAATTTCGGTCAGACTCTCTCACAATGTCGGTCTCGCCCTATTACTCTGGTGGGTGTCACATTCCTTCTCCATAAGTTACTTTGGATTTCTTTAATCTTAATCTTCACAGCAAATAAAATTATTTAAAGAAGAACAAATTTTAGAAGTAGACATAAAAATTAGCTGAATCAACGGCTTGATTAATGTCGATTTCAATGAAAAAATAAATTGATTGTGCGGAAAAAATTCTGTGAGATAAAGGTTCGGATCTTGTTTGGAAGGTTGCGCAAGTGTCTCCTTTTATAAACTTGGACAAATTAAGCTGATTGTGGGGGGCTTGGGGAGTGTTTTCCTTTGCTTAACTTTTGAAGAAGTGATTAAAAGTAGAGATTATGATAAAATTACTTAAAATCAAAAGTAGATAGTGTTTGAGAAGAAAAGTGATTTTGCTCAGACAAAAAAAGTAGAGTGTTTGATGCTTAAGCAACTTTTAGGGGCTTAAATCATTTTTGGTCCCGTAACTTTTCACTTGTACAATTTTGGCCCCAAAAAAAGTTAAAAATTCAATTTAGTCCTGTAACTTTGGAATTGGTCCAAATTTAGTCCCTTTTTTCGTCGTCGGTGATCAATTTGGCCGGAAAATTACATGTACTGGCCACCAGACTCATTTTTCCATCCAATTTTTAAATACCTAGCATCGGTAAGTGATTTTAAAGTAAAAATAACATTAAAAAATAAAACAATTCAAAGAAAGAGGATTTTTTTGTTTTTTATTTTTATTTTTTTTTTTTCTCGTTTCTCATCACTTGTTGGTGCCACATATTAATAATTATGTTGGAAAAATGAGTCATGTGAATGATACATGCAATTTTCCAGTCAAATTGGTCACTATCGGAAAGAAAAGGGACTAAATCAGAACCAATTCCAAAGTTACAGGACTAAATTAAATTTTTAACTTTTTTTGGGACTAAAATTGTACAAGTGAAGAGTTACGGGACCAAAAATGATTTTAGCCCCAACTTTTAGCTTATTAGTGAGAGAAAAAAACTTTTATTTAATTATCAAATGCCAAAAAGTTGGAAAATAATAATTTTTTATTTTAACTTTTGGCCTAGAATCACTTTTATTTAATTTGAAGTAGTTTTCCCAAACACTCCAAAATAACTTTTTCAATCTATAAGCTAAAAAGCACTTCAGAAAAGTAATTGCAAACACCCCTTACTATTGATTTGAGATAATTGTGCCTAAATATATTTTAGAATATATGTAGATTTATCTCCGAATAAAATATTTTATACAAAAAATAATATTTTCCAGAAATGGCAAGAGAAATTTAGGCGGAAAAATTCTTAAGTTACTATTTTGGGTGGATTTTGTTATTATATAGACTAGTAAATGCTCCCGTGCGATGCACGGGCTATTTTTTTAAGAGTAAATCAATATTAATATGAACAATACCTTTTATTAAAAATGCATTTTTATTTGATAATATATAACAAAAAAAGAAATGGTTATAATATGTTACAAAGAAAACTTTTGTGTTCTTTTGCAGCGTTATTCATTCCTTGGCTCTTACTCCAGAAAATCAGATTTTTCCACTAATAAAAATACATTTTAATTTTTTCACGAATTTCTTCCTTGTATCTTATTCCAGATTTTTTTTTATTTCATCCGTTTATTTAACTTCTCTTGTCTATATCAAAACATTCATATTAAATTATAATAAATTTGAATAGATCACACTGATTGATAATAATAAATAAAGTGAACATAGATAATCCATAATCTGATATGATTGAACAGATTGAGAAACAAAAAGTTTCAAATCTAATATTAATTAATAGGATTGAGAAACAAATAATCTTAAGGATTATTCTTATATAAAATATTTTATTAGTTTACGTACAAAACGACTTCTATTAGAAACAACAAAAAAAAAAAAGAATTAAGGATTATTCTTATATGAAATATTTTATTAGTTTACCTACAGAATATCCTCTATTAGAAATAAATTTTAAGAAAAACATAGAAAATACAATTTTATTTTAGGATGAATTGAATCTCCATAGTCCATATGATGAGCTGATTTATATAAATAGAGTTGAATTTGGATTTAGAATTTTTAAAGACATAGATGACCTCAAATCTTTCTATTAGCTCATTAATATAAATAAATTTGGATTTTGATTTAGATAAACATAAAGAAAAATTAATGAATTAAACCAATAAAATACTTTATATAGGAACAATCATTAAGAAAACATATTCTTTTATCAATCTTATTAAATTGTATTGCAATTCTGGATTGTATATCTTCGTTGTTGGTTTATTATTGTTAATCAGTATGATCTATTTCAAAATTTATTATAATTTAATATTAAGATTTTGGGAGAGAGATGAGAGAAGAAAAAAATCGAATGAAATTAAGTATTTTCGGATTGTAAATTACCAATTTAAATTTATTTTTAAAAAAAATCAACATTCTAAATTTCTATTAATTTATAAATATTCCACCATTTGAAATAAATTTGTTCTAAGATAAATTATTTTGTATTTTCCTGATCGTGATTTAGAATTATTTTTTCTGTGTAGTTATAAGGTTCATCTTCTAAGATAAATTATTTTGTATTTTTCTGATCGTAATTTAGAATTATTTTTTATTTCTATTAATTTAGAAATATTCCACAATTTGAAATAAATTTGTTCTAAGATAAATTATTTTGTATTTTCCTGATCGTAATTTAGAATTATTTTTTCTGTAGTTGTAAGGTTCACCTTCTAAGATAAATTATTTTGTATTTTTCTGATCGTAATTTAGAATTATTTTTTCTGTAGTTGCAAGGTTCACCCGGTCGCCCCCACATAGGAGCTATGTATGCTTATATAAAACCCTAGTATTGTTTATGTATCAATTGAAACTAAAATCTTGCGTGTGACAGATATGGATGAAGGGGTCCAGATATTTATAGCTTATATAAAACCCTAGTATACACGACTTTTGTAACTACATTCTGTTAAACATACCGCGTAAAAACATATTTTACTGATTATATAATTCCTGAAATCTCTCAACTACATTTTACATAATAACTTTAAAAAAATCATTAGTTTATCTTTCTTTCTTCTTCTTTTTTTTTACCGGAAATATAGGTCTTATAATGTTTCAATAATATCGTACAAATTATTAAAAAAGATATGTGACGTTTTTTTTATTCTATTTAAATATTCTTTGATTTATAAATTGAAATATATAATTATAAATTTTTTTAATCAGTGAATATATCCACATTAGTTATTTAAAAATTATTTATATTTATTTCATAAATAAAAAGATATAATGTTCTTTAAAAATATAGAATACATATATGTACAATTTATTCAATTCCTGAAATATCTCAATTACATATCTAAATTTTATAATATGTTTTTATTATATCTATACTAATGAAATAATTTTAAATTGCTTTTATAAGTTGTATTATATACATGCATTGAATATGTGGCAAACATTTTCTTTTTAAACAACATACTCGCCTTAGTATACACGCATCTAAATATTCATTCTGTTAAACATTAATTTAAAGAATCGGGAGTCCATATGTTTATTTAAAGTTTATTTAAAACTCTAATATAAACATATCTAAATATTTATTCTGTTGATTAAATTAGCGAAATAGTATATTTCAACGAATGTATAATTCCTGAAATATCTCAACTACACTTTACACTATATGTTAAAATAAATTACATGTCTATTCTTTTGTTTTATTTGGTTCGGATATTTAAATCTTCTAATATTCAATTATATTGTACCCTTTGATTTTAGATATGTATTGCCTTTTTTTATTTTAACTATATATATATATATATATATATATATATATATATACAAATTCTTTTATTTATAAATTGTATTATATAACTATAAATTTTAAATAGATATGATGTATTTTAAAATTTTAGAAAACATGTCTGTAACATTTTTTAATTCCTAAAACATCTCAACAACATGAACAATTCAAAATTAAATATATACCATGTTGATATGATTTAGACTGGATATTTAAAAATTAAATATTTACCATGTTGATATGATTTGGACTGGAAATTTAGATCGTTTAATATGACAATTAGATTTCCAATTGAAAAGTAAATTAATATATGGCCTTTTCAACTCCACGGATCTTTCAATAGAAATATTTTGATTTATAAATATATATTTCTACGTTTTTTTTCTTTTTAGAATATCTTAACCAAACAACGCTATTGCCGATATATTTTAATTTATATATATTTCAATGATTTTATATTGCTTGCTAAAACATTATCAGAATTGTGAATAATGTCGATTCAATTGAAGTTGATACATGGATTTATTTAAATAAAAATTATAAAATTAAAATCTACTACAATAAATCAGATTTGGTCTTCAATATCAACGGATCCTCGAATGTTTAGCGAATCTCTAATCCTTTTCCAATATTCTTCGCGGATTGACTGTATACATGTAATAAACCAAATTGTTTTTTTCTTAGAAAAATATATTGACAACAATTTAAATAATTCAAATAATAGGAAATAAATAAATAAAAAGTTTTTATATGATTACATATTACCGTAGAAAAATATGATGGTAGATAAATTTGATTTTTACAATCTTCAAAGCTGTTTTCGCCAGAATCATGATTCAATGTTGCTGATTTTTTCTTATCTTTATTTAGGTCGTCCCTTTGCAACATCCATTATGGTGAAGTATCTATCAAAGTTGACACATAATAATTAAGGAATGTCAGAATAATAGAAATTTGCATCCACAAATGTGATTATGTGAATCCAAAAAACTGCAATAGTTACAAAGCTAAGAAATTGCAAAATGAATAAGAAATAGAATTACTCAGCAAAATCAAATATGAATCAAATAAACTGAAATAGTGGCGAAATAAAGAAATTACGAAATGAATAACGAAATGAATAAAAAAAAAATATCCAGCTGCAAATGTGATTCTGATTTACGTGATTCGGATTTTTTTAAATTTCAAATTTAAAAAATTTAAATAATATAACGAAATCTGTTTTAAATATCTTTACAGATTTATTGTTGCTGATTTTTCGCCAGATCTCAAAATATAACATGGGATAATTCAAAATTTGAAATTCAAATTAACTTCTATTCTTAGTAACTAAATAATTGGGCGGGAAAAATCTTAACTTACTAATTCTGGATGACTTGACTTATTATATATATATAGATATAGATATAGATTTATCCAATATTTTAGATTTGGAGCATAACATATAACAGTTTGTCTTTTGGCCTCCAGAACAGCAGAACAGTGATCTCGCCCCTGCCAGAGGCGAGATCAATTGGGATTATTTTTTTTTATTTTTTTTTAATCTCGCCTGTGCGAGAGGCGAGTTCATGTATGCACCGTATAAATATACTCAAACTCGCCTCTCCCAGAGGCGAGTTCATGTATAATATTCTTTTTTTTTTTTTTTTTTTTTTTTTTTTCCGTATACTTTAACCCTTCACATAATATTACTAAGATCATGCTTACAAACCCAAACGTACTTTAGCGTAAATAGGGTTAACATAGTTTGAAACATGTAATTGTAATAACAAACCCAAAAAAAAAATGTGGAAGCATAAATATCTTTATACTAAATAAATAGAATTACTTATGTAATTTTGATACCTTAATGAAGTTTGAAACTAGATGTATTTCTAATCTTTTTTCCGGGCCAAACGAGAGGGAGCACCGCGACCACTGATTTTTTGGAACCGAATTTTTGACAACCTTCAAAAATATTATACAATAATTACAAAACGATTTCCACCGATATACCAAACGAAATAAAAAATTTACATTATGGAAAGCGTCTAAATATAAAAATTTGTACCTTAACAAATAATCTTCAATTTGTTTGAAGTCATATGCACAAAAATTGTGCAGCTTAGTGAAAGATAAAGAAGAAGAAAAAATTTGCAGAGAAATTTTTTGGATTGCACTGCATTCTGTGAGAAGAGTGTATGGAATGCGAAATGAGGTAGGAGTATACGGCAAAAAAAAGATATTTATGCTTCCACATTTTTTTTTTGGGTTTGTTATTACAATTACATGTTTCAAACTATGTTAACCCTTTTTACGCTAAAGTACGTTTGGGTTTGTAAGCATGATCTTAGTAATATTATGTGAAGGGTTAAAGTATACGGCCAAAAAAAAAAAAAAAAAGAATATTATACATGAACTCGCCTCTCCGAGTATATTTATACGGTGCATACATGAAATCGCCTCTCGCACAGGCGAGATTAAAAAAAAAAAAAAATAATCCCAATTGATCTCGCCCCTGGAGATCACTGTTCTGCTGTCAGGGAGAAGTGCGAGTTCACTTACTTTATCAAATAGCAAAAAAGAGCACCTATATTTTTAATTGTGGAATGAATAATAGTACTATAGTTTATTAAATTTGCCAAGCTAGTTGGAGTCGTTAAGTCGGGATTAGTTGGGAAAATGTAGCCGGACAAGCAATTAGAAAAATATAGACAATCAAGTACAATCGATATTTTGTCAAAGTTAAACTGAAATTATTGGAACAATAGAGCTTCACACACTGACACACACACACTACGGCGGTATAGATTTATACGTGTTTTGAAGTACGCATGATAGTCGCTACCTGGTTGGGCTGCAATCCACCCAATACTGTGGTGGACCTGTAGAAATTATCAGTAGTCTCAAGCAAATCGGCCCACCTCAAACGAAGCCCATAAAAGAAGAAAAAACTGCTAGAATGTGAAAATTTCTATTTCTAATTCTAATTAAAATTTCAATATTTGATTACTTATCGAAAATTTCAAGTATTGCATGTAAAATTAAACAAAATGAATTTTAGTTTCAAGCATTGCATTTTGTCAAATATTCTAAAGATGAGTTAATGATGTTGCTAACTTTCCATTTCAAGAGGCATTGTAACTGATTAAAAAGTATTGGAAAAATGGGTTTGGTTGGCTATATTTAAATTCAACTTCAAAATTGCTAAAGAAATGAGTATAGAACCTAAATTTTATAAAAGTTATTTAGGAATGTAGAGAAAATGGGTATGACTCAGGCTATACATGTTGTACTGGTGTTAATTGAAGAAGTTTGAAGGTGATGATTGTCGGTGAAGACAATGAATCTTCTTTTATTTTGTCAAGGTGATGTTTGTTATCCCAGTGCCTAAATAAAAGAAATATTTACTCCACACCGTGGGGTTTAGAAATCAAAGGTTGAGGGGCATCTTATAGTTATTTAAGAGACCCATTAATTTTAGTTTTAGGTGTAATGTACTATAGTTGTTGTATGTGCATGATTCTTCTTAAATTCATTGGATGTATTCTTCGAGAGACATCCATGAGAATCACGGAGAAAATGGTGAGTCATGAATGATGAATTATGAATAATATAACAGTGCAGGGGTATTGGTGTAGAGGGAGGGAGGGAGGGAGAGAGAAAGAGAGATATTGCGTGATTGTAAAAGTTTCACATGCATAATAATAGGACATGGTTTTTTTTTTCTTTTTTTCTTCTTCTCAATTTTGAAGTTTTCCACGTATATTCTATGTTCTAAGTTGTGGTTATTTTCATCCTACTTCACGATTATTTTCTACTTGCTCCTATATATGGATACGCATCCTATCAACAAATTCAACTAAAAATTAACAATGAATTGAATATAGAACCTGAATTTTGTGAAAGTCATACAATTTATAAGAAAAGACAATTTGATGAAATTGATGAATGTTCAACTAAAAGATCTCTTAAAAGAATACAAAGTTGTTTCTATATTTTATTTGATTTAAACATTGTTGAAACTCTAAAGGACAATAAACTGAAAGTGCCTTGTCTTATTCTTATATTTATCTAACATTTCATGAATATTCCTTCTATTAATGGGTTTGATTTATTTTAGAATTAAAAGTGAAAAAAACTTCAAACATAATAACTAATAGTCCAATTAAGACATAATTACATTACTCGTAAGATGTTATGAACATGACCTATAATAGTTGTTTCTGTTTGAAAGAAGAATTGCAAAACTAAAATTATATATCAAAATCTTATTTCTGATCAACTAGGGTCCGAAGATACACCGAATGTATTAAGTATATTATTATAAAAAATCTAGTTTGTTGAGAGATCTTGATTAATATAAAACATATGATACTAAGGCATAGGACCGGATCTAATCATGTTTGAACCTGAGTCGAGTTTCTACATTGGGCCTATAGATTTTATTTTTCTTCAATTTACAAACACAAATAAAAACATAAAGAATTGAAGCATTTATAATGCTTTAAATATTCATATCAAAATGTAGATAAGAAACACACAAGATGCATAATGCTCTAAATATTTATATTAAAATATAAAAGTAAAAGACTAACAAATAGAATTATGGTTTCAAACTATCCATACAAACAAGTGATAATTAACATGTTAACATTATAGAACAATTTTTCACCCTAAAAAAAAGAACATTATAGAACAATTTTAACAATTACTATTAATAATCAATGATAAAAAATAAAAACACTATAACTAGCAAAGTATAATATATTCCTCATTTTTAAAGGTGTGTGTGACAGTCATATATACATCATTTTTATGTTCTAATTCGTACTCTGTTCGCTAGTTCGAGTACTATAATTTCTCTACTTATTAACCAAAAAAGACATTCTTAATAAAAAAGAGGGAGATTCTAAAATAGGGAAAAAAAATCCCAGTTGGCACATGAGGAACCAATTGATGATAAAATAATAACAAGATTATAAAGGTAAGATTCAAACTTACATGCTGTAAACAACAACAACATACTTTAACTACTAAACTACACATCATTTTATGCATTAATTGTGGCATAAAATTGTATAGGCACATAAATTTATTCAGGACCCCTAAAAATTGTGATTTTTGGTACTCAAAACGAGCTACTCTTTTACCTTATGAAAGATCCGGCCTGCTGAGGTAAAATATCGTATCAGGGACCAAATTTTGTTGATGCGGCTGTATTTGCATAACTTTGACTTTAGATCCACTTATTGGAGACATTGTACCAATCACATTGATTGAAAGGCATGTGACAACTTTGTTAGCACTGTATATTGTTGCGACTTACACATCGATGTGTGTGAAATGTGGTCTAATATGTCCTTACAACTCACAAAATTATAATTACTTCTCGTAGAGCCCACAATGTGGTACTTTCCTTCTCAATCATGGAATTATAAACATTATCTGCATTCTGTCAAACGGCAATCTGCATTATCTTTCGTTTTCTTCATAATATAACCATGTTTTCCTTCCGATTTATAGTATCCTTTACAATCATGTTTCTCCGCCATGTATCTGCATCAATCGGCAGTTTGCATTACCAGCCCGATTTCAATCGTCTTGTGTTTTTCGAACTAAACATGTAGGAGATCCCGTCGAACTTCTGGAGAAGTTTCTAGAAGGTTCATCGACGAATTCAAAAGAAAGAAACCGACAGCTACAGGGTTGGTTTAGACACATTTAGCCTTCGCAATAATCCTTGGAAGACGTCCACTTGAAGAGAATATGAATGTTTTGGTAATTTTTGCAACTATCTTTTCTGTTCTTTCTATATTAAGTACCCAATTCATATTTGTTTCGTGTATGTCCAATCCTTAGGGTTGGCTTGAGTCCATGTTGTAAAAATCGCTCGATACTAATTAGACAGTACATTGAGACTCAATGCGCGATTATCCAGACTTCAAGTAGGTTAATCAGGACATAGACTTGATTAGGCTGGAAGAATCGAGAAATAAATATAAATGGTTAATGAGAATGATGGAGATGAGACCGCTTCTGATTCGAGGGCGAACCGCTTCCTATCCGGAGAGGATGATGGAGATGAGACCGCCTAAAGTTAGGAAGAACAAAGTATTTACTGGGCTTTATTCCATGTTTTGGATATTTAATATTATGGACCCGTTTGTTGTTTTGGGCCTCGCTTTGTTTTGGTAGTATTTAAGCTGGATTGTAAACTGTGATTAGGGATTTTTGACATTTTGATTATTGAAATTAAGGGTTTATCGTCGCGTGAAGGAAACACCTAGTATACGTAGTATCAAGGTGAATCTTTCCTCACGGTGTTCGATCTTCCGTTTGGATCATACGTTTACGCTGCGTCAGAGAGCTTAACACTTAAGCAGAAATTAATTGGAGTTAATTGAAATTTTTTGCTACAAAGATTTAAAGCGACCGGAGGTCAGAAGGTCAGAGGGGTCAATGTATATCTGCTGAGAAATTCTTGGGATGGCTGAAGGTAAATGAATAGTAAAGATGTTGTGTTCTTTATTCAGATATAAAAGAAATTAGATGTGCACTATAAATGTCAATAAATAGCAGGTGTTACTTGTGCATTGCTCCCTCCGTTTCATGTATGTTTATTCCATGAGATCGCATGTACATTTGTAGTGGCAGATGCATCGTCTTTAACTTTGGGGAGCATCGTGCAAATATATGTATATATGGGGGTAATGTTTAATGGTTACTTTCACTTTATCATCATGGATGGTGACCTAATATTAGCCCTTTGATAAAAAATTAAAGGATAAGATTAGTTGAGTAGTTGGATGATGCATTTAATTCACCTAGATTGAATAAAACACATTTAATCGTGAGAAAATTGGTAACCTGATGACATGTAGGTAATAGTAATGATGTGTCATTTTTTATTTTTTATTTTTAAATAAAATTTTAAAAAATCTGAAATTAAAGATTTCATATCATTTTTTGACATTTTAGTAGGGATTATTGATTCACGAACCTTATTAAATGTACTACATGCACGTTAATTGATGAGAATTATTAAATATCATGATTAATATTTCACTTTACCCACTAATTTAAAATAAGTAATTAATTAATTTAAGTTTTCATTGATAGTTGCTATGTAATTAATACACCTTATAATTAATACTTTTTTTTAGTACAATTAGTTGTGATTTTTTATGTTGTAATTAAAATAATAGATGACAACTACTAATTAATACACAAATGACCTTTTTTCAAAAAATAAACCTTATAATTTTGTGTTGTTTTTTTGTTTTTATTAATTAATAGGTTGTGTATTTGCTTGGTATGCAATCCTTAATAGAATTGCTGTTTTTCTTAATAATTTTGTACAATTTTTTAAACAATTTTTTTAACTTCAATTATAAATTTAATTACTAATAATCAAATAAGAAATTTAAAGAAAATAGTTTGTACGTCTTGACCCAATAAGTCGAATCGGGTCAAATAATTGGATCATCTTGACCCAATAAGTCGATTCAGGTCTACTAACGACACCCTACATCTATTGTTTGAATCCTTATTTTTTATTGAATTTTTTTTTTAACTTCGAAATTATAAATTTAATTACTAATAATCAAAATAGTAAATTTAAAGAAAATAGTTGGTACATCTTGATCTAATAAGTCGAATCAGGTCAAATAGTTGGAGCGTCTTGATCCGACTAGTTGAATCGGGTCAAATAGTTGGTACATTTGATTTAAGAAGCCAAACAGATCAAAAGTGGTATCTTATTAATCTAATAAGTCGAATCGATCAAATAGTGGATATTTGTTGAGTTGATAAGTTGAATCGGGTCAAATAGAGTGTACTTGTTTATCCGAGAAGTCGGATCCGTTATATAATGGGTACATGTTGAGCAGATAAGTCAAACGGGTCAAATAGTTTGTACATCTTGATCTAATAAGTCAATCGGGTCAAACAGTTGGATCGTCTTGATCCAATAAGGTGAATCGAGTTAAATAGTGAGTATTTGTTGATTCAAGAAGTCGAACGGGTCAAATTGTTGGTACATTTGATCTGAGAAGACAAACAGGTCAAAAGTGGTACCTTATTGATCTGATAAGTCGAATCGATCAAATAGTGGGTATTTGTTGAGTCGATAAGCCAAATGGGTCAAATAGTTGGTACATCTTGATCTAATAAGTCAAATCGGGTCAAATAGTAGTACCTTGTTGATCCGATAAATCGAACGGGCCAAATAGTTGGTACGTCTTGATCTAATAAGTCGAATCGGGTTAAACAGTTGGATCAACTTGATCCGATAAGTCGAATCGGATCAAATAGTGAGTATTTGTTGATTCAAGAAGTCAAACGGGTCAAATAGTTGGTACATTTGATCTGAGAAGACAAACAAGTCAAAAGTGGTACATTATTGATCTAATAAGTCGAATCGATCAAATAGTGGGTATATGTTGAGTCGACAAGTCGAATCGGGTCAAATAGTGTGTACTTGTTAATCCGATAAGTCGAATCGGTCAAATAGTGGGTACATGTTGAGTCGATAAGCCAAATGGGTCAAATAGTTGGTACGTCTTGATCTAATAAGTCGAATCACATCAAATAGTAGTACCTTGTTGATCCGATAAATCAAATCGACCGAATATTTGGTACGTCTTGATCTAATAAGTCGAATTGGGTCAAACAATTGGATCGTCTTGATCTGATAAGTCGAATCGGGTCAAATAGTGAGTATTTATTGATTCAAGAAGTTGAACGAGTCAAATAATTTGTACATTTGACCCGAGAAGTCAAACAGGTCAAATAGTGGTACCTTATTGGTCTTATAAATCGAATCGATCAAATAGTGGGTATCAGTTGAGCCGATAAGTCGAATCGGGTTAAATAGTGTGTACTTGTTTATTCGATAAGTCAAATCAGTCAAATAATGGGTACCTGTTGAGTCGATGAGCCAAATGGGTCAAATAGTTGATATGTCTTGATCTAATAAGTCGAATATTGTCAAATAGTAGTACCTTGTTTATCCGATAAATCAAATCGCCCAAATATTTGGTATGTCTTGATCTAATAAGTCGAATCGGGTCAAACAATTGGATCGTCTTGATCCGATAAGTCGAATCGGGTCAAATAGTGAGTATTTATTGATTCAAGAAGTCGAACGAGTCAAATAGTTGGTACATTTGATTCGAGAAGCCAAGCAGGTCAAATAGTGGTACCTTATTTGTCTGATAAGTCGAATCGATCGAATAGTGGGTATCAGTTGAGCCGATAAGTCAAATCGGGTTAAATAGTGTGTACTTGTTTATCTGATAAGTCAAATCGGTCAAATAATGGATACCTGTTGAGCCGATAAGCCAAACGGGTCAAATAGTTGGTACATCTTGATCTAATAAGTCGAATCGGGTCAAATAGTAGTACCTTGTTGATCCGATAATTTCTTTTTTTCTCCTAATCTAAGAACAAAGAAAAAACCCTCCCCTCCCCCCACGGTGACTCGAACCCAGGACCAAAGGCCTAGGTAGTAGATGCTCTGCCACTTGAGTTATCCAACTTCGTCCTTGTTGATCCGATAAACTGAATCGATCAAATAGTTAGTACATCTTGATCTAATAAGTCGAATGGGTCAAATAGTTGACACATGTTGATCCGAGAAGTCGAACGGGTCAAGTAGTGGTATCTTGTTGATCTGATAAGTCAAATCGGGGTAAATAGTGAGTGTCTGTTGAGTCGATAAGTCGAATCGGGTCAAATAGTTTGTACTTGTTTATCTGATAAGTCGAATCAGCCAAATAGTGTGTACCTATTGAGTCAATATGCCAATGGGTCAAAAAGTTGGTACGTCTTGATCCAATAAATCGAATCGGGTCAAATAGTAGGCACTTGTTAATTCGAGAAGTTAAATCGAGTCAAATAGTGAGTGCTTCTTGACTCTAGTAACATGTTCAAACGAATATTGTGAAACCAAAATTTGTGGAACCGGACCGGCCAGTTCGACCGGTCCAGCCTCGAGTCGGCCCCTAGTCCGGTCCAGTAAGGCTAAACAACTGGATATACCATTAACCCATATATACCCATTGAAAACCGTCCAAAAACGGTTTTCCCGCCAGATCGCCAACCCGCTAAAACCTGAACCTGTTTTTTATTTTATTTTCTTTTAAGAGATCTACGACTTCAGATCTGATCCTATAAATACTGCGTGAAACAACTATTTTTTTAAGTAATAAATAGTGTAATTTAACCTACAATGACCTACAATCACTTTTATCACAAGCAGAACTTATAGTGCAATTTTACCTACAATCACTTTTATGATCACAAGCGAAACTTTGTAGTTTACCTAAAATTATTTATAATTATAATTTATTATTATAATTATTTTATTTTATTTTATTTTATCCTGTTTTTGCATTATATGAATTAATTAAAAAAGTCAGTCTTTTTCTCTATATATTAAAAGAAAAACTAAATATTAAATGTATGCAATTAATTGAAGTTTTTCAATAAACTAGCATTAATTACTTAACTTTAAAATAACAAAATGACCTTTTGAATCTAAAGATTCTTAAAGAATCTTATTACATGAATAAAAGAAATAGAAAAATACAAAATTATCTTTAACTCACTATAGTAGGTAAAGTGTTTAAGAAGCTAAAACATCATCTATTTTGGAACGGAGGGAGTATCATTTAATGCAGTACACATTTTCGTAGTAACCATCAATGGTTACAAAAAGTAGGTAACCATTGAAAACTCATTCATTCATATATACATATACATATTTTTTAAAATAATATCTATTTATTATTATTATTATTATACGATAAATGTTGACATATTTCAACTTTTTCTCTATCAACACCTGCTAATTTACATATATATACTATTTCCATATTTTTTTTAGCTGTTCTTTTAGACTAGTAATATTCCCGTGCGATGCACGGAAGTTTATTTAGAAAGTCAGAATTTTAATAAACTAAATATGATATATTCTAATATTTAAATATGTGATCGTTTTGTCCTAATAATTTTTTTTTATAATATAGGATAAAACATAAATAAAATTATATGTAATGTAAATATAAGTTTCTCGCACGTCATATATGAATTTAATATAACTTACATTATATATATATATATATATATATATATATATATATATATATATTATAGATTAACATTAAGATAAATATTAAATATAAATAAAAATCTTTTTCAAAATGATCATTTCTAGTCTTTAAAATCCAAACTCACATTTAATGTGTCTGCATCATTCTTCACCTATGTGCATAATAGCTTTATTAATTATGAATGTTAAAACAAATATAAATATCTAACTATCAACTCATATTATTAAATAAAATAAACTGGATAATGTTATAGAAATTTATCTTTCTTTAAATTTTTCCATTTTACTTTAAATATTTAAATTTATCTAAATAAAATTTTAAATTCTAAATATAACTATCTCCTTTTAAAAAATCTTATTTGCAAGTTTTTTAGTACTTTACTTGGTATTTCCGATATACAAATAATAAAACATTAACAAAATAAAATTCAAAAGTTATTCAATAGTTGGAATAACAAAATAAAACATATGAGTGCTCCAATATTTTTTAATACTTTCATATATATGTTGAAAAGTTTAAATTAAATTATACATTTATATTGTAAATAGTAGATACATCTAAAGACACACATTTGTTAATTTTTTTTTTTTAAAAAAATGTTTAGTGTGAAAAAAAAAAAAGACATAATTGTGATTGGTTAATGTGACCCAGTATTGTTTATGTTGCAAAGTCTAAGAAACGTATAGTTCTAGTTAGTTAATTTTGCTTATTTAAAAGAAGTTTAGTTGCAACTTGTATAATATCATAGTATAGGCTGCAAATTGTATTTATTTATAGAAAAATAACATTAATATATCTAAAATAAAAAAATCTAAGATTAATTATCATATATAAAGTTATATATATGAGCGAAAATCATAGTTTTGTGATTTATCAACAAAAAAAAATTATTATATCAAATAAGCATTAGCAAATTCAATAATTTAATAAGCTGATTATAAATCAAATATTAATTTGAGACAATTCATGTCAGATAAACAAACTGATTAGTTGTGGTTTTAATGAAATAATCAAGTAAAATAATTTGTAAAATAGAATTATTTGAATTATTTTTAATTGTATTCCAAACCAATACTATATTCTTTGTACAACCCACAATAAACAATGAAATCTTACTTAAATAATCAACAAACAAATAATATAATATTTTTAAATAGAATATCTTATTATTATATATATATATCATATGGATGTCAAATCAAATATCGTCAAAAGATTATTAAGTTGATATAGTATACATAAAAAATAGATTAGAAATGAAAAAAAAAAAAAGATATTTGCAACTTTAGAAAGTAAAATAAATTTCTTACCAAATGTGACAACAACTTACCAATCACAGTCTAAAATTTTAGGCTGGAAAGTGTTACTTACAGAATTGTTACTACTGTGGCTTATATATATATATAAATTTCTAAAATAATATTTAAAGTCTAACTATAAATAATTAAAATTACCATAAAATATATAATAAAAGGAACAATGATATTTTATTTGGATCATATGTAATGTAAAGTTTAATAATTTTCTCATTATGTCCCTGATTTTATTTTATATTTAACTTTTAATTTATTTAAATAAACTTTCAAGTTCTAATTATAAATATTTAATTTTTTCTTTATAACATTGAATTTTCATTTGCAACTTTTAACATTTCATTTGGTGATTTCAAATATGCTTAAATAATTTTTATTTAATAGAATCTTATTTTAACAAAATAAAATTCAAAATTTATTTAATGATTCGAATAACAAATTAAAGTCTTTGGTTTCTTCAAAATATTTGAATATTTTCGTATTTTATTTGGTCTTGAAAATTATTTAAATAAATGTTATAGCCTTCTTGGAAATGGGTTATCTATTAGAAGATAAAATTTGATTAATGCACAAATTTATTTAGATTGTTAAAAGTAAAAAAGGCATTCGTTGTTGATTTGTGCGATCAAGTATTATTTAGCTTATAAAGTGTAAAAACATATAATTGAAGTTTTAGTAAAAGTAGAAAATTAAAAAGACTGCCAAATGTAATAAAAGTCATAATTTAGGCTACAAAGAATAAATTTACTTAAAAGAGTAATTTTAACAAAATACTCGTTATTAAAAATATAAATAGGTAACTAAAAATAATTTCTATACCTATTTTGATAGATAATTATATGTATGCTCAAAGTCGTGATCAGAAGATATTTGAGTAGATTTGATGATTTAATAAGCTGATTATAAAATAGATATTGATGTGTTTGTCATTGATTTAATAAAGTAGGACTTCATTATTTAAACAATTGAATTTCTCCCTGACTTAAATAAAAAAAAAAATTGAAAATTCATGTCAAATAAAATAAATTGATTAGTTGTATTTTTTATAAAATATATGATTTAATAAGTTGATTATAAAATAGATATTGTTGTGTTTATCATTGATTTAATAAAGTATGACTTTCATTATTTAAACAATTGAATTTCTCCCTGACTTAAATAAAAAAAAATTGAAAATTCATGTCAAATAAAATAAATTGATTTGTTGTATTTTTATAAAAAAAATATATTTTTTTATAAAGAATTTATTTTACTAATTTTAGTTGAAACTAAAACCAAAATATTATAGTCCAATTCACAATAAACATCAATTCTAGCACAAATAATTAACCAACAAACAATTTGTTTATTCAAATTAAATATCTCATTGTAATATATATGATATGGATGCCAAATCGAAGCTCAAAATATGAATAATTTGGTATATTATGCATAAAAATCGGATTAAAAATAAAAAAATTATTTGTATTTTAGAAAAGTAAAAGAAAGTTATGAACTTACCTAAATAAGAAAAAGTTACCAATTATTGTCTAAATTTTTTGGAGGGAAAATTAAAATTACATTAATGCCCTTCATTTTGCTTTTATATATATATAGATTTGGATAAGAAAATTAAGGGATAGGAAGAATAGACTAATAAATCCCTCTTTAGATTTCTCTTTTCCCTTGAATCCCTTAATTTTCTCCACATTTTCTTACTATTCTTATCTAAGTATATGGTAGGTTGTATAATGAAGTTTTTTTAAGAATAGCCAAATGGGTAGTTTTAGAAAAAATGTGGAAAAAAACTTAAATGAATATCTAATGATAAACAAAACACAAAAGCTAAAAGAACATCTAAAAAGACGGAGGTCATTACTGTATACATATAAAAAATCGTCACTGATTTTGGGGGGCTCAATTTTCTACATTTATATATATACATCAATATTCATATTAAATATATAAAAGAATATTTTAAAATTAGGGGGTGGCAGTGGCCCCCACTTGGCCTTCTTCTCCAGTGCATTTGTGTGTTTCATCTTATGTTCTACGACGTCTATCAAATGTCACTACTATTAGATGTTACTAATTAACACGTGTTGTGTACAATGACGAAAATATCGGTATTCGCGGAGATATCGATCTTTCAATTTACGGAGATATCGATTAATATCGGAATATCGGTGCAATTTTCTGAAAAATATTAAAAATTTAAAAAATTAACATGATATATTTACAATTATTATAACAAACTCAAATACATATACGCATCTTAAATTTGATAGAAATAGATTTATTTACAACTAATTTATAAATATAGAATAATATAACAATGAGTGGCAATATAAAATATTTTTTGACGTTTTTAATACAACATTACTAATTACTAGTACGGAAATATTATATTAAAAATTCGAAAGTTTAACAAAATATTTTAAAAATATTATAACCAACTTTAATACATAAATTCATCTTAAAATTATAAACAAAACAAAATATTTATAAAAATGCCCAATTATTATTTTATACTTAGTTTTTATATTTCTAATTTTCATTTTGATAATTAATTATGGACTAATTATTTTCATTTTGATAACTAATTATGGACCAAAAATAGCCAATTATTTCTAATTTTCATTTTCATAAGGTATATATTATTGTAAGTAGAATTTTACTAAATAGGTTATATAAATGCTATGTAAACATAATAGCATGTTGTTGACTTGGTTTGGTGGTTAAAACTTGGAGCCTCATTTTAGAGGTCTCAGGTTTGAAACCAAGGTTGGGTAAATTTTTAAAAATTTTGCTGAAACAAGAAAAAAAAAAAGGGGGGGGGGGGGGGGTGGGGGATTTGGGCGAGATTTCGCGAGATTTTGGCGAGAATTTTCCAACAAAAAACTATTACAGACCAATATCGTCTCGGGAGAGCCTATTTCGCGAGATTTCAGCGAAAAATCTCGCGAGTTTTTAATCCTTAGTTGTGTTTTAAAAATTGTGAAACAGAAGAAAAACAATTACTGTAATAAAATATTTGAATTGTATATACATAGACTTGTTGGTTTTTTCACAAGAATTAAGAAAGTTATTGAAAAAAACAAATAAATTTCCTAACGTGACTATATTTAATGAGTATTATATTATCTAATACCCTATTTATATAATACTCATATTGTATAGAGTATATTAATATACAAGCTAAATAAATGCTACGTACTATATCGAATGGATGCATGGAGTATGATATTATGAAAGGTAGTGTAGGACCTGCTGGTTTTGGGCCAATTTCCCAACTCCCCCCATCTCCATTACTTTTTATCGTAATTAATTCATGTTTTGGAAGTTCTTTAATCAAATTCATTATTTTAACGAAAAGTAATATAACTACAAAGCTAATATGTATATATTCGTATTTAAATTGTAACTTTCTGAAATATAATATCTTCAATGTTATAATATTTATTCTCTTAACCATGTTAGGGGACCAAACCAAGGGGGCGGTCGCCCCCTCAATTTTCAAAAAAATTCAGAAGTATAATTATGTATAGTGTAATATCAAAAGAAATTTAAATTTCACCCCCCAAAAGATTATGAAATCTCACATCCCCCCCACCCCCAACTTTTAATATATCAACTAGTCCTTGTAGATAAGAAACTAAAATTTAATATTGTTGAAAAAAAAATTATATTGTCCCACTTAATTAAAATTCTTGGTTCCTCCCTGAACCATTAAAGAATATAACCAGTTTGTGTAAATATGGTGGGAGGAGGGGGAGCTAGTGCAGGCCGCAGAGACTGCAGTAGCGTGCGAGAATGAGGCTAGATGGGGTTGGGGTGGATTGGGTTTGGGGTCGGCCACGCCTTTGTAAAGCAAACAAAATCAACTTGTACGGGCCTATTTACCTTTCCCCACTAGGATTTAGGGTTATCCTAGTCTAGTGGTGGCACTGGTGGGTCAGAGATCGGTTGGTTTGGTTTTTTTTTTTTATGCTGGCCGCTCGATTACTACCCGTGTTGACAGTGACCGTGACGTGTCATTTTTTTTTAAGTAAAAGAATATGACTCTCCCCTCTTTTAATTAATTGTTGTAGATCAGGTGAGTTAGTAGCAATAGAAACTTTTGCTGACTTTTAATTAATACTCTCCACTCACAGTAGCAATTAGTTACTATTTTTTTTTTTTTAAATTTAATGAAGTGGCGTTAGGCTATTTATTTTGCTTTCAGTTTGCATTTTACAGAAGCTATTTAAATGGGTGTAGACCATAATTTAACTACGAATCAACACAAAATAGACAATGAGCAAATTTAAAAATAAATAGGCGTAGAATAGAATATTCATCATGATGCAATAATTAAATAACCATCCATACGATTAATACTACATAAATTATAATGTTCAACACAAAAGCTATCCAAATGTTCGAATACGTCGACTCGATCCAAATATATAACCAAATAAATTATTTGGATCACTTGTGGATTGATTTCCGATAGCTTGAGAAGATCACTGGTTGAGATCAATTTGTGATGAAAATTGATGCATAAACTGATACTGCGGTGGTAAGAAAGTGGATGACTGCTGCAAGTCTTTTGATATCTAGAGAGAAGAACACATCGTGGTTGGACATAATTTGATTGTTGCGAGTGTGTACCATCTTGTGAGTTTTGCACCTTTCTCTTGGACCCTCTTGCACCTGAAAATGGGTGTATGACTTAACAAACAGTAGAAGCATAACTTAAGGCATGAACTAAAAAACTGAGGCATAAACAGATACTGCGGTAGTAAGAAAATGGATTATTATTGCAAGTCTTGTGATATCTGGAGAGAAGAACACACAGGTGGTTGGACATAATTTAATTGTTGCGAGTGCGTACCATCTGGTGAGCTTTGCACCTTTCTCTTGGACCCTCTTGCGCCTGAAAATGGGTGTATAACTTAACAAAGGTCTAAAAGCAAAATGATGGTTGAGTTGCTGAATGAGCTGTTGTATCTCCTCTCACTACTTCCTATAATTAGAATGTCATCTACATAAACAAAGACAAAGATAGAGCTGCTGGCAGTCACTTTGGTGAACAAGGAATTATCAGATTTGGTAGAATATAATCCCAAAGAAACCAAAGTTGACTTGAGCTTCACAAAGGAACAGAGGAAGAAGATGATGGAACAGAGGAAAATGATGATGGAGAATTAGGTGAAGACATGGCTGAAAGGAAGATGATCGCTTGGCTATACTGATACTACATTAGAATTTAGAATACAAAGAAAACTATAGAGAGGTAGGGATTAGAGAAAGAGTCAGTCCATTGAATTTTGGCTAATCTTTACAATGTGTAGTTCCTGTTCTATAAATACATGGAGACGCAGCTCAGTTGCTTGATAAAATGCCTAGCTGACTATAACAAATTGTAGCTACAGAAACTAACTCTATTCTATTACATTAGTTACAGAAACTTCTAGAGACTCGCACCCATGCATGCTCATGCGTGCTCTTCTTCTTCCTTTATCTAACAATACCTATAGCAAAATTGGAAGACACTTATCTGCAAGAATTGATTTAATATAAATATCTTGGTAAAATTGTTTAATAGTAAAATTATGCTGCATTTTAAATACGAAGCTATTACACAACAAATTTATATTGGGGTTTTGCTAAAAAAGATTAGCTGTATTTTATTAAAAAAACATCATAATAATCACATAAAAGTGAAAGAATATAATTCCGTGCCTTCTCATTACCACATGGGTCAATATACATACAAAGTCATTAGTAGTTACAATCCTACAAAGTAGGCTATAATTTAGGCTATCAAATATACAACAGGAAATACAAAATATTCGGAGAATATTTCGTAATCTATCACTCCCCCGTAGTCGAAACTGGAGGATCACGAACATTGAGACTGGTCCGAAAATCGTCAAATAATATAAGGGGCAACCCTTTAGTGAAAATATCCACAATCTGATACCTAGACGACACATGACGAACACGAACCTCACCCCGCGCAACTTTTTCCCGAACGAAGTGAATATCCATTTCAATGTGCTTCGTGCGCTGGTGTTGAACGGGATTCCCGGAAAGATAAATGACATTCACATTGTCACAATAAACCATTGTTGCCTTACGGATTGGACAATGTAGTTCCAGGAGAAGATTACGAAGCCAGCATGACTCAGAAACAACATTTGCAACCCCCCTGTACTCGGCCTCTGCACTAGAACGGGATAGAGTAGGTTTTCGTTTTGACGACCACGAGATCAAATTGTCACCCAGAAAGACACAGTATCCGGAGGTGGATCGTCTAGTATCAGGACAGCTTCCCCAATCAGCATCCGTATAAGAGATAAGGTCGGTAATGGATGAAGGAGAAAGATGTAAGCCAAGATGAAGAGTACCTTGGATGTACCGTATGATACGCTTTAGAGCATTCATATGTTCATCGCGAGGGTCATGCATGTGGAGGCAAATCTGTTGAACGGCATAAGAAATATCCGACCTAGTAAAGGTGAGATATTGTAGGGCACCCGCAAGGCTGCGATACTTCGTCGGATCAGCATACAGAGCCCCTTTGGTGGCACTAACTTTCGGTTTGGTGTCAATCGGAGTGAGGCTCGGTTTGCAAGCAAGCATTCCAGCACGATCAATAATGTCCTCAGCATATTTTTGTTGTGATAAAAACAACCCGCCCTTGTGTCGAATCACACTGATGCCGAGAAAATAGTTCAAGAAACCCAAATCCTTCATAGCAAACTCGGAGCTAAGATGTGCCATTATAGATTTGCGGAGATTCTCAGAAGAAGCCGTCAGAATAATGTCATCAACGTACAACATTAAGTAGGCCATATCAGACCCTTGTTGGTAGAGAAACAAGGAAGTATCCGATTTACTGTTAGAGAAACCAATGGTAGAAACAAAATCAGCAAACCGCTTGTACCACGCCCGAGGGGCTTGTTTGAGCCCGTACAGAGATTTGCGCAATAAACAGACGTAATCGGGATGCGCCTTGTCTCGAAATCCCATCGGCTGATGCATATAAACGGTCTCCTTCAAGTCACCATGCAAAAAAGCATTGCTGACATCTAGCTGATGAATCGACCATTGCTTGGACAGGGCAAGACTGAGTACTGTGCGAATCGTAGCCGGCTTCACCACCGGACTGAAAGTCTCTCCACAATCAATGCCAACACGCTGGGTTTTACCATCACCTACAAGACGGGCTTTATGCCTCTCAAATGAACCATCAGACTTGACTTTATGAGTAAAAATCCACATAGAGCGAATGACATTAGCATCAGGGGGGCGGGGCACTAAATCCCACGTCTTATTTTTAATAAGAGCATCAAATTCGTCGGCCATAGCCAATTTCCAATTCGAGTCACGAAGGGCAGCCACAGGGTTACGGGGTAGAGGTGATCGCGTAACTATGGTGGTATGAGCCCGAGATGGGTCGAATATAGAATTGGGCTTATAGATACCATGCTGGTTGCGGGTGATTGGGCGGTGGACTGGAATTGGAGTGGGCCGGGTCAAGGCATTTGTGGGCTGAATTAGCGCCTTGATTGGCCCAGAAGTAGGTGAGGATGGATTAGGTGAGGGAATTGGAGGAGATTGGGCCGCTAGAGGTTGGGCCGCAGGAGAGTGGGCCGCAGGAGGAGAAGTGGGAGGCTGTTGTGTTTGGTATTGGTGAAGGAAATAAGGAGACACACCATCACCCAAAAAATCATAATCACCTGTACGAGGTTGATGGACCTTGGCGAAGGTGAAAATGGTTTCATCAAACTGCACATGCCGGCATATAATGATTTTATTATGAGATAAATCAAAACACTTATAGCCTCTATGATTATCAGGATATCCCAAGAACACACAAGGAGTAGATCGAGCTTGCAATTTGTTAATAGTGGTGGACGGAAAAAGAGGGTAACACAAGCACCCGAAAACTCAAATGTGAGAATAGGAGGGAACCCGTTGGTAAAGAAGTTTGAGAGGAGACTCATTGGCTAGTAATTTACTGGGAAGAATATTAAGAAGATGTGTTGCCATATGAAGAGCATGAGGCCAAAAAGAGGGTGGCAAGGATGCATGAATAAGAAGTGTTCGCATGATATTATTTATGGATCTTATTTTTCTTTCGGCCTTCCCATTTTGTGAGGAGGTATGAGGGCATGATAATCGAAAAGAAATGCCATGAGACTCACAAAATTGCCAAAAAGAATTATTATCAAACTCTCCCCCATTATCACATTGTATGGTTTTGATATCTCGTTCAAACTGGGTACGAATATGAGCTTGGAATTTTGCAAAAATGGAGAATACTTGAGATTTATTAGCAATTGGAAAAGTCCACAAGTATTTCGAATAATCATCCAAAAAAAAGCACATAATACCGATGTCCCGAAGAACTCAAAATTGGAGAGGTCCAAAGATCACTATGAATAATATCAAAAGGCAGAAAAGTAGAAGAAGTTGAAGAAACAAAAGGCAACTTAATATGTTTCCCAAGTACACAAGATTGACAAGTAGTAGACGTAGATGGACTATTACAAGCAATCAATTTATGTTGCCGAAGAGTAGCTAAAACTGAGTCTCCCGGGTGACCCAAACGGTCATGCCAAAGAGTGGACGCAAGACAAGCCGTAGGAGAGGAGGCCTGAGTCGGACTGGTGGTAGTGATGGGGTAGAGGGAGCTGGTATTATCACATCTCATTAGACGTATCCCCGTCTGTAAATCATGCACAGAAAACCCAAAAGGATCAAACACTACCGACACATGATTATCAGTGGTAAATTTCCGAACTGATACTAAATTTTTAATAAGATTCGGAGTATGTAAGACATTTTTGAGCGACAAAGGTGGGTGAGGGGAAGGTAATAAGGTATGACCGTAACCACGAATTGGAATTGACTGACCACTACCAACAGTAACACCATTGTTTTTGCTCATATTAATATAAGACGAGAGATTACCTTGTGCGGACGTCATATCAGACGTCGCCCCGGTGTCCATATACCAGCTGGGATCCGGTGGAGAGAGGGACATGGTGTGCATTGAAGACTCAATGTCAGTCGGAGCCCACTGTGATGCTGTAGCATAAGCCTGCTGCTGCTGCTGCTGGGGTCGTGGGCCCAGAATACCGGGCTACCGCGGCCCAGTTGGCCGACCCCAAGATTGAGTTGGGTATGGGCAAGGAGGCATGGCCCAAGGTGGTTGCGTCCATGTCCACCAAGGAGGCATGCCCAAGTCTGTCCACCCCCCGGATTCTGACCACCGGCACGGTTGCCGCCACGTCCAGCACCACCCAGACCACCCCCCGGAGTCTGTCCACCACCGCCAGTATTTTTGTTGTTGCGGTTCTTGTTTGGTTTGCCACGGCCTTGAACTGGAGGGCGATTATCAGTAATCTCATCGGAGTCACGAGCAGTTACCATCATCGCATCATCACCCCCAGCCGCTGCCTCCTTCATGCTGGTTTCTTCCAACGCCAACATTGATCGAACTTCATAAAAAGGCTGTAGCACCTTTTTGTGTCGAATAACAGAGGCAACCCCCTTGTAGGCTGGAGTGAGACCACCCACCATACGAAGTACAAGACGATTGTTCGAAACCGGAGCACCCACATTCTTGAGTTGGTCTGCAAGCGTTTTGAGATGTTGGCAATACGCAGAGACCGAAGAGAAATCCCTCAAGTAAGTGTTGTTGAACTCGTGTTCCAAAGCAACGGCACGAGAGTTCTCATTGTCTTGAAACAAATCGTGAAGTCGATTCCACAGAGTCATGGCGGAAACATTAGTCTCAATGACGGTGTTCAAGAGATCGGTTGAGATTGTGGAATAAATCCACTGAACGACAGCAGCATCGAAAGTATACCACATCTCTTGTTCATCATCAGTAAGAGTGCCCTTCTCTTTTTCCTTCCCATCGTTAGTTTTTGGTGGGATGATATGATGAAGAACCTTGTGCGAACGACAATGGACCTTGAATAATTCTGCCCAATTGGCATACTGTACGTTCTCCATCTCAAGGGTGATGGGAACATGTGTCTTGATGTTAGAGACAACAAGAGCAGGGTGAAAAGAAGAAGATGAACTTTTGTTTTCGCCCATGTCGACGGAAACGACAGATGAGAAGGGAGAAAGGAAGAAGAGAACGTATTAGGGCTGCGGAAGCGAGAAAGAATCAACCCTAATGTGATACCATGAAAGAATATAATTCCGTGCCTTCTCATTACCACATGGGTCAATATATATATACAAAGTCATTAGTAGTTACAATCCTACAAATTAGGCTATAATTTAGGCTATCAAATATACAACAGGAAATACAAAATATTCGGAGAATATTTCGTAATCTATCAAAAAGCACCTCTCAACCCAGGTTTAGAATCTTTTATTTTATAATTAGCTTCTTTTTTATATTTTCTTAATGTGGAAAGTCGTAGTCGCTCAGAATTTTCAACGAAGCCTCTAACGAGAATAGGATGCTTAATCATATTATATTAAATATTAATTCATTAAAAATATAGTTGACCATAGATGGCTAACCAAGCGGTTGACAAGTTATCAAGGTTGAATTGTCAGATTTTCATGTCGTCATATTTCACAATGTAATCCATAATCATAACTATGGCTGCATAATCGACCAAGTGCCTTGGGCATCACGTTTCAATTATTTATATTATAAAATCCATTTCGGAGTTTAATCTGATAAAAAGTAAAACTTGATAATATCCATGCGTTATTTAGAATACTTGTTACAATTAAGTTAAAAATGTTATTACATATTATATTTGCAGAATATATAACTTATTTATTAATATAATTCATATTCAATAAATTCATTTTGACTTGAGTGAGTTTTCTATGATTAGTATGAGAATTTCTATGTTATCATTGCATAATTAAAATTCCCTTTTATATTACCTCGTTCATCTTTTGAGTATATTATTTTTATAATACATAAAGTGTGTTAATTAATAATAATGTCTAATACCTGTAAAACACGATATAATATACACATATATAATATGTGATGTAATCTCGTGTGACCATTATACTACTCTCACGAACCACACATAAAGTGAAAGAAAGTTTTAAAAAAGAAAGTATATAACCTTTTCTAGTTCTTTTCTTGTAGTTGTGATGTTATTTTTATATCACAATTAGAATAAAAAAGATGAAATACATTTAGAAAATTATCTAATCCGATGATCGTGGTACTCATAAGTATAGATTGCGAAATAGTTCGGCTCACCCGACATTTTAGTCGGATTTAATCGTAGGAATTGTAGCATGAAGTATCATTGAGTTCACTAGCTCTAATGGAGTCAGTTCCGAGCCTTCCGACCCAATAGGGCAATGACTGCGGATTGTGAATGAGCCCAACAAATTCTAACGTATTTCAGAGATAAACTTTTACTAATTTGCAACCCCACTGAATTTTAACCAGGCCCAGCCTAACATTGACATTGACCCCTGAAATCGGGCCGGGCTGCCTAATTGCCAGCTGTGTCAATGAGCAAATAATTTTTCGAATTTGAATATTCCACGTCTCTTCCCCAACCCCACCTGCTCTCCTCCCTCTCCTCTGTATTTTCAAATTTAATGAACATATATGCAGACGATGACCAACAAACCCTAATCCAAATCCATCAATCCGTAAATATGGCCAAAAGGCCAGTTGAACATAATCAAAACGGCGATCACGTCATCAAAATCTGGGAAGTCAACAAGGATCGACTAACCTGGATGCAGCAGAAAATCTCCGATACGCCGCGAATTCTCAGCCGATCAGCCGGAAAAAGTTCCTGCTGCATCTTCAGAGTACCAGAAAGCCTAATCGACATCAACGGCCGCTCCTACCAGCCGCACATAGTTTCCATCGGCCCCTTCCACCACGGCGATGCTCGCCTGAAAATGATCGAAGAACATAAATGGAGATTTTTAGGCACTCTATTGAAACGAACGCAGATCAAAGGGTTGAGTTTGGAGGATTTGTTGAAAGCCGTGCAGCCTCTCGAAGCTCAAGCCAGAGAGTGTTACTCTGCCAATATTCACTTTTCCACCGATGAATTCGTTGAAATTTTGGTTGTCGATGGCTGCTTTGTTATCGAGCTTTTCAGGAAATTCGGCGGGGTAGTTGCGTTTGAAGCTGACGATCCGTTGCTCTCTCTCTCATGGGTGTATTCGTTTTTTCTTAGGGATTTAATCAGGCTCGAAAACCAGATCCCCTTTTCTGTTCTTCAATGTTTGTTTGATCTGACACAAATACCCGGCGAAGAATCCGGTCCTTCTCTCTCCAAATTGACGCTCCAATTCTTCAACAACGCCTTACAGAGATCCGACGAATTCGTCGACAAATTCCAGAACCTCACCGGAAAACACATACTCGATTTCCTCCGATCATCCTTCATCCCCGAAGGATATTCAGAACCTAAGGAAAGCAAATTCACCAACACTCACGTGATCCAATGCATCTCCAAACTCCGGCGCGCCGGAATCAAGTTACAAACCGGAAATGAAGAAAGCTTCCTCGTGATTAAATTCCGGCGAGGTATAATTGAAATGCCGACGGTAACAATCGACGATTTCATGAGTTCGTTCCTGCTAAACTGCGTTGCCTACGAGCAGTGCCACCGATCCTGCTCCAAGCACATGACGACCTACGCAACATTGCTCGATTGCCTGATCAACACCGCGAAGGACGTCGAGTATTTATGCGATAAGAACATCATCGAGAACTACTTCGGGACGGATGCAGAGGTGGCGAGGTTCATCAACAATTTGGGGAAAGATGTATCGTTCGATATCGATATGTGTTATCTATCGGAATTGTTCAATGATGTGAATCATTATTATAGTAACCATTGGCATGTTCACTGGGCGAGCTTCAAGTATACGTATTTCAGCACGCCGTGGTCGTTTATCTCGGCAATGGCGGCGCTTGTTCTGCTGGTTCTTACTGTCACTCAGACGTACTTTACTGTTATGGCTTATGTTCGTCCGCCTAATTAAGGCCTCAATAGCTTCTCTGTTTGCTTCCAAATTTTTTATGTATAGATGAGTGTGAATATATTATATACTGTGATAATCCCTTTTTGAAAAAAAAAGGTGGAAATAAAAAGTGATCGCTTGATTTCTCAGGTGCCAAGTATATTTTAGTTCGATAACTTAGGTGATTCCAAAATATATTATGTAAGTGAGCGCCCTTCGTGCGTTGAGAATTTGGGGCTTTTTCTGTGCCGCTATAATATGTAATTCTCTATCTATGTGGTAATACACCTCATATTTTTAACAATAAAAGAAAGAAATTAAATTTCCTACTTTGCATTAGCAAAAATCATCGATGGAGGGAGTGCACGTGACGGATTCTGACGAATTAAGTATTTTTCGACAAAATATATCCTTCAATTAAATAATGTGAGAACATACATAATTAAAATTAATAATTTAAATTTACATAATTTATTTTAGACTTACCCTAACTTAGTGGATAAAAAAATGAAATTTTCCCCTGATATCAAATGCGCTTCTATAGTATGGGTAGTCTATTTTTTGCCCCCCACCAAATACATGAGAGTCAACATGCTCATTAGGCCTACTCCAATGGCCTACCTAAAAAAATAAGTATTTTAATGTCACCTCAACGTCACCTCAAAAGTAAAAAATACCTATACCACAAAACAAAATTCTTCCCCAACAATATACCCAACACGTATATATGGGGCGCCCACCTCAATATTCCATTTTATCTCTTTTATTTATTAATCTACCAATAAATTATATAATTTTCGGATAAATAATAAATAGTTAAAATATTCCAATGGTTTTAATTTTATATTTTATAAATAGTTTGAAAAAAAAATCGGAAAATGTATTAATTTTTTTTCATCATTTAAAACGTAAAAATACAAAATATAAGCACACAAGGTACACAAAAAAAAAAAAAAAAAAAAAAAAATTGAAAGCAACAAAGTAAATTTCGAAAACGGCTAACTTAATATTTAACTAATTATTTCTGGATCGGGCCCAAACATGCTAAATCCTGTCGAAGCTGTTGATGTTTCCGTTTATCTCGTAGCTGAACACCTCTCCTGATGTAATCACTAAATGCTTCGATTGATCCTTGACTTACTTGTGGAGGTGGAGTGGGGTAATTGAGATCGTCGGACCAAGCTGTCGCTGCATTCCTTCATTTTCGATTATCATGTTGTGCAATATAATGCAAGTTAACATTATATCCTTCAAGTTATTCTTGTACCAGAAACTGCTTGGACCTTTAATCATTGCCCAACGAGCTTGGAGCACTCCAAATGCCCGTTCGACATCCTTTCTAGCAGCCTCTTGCAGTTCCTTGAAATGCTTCCTCTTCGGATCTTGTGGACATGGAAAGCTTTTCACGAAAGTAGCCCACTCTGGATAGATTCCATCTGTAAGATAGTATCCTTGATTATATTGCTTACCATTGATCGTAAAATTAACGGACGGAGCGCGACCTTGCAATGTATCCGTAAACAATGGAGACTGGTTGAACACGTTTATGTCTTTTTTGGGTCTTGCAACTCCAAAGTAGGCATGCCCTATCCACAAATCTGCAGACGCGATCGCTGCGAGCATGATTGTAGGGACGCCATGATCACCGCGTGTGAATTGGCCTTTCCAAGCAACTAGACAATTCCTCCACTCCCAATGCATGCAATCAAGGCTTTCTAGGATTTCGGGAAATCTGTGGCTTTCTTCATGCATTTGTAACAACCGTTGACAATCCAGTGCATTAGGCTTTCTCAAGTAGTATTCGTCGAATAGTTCAATCACACAGAGGCAAAATTTAAATAGACATTCTATGGCAGTTGTTTCGGTGACACGTAGGTACTCATCATAATGGTCGGCAGGTCCACCATATGCTAATTGATGGATAGCCACCGTGCACTTTTGTAGTGGGAAGAACCTTTTTTTTCCAGCTGCATCAACCCTCCATTGAAAATAGTCATCGTGGGACTCCAACGCATCCACTATGCGCAAAAATAGCTCTCTGGACATACAAAACCGTCGGCGAAATATGTCGCTTCCATATATCGAATCTTCAGAGAAGTAGTCAAGATAGAGTCTAGCGTGCCCCCCTCACGATCTCGTTCCACATATGTTCTTCGTTTTCTGACCCCGCCAGCAGAACTCCCTGCACCACCGAGTAGCTCTTGTTTTTTTTGAAGCAACGACTGTATTTATTTCTCAGTCATGTCATCAATTAAGAATTCAAGAAGAATATCACTATCACTTTCCTCTGATAATGAGTGAGAGGACGAAGACATGTTTGAGAGTTAGAAGGAAACTGAAGGATAAAGTTTGGAGGTGTTTGAAGTTATGAGATGCGAGATGTTGCAATCCGAATCAAGTCCTTTAATAGAGTAGAGTTTCACAACGGCTAGTCTCACAACGACTAGTTTCACAACGGTTAGTTTCACAACGGCTAGTTTTACAACGTTTTGAAAAACAACATCTAGTTTTATAACGAAAAATTTAATAACGACGAATTTTACAACGACTAGTAATAGAACGGATAGTAATACAACAGATAGTAATACGGCGACTAGCTTAACATCGATTAGTCCAAACAATGACTAATTTTCAAGCCTACAACCCCCATTTGTTCTTGATTTTATCAGCCATGTGGAGGTGAATACGTAGTTGTTCCTCTGTCACTTCAAGGTATCCCTCATGAGTATTTTATACTCTTTAGTAGCGGCAAGACTCATTAGTCCTTCAAGCTTTTTCTTGTTTTGTTCTTCTAAGACTTGTAGCCTTTGCTCAATATCGTCTCTGCTTTCTTCAGTAGACGTGCTTGCTTTTCCTTTACCCTTGCCCATTCGCCTTGCCACGTTTCTCCCCATTGGACGAGTGCGTTCCGTCCTAACTTCCTCCCCAGCACTCGAGTCAGTGTTCGAAGATACCACATACTCTATGTCGAGATTTTTGTCTTTTTATAGCCGCAACCATCATCTTCTGGATCGGCAAACTTCGGGTTGTCTTTCAGAACGTTCCAAGCACTCATATGATTAAAACGACCACCATGTTTTTCTTTGTACTGAACCTTCGCTTTCTCTATAATATCCGCATCACTGCAACCACTGCCCCAGGCCTTCTTCTCCTGATTAAAACAACAATAGAACCATTTCACTTGTTTCTGGAGTGTATAGTAATGTGTCTTCACCACATTATGACTCCTAAATAGTGTGTTGCTTGGACGGTTCCTGTTGTACGTTTCACCATTTCGGACCCACATTTGCTCCAACTTTTGAGCGTTACCGACCATAGAGTCTGTGCTAATATCGAGCCAACAACTTGCAAGAAGAGAGTTTTGTGCATTAGAGTAAGTTTTTTTTTGTACGGTAGGAACCTTCGGTGGATCATCGGCGGCCTCGAAGTCGGCAGCAAGATTTATCCGCTCAAGTCTTGTTGGAGAGAACTGAGACGAGAAAGGAGACGAAAGCTGAGAATTTGGAGTTGGAGTGTCCCTGTCTGTATCCGAACCATCAGTGCTGGACCTTCTTGATGAATTTGTGCCCATTGCCGGACGAAATTCGTATTGAGGAGCTGGCATGTAGGGTATTTGATTTGAATACATGTGGAATGGTGCTCCAGATGAATTAATCGGACTGGATTGAGTGTTACTACCTTCCGGAAAAAACGAAAAATGGGTTGGAAAAATGTAGGGTGGAAAATTAGGATTTTGAGGGTGGAAGTTGGGAATCGGTGACCGAAAATTGATATTTGGGGGCAATGCATTTTCTCCAGATTTTTGTGAATTGTACCATTGCATCTATGAATCTCTATGCATTTTTTTGTTTGAGAAGAGAAGAAATTTGACTAGAAAATTGCAATTGCAATGTAGTAATGAATGTAGAAAATGGTGAAATGAGAACATGTATTTATAGTGAAAAATTACATATTAAAAAAAAATTTAAATTTTATAAAACTAGCCGTTGGAATGAATTATTTAGTTTTAAAAAAAAAATTGAAATAGCCATTGCAAAATATTGCGAACGGCTATATTGTTCCTAAAACCTCATTTATTACACTAAATAAACAAGGAAAAACTGAAAAAGGATAAAAAAAGGGAAAAAAAATATAATAAAAACTGAGTGGGGGACAAGCTGCACGCGATGGGGCCCACCACGCACCGCCCACGCGCGCGTGGCCACCACGCGCCCGGCTTGTCTCCTCTCTTCCCATGCGTTTGCTTCACTCGCCCCCTCCCCCACTCTCCCCACCCCAAAAATACCGAGGTAGTGAAACTACTACCTCACAAAAATACCCCACCCCCCAAATTCCTCCCCCAATGCGAAAATACTAATTCTTGGGTATTTCTCTCACATCCACCTCACCATATTCCTCCCTATTGGAGAGGGCCTTAGAAGTCTAGACCCAACATCTAACAATAAAAAAATGTTTATGTTCTTAAAAGAAAATAGGAATTTTTTGCTAAAGACTATTTTATTCAAATAATGATACTAAGGATCCGTTTGCTTAAGATTGGACTCAGTAGATTTAGAGGATCGAATCTCAATAAAGTACACTCATTAATTCCCTCAGTCAGATTTGGTCCAATATTCCCCAATTTTAAGCAAACGGACCCTAACAAATTTGTTCAACAATTGCTACATGTCAATATACTATTGGAGAGAATGTAAACGATTTGGTTTTCATGAATCAAATCAGGATTCATGATTGTGCATTTTAACGATTCACAACTGAATTTCATAATTTACATTTGAATATATTTTCACAATTTTATTAGTTAAAACCACCATATGTGTCACTTTATGCAGTGAGCATATAGAATTTACCAACTTTGTAAAAATATATTAAATTTAGCACTTTTTGTCATTTTGTGTTCATCTCACTCTCACCCTCTACAAAATGTCAGCTCCCATATTTTTTTATCACCTTTTTTTTTTTTCTCTCTTTAATTGATTTTACCTTTTTCCTTTTCTCCCTCCTTATTTTTCCTTTTGTAGATTCCATTTTCACTCCTCTCTCTCTTCTCTCTTCAATTTACAGAGACATCACTTTCATTTTCATGTATTCATTTTTAAATTTTCAACATGGTACGATCGGCACGATATCAGAATATTATATAACTAGACATTACTGAGCATGCATAGAAATGATATTGTGTACTTGTGTCATGATTAATATACTTTATGCCATAAAAATTATATCTCGAGCCATGATTTACTTTGACACAACGTGAGAATAATTGCCAGATATTTAGGGGCACGATTAGAACTTTTTTGTGTACTCGTGCCATGATAAATATATTCCGTGCCATAATAAAATATACAACGTGCCATGATAAATATTACTCGTGCCTACTAAAATACATAAAATTACTTCTTCTTCTTCTTCTTCTTCTTCTTCTTCTTCTTCTTCTTCTTCTTCTTCTTCTTCTTCTTCTTCTTCTTCTCCGTTGACATCAAAGTTGTAGACTTGCAGCAGCAACGAAGATGATTTCCCATGTGGGAAACTCTATCGCACTCTATCCGTCGCTTAAAGACCGTAGTAAAGCCTGTTGGGCAGATCCATCGTTGCTTGGACAAATCCATCGTCGCCTGCATATTTTTTGGTAGAATTGATTTATTAGAACAATCACTAACATAGTTTGATTGTACATATGTGAATCCAAATATATAAGACAACTAACATCACATGCAGTATATCATCTAATTCTCCACATTGATTGCACGCCGATCACATAATCGACGGAAAATTATAGATCATTAATAGTTCAATTTTAAAACCAAGAATCAGAATTACCTCTTTCAGACTTACAAGTAATTCACGTAAAAATTCTCCTTTTTGTTGTTCTCGCTTTTCTGTTCTTCACCGTAGAGCAGGATCGTGCTGAGAACGTGTAAAAGTAAACTGGGCAGAATAAAGAGAATGAGAAGAAAACAAAAATAGACAGAAAAACGACATACATTATTTCACAAGAGATGTCTCTTATATAGGTATACATTGTAGGGTTTTATGTATACAGGATATAATGAAACACCTAAATTGTCTCTCTATCAATTACTTTTGATGAAGGCACACTAATGTGTTTTAACTTCAACACTTTTCTATAAATATAAGGATACATTTGCATTTTCCCAAAATAATGTCATTTATTTCTTTCTTACTTTATTTTGGTTTGGTTTTGGAGGAAGGATGCCTTTTTTTTTCCCACAATTTGCTTCTAGGTCTTTCACATGACAGAAAAAGAAATTGTGAGAGACCGTCACATCATGTGACGGAAAAAAAATATCATTTTTTGTAACAAAAATATGATTTTTATTTGTAAAAGTATCATTTTTATCTGTAAAAGTAACACTTTATCTGTAAAAGTATCATTATTTCTGTAAAAGTGTATACCGCCACTCGTAAAACCGTCACACACACGACTCACTCCTTTCACATTTATTTAAGTGAGGGGAATTTAATCATTGAGTTTTTTTTTTTTTTTTTCTTTTTCTAATTAATCAAATTTTATTTAATTTTATGATTTGAATGCTCAACTCCTTGAACTTCATCACAAGGTACCTATTCCATATTCCAACCCCCTTTTTTATGAAGTTCAATGTCTACAAGTTAGTTAGGTCAAAGACCAATATGGCTTTTTTTTAAAATATTATGAGAAGTACAAAGTAACAACAAACAACAACACATATTTGATATATGAATTGAGATGTAGTCGAATGTGTTTCGTTCATTTAGGGCACATTCACGACTGATACATTTATTTTAATAGTAAAAAAATATTTTTGTATAAAGGTGTAGTAGAGTAGGATGTGCACTGTAGATGTCACAACAATTTATTTTAGGATGATGGGATAATAATATTATATTGATAAATATAATGTAAGTAATGATTGGTTGATTGCGTGATGATAAAAATGTGTATTGGAAATTATAAAATATGTAATGAAAATTGTAAAATGTTATGTTTGATGTTAGGTAATGATAAAAAAGTGAATTGAGAAAGGAGAATTGTAAAAGGTGGTGATGTAGATAATGATGTTGATAATAGGAGGTGAATGGAAAGGGATCGGGCACTTGGGATGACTGGTACACGCGTTTATTTATGCACTTTAAGTCTGTTAGAGTGATGAATTGTGATGTTTGCGTGTAGAATGGAGAGTATTTGGGTTGTTTTAGTGCCTTTGGACTATTTGACGTTTGTGTTTTCATTTTGAGCTAAATAGATGATTTAAGGCTAAGTATTCGTACTCGGCCGGATGCACAACGAGGAAATGAAGTCCGGATGTCAAAAGGATGGAAAAATCGCCGGAAAATAAAGAACAGAGTACCCGACCGCGGCAAAATGGCGCGGCCGCGGTCCAAGTGAAGGAATAAGCAGAAAAAGTCTGGACAAGTAGCGCGGCCGAGGCAGACTTGCGCGGCCGCGGCGTGCTGCTGGACCAAGAGCGGGCGCGGGCCATGAGCGTGGTCGCGGCCCGTTAAGGCGGTTAATTAATCCTTGGGCCACAAGAATTCCGTTTTAAAGCCCAAAATCAACCCAAATTGACTTCCTCTATAAAAAGGGACCCTTATGCTCGGAAATAAGGGACTTGAACATTAGAAGAGAGCGAGATTGGGAGATTCCGAAGGGGACGACCAATCGAGATCGGCACTACTCGGGTTTTCTAGTCCTTAAGTCTTTCAATTATGTATTTTCAGTTTAATTTATCTTTTGTCACCGCCATGAGCGGCTAGTAGGTTATTTCAGTCCTTAGTCGAGTCGAACCCTAGTTGTTATTCTTTTGTGGTATTTACGGTGATTATTAATCGGTTGAATTCTTAAAACGTTGTTATACTATTCACTTATCCTTCAATGCTTGTGTATTTATTTGCTAGATTGATCACCTAGGATTATAATTGCATAAGTAACGCTAGGTTATAATCGTAATCCGTAATAGTTACGAACCTATAGCCACTTAGTAGCGAATAGTGAGTGATATCGCTAGGGTAGTATATAGCTCGGTCTGAATGGGTCCGAGCTTACGAGGTCCACACCGTGTCTATCCCGTTATCCTAGTTCTCTAGGCGTCCGGTTAATGAGATCCAGAGAGCTTATTCTGAGGTCACTCAACTGGATAGACTAACCAAAGAGCTTGTTTTGGTTAGTTAAACATAAGGGATAACGAGGTTAGCAGAGCTTGTTGCTAACCTCGGGGTAGGAGTTTTAAGGATAAAATTGGTTAATAACTGCATCTATCACATGGTAGTAATAACTAGGGGGAGATAAGATTAAGGGCTGGGATTCGTTATTTTATAAGTAGAACAAGTCATAGTTAATTTGCTTAATTTCTGTTTTAGTTCCTTAGTTAATATACATCAATTCATAAACCCCCATTATTTATATATTTATATATGTTGCTAGTATTAGGATTTACTTAAACACTAAGAGTCTTCCTGCTCCCTGTGGGATCGACCCTACTTACCACTTCTACGAGCTAGAAGGGTAGCTAGGTTTAATTAATTTTACCGCATCGCGACAGTGCGGTCAATGACCAATCCATAAAGTGAAATAAAACCGAATCGGACCATCTCCTCAAATGAGACCATCCCAAAATAAATATCCCCTAAGCGTGTAATTAAAATATTGGAGTGAAGTTTGTACGGATACACTTTTATATTTCTACTTTATAATTTTTAATTGGTAAAATTAAATATGCAAATATATTAGTATAGCATTTCATAATCTTAACAGATATAGCCCTACGATTGAATCACAACCTATCGAAAATTTAACAATTATGGCCTCTTTCTAAATTTTTGTCCAATGTACTCTACGTGACAGCCCGAAGTCCATGGTGGTAATGCTGACTCAGGAAATCATTAATGCAAAACATACAAGCATATTCCAATATTTTACATTTTTAACAAATGTAGCACAAAATATCGGTAATTGATAATGAATTCACAACCCCCTTTTTTTTTTTTTTTTGTCAATTCTATCATTTTAAATTACAAACAATTGTGTGCTAGATTCGTTAAAGATGTGAAACGATGAGATATATTTATGTATTTTTCATTAATTATTTTTTGAATCAACATTGTCACCAAGGCCGTCTAAACGTTGCCTAATTTAGATGGAGACTTCAGTATTAAATTTTTGATAGGTTGTGATTTGATCAATAATTATTAAATCGCATTATATTTGTTAAAATTGGAAAACGTTGAGACATTTTATAATTTACTTTTTTCTAAGCTGTATAATTTGCCTTTTTAATTAGAAAAATAGTAAATTTTTGCGTGACTTGTTGGTTGACAATGAAATCTAAGTGACATATTTTAAATTTAATCTCTAAAAACTTGATACAATTGAACACGAGCCGCCCTACACGATGAGAATGTCATCATTTGTTTGTTTGTTTGTTTATTCGTATTTTTTTTTTTTAATTTTAAATTTAATCAAAGAATCCCATGGGCAATCTGTAAAGAATCATATACTTTTAATTTTTAATATATTATAGTTATTTCTCTGATTTTTTTTCTTAATTATACAATTTCATTTTAATGCCCTGAATATATCGCTCTCCTTGTTGAAGGAAAAACACAATTAGTGTGCCTTCGTCAAAAGTAACTGATGAAGGGCAATTTAGGTATTCACTAAATATTATGTATCTGTGAAACCCTTGTATTTGACACCCTATATAAAGGGAATCTGATGAATAAGAAAACCCTAATTATTCCGTGTCTTTCTTTCTTCTCTATTTTCTGTTTATTTATGTTTCTCCTACAACACGTTATCAGCACGAAACTCCACCATCCATACAAGATATGCTACTTCATGTAACTGGCGGATTCATAGTGACGGCCGCTCTAAACCAATTGCAGTGCGTGTGATTTTCAATCAGGTTCTTGTTGAGATTCAAGATTATTATTTCATTTCATCATGACTCAATCACATGACCCTAATTTGAATTATGATCACGAGAATAATCATTAGTAGTTTTTGCTCTTGAATTATCATGATAATGTTGGCAGCATCGTATTGGGGTTTTATTAATTCAAGTTTGATAATCTTTAGTTGCACAATAAAATTAGTCGGTAGCTGTATATATATCTGCCATTGTAATCGGGATGTTCATGGTTTTTTTTTACGGCTTATTAGATCCTCTCATTAATTGATTTGACAATTTACATGAAAAACTTAAATATAAGAACTGGCAATATATCCAATTGGACTCTAATGGGCATGGTTTGATTTTATTCTTATCTAAGTATATATATAATTACTATTATTGTTTATGAATTTATCGACATAGAATGTTAGTGCTTAATTTTTTTTTTCCTATTAATTTGATTGATATCTGCAAATTACACACGCTTGATTAAGCCGATATCGAGATTGGATTGGAAAGCTACCATCATATTACCATCAAGTTCTTTTTTTTTTTGTAAAGTTTTGAGTAGTGCCATAGGAAAGAATCGCGTCTTTCCTGCAAGGTAAATTTACTTACCCTATTTTGTGAATTAACCATGAATAATTGGTATTTATTTACAGTGGCATGACATGTATTTGTCTATAGACGATAATTTTTTTTTTATATACTTGATAACTTAAATATTTTTGTCAAGTAAGCATAAGAAATTATATGAGTACAAGTTTCTCCTGTGGCATACAATTATAGTTTTGTGAATTTGAGATATATTTATGTGTATGTGACAATATGTACAATCTTGGCAATTATGGAATTTTGCATGACTTAGATGATTTTCATGAGGACATGATCATCTGCTTAATACCTTGACACTTTCTCATGAAATTGAAAGTTATGTAGTCAAATTATTATATTCTAAGATTCTGTAACTAGAAATTGTGATAAGTTTATCACGTCAGTTGTTTATTATACGCTTAGAGATTTTTGTAAATTACTTGATTTGCTAGATAAATTGGGTACTTGATCATGCTTGCCTATGAACTTAGTTAAGTACTATTGTATATTTTCATGATAAAGAAAATTCATGGAAGTTACATAATCAGTACAAATCAACAACATGATAAAGTAATTTCACAAAGTATCGAAAAACTTGTGATATATGATTCCAAAATCTAATTCAAAAGAAAATGATTAAACCAAATCGATTCAAATTTGAATATTAGACTTAGAAGAAATTGAGTTACCGCAATTGATATTCCTAATAGGAAAATATTTCCATGAAAAATAACTACACTCTGTAAGAACTCTTACGATCATATCATCAACCGACCCTAATGACAAAGCACTATCTGACATAGTAGAAGTCACAGTCAAAACTCTAATGAGTTCGAGGTTGTGATTTCATCCTAACTTACTCTGGAAGCATCCTTTAATTGAGATACACGATGAACTGTGGGATTCCACAACGAAATTTGGAAAACATAGATACTCTCTAACTAGCTAGTGGAATGAAATCCACTTACTAGACTACAAGAAGAGGTCAATAACTTCAACAAGAGCATATTATGCCTAAAAACACATCTTACTTTCTACGAAAAGAAAATCATAGAAGATGGTATGATACAAAATATATAAATATATATATCTTCATTTTCCACTTCAACACTTATACTAGAGAACCAGTATAGGTTGGAGTAAGAAAATAAAATAATTGCAATATTAAATTAGCTAATCAACCAGTGTAAGTAGTTGAGAGGCATGATCAGTTTCTTCTGAAAAATAACATCAAACGCATTGGGATAAAGAAAATTATCAAGCCCAAGTATGATGAACTAAATAGTGGAAATAACCCCAAAGTAAAGGGAACAAATGTGTCTGTCTTACGGTTGTGGTCATGATACACCACAAAGTAAGGGACATAGAAGCCCTGGAGGCCTTCCGATGTGCCTACCCCAAATAAACATGGTGGTTGTAGAAACCATGTGCAAAAGACACCTCGAAAACCTCTAAACAAAAGGGATAGAGTTGGTAATGAACATTTAAATAAGTGTGAAACTATTATACTTTTGTATAAAAAACTGCTAGAGCAGTTAACTATAAGAGATACAGGAAGTCCAAAGAACAGAGATTCACTGCATCACTGCATAATGACCATCATTGAATCACAAGTACTAAAAGAACGAAGAATCGTCGAATTCTCTAGATGTCTAATGACATAACAATTATAGTCACAAAACGCTCTATATGCACCAAGAGCTATTACAATATTAAGTAAAGATAATCGTGTCAAAGACTATCATTTCAAAACTACATGTGAAAATGGAATTGAATAATTAATTATACCTCTAATGAATGTGAAAGGAAGCACATCTTAGAGAAATAAATGAGTCAATCTAGTGACATGTACTCCACTACAACTCTAATCGTTGGATCAAACACCATTACCAAAACGAACTTTGGAAGACAGAATCATATGTTACCCAAAATGCTTTCTAAAGTACTAAAAGCACGACCAACATCCCATTCTACCTTGTTAACTGTTTTAGGGCATATCACTCATTCTACCAAGCCTACTATTTGATAATAAGTAAGATCGAGACCTTCCTATGCCTGATATATAAGTAAGACAATCCATTCTTACAAAAAGAACATAATATAATATATGTGGACCTATCAAACCAGAAAAGCGGGTCATTAAAGTATCTATGGTTCTGGTATATGCTTTGGCACATTAACTGATCATCACATTATTGTCCACAATAAATGTTGCATCAGAAAAACTCCTAGAAAATATTGTCTAAGGGCTCACCACCCTCACTCCATAAAGTCAATAAGACTTATTAACTCTAGAGAGTTCTCATCATAAGGATTTGATGATTATTGCATATCTGTCAGGATCAATGTATAGTATCCTTTAACCCATGTGGATACAAAAAAATGATCTCACATATGCCACCATCAAAAGGATATAGATGGAGGATTAGGCATTGCAATGCGTCTAACATGCCTATCAGATATGGGGTTATGCAATATCGTTGCAACTTTACTTTATTTGTCTCAGACCCAATGCTAACCAAAAATTATGCGTACCAGTTGGTAACTGGATTTAGCCTGATATTTTTATATTTACGCAAATTTGGTTACGCAGTATATGTGCCTATTTGCGTCCCCACAACGCATCAAAATGGGTCTTTAAAGACAATTAAATATTTATGTTGGTTATGGATTTCCAACTATTACCTGCTATTTGAAACCTTTGACAGGCGAGATCTATTTACCGCTAGATTGGCGGATTGTCACTTTAATGAGACAGTCTTCCCGTCGTTAGGGGGAGATAAGAAAAAGAATTTTCTAAGGGAACGACAGGAAGTGTTTCCTTGTATGTTTCATTAGGATCCCCACATTTCATAATGTAAAGTGAAGTAAAACGAATTATCGATCTTCAAAGTATGGAAGATTTGATTGTTGATGCATTTGCTAAGATCACTAAAGTGACAAGATCATATATACCAGCTGCAAATGTGCCTGTAAGGTTAAAAGTCCCTAGTAAATAGCACAACACCGCAGATAAAGGTGTTGCAACCACACTTAGTGGAGGTGTGGTTGAGGCCGTGGCTCCCAAAAGGAAATGGGGATGCCACGTGGTTCGATGAACACCTGCTCAAGGAAGGAGGCAGGTGTGGCACAATTTAAATCATCAATAAAAAGAAATACTCTCAAATTATCTATAATTAATTATGTCCATGAATCACCACTGGAGGACGCTCCGAAGTTTAATATGATTCTAGAGATAATGAGAGTGCATGTGAGTTAATGGAAAAATCTTTCACGTGCATTGATAATGTATACATTGTTGCTCAATGAATTATAGAGCACAATAATATCGAACCACGCTCTATTGTAAGATATCAACAAAGAGCATATTGGCCTATATGGAATCAATCCAGGTAGAACTCGATTCTATGACAGAACAACAGGTATTTGGTTTGGTAGTGCTAGCCTTACCAAGTGTAAAGCCTGTAGGACATAAAATATGTTTTGTCAGTAAGCGTAGTGAGAATAATAAGTCCTGAGATGCAAAATTTACCTTAAAGCACAAGGTTTTCTTACAAAGTCCTGGAATTGACTACGAGGAGATATTCTCCCACAGCGGACGTCATAACGTCTTATCGATAAGTTTCCGAAGGATTGGAAATGCAGCATACTAATGTGGTTACAACATATCTCTTTGGGGATCTTGTTATTGAGATATGTGTAAGTGTCAGATGGACCTGCATTGCCCAATTCAAGTAACTCTAGACCACGGAGCGCATTTACAATATTAGATTGAAATGCTCACTGTGATTGAAATAAATCTGGACGGAAATTGTATACCCATCTGATTGACTACTTGATTGGGAAGGGAAAGAACAAGTAGTATTGCCCCTATGCATTTATAAACAAAACAATTTCTATACTTGCAACTATAGCAACTTATGTCGATGTTAAGGACACAATAGGTACTCTTAAAGAAATAAGAGAAATCGTGATGTATTTGAAATCTAAATTGAGATAAAGGATCATGGGAAAACTCGGTATTATCTATGCCTTGAACTAGAAGATCGAGTTTGTGGAATATTAATTCCTCAGTTTGCATATATCCAAAAGATTATCAGGCTATTTACATGGATAAATTGCAATCTGTTAGCACTCCTATGATTGGTTGAAGTGTGGACATAAGGAAAGATTCATTTAAGTCTAAAGGAAATGACGAAAGAGCTATTAGGAGATGAAATTCTCTACTTAATTGAAATGTGCGCATTATTGTATAAAAAGTTCAATGCACTCAACCATGTATTACTTTCTCAAAGAACTTGTTAGTTATATTTTACTCAGGACAACGCAATATCCGTGGAATGATATCAAAAAGTATTTTGACATCTGAAAGAAACCCTTAACACATATTTGTTCTTCCCATATTAGAGACAAGAGAGATTACAAATGAAATTGTAAAACTCTAAAGAAAATGTCAAATGCTCTCATATATAGAGATAAAAGGATTACAAAAGAATATGTAACTCCTAAATAAATGTCGAAGCTACCCCCACTACGAAATACCGAATACTACTTTGGTTAGTTTAAATGTTGATTATCTTGTTAGCTAATGTAAAGGTTATTACCAAACTGGTTATGTATTACCACGAGGAGTACAATGAAATCTTGAAGATCCACCAAGCACAACTCATTTATCAACCCCACCGAATCTGTGATACCCCGAATCTTTGAAAAGCAATAAAATACATTCTTCGCATTTTAAAATATTTTTACCAATTTTACTTTAGTTTTAAACTTTAAAGTTATTTGACTTTTATGATTTTACTTTAGGAAAATAAGTGTCATCACGATGTACCAGGTCGACTGCACTCCTAACACCGAAAAGATAAGAACTAAACCCAAAACTAGTATCGGACTTAGAAAACATATAAATATTGAACCTAAAATAGTTATTCAAAAAAAAAAATGAATGATGAATAATTACAAGTATATAAATATATATAGAATATATGTATATATATAAACCCTAAAATATGTAGTACCTAAGATAATATATATAGTGATAATAATAATATAATAGTAGCAAAGCTTATAATGGTGTTTGCTTCATCAAATAATTCTGTCAACTAATAAAGTGAGATCATCCCACATCGTAAATAAAGGTAAGTGATCCATCAATATTAACCTATAAATAATACGTACCTCTTTGAGAAAATAATAACTACAAAAAACATATATATATTAAAAGGAATTCCTTTAACTAGGAGGTCCTTATAAGTTTATTTTCAACAACGCTCGGACCGGTGTTTTGGGAAGTTGTTGAATAGTGTTAAAATCTTTTGAGGTACGTCTTCTTTAATAATTTCTTGTCATTGTCATTTATAGTTTATATAGATTTAAGAATTTGATTATTTTTCTTGATTTAGGTAGATTTATAAATTTAGCTATTTTCTTAAGTTGTTGTTAAAGATGCATGGTAAATAGTTTAAAATATTTATCAATGTAGTTAATAATTTAAATTTAATAAAACAGTTAGGCCTTTTAATTTAGGACTATAATTTATTACGACTCGACCTATGTATTAGAAATTGTAAAAGATAGACATAATCCAAGGATATTGTACCACACTTAATCACTTTGAAAATACTAAACCCGATAAGTAATACTAATTAATTAAACAACATGTGCTAGGTGTAGTGCAGGTCGGGCCTAGGACATACACGACTCAACTATTTTGAAGCAAGCAAAACAAGGTGGGTGACTGGGTTATTTGTAAGTATATTATGCTACTGAACTTGTACTTTGATAAATATGTTTGCCTTCGGGCTTATGATATGATACCTCTTAAGTCGTAAGATTGGCTTTTGAGTAGGGCTTGGGAGTCGTAAGATTGGCCCCCTAGTCTAGCAATATGGCTTTTGAGTCGTAAGATGGGCTCCTAAGTCAAGGATGTGTTTATTATTGTGCACCTTCGTTAGTATAACTGCTTACAAAGTTCCCACTGAGTTTATACTCATGCCCATAAATACAAATCTTCAGGTTAGCTGAGCGAGGTGGCGGGGCTGTTGCAGCAAAGGTCACCGGGTTCCTTTCCCTACCCGCAACTTTAAGATGTCTTTGCCTCTTCAATGTATACAAATAAGTTTACATGTCACTGAATCCGGGTGTTTCCATTTTCTGTGAAACTTTGGGAACCTCTAGTGTAAATATGTTTTGGCAGTGTATTATTGTCAATAATATTTCTACTTTTATCCGATAAATATTTCATGTCACGCTTTCGCACTTTTTCTGATTAATTACTTAATCAAAATAAAATAAAATTTAGTAGCACTTCAATCCCGAGTTAATGGGATTGGGGCGTTACAGAGTGGTATCAGAGCGGGTCTACTTTTCTGTATACTTGATTTATAAAATAAAACCGAGGGGAACCGTGACTTTGCCAACAGACCGACACTCGCTCCAAGGTATATTTTACTATTAGTTTGTATGATTTGGAAATATTTTATTACGAATTTACATTTTATAAAATAACCTGATACTTGTGAGATGTCCTTGAAATTTTATCACCAATTAGGAAACCAAATTAGAGATTTTGATCCATATTTCTTTCTTATGATAGGATGGTTCGTAGGAGGCAAACGGCGAGAAAACAAGTAATATATAGGCACAGAATACTTGCCAATAGAGATGTGCCGTCATCAACAATATCTATTTATCAGGGGTCTAGACAGGGAGCACATCAGAACATAGAAGAGTATATTATCATGTTACAGGGACGCCGTAGTAATGCCATACGCGAGGGACACTATATTAGCGAGCAGGAGGCAGCGGTGCACCTAAGAGAAACTATCTTGCCATCCCTTAGACCCATCGCCCGTCGGATTTATGATAACATGCTTACGGTGGACTCTATTATTGGACCCGTTATTGATTATAAACGCTTTGGACTACGCCTGGCAGTAGCTGTCCAGAACCGACAAAGATGTCTCACTACTGCTGATCGAATGGAAAGAGAGGCTGAAAACCAAAAACAAAGGGCAGACCGATATAATGAAATTGCTGCTAGCAAGCGTTTGGAGGTTGTTGCCAACGAACGTCTTGCTGGGCGTGCTAGAGAACTAGCGGAGTTCTATCGCGAATATGCAAGATTGCAGCGGGAAGAAGCAGGCATGATAGAGGAAGATGAGGAGGAAGAGGATCCCTCAGAGGAAAGTGAACCCAATGAGTCTATAGGGTCCAATCCTGGTGAGGGCGTACCATCTAGGGGTCGACGTGTGCATACCCCACCAGCAGAGAACCAGGCAGGTCCCAGTAATTGGTTCTGATATAGTTGGAAACTTAGAGGATGTACATATAGTAATAGTTGATAGCTTTTGCATAGTTATGTCTAAGTACATAACTAGACCGTAAATATCCTTTTGCTAATAGGAATGTATATAAGTTATCCTTTGATCATGCTTATCTTTTTGCTCGTATAAGCATGATAAACTAATAGACATTTTGTACGAGTTAGAGTATTAAAACCATTGTACTTATTGTATATATTAATGGATTTGCAAACCTAATATCTTCTATGTATATGATTTGTTTACAAATTATTCGGTATGTTAAACAATGGTATATATGCATATAATTAAGTGATATTTCTCTTTCTCCCAAAAGTATGGCAGCACGAGGAAGGCCACGTAAACATGTGCAAAATGAAAATGAGCCATTTGTCAGGCCAGCTGCTGAGAGGCAACCTCCACCTGCTGTTGAAGTACAAGGAGCGGATTTTGCACGGGAGTTCCTGAACTCTCTGCAGGGACTCATACAACAAATACCAGCTAACCAAAATATACCAAATCCACAGAACCAGGGTATCAATACTAATGTCATTATAGAGCAATTTCGTCGTTTTTCACCACCAAGATTCAGAGGTAGCGAAGGACCTATGGTCGCTGAGGAATGGATTCTTGAGCTTGAAAGAATCTTTGACCATATGGAATCAACTGAAAATCAGAAAGTTTCGTGCGCAATATTCCAACTTGTGGAAGATGCTGGACACTGGTGGAAATCACACGAGCGAACAATGACGAATGAACAAAAGCAAAATATGACCTGGAATGATTTTAAGAACATGATGATGGATCGTTACTTTCCACAGTCTATCCGTGACCAAAAGGAGATTGAGTTTGTTAATCTGAAGCAGGGAACCCTTCCAGTGATGGAGTATGAAAGACGTTTTAATCAATTATCTAAATATGCCCCACACTTGGTTGACACAGATGAAAGAAAGGCAAGACGTTTTGAGAGAGGTTTGCGTCCAGAAATCGGAGGGATCGTGTCGGGTTTGAAATTGCCTGCGTACCATGAAACGTTTGAACGAGCACATATTGTATCCCTTAGCCAGAATTTAGAATACAACCAGAAACCTCAAGAGCAACCCGGGAAAAGAAAATGGGATTTTAGAGATAAGAATAAGACTAACCACTTTGTGAAGAAGGCAACCCCAAGGGGGGGACCAGGACCAAATGCAGTTCCGACATGTCCTAATTGCAATAAGCACCACTATGGAGAGTGTTTGATGGGAAAGAATGTTTGCTATAAGTGTCATCGACCAGGACATAGGTATTGGGAATGCACTACCACACAGATCAAGGCGCCACAAAATGTTAGTACACCAGATAAGAAATCAGGAAAGGCACGTGTTTTTGCTTTAACACAAGAAGAGTTAACGGAGGAGAATGAAACCATGGCAGGTATGCTACTTGTATTCAACCTTCCGGCATATATTTTGTTTGATACTGGTGCATCACATTCTTTTATATCCGAAGATTTTAAAAGGAAGTTAGGTCTGAAAGGTAATACAAATGGGGAAGAGTTGACGGTAAGTATTCCCTCAGGAGAAACTATTAGGACTAAGGATATTGTGACTGGTGTGAAGCTTTTGATAAGTAACCAAGAACTGGAAGCCGATCTATATGTATTAGAGATGAAATGTTTCGATGTTATTTTAGGTATAGATTGGTTGACAAAGAATAAAGCAACAATCCGATGCTTTGAGCGTGAAATAGATTTTGAAAGACCAATAGGATCCAAATTTACCTTTTACGGAGCCAAAACTAATACCAGACCGTGTATTGTGTCAGCAATGAAAGCTGTAAGAATGTTACGGAAAAAGGGAAGTGAAGGCTACCTTGTGAATGTCATGGAAAATAATATTGTTAAGGTTACACCTGCTGATATACCAACAGTGAGAGATTAAGTGGACATATTTCCAGACGAGTTGCCTGGAATACCTCCTGATCGACAGGTTGAATTCACAATAGACTTGGTGCCTGGAGCTGCACCTATATCTAAAGCACCTTATCGAATGGCGCCTAAGGAATTACAAGAATTAAAATTACAGCTTCAAGAGTTGCTGGACAAGAAGTTCATCAGGCCAAGTGTTTCTCCATGGGGAGCCCCTGTATTGTTTGTTAAGAAGAAAGACGGATCTCTTAGAATGTGCATTGATTATCGGGAACTCAACCGCCTAACAATCAAGAATAAGTATCCCTTGCCTAGAATAGAAGATCTTTTTGACCAACTGAAGGGAGCTAGCGTATTCTCAAAAATCGATCTCAGATCGGGCTACCACCAACTCAAGGTCAAAGAATGTGATATTTCTAAGACAGCCTTCAGAACACGATATGGTCATTATGAGTTAATAGTAATGCCTTTTGGATTGACAAATGCACCCGCAGTATTCATGGATTTGATGAATAGGGTATTCCATCCTTATCTGGACCAGTTTGTCATAGTCTTCATTGATGATATCCTAGTATACTCAAGAGATAAGGAACAACACGAGAAGCATCTTAGAACTATACTAGGTACCTTACGACAGGAGAAGCTTTATGCTAAATTTAGCAAATGTGAATTTTGGCTAGATCGAGTTGTTTTTCTAGGCCATATTATCACGGCTAATGGAATCGAAGTGGATCCCGCAAAGGTTGAAGCAGTAATGAATTGGAAAGCTCCGAAGAATGTGAATGAGGTTCAAAGTTTTCTGGGTCTAGCTGGTTACTACAGAAGATTCATTCAAGATTTCTCAAAGATCGCTAGGCCTTTGACTCAATTAACAAAGAAGAGCAACCAGTTCCACTGGACTGACGAATGCGAAAACAACTTTCAAGAGCTTAAGCAGAGACTCGTAACCGCGCCAGTTCTAACTATCCCTGACGGATCAAAAGGGTTTGTCATTTACACCGATGCCTCAAAATTAGGACTAGGATGTGTTTTGATGCAGCATGGAAAAGTCGTCGCTTATGCCTCAAGACAATTGAAACCCCATGAGTTAAACTACCCTACACATGACCTAGAACTAGCTGTTGTTGTTCACGCATTAAAGATATGGCGTCATTACCTCTATGGTGGGAAATGTGAAATCTACACAGACCATAAGAGTTTAAAGTATATTTTCATACAAAAAGAACTCAACATGCGCCAAAGAAGATGGCTGGAGCTAGTAAAAGATTATGATTGCACCATCCACTATCATCCGGGCAAGGCAAATGTCGTAGCTGATGCACTTAGTAGGAAAAATGGAAGTCATATGGCAACCCTCCCAACACAACAAGAGCTATTATTAATAGAATTTGCTAAATTGAATCTAGACTTTGTGAAGTCAGGCCATACTGGTGCTATGATCGCAGCATTAACCATACAACCTACTTTGAGAGATCGAATAAAGATAGCCCAAAAGACTGACAAATTCCTTCTCAGGATAAAAGACCGAGCAATTGCAGGAACCATCAAGGGGTTCTTTGTAACACCAGATGGGACTATAACATATAAAGGAAGATTATGTGTACCTAAGGATGATGACGTAAGGAAGGAAATTCTTGAAGAAGCTCACAATACCCCGTACACAGCTCATCCAGGAGGGATGAAAATGTTCAAGGACCTAAAAGAAATCTATTGGTGGAGAAATATGAAGCGATCAATAGGGCAATTTGTTGAAAGATGTTTAACGTGCCAACAAGTTAAAGCAGAGCACCAGCGGCCTTCGGGACTCTTACATCCTTTAGAGATTCCCGAATGGAAGTGGGAACACATAGCAATGGATTTTGTTACTGGACTGCCACGAACAACAAGAAGAAATGAAGCAATTTGGGTGATCATTGACAGACTTACAAAGACAGCACACTTTATACCAGTAAGAATGACGCTTAAGATGGATCAACTTGCTCAACGGTACGTAGACGAGATTGTTAGATTACACGGAGTACCAGTAACCATAGTTTCGGACAGAGATACTCGTTTCACCTCTAAATTCTGGAGAAGTCTACAAACGGCCCTTGGGACAAAGCTCAACTTCAGCACATCATATCATCCTCAAACTGATGGACAGTCAGAAAGAACAATACAGACACTCGAAGATATGCTTAGAGCTTGTGTACTAGACTTTGGAGGAAGCTGGGAAACATATTTGCCATTAGTAGAATTTTCTTATAATAACAGTTACCAAGCTACCATAAAAATGGCACCGTATGAAGCACTCTATGGAAGGAGATGTAGATCGCCGATTTACTGGGATGAAGTTGGAGAATGAAAGATCTTAGGCCCTGAGATCATCGATAGAACCATTGGGGTAGTAACTAAGATTCGAGAAAGAATCAAGGCTGCCCAGGATCGACAAAAATCATATGCTGACACGCGAAGGAAGGATCTACAATTCAATACAGGCGATAAGGTTTTTCTCAAAATGGCACCAATGAAAGGAGTAATACGCTTCGGAAAGAGAGGGAAATTAAAACCAAGATATATTGGCCCATTTGAGATTCTAGATAGAATCGGAGACGTCGCCTATAAGTTAGCTCTACCGCCAGAACTTACCAACATCCATAACGTCTTTCATGTATCAGTACTTAGAAAGTATGTCCCAGATTCAAATCACGTTATTCATCATGAGAATCTGAAGGTCAATAAAAACCTCACTTATGAAGAGAACCCCATTGCTATCTTAGGAAGAAAAGTTCACACTTTGAGGAATAGAGAGATTCCCTTAGTATTAGTGCAGTGGAGTAGACATGGGAAGGAAGAAGCTACATGGGAACGAGAAGATGAGATCTTAGCAAAATATCCGAATATTTTAAACCAAGTAAGTACAATTTCGAGGACGAAATTTTTTTAAAGTAGGGGAGACTGTGATACCCCGAATCTTTGAAAAGCAATAAAATACATTCTTCGCATTTTAAAATATTTTTACCAATTTTACTTTAGTTTTAAACTTTAAAGTTATTTGACTTTTATGATTTTACTTTAGGAAAATAAGTGTCATCACGATGTACCAGGTCGACTGCACTCCTAACACCGAAAAGATAAGAACTAAACCCAAAACTAGTATCGGACTTAGAAAACATATAAATATTGAACCTAAAATAGTTATTCAAAAAAAAAAATGAATGATGAATAATTAAAAGTATATAAATATATATAGAATATATGTATATATATAAACCCTAAAATATGTAGTACCTAAGATAATATATATAGTGATAATAATAATATAATAGTAGCAAAGCTTATAATGGTGTTTGCTTCATCAAATAATTCTGTCAACTAATAAAGTGAGATCATCCCACATCGTAAATAAAGGTAAGTGATCCATCAATATTAACCTATAAATAATACGTACCTCTTTGAGAAAATAATAACTACAAAAAACATATATATATTAAAAGGAATTCCTTTAACTAGGAGGTCCTTATAAGTTTATTTTCAACAACGCTCGGACCGGTGTTTTGGGAAGTTGTTGAATAGTGTTAAAATCTTTTGAGGTACGTCTTCTTTAATAATTTCTTGTCATTGTCATTTATAGTTTATATAGATTTAAGAATTTGATTATTTTTCTTGATTTAGGTAGATTTATAAATTTAGCTATTTTCTTAAGTTGTTGTTAAAGATGCATGGTAAATAGTTTAAAATATTTATCAATGTAGTTAATAATTTAAATTTAATAAAACAGTTAGGCCTTTTAATTTAGGACTATAATTTATTACGACTCGACCTATGTATTAGAAATTGTAAAAGATAGACATAATCCAAGGATATTGTACCACACTTAATCACTTTGAAAATACTAAACCCGATAAGTAATACTAATTAATTAAACAACATGTGCTAGGTGTAGTGCAGGTCGGGCCTAGGACATACACGACTCAACTATTTTGAAGCAAGCAAAACAAGGTGGGTGACTGGGTTATTTGTAAGTATATTATGCTACTGAACTTGTACTTTGATAAATATGTTTGCCTTCGGGCTTATGATATGATACCTCTTAAGTCGTAAGATTGGCTTTTGAGTAGGGCTTGGGAGTCGTAAGATTGGCCCCCTAGTCTAGCAATATGGCTTTTGAGTCGTAAGATGGGCTCCTAAGTCAAGGATGTGTTTATTATTGTGCACCTTCGTTAGTATAACTGCTTACAAAGTTCCCACTGAGTTTATACTCATGCCCATAAATACAAATCTTCAGGTTAGCTGAGCGAGGTGGCGGGGCTGTTGCGGCAAAGGTCACCGGGTTCCTTTCCCTACCCGCAACTTTAAGATGTTTTTGCCTCTTCAATGTATACAAATAAGTTTACATGTCACTGAATCCGGGTGTTTCCATTTTCTGTGAAACTTTGGGAACCTCTAGTGTAAATATGTTTTGGCAGTGTATTATTGTCAATAATATTTCTACTTTTATCCGATAAATATTTCATGTCACGCTTTCGCACTTTTTCTGATTAATTACTTAATCAAAATAAAATAAAATTTAGTAGCACTTCAATCCCGAGTTAATGGGATTGGGGCGTTACAGAATCAGACAAAGATGGTTGTCCTACATGAAGGAGTTCTTAAGTACTATGGTTGAAGACCTACCACAGAAGACCGACCTAAATTTATGAAGATAATGCAGTTTGCAACAAGAAGATAGAACTATGCTACATAGGAGATGATTATACGAAGCATATGCAACAAAGTTTGTCTATAACTAGCCACCATAAACTTTCCTCATGATTTATATAAATCGAGGATGCGGAGATTTTCAAAACTCTCCTAATAGATGTACGTATCAGGGGAGGTGTGTAGACTTCAGGGGGAGTCTCAACATAGGTGCGTTGCACTCTTTTTCCCTTCAACCAAGGTTTATTTTTTCCCACTGGGTTTTGTTACTTGGCAAGGTTTTTAACGAGGCAACGAGTTATGCACCAATTCTCCTTTGACTTGGCACAAGGGGGAGTGTTGAAGGAAAAACACAATTAGCGTGCCTTCGTCAAAAGTAACTGATGAAGGGCAATTTAGGTATTCACTAAATATTATGTATCTGTGAAACCCTTGTATTTGACACCCTATATAAGGGGAATCTGATGAATAAGAAAACCCTAATTATTCCGTGTCTTTCTTTCTTCTCTATTTTCTGTTTATTTATGTTTCTCCTACAACACTCCTCACTTTTTAGAGTTTGTCCTCTTAATTATAATTTTTTTTATCTAACTAATTAATTGGTAGGAGTTCTTCATGTAATAATATAACATGTCACTATAAAAAATGGTCTTTTGAGAAAATAAGTTGCCTTAAATAATAATCATCTGTCATAATTTATGGATATTTGTATCATAATTCGGATGCAAACAATATATATATTTATGATCACAAGAGTGGTCTCAAATACGTCTAAAATATTTTTTGCAATTAGTTGACTCTGTTAGTAATATTGAATGATCTCAAATAATTTATCGAAATATTTATGGCAACATATGATTACAAATAATTAATGATCACAATTGTAGTATATTATACAAAAAGAGTCAAAAGACACTTGTGATGTAGTGGTATATCTCTAGTTCTCAATGTAGGAATATGTTGAATCTTCTACCTGAAAATAGATTATAAATTAAAACTCCCACATAAATTAAATTAAGTTGACGGGTTAAATACGATATAATAATCCTCCTTTACTATTAAAGAAGAATCGCAGGTACGTGTCTCTCTTTCCTCTCTTTAAACTCCTTGAATTTCGCTTCTTATTTTTCTGACACGTGTCCTTTATATTTTTCTGACGCGTGTCCTTTATATTTTTCTTTTATTCTTTTTCACGCTGCACACTGCTTTCTCCTTTAAACGCGAATACAAAACGGCGGAAGATAGTAGGCGGTTTCTCCCTCAAACGCCAAATACAAACACAGACTGATTCTCTCTCAACCCGTCAAAGTTTCACCAATCTACAGGTAAAATTTATTATTTTCATTCTTTGATTTAGTTTCTCTGGAAATTTGTTGCCTATGAAGATGTTACATTTAATAATTTCAGAGTCTGCGGGAGAAACCAAAGGGCGCTGGTGATTTGAAATAGGTACGGATTCTTTTGATTTTTTTTTTGTTGGGATCTAGACGAGTATGCGCGTTGCTGAGATTTCTTCTTTTTTCTTTCCGATCTTATCTGATTTTTCATTTTTAGGTTTTTGCAACCAGAAACGAGATATGTGAAGCAATAAATTCATCCGCTCCTCCAAGAAACTGCAAGTTGCAAGGTTTTTATAGCAATCTTCGGCTAACAGTTAACCTTATCTTTACTTTCTTTGCCGTATATGATTTTCCTTTTCCAAATTCCGGCAGCCAACAATCGTGTACTCCAGTTCAAATCATATCCACCAATCGTGTACTCCAGTCCCAAAGTGACTGATATATGGTAATTGTGTCGGTTATCGTCATGTTTACCATTTTATTTGCACACGTTTGTGGGTGATTTTTCAGAAAACAGTTACCCAAATTTCCTCCACTTCCAATCTAGACTCGCCCTAATCTATCCAGAATCCTTTCCTTCTCCCACACACGCAGAGATATCCTGCAAGAACAAGAGGATGAAGAGTCCATAATCTCCTTGATAAGCGTTGTTGCCGCTGATTTGTTTTTAACTTGGTGGCTTTGCAATGTCACATTAAGTCTGAACTGGGTTGGAACGACTGATTAATGGTGGTGATCGAAAAGTCGCGACCCTCCACTCGAAAAAGAAGCAGAGAAGATGAGGGACGAAGGAAGAACACGATTAGGGAAAAATAACAAAATTTAGAGTGTTGGCGGAGTAGGTGGAGCCGCCTCCCACGATCTTAATTCGGTAAAGCCTGGAGAGGCTTGGATCGACTGATTCAATGGTGGTTGATCAAATATTCAGAGCCCACCAATAGAAAAAGAAGACGAGAAGAAGAGGGACGAGGAGAAATTACAGTCCCAATCCGACGAAACGCTAATTTGGTATGCGTTTTTTCTTGCATCAGCATTAGCTTTACAAAATCATGCTTTGGTATGGGCAACCACATTTTTCATGCTTGCTAGCTTTTGGAATGCCCTCTGCTGCAGTTTCTTTTTGTAATTTCACTCTAATATTTATTGTTATATGTATTTGTTTTTATAGAGAAAAATTTTCTATTGATGCATGATTTATTTGATGCAAGTCTAGAGAAAGAAGAAAGCAAAGAATATGGATTATCTAACAATAAAAGCAACATGAAGCGGGCATATTTTTTCACGAATAACTGATGATCCATTTTGGACTGGCGCTACCTGCACTAGGTATCGAAGGAAGCCTCTTCTTATTTTGGACAGTTTATTTTGGTCATAGTTGATGAACAAAGAATGAAAGATGAAAAGAAATTTTGTATTTTGAAAGATATAATTACATGTACGTATATCAGATAAGCAAGTGGCGGAAGGTGGATGAAATAAATGCAAGAAAGGAAGAAAAACCGGTCCTCTAATGCCACCAAGATTATTTAATGAATCTATGATAATGAGAGCGTTTAAAAATATTTTATGTGGGAATAAACTTATTTGTGAAGATTGTTTCCCAAATAATTTGATGTAGCTTGGTTGGTTTGGTCTGCACTTGAAAATAATTTTCTCATATGATTATAGTTTTTCTTCTTCTTTACTTATAATCTAAGCCTAGATCAATGGTATTGATTAATCACAACATAACTAAATTATATATTAATAATGTAATGAGTTTCAATTCTGCCACTGAAACTAAATGGTCATTAATTGCCATCGTATGAAGCCCTCAGCAATTGGGTTAATTTCTCAATTAACTTGAGTGTGTATATGAAGGTAACCCCATCATTTTGTTTTTTGTACTTTTCTTACTTAGAGGGGCATGATCTCGATGGGATTCAATCTCGCTAGAGTTTATCGAATAGTGTCAATTGCAATCTTGCGAAAGAAAATCACAGGTTCTTATTCATTCCTCTATCCGTTCTATTTTATTATGTTGTCGTTAACCCCACCCTTAAGGTGTTAGTGTGCTCAAATTAACGACCAAAGTAGAATATTAGAAATATATGTTAATGCGTACTGAAGACGATGTGAGTAGGATTACATGTGAAATGATATTCTTAACTAGGAGTGGATATATAAGATTATTTTACTTCATGATTTGAGATTTTAGCAGACAGGATTGAGGTACTTTTATCTATCTTATTTTGATGTTCTCTCAATCAATCCCTCTTTCTTGAATTCCTTGTTTTGAAATTTTAATTTGAAATATATACGTGACTATAATGACAAGCAAATCTATCAGAGTTTCATGTTGGTTTTCAGTTTGAGTTTAGTTAATGATAATGAAGATCGGTATGTTGTTTCTTGCCCTGTCAAAACTGGTGTTATTGTCTTTCTCAAAAGCAGCATCCATTTTGAGAGTCAAGAAAATAAGTAATATAATTTCCAAAAATGATTTTGTGAAAAGTTTAGGATGTAAGATATCCTTTGTGGCTCTGACAAAACTTCCTAATGGCCCAACCCATCTGTTATTAATCTATCTTCCGGTCTGAGTTAATTTATACATAAGCTAATTTTTCTTATGATGAAGTATCTAAGTCAGGAGGTAATTTATAATGGAAGCAGCAGGATGAAGAGGGGTCTGCCATGATAATCTAATGAAGGACCTCTTCAACTAGAATCTAGATTACACACACATATATACACCGATGTGAAACTTATTGCAATTATCACTTCCTCTTTAAAATTGTAAGCACGTGATTCTACTTTGAAAAACATTAGGTGCAATCATGTGCACTAACAAATATATCCATGTGAGAAATCATGAATCTACTGATGCTAGAAGTTTAATTTAGGAAAAACTAATTAGCATCATGATTACATTCATGTTTGTGTCAAGGCCGTGAGTTGCATTATTAAATACTTACAAGAACAAAAGTGTACTATAAACAATAAGCCAACATTTTTTCTGGTGGTGCATCTCAACTGCCCTTTGATTTATTCCTTGCATATCAGGTGAGGCCAACACCACAAAGCCCTAATGTGTTTTAATTTATTTCCTGCAGGTATCTTCATTTTTTGACAATCATGTTCTGAATATGTATGTAGGCTATTGAGGATCTTCATTCATGTTAAAAGAAGTTCAAGGACATTGTAAGCGCGGAATAATGTTGCTTTAGTGATGTATCCTAATTGTTTAAGGCTCTTTCGCTAAATTTCAATGTTGTTATCAATTTCATTCTTATATATGGAGTATATACAAAAGAGAGTTTCCGTTAAGGAGATTAACAATTTTTCTTTATGGATAGATAATTTTGTTGATAATTTTGATATTCATAGATTGAAAAAATATATTAAATATTGATGCACTAACAAACAATAGATATTACCCTAAATTGCTTTTACGTAGGTGTTAAAGCGGCATGATGTTGGCTTTATTTCTTTTTCTAAAAAAAAAATAAAAAAAGTTGAACCTTAATCATAGTATATTAATTTGTTAAATTATTTAAGTTGTTAGTAATCAATTTTTTTTATCCACATCTTTAGAGTATGTTACCTCTACTGTATTGGGTATATTTCTTAATATGTAATTTGCAATTAGTACCTATTTTGCTTCACCATGGTTTCTTCTTCTTTTGGTATCACTATCACAAGTTTTAGGCTTCTTTTTTTCTCCAACAACAAGTTACTAATTAATTTTATAATGTTTTGTAGTAATAATATAATTTCATTTCATTATGTATTACTACCTTTGTCCCACCTTATCATGCATATTTTTCATTTTCGTCCGTCCCAGGCGAACTTGCACATCCCTTAAAAAGAAAAGTTATAAGACAATTTCCACCTTCAAAATCTTCATCCTCAATTTTCACCCTTAATCCACCTTTGAAAAGTCAACAAACACTTAAAAAATAACTTTTCTTAATACTTCTGCCAACCTTTCCTGTGCAAGATAAGCCTGGGCGGAGATAGTATATAATTTTTTTAAAAAAATTATGTTTATCCCGTGCATCACACGGGTATACATCTAGTAGTCCAAATAGAATATCTGATCGTTACGCAATCCCATCTCCGCGTCTATATAATAAAACCTACCTAACTTGATTCTTAATTACTACCTCCATTTTTTTAGTTGTCATTTTAATTTTTTGTATAAAAATTAAATTTAAGGAGTTGACAAATTAATCCTCAACTAACTTTTATAAATCCTTTAATTTTTTTAATCATTTCTATATATTGTTAACAATTTCCATAATTATAGGGTTAATATTGTAAAAAAGTGATAAAAAAACTAGAATGACAACTATTTACAAACAAAACAAATAAGATAGAATGACAACTAAAAAGACGGAGGTAGTATATACAAATCAAAAAGTAGTCATGGGCAGCTGCAGTTGATGATCATGATTAAAAGAATTAATTAATAAACAATATCAGTACGATATTTTAATACAATAAAAAATAGTCTTAAATAATGAGTATGTATAACAACTTTATCATTAGAGATAATATATCGTTAATAATTAGTTGTCACTAATTCTATCGCAAATAATATATTTGTGACAATAAAAGTTTGTCTTGAATGCGTCATAAATATTTCTGCAGCAATTGTTATCTCTAAAAATAGTTTTAAAATTGTCTCTAATAATGACCAGAATCATTACTAAAATCAAAAGTTTTTGTAACTACAAAATGTAGTTACAAAAAAAAAAAAAAAAAAGAGTGATCACAAAAATATTTTAACAATTACATGTAATTACAAAAGGGTACCCACTTATAGTAAGATGCAAAAGGTTATTTTTGCAACCACTTTGTAGTTACTAATGTATTTGTAACTAAAAGTAGTTGCGGAAGAGCTTCTCATATAGTAGCAACTTTTTGTTAAAATTGCATAAAATATTTTATGTAAATACTAATAGTTACAAAATGAGTTATTTTTAGTGATCATTCTTGTAGTTGCAAAAGGTGTAGGGGCAAATATCTTTTTTTCTTGTAGGGAATTGTGGTCTTGAAAAATGTATTACAAAAGATCTTGCTTGTTGTAGTGTTTCTAATCACCTAATTTTACAGTGCCCGGAAAAATTTATGTCATTGGACTATGTATTTACGACATAATTGATATGAAGAAATATGACAGGAATGGAATGGTCATTCCCTTGTTTATTCACATTTTTATGATTGATATGAATTTATAATGAGAATAGTCTACTCCCGTATTCATGTGATTAGTCATTTCTCTCACCCCATGGTATTAGTTAATCCTAACAATTAAAAGTAAGTTATTATAATAAAACAATTAAAAAAATTAAACAAAAAAGAAAGAAAAGAAAGGAACAACAATGCTAAACAAAGAAAAATGAGAAAAGAGACAGAAGAGGAGGAAGAAGAAGAGGAGTAAGGAAGAATGTTTGGTTTTGGTGTCCCGCAAAAATTTCAGGCATCTGTAATGTATCGTTCGAATTTAAAAACTCGGGTATAGTAAATGAACGTGATGATCAAATGAATAGAACCTTGTTCGACCACCGCGGCAGAATCAAGTGCACGTCGTTTGAAGTCTGCGATCAAACATGGCTTACGGTGTTCAACTCTGTGTGATTCGTTTGTCGTAGATGAACATAGTGTATTAAGAAACGTGTGCTCATTTTATAAATATAAGTAAGCTGCTTTGAGAAGAATGCATTGTGTTAAAAAATTAGTAGGCCTCAAATAGTTGTCACGGTCATAGAAATGCATTATGAATTTATCTACAATATTATATAGCAATAAAATGCTGCAATTATTATGCATAGGGAAAATTGTAAAAGTTACCCATCAATTAAGGGGGTGTGATATTTTTATCCAACATGTTTGGGCGTCGCAATTTTTGCCAAACATGTAGCAATTTTTATCAAATTAGCAGGAGCTTCGATTTATCGACTTGTGAAGTCGCAACTACGGTTTCAGTGTCAGATCCAGAGTTAGAGGGGAGGAAGAAGCTGGCCAATTTGAGGTTACATTTTTTTGGTTTCACGGAAGTACAGAATGTTGGTGGTAGAGGGATGATTGGGTAGAATCTTCTATTAATTTCGAGAGGGGGACATGACGGCGTAGAGGAGGAATCGAGAAGAAGAGATGACTTCTTAATTCGGAATATGATAAGCTTTGGGTCATAGCGGTTCTCAGTGCTATTAACAATTGACAATGGGAGTTGGGGAAGATGATGGTGGGGTGGATGTGGTTGGGGAGGGAGGGGGGGAGGTGGGTGGAAATATGAAGGTGGATGGGTAGGAATATTTACAGTAAAACTTATATTCTATTGTTTATTTAAGATTTTTGAATTTTTTAATTATCTAAAAATTTTCTATTGCCGAATTTCTGTACAATATGTTTTGATGTTTATATTTTATTATTAGTTTTATTTAAAAAAAATATGATTTGGTGGGTAAGGGGGCTTTTATATATATATATATATATATATATATATATATATATATATAGATAGATAATTCTTATAATTTTAGTGTTGCTAAAAAAAATTGCAAGGTATCCACTAATTAGGGATTGTGACATTTTTTACTCTACATGTAGAGTATCAAAATTTAGTCAAAGTACTCGTAAGCTATCACATAAGCAAAAAGCCAAGTAATAAGAAATATTAAATTTGCCTTTTGTTATAACGAATGCAAGAAATATAACATAAACGAGAAATTAAAGGAACATAGATTTTACGTGATTTACTAACAATGTGTTAGCCATGTCCACGGACAAAAAGAGAGAAATCACTTTATTCAGATGTTTATCAGAGTTACAGACTGACAGAATTTAGATTCAGACTGATTCAGATTGACAGCTTAGACCCTAAGTCACAAACTAGGGCTTACATATAACCCCCTGATTGACTGGGCCTCAAAATAAGCCAAATTAGACCTGAACACGGAAAACCCAAATCAACAGACTTAATGGACCGCGTTGAACTTTCGCGGTCGCGTTCCGACACAAACACCGATGCCTTATACAGACTCGATTGTTGCAACCGCATTCAACCTTGTCGCGGTCGCGTCTGCCGCGTTGACCCTGACGCAACCGCTTTCACCAGTCAGCTACCACAACATTATTCAATCCACTTTTGACGCGGGCGTGTCTCCTAATGACGCGGTCGTGTCCCCTAATGACGCGGTCGTGTCCCTTGATGCCAAATCCAAGACTTCGCAGATTAAACTCCACCTTGACAACATATGTGAACCAAACAAACGAGATTCAAGACGCTATTCCAACAAATCACTACCTTGACTTGAATCCTCTCATAGATCAACTGATGTCCTCTCATAGACCAAAAGCAACCGATGTAACAGATGCATCCCAAAAGGTGCCCAGATTGTACGAGCAGACTCTCGTACCCAGACTTGTCCCAACAACTAGCTGCTTGTGATATTCAACAAATTTGAATCTTCAGACATACCTCTAAGATACCGGAATATCCTCTTCAGACACATCAAATTTCTCGATGCAAGAGCATAGGGAACTCAACAAAGTGTAACAGTAGCATAATTGAAATAATCTTCAGGTACCTTGGGCGATACGAAACCCATACTTCTTTGGAGCTTCAACTCCAATTCTTCTAGCTCGATCAAGAGCTATACTATACTGTCTAGCTTCAGTTTGTTGAGTTTTTGATGGTACATCTTTCAGCTCGATGTCAGAGTGTGAGTCTCCATCACCTTCTTGTGACTCATCCTGCTCCACCTGTTTGTCAACACTATCATTTTCAGACACAACAATAGACTTCACAGGAACATTAAATTTAATCAGATTTTCCTTGGAAAACTCATATGATGCCGCAGAAGCAAAAACAAACAAAGTTGAACCTTGCAATAATATAAAGTCCCACGCTTTACACCTTCTAGAACCAATATTCGAACTCTTGTAGACATACAGGAACCCACCTCCACCTTTGAAACTGAACCTCTTACTATCCAATAGACTAAGTGATATCAGATTCTTCGTCATGTGTTTAACATGCCTAACATCGTTGAATGTGCAGAATCTACCATCATTGTCTAAATCCTGATTAAGCCTATTCCAACCCCCTTGCAAATAGAATTGTCGGTCATAGAAATATTACCTCCATCCACCTGCTTGTAAGTGTAACCCACTCCCTACGCGGGCATATATAGTAAGAAGCCCCAGAGTCATGAACCCACACATTAGTGAGACGTGTTTGTTCAGTAGCAACTAGAGCCAAATCATTCTCGGAGCTAGTGTTATTTCCGTCAGCAACAACAACAGTACTTGTTTTATTTTCTTCCTTCCGCTTGTTCTTCGGAGAGTCATTCTTTCAATGCTCTGTCTTTTTACAGTAGTTACAAGTATCTTTCTTCTCTGAATTTCTAGGTCCCCTACTTCCACTGGCTACTAGCCCAACGACTTGATTATCTGTACTTGTACTTGATGCCTTATGGCGCGACTCTCTGGTATGCAAAGCTGATCTAACTTCCTCCAGAGACACAATGTCTTTCCAAATAGTAAAAGATTGAACAAAATTCTCATATGACAAAAGCAAAGAAACCAACAGAATTAAAGCAGCATCTTCATCTTCTACTTTGACATCAATATTACACAATTCTAATAAAATGTGTTAAATTGATCCAGATGTTCACGAAGTGACTGACCTTCGTGCATACGTAGACTGAACAGACGTTGACTTATTGGTAAACGACTTCGTTATATACAGACTCTCTAGTTTCAACCACAAACCTGCCGCAATTTCTCTTCTCTGTGACCTCGGTAATGATATCATCTGTGTGACACAACATGAGCGTTGAGTGCGTCTTCTCCTCCAGAATGGCCATCTCAGCCTCTCCCAGAGCCACCGACTTATCCTTGCCCTTCTTATCCTTCGACATCAGCGGTGCCCACAACCCTTGTTGTTTCAATAAAGCTCACATCTGCCACAAACTGAAGTTGTTCCTTCCCGTGAATTTGTCGACTTTCACGTTTATCCCAGACATCTTTCTCACCAAATTGCAGAAGCCCCTTATTGAGCTCTGGTACCAAATTCTTATAATGGATGCAAAAAAAGATAACATAAACGAGAAATTAAATGAACACAAATTTACGTGGTTCACTAACAATGTGCTAGCTATGTCCACGAGCAAAAATAGAGGAATCACTTTATTAAGATGTTTATCAGAGTTACTGACTGACAGAATCCAGATTCAAACTGATTCAGATTGACAGCTTAGACCCTAAGTCACAAACTAGGGCTTATATATAACCCTCTGACTGACTGAGCCTCAAAATAGGCCAAATTAGACCTAAACACGAAAAGCCCAAATCAACTGACTTAACGGACGCGACCGTGTTGAACTGTCGTTGTCACGTTCCGATAGAAACACCGAAGCCTTATACAGACTCCAATTGTTGCGACCACGACAAGGCTTCCAAACGCGACTGCATTGACCCTGACACGATCGCGTTCACTAGTCAGCTACCACAACCTTATTCAGTCCGCTTTTGATCGGGCGCGTCTCTTAGCGACGCGATCGCGTTCTTGACGCCAAATCTAAGACTTCGCAAAATCAAACTCCACCTTAACAACAGATGCAAACTAAAGCAGATGAGATTCAAGGCACTATTCCAACATTTTTCATGTTTTTTTACTTTCATAATATTTCTTTTTTAAATTGTGGAAATAGTCAAAGAGTTTCAAACCTTGATTAGTCAATAAATCATTCATTCCCAGAACTTGCATGATTGTCAGTATAGCAGCCCTAACTATTCCATATATATTTCCACAAATCAAAATCTCCAGAGGAAAATATTGCTCAACTTTTCCAATCATCAACCAAACAACACAAATTTCTTACATCTCCTAAAAAGACAATGGACACATACAAAGTTTTTTTTGTCCAAGCCCACAACAATTTCAGCGACCTTGAATGCTTCTACACGATGAATGTGATACGAAATCGATATCAGGGTAGCTGAAAACAGCTTCTACTACCAGAATTTGGAAAACTTGAAACCCTACCAAGCAGAAGTCATGTCGAAGAAAGAAGACGATGATGATTCTGCCGGGAAAATGTTGAAAGAAATCGACGTAAAAGGTCACAAAATGTTTGTGAATTTTGTTTGGAGGGTTGAAAAGGAGAGAGAAATATTACATGATAAGTTTTGAGGAAAAAGTGGTGCAGATATGTTGAAGAAAGGTAGAGATGAAGGGTTTGTTGTTAGAGAGAGAGAGAGGTGTAGAAACTTGAGAGGTTCAAAGTGAAAACTGTCAACACTATTGGGGCAGGAGTTGTCAAGGAGGAAGGGCAGTAGAAAGACAAATGAAAAAAAGGATTTTGGTGCTTGATTCTTTCATTGATGATTTATAATTTTATTAATATGCTTATTGTGTTTTCGTTGGGATGGGGGATGATAAAGATGTGAAATTTGGAGAAACTACATTTTTGTAATTTTTAATGCATTTGAACTTTTTAATGCTACAAACAATCAATATGTGCTTAACAACCCATATATCTCCAATAGCCTGTGATTTTTTGCACAACAACTTGAAAAAGTTAATAGGGAGACTTGATTAAGATGGTGCAAATCATCACTCTGTGCTCAATAAATCATATTTCTTATGCAAATTGTGTCTACTTGCACAAATATTAGAGAAAATAAGGAGTTACGAATAGCAACAATAGAATTATAGAAATTCCAACGAAAAAAAGAAATAAGAGGTCGTACAAGGCGTACAAGAGGCACAAGAAATAAGGCCGCATAAGTCGTCGGTGAGTAAGCCTCACAAATGGAAGCCTAAGGAGAAGGAAGAGAAAAACCAAATAAGTACAAACGAGATGAAAGTTAAATAATACAATATCGTCAACTCTGTTGATTGTGTTAATCAGCACAGTAATCCACTTCGATTCTTTGATAATCTGTCTTACCGTAAGACAGTTTTAGAGGAGGTCATCTCTTTTTATTTTTTATTTTTAAGTGAACTCTTTTTATAGGATGGGAAGTATAATACACTAGAACCTTTCCTAAATAAATTAACTTCGGAACATAGTAATTCTATTAACTCTATTAATTTATCGATGAATTAATAATTTGATTTATAGATCAATAAGCGGTACACTTTTATTATATCAACTATATTAAATAAATTTGAGGACAATACAACATTAATAGATGATAAGTAGAAAAATATGTATTATTTAGACTGCTTAGAATGTGTTTTTAATGCATTTTATTGTCATATATTTGTTATTTTTCTACTTATCTACACTTTGGCACCGATTACTCCAATTATTGGTTTTTCATGTTAAATGCAGTGAATTTGAAGTGATTTTGGACTCTATTGAAAGATTCTGGACCGAGAAGTAGACGATAAAAGATATTGGGCTATAAAAAGGAATATGGGCCAAGACATTAGATCCATGGGCTGACATTGGATAACCCAATGTCAACCCAGGCCCATGAAAGACCGTTGAATGGAAGCGGGCCTTGTGGGAAATAAAGGCCAACAGGCCTTTAGTTGGAAAACATGAATTGACGGTGATTTGAATTAATTGAAAAAGGCCCACTTGGGCTTATAAAAAGAAGAGGGCATTGTTCATTGAATGGGGTCCATACGGAGGAGTTTTGGGCATGGAAGGCAGGAAGCAGAAGGCGGCCAGCGTTGTTCCGTCGTCAATTCCATTTGCTTTTATTTTCCGTTTATTTTAATTATGTCTTTCTTTTATCAAGTTTTAGACAATAGTTCAGTTATGAGTAGCTAAATTATTTTATACTAGTTTGAAGGGATGTTGAACCCTATTCGTTTTTATGGTTAATTGATTCGTAGTTGAATTCTGATTTATTGTTTCACAACTTATTTGTGTTACTTGTTCTTATGACCCATGATTTATTGATTGCTTGATTTGATAAGGGCCCGTCGAATTAGGTTATTAATTTATCACTGCTAGGTTATAAAATTATAATCCGTAATTGTTATAGTTTTATAATCGCGAGTAGCGATAACGATTGATTCGTTAGGGGTAACACAAATCTAGGCCATCCGGATCGAGCGTATGTATTTGGAGTCTAGTCTGACCTATTATCCTAATTATTAATGCGTTTAATGAATTAAACCTAGAGAGCGTGTTTTAGGCTGTTCAATTAAATAGGGTTAGCTAATGATCGTATCTTAGTTAACTAATCTTAAGGGATAATTCGGACCGACAGAGCTTGTTGTCGGTCTAGGGTTAGAAGGTTGAGGGATAATAATCAGGTTTATTAGTTAATTAATTTGTAGACGAATATGGGGATACTGAACTGAGAACTAGTATTACTTTTGATATTGATTTAAGTCGATTAGTATTTGTTTGATTGAGTCTTTGAGATAGTTAGTTATTTAATTTTTTATTTGATTAGCCTAGTGATTAGATTATTAAAACTCAAAAACCCCCTTTATTTACTTTTATTGTTAATTATTAATATTAGAAGCATAATTAATCCATCCGCTCCTTGTGGGATTCGACCCTTACTTATCGCTGCTACTAGTTAGTAGAGGTAGAGAAGGTTGTTAATTTGACGTGCCTCGACAGCGCGGTCAATAGAGCTTGTTTCGCGAAATAAAGCACTTAAAAGTAGCTATAAGACTCCGGAATTAATATCTCAGTATTCTATCCAATTATTAATTTATCTTAGGTAAAAGTCAGGAACGAAAATAATTATCAACACTCATATCACTATCAGTTTTTGTTGTAAAATAATGAACTAACAATTTGGATTACTTGTTCGTTGCATGTCAATTACGATTGGTGAAATAATATGTCACAGCCCCAAATAGAGTATTGGGCTTGAAAGCTGTACCAAAGGAAACAATCATTTTCCCGAGATATAGGCTTTAGTCCATTTAGTTCTACCTAACTGTGGGCTCTTCTTACAAAAGCAAAAAAAAAAAAAAAAAAAAAAAAACTCATCCAATCTCAGCCTTATAGTTTGCTGAATTCATAGTCCATTTAGTAAACTTTATTATTCTCAGGTAATTAGATTTTTTTAGTTCTTGAGTTAGGGTTTTAATTACTTATTAAGAAGGAAACCACTTTTGGAGAAGAAGCTTGTAGATTATTTAAGAGCTTGTGACACCCTTTATTTAAGATTATTGAAGTTCTTCAATTATTCTTCACTTATTAAGCATTTTCTACCTCATTTTTCTTTACTTTCGATTTTTATTGTTTTCTTGCTTAATGTTATTGATCTTGTTTATGCTTTGATGGTTTGTGAGTAGTTTCTTGTTTCCTGAAGTTAGGGAGTAGCCCAACCCTATGATTGTGTATTCAAGTATAGTATGTGTAAATATGGGTTTGATTGATGAATATATTTGACAATAAGGGTTTCACTACAACAAGAGGTGTTTTGCATCACTTTTACCACAACTATGATCACTAATAATAAGTTATTTTTGACCACTTGTTGATACAAATATCTCTACAAATTATTTGTGACCATTAGAAGACTACGTTTAGAGACAACTAGTTGTTGCAAAAAAAAAAAAAAAAAAAAATTGAGCCTAATTTGAGACCACTTTTGTCGTCACAAATATATTATTTGTGTCCGAGTTATCGAGACTACTAATTAGTGCCAACATGTTGTCTCTAATAATAAAGTTGTTACAAATATTCATAATTGTGACAAATACTCATTATTTGAGACCACTTTTTGTTGTATTAAAAGACCATTTTGTTTTAGTGTTTGTATGACTTATACCTTGGGAGTAGCTAATCGGCGGTATATCGATCCTCTCCGATGGGCCTATGAGGGACGACGAGAGGACTTGAATCATATACGTTGATCTTGTAGAATGTCTTAAGGCCTCGCTCCTTAAGTAATATTCGCATGGGGTGAGGATTTGATATGTTAATTTAATGCTTTGACATGTTGCTTGATACATTTGAATTGGTTCCTTTCAGAGGTCTTAATGTTATGAATTGAGGTGCATCTCATTATTAGTCTATTAGTATACTAATCCCTTTTGTTAGACTACTGGGATTTTTAATCTAGACACATGACCTTCTTTCATCGTCCCACTATTAGCTCATATTTACTTGACTCACTTACCTATCTTCTATGAAATCAAACCTCGGGAGTATCTTCCTATCGATCGATTCCCTCATTGTCTATATTTATTTATTTTTATGTCTTTTAGTTTAATCTTCATATTTATTTTCGTCTGGCCTAACTTACTCAAAAGTTCTTTAGCCGATTTTCTTGGAATAATATTCCCCGTTGACACAATAATCTTTTAAAGTACCTCTTCACAAATTGTACGCTCGAAAACAATTCAATTCGTAATGAATTAGAGCGTTTTAACGATAAGTTCACTAAGATTGTCTTTTAATATTGAGATTAGAGTAAATGTCAAGATTAGAGTAATTAAGCGATCACAAACAACATCTTCGATAAGCCTAGATATATGAGTACCAAAATAACTGTTGTACTTTGACTAGGATTCCTTCACCAATTTCTGTGGGACACAATTTTGTTTGCCACTAGCTAGTAACTATACCATACATTTGCAGTTTAGGCTGTTAAAAATAGAGAGACCAAGCTTTTGGCGCCATTGACGAGGACTAGTTTTTAGGTGCTGTTTTGATATTAGGGTGTCTTAGTAGTGGGTAATCAAGATACTATTTTGCGTTGTAAAGAAATTAAAAAGAATATTACTGAATTTAATTATTCGAAATTTATTTTTAAAATTTTCGAAAAAGAAATTCTGCTTATTTATTCCACATGTCATGCATTCTGAGTTGTTTTGACTTTCATTTGGCCTTTGTTCTTAGCATTTTTGTGTGCATATAGTGCATGAAAACAAGATCTGAGGTAGGAGAATCATACTTATAGATCCTAAGGTAGAAACCACTTGCCGGAAATGAAGCTCCAACCAAAGCAGGCGTAATTTGTTTCCAATGGAAGAAAATGAAAACAAACAACCAGAAAATGAGCAAAATGCAGAACCACAAGAATAAGTTCAACCTCCGATTCATGGCTTGTTCAGACCAATAGTCAACTGAAATTTATGTGGATTCAACCGCCCAACAGTTCAAGCTAATACGTTTGAGTTGAAGCCTACTTTGATCACAATGATTCAACAGAACCAATTTGGAGGAGGGCTATTGAGGACTGTATTTAGGCCAATTTGTCGAGATCTGTGATACTATAAAGATAAATGGAGCCCCGGAGGAAGCCATTCGTCTCACTAAGGAACAAGGCAAAGATTTAGCTCAACGCTTACAACATAAGTAACTTGTCTAATATGTATCAAAAATTTCTATTCAAGTGCTTTCCACCAAGAAAATACTGAAATTGAAGAGCGAAATCACTCAGTTCCACCAACATGATGGAAAGCTGTTATACAAAGCGTGGGAGAGATTCAGGGATCTTCTTCGGATGTGCTCTCAGCATGGCTTTCCGGAAGACAACCATGTCTGCTATTTTTAGAATGGACTCTATGGTCATACAAAGACGATCTCAAATGCCATCCGGAGGCGCAATCTTGGTCAAGTTTGCTAATAATGCCATCAATATTTGGAGGAAATGATATCTAACAGTTTCTAATGGCCAATCGAACGATCAATACTGTGGAGAGTAGCTGAGATATCTAAAAAGACACAACTGTTTTATTGACTGAAAAGATTGCGAGTTTGATGGGACACGTGAGCTGCTAACAAAGCTAGCTCATGAAGTGATGATGAATCCAGGAATGCATGGTATGGATGCCGGACTAGAGGAAGTATGTTATATGAATAACATGGGTAACGTAAATTTCAACCCAACTTCTGACCAAATCAGATGGGAATATATATGATCCGGGGATGAGAAATCACCAAAACTTATCATATGCAAACAAAAAAATAATGCATTGCAACCACCACAGCTGGAAAGATAGATGATGTCGAAGTACGATGTTGCGACACCTTCTGCAGTTCATCTTCTGAACCTTTATCACTGTCGAGGATGGTGTTGTGACACCTTCTACAACATCTATGTCTTTAAATTTAACTGTTAGTGTAGTGTGCTCTAATCATTATCTTCCTCGTATTCTTCTTCCAGGTTCATCACCATTAATAGTCACCATTCGCTCATATTCGTCAAAGTAGTGTTATAATCCGTAAAGTCTCTATGTTGTATGAAACTCAACCCCTTGGATCTTGTTGCTCATGATTTTTATCCTTTCAATCTCGTCCTCGAGATAAATTTCAACGTAATGCTTCTGATTCTGATTTTGGTTGCGACCTTGGACTTCAAATACCCTAAACAAATTATTGTACAATCCTTTGGTAGGATTTCTTCTTTGGAGTTCAATGAACGAGACTTTTCCTTCGTGACATAGATTATTAAATTATCATCATTATTTATTTTACTGGACTTGTTCTAATCAAGTAATCACCATCAAAATCGACAAATTTTGGAGGTGTCCAACCAACAATAATGAATCTTTATGCACACTCATCAAGAGATTTGATGTACACATGCATTTTGATCTATCAAATAGAACAATTGGAAGCATCCAAAATTGGACTTCTTAAGATAGCAATACTCAAAATTTCCACGTTTCTCTTGCAAGACCCCACGTAGTATCATCAAGTGTTATACTACTTGAAATAAATGTGCACTAAACATAAAAACAAAAATAACAAGGAGAAATAAATAACAAACGAATAATTTAACACTCAAGCAATCAAAAGCTTGAGCCAAACTTTTATTGCTCAACCAACCACAAGTATATTGCAGATCCCAAACAACATAGACCAAGATGAATAGAAAATTATCACCAATCTAATTCCTAGAACTTATTTGCACACATGCAAAAAGATTCAGATGCAAGGATCACATAACCCACAAAGAAAAGTGAGTGTGTGTGTATGCAGTTGTAGGTGTTCTTGATGGTGCTATGACACTCAGATAAGGTGCAAGAATATAGACAAGATGTTCAACCTTTTATCTTCGTGAGAACTTATATTTATACATATTTACACCTACAAAATAGATACATGGAGTGAGAAAGAAGGGCGGGTGGAGGGGAGGGGGGAGGAGAGAGAGAGAGAGAGATTAGTAGTTATAAAATCATGGATATGAAGTTACTTTTAGATAATAACTTGACTTAGAAGTTACTTTAGGAAAATTACTTCCCCATGATTATAGGCAATAAGCACTTAATAAAAACTGATTATAATAACAAAATATTAAAAAAAATATATAAAATTCGAAAAATATCAGTAAGGCAAAACCAAAACTAAAATATTAAATACATAAATAATGTGTTACATACACTTTCTCTATAACACCTTATCCCTCAACACTCTCCCCTTTTTGTCTTACTGGTCAAAACCTACAAACATTTCACAAAAGAAAAAGATAGACAAATCTTCTTTCTCATTGATAATATAAATGCGAGATTTCAGTTTGTCATGGGCCCAACCCAAATAAAAAACACAAGTCAATCTTCTTTCTCACTGATAGTATGGGTCGTCAACATTTTCTTAATTTCAGTTAGTTTTCCACATGACATATATTTAGTGGGATGTGAGTAATATCTATGTGGGTAGGGTAAATTAGCTTTGGGATAAGATCTTCTAGTCTATGCGGTGTTTTATCCTGTGTTTCATTAATTATGCTAAATATGTTGTTATTTTTTTGGAAGGAAAATTACTTTTATTAAAGTTGAGCTGGAATCAGTCAGCAACGAATGACAAAGAAAGTTAACTTGCGAATGCCAAACCATACCATCAATATAACTTAATTTGGCAAACATAGCTAAACTATGGACAATATAATTCCATGATCTACAAATCCAAAAAAGTTTGTGCTCTGAAAATGAGGAAATCATCAATTTAATATCCAAGAGCAGAGCAATCTGAATCAGCTAAGGAAGTAAAAAATTGCGGTGCTGAAATTTCCATGAATACATAAATCATGGTTTAGAGGCCATGAGCTAACTTTAATGCTTCTTGAAGACCCAAGAACTCGGCATATTCACCCTCTCAAATCCCCATGAAAGGAGAGCGTTGTTGCGTGCACAAAAATGTCATCACTCGGGGAAATTTATATACTTGCAAATACATGTCGTTGTACACAGTGATGGACCTAGAAATTTAGGTGAGGGGGACCTATTTATAAACGAATTTAGGAGTTTGTCTCATGATCTTTTTTTTTAACTATGCTCCTGTGACAACTTTTACCAAATATGAGACAAATTTTGAGTATGCTAGAAATTAAATACTTCTATATATTTAGGCCCTAAACTTAAAATATTGGATAAATTAAATTAAAAAATAATATCTTAGAAAATTAAAGGAGGACTACCGTTGTGCGTCCCCTAAATATAATCAACTGTATAAATAAAACTAAAAAATACTAACAATTTAGATAAGATTAATAAAATGATTTAATCACAAAAAAGAAAAAACTATATCAAGATATATGTTTCGATATTCATTATATTTTCTAATATCTTTATCTCTATTGCTTATACATAATAATACATTCATATACTTCAAGTTAAACAATAGAATTGTTTATTTTGTTTAGTTAAGTTATATTAAAATCAATTAACATACACATATAAGCCTAAGAGGAACACACATATATAATAGCATACTATGACGGGGCCAGGGGGGCCTAGTGCCCCCCTTGGCCTCAAGGTTAGTTCGTCACTGGCTGGACAACTTATCCCTTTAGATGTGTTGTATTAATTACTCCCTCAATTCCGAGTGAACTTGCATACTTCCTTAATCGGGATGTCCCACCCATTTTGCACACTTTCTTAATAAGGAAGAAAAAAATTGAATTTCTACCCCACAATAATCTCATATTCACAAATTTATCATCACTAAATTTTAATTAAATTAAACAAAACCCCTAATCTTTAATTATAACCCACCCATTAACCTACCCCAGACCAACCTAATACCCCATTTCAGTATTCGTTCATTCTCTCTCTCTCTCTCTCTCTCTCTCTCTCTAACCAGAAGCCCTAAAATTGACAAATCTTCTCTCTCACTCTAGATCTTGGTTGCTTTCTTAACTGCGCCGCTGCTCACCTTCTCTGTTCTTCGAAACTTCTAGCCTTCCTTTTCACTCTCAATCCCATATCCACTCTCCATTTCTCTTCTCCACCATGTTTAGATCTGAGATCTATGATTCATGTGAAGACTCACTGCTGTCTAGTACCTACGTTTTTTATTCAGAGGGCTCGTATGTTCTTGAAACACCGATTCTGATGGCGATTAAGCCTTTTCGTGAGGAAAAGAAACCAGATCTAAAAGAAACCAGATCTGAAATTTGATCTGTGTTCCGCCTCCATGCAAGTGTGTCAGTTTATTGGGGAATGTGAAGATCTGGATTCTGGGGTTGAGCTAGTGAACGAATGGCTTGATTCGAAGGAGGAAAAAGAGGTTTTTCTTTGAGTCTTTGACTAGGTGGTTTCCGGTTTTTGCGAAGGTTATTTTTCTTTAACCTTCCTTTTCTTAGTGGTTGTGACACGTTCTGGAACTGATCTATGCATGTGTTCTACAAAAAATGTTGGTGGCTTTTTTGTTAGCAGTCCATTTTTCTGAGGTGATAATTAGTTGGGCTGTAGATGGTTTAATTTTGATGATGTCCATTATATGTCTGTTGATAGTTTAAATTTGTGAAACTTTATTGAGGAAAAAAACTGATGTTGGCCGGTTTCTTTGCTGTCTAGTTTAGTTTGTGATTCTAGAGTGGGTTGTGACATGTTTTAACTAAATTATGTCCCTTTTTTGGCCGCTGATAGTTTAAATTTATGACACTTTGTTGCGGAAAAAAAAAAAAAAAAAAAACTGTTGGTGCCAATTTGCTGTGTTATCCAGTTTTTTTTTGTGATTCTTGATTGGGCTGCGACATGTATAAACTAAATGATGCCCCTTTATTGGATGCTGATAGTTTAAATTTGTGACACTTTGTTGAGGAAAAAAAAAAACTGTTGGTGCAATTTGTTGTGTTCTCCAATTTTTTATTTATTTATTTATTTTTTATTATTATTATTATTATTATTATTATTATTATTATTATTATTATTATTATTATTATTATTATTATTATTATTATTATTATTATTATTTATTTGTTTATTTTTTTTTTTTTTTTTTTTTTTTGTGATTATTGATTGTGCTATGAGTTGTGTAAACTAAATGATGTCCCTTTTTTGTCTGCTGATAGTTTAAATTTGTGATGCTTTATTGAGGAAAACAAACTATTGGTGGAAATTTGTTGTGCTGTCCATATTTTTTTTAATGATTGATTAGGCTGTGAGTTGTGTAAACAAAATAATTTCCCTTTATTTGGAGCTGATAGTTTAAATTTGTGAAACGTTTTTTAGGAAAAAGACTATTGGAGGCTGTTTGTTTTGTTGTCCAGTTTTTTTGATTTGTTGGGTACTTTTTTCTGTCTTGAATGAACTTGCATACTAGTTTGCGTAAATAACCCTATGATGATACTTTTCTGAGGCCTAAATTGTGAAAATAACATGAAAATTTGTTAATAAACGAGTCACTATTGTAGAATAAAAATTTGAAATCTGCGTGTTTACAGCTTAACCAAAATGCACACATTCAATGTGTTTAAGCTGTAAATACAATCCCAAAATGAAAAAAATAATGTGAAAACAGTCCTTAAGCATAGCCTAGATCAAACATTAATCCACCAATGTCATACGTTCCAGCTGCTTACTCATAAGCCAATAGATATTCTATCCCTTCCCTCACTATTGCTTCATCAACTTCTGGAGTTATGGGCAATGTTCCCTCCCTAATTAAGGTTGATTTTCCCAAATGGGGCAGCTTGTAGCCATTGTGTCCCTTTAACTTCATAACTGCGATCAAACAAGCCTGTAAGCTTAGGAAAATATTGTTAAGCTTGCTTACCTCAAAATCTTCAAAAGATCTAAGCATATTTTTGACTAATTGTTCAACAGTGTGTGATGAAGTTTCCACTTGGAGTGATTGAATGGCTCTGAAAAACCCAAAATCCAACACATTTGTATCTGGTGAATCAGGTGGCTGACAAACTAATTGAATATTCCAACCATCTTCTGTTGCAACATTTCTAAAATCTTCATCAGAGTTGCTTTATGTGGTTTTGCATTGTCTGCTGTATTATGGTAGTCTTACTTGTTTGTGGCCATTTGACTTTGATTGCTGGTATGATCTGTTCAAATGTGACCATATGTGAACGTAAAGTCACCATTGTGTTCTATAACCAATTAATGCAATTAGAACACAATTTGGAGGCTTACTCTATTTATTAGCTAAATGATGACTGAATTTCTGATAGCTAAAACACACACCTGCTGCAAAATGCATTCTTTGATGACTTGTTTGGTTATAGAGTCGATCGGCTTTGTGACCAATGTCCCTCTTGTTATGTTTTTGCTGTTTCGTTGAGCCGATTCTTGGGTTGTGAATGGAAAGATGCCAATCTTTACATCGAACAAAAGATCACCTTGGATTGTGGTCTTGCCACATCACACATAAACATCACTTTAGGGATATATCGCTTGCTTTTGCATAATCTATATAGGTCATCATCACCCAATTTGTATGCTCTTTCTGTGTACCTTTGCTTGTAAAACCATTTCTTGTCAATGTAAATTACATTGTGCATCGAGTCATACCTGATTGTACTTGTTTGGTGGTCAAAGTGAAATTAGCTCAGGTTGTACTTCAGCTTTTGCAGCATGTTTGCTTCTGTTAAAGCATGTTTGATGGCATTTGTGTGAGGTTTGATCACATCGGCTTTCACCTATCTGTCCACCTTGCTTTTGCTCACATTTAAATATTTGGCTAGTCTTCTTATATTGCCTCTATTTGAAAAGGGTGTGCTTTCATCATCTCCACATCTAACTCAGTTTTAATCACCCCAATACCATCTTTTTTGGGCTTGAATGTATAACAACTAGACCTTCTAACATTTATTTTCTTGCAGCCTCTCATATGTATTGAACTGTTCGACGACTAACTCCAAATGATGTAGCTACTTCCTTTATTTTTCCATGATGTACAACATCAGCTATGTTGTTAGCCATTAAGAACTGAGCAATTAGGACCCGGTCTGATGGAGCTAGCTTTTTACTAGTTTTGGTGCAAACCATTTCTGTTTGATTTTTTTTGAAGAACTACTGTAGCTAAAACTTGAAGATGAAGTGTATTTTTTGGCATATTAACGTTGTATTTATAGCCTTTTAGTTAGAATTTCAAATTTTTTAAGAGGGAATTATAAATTTTGAACATTTTTGTTGAGCTTGTAAAACAGGTTGTATGAATGAATACCGGTGGGAATTTTTTTCCCACCAATTCATTTGAAATTTGAATTAATTTGTTAATTTCCGTGAAATTTGAAATTCTTGAGTACTGTTGTTTCCAATCAGGAACTGCAGGTTTGAGCCCTTAAAATTAAGAGGGGAAGGATTAATATCCTAATCCCCCCTTTTTTCCTGCTAATAAAGATAAAAGCAAATTTGACAAAGTCAACATATATATAAAAAATAACTTTTCTTAATATGTGTGCCTCTGGGAGTCAGTGCAAATTCATCTGGGACGGAGAAAATATTAAGGTTATTAAGTACTTGACATGTAGTGATTGTATCTTAGAATAAAAGATGGCATACAAGCTTAAATAGAATATCTCATCAGATATAACTTGATATGTGAATTAATATCCCGTAAGCCTGACAAGAATGTCCCTTGCCTTCCAATATCAAATTATTTTTTAGGAAACAAATTATTTTCCAAATCTCCATACAAATTACATTAGACGTATATCAATGATCTTTAAATTATGGATAAAGTAATTAGTTGTATTTTATGAGATATTAACACATTAATTGATAAGCACATAATTTGTGTACATCCGTGAGTCCGAAAGCGATTCCGTACTTTTCATAGGCAATTTTACCATTGTACCATAATGGTGAGAGCAGGACGTAAATGGAACATCGGCTGTAAACAGGGACAAAGCCAATTAAAAAGGTTCATTAGTGACACTTATGTAGTGACAAATTTTAAGAGCGTCAGGAGAAATTAGTACTTAATGACGCTTTTTAAAAAGTGTATCTAATTTAGTGACACATACAATAAAGCGTCAGCATATTTAATAAATTCATGACACTCTTATGAAAGCGTCAACAATTTTATAAAAATTCTTGACTTTTTTTATAAGCGTCGTAACATTTGCAGATATTACTGACGCTATTTTTAATTGTGTCATTAAGATAAAAAATTATTATTATTATTATTATTATTATTATTATTATTATTATTATTATTATTATTATTATTATTATTATTATTATTATTATTATTATTATTATTATTATTATTATTATTATTACTGCATATATGTTTTATTTTTTTCACGAATTTTTTCCTCGTATCTTATTCTAGAAAATTAACTTTTTCTAATATGCCGGATTTTTTTCCAAAATTATTTTACCTGTTTCTTTTGCTTCTCTCATCTCTACCAAAATCTTCATATTAAATTATACCAAAATTTTTATATTAAATTATCATAAATTTTGAATAGATAAAATTGATTCATAATAATAAATAAAGAGAAGATACATAATCTATAATCCAATATCATTTAATAGGATTGACAAACAAAATAGTTCTTGAGGATTATTCTTATATAAAATATTTTATTAATTTACCTACAAAATACCCTCTATTAAAAATAAAATTTAAGAAAGATATAGAAAATACCATTTTTATTTAGGATGAATTGAATATGCATAGTCTATATGATAAGCTCATTGATATAAATAGAGTTGGATTTGGATTTAGAAATTTAATAGATATAGGTGAACTCAAAACTTTCAAATTTATATCCAGTAATCTTCAATATTTCATATAAGGAGCTCATTTATATAAATAAAGTTGAATATGAGTTTAGATCTTAATAGACATAAAAAAATTAATAAATTAAACTAATAAAATATCTTATATAAGAATAATCCTTGAGAAAATATTTATTTTCTCAATCTTATTCAATTATATTGAAATTCTGGATTATGTATATTCTCTTTGTTTATTGTTATCCTTCAATATGATATATTTCAAAATTTATTAAAATTTAATATTAAGATTTTGGGAGAGAGATGAGAGAAGAAAAAACTTGATAAAATTAATCTTGGGAAGAAAAAAAATCTTGTATAGTGGAAAAATTGATTTTTTTTAGTAGAATACGATAAAGGATTCCGTAAAAAATGAAAAATAAATGTAGCGTGTTTTTTTTTGTGGTGAAAAATTAATTTTCAGAGTAAGATGTAAGGAAGGATTAAAAAATATATATAACATGTTTTAACTGGTGTGAGTGTGAGTGTGAGTGTGAGGTGGCAGAACATATTAACTAGTGGTGTGAATGTGAGGTGACAGAATATATCAACAGCTGAGCTCTATAAGAAATTTGTTTTATCATAAATTTGTTTTTTCTTAATATTCGTGACCGGTCAATTGTGACAAGTTAACCGGGACGGAGGGAGTAATTCCTATATAATTATATTAAACAACAGAATTGGACATTTACATATTTTATTATGATTCAGTTTTATTAGAATTCGGAGAAATCCATTTTTAAGACGAAATAATTAGACATATATAGTAATCATTAAGCTAAAGGTAATAATATACGTCCAGCATAATTAATTCTTAAGATCTTTATTAAAATGTAAAATCCTATAACATAAATAAGCTAATACTTTTCTAAATCAATTTAATTTCTTTTTTAATTTCTAAAATAATTGTGAGATATAAAAAAAGAAATTTGAAAAGTGCACCCGGATCTGCAAAAGTGAATAGGATTAGGGATGACAATGGGGTGGGTATGGGGCGGTTTGTCTTTTCCCAAGACCTGTCCTGCATAGAAAGAATTAAATTCGTAACCCGCTTCGACCCGTCTTATCAGAAAATCCAATCCCGCCCCATCTCGCTAACCCGGCGGGTTACCCACCCCGACCCGTCATGTTGTTTTAGTTTTTTATTTTTTTCAATATATACAATATTTTTTAATATAAACATTTCATAATTGAAATATAATATAAGGTATACATTATTGATTAAAAAATCTATTCACGAATATAACTAAATAATTCTCAAACTAATCAAACACAATAAAACAATAAAAATGTGAATATATTGGTAGTAGAATTAGTAGTAAGTGAAATATATTATTATAATAAAAAATATAAAAAATATTAATATAGATAATATATACAAGGCAAGTTAGGGGCGGGTTTAACAAAACCCACAACCCAATTCAAACTCAACAATACCCTTTTGACTGGATTTGAACCCGTCGCATACGAAGCGAGTTTAGTACGAATTCGAGTTTGAACCCGATTCATTACCACCCTCAATAAAATTATAGTATAAAAATGTCAGTCCATTCTTAATTGCCTCAAGCCCCCAAATCTATAATACCTAAACCCCACACCCCAAATTTCCATTCTCCACTGATGCGTGAAACCCCAATTGAAGGAATAATTTCAACAGTTATTTCCCCACCTCCCTTCACATATGTTTACCATATTGCTCTTGTGATGATTTGTTGTTGGATACTTTTGCTTCTTCCAATATCCAGTCATACTCGAGTCCCTCCACATCCAAACACAGCCCTAGTCTCTAAAGGCCCAGGAATTTTTGGATTGCGCCAATTTTCTTTTTCACAAATTATGATTTACCGCTTCTTCTAGCACGTTCAGTTGCGCACGACTCGTGTATTCCTCTTCTCCCTCCCTCCTCTTTATTCTCTCCATTGATATTGATGCATAGAAGGTATATCTAGGTATATCTGTGCTCTCAGCGTTGACATCACAAAAAAATTCTTCAAGGAAAGTAAGTTTTTTTTTTTTTTTGAATAATTTCGTCTCTTTTCTTCCAATTATTGTGATATTGTTTTCCGGTAAATCTGTACACTTCTAGTTTAGTGTGACCGTGAAATTATTTATTTGATGATTGGTACATTGTCCCACTTGATTCTTTTGAATAATTTCGTTGTTGGACGTAGCAGCTTAAGCCCCCCATGCCAATAATAATAAATTCAATAATTTTTCATTGTTCGTTGTGAGTTTTACAATGATAAAAATTTGTTTGACATGTAAGAAAGTATCAAAAGTGAGGCGTGAGCTTTGCTTTTGAATGACTTACAATTCTGTGTTTTCTGTTATTTCCATGTAATTGAAGTGGTTAAACACAAGTTGAGATGATGATGCAGCAGGTAACAGAAACGAAAGCCATACTGTCAAATCGTTGAGTAAGACAATTAGGTAACATTAAGGATGTACAAGCAACTCCAGCTTTATGTATCATACAATCTTTACAAAATCAATAACTGATAATAACTGATACTATGAAATGCGTAATATCTGCAAATATTCGAAAATAGAAAATCGGTGCTATCTTGATGGGTGAATTTTAGGCATATTATAAATATAGGTATTAGCTACTTTCATCCAAATTATACTCTTGTACCAATTAAAGTTTGTATTATGTTGTTTTTTAAATCAATCTTTAACACATCGATGATGGGTATATTATCTTTATTTATGATTCAGAATTTGCACTCAAATCTTCTTTATGTAAATTTTCAGAGATTTACTTGTTTTGATCTTTGGATTTACATTAATGGCAAGAACAAAACGGGCAAGGGACCCTCATTTTACCGATTACGCCCTAACATGTGATACTAACCAAGAAGTTTCGGATGATGAAACTCAACCACCTGACAGCATAGACTCTGACACTGGAGGTCAAGATAACAATGATGCCGACAATGTTGAACAAGTCTACGAAGAAATTGAAATAAGAGGTACTATTGGGATGATCACGGTTTTGCATGTCTAGGACTGATTTATTGTGTGATATGGCCTATTTTATTTGTCTAATCTGGTGAATTTTTTTCCTCAATGGTTACATTTATTCTGTGAATAATTTATATTTACTAGCAATCATAATCTTCTTCTCCTTTGTGATACACTTGTTTTTTAACCCGTTGATTAGTTGAGATTTGACATTCCAAAAGTCTATTCCACCTATTGTTCATGATTTGGAATTATGCATGCCACAATTCATCAAAATCTAAGTAAAGGGTAGTTTGAGGTCTCCTTTCTATTTTCCAATGATAATATATGATTTATAGTCAATAAAATAGACTGTAATTATTGGATTCTATAATTAGATGTTCAAGGCAATGTGCATAAAAAACGAGGCTCCCGTGCGAAAGATGTGTGGACTCTACCAAAAGGCTCAAAGGTTGTGATCCAATGCAATAATATGGAACAACCAATAAAAAAAGGTGGTGGAATTTTGGGTAGTTGGCTTGGTATTGTTGCTAGAAAAAAGGAGTATTGTTCGATTGAATGGACAGATTGGAGAAAAATGCCTCGTCAGGATAAAGAAAATATATGGAAGCTGACTAAGGTACCTTAGACGTTGATTTCATTTTCGTTAGTATGGTTAAGAAAATTTAGTTAGTGTATCTTATATATTACATTAAAATTAAAGTGAGTTTATTATTTGATATAGACGTACTTCGACATTCCTGATAATGCAAAAATGAAAGGGTGGGTCTTGAAATCAACTAACAAGAAGTGGAAGAACCATAAGTTTGAATTGAAAGGTAAGCACTATCAGCCTAACAGAAAGACGATGGAAGAGACTATGGGATCAGTTCCACAAGGAGAGTCATCATTGCAATGGAAGAAACTTGTAGAGTATTGGTATTCAAATAAGTCAAAGGTAGGACGTAATCAATATGTGATTCATATAATACAATACAATTATTGTGTCAATTTGCTTTTTTGATATATATAAGTTCTTTCCAGGACCTCTCTATTAAGGGTAAAACAGCAAGGACGTACCACAAGACACCTCATACTACTGGTTCAAAGAGCTTCGCTCGGTCTAGAGAAGAATATGTGTGTTGAAAATTAATTTTTTATTATTATTTTTATATTAATTTAGTCAATTGAACATGTTACTTATAATTTAATGTTGGTGCAACAATTGTTTTCTTTTTAGATTAGATTTATGTTGCTATTTTATCTAACTTAAAATAATATCACATCAGATAGAGAAAAATGGAAAGGAGCCTGGACGCTTGGAGTTCTATGGAATCACACATCAGAAGAAAGATGGAACTTTCGTTAATCAAGAAGCTGGAAAGATTATGGTAACCTTCCCAATGACATCATTTGTGCTTAAGTGTAACTAGTTTATTCCGTATGTGATTTATGCTATTGGATTTCTCAATTTGTAGTTTCTTTAATAGATTCATAATTTTTGGATGGTTATAAGTATGACCGGTGTGTCAATATAATCTATCCCAAAAGTTACTATTATTTTTAATTAATGTCGAACATGTTGGTCCTATTAATTTAGCTCTATCTCTGTGGTTAGATCTCCTACTTGGATTCATGATTGCCTTGTTTCTGCTTAATGAATTGCTTATTACCTTCTTTAGACTGAATTAGCTATTCCATCAGTTATACTGGCTATCTTTTATTGTATATAGCTAAGGGGTATGTGTGCGTGTCTATATGCTGAAACAGATAATAGAGTTTTCAATTACCTTTTCTATATTGTCCCTTCGGGGATATCCAATAAAATTCCTTTGTGTATATTCATAGAATATTAATTTCATTTGTCCGCTTCCTATTTTAATAGGAGACAGGTATCAATATGGTTACTGAACGTAGTGAAGCGTTAGAATCTCCTGAAAAAAATGTTATTGAAGATGAAGTGTTTGGTGAACTCTTTGGGGAAGATCAATATGGGAGGGTTCGAGGATTTGGGCTAGGAGTTACACCAACACAACTGCTTAACCAAAATCATCGGCCAAGAGAAATAAGATGTAGTGAAATTGAAAGTGTGCAAAAAGAAATTGTTGATATGCAAGCACATCATGAAACGGAGATAGCAAACTTGAAGTCGGAGTATGAAGGTCAAATAGCTCAATTGAAAGAGGAGTATGAGGAAAAGATGGAGAACATGAAATTCGATTATGAGAGGAAGATGAGTGAATTCCAAATAGGCATGGATAACTTTCGAAAGGATCTCTTTGAATTTAAGAGAAATTTTTCTGAGGTTTGTACATAGTCAAGTATATATACATACTTTTCATATTATTATATTACTTTTTTACATAATAAATGGAAATTTTATGATGGACTCATTTCATAGTTTCCTTGTTTTCTTTTACAGAATATGCCATATATGACAAATTTCTCAGAATTTGGAATCACTCAAGGAATGTGAAATTTCAGGATGCTCCAATCAATTGTAAGTAAATTATATATTGTGCCAATATAAAATTAACCTTTTAAATATTTGTTTGATTCTTCATTTATTCTATTTTATGCTTTTGACTATGTTATATTAATTTTTTTGGTGACGTATTTGTTTTTGCTTGGAATTATTACTTTTGATTCTTATTGGTTTCATTTAGATGTAATTGAGTTATGTATATATCTTGGCCAGATAAAGGTTTTATATTTGAAATTTGATTAATTCTTTCCACTTTGTACGTAGTTGAGTTTGTGACTTATGGCTTAAATGTCTTCCACATTAGAGTGTAGCAGCATAACTTTATCATTCCCAGCAACTTGCATGTGTTAAATTTCAGTTTTAAGTTAAGCATGTGTGTTAGTCTCACCTGTTGCATTTGATGACTATCATAAGGCTTCATTTTGTTGTTATGGAGTATAGTCAAGATAAACTGCACATTGTAAGCTACATTGTGATAATGATGTATAATTCCCTCCATATTGTAAGCTACATTGTGATAATGATGTATAATTCCCGTACTAATAAAGAGATGTATGCTAAAGTAGAGGATATAAGTTCTTCATTAATTAACTAATTTTTCAACATAACATACAAAATTGACATGCTCTTATTTTGTTTCTTAATATTAAAAAAAGTTTAGTTTTAATGGATTTATTCTGAAATCTCACCGAATTATATAATGTGCATGTTTGTTGGTCGTCGTGTCTAACTTTCACTTTCACTTAATTATTATAGATGCTAATTACTTCTTGTTGAATTGAAACAGGAAACTCGTTGATCGACTTACGAAATGATAATGGAAGCATATGATGTATCACATCTACCGTGCATCCTTGTGTTGAAGACTTTCTTTTTCATTTTAGTTAGTGCTTTGTATATGATAGTCTAGTATGAACTTACCTAATTGTTTTTAGATTAACTCTTTAATTTGTAACCAGATTTCTATTATAATACGTTTATTGTTGATTAATTTAAGCTTTATATATTAGTTTTTACATTAATTTTGTATTTTCTGAACAAAAGTTTTAGCACCCAAAACGTAAATACTGATAAATTTGTTATTAATTTCATGACACTTATTTGTGTCACAATGGATAAAAAAAAGTGTCATTAATTTTAGGACGCTTAGTCATGACACAATAGACAAAAAAAAAATGTCATTAATTTGGTGACGCTAATTAATTAATATGTCATTAATATCTAGACGCTTATTTGTGACACAATAGATTAAAAAAACGTCATTAAAGATGCCTATTAATAAATGTGGATTTTAGTAATTATGACACTAATTTGTGTCACCATAATAATATTCATGACACTTACCATAAAAGCGTCGCTAGATAAAATTTACCGACGCATCATTTTGTGTCATAAATATTTTCGTGACGGTAAATTTAGTGACATAATTTATGACACTTTTAGAAGCGTCGGTACTTATTTTATGACACTTATTAGCGTCCCTAAGCAAAATAAATAGTGTCACTAGGCGACCTTTTTGTTGTAGTGAGAACAAGTGACGATTATGACTACCTTAATTTTTTTAGCGTACAACATAATTATAGTTATATAGGTAGCTTTCGCTCCCCTCAAATTACAAGAAAGTTGGTAGGCATCCCTAAATAACAAATTTGGTCCCCTAATCGAAAATCTTGGCTCCGTGCGGCATTACATGCTACGCTATACGTAGACGAAGTGTTTTGGCATTGTGAGAGAAGCAGCGGTGTCTAAATCAAACGGAGTCGTTTTAGAAAGAACAAAAAGACGGGGTTTGGGATGGAGATGCGAGCAAAACCTTCCAAATTGGGATTATGGGAAGAGTGTGGTATTAGGAAGGAGCCGACACAAGTGTCAGTAGGAGTAGTCAAATCAAACAACTAAACTGATTACGCAACATCACTTTGAACTTACATCACTTTCTACTACTACTTCCAATCTCTACTGATAAGATTTTTCATCAAATAACTCACTGTCATTTCGTATCAGCTTTCCCTTTGTCTCCATTTTCTCTTAACTGCATTTCCAATACTGGAATATGCAGCGCTCTATATTTTTGGCACTTTCAAATTTTCGGTAAATATATATATTTCTCTTTCCTTCTTTTGTGTTGGTTCATATTGTGCAACCAAACTCCCACGCCAGGTACCAAATAATAGATGTGTTACTTTGGGTGGTCCGATCCGATCGGACACAATTCATCGGATTAGCACTATATATCATAATTGAAAATTGGTTCCAAATTTTATCCGGCCTAATATTATTGAGTTCATCCTAATATATCCTTGTAAATATGCTAAAATTTTTGTGTGAATTCGTGGCTCATTGGGATCTTAACCCACCATGCAGGCCTGTTGAGTCCAATGATATTTTGGCTTACATTCCTATAACCTAGCTCATTTAAAATATCGTACTTGGCCCATTTTGCAAGCTCTAGAGACGAGGATAGTCATGAGTTTATAAGTGTGGACATTTCCATTTATGCAAGATCTTTTAGGTAGTTTTGCGTTTCCCTAATTTAATCATGCTTATGATATAGGCTTTACCAAGTGAAGTATTTGTGAGAAATTACTTCCGCTACAATAATTATTTAGAAGTTAAAAGCTACAGGCACATGCTCCTTCTAACTTTTTTGAGGATCTTAAATTAAGAGATGGAAAATGCTTATTTATTAAATACTTTTTTTTTTTTTAAATTTTGTCCAAAATCACTTTATTCCCACATTTTGATTAGTGTGTGAAATGTGTATGTTGTGTTGTATGTGTGAAATGTGTGTAGAGTGTGCGAAAAAAAGTGTGTGCAATGTGTGTAGTATGTGAAATGGGAATAGTGTGTGTGAAATTTTTGTGTAACTTATAAGATCTTAAAAAAAAAATGGACTAGAGATACTTATTTTTTGTCGAGCTTATAAGTTCTAAGGGCTTATTTTTGCATTTTATAAGTTATCTAATATCTTATTTTGCCAAACACATTTCAAGAGCTTATAACTCAAACATCTTATAAGATGTTTTGAGAAGGTTATAAGCTTAATTAATCAGCCTCTATTGATGAAGCTCGAGGACTCCAATATTGCATGGTGACCGAAAAAATATCATTCTTAAGTTGAGAATAGGATTTGGATAGAAATGGAAACACATTTTAAGTTATTATGATAACTAAAATTTCTCGTCCATCGAATCATCGATGCAATATTTTTATTTGTAAGAAAATTTAAAATTAAATAATTAAATAAAATAGTTGAATAACTTAGTTTTAGTTTTTGTTAAATAAAGTATATTAAATTATCAAATACAATAAAAAATTCTAATGTACTTTTATTTGCAACTCATATCCAATATAAATAGTTCAATCTACAATATATTTTAAAATCTAAGTACAATAATAAATCAACAAACAATTATTTATTTTAAATTTAATATATTATCAAAACATTTAATAGCAGTATTATATTAAATATTAAGAAAGATGATTGATTTTTAACTACTGCAAATAAAAAATAAAATAAAAAACCTATTAGTGCATTTAGGAGGTCAGAAAAATCATAACATTTGAGAAAAAGAGATATATATCTCTAAATTTTCTCAGTTTCAGTTCTTTTTCTATGCAATTACTTCGCGCATATGTTCCTCCACAATTACTTTTTTTTCCTTAATAGACAAAAAAAAAAAATATTACCTCTAATCAAGCCTTAATAGACAAAAATAAATTATTACCTCTAATCAAGAAATTGAAAAATTGATGGTTTTTATTAAACAATTGCAATATTACAGGAAGATAAATATATTGATTCCTACAAAAAATAAAAGTAAGGTATTAAAAGATAAATATAATTAACTAATATTTGAAATAAGATTAATTAATAAGCATTTTAAATATATATATATATATATATATATATATATATATATATATATATATATTTCAAAAAAATTATTTAAATTTTATTTGCATTTCAAATCCTATACAAATAATCCAACTCATATTATGTACACAAATCTATCCGAAACAATCGACAAACAATTACATTTTCTTATTGTTCCTTAATTTAAAATAGGCAATGCACATGCCGAAAGATCATGAAAAAAAATTAATTTTCTATATTTTATATGTATTTTAATTTTTTTAATAAATAAGTCATCATAAGTTGTCACCTATTAATTTTTTATATAGCAACTTGCCAAAAAAAAAAAAAAATGTCACTAATTTTATCAAGATTTACCATATATATTACAAATCTTTACCATATACATAATTTAAATCTACCAATTTTAGAAGGTAAAATGAGCAGGAAAATACATCTGGGTTTCTTTAATAGAGGGTTCTTTTTAGAGTGGGTGTTGGATACACCCAACACACAATAAGCATATTGTACACCTTAAACCCTAAAATTCTAGAAAACCCTAAAAACCCTAAAAGAAATCTAGAACCCTAAAAAATCCTAAAATCCCCTAAAAACCCCAAGTGTACGATAGTGCTGTTTTGCATTGCGTGCACTCAAATTTTTATGTTCTTTATTTTATATAATAAGATAATTGAATTCACTAATTTCGCTTTTTGACCGTATAACAGTGGCAGAAAAATGCTAGTACATTAACATTATCTTTATCTTTATTTTATATGTTTAGTAATTGGTATATATAAAATTAGATATGTATAAAGATAGTATACCCTAAAAACTTTGAGAGTTATAAGCTATATTTCAATATGAATGCCCTGCATTTGTAATTTTATCTATCGATAATTATATGTAGTTATATAAAAAGTTTGTTTTTGATGTTGTTATCATATTGTATTGTATTACCGAAAATACTTAGTCTATATACCCCACCTTTTCAACTAGGATTTTTTTATATAAATCAGTACACCTCCTTTTTTTAGTTGTCATTCTAGTTTATTTATTTTGTTTGTAAATAATTGTCATTCTAAATTTTTTACCATCTTTTTGCTACTACTAACCCTATAATTATGGAAAGTTTTAATAATATATAGAAATTATTAAAAAAATTAAGGGATTTAAAGAAATTACTTGAGAGTTAATTTGTCAACTCTTTAAATTTCTTAATTTTCTTATCCAAAGTTAGAATAACAACTAAAGAAAACGAAGGTAGTACATTATTAGCACCTAAACATGGTCTAATAATACACGGCCCATGTATCCATGAATATAGTTAGGGCAAATTCCAACTCGGAACCCCAGATTTTTAAGAGACATTGATAAAAAAAGCAGCAATGTCTATAAAGTGTTAACTATAACCAGCTGGGAATATCAGACTTCCCTAAAAAAGCAAAAAGAGAATCAAGACTTAAAGTAAACAAACAGTTGAGTTGTAGAAAAAGACATGTGTTTAATCTATGACCAACAACTAAAGCTAAATTAACAACACTAGACATATGAAAAATCTTTTGTGACTATCTATACAACTAACAGTAATTCGAGTAGGCTAATTTTGTTAAAACCCCGACACATCCTTGCAAAGTCACGAATTCGAATCCTCTCAAACGTTTGTACGTGTTGGACACCTTACTTTTGATGCCACCTTAGTAATTTTCGGTGGAAGTACAAAATATACCCAATGTTAATTTTAATGTGTCTTTTGTTAAAAAGATAATCGTTTCTATATAATTATTTTTAATTACATAAATAGTAATTTGTTTTAGTTATACAAAGAAATACTCTTCTTTCTCGACGATGGAGTATGTGATTTTTGCGATTGGTGAACTTAGTTTGTTAAAAACAAACAAGTCTATATATACTCAAAGTCTCAAACGATCAAAATGCAACCTTTCCAATTATATATTTTTCAAAATGTTACTGCTAAAGATTTTCAAGAAGTGCTTAATAATTAGATAAAGCTGTCTTCGTTGTACCGGAGGAATGATCATAGGAATTATTAGAAAATCATATGAATTATAGTTCTTTTCCACAGTGAAATTTCTATTAAACATAATTAATATTTTTTTGTTCCACAAAATGAGCCTTGTTTTAATAAGAAATTATAGTCCCAAAATAAGAATCATGTTTCGAGAGTTATTGTCTCTTTTTCTTATTCGAAGTAAAAAACTAAAATTTCTTATTTCACGAATTATACTTATATGATTAAATACGTCAAATTGATCAAAAATGAAAAATTGTATTTTTTCAAACACCACTCTTATAGGATGGAGGGAGGAAAAAACATTTCTGTAGTCATTTATGTTTTGGCCTAGTTACATCTTTTGGGGTCTCTATTTGCTGTTGTGTAGTTTCAGCCCTTAAACAATAAAATTTATCGCGATTTCAGAACTTTTATCATCGGAATTTCTTGGCTTCGCCGAAGATGTGCACATGCAGCTCACATATTTAGACAGTTCAAACTACAGAAGTCTTGAAATCATGATAAATTTTATTGTTAGAGGACTTACAAAAAGAGAGTCCAAAAAATACAACCAAGCCAAACATAAATGACTGCCAAAATGTTTTTCCCTGGTTGGAGGGAGTATTTGACTAATTAGGAAATAAATAGAAACAAATAAAGTTAGATAACTCAAGCGGCAGAGCATTCACTACCAAGATCATTGGTCCTAAGTTCGAGTCACCTTGAAAAATACGAGAGTCGAATCCTCAACATCGAGTTTTTTCTTTGTTCTTAGATTAGGTGAAAAAAAAAAAAAAAAATAGAATCTTAACGTCTCCTCTTCCATAAATCCCTTATACAAGGTTACCAAACTACAATAATCAAATGATACACATCATTATAATCTTAATTTAGAAATTTTAGGACAAAGCTAACATACTAACTAACCACCCAAAAATAAAGAGAAATTATACAATTGTATTACCATATACATACATATATGATTACAAGGTTCAAACAAACAGAAGTACTTACTACACAAGACGAAAATCGAGCCACCATAAATTCTCATGCTGATCGTAACTGCTTTTATCGCGATATTTTAAACTTACTACCAAGCTAACCGATCTTCAACCTCTTACGCATTCCCCCTTTCAACTACACAAGCCGAAAATCGAGCCACCATTTATTCTCCTGCCGACTGTAACTACTTTTATCGCGATTTTAAACTTACAATCTTCCACAGGAATCCCCAATGAAGTACCTAAGGCAGCTTATATCACTTAAATGATCGCCTGAAGTATTATTTCGCGTCGAATTCCCATGATCAACAACCGCTGCAAATTCTTGACAGTCATAAACCGAATTCTCCTTTCTTTTCTTGTTGCATTTCAGGATATAATCATTCACAGTATCCCATTTTTGTTTGCACATCAAACCGCTCCTGATTTGGCCGTAACAAGTCATTTTCGACGCGATTTCATCCCACAGCGCTTCTTCTGTAATCCCATCTTGCCGGAATTTTGATTCAGTTTCAGCTCTCAGTTGAATCAGCCTTGTGACGTCACTTTCCGGCCACATACTACTTTCTCTCTCATCAACCCCATTCTCTCTCCTGAGTTCTTTTCCTGACAATTTCTGGAAGGCATCCATTAACGCGAAATCCCTAGCTTCAATCCAAGCTCTCTCACTAGCCCACAGCTTATGCTCTCTTTCAATCCTTTCTGCATCTTGCTTCCTCCATTGCTCCTCTCTCAGTATCCTCTCTCTCTCCTTTTCCTCGATAATCGACATCATTTTCTGCATCCAGGCCTCCTGCTTTTCCATCAGCCTCTCCATCTGTTCATCAATGGAGTCCCTAATCTTAGCCTTAATCTCACTCCTTCTCTTCTTTCCACCGTCTCCGGCGTTTGAATCACTGCAGTAATTATCAGATGAAGTCGCGTCGTAGCCAGACGAATTCGGGCTGGTGTCCGAGAGCTTCGGGTAGGGATTGTTGTAGAGAAAACTGGCGCCATTGAAACGAGTTTCTGACGCTGAAGAGGAGTTGGTACTAGGTTCACCATAGAGGGCTTCGAGTTGTCGGAAAAACCTGTAGTGTTTACCATCTTGCCGCCCAGATTTGCCATCTTTCGTCTTTTTGTAATATTTGTACAGATTCTCGAACTTTTCTCTGCACTTTTTGCCGCTTCGTTGGTATCCATACTCCTCAGACATTATCCTGCAACGAACAAGAAAAGTAGTTTCTTTTTAGAAAAAAAAATACAATTTTGGAGTGGAAAACTTCTACAGAACTGGCTAAAGTGCTCGACGGAATGATCCAACAAAAGTAAATTGACATCAATGGCTAATTTTCAAAGTGAATTGACATCAATGATTAATTTTTATTTGATCTTCGTTCACTTTTTAGATGAATGTTTAGATCAGCGGTATCCAACTGGTAACATAGAATTTCTCCTAGAAAACCCTAATTTTTTTTTTGAAGTGATGGAAATCTTCATATGATAATGATATTTGCTAAGAATGGGCACATTCATGCGGTTCTTTTCCGGAAGTCAGAAGATGACTATTCAAGAAAATGAAAATTTACAGATGTGATTGTGAGGTTACAGTATCGAAATCTGAAACGAAGATGAACAGTCATAATTGTGGATTCTCAAACTGCACTTCAGATTACGTTACTGTCTCTTTCATAAACGAAGAACAATTTCTTTTCTTTTGCCACTGGTAAAAGCTGAAACCAAGTCCTAGATGTTAAGAATTATGCAAATGGACTAGAAAAAGCAGGAAATTAATTTCAAAACAACTAAAAAAGCTTTCGAGTTCATGAATTGAATTGAAAGTAGTTAAATTTTGAAACCTAGAAATTAGGTTATTACCTTGAGAGTTGATCCCATATAGGGCCTTTCTGATTGGCCTCCTTAAACTTAGTATCAAGTCTTGATCTGATCTCAAGAAGAGTTAGAGTTTCTTGCCTCGGCCACCTTGCCGTACAACCCTCTCCTCCTCCGCCGCCGCCGCCAATCAATCCACCACTTAAACCACCGCCAGCTGCAGAACCACCATCACCAGTATTATTCGCGGTCGGCGGCGTTATTACAGAAGAATTATCTGAGCGAAACATGAGCATATCGTAGGGCGAACCCCGGTGGGAAGATAGCAACTCCGGCGGCTGAGATATTGTCGGGAAGAATGGCTTGCCGTTGATGTACTGCCTTAGATCTGCCATCCCGTATTCATCTTCCATTTTCACACAACAGTAGAGAGAGGAGAGAGAAAGAGAGCGAAAGACCCGGATCGTGTTGTTCTTAGATGAAAAGGTTTTGAATTTTTGTTTATGTAGAGGCTCTGTTCCAACAGTCCGGTCTACCTCCAATATACCTAGGCGCTAGATGGTCCTTGACCGTTTATATTTCTTTCCGACTTTTAACACCACTTAGACCTGACTTCTAAGTCTTAATTAAACGTTAAATCTTAGTCTGTCGTAACCAGCGTCTAGCGTCTTTTATAACATTGGATATTAATGAACCCGTCTCTCTCTAGATAGGGTTTGGGAAATGTACAGTATTGAGGAGGTACAAAATACATACAAGTGGAGTGAAATGGTTTCCTATTAAGTAGAGTTACACTAATAAAGGGTAGACAAATTTCGAAAGGTGAGATAGTGCACATCCAATCTTGCTTGGGTACTGATACTCTCTCTCTCTACTCAACAGTTGTTAACAGTAGTTACTCACACTCCTCATTAGAGAAGCTTTCTCCCTCACACACTGACACACAGTGAGAGCGAGCTTGTGACCAGGAGTCTGTACCCTACAAGATCAATTCACACATACACAGATAACTATGTCTATATATATATGTTGTCTCTACTTGAAAGTGTGTATATTAATGGTGTTGTCTCTTCTAAAACGCACTGATTCTGCTCTGTGGACAGATATTTTGGCATCACTGAAGTAACAATCATGTTTCTTAACCTCTCAATTCAATAGATTAAATATGCCTCTGAGTATTCTTTTTGTTTCCCACTGCTAATTATAAAACTGTAATTCACTATTACTATTTATAACTTTACTAAATCTTCGCATAAAACGGAGTTTTAATAGGGGCTCGAGGGTGCCATTTACTTTAAGTAAAAACTCCTCTTTAGTACCCCAATAAGGCTTTTTTTTTTTACACTTAATCTCTAATCCCTGTTGAAGAATTGGTTAATTCGCAGCCCAAACGCCCACTGTGCTCAGACAAATGGCCTAATTTCTATGATGGGCGACCTCTCTAACATAATAGGAGGCGGCCCAAATTTATCACTGATATGGTATATGCATGTTTATTGTGGGTTTACTTAAATGGTAAAAATTATTGGCCGTCTTCGTTTTGAGATTAACTCAATCCATTGAGAATTAGATCAATGTTGTCGTATTTGGTTATAGGTTGCTGACAATATATTGTCCCTAATAAAACATCACCCAATAATCATTTTACTAATTTTTACACACATTATCAATCAAACACAATTCTCAACACTACTTTAATTAATAACCAATCATTTCCTAACTAACTCTTACACATATCTCATCAGCTTTCTCAACTTTTATAATAGAATTAATTAAAAAAAAAATCATAACCTTTGATCCAATTTTTAATTACAATATGTCCATTAAAACTTAGCAACACTAATCATCAGCTTTGAAGTTTCTTCAATTACAATATCAACTATATTTTTTAATATCTTTGATGTTTCTTCAATTACAACATCAACTATATTTTTTAACATCTGATTGTGTTGTCACCACTATCTTTAGATTTTTCCTTGACGCGACCATTATTTACATTCCATCAATTTTAAAATTCGTCACTTCCACTACGGTTAATTGAGAGTGAAAAATGTGACATAATAACTTCAATCACCGATTCAATACAGTCATAGCAATGAATGACAAAATAAGTTACAGATGTAGGACACACCCGTCACGACTTATCTAATGGTAGTGATAGTAACACAATTAGATGTCAAAAAATTTGGTCAATATTGTAATTGTAAAAATATCGAAGTTGATGATTAATATTGCTAAGTTTTAAAGGTCATATTACAATTAAAAATTGGACAAAGTTCGTAATTGTTTGGTAATTAACCCTTTATGATATAAACAATCTCCAATTAATCATTTCCGAACTATCTCTTACATACATCATATAACATTTTTTACCTTTTATAATATAAACAAATCTCAACTCAATCTCCAACCAACAAAACCAAATGCTCATTTATTTAACTCAACCTCTTTTTCCATTTATTTCCCCCATCCTACAATACCCCAGTCGCCCTCAGCCAAAAGCAAACACAGACATTAAGTTGCATGTACTATAGACATTTCTATTTAGTTTATTTATGTTGTGAAGATATGATACGTTTGCTTATTTGTAGTACTTACGTATTCTTGAGGTTGAAATGAAAAAAAAGAAACAAACAAGAGAAGAGGTGAAATGAGAAAAAATGGAGGAAAAATAATTTTGCTCGATCGAGCGATTTCTTCTTTGTTGAGAATGGTTAGCTACATGGTCGACCAAAGATCGGGCTAGTAGCTGACAGGCTCCATAGAGTGCATAAATGGAGAGTTAGGCCACTCGATCGTATGCGAGCACATTAGCAGTATAGTTTTAACACCGCTCGACCGAGCACGATGATGACAATTTACATCTGTGTACACGTTTAGTGATATTTTTACCCTGTATTGAACAAGAATTTGCTCCAACTATTTTTTCAAATAATTCTTATATTATCTATTGCTTTTTTCTAATCATTTTTTTTTTCCTTTTTGAAGGCTTTTTTTCTAAACAATCATCGGCAGATTTCCATCTTTCATTGTATTTTCTATGCAATAATTAATCAATACTTATTTTATGTTGATATGAGTATATACAAATTAGGATTACGTACGTAGCTTAGAGATTTTTTAAATTGGACTGGAATATGGACCAAACAAGTTTTGAACCAAACAAATTCATATAAGTTTAATCACACATACATAATTGAGATTATTAATTAAACATGGATCTTAAAACTACAAGATCTCTCTCTCTCTCTCTCCCTCCGACCTTTCTTTTAGAACATAACACTCATGTGCCTTTGTTTTTTATAGGTGGAGAGATGAAAAAAATTCTTTACAGGGATATGATTGTAAAGCAATTAGGATTGGTATCCATTCAAAGTATATCAACGTGAAAATATCTTATCAGATATATCCTAACCAAATCTTATCTGAAAGATCATTTATTTAAACCATAAAGACATTTAAAATATCTTAATAACTTAGATGACATGTGGGCCTTAATAAATCTTACAAAATCACTTTTGGTCCCGTAGCTATTTGCTTTTACGATTTTAAACCCATGATTATCCATTTTTTCAATTTAGTCCCATATAAGGTCATTTTTTGCCGGAAAATATTAAATTCGTGGGTAATGGTCATGTGCCACGTGACCATTTAATTTGAGGCGAACCGGCAAGTATAATTGGGATGACAAAGCCTGTTGTTGACGTGGAAACAATTTTAATTGCAGAATAAATTTAAAGCAAAAAACCAAATGAAAATAGAAATTCCACATATACATAAAACATTTGGGTGAACTAAATTAAAATCTATTCTCCTTAGTTGTTCACAATTTGCAGAAGGGATCCCAACTATACTCTAAATTCTTGCACTGTAGAACACTCAAGGAAGGGATGTCACAGTTAAGTGAAGACTCCATCCCGTCGGTGAGGTGCCATTGTTTTATTTTTACATCAATAATAACCTTATGGAAGGACGAAACTTGTTCGGCAACACCGCATTGCGGGTAGATTTGTGGGCAAGTGTCGGAAGGTAATGCCGTGTCGGGAGAACACTATCGGGAGCATGTGTGTTGATGACACATTATCTAAGCCAAGGTTTGCGATGTTGCCCGTCTCGGACGACGTACTTACGAGGGGCTTAGGTACAACACCTAGGATACTCCGAGTGAGTGATGAGCACGAGAAATTGGGCTGTGGGCGTGCGAGTGACCCTCAGCGTCGAGGAGAAGCACGAGAGCTTCGATGCCATCACGAGTGGGCCGAGAGGACCTGCGATGGTCGGCGGTGCGTAGCTAGTGTGCTAGCTAGTTGTGAACAAAGGCCGAGACACGCAAGGCGTGCTACCCGGCAGCCCTCGGCGAAGGTGATCATTGAGGAAAGGCGAATGCCGAGGCAAGGCGCGCCGCAGGGATGCGTTCCAATGGTTATGCTAGTGTGCACGATGTGCGACAACCGATGAAGGTAGAAGGCCGGACGAAGGCTACGGGAGTCTTTGTGACCGCAAGAGAAATGTTCTGCTACATAAAAATACGATAGCCCGAATAACGAAAGGGCTGCGTCCGTGACACCCGAGAAAATCAGGATAAAACATAAGATAGTTATCCCTACATCCAACCCCAGATAATCTATCCTCATCCCTAGATAAACACTTTTCATTACTTTTCATTATTTCAACTAGTATAAAATTTTATTTTTTACGTCCGTTATTTAATCAGTACTTTGCGTGATTATCCGTTACCAATCCGACGCCAATATTAACCCTTTAATTTACTCCATTGAAAGATTTATATAGTTTTACAAAATATATAAACTATTTTATGTCATTGACTTGTAGGTTAGATTCAAGCTTCTTCAATTGAATGACTCCCAGCAACGAAGGCTTCTTTCAAATTTCCGTCTCCTAAAGAAGAATAACACTCTGACTTCGAAAATAAAGACGTGGGTTGAAATCCTCCTTTTATTTTTATCTTTAATAATTAGTTAATTACAAATATACCCCCTTAATCCTAATTGACATGTACTAAGGTAACCATAAGAAATAGATAAAAGATATCATTATTAAGACTTTATTTGGAGAAATAAACACAGAATTAATTCTCCAGCTTATCTCTATCCCACCAAATTATCCAAATACAAAGGATAAATGTGTTATCCTTATACCCCGAAGTAAACGGGGCCTGAATGTAAAATGTAGAAAAGTAAGTGTGTAATGTAATTTTTGCACTTTTGGTTAATAATCGGTGCTATGCTTGTGGTATTTGATTTGAGTGAATGTAATTTCGATTATGTTTCATATTAATTGCAATGTTAGCAAAATAACAAAATTCTATCATGACTAAGCTCAACAATTAACTTTTATGCACAATTATTAACAAGAAGTATACATTTCATTGACACAAAAAAAAAAAAAAAAAAAAAAGTTAAGTTGGTACATTGAGTGTAACCTAAAAGTGCAACTTGCACTGATTCAACAAAAAACTGCACACTTGCACTACATCAAAATAAAGGTTATATAAGTGTGCACATTTGCACTAAGAAAAAAGGACTAAACTACACAATTTTCCTACAAAGTGCACATGTGCATTCATAAACAATCCGACCTAACAATATGTACATTTACCATGTGAAAAGAACATCTTAATTCAATAGACAAAAACCTAGATATGTGCACCAACACAAAAACAACCGAGAAATTCCCTATCAATGACACAAATAGGTTTCCTTCCCCTTCCCTTTATCGTTATTCGCAATGGCCTTTTTTGACAGATCAAGGAACTTCTTCCCACCTTCTCTTACTATGCTCTTTTCTAGGATTCCTTCTAAATTTCCCATGGAGAGACATAAGAGAAATTAGACAGTGCAACCCTCACTACAACAAAAAATAGCTATTGAGACACTAAAAAGTGCCACACTTAGTTTTTCGAGACACTTAAGATAAGTGTCTCGTATATAGGAGTCCTAAATGAATTAGTGTCCTAATAGGTGTCTTGTTGGGACACCTACATGTGCCTTTAGAGTGATTTAACAAAGACACATAAAAGTGTCCCTAAAAGTGTTCCTAAAAATTAGAACAATTTATTTGGGGACACTTATAATGTGTCTTTCAAAATGGATTAACAAGACACGATTAAGTGTCCCAAGATCACTTGTAAATATGTCCTATAAAAACCCAAATTTAAAATCTTATAAACAATATCAAATCAAAATTCAACTTATATCTCACTAGTACAACCACTATGCTGGTTTAAATCATCGCTTGAACCAGAATTCGAGGAAATGAAAGGATATGTTTATGGGATAAAATCACATCTTCACTATTATTATTATGATGACTAAAAAAAACATGGAAATATTTTCTCGAAATACAGTAAACTCAACAAGATTACATCCAACAATATTACTAGGCTCTCTACACCCGGTACTTGCGAACACGTCAAAAAGGAATCTTGTCGACCACAACCAGCAAGTCCGCGGCTTTACAGAAACAAAGCCGGTCCTGGCTTAGAAATATATCATGTTCTCATAATCAACATTGGAAGAATTTCCAAAAATACTGTAAATAACACTTAGTCATCGACCAAGTTCTGAAACGCACACCTCATTAGCATTGATATTAGAAAAAGCGTCTGCACAAAAATGGTTTTATCAGTTTCGAGATGCAATATTTGGGAAAGTGTGTGATAAGATTTGCAGAATTAGTAATAGCTCAATAGCAAAGTGGATTCTCAAAGCAAGTGTGTGAAATCAAATCTCCTTCAGAATTAAGCAATTGCTTTTGGAAGGATAAATTCATCAACAACTTCTTCAATAATTTGACAATGAAAGCAAACTTATAGTGTTAAGGTGAGAAAATCCAGAATTTTTTCATAAATTTAATGAAGTATAATCATCAAGGATATGTTTTAAGGTTATATCAATGTTCTTCAAACATAAAAGATGCCTCTGAGTCTACAAACACAAAACTACAGCATGCTCCCTTTTTCGATAGATGAATCTCTGAATTTACTTAGTCATCAAATACACTAAGATCTATGGTGATAACATTTTAAAACCATATAGTAAACAAGAATACCTCTAGTAGCCCCTTAAGACGAATCATAATTCTATCAGCTTGTGGAACGACCAATGTACAAATGTACATCATTTTAATTAGAATTCAGTTTTTTATACGAATATACAACAATACTAGTTGAAGAGGTTGAGAATCAAAGGCAGCCGGACCGAGTTAGGGTCTTAAAGATTTTAATGCCAGTCGAATCGCCTTTCACGAATACTGTAAAAAACACACATATTATGTGAAATGAGGACAAACTCAAGAAGCAGGAAAACTGAATCATTAGTAGAAAAGTTGGTTTATGCTAGTATATGGCAAAAGATCAAGATATTTTTTTCAAGATACTAAGAGCACACAACCACCTCATCCACATTGCATCTCAATAACACAACACCAAAAGATAGTTGCACATTCCCATAGTGATAGAGGATGAATACGATAAAGAAGAGATGATGTCAATTGTTACTTGCCTCACTAACTTCTCGTCTTACGTGGTTGAGTGTATCTACACTAGGATATATTGCTAGAGAAAAAACTCCATTTGCTGGTGCAAAACTCTTGAGAATTCATCATTTATGGCATAAGCAGGTGCATAAGGAGTAAAATATGATAACAATATCCTTCCTGGATCAAAGAAGTTAAATACCAGACCACGTTATTGAAGAAATTCAATTGAAGCAGAATCTCGCAAAATAATTTTCTGATATTCTCCTAACAAGTAAAACTAAATTAAGCTACAATCAATACCCTCAAATAAAAACTGTAACATAATTTACACTCAGGTATCGGAAATCAACGCATACGGCTTAAACCATAGATTGAACATCCGTTCAAATTTTTTCCATGCATGAGACTTACTTCCAAAGGTATCATTGAATTAAGAAACTACACAAAATTAAAGAGAGACAAGTCATTTGCAACTTTACCTCCCAACAAGAGACAATAAAGTCTAGAACAAACTAGAATCGCTCACATCAATCATTGAATTCCACCAACGCAACCTGTGCATAAAAGGACACAAATTTAAGAAGCTAATATAATAAACATTGTGAATTACAACTAAATTTTTTCTACATACCAAAGATAAAGGCCAAGCAACAGGCAGTCCAAGGGCGTCTCCAATTGTTCGTATGTGATCATAAGTTTTAAAGAGGCGCACATCTTTTCTCATTTGAGATTGAATGATCAACTCACACCATCCTGGTCCTAACTCCTCGCTGTTTACTCTTATAGAATTCATATTACTAACATACCCAATTGCAACAATCTCATTTATATCCTCCAAACTTTTTAGAACAACTGCAGAATGAACCTACATTTTACAATTAGTTTACGATTTAATAAATGAAATTATGCTTACTTAATACATACGAAAAATTACTTTAATACCTCAATCTTCTTTGATTGTGACGTCGATGTGGATGGCTGATTATTGTTCGAAAATGTTTGGCCATTGGCTATAGTTGCTGAGAGAGCTTCACATTTTTCTTTATACTCCATGGCAAGTCTATAACTTGCATCACGACTTGGTTATTTTTTTTCCCATATATATCTTCTAGGGCAACTCCTGTATTGTACATGCGCACATATCCATGCTTATCTGGTCCCATTACCTTTTCAAATGTGTCATCTGATTTGTGAATGTAGTCATCTTCACTCAAACTCGTTGGTTCTTGTTCTTCAGTTCCATTTGTTGCTATAACCAGTTTATGATATTATACAATATTAGGAACCATCATTGAATTAAATATTTGAAATGATAATTAATATTTAGTATTTACAGAAAACATAAATAAAGCTACTCACTATTACTTCAATTTTGACAACACTTGTACGTGGACCGTCTGCTCCATAGTAACATATTTTAAACAATTCATATCTTGTACTCCCTCCGTCCCGCCCTAATTTGCACACTTTCCTTTTTCGGTCGTCCCACTCTATTTTGCACACCCCTAAAATAGAAAGGAATCTTACAGTCTCCACCCTTAAAATCTCCACCCTCAATCTCCACCTTTAAAAAGTCAAAGATTCCACAAAATCTGTTTTTTCTTAATATACGCGCCGGAGCAGGTGTGCAAATTAAGCTGGGACGGAGGGAGTAGGATATATGCCAAACTTCTTCTTCTGGACATATATAAGACAATAAAGTATATAATTTTTTAAAATAACAAAAATGTATATGCACACATAAATTAAAAAAACTAAAAGAAAACTCACGAAGATTTCTTTTACAAGTGCATAACTTCTCTTCCCCATGCGATGACGCAATTCCAATTGAGCACGAGCCTCTTTCTTCTTTTCACTTGTTTTCTAAGCAATCAAAAAATTAATAAAGAAAACTAAACAAAGCATTACTCCAGCCTATATTAACTATTGTATATTTTATACCTTAGTTTTAGTAGACATTCAATATTCAATCAAAATCTTATACTGCTCATATTCCACCCTTTCAAGTATGTTTTTTAATTGTTGCTGAATAGGTAGCATAGGGTCAAACTTCATGTTCTTCACAATATTCTTCCAATTCTTCCACTTTTTTATTAATTAACTTCAAAATGTAACACTCATTTCCCAGCGGTAACTCAAATTTTGCCTAAACATTAAAAAAAAAAAAATCATAGTAAGACGTCATAATATATAGTAATCTAAAATAATAATTTACATGTAAGCTCACTTAAAAGAATGAAAACAATTATTATATAACATTGACGATCTTTAACATTTCTTCTTTATAAGAATAAGACATCAATCTCCAATCTTTGTAATGAAGGGGGCAAAATCTTCCGTTTCTAGCAATTGTGCCTAAAAAATGAGCTAAAGTACAAGCCCTTTCATCGTTTGGTTGGCCGAGGTTGTTGAATTTAACAGGTAAACGTTGATCAGTTAGTTGTCCCCAAACTTTAGCCATGCAAGTAGGTCTCCTTTTTCTTTTATTTCCAACTGCATAATGAGAAATAATAAGCTAAGCTCTTCTTCTATTATATTAGCATCAATGCATTAGAAAAATGAAACTATACCTTGTTTAGTTGAAACAAGTTCAATTGCAATATCAGCTGAATCATCATATGAATGTAGACGAGGCTCTCTTGAAGCTTTTGCAAACAAAAAATATGTATGAGAATAATAAAAGATACTCCTTCCGTCCCAGCTAACTTTGCATACTTTCCTTTTCGGTCCGTCCCACTTAACTTTGCACACCCTTAAAAAGGAAATCTCTCTCACAATCTCCACCCTCGAAATCTCCACCCTCAATCTTCACCTTTAAAAAAGTCAAAGATTCCCCAAAATCTGCTTTTTCTTAACACCCGTGTCAGGTCAACCATGCAAAATTAGCTGGGACGGAGGTAGTACTAAATAAAATAAATTATAATAAATTAGTGAAAGATACAACCTGGTTGGGGTTGGGGTTGGGGTTGGTGTCGGGGTTGTGGTTGGGGTTGGGGCTGGGATTGTGGCTGACTTGTACCACGAGTAGAATCAGACACCCAAGAAGGACGATTAGCTACTTTTGTTCTCTTGCGCTTGCTAGTTTGAGGGAGCATAATCTACAAGTAAATGTCAAACCATATCATACCACATGACCCTTAGGTGATCATAAGGAATGTTTGACATTAACATGTAAATAATTAAAAAAAAAAATCATATTAAGCTATGGACAGAAACCACTTACTGGACTAAATTCTCCCATGGATTGAGTGTATCACATCTTTAATGAAGATTATCCTATTAAAAGTACATAACATAATGCAAAACATTTATGATAAAGCCAAATTTATTCAATATTTTGTTTACAGTAAGGTAGGGAGTAGTAGGAATAAGGAAGTTGTGTTTTTACTGAGGTTAGTTTGTTTACTTTCACTCTGAGAAGATCACCCTGCATCGAAATAATACCAATAAAATTATAGATGTTAGTGCAAACCTAATAAAAAATGTGAGTAAACAGAGGTTGACATGGTTGATTCATTTATCAAATACAATCTGGAAGAATTAAAGTTGCACTGTTGACTTGAACTTTAGATTTCCACATGAAAAAAAAATATTAGTTACCTTGTAACAAGGCGGAGAACAGTAACAAGTGTTGCATCAAGGACATGTATATTGGGAAAACTGCTTTTGCATCTGAAGAAGTACAAAGTAAAATAGGTAACTATATTATCTATCTCTAGGTTGATGAGCAATTGAGTATATCATCAGCTAGAAACTATAAATTCTGGACAAAATTTTCATTTGGAAAAGCAACTAATATAAGATGAATAAAATTTGTATGCTGGACGCAACTATTTAGGTGAAATTAAGTTGAGTTGTAAAGAACAGTATATAGTAGGGAAGTCGAGAAAATGGTAGTAATTTAAGATTAGCCCTTCAAACCAAAATATTGTGTTCTTATACACACTTATATTCATTCAAGAAGCTCCAGTATCAACACCCAAAATTTTCATTTGGAAAAGCAACTAATATAAGATGCATAAAGTTTGTATGGTTGACGCACCTATTTAGGTGAAATTAAGTTGAGTTGTAAAGAACATTATATAGTAGGGAAGTCGAGAAAATGGTAGTAATTTAAGATTAGCCCTTCAAACCAAAATATTGTGTTCTTATACACACTTATATTCATTTAAGAAGCTCCAGTATCAACACCCAAAGCTTTCACTCATGTTCAATCTTTATCTAAGCAAAAGCGTTATTTGGTTTCGTTTAGATTAAATATACATTTTATCATTGATAAAGAAGATTAAAGTGAATCATAAAATGAAGATGGAAGAATAGAGTTTGGAGGCCGAATGAAATAACTTTCACTTTCAACTTTCGATCTTCAACTTTAAGTTGTATCACAATCACAGAAGCATATTTTAAAGTTTGTGCTTTATTATTAACCTGAGTTCAGAAGTAATATAGAATATGATTTCCACAATATTGGCATGTTGGTTTTGTTCCATTGGTTCTTCCCCCCCTTCCTCTGAATCCTCCTCTTGGAGCTCTTCCTCCTCTGTTTGGAAACTGACCACCCCTTCCTCCTCTAAAACTTTCAGTGCTGAACTTCTTTTGAAAATTCTGTCCCTGATTTCCTTTTGTGACAGAGTTAACAGAAAGTTGTGAGCCTTCATTGTTTACCCCTTGTGTTTGTATTTGATTGATTTCCAATCTGGATTCATATGAGAGCAGCAGTGTTTGTACTTCTGTAGCTGAGATTTCACCTGCTCTTGGGGTGACATTGACCATAACTGAGTCATAGTTTGGTCCTAACCCAAAGAGAATATGCATAACTTTGTCATCCTCACTGAGTTTCTGGCCTGCAGATGCCAATAGATCAAAACAGCTTTTCATCTTTCCAAGATACTCCCTCATTGTAATTCCATCTTTCTTTGTGTTTTGCAGTTGGATTTTATACTGCATCAGCTTAGCTTTTGTTTGACTGGCAAAGCTTTGCTCCAAGGTGCTCCAGATTTCTGATGATGAGTCTAGGCCCACCATGAGTGAGAGCACACTCTCGCTGAGGGAAGAGAGAAGCCAAGAAGCCAACCACTGGTCTTGTCTCTCCCATAGTAAGTAGTCTGGATTGTCTTCTTCTTCTGTGAATCCATCTTTTATGGATCTTCTTGGGAGGAATGTCCTTGCTAGGCAGTATGAAGGAGACAAGACCATACCCTCTGATAGCTGTATATATTTGCTGCTTCCAAATGAGGAAGTTGGGCTCATCTAGCTTGACTGAAACAAGTTGATTCTGAGGTTGGATAATTTGAGGAGGTGTGGTCATTGTTGCGACTTTTGCAGCAACAGTCGTTTGTTCTTCTGCCATGATTCAAAGGTTCAAGAAAAGAGGGAAGGAGAGGCAATCAGAGGCAGGATAAACCTGCTCTGATACCATGAAAGAAAACAAAATGAACATCAACGTAAGAAGCCATGAAAACTGATGAAAAGAGATACTGTTTCATTGAACTCTTGAATTCATTTTCTGCACATAATGAACATTACAGCTGATGGATATATATAGTAAGACTATGTCCTAAATACATCCAAGAACAATACATGATCTAACAGCTACATTTTGACCAACAACAAAAGCATGTTGCAATATGCCAAAGAGTGTCCTTTTCATTCACTAGTTAGAGACACGTGCTTTGCACGTGATATATAGAATTAACTCAAAGTTACTAATATATTTTTTACTTTAAATAATCTTATAAAATTGTATAATATATATGTCAGGATAAAAATACTTCTTATTCCATAGGTTTCTAATGCTTAAAAATATATACTCCTTAATATATATGGATCTTGTACCAATGCGTTGTATAATATGATTGAATACTTTAAACGCTTGATTTTAATAAACAAAAATACAGTGAGTGAAAATTAAATTCAAAGAGATTTTTTTAACAAAAGTGAAACAACAATGATATTGTTTATAATAACCTCATTGTTCCATAAATTTAAAAAAAAATAATTTTTTTAAATTTGTGCAGTGTCTTGAAAAAACAGTCCAGTTTTCAAGATCTCCATGTATTGTTTTATTAGTCAATGTATATATTAAAATTTCAATTTTATAAATAAGTCAATATTATTGAATAAGCCGATAAAAGGATATAAATTCGAATAACTAATCAGAGTTCACAGTTATAGAAAGTAGTGTATTCATCTAATTGTTAAACGAAAGACGAAGATTCATATTCTAGAGTTTGGAATTTTCTGTATTGAATTGTGTTGTATTTGTGTACAATGTACAAGGTATATATACACCAAGAATTAATCTAATAAAGGAAAAAATCAATCTCCCAATTTAGGGGATTCTATTGTAATTAGCCTATAATAGCTAAGGAAAGAATTAATTAAAATATTTTCCTAATTCTACACTCCCCCTCAAGTTGGTAGGTGGAGAATCCCACATACCTAACTTGTCAAGAACCTTGTGAAGTGCTTTTCCTGAAACAGCTTTTGTTAGAATATCTGCAAGTTGATCTTCAGACTTGACAAACGGAAGAGTGATATCTTCATTATCTGGCTTCTCTTTGATGAAATGTCTGTCAATCTCTATATGTTTAGTTCGATCATGTTGGACGGGGTTATGAGAAATGCTCACAGCTGCTTTATTGTCACAATAGAGTTTGAACGCTCCTGTCTCCAATAGACCCATCTCAGTCATCAACTTCTTTATCCATAACAGTTCTGTTATCCCTTTCACAATTCCTCGAAACTCTGCTTCTGCACTTGAGAGTGCTACCACCTTTTGTTTCTTACTCCTCCAGGTCACGAGATTGCCCCCTACAAAGGTGAAGTACCCAGCTGTAGATCGTCTGTCTGTGATGTTTCCTGCCCAATCAGCATCAGTATATCCGAAAACATCTAGTTGCGTGTTTTTCCGGAAGAATATCCCTTTTCCAGGGGATGACTTTAAGTATCTCATGATCCTAATGACTGCATCCATATGTTCCGCCAAGGGTTTATGCATAAACTGGCTTACGACTCCAACTGCATATGCTATATCTGGCCTCGTGTGTGCGAGATAGATCAGTTTGCCAACAATCCTTTGGTACTTTCCTTTATCGGCCGGCTTATTGCTTGAATCTCCTCTTAGTCCATGATTGACAGCTATAGGTGTTTCTGCTGGCTTGCAATCCAGAAGTCCTGTTTCCGCAAGAAGGTCCAGAACATACTTTCTTTGAGATAAGAGTATGCCCTCCCTTGATCTCATCACTTCTATTCCAAGGAAGTATTTCAACCCACCAAGATTCTTCATTTCGAACTCAGAGAACAAGTTTTCTTGAAGGAGTTTGATCTCTTCCTCATCGTTTCCTGTAATGATTATGTCATCAACGTAAATGATTAAACATGTGAGTTTAGAGTACCTTTTTTTCAAAAACAATGTGTGATCTGAGTTGCTCTGGGTGTATCCGTATTTCTTCATAGCCGACGTAAACCTTCCAAACCATGCCCGAGGCGACTGTTTTAGCCCATATAGAGACCTCTTTAATCGGCATACTTCTCCTTCTCCGAATTCTCTTTCAAAGCCCGGTGGAATCTCCATATATATTTCTTTGGTCAAATCTCCATGGAGAAATGCATTTTTCACATCAAACTGATGTAGAGGCCAATCACGGTTAGCTGCTACTGAAAGTAACACTCTTACAGTATCTAATTTTGCAACAGGAGAGAATGTCTCTGCATAGTCAATTCCGTATACTTGAGTGTAGCCTTTAGCAACCAGTCGTGCTTTATACCTTTCTATTTCTCCATCTGGGTTATACTTGATTGTGAAGACCCACCTACAGCCAACTGGTTTCTTTCCTGGAGGCAGTTGGCTTTTGTCCCATGTCTCACTTTTACTAAGAGCTGTCATCTCAGTATTCATTGCCTCCCTCCATTCTGGATGTTTTTGTGCCTCTTCTGCGTTTTTTGGAATCCACTCAGTAGACAACTTATTTCTGAAACGTTGAATTTTTTCGTTTCCACCTGTGACAAAGTTGGCAATTGGGTATCTGGATTGCTTAGGTCTGTATTCAGGGTTGTACCTCTGAGGAGGGACTCCTCTGTTCTGCCTTGGGGGAAGATAATACGAATTCTCGTCTTGGCCTGTATTGTTAGGAAAAGATACAGGAACTGGAGAATAATTAGTGTCAGAATCAGGGTTAGAAATTTGTACCTCCGAGGTATTCAATGAGGGAGATGTGGGACCAAGATTCATTGGATGGGACTGTACTTCTTCAGTAGAGCTCGGTTCCCAGTTATCTGTAAACAACCAATCAGAGTGTTGATTGTTCGTCTCCCCCTCAACACCTGATGGTGAAGAAGCATAATAGTATTCCGTCTCAAGGAAATTGCAATCCATCGTGATATAGAGTTTCTTGGTAATGGGATCGAGACACCGATAACCTTTCTGATGGATCCCATATCCAAGAAAAATGCACTTCACAGCGCAAGGGTCAAGTTTGTTCCGATGAATTTTGGGAACATGAACAAAAACAGAACATCCGAATATTCGAGGTTGTAACATGAGAATGGAAGGTAGGGTAAATTTTGAGGAAAGAGCCTGAAGAGGGGATATGAATTTTAATGCTCTTGTGGGTAATCGGTTAAGAAGATAGACAGCTGAAGCAATGGCTTCAGGCCAAAAATTAGACGGTACTCGTGATTCAAGTAAAAGAGCACGAGTGGTTTCCAAGAGATGACGATTTTTCCGTTCAGCTACCCCATTTTGTTGAGGGGTGTACGGACAAGTGGTTTGATGGATAACCCCGTTTTTTTTCAGAAATGTTTGAAGTTCGTCGTTAACATATTCCCCCCCATTATCAGAGCGTAAAATCTAAATAGTGCTTTGAAATTGATTTTTAACAAGATTAAAAAACTCAATAAATCGACTGCAGACCTCTGATTTTTGTTTTAAAAAATATACCCACGTCATACGGGTACAATCGTCAATAAATAGTACAAACCATCGAAAATCAGTGTTCATGGATTCTGGAGCCGGTCCCCAAACATCAGAGTGAATCAGAGAAAAGGGAACAGTATTTTTATTATCAACGGAAGCAAACGAAGTTCTATGACTTTTGGCAAAGTAACAAGTATCACAAACAGTACGATAGTTTTTTGAAAATAAAGAGGGAAAAAGATGCTTAAGATACTCATCGGAAGGGTGACCCAACCGACGGTGCCACAGCCATATCTGTCGATTTTGTGAACCATGGGCTAAATAGGCGGATCCTGTTTCCGACAGTTCATCGACATAGTACAGTCCATCCTTTTCAGAACCACGCCCAATTATCTCCCTCGAATGAATATCCTGTAATAGACAGAAGGTGGGATAAATGAGTGCCACACAGTTAAGTTCCTTCGTCACTTGACTAATAGATAATAACTTACATGATAGGGAGGGAACATAAAGACAGTTGGACAATTTAATTTTAGGAGAAATTTCAACTGATCCTGCCCCGAGGACCGGAAAAGATCCTCCATTAGCATTTTTAATAAAAGTTTTATTTGGTTTAGAAGGGTCAATAATATCCTCCCGATTAAAAGTCATTGTATCAGTAGCACCACAGTCAAATATCCACCGTTGATTTTTATTAGACGTAACTTTTAAAGCATGGGAGTTGTGACTTTGGGGCTGAAATGAAAATTGAAGATGGGTTTGGGGTAAAATAGGAATTATACTCCTATTAGGGCAAAAGCCCTCCCCCTCACCCATTTTACCTCTTGCCGCGTTCACTCTTGCCTCACCGTCTCCCTCTGCTTCTCCTCTGCTACTGCCGTCGATCAGGTTTCCGCCGTGAACGACGGCGGCGATTCCGCCGGTCGATGTTGCAGCGGGTGTGCCGCCCTCGCTGGTAGCCCGATTGGTGTTGCCGTGGGTGGTGGCCACCGCTGCTCTTCCTCCGCTACTATTCCTCTGTCGGTGGCGATTTTCATCCCACCATTCCGGGTATCCGGTTAACTGGAAGCAGGTTTCCTTCGTGTGTTTATTTCCGCCGCAGTGAGTACATCGGAGCTTTTCTTTGTCGGTTTGACGGGATGATGATTTCCATTGGGAAACTGACCGTCCTCCTCCTCCTCCGGAGGCTCCTTTCGCGGCAAAGGCTTCGCCGGAGCTCTGCTCTGTTCTGGTCATCATTACTCCGATTCGGAGTGCCTCCCGGCGGACGGTTGCATAGGCAGAGGCTAGGGAGGGAAGAGGGTCTTGGTTCAGAATGTCCCTCTTTACGGGATCGAATCGGTCGTCTACTCCGGCCAAGAACTGGTACAGTCTCCCTTCTTGAATGAGTCGATTATACAGTTGAATATTGTCATCTCCTGTGAATTTATTGGGTTGTTTTTGATCGATCTCAGCCCATATGGCCTGAAGGTCACTGTAATATTGTTCAAGATTCTGATTTCCTTGTTTCGTTTGGCTTGCTCGAGACGTCAACTCGAAAATCTGCAGGTAATTTGAGCCACTGTTATACGTTGCTTCCAGGCCCTCCCAAAGTGACTGAGCTGTCGGGTATTGGAAAAAAAGTTGGAACCAGTGCTGGTTCAATTGAGTTGATTATCCAGCCTTTTACGGCGTTATCGACGGCATCCCACGTTTGGAATTTGGGGTCACTGACGGAGGGAGCCGGAGGCTGGCCTGTGATGTGGTTGCCCCGTCCCCTTCCTTTGATGAACATCCCCATCAGTTTTGACCAGATTGCATAGTTCCGGTCATTCAGTTTAACATTCACCATCAATGGTGATGTCTCGATCGCTTGATTCTGATTCATGGTGTTTCTCTGGAGGTACTGGATTAGAGTCGAGATGTCGGGTTCTGAGGTTTGTGAAAGGGTCGTTTCGGTTGGATCGGTCATGGTAGATGATGAGAGCACGAGTTCGACTCAGATGCGAAGATCGAAACTCCACTCTGATACCATGTTAAACCAAAGACGAAGATTCATATTCTAGAGTTTGGAATTTTCTGTATTGAATTGTGTTGTATTTGTGTACAATGTACAAGGTATATATACACCAAGAATTAATCTAATAAAGGAAAAAATCAATCTCCTAATTTAGGGGATTCTATTGTAATTAGCCTATAATAGCTAAGGAAAGAATTAATTAAAATCTTTTCCTAATTCTACACTAATTGCCAAAAATATTAAAAAGTTATACTTCTCTCAAAGATAACTCTTTTTTGGGGATGGAGGAGTATATGTTAGTCTTTTTTGCTTTTTGTTTTGTTTTGTTTTACTTTTGTTAAAAGTTATGTCATATATTTTGATATGTATAAGGATAAAATGATCGCACATATGCTTACTTTATGTATACAATCCATTGTTTCTTTCAATGATTTTGAATAAAAAAAAATATAATTTTGAAGAGCCATAAATATATATATATATGTATATATATATATATATATATATATATATATTTCAAATTATCTCATTAACAATCATATAAGTTGTACCACATCACCTTTAAACTAAAGGTTATTTAATGTAAATGCAAAATATATTTCAAATTGTCTCATTCTTGTAATGCAAAATATATATACATGAGAATGTGAATTATATCTCTTTCTGTTTTCAAATATATGTTACTTGAAATTGTGAACTAATACTTTTCAAGTAATTATATATCAATAATTATAGATAGTGTTAGTTAACTTTATTATTGAGATGTATATCAAATGAAAATATATGTACGCATTGTTTTTATCATGAATCAATAAAGAAGTTTCATAAAGATCGACCTAAATTACTTTACTTTCTAAATTTATTATCTCTTCTAAATTTTGAGCTACGTAGAAATTAAAAAGGTATAATTAGGGAAGATTTCAATTCTAACTTCCTCTCTAAGTAAAACCAACTCTGTTAATAAGAGTTAGCTAGTTGTTTGAACTAACTTTTGTCTAATTTATTGTTAACAATTACTATTCACATGTTAAGAAGAAGTAGATAAGTAGAACTTAGTTATCAATATATATTACTACCTCCGTTCAAGCTAATTTGTCACACTTTTCATTTCGATCAGTCCCACTTAACTTTGCACATCCTTAAAAATGAAATTTCTCTCACAATCTCCACCCTCAAAATCTCCACGCTCAATCTCCACCTTTAAAAGAGTCAAAGAAAAAGCAAAATCTGTTTTTTCTTAACATCCGTGCCCGGTCAACTGTGACAAGTTAACTGGGACGGAGGGAGTACTTATTATAAAAAAATATACATCAAGAATATTCTCACTTGAGTTTGAAATTTCACTTTTAGAAATATAAACAAAGATTGGGTATGTAAATAAGTCATGCATTGTTTGCACAGTTAAATAATATATTTTGATCCAGGAAATATGTTACAAAAAGTTATTTAAATTAGTAATGAAATATAGTTATGAATAACGGGCTGAAGAGTACTCTTTTATATATATATATATATATATATAAAATATTTACTTTATAAGATAACTCTATAATTTATTCTCATTACTTTGTAAAAGATATTCTGTGATTTTAAATTAGTTTCTAAATCCCGTACAACCTTTTTAATTTTTTTCTACATGATTATTTGTATTCACATTTTTTACCGATATTATATATGTGATAAAAAAGATATGCTAAAAATTAAAATTGAAATAATACTAAAATATACGGCGTGAAATGTTATTGGATAAAATCGTCGTTTGATAGGAATACAAATTTTAGATAATAGTTCTCTTATTCTGATTTTACCAATGTTTGACCAGCTGCTTATCTTAAAACTAATTTTTATTATTTAGCATAAAAACATAATGCATGATATTTTTTCTTTGCATCGTAAGCATATGTTTTTTCGTCAGAAATATTATATTAGAATTACCTTTTAATATATCCTAAAAGTTATATCCATGATCTTATTGTAGTTTTCTTCCAATTTACTCCACATGATATATTGAATTTGCATATAGTTTTTTTTACAAAAAATTCATGTCAAACAATGCATTAAAGCTAAATATATATTATGAAAATTTAATAAATTATAAATTTTATACTACATTACACAAGTTTAATCAATTCCATATCTAAAAAATAAAATATAAACTTGTTGTAACAGCAGGACACACCACATCAGCACACAAGTCATCCTTCTTCTTTTCCATATAAGCTGCCATGTCATCTTCAGCTTCTCTAACACTTAACTATCTAAATTATTTTTTATATCAATTTGCAACTTGTAGTTTGCATAATTATCCATTTGCAACCCCCCATCATATTTTCTGGCAACTACCTACTCACGTGACTCGCATACACTATTTCAAAGAACAAAATTGGTACATCAACCTCCGATGCACGCGTTTCTTTATTTGAGGACGAATTTTCACATCGAAACGTTTAATAATACCCAATGCCAAAACAAACCATACATCCTCTCCTTTTTTCTCGTACGTCCAAGTTTGGCTTGGAGGTTGTTCAATGTTGTCAAATTGGCTTCAAGATTTCACCCTCTAAGAAGCCTAGTGATTATTTGGCGAATTCTATCACACATCAGAGGATCAAGTCAAACGAAAAAAGTACAACCATCTAGTGCCTAATAACCACACCAAATTTGCAATTAACACAATGTCTTTAACCAGAAATTCAATTTACATAGGTAAATAATCATCAACTTTTGCTATGGTTTGTTTTGGCATTGGATTTTATTCAATGTTTTGGTGAAAAAATCCATCCTGAAATCAAGAAACACGTGCTTCTAAGTTTGTTGTACCAATTTTGACCTTTAAAATAGTGTATGTGAGTCACGTAAGTAAATAGTCTCTGAAAAACATGATGCGGGGTAGCAAATGGATAATTTGGCAAACTAAATATTACAATTTGATACAAAAAATACTTTAAATAATTAAGTGAAAAAACACGTATAGTACATATTATTTTTTTTATATTAACCCAGTGAAATAAAATGATTATGGTATCAATCGGAAGAGGAAAGTATATCAACCAATATACTAATTTGTTAGCAAAGACCTCGTGTTCAGGACGAATTAAGGAACCATTGTATAGAAAGCCAAGGGCCCTTCCTTACGGTTACAATTATAGATCTATCAACCTAAAAAGGAAGCCAAGCTCTAAATACAATGTCCAGCTAGAAGAAGAAGGGGAAACAAACACTCCAATCGTAACGTCTTTCCGAATTAAATAAAAAAAAAAAAAAAAAAAAAGGACAGTTGTTTCATTTAATTGTATTTATAACTAAATCAATTAAGTTTTTTTCAAATAAAACTTAACTAATTTTAGTTTCGAGACAAATAAACATAGTGTAAGTAGCAATTTTAAAATTAATTAAAAAGAAATACCGCACACTATCAGAATCCCATTGTATTTGTGCATGTGAGTGAAAGATTCAGAAGTTATCAGAATCTGTAATGTTAATTAATGTTCTGATTCTGATGGATTGTAAATGAAGTGAAGACCAGAAATTAAATGTCTTCCCTAAAAAAAAAAAAAACAAAAAAAGTCTTGGATCCATACACGAATGAGAGTGGGAGTGGCCCATTACCCAAAATTATCAGGTGCTGCTGTATTACCCTTCTCGCGTATAGTCAAGTACAACCATTTAAATTATCAGGAAAAAGTACAACCATTTAAAGCCATCAATTTTCTGTTTCACCAGCCGGAATTGCTCATGTACAAGTATTCAAAGCTTTTTCTTTTACAAAAATCGATTTGCGGTCCAACATTTCAAAAAGATAAAGTTAATTCCTCGCTAATATGTTAGTTTATATCCTCTTAATAGAGGTGGCAAAATCTGCCTAGTCCAAAGAATTGGATAACTCAAATTTTTAGATGGACTAGGTTATATAAAGGGATACGTTGGACCAAATCAATTAATTTTAGCCTTGATCAAATTTTGACCGGCTCGAAATATGATGTTGGTGCAACGAGCTAGGCCCGATCAGGTTGGGTCGCCGAATTACCACCTCTACTTCTTAACATGAGTGTCATTCAACTACATTTCGTCAATTTGTTGTGAATTTCGGATGGGTCTCTCTAAACATATATCTTCAACCTAATCTAGTGGCTGCCATCCTTCCTCGCCCTTAGGCATGTCAAAATCGATCCGTCCCGCCCCGATCCGCTCCGATTCGAAGTCTTTGGGCGGGGCAAAATTCGCCCTGATGGAGAATGGGTTACGGCCCACCCCATCCACAGGGCGGGTCGGGTTCGGGTCATGTTTCCTGCCCAGCTCCGCTCCACCCCGCTCCCTCCCCCTATATATATAATTTGTTTTTAAATATATATTATGTAATATTATATATATATATATATATATGCGCACACATAAATATTAAATATGTGTATACATATATTTATAATATCAAATGTTATATATGATATGTTATACATATGTCATCCTAATACATTAAATTATGATTAGAGTAAATTTAAATAATTAAATTCTATTTTTTAATAATTAATTTTACAAAAAATAAAAAATATTAAAACAAAGCTAATGTAAACCTAAAAATTAAAACCCTATTGACTTCAATTAAAAAAAAAATGTTCTTAATTAAAAAAAAAAAAGAAACAGCTTTTTTTTAATGAAAAAAAATGAAGGCGGGGCGGGTCTGCCCCGGGCAGATCACGTGGCGCATATTTTTGCCCCGTGGAGGGGCACGGGGCGGGGTGGGTCAGGGAAAAATCCAGAAATCCGCCCCGCCCCGCCCCGCCCCGTTGACATGCCTACTCGCCTTCTTCATGGAAGGATGAGAAATGTTTCATCTTTAATTTTCGTCTTTTCTCAATAAGTGGCCAGGAGTATTAGTTTGTAAAATAATGGGAGATTCATTATTCGTGGTGTCAGTTGTATCAGTTGTGTTCGTTATGAAGATTCAATCGTCATTGAACTTTTCAATATTGTTTTGCTCATTTTTTGGGCCTTTCACAGAAGATCAGTGATAAATTCGAGATCGAGATCAAGTATTTTGATACGCAATTTGTCTAGCGCTATAGCAATTTGTTTGATTTACTATATTTAAATCCATATAGATTTTGATCTAGTAGTGTTGTGCCTCAATTATTTCATATCTATTTATGTTGTTTTTGCCGTTTCTTTTTGTCAATAAGTGTCGGCTGATTCAACAATTTAATGATATTTTATTTTCTAAAAAAAAACCTGAACGCCATTCAAAAAATTCTTTTAAGATAATAAAAAGTTGTCAAATAACAAAAAATTGCTACAACTACTTTTTATCAGGGATAACTTGTTATCACTAATTAGCCGCTTTAGTAACTTAGCCACTAATAATATATTTGAGACAATAGAATTTGCACCAAATATGGGTCTGCATTTTTCAGCAAATAATTACCTCTGAAAGTAGTGTACATTTTAAACAAATGAAACTAGAATCAACATGATAATTTTTATAAATTTATTTTTATGTTATACGAAATTTAATTTGCATTAATTGGACATTTATAAATTAAATTCAATGTTTTATAACACAATAAATATTTTTCAGAAGAATTGATAATACTTTATTTATAATTGCAAAGTATTCTCCTGATGTAATTTAGTTGGACTTCAGATAGGAATCTCGAATGTTTCCTTTTAACGTTTTTCGAGTATTCTGCGGTTAACGAATGGTGTAGGTTTCTTGAGAAAATTCTTACCTATGGAGGTAGTGCATCCAAAGATGTGGAGAAACTGCCTCTATGGTATGTAAGGACTTCCCAGCTTCTTTGATTTGTTTGTGGGATATTGAACCTCTATTTTGAGTGTGAAGTGGCAAGTCCCCTTACAAAAGATGTATTAGTTGGCATCAGAGTCGTGTTGTGTCCATTCCTTTGTGTTCGTCTCCTCAGTGTCCTTCATTTCTTTAGGTTTCAGAAGAAGTCCCTAGTCAATCGACAATGATTGTTATTAGTATGAGTTTTTCTTTATAAACTATTGTTTGATTTCTTCCAATCCCGAAAGGAACCCTTAGTTGACTACGATTTGAATCAATTTGAATTTTTCTTTATAAACTATCATTTTGGATGGAAAAGAAGATGTTATTTGATCATTTAATCCATCCAAAAATTAATAATACTTAAAAGTTAATTTGGTGAAACACTAATACCTCACTTGAGAATGCAATTTATGGTTGATCTCAATGTTATAAGATTTCATGCTTTGAATTGGTGGATCTGTTTATTTATTCTAGTAAGGCTGTTGAATAGGCCGACTATGAGGTTTTTGTTTGAGTTGAAAAGTTGTTTGACCTTTAAAACTATTACTTTTATTTAGAAATTAAATTACATTGCTATCACTAGAAAGTAAATTACATTAGTATGTAAGAAATCAAGGTCCTAGGGTTTCTCCTCTTGGGAGTTTCTCTTAGCGTTGAGTGTAGGATTTACTAGGGCTTTTTTCGTCGATTTTTCTTCTCCTCTCCTCTTTCTTTTTTTTTTTTTTTTTTTGCAGGTTTCCTCCACGTTAGTTTTTGCTGGTTGCATCTCTCAGTCTTGAGGGGATCTTGGTTTCGCACGACTTCTTTCTTTCGTTGTTGGTCCATAGTTGATTCACTAGCGAGACTCTATTCCTCTCTCTCTTCCTAATCGCATCAGAATCAGAATGTGTTCTTACATATCACTCCATCCCAACAGTTCTAGATAGATAAGGAAATGACAAATCAAAACTTGCATGCCGAACAATAAATAATGCTTCAAAATATGGATCATTAATCAAAAGAAGATCATAGCTACACATTTTATTAAGGCATTGAAATTGCTCTTCCAAAGATGATGCATTATATTTCCCTCAATTGCACACTTTCATCTTCATTTTTATTTGAAACATGTTCGAAGAGACGGGCTTCCAAATCTTTAGTATGTGCCAAAGTTTCATCAAACTTTTGATTGAATTTATCCTTGTCTTTCTTCATCTCTTCTTTCAATGCCTCGATCGAAGAAATTCAGTAAGACTCGGATGACTCAAATGTTTGATGAATTCAAGGGTAACCATTTTGATTATCCTCCTATCTCAATTCATGATTGTTTGAAAATAAATTATAGTCCATGAATTGGGAAGAGTTGGTGGGAGGATAGTGCATATGGGAAGAAAAATGGTGAAAAGAATCACAATCCGTAGATAAGTGACCCTCCTCTCCACAAACTTCACATTGCACTACTTCAACACTTTCAAAATTAGGAGAAAAATGAGAACCATCACCAAGCACAAAAGGTAATGCATTTCATTCGGAAGAAGTGAGAGCATAACTCTCAATCAAGTATCGATAGTGATTGAGGTCCCTTTTTTTTTAATAAGAAAATAATAAATGACCTAATCTAGCTCTACTCATGCTTTAGGCTAATTTCATGGGAAGGAAATTCTCTCACGGCAACGGCGCCATGAACTTGTAGCGAAAATTACTCTAAATCACTAGGATTAGAATGACTTTCTCAAACCGCAAGCATACGGCTTGTGACAGACATAGTATAAAAGATTTTCAAATCATAGGGAGGATAATATATGAGAATCGGCTTAAGAAATTTTGAGTAAGCTAGGTCAAACCTATATGAGGGTCGAAAATAAGTTGAACGACATAAAAGAAATTAAATGTAAGAGGCAATCGATTGATGGTGGAGATATTCCAAAAGTTCGTTTTCTGATACACGTCGTGTATACATGTATTTTAGGTCAATTTAGAAGTATATTTTGTTTCATTTGCATGTGTACTTGGTTGTAATGTGCTTAAATTTGCTATATTGGGCTAGATGACATGTTTGCACTTGTTTTAGTATTAATCAGGTAATTATATACCAAAAAGTCCGTTAGGACAGAGTTTGGATAAGAGACGAGCAAGATGATTGAAAAAAAAATGAAAAAAAGACGAGTTAGAGATAGAATAAGCTGAATTGGTCGAGGATGAAAATGGACTCGGTCGAGATATGTGATTTTATGAGCATTGGACAGAATAGCCCAACTTGGTCGAGGCAAATTGTTGCCTCGATCAAGGCAGAATAGTGCCTCGATCGAGGCGATAAGGCGGTCATTATTTTCTTCATGTGTTTTGGCCAATTTTGGCACGTTTCAGCCCCAATCCATCCCACACTATAAATACAAGGTCCCAAGCACGAAAATATACATCATACACTAACGGAAAGAACTCGGAAAGAGGATCGAAGAACAAGGATTGCAAGAGCCGAGGTCGAGATTTCGGGTTTTGTTTGCTCTTGTTTATATTTATAAATCAACAATGTTTGTCTATGAATTATGTTGGTTTTTATCTTTAGACATGAGTTTCTAAACACCATTGTGTTCTAGGGTTAGGAAGTAGGTTATTTATCGACTATGTTTTGATTGCTTCCGTTTAATTCTAGACACCATTCTATATGATTATCTATATGCTTGTTTTATTTATATAATTGTATCAACTTGGCCAATTGATATTTGTCTACTTGCTTAACAATTCGGTGTTTGAGATGAGAGTTTTATTAATAGGCTTACAAATATATAGCGTAAGCACCAATAATCGTCTGAGAGGAGTGAGGTCTTGCGTAGTCATCAGTTTAGGGAACACTTGAGTCTTTTATGTGATAGTTAGCCCGAGTGGGCTGATGCCCTTAATTGATCTACACGTTAGCACCCTTTGAGAGAAGGGCTAATTAAGAGTAGTGCCGCCTAATAACAATAGAATCGTTCTAGAAGTCTAGAATAATAGAGCAATCAAATATAAGAGATAATAACTTAAATCGAATCCCTAGAATACGTCTTAATCTCATATGAATCTCCCTTGCTATTTGATCTCTTGTTTGCCAAGAAATTCTTATTTAATTAGTTATGAAATTTAGGTTTTAGAATATATGAAACTCATTCACTTATTCAAGAGTCTAGATAGGGTAGAAGTATTAAAATTAGGATACTAAGTTATACATATGAACAGTCCTTGTGGGATCGACCATGTTTGCCACTAGCTACACTAGCACCGTATGCTTGTGGTTTACTAGGATAGAAATTAGTCAATCAAGTTTTTGGCACCGTTGTCAGGGACTGGTAATTGTGTTAGCTTTTATTCTGATAAATATTTTGATACTAGACTAGACACTAATTTATGCATTTTTTTATTATTTTTAGTTTTCAAATTTATCTTTGGTTTTACACGGGGTCTCTTGTTTTGATCTCAGGTAGCATATGCAAATATGATCTTGAGGGAAGGATAATCTCATCCCCTTTGATACTGAAATTGAAGCGACTGCGCGTAGACGTAGAATAAAGAAAGATTCAGAAACCATGGAAGTACCACCAACAGAACCATGGAAGACATGGTTAGATAGTTATTCGGGGTAATGACTAATATGCAGGCTGATGTGAATACACTAAGACAACAAGTTCAGCCGCAGGCATAAGCACCAGATGCGCAAGAAGTTGATCAGACATCTATCAGGGGCTGTCTACGCCCCATGCCAAATTAACGGTATGGAGGAGTTGAACCGCCACCGATTCAGGCTAACATCTTCGAACTGAAGCCAACACTAATCTCGATATTACAATAAAATCAATATGGTGGGGGCCCATTGGAAGACCCTAATGTTCATCTAGGTTGATTCAAGAAAATATCTGAGACACTAAAGGTAGATCAAGTGCCACATGAACAAGTAAAGCTGTAGTGATTCCCTTTCTCATTAAAAGACAGAGCTTTACAATGGTTTAACTCTTTGGAGGATGTCACTACATGGGTAAGCTGAGCACACATTTCTTGCTGAAATACTTCACACCGGGGAAGATGCTCGAACTATAGGCCGAGATAATAAACTTTAGAAAATTGGACGGAGAGCCATTCAGGGAAGCAAGGGAGCGGTTCCGGGATCTTCTATGGAATTTCTCTCAACATGGGTACACTCAAGATCAACAAATTTGTAAGTTTTATAAAGGGCTACTCGGGCCTGCGAGAGTACTTATAGACGCAACAATAGGTGGATCCATTCTAGCAAAGAGCACTAGAGCTGCATTTACCATACTAGATGAGATGGTGGCCACTAGTTGGCATTGGTCGAATGAACACAATCATCCTAGAAAAGTAAACATCATCGCTGAAGTAGAATCATTCGAACCAGGGGTAAACAAGATGGAAGCTCAAATAAATGCTATGGCTAATCAGCTAAATCAGCTAACAAGTGTGACGCTAGCCCAACACAGCAAGCCGAACTTACAACAATAGCCCATGCATGAAGTAGTTGAAGATGCAAACTATGTCAATCAAAAGAACTTCAACAACTTTCAAGGCAATCATCAGAGGTACAATCAATATTAGCAGGGTGCAAGAAATCACCCTAATCTCTCATACATCAATCCCAACAATTCTTTCCAACTACCATCGAGATTAGCGGTTACAAATGGTATGATTCACAAAGGACGGAAAACCGACTCAAGCAGAGTTAGTGCAGTCACAATTGGCCAAATATGATGAGCGAATTGACAAGTTGGAGAAGAAGCTGGAGAGTACTACCATGAATATTAATAAAAATATGGTGAGTTTAGGGGTGGATATGAAAGTTTTGCAGATACATACGGATCAAATAACCCAAGCTTTGGGATCCGAACATCAGAAATGACAATTTCCCAGTGACACCATAATAAATCCATAGGAGCAGTTGAAAGCCGTGATGGATGAGACTAAGTATGAGAGCCAAAAGCCACTAGAAGCCCAAGATCGGATAGAGCACAATCAAGAGGAGGAAGACAACCAAGAGGATGCTTACGAGCTGGTGAAAAAGTGAGTTATGAAGCCAAGAGCGATCATTATCGAGGATGGTCCAAAATATATTCCTCTGCTCCTCTTTCCACAAGCATTCTTTGGAAGGAAGAATGCGCCTAATTGCACTAATTTTGCTAAGCTTTTTGAGGAGCTTGAAGAAAAGAAGAAGCTAGAGAGAGTTGGGGTCGCTAAGAAAAAGGACGACCGAACTACCATAGATAAGAAAGTTCTACCTCCTCTTATTGATGAGTCTTTATAATTCTGTTTATATGATACATTCTTTGCTAACCTTGATCCTGTAGATTGTGTTAGTAGTTTTCTGTGATATAGGAAGCATCTAACGATAACATTGATAGTGAGGGGGTAATGAAGAAGACGCCGGATCCACTTGTTGAGAAATCTAGTTGTGCACGAGAAGAAAAGATGAAGAAGTGCAAAAGAAAAAGGGCAAATAAGCAAAAGGTAGCAAGTCCTAAAAAGATCATCAAATGATGAAGAAGACGAAGATCATCGAGACGGATTCATTCGGGTTTAGTTTACTTTTCTAGTTTTCAATTCTTGCAATGTTTTTCTCAGAATTTTGTAATAAATTTATGCTAGGCATGAATAGCTAAGCTATTCGTGTCCTAGGGTTAGAAAGTAGGGATTTTTATAACAATGTTTGGATTTATGTTTTGATTTATTGATTCCGTTCTTAAAGTGTTTATCTTTATGTTTGTTATTATAACTGAATTTAGACTGGCCATCTAGGTTTAACCCCGTTTAACAAATTCGCTTCGAGAGAAGGGGTTTGTTATCAGACGTACGACATAGAGCGCAGTTGTCTATGACTGTGTAGGCATAGGTTTGTGAGCTTTTGGGAGTTACTAGGATTAACTGACTCGAGAGGGTAATAGTTCTAGTTAATCAACGATTTAACTGCTTCGATAGAAGGGTTAGGTTAATAGAGCGCCGCCCAATAAAAACTAGATAGGTTTAAAAAATCAATAAGTTAAACATAATCGTCATTGAAGTAATATCCTGAAATCGAAACCTTAGGATACCTTTTCTCCATGATTGTTATTCCTTTTTGTCTGCCAAGTGTTAAGTCATAGTTAATTAAGTAATTTAGTTAATTAGTTAAATTCTTCAGTTTTTGGTAAAGTCAACCTTTTGCAACCTAGTATCTAGGTAGGTCAATCCTAGAGTATCGAGGTATCGAACTACCTAAAATCTATTCCTTGTGGGATCGACCTTGACTGCTGATACTACACCTACAATCGTACACTTGCGGAACACTAGGTTAGAAAACCGACGTGTCAAGTTTTTGGTGCCTTTGCCGGGGTTAAAAACCTTGACACGTCGCTTTTTTAACCTAGTGTTCCGCAAGTATACGGTTGTAGGTATAGTAGCGGCAGTCAAGGTCGATCCCACAAGGAATAAATTTTAGGTAGTTCGATGCCTCGATACTCTAGGATTGTCCTAACTAGATACTAGGTTGCAAAAGGTTGATTTTAGCAAAAATTGAGGAATTTAACTAATTAACTAAATTACTTAATTAACAATGCCTTCACACTTAGCAAACAAAGAGGATTAACAATCAGTGAGAAAAGGTATCCTAGGCTTTCGATTTCAGGATATTACTTCAATGTTGAATATGATTAACCTATAGATTTACCAATTCTAGTATTTATTAGGTGGCATGACAATAATCTAATCCTTCTCTCGAAGCGATTAAATTGTTGATTAATTAAGCTAATTATCCTCTCGAGTCAATTAAACCTAATAACTCCCAAAAAATCCTAAGCCACGGCCTACACAATCACAGACAACTGCGCTCTATGTCATAAGTCTGATAACGATTCCCTCCTCTCGAAGCGGAATTGCTAAACTAAATTACTAAATCTAGGTGATCAAGCTAAATTTAGTTATAAGAACAAACATAGAGATAAACACGTAAAGAACGGAAGTAATAAATTAAATCATAATCAAAACATTGTCATAATAATCCCTACTCTCTAAGCTTAGGACACAAATAGCTTAGCTACTCTTGCCTAGAAATAATCCAATACAAGATTCTACGGAAAACATTATAAAAGATTAAACTAGAAAAGAACGACTAAACCCGGATGGATCCGTCTCGATGATCTTCGTCTTCTCCATCCTCCAATCTCCTATAACTCTTCTTCTAAGTGTATGTGAAACTATGGAGTGTCTGTAATAGCTAGATAGTTAGACACTGAGTATACTAAAAGTTTGCTTTAGTATAAGTGGGAGATTGTTGGATTTGTATACTGAAAGTAAAACTTTTTATATACAATGTTTCCAGTTATTCACTGTTTATCTCCTATCTGATTATATTTGCATTTTTACTATCTATGTGTCCCCATATCTCTTGCAAATAAGTAGATCCTATGGTGTGTTGAAGATCACAGAAGATCATATGATTGGTTAAACTTAAAGAGATATAAAATGTAAATCACAGCTTAGACAACTTGAGGACGAGTTGTTGGTTTAGGCTGCAGTATTAAGTTGAAATAGTTTATCTTGACTATTTACTTATACTGGTACGTATTTACGTATTGATAGGATCACAGTGGGATATGTTCTTCTGCCTGACCTTAGTGAAGAACTAGAGATCTCGATGACTTATAATAATCTAAAGCCTAAATAAGATTACAGTTATGAATGCTTGTTTGTGTGTCACTTTGATTTACTATGGGCAAGAGTTAAGATATAACTTTTATACTATGTATTTTGGGTGACAGCAACTTGCATATAATAATTGGTAATTTGTATTTAAGTAACCGTATCCGTTTAGGATGATGATATCCCCTTAAGGAGCTCAAAAGGTTTATTGTACTAAACCCTACAGGTTGATTAAGTTCAGGTACAAAAATAAGGTTGAATGGTACTACTTAAGGAATAAATAAGAAATTAATTGATTTAAGATGTCAGAGGCTTTAATTAATTAATGGATATTCGATATCTTAAATACAGGGATTAATTAAGTCTAATTCAAGCCCCGACTCAACTCAGGAATAAAGGGGTAAATCAGTATTAAGTCTCTAGTGGAATGAATTAATATTTATGAATTAATTATGTTCTGGGCTGAACAAGGAAGAATTAATTCATAGTTAGGCCCATCTTTATTTCTTGTATTTGATCCCTGGACTGACCCATATAGACTCCTAGTCCAAGTAGGAATAGAGAATTAAATTCCTAATAAGGAATTAAATTCCTAATCCTAGAAGGAATTAAACTACCAGGCTTGGCCCACACTCAACCATGTATTATAAATACATGGTCTCTCATTCTGTGAAAAAGAAGAATTAACATTCAAAAAGATGAATGAATAGAGAGAAAGAGAGAGTAGGCGGCGGCGGTTTAAGGTGTTCCTTCCCACTTGGAATTCTTCAAAGTTCGTCGTCCATCCAGCGTTGAGGATTGAGTAGGGGATACAGTCCAGAAGGTTAAGACGGGAGTCAGAAATCATTCAATCAGAAATCGACCTCTTGTGTAAACAACTATCAGGTTGAATCCTTAACTCTTGTGTGTTATAGGCGCATGTTAGGGTTTATGTAAATTTATAGATCCATCTCTAGGGTTAATTAATAAAGATACAAATTATGACAACCAAGAAGGGTCCTAGGGAAAGGGATTAATTATATTACTTTCTACAAGAGTATTATAACGTATATAATTCCTATAGTGTCTCCCTCTAATTCATGAGCTTGAGGACATATTTATAGTTGTGAGTTGAAATCCTTGAGAGATTAGGACCAAAGCCCAACTTAACCTGATTTTTTCTTTCTAGACGGAAATTGATGCGGCCTTGAATGCTTTCGACGCGGCCGCGTCGAGCTGCATTGTATTCACTCTTAGGAGCACATTTTGACGCGGCCTTGAACGATAACGATACCCAAAAATGTACAAATTTCCCTTAGTCAGCCCTTTGAGCTTAAAGTTTTTTTTTGTTTGATACCCAACACTACAAACCAACTTCCCTTTTCATCTAGCCTTTTAAACCCAAATGGATTATTGAGTATGAGGGAGGCAGTTTGAAGGTAGTTAGTTTGGAAATTGGGATTGAATTTGGGTAAACCAGTGGAAAACGAAGAAGAGTGAAAGGAAACACGTGAAATAGGCTAGAATCGAGAACATTAACCTCTCCACAATTTGTAATAAAAAAAAAAATACCGAGCAAAGTTGAAAAAACCAGAAAAACCAAGTGCTCATTGTGTGATTTCCGCGAGCATAAAGGAAAAGCTCTTAGGCCTCCATAAAATCATCTATGGGTAACTGAATTCTAGCTAGTTTCAAATAGATTAGGATCACTAGATGTTTAAAACGTAAAGTTGGCGGACTTGTATGTATATTGGGATCATGTAAAGGGCATGTTATTTTATTATTTCAGATCTAACCAATTTGATGAATTACTCCTAAAGGTTCCCATCAAACTAGCACTAGTTTGATGGGAATTCATTTGGAAACAAAAAAAAGTAAGTCAAAACTATTTGGGTATTCTTTCAATTCCAATAAAATGCAATCGGATCAAGTATAAGTTGGCGATCATAACATATATGGATAGAACCTATAGCGGGGTCTCGAAAACTAAGTAATTTTTGCTGGGCTCTTATCGTTTTTTTAGGTTCATCGGGATTCTTATTGGTTGGAACTTCCAGTTATCTTGGTAGAAATTTGATATCTTTTGTTCCGTCTCAACAAATCATTTTTTTCCACAAGGGATCGTGATGTCTTTCTACGGGATCGCGGGTCTCTTTATTAGTTCCTATTTGTGGTGCACAATTTCCTGGAATGTAGGGAGTGGTTATGATCGATTCGACAGAAAGGAAGGAATGGTGTGTATTTTTCGTTGGGGATTTCCTGGAAAAAATCGTCGCATATTCCTCTGATTCCTTATAAAAGATATTCATCCGTTCGAATAGAAGTTAAAGAGGGTGTTTATGCTCGTCGTGTCCTTTATATGGACATCAACGGTATTGAGTTTATGATCACACATGTCTTTAGAGAAGGTAATAAACCGGTTGATGAGTTATAACAAACTGCAACAGGAATTTACTTGGTCTCAATATCCACCTGCTCACATATCTGATATTGCTTATAGGGATTTATCCTCAGAATATTTTCTCTTTACTTGATTTGTTTTATTGCTGGTACTCTTTTTCCTAATCATGGTTTTTTTCCACTGGGTTTTGCCATGGTTAGGTTTTAACGGGGCCAGCTTAGGGACGAGTTTCCGTGTTCGAGTTCCCGTTATTAATCTGTTTTTGTAATCCCTTTTTGTTGCTTCTTTTTCTTTTACTTTGTTTCATCCTATTTTTTCTATTTAAGCTCCGATTAGCCCTCTCTCTCTCTCTCTCTCTCTCTCTCTCTCTCTCTCTCTCTCTCTCTCTCTCTCTCTCTCTCTCTCTTCCTATTTTAGGCTTTTTTTCTGGGCGATATTGCAAATTTTGGAGAGCGAAAGTGAATGATCTAGGGAGTTTTTCTATCCTTTTCTCTATTGGTAATCATAAGTTTCGAAATGTGTTGTGTGACTTAGCATCTAACATTAATTTGATGCCTCTTAAAACATATAGGCAATTAGGACCAGGGATGGTAAAATAAACCTTTACTACTATTCAGCTGGCAGATGGATATTTACTAACGCCATATGGAGTAGTAGATGACGTGTTGGTTAGAATGTTAAATTTTGAGTTCCCTAGTGATTTCTTAATTATGGATATGTAAGGGAATATTGATGTTCCTTTCATCGTGGGTCGACCTTTCTTGGCGACTAGCCAAGCGACGATAGATGTGCCTAAAGGAGAGTTAACATTTCATGTTCACAACGATAAGGTCACTTTCCCGATATATAATAGGTCGGGTCTAAAAGGGAAACACAAATGTTGTGTCGTCTATACTGTAGAACCCAAGGGTAAAACTGATATAGCAAACCTGAGAATGGGGTATGAGATTTTAATTGATGATAATCCTCCCGACTCTGGTTGGTTGGAATTCAGTTGAGTTATTTAACGGGTTGTCTGGCTGGAGACGTAAAACTTAACGCTTGTCGGGTGGCAACCCGATATTTACTGTGTTTTCCTTTCATAATGTTTTTTTAGTTTAGTTAATTGTGATTTTTCAAACACTGACATGATATGAGCGAATAAGCGATTAAATGAGTCGTAAAAGTACAAAAGAAGATATAGTTGAGCTCACCGAGCGAGTATCGGCCAGAAGCGGGTGAACGGAGGGATAGATTTATATTGTCTCCAATTTACAGATTTTATCTTTTCAACTTGTCCCCAATTTTAGGCGATGCCACAAAGGCGTACCACTTCTTTCCCACCAACATTGATCTTAGACCAAGTTTGGGGGAGGGGGTGAAGTGGGACGTTTTGGCACCTATTTTTATTTTATTAATTTTTGTGCATTCGTATTGCTATTTAGTTGCATCATGTTAGGTAGTAGGTTGCTTTTATGTTTTTATTCTTTCATTTAGTCATTATTCATTACTTTTAAGAGCTAGTTGAGTCCAAAAACTCGGAGTTGTGATTATCTTGATGAGTAAATAGCTAAAAAGGGGTTGATTGCCAATAATGTGTTAACGATGAGACGATTTTAAATTTTTTATGACACGTAAACGAGTATGATAGACATATTTGATATGAAATTGAGCATGCATGTAGAATGATGATCATAATAGCCTGTGAGATTTTGAGCCTTAGATTGAACTCCCATTTTTTTAGATATAAATTGCTTTCTTTCAGTGCGATCTGTTATTCATCATGCATGTATGTCTCTAGAACTTTCCTTGTGTCTTTTTAAGAGTCGTCAAGTATACGTTGTGGACTTAGAAAATGATTTTAGGCATTCTCTCTTTTGCGCCTATTATTTTTAGCCTTAGTTTTCGTTTTCACCAAGTTTTGATGAAATAATTCTTAGTCGGTCACTTTGTGCCATATGCTTTCTTCTTCATAGCCAAAACATTACGAGCTATAATTCATTCCTCTTAAGCCTTTGACCTTTAAATTGGACTAATTGAGTATGAGTGAGGATTATTGAAAGGTAGAATGGGATGAAAAGCAAGAATTTAGAGTGGAATGGATAATTGGGAGGAATTGGTGGAAGAAAATGAGTTATGATAGGTGAGAGAGTAAAGTAATTAGCCCCTTCTAGTTTTGATGTTATTATTTTCATTTTTGCCAAAAAAAAAAAAAAGAAAGAAAGAAAGAAAAAAAAAAAAAAGAAAGTTATATATATTTGTTAGTTCAAATTTTGTGTTTAGGAGGGCTTAAATATGAGAAAATGTCTAATATGCCTAGGTAATGGAATGGAATCCAGTAGTCCCAATGTGGGACTCAAACATTATGGCATGGATAGTAATTGGCTGTTGAAGCAAGATAAAGAGTGCTTTTATGGGGTGAAGAACCATAAATTATGGTTTTCTGAAAATCGAAGCGTGATAATTGAATGAATGTTGTTTGAGGGGTAGTTAGATTAGGAATAACTTGGTTAGTCCAATAACAAGTCACTTTTATCCAAATTTGTTCCCCTTACCTTAAGCCTTCATTACAACAAAAAACAAAGACCTTTCTGATTCTTTGCTCACACGTATCAAGTACGAAGCATAAGTTAGACAATAGACAAGCATATGGTAGATTGTGCATGTGATTCAACTTGAGAGTAAACACGTCTCATTTTATACACTTGAGAGATAATTAATACACTTATCATGTGAAGATCATTCATTTGAATTTTAATGTCTTGAAAGTAATGGATATATGCTATGTTGAATATGCTCAATAGTCTATCTTGTCTATTTTCGAAAAAAATTAAGACTAGATTGTCGCAATAAATCTCCCTAATGCTTGAAGTTTGTTGTTCTTTTAAAAAAAATTGTTCTGGGACAAACAACATTATAAGTTTGGGTGACTTTGATACACGTCGTGTATACATACTTTTTAGGTCGATTTAGGAGTATATTTTGTTTCATTTGCATGTGTACTTGGTTGTAATGTGCTTAAATTCGCTATATAAGGCTAGATGACGTGTTTGCGCTTGGTTTAGTATTAATTAGGTAATTATATGCCCAAAAAGTCCGTTTGGACGAAGTTTGGATAAGAGACAAGCAAGATGATGGGAAGAAAAGAAGAAAAGACAAGTTAGAGACAAAATGAACTAACTCGGTCGAGGCCAGAAATGGACTCGATCGAGTCAAAATATGTGATTTTATGAGTATTGGGCAAAATGAGCCAACTCGGTCAAGGTGAATTGTTGCCTCGGTCGAGGGAGAAAAGTGCCTCGGTTCAGGCAATAAGGCGGTAATTATTTTCTTCAAGCGTTTTGGCATATTTGTTGCCCGTTTCAACCCCGATCCATCGCAAACTATAAATACAAGGTTCCAAGTCCGAAAATATACATCATACACCATCGGGAAGCACTCGGAAGGAGGATCGAAGAACAAAGATTGCAAGAGTCGAGATCGGTATTCTGGGTTTTGCTTGCTTTTGTTTATTATTATAAATAAAAAATGTTTGTCTATTAATTATGATGGTTTTTATCTTTAGATATGAGTAGCTAAACACCATTTTATTCAAGGGTTAGAAAGTAGGTTATTTATTGACTATGTTTTGATTATTTTCGTTTAATTCTAGACGTTATTGTTATTTGATTATGTATATGGTTGTTTTATTTATATGATTGTATCAACTTGATCAATTGATATTTGTTTACTTGCTTAATAATTCGGTGTCTTAGAGAAGAGTTTTGTTAATAGGCTTACAAGTATATAGTGTAAGCACCAATAATCATCCGAGAGGAGTGAGGTCTTGTGTAGACATCGGTTTAGGGAACCCTTAGGAGTCTTTTATGTGATAGTTAGCCCGAGAGGGTAATTGTCCTCAATTGATCTACACATTAGCATTGTCTGAGAGGAGGGCTAATTAAGAGTAGTGCCGCCTAATAACGACATAATCGGTCTAGTAGTCTACAATAATAGAACAATCAAATGTAGGAGATAATAACTGAAATCAAATCCCTAGAATACATCTTAATCTCATCTGAATTTCCCTTGCTATTTGATCTCTTGTTTGCCAAGTAATTCTTATTTAATTAGTTAGCTTATGCAATTTAGGTTCTAGAATATATAAAACTCATTCACTTACTCGAGAGTTTAGATAGGGTAGAAGCATTAGAATTAGGGTATTAAGTTATACATAGGAAAAATGCTTATGGAATCGACCTTATTTGCCACTAGCTACACTAGCACTGTACACTTGCAGTTTACTAGGTTAGAAATTAGTCAACTAGTTTCACACAAGCTAGTTAAATAAATCAAGTAAATATGAGCTAATGTTACATAAAGGTCATGCTGCCAAATTAGAAATCTAAGTGGGAAAACAAGAGGGATCATTAAATTAACCAATTACAGTGAAATTCCCTTTAATTCATAATACTGAAGACTTGAAATGGAATTAATAAAGAGAAGGCAAGTGAATTAATAAAGCAATCAAATTAACCCATTAATCCCCACCCCAAATGGATCTTACTTAAGGAGCTAGGTCTTAAAGCATCCTACAAGATCGACAAATGTGATTCGAGTCCCCTCATTATCCCCATGGCCCTATTGAAGAGGACAGATATATATAGCCGGTTGGCTACTCCTAAGGTATAAGCCATACAAACCCACATTGCCGATTTCATCCATCAATCAAACCCACGTCATATATTACACTAAAATTCAAAATCCTAGGAATAGACTACTCCTTAACCCCCGAGAAACAAGAAAATGACTAACATGTCATCAAAGCATAAAAATGAATCAACAACATCAAGCAAGCAATAATGAAAACCGAAAATAAAGAGGAAGGAGAAAAGAATGCTCAATGGGTTGAAGAATCCTTGTAGAACTTCAATAATCTTGACGGGTGTCACAAGTCAGTGAAAAGTCTCCAAATTCTCCTCCAAAGATGGCTTCTTCCTTTAAGAGGAGGAAGAAAACTCTAACTCTAAACTATGAAAATATGAGAATCTAAGAATCAACAAAGAAAGAAGAGTAGAAGAGAAGATTCTAATGGAGTCTTGTTGTAAAATTAAAGGGAGAAAGGGATATTTATAGATCATCAACCCTACACATGTAAAAACACATGAAAATTGCAGAAAATTCCCATTAGTATGGGTAAAAGAGTAAAAGTACTAAATAAGCTTGATTGGCCTTCATAAGTGTAGAGTCAAACCCCTTGAACGAGCTCGATTCGTCCTTGGAAGTTCTAGGTATTTTTCATCCAGAATCAGCTTTCAACTTCAACTAGAAAATTGTAGATCTCTGTCTCGGCTTGACATTTTAACTTAAATCACCTCTATTGGACATCAAACGATGAAGTTATGGCCAAATAACAAACACATAACGACCAACCAGGAATCGACCGAATAGAACAGCACGGTTTTATATCGTCGATGTTATGAACTCACTGGGAAGACTACTAGGGCTAGCACTGTCGCTGGTACTGCGCATAGAGCATGCGTATAATGCCCGGCATTCGATCACCGGGAATTCCTGTGTCCCGTTGTGTGTGTTTTCCTTGTGCATCACCATTTCGAGGCCTTTTTGCTTATTTTCTCAACTCGACCCCTTCACGAATTTTATTCACGACTCAATGATCTTCTAGTCTGGCCTGACCTAAACCTGTTTTGGGCCCATTTGTATCCCGGTTTGTAGGATGGAGTGAGAGAATGGGTCCAATCTACCTTCTTGATGTCCCAAATTTTCCTAACCTTCAAAACATCACTAAAAAATACCCAAAAGTGCATCAAATTATATCAAAGAGGAATTTCAACCCGAAAATACAAAAAACATGAAATTGCACCTAAACGTGGTAAACACATGCATTTCATAATAGAAAATGAACATAGACAATACAAGAGAAACGAGTATTTCGACATTCATCAAGGTCATATCAGCAACTCTGTTATGTAAGATATTAAAGAGACAAAAGAAAAACCTCTCAGCTCCGAAAGGCCATTATCATGCCTGACATGCTCAACTTGCAGGACTCTCCGGACGCCCTGAAATATTGCTTGATAAAGATAGCCTGGTTTGGAGTAACACGCTAAGTAGCACTGATATCGCGTCGGGGATCGTAATACTATTTTTTTCATGCACATGCCAGTGTCGGGAAAGTTGTTAATCATATTCCATATCTTAAAGATGCTTTCGAGACCCTTGCTATGAAAATGAGCAAATTGAGCAGATTATCCTTTCCTATTTCATTGACATATGGACATCCTCCCATCCTGATCAAGCTTCTATAAACCAAGCCCTCGACCGTGTATGATCAATGATACACGTTGTGTATGTATGCTTTTAGGCCTATTTAGTTGATCATTTTGATAGCATTTGCATACGATTTCGATTTTTTATGTTTAAATTAATTATGTTGAGTTAAATGACGTGTTTCCTTTGTTTCTGTATTGAAATGCTTAATTTAGGTCAAAAATCCATTAGGGCAGAGGTTGGAGAATACACGAGCAAGAAGAGGTGAAACATAAAAAAGAAGCAAAAATGCAAGAATTTCAACTCGACACACCTGTAGTATTTTTCTCGTAATGAAATGAAATTGTAAGCATTGGGAAGCTAACATAAAGTGCTACAACTTTGCCAGAAATAGTCAGGGCCAAACTAATAAGAAGACCTTAAAAATGCCTTCGAAGTCGGGTTGGTGAATCTGCGCGGCCGGGAAGGCGGGCAAAAAGTTGTGCCAAAAGTGTGATTCTCACTGTATACTCAGCCCGTCCAGGCCAAGAAGCTGATGCACGCGTATTTCAGCCTTTTTGCCCAGATTTGACCCGTTTCCACCCCAATCCATCCAACTTATAAATAGGGGTTCCCAAGTCCGAAAATTAGACTTTTCATCATATTACAAGCTTGGAGCCTTGGAGTAGAGAGCACGAGATACGTGGAAAAGAAGATTGAATTTTTGGGTTTAGTTGTTCTTGTTTTTATTTTAATTTCAATTAAATGTTTGTCTATGATTTTTTTTTTATCGATCTTATTTTGAACATGAGTAGCTAATTGTTTCATTGTATTCTAGGGCTAAAAAGTAGGTTTTGATAAACTATGTTTTGAATGTTCGTTTTATTCTAGACCATGTTTTATGTTTTTATCTATACGGTTTTTCTTATTTATGAATTTATCAATTTGGCCAATTACTTTGTTCATCCAGCTTAATAATTTGACAACTGAGAGGGAGAGTAATTAATAGGCTTACAACGTATAGCAAATGTATTAATATCGTCCGAGATGAGTGAGGTACCTGTGTAGGCTCTGATCTTTGGATCCCTTAAGAGTTACGTATATAATAGTTAGTCGGAGATGGTAACTACTTATACATAATCTACATGTTAGCATCGTCCGAGATGAGGGTTAACAACAATTGTAATCATCTAATAAAAACTTGAATTCGATTTAAAGATCTAGAATATTTGGATAATTTGACATAGGGAAGTCGTAACTGAAATCGAACATTAGAATGCGCTTTTTAACCTGATCAACTTTCCCATGTTATTGTTTGCTTTTCAATTCCTTTAAGTGTTTTTAATTGTTTGTTAGTGTATAAAACCAAACCATCTTATTCGAGAATCTAGATACAGTTGGGCTATTAAAATTAGTGTATTAAGTTGGCATAAGAACACAGTTCTTGTGAGGTCAATCTTGCTCGCTACTAACTATAGTTACATTGTGCACTTGCGGTCATACTAGAGTATACAAATAGTGTGTCAATCAAGAGTTTCGCCAAAGCTGCTAAAGGGCCTTGAGAAACCATACTCGGAGGTTGAAGTTGTAAAAGCTTTAAAAGAAATGTAACCTTACAAATAGCCTGGTACCGACTGTATGAGTCCCGTTCTTTTACAAAAAAAAAAAAAAAAAATGGTCTATTTAAGGTAGTGATGTTGTTAAATTTGTCTTAGATTTTTTATCTCATAATAGTCTTATTCGTGTTATTAATTCCACTTTCATCGTTTTAATTCCAAAGATTAAGAAGCCTGGCCTTGTCTCTCAGTTTAGGCTAATTAGTCTTTGTAATATTGTCCAAAAACTTACTACTAAAACTCTCGCAAACCGTTTCGCCCATATCTTCCCCATCTCATCTATGTATCCCAAAGTGATTTTATCCTTGGCCATTTAATTACGCATAATAGTGTGTGCATTAAGTTAGAAATGAGCAAAGCTTTTGACAGAGTGAAATGGAATTTTGTGTATCATATCTTGATTTACATTGGCTTCCTTACTATTTTTTGTGATTGACACACTAAAACTTAACTTTAATACGTCCACAAGTGTACGGTGTAGCTATAGCTAACGGTGAGCAAAGTTGATCCCATAGAGACCATATCACTATGTTAATTTAATACCAAAACGGTGATAGACCAATTCTATTTAGACACTTGAAAATTGGATGTTTAGTTTTAGACTGAATCTTAAAAATACTAATTAACTATCTTGCAGTAGAAGACAATTACTTAAAGAGTTAATAAGATAAAGAGTTATATCTTATGGTTCGATTTCAACTACAATTTTCCTAGAATAAATTACCTTGGTTACCTAGACTTTTAGACCGAGTTCTACTTTTTGTTAGAAAATCACTCGACCACATTAACCCTCCCCTCGGATGTTGCTAACATGTGGGTCGCATATAAATAGTTATCGTCTTGACTAACTATAGTAAAATGGTATAAATCAATTAAATTCCCCGAGTTAAAATAATGAGGTACTTTTTCTTTTAAATCAATATCGCCTTTGTTATCTTCTAATGGAAGCTCATCAGAGATGCATCTGTCATTGCCTTCCATTAACTCGTGATGAGCAATGGACAGTTGTTCTTGATGATTTTGCATGTGAATTTTTTCTTGATTTCCTCTTCAACCTTCTCATACATCTTCTCCTCAAAGAACTCTTCATGTTACTATGTCGGCTATGAATCCTTGTTCTTCCATGTTAACTTCACTGTCAGATTACCTTTTTTTTTTTTTTTTTTGCAAACTTGCAATTATAGCAGCTAACTGATCCACCTACACTTTCAAAGCTTTTATTTGAGCTCCCCTATCCTTAAAAGACTGATTTATAGTCATCTCGAATTTTATTGCACATGTTGTAGCTAATTTTGCGAAAACTTGTACTCGGGATTGGGTTGTTTGGAACTCTCCTCCTCCCTCGATTTCCTCTGTTAGACAGTGATGACTAATTCCAGCTAATTAATGAATATTTTGTTTAATAAAATCACATTAGTATGTGTTGGAAGTTTCTAATTAGTGTAAATGCTCTTTTAAAATTGGAAAGAAAACATTTTGATACTACAAGAACAATGGTCTTTTGAGGCAATAAAAAGTGGTATTAAATAATGAGTATTTGTCATAACATTATTATTAGAGACAACATGTTGTCACTAATTAGTCATCTCAATAATTCGGACGCAAATAATATACTTCAGACGACTAAACACTTTTGAAATTAGGGACCTGAACCAACTAGAAACGGATTTATTGAAAAAAATCCACAACCTACCCCACACGAATCGATTCTGACTCGAATCGACTCGAAATCAACATTTTTTAAAAAAAAAAAAAATTTCTATTTTTGAAATAACTCTAAGATTCGTTGAATTGTTTTAAAATTTGAAATTTTTTTATACACTATTACCAGTTACCACTACAAAAAAAAAAAGGTCTTTTGAGACAACAAAAAGTGGTCTCAAGTAATGAGTATTTGTCATAACTTTATTGTCGTCTTAATAACTCGGATGAAAATAATATATTTGCAACAAAAGTGGTCTCAAATGCGTCTGAAGTATTTTTGTAACAACCAGGGCCGGACCTAGTAAGTTATAGGTCTGAGTCGAACTTTAAAATAGGCCTATATAATCTTTTTATTAAAAAAAGAATTGAATAATATGACATATTCACTTATGTTAATATAATATAAAATTTTGAGTGGCCAATGGACCTTGCAAAACCTTTTTATTTTCTTTTTTACTTTTTTTTTTTTTTTACTTTTTACTTATCCTATTGTATTTTTCATATTATTCTATTTGTAGGAAAAAAAAGAATTTATAACAAACTCACGTATTGAACAATTAAAAGTCATAGAAAAAAAAAAACTGAAAGAAATGTCAACTTTAAATGAAATAATTGAATATACTATTTGTTGTTATGGCACCCTGTAAAGGGTGAAAAGTGAAATCGAAAAAGACCCTCTAATTATTGAAAAATGGAACATGAAAAGATAGAAAATGTAGAAAATAAGAACTGAATCTGGGTTGTTCAATTAACCGTGCATTACAAGTACAAACACAATCAAACTATAGCAAGTCATTTATGAAAGTGTACACATGAAATTTAATATATATTCTTTACAAAATATTAGAAATACTTTTTGGCCCTAAAATTTTGTATTTTTTTTTCGGACCCAAGTCGTCTGACTCGTTGGCCTAACGGTAGGTCCGACTATGGTAATAACTAGTTGTCTCTAAAATTAGTCTTCAAATGGTCTCAAATAATTTTTAGAGAGATTTGCAACAATAACTGATCACAAATAACTAATTACTCTCTCCATTCTAAATTAATTGACGTTTTATAAAGAAAGGAAAGAATTAAGAATTAAATTTTTTGACAGATTTACCCTCACTTAATTATTTTTCTCTCTCATATGAATCCCTAAAATTTAGCATCTTTAAATAATTATAGTCCTTCTTCTCCCTCAAGATTTCATCTTCTCTTTCAAATCTTTAAATAATTATAGTCCTTCTTCTCCCTCAAGATTTCATCTTCTCTTTCAAGACTGCAAAACTGTTAACGATATTGCTTTTCTTTGAATCTCTATCTTCTGTCTTCTCAAATGCACATTCGGTTTGCACAACTATGTCTGTGTTTTAATTTTTATCTTATGTCTTCATATTTGCATTCATGATGCTTTGGAGTATCACCATTACCCTCTGCATATAATTTAAAAATACGTAAAAAAAAAAATGGAGGGAAATAATGTAAGAAAAATGAGAAAAAAATTTTGATGCAATTTAAATTGTGGAATAAAGGAGGGAGAGGGGAAGCAAGCGCGAGAATGAAAAAAAAAATGGTGGAATTTTTTTTATTCAATTTAAATTGTGGAATGAAGGAAGAAGAGTGGAAGAAAGCGTGGAATAAGGAGGGAGAGGGAAGAAGGCACTATAATTAGCGGGAATATTTTAGGGGATAAAGATTTGACCAAATAAAAATATCTCTGATAAATTAAAAAGTAGAGATTTTTTAGGATAGAGTCCAGGGAAAAAACTGGTAGAATTGGTGTAAAATATGTAAAACGTTAATTAATAGGAAAAGAAAAGAACATCCTAAACCTCAATTAATTTGGAACGAATGGAGTATTAATTATCATAATTGTAGTCTAAAAAATATTAAATGAAAAAACTTCTTTTATTATAATGTACATATTAAAAAAATTAAAATTTTAGCAGCTAGATGATGAAAAATCAATTGGACAAATATAACAGACTGAAATAAAAATAGGGTAAAAGATAGGGGAGTAAAGGAGACATGGCACCTAGAAATTCCGAAAGTGGATATGAGACTATAAAGTAAGGGTCAAAAAGGGAATTGATTGTGTGGTACAAATCGTGGGCCTAATTATGTTACATGCTTTTGCTTAGTTGATTAATTGTATATTCTATAACTCCTGTCGTTACCTTAACAAAACTTCATCATTGTACTTAATGTTTGGTTCCATCAACCATATATAGTGGGAATCTTGTTTTGGGCGTTAATATGTTCTACATTTCTCATTTACAAACAACCGACACGTTTCGAATTATTGGAGGCCAAAATTTTCTTTAAGGATATTAAAATTTTATTAAATTATTGAAATCAGTCAACAGGCTCAATACTGATTGGCAAGAAGAAATAAAACACCAGATAAAGAAATATAAAATATATGAAGCACAAACTACTATATCTAAACCAGACAAAATCATTAATGCGCTGGATAAATAGTGTACCAGAAACATTAATCTCATATTTATCAGTAATTTTCCGGCGAAAGCTCTTAAAACTGAGCAGACAAATGTTGAAATGCTCAATAATAACTGAATCTTCAAAAGACAAAAGGAAAAACGGATATTGCATTATTCCGGGAACTAATACTTCTATTTATTAAGTGGAGACGAAAACTCTCATTAAGAGAGATTGAAAACCTCTTGATAGGTATGGCCCAACAACTCCGGGTCGGGTCAGCACCTCGGGCCGGACCAACCCGACCCGAAGTAACTGAGCTCATGAAAGCAAGCCCAGCAACCGGCCCAGAAGAGCGCACTCAACCTAAAACGACCCAATCACGGCATATGGGGGAAGCAAGATCCCCACGATCTTCTCCCAACTCCCATGCAGAGATAATAGGCGCAATGATAGGGAGTTAGTTAGGGTTTGAGTTGAGTAGTATAAGTAGGAGAATTGTACTCAGAATTAGGGTTCACATTTTTGTACTCTGAAACTGATACGTGTAAACTCAAAGAATATAGTGGAAAAACACCCCGGCAGGGGACATTCTTAGCCCGTGGACGTAGATCTCCGGATCGAACCACGTACATCCTGTGTTCTTCAAGTTTCTTGCGTTTATTTACGTTTTCTGCAGATCTTCGTTTGGAGTTTATTGGATATCCGAATCGCGTGTTATCAATTGGCGCCGTCTGTGGGAACGTTTGCAGAAAACCCTAGTCTTTTATCGCAATCGCTATGGTGAATACTCATAGGTCCACTCACCCAAATTGGTCCCATCGTGATCCTCCTGTAGACCAGGTTCTGCCCCCCCCCCCCCCCCCCCCCGTCAACAGAACCAAGATCCGCCCGCAGCGCATGTTAACATGCCAAATCATCCCCCTGTTGATGGTCCGGCGTAAGTGGATCCCCCGCCAGCTCCCGAGCTATCGCAGGTGCAGCAGGTCTTCCTTCAAGAACACGCTGCTTTGTTCCAAGAATGGAACAACCGGCGCGCCCACTCCGGTGAGCGTGCCAACAATGGCACTGAACATGTAAGAAATCCACCCCGTGACTTACCACGTGACTTGGATGAGAATTTCCCTCATCGAGCGAGACTTGACCGCCAGAGACGGAGGACAGTTTCTCCGGTGGATAATCGCAGCTCTAATGGGTCGAGGTCCCGAGGCGTTTATGACGGCGCACATCGCCGCCGACCTGCTGACGTCCCGAAGCATCCTCGTCTTGACCAATCTCGTATGCTGGATCTTGCGGAACAAGAGCAGGCCCAATTTGCCGCGGAGCTCGACAAGGTTTTGGGCCTTGATGCCAACGGGGAAATCATCACCCCATTCTCTGACGAGATTCTTGCGGTCCCACTCCCTGATGGTTTCAAACTCCCCCCAGTGGCTGTATACAACGGCTCTGGGGATCCGAGTAATTTCCTGAACGCCATTAAGTATGCTATGTTCAACTGCAACTGCACTCCTCACCATCTGTGCAAGGTGTTTCCTGAGTATCTCCAGGATGAGGCTAGACTTTGGTTTGACTCTCTACCACGGGGTAGCGTTACTTCTTTTCGCGATCTTGCCGAGTAGTTTTGGGCGCGTTTCCATACGCGGACGAAGCCCATGGCCACTTTGGGCCGACCTCATGAATATGGAACAGCGGGACGGAGAAACCGTTACCCAATTTCTTGATCGCTTTACAGCGAAGAGTCTTAAAGTGGGGAGCGGTCGGATGATGTTATCATCAATGCCTATATGAATGGCCTTCGTCCCGGATCGCTCTACACCGAGCTGGTCCGGAACCCTCCGGTCACAACCCGGGCTTTGTTTAACATTGTGTGCAGATATCCTAAGGCCGAGGAGCAGACTCTCCGTAAGCGTGAGAAGCATGCTAGCAAACGGCAGTCCGATAGGGCACAAGCCGGGCCCAGTACGCGACCTAGTGCCTTCTCTCGTCTGAACCGGGGACGTCCAGAATCTCGCGGAGATATTCCACAACTCACCCCGCTTACAAAATCACGGGCCGAAATTCTTTCTGTTCACAAGAACGATCTGCGGCCGTGTCCGCGGATGACTGCTCCGGCCGAAAAGCGAAATCGCGAAAAATGGTGCGCGTACCACCATGATCATGGACATGAAACAGAGGAGTGTCGAGAGCTCGGCAAGGAAATTGAAGATTGTCTAAAGAAAGGTTTATTGCGGCAGTACGTTGCTCGGACCAACGACAGGCCTCGGACAAGTCAGAATGGAGATTCGCAACAAAACCGCGGAAGCTATAATGACCGTGGTTCACGTCAAAACAGGCCGCAATGGCAGAATAACAGGCCGGGACAAAACAACTATGCGCGGCAGGACCAAGGAAATCGTCAGCAACCCCACTTTTTGCCGCCACCGCCTCCTCAGGGAGGACCCGGAGACAATATGCCTACTCATGTCATAAACGTGATTTATGGAGCCATTCCCACCGGGTCATCCCGGAGTGCCTTAAAGGCAGCGACACGCCGGCCTCCTCCCGAGGAGCCGCGTCACAAGCGCCTCCACCAATCTGAAACTGTCAGTTTTACAGACAGAGATCCTGTTCCCGAGCTCACCCCTCATACCGACGCCATTGTCATTGACATGGCCGTAGCTAATGTTACGATAAAGCGGGTTTTCGTCGACAATGGAGCCGCAGTTAGTGTCATATTCACCGACTGCTTTCAAAAAATGGGGATTCCTCGTGAGCAGCTCCGACCAGCCCTCGGGCCGCTACAGACCTTCACCCAGGGTGAAGTCCAGCCTGAAGGAGTTATTACTCTCCCCGCCTCTCTTGGAACTTATCCGGCGATAAAAACCATTTTTGTGGATTTCTATGTGGTTAATTCTCCGTCCCCATACAACATGATTTTGGGTCGGGACTGGCTTACTCCAGCAAGAGTCGTATGCTCCACATACCACCTCGCACTGAAATTCCCTACATCACATGGCGAGGTGGCTATCCGCGGCAATCAGCGAGTTTCTGAGGAGTGCATGTATGTCGCGCTAAAAAAGGCAACAAAGGTTCCCCCTGAGCCACAGTTTCAGGTAGCCGCCTTGGCTCTTAACCTTAATTCGTCTACACCACTGGGGGACACCACTGTTCAGGTGCCGCTTGATCCAGCCAAGCCTGAGCAAACTGTAACTGTCGGCGTTGTGGATGTACCGCGGTTACACAATGCCATTATTCAGACCTTGCGGGAATACTCTGAAGTCTTCGCATGGTCTCCCTTGGACATGCCCGGAGTCTCTCCGGATGTTATAACTCACAAGTTAAATATCGACCCCAATGTGAAGCCTATACAACAAAAGCGAAGGAAATTCGTTCCAGAACGGAACGCAGCCATCCGAATTGAAGTACAACAGCTTCTAGATGCCGACATCCTGTTTGAAGTTCATTATCCTTCTTGGCTATCTAATCCGGTGATGGTAACGAAGTCCAGCGGGGCATGGAGAATGTGTGTGGATTTTTCTGATCTTAATAAGCACTGTCCAAAAGATTGTTATCCTTTGCCCTCTATCGACCAAAAAGCCGAAGCCATTACTGGGCACAAGGCACTTTGCTTCTTGGACCTGTACAAGGGATACCACCAAATCCACAACCGTTGGGACGCACTCAAAACCGCATTTATCACTGACTTCGGATGCTTTGCCTTCAAGAAAATGCCTTTCGGGCTCAAAAATGCGGGAGCCACGTACCAGCTTATGGACCACGTCTTCCGAGGTCAAATTGGTCGTAATGTTGAGGTATATGTTGATGATTTAGTTGTCAAAAGTGCTTCTCAATCTTCATGTGTGCAAGATATTGCTGAAACGTTGAGTACCTTGCGGCGTTATAATTTGCGTCTCAATCCAGCAAAATGCACCTTCGGCGTTGGCTCCGGTAAATTTCTCGGTTATATGGTTTCACAACACGGCCTCCAGGCCAATCCGGCCAAGATTCGGGATGTATTAGACCTACAACCACCGAAGACAGTAAAAGAAGTTCAACGCCTTACTGGCGGTTTGGCGGCCTGAAATCGTTTCTTGTCCAAGGCCGCAGAGCGTCAACTTCCATTCTTCAAAATTCTGCGGCAGGCTAAGCTATTTGAGTGGACCCCGCAGTGCACCGAAGCTTTTGAGGCTCTCAAGCACCATATTAAGCAATTGCCCACTCTGTCCGCTCCTCTCCCCGGAGAGCCACTCTATATATATTTAGCTTCTGCTGAAGAAGCCATCAGCAGCTCTTGTACGCGAGGCCAATGGTATATAACACCCGGTGTATTTTGCGAGCAGAGCACTCCAAGGGGCAGAAACTCGATACTCCATGATGGAGAAAACAGTGCTAGCTCTCGTCATGGCGGCCCGGCGTTTGCGGCCTTATTTCCAAGGACGAGAAATCAAGGTTCTTACTAATCACCCCATTCGTCAAATTCTTGTCAAGCCCAAGGTGTCAGGGCGCCTCGCGAAGTGGGCTATCGAGCTAGGAGAGTATGATATTCAATTTCTCCCACGCCGAGCTATCAAGGGTCAAGCATTAGCAGATTTTTTGGCCGAGACACCAGTGGATAATCACGAATCTTCCGCAGATAACGCTAGTCCTCACCCTGCTGCCCTTGAAGCTCCACCCTATAAGTGGCAACTATATGTGGATGGCGCTTCCACGACTCGAGGAAGTGGTGCTGGGGTGCTTCTTATTGGCCCCGAGGGCGTTGAAATTAAACACGTCATCCGATTTAAATTCAAGGTAACTAATAATGAAGCGGAGTACGAGGCAGTCCTCGCCGGGCTCCGGCTCTCTCAATCCTTAGCAGTCTCCCTCTTCACGGACTCCGAGGTTATTTCTAATCAGATCAAAGGCACCTACACCGCTAAGGATGAAACGATGAGCAGGTACCTCATTTTGACGCTTAAACTTATGTCAACTTTTGCTTCGGTTGATATCCATCAGGTACCTCGTAAACAAAATGTTCAAGCTGATGCTCTCAGCAAAATGTCCTCCGCGGTCCTCACCAATGTGTCTCCGGACATCGTAGTCGAAGATGCCCTTCATCCGGCAATTCATGAGGCAACGATCTCCGTCTTGACTGAAAGCGGTCCCAATTGGATGACCCCGATCATCCATTATCTCCGGGATGGTACTTTTCCAACTGACAAATTGCAAGCCCGGCGGATAGTTCTCAAGGCACCTAAGTACACACTCCGCGACGGAATTTTGTACCGCCAGTCATACTTACAACCGAATCTTCGGTGCCTTGAAAACACTGAGGTGCAACATATAAATGAAACTTATGCCTAAATAAAAATAAAGAAAAGAAACATATATGATATACATGTAAGAACATCACATTTTTCAAAATTGAAATATAAACATATGCGGTCAGACGATTCGAATCCCTAAGGATTTCCTTAAAGTTAAAAACCTTTAGGCATCGAGAGATTTTGTGAACATATCTGTCAATTGGTCTTGTCTTGATCACACATTTGGTTGATGCTTTGTAGATCTGCCTTTAGATCTTCTACAAGGAGGACATCTTCAAGTGCATGAAATCCACTAATATTCTATATTCCTACTCTAATGACTTTGTTGCTCACCCTATCACCAAAAGTAGCATGCTTATCATCCGAAGGACAACATTAACTAAATTAGACATATCACCAGACTTATGGCAGGAGCAACCGCTTTCGAAATACAATGTCCCTTTGTTAACTTAGATGTAGAAGAAAAGTACAATATTTAGCCCCTTCTTTTCTAACACAAACTTTAGGTTGTTTAGGATTTACAAGATCAATTTTTTTTTTTCTTTTTTTTTTTGGGAGCTTTTAAGGGAACTTCACTGTCTCTAACGGGAATTCCACTTAAGTTCTAGTTTTTAACATTTCCAGTGTAAAGATCATATTGCATCCTGTAGAATTTGGGACGAATGTGACCTCTAACACCGCAATAATGATAAATTAGAACAAATCGGTTATCTCTTGAGGCTTAACAATTTGTTATTCTTTTATTCCTTTAAATGATGTTTTAGCATGATATGTCTAAACATCAGGATTATGTTTTGCATTTTAGGAGCAGTTTGAACATGACCTGAACAAGCAATAGTTTCAGGAGGCATAAACGTAAAATTTGACTGTGAGTTTCACTCATTTTCTCAATGTCTTTAACCAATACCACTTTTCTTACCATGATGTTGACCTAAGGACAATATCTCATCCATTTTGGCTATACCACTATTGAGTCTTTGAAATAGATTGGCTGAACTTTCCAACTCTGTCATTTGCAATGTTCTAAAAGACATTAGAAGCTAGTTGGTCGGCAGACTATGGTCTAGCACCTAATTGGATCATAGGCGACGTTAGCAGGGTCTAAGGGGGATTAAGCGACGAGGAGTAGGGGGGAAAATATAGGATTTCAATGGCCATCTAGCGCCTAAGTAGAGTATAGTCGGTGGTAGGCTGGGAATTTTAGAACATAGGTCATTTGTTTCTCCGGACTTTGATTTTTCACACTATGTTCTTCTATGACTTTCGAAAGTTCATTCTTGAGCCTCTGAAATTCATGCTCCTTTTCAATATTAACCTGTTGCAAACCAAGAATTTCGTGTTTCAAAGGATTAATTGAACAATCATTGGAAGAAATTGTCTAGTGAGCCAACTTTAAACCATTTTCCAAGAATGATGCTTGAACTAAGGTCTGAAGAAGCGTCTCTTCGTATTTTTTTGCAATAGGCTGCAATTGCAAAAATTGACCTCTGAGATTCAGAATTTCAGCCTTCAATTTATATGTCTTCTTTGTATAACCTTCTATGGCATGTCCTTCTCTTTCCTACAGCTTGAACTTTGCTTCAAGAGCTTTAGGGTATGTTTATTTATGAATTTGCGCGTCCAGATGGAAGACGGATCAATCCAAACTTGTGTTCGGACCGGGACTTAAAATTAGGATTCTGTAATCCAAACCTATTCTGCTCTCTTTTCCATTCACTCTCTCTCCATTTCCAACATAATGATTTCATCTTTTTATAAATCCTACCATATTCCATCCTAGAACAAACACAAGATTTACATAATCATTTGAATTCACACATCCTAGGATTTGCACGCCCAGATTTTCCACGTCCCACTAAATCCATAAACAAGCATACCCTTAATGATTTTAACAGTTTTTGTCTACCTTTATTGATACTTCTTCATACATGGCCATGAGGTTTTATGTTGTAGGACACGTACTACTGAAAAGTTTATCAGAATCTAACTTGTGGTCTTCATGTTCCGATAAGTCATGTTCTTCTGTTGTTCGAACATCAACCATTAAACTTAAAGATCACTAAGAAGTGAATGGACAACAAGGTTACTGGTTTATTGATTTACATCAAGAGTTTGGTAATCTCCATCAGAATCAGAGTCACTCCATGCAGCTTTGTATGCCTTGTTTTTTCTCAAAAAATTTGGATATTTAGCTTGATAATATCCAAAGACCTTACATTCTCGACATTGTTCATTCTTCTCATTCCCCTAAAACTACCTTTGTAACATCCAACATGTTTCTTTTGCTGACGTTCATTGACAACCATCTTATGCCTCATCTGATCAACTGAATTCAAGATGGCATACAAAGCAATGGAGTTTGTCTCTTCTTCTTTTTTATCCTTATCATCGAAGGAGTTTTTAGGCTTCAGGACAACCTCTTTCTTTTCATTGCACATTTCAGGTCATTTACATCCTTTCTCAATAATATCCTAACATCTTATGACCGTAAATATACCATAATTATGGACTTCCAGTATGAATAGCTTGCTCCATGAAGGAACGGGGGGCGCAACAAGATGGGATCAAATGCTATCACAGTTCCCTAAATCAACCTGTTAGTAAACCGGAACCTACTTTGATACTAATTCAAATATCAGGATTCATGCGTGCCTGCTATGTTCTTAAGACGTAAGAACATAAAATGAACAACAATTGAAATGCAATATTGCATACGTGCAATGTTCAAAAGATGTAAGAACATTAATAGAACAATATCATAAACATAAATTACAACTTTCGAGGAAGAATCCCTTCTTTCTCTCAGACCTCTTTCACTAGAGAAAATATTATCACACTTACATATTGGACTTACATACTTACGAACTCCCTCCTAAACTCATCTTACAAGATTCCTTGAACTTGCTTAAATGAATATTATAAAATTAATGGTCTTACATCAAAAGAACAATATAATACAATAAAAACTTAAAGCCTTAGCTTGTTGAATATGCTCTTCTCAAACGCCTACAGACTGAATAAATTTACCACAACACTTCGACTTCCTCTTGAATACTTGCTAATTGAATGTGATTTCCTTCTTCTTTATGATCTTGCAAGCTTCACCAAAATGGTTGTTAGGAATTAACCCACACACGATCACGAAATTGGGAGAAAGCAAAAGCGAGAAAAACACAATAATTTGGTTACCCAGTTCGTTACAATGTGTAACTACATCTGGGGTGATACCAAGCCAGGGATTTTACTCGTATATGTTAATTTTTGGATTACATGATACAATTAAGGAAAACAACAATTTATAATAGCTCAATGGACCTAAAATTTGACTTCAGCTTAAGGCCCATGCAACTCTGTCCACACCCACGGCCTCCTGCCGTGGTCGTGCTCAACTCGCCGCGGCCGCGCACTTTTGTTGCGGCCGTGCTGACTTCACAACGCCAATCTACTTAACCACGACATTTTTATGGCGGCCGCAACCTCCTGTCGTTGTCGCAGTACTGTAGACGAGATTTCCAGGCTCCATACTCAACAATCTCCCATTTGGAGACTGAAATACCTTCAAACGACCTTCTCCTTTGTTCCCCTTCTCGTATCAACTCAGTATCGCCTAGCCTCTTCTTTAAGTACCAAGGCCAATTGAAGTTATGCATAACTTCAATTTCTCTAAGGTCACCACCTTAGTTAACATGTTAGCTGGATTCTCACTCTCGAGAATTTTCACAAGTTGCAAGGTCTTCTTCTCCAAAAGGTACCTTATGTAGTGATATTTCAACTCAGTGTGCTTAGTCCTCGAATGAAATGCCGGATTGCTAGCCAAGAAAATTGCACTCTGACGATCACTGTAGAGAACACTATTTTCAGGCTTCCTCCCAAGTTCATCTAAGAAATTCTGCAACCACACCATCTCTTTGCTCGCATTCGTCACAGCTATATATTCAGCCTCTATGGTGGATAGAGCAACAACCTTCTGCAACTTTGATGTCCAAGAAATTGTTGTACCACCATAAGTAAAGGCATACCCGGTAGTACTCCTTCTCCCATTAAGACCATTTGATGTCAAGTCTGCATCAACATAACCATCCAACTTGGAATTTCTCCCATCAAAGCACAATGTTTTGTTCGTGGTACCTCTCAAGTATTGCAGTACCTACTTCAAAGCCTCCCAATGTTGTTTCCATGGGTTGCTCATGAACCGGCTCACTACTCCCACTGCATGCGCAATATCCAGCCTTGTGAATACCATAGCATACAATATACTGCCAATTGCCGAAGCATATGGGACATTCTTCATTTGGGCACGTTTCTCCTTAAAACTCGGTGACTGCTTCTTCCACAGCTTGAAGTGACTTCCCAACGGAACACTCATAGACTTTGAATTCTCCATGTTAAATCTTTCTAGGACTTTCTAGATGTAATCCGCCTGCGAAAGATACAATCTACCTACCACTCTATTCCTCTTGATTCTAATACCCAAAATCTGCTTAGGTTCTCCAAGATCTTCCACGGAAAACCGCTCAGACAACTGCTTCTTCAACTTATCCAACTCTTTTGGATCAGCTCCTGTGATCAACATGTCATCAACATACAATAGAAGGATAAGAAAGCTTTTGTCAAACCTCTTATAGTAATAACAATGGTCAGAGCTTGCTTCAACCCATACAATCTCTTGTACCACTGCTTCGGAGCTTGCTTCAACCCATACAAGCTCTTGTACCACTGCTTCGGAGCTTGCTTCAACCCATACAAGCTCTTCCTCAACTTGCACACAAGTTCTTCCTTTCCCTTGGCTATGAATCCCTCTGGCTTAACCATATACAATTCCTCCACTAGATCACCATGAAGGAGTGTCGTCTTTACATTCATCTGATGTAACAACAAGTTCTATGCAGCAACCATACTCAACACTATGCGAATAGTCTTTAGTTTCACAACAGGAGTAAATACATCAGTATAGTCAATACCGAATCGTTGTTCAAACCCTTTTACAACCAGCCTAGCTTTGTAGCGCTTACTACCATCAGCTTCGTTCTTGATTCTGTAGACCCACTTGATGTGCAAAGCTTTCATACCCTTGGGAAGCTCACGCAGTTCCCAAGTGTCATTCGTACGAAGTGATACCATTTCATCTTCCATGGCAGCTCTCCACCTTCGCCTATCAACAAGTTTTTCTGCTTCTGCAAAGCTCTCGAGTTCACCATTGTCAGTAAGCAATAAATAATAGTTAGAGGGTGAAACCTATCAGGTGCACGTTGCTCTCTAGCCGGTCTATGCAGCGGAACAATCTCCTGAGGTGGTGGAGTTCTTGGCTCATCCTCAAGAACCACCTTTTTAGCCTGACCCCCTTTACTCCCACTCGAGTTTGAGATGTCGAACTCGACTACCTTGGGATTAGAGCTGTCAGTGCTCGATGCCTTCAATCTATCCTTGTACATCACCTGTTCATTAAACTCCACAGCTCTACTGCGAATAACCTTTTGGTTCTGCTCATCCCAAAGTCTATAACCAAACTCATTGCCACCATAACCAATGAACATACATTTAACAGATTTAGCATCCAATTTACTTCTATCAACCGAACTAACATGAGCATAAGCTATACAAACCAAAGATACACAAAAAGGATAGGTTTACATCTTTCCAGTCCATACCTCTTCTCCGATTCTCCAGTGGAACCGATGGGCCTCTATTAATCAAGTACGTAGCTGTGTTAGCAGCATCACCCCGAAACTTCTTTGGCAACCCGCTTTTCAGCCTCATGCATCTAGCCCGTTTATACAACGTTTTGTTCATCTGTTCTGCTACTCCATTCTGCTGGGGAGTTCCACGCACTGTCTTCTCCATGCGAATCCCATTATCAGCACAATAGTCTTTGAACTCCTTGAATAATATTCATCTCCATTATCAGACTTCATACACTTCACCTTCAGCCCTGTTTCAGTTTCAACCATGGCTTTCCACCTCCTGAAAGTATCGGACGCATTAGATTTACTTTTCAGAAAATAAACCCATACCTTCTCATGGAATCATCGATGAAGTTCGTGTTGTAAAGTGCTCCTCCGGGGGTGGCCACAGGTGCTGGTCCCCATAGATCACTATAGACCAACTCCAACTTCTTAGTTTTCAAGGCTCTGCCGACTCTTGAGAAACTCACGCGCCTCTGTTTCCCAATCACACAGTCTTCACATTGGCCAACTTCCACAAATTTCAGGCCAGGCAGTCTACCTTTCGAACACATCAGTTTCATCCCCTTCTCACTCATGTGGCCCAACCGATAGTGCCATAAATTCATATCACCTGCTGCGTCTGCAAGATCAATGTGATCTTTGAAATTTGTTGTCATGTACAACCTACCTTGCTTCTTACCCCGAGCCACTACCATAGCTCCTCTGGTAATCTTCCAATTGATGCAGCCAAATGTTACCACGTAACCTTCCTTATCAAGCTGCCCAACTGAAAGTAAATTCCTCTTCAGTCCAGGAATGTGTCGAACTTCTTTCAGCACCAAAGTGGATCCATTCGATGTCGCAACTTGTATGCTTCCCTTTCCCACGATTTTCAAGGCTTCATCATCTGCAAGATATACCTGTCCAAAATCGTCAGAAACATAATCATTTATAATGTCAACATTACCACATGAATGAAACGACGCTCTGGAATCCAACACCCAAGACTCCATGGACTAGACACGCTCAAGACCAATGCATCACCATCATCTTCCTTTGTGGTTGTGTTCACTGTCCCCTTGTCTGCTTGACCCTTCTAGTTCTTCTTTGGTGCCTTTCACTTATTTCTAAAGCGACCGAACTCGTCACAATCTTGCACTTGATTGAGCTCGTATCCTTCTTGGATAGGCTCCTTTCCTTAGATTTAGATCTTTCCCGATTCTGTTGTCTTCTCATCGATTTGTCTCTGTTCTCGGTGTTCAGTGTTGATCTCGAAGTAGATCCTGATTCTTTCCTGTGAATCTCATCGCTAATCATCAAATCCCATACCTTGTCAAACTTTAGCTTAGCTTCCGCGGCGCTAACTGTTGTCACTGTACCGGCCCAACTGTCTGGCAGAGACGATAGCATAATCAGGACTCTTAGTTCATCGTCAAATTTAATCTCCACTGAGTTCAACTGCGAGGTATCATGTTGAACTCATTCAGATGTTATTGCACCAGTGTACCATCCGACATCCTTAGGTTGTACAGTCTCCTAATCAGATGTACCTTGTCGTCGATATACATCTCCTCAAAAATCGCAAGCATCTCCCTTGTGAACTTTGCTGCAATCGTGTGATAAGCGATCTTCTTGGAAAACAATAAATGTATCGCTCTCATTGCTTTCCTATCTAATAACGCGCACTCCGCCGCCTCCATATTCCCGGGCTTCTCTTTTAGAGGCAAGTACAGATCTTTACCGTAGTGGTAATCTTCCATCTGCATCTTCCAGAATCCGAAGTCAGAACCATCAAACTTCTCGATCGATACCTTTTCTTCCATCGTGATACTCCCTTCGAACCTGGAGCTCTAATATTAGTTGTAAGGAATTAACCAACACACGATCAAGAAATTGAAAGAAAGCAAAAGCGAGAAAAATACAATAATTTGGTTACCCAGTTCGTTACAATATGTAACTACGTCTGGAGGCAATATCAAGCCAGGGATTCAATCGTATATGTTAATTTTTGGATTACATGATAAAATGAAAAAAACAACTATTTATAATAGTTCAATGGACCTAAAATTTGACTTCAGCTTAAGGCCCACGCAACTCTGCCCGTGTCCTAGGCCGCGGTCCCGCTCAACTTCACACCGCCAATCTGCTTAACCACAATGCTTTTGTCTAGGCCACAACCTCCTGTTGCGGCTCCGATACTGTGGACGAGATTTTCAGGCTCCATACTCAACAATGGTAAGTTAATGTGAATCCCATGATTCTTGTGATATGTTTGGATGTTTATATGATAGGATTTAATCAGCAATCTCCATGTGATATTTTCCCTTATCAAACCTGTCATTCCACAAAGACCCGAAAATCTCCAAAAAAATATTGCCAGCTGATTTTTTAACTAAACACCAAAAAATATGCAAACGTGATAAAATCACGTTTTAACAGCTTTTACTTTTGTTTTCCGCAATATGTTTAATATTGTTGTCACTATATTTCAATATATGATTCTTTAATTGCATATAATAGAAAGTATACACTATTGAAAAAAAAATCCATTAAACAAAATCACTAAATAATTGAAACAAACAAAAAAAAACAATAAAAAATGTAAATATGTTGGTAGTAAACTAAGTCGTAAGTGAAATATATTCCTAAGACGGATTTCTTTAGTTGTAATATTCCTTTTGCCCAAAATATGTTTTATTTAATAAAATTTTGAATAGATTAAAAAGCCGCATAAAATTACTTATATGTCTTATTTAGTTTAATTATTGTATAAAGAAATAAATACTATTGGGCTCTTGTCCTCATGGCTCATCCTTGATCCCTTTTGGGCCTGTGGGTTCTAATTGATGTACAGCACATTCTAAGATGATCCAATAAAAGGAAAATATGCATGTCGTTCTAGTCGCACGAGGCACATAAATTCATAATTTTCTACTAATCTACGCTCGCAACATTTTAATTTTTACTTGTTTGTGAATTAAGCTTCACAAAGTATTACACAATTACATAGATAATTCAAGAAAAAATAAATGGGAGTGCCTGTTTTATTGTCTGATATTATATATGAGAAGCTCCCGGTATTATAAAATGGGATCTATATAGTTGGTAAATTTGTCAATTGAGTCTATGAACATCTTCTCATGAATCATGATACAAGGTAATTGCTCACATTGTTCCATTCCTAACTCTGACCTTACCATCATCAATACGAAGTTTACAGGGAGGGGATGGTAACTAGCTAGATTAAAATACTCTATTCTAAGAACCATATATTAAATTCGTTGTATTTGTTTATATGATTTATCCAAAATGTTCAACCTATTTTCTAAACCAAAATTTATAAGTTTTTATTTTCTTTATAAACGAGATGTTGGCTTTTGAATTATGTGACTTAGCTCTAGAATACAAAATATATTTTAAACATAATCCTTCATTATTTTTATGTATGGAAGGAAGGAGGGCAGCGGCAGCCCTTGAAATTGAAGATGACCTTGCTGTTGATTGGTCATCTCTTATTGAAGCTAATTTAGTCTATTTTGTTTAAATAAAGAGAAAATTACAAAAGTTGTCCATCAAATAGAGAGTGTGTTATGAGAGAGAGATAGAATAGAAGGTTGAGAGAACATTGTAAAACCAATACTATTGATAATGATCCAGAAGGGAGTGTTGGGAAATAAACGAACAAACGAAACGAACAAAGCAAACAATAATCGTGCAAGAAACAAATAAAAGACACCGAGAATTAACGTGGTTCGCTAACAACTTGTTAGCTACGTCCACGGCCAAAAGATCCCAAATCCAATTCAAACGAAAGTTCAAACAAAGACCAATAGTCGAGTATCTATTCAATTGATACTCAATCCAAACTATCAACGCTTGAACAATCAAGTCAAAAGCAATTCTAAGACTCTCTAATCTCTCTGTCTCAAAGGACTCTAATAGGACCTATATATAAGCCCCCAAAACCTAATTCTATACAAGAAAGGAATCAAACTGGGCCTAAATTTGCGTAAGCCCAAGAAACTGCTCCGCTGGGCCTGCCTCGGCCGCGGCCATCTCCCCTATAAAAGTGTCTCGGCCGAGCCTAACTCGTCTCGGCCGAGACAAACCTCCAGCAGCAAATTCAACTTCCCAGCCACAAAGTGACGCGGCCGCGTCCAACAAGCGCCGCGGCCGTGGCGAGTCTCTACAATGTGGCGCGGCCGCGCCCGACATCCAGCGCCAATTCAATACTCAACTTCAATCCTCCACCTCGATACGAACTTCGATTCAAACCCAATAAGATTCAAGGCACAAATCCCAACAGGGAGTACAGTTATACAATCAATAATTGTGCAGTAACTAAGTTTAACTGCCTAACAGCTTGTCCAGTTACTAAGCTAAAAGCCTAACTTACTTAACAAGTTGTATAACAAATATATACACATATATTCTTATAATCCACCCCCTTTAAACTAATCTATAATCTAGTAATACACTTTGACATAATACATTCATTTCAAACTAATCTAGTGACAGTTTGCTTTCTAGTAACACTTTGCTTTTTAAGAGAAGATTGTTACAAAGAAAACTAAACTGACCAACAAAGAAGATCTGTCACTTGTTCAGCAGTAGGGATGTATTTGAGATCAATTTGTTTGTTAAGAACTTTTTCTCGAACAAAGAGTATGTCAATTTCTATATGCTTCGTATGTGCATGATGCACAGGGTTTGAAGCTAATGTAGTTGTGCTCATGCTATCACACCAGATCACAAAAGGTGTTTCAGTTTTTACTCCAATTTCTGCAAGAATGCTTTTAACGTAGGTCAAATATGTTGTTGTGTTTGCAAGTGATCTGTACTCGAACTCAGCACTGCTTCTTGAGACAACATTCTGCTTTTTGGAACTCCAGGGTATGAGGTTTCCTCCAAAGAATATACAACTTCCTCCAATGGACTTTCTGTTATCTAGTGATGCTGCCCAATCTGCATCAGAGTATGCTTCCACTAACAGTCTCTTCATTGGCTTGATTATGATACCACGTAAACTTGTTCCTTTTAAGTATCTCAGCAATCAGCAAGTGTTTGCATTTTGTCCAATGGTTAATTGTTGGCTCATGTAGGAATTGAGATAATTTTGTTGACAGCAAAGCTAATATCTGGTCTAGTAACCGTTAAATACTGAAGTGCTCCTATTGTGCTTCTGAAAAGAGTTTAGTCTTCAAAAAATTTACTATCTTTGAGTGATAGTTTGGAACTGGGACATAATGCTATTGAGCATATCAGTCTTTACCAGTAGGTCATGAAATTGGTTTGTGAGAGTAACAAGCCTTCTTTATTTCTGAAAGTAATTCACCTCTTCAAGGTCTTTTAAGGCAAACCTATCTCCTAAAATCTTTATAACTCTGTTTACAACTTTTGCATCCTCACCAGTTATCAAGATATCGTCGACATATACAAGTACTAATAGAGAAGTAACATAATCTTTTTTGAAAAATAGTGAATTATCAGAGATTGAAATTTGAAAACCACTTGTTAATAAAAATTGTTTGAGAGTGCTAAACTAAGCTCTAGGTGCTTGTTTTAAGTCATATAGCGATTCGTTCAATTTACACACATGAGATCAAAATTCTGAATGAACAAATCCTTCAGGTTCTATCATATAAACATTCTCATAAAGAGTGTCATCCAAAAAGGCATTATTTATGTCAATTTGTTGTATTGTCCAATTATAACTAATAGCCAAGGACAAAATCAACCTGATAGTGCACCTTTAACTACAAGACTAAAGCTTTCAAGGAAATAAATACCTAGATTTTGCTGAAATCCTTTTGCTACAAGTCTTGCTTTCAGCCTTTCGACTGAGCCATCCGATTTATACTTTGTCCTGAACACCCATTTGTTAGAACTAACATTCAACAGCTTGTGCAATTACTACGGCTAAAGCCTAACTTCCTTAACAAGCTCCTAACTTACTTAACAAGTTGTATAACAAATACGCGCGCACACACACACATATATATATATTCTTATAATAGGGGGTGACACATTTCTGCTCATTGTGTTTAGCTCTAGCAATGCCCATCAAGAAACGAAATTGTGCAATTTTTGCCCAAATCTCGTCGGAATTCATTAAAAGTCATGTGCCGTGTCACGTGCCCAGCGAGAATAAAAAATTCGGCGATTGCAGCCCACATATAGAGGTGGCAAAAATGGGCCGACCCATATAGCCCAAAATATATAGTGGGCTGGGCTGAATAATCAGAGGCTCGAAAAATTTTGGGCCTATTTGGCCCGGCCAGATCGGGCCTTTTTATTGGGCTTGGCCCGTGGGCCGTGGGCTGGCCCCATTTTTTAGCCAAAAAAATATTTTTTTTAGTTTTGCGTTGCTTGTACTGTATTGTACACAAACAGAAAGAAAGCCCCAATTGTAAAACCCTGTGTCGTGTCTGTGCATCCTGCCGCTGCTGCTATCGCTCGTCGCCGTCTGCCGCGCTGCTACCGCTCGTCGTTTGAAATTGAATATAATATCATCAGGTGCAAATGGGTGGTACATTCTTGGTGGATCGTTTTCTCCAAGAGTTGTTCCATTGAGTGGGATTAAGCCTGGTGAACCGACGATTTGGTTTGTGGTAGTCAGGGCACGGGTTTGAGGCTGTTGGTGGGAAGATCTTGTATGGAGTTGAGGTCGATTGCAACTGGTGTTCTACTGCATCACTTGATCGGAAGCAGCTAGCAAGTGTTGTGACTAGAGCTGGCAAAATAGGCCCGGTCCGTTTAGCACAAAATATAGAGTGGGTTGGGCCAAAATATTAGAGGCCCGTAAAAATTTAGGTCTTGACCCGGCCTGAACGGGCTTTTTCTTTGGCGGCCTGATGGAATGGAATTTTTTTTTTTTTTGGCTAATTAGCTAATTGTTGGTGTATGTTACCAAATTAATCGGACCAAGTTATACCTACAAATTGCTACGACGAAACAAGAGCACATAACACGCAATCCTTTAGCATATCTGTTTCTTGATACATAAGTGTTTTTTGGAGCTTAATTTAGTATTAAGGACAAACTATATTGAGTTTTTAGTAAACTTTTATACCATTGTTCTTATATTTTTGTGCTGAATGGACCACTTTGTAATGTGAATACTTCTGCTACAGATTTTCTTTGTCGAGTCTATCTATGATTACTCTTCCTCTTTGGCTCCGTTTACTTTGGTAGATAGTTTAGGATAGTGACATTTTATCTAACTTTGGTGAAAATAAAAAGTTGGGTTATTCTTCCGACCTAGAATAAAATGCTTAAATCCGGATAAAACCTTAGATAATAATCTAGACTGCCCCCTAGGGTAGTTTACCCAATACTTGGGATAAAACTAAACTGAACTATTCCCATTAGACTTTTTCTTAAGAGAGCTAAACTGAAATTCGCCTTAATATATAATTCTGCTTCATGGTTAGAGTAACAAAAAAGAAAAGGAAAAAATCATTGATGGGTTTTTTTGGCTCGAGGTCCGTCGAGCTGGGCCTAACATTTCTAGGGACAAAATAAATCGAGTCTAGCCTGACCTAGCCCGAAACTACCCCTTGGCGCGACTAGGCCCGGCGGCGCCACCGGGCCGTCGGAATTGCCTGCTCTAGTTGTGACTCTTGTGAGGTTCATTTTTTTGGGTTCGTCGGGATTCTTATTGGTTGGAACTTCTAGTTATTCCAAAATGTTAATCTGTTTTTCCGGTGTTGTTTATTTATATCTTGCCAGTGTTGTTGTTTCTTAATTGAAAGAAACATGAGTTATTCATAATTATTTTGATGACAATAGTTGTGATGGTTAATTTGCTACAATCTTGAGATGTATGTATGTTTGAACCTACCTAGCACGTTTCTTATCCTTCTAATGATGCGGCGGTTGTTGTTGGTGGTTGTTACCACTGCACAGGGATTTCCTCTGGCACTAAAACAACCCCAGATTGCATTACCAGAGCAAATTTGATATACACTACACTTCTTAACAATGACACTAATAAACCACTGTGCATACACTAATAATAATCATAATTTTGAAAGATTATATAAAATTATGTATAGTATATATTCGTATATGCATCAAAGGAGGATTTTAGCTCATTGTGAGATGTCGAAAAGATTTGCGATCACGAAAAAATGTTAGAATTTGGAGGCTTTATTTTTTTTTCTTTTTCCTTTATACCCTTTGCTAGTAGCCAAAGATATAATCTAAATGCTTTCTTTTCATTTTTTGGAGACATGTGTGTCTATAACTGCCACTTTTTTTACTTAGATCAGCTTTAGAAGCTTTAAGAAACATAAGACCATGTCTTGTGTGTATGATACAGAAGCTTGGAGTTACCTATATAAATATCCAACTGGTTCACTTGGATACTGCAATTGTTGAGATTTTCGATGTTGAGATTATTTGGAACATACAATATCATGTTTTTATAAAAATAATAAAATAAAATTACAAGTCAAAATGTCTAGATTTAAATCACATATTTGTATTTACACAATGGTTTCCAAGTTAAGATTTTGAATCACCCACTTATTGAAAACCAAAAAAACATTATATTTGTTATTGAATTAATTTATTTGGGGCACTATGTTTATACTATTTTGGTTTGGTTTGACTGTTGGGATGCTTCCTTAGTTTTAGATTAGCAAGAACGAAAAGTGTTGGAAAAAATCTAGCAAGAATCGATGAAGAATTGGAATTGTTCGATGATGAGGATGACTTTGTAATGTTGTATTCTCCTCCTCTCGCCACCCCTAGTGCTAAGAGTACTGCAGGTACTTCTTCTTCTACTGTTGATGTGAAGCTTAAAACTAGGGTCAGTAAGGGACACGTAAATGTTAAGACTAGTGGAGAAAATAATATAGATGATGCTACTGCTAATGATAAGGGACCTAAGTTTATGGTGTGGCACCATTTTGAAAAACTTACGGAGTTGGTTAATAGGGCAGAAAGTTCAAATGCAAGGGTTGTGGTAAACTACTTAGTTGTGCATCTACTGGGGGTACAACTCATCTACATCGTCATTCTGATAAATGCCTCAAGCTTCCCCATTACCATGATGTGTGGGACATGCTAGACATCCAAGTTACATCTGCATGTACAAAGAGATGGACATTTGATAGTAAGGCCTATCGAGTTGCACTTGCTAAAAGTATAATTTTGCATGATCTTCCATTTAGTTATGCTGACTATGAAGGGGTTTGGGAGGTGAACAAAACATTGAATCCTGAATTTAAACATGTTTCTCGAAATACCCCAAAAAAAGATTGTTGGAATGTGTACTTAAGTCAAAAGGCAAAGATAAAGGGTGGGTTAACTTCAATTCCTGGTAGAATTTGTTTGACTTCTGATGTATGGACTGCAATAACTGTACAAGGTTATATGACTCTGACGGCTCATTATGTTAATAACGATTTTAAGTTAAATAGCAAATTACTTACATTTGTTGAGTTGGATTGTCAACATTAGAGATGGCAAAACTGGCCCGGCCCAATGGGCCGGCCCGTTTAGCCCGAAATATAGAGCGGGCCGGGCCAGAATATTAGAGGCCCGAAAAAATTCGGGCTTTTTTGGCCCGGCCCGAAGGCCCGCGGGCCGGCCCGATGGAATTGAATTTTTTTCTCCTCACTAATCGAATAAGAAAAATTTAGGAATTAAGTAATATCTTGTGTACTATTTGAAATATGTTTTTCTTTTTTCTCTTTCTAGCAGAGCATAAATGTATCTATTTACCGAGAAATTAAAACATTTGACTAATTTAATACTCTATTTCTTCAGTTTTATTAGCAGAAGATGGAAAATGAATTAGATCCAAACATGCTCATTAATTATTATGTGTCGAAATGAAAAATTGATTAACATGTAGTATAGTACGTACACAAAAATTAAATAACTTGTGACATTTAGCATATAACTATATATCATCATTCATTCCTTCTTTATTATTATTATTATTATTATTATTGTTATATCTGGGGTTTAAGACATGCCTATAGATTAATAGATATCATTCCATATTGCAACGAATAGTAATATATTATCTTCCGATCAAGTTTTTTCTTAAGAGAATTAAACTGAAATTCGCCTCAATATATAATTCTACTTCATGGTTAAAGTAATTAAAAAAAAAAAAATCATTGGTGGGCTTTTCTGGCCCGATGGCCCGAGGTCCTCCGGGCCGGGCCTAACATTTCTAGGCCCGAAATAAATCGGGCCCGGCCCAACCCGGCCCGAACTTTTCCCAGCCCGCCGGGCCGCCCGAATTGCCACCTCTAGTCAACATACTAGGGCCGAGCTAACAGGTAAGGCTTATTGAGTGCTTAAAGAGTGGGGGATAGACTCCAATTTTTTTTCTCTCACATTGGATAATGCATCTTCTGACGATGTCATGCAAAAAGTTTTGAAAGAGAGAATTAATTAGCAAAATGGTTTGATAGGTAAAGCTGATTTTTTTCATGTGAGGTGTTGTGCACATATTTTGAATCTTATTGTTCATAGACGGGTTGAAAGAGGTGGTTACGGCTTTACATAAGATTAGAGAAAATGTTAAGTATATGAAGACTACGGAGGGGAGATTAAGACTTTCAAAAATGTGTTGAAGAAGAGCACTTGAATAATGTTGGTGGTGGTTTCTTGAGATTAGATGTGGCAACAAGATGGAATTCCACATACATGATGCTTGAAAGTGCAATTAAGTATCGTCGTGCATTCACTAGCTTGAGCTTTAATGATGATAAATACCCACATTATCCAACAAGTGAAGAGTGGGAAAGAGCAGAGAAGATAAGAGTTTTTTTCGCTCCATTTTACCACATCACTAATTTGATATCTGGGTCGTCTTATCCTACATCCAACTTATAATTCATGCAAATTTCAAGCATAGAAATTAAGTTGAATAAATATTTGTACAGTGAGGAAGTGAAACTCAAAGATATGGCATCAAAGATGAAAGTCAAATTTGATAAGTATGGGAGTGAATATTCTATCATTCTTGCACTTGGATGTGTCTCGACCCGAAGGCAAAGTTGAACTTCTTGAGTTTTTTTGCTATAAAAAGCTTTATCCACTTGATCATAAAGAAAAAGTGAATACAGTAAAGGAGGCTGTTAGGAATCGAACCGTGGTCGGGTTCGAGTTGGCTCAGAAAGTCCTTAAGCCCGTTTCCGATCGATCATCTAACAACAGCGAATTAAGCACCCAATAGGAGATATCCTCACAACGAAAATACTCAACCCAAACCCTGGTAACACCCCACACACTTCTCTCACACTCAACTCACCGTTAATCTCACAAAGAGAACTGGGAAGAAGGCTTCGTCTCATTCAATGTGAGGTGTTGTGCACAAATTGACTAAAAAAGCGAAAAAAGCACCGAGGCGCCAAACCTGTTGTATTGCCTAGGCGCGAGGCGCGAGGCGCTCGCCTCACCGAAGCGAGGCGCCCAAACTAAAAAAACACGCATATATATCATATAACATTTCATAATACCAACACATAACAATATTAATGTCCTTAGACTCCAAAAACATAATAATAGCATGAAACTATAAAAATATCCAAAAGATATTAGGCATATACACTACTAACTAACTAATCATCATTAAAGCTTAAGTCAATTTGTGCATCATCCTCTGATGCATATCCGTCAACATCTTGTTCTTCTCCGTCATCCGACTCCCCTCCTATCTCTCCCCATTCCTCTCCCTCCCCATCCACAAGTCTTACAGCACTAGGCCTAGAAGATGATGATGATGCTTTATTAGTCTTTGAAGTTGTTGCCCTTCTACTATATGTTCTTGTGCTCCTAATAGGCTCTTCAACTCCTGCAGCTGCTGCAACATCATCCCACCTCAAATCATCATCATCAAACACAAGTTCTTCATCTGGGATTCCCACCAACCATTCATTACTCTCATCTATTTCTGACAAGGCAATTGGATCGATTGTATTTCGCATCAAGTAACGACGTTGCAATGTTCTGTTGTACTTGACAAATACCAAATCATTCAACCTTTTGTGAGTTGTATTGCATCTTCTCTTAGAATGGATCTGTATTAAGTTCAAATAATCTAATGTCAATATAAATTGTAACAAATTAATAACATTTCACAAATGTCAATAACTTACATGCTCAAATACACTCCAGTTTCGCTCACAACCCGAGGAGCTACAAGTGAGACTTAGGATCTTGATAGCAAACTTCATCAAATCGGGAGTTTCAGAACCGAATGCTGCCCACCAATCAGCTGCCAACAAGATATTAATTAGATATCAAAAATAATATTTTGATTAATGATAACCTATTGAAACTTTATTACCTGGTGCCCTCATACTCCTTTGCCTAATAGCCATAGGCATCCCAAAAATTCCATCGGCTTTCCTATGCTTGTCCAATTCAATGCAAATTTTATCTTGTGTATCTGTACTTGGAACCAATCTTTGGATGCAGTCATACAAGCCTCTATAGATGGTAGAATTACGAAGACAAGCATCAGGATCTCTGTAAAAGAACTCAGGGTTCAAAAAGTAACCAGCTGCATGCAAAGGTTGGTGCAACTGAATATTCCATCTCTTATCAATGATCTCGAACACCTCCATATACTTGCTCTGATTTCCTTGAAAAGTATCCGCTATATTCTGTTTTGCTCTATCCATCGCCTCATAAATATAGCCCATTGCTGGCTTTGCCTCACCATCAACTATTCGAAGGACATGAACTAGAGGAGAAGCAAATTGAAGAGCAAGATGAACATTACTCCAAAATGAAGGCATCATTATAATTTCAGCTACCTTTTTAGCTAGTGCCTCTTTTGCCCATTTGCTTTTGGTCCAATCATCAGAAACAAATATTTTTCTCAAGTTTGCCTTCTGAAGAGTAAAGCTTTGTAGTGTCAAGAATGTTGTTGCAATGCGAGTTTTGGCAGGCTTCAGTAACTCCTTCTTTTGTGTGAAGTACCTCATCATATTCAGCAAGGTTGGCCTGTTATAAATGTACCCATGAACCCGAATAGCTCTCTCAAACGTCCTCCTAAGATGAGGTATCTTGAAAATGTCCTCCAACATTAGATCTAGACAATGGGCAGCACAAGGACTCCAAAATAAATTTGGCCTCTTCTGTTCCAAATATTTTCCAGCCAACTTATTTGCTGCAGCGTTATCCGTAACAACTTGAACAACATTGGCTTCCCCAAGCTCCTCAACCTTTTGATCAAGCAACTCAAATAATTTCATTGCATCCTTTGCATATCTCGAAGCATCAATCGAATCAATGAAGAGGCTACCACGGGGACAATTGACTAAGAAGTTGATCAAGGTTCTTCCCTTTCGATTCGTCCACCCATCACACATCAATGTACACCCGTTAGTTTCTCTTGCTACAATATGATCCCGCGTCATTCTATGGACATGTGATTTCTCATCTTTAAGGAGAGGAACTTGTATTTGATAATACGAGGGTGGTGGCAAATCTGGTCCATAATCCCCAACAGCTTGCACCATAGGTGCAAAACTAGGACATTGCACTACCATCAATGGGATGCCCAAATCATACACAAATCTTGCTATTTTCTGATAAGCTCTCCTTGCCAACTACTTTTTACTTGGATTATTCTCATCAATCTTTGGTTGTTTCCCCGTTTTTCTTCGCATTTCCACAATTGTTTCCGCATCAGGAGTGAAGTAGCAATCAATTGCCCCTTTTCTCTTGGGCTTCTTAAACATAGGTTGCTTGCCCTTGTTTGCCTGAGGAGGTGCACAACTAGAAGAACCTTGATTGCTTGGCAACGGTTGTGAGTCGGCATCAATGTCAATTTCATAATCTTCGTCGCCGATCATCTCATCAATATCGACTACCTTGTTTATTTGCTCCTTCGCCTCTTTTTTCTTATTCATGAAATCTTGGATCTCCTGCCTAACTGGTTGAGGACACTTTTTACATGCAGCTGGGTTTTTATAGCCTCCAGCAAGATGTTGCTTTAGCCGGAATACACCGCCTTTAACCACTTTCGTACAAAAATTGCATTTAAATGCACATATGTTACTCTCATCTCTTACGGCATACTTCCATGCAGGATCCTTTCTATTATCATTCGTCTCACTCGACATCTCTACAAAAATATATATTGCAAAATACTAAAGCAAGAAAAATTGCATAATATTAAATAATTGTAGTATTATGCAGAATAATAAAAAGAAATTGCAGAATATTAATTTATAGCATAATACTCCATAATACTAATTAATCGCAGAATATTAAATAATTGTAAAATATTGTAGAAAAATCACTTTTAACTGAAAATTGCAGAATAATAAACAAAATTACAGATTAATAAATTATTGCAGAAAATTAAATAGGCAGCAGAATATTAGAAAAAAAAAATTTGCAGGATACTAAATTGGCAAAGTAGATAATTTAATTTTAATTACATAATACTAGCAAATAGGAATTTTATAAGTATTAAATTTAAGAAGAAAGATTAAGTTTAGGTTCTCCAAAGTCTAAAAGAAATAAACATGAAAAATCGAAAAAAAAAAAAAAAAAAAAAAAAGAAACAAACCTGTTGAAACTAACCAGCTGTCGCCGGTCTCCGGTGGTTGTCGCCGGAAGCCGGTGATGGTCGCCGGCTGTTGGAGTAAGAGGGAGAGAGCAGGGGAGTTTTTGTTTGACTTAGGGCTGCTGCTGCTGCTGCTGCTCTTTTTTTAGGGTTTTGAGACTTGGAAAAGTCTTCATTTATGTATTTATATCTAACCTAAAACCTAAAAAAAAAAAAAACAACTAATAAAAAAAAAGCGCGCTTTTTTAGCGCCTCAGTCGCACTGTAAGGCGACCGAGGCGCTCGCCTAGGCGGCGCTTTTCTCAGATCCGCCTCGCCTCACTATACCGAGGCGCCAAACCCCCAAAATGCGTCGCCTCGCGCCTAGGCGCGCTTTTTAGTCACTGAGACGAAGAAGGAGAATGTTTGGTGGCAGAAACCCTCACACACACTAAGTGTATCACTCTTGTATTTTCTGCACTATCTCACAAAGAGAAGAGCTCTCTTCTTATATAGTGAGGAAGGGAGCAGAAAAAGAGAGGGGAGTGAATGCCATTACGTAAATCAAAGAGTCATAGTAAATAGGGGGGATATGAAAAGTTGGGGGCTGCCAAGGGTTGGGTAGAGAATGGGTTGTCCCAAATTGGGCCAAAACCCAACAATCTCCACCTTGGGCCAATTCACACATGATGTCGATCGATAACGGAAACGGAGGAATCATCATCGCCAAACTCCTGCACACTAAGTACAGGAGATAACAAGCACAAAGCAAGTTATTTTTTCACCAAGGGGAAAGACACACAGTCAATAACACAAAGTCGAATACGACACAAAGTCAAGTATGATGCACAAAGCATACGGTAGACACAAAATCAAATGCACAAAGCACGACGCAGACACAAAGTCAAATGTAATGCACAAAGCATAAAGCAGACACAAAGTCAAATTCACAAAACACGAAGATAGACACAAAGTCTAGAGTATGACACAAAGTCAAGGATAATGCACAAAGCATAAGACAGACACAAAGTTCAGAGTAATGCACAAAGCATAAAATAGACACAAAGTCTAGCTTATGACACAGAGTCAAAAGTATGACACAAAGTCAAGAGTATGACACAGAGTCAAGTGCACTGAAAGCATGAGTATCAATATGAAGTCATCAAACCTAGCAGGTGGCCTAATGTTTCTCCTAGGTCTGTCCCTAGCGACTTGGTAATCATCATAATTAGGCACATCTTCCATATTCTCATTCACATCGGGTAAGTCAACATTTGGTTCAAGCACACCACAAACAGATAAATCTGATTGCTCCACCTCAGAGGGAGCAGTGTCAGAAACAGGTAAAGGCACAACAGTAGATAAACCAGGTTCACCTCGAAGCCAAAGCCTATAGCCCTTCACACCATGAATTTTCCTACCCGGATTAGTTCTTAAATCCATTTCCTTGCTTTTTAAACCATTTACAACAATTTCAAGGCTAACCTGATCTCTACCATACTTAATAGCAGATTTTACATCATTATATGTATTAGGGATGGCATTTAAGAGCACAATTGGAGTATAATCATCAATGTTTTTATCACCTGTTTTCTTAATATCTTGAACCAGTTTTGTAAAACATGAAGATTTTTTTCCTATGTCTTTATTCAAATCAAGTTGAACCGGAAAAAAATTTCAAGCAAAAACATCTTACTAGGCAACGAAGTCTCAGTATACAATTCTTGCAATTTTCCCCACAACTCTTTGGCACTATTCTGATCACCAACCTTTCTTAATACCGAGTCAGAAAGATTAAGGATAATGGATGAGTACGCAAGCTTATCCATTTCAACCTTTTTCTCGTTAGAATCAGACTCAGAAAACAGTAGACTGATACACTTAAACACACGTTGTTGTACCAGAATACCTTTCATTTTTTGTTGCCAAATACCAAAGTCTGAGCGTCCGTCAAAATGAGCCAGACTATATCCAAACATAGAACCCATCACAAAATCACACAGATTTTATAGAGGACAGAACAATCAAGGATTTCCCAGTTCTCAGCACTGATTTATCGGTGGAGCGGGGGCCACTTGATAACCTCCAAAAAATAAGCAAGCAATCACAAAGAATGCAAAAAAAAAAAACTAATCGCAACGATCAGAGAATATAAGCTGAAGCAACAAACAGACAATCACACAGATTTTCCTAAAACTACCAGCACGTACATCCAAAGCTATCTGTTCCCAAACGGCAACTACAAAAGCAATAAAGGGATTAAGTCTCTTTACCCGAGCGGAACCTCACCGGGAGGAGAACCCGACTTACCTAACCGGAAGATACTCGGCTTACATTGGGTAAAGGCGCGACGAGAGGACAACCAGGGGGCTGAGTTAGTTGGACACTGCAACCCCGTCTCGAACTACTGATCTCGGCCGAGAAGGAGGTTATGCCTCGGCCGAGATTGGTTGAGCCTGCTCGTCACAAAGTTTCTGGGCACTGGTCTCGGCCGAGAAAGGGAGTGGGTCTCGGCCGAGATGAAATTACAGCAGGCTGGACACTTGGCTTGGCACACTAGCCTCGGCCGAGAACGAGAGGTGCCTCGGCCGAGGTACGCAATCTGGAACTCCACACAAATGCGGATCACTGGTTTCGGCCCAGATGGAGGTGAGTCTCGGCCGAGATTGGGTGGCGACGAAAAACTGAGAAGATGACTAGACGCAGGTTTCACTAGAAAAAAGCCTTCAATCCCACACAGGGATTTTCGCACAACGAAGAGACCACGGTTTTGACAACCGTGGCTCTGATACCACTGTTAGGAATCGAACCATGGTCGGGTTCGAGTTGGCTCAGAAAGTCCTTGAGCCCGTTTCCGATCGATCTTTTGACAACAGCGAATTAAGCACCCAATAGGAGATATCCTCACAAAAAAGACACTCTACCCAAACTCTGGTAACACCCCACACACTTCTCTCACACTCAACCCACCGTTAATCTCACAAAGAGAACTGGGAAGAAGGAGACGAAGAAGAAGAATGTTTGGTGGCAGAAATCCTCACACATACTAAGTGTATCACTCTTGTATTTTCTGCACTATCTCACAAAGAGAAGAGCTCTCTTCTTATATAATGAGGAAGGGAGCAGAAAAAGAGAGGGGAGTGAATGTCATTACGTAAATAAAAGAGTCATAGTAAATAGGGGCGAATGAAGATATGAAGGATTGGGGGCTTCCATGGGTTGGCTAGAGAATAGGTTATCCCAAATTAGGCCAAAACCCAACAGAGGCCTTGTATAAGCTCTTTGGTGAATATGGGGCTTCATTAAACTCGTCTCAAGCTAGCTCATCAAGAGATCTCCAATATTGTAGACAAGGACATCCAAGGAAAAGTGGAGCAAGCTCTTCATTTATGCCATCTATGCTTGAAGTAAGTTTGGGGAACATTTTTAGCTTTCACTAAACTTATACTATATTATGTATATAAAGTATTATATTGTTTGTGTTTTAACACTTATTTTTCGGCTTATTTAGTTTGGAATATTGTAGCAAGGTGGAGAAAGAGTTCATTGATATTGTTAGTGTTTGCCTTATTGTATTTTCAGGAGTATCATCAACAAATAACACAAATGTCCTCAAATGATGGCAAGTCACAACTTAATGTATACTTGGATATATGAAGCATGTGCGGTTGGAAGTGATGCATATGTGCTTGATTATTGGAAGGTGAATAGGCACCGATGTCCTCAATTGACAATCATGGCTTGTGATAGACCTTTTAAACTCATGCCAAGGAGTCTTGATTTGAATTTGATTTGAGGGACATTAGATAGCTTTGGCTCGTATCCAGGAGTAGTGTAGACAGTTTAGGCTCATATCAAGAGCATTATAGATAGTTTAGGCTCGTATCAAGGAACATCATTTGATTTAATTTTCACTTGGAGTTTCGGGAAATGCTTTGCCCCATTCTCCTTCTTCCTCTTCCTCTTCCTTTTTCTTCTTGAAGCTCTTGATCTAGCGGATGATCGAACCCACTTGCAAGCATGCTCCACTCCATATCATGAGCTCGACTAGCCAACTCTTTAAAGGAGTTCGGTTGAATTGCTTGAAGGATATAGCGCCATTGCATCCCTTGAATGCACATCTCGATGGCAGAGGCTTCGGAAAATTTCTCCTTGCAGCTTAGGCTTAGATTTATCCAATGATTGATGTAGTCTATGACAGACTCTTTTTTCAGTTGGTGTGAATTGGAGAGTTCGAGTATGCTGGCTATCCTTCGAGTGCTACAGAAGCGGTTGAGAAATTCTTTTTTCAATTGCTCCCAACTGTCGATTGAATTTACCCCCAAGTCGGTGTACCAATCAAACTCTCTTCCTTTAAAGGAACGAACAAACTGCTTCACCAAGTGATCTATATATGTTGCAGCATCGTTGCAGGTTTCTATGAAGTGGACCATATGCTGCTACGGGTTGCCTTTGCCATAAAAGGTTTGAAATTTTGGGGGTTGGTAACCGGAAGGCATCTTCAAGTTGCCAATTCTTGCAGTGTATGGCTTAGTATATGTTGGAGACGACTACGATCTTTTGTCGAACATGTGGTTGAACGTTTCTAAGATGAACTCCTTGAGTTGACTTGTTGAAATTAATCTATCCGGTGAGATTTACAGCGTTTTGTGCGAAGAATTTTCTTGTTCACTTGAGCATCGCTTGGATGTCTCAACTTCATCATATTTATCGACTTATTTATCGGTCGGATCACTTGTATCAACATCATCTTCTTTTCTCAGCTTTGTAATCAGTGTGTCTCGCGCTTGTACATGTTTGGTAAGCTCTTCGATGGCTCTCGCTATTCTAGCGATTTGCTCTTCGATGGTTGTCATGGACATCACTTAAACCTTCTTGAAACTTGAGAACTTGGGAAAAGATGAGATGAGAGGTAGAGATGGTCCCACAGGGCTTGCCAAAATTTGTAAAAATAAATTTCACGTATTAAATAGATAAACACGAAATAAATGTACAAAATTGAATATTTGGATCAAATGGATAATATTTACAACTTTTGAGTTTCTATCCCTAATAATCCTCTGATTCTTCTCTTTTCAATTGTATAATGTCTTCAAACTCGAAGTTGACTTTGATCTTCCTTGGTTCTGGACTTTGACTTGAGTAACGTTAATCCAAAGGCTTGTAAGCTCAATTTTAGATTAAACGATGTGCTTGGTGTATTTCTTGAAGAACGCCGAAGAACGTCGAAGTTGTTGTGTTCATAAAATTCTTCACTGAAAAACAACGATCGGATGGGCTCAGTACCTTAATCTCGGATCAAACGTAGAAAATTTCAAGATTGGTTTTATAGCGCCTTGAAATCTTCAAGATTAGCTTTGTAACGCCTTCCACTTGCTTCTTGAACTTGTGCTGTTGATTGTTTTGGTGGAGAATGAGACCCGATTTATAGTTGTAAGATGGAGAATCCTAATGGGTCTAGGCCTGAAGGAAGCGATATGATTGGCCCTTCTCAATATCATTATCTTTAAGATAATTACTAATTAATTGTATTTAATCTAATAAGTACAGCAACAACTTGACACATGAAGCATTCCGATGGGTCCACCATGATTTGATATTTATCATAATCTCCTTTGATAATTATTAAACAAATTTAATTTAATTTAGTAATAGCTGCGTCATCTTGACATGTGGCAGCTTCTGATTTGATACAAAATTTGTGTATCTACACATTTCATATTCAAAAAAATTTAAAAAAATAAATTCATTCTGAAAATTATTTTAAAAATTTTAACATTTATTTTAGAAAATTATATTTAAAATAAGAATTATTTAAAATTTAATTTTAGATTGTTGAAAATAAAAATTAATTGAGAAAAATAATAAAAATTTGAAAATAACAAATAAAAATATATTTATTTTTTTAAAAAATGAAAATAACATATAACATATAACATATAATATAAAATAAAAGTATTTAAAAAATTCTAAAATTAATTTAAAATGCAGAAATTTGTTTCTAAAATAATTTTGTTTCAAATTGGATAATTTTCCGAATCCTCTATTAAAGAACAGTAAGGTTGGGTTCACCATTCTTTGAAGAACAAAAAGCTCCAGATACTCCATTGGAGAACATAATCGCGGCTGAGTGTGTCGCCTTGAATCGATGATGAGGAGTAGACCGACAAATTTGTGATTGATGGTGTCACCTTGAATGGTTGACGACGATGAGCAAACTTTAAATTTTTTAGATAATTTTTAACTTAATTTTCTAAATTTTAAAATAATTTTCAGAAATAACTTTTAAAATTTTCTGGATTTTAAATAAATTTGGAGTTTTCAAATTAATTTTCGGAACTGATTTTTTAATTTATTGGATTTTAAAAAAAAAAATCGAATTTTTAAAAATATTTTTTTTTTTAAGTTTTTGAATTTTAGAATATATTTTCATACATCACTATCTTTTTAATATAATTATTTATAAATTTTTAGAATATACTTTTATTATTATTAATTTTTTAAATTATTTTAATATTTTTATGATTTGACAAAAGTTGTTCATTAATATATGATGATTTGGCAAAAGTTGCTCATTAATATAAGATATCTAAAAAATAGAGGTAGTACATGTACCTTGGGGGAGAATTGGCCTTTCTCAATGTCCGCCCCATCTGAAAAATATAAAACCTGGACCGGTCGAGGTAAAACCTATAAACCCGTTGGGTTAGACCTGGCCCGCCCCACTTGATTTAGTATTTTACATAATTAATAATGTGTAATTTTAAAAGTTTATCAAAGCTACAAATTAATCTTATGGCAAAAAAGAAAGGAATGTCACTTTGAAAGAAGCAATATTGGAGGTAGTCTCACTACTAGAATTAAGGTTTTATGCCACTATGAAATGTAGTTACAAAAAAGAAGAGTGGTTACAAAAATATTTCTAGCAACTAAAAGTATAAAAGTAGTTACTATAAGGTAGTCACTTATGTTATAGTAAGATGCAAAAAGTCTTATTGCAACTACTTTGTAGTTACTAATGTATTTGTAACTATTTTTTGCAAGTAGTTACTAATGTATTTGTAACTACAAGTAGTTGCAAAAGAGCTTCTCATATAAGAGCAAATTTGGTTAAAATTGTATGAAATATTTTATGTAACTACCAATAGTTACAAAAGAGGTTATTTTTAGTAACCACTCTTGTAGTTGCAAAAAGAATAGCGGCAAATACCCTTTTTTCTTATAGGATCGGCCACTTTTTGGGGAAAAAATCTCTTATAAAATTAATCAAGAAATTAAACATGAATTTGAAATGTAAAACATATAAGAATACATTATACTAATGCATTTTTACATATATAATTCATAAAAATATTAATATATACTCCCTCCATCCCATAGAAAATAGGCATACAATTATTTCCACACATATTATAAAATGGTAGTTAAATTGAGTTTTATTTCATTTTATGCACTATGCATCTCATTTATTGTTTAAATATTGATATATGAAGATTATAAAGACATATTAATTAGAGAAAAATGTGGAAATGAACAATTAATAATGTGTTTAATTTTATAAGTGACTTATCTTTACTGAACGGGTGAAAATGCATGTGTAAAGTATTTTTTTTGTAGAATAGAGAAACTATCAAGGTATATATCCAGGGAGTTCACTAACATTCATTCCATCCCTAACTTGCATGGGTTGGGTTTAAACCTACCCAAACGTGACAGAAATTGGTGCGAATACAATTTCAACCCACTTCATTTTCATCCCTAATAATTCAAGCAAAAAAATAAAAATACTTAAAGTTTTCTAATTTAAATCTTGACTTGAAATATTAGTATGTTGGATCATCAACATTATAAGAGCAATGCTCTTTTGAGATAATAGAAGGTGGTGTCAAATAATATGTATTTATTATAATTTTATTATTAGAAATAATATATCGTCTCTAATTAGTCATCTCAATAATTTGGATGCAACTAATATGTCACACCCACCCTTGTAAAAAACTTATTTTATACTAATTTTAGCCTTACAAAACCTGTGTATTCTTTTTTTTTAAATTAATAATCTAAAACACTTTCCCGATGTTAAAATCTCATCAACATGTGTTCACATAGATCCAAGTCAAGCACAGTAGCATCACTCCGACTTCAACACCATATTTACAGCAATATACATATTAAAGTTCCCTAATTTGAACATGTCCAAAAAGATTATTAGAACGCTAGCAAAAACATAGTGAGTCCAAGGTTTAGCCCCACAGATCGTCATTCATATACACGAGGCTTCAAAACTTGCATCAGCTCCAACAGCATGCCAGCTCAGTCCACGAGCTCATGCATAGTCAAACTCACCTACAATGCAAGAACTACGTGAGCTAAAACTCAGTAAGCAGAAATCATGCATGACCAATGCGTGAATGATGAGATGCATTTCACAAAATCATTTCTTTCAATCCTTTCTCAAAAGAAATCATATTTGGTGGGTTTGGCTCTCGTCACTGTCACAAACCTCCCAAAAAGATATCACTCATTGGCCATGCTCGTGACTACCAAGGGTCCCTCTTCCCCCCTTATAGTCCACCCGAGATATCAGTGATGGTTGGTACGACCAAGCGGCTATCCTCCCGAGACTACCAGGGGTCCGCCTCCTGCATGCCCCTGCAGTCCACCGGAAAGTCTACCTCTTCCCGTACCCCTCATCATAAAGGTGCTGAAGCGGGAACCTCTTCCGCGTGCACTTCTGTCACCGGAAGCATCCCGAGAGACACCATATATAATATATAACTCTCAATGTGCCAGTGGTGACCAATCCCAAAACGTTATCAACTTATGAAATTATGTTATTTTGACTTCTTATATGTGCACATGTAATTCTTGTAGATGCTAATGCTCATGATTGATATGCTCCTAAGTAGAAACATGTTCACTTTATCTAACGGAATAAAACACTTTATACAAAAAGATACAAGTGCATGTATTACAATCAATCATCACAAATAATATGCACAAATACTATGTTCAAGCATTGTAGTTGAAGATGGATTTCTACTTACCTCCACTCCGGAGTAACTTTTGAAACTTCGTACCCCACCGTGGTAATCAATCTATGACAATTAACTCAAATCAATGCACAAATTATCAAATTCTAGATCATTACGTACTTTTAGTCCGATAATTCCAGTTTCGTCGCATTTTGGTAATAAGGCTCTAACGTTTTCTAAAAAATTGATATTTATATAATTCAAGTTGGGTTATAAAGATAACACATCGTACTACAACTTTCACGTTTTGTACTTTTCTTAATTCAGTTTGTACAGTGGTCAAAATCGGCTAACTAGTGGATATATTCTCCAAAAATCTGGGCAGATTCTATTTTACTTCCATGCACATTCTTGCAAATTAACTAACAGTCATATTGCAAAATCCCTACTTACCAAATGCATGGTACAAGTTGCCAAGGAGAATTTCTAAACACCTTAATAATGATTTACCTAATCCCCAATCAATGTAAAATATAAATTTATTTAGCATAATATGGATATTTGAGGTGTTAACATACTTTAATAAAGTTCTGTAAACAGTAAGCATAGTTTTCCCAGCAATCATATACGAAGTCAAACATGAACAACAATAAATTATTCTTTGTATAAGTTAGGTTATTTTTCTTTGATTAGAAAATAGAATTCTCTTAATTAGCTCAATGATAATTGTAGCTAGAAATACTGGTACAATCTAGATAATATGCAAACCCATGTACAAGCATAAAATTAATCTCAATAAGGTGAGAGTTGTACATCTTTAAGATTATAGAGAAGGAAAAAAAAAATACCTGTTCTTCAATCTTTTCTTTTAAATTTCATTTCATTGCCCCCTCCCTTTTATTTATAGTGATTTGTATTCTCTCTTCATTCCTTTCCTTTTGATCACGCACTTGGAGGAAGTATTTATCCCCAATTCTTCACTGACCGACGTAATAAGGCGGTGGTATTATTATTATTATTTATTATTATTATTGTTGTTGTTGTTGTTGTTGTTGTTGTTGTTGTTGTTGTTATTCCGATAATTAAATTCTTTACATATCTAACACTTCCACGTACTGCCTAATGTTCCATATTTTAAACTTGTCACGTGTAGTCTTAAATTTTGTAGCATGTCCCAATATTTTAGACTAGGGGGTTCTTGACTACTAAATTAAACATCTCCAAATTAGTCGCAAAATATAAAATAACACAATAAATATAACAAATTAATTACTATAAAACTATCACGCAAATAGCACATAAAAATATGGAATGCATGAAATGCAAAAATTATATTGGCCAGTGAGTTGTGAGAGGCGCGGGTATTACATCCTCCCCCCCTTATAAAAATTTCGTCCTCGAAATTTACTTACTTGAAGAGTTCAGGATATTTGGCTCTCATTACATCCTCTCTTTCCCAGGTGGCTTCTTCGACTGATTGATTTCTCCATGGGACTTTGACTAAGGGGATTTCTTTGTTTCTCAGCCGTTTTACTTCCCTTAATAAAATCTGTACTGGTACTTCTTTATATCCCAAGTCTGCTTGTAGTTCTACAGGTTCACTGTTCAGGACATGAGACGGATTTGCAATATACTTCCTCAATACTGACACATGGTACACATTGTGTATTTGAGACATTGATGCTGGCAAATCGAGTCTGTAGGCAACATCACCAACTCTCTCAATAATAGGAAATGGACCAATATATCTCGGACTAAGTTTTTCTTTCTTACCAAACCGCATTATTCCCTTCATTGGTGCAACTTTCAAGAACACTAGATCTCCTACTGCAAACTCAAGTGCTCTCCTTCTCTTATCTGCATAGCTTTTCTGGCGACTCTGAGCCGTTTTCATCCTTTCCCGAATCTGTGACACAGCTTCTGACATTTCCTGTATTACACTTGGACCTAGAAGTCTTCTTTCGCCAACCTCATCCCAATGTATCGGAGATCGACACTTCCTACCATATAGTGCTTCATAAGGGGTCATTCCTATAGTAGATTGATAACTGTTGTTGTAGGAAAATTCTATCAAAGGTAGAAATTTGCTCCATTGACCTTGAAAATCTAACACGCAAGCTCTGAGCATATCTTCTAAAGTTTGTATCGTTCTTTCTGATTGTCCGTCAGTTTGTGGATGATACGCAGTACTGAAAGACAACTGTGTTCCCAGTGCCTTGTGTAAACTCTTCCAGAAGGTAGACAGGAATCTTGAATCTCTATCTGAAACAATGGATAACGGTACTCCGTGAAGTCTAACTACTTCCTGTATATATATCTGAGCATAACGATCCATGGAGTAAGTAGTACAGACTGGGAGAAAATGAGCCAATTTCGTAAGTCTGTCCACAATTACCCAGATAGCATCGTGACCCTTTACAGTTTTCGGCAATCCCACCACAAAATCCATTGTAATGTTCTCCCATTTCCATTCCGGAATCAGTAAGGGTCGTAAGGTTCCTGCCGGTCTTTGATGTTCTACTTTTACCTGCTGACAAGTCAAACACTGTTCTACACACTGAGCAATATCTTTCTTCATACCTGGCCACCAATACTGCACTTTTAGATCTCGATACATTTTGGTAGCTCCTGGGTGTACTGAATATGGTGTCGAATGCGCCTCTGCCATAATATCTCTACGAATGCTATCTACATTTGGCACACATAACCGGTTTTTGAATCTTAAGACATCATTCCCTGACAACTGAAAGTCTGAAGGCGTCCCTGAAGCGGCATCCTTCTTTACTTTAGCTAAATATTCATCTTCATTCTGTCCCTGCTTAATTCTATCAAGTAGGGTGGGTTGAAGGGTTAGAGCTGCTAGTCTTGCCTCCACTATCCCCAGTTGAACAATCTCAACATTCATTCTTTGCAAGTCTAGTAACTCTGGTTTCTGAACCAAAGCCATCAATGTAGTACCTTGGGACGATTTTCTGCGTAAGGCATCAGCTACGACATTTGCTTTACCAGGATGATAGCTGATAACACAATCATAGTCTTTCACGAGTTCTAACCATCTTATCTGTCTCATATTCAGCTCTTTCTGTGTGAAAAAGTACTTCAGACTTTTGTGATCTGTGTAGATCTCACATCGTTCTCCATATAGATAGTGTCTCCAATTTTTTAGCGCAAATACTACTGCTGCAAGCTCCAAGTCATGAGTAGGGTAGTTCTTCTCATACTCCTTCAACTGTCTGGATGCATATGCTATTACTTTGCCGTTCTGCATTAACACACACCCTAAACCATTCTTCGAAGCATCACTATATACCACAAAGCCTCCAGTCCCCGTTGGTATTGAAAGGATCGGCGCTAAGGTTAACCTTTTCTTCAGTTCTTGAAAACTCTGCTCACAAGCCTCTGTCCACTTGAACGTTACACTCTTCCTAGTTAACTGTGTTAAGGGAGATGCAATTTTTTAAAATCCTTCTACAAATTTCCGATAGTACCCAGCTAACCCGAGAAAACTACGTACCTCTGAAGGGTTTGTAGGTTGTGGCCAATTGTTAATTGCTTCAACTTTACTTGGATCAACTGAAATTCCTTCTCCTGACACAACATGCCCTAGAAATATTACTCGATCCAACCAGAACTCACATTTCTTGAACTTAGCATACAACTGTTTCTCCTTAAGAACGTCTAAAACCTTTCTCAAATGCACAGCATGCTCTGCTTCATTCTTGGAGTAAATCAGGATGTCATCAATAAACACGATAACGAACTTATCCAAAAAGTCTTTGAATACCCGATTCATCATATCCATGAAAGCTGCTGGGGCATTTGTCAAACCGAATGGCATCACCAAAAACTCATAGTGCCCGTATCTTGTACTGAATGCCGTTTTTGGAATATCTTCCTCTTTAATTTTCAGTTGATGATAACCTGAACGCAAGTCAATCTTGGAGAATATGGAAGCTCCCTGGAGTTGATCAAACAAGTCATCAATCCTGGGTAAGGGGTATTTGTTTTTTATCGTAACCTTGTTCAGTTCTCTGTAATCTATACACATCCTCATAGTACCATCTTTCTTCTTGACAAACAAAACCGGTGCACCCCATGGCGAAAAGCTAGGTCTAATGAAGCCCTTGTCCAGTAAATCTTGTAGCTGAATCTTCAATTCTTTCAACTCTGTTGGCGCCATTCTATATGGTGATTTCGATATAGGAGCAGTCCCTGGATATACGTCAATTACAAACTCTATCTCTCTGTTTGGGGGTAATCCTGGGAGTTCGTCTGGAAATACTTCAGGGTATTCTTGCACCACTATTACCTCCTCAATAGTCGGATTTTGCTTCTCTTCCATACTCATAACACTTACTAGGTAGCCTTCACAACCGCTTTCCAATAACCGTTTAGCTTTCACCGCTGATATCGTGTGATATTTGAACCTTTTTCTTACTCCAACAAAGACAAAAGATGTGTCACCAAGCGGCTGAAATGTGATTATCTTGTTCTGACAATCTATTGTAGCACCATATTTCGATAGCCAGTCCATTCCCAAAATCACATCATAGTCGTTCATATCTAATATGATCAGATCGGCATAAAGTTCTCTTCCTTCAATAGAGATAACACATGCTCGCAGAATATGGTTAGTTTGTTTTGACTCTCCGGAGGGGATCACTACATTGTAACTAACGTCTGCTACATCAGGTTTCCTACCCAGCCTCTTCACATACTCAGTGGATGCAAATGAATGTGTAGCTCCAGAATCAAATAATGCAAATGCAATCGTATCACAAATGGAAACTTTACCTGTTACTACAGATGTATTTGCTTCCGCTTCCTCTGTGGTCATGGTAAAGACTCTAGCTGGCGTCCTCTTTTGTGTAGCAGGGTTTGACTTCTCTGGACAAACCGTGGAAATGTGTCCTGCTTTTCCACATTTAAAACAAGTCCGGTACTCTGCAAAGCACTTTCCACTATGCGAACCTCCACATGTGGGACATGTAGGTTGTGTAACTGGTGGTTTTCCTTGTTCACCCTTTTGGCGCTTGTTCTGATCCCATGTTTGTTGTCCTGGTTTTGGTTGAGAACCCGGCCTTGGACCTTGCACTTGTAACGGCCTTTTCTTTCCATCTCCTACAAAACGAGGTCCTTGTCTCTGTAAAAACTGGCGCCTAACCTCCTGAGCACGCTTAATTTTCATTTCAGCTTGTTCGGCAATCAACGCTCGTTCAGCAACTTGTGAGTAAGTTACTCCATGTATACCAGCCATACACACATCTCTATATAGCTCTGGCCTCAGACTTTCTAGGAATCTCTCTACTTTCAATGTATCAGTACTAACCATGTGCTCCGCAAACCTAGAGAGTTGCTCGAACTTGGCGATGTAGTCTGTGACATCCATTGCCCCTTGCCTTAACTGTATGAACTCGTTCATTTTCATTACTCGAACAGGGGCAGTGAAATACTTGTTTCTAAAAAGTTCTTTGAATCTATCCCACGTCATTATCGCCACATCCTCAATTGTCTTCATTGTATCCCACCAATGTCCCGCACTTCCACGTAACATGAACGATGCACACAGTACCTTTTCCCCGTCAGGGACTTTACTATATAAAAACATGTTCTCTATAGTTCTAAGCCAATCCTCCGCATCAGTGGGATCCACTGCACTCTCAAATGTTGGTGGGTTAAGCTTTCTAAACCTCTCTCCGATGACTTCTAAGTATTCAGCTCGAGGTTGCTGTTGATTTACACCATTCCCTGGTTGTCCACCCACACCCCTTTGTTGGATAAGTTGTTGAATCTGTTGCGACTGTTGTTCGACTAATCCTGTCAACCGAGCCACAATCGCTTCTAGGCCAACACCTACTGCTGGTGCATTTTGTTCCTGTTCATTATCTCCTTCAACACCTTCTCCTCTAACGACCTCCATGATTTCTTTCTAGTTTTATCGTCCCTCTGTCACAAGCCAATATGATTCATGAAATAATGAATGCAAATTAAGAATAAGTAAAACTTACTGGCATGTTTGCGCTTCAGAAGTTCTGAGCTCATGTATATGAACTGTCTACGGGGCACAAACCGGGCTCTGATACCACTCTGTCACACCCACCCTTGTAAAAAACTTATTTTATACTAATTTTAGCCTTACAAAACCTGTGTATTCTTTTTTTTAAAATTAATAATCTAAAACACTTTCCCGATGTTAAAATCTCATCAACATGTGTTCACATAGATCCAAGTCAAGCACAGTAGCATCACTCCGACTTCAACACCATATTTACAGCAATATACATATTAAAGTTCCCTAATTTGAACATGTCCAAAAAGATTATTAGAACGCTAGCAAAAACATAGTGAGTCCAAGGTTTAGCCCCACAGATCGTCATTCATATACACGAGGCTTCAAAACTTGCATCAGCTCCAACAGCATGCCAGCTCAGTCCACGAGCTCATGCATAGTAAAACTCACCTACAATGCAAGAACTACGTGAGCTAAAACTCAGTAAGCAGAGATCATGCATGACCAATGCGTGAATGATGAGATGCATTTCACAAAATCATTTCTTTCAATCCTTTCTCAAAAGAAATCATATTTGGTGGGTTTGGCTCTCGTCACTGTCACAAACCTCCCAAAAAGATATCACTCATTGGCCATGCTCGTGACTACCAAGGGTCCCTCTTCCCCCCTTATAGTCCACCCGAGATATCAGTGATGGTTGGTACGACCAAGCGGCTATCCTCCCGAGACTACCAGGGGTCCGCCTCCTGCATGCCCCTGCAGTCCACCGGAAAGTCTACCTCTTCCCGTACCCCTCATCATAAAGGTCCTGAAGTGGGAACCTCTTCCGCGTGCACTTCTGTCACCGGAAGCATCCCGAGAGACACCATATATAATATATAACTCTCAATGTGCCAGTGGTGACCAATCCCAAAACGTTATCAACTTATGAAATTATGTTATTTTGACTTCTTATATGTGCACATGTAATTCTTGTAGATGCTAATGCTCATGATTGATATGCTCCTAAGTAGAAACATGTTCACTTTATCTAACGGAATAAAACACTTTATACAAAAAGATACAAGTGCATGTATTACAATCAATCATCACAAATAATATGCACAAATACTATGTTCAAGCATTGTAGTTGAAGATGGATTTCTACTTACCTCCACTCCGGAGTAACTTTTGAAACTTCGTACCCCACCGTGGTAATCAATCTATGACAATTAACTCAAATCAATGCACAAATTATCAAATTCTAGATCATTACGTACTTTTAGTCCGATAATTCCAGTTTCGTCGCATTTTGGTAATAAGGCTCTAACGTTTTCTAAAAAATTGATATTTATATAATTCAAGTTGGGTTATAAAGATAACACATCGTACTACAACTTTCACGTTTTGTACTTTTCTTAATTCAGTTTGTACAGTGGTCAAAATCGGCTAACTAGTGGATATATTCTCCAAAAATCTGGGCAGATTCTATTTTACTTCCATGCACATTCTTGCAAATTAACTAACAGTCATATTGCAAAATCCCTACTTACCAAATGCATGGTACAAGTTGCCAAGGAGAATTTCTAAACACCTTAATAATGATTTACCTAATCCCCAATCAATGTAAAATATAAATTTATTTAGCATAATATGGATATTTGAGGTGTTAACATACTTTAATAAAGTTCTGTAAACAGTAAGCATAGTTTTCCCAGCAATCATATACGAAGTCAAACATGAACAACAATAAATTATTCTTTGTATAAGTTAGGTTATTTTTCTTTGATTAGAAAATAGAATTCTCTTAATTAGCTCAATGATAATTGTAGCTAGAAATACTGGTACAATCTAGATAATATGCAAACCCATGTACAAGCATAAAATTAATCTCAATAAGGTGAGAGTTGTACATCTTTAAGATTATAGAGAAGGAAAAAAAAAATACCTGTTCTTCAATCTTTTCTTTTAAATTTCATTTCATTGCCCCCTCCCTTTTATTTCTAGTGATTTGTATTCTCTCTTCATTCCTTTCCTTTTGATCACGCACTTGGAGGAAGTATTTATCCCCAATTCTTCACTGACCGACGTAATAAGGCGGTGGTATTATTATTATTATTTATTATTATTATTATTGTTGTTGTTGTTGTTGTTGTTGTTGTTGTTGTTGTTGTTATTCCGATAATTAAATTCTTTACATATCTAACACTTCCACGTACTGCCTAATGTTCCATATTTTAAACTTGTCACGTGTAGTCTTAAATTTTGTAGCATGTCCCAATATTTTAGACTAGGGGGTTCTTGACTACTAAATTAAACATCTCCAAATTAGTCGCAAAATATAAAATAACACAATAAATATAACAAATTAATTACTATAAAACTATCACGCAAATAGCACATAAAAATATGGAATGCATGAAATGCAAAAATTATATTGGCCAGTGAGTTGTGAGAGGCGCGGGTATTACATAATATGTACAGCAGAATAATATAGGCTCAATTTATAACGCAGGAAAATCTGTTTTTAGTCCAGTATGTTAGGGCTTGTCCAGAAAAAGTCTTGTATGTTTCGAAGTTTTAATATTAGTTCCTTATGTTTCGAAAAATGTCCAATTCAATGACACTAGACGTCGGCGGCCAGTAATTGTGTTGCATATGACTTAATAAATTGGGGGTTTTCGGTAAAATAGCTTATGTGGCAGTTATGGATCCAAGTGTACATGCAAGTAATTTAATAAACCCAAACAACGATTTATTTCTGTCTAGGAAGTCTAACGCAGATATGGGTTTAGATTTTGTATGCTTTAATTGGTGTGTTGATTTAATTATTTGGCATGTGCACCTGGATTCATAACTAACTGTCACATTAGTTTTTTTACCTGAAATCCCTAATTTATTGGGTCACATGCGCAAATTCCGGCACAATTAGTGGTTGCGGGCGTCTGGTCTCCTTAAAATTGAACATTACAGTGGATTAAAATTGAAATTTCAAAAAATACAGAACTTTTTTTGAACAAACCTTAATATATAGGACTAAAAGTGAATTTTCCCGCGCTAAATGATTATTGGAATGTGGATGAACCATGCATATACAAATTCGGGCAACTGTACTGAAATAATCTGGAGTAATTATACTGAACAATGTATAATGTACATATTTAATTTGGATAACCCACTAAATAGGAAAATCAAAAATCACAAGTTGAAATGTTTGGATGAATATAGAGTAGCGGTCGCACTAAACTCGCCGATACATTCGTCTAGATAAATTTTATCGACACATATTCAATTTATTTAACCCACTAGGGAGGGAAATTGAAACATGCATGTACGCAAGGTTTGGACGAAAATAGAGTAGCAAGAGAGAGCATTTCTGCTACAAATTCATACAAGTTGCCAAAGAATTGCTCAATATAAACTAGGTAACTCAACACTAATTTTCTAATGTGGCACCAAGTGTTTCCAACACTTCACTTTTTCGTTTTGATTTCTGATTTTAAACAAATAAGATTTCATTTAGAACCTGTTTTAGAGAAGAACACAATCTAGCTTTTATTTTCTTCATTCGAACAAATCACACAATTTTTTATCCAACACGAATCTTATAGCTCTAAAGAGTTCTTAAGTACAAGATTTTGCAACCAAAGGGGAACATCAGACCTCAACCAAACAGATAGACTGGGGATGTAAAAGAAAAACTAGCCAAAGTATGAGCAACTTGATTACAAATCATAGGCATATGAAATACTTGATCCCTAGCAATATATGCACAAATCTCCTCAACCATGGGACCGCAATAATTCAAAAGATCCTCCTGCGCCGTAACTGCTTGCACGGCGAGCAAAGAATTCGAATAAACCAAAATCTTATCATAGCCACATTCCTTACAAATGCGAACTCCACTCAATATAGCTTCCAATTCAGCAGCCTTCACTGATAATGGTCGTTGAGTTTCATGTGAACCAGCCAGCACCATACAATCATGATGATCTCGCAACACAAAACCAATCTCATATATCCCGCACACCTCGTTAATCGCCGCATCCACATCAAGCCTATAAAAATGTTCCGGAGGGGGAGCCCATCTATCTGCTAAAGTTGTCACAACTCTAGAGGGGGTAGCCCGGAAAGAATCAGAAACTCTATCAAAATGTAAGAGATTCTGCTCGATTATTGACTAATTGAGACAATTCCAAATCTGATCCTTTTTATGAACCACATCACAAATAGTACGCCAAATATACCAAGCCACTATGACAAAAAGTCGAGACAAATCAATGCCAAACAATTTAAAAAGCATCATCTCAATTAGGGGTGTGCGTCGGTCGGTTTCGGTAACCGAACCGACCGAATTTAAAAAACCGACCGCTAACCGACCAGTCCAATAACCGAACCGACCGAATCTTTTATTGCAGCCGAACTCTAACCGAACCGACTTAGTCGGTCGATTTTTCGGCCATAACCGAAACCGAAAAAATAAATAAAATACATGTTTTCTGACCTACATAACCGAAAACCGACCAAAACCGAAACCGACACCGACCGACCTAGTGGGTGAATTAGGGTTTGGGTTATATATGACCTAATTTTTCGGTCGGTTTCGGTTTTTTCGGTTTTTAATTTTTCAAAACCGACACCGACCGAAATAATCGATTTTTTAATTTGTCATAACCGATACCCGAACCGACATATACATAACCGAACCGACCGACATTTTTCGGTCGATTTTTTTCGATTTTTTCGGTTATAACCGAGTTTTGCACACCCCAGATCTCAATCTCCACAAACGAGATCTCACGCATCCTGCTGATAGAAACCCAAAACGAGCTATTTTTCCAAAAATCTTTCACACACTCACAAAACAATAATCCATGCAATGTAGAAGCAGATGATAATCCACACAACAAACAAGAAGCTAACATAGGAACATGATGCCGAACAAAATTCAAAGGAAAAGCAAGAAAATTTGAAGAGGCTTGCCATAAGAAAATCTTAACCTCTGGCGGCAGCGAGAGAGCCCATATAAATTTCCAACAATCTTGTGTTCTAGACATCGAATTAGATGGGGGAGAAGCCTCCAAGTGCAACTCGATATCCCGATTTCACCGAATACTTGCCATTATTTTCAAATTTCCAATATCGAGGATCAGCTCGGAATGAATTACCCAAAGGAATTTGCATGATAGCATCGACCTCAAATGGAAGAAACATTTGGTGTAATCGAGACTCATCCTACCTTCCTTTTGGAGAAATAAAGTGCGACACTCTAGCACCCAAAGTAGCCAAACGATACGTGATGCTTCCTATCGCCAAACCTGGAACCCACGCATCCTTGAAAGGCGCGAAAGTGTGTCCATCTCCAGCACGCCAAATCAAACCACTGTCCAAAATATCCGACTCCAGCACAGGGATCGCCAAATGTCAGACGAATTAGACCCAATATCCGCTTCTATTATATCACAATGCTTGTGATATCGTCCCTTAAAGAGACGAGCTACTAAAGACTGTGGATTAGACATCATCCTCCATACCTATTTCGCCAGCAAAGCCTTATTGAAAGAGACAAAATGACAAAACCAAGACCCCCCTCAACCTTCAGTCGACATAATTTCTCCTAAGAAGCCCAATGCAATCCCCTATTTTCTGAACCGAACCCCACCAGAAATTAGCACATACTTGTTCTAACTAGTGACAAATGGATGCTGGCACTCGGAAACAAGACATGACATATGTCGGTATAGCTTGCAACACCGATTTGATCAAAACTTCTTTTCCACCCCTAGAGAAAAATTTACTATGCCAACAATCCATTCTCTTTAGCAACTTCTCCCTTAGAAACCGAAATTGCAACTTCTTATTTCGTAAAGAAAAACTAAACCGAATTAGAGATCATGTCCCTGAACCATTGATATCGCCAAACACCTGTTTTTCCAACACAACATCCGAAGGTACCCGCGGGCTAAAAGTAAGATCACACAATTAAATTGCCCTAAAATGACAAAATTATCTCAAAATTTTCAAGCACTGATATATGAAAAATCGTTGTTAGTTAGTAGTTAGATCAATTGATAAGCCTTAGGCCAATGAAAATGAGTGAGGTGGGATGGACTTTGAATCTCCTCCTTTATATAATACATTTTCTACTATATTTCAATATACACATAACATATATATATACATATACATATATATATGATGACATCATAGATACATTATAAATGATTATGCGACACAATTACTATAATACTTCTTCTGGTTCAAAAAAAATGTCGTTTTATAGAAGATAAAATTGTACAAAAACAAAAGTGTCATTTTTAACATAAAATCAAAATTATTTTAATCTTACCCTAAACAACCTATTTAATTTACTTGACTCTATTTTTTTATTCCACAAAAAATATCCCAATTAAATAGATTGGATAGGAATATGTTTGTCATTTCAACACTATCTTTAATTTTTTTTTCTTAAAGTGTAAAGCCATACTTTTTTGGATCGAAGGAAATATTGAGAAGTTGTATCAAATGTGATGGAAGATCTGAAGCGGGTTGGATGAGACATCACACAGAAGCAAAAATCTAATCTTGAAGGCGCACACACATCAACATCTCACATTCCATTTCCAGCAAATATAATTACAAAATAGTTGTAATTTCCCCTTTTAATTAAATCAAATCACCCACTAATTAAAACAGATCAAGTTAAATTAATGACCATCAAGAATTCGCAGTACAACTGTTTGGAGATGCAGTATCAAAACGCCCTCCAACCCAGAAATCCAACACCTCGTCTGGCATACAACCCATATCCTCACTGCTTTGCACTCACTGCAAAATCTCTCAACTCCGATCATATAAATGGCTGCCCTAATCTTGCAAGATTCACCATCATTTCATGCACATGCAATTCACACAACTGAATTAGTACACTCACAATGTCTCGATCCACCGGCGGCGGCAGCGTCCCGTCGACGCTTTCAGGGCGCCACCCGGTTTACCGCGGCGTGAGGCAGAGGAAGAGCAGCGGGAAGTGGGTTTCCGAAATCCGGGAGCCTAGGACCCCGAACAGGATATGGCTTGGGACATTTCCTACCCCGGAAATGGCGGCGGTGGCGTATGATGTGGCGGCGCGTGCTCTTAAGGGGGCAGAAGCTGAACTTAACTTTCCAAATTCGGCTTCTTCTTTGCCGGTACCTGCTTCCACTTCCCCCTGTGACATCCAGGCGGCTGCCGCTTGTGCTGCGGCGGCAGCTGGGGCGGCAAGGGACGCTATGGCGGCGCAGCCCCAAATTGCGGCGGGGGATGAGTTTGTGGACGAGGATTTGATCTTTGATATGCCGAATGTTCTAGTGAACATGGCGCAAGGGTTGATGATTAGCCCTCCTCGTTTGGGACCTGCTGATGATGATAATACTTGTTATTATGAGAATCTCTGGACCTATCCTTAATACAACGTTTAGCAATTTCAGACAATAACCACCGTTTAATCTCCTATGGGAAGATTGGAACTCGAACACATTTGGTTTAAAGGAATATTACTACCTTACCGTTCCAATTTTGCGGGGTTTTTCAATGTACTTATATATAAACTTATTTTATTGGAAATTGTCATATCGTATAAATCTCAATCATTGATTAATTTACATGTGTTCCTCCATTAACGACTAAGATTTATCCTCAATTAGTAATTTGCAATTAAATCATATAAGTTGAAACGATAAATTGCAACAAAAAAAAGTTTATATAGCGAAGTATAGAAACACGTAAAATTGGGATGATAATGCGTAATATATCCAGTGTTTTTAAGTGTGTGTGTTTACTGAAATCAGATCATCTTCTTCATATTTCTCCTATATTTTATATTGCACTTCATTACTCATTGCTTGCTTCCACGTAGAAATATTTATTAAGTAAAAAGGAAAGTGTGAATTATAACTCAAGATAACTTAAGAAAAAAAAATTTTTGTGACAGCAATCCAACGATGCAATAGAAGATGTGGAAGAATTTTGGAAAGAGGTGTTTATGTTAACCAATCATATGCAACAATGGGTATCATTAATATTTCTTGATTGTAAAGGATTAATTTCCTTTGTTTTTAGCTTGATATGTCTTTTGAATTCGGATAGTATATTTGGATTAAATTAATGAATTTTGGATCAAAATCATTCACATAGCATACATATTATGCAAAATGAATCTAAGCAAAGCTTGAATAGAAAACTGTAGCTTAACCTTGAGTTGGTCTTGTAAATGCGTGAATAAGTTGTAGAAAAATCTGAATCTCGTAGCCTGAATATAAACATTAAAATCTTTATAAGTGATGATGAATAATTTGATTATTATTGAGAACACTTATACCAACAACCCTATGTGTTTTGAGGACACTTGCTTCACCTAAAAGTTTAAATTGTTACGGTTTTCGAGGTACGATGTAAGTTGCTGGCCTAAATCCATAAAGTTCTAGATCTAGTAGACCATAGTTAAGCAAAACAAGACAAACTTAAGCTTCGTTTGCTTTAAATTGAGTTCAGTAGATTTAGATAATCGAATTTCAATAAAGCACACTCATTAATTTCATGAGTCGGATTTGGTATATCACTCCTCAGTCTTAAGCAAACAGACCATTAATGTTTAGCTTAAGTAATACTCCCTTCATCCCGACCCAATTTGTCTACTATGGCCTAGTACGGAGGTTACGAAAAAAAATAAATTTCGTGGAATCTTTGACTATTCAAATGTGAAGATTGAATGTGAAGATTTTGAGGGTGGAGATTGTGAGATAAATTTGTCATTTATAAACTGACAAATTAGATTGGGATAAATCGAAAAGAAAAGTAGATAAATTGAAACGGGACGAAAGGAATAATTATTATAGATGTATTTTAAGTATTTTTAATAGAGATAAAATTCCGAAGAGTAAATGAATGGAAATATCAAAATGTATTTGTATCAAATTACTATTTTAGTGTTGGAAGTTATTAATTTTATCAATATTTTTAATTAGCAATTTATAATTTTATTTCCAAAGTTGAGTATTGATAAGGTGACTCGTGGACAAATTTAGGGGCCGCGTGGGGCAGCAGTACTTCTAATTTTTTTAAATTGATTTTTATATTCACTTAAAAAAGTTATCATTTGAGATCATAAAAAATATCTCAAATAATAATTAGGGTTAATTACAACAATTCTACTAAATTATTAGCGTTTATAAACATAAATCACTAATTTTTTTTTCTTAGCACCAATACATACAAACTATACCGATTTGACTGATAAATCACCAAACTTATTTTCCAACCATTTTTAATCAGAATTCCGCGACTTGCGCGTGATACACTTTTAGGGGTGTTTTTTGTCCAAACAACATTATTAGTAGGTAGAGCTGCTCATCTTCAACAATGTAGGCTCTAAATATTGGAGAAGAGAATCATTGATGATTCAAATGAATTGCTAAGGAAAAAAAGTGTGAAGGAAGTTTACACTTTTGGCCTACTAAAAAGGTTGTTTCGACCAAAAAAAAAAAAAAAATTAAAATTTTATCACACGCAAATCACGTGCCGAATTTCGACAAAAAATGGTCGAAAAATAAGTTTGGTGGTTTATCTGTCAAACCTGTATAGTTTGTATGTATCGGTACCAAGAAAAAAAGTTTAATGTATGTGCAAAAACGTTGATAGTTTAGTGAGGTTGCTGTAATTAACCCTAATAATTATTGTCACAACTTTACTGTTAGAGACAACACGTCATCATCAATCAGCCGTCTCAATAACTCGAACCCAAATAATATATTTGTGATAATAAAAGTGGTATCACTTGCGTCTCAAGTATTCTTTGCAACACTAAGTTGTCTTTAAAAGTAGTTTTAAAATGGGTTTCAAATATCTTTTAGAGAAATTTGTGACATCAGTGGTCACAAATAACTTCTTATTAGTAACCATAATTGTGATCTTAAAAATGTTATACAAAAAACTTCTTTTGTTATAGTTATTTAAGTTATGTTAAAAAAAATCATCGATTAGCTAGCTCCAATTAATCCCGCATAGACGGTAGACTCTTAATGATCGTCTTTGTTTATTTCTCAATTTTTTCCATGTAATCATGTCTATGCACAAAGACGGAGCCAATGCATGGCCAATGCCCCCCTGGAATTTTCAGAATAATTATTATATAAAGTATATGCAAAACTTTGACATAGATTTCCCTGTAGTTTATTGGATAGGCACTTGGTGTCAAAGCTAAATGTCTAGGGATCAAATCCCCACAACAGCAAATGGTTCCTTTTTCTTTGAATATGTTTTACATTTTTACGTATCCATTCAACAAATTAAGTAAAAAAAGAATTATAGTTTCACATATTCATTCAACAAATTAAGTAAATTGTCAACTTGAGATATTACGTATTAGCAGCTCTTTTATATTTGTGGGTGCTCAATTAAAAAATAAAAAGAGTTTTATTGGTCTAATTAATTGTGTTTATTGTATATAGTTTGTTTCTTAAAATTTTTATATTGTTATTAGTTGGGCCCCTCTGAACATAATTTCTGGCTCCGTCACTGTCAATGCATCGATTAATCCTACTTATATTTTGATTAGTTAATAAGTTTCAGTTCCCCATCTAATTAGCGCCTAAGTGGCGATTTTTAAACCCTTGTCCGAGAGAGGAGATGGTTTGAAGGGTTTGGTGAAGCGAAGCATCAGGTTGAGTAGTTTAGTCAATCAAATTATTTAGTGGTTGATTTCTAGGGTTTTGATGCACTGTGGCAAAATATGCTGCTGGACGTGGGACCCATCTCTCTCTCTCATGAGTCTCTTTCTAACCTTTTGTTGTCTTTGTCATTCCAGTACTACAGTATATTTGTGAGTAGATTTTTTTCTAATTTTATGTGCATATTCTAGAAATAACATTAATGCAAAAGACGATTTAAACAATCGTTTAGGCACCAGACATCTCCAACTCGTCTTTGATTATATAAAATCGACTACCTTAAGCGTTTTTTAAGCTAAGCGAATCTTAGGCGGGCTGGACGACCGCCTAGGCGGGTTGGGCGGTCGCTAGACAGTCCTAGACATTTTATTAATTTATTATTTTCTCGGTTGATTAAACTAAAAAGATAATCTTAAAAGTTAAAAACCCCCACTCTCCTCTTTTCAGCGGTTATATATAAATGAGACAAATGTTAAAATCCTCTCCCCACACGTTTTTCCGTCACCCTTTTTTTTCATATCATCTTGCATAATTAATTAACTATAAAAACTTTTGTAGTGAAGTTTCAACCACTGTAAATATAAACCTATAACTTAAACATGTAAAAAAAAAAAAAAAAAAAATCCTCTAGGCGCCGCTTGAACGATGCTTAGACAATCTAGACGCTAGACGGTCCCAAATCGTTCCGCCTCCGTTTTCTGTAACCACGAAAAGGAAACATGATTTAGATTTTGATCAAGTGATTGTCCATAAAAAATCCACATTTTTTTTTTTAGATTAAGTGAGGCCAATGCTATGGTGTGACAATATTAATTAATAATATCTTAATGCCGTGTACTAATTTATATATATAAAAGTAAAATATAGGTTACTTTTGTAATTTTAACTTTTCCTCCTAATTTTTACTCCACAATTTGTTAAGTTATTGTACCTTTAGTAAGTTTTAATTTTTGTTTAATTTTTTTAAATACTAATACTAATAACTTTTTTATTTTTAATCCGATTTTTATGTAAGATATATCATTTAATTGGTCTTTTCACGAGCTTTAATTTGACATCCATATCACATATATTATAATGAGTTGAAAAGTAATATTATTTTTTTTTTTTGCTAATTATATGCATTATATATTGTTTATTGGCCTGGAAAACTAGATTAGTTAAACAGATTTTTTTTGTATTTCATCTGAAATTTTGGACCATAAATTGGTACTACCTCCATTTTTATTAGATGTAGTTTTAGGTTTTGTCAATTGTTTTTAAATAGATATCTTTTTCCTTTTTCTTTACTAATTTTTTCATTACTATCCGTGTCATTTTTCTAATTTTTATTAGATGATTTTTTTTCATAAGATATAGTTTTAGGTTTTGTCAATTATTTTTAAATAGATGTTTTAGCATTTTTTTTTCTAATTTTTCCAATATCATTCGTACCATTATCTCTAAAAAAACTCTAATTTTCTAATTTACCATATCTAGTATCATATATAAATGGGAAGAAAGATAATATAAAGAAAATATGATGATAAATTGAGAAATTTCACTAGAAAGTTTCAGAAAATAAATTCGAGGCCTGAATTTTGAGTTATTATTATTATTATTATTATTATTATTATTATTATTATTATTATTATTATTATTATTATTATTATTATTATTATTATTATTATTATTATTATTAGAGGTCTAGATTTTGAATTTTATTCTCACTCTTACGTCTTGCAAAATAGGATACATTATCTGATATATGGAATGTTCATTACATATATATATATATATATATATATATAATTCAATATACTCTATGCTTGAACTTTTAATCTACTCCGTGCTGAATCTTTTCGCACATCGAAACTTTTGAATACGTAATCCTGAATTGAGAATTTGGCCCGCTAATTGAGAAAAACTCAAAATTCAGGCCTTGAATTGAGAACCTCCAATATGGCACTTTTCCAAAATTCAAGCCTTCAACTGAAATTCTGCTAGGATAAATTTAACGGATTTGTGGCAAGATAGGAAATTTGGTTGAGAATGTATCATTTCCCCTGTATTATGACTCTCTAATCCAAAATTAAAATTGCATATAAAAAACAACGGATGTAGTATGTTATTGCCACATTTAGTAAAAATCAAACTTTATTTTAATATTTTAAACCCAAAAAAAAAAAAAAGATATCATTTTAAACCTATTTATAATTATGTATAATATATCAAATTAAAGCTCTTTTGAAGATCTTTAGTCTGATATTCATATTTTTTAAGAAAAAAATTGATATACATATCACATATATTATAATTAGATATTTCATTTGGAAATATTATATTGTTTGTTCGTTGATTATTTGAATAAGATTTGAGTGCTTAAGATGGTTTGTATTATACCCTAGGACCATAATACAACTAAAAATTAGGTAAATAGTTCTCTACTTAAAAAATAACTATGTTGATTATTTTATTAAAAGCAAAACTAATTAATTTATTTAATTTGACCGAAAGTTTTCTTTATTTATGTGTCGAGATAAAATTCATTATTTAAAGAATTAAGTACGTAATTTCTTAAATTTAAAATAAAAGGTAAAGTATAATTTAATAATCGGCTTATTAAATAATTTTATTTGCAAATATTAATTTGTAGTTTGTTATAATAATAATAATTTTGTTTGGTTAGTCGTAGGACTACGACTTCACACATATTTATATATGAAAATTAATATTGAATTTTTTTTATTACTTATTCATTTTTCATAATTTATATTTATTATTTTTTTTAAAAAAAAAAATTTACAATTTGCAACCTAAACTGGGAGATTTTATATGTGTTGCAATCTTTTAAATAAAATAAAATTAATCTACTTGATCTTTATAATTTTTTAGATTTTTGCAACCTAAACATTACTTTGTCGCATTAATTAACTATGTCTATTTTCCACATTTTTCAACCTAATTAATTTATTTATTTAAATTAATAAATTTGTATCTTTAAATAAATCTAATATTTATAATAAGAATATAGAATTTATTCTCTATTCTAAAAATCCCCGACTAGCTCCGATTAATCCCCGTCTAGGCGCTAGGTTCCCATTGACCGCCTACGTTTATTTCCCGATTCCTCTCCGTCAAACTACGTCTATGTCCGATTAGTCCCGCCCGAACCCCGATTAGTCGCTAGGCCCCAGTCCACCGCCTAATTAGCGCCTAGCGACTTTTAGAACCTTGAATTTATTCGAATAAAACTTCAACATATATGAAATTCTTAAGATATATTGAAACACTCATATATTTTATTTTGTTACTCCAACTATTGAATGATCTTTGAATTTATTTTGTTAGTATCAAGAATCATTTAAACCTGAAACGTATTTGAGTATATTTTAAACCTATAAAATTAGTATTCTCTTTTTAAAGAGGAAGTTAAATAGGCATATTCAAAATTTTAAAATTATTTAGATAAGTTAAAATATCTAAATAAAATGGAAAAAGTAAAAAAAAAAAAAAAACACTAATTTACATATAACATTATTCAGTTTATTATATTTAATATATTTTATGGATTCTATGATATTTAAATATTTGTGTTTGTTTGATTATTCTTTATCACTTAAGCTATTTGTGGGTGTCCACACATATCAATTGGATACAAACACACTAAATATATGTTTGAGTTCAATATTAAGATAATATTAGTGCTTGTTTGAATATTCATTATCACTTAAATATATGCTCACATAACAATTTGATGTTCTTAATTTTTTTATTTTTTTATTTTATTTAAATATTCATTTCTTTATGTTAATTCATAAGAGAATACATTTATAAAACATACATTATATTAAATCCATATATTATGTGAACACAAACGGATAATTACATTACTTATAATTTTTATATGTTTAATCAAAACTATTCAAATATTTATTTGGTTAAGAATGAAACAACTCCATTTTTTTATATTAGATGATATAATATTTAATTTAATTAAATTATTATTCTTTAAATAAATTTCCTTGCATCGCACGCAAGTGTTACTAGTAATATAAAATATGAGGACGTCTGCCCCTCATCCCCGTGAACTTATTCTATTCTATTCGAGTGGGTAATATTCAAATGAAAAATTTATCCTACATTTAAAAAGTATATAGAGATAGAAAGAAAATATTAATTATTAGATCATCATACACTTTCTAAGTGCATGGTGAATCTCCTCACGTTCAAAGGGTTGTCAAGTAATCACTCGACGGTGACAACATAAAAAACCTCACTACTACAAATGTGCAGTCCAATTTCTATCCCTACTTAATATTAAAGGAGCAACGTAACAATTAAGGTACTGACAAGTGTCGCTCAATAGCACATTTCTAATAAATATATATATATATATATATATATATATATATAATATGAGGAGTTAGTCTCCTTTACCAATCAAAATGAACTCTAGATTTTTTTTCTTTGTAACCTAAAATTTTAAACATTTACAACTTTTCAATATCAATTTCATTCTTAAAAAAAAAAAAATTGTTCACGATTTTCAAATAGTCATTCATATTGCATATATAAAAACCTAATAAATTTTATAAATAGAATATTTTTTATTAGGTTAATTGTGATATATTGAAATATTTGAATATTTTTATATAAAAATGTGAGAGTATTCAATTCATATATATATTTTAGTTAACTTTCAAAATTTTCTATTTTTATAATTATTGGATTTTTAGAATTATTTTGGTTTAATGAGAAACTTTTTTTAAAATAATATATCAATTAGATGTGCTGGAAATCAGTCAGCTTTGATTAACATACAAAGTTTGGTGGGTAAGACCAAAACATATCTGAATCTAAATTATATTTAACAAATGAAGTCTTGGCAGCCAAAAAATGCCTTCGAAAGGAAAAAAATATCATAAATCGTCCCACAACTATTTGCTTTAATGAAATTGATTCCACATATTTCCTTTTTTTTTTTTTTAATCTCATAAATACATAAATTACTCAATTTAAGGAAAAATTTGGCCAGAAAATGTGCATGAGATGCACGCTCTAGCTCAAATTGGGAGAAATCGGTGACTAATAGTCACATTCATCTTAGTTGGCAGCCACTCAGCCAAAGATTTTAAAAAAAAAAAAAAAAACACATGCTAAAAAAAATACATAGCAAAAATGATTTGGGGATGGGGAAGTAACTCATTATTGTCGTTGACCACCATCATTAGCCCATGTCTTCTTCCTCATGCCAACAGCAAAGACGGCGACCTTGACGGCACGTCATCGTTTTTTCTGATCCTCAACGATGTCGTTGGAGGTCCGAGAAGCTAGGGCGCTGGAGGTGAGCAAAGAGCTTCATAGTTCAGATCTGGCCGTTCAAGATTAACTCATCCAGGAGAATCAGAACCTCAAAGGTGAGTTGCCACCAGAGATAGAAAACTGCACCAAATTGTTCGTTCTCGACCTTGGAGGAATCAGAATTTCAGGAAGCATTCCATCGTCGATTAGAAAGCTAGCGAGACGTATTTCTGTTCGAAGGACGACTAAATTCAAGAATCATTTTTTGTAGCAGAGTGGGTCTGTTAAATTTCTGATTTATCTCTCTAAATCCCGATTTTGAGAGTAGAAGACTGTTCTTCATCCCCTACCTTGAAGCTTTTCAATCGATGCAATCTCCAGTCTGAGTTCAGGAGTTTTGGACTCTAATTCGCTATTCACAACCCGCCAACCCACTCATGTTGCTTCCTATGCCTCACTGAGTTGTTCATCGGGTTTCAACGAGTTGACTTTGTGTTGGAAGAGGTCAGATTTATATCGCGTTTCAGCACCCTAGAAGCCCGAGCGCTAAAATCGGCGAGCTCCCGCTTGAAGTTGACATGGCGATTTAGCGATTTTGTGAGAAGAAGGCTAGGCTTTAATTTCCACATCTCTTCTGTAGAAAAATGGGGAGCAAAGTAAAATTGGGAAAGAAGATAGGCCGCTCTTCTGCCAACATGGCAATTTATATATAAAAAAAAATTAAATAAAAAAAAATAAGCCACATTATCTATTATTTGCCACTCGGATATTTTGGCCGAGATCCCCCAAAAATCGGCAACATGTGTTGGTCACGTGCCATTTTCTGGCAACTTTAAGATTTTCTGGCCAAATGTGGCCTTAAATTAAGCAATTTGTTGATTTATGGGACTAAATTAAAAAAAGTTAATATGTAGCGTAGCAAGGAGGGCTTGGACGTCCTCAAGGATTGGAATACAATCCACTCCATAATCGACTTCACCACGAGATACAAATATGATAGCCACAGCATGACCCACAAGGGAGAAATCCTTTAGTGATTTTCAATGTGCAAGCAAGATATATAGCTTTACAATGAGCTAGGAACTCAGCAAGTCCCATAGATGTAATGTCGCTAAAAGATTTACCATAAGAAAACATGAATTGGCCATCTGCTTCAAAACAAACCACACCAACACTCGAACATGATGCACTAAAAGAGACCGCAGCATCCAAGAAAATTTAAACACCCTTTGGAGGCACCAGATTAGCATTGGAGTAGCAAGGAGGCGGTGAGTGATGTTCGGGCCAATTATTGGCTTTATGGAAATCCCGAAGAACCGTTGATGATTTTTGTATAAGGGTAGACCACTACATGTCCTCATCTCCGAAGAGCTTTTTATTCCAATGCCACCACAGTGAACGACATATAACAGCGAAAAATTCATGAACTCCCTGATCACCAGACATAAGCAAATCACGCACGACGCACCCAAATGTCAAAAAGGGGTTGCCTAAACTGCAAAATAAAAGAATTGAGACCCACCATGTGCCATATTTTCTTGGCACATTCACAAAAGGAAGAACATACGGGTAAGGTAGTCATCATCTCCATCATAAAATAGACATTTTCTTTGGACATTTACACCCCGATGAGAGAGGTTCTCGGATGAAGGAAGTGAATTTTCGCAGCAATGCTAAAGAAAATAGTGAATACGAAGCTTTAGCTTCCATTGAGTTTTCTAGACAGGGTCCTCCTCAACACTGGCGGAGCCTTGATGGGCCCTGAAAACAAGCTCGGGACAACAAAGGATTAAGTCGTAAGCTGATTTCATCGAGTTCTTGTCATTTCTTGCGGGATTCCACGTCCATGCATCTAACTCAAATGTGCTTCGAAGGGATATGCTCATTATAATTTCTTCCTACACAGAAAAGATTTTTCGGATTAGATTTCATTTTGAAGTAGTTAATTCTGAATCAATTAGGCACAAGATGGTTGCATCCAGAGGAAGAACCGAGCATGGGGATGTGACAAGGAAATGTGGAAGGGTTGGTAACCAAGGATCTTTCTAGATTTTGGTATTAACCCATGAGTTAATACGTCGTATGCTTCCATGAAACACGACCCTTTTCCCCTCCATAATACTCCGCCATGTCCAAGACAGGTGAGAGCCCAATTCAGGTTCAAGAAAAGCAGTTCGAGGGTGGTACTTAGCATCGAAAACCCAAGCCAACAAAGAAGATGGATTAGTGTGTAAACGCCATGCTTGTTTAGAAAGCATTGCCAAATTAAAAGCATGAATATTTTGAAAGCCTAAAACGCCTTGAGATTTGCTTTTGGTTAGAGTATCCCAAGAATACCAGTGAATTTTCTTAGAGGCCAAGTCGTGACCCCACTAGAATGAACAAATTAGACGCCTTAAGTTGTCGAAAAAACCATCTATAAGCTTAAAGCAAGTCATAGCGTAAGCGGGTATCAATTGGAGCACAGACTTTATAAGAACCTCTTTCCCCGCTTTTTTTAGATGCTTCTCCTTCCACCCATCGATACGTTTGAGCATACGATCTCTAATGGAAGCAAAGACTTCAGATTTATTTCTCCCAACAATAGCTAGCAATCCGATTTATTTATGATGTGTGTCAATACGCGGGTACCAAGCAATGAACAAATGGCATTAGTCATCTCTGGCGAAGTATTTGGACTAAACATGACTCAAGTTTTTTCAAGATTAACCGTTTAGCTAGAAATATCCTCGTAGAGCCAGATCACATAAAACAAAGAATTCACCTCCTGCTGAGTGGCCTAGAAAAAAAGAAGGGTGACGTCCACAAATAATAGGTGGGAAATCCAAGACGCCGAGCGGGCCACACGAATCCCAGATATCTTGCAACAGATTTGTAGATCCTATAAAATATAGAAAAAATACCTCCGAGCATATGATAAAGAGGTAAGGGGAAAGAGGGTCCCCTCGCTCAAGCCCCAGTGAAGGACAATATCACTAAACGCATAACCATTAATTAGAAAAGGTAAAGAAGTGGACGAGATGCAATTAAAAATAGTACGAACAAATTTATCAAGGAACCCCATGCGCACTAGCACAGCTTGAACAAAAGACCCACTCTACTATGTCAAATGCTTTGTTCATATCCAATTTTACTAACATTAAACCAGTTCTACCACAATTTTTATTCTTAAGGAAATGATGACTTTTATAAGCAATGAGAACATTGCCAGTAATTAATCTACTATGAACAAAGGTTGAGTGAGATTCAGAAATAATAGATGGGAGAACAACATGAAGCCTATTGGCAAGAACCTTAGAAGCAAGTTTACAAACTACATGGCAAAGACTTATTGGACAAGATTGAGAAATGAAGTTCGGTTTTTTTACTTTAGGAATCAGAGTCACATAAGTATTATTAATACTACGAAGGAAGATGGAGCGGTTAAGAAAATCTAGCACAAACTTAGAAACATCACAGCCTACTATAGGCCAAAACTTACGAAAAAAACAGGGCTCTTACCGTCCGGTCCTGGGGATGTATATGGATGCATCTGCTTGAGAGCTTTTAGAACCTCGTCTTGGGTAAAAGGTTGGAGCAGGTTGGAACAGTGATCAACACTATCGTGCTTTTGAATTCTCATAAGTGCATCCAAACTTATGGCGGGTGAAGTATGTGAAGTGGTGAAAATGTCCCCGAAGTAATCAGTAATGATTTCGTCGAGCTATTTCTTGTTAAAATGCTCAACCCCAGCTGAATCCTTGAGGGAGTCGATTCAGTTAATATCACGACGATGACTAGAGTGGCAGTGGAAAAAGGTGGTGTTGCGATCTCCCTCTCGTAACCAGTGTTGTTTTGCTCGTTGCTTGCAAAATAGACTTTTTTGTTCCAAGAGAAATTCGAGCTGGTCTTGCAGTTTCTAAAGCTGCAAGCGGGCATATTTGGTAATAGGACTATGATAAATCTGATTGATCTCTTTATTAGTTTTTGCAATATGCTCCTAAGATTTTGTTTGTTAGGCTCTCCACATTTCATTAATCCAACGCTACAATGCTCAATCATGTTAAGGAGGTCCCCTAAAGATGAGTTCCAATGCTCCTAAATAACTTTCTCATAATCGGCGGGCTTCACCCACATGGCCTCAAATTTAAAGGTGCGACCAGCCTAGGAAGAGAGGTTAGTGTGACAGAGAGGGGCAACTTGAATGTGAATTATGGAGTGATCGGAGCAATAAGCTAAAATGTGATGAACTTGGTTCCATTGAAAGAGTTGACGCTAAGCAAGATAACATACACTTCTACCCAGACGAGCCTTCTGAGTATGTAGGAAAGCTCGAAGCCTACTCCACGTAAACTTATGTCCCCTATAACCTATATCAGCAAGGTTATTGAAGGGCTTCTCAAAATGTGTTCATCTGCCACATAGGTCTCAAGCCTGAGCTACTGAACTCATTGATACAGTACCTCATTGAAATCGCCAAAGCACAACCAAGGGCCTCCCAAATCAGAATTAGCTACAGATTTAAATTACGCCATACAGTACGGTGCTCACTGGCATCAGGTTCGCCATATACACCTGTAATACGACAATCAACATTCTCAATAATAGCATCTACATCAATAAATCAATCACAAAAATACCTCAAAGAAACAGTAATATTTTTAGCCCATAGTAGTGTAAGGCCTTTTGATAGAATAAAAACACCAAAAAAAAAAAAAAAGATTTAAGATTATCAATAAAATGATTGTCACACTTAGTTTCACACAAAAATATAAATGTGGGCTTCTTCTGATGGATATCATCTTGTAGCTCTTGAACTCAGTTGAGTTCCCAAGCCCTCTACAGTTTCAACTGAGGATATTCATTATGATTGGCGGGACTAACTCGGGCTAGTCGTCACCGTTGGTTGCTCATCATCTACAACGAAACTTGAATTGGTTTAGAGGGGATGGGGCCAAGGATAGGAATATTTTTTTTGTGAGGGGGTGAGGGTAGTTGGTCATATATCTCATGGATGTGGATGTTTTGAAAGGGTAAGCTCCATGGGGGAAGGCATCGTGGTGCAAAATATTCGGTCTTTGGTGCATACAAATTTTCTAGCAGCTTTTTTTACTTGAGAGTTTAGGCTCAGGGGGACCGAAACCAAAAATTAGCTCAGAGGGCAAATAGATAGAGGCAAAACTAATGTAGTGGATTTATGGATGTATCAGGAGGAGAAATTCCATTGCTAGGGGTTAGATGAGAAGGGCTTGTTTGCTGATCTAATGGAGCGGGTTCGAGGGACTAGTGTGAAGTGGGATGTATAAAAATATTAAGATGGTCCGAGTGATCTTCAGAGGGAGCAGAGTGTTGCTAACGGGGATCAATAGTGGGAGCAGAATGCTCAGCAAGTACATCAGTTGGCTTATAGGGGGCTCTGTGGAGAGGTACATTGTTCGTGGTTTGTGAGAACGGGCATGTAGAAGCTGTCGGATTGTTGCTCGAGCGTTTGCTATGTGGAGAAGAAGACCTAGGGGTGGAGAATGGAAATTGGGGACTTGGAATCCTCATCTACGTTCCAAATTATGTAGACTGGGCTGATGTGGTTTGTTGCATGAGTCAAGACTCACAGTATTTCCGTATGACCAATACGCCCACAAAAGTAATAAAAGGTGGGTAGATGCTCATTCTTCAAGATACACATATGCTCGGACCCTTGATTTGAGACTCGAAGCACACGACGCAAAGGCTTGGATATGTCGATATTACAGCGAACACGAAGGAATTTCCCAATAACGGATGCGTCGTCCCTGTTAACATCCAGAAATTGCCTAATTTGAGCACCAGCAGTTCTAGCAAAACACTCCATCATTAGGCTGAGAGGTAGCCCGTATATATGGATCCAAAATAGCGAGTTGTTGAACATATAAGTAGAGGCCACCATATTATATGTTGGCTCAGTGAGAACGAAGAGCTATCAGTCAAATAGCCATGGGCAACCTTCTTGAATTTTTCGCTTCGCTATCGAAGATGGAAACAAGAACAGTAAAATATTATTGGAAAGTGAACGAAACTTAACCAGGGCAGATCTAAGGCCATAACGTTCGGAATAGCTTTTCAATGTCTGGCGGAGGGAATACCCTAGGAGCAAGGACCTTTCCCACTAGAGAGCCATCGAGATCCATCATTCCCATATCAGCTTGTTCGGAAACAATTGTGCTTGTTCTTCATCAGCGAGTGTTAACGTAACGTATAATTTCTCAAGTGGGTCTGCCATATGAGAGAGGCTAGACTTCGGGAAGGAATAATGAGCATAGAAATCTGCAGAAAAATAAGTTGAAGACAAAGAAAACGAACAAATTAACGAAATCTAGCGAGTGTGAAAGTCCTATACAAGAATGTTGATAGAGACCCTCACATAAGAACCTGGGGTTTTTTTTCTTTTTTTTTTTTTTAATGAGAAACTATGAGATGTACAAACAATATATATATATATGTAAAAGGGATAATTACAAAATGGTCGCCGAACTATTAGCACTTTTTCACTTTGGCATATAAACTATTAACATTGACTAAACCGCCGTCAACCTAGTTGAATATTACTACTCGAAAGCTGTCGGTCAGAATACCGCCCAAATTCTGTCCCAAAAGGTGGTTTTGAAAAACCGGGTGTGCAATGAATTTGGGTGGTATTATGGCCGGCAGCTTTCGAGCAGTAATATTCAAATAGGTTGGCGGCGGTTTAGACAATGTTAATAGTTTATATGCCGAAGTGAAAAAGTGTTAATAGTTCGGCGGCCATTTTGTAATTATCCCTATGTAAAAAAGTAGGGGTATATGTTTTTAATGAATGCATCATAAAAATTACTTAATTCACTTTTTATGAACTTAAAATTAAGACTCATATTGCCTACATAAAATATCCATACTTAATACTAAATGAGATGCACAACAATTTATGTACTGAAAAGTGTCGCTTTGTGGTGCATTTCTAAAAAAATAGTTATTCACAAATTCCTCTCTTCACACCATATTTTCTTTTCACACCACATTTAGTTTTCTTTTCAAATTTGTTTTACTTAAAACACCACATTCAATTTCCTAGCCTTCTCCCCCAAATCTTTCTACCCCCATCATTGTTTCTGTTACTTTTTTATTGGAGTTGGTGGCCGACCTTGCCGCAATTCAGCCTTGAATTGTTGACCATTTTACTTCCTAATTCTTCCATAGATACCATGTTGAAGTTAAATTGATTATTAAGATAGATTATATAATTCATTATTTCAACTATAGATGAGGAACGAGAACATCCGGGAAGAGGCGTTCTAGCGGACACAATGAACTAGGAGAAAAAGGCAAGTTGCACCGTGAATACTGTATTTTCCTTAAGTTCTTCTATTTTTTTTTAAATCTGACTACTTGCTTGGTTTCTCCTCTTTGAGAATGGGAGAAGAGAAATTTGTGTAGAACTTTGCTCCTTGGCCATGGTGTTTCGAGGGTGGCCAACTCAAGCTAATTATGGCTTAGAGAAGGAAAATGAGGGATTGAAGGAGATGAGGAGAGGTTTTTCTTTTAAATGATGTCTATTTTTACCAATATAAAGTCGGATGTAAAGAGAGGAAAAACTAATGTGTTTAGAAACAACCAAAAAATGAAAAGTCTCAACATGTGATTTGTGAGGAGTTACTCTCCTCAGCAAATCAAAATTAATCTCTCTCTGTCTGTTTTTAACCTAAAGTTTTAACATTTATAATTATTCCATGTCAATTTCGATCTTGATGAAAAATATTTCAAACTAATTCTTATTTCTCATTCTTCAAATAGACATTCATATTGAATATATAAAGAACTAATAAATTTTAAATATAAAGTATTTTTGTTGGTTAATTTTGATATATAGAGATATTTAAGATATTTTCATATATAAAATGTGAGATTACTCAAAAAAAAAAAACAATTAAGTTGACTTTCATCATTTTGTATTTTTATAATATTTTGGTTTTCGGAATTATTTTATTTTAATAAAAATTAGTAAGTTGAAACATTTCTTTTAGATTTATGCTAATGTCGACTCAATATATATACATATATATATATATAAGCAAACAATAGTGGATATGTTTTTTTATGGATTTTGACGCATTTTAAAAAAATAAAAAAATTCCCTTTTTATAAACGTAATTTTTTTATTTACATGGCCTATATTAATTTGTATATATTTTGTAATATAAAGAGTAACTAATAAGCCCCCAAATTATTACGTTGTCGGGGTAAGGTTGGAAATGCAACTGGAAAATAATCGTGCCATTTGAATAAACATCGGTAATACTACTTGGCCAGGCCAGAAATTTTCTTTTTAAGAAAATTAATTTTTAAATTGATATGCATAAAAAATGTTATAAAATATTTGTAACAGAATTATAACATAAGGGAAAGTAAAGATTCCATATGAAATAGTTGTATTTTCATTCAACAAATGAGCCTTATTTATAGAAAAATTTGCTAAAGCATCGTCTTGTTTGCACTATCGTGCTTCTTACATTGTCGTACTTCTTGTATTGTCGTGCCTCCACATTGTCATTCTTCATGCATTATCGTACTTCTTGGATTGTCGTGCTTCTTGCACTATCGTACTTCTTGGATTGTCGTGCTTCTTGGATTGTCGTACTTCTACACTGTTGTGCTTCCACATCGTCATGCTTCCGGCACTTTCGTGTTTCTGCATTGTCGTACTTCTAGCATTGTTGTGCCTCTGAGATTGTCGTGCTTCGGCATTGTCATGCTTCGTGCTTCTGACTCACTTTCAAGTAATGGGGTAAGGTGTCCACAAAATATATGGATCACTTTTGTGATTTATAACGCTCCTCCTTAGACACATTATCATTATTTCTTTTCATCAATTGAATGACTAGAGAATTGCTTCATAAAAATATACAAGCCTGAAAAATATATTGGTAGAAAGTGATCCAAATTAAGAGTAGAATATTTATTTTCAAAATAAATCATCATCTAAAACTTAAGTCGGAAACAACACAGTGGGAAAACTGATCATAAGAAAAGTGTATGCATTAGCCTTTGTGGCTAAACTTTTACATTTTCTTTTATTTTATACATATCATGTCCAGGCTCAGTCTTCAGGACTACTCTGAGTATTTAAATACCTCATTAAAAACTTTAAATTAGAAAACTCAATGGGATAAAACCGATTAAAAAGAAAAAAGAGTGCATAACCTATATTTGTATCAAGTGCATATAGCCGCCTCATTAAATAACCTCAAGCTGGGAAAAAAACCCTAATGGGATAAAAACCAAACATTAGGGAAAAAGAGCATGACACACAAAATTTCACTCCCCCTGATTCATACAATATTATCAATCCTGCAAGTTCTTAAGTCTTATTATTCCAATGTAATGTATAAATTTCTCAAATTTACTTGTTGACAAGGATTTTGTAAATATATCTTCAAGATCTAGACAATTGTGAATCGTTGAACATTTCAGATTCCATATTCTGGAGTTTATGTGGTAAGCAGTGTGGCATATTATCATCAATGTTAATGCATGCAGTATTGCACAAGTACATATTGTACTATTGAAATTAGATATTATATCAATAGTATCAAGCAACAGAATTTAACTCATTATTAAATCAATATATTTTGGATCATCTGCAGGATGTGTCTGCAAGGACCATAAAATATTTGATATGATAACCAACCATTTTGGTTGAAGGTTTAGTAATTATTTTCCTTTTAAATATGATCCACAATAATAATCTTCGAACATTAGGATCTTTGTGCTTTCAATGAACGTCTTTGGTATGTTTAACAACCATACATACCTTTGTAGTTATGGGGTTCAAGGCGATCATGTCACAACCCGAATGTATCAAGATTCACTAGCTTCCAGCAAAACGACATAGGATTTGAAAGTATAAATCTGGACAAAATACAACTCAGAAGTTGTTGCTTCAAATTTCTCATGATTTGTCCGTTATCTTTACAACTCAAAACGCATGTGCTTTTAACGCACTCTATAAGTCACCGGATTTTAGTAAAAAAACGTGTTTAGGTTGTAACCGGTAAAGTGCGACTACCTTGAGTTGCAATCAGAGACGTTTTTTAAAATGGATTGTAAGTGAAAAAAAACAAGTATACCTCAGTTGCATTTGGTAATAAACCATTTATTTAACTTACTTTCAAGTAATTGTGCACCCATCAAGTGTGATTACATAACCATCAATAGATCTTTGCCACATCTTAATATGAGATTCAATTGTCATCATTGTATCCTCAAAGTACAATGGAAACCCACTATAAAAGACTACTATAATTTCACGATATCTCTAAACTATTTTATTTATTTGATCTGATTGACTAGTCTGATGGTAATTTTATGCTTTTGTGAAAATTTGGAATAAAATAAAATATAGATACAAGGTCTTCTAGTTCTAGATAAGGAGCAGGAGCAACAAATACAAATTAATTAACCCAGCAGATTTTATCCAAGAAAAGAGAAAAGAAGATGAAAAGGGGAGAAAGATACAGTCACATCACTCTTATAGTAACAATGGGTCCAATATATATCACTAAAGCGGAAAAAAATTAGTTAGAAGAATTAGAGTTACAGGAGAGTAGAGACTCAGTAAAAGTTGGACTGGATAAAAAAGTAGTGACTTGATAAATCAATTTATAAAATAATATCTGGAGGTTGACAAAGTAAATGTGAAATATTTTATTTATAATCTTTTGAAATATATCAATATTTTTTCCAACAGTAACAGTAGGCGGATGGGTGGGGTTGTTGGTGGCCAGGGGTGAGACCGGTTAGGATTGAGGGAGCATGCGGGATGATAATAATAAAAATTGCATACTCTATATTTTTAAGTGAAAATGGGTCTAAATAGCCATTTTGTAACTTTTATTATAATTTTGTTATCTTTGTAACTATAGTATAATTTTAGTCTTTCTAGTATAATTTTTAGTCTATTTTATCTTTTTCTAGAATAACTAACAATGTTATTTTACCAATTTATCCTCCTAATAATTATCTTATTATATCTCTTATAATTATTAATATATACTACCTCCGTCGCACTCTAACTTTCCTACTTTCCTTCTTGGTTTGTCCCAACTTAACTTTTCAGCCCATAAATTGCAAACTTCTCTCACAATCTCCACCCTCAAAATCTTCACCCTCAATCTCCACATTTAAAAAAGTCAAAGATTCCACAAAATCTGTTTTCTCTTAATCTCTGTGCCCGGTCAAAGTAGGAAACTTAAGCCGAGACGGAGGGAGTATAATTTATTATTACCACTCTACCTACCTCATATATCCTCTCACCCTAACCAATGGTCTCAATCCTCAGCCTCCACCCTCAGAACCCCACCCCACCCCCAAGCCAAAATAAAAAAATAATATCTCAGTCCCAGCTCCAGCACCACCCACCTCACACATCCTCCACCCACCTCTACCCACCCATTCCCAAGTCAAAAAAAATAAATAAATAAAATAAAAAATAATATCTCAGTTCTAGCTCCAGCCCCAACTCCCGGCACCTCTCCAGCCCCACCCATCCCCAAGCCAAAGAAAAAATAAATGTCTCATCCCCTGCCCCCAACCCCAGGCCCACCCCGCCCCTCACCCCCCACCCCCCAATCCATCCCCCACCCTCAATCCAATAAAAAATATTTTCTTTTACTACTTTCATCCCACATATTCGTGTCAAATAGCGATTTGTGGCAGGTGTGGCGTAGCACAAATTCGTGCAACATACAATTCGTGGCAAGTGTATCGTATCAAATGAAGAGTTGTGGTAATTGTGTGTCGTGACAAATGCGTATCTTGTCAAATGTATGTGGTAAGTGCGTGTCGTAATAATATTGTCACGACAGTAAAAAGTACTGAAACAAAGTCGTGATAATTACGTATCTTGACAAATGTATTAGAATTCGTGGTAAGTGGGTGTCGTGGCAGATCCGTGGCAATAGTGACACGGCCTTAAGAAAGGTTGAAATTATATAAATACGTGCAAGTTTTATACACCATGTGTCACGGATATAAAACTTGTCACGATGCTCACTTGCCACTAATTTGTATAAATTTACCCTCCAGACTATCGTGACAAATGCATCTCATGCCAAATAATTTTTTCAGACCGTCGTGACAAGTGTGTCATGTGGCACATTTACCATGATTCGTGGCAATGGTGTATTTCGTGACAAGTTTTATATTTATTTTTTGGCTTGGGATGGATTGGGGTGGGGTGGGGTGGGGTGGGGGTGGGGGCGGGGGTAGGGGGGCGGGAGGGCTGGGGCTGGTACTAGGAATGAAACATTAAAATAATAAAAATAAAAATAAAATGTCTTGGGGGTGGGGTGGGGGCGGGGGAGTTGAGGTGGGATTGGGACCATTGATTAGGGTGCGGTATATTGGGTAGGGTAGATTGAAATTGTAATTTGGGGTAAAGGAATTGGATAAGTGATATGAATTTGATAAGGGATATAGTGTAGGTTCACTTTGTTGGTTATCCAAAAAGGATAATGATAAACTAAAATTATACTCCCTCCGTTCCATAATAATTGACGTTTTAGGAGGTTCTTTTCTTTTCTTATTAATTGACGTTTTATATTTTTTTCACTAATTCTTCCAGTTTTCTCCCTGGACTCAATCCTTAAAAATCTCTACTTTTAAATCTATCAGAAATATCTTTTTTTGGTTAAATCTTTATCTCCTAAAATATTCTCACTTATTATAGCGCCTTCTTCCCTCTCCTTCCTTATTCCACGCGCCTTATTCCCCTCCCTCCTTAATCCAGGCTTTCTTCCCCTCTTCTCCTTCATTCCCCAATTTAAATTGAATAAAAGAAATAGCTTAAGTTACTTATGGACTTCCCTAGTCTACATTTATAACAGATAGCTTGATTGAATAAAAGAAATAGCTTAAGTTACTTATGGACTTCCCTAGTCTACATTTATAACAGATAGCTTGATTTAATGATAAGCTTGATTTAATGATACAATGAGGAAAGTTAAATATAACCTTATTATGTACTTCCCTAGTCTACATTTATAACAGATTCCCTAGTCTACATTTATAACAGATAGCTTGATTTAATGATACAATGAGGAAAGTTAAATATAGCCTTATGAAATTGTCAATGAGTAAAGTTAAATATAGCCTTATGGAATTGTCTGGATATATGTCTAATAGCATTATCCAGTATTGTCTAGTATTGAGAAGCATACAATGGATTGTCTGGATATATGTCTAATAGCATTATCCAGTATTGTCTAGTATTGAGAAGCATACAATGGATGCTCTAAAAGCTAGACATTATCTAGTACATCCATGAGATTTTAGTGTATGTTAGTTGTAGGATGGAGATGGAATTTCAGAGAGAGAAAAGATAAATATTTAGATTTTAGTGTATTTTAGTTGTAGGATGGAGATGGAATTTCAGAGAGAGAAAAGATAAATATTTAAAGATGTCGGAGTTTCACTCTCCAACGATAACGAGAGAAGATGGAATTTCAAAGGGAAAAGATAAATATAATCACTCTCCAACGATGACGAGAGAAGATGAAATTTCAGAGATAGAAAAGATAAATATTTAAAGATGCTAAATTTTAGGAGTCATATAAGAGAGATAAATAATTAAGTGAGGAATAAATTTGTCAAAAAATTTCATTCTTAATTCTTCCATTTTTTTTCTAAAACGTCAATTATTATGGAACGGAGGGAGTACTATTTTTAAAAAAAGGCTAAAATTTGGTATAACTATAAGAAAGGCTAAAATTAAAATTATAGTGAAAGTTACACAAAAGACTATTTCATACTTCCTATTTTTAATTATAAGATATGTTATTAAATAGTTAGTAGGAGGGTAAATTAGTCAAATTCTTTGTTAGTTATCCTAGAAAAGAATAAGGAAAACTAAAAGTATGTAAGAAAAGCTAAAATTATACTAACTTTACAAAGCAGTTACAATTATACTGAAAAATTATGAAAAATGTTACTCCTTTCGTCCCAATTTAACTTAGAGCGAGATGGAGGTAGTATTCCCACCACTTTTCACTAGCAAATTTCCCGATTAGCAAACGCTGGTACAAGTTCAATTCTGACGCTAAAAAATTCTCATTTTCTATTTCAATAGTTCGTCTTAATTCGTTCCATTTTGATTAGATAACTCAACTAATTGCATGATACTAGAATATCAAAAATAGAAACGCTACAAAAGTTGAAGCAATACGATCAACATACAACATATTCAATTCCATAAAAGTCAGGTACAAAATATTAAGAGGAAAAACCATTAAAGCCCAAAAACATCAAGGGCACCATCTCATCTCATGGTGCTGATATCCCCCAACCATTATTAAAAACAAAAGTCTAATAAAGATGGAAGAAGGAAAACAGGAAAGTTAAACAGCAAAAAACTATGTTGCCAATTACTCACCATAAGCAAGCAGAAAATTCTAGGAGGAACCAACAGAGAAGCTTTCTCCTGCGGTCTAGTACTTGTAATCCTTAACATGAAGGCTCTCCGACGCACCCTCGCTCAGAGCACCACCTTGGTAGGTCCCAAGGGTAGCTTCAGAGTTCGCCTTACACCTCGCGAGGAATGCAGCCTGCGCCTTCGGAATGTTTTCATCCTTTCCGGACCACGCCTTTAGGGTGCTCTGCTGCAGCGCACGCCCGAACGAGAAACTAAGGCTCCACGGCTTCTTGGTCTTCAATTTGTTCATTGCGTTGAGGTTGACTGTTGCCTCCTCCTCACTTTGCCCACCAGACAAGAATACGACTGCTGGAACTGCTGGCGGCATAGTGCGCTGTAGTGCCCGGACAGTGTACTCGGCCACCACCTCAGGAGCTACCTTCTTTGAATCAGACCCGGGGGTCACCATGTTGGGCTTGAGGAGAGTGCCCTCAAGGAGGACGTGGTGGTCGTTCAGTGCCTTGTAGCAAGCTGCAATGACGCGCTCTGTAACATCGGCGCACTTCTCAATGTTGTGGGACCCGTCTACGAGGATCTCGGGCTCAACAATTGGGACAAGCCCGTTCTCCTGGCAGATGATGGCATACCGGGCCAGGCCGTTGGCGTTCTCATTGATGGCTAGTTGTGATGGCTCGTTGGGCCCGATCTTCAGGACTGCTCTCCATTTGGCAAACCTGGCGCCAGCCTTGTAGTACTCTTGACAGCGCTGGGCAAGGCCGTCTAGGCCTTGGGTGGTGGTCTCACCAGCGGTGCCAGCGAGATCAACCGTGCCCTTGTCGACCTTGATACCAGGGAGAACTCCATTATCTTTCATGACATCAACGAAGGGCTTACCTGGAAATACAAAATTAATTCGTCAGCTTGATTTCTTTAGTTGATACAGATCCCATGCTTCTGAAAAAGCCTTCAAGTAATTAACTGAATATACCTGCAGCTGTTTTCTGATAAAGAGTTTCCTCGAAAAGAATGATTCCACTTATGTACTGAAGAGCACCGGGTGTGGTGAAGAGAAGCTCACGGAGGGCCCTCCTGTTTGACTCGACATTCTCTACGTTGATGCTAGATAGACGCTTGCCAATTGTGCCAGTAGACTCATCAGCAGCGAGGATACCCTTCCCGGGGGTACCAATGTATGCAGCATTCTTGATCAGCTCATCTGTGAGAGGAAAATGCCAGGAGGTAAGTGAATAGAATCAGAGAACCGCCCAAAAATATGAGAGAATTAAACCAGGATATAGCATCCAAAGTATGGACTAAGGAAAAAATCTACTATCTCAATCTTGATCTGTAAAATCAAATATCTAGCAAGATCTCACAATAAATTATCCTGAGAATTTCTAGTATCAATTTATCTGATTATTATGTATTTCAAGACTAAGGGACGCAACAATAAATAAATAAACATCACTATAAGCTACAGATAAATGCATTATATGTTTGATAGGATACACAAGCTGAGGACAATGAAAAAGGCCAGAATTGTGGTTAGGGGATTTGAAATGGAAGATTGGATTAAAAATCAATAGGTTTCACACCCACGGCAGTCTAAACAACCATCACTGAAGTTGCTACTTTTGATTTCAAAACCCCATCCGCAAATCCTTCAGTCCGAATGCAGCCTAAAGATTATTATCTACGAAATCAGATCAATTTGTGCAAATAACTGACTCTATATACAATAGAACACGGCTGGTCTGAAGGAAGCGCTATCCCGTATCTCTATCCATCCAAATAAATTCGGAGCAAAAAAACTAGGAGGAAGAATTTGATTTGCGGTAAGAATTCAAATGACTCTACAAATGTCGATCCACCAAATATATATATATATACATACATACATACATACATATATATATATACACACATCTATGAAGAAAAGTGCAAAATGAGAGTAATGAACATCAAACTCGTTACACAACAAATCCGACTAAATAGACATAATTTATAGGATCTTAAATCCATCTTCAAATCAATGTGCCATAACAAAACTCTATCATTAAAATTAGCAGCGTGAAATGGGAATCAAATTACTGCCTGAGTCAACAAGCAAAAGAAGCCCATAAAACGGAGATCTAAACGAATTAAAACAAATACGAGGCAACTAAATAGGAAAAATTTCAGCAACAGCCGTTATGACAATCGCACTAAGAAATCACCATTTTTAAATTCTCAAGCCGAACACAACGACATCTGAATCATTTAATACGAACACATTTACCACCATAAGTCTCGACCAAAATAAAAATTAGATCAACGATTCAACACAGAAATTTCAGATCTGAAAAACTAATAAACAAGCCGAAAAAGTAAGGGAAATCTAAATCAAAATACAGAGATTCAACAAACATATAGCCGGATCAAATTACGCTAATCCAATTCAAAAGGACACTGAAATTAAACAGAATGGAGAGGAAATATACCAGCATATTTGCCCCTGTAGCAAGACATAATTACTGTTTGTGTATGCGAAATTCAAAGCTAAGAAAAATGAGAAAAGGAGAGTATGGTGAGACTGAAGAAGGGAAGGGTAGTAGTTTTATACAGTGAGGGGTAGGGGTTGGGCCATCGATGTTATCGCTCAATTAGACAATGACGACCCCTCCTTCAAGAAACCCCGTTAATTTTGGTGATTTTTATATTTACTGTTTTACCCCTGCTTCTCTTTTGGGTCTGCAATATTTTCAGCAAAATTGGTCTATATGGTTAGGACTATTAATCAACCATGCTTTCGGTAAAAAAGTTCATGTTCAAACTCGGTTAGTACTTATTCGAATATATTTATTTATTTTAATAATGAACAGAGTTTGAACGTTGAAGAATTCGTTCGTTAACGATTCGTGAACATGATTTAGGCTCATACAAAATAATAATAATAATACTTTTATATTATTTAAAGTGCCTACAAATTTATTGCTTGAACAATAATATTCTCAAGATTTTTTGTGTAGAGAACTACAATAGTATATAATATTGGCGTTTACGAATTTAAAATATTAACAAACATCAAACTAACATGCTCGGTTCGAGTTCTGTTCGTTTAAATTTAGCAAACATTACTCGAACAATCAAAATCTCAACTCAACTCGATTCATTAACAACTCTATAAATGGTCGACATACTATAAATCTTCTTTATTTTTGTAAATATTGAATTGATTTTTAAATTTGTTTTTTTGCAATACCAACTTTAATGAGTTCTTTTTCTAAGCGAGTTTTCTCCTTCCCTCTGTAGAAGAAGAGTTCGATGTACGGTTTTAATTTTCTTAATTTGAATAATTTTATGGTAAATTTAGAAGTTTATGCAGCAAAATATTTTTTATTATCATAACAAATGAATAATTTTCATGTAGTTAAATATGGCAATATATATTGTATCTTACGACAATAGCTTCGTGAAAAATTACTTCGAGATTAGTCAATTTCGTAGCACATTTATCATAATTTATGGTAATCTTATCACCATTGACACGGACAATAGTTCATAGAAGATTATACTTACATTAAGAAAAAGTTAAAATTATATTATAGATACAAAAGTAACTAAAATTATGATATAATTATATAAGTTACAGAAATGACTATAATATTATCTCTCTAATTACTGGTTCTAGAAAAGGGGGGAAAAGTATTATGCAAAAAACAAAATTCTTATTCCAAGTATTGCCTTTTTAGCATCTGCCACATGTATTTTTTATTATTATTGCTGTTGCCATCTGTATTAATCTATTTTCATACTTGAAACATTTCCGATGTAATATTTCCACGAGTCCAATAACATGTGTGACGCATGATGTTTTGAAGTGTATTTTTGGTGTAACAAAATTTTCTTCTTTAAAGTGAAATTTTTAACCGAAGGACTATTTAGATGTTGTCCAAAGTGCACTTGGCTCAGAGCAACTATTGTTATTGTAAATTGTGGAAATGGTCGTGGTATGTCAGGGGCATAGTTAAATGTTTTTTGGATATTTTAATTTTTTATTTGAAAAAGTAGTCAGTCTGTGTCAGGGATGACGATATTATCGTGTACACGATAATTTTATATCGTGTACAGATAAAATATTATCATGTACATGTAACAAGAATTTTTTTATCGTGTACACGATAATTTTTATATTGTGTACACATCGATAATTTTATATTGTGTACACGAAATGAAAACTTTTTTGACTGACTTTGATTACTTTAACATGTAAAAAGTTAAAACTATGCAAAAAAAACATCTAACAATAACTCTACCCGGCTATGGTATCAATTTTCTCTTGTAAATTCTTGTCTATTGAATTACAGGAAAGTAAAATGTGGGAAAGAAAACAATGATAATAACAATAATCACAAGATAGAAGAGACAAAATCACAAAAATCATGTGGAGGGGGGCAACTTTCGGTAGAGAGAAGCCGCCAGGTAATCCCATAGCATGAGCCTCACCTGAAACACCGGACTATTGATTGGATCTAAGCTGTATAGCAAAAGTATATTCGATTGCACACCCCAAATCTGGTCAACTTTCCTAATAAAAAATTACACACAGTATTCATGTATTTATCTGGATTTTGTTTTTTTACATAAAACGCCCCCACATATATATCCAAAAATATAATAAGAAACCATTCTCAATAAGAAAATCATAGAATGTTTTTCTCCACCGTTAAAAATAAGTAGAACAAATCATTACGATTTAACCCACGCACAATTACGAAATTGAAGATCAAAACGAGAAAATAACACATGATATTGGTTACCCAATTCGTTACGACGTGTAACTACGTCTATGGGAAGATTCTAAGCCACGGATTTCAATATTTATTAACCAACAATAACAATAATGAGGGAATAGCTATTTATAATAACCTAATGGGTCAAAACTTGAAACCCAAGAAAACTCTCCGCTCCAACTGTTGCGGCCGCGACCGAGTTCCTTCAACATCTCCGCGTGCTTAACTGGGCATCTTTTGTTGCAGCCGCGATACCTTCACGGTGCCGAATTCACTATCGCAAGCACATATGTCACGGCTGCGACCCCTTTGACGAGAATCAGGCTCCATACACAACAATCTCCCACTTGGAGACTGAACACTCTCAAATTATCATGTCTTCTTGTACTCTTCTTCCCCAGTATCCGCTTAGTATTGCATAGCTTCAACTTCATGTTCCAACATAACTTCAATTTCTCTAAAGTCACCACCTTAGTAAACATATCAGCTGGATTCTCACTTCCAAGTATCTTCAACAACCGCAAAATCTTCACCTCCAATAGATGTCGAATATAATGATACTTCAACTCTACATGTTTTGTCCTCGAATGAAACGTCGGATTATTTGCCAAGAAAATTGCACTTTGACTATCACTGTAAAGAATGTTATTTTCATGTTTCTTTCCCAGTTCACTCAAGAAACTTTGCAACCAAACCATTTCCATGTTCGCTTCCATCACAACCACATACTCGGCTGCCGTGTTATTAGTTAACCTCCAAGATCCACCAAAAGCAACACAAACCAACAATGAAACCAAAACCAGAAACTCACAAAAGAAAATGAGAGAAAACAAAGAACAAGAAAAACAAAGACAAACAATCTTTACGTGGTTCGGATTTAAATCCTACATCCACGGATAGAGATGATCCCTCTATCAATTCACTAGGCTTGAATCAGATTACAATCACTTAGAGTTTACCAAGAACTCATGTAGAACATAAGAATCAATCTCTAACCTCTCTACAAATTCTCACTCTAAATTTAATCTGAAAAACTGGAATGGAATGGAATATGCACTCCTCGATGTGTGAACTAGGGAGTATGAGCGACGGTTTCTAGCAGCTGAAGTAAACCGGACGAAATTCAGTTGCAACAGATTAACAGCTTTTCCTTCCAGAAGATTCGCAACGGTTTTGCATATAAACGACAACAGTTTCTAGCTAAACGACAACGGTTTACCAGAATAACCGTTTTTCACAACAGAAACTCTTCCCTCTTGATTTTAACTGTTTTCTTATGTCTTCCAATCTGATTTTCTTGCTTCCAGGCTAATTGTTACTGCATTGTGAAGCCATACATACACTCTATACTCACAATCTCCACCTTGGCTTCTCAATCACATCAAAACATACTCCTTTTCCCATTTCCTTAACATGAACTGACATCAGAACCACTCCACCTTTTCCCATGCTTCTTTCAAATAGTTTGAATCCTCACTAACTGAAGACAATACTGGAATTTGTCTCGAGTTAATGATTTGGTAAGCATATCAGCTGCATTTTCTTCAGTTCTAACCTTCTCCAAACAAACTGAACCCTTGTCAACAATATCTCTCACAAAGTGTAACCTAACATCTATGTGCTTACACCTCTCATGGAACACATGATGTTTGGCTAAATGTAAAGCACCCTGTGAGTCACATTTCACCTTGACTGAGTCTTGTTTGATTCCAAATTCAGATAATATGCCTTTCATCCATACTGTCTCCTTCACTGCTTCAGTGAGTGCAATAAACTCTGCTTCAGTGGTTGACAAAGCCACTACAGGCTGAAGCATGGATTTCCAGCTCACTGCTGAGCCATACAATGTAAAAATGTATCCGGTCTGAGACTTTCTAGAATCAAGATTTGATGCAAAATCAGAATCTACAAAACCTATAACAGCATCACCTTCTCTGTCCTCCTTCTTGAACAAAATCCCATAATTTCCAGCTCCTTTTAGGTATCTCATGACATATTTCAATGCTTCCCAATGAGCCTTCCCCGGATTTGACATGTATCTACTCACCACACTAATAGCATGAGACACATCTGGTCTTGTACAGACCATAATATACATAATGCTTCCAACAGCATTTGAATATGGAACTCTGCTCATCTCTGATTCTTCATCCTCATTCCTTGGCTTCTGATGCTCAGATAGTTTAAATTGTTGTCCTAGAGGAACTGTAACAGGCCTACTCTCATGCATGTTAAATTTCTTCAACACTTTCTGTACATAGTCAGTTTGATGCAGCAGCAAACACCCTTGAGACCTATCTCTCAATATATCCATTCCCAGAATCCTTCTAGCCTGTCCAAGCTCCTTCATTTCAAACTCAGCTTTCAACTGTTCTTTTACCATTTTAATTTCTGCCTTGCTTTTACTTGCAACTAACATGTCATCAACATATAGGAGTAGAAAGACACTAACTCCACTTTCACAGAACTTCAGATATACACAACTGTCATACCTTGATCTTTCAAATCCAATAACTCTCATGTAGCTGTCAAACTTCAAATACCACTGCCTTGGACTTTGTTTAAGACCATATAATGATTTTTGTAGCAAACAGCACTTATCTTCATTTCCTGGAACTATGAAACCATCAGGCTGAGTCATATATATCTTTTCCTTAAGCTCACCATGAAGAAATGCAGTTTTGACATCTAGCTGCTCTAATTCAAAATCAAACTGAGCCACTAAGGCTAATAGAATTCTAATGGATGTGTGCTTAACTACTGGAGAGAAAATCTCATTAAAATCAACTCCTTCTCTTTGAGTAAACCCTCTGGCAACCAATCTGGCTTTGTATCTGATTTTCTCCACTTCTGTGACCTCGGTTTTCCTCTTGAAAATCCACTTACAGCTTACTAGCTTTTGATTTCTGGGCTTCTGAACAAGTACCCAAGTTTGGTTCTTTTCAAGTGATTCAATTTCCTCTTGCATTGCCATGAGCCACTTCTCTTTGTCTGATCCCTGAATTGCTTCTGAATAGGTTCTTGGTTCTGGGAATTCAATCTCTTCTTCAGCTGTCATAAGTGCATATGCTGTTAGATAATCCTCAGCATACCTTGTAGAGGGCTTCCTTATTCTTCTTTCTCTGTCTCTGACCAGCTGATAACTCTGGATATCTGATTCTTCCTCTTGAGTTTGTTCTTCATCAGCTGGATCTTCTGATTCTGAGTCAATCCTCTTCTTAGATTTCTCCACCTCAGACATAGGATCACTAATATTCTGCAATATTACTTCTGTTTCAGTCTTTGCTGGCTTGTAAGGCAATATTTCTTCACAAAATACTACATCTCTGCTTATGAGAATTTTCTTCTGTCCTTCTTCTGTACACCAAAGCCTATACCCTTTTACTCCATTTGGATATCCAACCATGATGCATTTTACTGCTCTTGCATCAAGTTTGTCTTTCTTGACATGAGCATATGCCCTGCATCCAAATACCCTTAAATGATTATAGCTGGGTGGCTTTCCAGTCCATATCTCCTCTGGAGTCTTGTTTTCCAAGGCAACTGAAGGACTTCTGTTGATTAGATAAGCTGCTGTAGAGGCAGCTTCCCCCCAGAATCTTTTTCCAAGCCCTGAACTTAGTAACATGCACCTCACCCTTTCTAACACAGTCCTGTTCATCCTCTCAATGACTCCATTCTGTTGAGGATTTCCTGGGACAGTGTTGTGCCTTTTTATTCCCTTTGTCTTACAGAAACTGTTGAACTCATCAGACATGAATTCCAATCCATTATCTGTCCTCAGACACTTGAGCTTGCTCCCCTTTTCTGTCTCAACCTCAGCACACCAGTCTTTGAACTTCTCAAAGCATTCTGACTTAGCTTTCAGGACATACAGCCATAGCTTCCTACTGAAATCATCCATAATGCTCAAGAAAAACCTTCCTCCACCTAGAGTTTGAGTTCTAGATGGTCCCCAAAGATCAGCATACACATAATCCAGAGCATGTTTGGAGGAATGTTTTCCAACAGGATAAGGTAGTTTCTTTGTTTTTCCTAGTATACATTCTTCACATGTTCTGTGTACTTTCAGACTTCCAGTATGATTGATCAGTCCTTGCTTTGCTAGTTGAGTTATGCTAGATTCTCCCACATGCCCCAGTCTTGAATGCCACAGGTCATAATCAGTGTGAGAGACATTAGCAGATTCACCATGTATCACTTTTCCATCAAGATAGTACAGGCTATTTCTCTTTATGCCTTTCATGACTATCTTGTTCTCCTTTAAGACATATAGGCATCCCCTTTCTGATTTGAAATTACACCCTCTGGATTCTAATGTCCCCAGACTAATTAAATTTCTCCTCAGGTTTGGAATATACCTGACTTCCTTCAGAACTTTTATTGTGCCATCATGGATCTTCAGCTTTATGTCTCCTATTCCTTTAACTGGACATACTTCATCATTCCCCAGCATGACATTTCCTGAGTCTTGTTCCTTGAGATTCTCAAACCAAGATAGTATTGGACACATGTGAAAAGAGCACCCAGAATCAAGAATCCATTGCATTTCTGGACTAGATTCTGTTATGTTTAGAACTTCTGGATCTTCAGATAGGGCTTCAACAGCATCTGCATTATTAGTTGAGTGAGTTCCTGACTTTTGGGATTGTTTCTTCTTGTACTCAAAGCAATTCTTCTTAAGATGACCAGGCTTCTTGCAAAAGAAACATTTTCTTGTTTCTTTTCCTTCAGTGTTCTTTGGCTTTGAATCAGGGGCTTTCTTTGGTTGTTCTGAATTTGGACCTTTCTTGGCTTTCTGAAACTTCCCCTTTTTCACAAATAATCCTTCTCCTGCAGTTTCCTTTGAATCCTGATTCAGTCTTTGCATCTCTTTTGACCTTAGAGCTGATTGTACTGCAGCAAAGGAAACCGTGGTGGTTCCACCATACATCATTGCATCCTTCAAATGATCATAAGAAGGAGGTAATGAATTTAGAAGTAAGATTGCCTTATCTTCATCTCCCATGGTTACTTCTACAGACTCTAGATCATCTAGAGTTTTATTGAACTCTTCAAGTTGATCTTCTACTGACTTTTCTTCTGAGAATTTGAATGAGTACAGCTTCTGCTTCAGGAAGAGCCTATTGGTCATGGATTTCTCCATGTACAATTCATCCAGCTTCTTCATTACCCCTGCAGCTGTGTTCTCTTTTGAGACCAATCTCAAAACCTTATCAGACAAGCACAGAATGATCAAACTATGAGCCCTCTCCTGGATTTCCATCTTCTTGTCATGAAATTCTCTTTTCTTCTCTGGATCACTTATCTCTGGATCATCTCTCTCAACCTTCAGAGCTGCAGATAAACCTTGCTGAACCAGTAATGCCTTCAGTTTCAGTTTCCAGAGCCCATAATCATTCTTCCCTGTGAACTTCTCAGTTTCCAACTTGGAGAGTGACATTCTTTCAGATCTTGATCGCGTGGTCGTGGGTTCGTTTCCCACAAACGGCGCCAATTGTTATTAGTTAACCTCCAAGATCCACCAAAAGCAACACAAACCAACAATGAAACCAAAACCAGAAACTCACAAAAGAAAATGAGAGAAAACAAAGAACAAGAAAAACAAAGACAAACAATCTTTACGTGGTTCGGATTTAAATCCTACATCCACGGATAGAGATGATCCCTCTATCAATTCACTAGGCTTGAATCAGATTACAATCACTTAGAGTTTACCAAGAACTCATGTAGAACATAAGAATCAATCTCTAACCTCTCTACAAATTCTCACTCTAAATTTAATCTGAAAAACTGGAATGGAATGGAATATGCACTCCTCGATGTGTGAACTAGGGAGTATGAGCGACGGTTTCTAGCAGCTGAAGTAAACCGGACGAAATTCAGTTGCAACAGATTAACAGCTTTTCCTTCCAGAAGATTCGCAACGGTTTTGCATATAAACGACAACAGTTTCTAGCTAAACGACAACGGTTTACCAGAATAACCGTTTTTCACAACAGAAACTCTTCCCTCTTGATTTTAACTGTTTTCTTATGTCTTCCAATCTGATTTTCTTGCTTCCAGGCTAATTGTTACTGCATTGTGAAGCCATACATACACTCTATACTCACATGCCGAGGTGGATAAAGCAACAACCTTTTGCAACTTGGATGTCCAAGAGATCGCAGTACCCCAAAAATAAACATATTATCGGTTCTCCCATCCAGATCATTTGACGCCAAATCCGCATCAACATAACCAAGCAAATCGGTACTCTTGCCACTGAAACATAACACCTTGTTCATGGTACCCTTCAATTACTGCAAGATCCATTTCACTGCTTCCCAATGTTGCTTCCCGGATCACTCATGAACCGGTTCACTACTCCAGCTGCATGCGCAATATCTGGCATAGTACACACCATAGCATACATTATGCTGCCAATTGTTGAAGCATAGGGGGTTTTCATCATTTGTGCACGTTCCTCCTTGGTACTCAGCGACACCTTCTTCGGCAGCTTGAAGTGACTTCCCAACGGGACACTCACAGGCTTCGAATTCTCCATGTTGAATCTTTCCAGGACCTTCTCGATGTAATCCGCCTGCGAAAGGCACAATCTCTTTGTCGCGCTATTCCTCTCGATTCTCATACCCAAAATCTATTTAGCTTCTCCAAGATCCTTCATGGAGAATCGGTTGGACAACTGTCTCTTCAGCTTATCCATCTCACTTGGATCAGCTCATACAATCAACATATTTATCAACATATAAAAGAAGGATGAGATAGCTCTTGTCGAACCTCTTGTAGTAACAACGGTGGTCTGCATAGCATCCGTTATAGCCAATTTCAAGCATGAAACTGTCAAACTTCTTGTACAACTGCTTCGCAGCTTGCTTCAACCCATACAAGCTCTTTCTCAACTTGCACACAAGTTCTTCCTTTCCTTTGGCTACGAATCCCTCCGGCTATACCATGTAAAGATCCTCCACTAAATCACCATGAATAAATGTCGTCTTTACATCTATCCGATGTAACAATAGGTTTTCTACAATAACCATATCAACACCATGCGAATAGTCGTCAATATCACAATAGGAGTAAATATATCGATATAATCAATACCAAAACGCTGCTCAAATCCCTTTACAACCAGCCTATCCTTGTACCGTTTGCTACCATCAGCTTCACTCTTGATTCTGTAGACTCACTTGCAGTGCAATGCTTTCTTGCCTCTTGGGAGCTTAACCAGTTCCCAAGTGTCATTCTGGTGAAGAGATGCCAATTCATCATCCATGGCAGCTTTCCATCTTTGCCTATCATTTACCTGTTCTGCTTCTGTATAACTCTCAAGTTCACCACCGTCAGTAAGCAATAAATAAAATTTAGAGGGCGAATACCTATCAGGTGCACGCCGCTCCCTGGCCGGTCTCTGCAACGGAACATCCTAAGATGGTGTTAGAGTTCTTGGCTCATCCTCAAGAACATCCTCTTCATTCTGGCCCTGCTTACTACTCGAGTTTGAGATGTCTAACTCGAGTACATTGGGTTTAGAGCTATCAGAACTCGATGCCGCCAATCTATCCTTGTACATCACATGTTCATTGAAAACCACATCTCTACTGCGAATCACCTTTCGGTTCTGCTCATCCCAGAGCCTATAACCAAACTCATCGCCACCATAACCAATGAACGTACATTTAATAGATTTTGCATCTAATTTACTTCTATAAACAGAACTAACATAAGCATAAGTAACATAACCAAAGATATGTAGAATCATAATATGTGTGTGTATATATATATATATATTCAGACTTCATTGGCGTCAGGATGGAGACAAGAACTCTGAATTCTTCCATGCTAGTCAAGTTCACAAATGTTGATGGAATCTCCACCTCACTCATCGACGCTGAAATTACTAATGATAAAGACATGATTGTTGCGCATATATATTAGATGTCTGACTTCTATCACTCCTTAAGAGGACACTAATAACATTGTTTTTATGTATCTAATGACAATGGGCAATGGATTTAATGGTCTTTTCTTTCACAAATGTTGGTAATCCAAAAAAATGTTTCCTTATCGATGCACACGTAGAGTGTAATTTTCCCACCAACTTTAAAATAAAACAAAAACAAACGGGTTAGAGAAGAAAAGAAAAAAAAAAAAGAACAACAATCGTGAAGGTAACTCTCACAGTTGGGAGGGGAGGTCTAGTAAATTTGTTACTTACACTAAAAAGTGGAAGAAATGCTTTTAAAATTTTCATCAAAAAATACTTGTTCCATCTTTAAATAGGTAATTGCACATTTTCACTAATTTGTATCGACCAATATTTTGGGGTCCAAGACCGACTCTATCTAATGATAACAAATTAATTATAAATTCAGATTGTTGATTATACAGCGCCTTGTTCCAGCCAATTATTTAGCTCATTTTAAGCAGTATAATGCTGGTTGGTTGCATCGTCAGCTTACCTTTGAAGGATGGCTCTCTCTTATTAAGAGCACCTTGATCACGATTCTATTGCATATTCTACAAGTTATGGCACCTCCAAAAGGGGTGCTCCACAGATGAGCCACATCATTGCGGACGGGTGTTAAGATGTGTCTCGTTAGAAGCATCATTGGATCAGTTGAAGGGAGTGTGTGCCGACGGATGAGGGAGGTCTAACTTTGTGATTCCTCTTATTTAGTGGAGGCTTTTAGGTTGAACGTGATGGCGATTCCTAAAGGGACAGTCAATGTGGGCTCAGTCTATGAGGGATAAGTATGGTCTGTGAGGGTTTACTGTTCCTACAGATGCGCGTGTTATGAACCATGATAGTATGCAGTGGAAGCGGAGGTTGCAACTCAGCTCAATCCCACTCTTTTTGGGCTTTAAGTGACCACTCTATAAGTTTTTAGGGCGATACATGATTTGGGCATAGGTCGTTGCTAGAGACATTTTCAGAGTAGCTTGTGCATCGAGATATCTATTGGAACTTGAAGATTCAGGAATTCCAGTCTTATAGGGGGTCGAGATATGCAGAGGTTACAATCGGTGATAATCGATACTCATGGTTTACCTTAGCGGCTTATTGATGATATCATATGAGTGCCCATCATGAGTGACGGTGGGGATATCATGCGGTGGAAACTTTCATTGAATGTTGATTTCTCATTGACGTATGTCTGGCATACTACTAAAATGAGATTGCATCGTAGTCTTATTTTGTGGACCATTTGGACGGACCTGTTTCTTCAAAATATTGATGTTTTTTACGTCTTCTATATCATCGGTTACCCTCCAAATCATGTCTTTTTTCCCATGGCTACTATATTATTCCTAAATGATTTTGTTGTGTAGCTTTCTTGAGGCCATCTCACATCTGTTTCTACAGGGTAGTGTTGTGCGGTTGGTGTGGGCGTATTTTATGGCCTGGTTTTGTGTAGATATCCCCTCAACCAAGAACCTTTTCTTCCTTACTAGTTTCTTCTGAAACTTAAGATCTTCACATGTGCAACACATTGCTTCCATTATTCCGTGACTGACAATTTAGTTCACCTTGGAAATGAATGGTGTGTAAAGCATAGAGGTAGGGTTTTTCTTGCTTCTCATATTATTTTGTAGGTTGCGAGATATCTTGTGTTGCTCGTCTCGAGTCAGAACTCCTTAGTTGGTTCGGCGGAAAGCTCCGGTTCCCCTCTGGGTCAAGCTCAACACCAACAGTTTGTTTGATCAGGATATGCTACTGGCAGTTGGCGGTGGTCTGATTCGGGATCACTATATAGGGTGAGCTTAACGCTTGCATATCACCTTTCCCTGCAGGCCTCTTCCAGTTACGGATGACAATGGGGTGGGTTCAAACCCGAATTCGTAAAAAAACCCATCCCGGTCAAACCCGCTAAAATCGCGGCCAAAAGGATTTTACGGGTTTGAAGCGAGTAAAGGATTTTGCTAAACTCGCCCCTAACCCGATGCATGTATATTAAATATATAAATATTTTAAGATTTTATAAATACATAACACCAAACAAGCTATATTCAAATAGTCCACATCACCTCTCACCTAGGTGATGATACATTGATTTAATATTAATTATTTTTAGGATATTTTGTATGATTTATAAGATATTTATGTATTTTACGTGTTTTTATTTTTCTGTTAAATGAGCAATGAATATGATTAGAGTTATTCAGCTCTCCCGTGTATTCGTTTTTAAATTAAATTATTTATTTGATATTCAAATTTAAGAGTAATCTTTAAAATATTTAATTTAATTTCGTTGCATTTTTGGGGGGAGGAGTGGGGACGGGTAACTCGGCGGGTAAATCCAATGAGGTGAAGCGGGTTATAGGAATTCTTTTATGGGACGGGTTATGGGTTTAACCAAACCCGCCCCATTGTCATCCTTGCTTCCAGTGTTGATGCAGAACTTCAGGCGCTCGCAACAGGATTGACTTTGTTGGAAGACAGCATCAATCGTGTTTGGATTGAGATGGATTTGTCACTTCGAGCAAGTTTGGGGTCTTGGCAGGTTTCGCACTCACTTATATAGGTAGGGGGCTCGTTGAAAAACAAGATCGCTCGGATTACCCACATTTACCGCGAGGGCTATCGTCATTCTTCAGCTTTCATGCTTGTACTTCGGGTACGGCGTCATCGCACCTTTTATCACTCGTTCGTATGGATCAGTTGGGTTATTTCAACTTTCATCACCATCATGTTTACCTTTATGTTAGGTTTTCGTACATTGTTAGTGTGGCCTTACGTTATGTTTGAGCCTTATTTATCTTATTTTTTTTCTTTTCTTTCAGTAACAGTAATCTTGAGTCGTGTATGATTGACATTTTAACATTATTTTAATTATTTGCAGGTCGGGAACCGTATCTTTATTCTCCGCCCACATCGAGAGATTTAAAAAAATTATAAATTTAAATTATTACTCGATACTTTATTCTATTTAAATAAAATTGTTCTCCGAACCCTTTTCAAAATTATAAGTGGAGGTACACTCATGAAATTTTACTGGACAGAGAAAGCAAGAAACATGATCTTTTTGCATTTGAATTATTTAATATCAAATTAAAAGTCAATATTTATTATTGTATCCTGGTGATTGCAACTCGTCATCTCTCACGCTTCTAATATGATTCTCCTTTTGTCCAGAAAAATGATTCCTGACTTTTTCCCGAAAACAATAAAATAACCAAAAAAATATTAAAAAGCAGTTGAAAAGAGTTGCTGCCATTTCCTCCAAAATAAATACTAAATATCAGTTTGTTCCTTAAAAAAAAAAAAAAAAAAAAATTAATAAAGGAAAAAACAAAAGGCAAACACGTATAATACATATCCATTTTAACAATAATAAATAAAAATACAGGATTGATTAGGAAAAAGGTATTATGGAACTTCCTTTTTTTTTCTTTTTCGTTTCTTTTCCTTTTCCCATTTTTCTTTATTCTTACAAGCACTTTGTCACAGTTGCTCATTAAGAATTTTGAATGGAGAGGTCTCTTGTACACCAATTATATAAATTTTAGATTCGTGTAATTCGAATCACGGGTCAAAATGTATTACTATCTTCGTGCCGGTTAAATTTGTAAAGTTGACCGGGCACGGATGTTAAAAAAAATAGATTTTGCTTTTTCTTTGACTTTTTTAAAGGTGGAGATTGAAGGTTGAGATTTTGAAGGTGAAGATTGTGGGAATTAATTTCTATTTTAGGGGTGTACAAAGTTAAGTGGGACGGACCAATAAAGCAAGTGTGCAAATTTAACTCGGACGGAGGAAGTACTATTTATGTCTAAATGTATTACATGTGATGGGTAAAAGTATCACGGTGAAAATATATCACCATTTATGCTTAAAATGTGTAATATCTTAGCATAAATTGTGATACCCAGCCTCAATTGCATCGTACAACTGGTACACATGAAGCTGTCTTTCATTAGTTGTAGTTTCAGGTTTTATAAATATTTATAAATATATGTTCTTTTAACTTTTTCTTTTGCATTTTTCTTTTCAATACTACCACTAAAATAATTGAAAAAAGAAATAATATAAAGGAACTAGTGAGGAAAATTTAGAGATTTCACATCTGAGAGGAGAAAGAAAATTAGTTGAGAATTTATTTGTTAATTTCATGATTTTTACGGTTTTTACGTACTTCTTAATTTTTCATATCCGCCTAGGTAACAAGAAGGTAGTACTAGTACTATTACATATATATTTTTAATTTTATTGTGAAGGGAATTAGACATATTCTTTAGTTAAATCATTTGTGGGCGTGGCAGCTGACATAGCCACGGACCTCATAACTCATGAGACATCACTTAATCTAATTTTGGTTCATATATTACATACTTTACTCATGTAGGATTAGAAGCAAATTAAAATATTAAATACTTATGAGATAAAAAATAAAACATAAAAACAATAGTGTTTGTTTAAAGTCAAATAGGAAAACTTTAGAAATTAGTTAAAGCTCATATCAAACTAATTAACAATTTTTAAATTTTATTCAAACTCAGATTCAACAAACATGTCAGCTCAAAATGGTGTTATGTAAGGAGAAAAAGTGATAAAAAGTCAAATTTGTCTAAAATAGATTTTTTATACTCTAAGGGGACACTTGTGCAATGTAGTGGCATGTGTCACGTCTGTTATGACATATCATTGAATGATACAGCCACTTAAATAATGAAAAGGTATTTTTATTTAATAAATTTGTTGGGTATGATATGTATTGGAAATTTTAAAAAGTGTATTGAGAATTAAAAATGGTGATATGGTAATAAGTTGTGGATGTGAAGGAATGGATCATCCAACTATAAAATAAAATATGTTAGGGACGGATCATGTCAATCCGGATGATAAATTATCCATAATAAGCAGGCAAATAGACGAGCAATCAATATCCTTGGCTGAATAGATGATTAAAGTTTCATCCCCAAAAATGCAAAAGTCCAAGAGTGATACTGATCTTTGGGTAAGCAATAGAACTTCACCAAGAGCGAATTAGTATAATTTTTGCTTTTCTTTTGGTTCACTTTTGTATTTAAGTAACATTTTTTTCTTAAATTATACTAAAGCTATTCTGAATCAAATTAATTTCTTTCATGAAAAGAAAGAATCAAATTAATTCGTTGAATTTTGATTTTAAAGTTCTTTTAAGTATGTAATTAAAAAACTCCAAATAAGCCCATTTGTAATTTAAATAATTTAACTTATAACAATCAAGGAGGTCTCTTGTGCAAATCTGCGTCATGGGCAAAAAATTATTCTTTTCCTCCCACCCAAGGTTGCACAAATATTTAAAAAGTGTTATTTTTTGCTTTTTAGTTTACTTTTCAAAGGGTTGTAATCTGAAAATTTGGGGAAGGATTAGTGTACTGATCTTTCCCTCATTTTTTCCCTACCAAAAACACTGATCTATAGTACCGAGAACAGTAAAAAAAAAATGTGAACATAAATGAAGCTGAAAATTAAACTTAAAATTTCAAATATCATCTCCAAAAAAAAAAACAAGGAATTTTTTCCCCTCCAATATTCATTACATATCATCAGTTTTAAGGACTAATAAATCTGAAATTACAAATCAAAAGTTCTTTCCTAAATTTGGGAAATCCATTCCTAATCAAAATAAATACTCAAGTCTAGTTTTCAAACAACATTCAATGTAAAATCTGCTCATCTAAAGCCACAAAATTACAAACAAAAAAATGACAAACACTAAGAAGGGTCTTAATCTATCTCCATCAGACCAAAACCTAATTGCCCAATTCCTTATAACTAACAGCACAAACAGAGTTGTGCACAATGACAAGATCAAGGAAGCGGTTGCATCATTTGGAGTTAGTGGGAGAACTATTCACTACACTTGGGAGTCTGCAAAACAGCGAATGTTAGACAGGGCACCTATTTCATTCAAGCCAAGAAAACAGAAAGGTGGAAAGGTAAGAGATTAGCTCAATGTAGATTTGATGAAGAGCATATCATTTTCAAGAAGGGCACCATTAGAAGGCTAGCCAAAGAGTTAACGGTCAACAAGAGCAAGATTGGAAGGTTGTCAAATCTGGTGTGATTAAACCTCACACCAATGTAATTAAACCTACTCTAACAGAAGCAAACATGCTGCAAAGGCTCAAGTACAGCCTTAGTTCTTTGCATTTGGGCAGGCAAGTCAGCAAAATAAGGTATGAAACCATGCATAATGTCATTCACATTGATGAAAAATGGTTTTATATGCAAAGAACTACCAAGAGAGCCTATAAACAGGCAGAAGATGAAGACCTTACAGGTCATACAATAGCAAATGCTACATTCCGAAAGTCATGTTTATGTGTGCAGTTCCACAACCACAATACACATTCGAGGCTGAATTACTGTTTGATGGAAAAATAGGTATTTTTCCATTCACAACTAGGGAACCAGCCCTCAGAAATAGCAGAAACAAAATCAGGGGGACTTTGGTTACTAAGTTAACAGAGTCAATAACCAAGCAAGTCATCAAGGATTGTTTGTTGTATAAGGTGCGTAATTAAACTATCAGATCATATGTCATCATCTAGCTTAAGGGCATAGTAAGCCTCCTAATTGCATCCTGATAGTTTGCTTAAACTATCAGACACATTGGTGACATGTAATCAGATTATTCCAACTATTAAAGCAAAATGGTCAGCAAGTACAAGCAAACACATAATAATGCAGGATTCAGATTGGTTGCATCATCAAATGGGTTTGAAATTCAACTGATATGTCAGCCACCTAACTCACCTGACACAAATGTTCTAGATTTAGGTTATTTTAGAGCAATACAATCATTGCAAGTTGAAACTACATCATATACTATGGAAAAATTGGTGAACAATGTTCTCAAATCTTTTGAAGACCTAGAGATCAATAAACTCAGCAGTGTGTTCTTGAGTGTACAGGCTTGCATGATTGAGGTTATGAAGCTAAAGGGTAACAACAACTACAAACTGTCACACATGGGCAAAGCAGCGCTAATTAGGGAAGGAAGACTCCCAATAACTCTAGAAGTAGATGAGGAGGTTGTTAGAGGATGGATTGAGCACTTGATTGCTCATGGACAAGCTGGAGGAACATATGACATTGGAAGGCTTATGACAGAACTAGGTTATGTTTAAGTAGGGCTAATGCAACTTTTTGCTCATGTCTTATGTTTACAGCATAAACAAAATATATGAGTACATTTTGCTTAGGTTGTAAACATAAGTTTTGATGTTTTGTACTTCATGTAATTCAAATCTAGTTTTAGTAGCTTGTCTTTTATTTTAACCCACCAAACCTCAGAAAGATGTCATCATTGGGTTCATGATCTTAATTGTCAACAGAGAATCCATCATTTAAACTGATACATTTAGCATACAAGACATCAGCATGCACCACACATGTTGAGGCACAGCATTAAACTAGCCAGACCATAGTCATAATCTAATTTAAGTAATCAACACACAAGCCACCAAGATAACCTGAACAAGTTGAGGGGCAGCATTAAACTATCAAGACCAAAAGCATCATGTAGTTTAAGCAACCAGCACACAAGCATTCAACGTAACCCAAACAAGTTGAGGGACAGCATTAAACTATTAGAACCAAAAGCATCATTGCAACCAGCAGACAAGCATTCAAAATAACTCAAACATGTTGAGAGGCAGCAACAAACTAGCCACAACAATAACATCATCTAATTTAAGCAACTAGCACACAATCCATCAACAGAACCCAATCAGCAACATTGAGCAAATTTAAACTAACAAGACCGAAGCCATCATAAAAACTCAATCAGTCAGCACACAATAGAATCAGGATAACCCAATCAGATACAGTGGGCAAATTTAAACTATTAGGATCAAAGACATCATATAGCTTAAACCTCCAGCACACAACCCATTGACATAAACTAAACAAACCAAGGGGCAAATTTAAAATCTCAGCACATTTAAACAACCAGCACAAATTCGACGATTCACTAGGGTCAGAAACCCTAAAATTATTTCATCATAAGGTTTCTGCTTACAATAATGAAAAGGATAAGCAAGATTTACCTTTAAAATGGTTGGAAAACAAAGACCAAGGCATTGCAAAAAATGCCTCCTCATCTCGTTGGTGTCGGACCAATCGCTACTCAGAGGGGCGAGAGCAACTAAGAGAACATCTTCACAATATTCTGAGGCGGAACACATATCCTGCTCCGAATCTGGCTCTATTTTCTCGAAGGAAGTCGATCCTCCTCCATCATCTAGGTTTTGAGGACAAATGAGTCCTCTGAATCGAATATCACAAGCTCAACATCTTGAGAATCTTCCATGAAAATACAGATCGAAGATCGTGAAAGAGATGAAGAATGAGATTTTAGATCGATCATCAAAGAGGGGGGTAGACAACGATCTTAGATCGTTATACTGAGAGGAAGATTGTAGAGAGGCAAAATGATCTAGAGAATCCCAAAGGATGGGATTTGGTGGGGGGTGGGAAACGATGCAACATGTGCGGATAAGCATCAGCAATTGGGACTTGGGGTTGGGTTGGGTTAGGTGCATTAATTAGGTTCATGGCTGTTAATTAAAATCAGTTTTTTAGTTAACATAATTTAGCTTAAAATTATAGATTAAGTGATGGCAAATGCGTAATTATCTATATATTTTGAGGGTTGAGTTTGTGATATAAGTTTCATTTTTAAGAGTGTGCAAATTGGTGTGGACGTATCAATAAGGAAAGTGTGCAAGTTCGGGTGGGACGAAGGGAGTAGTATTTATGTCTAAAGGTATTATCTGTTATGGGTAAAGGTATCATGGTGAAAATGTATTATTGTTTGTGCTTAAAGGTATCACTTGTTCTGACTTTTACCCAGAATAAGTAATACATTTAAGTATAAATAGTGATACTCACCCCAAATTGCACTACTGGTGCAAATGAGACTTTGTCATGACAATCATGTGTAACTTTTGTTTCTATAAGTTTTACCACGAATGAATCTTTTGTTCTAAATTTATTTCTTTTAAGCTTGATGTATAAGTCCAATTTTGGCTTAGCCTTTGTAATGAACTTACTTTTATAAAATAGGCACATATATCTAGTATTGACTTGTAAGAGCTCATGAGCCTAAATTCCTAAATAGATTAGCATAAGGATAATTCGGGAGGTTTATAGGCTATAAGTTGTTATTAAGCCAACTACTTGTATCTAGAAATATCACCCTTCACCTTCCCCCCCCCCCCCCCCCCCCCAATCTGATTTATTTTCCTATGCAATATAATAATATACAAATTTTATCCATATTTATTGTGTTTATTGTCTTATTCTTATTGATACTGATACAGTATCATTTTGGCGCCATCTATGGGGAAACGAACTTTTTTAATTTTTCAAAGATTCAAAATTTTTTTAAGGATGAATCACCAAAATCTACCGATGGTTGCAAACAATGGTGGAGAATGAGACTCTCAGCAGGAGATCAAAAGGAACGAGCAGCCCCCCATGGATCCCCAGAAGAAGAATTGAGAGGATAATCATCCAGAAGGCCCCCTCCAGCACGTCCAGGAGACTCTCTCCAGCATGTTACCCTGGCATCCAAGAAAGTCCTCTCTCATTGCATTCCCCTCGTGTGCAGCAGATACCCCTCTAGTGGGGCACTCCCAGTGTCCAGGATACTCGTGTGGATGTGAAGTGGTGTGTGTGTGTAATTTGTCTAATTTGAGTGTGACATAAGGTTGCATTTAGATTTATTTAAAAATCAATATAATACCAGATGAATTCATTTAAAATCATTTTTATTTGAAGTCCACTCATTTTAATCTCATGATTAGATTATATTGTTCTTTTTTCAAAAACAAATTTCAAAAAAAAATTGATGATATGAGAATGTGAATGTCTATAATATGTGAAGAATATATTGTGCGTGAGAACTGTGTATGTGTGTGAGCGTGTGAGTGAATTATTTGTATATATACTTACGCACACACACGTGTGTATGTAAGAGAAAGAGGCACAGTGATGAATTTCAAATGACTAAGTTTTAGAAAGAAGTAAAATCATTCAAAATATAAAAAAAATAATCGAAATCATTGATTTGAGTCAACGAAGTTGAATATGTTCAGTAGTGAATTTCAAATTCACCCCTCAAATCCTCAGCCAAATTCATCAATCCAAATGCAACTTAAAAGATCTTAAGTAAATATAATGGACTAAAGGTACTTGGAGGCTTGGAGCTTTATAAATTGTAAAAACTTATGTCTTATAAATTGTCTCATATTATTCTGTCCAAAAGATTATAAACTCCCAAAAATCATATCAAATGTTTTGAGGAACTTAGAGGGTGTTAGGTTGAGCTTATAAGCTCATAAAAACGTTTTATAAGTTGTTTAGAAGCTTATAAGCTCTTGCAAAGTGTGCAAAAAATGTTTAATTACTTATAAGATTAAAAAAAAAAAAAAAAAAAAATCTAAGAGCTTATAAGATCTATAAAAATAAGTTGATACATCCCATCATATTTTTTAGGATTTTAATTATTACACTCAAAATTCACATGCAACACACACACACCTCATACACTACATTCACAACACACTTCACACCTACACACAATACACACACTTCATACGATCTATACACAATACACACACGCTACCTAAGGACGGAGCTAGAGGGGGGCCAACGGGATCGTTGGGCCCTCCTCAAATTTTAATAATTTCGTAGGGGTATTTTTGTAATTTAAAAATATTTACTGTAATTCGAGAAAAATAAAAATCACATCCTAAAAAAATAACTAGGTTTTATATTAGATTAAATTAGTATGTCTTATTTGAATTTAGCTACGTTAGTATTTATACACAACTTACGCACACAATTATCAAATACATAGACATAGCCTCTAGAAAATAGAATTAATTATTTCTAAGTAATTTTTACGAGCATTTCTACTAAAAACACTAAATGTAATATATTAAACTTAGAGGAAAAAGTACCGGAAAACTATTTGTAATTTTTCTTTCTAATTAATGTTTCATTACTTATCTTTCTGTACTGAGTTTTTATACATCTTTCTTTTCTATTAGTAGCCACCTTTAAAATTATGGAGTAATGATTTCTTATTTTTAGCTAAAAGGATTGAGTAAGAAATATTCATTTCAATCTTCTTATTATATACTCCCTCCGTCCCGACCCAATTTGCCTACATTGGCCGGGCACGAAGGTTAAGAAAAAATAGATTTTGCGGAATCTTTGACTTTTTCAAAGGTGAAGATTGAATATGGACATTTTGAGGGTGAAGATTGTGAGAGAAATTTATCATTTATAGACTGACAAATTAGATTGGAACAAACCGAAAAGGAAAGTAGGCAAATTAGAACAGGACGGAGGGAGTAGTTGATTATCTAGGTATGTGAATGTGGAACTTATATTTATTTTTATTAACTTTATACAAATAATATGTTTTTATATTTTAAATTTTAGAGTTGATATATTATTTTATTTTAACACTATAAGTGAGCGCCCTAACTAAAAATCCTGACTCCGTCACTGACGCTACCCGCACTTCGCACACTTCACAATACATGCTTTCTGCACTATTCAATGTGTGTTTCATAATAATTTAGTTCAAATTAAGCCCCTAAATTCATGTTAAATCACTTCATTCAATTACAAATTTACAAGTTATCTTATCCAAACACATTATCAACTTATAAGCTCTTGAAAAATTACATATTGTATGCTCTTAATAAGATGTTGGAGCTTATAAAATATTTAAAATAAACTTAGCCAAGCACCTCTTAGTCTAACCAAACACCCTCCAAGACAACTGTGTAGCTGTATTTGTAACACAAAATAGGGGACTCGCAAGAGCATACATTTTCTTGTTTTTGGCATTAACAATGTTTTGGATGGTGTAAATTGTTGTTAACTGCAAATGTGGGTTTTCTGTACGAGTTAGTAAGAAATTCTGACCCCTCATTTGATTTCCAAGCTCCCCCAAAAAATTATCAGTTTCCTCGTACATGCTACATATCTTTTTTCAATCACATATATCCGTTATGAGTATACACACACCACCACTCCAAATGCACGGTATCCATCTTTAAATTAAGCGGATTCATAGTATCTTAAAGAGCCAGATTCACACCAAGTACCAACATATCGCATTATAAAAAACTGACAATATACAGTGGGGGAACTGGAAGCAAAATATTATGCCATTGTAAGTGTAGCATCCTCACTGAATTCACAAATTCAGATAGGGGTATCCTAAACTTAGTGTCAACGATACATCACGTAGTGTACTCAAGTGCATCATAAAAGTACTAATACTTTGTATAAAGTTGGTTCATAAGGAACCCTACAATCCAACATTAAATTCCTTTTCATAACTCGGTACAAGTATAAAGGTAACTATTGCACCCATCATCCACAAGACTTATATCTTATATATATGTATAATAAAAATAAATTGAACACATCATCATAATACTGAAAATTTGAAACGAAAGTAATCACAACTTTTATCATCACACTCCTGTTTCCCTTGCAATCAACTGTTCCATTAATTGATAGCAATAAAAAGGAGAGGCATAGATAAATAAAACATACCTATCAGTAAAGGATCATCATACTACAGTCCAACAGAGACCACACACACACAAACATTTGTCAATGAACATTACTCCCAACAGCATCTTAGTCAACCAACATAGCGCTGGTCTAGAGGACAAATAGAGACTATTCTTTTCCTTAAACAAGAAACTCGTAATTTAAAACTGGCACAATCTAAAGCAGAAATGAGAAACAAGATACAAAAGGAGGCCATGGTTTTACCAGCAGAGGGATTCACAACAATACAATCAGACACGAGAAGAATAAGCATGGTCTCTCATTCAAGAATTGCGTTAGCAATCGCATCATCAAAGACAAGAACCAGAACAGCATAAGGCAAACTGTGCTTCTCAAAAGCTTGCAATAACAATTTAAAACTGTTCAAAGTGTGCAAGAAAATATGGAAAGAACTCGATTATAGAGCAGAGCACAACCTGATCGTCAACATCCATGATACACAATCCTGCCTTCAGGATCTCTGAACTTCACGCTCGCGCAGAACTACCTTAAACATGTCGATGGAAAGAGGCCAGAATTAATTAAAGAAAAGGATGTAAAAGAAAGCCCATCAGCAGATCTCCTCTATAATTTTCCCTAGTTTTCGAATACAGAAAAAAGAAAGCCTCGCAGAGGCAGAAGAATAAACTACAAGCAACAGCTTACAAGGTGTTGATATATAAACTATAATCATATCTATATAAGCTGAATTGTTAACATACAAAATTTCTGCTCCTTTCCATGCCAAGCCCCATAGGCGTTGGTAGTGAGCGTAGAAAATCTCCAAATGCTTTGCTGCATTACGACCTGCCTGCATTACATTCACTCCCACCTCATATGTTGCGCACTTATTTCCTACAAATTGAACAAAAGGCATCAGATTGTCGGGATCTCATGTAGATTTGAAAAATTAAACTACAATAAGCAACGAGAATTTTCTGGGAATTGCTTCCCTAGTATGAAGTTATCAACTAATGGCAATAAACACTTTCTGCAGAAGGTTCTCTAATACATAGCTTTCCACGTAAAACCAAGTTGCCAAACGACACTTCTATATGTAATACCAAGACAGCAAGTTTCTTACATCATCACATGTAAGATAACCATAACGCCTCATTGCCCTTCCTGATTTTCCGCAACCCTCCCCCAGGAAAAACGAACACGATGAATCTCTGAAAAACTAACTGACTGTGTAACTCTATCAAACCTAAACGGCTACGGCAGTAGAGCATTACAACACCCCCTGATGAAAAAAGAAAAAAATAATAAATAAAAAAACCCTCTAACTGCTTACAATTCAACATCACAAGCCAGTCCCAAAACTAACTGACTGTGTAACTCTATCAAACCTAAACCGCTAAGGCAGTAGAGCATTACAACACCCCCTGATGGAAAAAGAAAAAAATAAAAAAATAAAAACTCCCTAATTGCTTACCATTCAACATCACAAGCCAGTCCCAAGTCAAGCCCAGTCTCTTCCGACACACAGTTGGCATGGACTATAGGACTTGAAATAGGAGCCTCACTGTCAGGTCCAGCTCTTTCATCTGACGATGGGTTGGTCAAGTAAATAGCCCCTTTGAACATCCATTCATCCTTTTCTTTACTGTAGAAATCTTCAAACAACTCACCACACAAAATACATGCGCACTGACTTTCATCTGCAGGGACCATTGGTTCACTACTTTCAAATATTTCACCTGAATCACCTAACACGTCGATAGGACTACTTCCTATATGAAATTGGCCAATTCCTGCAGCCCAATCAATCGAGTTTACATACCACCTTCTCGAAATGTTGCCCGAAGAATTATCCTCAGGAACCCTTAATGAATGCCATTCCATGTGTCTGTCGAGCTGTTCTTGAAATTTAAGTTTAAAACCGCATGTACTGCACTGATGTGGGAGGTCAGAGAGAAGATCATTTATCACTTCAGGATGGAACTTACGAACTACATCTGGCTTGATTTCAACACCAATTAGCTCTTTTATCTTAGTTGTTGATTGGGCCGAACCATCAGCAGACTTGAGAGCAGGCTCAGATGAAGAGGGCTCATCTGTGGTGCAGACAACAGGTCCGGACATGGTGACTGGAATAGATGAAACTGGAGTTGCAGTGGAACTTGCAATCCCAGGAACACTGTCAACAGGTTTATCGGGTATCTTAGGTGAGGCAGATAACAGCGAATCGGACTTGGAAGAAGATATCAAGCCTTTTGCAACCAATGAGCTTAAAAGACTAGAAACAGGATTAGAGGAATTAACTGCACCTGGCTTCTGTTCTGAACCAATACCTAATAAAGAGGTCAGACCAGTTGGCAAGGCTACCTGCTCTACCTTCTTTTGAGGAAATGTAGTGCTTCCATGAAAGTTTTGAGGGGATGAAATATTAGCACGAGAGCCACTTGGAAGAATCGACTGTGCACCTCCTAGAGGTGACGCAGGCTTTGCTTCTTGAAGACTTGGTTTAGTTAAACTACCCTTTAGGGAACTATTACTTGGCATTCCACTTTTGCCTACAGCATCAAACAAACTGCTAGTAATAGATTTTCCAGGGGAGTCAACAGTGTACGGATTTGATTGGTCGGATGATGAATTCCCCATTGTTGAGCGACTTTCAGAGCCCAAATTTTCTGATGGTAACATGCCGCGTTCATTCGGAGAAGATTCAAATTCTGAGACTTCAAGATTTCTCAGGTGAGCAGGTGGAGGGTGTTTCCTGTGCTGAATCGGAGGCATCAAAGCAGAGGAAGACCGTAAATTTTGGGGCTGCAACCTCTGTGTGCTATCTTTATACACATCCCGAGATTGCAAAGGCATAGAATCCTCAGGAAGTTGGTCTCGAAGCCCTGTGCTTTTTTGACCTGGACGCCTTCTTGGATCTGTAGGAGGACCCATAGTTGTCGGGTTGCGCTCAGCAAAATTGTTCAGTAGTGGACTCGGATTGGGTGATGGAAAAGAAGGTGATGGGGAGCGTTGATGCATTAGTGGTCGTGTTGAGGATGATGGGGCTCCAGGGGCCTGCCTCTCTGAGCTTGTAGAAACTTTGGGTAGTGGTATTGCATTCGTTGAGAACTTAAAGTTTGGGGCCCCAGTATGAGCTGGGCCAAGTTGTGACCGAGAATGTGTCCTGCCCACTGTACTTTGAGAGCTTGCCAACCCAGTGGGGTACCCCTCGGTATAGCCTGATAAGCTTCTATCCGGATCTTCAGGTGCATGCAGTTTTTGTGACCACAATGGCACCTGAGGTCCAGAAGCTACTTGGCCAAGATCCATGGAAATAGAATCAACTGAGGCTTCCTCATCATCCCTTGATCCAATGCCATGCAAATTTTGATGCGTACGGAAATGGCTGTCAAAGTCCTGCAGAAGACACGCAACAGATCAATTATTGACTGAAGACTGGCGCAGTCATTTAATGTATAGTACATCTTTTTCTATGATAATTTGTCACCCTGAAAATGAACAATACCAAAGTGAATAAACCAACTCATTATTGAACTCAAGGAGCCAAAGTCTAAACATAAGGGGAAGCATGCATAGTGACAGGCAGTAGCTAGATAATTTTAGATCCTCCGATTATAAGTTAGAAGTTTAATGTGTCAGTCGAACATTATGTTAATAAAAGAAAATTGTTGGGATCTCAGAAGTAATGCAGAGGTCACAATTCTTGTGCAATCTCCCTATTTTGATAAGCTGTTATAAATTAGCTTAGCTTTGGGTTGTACTTGCCATGTTATCGAATCACTACTCCGCATAAGATGGCATTGTTCCGGACATTATGAAATTCCATCAAACAATATAAGAAGGCCATGAAAAGTACTCATTTTCCTGTCAATCATCTACTCAAGCCACCGAGGATCTGCCACTCGCTTTAGCAAGCATGCAAGGGTAGTCTAAATGACCAGACTCAGTTTGAGTGACAAGCGACAGTCACAATGCTTTTTGTTCCAATGTTACGTTACTAGTCTTCGTGCAACATTCCATGGTGACAAAAGTGAGGAATTAGAATAAGATTCATCTATAGCAACTTTGATGTGCTTCTAAGGAGATTTAGTCAATTATGCACAAGATATTGTGTGCTAGAATAAATGATTAATGGAATGCAGCAGGCCCTCATCCCTGGGCCAACACTATCAAGCAACAGACTGCAGTTAAACACTCAAAGGGGTTATTGTATTCAATTCCTAATGATATTTAAAAAAACATAAGTAATCAGAATCCAACGTCGGATGTGCACACGCATCATACATGATACTCAAATAACAAACCAGACATAAAATATCAACAGCTACCAAAAAGGTGGTGGAAAATACTTTCTTCTGTACAATAATCGTCAAAACCTTCATAAAACTTACCGATCTATCATAATTTTCAGGTTCCCAGTGATCTTTAGCAGAGGTTTCAGCTGCACCACGGACAACAGGTCTAGAGTTCATCTCGTTCCACATATACTCCTCCTCCTCTGAGTTCTTCCAGTTCTCACTCATCCCATTGGTGTTCCGACTAGAAATATTTTGCTTGTGTTGTAGATATGAATCAGAATTTGCAGAATCAAGGGCAGCATAGCTTTCCAATCCACGTTTGACGCCAAAACCATTCTTTTTCTGGGACACCCCAGTCACATCACCGCCGGTATCATTCCAGGGCCTGTCATAACCTGGCTCTTTAAGGTGCTCAATCACTCTTCCTGTTCCCAAACCTAAACGCCCAGATACACTGGAACCATAGTCAGATTCCGTATATGCTGCACTGGAACTTTTGTCACGCATTGGCTTATTTACTTGGTCCATTTGATGATGCTGGATAGACTGCAAGTTTTGAGTAAAATAAAAAAATATGGTACAGAAAGCAAAGCAGAAGGATAATTATTAATGGTGCAAAATGGCAGCCAGTACCCGTGCGCATTGGATAGTAATGGCACGCTAAGCACCATTTTCCACATATTTGATTTTAAATCTGCTAAAAACCAAATTTTAATTTGTTTGCTTAATATAATTGAGTTTTTTTTTTCTGAACTGTAGGTACCAAATTTGTACTCATGCAACTTTACTCCTCACTTTGATAATGTACGTGATGTGCGTGGGTTGAAGGTACACACATATGCACGATGTACACCATGAGCATTAACTATATCAAAGGAAATGCTATTCAAATAGCATTTTCTCCCCAATATGGCCATACCTTAGCATAAGGATCAGCCCATGATCTCCCAGAACTAATACTGGTAGTTCTCTCTAGTGCTTCAACATCTTCATGGGAATTCACCAGTGCTCCACTAGTTTCACTGTCAGCACCTCTAGCCTTCATCAGATAAAGATAGCGCTCAGCACAAGTGGAGAACATTATATAATTCATAAAAGTACCCTAATTTGGAGGATGTGGCACTGTAGCATCTGAGGACAAAACAGTTGTTCGCATCGCAATGGACACACAAGATTTAAATAAAACAACTAAAACTAGATTATTGATCCAAAATGCAACTTTAGATAACATACACTTATTTACAAGCATAGAGCAAAGCAGAATTTAGCTCGCACATCATGCATTACTGGGGTTAAAATTTGGGGCCAAGCAACAGTAGCCCTACTGAGAACGCCCATGCATAATAACCATACCACTTGGCACAAAGAAGTTCACCTTGATAGTCTAATATAATTGTTTTTACAGGAGGTCGTCTCATAATAATTGGGACAACATAGAAACAGTAATACAACATATTTTCATCTAAAAGCAACCTGAATACTTTTTACCTACAAGTACCACCAGCATGTGGAGGAACTGAATTTCCATATAGGCTGCAACTAAATCATGACTACGGACAACCTATTTTGGGTCTCGAACACGAGGTGATTCACAAGTGTGGAACTAAATTGCCAAAATTCGTGAATATTAGTCTTTATAACAGCATTTGTTTAGCTACAGCCATGTTAGAACAAAAGCATTACTATATCAGTTGGAACCAAGAGACAGATAATAAGAAAAGGATAGTCTCAATTACATTGCAAAACCATATAACCAGCGAAAGATTTGGTCTTCAATCTCTATGGTTGAGAATCTACATATTCAAGCACACCCAAAGGGATAAATTCACACAGAGTCAAGCTGATGATTTTATATAGTTCTAATAAAAGTTCAGTTAATGTGGTCCTTATGTTCTCAAGAATATTTGGCCACTTAGAAACAAAAATGCATGGTAAAAGTGGACATAAATGCTGGCTTCAAAAGGCTAAAAGAATTAAAGAAATAATCGAAAAGAAGATCGAAATTAGACTAATTTGCTCACAACCAGGAAAAAATACTAGCACTAGTAACGGAAATGGCTGCAAAGGTGTATCTGTCCTTACCCTGCTGGTCTGCAGTCGCTGCCTCGCCTCCAAATACTTAGGGTTCACATGAATGCTATGAGCAGGGCGTTGAGCTTGTGACTCAGGCCTAGATGGTGCTGACACATTGGCTGCAGTAGAGAACCCAAGCTCCTTCTCGATCAGTTGCAGTGCCTGTGGGGGGAAGACTCCTTTCCAGGTGCCAAAGAGGTGCCGCATACCTGAGTGTGTTGAAGGATCAACCTGTCTGTATGCCTTACAGAAAACCTGGAAAATGCCAAAAGGGATTGACTACAGGAAAACAATGTAAATAAGACAGCAAAGCAATCATAAGGCACCTCAAACAACCCCCCCCCCCCCCAACCCCCTCTCCCAAAAACAACAAAGAGCAAGAAAACCGAAAGTCCAAACCTCTAAAAGAAACAAAATTATGGTGCTGCAGGAAGGGTTTCCCCATGCTTTTCTCTATTACTTAAAAAAATTCAACTATATCGAAAAAGTTATGAATAATCAATTGAAAAGGACATAAAAAAAGTGATGACACGATTCATATACTTCCGAAGTGACACAAGCAAAAATAGACATCACAAAAGTCTGACCTCAGGTAATCTGGAAGCAAAGTATTTTATGTAATCCCTCCCAATGTTCTTCACAATACTGTCTAACAAATACAGGGATGGCAGTTTTTGCTCGCTAGGGACCTGTAAATGATTACCAGGGATCAGGTGTAATATCCACAAGTGGACAGGAGATAATATGGAATAAATTATACAAATAATTAGAAAGCAAACTACAAGAAGCACCAAAATGCAACAGGAGCCAGATGTCAAATTTCAGAGCTTCTTATCTGTATTAATAGATAAAAAAACTAGCAGAACTATGCATGGACCCAATTAATGATTCCCCAGACTAAAACTGAAACAAGGTTTATTAAGGCCCATTTAGACTCGGAGACTTACAGGGTTAAAAATCAAAGTCTATGAATAAATCCTCCATAATAATGAAATAATCCTCATTTGTTATATTTCTTGCCTGATAATGAAACTATATTTCTACCTGGACATAATGTTAGCAGGTCCGCAAATGAGTCCGAAACGAACATCCATAGGTTACAAAAGTGTTTCAAGTATTACTATAATTTTGCATTTTCATGAATGAGTGAAACATGACAATTTAGCTTGAAATAGTAAACATTTCACGCCTTTGTAAATAAAAACAAATGGACTCAGGTCAGCTTTCTCTGCACAAATCAGGTCACCAAATTGAAAGAATGCGTAAAGCCACCACCATGGAACATCCAAAATATACCTTAAACAGAATCATTAATAGATATACAACAACCATCTCCATGACAAGTCTCAACCACATCAAGAGAGACTTACATCTTAAACGCAAAGAAGGATTCAACCACATAAAATATTTAGTGAAGTTAATAATATTGCAATCACATTGAACAAGCAACAGAAAAATAAAGAAGCCCGGATTAATAAATTATCCATCTCCAGAACATGGAAGAAATAAAGTGCAACAACAAGAAATATTAAAATAGCATAGGGTGTTAGATTTCCAGTTTGCTCGCTTCTTTAGCATCGCTGTGGGTAAAATCAACCACTAACGTTCAATTGGAGTTCTACTTGCCCCTTAGTATTGTTAGTGGTGGCTGGAATATGTCAAGTACAAATCAAGTGATAATTAGGCAATATAAGACCACATCCATGGACGGAAGAGTTCTAATTGCACGCCCATCACACGTCTAGAATAGGCTCAAAGATGCGAAATATTAACTTTCTGCAAAATTAAAAAAGAAAAAAAAAAAAGGAAAAGAAAATAAAAGAAAAGGTGATGTCGCCAGACGCCGTCTAATCTCCATAACAGCAAAAAAATCCATTAACCACAACCAATTTACAATTACACATCCTTACAATTTGAGTAGCATCAGATAGCACTAAATACAACCAGAAAAGTTTAAATTAGAGTCACCTCAAGAATATTGGCGCAGATAGTGGCCGCAATGGCTTTAGCGGCAGGCAAACTCTCTCCGGCAATAATCGTCAAGTTCGTAATTATAGGCTTCGAGTTGAAAGTCAATTCAGCTAACGCAGTCTTGTACTGGGACACCAGCTCCTGATGCAACTGCAGTCCTGGCTGGTGTTGATAGGGTCCACGCACAGAGTCACTGCTCTCCGATTCTCGGTCTCTCTGCGCTCTCGAGCTACCACCGGCTGAGATACCCCCACGTTGGACAAATCCGCCACGCCCATTTGAGATTCGATCGGCTGCAGCAGGATCCTCGATAAGCCTAGGTTTCTTCAGTCCCGGTTCTTTCGAAAGAGATCTATCAAACTGTCTGCGTGTGCTCTCCATTTCCATCAAAAATCAAAAGAACCCTAACCCTACATCACACTTGTTCATCTTTTACACTACGATTGCAGTACTCGACAAAAAGAAAGAATTGAAAATTGAAATAAATTCAACAGTCCCAACAGCGACAGTTACAACAAAAAAGCATTACAAGAGACTTGAAATCTACTGTAACAAATTGAAATCTATAAGTACAAAAAGAATTCTAAAAGTACAAACATAATTATACAGAACAAAACATCACGAGCATCTTCCAAAGTACAATCCGAGGATTTGAATGTCCGGAGTATGACAGAGGGGCTAGAGAGAGCGAGAGAGGGATAGGGTTTTTTTTGGGTTGAATGGTGATGGGAATTAGGAAATGGGAACGAATTGCCTCCAATGTAGTATATTTATTTTACAGTAAAGTCGACGACAAAGGAAAGGCCCGAATTGACGATATCACAGAGGGAGGGACGTCGACGTTTTATGAATGGGCCGGATTGGTTAGAATTGGGCCTATGGAGTTGAAGTTGGTTGGGCCCATTCCACTCTGCTGTCCTATTGATCTTTATTTTCGTGCACTACAACGATGCTAAACATAAGTGCGCTGAAAATATCCATGTGAACACGCATAATAAAGTGGTGAAGTGTATTAAATATAAATAGATACTCGAATTTACAAAATCATTTTCTTTTTTATTAATTAATAAAAATTCATTAAAAACCTCAGAATTACAGAGTACAAGAAATAAGAAAAAAAGATCGGTCAACTGACTGCAAGAACCCATTGGTTACATCACAACCAAAATGGGGGTTGAGATTCCATCCTTGAAGGAGGGCAACCCAACTGCAAGTTTTGCAAGTGACAAAGAGGACCTGAAAAAGCCCTTAGCATCCATAAATCTAACAGACACATTGCTAATTGAAAATCTCATCATCTTGATGTCGTTAGCAATAGTCATGTGATGAGCTTGAAAATGAAGACAATTGCTTAGTCTCTTAACCATCTACACATCATCAAGTATGATTTGAATCTTAGTTTAGCCATGTTTAAGTGCTTGAACCAGGGCAAATCGGATGCCTTCAAGAATGATAGAGTGCTGATCTAGAGCAGGAAACTTTGGCATTGCCCAGGCACGAACAAAGCGGTCAGCTACATCAACCTCGATACTGCGAAAACCCCCATGATCATCTGGATTATGAATTGCACTTATTGAAATGAAAAACCACCCTACAAAACTCATAATTTGATTATCTGAAATCACCACAGCAGGTATGTGACACTTGGTAGAAATCATACCATGGGGAGGAGAAATAGGAAGATTTGATTCAGTCCACTCACCAAGGGCCTTATGCACCATCTCTTTTTCGCTAATCCAGTTTCCATTAAATATGCAATCATTTTGCGCCTTCCAAATATTCCATAGGATATAACAAGAAATTATCACCATATCCTTGTATGTTTCTTGAGCCCCACTCTGCCGACCTCTACCCACCAATTTTGAAAATAGGAGTTCTCAACAGGGAGGTTATTCCGATGACAAGGCCTCAACTTCCAACAAACTCTAGATTTCTCGCAAGAAAAAAACCAGGTGGTTTTGTGATTCGACTTCCCCACCACACCTCGCACATATAGGATTGATATGTAATCCTCTTTTAAATAATGCATCATTCGTCGAGAGAATACCATGGAAACATTTACACAAAAAGTGTTTGATTTTGTTCTTCAAGTTAATTTTTCACACATTCTTCCACATACGTTTGCGAAAACCACTCATATTGCTACTTTTCGGATGATCCAGTGTTTTCAAAGCCTCGCTTTGTAACATTTGAAACACTGATTTAACACTAAGAATTCCATTAGAAGTATGATGCCAAATTATTATATCTCTACTCTCCAGAATACTAATAGGAATTCTCAAAAATCACCTCAACATCTTTCATCAACTCTCGTGCCCATGTAATATTCTGATTTTGGTTATGCCATTGAGTTGATTTAAAATTCGGTATTTTTGGGAGCCAAGGAACCTTCCACACCCTAATAGATTTCCCATCTCCAACTTGAAATCGAATCCCGAGTTTGAGAGATGGAATACATTTAAACCAACCTTTCCAGAGCCAAGAATCTGAGGATTTTGCCTTAGCCGAGAGAATCCCCCCGGAAGGGAAATATTTAGCTTTAAGAACTTTTTTTAAGGAATTTGGTTAAATAATTATGCGCCAAAGCTTTTTGTGATAAGAGCTTTATTAAAAGTAACCAATTCCTTGAAACCGAGGCCCCCTTTTATCTTTTGGTCACGAAATCACATACCAATTTTTCCAATGCAATTTCTTCCCCTCCCCCTCCCCCCCCAAATCCTCCTTAAAACCCCACCAGAATCTGCAATTTTCTTCTCCATCTCTCTACAAATTCCAACAGGGAGTAGGAAGCATGACATAACGTAAGTGGGTAGAGCATCCAAAATAGATTTAATCATGATCTATTTACCTGTCGTGCTAAGAAAGATATTGTTCCAATTAGAAATTCTTTTTATAGTAGCCTCGATTGTATAATTGAAAGTATCTTTCTTCAATTTGCCTATGCCAAATTGAAGCCCAAGGTACCTGCAGCTCTTCTTTTCTTCCAGTCCACAAAGTAAATCTATGATCTGCTCCTTGATGACCTGCGAGGTACTCCTTCCTAAAAATACCGAAGACTTGTCGAAGTTAACCGCTTGTCCCGAGGAGGAACAAAATTTATCAATAATGCAATTAATAATGACTGCTTGTTCGCTCGATGCTTCACTAAAGAGGAGTGAGTCATCTACGAATAAGAAGTGTGAAATCGGAGGGCCGTTTTTGCAGATTTTAAGGCCTTTGTAGAGGTTATTTTTATGTGATGTATTTATGAGGTTTGAAAAGGCTTCAGAAATGATGAGAAAAAAATATGGGACAGGGATCCCCTTGTCTAATCCCTCTCGTGGGAGTGGCGTACCTTGTTACTTTACAGTTAAAGCGAAAAGAAAATAATGCAGAACTAATACATACGACAATCCACTAAATGAACAAGGGGGGAACCCCTTTTTCTTAGGATGCGACTAAGAAAACTCCATTCCACACCATCAGAAGCCTTTGCTATGTTGAGCTTAAGGGCCATCAAACATTTTTTTTATTTTTACGAGATGAGTTCAAAAAATGCATACACTCATGTGCAACTACCACATTATCAAGGATTTGTCTCCCGGCTATGAAGGCTGATTGAGATTTACAAATACAAGTGTGAAGGCATTCTTTTAAACGATTAGCAAGGATCTTCGCAATAACTTTATAGACGGAATTACAAAGGCTAGTTGGTCTAAAGTGAGCAACCGAAGTAGGAGCATCTACTTTAGGAATCGGTGCAATGGTAGTGTGGTTCATAGCTTTAAGCAACATTCCACAAACAAAGAAGTCCTTGATAGTATAACAAAGATCAATGTGAACAACATCCCAAAAATGCTGGAAAATATAGGAATCATACCATCGGGCCCCGGGGCCTTGGTCAGATTAAGGTCGAAGAAGGCATTTTTTATCTCTATGTTTCCCACCAGTTGGATCAGCTTGTTTTTCATAGCAGAACTGATAGAATCTAGGATTCCTTGGAGACAATCTAAATTAGCATCTAGATTAGAAGAGGTGAAAAGCTCTTGATAGAAATCTGACACTCTCTTCCTCACTGCCATATATAGAAACATCAGTTTTCAACAGATTATCAATGGCATTAGTTTTCCTTCTTTGTACAACACATGCATGGAAAAATTGGGTATTCTTGTCGCCTTCATTTAAACACTGAACTCTTGTCTTTTGAGACCAATATTATTCTTCTAACTTATATTCCTCATTGAGATCTTTTTTGAGATTGTGCCATTCCTTCCAGTTTTTGCTCCCTCCTTGATCCCTCAAAATTGCCATCTAATTTTTAAGAACTTGATTTTTTATTTTTATTTTTTGCAAAATTTGTGTTATGCCCTGAGTTCCACTTGAGGAGTTCCATTCTGCACCTTTTGATTTTTTGTTGAATCTGATACATGGGAGTTCCAAATTGGGTTGCATTCCACGCATTTTTTATTACCTCTTCCACTTTTTTCATAGTGATCCATCTTTTTGTCAAAATGGAATCTCTTCTTCTTATTCTGGGAACTCGGATGGTTATCCAACAAAATTAAGTCATGGTCGGATGCTTGCTTTGGAATATGATTCACAACTGCCGATTGAAAATTCAGAAACCAGTCCAGGGAACAAAAGAACCGATCTAGTCTTTCTTCAATGAATTTTAACCCTTCTCTGTTGTTGGCCCAAGTAAAAGCGTTCCCCTTGTACGGAATATCGATCATCTCCATCGAGCTCACAAAGTTCCTAAACCTCAAGGAACCTGCTTCCGGTCTTAACCTTCCCCCATTTTCTCCTCATTAGACAAAATATCATCAAAATCTCCTCCCATGAACCATTTATCGCCCCAAAGTGTCTTTGGCTAGGTAAAGATAATCTCACTGATCATTTCTTTGAATCTCATTTGTACTTGCATAAACAAAATTGCCCCAAACATGAGACTAACTGTTTGAAATGGAAAATTCCACTTTGAAACAAAATTCATCCTGATTGACACTATGAACCCGCACTTCATTTGTCCAAAAAACCAGCAATCCCCCACTTTTACTAATGGGATCAACATATCTCCACCGACCCCTAACTTCAGCTTTATACAAATTGCAGTAACAAATTTTCTTTTTTTCAGTCACACAAAAAGAACAACTCTGGATGTTAGATTCCAATAGACTCTTTGACTTGGGAATGGTAAAGGGCCCTCCAAGACCTCTAACATTCCACAACCCAACTTTCATGGATCACTTTGGGGCCCTTCTGGGTAGGCTACCACCACTTTATCATCCATCATGCTCATCTCCTTTTCAAAGTATTGTTTCTTCTTTTTTTTTTCTTTTATATTGCAGCTCATCTGGTTCCATATTTTTTTCATCCATGAGCATTAAGTTTCTTTTTCGTGAATTGTGTACCTTTTAGAGCTAGCCTACTAATGTTTTGATTCACTTCCAACAATGGTTATCTAGCACCCTTAGTCTTAATTAAGACATCAACCAAGTTGCAAGGACCAAATCCCCAAGTGTTCCGATGTTGCCCCCTTCATTATTTTCTTCTTTAGCAGTTTCCATCGGAGAGGTTTCATTGTTTGCAGTTCCTACATTTCTTTCTCTGTTACCTCCCTCTAATCCAATCATAATAACTAAATTTTGATTATCCTTTTCCCGCCTTGTTACCTCTTTACCCTTATTCCTAGTAGCTGAATCTGAATCAGTCACTTGCTCTCTCCTAAAAACAATATCTATCAACCCGCTCGAACTCAGCCCGTCACTTGGAGAATTGACAACATTATTAGTATTTGTGGATTGTTTGGTGTTGATAACCCCTTGGCCATTTTCTCCTATTTTTTGAAAATTTTCCATTGATTGAAAATCTAAAGCTCTAATCCAATCTCCAAACTAACCTTCGCCAGCCGATCCCCTTCCAATATCACTTTTTCTTCTAAAGCAATTATTCTCAATGTGGCCTATGACCTCGCATTAGTAGCAAAAACCTAACAAGTGTTCATACTTGAAATCGACCCAAATAGACTTTAAACCAAGATTATTTTGTGTGCCTTAGTAGAGGTCTGACCAACTTAACTGAGACTTATATGTTTATGTTAATTTAGAATTAATATTAAATGTGTGTGTGTGTATATATATATACTTACTAAGTTCGAATTAATATATATAATTTTAATCTACATTTAATTAAGGAATAAAATTTTAATTGGATTAATAATTTTATTTGTTGAGCTTTTACTTAATATCTTATCTTATGTGATAAGCAATTATTTGATTTTATACTTATTTCATTTACTATAGTAGTTAAGTCCGCATTATGTTCGGGTAGGCGGCGCCCAATACATGCAGTCTGCGATATTATGTATGGGTAGGCGGCGCCCAATATGTGTGGTCCGCATTTCTTATGTCTGAGTAGGCGGCACCCAGTAATTGTGTTATAATTTAATATTAGATATTAAATTTAAACAATTAGTATCACATATGACATCCGCACTAGAAACCAAGATCTTGTTTAGAAACAAAATGTGTCGTCCATCATAATTGTTAGAGATTCATAATCTTTTCGATCACAAGTTTTACACCAAAGTGTTTTCTCTAAATTGACAAGACTCGAGCTCGTTCATAGATGCATGGTTGGCATCGTGTGATGGAATTGACTTGCTTAAATTATTTTGAGACGTCAAAGCGACCAAAATAGTTTGAGGACGCAATATTAATTGGATTAACAAACCAAGAATTGTAAATTGTTGTTGCCATTGACTTAGAGGCCTACCAAGTGATATTATTGTAGTTCAGCCAAAGCAAAGACTATAGTAATATAGACTTGGATTTTGGACCACTAAGATTATAACTATTATAAATCCGTATTTTGTGTTTGGGGACGCAAAATATGTTAAAATTAGCGGAAGCTAATCATTAAAATAAACTTTTGTTTTGATTAACAATACGAATGTGATCCTTGTTTACTTTATTCTGATTTACTTTCCATTCTATTATTTTCTCGTTAGATAAAATGTCGAATTTGGCTTATAAATGTTTGATGGACACAAACAAGTTGACTGGGTTAAATGTTACGGATTGGCTCCGTTGCTTACGTTTGGTGCTAAGGTAAAACAAGATTAAGTATGTCCTGGACAAACCAATCAGTGACATCCTCGACAAGAAGTCTCCTGAGTATGCAACGTTTGACGAAGAAGCTCATAAGAAACATGTTGAGGATGTCACATCGGCTTAATGCTTAATGTTATCCTCCATGAGTATTGAACTGCATAGGCAACATGGGAGCATGTTCCCTTATGAGATGCTACAACACTTGGAGAGTCTGTACGCTTCAGAAGCTCAGACCATGGAGTATGGGATACTCAGAGATCTCTTCAAGTATAAGCTTCATGATGGGGCCCAACTTTCTGAACATATACTGAAGATGGTCGGATTGATTGAGAGGTTGGAATCGATTGGAACGAAGCTACCCTCAAGTGTCTCAGTAAATCTGATTCTGCAGTCTCTTCCAAGTTCATTTGAAAACTTCATTTTAAATTTCAATATGAGCAACACGAAGGCAACACTGCCAGACTTCACAACATACTTAAGACCTACGAATCATCTACTTCTAAAGGCAACTTTGTGCTCATAGTGAGCTCTTCTGCGAGATCTTTCAAACAGAAGAATAAACAGAAGAAGAGGAGGAAAGCATCTAAGGATGCGATCTTGATGCCTAAGAGTGGAGGGCTTCAAAAAAAGCCGAGACTACCAAAAGATGAGTGTCTATTTTGCAATGAAAAGAGACATTGGAAGAGAGACTACCCGATGTTCAAAGCACAGTGTGCATTGGATGAGAGCTTAGATAGTTTGTTTTGTATTGAAATTAGACTAGATTAGATCTTCCTTCGGGATATAAATTAGATTTGTTTTGTATTGAAATTAGACTAGATTAGATCTTCCCTGGGGATATAATTGTTATTTTGTTCTTTAGATTTCAAAGAATATTATTCTCATTCCAATGTTAGGCATTTAAGGCTTTTCCTTCTATTTAGCAAACAACAGATGCTTGTTCCGCTTAATGGATTGTTTTAAGGAAGTGTCTTTCTTTCGAATGGATTATATATGGTTGAACATGAACAAAATATTCTCAATGTACAAGAACAAACAACCTAAGCTAAGTAATACAGATAATAAAACCTACTTATGGCATTGTAGAATTGGCCATATCAATGAGAAAAGAATTGCAAGATTGAGAAAGTTAAACTATCTCACATCATTTGATTTCGAATCATATGGTGCTTGCGAATCTTGTCTCAAAAAGATGACAAGCTAATCACTTTCTGGGAAAGGGTTACATGCCAAGGTTGTGCTCGAGTTGATCCACACAGTAGTGTGCGGACTGTTCCCAACTTAAGCAAGATGCGAATATTCGTACTTCATAACTTTCACTGATGATTTTTCAAGGTATGGATATGTGTATCTCATGAAACACAAATATGAGGCCTTTGAGAAATTTAAGGAGTTTAAGTTAGAAGTCGAGAAACAACTTGGAAAAGTATTAAGATTCTCTAATCAGATTAAGGAGGGGAATACTTAAGCCGAGTCTTGATTGCTTGAAATCACATGGAATCCGGTCAGACTGGACACCTTCGGGTACACCACAGATGAATGGAGTATCCGAAAGGAGAAATAGAACTTCATTGGATAAGGTTCGATCCATGATGAGTTTCACCAGTCTCCCCTTATTCCTTTGGGGTTATGCGTTACTAATCGTTGGTTATGTTCTGAATAGAATTCCTCTTAAATTGGTCAAGCAAACACCATAAGGTTTATGGTGTGGCAAGAAGTCGAGTCTTAACCATATGCGGACCTGGGGTTGTTATGCTTTTGTTAGGAAGATGACAACTTATAAATTGGAGACCAAAAGTGAGAAATGGTATCTCTGAGGAACAACGTCACAACAAGATAGATCTTGAAAAGATTCAAGAACCATAAAATAACATAAAGGATGAGGTATTGTCCAATGGAGTGGATAAGAACTCAGTGGGAGTTTTGATAATCTATTGGGAGGGGAAACAACTCTTAAAGGGTCATCTCAAGACAATACGATGCATCAAAGACAAGATATTGTAGCAGTCCTACCTCAAGAGAATCATAGTGAAATTCTTGAGAATATCCCAAAATATTGAAAACCAACTCACGATCAGAATAAACCGCATGAACCAACGCAAAACCAACTCAATAGGCCTCAAAGGAATCGTCGTGCACCTGAAAGTAGGGATGTAAATTAATCGAATAGAACCGAATATTAAGAAATTCGATCCGAATTTGAAAATATAAAATCGAATTCGAATTCGAATTCGAATCGAATATTAATCGCATTTAAATAGGTGATTCGAATTTGATTTGTGAGAAATATTCGAACTATTCGATTCGAGATTCGAAAAGTTCTTTTTTATTTTTATATATAGATTTTTTTATTTTTTAAATATTCAAATATTATTATTATTTTAATTTTTTTCAATTACAAGTTTTAATAATATATTATATATAAATTTATTTAAATATATAGCTATATAAATATATTATATACATATAGTTAGTGTTAGTGTTATATGTATTATTTAATTTTTAAATATATTATATATAAACCAATCGAATATTCGGATTATTCGAATTGAATACTACAATATTCTAATTCAAATTCGAATTATTTGAATCTTATAATTAATTCGTATTCGCATTTGAATTTGATTTTTTCGAAGCCGAATCATCTTAATTGAATTCGAATCACGAATCGAATAAAAAATATTTGATTTGTTTACAACTCCACCTGAATGAGAACCAAGATGATGAAGTTGATTCAGAAGACGAAGAACATAAGACCTATATCGAAGTGGTGTCAGACACCGATTCGAAGATGTGGTTGGCTGCCTTAACATCTAAAATGGACTCGATGTACCTTAATCTAGTTTGGGAACTAGTTTATTTGCCAGATGGGGCTCGTCCCATAAGCTGCAAATGGATCTTCAAGAAGAAGAGAGATGCAGATGGCAAGGTACAAATACAAGGCTAGGTTGGTGGCAAAGGGTTATAGTCAGCGCGAGGGCATTGACTATGATAAAACATTTTCGTCAGTCGCTAAGATCAAGTCCATTAGGCTTGCAATAGTTGCATACTATGATTTTGACATTTGGCAAATGGATATCAAAATCGTGTTTCTTAATGGAGAACTCAAAGGCACTGTGTACATGTCACCACCTGAAGGTTTTGTATCCAACGAAAAGCCGAATGGAGTATGCAAGTCAAAGAAGTCCATTTATGGACTCAAGCAAGCATCTGGGAGTTGGAATATTCGCTTTGACAGAGCTATCAAATTGTTTGATTTTGTCAGAAGCAAAGAGGATTCATGCGTTTATAGTAAATGTAAGGATGAAAATGTTATCTTCCTTATCATATATGTCGGTTGATAGGTATGGCCCAGTCACTTCGGGTCGGGTTAATACTAACCGGCCCAGAAGGTCCAGAAATACGCGTCGTCCCAGATAATGTGGCGCGGCCCAACTTATGGCTTGTTCCACGATTCAAGGCCCACGATCCGTTCCCAACCGCCATGCAGCGGAAAATAGGCGCGATAATAGGGAGTTAGTTAGGGTTTAGTAGGGGATAGTATAAATATGAGAAAAGAACTCGGAATTAGGGTTCGCATTCTGTATTCTGAAATTATTACGTGTAAATTCAAAGAGATAGTGAAAGAAACACCTCGGCAGGTACTATTTTGAGCCCGTGGACGTAGATCTCTGGATCGAACCACGTACATCTTGTGTTTTTCCATATTTCTTGCATAGGTTTTCGTTGAGTTTCTTGGATATCGGATTGCGCTTTATCAATTGGCGTCGTCTGTGGGAACCGTAAGGGATTGTGATATTAGCATTGTATTTGATAAATTATGGTGACTACTCGCTTAAATCAGTCTCGCCAAGGTGATCAGGTCAACCAAGATCCACCCGTGGATCAAATTTTTCCGCCGAGGCGGGATACATCTCATCAGCAGGGCAACCAAGGCCCGATTATGAATCCGGGCAACCAATTCCTACCTCTGCCCCCGCAAGACATGCAAAACCCTAATCCCGCTGTCGCTCGGCCGCAGGTTAATATTCAAATGACTCCAGAATTACTCCAGGCTTTCCTACAAGAGCATGCTCATGTTCTTCAAGACTGAGCAGCCAATCGCCTGAATCCTGATGGACCTGCCGGACACGATACCCATCCCGCAGTGCCTCCACATCGTCAGCATTCGCACGATCAACAAGAACCGGTGCACCGCGGGCGTCAGGATCGGCGACGGGAACGACCTGGTTCTCCCGAGGACCATGGGAGTTCTAATGGGTCAAGACAGCGCAACGACGAACCTGCAGATGTCGATCGCCGCCGTCCGCTTAACGCGGCTAAAAGAGTTCGTTATGCCAACCCTCATACCCTAGATCTTCAGGAGTATGAGCGAGTCCAACGCAATGTCGAACTAGACAGAATCCTGGGCCTTGATGCCAATGGGGACATTATCACACCGTTCTCTCAAGAAATCATGGCCACCTCCCTTCCCGAAGGGTTCAAAAGGCCTGCCATACCACCTTACGATGGCACAGGAGATCCGGCCAATTTTCTTGGAGCTTTCAGGCACAACATGCTCAGCCGCGATCATACTACCTCTCTTCACTACTGTAAGATTTTTCCCGAGTATCTTCAGGACGAGGCTCGGGTATGGTTTGATTCTCTCCCTCGTAATAGCATATCCTCTTTTAGAGAACTTGTCGAGCACTTTTGGGCGCGTTTTGAAGCACGTGCGAAGCCCATGGCCACTTTGGCCGACCTCATGAATATGGAGCAACGGGACGGCGAGACCGTCACCCAATTTCTTGACCGCTTTACAGCGGAGAGTCTTAAGGTAGGAAGCTGTTCGGATGATGTTATCATCAATGCATTCATGAATGGTCTCCGTCCTGGACCACTCTACACCGAGCTGGTTCGTAATCCACCGGTCACGACCCGAGCACTGTTTAATACTGTGTGCAGATATGCCAAGGCCGAGGAGCAAACTCGTCGGAAGCGTGAGAAACATGCTAGTAAGCGGCAGTCCGATAGGGCACAGGCTGGGCCTAGCACACGACCTAGTGCCTTTTCTCGTCTGAATCAGGGGCGTTCAGAATCTCGAGGGGATATTCCACAATTCACCCCACTGACAAAATCGCGAGATGAAATTCTTTCTGTTCACAAGAATGATTTACGGCCCTGTCCGCGGATGACCGCTCCGCCTGAAAAGCGAAACCGCAGAAAGTGGTGTGTGTACCACCGCGATCATGGACACGAGACGGAAGAGTGTCGAGAGCTCAACAAGGAAATTGAGGATTGTTTAAGGAAAGGTCTCTTGCGACAATATATTGTGCGGACTAATGACAAGCCTCAGACAAATCAGAATGGGGGTTCGTCTCACAACCGCGGAGGTTATCACGATCGGGGTTCGCAACAAAATCGGCCGCCGTGGCAAAATAATCGGCCGGGGTCTAACAATTATGCACGGCAAGACCCGGGCAATCGCCAACAACCCCGTTTTCTGCCACCGCCCCCTCCTCCGGGAGGACCCGGAGACAATGCACCCACTCATGTTATAAACGTGATATATGGGGCCCTCCCCACTGGGGCTTCGCGAAATGCCTTGAAGACAGAGGCTCGCCGTCCTCCTCCCGAGGAGCCACGTCATAAGCGCCTCCATCAATCCGAAACTGTTAGTTTCACAGATAGGGACCCGGTTCCAGAGATAACACCCCATACTGACGCCATCGTCATCGACATGGCTGTAGCCAACGTTACAATAAAGCGAGTCTTCGTAGACAATGGAGCCGCAGTGAGTGTTATATTCGCCGACTGTTTCCAAAAGATGGGGATTCCTCGGGATCAGCTTCGGCCGGTCCCCGGGCCATTGCAGACTTTCACCCAGGGTGAAGTCCAGCCAGAAGGCGTCATCACTCTCCCGGCATCTCTGGGAACTTATCCGGCGATAAAAACCATTTTTGTGGATTTTTACGTGGTTAACTCCCCGTCACCGTACAATATGATCTTGGGTCGGGATTGGCTTACTCCCGCAAAAGCCATATGCTCCACATATCACCTCGCGTTAAAATTCCCTACATCGCACGGCGAAGTGGCTATCCGCGGCAGTCAGCGGGTTTCTAAGGAGTGCATGTACGTCGCGCTAAAAAAGACAACCAAGGTTCTTCCCAAACAGCAGCTTCAGGTGGCGTCATCGGCTCTTGAACCCCATGTATGTACCTCATTGGGGGACACCACTGTCCAGGTGCCGTTCGATCCATCCAAGCCTGAACAAACAGTAACTGTCGGTGCCGTGGATGTGCCGTGGTTGCATCAGGCCATCATTCAGACCTTGCGAGAGTATTCCGATGTCTTTGCATGGTCTCCTTTGGATATGCCCGGGGTCTCTCCTGATGTAATAACCCACAAGCTAAACATCGATCCCAGCGTTAAGCCTATACAGCAAAAACAAAGGAAATTCGCTCCGGAGCGAAATGCGGCCATTCGAATCGAGGTACAGCAACTCTTAGATGCAGATATCTTGTTCGAAGTGTATTACCCTTCTTGGTTGTCCAATCCAGTGATGGTGTTAAAGTCCAGTGGGGCATGGCGGATGTGTGTCGATTTTTCCGATCTCAATAAGCATTGTCCGAAGGACTGTTATCCTCTGCCCTCCATCGACCAAAAAGCCGAAGCCATTACGGGGCATGTGGCGCTTTGTTTCTTGGACTTATATAAGGGATACCATCAGATCTTCATGGATCGTCAGGATGCCCTCAAAACGGCATTTATCACTGATTTTTGGTGTTTTGCTTTTAAGAAAATGCCCTTCGGGCTCAAGAACGCGGGGGCCACATATCAACGTCTCATGGACCGCGTGTTTCGCGATCAAATTGGCCGCAATGTTGAGGTTTACGTCGATGATCTAGTCATCAAAAGCGCCTCACATTCTTCATGTGTGCAAGACATTATGGAAACCTTGCGTACTCTACGGCGTTACAATTTATGACTTAATCTGGCGAAGTGTACCTTCGGCGTTGGTTCTGGAAAGTTCCTCGGATATATGATTTCGCAGCATGGCCTTCAGGCCAATCCAGCCAAGCTTCGGGATGTGTTAGATCTGCAACCCCCGAAGACGTTCAGAGACGTTCAACGCCTCACGGGTGGTTTGGCGGCCTTGAACCGTTTTCTATCTAAAGCAGCGGAGCGACAACTCCCATTCTTCAAAATTTTGAGACAGGCGAAGACGTTTGAGTGGACCCCGCAGTGCACCGAGGCTTTCGAGGCTTTAAAGAGTCATATACAGCAACTGCCCACTCTATCAGTTCCTCTCTCCGGAGAGCCGCTCTATGTATATTTGGCTTCTGCTGAGGAAGCCATTAGCGCCGCTTTAGTGCGGGAAGTCAACGGTGTTCAGCATCCGGTGTATTTTGCAAGCCGAGTACTTCACGGGGCAGAGACACGGTACTCCATGTTGGAAAAAACAGTACTCGCACTTATCATGGCAGCTCGGCGTCTGCGGCCATACTTCCAAGGGCCCGAAATACGGGTCTTGACCAATCATCCTATCCGTCAGATCCTTGTCAAGCCCGAGGTGTCAGGGCGCCTCGCAAAGTGGGCCGTATAGGGGAGTATGATATTCAATTTCTTCCCCGCCGAGCTATCAAGGGTCAAGCACTCGCCGACTTTTTGGCTGAAACCCCGGGGGATAATCATGAATCTTCTGCAGACAATGGTACTCATCACCCTGCTACCCTTGAACCCACACCTCGTAAGTGGCAATTATATGTGGATGGTGCATCCACAACTCGCAGAAGTGGTGCCGGGGTGCTTCTCATTGACCCCGAGGGAGTTGAAATTAAGTACGTCATCCGATTCAAATTTAAGGTAACCAATAATGAAGCAGAATACGAGGCAGTTCTCGCTGGGCTCCGGCTCGCTCAATCCTTAGCTATTCGCCATCTTGAGCTCTTCACAGACTCCGAGGTCGTGTCCAAGCAAATCCAGGGTACTTATGTCGCTAAGGATGAAACGATGATCAGGTATCGTGCTTTAACACTCAAACTTATGTCAACTTTTGATGCAGTTGTTATCCAGAAAATACCACGCACTCAGAATGCCAAAGCAGACGCGCTCAGTAAGTTAGCCTCCGCGGTTCACACTAATGTATCTCCAGATATTATGGTCGAAGATATATTTCATCCGGTGATTCATGAGGCAACGGTCTCGGTATTGATAGATAGTGATCCGAGTTGGATGACTCCTATTGTTCAATATCTCCGGGATGGAACTTTGCCTGATGACAGGCTGCGAGCTCGGCAGATCGTCCTTAAGGCACCCAAGTACTCATTCCATGATGGAGTTTTGTATCGGCGCTCGTACTTACAACCGAATCTCCGGTGCCTTGCTCCTGCACAGGCCGATCAGGTTCTTCGGGAGGTGCACGAAGGGGCCTGCGCCAGTCACATTGGTTCGCGGACGTTGGCCAAGAAAATTCTTCGATGGGGGTATTATTGGCCAACCTTATTTAATGATGCCCACGATTTGGTAACCAAGTGCTGTAAGTGTCAACTGCACTCTCGTGTGAAGCATCTGCCGCAAACCGAGCTCACTGGAATTCAGAGTGCGTGGCCATTTATTCAATGGGGAATCGACATTGTCGGCCCGTTCCCGGTCGCTCCGGGGGGGTTGAAATTTCTGGTCGTCGCCGTAGATTACTTCACTAAGTGGGTCGAAGCCGAACCTCTTACTGCCATCACTGGTCAAAATATCTTGAAGTTCGTCTGGCGAAATATTGTATGTCGCTTTGGCATACCGAGCACTATTATTTCGGATAACGGCAAACAGTTTGCCAATGATCCCTTCCGGTCGTGGTGCGAGGAGCTCCATATCAAACAAATCTTCACCTCGGTCGCTCACCCTCAGGCCAATGGTCAGGTTGAAGTCACTAATCGTACGCTGCTTGCGGGTATAAAGAAACGCTTGGATAATGCTAAAGGTCTTTCGGCCGAAAATCTTTCGCAAGTTCTATGGGCTTATCGTACAACGCCGCATACCTCTACCGGGGAGACCCCCTACAACCTTACTTACGGCTCTGAAACTGTTATTCCGGCGGAAATCAGCGTACCAAGCCCCCGCCTCGTAACATTAATTCCCGAGGATAATGACGAAGCTCTCCGTGCAAATTTGGATGAGCTTGAGTATCATCGTGACTAATCGTTCATCCAGCAGGCCAAGTGTAAACAACGTGCAGCTCAGTATCATCACCTCCGGGTTCGAGGCACTCAATTCAATGTCGGGGACCTAGTACTTCGACTCAATTCAGCCAGCAAAGCTGCCCCCGAGGGGAAATTACATGCGTCTTGGGAAGGTCCTTATCGCATCGTTGCCGCACACGATTCCGGATCCTACCAGTTAGAGCATCTCGATGGAACCCCAATTCCCCGAAGCTGGCATGTTACCAACCTGAGACGCTTCTATCTGTGAATGCCAAATGACAAGTATCATCTTATCTTTATGCTCATTGTACACTTCTTTTACGTTGTTATCTCTCCTTGTATCCTTTAATTTGCTCCGGCACTCATCATTGAATAAATACTCTTTGTTTATGCATCTTACTGTGTTTTCTTCTACGTTATGGGGACGCCCTAACGCAGTCGTATTATTATTATTCGTCTCCGGACAATTAAATCTCTTTCTCGGTCCGTCCGAGGAGATTCACGCTTCGTCCCCGGACTCGTATCACTCTCTCGCCTGTTTAACCGGAGAGGTGTTTACTCCCGCCTAATCCGTCCGGGGAGATTTTACTCCCGCCCGATCCGTCCGGGGAGATTTAAATTGGCGCTGTCCATATCGTGTTCCCGAACACCCGTTAAAACAATTATTACTTTTTGTTAGTAACTCGTTGTTTTCCTTAACACAACTATGCACATTAAACGGTTTGTTACATTTTCTCGATTCACGCCAAAAAGTTTTTTACATAAGACTTCAAAAAAAACAAAAAAAACAAAAAAAACAAACAAACAAACAATTATCTACGGCCTCCGAGCCAGTATTCAGCGCTCCGGCGTTGAGGTCTACTCCTGGACCTACGTCGTGTCCTCCGGGATCTTGTCGTTCCTCGGCCTTGAGCTCTGGCTCCTTCCCCTCCTCGGGCCCCCCGATGTCGCGGACTCGTCCTTGGCGCTTGTCGGGGGATTTCATCTCTTGTACGAGCCCGACTGCTTGGCTGCGGGGCAGACCTCGGAGTTTGGGCCCATTGCACAGGATCTCATTCCTCGGGAGCCATTACTTCAATTTCTTTGGTCAGTTCTTCGACTACCTCTTCGGCGACAACAGCGGGCTCTTCTTCGACCGTAGTTACTGGAACTGGCTCTCGGATGATAATTCCTTTGCTCTTTCCAGCTGGCTTCTTTTTACCCTTCCGGGGGGTTTTCGAGGCACCTTGGCTCCGGCTAGAACTCGCAATGTATTCCTCGGCAGAGGGCCGCCACCTACCACGGCCCTTCAGTCCTTCATACATGTTGAGGAGTAACTCCAACACCTCTCGCTTTCTTACAAGCTCCGAGGACTCGGCTGGGCTCTTCGCCATAAGTGCTGAAATCTCATTCTGAATCTCTACGACCCGCGCCTCAACTTCCTCAAATGTCAGTAAGCCGAACTCGGTCAGTATCCGATCATACTCCCTTTGAGGGATGAGGACTCGGTCCAGTTCCGCAACTTTTGCCAGATACTTCAACTCCTGGTCAAAGGCTTTCTCCTCGGCCTCCTTCGCCCTTCTCTCCGCAGCGGCCGCCCGCTTTTCTAGCTTCGGCACTACTTGCATTTGCAAGTTATTCTTCTCTCCGCAGAACCACTCTAAAGATTGCATGAGCTTCTTTATCGTGTCATGCAGTTCCGCGGTATCCTGAACAGGCAATGGAATCAACAAGAGAGATCAATCTCAAACATACAATAAATGGGAGTTCAGTTCAAAAACAACATTTATATTCAACAAAATCGAAGTACATTATCCATGGTCCAGTACAAGGGATTTACATCTACTCCTATTATCTACTACATTAAATTTGAGGGGAACGACTGACCTCCGTCTCGATCCCCTCAGTATCCTCGGGCACCACCTCTCGCCGGCCCTCCGACGTTTCTGCCTCCTCCTCAGCATTAACTGCAGCAGCTTCATCCGCAGCCATGGCAGCAACTTTCATCCGGGGGGAGGGGGGGGTTCTTTGTTTCGGGGCTCGGAGACAAGCTCACCCCGGGGGAATGCCAGGAATTCCTGGTCCTGGTCTACCTCACAGCTAGCAATATCCTCGGCCTTCAGAATTTTTTTCTTCTCTGCTAGAGCCTTCAATAGAGGCCACTCCGGCAGATGCGATAGAGCTGTGTAATAGGCCTTCTCCACCCCGGCCACAGCCTCGTAGTCATACCCGAATTCTGGACGATATACATCCACATTCGGGTAGATTTTCTTGATCTGCTCCAGTAACACAGATCGTGTGTCCTTGTCCCCGATGGCGACGAAGTCTGTCTGAAAGTCAAGAAGCGTGCTGGTTTGGAACAGTTTCTCGGCGAACGCTTTCAGCATCGCTTCTTGACCTTCGACTATTGCAGCTTCCCGAGCCTCCGTCTCTGCCCGCAGTTGCAATATTTCCCCTCGGAGGACACCGGTTTCTGCCTTCACTCCGCGCAGATGCGCTACCTCATTTTCAACCAAGGCTGCCCTCTTACGCGCCTCGGCCAGATCCTGAGTTAGCCTGTCATTGCGCGCGCGAAGATCCCTTACTACCGCGGCCAGCTCTTCTTTGGCCTCTATCTCATTCTTCCGGCCAAGCTCCATGATTCCCCGAGCTAACCGCAGAAGTTCCTCGGCGTCCGCGCCCTCCAACCCCAGCAGACCGGGGGCTACTTGCTCCTTCAGAATATCACACAAGACAAAAACAGAAATCAGTACTGGTAGTACACACTTCATTTGCGTAAAAAATAACAAACAAAGGCATTTCAGATTTACCTCAACGCTTTCCCCCGTTCGGAGTCTTTTGGATGGTGCCGGAGGTGTCCCGGACGGTTCTGACCTCCTCTTCGCTCCGGGGGTTGACCCCACAGTCACAACTCGTTCCTCCGGTCCCACAGAAGGTCGTGGACTGGGTGACATCTTCCCCCGGGGAGAAACCTCAGCAGCTTTTCCCTTCTTCTTGGCTGCCGCAGCCGCAGTGGAGCTTCCCACTGGCTCCTTCCCGAAGCGTCCCACTGCACATAGAAATTCGGGTTAGTCCTGCACAAGACAACAATTTCTAAACAAGTATGAGGACTCCTACCCTCCTCGGCAACCCCGGCTCCCGACTCTTGACCCTGGGTGGACTTCCCCGTTGCATCGCCCGAATAATATGGGCTTAGTCCAGCCTCCTCCAGCTCTTCCTTCGAACACAGGGTCTTGAAGGTCCCCACTGCCCGGAATATCTCCACAACCTCTGCGTCTGGGTCCCCCACCGGGGCAGTATCTAGCACCTCCTCCCGACTCCACCTCGGGAGGGCCACCCCGTTCTTCACAAAGATGAACTTCTCTTTCCACCCCTCAACCTTACTGGGGTTTTGTACCTTGAAGCCACCTCGTGCTCGGGGACTGAAGGAGTACCATCCCTTGGACTTCCCGAAGGCTTTTAGTTGATAAAAGTACCTAAAAAGCTCTACGGTTGGTTCCACCCCAGAATTCTTACACACTACGGTGAACCCAATTACTTGCCTAATCGCGTTCGATGCTAATTGGCTCAAGGTGATGTTATAGTATCTCAGTAACCGGATAACAATGTCCCAGAGGGGGAATCTCAAACCTATTTTTAACGGATCTATATATACACTGATGTAACCCTGCGGGGGGCAACAGGCTCTATCGCTGGGATCCGGAACTATATATTCTAAGTTAAATGGGAAGTAGAAGGAGGGGATTAGGGCTTCTATCTGCACTCGCGTCATCCGCGACGCTACAGTGGACACTTCAAAGTCCTCCTCCGCGCATTCATAGAAACCGACCATCCTAATGTTGGTTTCCATGCCGTCGGCCCTTTCTACTGTCCTAATCTTATTCCTCTCCGGAATAACATATCGAAGGGGTGGCACATCTAACGGAGCGCTCTGAGTCCCTACTTCTTGAACAGAAGAAGAAGATGAAGAAGAAGGCATACTTACTTGGTTTGATTTTGGAAAGTTTTTTATTTGAGATGAATCACAGGCGCGCAGAATTCTCCTTTTTTCCCGCTTTCTAAAACTGGCTAATCGCAATGAGGAAGATGAAGTATACTGTGCCATTATTCCAAATATATACTCAAAAAACCAACGGCCCTGATACGGCCTATTCAAATTCAGCGATTGAGATTTGGACGTGATATTCACGCGCCTTACGGTTCCCAAGGCGCGTGGGGAACAGGTTCATTGGAAACCGCAGAGCGTGTCACTTCACATCTCTCTCTCTCATGATGGCGCCGCCAATCACATCAACTCCACTCTTGGCCAGGAAGATTTGGACTACACTCCGGTGCTCCCTTCACCTCGGCCAGACTACCACACTCCGGTGCTCCCTTCACCTCGGCCAGACTAATATCTTCTTCCGCTGCAATTTCTTGCTTTTGGGGAACTCGGTATCTCGCTATCACCTCGGTGTAATTCGGCCTAGTTCGATTCAGCTCCCACGGACTAAGCTGCAGAGTACCTTAGACGCGGAACAGTCTGGGCCACCCAAAAATACTTCGGCTCACCAGCGACCACGGCTCGTCTGGCCTACAGCTCCACCCCGGTCATAACCGAAGCTCCTTTCTCGCTCCGGCTGGGGGAGGGGCATCTGATAGGTATGGCCCAGTCACTTCGGGTCGGGTTAATACTAACCGGCCCAGAAGGTCCAGAAATACGCGTCGTCCCAGATAATGTGGCGCGGCCCAACTTATGGCTTGTTCCGCGATTCAAGGCCCACGATCCGTTCCCAACCGCCATGCAGCGGAAAATAGGCGCGATAATAAGGAGTTAGTTAGGGTTTAGTAGGGGATAGTATAAATATGAGAAAAGAACTCGGAATTAGGGTTCGCATTCGGTATTCTGAAATTATTACGTGTAAATTCAAAGAGATAGTGAAAGAAACACCTCGGCAGGTGCTATTTTGAGCCCGTGGACGTAGATCTCCGGATCGAACCACGTACATCTTGTGTTTTTCCATATTTCTTGCATAGGTTTTCGTTGAGTTTCTTGGATATCGGATTGCGCTTTATCATCAGTGATATACTGATAATGGGGAGCAATCGTTCCATGACGCAATCCGTGAAAGAGCAGATTTCAGCAAAATCTCGGTGAGGATTGAGGAACACTGGAGAACTGTCAAGACTATTATTAAGTACCTTAGAAGGACTAACGAATATTTCTTAAAGTCTATGGTGGGAAACTAGAGTCATCCGTTACTGGATATACTGATGCTAGGTTTCAAACGGACCATGATGACTTCAAGTATCAGCCTGGATATGTTTTCGTTCTCAATGGTGGTGCAGTGATTAGCATAGTTCCAAACAGAGTAAAACTGCCGATTTCACCACTGAAGTCGAGTATATTGCTACATCTGAAGCTGCCAAAGGGGGTTGTTGCTTTGTTGAAGTTCGTAAAAGAACTAGGTGTCGTTCCAAGTGTCAGCAATGCAATATCGTTGTATTGTGACAATGGTAAGTGCGGTTGCGCTAGCAAAAGGAACCGAGAGCCACGAACAAAAACAAACATATTCGCTAGAGACATAATCTAATTGGAGAAATAATAGATAGGGAGATGTGAAGTTAGATAGAGTATCCACTGATGATAACTTGGTTAAATCCTTCAACTAAACAGGTTGTGCATAGCAAGGCACAACAAGCACTTTGAAAGCTTGGGTATTAGACACGTTGGTAGTTGTCTTGATTCAGTGGGAGTTTATAGTTTGTATGTCTTAGAAACCTTTACGTTTGAGACATTCATTCTTGATAGCATTCTATGACGTTTTGATTGTCTTTTGGGTTTATGCATTTATTAGGATAATTATTTGATGGTTTGTTATTATTCTTATAGTTGTTCCCTTGAATTATGACTGTCATTCATGGTGTGAGACATAAATGATAAAGTATGATTCTAAAATTGCCATAACTGATGATCGTCAAGAATGGGATATTGATGACACGTGATAGGTTAAGATGTGGTATACATCACATTCTCAAAGAATGTAATAGGTCTCACGACTATGAGATATTAGATATCCGTGATGGATATATGGATACTTTGGAGAGTATTGGTATACCCTACTATTAAACCATTTGTTTCAGTGTCTATGGTTTATTAGTGTGTGGAGTATGTAATGATCCTTTGACCTGAGGTCAATACTCATTTTGTTTGTTAAGTGATGAACTTTGACCAAGTACAACGCTTGCCTCCCAAAGGAGGATAGGACACGTCTTGTGTTGGGTTCATTATGAGGCAACTTAAGCCAAGATTGAGATTCATTCCTCGATAGAAATTCGAGAAGAACACTCATATTTCTCTATATTATTTGACAATGAAGTTATTGGCCAATGCAAAAGATATATTCAATTAAAGTAATTGAATATGATCGAATATGTCATATAATAAAGATAAGAAAAGTGATTGAGCTATTTGGATAGACACATGGCAGATCTTAGGCTCAACCGGGTGGTTCGTGAATGAAGAGATATTACATAAACTTCATATAAAGGTTTATTTATTGAATTTACGTAAACATCCTTCATATATCGAGTTCGCTGCACAACGCAGTCTAAGAGTTTTGTGCTGACTTTAATAAGATTATCGTCGATAATGAGGGCCTAAAGGGTCACATTTTATGTGTATTACTATTCCGCTCAAGGGTACAAGGTTAGTGCTTCGAATTATATCTAATGCTAGTCCAAGTGGGAGATTGAAAGATATTGACTAGATTAGGATAATTGAGTTTTATTAATTAATAAGTTATACTAATTAATTAATTAAGCAGACATGAATATTAAGCCCATAAATCTAGGGTTATATGGTATTATATATACATATTCTGTATATTAGAGAATTAAGGTTTTTATCATATAAAAATATAGAGGCACTATAGAATCAATAAGTGATTTTCTAGCAATCGCTTATTGAACAATTGTACCGGGAAATTGTTCCTGCGGCGGACGACATACGCGTGGATACCTGCAGTGGTGAATTCAATAGCGCAATTCCTTTCGGTTATTATGCAACAAGTAAGTAATTCGAACGTCAGCGTAATTATTGCTCAACATCAATTCAGTTATAAATCTATATCGTAATTCTTGAATGTTTATTTCGCTGCGCAAATTAGATGGCATCGAGAATTTCTAATATTTCCTTACACTGGAAAATAGAGTTCAAGCTGCATAGATTTTGTGCAATAATTTGAAGGAGCTTGATCTTTTCTTTAGTATATCGGACTAGGGTAAGGCGGTGATGGTGAGGTCCTTTCTTGCAAGGGGTGTTGGTGGCGGTATTTGAAAGAGAAATGTAGCTTGAGTCCATATTTGATAGCTCAACGAATAGAATCACAATATTATCAATCTATTTAACCCGAGGTATGTTTAAACCAAAAAACCTAGAATCCACCATGACTACCTGAAACCGTCACGTCTTGTCTTACTATATATATAATAAGAGACATAGTTCTATGGGAGGAAACACGAAGTATTTCCCACCTATATCATCTGCTAAAAATAGTTATTTTAATAATTAGTAATATAATAATAATATATATTTTAGTAAAATCATGAGAAAAAAATAGTTTTCTTTTTACTTTTTTTTCTTGCAATTTGCTAAATGTAAAAAATTATCGGAGGACGTTGTTTTTAATTAATTTATTATAATATATATATATATATATATGTATATATATATATATAAGTCTTCCAAAAATTAAAACACAAACATTTTTTTAGAATTGTCATTTTTATGTATAGTATATCAAATAAATCTTCTTTATAATATAATTTGACATCGATATTGCATATTTTAAAATAAGTTACATTAGAAAAATATCATTGTTTGTCTACTATTTAGGTTAGATTTATGTATGTAGTATGAGTTGTATTACATGTATAGCCGGCAAAATCAGTCTGGCTCACTAGACATTTTAGGTGAGCTGGGTTCTAAAATTACTACCCAAAGGTCGTCGAGCCCACCAGGCCCGACCCATCAACCCGATGTAGCCCTTGATTTTCGCCCATCGTAGCCCATGGGCCGCAAGCCGACTCACCCTCTTTTTTTTTTCCCGACTCTGTTGTTCCCCACCGAGACCCTTAAGTAGTTAAGTAAGTCTTTAGCATTCATGATCACTCATCAGCTGGAAGCATCACTACATCAGCACGTAGGTACTTTATTAGTTTATTTCATTATTTTTTAGTTTAATTAAATAATAATTAGTAAATGCTGATTAATTATTTTAAAATTCTACTCTTAACTAAAGTTCTAAATTAAACTTCTCATTTTGTTAATTATTTGTTTGTTGGTTGTTTAAAGTTTAAATCTTTTATTTGCCGTTACACCATTAGTTTGGGAAAAAGAACACGTGATGGGTTGGGCTGGTCCGCGGGCCAACCCAGCCCGAGGTGGGTTGGGCTATATATTTACCAAATCCAGCCTGAGCATACACCTTAACTCGACGGACTTGGCTGGGCGGGCCGAATTTTCAGCTCTAACTATATTTATTGGTTTGAGTTGTTGATAAATTAAGTACACATTTTAAAAAATACACTTTTTATTAATATCTATTACATACTTTTCTTCAAAGAATATTTAACATAATTTTTGTTAAAACCTTAATATGCTATATAACAAATCCATATAAATTCATCTTTATTAATATAATATCTTAATTTTAAAAATACTAAAAACCAACAATTTTTCTGTTTCCAAAATTAGAGATAATATATACGTTTAAGAACAAAGAAAAAGATAAACAAAATGCGGTTCACTTAAGGGATGCGAAAATTTAGGTAGTTGGTTCATTTTCTTGAAGCGCTCCCTACCCCCTCTTTCTCAAAGTATTTCTCCAACATCGCGAATATTTTTTATTGTAAATTTATTTGTTAACTTACAATAGATAAAAATCAATCATCTTTTCTCAATACTTAATTTCATACTTATATTGAATATTTTGATATAATATTAAATTTAAAATTAGTAACGAGTTGTTGGTTTGTTATTTGGTCGAGTTAAATATAAATTGTAAATTGAACTATTTATATTAAATTTGGGTTGTCAACAAACATAAAATACATATTATTTAAATTGTGCATCGCACGATGGTAACATTAGAATGTGTAGACAATAATTTTTGGAGGTACTAGATAGATGTATAATAAGTACTCATTTACTTCGTATGATTAACCTGAATAAGGACAACTAATACAGGATAATCCAACATTTATTTGATTGGATTGAAAAAAAACTTAATCTCCGATACCCGGGATGACACGGTATACGAGGCAAAACAACCCCATTACATATCCCACCTCAAGAGGTGGGATTTGTTATCCCATGTGTGCTAATGACCAAATTAGGGTATAAGATATTTTGTAATTTGTACACATGCCTCCATATTCTCTGCGGCGGTGGTGTGGCGGCAGCCACCGTCTCCACTTCCAATTTCAACTCCTTTAATTTTAATTTCATTTATTCGACTGTATGTATGTACATATACTCACCACTTTCAGTTTCATCACCTTCAACAATTTCATCCACTTCAACAATTTCATCCCCTTTAACTGTATGTATATAATATATGTGTATGTCTATGCACACGCACCAAAATTTGTAATGGTTATTGTTACAAAGTTAGAGCAATCCAAAGTGAAAGCATAAATACTACATGGTTTTGCTGGTATTTGGAGAGAAGCCAATTGAGGGCATCCATTTATGTCTCTGTATTCATTATTTCTTTTTTCTTTTTAATTTTTCTTTCAGTATTTTAATTTTAGAAGAACCCCGCGTTCTAAGAATTGTATTATGAGTAGAGTCTACCGTGTGATTTTTTTTCTCTAACTTTTGTTTGTAGGACATAGTTAAGTAAATTAAAGTTATCTTATTCCCTCAACAAAGCAAGTAAATATAGGATATGGATAACTCTCTTTAACCATTCACAGTAAACATTAAATAAAATTAGACCAAATAAGATTTTTTTTTTTTTTGTTGGGAAGTTAATAACAGGTTAACAACCTGTTTTCTACTCCCTTACTTTTCAATTAACGTGAGTTGGACCAATTAGAAGATTTCCCAATTTGGCAAAGCAAAGCACAGTATAATCTAATTTCTTAATCTGAAAGAAACCCGCCAAGTGGAGCTACATCGATAGAATCTTCTATTCGGGGGATCTAAAGATTCCGCGTAAGATATGTTAGTTTGAGTGTATTTGTTTATGTTTATGATTTAGCTCTTTAAAATTAGGAGATCAAATCTTAATAAAGCATAATCACTAATTTTGTTAAATAAATTTGACTCAACATCTTCTAACCTTAAACAAAATGCCCTTGGTGTTTCGCTTAAAATAAGCTAATATATCTGAACTTTTTATAACCTGCTTTATGATTTTTTTAGTATAATTTTTGAATGGGAATGGTGAGAATTGCTTACTAATATAAAATTATAAAATGTTCTACTATCTGAATAACAATAAATTCTCAACTTAATTTTAATCAATAGTTTACCGATTTATAAATTTATAATTTAACTATATTTCAAATATATTATGATAAAAATATATTAACTTTTATATTTAAAGATATTATATATCTTAAATAAACAAATAAATACTCTCTCCGTCCCACTTAAATTACATATTTTTTTTTTTTAGGTCCATTTTACTTAACTTTGCCACAAGAAATTTTCTCTCACAATTTCCACTCTCAAAATCTCCATCTTTAAAAAAGTCAAAGATTTTCCAAAATTTATTTTTTCATAATATTTGTGTTCGATCAATCGAAAAAGTATATTATAACATAATTATTTGTAACAAGTAATATCTTTAGATGTAATCACGTCAAATTGCACCATCCACGTCAGAATTAATTAGTGTGGATGGGCCGGCCCCATGATGACAAAGATTTGTGTAATTCTATTGGCTGTGTGACGAAACAAAAACCTGAGCCTCAGGTGTCGCCGCCGCCTAAGAATTCAATTCAAAGTATCAACAGTTCCTCACAAATATCTCCGGCCACTGGCCCCACCTCTCTTCTTTTCCCTCCATTCACAATTCATATAAATTTATTTATTGTTTCTTTCCAGATTTTCTGTCCGTTGCTGTTCTGAAAGATTGTGCAGCCGAGGCCTGGAAGATGAGACGAAACCACAACCCTCCACCGCCTCATGCAAATTTCCTCTTCTTTTTTTTTTTTTTTGGTGGGGTTTCAATCGGCAATACGTATATATATCCAGCCCCCACCTACAACATCGCCGACCATCTTTTCACTTTCTGCAAAAATCCATTTCGAATTCCTCTGTTTCTGCAGAAAAACCCTAATTAAGTGTAATGGACACTGATGATAGTCAAACCCCTATACGACCGCCACCGCCGTCCAATACGGCGCCGTTTCCAACTCAGTCGCCTTTCCCTTTGTCAGTGGCGTCTCCATTTGCAGAACCGCCGCCCTTTTCAACTTTCATAAGCTTCGAGTCTTTTGAGTCGAAACCGGACCTAGGGAGTGAGCTGGGTGTGACAGCCGGCGGCGTCACGGCTGCTCCTCAGCCATTGGAGGCGTTGTACGAATCTCCAATTCCGCCATTTCTGAGCAAGACTTATGATTTGGTGGATGATCCTTCATTGGATGCGGTAATTTCGTGGAGTGCAAGGGGTGATAGCTTTGTGGTTTGGGACCATCTAGAATTTGCCAGAACGATACTGCCGAGGAATTTCAAGCACAATAATTTTTCGAGTTTCGTTCGGCAGCTTAATACATATGTGGGTATTAATACCTTTTTTTTTTCTTCTTTCTTTTGCTGTTTGTGTTCCTTTTTGCAATTTTCTTCTATGTAAACTTCTGATCTCTTGTGTAATTTTTCTCCGTAGATCCATTTTTTCATTTCTTACAGATTTTTTTTGTTCTTTTTGCAATTGTATATAGCGAGATTCTTGAAGAATTTTCTGTACTGGTGATGAATTTTACTGATTTTGTAGAAATCAGAGACGGTTTTGTACAAAATTAGGGGATGTAATAATTATTACTCAATTCTTGATGTTTATATCTTGAATATTTTTCAATGAAGGATGCTGTTTCTACTGCAATTTTCTCTTAATTTTGTGTTTAGCGGTTGCTGTTATTCATGAATCTTGGGATGCATCGGACTTGTTTAATATTCTTAGAATAATGCTGACAACTAAAGTCTACTTCATGTAATGATTTACGAACTACCCCCTCCTCCGAACAACCCTGGCACTGGAATGTCTGTCCCTTCACAGGTAGAGTATAAGACTGAGCATTAAATTTACCATTATGTTTGTGACTTCCTTTGTGTATTCATAGTTGATATACGAAGTTGTATTGATTTTGGTATTTGTATCGTGATGCATCTTAATTTTTTTGGGATATTAGGCCTGTGCTTCTGGCTTGTCTATATTAACTAAGCTCCTTTTTTTAGGATGCAGTAACAAAACTTGATTATGAAGTTATTCTTGTGATTATTCAGGATACTTTTTAGTGTATAATTAGTTGTTTACATATATTTACAGGGATTTCGGAAAGTTGATACAGATAAATGGGAGTTTGCAAATGAAGGATTTATCAAAGGGCAGAGGCATTTATTGAAAACCATCCAGAGGCGCAAAGCAATTCATTCTCAGCAGATTGGGAGCTCATCTGGACCGTCCATTGAGGTAGGCAAGGCTGCAGCAGTGGAAGGTGAAATCGACCGGTTGAGGAGAGAGAGGAGTTTGATGATGCAGGAGGTGATAGAATTGCAGCAGCAGCAGCGTGGTACCATTCAGCATATGGAAATGGTCAATGAGAAGCTCCAAACAGCAGAGAGACGACAGAAACAGATGGTTTCTTTCTTAGGAAAAATCTTTCAGAACCCGTCAGTCTTGGCTCGCCTACAGCAAACAAGGGAACAGAAGAGCATCGCCTCCCCAAGATCGACGAGAAAATTCGTGAAACATGAAGCACACGAACCTGGTGGTGCATCCGGTTTGTCCCCCAAAGGGCAGATTGTGAAGTACCAATACAGTCTCAGTGAAAAACCATCTGCTGCTGAACAATTCCCTGGTCTCCCGCCTGTTCTTGGTACAGAAAACATGCCTTTTCAGGTTGACGATGTTTTGCAAAGTGAATTTGCAATGATTAATGAATTCCTCGGTGCCCCAGAGCAACACAATCCGGCTCCAACCCAAGGTACTGGCAACCCGGTTCTTAAAGGAAAGGGTGTTGTGGGCCCTATGCCCCAATCCGAACCCGAGTATTCCATCTTGTTTCCTGAGGACTTGGCGAAGGAGAAGAGCGAGCCTGGATTCTCAATACCGGGAAGTGAAAGTATGGGCCTTGAAGGGAGTCTTTGGAATGCGGGCTTTGAAGCCGGTGCTGGTATGTCCAGTTCCACCGAGTTATGGGGTAACGTTAGCAATTACGATGTGGCAGAATTAGGTGGTTTGTCGGATATTTGGGACATAGGTTCACTGCAGCAGCTATCTGGAAGTTCAGGAATTGAGAATTGGCCAATCGAAGACTCCCCTTTTAACGAGTTTGAGAAGCAAGAAGGTCAAACAAGAGATAATAGTTCTAAAGAATAGGATCACGAGGGCTTTCCTTCGAGAACCCTTGGATTCTACGTCCTAGTATAGTTGGATTGATTGCATATATATAGTAAATCTGAACTACTATAATATAATTATATGCTACATATTATATTCATTTGATCATTGAATATATTGGTGTTCCCTATTCCTTATTTGGTTTTCTTGATTGTTATTAAGCTTTTTTACGTAACAATTATTTGCTTAATTGCAAAACTAATGTGTTTGTTTTAAGTTGTGGGACTGCAGGTTTGCCCATTTTGACAGGGAATTAGTCGGAGGACATGAGAAGGCAGGAGTGTTTAGCATCACAGGTGAGGAAACTTTGAAGCATGACCTTTTATTTCCATTCGACTATCTGAGATCATATTTCCTTTGGCATGTATTAATGTCATTGAGTATGCCAAGATTATGTACGAATGTAATATATCCTTGTTCTTGATTAAAGCATATATATAGTGCACGTAGCTGTACGTTGAGAGCCTGTGGACATAGTGGATTGAGAGAGCGGTAATCCTGACCGGAATTTTGATCCTTTGGTTTATCAGGGTGCTTGAAATCTATAGAGGCGAGCGAACAAGTTTGTTCCAGAATTTTGGCATAATATCAGTAAGGACGGTTCTATTATCAGTTAGGAAACAGAAAGATCTTTAGTCACTGTTAGATTTCATTCTACATATGTTGAATAAGTTTTGCTTTTGTTTCCAAATTTGCTCAACATGAAATTTGTTTTTTTCTTTTTGGTTTGTGGAAGAATGTGATATTGATAATTGAGATTCTTATTGGATTAGTGAGTAGAACTGTAAAAGGTATTTCCTACCCAGTTTTTTCAGGTTGTGATAATATTCAGCTGTTTGATTATGCGATGCATGTACCCGGTTTTGGATTTAGTTTATCTACTAGAATTTCCCCATTGAAATATATTTATTTTATTCTAAAAATTATTTCATTTATTTTATTTACAACTCAAAATTTTTTGAAAATAGAAATTGTTTATTCCACAATGCATTTCAATTATAAACTACTAATGAACAAACAAACATTGCTTATTTCAATTTTAATATTTAATATTAGTATTAAATTAAATATTACGAAACGATCATTGATTTATTTATTGTAGGTAAAAAATAAGCCAACAATAAAAAAATTATTCACGTCTTTAGGATGTTGGAGATATACTTAAAAAACATTAAGAGAGACAGAAAGAAAAACTTTTAAAAATAATAAAAATTTCTAAGTTTTTTCATCCCTTACATACTGAATGTTGCATCTATTTTTTTTCTTTTTTGTTCTTCTTAAAAAAATATTATCTCTAATTTGAAAATTAAAAAATAGTGCAGTTTTACTATTTCTAAAATATTACTTAAAATTATATGAATTTATTTATATAATAAATTTAAGGTTTTCAAAAATAAATTAAATTGAGTATTTTCTTAAATAAATATTAATAAACATTAATATAATATATATATATATATATGTATGTATATGTATATATATTTGAAAAATGTTTAATTAGTTTTTATCTTGTAACAAATCCGATATATAGATAATCAAACTCATATTACATACACAAATCTAATATAAACATGCGACAAACAATTGTAATTTTTTTAATGTAACTTATATTAAAATATGCGATATAGATGTCAAATTAAAAACCATAAACAAATATTACTTTGATCATGTGAGCTAAGGTAGATAAGTGGCTAAGCAACTCAGCTATATCAGTCTTGGAAAACACTTTAAATAAGTTGGAATAGCAGAGAAAAACAGAAGCACAACTTAAACAAAAGAAAACTGAAGCACAAAGACAACAGTTCATTTTCGGTTATTGGCAGATAAAATCGTTGTCTTTTGCCTCTAAAACCATTGCCTCAAGCTGGCCACTTGTTGATCAAATCTGTTCTAACTACTAGAGCTCATACAGATATGATGGCTCTCGTATATCTTACTTAAGCCCTTTATTTATCATTGTAACATGCTGAAACACACAATTGAGATCACATAGAGATCAAATTAGAGAGAGGAAAGATCATAGAAAGGAGCAGGTTCACATTCTTCTTGTTTTGGATCTTGCTATTCCATGTCTTGTTTGGTTGGGTGATTAGTGAATTGGTAGATGAACCTCTGCCTCTTGATGTAGGTTTCTAAATCGAACCACGTAAAATCAAGTCTCTATTTTCATTTCTGTTCTTGTTGTTTACACATATACACTAAGTGTTTGTTGTTTTGTCTCGGAGAATTTCTTGAGGTGTTCTGAGTGGTTTTGGGTGGATTTGCCAACATATCAATTATACATAAAATTGAAAATGTAACAGAAAATTGATTTTGTGTATTAATTTTTGGAGTTCATACACACACGTGTGTGTAATAAATCAATCATAAGCTGCCTATTAAAATCAGATAAAACCGTTGTCTTTTGCCTCTGAAACCGTTGCCTCTAATTTTTTACATGATTTCATTATATACATATATCTTATTTTATTAATAATTAGTTAAACTTCCATTTTTAGCAGGTAAAATAGACGGAAAAATACCTATAATTTTCTTTTATAGACGATTCTCCTTTAATATATAGTAAGATTTGGTTCTTGAACCTACAGTTGTTTGATAATTGATGTGTATATATGCCTAATTTTGGATTTAGCTGATCTATTGGGCTACTTTTGGTCCATATGCCAACTTTTAGTTTAATTAGGATAAGCATAATTAAGATGTATTAAGTATTAGTCTCGTTGGTTAATTCTATTCTACCCTGTGAGTAATACCTGCATATACTATACATCACAAATTCAATGGTGTATGTTGTTTGCTGGTATTACTCGGGGGGTGGGACAGAAAAAATCAATGTTTAGCAAAGTCTCATATACACCAGGTGTACGAATCTTAGATTGGTACGAATCTTGGATGCGGTACATAAATAGCAGCAATGTGACAACATGCAATGTCAACTCAAAATTTCAAAACTAAGGGTTCGTTTGTTTAAAATTGAGGAGTGCTGGATCAAATTTGACTGAGAGAGTTAATGAGTATGTTTTATTGGAATTCGATCCTCAAAATTTACTGAGCCTAGTGTTAAGCAAACGGACAGACATATGCAACACTGTAACTTACGAGAAATTCTATTCTATTGAGAATTCAACTTAATTTGTCATGAGTTATGTATGTATGTAAAAGGCACTTGGGTGGCTATATGGATATGAAATTTACCCCTATTTCGTTCCAAAATACTACTTGTATGGTTTAAATGGTTGAATTACGACTCAAAATAGTCTCTAAAATCATTTGGCTTTGGGATTACTTGGAGACTAAGTTTTGGATAAAGATTATTCCATTCGTTTTAAAATAAGTGTCACGTTAGATAAAATGAAGTTTTTAAAAATAAGTGTCACTTTAGCAAAAAAACTACAATTCGTCCAATTCTTACCTAAACAACCTACTTAAATTAGTAGATTATTTCCTTATTATACAAAACATACCCAATTAAATAGACTATGAATGGATATATTTGGCAATTTTTACCAATCCCTAATTTTTCCCAAAAAAATTATATCGACATTTATTTTGAAACGGAGGGAGTTTTTCTTAATCTAATTAGGAGTTTTCAAAATTTAGTTGTTTCCCAGTCTAATTAGGATGACTTAGTTGTTTCCTAATCTAATTAGGATTACTTGCATCTTGAGTTTAGGGATTATAAATAGATGCATTGACTAGAATAACTTTTGTACGCAATACATATATGTATATCATCAATAAATCTCTCTCCATGGGCATAGACAATTTGTGGAACCACGTAAATTCCGTGTTCTTGTTTTCTTGTTTTACCGTTTATATATTTCCACCGTGTTTCTATATTTCTCCGGTGCTTGTTTCAATAATTGGCATCTAGAATAAGGTTAGATGGTTGTGCTTGGCGTGAAGTTTGAGATGATAAAGTTCATTGCAACTAGAAATTTGGATTATGGCAAAGACGTATCAAGGGTCTGTTGGTCCAACAAGGGATGATTAAAGTTCTATCCGGGATAAATCCCGACAAAATGGAGGAGCAAGATTGGCGCGAGTTAGAGGCCAAGCGGTGGCGACTATTCGTTTGTGTTTGGCGGATCATGTGATGTATCATGCCATGGGATGAGTTAGCTGTTGCAGTTTGGCTAAAATTGAAAGTCGTTATATGTCGAAGTCGCTGCCGAACAAGCTATATCTTAAGCAAATGATGTATGAGCTTAAGATGGTTGATGGCTCGGGTTTGAGTCAACACAGAAACATGCTTAATCAGATTAAGCTATCTGACTAGAGTGGATTTTAAGTTTGAGGATGAAGACAACGCAATGATGTTATTAAATTCTCTACCAAATTCTGCTACTTACGAAAATTTAATTACAACTCTAACATGTGGGAAAGAGTCCTTGAAGTTGGAGGATGTCACAGGAGCCCTACTTGCGTTTCATCAACGCAAGAAAGTCAGCGATGACGGAGAATGATAAATTGTGAAGGGTAACCAAGATCTTGAGAGGAGTCAGAAAAGGAAAGGGAAGATAAGAAGTCTCGCTCAAAGTTCTAAAATTATAATGATAATTGTTACTAGTGTGGAGTTTAAGGACATATGAAGAAAGATTGTCCGCAACGTACTAAGGAGGACAATGAAAACAAAGGTCTTAGGAAAATGAGAACAAATATTCAAACTCTGTTAATCTAGTGGGGCACGATTCAAACGGTACAGACGGGGACTTGCTTTATCGTGGAACAAGATTCAGATGGTACAGACACAAACTTGCTTTATCGTTTATATATTTTCGCTGCATATGTATATTTTTATGGTGCTTGTTTCACATAATAATTTTTTATTTTTTTATCGATTAGGTGGAGGAACAAAGTTTTGAAAACATAAATTTTCATTTTTATAACTCCGTTAAATCTATTAATTTGTCTTGCCTAATCACACGTAACTTATTTTCTAATTGTAGTGTTTTTTTTTTAATAACTAATAAGAGAGACAAGAGACGTTAACTTGAAAAAATGACTTACATTCTGATATTGTGATTTGTTTCACACTTATTGCACCCTTTTCAGGGACCAAAATAATAGGCATCTTTATCCGAAGCGTTGGACCATAATTACGTCAATAGTTGTGGATCTATTCCAAACCAATTAATTTCTCAACACAGCTACCACATCTTTAAATTCTCCGTTTTACCCTTTATACATCAAACTCATACAGGCCCCAACTCCATGTGCCGCCTTCTTTTTCTCATTTGCACCGCATCATCATATTTAATGCGAACCATTCAAAACCAGTTGAAAACTCTATGTGCTATTTTTTTGTGTATTTTTCAAACTTTCCATATCATCATGAAGTGAGACGAAAAAGAGAAACAAATCACGAAGCACCAAAATTCAATTTTAAAAAAAGGTGATAACGTAACATGAGCCCGCTTACTCATACCAATTCCATATTCTAATTCGAGCTTCTAAATTTAGGTCAATAATCTATCACTGAGCTCAAATTCTCAACTTCAATTCCATAAATCCAGAGAGGGAGAGTAGAAGAACCAGAATTGGCCGTATACGATAGGTATATATTTGTATTAACAGTTCATTGGTACAAAGCACATGAATACAATATCAACTAAAAATATGAACACTTCCCTTTCTGGCACCAACTCACCATTTAAGTGTAACACTTTCTTAAAACATGCCTGGTAAAAGGAAGTAAATGCTTAGCGTACATAAGAATGATAGTTGCTGCTTGAATTTTGAAGAAAAAATCGCGGTCTTAATAGTTCATGTGAACTTTATATGTACACCGGCACACCTGCAGAAGAGGAATTTGAACATTAGACACTACGATTTTCTCAAGTATTATTCCTCCATTGTTTTTTTATTATACCGCTTCTCTTGATCAGTTCTTATTGATGGAAGACATCTATAACTATTCAAATATTAGCACAAAAATGGTGTTAAGACACTGCTCAATATTTCCATTTCTTTTGGGACAAGAAATATGCCGAGCTATATTCTTCTCCAGTCTTGTTAGAGCAAAAATTGGCAAAACAAGGCCTGGAGAATAATAAATTCAAGAGTTCAAAGATAGACAAACCTTGAATCTGAGTCCCAAAATTGATCGGAAGAACCAGGATACGAGCTTTTCTGATGCTTAAAGTCTTCACGTCAGACAATGTATTTCAGCACGACTAGGTTCAGGTCTTGAAGGTGTTTTAATTAGTGGGGCCAAAGATTCCATGATACTGGAAAAAGAGGGCCGTTTCCAGGGCTCACTGCAGTTGCATTTATAAGGTGAGCAAAGAGTAGGACATTTCACTCCAAGACTAGCCTACTTTTGGAAATACGGGTTTTGTTGATCCTACACCGGGTGCAATGCACCTGATGTGGTCTTTACCACACATTCAACACACTCCCCCCAATGTGAATGTGTGAAGAATATGACCAAGTATATTACTCCTAGTGTAAGTAAGAATACACCGGAAATATGGCTACAATATGTATTTTATAAATGAAATCGATAAGTAAATGTCTCTAGCCAAAATGCATATAAGTTTTAGGTCAAATAAGGTGACATGAGATCATCCCAGATTTTCAATATATGAACAAAAGAAAAACATCTATCTTAGCAATGCAAAAATTTATACTTCCAAAACATCGCAAGCTAGATAGTTCACTCACGTGGCCCAGCAGGACATAATTATGTCTGCAACTTGAGGATTCATATCTCGTGGAATTTCAAGCCTTTTTCCCTTGAAACCTACTGCTGCTACAACCTGGAGAAGTTATAGAAATTAATCTCACTTTACATGGGCTCAAACAAGATTAAAACAACAGGACAGTTGCGGCAATCATAAAATAAAGATTACAGAGATTTCTAGTGGAGTACCTCAATAATACAATTGGCAAACATCAGCCTATTTTATTATACGCTGTATATATATGGGATTATTTGTAGAGACTGGGTGTTTAGCAGTAATGGTTGTGTAAGGAGGTTCTTTGCAATGAGTAGCAATTATATAGAAAGAAAATGACAGACCAATCCCCCGGCCACCTTGCAGTCCACTTGGGATCGCAAAAAATAATATCCCATTCTCACCCCTTGGTGGCATCATTTGTTTGTAGAATTTAAAATAAAATAAAAAATGAAGTTCTTTTCAAGTAGACTGAACAAGACCTCTAACACCCCCCTCTGGGCTATAATGTTGAAGAATAAAGCATGTGGCACTTGACTAGTGCCTTTGACTGAAGGGGATATAAGTGAAATTATGTAAATAGTATTGTGTTTCTAAGTATTTGGACCTATCCACAGGGAGATGAAGTTTAAGCTGTATTTACTCTGAAACATTAAAGCCAATATACCAACCTGTGCTGGATTTAAGTTACCCCAAGGTTGCTGCAAGGTTGCAAGCTCCCACAGAATCACGCCAAAACTGTACACATCTGATTTTTCATTTGATGGTTCATCACGGAGGACTTCAGGTGCCATCCACTCAGGCTAACCATATAAGAAAAGAATTGTCTTGTTATCAAGCGATAAACCCCAAATTAGCAAAAGCTTCAGGCATAAAATGAATAAAAGCAGTTCTAACTTACAGTTCCAGCAGCAGACTTGGAAGAAAGAAATGTGTTTGCTTTTAAACGAGAAAGACCAAAATCACAGACCTGATGCATAGAGTACAGAGGTAACAAAAATTGATGATTAGTATGTAAATAGATAAAAGGAATCAATCAGCACGCAAAATGCACATTTATGCATCCTAATGATTTTTTATTTTTTAGTTTTACCTTGACTGTGTACTTCTTGTCAACTAAAAGATTAGGCGATTTCAAGTCTCTATGAACAATTGGAGGATCGTGTTTGTGAAGATAGTTCATCCCCTTTGCCTGCACAAAAATTTACCACTCATTGTGAATGCTGGGGGTGGGGGAGATGGGGACCAAGCCCAAATAGTATTGCAGTATTGCAGGTGAAAGACAAATGAAAAAAACTTCATTTTTCACAAAAAAGAATTCAATGCATACCACATCAAGAGCCATGCTCAATCGACGTCTCTCATCCAAAACTTCTCTTGCACCTTGTTTATGCAATAGTCTAAACAGACTACCTCTGAAGAGTAAATGATTGCAAATCCTTGCATGAGCTATGATAAACACAAAGATAACATACAGATCTCAACTTTAAAACAACTTACCTTGACAAGTATTCTGTTACAATGGACAAGTTTGGAGGCTCCATTACAGCACCCATAAGAAGAACAATATTTGGATGGCGCAATCGTTTCATAATTGCCACCTGACTTGGCGAAAAAGTGAAGTCAAGGTACGAAATGAAGTAGGAAAATTACAGTAGATTAGAGAGAATCAGTATATACCTCTCTCAAGAATTCCTTGAATCGTTCTACATGGAAATCTTGTTCCATGAGGACCTTCACAGCTACATCCTGGAAGGTCCAGAGCAAGATTTAATATTGCTGCCATAAAACTCAAGAAATAAAGGAATATAAATATATATTACACAAGTTACATGTGATGAAAATAGTGAATCTAGGTTTGATCTTCAGATTATACAACTGAATGGGCAATTACTTCTATAACAAGAAAACAATTGTGTCAAGCTCTTTAATGGTTAGAAGGATAAATATCTTACCGAATCCCTCCATTCAGCACGATGAACTGTACCAAAAGAACCTGCACACACAAAGGAGCTTAGGCAAGCAATTTAGAAGAAAATGATTTTGCTACCTTCTCAAAGCAACCAGATGAATACCTGCCCCAATTCTTTCCTTTATAACTAGATCACTCCAGAGAATCTTCAGATCTTTAACGTCGAAGGCCAGTTCTGCATTCGTTTTAGATTGAAATGGTACAACTCCTTCATCTATCCTCCCATCATTAATTACAGTTCCTCTTCGATCCGGTAGGGCAACAAGTGGCCGAACAACTTTATGCCCAATGGGAGGAAGAAGCCTTAAAGGTATTGATCCTTTGACTACATCTGTCAAGTTTATAACATTAAATTGTTGGGAAAAATAAAGGGTCACTACTGTGAAAATTCACCCAAGATTTGCAGGTAAAAGTGCATACGAGAAACTTCCTCCTGCTTGCTTGAGCTTGAAGGAGAGCTAGTCCTATCCTCGTTATTCCGCTCTAGTTTATGATATCTGGAATCATCAGTATGCACATCAACAGTTCCAGCTGTAACAAAAAATATCTCTTTTTGAGCTCACAAGTTCAAGCCAACCACACTGAAAGATTGGTCATGAAATTTAATCATCACATGTAGGCAATTGCATGTTGGATATTGAATGTTCACAAGGAGTACCAACATAAATTAGAGAAATGGAAGAAGGCTTGTTTAGACAGAGTAAAACCGCCCGATATTAGTTCATGAAAAGTTAACCATCTGATCCTATTTCAGCAGTTCTTTCAGGATTCACCAATGTGAGAATATTGCAGTAATTCAAGAACCTAATTATTTTTATCTCAAGATAATGGCTACTGTCTGTCAACAACATTATTGTTGCCAAAGATTTTATTCATCAACCCAAGGGATCACGTTAAGTTTCGAGCACGAAAACATCCTGGCATAATATAGCATAAGCGGATGGTGCTGAAGTAAGGCAAATCCATTTCAGAAACTTGAAAGAAGTAGGTGATTGTGATAACCCAAGGGTAGGCTAGAGAGATATGCTCTACAGAAGATGGAAAACAGAAGCAGTAAATGCACGTGAAAAATCAATTGTACAGATAACCACCTGCTAAAGATTCATCAAATATGAGATTAAGAGATTGGAAGTCCAAGAAATACTGTTTGGCCAGCAATCTGAAGTCAATCGTAGGTTCCACCTGCTTGAAACGTGGAAACCGTAACGGAGAAGAAATTGAGATTGTAGATGGACCATTTGATAAAGAATCAGGCTCGCTTAAGAATCCTGGTTTCTCAATCAGATCAATAAGATACTCCCTGTAAAACCATACCAACATAGTAAAAATTGAAGCATTAACACATCTCAAATGAATCATATTAAATTTATGGACATACTACACTTTTTTTTTTAGTTTTAGCTATTTAAAAATCAAACAAAGACCCCACAAATAAAGTCGCTCAAGTCAACCTTGAAATTTGAAATGAAAAGAATAAGGAGCAAGACTCGTGTAAACAGCATCACCCATCACCATACCACAGATTGGACAAATAGCGCATAAACCTATATCTAGAAAAGAAGAGATAAATAGCAGAAATCTTCAAAAGAAGAGTATTTTGCATTAACACAATGCTTACAATCTTTAGCTTGTTTGCTCCATTTATATCTCTAGCGAACTTCGATTCTATATGTAAAAGAGATATGGTAATTGAATTCCACATATCTTATTTCCGTTGTCCATGGAATGTGAACCCTGCCATTTCCGAACAAGGGAAATGGCAATTGTTCTATGTTCAAGCTCCAGAGCTGACTTCAATACAATGGTATTAACCAATAATATATACCTTTCTAGCTCAAACCGAACAAGACACGAGGAAGCATCTTCTCGAGTACAATATTTGCATCCTTTTGCAATTCGGCACGGTAAGCCAATAATGTCAGCTAAAACCTGCCAAAATGATATCAAATGAAGTGGTTTAGGAAAACGACATGCATCAAGTATCATTAAGCAATAGACAATTTAGTCCTGTGGCTTATCATGTAAAATGAGGTAAACATATGGAGAACAAAATGACGAAAAAAACGAAACGTGAGTCCAAAAGACTATCATAACAGAAAACAATTGTTAAAATCCGAGAAAAATTATAACAATGGAATTACTTGGAAACTTAATTGTTTCTTTCCTCTTTCCACGAGTCCCCAAAACTTTGGAAACGCCAAATGAAATGTGTTCGCTTACACCTTTCTGTGTATCATTTTTATTCTGAAAACATTCAGAAACAGCAGTGCAACATTAAAGTACAGAGCTGGTGATTGGTCTGCAATTCCTTTCTCACTTCCTGTGCTTGCACTCCCTCCCACCATGTCATTCCTGTGCTACCCTCTCCTCTAAGAGCCCCCTCATTCACTCTTCTATGGCATCATGAAACCACCACAATTCATATTAAGCAATTACTAAATTAGTTAAATCCAGTCTTTTGGTCCCAAAGACTCTTCCTTCACAAGGTCACAGAAGTTTATTTGTTCTAATTTCACTGAGGAGAAAGGGTTGGGCTCCTAAGGCGAGCAGGCAGTACGACTGATTCTGTGGCGATTGTGATTCACGTTGGTCTTCATCTATTTTAAGGGCACGAGCTTTTGATCCTCAATATTCACATCATCTTTTATCATCTTCAGATCTTACTATATGTAGTGTTACAGAAGTTCAAGAACAGCAGGGAGAAAGAACAAAAAAAGCAATTAAATGCAGCTTGCTTGAGAGGGAGCCAAGATTATCACTACATGTATATAATGTAGATTGTAGAAGTAGGTGAAATGCAGATCTATGCAAGAGAATATATATATACACACACACACACACATATTGAGTATAAAAGGAATGGTTACAAAAACAGATCATACTTTGAACAGCAAAGAGCGGTGCTTGCACAGTCCAATGGACAGACTGCCAATAGGCAGCACAATAGACCCCAAGCAATCTTTTAATTTATCACTGCAATCTCTCCAGATGGTAGGTAAGTCATCCTCCCCATTAGAAGCAGCACCCCTTAGAAAGGCAAGGAAACATAATTACAAGAAGAATGAGTGGAGCACTTCAATAGGAACTTGAACTTCAAATGCTCACCCCATATGATCGCATACTAGATTTGCGAGATGGTCAACGACTTCCTTCATGGTAATACTACTAGATGACACCGTATGAATCTGATTTTGCAGCTCTCTCAATCTCGGATCACCTCGTCGATCCACTGAAATCACATCAACCGAAGACATAGTGGCAGGGTCAACAGCCTTTAGTGATTCAAGGGACGGAATTCGGCCACTTTCCTGAAGATCAGAGCACACTGCCCAGATATACGGATCCATCCCATGAATAGAGTAAAACCCATCAGGAATTTTGTCGAAGTATGATAAACAGCCATTTACCTGACAAAACACAAATATTTCAATCTGATGAAACTATAAAAACAGTGAGGATTTACTGAACTCAAAATATATTACGTTAAAAGAAACTCCTAAAGGTCATATCCCTTGTGACAAATGTATCACTTAACTGTTTGTCCAATTCTATACCGGTTTCTCATGTAAGGAACTTAACTATGATGAGGACTACATTCAGCATACAGCTCTTCACATTTTTCTGCTATAGGAAGAAGACGTGAACCACACAAAAGAACAAGAAACTGGAGTAAATCAAGACTTAACCTAATACAGGTATCAGTTCATTCAAATTCGCATATCAAGCGTCATATTTTACCTGCTAATTTACAATAAGCGAATAACCTAGGTCCATATCTTATTAAATCACCACTAAGTTAAGAAATCTTCGACAGTATTGTCAGGGTTTGGTTAGTTTAATTTGGAGTCTTTGAGGGAAATGTACAGAGAATGCCCTATATGTTAGGTTTTATTATCGACAGAGATAATTTTTACCTTAGATATCAGATATAACAGTTTAGTTAGTGATGTCACATCATCATGATATTGCTCATTGTTTTTTTCATATTAATTGAATGACTGGATGATATGCATTACATAATGTATATACCAGTAACTTGGTCAGACAGGACACTGATAGCCCAAACTCTTAAAAATCAAAACCACAAAGCCTTATTTCGTGATTCCAAAAACATTGACCAATATACATTATTAAAATAGCACCACAAAATTTAGAAAGGAACTTGATAATATTATAGGACAGTTGATCTTCAGACACATATGGTTAACAACTTAATATTTCCAAAACGTAGCATTAATTCTTTACTCATTATGCAAGTCACAACAAACACACACAATTATCTGCATCATAAATCCCATTTCTTCAGAAAAGATCCTTGCGCATAATGAACCTCCATCAGAGGATAATCTAGATGAATGGAAGAAGTGTTCACAAATTAGTTAATATGAAAATTTTACTCATCGGTAGTGCAACAAATATTCTATGCCTTTTTCCAAAAGTTTCTTTCTGAAATAGAAAGAATCATTTTGCGTTAACGGTTGAAGTTCATCTGCAAACCATTCTTGTCAGCTAATTGTCTAAATTGTCAAATCCATGAAAATTTGCATGAATTTAACTAATTCCTCGTATACAAAAATTGCATGATGCTCATGGCAGTAACGGCGGGGATCAAAGTGTACACTGTTGTTTGGACATAAATAAATTCATATACTCACTTGCTCTCAAACATGACTAGACTTTAGGGCAAGGCGATGGTTCAACATCCATTTCCGCCAACAGTTTTATCGGGCAAAATTCTTCTTCAGACGCAGTACTTATCCCTGAGATCACTATTGCACTCTACATTCATATCCCTCAAGCTGAAGTGGACTCAAAGTAATCTATAATTATTTTGAGACTATATGTAGTTCTTGGTATTTGATTTAAATAATTTCCACAAACAAGATCCCAGTTTAAGTTCTACTATCTTAAAGGACTTCTAGCAGTAATTCAACTAATATTATTTCATTGTTGACACGCAATCAGTTCAGCCGTCAAGGCAAACAGTTCAGCGCCCATACTCGACTACCACATTCATTTCATCAAACAGCAACCAATTTAAACCCGCGGAAAATGGAGCAAGGATATAAAAAAATCATCACTGAAGCCTACGAGTAGGGATTAAAAGAAGCATCATTAAATCCCGTAAGTGTTGTTTACATTACCCAGAATCGATGAGAAATGGCCTCTGCAGACGAAGAAGCGTGGGTGACAGAGTCATCCTGCACCGGATCCAACAAATTAGGATCATCAGCACATGTAGCTTCGGAGGAGAGACGAAGAGCCAAAGCCAGCTGCAACTGGTAACTCTCCTCCGTCTGCTGCGCCCAGCTCTTAGAAGAAAATGAGCTTCCGCCGCCTCTACACGCTGCCTCCGCCGCCACCGCCTCCGCCCTCAATTCGCTGGCGCCATCACTTAAATGACTAAAATACCCCTCATGGTTCGACAGGGAAGGTACATAATAGTCCCCCGAGATCGAGCTCTCGCCGAAGCTGCTCCCACTCGACTGCCTCTGCAATCCGACTGAGCCGGGGATCGCCGCCATTCCGATCCGCGGTTGTGCCTGAATCATTCTCGGATCGATCACGTCCCAATCCAAGGACGCCGCCGCCGCCGCTCTCTCCGAATTAAACTTGTTCTTCTCTCCGGAGTGAGATTCGTAGTAATAAGGCTGCTGAGCTGCAGCTCCGCCGCCTGCGGCGGAATATTTCGGCGGTGGCTGGTGGTACAATGGCTCCTCCGGATTTTGACTCAACAAAGTATAATTCGATCGTCTACCAGGCATTTCCATTGAAATTCTACGAATAAATACATGAAATTACAATTCATATACTCCGAAGCACCAACATCGATTGAATTTTTTCAGAAATTTTCTACTTCCTTTCCTTTTCGCACAAGATTTCGCCTATGCAAAAGTTTCTCTCTCCTCCTCGCGATTGTCGGGAAGTGAATTTTTCTGTTAAATGGCGTAATCTTAGGCTGCGTTTGTTTAGGGTTGGGGCCAATCCACGGTGGATTATACCCAACCCAATACGCATTTGTTTATATAATATATTATCCTCGATCCTCTTATACATATTATCATTAAATTCAATTTTCAATATAATTTTAATTAATAAACAATTATTTATTAATTATTTTTAACACATCATCAATTAAACTCGATTTTCAATACAATTTTAATTAATAGTCAATCATTCATCATCTCTTTACACATATCAAATCACTGTTACCACATTTTATAATATAAATCAACTCCAATTCAATTTATAATCAATATAATTTAACACTCATTTATTTATCTTAATCTACTAAATTCATTTTATTCCCCACAGCTTACAATACTTCAGTCATCCATAGTCGTAAACAAACGCAGCCTTAATACTCTTGTACAGTCAAAATTTTGAGCTAGCAGTCGTCACTGTATTCTCTTATTTATACAGATTTGTTTATTTTCATTCTCTGTATTTACACCAATTCGTTTCATTTTCAGATCATAGCGAAAAGATTTTATTGTTTTAGGATAATGTTTAGAATATTATTTTATGTTTAGCACTTTACGGAAATAAGATAAAGTTTGTGTTTGCTAAGGCCATGTTTGATTGAGGTTGGAGTGGTTGGGATACTGCTGGCGGGATAGTGACTGGAGTTGACAGTTGAGAGAGTAAGAAAAATAATATTTGTTTGGATGATTGGGGTAGTAATTATAGTGTAAGATATAATTTTTAATTGTAAAAATATGATGTGATGTGTGTAATATACACTGTTAATAATGATTAATTTAATATAAATTGATATTAGAATTTGTGGTGGTTTATGGTGGTTGGGCCAAGCTGTATAAACAAACATAGGGAGAGGTTGAACCAAACCATTAGGGGTTGGGCCAACCCCAACCAAACATTGTCTTAAGGTTGGAGAAGACTTAAATACTGTAGACTAAGAATAATAAAGTGAAAATAGAAGGTTAGCTTAAATAAATGAGTATTTGGTTTTGTTGGTTAGATAGTGGATTAGTGTTTGTTTTCAGTGTAAAAGGTGAGAAAAAAAAAAAGCGATATGAGATGTGCAAATATTATTGCAAGTAACCTCAAAGGAAACACGGCCCGACTGGCATAATCCTCAATAGATTGGACTAATTGCTAAGTAAACACTCATATATAAGGCCCAATCCTTAATAGATTGGGGTAGGGGTGGGGAAAAATACCGAAATACCATACATACCGAATCGAAAAATTACCGAAAATACCGAAATTTTTGATACCGTACCGAAAATTTTCGGTACAGTAACGGTATGATAATCTAAAAATTTCAGCATATACCGAAAAAGTTCGGCATTTTCATTATATATCGGTACACCGAATTTTTTTTCGGTATTTTGGTAGTTCGGTATACCAAATTCGTACGGTATGGATCGGTATATACCGATACAAAATTCGATATACCGAATTTTCGGTACGGTAACAGTATGAATTTTTGGCGTACCGAAAATTTCGACACGGTAACGGTATGGACAATTTGGTACGGTATACCGTACCGAACCACCCTTAGATTGAAGTAAGTGCTAAGTAAACACTCATATATAACAAATGCACAGATACGGTACAATCCGGATTAATTTAATATTACTTAGTTCTGGACAAATGTATTAATACCAACACCCAAGACATCTTGAAGTGCAATGGAGTAGGGTATCACAATTTATTAATACATAAAATTACTTAGTTCTGGTAAAAAATATTAATACATTTAACTAAAATATCTTGAACGTATTATTCATAGAGTAAAACTATTAAGGGGATACTTGATTTGGGATATAGTGACATGTATCACGTTCGATGGAGAACATCCACGGATGGAACATCCAAAAAGGTATTTTAGTTTAAGGATATAGTAGGGTAGGATGTGCATTGAAAATTATAAAAGATGTATTGAAAATTGTAAAATGTGTGTTGGAAATTGTAAAAGGAGATGTAGGTAATAGAGTGTGGATGTGGAGGGATGGTGCATCCGGTATAAAGTGAAATACGTTGCGGACGGGCCATCCCCAATCCGAATGACACCATACCAATCCAAATATCCCCTAAGTAATACATTTAAGTATAAATATTATAACATTTTCAGCAACATACATTCATTCATAACATATAGTAGTATCTTTAGGCATAAAAACTAGGGAAAATTGGTAAAAATATCCCGTAAGTTTGCCCTAATTAAGAAAATATCCTTTAAGTTTGACACTTATTAAAAATGCCTCATAACTTATAAAAACTTGATAAAAATGTCCCGCCACCGGCTATAGCCAGTTACTCATCCGGTGACAGCTGAGGTGGACATAATTTAGTGATGTGGCATCTCAATTGCCACGTATTTTAAATTGTCTGGCTGATTTGGCTTAATAAACTAATTTTAATATTCTTTTAAATAAAATTTTAAAAACTCCAGCAAAAAAAAAAAAAAAAAGAAAAGAAAAACACCAATTGAATTTCATCATCTTCTTCGCGTTACCCACCCCCAAACCCACATCCAAACCCCTGACCCCGCCACAACTTCAATATGCTTTCCTGAATGTCGCAGCCATTGGCGATCTCTATTACGTGAGATCTGAGCGCATTGGCGCTGTCGCTAGTGGTTATGATTGGCGGCTTCGATTTGTTCTTGGAGCCGGCTGGGCGGCCTCTAGGGCGGCGCGTGGCTTCGTTCTGATCGGAACCGTGCTCCTTGCCGTCGGAAGTGGGGGTGGTCGCGGTGGCGGTGAGGCCGTAATTATTGTCGCCCCTATCGCGCTTTAGGCTACGGTTATTATTATTGGTGCTGTTGCCGCTTTGCTTGTCGTCGGCGTTCTGGTGGTGGTGGAATTGGTGGTGTTGGTGGAGGTGAAGATCCCTGCCGTGAAACGGCCGTGGTAAAGGGCAGCCGTGAGCTAGTTTGGGATCTGCCATTTTTGTGTTTGGAGGTCACAAAGCGCCCTTCCCCATCCTAACTGATTCTTCTTCACCACCCTTGCCTGACCGTCGCCGGCTCGTTGCGGACCTGATTCTTCTTCACAACCCTCAAAAACTGCAGATGAGAGAAAAAAACAGAAAAAAAAAAAAAAAGAAACCGCAGATGGTGGCGTGAAGGGGAAAGGCCAAAGGAGGAAGAAGATGAAGTCTTCTTTGACTTTTTTTTTTCTTTTTTCTTTTTCTTTTATGTATTTCTAATAAATTTATTTTCAAAAGCATTTATTAAGTTAAATCAATAACAAATTAAAATGTTTAAGCCATGTCTGTAAAAAAAATGACACATCATCCTCTGACCGGTTGGGTTACGTGTGATTGCCGGTCAGAGGGCATTTTTATCAATATTTTGTAACATAATGGGTATTTTTAATAAGTGCCAAACTTAAAGGATATTTTCTTAATTAAGGCAAACTTACGAGATATTTTTACCAATTTTCCCTAAAAACTAATACCCTTTTACATATGATTTAAATTGTACAAATTTAATATCCGTATAACCGGCTACATAATACCTACTCCATAAACATATATAGATGAAGTGACTTTTAACTTTCTGTATCAATATTCAAGACTTTGACAAGCGCGTTGAATCCTAAATTATGACGTAATCATTTTTTTTGAAAGAAATATTTGTTTAAGTATGAAAAACGATACAAATACATTGAATTTTATGGGATCGTTTGGTTTTTTAATACAGGATTCATAAGACCATACTCACAATGTAACTATTCATAATTGGGAACATGTGAATAAGTTGTATATTGGAAAAGGAATTAAATTGTCAAATATACGGCTATTAGTTGCGGTTCAGATTTTTCATCACAACCCAATTTTTAATATAATTTCTTCATTATATTTGCAAGATCAGTACAAATTTTTAATACATGAACGCACACAATACATTAGACTCTGTTTAGCGACAACAACTTTCACTATATTGCATGCGGCGATCGAACAACGTTGAATTCGTCATTGTGTTCGTATGACAGTCACCATATTGAAATTGCTGATTCAAAAAATACATTAGAGGCGTGCAATTTTTTACAAAAGACCCAAAATCAAACTTATTTCCTTCACTTCCTCCTCTTCTTCTTCATCATCCTCTAACATTGTTCTTTCTTTTTATCCTTCTCTATCCAGTCATGTTGTTCCTTTCTTTTTCCTTGTTATTTTTGTTTTGTTTTGATTTTAATTGTTTCATTTATATTACTTTATATTTTTTAAATACTTTAATGTAATGAAAAAACCGTATAATTAGTACTAAGCATGGATGTATTAAGAAGTTTGAACTCACTTTTTTAAATATATAGGACTACATTGAGAATTGAATTGTGTTAAGCAAATTTTATGTGAAATAGTCGTCACCATATATTTGGTGTATATGATACTGTTATTTATGCTTTCGAAAATTCTCATATTGCCCTTATATTTTACAATCTCTTCTTTCAAATAACTTTTATATCTTTATTGTTAATATTGAATTTATCTAAAAGTAAGAATTGATTAATGCGAACAAATTTACTTAGGTTGCAAAAAGTAAAAAACATAGTTGCATTTAGTTAAGACGACAAAGTGTTTTTTAGATTGGAAGATATAAAAAAATATATAGTTGAGGTTGGTTCACATAAATACACACACATATATTTGAATTGCACAAAATGTCATAATTTAGTTTGCAGAGTGTAAACTTGCTTAATAAATTAATTTTAATAAAAATTACATTATATAAAAACATGAGGAAGTAATAGAAAATAATCACAATGATAAGAGCATCACTAATGCACATCCAATAAGTAAATTATAATATCACTAACACTAATTGTATTTTCATTTGCACCCGCGAATAGGGACACATGTTTTAAAATGTATTGAGATTTGAGATAAACAATATGTACTTAATTATATTTTGGAATATGTAATACGTAGGTTAATGTACACAGACACGCGTGCGCATACCCACACACACACATATACATATGCAAATATTTAAATTTTTAGGGTTTTTACTTCGAATGTATATAATATAACGAACACAGATTACGACCATCAACCATCGAAATTATATTTCCTTACACAGTTAGACCATACATATTGTTCGTTGTAATGTTTTTATTATACAATGAGTTCATGATTTTTATTCTACTTTAAACTCTATGACGACAATTGAATTAAACTTCACTATTATAATTACTCCTACAATTTTCTGATTTTTTTATATTATAAAAGGATCAACTCTATGATTCTAACAGACAGAATGAATACACATATACATAAAGTAAACACTTTTTCACTGTGAATAAAAATAAAATTAAACAGACACATTATTGGTGCCGAATTAGTTTAAACAAATAAAAATATTAGTCCTGATAAGCACCCCCCCTCCAACCCCCCCTGGCCCCTCCTCTCCCCCACCACCAATGAGCACAAGTAAATATGTCAACTATCTAATGTACGAACAACTCATAAGATGAAGTTATTACGTTATTCAAAGTTCAGGGATAAAATTTTTAAACATCAGTGATGATCACGTTAATTTGTGCCTACAGTGGGAAAGGAACTTTTTTTAAAAAAAATTACTCCTCTGTTCCATATTAATTGATTTTTAGGATGTTCTTTCATTTTACAATTAATTGGTGTTTTACATGTTTTTCATTAATTCTACCAATTTTCTCCCTTGACTCAATTCCAAAATATCTCCGATTCTACTTATTAATTTATCAGAGATATTTAGATTTGGTCAAATCTTTAGCTGATGATATATCTGTCAAAATATTCAATCCTTAATTCTCTTCTTTCACCTTAAAACGTCAATTAATGTGGAATGGAGGGAATATTACACAATGAAGGACTCCCAACTAACATGAGCGCAAACTTCTTGGTTGATTTTATGTTTTTAAGGTAACATCAAGTTGAGATTTTGTCAAAATTGAGATTTTGTCAAAATTGGAGATATGAAGGATGACTAGAATTACAATTAAAAGTGACAGTTTCCTATCAGTGATTTTTTTTCTTAATCATGAATATTAAAATATTAGTCCTAATTGTCATTCTATTGACTTTAATTTTCATTACCATTTTTACCAATCTTTTTATTTCGCGATAATTTCACAAAAAATTCAAATTTAAGGCTTAGATAATTTTTAAAGTCTTGGCTAAAATTACACTTCAACTAAAGTTTTGAATTTTCTCCTTCTAATCATTTGGCCTATTCAATAATCATATACTATGCTTTAATAAATCCCAAGTAGAAATAAAAGAAAACACAAAATTAATTTGAATAATAAAAAAAAAGAAATAGTGGAAATAACCTCTACTTTCTTATTGATTAATCTTTCAACTGCCATTGGAAAGTTACATAATGAGTATATTAAATTTATGAACTAATTATGATGCACTTGAAAATATGTAGACGGCCTGAATTCACTGGAAGACTGGGTCACTAATCTATAGGAGTATATAATAATAGCAATCTTTAATTAAGTTTTATCTTTTTGTTATTTTACTGCAATTTGATTAATAAAAGTGATTGTTATGTACCGTCATCGGCATAAAGGTCAAGTGTACGTTAGTGCATGCTTTAATATTGAATGAGATTACCAAGTGCCAATAAATAATATTAGAATATTTATATGTATGTTTGTAGTGGCTAGTGGTATGGACAGCTCCCAATCACACCAACTAGGAATAATCAAAGTATCCAACAAATTCGACAAGGTACCTTCATTTCATAAATATCTACGCTACTTTTAATTTAATTTTGAATAATATGAAACATTTAATTTTTACTTGAAGAGAATGATAATTGAAGAAGATAATATCCAAAAATCTGGAATTGGTACCAAAGCAAAATATAAATTGGTGTTTTGCATATATTAGAAAACTATAGTATTTGAGATTTCTGCATCTAAAAGTTTCGTACCTTTGACTATACCCTGTTTAGACGTTAAATGATTCTTGGCTATCTATATTTTTCTCCCGATTCCCTGCCTAATCCTCCCCTAGATTCGATTACGTCCGTCTAGACCTCAATTAGGTGTTAGACTCTAGTTTGCCAGACTGCCTATGTTTTTCCCCTAACTCCTCATCTAACTTCGCTTAGACCCAATTGCGTCCACCTGGATCTTAATTAGACGCTAGATCCTAGTATGTCGTCCAACTAACATCTAGACAAAATATAGTTGAAGATAAACGGGAACTTTTAGAACAAAGGTTAGAGATATACATAAATGACTATTGCTAAAAATAAAGATGGTAGTGAAATGCAATACTTCGTTTTCAAACATAGCTCACTCTAAATTTCACATATACTAAGAATTTTGTTTAATACACTTTGAAGTTTTGTTATGCCCTTATTAAAAAATGTTAAGAAAGATAAGTAATCTTTCTAATTAAACGCTTATATTAGGAATAACTACATCCTTTATATAGAAAGTGACTATTCATTGAGACATAATAAAAGATAAAGAATCGTTAAAACAAAAAACGTAAAGAAGACTATGTTTTCGAGTAGAGGTTGCAATCTAGGCAACTCGACCAGACCCAAGCAAATACCATATATCGTATTGGTTCAAAATTGTATTAGACTAAAAATCAGTGAGTCTAGTCCAATCCAACTTATCTTCTAGAATATACTATTTTTTTTGGATAAATCATGGGCCAATCGGATGGAGTTTTTTGGTCCAGTATTACTTTAGGTTAAAAATTTTATAGTCCAACCATCAAAGATATAAGACAATATAAACATATCATTAAACTGGATCAATTTTGTCAGGTGTATAAGCGATGAAAGGAGTAGATTTTTTTTTGAGAGTAAGGGAGTAGAATTTTGATATATGGAAAGTAGGTGATGATCTCAAAAAAAGGAGTGAAATGAAAGTTAAAGAAAACTTATCGCACCCACCGGCCACCGCAATTGCGAAGCAGCTCCTGAGAAAACAATAGTACAAATTCAACATGAGTAGTTATAAGTATAACCAATAGCCGCCACTTTTTCCTTCTGACTAATTACATCGCATATAGTCAAACAACGCAAATCTTATACCAATAAATGCTCAATAATTGCGCTTCCATTTCTATCAAAAACAATATCAATCACAGAATTCCAGTTAAAACCATTTAATTCATGCGTGAGTATGTACCACTGTTTAATTTTTTGGTAAAAAGTGATGAAAATAATTTTTTATTATGAATTTTAGTATAATTTTAATTATCTTGTAAAATTATTATATACTTTTTAAAAAAAAAAAATAACAAACAATGTAATTTTACCAATTTATCATCCTAATAATTATTTTATTACATCTTTTATAATTATAAATATATATATTTTAGGGTGATTCTATAATACACCTAGTGTATTAATACACCTACACTTTTGACCTATTATAAAAGGTAAGTAACAGGTAATTTTTTGCTTCTTTACTTATTACTATTAACCAATTTAAATTACCTACTTTTTCTATTTAATTAAATAGTGTTGAATTAATCTTAAAATCAATGAACAAGTGGACATATTTTTTTGTTGGAAATTGATTTGGAATTTTGGATTTTGACTCAAAATTGACCAATTTAATTAATTCAATCCATTTGTTAAAAATGGAAACAAGTTGTAAATTCATAATCTACACTTCGAGTAGATGAATTTAATGTATTAATATGCTCAAAACCAATTTCGGGTGAATGAGATATTAATTGTCAAAGGTTGCAACTTAAACTTGGAAGTTGAAGAGTTTATGGAGGAAACTTATGGGAACTTGTCCCACATAGAAAAATTGGAGTAAGTGGATACTCCTTATTTAGTATAGCACTTGATAAGTAGTTATCAAGTGTGCTCCCCTATGGTGGACCTTATGGTGGATCCTAGTGGGATTTTAGCCTTTGGCTAAAATGGACCCGAGGATAGTGCTTCGCACCATCTGAGCCCGGGCCCGCACGTCGCACATGTCGCATTGAGTCGCTTTAGAGGCGCACTTTGCACGTACGCGTCGTCGCGAGGAGATGGAGGAGCCTTAAAGTTTTGGCTAGGTGATCTAGACGGATGGTTCGCGGGTTCGTGGCGGTTCGAGTCAGACGGTGCAGTGACGTGGCCCGGGTCGAACCGGACTGTTGGGCGGCTCGAACCGGACCGGACTGGCAATGGGTCGAACCGGGTCGGCGGCTCGGACCGAACCTGGCGGTGGGCCGAACCGGGTCGGACTGACCCGTCAGCAGGCCGGGTGGGTCGAACCAGTGTGACCCGTCGCCCGCTAGGGCGCAGGTCAGCCTGCGGGTGCGACCGTCCAGCGAACTGGTGGGTCCAGTCCAAAGGGTGCAACCAAGGGGTGAAGAGGTGCCTTTCCAAAAAGGCACCACAACTCTTCAACATATATAAATAGGCCCCTCCACATTTCATTTCTTACATTCGAATTCACATGTTCTTTGAAAATCAAAAGCTTTCTATATTCTGCATTAGTAGAGTCCGAAAGTTCCAAATATCCGAGTACGTTCGCCGATAACTTCCGACTCGTAGTGCAGTGGTCTGATGTTTTAAAGTCGTTGTATCTTGGAGGCGTTTTGCTATTTAACGTATTGCACCTGAGTACGTGGCAATTTCGTCTTACGGATATAGAGTCAAACTCTAGCCTCGACTTTGTTTGAATTTTTACATCTTCGTCTATACAATCATATACCGAAATATAACAGCGTAAGACGAAATTTTTGTATATTCGGAGATGTCTTCTACTGTTTTTACTCCTTCAATCCCCGCTGCTCACGCCGAAAAACCGGCTAAATTTGCCGGAAATGATTTTAAGAGATGGCAGCAGAAAATGCTGTTCTACTTGACAACTCTCAGTCTTGCCCGGTTCTTGAGGGAAGATCCTCCTACTGTTGAAACAGGGGATAAAGAGGGAATGACTGCTTTGGACGCCTGGAACCACAGTGACTTCCTGTGTCGAAATTACATTCTGAATGGATTAGACGACTCACTTTACAATGTCTACTCCATTTTTAAAACCGCAAAAGAATTGTGGTTATCTTTGGAGAAAAAGTACAAAATGGAGGATGCCGGAATGAAGAAATTCATTGTCGGACGGTTCCTCGACTTCAAAATGGTGGACTCGAAGACGGTCATGGACCAAGTTCGAGAGTTGCAGTTGATCCTCCATGAGATTCATGCTGAAGGTATGCAACTATCTGAATCCTTTCAAGTAGCCGCATTCATAGAGAAGCTACCGCCTCAATGGAAGGATTTCAAAAATTATCTCAAGCACAAACGCAAGGAAATGGGGCTTGAGGACTTGATCGTGAGACTACGGATCGAGGAAGACAACCGGAAATCTGAAGTCAAAAGCGACAAGAACCGTGGTGAGGCACGTGTGAATTTGGCTGAGTCCGGAAGTGGCAAGAAGAGAAAACGCGGTGCTGGCTCTAATAAGTAACAGAAGACCTCGAACAAAAGATTCAAAGGTAACTGTTATAACTGTGATAAGCCCGGACACAAGTCGAGTGAATGTCGACAACCAAAGAAAGCAAATCAAGGCCAACCTTGCCGAGCACAAATCCTTGCTAGAAGAACTGTCTGAATTGGATCTGTCCGCCGTCGTGTTCGAGGCCAACTTGGTAGATAATCCAAGGGAGTGGTGGATCGACACAGGGGCTACCCGTCATATCTGTTCAGACAAGGAACTGTTCTCCGCTTACCAAGAGATCAATGGCAAAAAGCTCTTCATGGGAAACTCTGCAACGTCTCCAGTGGTAGGATTGGGAAAAGTCGTGTTGAAGATGACGTCGGGAAAAGAACTAACTCTCGTGGGTGTGCTGCATGTCCCAGACATTTGCAAGAATTTAGTCTCCGGTTCTTTATTGAGTAAGGCCGGATTTAGGTTGGTTTTTGAAGCAAATAATTTTGTACTGACCAAATGTGGTCAATTTATTGGGAAAGGCTATCTGGAAAAGAGCCTTTTCAAAATGAATGTAATGACTGTAAAGCGCGACATTAAGCGCAATATTAATATAAGTGAAGTTAATTATTTGCTTGAGTGTTCTAATTTATGGCATGGTAGATTAGGACATGTAAATCAAAATACACTTCGACGTTTAGTGAATTTAGATTTACTTCCTAGAATGAAATTTGATTCACAAAAGTGTGAGATTTGTGTGGAGGCAAAATTGGCCAAAACAACATTCCATTCAGTTAATAGAAGTACTTCACCTCTAGAACTTGTTCATACTGATGTGTGTGATTTAAAGTTTGTGCAAACTAGAGGTGGTAAGAATTACTTCATTACTTTTATTGATGATTGCACAAGATACTGTTATGTATATCTTTTGAAAAGTAAAGATGAAGCCATTGAGGCATTCAAAAATTATAAGAATGAGGTTGAAAATCAATTTAGTAAAAGAATCAAAGTGATTCTTAGTGATAGAGGTGGAGAATATGTAGCTCCATTTGAAGAATTTTGCCAACAAAACGATATTATTCATCAAACTACAGCTCCATATTCACCTCAATCAAATGGCATTGCAGAACGCAAGAACCGTACTCTAAAAGAGATGATGAACGCTATGTTGATAAGTTCGGGCTTACCCCAGAACATGTGGGGGGAAGCAATCTTGTCTGCCAACTACATTCTTAACAAATTGCCACATAAGAAAAGGGACAAAACTCCGTACGAGTTGTGGAAAGGAAGAAAACCTTCCTACCATTACCTTAAAGTGTGGGAGTGCCTAGCTAAGGTTGAAGTACCTAAGCCGAAACAAGTGAGAATAGGACCCAAAACTGTTGATTGCATTTTCATTGGATATGCGCATAACAGTAGTGCATATCGATTTCTGGTGCATAAATCAGACATTCCTGACATAAACGTGGGAATGACTATTGAGTCAAGGTAGCCAAAGGGTTCAAACAAAGAGAAGGATACGACTTCTTTGATACGTATTCCCCAGTTACGAGGATCACTTCCATTAGAGTTCTCATTGCTATTGCAACTTTGCATAACCTTGAGATACATCAAATGGATGTGAAGACGGCCTTCTTAAATGGGGAATTGGAGGAGGAGATATATATGGAACAACCTGAAGGGTTTGTAGTTCCTGGCCAAGAAAAGAAGGTGTGTAAACTTGTTAGATCTTTGTACGGACTCAAACAAGCACCTCTTAAATGGCATGAAAAATTTGATAATGTGATGTTCTCTAATGGTTTCAAAATCAATGAGTGCGATAAGTGTGTCTATATAAAGGGCACTCCAGAAGATTATGTAATGGTGTGTCTATACGTCGATGACATGCTTATTACGGGAAGTAATCATGACTCGATTGTGAATACTAAAAACATGTTAAAACGAAATTTTGACATGAAAGACATGGGTCTGGCTGACGTCATTCTAGGGATGAAAATCCCTAGAACTTCTGATGGAATTCTTCTATCACAAACTCATTACGTTGAGAATGTGTTGAGGAAATTTGATGCTTATGACGTACCCCCGGCTAACACTCCTGTAGATGTTAATCTACACTTAGCCAAAAATAGAGGTGACCCAATGCTGCAACTGAAATATGCAAGAATTATCGGAAGCCTGATGTACTTGACAAATGGTACGCGTCCGGATATAGCATATTCAGTTAGCAAACTTAGTAGATTTACAAGTAATTCTAACAAGGATCACTGGAAAGCTCTGATGAGAGTTTTAAGGTATTTAAAACATACCATGAATCATGAAATTTTGTATACAAGATATCCAGCCGTATTGGAAGGATACACAGATACAAACTGGATATCTGATACAAAAGATTCAAAATCCACCAGTGGTTATGTATTCACTATAGGTGGAGGAGCTGTGGCTTGGAAATCCTCTAAACAAATTTGCATAGCTCGTTCCACAATGGAATCGGAGTTCATCGCTTTAGACAAGGCTGGTGAAGAGGCAGAATGGCTTCGGAACTTCTTAGAGGATATTCCTGGTTGGTGCAAACCAGTGCCTCCCGTGATGATACACTGTGATAGCATGTCTGTTATAGGGAGGGCACAAAGCCACATGTATAATGGTAAGTCTCGACACATCCGGAGGAGACACAATACCGTTAGACATTTGATCTCAAGTGGGGTAATCTCCATTAACTACGTAAAGTCAAAAGACAACATTGCGGATCCGCTGTCTAAAGGCATTGGTCGAGATCATATGTATAGCGCGTTAAGGGGAATGGGGCTAAAACCCACACACTAAAGAGTGTTCATAGTGGTAACTCGTCCATGATGACTGGAGGATCCCAAGAACTTGGTTCAACGAGACAACTAAGCTTTGAAGCACTCAGTTTTGCACTTGAAAACAAATTTCAAGCTCATTCTCGATTCCGCTCAAGTGCCAATTGTACCTATTTGGTACAAAACCTGATGACGTGTGGTGAGGGTAAGCTTAACAGCTTTTAATGATTCCTATACCTTCGTGGTAAGGTATTTCAGGGTACCTTTAATAGGAGATCACCTATATAAGTGTGAAGTGGGGCCGCTTCAAACTGACAAATGTAATATTTTCAGTACACACTTATGAATCCGAGATAAGGTCCATGGCCAAAATGGACAACAACGTGAGAACCAAAAGGATATTAGAGTCGTTACTTTGTAGTTGTCATTGTACTTGATTTACACAAAAGCTGACCAGTTCAAGACATCATGTTCACTGAGCAGCGAGTAAATCCGATGACATCTCACTAGGGAAGGTTCAAAGCCTGAAGCTACCTATCCTGATGAAGGGACGGTTCGTTGGGACTTTCTTAGGTGTGCATTGCATTAATATCATTCATGTGGGGGATTGTTGGAAATTGATTTGGAATTTTGGGTTTTGACTCAAAATTGACCAATTTAATTAATTCAATCCATTTGTTAAAAATGGAAACAAGTTGCAAATTCATAATCTACACTTCGAGTAGATGAATTTAATGTATTAATATGCTCAAAACCAATTTCGGGTGAATGAGATATTAATTGTCAAAGGTTGCAACTTAAACTTGGAAGTTGAAGAGTTTATGGAGGAAACTTATGGGAACTTGTCCCACATAGAAAAATTGGAGTAAGTGGATACTCCTTATTTAGTAGAGCACTTGATAAGTAGTTATCAAGTGTGCTCCCCTATGGTGGACCTTATGGTGGATCCTAGTGGGATTTTAGCCTTTGGCTAAAATGGACCCGAGGATAGTGCTTCGCACCATCTGAGCCCGGGCCCGCACGTCGCACATGTCGCATTGAGTCGCTTTAGAGGCGCACGTACGCGTCGTCGCGAGGAGCTGGAGGAGCCTTAAAGTTTTGGCTAGGTGGTCCAGACGGATGGTTCGCGGGTTCGTGGCGGTTCGAGTCAGACGGTGCAGTGACGTGGACCGGGTCGAACCGGACTGTTGGGCGGCTCGAACCGGACCGGACTGGCAATGGGTCGAACCGGGTCGGCGGCTCGGACCGAACCGGGCGGTGGGCCGAACCGGGTCGGACTGACCCGTCAGCAGGCCGGGTGGGTCGAACCAGTGTGACCCGTCGCCCGCTAGGTCGCGGGTCAGCCTGCGGGTGCGACCGTCCAGCGAACTGGTGGGTCCAGTCCAAAGGGTGCAACCAAGGGGTGAAGAGGTGCCTTTCCAAAAAGGCACCACAACTCTTCAACATATATAAATAGGCCCCTCCACATTTCATTTCTTACATTCAAATTCACAAGTTCTTTGAAAATCAAAAGCTTTCTATATTCTGCATTAGTAGAGTCCGAAAGTTCCAAATATCCGAGTACGTTCGCCGATAACTTCCGACTCGTAGTGCAGTGGTCTGATGTTTTAAAGTCGTTGTATCTTGGAGGCGTTTTGCTATTTAACGTATTGCACCTGAGTACGTGTCAATTTCGTCTTACGGATATAGAGTCAAACTCTAGCCTCGACTTTGTCTGAATTTTTACATCTTCGTCTATACAATCATATACCGAAATATAATATTTTTTAAAGAACAAAGAACTTCGATTAATTAGTTAATCTTAATTAACTATCTTTTAATATTTTCAACATAAATCATAAATCATAATATTAAAAACATTAATAGATGAAATCTGGTAAACAATTTTGTCACATTTCATTTAGTTTTAATATTTTCAATTAGATTCAAGATAAACAAGAAATTTGTAACATTATATAATTACAATCTAAATTATTTATGTTCATATGATAATTTAACTGAGTTTTGTTAAAATATGAGACGAAATAATTTGTGTTCACGTTCATTTCTCCCCTTCGTATTTTTCAAGGCTGGCTATACTTTTTTTCCTTTATAATTTGTATTTTTGTTTTTGGTGGCTAATAAAACCTAGGAAGTAAATCAAATCAAATAATTATGATTCGATTCGTGATTTGGTTTGTGATTCGGGTTCGTTTAGGATGATTCGAATTTAAATCCGAATACCAATATTTTTTTAGATTTCCTTAATGTTCAAATTGATTAAAATATACATGTATTTGATTCGATATATATATATATATATAATTATTTTGAATATATAATATATTAATACATAATTAAAATAATTATATATTCTAAACTAAATATATTGAGAGTGCTTAAAGTAATTATTTAAAGTAAATTTATATTTGAATTTTCCAATTCTGTATCACGAATTCGAATCGAATCAAATCTAATCTATATAGTAGAATAATTTCAAAAGAACAACATTTTTTTTTGAAAAATTTAAATTTACGAATCTCGAGTCAAATATATCCAAAATTTTGTATCAAACTGAATTCGAATCGCATTTGAAATTTGATCAACAATCGAATTCAAATTACATAGAATCTAGATAAATTTACTTCCAAATCGAATTCGAAACGAATAATTTCTAAGGAACAACATTTTTTTTTTATATGAAAATTGAATTATAAATTTTGAATCGAATCAAATATATCCAAAAATTTATTTCGAATCGAATTTAATATTCGATCAACAATAGAATTCGAATATTTGCCAACATTCACTAGCCGGCCTGTCACTATTTATTGCTTATTCAAGTTTTCAGTGTTCAATTTGTAAAAATTCACTAAACTCAAGCACAAACCACATAAGCGAAATTGATCTTAAACTATATATATTATTTATTGCAAATTTATTTAAAAAAAGGTAACTTAATCTACTGTATCTTGTAACAATGAGGAAAGAATGTAATAAATCGTTTCACTTTTTCAAATAGAAAAGTAGCATATTATATGTGGAGGACACATGATTTTTGTAACCTGTTTAATGGGTTCCAGGTTTCCTACAAATTATTGTGATCTAATGGCCACTGTTGAAAGAAGTCTAATCCAATGGTCATAAGTTTAGGTGTATCAATATCCCAGGTGTATAGTAGAAGTACTCTATATTTTATTATTATCACCCTATCTTACCCCACATACTCTCCCATCCTAATCAATCACACATGCTCCAGCCTCGGTCTCACCCCACCCCCGCACCCATCACCCCGTCTCCAAGCCAAAAAAAAAAAAACATGTTTCATCCCCTGTCCTTGCCCTAGCCCCACCCCTGCCCCCCACCACCCCACCCCACCCTCCCCTCAGCCCACTCCCCTCATCCCCAAGTTAAGAAAAGAAAATCTTTTTCTTACTGCTTCATTCTCTGACCCAGCCTCATCCCACCCAGCCCCACCCCCAGGCCAGAAAAGAAGATATTTTTTTTTCCTACTTCCATCTTCTGCATCAGCACCCCTTCCCCCCCCCCCCCCATCCATCCCCACCCCTAAGTCGATATATTTTTTTTTTTACTAATTTCATCCCCTGCCCCTGCCCCAACCTCAGCCCCACTTCGTCCCCCACTCCCTCCCCCCAAGCAAAGAAAAAAAAAATTATCTTTTTACTTCTTCCATCCCCTGCCCCAACCCCACCTCCCCTCCCAAATTACGCTTTCATCCCATGACCCCTAATCCGTGACACATGTGGCAGACATGTGGCAATTGTGACACGACAGTAAGAAATGGTAAAATTACACAAATTCGTGTCAAATGACGATTCGTGGCAAGAGTATCGTGGCATAAACGTGCAACACGCGATTTGTGGCAAGTCCGTATCGTATCAAATGAAGATTCATGGTAATTGTGTGTCATGACAAATACGTATCTTGTCAAATGTATGTGGTAAGTGCATGTCATGGTAAATTGCCACGACAATAAGAAGGAATAATACAAAGTCGTGATAATTGCGTATTTTGGCAAATGTATTAGAATTCGTGGTAAGTGGATGTCGTGGGTGGCAGATCGTGACACATATGGTACATCCGTGGCACATGTGGTAAATTCGTGGCAATAGAGACACGACCGTAAGAAAGGGTAAAATTATATGAATTTGATGATTCGTGACAAGTGTATATCGTGTCGAATGACGATTCGTGGCAAGTGTGTCGTGGTACAATTTGCAAATGTATTAGAATTCGTGGTAAGTGGGTGTCGTGACACATGTGGCAGATCCGTGGCAATAGTGACACGACCGTAAAAAAGGGTAAAATTATACAAATCCGTGGCAAATATGTATCGTGTCAAATGACGATTCATGACAAGTATGTCGTGCCACAATTCACAACAAGTGTGTATTGCAACACGATTCGTGAAAAGTGTATATCGTATCAAATGAGGTTTTATTGTTATTGTGTGTCGTAACACGATTTTTGTGGCAAGTGTTTGTCGTAAAGTGGGGGTTTAAAAAAAAAAAGAAAACCTCAAAAGGACAAAAAAAAAAAAAAAAAAAAATTGCTTAGGGGTGGGGGGTGTGGTGGGGGCAAGTTTGGGAGCTGGGAAACAATGGGGAATGGGGGTTGTGGTTGTAATTTGGGGGTGAGGGGATTGAATAAGGGAGATGAATTGGATAAGTGATTGGATTGGATAAGAGGTTTACTTTGTTGGTTATCCAAGAAGGATAAGGAAAGACTAAAATTATGTTATTTTTACAAGGTGGTTAACATTATACTAAAAGTTGTATAAAAGATTATTTTAGATTTTCTCTCCTAGTTTTTTTAAAGGCATGTTAAGGTTGCCACTCAGGGTGGGTTGAGTCGTGAACCCCTACATGTATGTCAATCTAAGCAAAAAGTTAAGTACATCATGACGGATGCCGGCCATAAACTAACAAGTTACCATAAAATCGAAAGAAGCTAGAAACAAAAATAAGTACAAGGAAAGTGATTGATAAGTAGAAAAACGTGCATTGATAAGAATGTATTTTTATAGCATTTTATTTATTATGCACGGTTATTTTTCGACTTATCTGCACATTAAATTCAAATACTCCAAGTTGTGTTTTTATATTAAAAATTATAGTGGATTTGGAGTAATTTTGGAGTTTATGGAATGAGTTTGGGCCGAGCGATGAACAAGTAAAGATATTGGACTCGAGAAGAGAAAATAAGCCAGCACATTGGATTCATGGGTTGATACTGGCTGATCCAATGTCGACCCAAAAGTCTAAGTAGAGTGTGATTCAACAGAAATCAGCCCAAGCTAACTTGTTGAGTGGGTCGTTGATTGATTAAAGGGCAACAAGCCTTGTAATTAAGAAAAGACCCAAAGAATGGGCTTTGATTTTAATTTTCACCAACATGGCCCAATTAATTGGGCTCTGGCTAGGATTTCCCTTATCGCTGTCTAGATGGAATTATAAATATAGCATTCAGAAGGGAATTTGAGGGGGGATTAACGTGGAGCAGAGGGTTAGTTGGACAACTTCAAGGCGTGGGAAGCAGGAGATAAGTCAACCACAATTTCGTTTGTTTGATCTCGTCTATTTTACCTTATGATTTTAGTTTTCTGTTATCAGATTTTAGACAATAGTTTGACTATGCGTAGCTAAACTATTTTTTACTAGTTCGAAGAAATGTTGAACCCCTTCTCGTATTTTTATGAACTATGATATCCGATAGCTTATTTGTGTTACTTGATCATATGAACTATGATATCTTGATTTCGTGATTTGATTGGACCCATCGAATTAGGTTATTAATTTGTTTATGCTATATTATAAAATTGTAATATGTAATTGTTACAATTTTATAATCATAGGTAGCAATAGCGATTAATTCGTTAGGGGTAATACAAATCTTGGTCATCCGAATCGAGCGTATGTATTTGGAGTCTAGTATGACCTAATTATTAATGCGTTTTATGAATTAAACCTAGAGAGCTTGTTCTGGGCAGTTCAATGAAATAGGGTTAGCTAAAGAGCTTGTTTTAGTTAACTAATATTAAGGAATAATTCGAGCCAACAGAGCTTGTTGTCGGTCTAGGGTTAGAGAATTGTGGGATAGATAATCAGGTGTAATTAGTTAATTAATTCATGTACGAGTAGAGGGATACTGAATTTAGAACTAATATTCTTTTGATATTGATTTAAGTCTAGTTATTTGTTTGATTGAGTATTTGAAGTCTTCAGTTATTTGATTAGTTTAATTAGTAGATTGATTCAAGTCAAAACCCCCATTTATTTACTTTTATTGTTTAGTTATTAATATTAAGAAGTATAATTAACTCAGCCGCTGCTTGTGGTAGGTGTCCAATTAGAATAGGTGGTAGGTGTCCAATTAGAATAGCCTAACTTATGAAGAGCAGCATAAGGCATGACAAGATCAGCCATAGAAAGTTGATCCGGCCACACATTATATAGACGACCAATCAACTCTCGCAACATCATGGGATTGAATAGATGACAACGAAAGACCAGACACTGAAGGAGTATTGAAAAAGGAATCAATCACCCAAGTAGAGAACGTAATGACAACATTATTAACGAACACATACCCAAACTTAGGGCTAGTAGGACAAGTAGAGGCAGAAAGAAGGTTCGCATAGAATTCATAGACAATACGGGGATAAAACACCTTTGGATAAGACAGAGTGGACAACAGACCCGCTTTAGTAACTAAATCGACAACCCCACATTGAGCAAAACTGCTTAAATCAAATACCGATTCAGATGAAATTTAAAGGACGATACAAAAGAAACACATCTGCGAAAAATTGATAATAGAAAGATATTGTCGTTTGCATGGTGGCACATTATAAACCAAAGAAGCAGTATCAACAGGAAGAGGGGTTACCAGACAAGTGGAAGAAATCAGCAGAGGAGACTCGGACGAGGAGACAACAATGTCGTCCTCAATGTCCATTGGACTGGACGGTGAGAGAGAATGTGCGGGACCACAGTTGGTAGAACGATGACGATTAGAGTGTCGAGGCATATGAACAACAGTGTTGGCACCGTCACAAAGAAGAGACAAATCGTCACGGAGAAGAGGTGAAAATGTATTCCGACGACGCTTAGTCCGACCAGGACTTTAAAGAATCACGTTCGGCCGATGAGCAGTAAGGCGATTAGCAGACCTGAGTTGGGATGGCACTGTGGGTGTGGTGGGCAGACGACTTGAGGAATTCAAAGCAGGTGAGGCGGCAGAAGGTGGTTCCGCCGTGCGTGATTTCTTGCTGGCCGATGAACTGGCTATGCCACGACACTTCGCTGAAGAGATCTTGGTAACTGCCATGAGAGAGAGGTTCTCAGGAAAAGGAAAATGGGGAGAATTTCAAAGGACGGGTGAATTGTAGTGAAGAAGGAGACAGGCCGAAATGTAAAGAGGACCATGGGCTTGGGTCAAAATTGAAAGTAAATGGTAAACAAGAACTAGACCCAAAAATCACACTAGGCCCAGAAAGTAATTAATGTATCTTGGGAAGAAGACAAGCACATATAGCACTAGGCCCAAAAGAAAAAGGGGGAAAGTAATTAGGGCCCAAAATAAAGTATCAGTATATCTCATAAATTCAAGTACGAAACCCATGTCCAGGGAACACATGACCCGTGATCAATTAGCCAGAAATAATGCCATAAGGATATAAAATGAGAATTTGAAATTTTCATAAAAAAATCATGCACAACATGCCTAAAATAAAAATAAAAATGCACACTAAATTAATCTTATCACACCCACGTGATTAGGCAAGCAGAAATATTTGACAAAGATTAAACGAAATTTCATATCAACTTCTAAAAGGATTTTGACTTTTTGCACGAAACGATTGAGAGGCTTGTACATAAAATAAAAGCAAGGTATCCTTATTTCTCCAACTGTTTTTGCCCTCTCGTGGAGTAGCTTGCAAAGCCCACGAGCCAAAATCGCACTAGGAAAATCCGGTGCGACGAGCTCTGGTTGATCCTTATAACCCCTTTATAATAATCAATATTATCAACAAAATCAAACACATTATTTTTGTGGTCGGCGGCTTTCACAGGTCAATCACTTTCTGTACTAGTAGCTCTTTCTGATTTGTAGACGGTAGCTGCTCTCAGAACCATTTCATGACCGTAGCCCTTTCCAACAAGGGGAATAGTCTCAACTAGAAGGAAAAAGGAATGTAAAGTTTTAAGTCAAATAAATCTTTGAACTTGCCCTTTTTCATGGAGTCTATAAAGAACAAAATCGAGATGGATGCATGAACATAAATTCCTAATGTAGAGTCTTACATGATATGCATGTTGTTTTTTTAATTTTTATATTTTTTGTTTGTTTGTTTGTTTGTTTTTTTTTTTTTTTTTTTTTTTTTTTTTTTTTTTTACAGAATGCAAAGTCCTATTGATTTTCTGAGAGTGTCAAATCTCTCTTAATCCAAGGTTTTTGTAAAAATATTAGCTAATTGATCAACCGTGGGAACATGGTTCATAATTATGGTTCCGTCCTCTACTAATTCTCGGATATAATGATGAGGAATGTCTATGTGCTTTGTGCGAGAGTGCTGAATAGGATTTTTGGTGATATTAGTTGCACTGGTGTTGTCACAAAAAAGGTTAACAGATCCTACCCCTGTCCCATAGTCAGTTAACATTTTCTTCATCCATTATAGTTGGGCGCAGCAACTACCGGCAGCAATATACTTGGCTTTTGCTGTGGATAGAGAAATAGAGTTTTGTTTCTTACTGAACCACGATACAATATTTGTTCCCACGAAGAAACATCCACCTGAAGTACTTTTTTGGTCATCTATTCTTCCAGCCCAATCTACATCACTAAACCCTGCAATACTCGAAGAAGTATCAGACGAGTACCATATACCATATTCATATGTCCCAACATGATACCGAATTATCCGCTTGACAGATTTCAAGTGAGACTCTTTCGGCTGAGCCTGATAACGAGCACATAACCCTACATTATAGCAAATATCAGGCCTAATTGCTGTTGGCTACAACAAACTACCAATCATGATTCGATATAGACTGGGGTCCACGGATACTCCATCATCATCACGTGACAGCTTATCTGTGGATTCAATGGGGGTTTTCATTGATTTGGAGTTTTTCTAGTCCGAATATTTTGATGAGATTACGTGCGTACTTACTTTGTGAAAGAAAAATGCCATCAAACATTTGTTTAACTTGAAGACCAGAAAGTAAGTAAGTTCGCCAACCACACTCATCTCAAATTTAGTTGACATGACATGGACAAACTCATCTGCCAATCTCTTTGAAGAGGAGCCAAAAACAACATCTTCAACATAAATTTGAGCAACGATAATGTCTTTGTCTGGGTATTTCACAAAGAGTGTCTTATCAGACCCTCCTCGAGAGTAACCCTTTTCAAGTAGATAAATCGTGAGTCGATCATACCAAGCTCGAGAACCTTGTTTGAGTCCATATATATGCCTTTTTAAAGTTTAAGCACATGATTAGGAAACGCTAAATCAATGAATCCCTTAGGTTGTTCTACATAAGCAGTCTCTTTTAAAAAACCATTCAAACAAGCACTTTTGACATCCATTTGATATAGTTTAAAACGTTTTAGATAAGCGAATGCAAGAAGTAAATGGACAGACTCGAGCCTAGCAACATGGGAAAATGTCTCATCAAAGTCAACACCTTCTACTTGTGTATATCCCTGTGCTACTAATCCAGCCTTATTTCTTGTTATGTTACCAGATTCATCAGTTTTATTCTTGAATATCCATTTGGTTCCGACAACATTACAATTAGATGGGCGTGGAACAAGCTCCCAAACATTATTACGACTAAATTGTTCAAGTTCTTCTTGCATAGCCATTATCCAACATTCATCAGTGCGTGCGCTTTAACGTTTTTTGGTTCAATTTTAGAGGTATAGCATGCATACAAGGTAAGACCAGCTAGTTCACGATAATTAGGCTTAGGAACATGTCTAGTTTGCATACCTCCACTGTTGTCACCAATTACCTGTTCCTGGGGATGATATTTCTGAATCCTCAAAGGAGGATCTCTCTTTCTAGATTGCAACGCATGTTGCAACATCCTCATCCTCCTTGTCATCTTGACTCTCCATCCAGACTGGATCAGTAGACAAAGCATTGTTAGTTCCTGTTTGTTCGCCTTCAATGTTTCGTTCTATGGAAGTAAGGACCGTATCTTCAGACCTTTTTCCATGTTGGAACATCTGCATTCTTCGAACTATCATCAAAGACCACATTTATAGATTCCATTACATAATTAGTATGAGAATTGAAAACATTATAAGCTCAAATACTTCGAGAATATCCAAGAAAAATACCTGGGTCACTTCTCGCATCAAAATTTCCTAACTGATCACGGTCATTAAAAATATAACACTTAAAACCAAAAACATGAAAATAACTCATATTCGATGTCATGTATTTCCATATCTCATAGGGAATTATACCAATACCTTGGTCTAGATACACTTGATTTATGATGTGGCAGGCGGTGCTTACAGCTTCTCCCCACCTTCGATATGAGAGGTTTCTAGAATGTATCATGACTCGAGCCATCTTCTGAAGAGTACGATTCTTTCTCTCAACTACTCCGTTCTGTTGAGGCGTCTTCGGGTTCATGCAGGATTCCATGAGTTTCACAACACTTTATGAATTGAGAGGTTTCAAACTCTCTTCCATGATCGCTTCTGATTCTGGTAATTCCGCATTTATTCTCATTATGTAATCTCACACACAACTTTGAAAAAATGTTAAAGGTATCAGACTTATCGCTTAACAAATCAATCCATGTATATCTAGAGAAGTCATCTACCCAAACAAAAATATACTTCTTATCCCGTACACTTTCAACTTGCATTGGACCCATTAAGTCCATGTGGATAAGTTCTAGAACTGGTTAATGTGGAATGTGGGTTGCTTTCCTAACTGACAGGGAGCGCAAACCTCTTCCACTTTACAAGACAATATGGGTAGTCCTCGTATAGTGCCAGATGTGGACAGTTTGATTAGTTGTGTATAACTAATGTGCCCTAATTTCTGATGCCAAATTTAAGACTCACTCATAGTGGTAAAGTGACACGTGTTCATTTTCAACATGTACAAAAAAATTGCTGACCTATTACCAATTAGAACATACTTATTGCTTAGATCATAGACACAACTCTTCTTTTTTTGTAAATCTAACATGCAAACCTTGATCACACAAATGACTTATGCTTATTAGGTTAGCTTTTAGATTTTCAACCAAAAACACATTTGTCAATTTAGGGAAGCCACTGAGGTTAAGTATTCCCTTCCCAATGACTCTACTTCTAGCCTCGTCACTGAATGTAACGAATTCATTATTCATAGGTTCAATGTTAGTTAGATGCAAACAAACTCCGGCCATATGACATGTGCATCCACTATCAAAATACCAGGCACCTGATATAACATAATTTAATGCAAGATTGACATTAAAACACACATTATTTTTGGGTAACCAAATTTGACGAACAGAAGACGGTCGAGATGGTCCTACATCTAATTTTGGTCTAGGAGTTCTACGAGGACGTCCTTGATACCTCAAGGCAGAAAAAGAGTACATATATTCTTCCTGCATCTTAAAATAATTTGGACAAAGATGTCCAAAAATCCCACAATATTGACATATAGGAATAAATTGAAAATTATTTCCATAATTACGCCTATTATGTTGCGACATACGATACTGAGAGTTTTTGTTTCTCCTCACTTTCTTTTGAACACGAGTAATCTGTCCAGAAGTGTGAGAATTTACAAAATTATTTCCAGATATCGCTGGAATTTTTTTTACCAGTGCCATGTGTTGCAACATATGTTCCAGATTGTGAAAATTCATTCTGATTAGCATTAGATGACTCGCCTTCGTAACCTAAACCAGTGACATCACCATGACTCTTTCCCATATTAACAAGTTCAGTTAGGACATCCTTACCAGGAATTGAGTCGTTTGAACAGTTGTTTCGATTGCTCCAACTCGATAGACAACCTCTCAATGGATTGATTTTTGCATTCTATATTACTTCTGCATATCTTGAGATCATTCTGTGCTTTCTGGAGTTCGATCTTCAATGACTCCATCTCTCTTTATGTCTTTGGTTAGTTCATGTTGCAACACAGCTTCTGTGTCTGGACTCTTTTTCCCCATTATAGCCTCCAACCTTTTCTTTCTCAAGGTCAGTTCTTCATTCAGCTTGGCAATGATCAGGTCTTTCTCTTTAATTTCTCCATGCAGACTCTCAATTGTCAGATGTGATCCGTGAAGTTGTGCCTCCATCTTTTTTATAGCCTTGCTTCCACGACTGCACTCAACAGACAACTTTTTATACATTGTCTGCATCTCTTCTATTGTCGGACTTGACTCCTCATTAGAAACATCGGTATCACAAAAAATTAATAACATATGATGCAACATACCTGGTGAATCACAAGAATTTGTTTCTTCAATGTGAGCTTATCCTGTGAGACACACATATGACGAGGTCAGAGTTGCCAGATTGCTTGAGAATGCAGTATCTTGATCTTTTGCTCCTTCTTCATCTTCTACGTCCTCACTCCATGTTGCAACGAGGGCCTTGTTCTTCCTTCTTAGAAATGTTGGACACTCTTTCTGAAAGCGTCCCCAATCCTCACACTCTCTACACCTGACTTTATCAATATTTCCACCTCCAACTCTAGTCAAAATATTAGAATTAGAATTATTGATGGGTCCAGGTTTCTTACCTTTTATCGGAATTTTTGTATCCTTCTTGCGAAACTGCTTCATCATATTCCAAAATTTCTTTGTGAATAAGATCATGTTTTCAACAAGTTCTGACATCTCTGGTTCAAAATTACTCTCCTCATCTTCTTTCCACTGAATTTTGGCTTTAAGAGCTATGCCTCGACTTGATTCCTTTTTCTTATTGAGTTCGAAGGTCAAAAGATCTCCCACCAGTTGGTCCATTTTCATGCTCTCGCCATCATTTGAAGTGTCTATTGCAGTAACTTTCTCAGAGAATCGCTCAGGTAATGCTCTCAGAAATTTATCCACCAACAATGGCTCAGAAACAATTCCCCTAAAGTGAGCCTTTTGTTCACTATTCTAAGAATCGCGAATAGTATTCTTCAATCGATTCACATTCCTCCATTCTGAGATTGTCAAACTAATTACGGAGATTTCTCAACTTGGATTTCTTAACTTCCTTGGTGCTTCAAAATAATTTTTCAAGAACCTCCAATGCCTCTTTGGCTATTTTGCAATTACAAATTTTCATATATTGATTATGATTCACAGTCGTTCGTATGAATAGTAGAGCTTTGTGATTCACCTTGTAAGATTTCTTCTCAGCGACTGACCATTCTGATCTAGGTTTTTCTATGGTCGAGCTTGTAACAGTAGGTGGTGACCATCTGGAGACGACAGTCTCCTAGTATTCATGACCCATTGCCTCCAAATGGGCCATTGTAAGGGACTTCCAGTAATCATAGTTCGTATCATCCAATAACGAAAGTCACACAGTATTGCCACGAAGATCCATAGATGTAAAATTGTAGGATCTACCATATTAGAATACAGACCCGCTCTGGTACCACTTGAATTTCTAAACTGTACAGTTTGTGTTCCAACATAGAAAAACGAGAACAAAAGAATAAAAACGCCACATGTAAAAAACACGAGGACTGAATCCCTCAGACCTCGGACTTATGTTATTGATAATCCGTATACAATCAGGTTTTACATAGAGATCTCAACTCCCTATCATACTATATCAATAACTTTTGGCGACTCCCGTCGACTTCTTCGACACTGATTAGACAATCTACCGAAGGCTGGACAAGCTCTCTCGAACCAGCCTTGAAGCTCTTTCTCCTGAAGGTTCCTCAACACTACTGACTTATCTATGAACGACACTTTGATTCTATCAACACTCTAAAAAACACGACTCAATAATTCAAGACTCATAATTAATAATTGTTCAAAATAAAATACTCGAACTAAGACTTAATCTCTCTTTTCTGCTTAACTTTTTGTCCACTACAATCTTGTATATAAATATAATCTTCTTATTCTACCCTAGTCACGCGCCGTCATCCAAAAAAGTCTTCCATAATCTCTCTCCAAAGCTATCTTCTCTTTCCAAATCTTTCCACATAATCTTTGAGATATTACCTAATTAAATCCTTATTAAGAAAATGCAACATTAATTATATAAATAAGGATTATGAAAAAAATCCCAAAATATTAAAAACAACACATCTTAACACCAACCAACAGGAATTTTGCGAAATTTGTACCAACAACAAAACAGGAGTTCGCTAAACAACAATTCAACCCCCAAATGCAATAGATTCAGCAGAAAATAGATTCAACACCCCCATATACCAACATAATTGAAAAAATTGAACTTCAAATTAAAAAAATAGAATATCAACACCCTCAGTTTCTATAATTTTTATTTAATCAATAGTTTATTTTATTTTGAACTTCATTGCATACTACAACTTTATGAAGTTGTCTGTGTAATGTAGTTTGGACACTGTGTAAGTATAGTCTAATTCCTAATTTCTGGTGCAAAATAAGTCTCACCGGAATGCAAATTTTTCGGCCATTGAAGAACTATTTGAAATTCGATGCTCAATTTGTAGCGTGCTACTGCTTACCCATTTTAAAGAAGAGCACACAATTTTTTTTTTTTCAACGGAAAATATATTAAATCAGCTGGAACAGCCAACTACTGATTGACAGAGGTAAGGAGGTGGCTCAAGCCATTCCATAAATTCAGAATGACATGATTTGGCAAATTGAACTAAACTATGAGCTATATAATCTTCCCGTCTATGAATCCAATAGTCTCCTGGAGGAATAATCTAACATTAATGACATGAAAAAAAGAGCACACAATTTCAAAATATGTGATTTGTCCATTTACCGTTATCTGGGCATAGCCTTCCTTCAAGAATGTTCTTTGTGTTTGTGCTTGTACGAAGCCGCCAAATCATTATCGCGTGAAGAGTCCTTTAATTTATGAAGATCTCTTGCTGAAATTTCTTAGTGGAGATGAAGCCTAGGTCGAAGAGGAAGAAGCGAAGTGGTATCGATCCCTTTCCCAAATCCCGATCGATAATTTTTACTTTTACATCTATTTCACTTTTTTTTTTATTTATTAAATGTTGATATTTACAAAAAAAAGTCCTTGCTTAAGCAGCTGTGTGAAATTCACATGATAAGTTCGTGGGAGAAATTGATTGAAATCCATTTTATATAGTTACTTATAAATTCCGCAAAGGTTATATGAGAATCTGCAACAAAAAAAAGTATATGTAGTTAAGTGTTAAAAGGGCAACCTTAAATAGAACAAGTGAGGAGGAACATAAAATCGTATAGTTTTCAGACAACACCAATAAAACTCTATTATATAAACACCAAACAGAAAAATAAAATAAAGAAAGCAAACAATTTTAATGTCACATGATACTGAAACATCTTACGGATAAAAAAAGTCTGCGGATGATTACCCGTGAGATAGGATATTTAGCATCTTGGATCTAAACCTCAGGTTTGCACTTTTTGCAGTTGAGATTCATGCTTTCGTCTATTTCTTCTCTAAATGGAATTCAATTTCGTAGGTGATGGCATGTAAGAAGCGTTGTCGTGGTTATTAATTTTCGTCATATCAGCGACGCCTAAAGTTTTGCAAAGGTATTTGATAATTGATAGCCATGGCCTCGTTGAGGATGGTATTCTCTCGTACATTTCAACTTTGTTCCTTCGGCATCATATGTTGTGCGCGAAATGAGTCATTTGCTCCCTTTTCCATATTTAACTGGAGGAGATCCAGATAAGATTGACCATGAGGCGATTTTGTGAACCGGATCGATGAAGAGCATTACCACTTCCCACGATTGCATCCATTATCCATCCGAACAGATCAAATTCATTTCAGTTTGAACAAACTTTTCTCTCAATGAATTCTTCTCACTCGCCCATCTCTGCAACCGCAGTCCTCAGTCAAAACTCATCACTTTCTCTATCTAGGGTTTTCTCCATCCGACTCTTCCCTATTACCGGCGATTCCAACAGGTTTGTACATATTATAAAAGAAAACATCACAATTAAGAGAGTAGTAGTTTAGAGATTTGAAATCTGATGGTGAGACTAGAGAGGGATAGGATTGATGGAAACTGCTACAACTTCAAAGGAAACTTCCTCAGCCACATCTTATAGGCTCTCTCTCTCTCTCTCTCTCTCTCTCTCTCTCTCTCATAGGAGAAGACGCATGTAGAAAAAGATTAAGAAAGAATAAATTAAAATAAAAACTTCGCCGAAAATTCTAAGAGAGACACATGGTTTTCCCTATTTTTTTTGCAACTCTCTTTTAGTATTAAAGATAGATTTATTTATATTATGTTTTACTACTATTAGTTCTGAATTAAATAATAGACCGTCATCAAGATCTTCCTTTATACACCAAACCTTTTTTTGAATAAACATATCATTCATTTATATGTGTCAAACCTAATTCAAATGGGTATGTTTGTTTACGCATTTTACCGCTCGGATAAATGATGAGTCGGTTCAAACTTATGTTTGGGCTAGGATTTAAAATTAGAATTTTCTTAGTCCACTTTAATCCAAGCCCATTTTGCTCTCCCCCCTATCTCCTTCACGCACTCATTCCAAAACAAAATTTCCTTTATTTTTCTAGCAATGATTGTACCAGGGGTGGACCCAGAATATACAATTAGGGGGCAAACAAATAAAGAATCAGTGTCCAACATTAATACATTTGATAATAAATATATTATATATATTACTTAAATAGAATATCAACAATATATTAAAATTTAGAGTGTTTTTATTGTATAGTATAAAAGATATTTAAATTTATCCTGATATTTTATAATTTTTTTTTTTGGGGAAGGGGGTGGAGGGGTAGGGTCAAAATACAAACATTCTTCAAAATAAACACACAATATACATATTATAAATATTTGAAATATGCATATACTGACGTAGGATGTGGGGTGGGGGGAGGGCAACGTACAGTCGCCTTTTGGTTGCACCTTTTATAAATATTACCATATTTCATCATAAAACAACAACAAAATTTATACTATCATTTTAATTCACACTTTCTAGAATCGGCACGTCTGGATTTATCATGCCCCACTCAATTCATAAACCATAGCCAAAAAGAAATTCTGAATCAATTAAAGCCCATCAACAAAATGGGGCATGGCACCGTATTGACGCAAACGATCTGAAAGTGGATACAATAGATGAACTGGGCCGTATTCAATAGGCCCAAGCCCAAAAACACGCTACGGAAAATACTGCCGTTCTGTCGCATTACTAAGTACAAGCACGCTTCCTTTGCGCGGTCTCCGCCACGCTGGCTGTTACCACCAGTCCACCTGAACAGAGCTCACTGTTACTTCTCTGCGTTCTCTCTCAACAAAACCCTAAACCCTCTTTCTGAAATTCAGCAATTGCTCTTTCCCACATGGAGACGGAATTTTGGGGTACTCTCTCTCTACCAATTGTTTAATTTCGTAGTTTGTAAGTGAAAGAAATGCTTCAGTTCTTACCAATCCTACTGCATTATTAGTAGTTAGATAGTGCTGGTAAGTAAATAGAGCTCCATTATCTCTGACACGAATTCTTTGCTGATAGTGGTACTTGAATTGAATGTCCAGTCCTTAATTAGAAACTTTTTTGTTGCTAATTTGCTGCTTGAATCAATGAATGGGATTATCTATGTAACATCATGGCAAGTGAGGCGAGGGTTAGCCTTTCTCCGTTGGCGAGTAGTTAGAAAACTCGTTTTGTTGTTATGTTTGAGGAACTACTGGAGACCGTGCTTGCATTTTTCGGTTTCTGAATTATGTAGTTCATGTGTTTTTTGTTGATAACAGGGTGTCATGCATACTATTCTAGCTAAATTATCCGCATATTACAAAGAGAAAAGGAAAATTTTCAAAATACCTAATTATCCGCATATTACAAAGAGAAAAGGAAAATTTTCAAAATACCTATCAGGAAAAATGTATTGCTAAAGTATAATAAGCTGTCTTCCCAAGTGGTGATCTCTCTAAAATCGCTTTTATTTTTTCTTTTAACATTTGGAAAGTGTGCGAAAAACGCAAGTGGCTTCCATTGTCATCAATCTTGTAGATTAAAATGAAGAACAAAGGTCTAACTGCTCCTCAAATGCCATGGAGAAGTTCTGTATTTAGATTTATAAAGTGAAATAACATTCATAGATTGAAAAACCAACTCCTGAATCCCGACGTCAATTTGCTATAGAAGTTTTCTGAACTATTATATTGTTTAATGTTTATTAAGTATGATACGGTCTTTATGTTGCATGGGCCCGTCCTAGTTTGTGGCATATGGCGAACCTCTTTACATGAGAACAATTCATCAATTTATTATTTGCAGGGGTTGAGGTGAAAAGTGGAGAGCCTCTTAAGGTCTCGCCTGGTTATGGCAGGGTTTTGCATCTTTCTCAGGTATACTTGGGCCTGTTATCACAAAATTCCTACTTTTTCATGTTATGTTTTGAGCAATATAAAACTATTCTCTTTATTTCGTTTTTCACTTTAGGCTTCTCTCGGTGCCCATAAAAACGAGAAAGGAAAAGAATCTGTAAGCTTATATGTGAACGTTGATGGAAAGGATCTTGTTCTCGGAACACTTATCACTAATAAGTTGCCTCAGCACCAATTTGACTTACTGTTTGACCGAGATTTTGAGCTCTCTCACGACTGGAAGAGTGGAAGTGTCTACTTCTATGGATACAAGGCCAGTAACTCATCTGCAGAAGAATATCCTCCATTAGGATAATACAATTTTGATTATGTATCTCTTGAATATTTTGCTTTTGAACACATTCAAACAATTTTATTCCTTGACTTTCTGTTTGCATTTCTCTGGCACTGAGTCGCTCGATGGAGAATCTGGTGATTATCTTTTCTGTTCCCGTCCACCATTTCATCTTTGTTACTTCTTCGTTGTGTATTCGAAATTTTCTTTTCCAGTAACTTCTCGTCCTTTTTTCTTTTTCTTTATCCAGATGAATCTGAATCTGAGGAGGCTATTCCAGTTACCTCTGTATATAATGGTATATCATATGATTTCATTTCTAATTTAAATTTCTACTAAATTTGCAAGAAGATTCTGACGGAGCATGTAAATTTTCAGGGAAACGTGAGTCCAAGGCCAAGCAAGAAAAATCTGAGTTCAATGCCAAGCAAGAAAACACTGAAACAAAGGCCGAGAAAGAGACACCTGAGTCTAATGCCAAGCAAGAAAACCCTGAAGCAAAGGCTGAGAAAGCGAAACCTGAGTCAAAGGCCACACAAGAGAAACCTGAGTCAAAGGCCACGCCAGTGAAACCCGAGTCAAAGGCCATGCAAGAGAAACCTGAGTCAAAGACCACGCCAGCGAAACCTGTTGATGATGAGAAGACGTCTGATGCTGGTAGGGATCCAGTGAAGATTGTACAGCCACATAAGGTCATAATTCTCGAGGAAGAAGAAAGTAGCTATGAAGACACAATGTCTGAGGATGGTATTGAAGATAAGTCCCAGGTTAGCTAAATTTATCTTAAGATGCTAATAATTTCTTTTGTAAGTGTATTTCCTAATTGTTAACTTCTATGAGTTTGAATACAAATTGTATCAGTTTTAGTCATCCAATTACTAGTGTGTCGCTGTTCTCCTATCAGAAAATTTGAGCTTGTGCACCCATTTTTTATTTTTGGCTGGAGACCTCTTCTTGCTTAAGCTCTAGTTGTTAGTGGTAGAAATGAGATGAAGCATGCGTAGTTTTAGTTTTATTATTGTTTTTTCAAATTTAAATATGTACTTTGATTTTTCCCCTCTTTTAAAGTTTTTTAGTCGAAGCATCCAGGGCCAGAAATTCATGTCATGAGTACGTCGTGCACTAGTAGAATATTTATAGATCATTTTATTCACTTTATTGTTATATCCTGATAAATAATTTGAGCACGTACACATTAGATAATTTATCAGTTCCGAGTTATGGATTGTAGCAATATTCGGTGTAGTTTTACCATTCATTATTAGGATTTAAGTTTCATGATTTCCTTCGATTGAAGTAACGAAGTTTTAGAAGCAACACTAAGTGCTTGATGATGCTTGCATAGTTGCATGGATATTGGTAGTATCTAAAATATAAGCTAATATGCAGCATTATTTCACTATGACTGCGCCTGCAGATTATATTTGTTTATCTAACTTGATTTTGAACAATCTCTCTTTGAAGGTTGAAACAAGTAAGAAGCGTCCTATAGAATCTGCTAACAAAAAACCTGATCCCAAGAAAAAGGCAAAAGTTACTCCACAGGAAACAGGTGATCTTGTTCTCTACTGACATTACCATTCTTGATTTTCCATGATCAATCGAAAATCCTTATATTTTGGCATCATGTAATTTTAGTTGACTCAAATCCAACGATGCACATAGTTGAGAGAACATGTTTCTCAATTTTCTTACACTTGGTTGCATCTCTTTACTCGTTGAAAGCTTTACTTTCTGAAATCTTCGAATTTTATACACAGGGAGCAACAAAACAGAATCTCTCCCTGGAAACAATGTTCCGAAGAATCCTGCTGACAATTCAAAAGTGCAGCCACCAAAACCATATGCCTGCAAGATTTGTAAGAAGTAAGTCTCAGCATTTGGATCACTTTGTTTTTTTTATATTTACAAAAACTACACTTGAAAGTTGACTACTTTTCTTACATAACACTCCCCTCAACTTGTGCAAATTGTAAAGAAACAAACTGCTGGGGGTTCTATAATTAGGATAAAATATAATGGTAATTATCACTAATGCAAACGACTCAAAAAACAACACATGTTCTTGTGCAGAGCATTTAGTACTGAACACGGAGTGGAAGCCCATACCAAAGATAAGCACAAGGATGGGGAGGGATCTTGAATCTACTTCTATATATATATATTTCACTTGCTTGATGTTTTGGGGTTTTTTCTGGAAGAGGATTCGGTGTTTCTAACGCTGTGTAGAGAAGTGCGGGGGAAGGTTCTGAAGTTTAGTGCCATTTTGCGTTGCAGTTACTTCTAGTGGGAACTGGGACGATTATGTTACATTGTACATTATTGAGATGTTGCTTCTTAAAATTCTGTGTATTGCTTAGCTTGTAAATAGGTGGTGGCTTAATTTTGCCTTTCTTTCCTTGTAGCCGATCTTTATGTTTTAATTGTTCTCTTTCATCAAATAAATGTGTGTGCGTACACATACACACATATATATGCACCATTGGTTGACATCAATATATATGCCACCACTTATGTGGTGCGCCACATCGATAGAGTTCACTTTATCATTTAATTAATTTCTTTTCACCAAGTCCTTAAATATGTTAATACAATAGGGGTAAATTTCTTTTCTCCAACTCCATATTTATGGTAATTAATACAATGGGGGTAAGATAGGAAATCTACTTCTATTATAAAAGTGTGAGTTGTTTCTTATAAAATTTGATTTGCCTATTATATCCTTAATGAATTTTAATTTTTAAAGTTAGTTTGGTAACTATATCTTTAAAGTTTTATTTATAAACTATATCTTTGATTTTTTTTTTATATAGTTAGACAAAATTTGATTTGCCTATTATATTATTAATGAATTTTAGTTTTTAAGATTAGTTTATTAACTATATTCTTAAAGTTCTATTTATTTGGTTAGAGCCCTATATAGTTCATCCATCAATTCATAGATAGGATACCCTAAAACAATTCATGGATATGATATATAATTCATCTAATGACATAAGTTGAACCTACATATTAATCATATTCTATATATATATATGTATATATATATATTAATAATACACATAACATTATTATTTTTATTTTTAAGTTACTTTATAAATTTCTTATCTCTTTTATAATGAGATTCGTTTATATAATTGTCAAAAAAAAAACTGTAGAAAAAGAAAAAAAACCATTAATTAGCAAAATTTTAAGGCTAATTTAGTAACTTTATTTTTTAAAGTTTTATTTATTTAGTAAGATTCATTTTATAATTGAAATTCATCTCTCAATTCTCAACTTATGAAATTTTCTATCACATTTAATATTATATATAGTTCGACTGATGATATAAGCTGAACCTAAATATTCATAATATATTATTATTTATTTGTGGTAAAATACATTATATTCTTTTTATTTTTTTATATTTTATTTGATTCTTCATAAATTTCTGATAATTTTTTTAATTGGTTTCTTCTATAATTGAAGAGAAAGGAGAAGATCGATTAGCACAAATGTACTTACAATAAATAAAATTACTTTAGTATATGATTCTCAGGATATTGAATAATTGAAGTTACACAAAAGATAATTATGTATTTATAAGAAAATTATAGAAATTTAAACATATTATAGGACTTTAGTAACTTCAAAGTTTGATTTTTTTACTAGGATAATGATTCAAAGACTTTTAATTTCGAATAGTGGTACTTTAAAGTTATTTAGATATTAAATGCTTGCAAAACTATTAATTTTTTGTGTTTTCATGGTGAAAAATATACTAAAAGGTTTTATGATTAGCAACAACAAGAAAAAAAATATACATATAAAAATTAGAACAATTGAATAATAGTGAAAGCTCTTATTTATCATTTTTTCATTTTAGAGATATTTTTTTATTTTTAGTTTACTTTTTTTATTTTTAATTTAGGTACGTAGTTATAATATATATACTCATTCTACTAACCATAACAAAAAAAAAAAAAAAAAGAATTGACAGGACAACTATAGTGTATCATATTCCTTTTATTTACTTTTAAATTTTGTGAATCGATCTTTCTCCTTTATCTACAATGTAAAAGAATCCAATTAAAAGAATTATATGAGATTTATGAAGAACTGAAGAAAGTATATTAAAAAATTAAAAATAATGTAATATATATTACTAAAAAGGAATAAGAATATGAGATATTATGAATATTAAAGTATTTTAGTTTATGGTTCTCAAAATATTAAATAATTGAAATATATACAAAAGATATTTATATATGTATAAAAAATTATAGAAAATTAAGCATAGTTTAATAGGAGTTTAACAGCTCCAAACTTTGACTTCTTTGTTAGGATAATAACCACAAAAATCTTAACTTGCAATAGTGGTATACAATAAAGATATTTAGGTACTGAATGTTATATTAAGTTTTTGTGTTTTCATGGCGAAAAAGTACTAATAAATTTTAGGATTAGCAACAAGAAGAAAAAAATAATATATATAAAAATTAGAACAATGAATAATATTGAATGCTCTTATTGATTTAATTTATCATCTTTAATTTTTTGGAGATAATTTTTTAGTTTACCTTTTTTTTTTTTTAATTTAGGTACGGTACGTAGCTATAACATATATATACTCATTCCAATAACTACAACAAAAAGTATGTTGGCAAGACAACGATAGTGTATTATATAATACTAATTTACCACAATATATGAATGACTCAAGATTAATGATACTTATACGATAAAATATTTAAATTATGTAAAATGTAATAGTTTAATATGATTTCAATAGCTATAAGTATGACTTCATAGTCGAATAATAGACACAAGATTGTTGACATGTGATTGTACTTATATTTTTTTATTATATAAAATGATTGAAAGTTAAATTAAAAAAATATCATTAAAGAATTTTTGGAAAAAATACATGAGATTAAATTAAATCTTTTAGTCTATTTAAAAAATGTTAACATTACATGTCAGAACAATTTGTAAATGATTCACAATGATTTATATTACTATGCATAAATTATTAACAAATGATTAGGGCTAAAATCATTTTTGGTCCCGTAACTTTTAACTTGTACAATTTTGGTCCCAAAAAAAGTTAAAAATTCAATTTAGTCCTGTAACTTTGGAATTGGTCCAGATTTAGTCCCTTTTCTTTCCGATAGTGACCAATCTGACCGGAAAATCGCATGTATCATTCACATGACTCATTAATCCAGTAGAACTTTTAAAATGTGGCACCAACAAGTGTTAAGAAACTAGAAAATTTAGAAAAATAAAAAAAATCCCTCTTTCTTTTAATTTTTAATATTATTTTTACTTCAAAGTCACTTGCCGATGCCAGGTATTTTAAAATTGGATGAAAATATGATTCTGGTGGGCAGCACGCGCAATTTTCCGGCCAAATTGATCACCGACGGCGAAAAAATGACCAAATCGAACTAATTCCAAAGCTATAGGACTAAATTAAATTTTTAACGTTTTTTGGGACCAAAATTGTACAAGTGAAAAGTTACGGGACCAAAAATGATTTCACCCCCAAATTGTCTTACATAGTATTTGGTCATAAATAAAACAACCAACTCTTGTTATAAATATAAATTAGAATAATACTTATCTAATAGTAACAATTTATTTGTCGAAATTTGAATATTATAAATTTGCTACTTGCAATAGTCTCCCTAAATTTATAAATTATTGAAGCATCAGTATTACAACATTGAGAAACAATAATAGAATTTATATAAGTTATCTAATGAAAAATAAAATTTGAATATATAATATTTAGACTAAAGTGTAAACTATTGAATTGATCAAGTGTTAGAGCATAGTAACTTAAACTTCATTATAATATAAACTTGAAGAAAGTACTAAAATAAAAGAAAAAAATGACTTCAATGTGAAATTGCTAAGATTATATTTTAGAATTGACTTTTGAGTGAGTAAAAAGACATGTTAGGAAATTGTATGTGTTTTTGTGTATACCACTTTATCAAAGTCCAACAATAGAAAATAATGTCAAAACAATTGAATATGATGATAAAATGAATAGAAGTGAGAAAATGTATTGTGAAGAAAGATAACACAAACTTATGAATAGACTTTATTATTAGTAGATATAACTTTATTAACATAATAAACAAAATTATAGAAAAAAATTAGCGTAAAAATTATAAATATTAAAGGGTCTAAGTGAATTTTTTTTATAAAAAAAATTATAATAGACGGGTCTAGGTAATATAATAAAAAAAATCAAAGGATAAACTAATATGATAGAGTCAGACATGTAATAATATGAGAAAAGAATGCAAAAACAAAAATTAATTATCTATATTATAGGTAGATGTACATACAAGTTAATTATTACAATGTAGTATTTCAAAATTTGGATTAAACTAGGTATACATTTAGCCTTACTGTTTAAATTTAGATTAAACTAGCAATATATATGTTTACACGTTAAATTTCTTTGTATGAACATTACTAAGTAAATATAAATTGAATTATTATGCTTGTAGGAAATGAGATTATATATTATATTTAATTTCAATGATTTAGAAGAATGAAATTGATATACTTCATAAGTAACATTCATAAACATTACAACAAGGGAAATAATAATTGATTTACGAATTTTATTGAATTAAAAAAGTATACGATAAAGTCATATATATATATATATATATATATATATATATATAAATATAAATAAAAGATGGAGGAAAGCGGTAAAAGTAGCTTATATATGAAATCAGTAAAAGACTTATATTGTGTAAATTTAAATATTGTTGGTCTATACAATGCATCGATTTTATTCAAATAAGTCTATAAGTTGAACATTATTTTAATCACATACCTTACACACCTACATAAATATACTCACTAATGTAATACTTTTAATAGGTGATGTAATTTTAGTAGACCATAGAAAAAACTGTTATGTTAGAAAATTGGAGAGAGACATAAAAATCACAAGGTTTATAATAATTGGAGTTTAGGCCGAGGTATTGTACTAATAAGAGAAATAATAAAATAACAAACGTAAAAATTAGTGGACATGAATACTTGCAATTCTTTTAAATATTTAAGATCTAACATTAAATAAATTATTAAATCAATAAAAATATTATATATATATTTGTAAGCATATGTAATAACTTGATAAATGAATTTACTATGCTATATAAATTATAGGGTACAATAAAGAATAAAAAAGAACGATAAAGAAATAATGAACTAAGTTGTACTGTGAATGATTCAATTGTACTATGTGAATGAATATCACATAATTAAACTAAAACATGTTGAAAAATAAAGAAAGTGAAATGTGAAAGTTAATATTAATTTGACAATAGATTAGAAAAATAATTACGTCAAATAGAGTACAGTATACCCTAAATAAAAAATAAAATGAGAGAAATAAAATCGGAATGCGTGGTTTAAACATGTATATACAAAAATTTTAAATGGATGTGCAATGTTTGAAAAAATTAGGAGTATTTCACTATAACTAAATAAGGAATTAAAGACATTACAAATTAGTTAAAACATTTATTATATTTTATATAGATTGTAGCATGTGTCTTGATTGAAGATTGTGAGACACTATGTATATTGTCAACCTTTCCATAAAAAAATATTATTTATTTTGTAATTATACTATAGTAGAATTTTTATTTTAAATCACATAATCTTTAAATTTCGACAAATAATTAAGAAAAATTGAAATAAGCAATCTTAAATCGATATGTAAATTATATTAAAGAGGGTTATACTTAATAATAATAAAAAAATTAGAAAATAACTTTCATGACAAAAGTTGGATGTTTGACCTTGATACTAAGTTGCTGGAAGTTTTTCCTCACATTAAAATATGTAAAGAATTTCATGTGCAAATGTATATTGAAATCGAAATTATTTATTAGAGAATTATAGAAAAGTACGTTAGGCCTAATGTTTTGTGTGTATATAACAAATAATTGACTTATGGATGCCAGTTGATGATATAATGAGACAATTAAAAATGTGTTTTTCTTCAAATGCCAGTGATTTGGTGCAAAACATAAAAATATATGCCTCATTATTCCGTATATAGTTTTTCAATTATCGTATAACTTTATTCAAGATATATTAATGATGAACGAGTCTGTGTATAATAAGAAGTAAACAATAGTTTGAATAAATCAAACTTTACATGTATAATAGAAAATTTTGTAAGACTAAATATTTCTACAATATATCATGGTATGTCCTTTTTTACGAATATTTTAACGTTAATTATTATAACTTATTTATTAAGACTAAGGTTATTTAACTTTTCTATTTCTCTTTTGTGATTCTTTTAGTTTTTAATTGATTCAAAATTATATTTGTTCAATGGATTAATTTTTATCACATTGAACAAAGTTATGTATATATATAATAGTACACAATGTATAATTATTTTATGTTCAAATTAATTTTTTTATTAAATAATAGTAAAAAATTATAACCACGTGCGTAGTGCTAGTATATATAAATGTTGGAACTAGAGAAACTAAATGAACTAAATGATGAAGTGGACTTCGTACCAATGTACAGTGCCACAAAAGAGTGGATATATAAATTGATGTTGACGGGTTGAGATCAATCTGTATATTTTGATATTGAAATCTATATAAATTTGATATGTATACATAATTTGTTAAAAACAATACAAAAATTATTAAGTTGTTCTTTTTATAAAAAAATCTGAGTATTATTTTTCAGGAAAAAGTATTTCTTCTTGTGATTGTTGTGAATGCAAAATATACAGGTTTTCTGCTTTAATGGTGTACGAGACAATTTTCCATATGATGAAAAAAATACGTTTTGGAATCAAAATATTAATGTCCACGTCGACCATTTGACAGAGTTATCCAAAACATAAACCCAAATCAATTAATCGTTTGAGGGAAAAATCATAAAGTTCTCTTTCACACACATTTTTGGGTGGGTAATATATACATGCTAACTAGAAACTTGGAAGAACAATACGGTTTAAATCGGTTGATTCTAAGATAATCTAAAAAGAGATAAACTGGAAGAAAACTCATTTTTTATTCAAAATATTTAATCAACCATCTAAAATAATGCAGATCCCTATATATTCTGGTAAAATTACTTCGGCCTACAAAACTAATTCTAATCTTACTACTTTTTTCGTTCGGCTCAAATTTGCACACTTTCCTTTTCAGTCTGTCCCACTCAGATTTGCACACCCTTAAAAAGAAAATTTTCCAAATAATCTCCACCCTCAAAATCTCTATCTTCAATCTCCACCCTAAAAAACAGTTTTTTTCTTAACCTCCATGTCCGTCCCTACGTGCAAATCTGAGCAAGATGGAGGTAGTATATAATAAAATGAAACCCTCTATAAATAGTAATTTCAATATTTTTCCCGCCTAAATGTACTTACTTAATGTAGAAATAGTTATTTTATGGTAAGATTTTGCTACATTTACAACCTGAAAATCCGCCGAATTTATGGTTAACATAATCTTATTATAAAATACTGTATTCCAATTAGCAAAAAAGAATTGTATTCTAAATATATTAGCTCAAATTTGTGATTAGCCGAACATTTTGTATTTCAAAGAATGATATCAACATATTAGCCGAAATTTGAGGTTATTTGTGAAAATTAAAAGTGTCTAGAAGAAGTACAATTTTCTTTTATATTTAGATAAGATTATTTAGTTTACTTTTGCACTTTGGTTTGTTTTTATAAAATAGTTTTGGGCTATAAAAAATATTTTGTTTTACATGACATAAATTTGTTGAGTTGACATTAATAACAAATGAAAATGAATTCAGTGTATCGATCATAGTAATTTTTTGGAACCGATTTAACTTAACAAAAATAAGGTTAATATTTGTGTTAGCTATGTACATTAATTTAAAATAAAATAAAATTAGGCATATCAAATTTTTAATGTACTTTTTTATTTAGTTAGATTTATATTGATATTTAAAATATTTTATACATTATAAAAATGTGAAGTTTTTCTAAAAAAATAATTTGAGTAATGCTCAATAATTTGTGAACCATTAAAGAAGATCAGAACGGAATAACATATATATTTCACACCCTAAACCAATGAATACGAATATCTCATGACTTATTCATACTTATGTATTTTTTTTAAATTCTTTTCTTTTATTATATTACAATATTACAATATAGTTATATAAATATATCATTTATATTTTATATCAGTGATACCTAACAATTTGTGCATTGCAAGATGGGAGAATCCTAGTCTAAATAGGAACCAAATCAAAAAGGTATAAAAACTGTAACAAACCAAAATTTATCGTAATAAAGAATATAAATTCAAAACAGATATTCATCTCCATCACAATCTCCGCCTAAGAGCATCTCCAGTCGTTGGCGCTGGTCTAGCGCTGGTGATACTCTAGTCCAACGCGAAATGCAGCGCAGAGCTCTAGCCGTCTGCGCTGCATTTCGCGCCACATAGAATATTCCCTTTAAATAATTTCTTTTATGTATTATTTTTCTTAAGTAATTCTAATTTGCTAATATAATTTTGATAGTTTCATGATTTCGAATAATAAATTTCATAATATTATAATTAAAACCAAATATTATATAAAATATAAAAAAAATTATAAAATACATCAAAGTTTCACAAATTGAGGGATAGCAGTAATACTACAGACACCTGGTAGTAATCATAGTCAATTTACTAAATTATTAGAATACTCTTCCCACATATGATCGATCAAGTCAAAAACCTGCTTGTTGTCTTTAATTCGGCGGAATCATGATAGAAATGCTTCAAAAACCTGCTCGTTATCTCTGTAAAAAATCTCGACCCCTGGTTCTGGTACCTTTGGTGCATCAAGATCTCGTTGATCCTCGATGATCATGTTATGCATAATTATGCACGCAGTCATAATATCTTGAAGGTCATGTTTGCTTCAAAAGCGAGCAGGATTTGCTACTATAGCAAAACGAGTTTGGAGAACTCCGAATGCACGTTCTACATCTTTTCTACACGCTTCTTGTCTCTGTAGAAAATATTCATCGTGGGCTTTGATAGCATCTACAATGCGAACAAACAAGTTCCGAGACATTCGAAAACGCCTACGAAATTGATCTTCATCGTAAGTGGGATTTTCAGCAAAGTAGTCGTTGAATAGCCTTCGTGCTGCAGTTCCACGATCACGATTAACCGTTCTACGAACGGGGACCGATCCGCCGTGAGAGGTTGAATCAACCTGAGTAAGATATGAGGTTATTATTGTAAATCTGTTGGGCTATGATTTGGTTATCTAAATCGTAACTATTTATGAGCTCTTCAATTTAATCATCGGATGAGTTTGATGAAGAAAATAAATAAGAAGGGCCGCTATGATTTGGGTTCATATTTGTGGTGTTGTTTGTAGGGATTGAAAAAGAAATGAGAGGGTTGTAAAAACTAGCCTATGATGGTCCTCTTTTTATAATATAATTTCTCCAACCAAGGTAAAGTAAGCTAACAAATCGTGGTTAACCCCAGTCACATGTCATCACCCATCGTTCCCACCTACCATTTCCACTAACTTTCTCAGCTACCTTTCCCACCTACCGTTTCCACCAACTTTCTCAGCAATAATATCCCAAGTACCGTTTCTCACCTACCATTCTCAGCAATAATATCCCACCTACGATTCCCACTAACAATATTCCACCAACCATTTCTCACCTACCACTCCCACTAACTTTCTCAGCAATAATATCTCACCTATCTCAACATATGCATTCCTCTATAAATATCATTCACCTCATCACATATTTTCTACACATCAAATATCTAATTTTCTGCTTCTCACTTACAAATGTCTAACCAAGGCAAGTACAATGCCCCAGAAGATATCCTCCTGTGTGAGAGTTGGATCCAAATATCCGAGGATCCAGAAGTAGGGAGATATCAATCCTAAAAGACGTTTTGGAGGCGTGTCCATACCCTATACAACTCGAAGGCTGTCGAAATGGGGTGGTCAGTTCGTAATCAAAGATCCGTAGAGTGTCGCATGGGTACCATCCTGACTAGTATCGCCAAATTCAAAGCTAATTACGAACAAGTAGAACTGCTACACCCTAGCGGGGCAAATGAAAACGACATTGTAAGTAGTCTCTTAGCTCGATATACATTGAAACTATTCCTTTTTTTTTTTTAACTCGTCGTTATTATCTATTATATAGGTTAAACAAGCAAGGTTTCTGTACAAAAACGATCCAAAAAATAAGGGAGCGTTCAGGCTGAATCATGTTTGGGAACTGATGAGACACATAGAAAAGTTCAATAAAGTGTCTCGATAACCTCGTCGTGAAGTTAACAACTCACAATCTGATGACATCAAGACTCACCACTCTCACCTACTCCAGACGTACCTACATTTTCAATTAATCTAAGTGACGATAACGCTGGCGGTGGTTCTTCTTCAGGTGTAGGGCGGCCATTAGGTATGAAAAAATCCAAATTGAAGAGAAAAAATAAACGATGATGTCTCCACTGCACTAAATGAGATCAGAAGCGAAAATGAAAAACTTCGTGATCTCATGATGCAGAATAATCTAAAAAGGAATTTAAGCGTTGAAATTCTGATTGAAAAACGTGAGGCAGAAAAACAAAAAGGTTGTTTTCCTCTGTCCAAGTGTTGGTATCAGCTAATTGCTTATGTGCATCGGCCATTTGTCTACGTATTGCAACCTTTTGTTTTTCTGCCTCACGTTTTTCAATCAGAAATTCAACACTTAAATTCCTTTTTACATTATTTTGCATCATGAGATCACGAAGTTTTTCATTTTCGTTTCTGATCTCATTTAGTGCAGTGGAGACATCATCGTTTATTTTTTCTCTTCAATTTGGATTTTTTCATACCTAATGGCCGCCCTGCACCTGAAGAAAAACCACCGCCAGCGTTATCGTCACTTAGATTAATTGAAAATGTAGGTACATCTGGAGTAGGTGAGAGTGGTGAGTCTGGATGTCATCAGATTGTGAGTTGTTAACTTCACGGCGAGGCTATCGAAACACTGTATTGAACTTTTCTATGTGTCTCATCAGTTCCCAGACATGATCCAGCCTGAACGCTCCCTTGTTTTTTGGATCGTTTTTGTACAGAAGCCTTGCTTGTTTAACCTATATAATAGATAATAACGACGAGTTAAAAAAAAAAAAAGGAATAGCGATATACATTGAAAATTTAATCGAGCTAAGAGACTACTTACAATGTCGCTTTCATTTGCCCCGCTAGGGTGTAGCAGTTCTACTTGTTCGTAACTAGCTTTGAATTTGGCGATACTAGTCAGGATGGTACCCATGCGACACTCTACGGATCTTCGATTACGAACTGGCCACCCCATTTCAACAGCCTTCGAGTTGTATAGGGTATGGACACGCCCCCAAACAACTTTTGGGGTTGATATCTCCCTACTTCTGGATCCTCGGATATTTGGATCCAACTCCACACAAGAGGATATCTTCTGGGGCTTGTACTTGCCTTGGTTAGGCATTTGTAAGTGAGAAGCAGAAAATTGGATATTTGACGTGTAGATGTGTGTGAAAATATGTGATGAGGTGAATGATATTTATAGAGGAATGCATATGTTGAGCTGGGTGAGGTATTATTGCTGAGAAAGTTAGTGGGAGTGGGAGTGGTAGGTGAGAAACGGTAGGTGAAATATTACTGCTGAGAAAGCTAGTGGGAATGGTAGGTGAGAAACAGTAGGTGGGATATTATTGTTGAGAAAGTTAGTGGGAATGGTAGGTGAGAAACAGAACGTGGGATATTATTGCTGAGAAAGTTAGTGGGAACGGTAGCTGAGAAAGGTAGCTGAGAAAGTTAGTGGAAATGGTAGGTGGAAACGGTGGGTGATGACATGCGACTGGGGTTAACCATGGTTTGTTAGCTTACTTTACCTTGATTGGAGAAATTATATTATATTATAAAAAGAGGACCATCTAGTTTTTACAACCCCTCATTTCTTTTTCAATCCCTACAAACAACACCACAAATATGAACCCAAATCATAGCGGCCCTTCTTATTTATTTTCTTCATCAAGCTCATCCGATGATGAAATTGAAGAGCTCATAAATAGTTACGATTTAGATAACCAAATCATAGCCCAACAGATTTACAATAATAACCTCATCATTGCCTCATATCTTACTCACGTTGATTCAACCTCTCACGGCGGATCGGTCCCCGTTTGTAGAACGGTTAATCGTGATCGTGAAACTGCAGCACGAAGGCTATTCAACGACTACTTTGCTGAAAATCCCACTTACGATGAAGATCAATTTCGTAGGCGTTTTCGAATCTCTCGGAACTTGTTTATTCGCATTGTAGATGCTGTCAAAACCCACGATGAATATTTTCTACAGAGACGAGATGCCACCGGGACAACAACTGCGATATGGATATTAGCATATGCATTACCAGCCGATGCAACGAACGAGTACATCAACATTGGTGAGTTTACTGCAATTGAATGTTTAAAGAGATTTTGTCGTGCTGTTGTGGAGATATTTGGTGACCTATTCTTAGGGAGCCTAATACAAATGATATTGCTAGACTACTCCATATTGGTAAACAGTGTGGATTCCCCAGAATGTTGGGTAGTCTAGATTGTATGCATTGGCGTTGGAAAAACTGTCCAGCAGGATGGGCAGGGAAGTATGCAGGTCGAAGTGGTCATCCGACTATTATTCTTGAAGCAGTAGCTGATTATGATCTATGGATATGGCATGCTTACTTCGGCATGCCCGGAACTAATAATGATACGTTCTTCGGGAAAGGAGCACTCTATGGGATATTATTTAGCCGACAACATATACCCCAAATGGTCGACACTTGTACAAACAATTCGAGAGCCAGGCAATCGAAAAAGAGAGTATTTTGCACAGAGACAAGAAGCGTGTAGAAAAGATGTAGAACATGCATTCGGAGTTCTCCAAAGTCATTTTGCTATAGTAGCAAATCTTGCTCGCTTTTGGAGCAAACATGACCTTCAAGATATTATGACTGCGTGCATAATTATGTATAACATGATCATCAAGGATCAACGAGATCTTGATGCACCTATTGTATTTGCACCAGAGTTACCAGAACCAGGGGTCGAGATTTTAGACAGAGATAACGAGCAGGTTTTTGAAGCATTTATATCCCGATTCCGCCGAATTAAAGACAAAGATGCTCATTACAAGCTCCGTAATGACTTGATCGATCATATGTGGGAAGAGTATTCTAATAATTTAGTAAATTAACTATGATTACTACCAGGTGTCTGTAGTATTACGACTATCCCTTAATTTGTGAAACTTTGATGTATTTTGTGATTTTTATTTATTTTGTATTTTTTTATTTTATACTCCCTCCGTCCCACCCTAATTTGCACACTTTCCTTTTTTTGGTTGTCCCACCCTATTTTGCACACCCCTAAAATGGAAAGGAATCTTACAATCCCCACCCTTAAAATCTCCACCCTCAATCTCCACCTTTAAAAAAGTCAAAGATTTCACAAAATCTGTTTTTTCTTAATATACGCGCCGGAGCAGGTGTGCAAATTAAGCCGGGACGGAGGGAGTATAATATTTGGTTTTAATTATAATATTATGAAATTTATTATCTCGAAATCATGAAAATATCAAAATTATACAAGTATATTAGCAAATTAGAATTACTTAAGAAATATAATACATAAAAGAAATTATTTAAAGGGAATATTTTATGTGGCATGAAATGCAGCGCAAACGGCTGGAGCTCCGCGCTGCATTTCGCGTTGGACTGAAGATGCTCTAACATCTACCGTGGTTCCTTTACATTCTATTTAATATGTCCCACTGCAGTTAAAACAGATTAACATAGAAGGGAACATGGCATCATTGAAATCAAGCTCACCTTGCCAACTGATTAAAACAAATTTCTTACAAGTGCTGAAGAGAGCTTTCACTATTTTTGTGTGGCCATGTCACGACGAGCTGTATGCTTGTGTCGAAGGCTACCTGTGACGAGTTAATGACAATGACAGTGAGTAGTCGAGGAAGATTACATTTCACAAGAATGGTGAAAAGTTATATTGCAATTAGTTATGTAATACATTGAAGTGCTGATCAGGCCAATCCCATGATCAATATCATTAAACGTTCATCATATCATTGGTGACGGAAGCTATTTCGCTCGATACGAAAAATTTCAGATCCATCATCACGACGAGAAATTCTCATTTCTCCGGTTCAGTTAGTTGTATATGCATGTGATCGCACCTTCAATTTTATTAATAAAACAAAGTAGGCGCCCGTTGTGTTTCAGGATATACTAAGTGCCTTCTGCCCAATACTAGTTTCAATTTAATAGCTTCAATTTAAAAAGAAAAAAGAGCAAAATGGAAAAAATAGGAAAGAAACAAGAAATAAAGAATCCTTTTTTGCTTTTAAAAAATGGATTGGTGTATTTATTGGACGTCCAGGACTGGCGGGGCCCGAGTCCAACATCTACACCAGGGCCTGCCCTATGCTCATCGAGGCCCAAGACAGAAATTATTTTAGGGGCCCTTATTATAATTACTAATTGATAATTGATTTTATTTAAAAATCATAATTCTTTTGAATATTAATACTTATTTTTTAGTGAAGTCACGTATGATCAATAAATTAACTAACTCTTTGAAGTCGAATTAAGTTATCTAGAAATATGAATGCTCAATAAAATTTCTAGTAATTCTTTTTTATTTCTAGAAATAACATAATCAAGAAAATTGATTCAATCAATAATTAATAATTTTAAAATTTTTCGTGGCTTAAAATCTTGACATAAATATAATAATATTATAACACATTAACAATCTCAAAAGAACATGTTTTTATAGTGTATTTATATTTAGAAGGCCCCCCTAAATTTGTGGGCCCTAGGCAAATGTCTCAATTGCCTAATGGAAGGACCACCTATGGCTGTAACTGATTGAACTACAATCTGAGGTAACCATTACCATCTACGTAGATGGTAACAAGTTACCTATATCATATATATTCTATCTAATACCAAACTACTATTGAGATATATAATCATAAGAAAGAGGCATTAGGACAACTATTAACATTTTTTACTCTTAAGCTAATGAGATAAGGTCCTTGACATTGATCACTGTTGTCAGAAACGCTATAGTTGGTGATGAAATGCAGAGGCTTTAAATTCATTAATTCAGAAAATATTTGGCTAGACTTATAGACACGAAATTGGTCGGAATAGAACACTGAGATTTGAGTTTCAACTCTTTGACAACATGAAAAAACCAAAAGACACTAATGTGCGAGTCTCATTGAATTACTGATCAAATCAGCTAATACTCATACCAAAAGTCTCATTTTATTATTCTAAGATCAGTTCACTTGGTAACTGCACATTATCATACAATAAGAGCACGGTGAAATGCATGTATTTCCTATTTCTTCCAAGCAAGCCTAGCAGTCTTCGGTAAAGATGCACTTTTCACTGGAACCATAAGTATAACTATCCGCATCCTTGTCAACAGAACAAGAAGTGCATAGCAGCATTACTTTTTCGAATAACATTTACTTTTCAACACAGCAATACACTACATAAACTGAAGCTTTCTTTAATTTTCCTAGATTTGGAATCCCCCCCAAATTTCTACGCCACGTGGATACTCACATAAGGGCAATCTTTAACGGGCAGCACGAATTACCTGGTCGTGAAATCAGGTTAATACGAGATCGAGGTCCATCGAACATCCAGCTATCATCATCCAGGGATTTAACCTCTTTATCGAGTTTGGCCATCAACTCGGACTTCAGAACTGCACAATAAAGCAATATCCTTTCACACTTCCCATCTTGGTTGAATATAGGGAGGGGCGTGCAACAAAATTGAAGCAATTCTGTAGTATCTATACATTGAACACAAGTTCACCAACTTATGACCCCCACCTCACCCCCGGAGAACACACACGCACACAATACGCTTAAGTTTCATTCCAGAATCTAACATATTTCAGAGAAAACCATCAATACAGTGAAGTGAAGTATTTATAGCAATTAATGTAATGCTTCCATGACATTTCCAGTGAAAGCATAAGAAAGACTGCAGCATCCATCGAGCAGCACATTAGAGGCAAAACCATATAAGGGTAATAGGGGCGATGTTTAAACGGGAAAAGACTTAGTGCAGCATAGGTATTCACGGGCATCTCCGGCCCGAAAAAAGGAAATGACACTTGGATATTCAGACTTTCCTTTTTCTTTTTGTAATAAAATATATAGTAACATAAATCGTATAATGATCATGGTTAGTCCTAGTCAACAGTTCTCTCAATTGATAAATTTTAATTCATTAGTGCAGCTGAACAACCACCTTTATACTTATAAGATTCACGCTAGCTAATTATAGAAAAAAACAATGAGGTGTAAACGCCAAGGTTCCATAGCTTCTTAACAATGATCATAGTTTTTATAATAGTTTATAGTTCTTTGAACAAGTCATCATCCATATGTTCTCATTCTGGACAATCACATTTTCTATGTTTGAGGCACTTACTTCCAAGTGTACTAGAGCAACCCCATAGCTTTGGGTGTAAACCTAGTATGTAAAACAAGATATAGAAGTGGGTGCAGGTCAGGTAATTTTGGGGTTTTGGGTCGGGTAACTGAATACACAGGTACCTCTCAAGCTGAACACTCCATTTAAAAATCTTATACCAAAAAATATGTATGTCTATATAAATAAATAAATAAATAAATAAATAACACATGTAGCAATGACTTGGGGGCCTCGAATAAATATAAAAAGTTCTCCACAAAAAAACCAAACCATCATCCGAAAAGTGTTAACATGTGTCATATACTGCAACATAACTCAAGGTTCCAAACACAAGAATGAGAATTTGGTCAAATAATGTGACATCAATTCATGAAAACCAAAAAAAAAAAAAAACAATTTCAGAGACAAGTTACCAATTCAACTTCCATCTTCGCTAATTGTACAAAAGGTAAACATCAAGACACCGAGTACAATAAATATATATTGAAAAAACAATAAAACTAGAAAACAAACACCTTGATCAAGTTTTACATTCTCTCAATCCTTCTCCATACATGATAATCTTGAGATTCTCCCCAATTCAGTCTTAAAAGACAAAAAGAATTTCACTTTCAATCATAACTAGAATTTCCCGTCGTATGATACATGATTTAAAATATATTTATTTGTAAAAAAAAATAAAGATAGATAATCGAATTATTTAATTGAATAACTTATTTTTTGTTAAATAAAAGAATATCAAATTATCTAATAACTTTTAATTGCATTATTTAATTTATTTTATTTGCAACTCATCTCAAATGGAAATAGTTCAACTTACAATAAATATTCAAATTAAGCACAAATTCAACCAACTATCAATCGTTTATTTTATAATTAATATATTATATAAAAATATTGAATATCATTATCAGATTAAATACTAAGAAAAGATGTTTGTTTTTTATCTATTACAAATAAAAGAATGAATTCAAAAATAAAAAAATGTTATTAGTGTATTTAAGATGTTGGAAAAATCACTACATTTGAGTGACATAGAAAATAGAAATAAAAAAAATAAAGCAGACCTCTAAATTCTTTATCCCTAACATGGGCACATGTGTTCCTGTGATATTTTTTTCTTCATAAAAAATCAAATATTATCCATGAATCTAGATTCGAAAAATAGTTAGTTTTTACTATTTCAGAACAATTGTAATATTGTAGGAAATATAGATACATTTTGTTCATAAAATAAAAATAAAGTTTTAAAAATGTAAAAGAATTATCTAATATTTTAAAAAGATTAGTTAATAAGTATTTATAAAAAAATATTCTTAATATTTATTTAATTTTTATATGTATCTCAAACCAAATTATATAATTCAACTCATATTACATAAACAAATCTAACCTAAATAAAACTTTTTAAAAATATCAAAGTAGTATCAAATTAAAAGTCATGAAAAACATGACTTTGCTATATTTTACATTAAAACGGAAAAAGAACCAGCAATTAGGTGTTTTTTGATTTATTTTAATTTTATTTTTTGTTTTTTAAATTCATTTTGTTTTTATTATAAAACGAATCAATCAAAAGTTGTCACCTATAATTTTATATATTAAATTGTCAACAAAATTTAAATTTGGAACTAATTAATATTGAAAAGATTATACCATATTCATACAAATCTTTACCATATATATAAGTCTTATTATGTTAATTATGATTTAAACCTACTATGTTTAGAAGGTGAACTAGGCGGGAAAAGAGACTGATTTCCTTTTATATAGGGTTCCATTTTATTATATAGTAAGATAAGACACTAAAATTTCACCTTATCCTCAATTTCTACAACTTAAATATTTGTCCAACTCTGACTTCTCATTTTTCCTTCCACTTCTGAACTTATTAAACTAATCTTCAAAAAATCTCTTAGTTAACCAGCCACTTATGCTTTACTTGGAACTGTATAGATAAGAAGTAGAAAAACTTGAGGATCGAAATACAGTAGTTCCAAGAGTCTCATATCTCCCCCCATATTTCATGAAGCAACACTTGTATACCAAACTCAACCTTAGCTTTCATTCTCACCTCATCATACGATGCACCAAATGAGAAATCAAGAAACATCAGTCGATGAGGATCAAGTATCATATTCATGGTATAGGTTCATATTCATTTTTTTCCAGTCAATCCTCTATACTTGTCAAACTCTTGTTTCATCCTTTTTGACATCTCACTCCACTGAAATTAAGAAACATCATCGTCAATGAGAATCAAGTATCATTGCATGGTATAGGTTCATATTCATTTTTCTCCAATCAATCCTCTATACATGTCAAACTTCTGTTTCATCCCTTTTGACATTCCACTCAACTGAAATTCGTCATTATCCAACCATTGGTTAAGAAGAATTCCCACAGCACTTACATCATGAAACACATGGAACATGACATGTAAAGAAATAAAAACTATAGTTATGATATATAATCACAAATATAAATTCTCGTCCCTCCACTATCAATTAATCTCATATATTAAAATAAATTTCAATCATCATCATCATTTAATAGGGTCCATCATTTACAACTATCCTAATAAGATATCATCATCTAATAATAATATTTAATAAAAGAGTCACATCAATTTTAACATCAAATAAAATATTGTAAACAACGGTAGAAACACTAAAAACTAAAAATTGGAACTGAAAATATAACCAAACATCCTTGATGTTTCTTGATTTCTCATTTGCTGCATTATATGATGAGGTTGTAAGGTAACAACGCAAGAAAAGCTAAGATTAATTTTGGTATTCAAGAATTGTCTGATAAAATATGGGGAGAATATGACACTTTTGGAATAGAACTGCAGCATTTTGATCACCAAGTTCTTCAGGTTGTGTACATCTAGTTCTAAGTAATACAAGAGTAGCTGTCAATTGTCAACTGAGGGTTCTTCTGATGGATTAGTCTAATACATTTATAAGTGCATGAAAATTGAGAATGTGAAGTCAGAGTTGAAGAAATAAATACAGTGGAAGAAATACTTAAAGTTTAATAAAGAAAACTTTAATGTCCTATTTTGGTGGAAAGTGAATTCTCTCCATTTTTTATTCTCTCCAAGTTAGCTAGTGATGTTTGGCGGTTCTAGTACATCCATTTGCTTCAAAGTCTGCATTTAGTGCTTGTCGACGTCTCCTTCGTGCATTTAAGAGTTCTTTGCCAATTTGCCTCACAGAATAGTTCAAGCGCTTATTAGTACAAAAAATTGGCTTTGAAGGAGGACTTGAAAGAAATTTAGTAATTTGGCCAAGGTAGTAATTTTTCTTTTTTAGTTTTTTTTTTTTCTTTTTCCATAATAAGTAACTTAATAAGTATCTATAGTACTCTGTAATTCGATGTCTTGATTTTTACCCATTAGAAGATTGACAAAGTTGGGAATAACAACTGTAGAAGTCGTAATTGATCAAACCACTTTGTCATCAATCTTTGACTGTAATAACCTGTCTCCAAATTTGTTTTTTTTTTTTTTTTTTGGTGGTTTTCTCGAAATGATCTTTTGTTCTCTTTTTAAGGATTTCCATGCATTGAACATTTTCTGATTGGAACCTTCAGTTGATGGACACTATAGTTTAGTATTTCTGTGGAGAACTTGTTGTAGGTAATCAAGTGGCCCAAACTACTGCTAAAGGCTTTATTTTGAAATACATTTTTTTAAAACTCTTTGGAACTCCTTTTAATCTATATAATATGCAGTTTAAGAGAGATTTCCTCTTTGTTAAGAGCTGCACTGTTATCTAATCCTTCACTTTAGTTGGGTAATTTTGTTGCAGTTGTATATCTTCCAATCTTCTTTTATATTCATGCTCTCTTTTACTGTTGTCATTTCTTCACAGTGTGATCATATTGTTCTTCAACAATGGTTGCCTAACCTTTTGGCTGGGCAAGTTAATTCTACCAGCTAGAGTTCGTATATTGAAAAGAAAGTATATATATCTATAAATATCTTCCGAAAGAGTACCCGACCCCGTCCATTACCCAACTTAGGTATAAATAAGCATCAATGTCAAACCTGACCCAAAAACCAAATCTCAATTACCCGATTCGTCCACCCATGTATAAGTTAGGAAACAAAACTGAATCTTGAACAAGGTTTAATATTGAAATGCGTCTGATTCAAGTTCAAAATTTATACAATAATACTGTTCAAGTGTTAAAGTGAAAGTCTGAATTCACACGAAGAAGATTATACATCAATATCAAATATATTAATTCGGACATCAATACCAAAAAAATAATTCGTTTTTCTTTCCATCGAATCAGCCGATTACATATTTGCATCTAAATTGAATAGCAACTCGAGAAATCGAAAGACAAAATAAAAAACAATAATTAAAATATGTTTACAGTGAGAGAACTGACCTAGAAGTGTCTGCTCCTTGCGGTCTTGAATGGAGATTGCATTGACGTCCGCCGCCGCCGACACCAGTTCATTGTGTAAATTATGACCGTCATCAGAGGCAGATGATAACGGCGCCGCCACTCCGGCCGCCGACAAGCTTCCGCTGCTCATAGTTTTACTTCACTCAGCCAAATTAACCCAATATTGTTGTGTTTATATATTGCTTTTAAATTGGAAAATGATTCGCAGGATCAACCATTTAATAATTTATATCCGTTGAGGAGGTGAAATACCAATCTTGTCCTTAAATGTTAAAGGAAATTACATTGTTTGCCCTGCATTTATTAAGATACGAACAGCAGCTTGAATTCTCCCCAAATTAACTCTGCCCTACTCTTCTTTTGGCCAAATTAATCAGCATTGTTAATCTCGGTATTTCCTTTCACTTCATGTTAGACGCGGAAATGGAAGTTCAGCTATTTCAAGTTGCAGTGATATTACTCGCAGGCGTCGGATCTTCCGCGTATGCTTCGACTTCTGTAAGTGAGTCACTAATTGATGGAGTAATTTTTCAGGGGAATCTTGATCTTCGTGGTCAACAGAGGACAATTTCCACATTGGATATTGAATCATTTCTAATTGTACTCTTGACATTGATTTCCTGTTCTCCCATCATGATTATGTAATGCTGTTGTATTTCTTTGATCGTGTTTCTGTAATGCCGCAATTCTTGTATTATACTATTTTATTTTCGTAATGCTATTGATTGTTGTGTTATTCTATACATTCGCGCTTTCCTTAAATCCTGCATTTTACGTTTGCAGGAACAGATAACCTATATGGACAACTACATTTCAAAGAGTTATTTCGAGAAATATGATAGTTTAATAGACCGAGACTTCGACAATTTCATTGCAAACGAAATCCCACTTGGCTTGTTGAAAGATAAAAATCACATTGTTCCCAAACAATCTGTTCTACATCGAAATGTAACTGGAGAAGGTTCTCACCGTCACTTATCTTCTTCAATCAGATTCAAGTTGCAGCCTGAACTTAAGCCCGAACTAACTGCTTATTCTTGTGAATTCATAATCATTGAAAGACTGCCCTCTGGAGTCTTTGCTGATCCTTTTGAGCTGCAGCATCTTGTCCAGCGTGGCGGTATGACAACAACTTTAAAAAGCAAATTTTATCATGATCTCCAAAATTAAGGTTTATGAGCTTTGTATTTTTCTCTGGCAGTGTTCACAGATGTAGCCGTCTTTGGTGACCAGAATTTAGAACTACCTTCTTTCCGCTCAAATCGATCAGTTGTTGAGATACATATGAGCGTGGCTTCCAAATTGTTGTCAAATGAGGATGATCTTGAAGTCAACCTTGAGGTCCCATTACATGCGCGATATCCTGTAAGTGATTCAGAAAAGTTGAAATTCCTAGTGCAAACGGTGTTTGCCTGATTTTGCTTTACGTTTATGAATTGATATTTCATAATTGGCAAGTGGATATGTATTATTAGGGTTAAGGTATGCCTAACTCGATGCTTTTTTGACTGCCCGTTGCATCTTGCATGCATAAATGTGTTGCTATAGCCTATTTACTTCAATATACCAAAATAAGTGATAATCTAGTGATCATTACATTCATACTAGTTCGTCATGCTCTATAAGTGTATGCCTCGTTAAAATCTGACGGAAAAGTACATTGCTCTTGTGCAAATATGCTATATAATCTGTTAGACAAGCCTGAAGGAATGAAGTCTTAATTAAAGAAGAGTACAATGTGAATCAGCGGCTCTTGGTACCATTGATATCATTATTTCGAAAGAATCAAAATGATGTCGTAAACTTGTAGGTAATGTCTTTGTGAATAAAATTATTAATTTGAATCAGTTGTTTGAATACCAGTACCACAACTCTTTTAAGGTCCATGCGAAGAAAACTTTTGGTGGATTAGATTTGGTTCCCTTTTCAGTTATATAAAGCAATGATGTTTTGGGTCTTTGAATATGTACCATGCTACATGTCTATTGGATATTGAGTCAGCCGCATGTGTTCTCGACATGCCGTTCTCTGGGATATAATTTATTGATCTCAGCCACATGCATTCTCTACTTGCCTCACTACTTGCCTCATGAACTGCAGAGATTTTAACATGGTTTTAAATTAGCTGCTGAGTTCTATATCACAGTATAACAATTTCATTGAATGCAAATAAATAACTTATTTGAAATTATATTTTGTGTGGGCAATAAATAGCCTATATCTGCATAGCCAAATATTTTGAAGTGTAATTATTTGAAAAAGATCCCCAATACTAGTTTCCAAAATGATACTCCCTATGTGTTTTTTGATTGCAATGTTTTCGAGTTGAGAAGAGCTGTGTTATGGAGAAATTAGCTAAAAAAATTATCAGCGGTATCATTGGTAAGATATATTAATGCACGTATTTCACTCAGACACCATACTCCATCACCTAAGATTTTTCGTCTTCTTCTTTAGGTTGAAAAGAGTCCTTTCACATTGAGTGATTAACAAATCGTTTGAGCGCTTACTTGATGCGCTATATCTGTACAAAACCTCTTCTTAAGCCCCATAGTTATCTCACTCATATCATGTACTCTCTGATTCTACAATGTGATGCAGTGTATTGTTTATTTTTATTTTATTACGAAGGATTTGATACATTTCTTTTACCCCTTTCTTTTCCTGTACTTTTACTGGTTTTACAGCCTTTGGGCCACGAATTTTCACGGGTCAAGTTTGGGCAACCCGACTTGTTCATGTGCTGCAGCGCTGATCGAAAGAGCTGTCTATATATGCCAACTGGTAATGTTTCAGACAAGAAAAGTAGTGATGTTATATGGGAAATACCATGTGGGGTTAAGGAACATGCTGGTATTGTATCTGCTGTTACTTTTGGCTTTGCTCTATTAAGCGCTTTGCTTATTCTATTGACATCTATTTCTTATCCAAACGGTGAAATTTGTAACAAATTTTAATTTTTTTTTTTAATTTGCTTTTTTATGTCTCTTTAATGTTCAATATTTTGTACCTTATATCTTATTGTAATCTGCAGCAAATTTCTTTTCACACAGTTCTTTACACAAGAGGGCATACTTATTCTCTGATCAATTGATAAAAAAGATTATTGGGTTTCAGATAAGAACAAGTCCTTTTATAGTTGTTATTGATTATTGAAAAGTAGTAATCTTTACTAATATGCAGTTGAATTAAGGCATATAAAGTATCAGTCTTTACCAATATGCAGTCAAATTATTGAAAGTTGCACTGTGGATGAGTCTTCTAATTTTTCGGCCAAACGAGAGTTACATGTCTTGCAAGCATTTCTTATAAGGTAAATTCGTCTTTCTCCACTTAAATCAGCCTTCAAAATAAAATAAAATAAATTAAATAAAAGGTTTTTTTTGTACAAAACAAATCCCTTATATGAGTAGGGCCATTACATTACCACGCAGACTCGAGAGAAGACAAAGATACAATAGGATTTAATCTAAAAATCATATAGTACATAAGAGAAAAATAGATTAATCCTTGGTAAATGTCTAATATTAACGAAAAATAATTTGATGTAAAGTTTATCAATAAATTAACCATGAAGCTGGTAATGTAAAGTGGTATTACAATTTGTGTTGTAGTGTACTTAATTTTGGTATATTATATCTCTTCTTCAAATTATTCCTCCTCATCATATAAGCCCGCTGAAGCAAATGTTGATCATCTCTTTCTCTCTTCATCTTCTCTCTTGTGTTTGTGTGTGTTTGAAATGAGTCTTCACCTCATGTGGAAAAGCTTGTGTTTGTTGATTAATTTTTTTAATACTTTTTTAAGTGGAGAATAATAGATTTACCTTTATAGAAAATGTGTGCGGGATGCATGGCTCTTGTTTGGCCAGAAAGTTGGCCGCAGCTACCAAAGTGTAACTTTTTATTAGTTTGACCATCTATTAGTAAATGTTGATATTTTAGGAAAATTGTTAAAATGCCCCTTAAGTTTGCCGTAATTTATAAAATGTCATTTTAATTTGGCCCTTTTTGAAATTGTCATCTAAGTTACAAAAAATTGATGAAAATGCACCGTCATCTGCCATTACATGTAACACAGCCGGTGACGGGCTACTGCAGCCTATTTGACACATGGATTTGGGAAGGGGGAACGGTCATGTGCGAACTTAATCAAAACACTTGTGATCTTAGCCTAATTAAGTCGCGGCCAAAAGTGAAATCGTTCCCAAACTGCTAAACCTTAGCCATAAAAACTTCAAACCTAAGTCAAAATCAGTCATATTTGTTGAAGATTGTTCGAATTTCAGGATGCATTTTAGTGATTCTACAAAAAATGGTGATCCTTGCCCCGATTACGATAAGAATCTTCTGAAATCCTCTTAATCGGTTCAATCTTTTTAGTAATATGGTCTTTTGGTTTATGTATTGGGTATGTTGATCGGATTTAGTAAATTGTTGCATGAGGGTGGGCGTAGTTTGGTTTATTTATTCAGATAAAAGCGGTGCACACATAGGTTTTATGTTGTTCAGATTATTTGATGTGTGGGTCCTATTTTGATGCGTTTTTTTTGTGTGTGTGTGTGTGTGTGTTGTGTTGCTGTAATGTGGTACAAATATTGATGGGTTTCAAGGACTTTTATGCATTGTTAATTTGTGGATTTTTTTTTTTTTTTTTGTTTTTTTGTCTTTACGTGGATTTGGTCCCCGCATGCCATTATATATTGGGGTTGAATTTTAATTTTGTTGTCCTTTTGTCCTTTTACGGTTTGGTCGTTGTTGTTGTTATGTGTTGTTTAATTGTACTTTGGTCCCCAAAGTTTGACCAAACTAATAGCTTTAATCCGATTCAGATTTTTCTTTTTTTCTTTTCAACAGGGCCCAACAGTTTTTATTATACATTTTTGCATGCACTATGGGGATGTTGTTGACAATTGACTAGAGATTTATACTCAGGGAGGGGGGCAAGGGGGGGGGGGGGGGGGGAATCATCAAACTGAAACTGAATCCTAAACCCCAAAAACTTTGTCATTAGAAGACGGTCACTAATATATGTAAAATCCCATCTTGAAGCGAATTATATATGGTGATTGTATATAATTAATCACCGTCTCTGATCGATTAATTATATAGAAATCCCAAACGATCTTAAGACCAAATGCCCCCACGATTATCTCAACCCTCTCGATTGTTATTGAATAATCATGCTAATTAATGTGATCCCGGTTAAATCTCTCATCTCAGTTCCAATTTTACACACAATAAATTGCTAAAGAATGAGCCAAACTGTTGAACAAGCAATATAAACTATTAATTAGCTAATAACATAGCACAAGATTCAATTAATCAGATAAAAATCACTAATCACCCATAATCTATTTTCTAATCATAAATTAAGGAAATTCTATCAATCCTAATCATAATATTTGATAAACACAAATACGTAGACATAAATACAAATAAAAATAAAAAGGGAAAGATAAAACCTAATTGTATTGATCTTGATCTTCACTTGATCTCCTCCTTCTCCACTTTTCCTCTCTACTAAAGTGTAAAACTATACAAATGATTTCTAGATGATGAAAATCTGAATGGGGAAGGGTTTTAAACACATTTGAGGGCTTTTAGAAGACAAGAGCCAAAATAGGAATTTGAGCCTAGCCAGTGCATTTTCCGCCCATTTCGTGCACGGTCCCTGCATGATTGAACAATAGTGGTGCACGGTCAGGCCGTGCACTATGAAAAATGGGTTGTTTCTCCTGGATTGGTGCACGGTTCGTGCATGTTTGTGCACGGGTGCACGGTCCAAACTACATTTGTAGTCCAAATTCAAAACTATTTTTCAGGGTCTTATGATTCGAATTTGACTTTGGCTCTTTCTGATAAAGTTGTAGCCTCAAGGTATGAGTAAAATATTGAAGGTGTGTCAAGATAGAATTCTGCGCTTTCACCTCTTTTTGCCCGACGTTTTTGTCCCTTTGCCTTTTCATCCTCGTTTCTTGGAATCATTTTCTTCCATCGTACTTTTGGGCCTATTCACCTACAAAACACTCAACAAACGATTTTTACGACGAAAGAGATAAAATACGAATTATATGACAAACGAGAGCTTAGAATACACAAATATTTGATAAAGTTCCTATTCTAAGCTTGTTTCATAGCCCAAAATCCCGTTTGTCAGTTATGTGTTTCAAACCGATAAGAAGAGGAATGGAGGAACTGAAGAAAAAGGATGTGGGTGCTTTTAATTGGCTGAAGGACAAACCACCTCACCAATGAAGTAGATCTCACTTTGACCCATCTCCTAGGTGTGATTTACTAATGAACAACATGTGTGAAAATTTTAACAGCAAGATCCTGAATGCTAGAGGCCTTCCAATTCTATCAATGCTAGAGCAAATTATGAATGCGCTGATGCAACAGAGCACTGAAAATGCAAGGAGGTGGAAAGATGTTTTGTGTCCAAGGATTCAACAAAACATGGATTTCAACACTTCCAAGATTGCAGAATGTGTGCCTATCAAGGCCGATGATACCCACTATCAAATTGCTTGTTTTGATGGCAATCTATATGTTGTGGACTTGGGCGACAAAACATGTGCGTGTAGGAAATGGGACCTTACTGGGATCTCCTGCAAGCATGCACCCGCCATTCACCGTCAAAGAAAGAACCCAGTTTCCTTTGTCCAAATGTTACGTGTATTTTGTTTATTTTAGAATATTAGATGACATGTTCTTATAAATTGACTTTCTAATATATTTCTTGTTTCTGCCCTTGTAGGGGCTATAGGGTGGAGACTTACTTGGCAACTTATGGGCCTACTATCATGCCCATAAATGAGCGTCATGAATGGAGTCATATAGATGCAAAACCACCACTTCCTCCAAAGACGGTTAGGAGAGTTGGACGACCTCCTAAGGCTAGGCGCAGAGAACCCGATGACCCTAACAAAAAACACGTTCGAGGAAGGGGCAAACCGACAAACAGAGACGTCCATCACAAGAAGGCAAATCAAACAACAGTTAAGTGTGGACTATATGGGGTTCTAGGTTACAACAGAAGGAACTGTCCCTTTGTAAGCATTCCACCATTTTGTGCTTTAGAGTTATGCTATGATTTGTGTTTAGTTATAGGGGATATTTATGTTCCTTTAATTTTGTTTGTTTGTTTGTTTGTTTGTTTTGTGTAATTAGGATGAAACTGACCAGTTCAAGGAAGAAATACTTGGAGTGCAAAAAATCCTTTAAAATTATGGTTTGGAAGATCTTGAAGAAGAGGGTGTTCTTGAGGAAATTTTTAATGATGATGATCATAACATGGATGTAGTCATGTAGAGGTAAATGTTGTTCTATTTTTAGTTTTTATTAAATGTTTATGAATTTTCAATGCTTAGATTTTGTGTGTCATTAGGGTGGTAATGTAATGGGGAATACACAGGAACAACTTATGAGTCAACTGACTCAAGTCAATGCTGAATTTGATAGAATGATATATATATGATTTTGAAACAGTCTAAATCAATCTTCTGTGAAATAGACAAAATGGTTTATTTCATAACATTACTCTGCTTTTGAAATAGGACGTAAGTGGGCAGAACATGGTAGAAGAGGAGGGTGGTATATCAAGAGTGCCTACTAAGCTGCCACCAAAGAGAAAGGGCCGTAAAAAACAGGTGTTGAAGATGGCCCCAGTGAAGACCCAAATTTGGTCTATCCGACTGGGCGGATGAAGCAGCCCAACCTCATAACATCCACATGTCTAGTATGAAGCAACTAGCTGTTGGCAGAGGTATCAGATTCCAAATGGAAGACTAATGTAAAGCTTGAGTAGTTAGGTTGAGGTAGTAGTTTTTTGTGTAAAATCTAAGACATGGGAAGCCCAAAATATCTTGACCTTTTGATTATTTTTGGACCTGGTCATTTAGTCTAGGGTTAATACAAAAGAAATCACGACTTTTGGACAAATTTTCAATTGCAAATCAATTTTGATCATTAACTATAATTATTTTTCGATTACGACATCGACTATATTTTTTGACATTTGATTATATCGCCATCACCACCTTCAAATTCATTCATTTACAAATATCATTTGCTCTATTTCTTAACAAAATACTAATAGCAGCATTTACTCCGTTTCTTATCAAATTTGTGACAATTACAAATTGGGGCAGATTTGTGTCATTTACTATGTTTCTTAACAATATAGTAGCATCAATTCAGTACGACTTACAACAGAATAACCTTACAAATACTAATTGAAATTTAACCACACATTTGATTAGCCAATTGATAATAATAATACATAAGGGCCATGAATTGTGACCAGTTATGTTACACAAAACATTGCAATTCAACCTACATTAAATCATTAATCACTGCCATTTGCTTACATTACAAAATATTACATCCATAAATCGATCAAATAGGCCAACAGGAGAACCCTTACATCCATAAATTGATCAAATAGGCCAACAGGAGAACCCAACAAATAGTCGACATTAGCTTGATTAGCTTCATTTTTTTATGCCAATCTTGTCTAGTTTTTACTGCAAAGAGTCGAGCTTCTCTGACAGCTCCTTCAATTCATCATGCAACTCCATCGCAGCTGAACTAGAACCAACAATTGGAGGGTCGACCCACTTAAAAAACCAGCAATCTCCTCTCTGTGAAAAAAAAGTAAAAAAACAGAGCAAATAATGGATCACTAGCACACCGCCTTTAACCCAAATACTTGAATGAAATTTCGGCTTTTAAAATGAACAAGGAATAAGACTCAAGTTCCAATTCCGACAGCCATAGAACCTCCGGCCCCGATTTTCCTCTTTCTTAGATGTTTAAATGACTGGGAAGCCACATTCGCACATCAAAAATCCAGTCGGTGATATGCTTGAGTAGGACATCTTCACCACTGCAAGCTAGCTGTTGAACACGCCTTCTTCTCGAAATGGCTAACAATGAAAAAGTTCCCAAATTTCTGTTGAAATTAATAGCTAGGGTTTGAGGGAGAAATGAAAATTGGGGAGAAAAAGACGACATTTCCCTCCTAAAAGATGCTAATTTGACAATTTGGTGATTATTTAATCAAAATGGTTTTATGGAGAGAAAAACGTGTCAAAATACGTTGACACATAACAAAAAACAGTCCATCTAAGCCCGTCACCGACTGAGTTACATGTAATAGCCGGTGACGGGGCATTTTCATCAATTTTTGTGTAACTTAAGCGGATAATATCAAAAAGTGTCAAACTTTAAGGATATTTTTTTTATTACGACAAACTTAAGGGGTATTTTACCAATTTTTCCTATTTTTTATACCTTACTGCAAAAAGTGTAAAAGATTGGCGGCCTAGTAGTAATTTTCCCTTACTTAAATAATGAGTTTGTAACTTTATTTGAAGTTTGAAATTTACTTCTTCACAGAAAAATCTTGATGTAATAATGTATGATCCAAAAGTTGTTAGTTTTAAACGATTTATGTAGATTCTAATTACTATGGTAATTATGAAGCCTAAGGTTTTACCAATTTAGGGCTTGAAAGATGGTTGGTGTCTAAAGCAAATAAGAGGCCTATAAATCTAAGACCTTGTTAGGCTCCTCGTTACTTTTAAAAATTATAATGAGTGTCTCAAAATGACAATAAAATAAATTTTCAGTCGGTGTAGAAAAAGACCTTGCTAGGCTCCTCGTTGCTTTTAAAAACTATAATGAGTGTCTCAAAATGTCAATAAAATAAATTTTCGGTCAGTGTAGGAAAAAAAAATTAAGTAAGAGAGAAGAAAAATGAGATAATTAATTATAATATTAAGTTTAGGATGAACAAGATGCCAAACACGATAAGATTTTTGTGCGTCTCGAAAATTGATAGTTTTATTCCTTCATGCTTTGATAGGGATGACCCGGTTACTTCGGGCCGGGTTACCTCGGGTCGGGTTAATAGCATGCCAGCAACCGCGAAGGCCCAGGCCCAACAGGCCCAGCAACACGCATTCGGCCCAGCGAATGCGAATCTGTCACGTAAATCCCAACTGCCATGATCTTTTCCCAACGGCCATGCAGATTTGGGAGGCAAGATTATAGGGATTTAGTTAGGGCTTGGGTTTAGTAGTATAAATAGAGGAAAAGAACTCTGAATTAGGGTTCGGACTTTGTATTCTGCAATACTCCTTGTAAACTCAATAATCACGTGAAAGATACACCTCGGCGATTGTCGTTTTCTGCCCGTGGACGTAGATCTCCGGATCGAACCACGTAATTCTTGTGTGTTTTTACATTATGTTTGCATAGATTATTGTTATAGTGCTTCGTTACCGGATTGCGCTTTATCAAATTGGCGCCGTCTGTGGGAACGACAAGATCGCATTCAGTAATACCATTGCCTTCTGAAATCATGGTGACAACCCGTCAGAACCAATCCCGCCGCGGAGATCAATCTAACCAGGATCCACCCGTGGACCAAGTGGCGCCTCCGAGACAATCGCCGGCAAGAAGCGCTTCCGCTCATCAGGGTAATCAAAACCCTTCACCCCCTCAGGATCAGCAAAACCCTAATATTGCTGCCGCTCAACCACCGGTAAACGTCCAAATTACCCCCGAATTGCTCCAGGCTTTCCTAGAAGAACATACACATGTTCTCCAAGATTGGGCAGCCAACCGCCTACATCCATCGGAGCCTGTCGCAGAGCCCGCTAACCACAATGACGATTCTGGTGTGCCTCTACCCCGTCCCCGTGGTCAGCGGAACCCTGGATACCGGGGACATCAGGATCGACGAAGGGAACGACCCGGTTCTTCCGAGGACCTTGGGAGTTCAAATAGATCACGACCTCACAACGAGGAACACACCGATGTGGATCGCCGCCGTCCACTTAATGCGGCTAAAAAAGTTCGCTATGCAAATGCTCATACTCTGGACCTTCAAGAGTACGAGCGAGTTCAACGCAATGTTGAACTGGATAGGATCCTGGGCATGGATGCCAATGGAGAGATCATCACACCGTTCTCCCAGGCAATCATGGACACCTCCCTTCCCGAAGGGTTTAAACGGCCAGCCATACCTCCTTACAATGGCACTGGAGATCCGGCCAATTTTCTGGGTGCTTTTAGGCACAGCATGCTTAGTCATGACAACATCACATCTCTGCAGTACTGCAGGATTTTCCCGGAGTATTTACAGGATGAAGCTCGGGTATGGTTTGATTCTCTCCCGCGAAACAGCATATCCTCGTTCAGAGAACTTGCCGAGCACTTTTGGGCAAGATTTGAAGCCCGGGTGAAGCCCGCGGCCACCATGGCCGACGTCATGACTATGGAACAACGGGACGGTGAATCCGTTACCCAATTTCTGGACCGTTTCACAACGGTAAGTCTCAAGGTGGGAGACTGCCCCGACAATGTGGCCATCGGCGCCTTCATGAATGGACTCCGTCCCGGAGCGTTGCACACCGAGTTAGCTCGGAACACACCGGTCACAACTCGAGCACTGTTCCAAACAGTGTGTAAATTTGCGAAGGCTGAGGAGCAGACTCGTCAGAAGCGTGAAAAGCACGCGGCCAAGAGGCAGGCCGACAAAGCCCAAACTGGGCCTAGCACCCGGGCTAGTGCATTTTCCCGTCTGGCAACGGGGCGCCCAGAATCCCGGAGTGAAATTCCGCAATTGACTCCGCTGACGAAGTCACGAGCTGAAATTTTTTCACTCCACAAAAACGACTTCCGACCTTGTCCACGGATGACTGCGCCTCCGGAAAAGAGAAATCGTGGCAAATGGTGTGAGTACCACCGAGATCATGGACACGAAACGGATGAGTGTCGGGAACTCGGCAAGGAGATTGAGGAATGTCTCAAGAAAGGATTCTTGCGGCAATACGTCGCACGAATTGGCGACCGACCTCGGGCAAACCATAATGGAGGCTCGTTTCATACCCGAGGAGGTTACCATGACCGAGATACTCAGCAAAATCGGCCGCATTGGCAGAATAATCGGCAGGGGCCCAATAATCATGCACGACAAGATTCTAGCAATCGCCAGCCGCCACATCTCCAACTTCTACCTCCTCCTCCTCCGGGAGGACCCCGGGACGACGCACCCCCTCACGTGATAAACGTGATATACGGAGCCCTACCCACCGGGGCTTCGCGACATGCTTTGAAAGCAGAAGCTCGACGTCCTCCACCCGAGGAGCCACGTCACAAACGTCTCCATCAGTCCGAGACTGTCAGCTTCACGGATAGGGATCCGGTCCCCGAGATAACACCCCACACTGACGCTATTGTCATCGACATGGCTGTAGCTAACATAACAGTACGGCGAGTCTTCGTAGACAATGGGGCCGCAGTGAGCATCATATTTGCGGACTGTTTCGAGAGGATGGGGATTTCCCGAGATCAACTCAAACCGGCCCCCGGGCCACTACAGACTTTCACCCAGGGTGAAGTTCGGCCAGAAGGTATCCTCGCCCTCCCAGCGTCGTTGGGAACTTATCCGAAGGTGAAAACAATCTTCGTGGATTTCTATGTGGTGAATTCCCCATCACCATATAATATGATATTAGGCCGGGACTGGCTCACCCCGGCAAAAGCCATATGCTCCACGTATCACCTCGCACTGAAGTTCCCCACCTCGCATGGTGAAGAAACCGTCCGCGGGAGCCAACGGATTTCAAAAGAGTGCATGTACGTGGCACTCAGAAAGGCTGCAAAGGTTCCGCCCAAACAGCAACTTCAGGTAACATCGCAGGTCCTGGAACCCCGGGACTGTACCCCACTGGGAGATGCCACTGTCCAAATCCCGCTAGATCCGTCTAAGCTGGAGCAGACAGTAACAGTAGGAGCCGTGGATGTGCCATGGCTACATCAGGCCATTATTCAGATCCTGCGAGAATATTCCGATGTTTTCGCATGGTCTCCTTTGGATATGCCCGGAGTCTCTCCCGAGGTGATTACCCACAAGCTAAATATCGATCCTAGTGTCAAGCCCATCCAGCAGAAACAGAGAAAATTTGCCCCGGAGCGAAATGAGGCCATTCGAGTTGAGGTAAAACAACTCCTGGACGCGGACATTTTATTCGAGGTATTCTACCCCTCTTGGTTATCCAATCCGGTAATGGTTACAAAAACCAGTGGGGCCTGGCGGATGTGTGTCGATTTCTCCGATCTCAACAAGCACTGTCCGAAGGACTGCTATCCTCTACCTTCTATCGACCAAAAGGCCGAGGCCATTACGGGGTACGTGGCACTTTGTTTCTTGGATCTATATAAAGGCTATCATCAGATCTTTATGGATCCACAGGATGCCGTCAAAACGGCGTTTATCACTGCCTTCGGGTGCTACGCTTTCAAGAAACTGCCCTTCGGGCTCAAGAATGCCGGGGCCACCTACCAGCGTCTAATGGACTCCGTCTTCCATGACCAGATAGGTCGCAATGTTGAGGTTTACGTCGATGACTTGGTCATCAAAAGCTCCTCTCATCCTTCATGCGTGCAGGACATCGCCGAAACCCTGCGCACTCTGCGGCGCTATAATTTGCGCCTCAACCCTACAAAATGCACTTTCGGTGTTGGCTCCGGGAAGTTTCTCGGATACATGGTATCACAAAGCGGCCTACAAGCCAACCCGGCTAAGCTTCGCGATGTGTTAGACCTACAGCCACCAAAGACATTCAGGGATGTTCAACGCCTTACAGGTGGCCTAGCAGCTTTAAACAGATTCTTATCAAAAGCAGCGGAGCGCCAGCTACCATTTTTTAAGATCCTCAGACAAGCGAAGTCCTTTGAGTGGACTCCAGAATGTACTGAGGCCTTCGGGGCCTTGAAACGACATATACAGCAGCTGCCCACCTTGTCAGTTCCTCTCCCCGGAGAGCCGTTGTACGTATATCTGGCTTCTGCCGAGGAGGCTGTTAGCGCCGCTCTTGTGCGAGAAGTGGAAGGGGTTCAGCACCCCGTATATTTTGCCAGCCGGGTACTTCATGGAGCAGAGACGCGATACTCCGAGCTTGAAAAAACCGCCTTGGCCCTCGTTATGGCAGCTCGACGCCTCCGACCATACTTCCAGGGACGCGAAATACGAGTCTTGACAAATCATCCTGTGCGCCAGATCCTTGTAAAACCCGAGGTGTCTGGGCGCCTCGCCAAATGGGCCATCGAGTTGGGAGAATATGACATCCAGTTCCTTCCCCGCCGAGCCATCAAGGGTCAAGCCCTCGCTGATTTCTTGGCCGAAGCTCCGGTGGACAGTCATGAGACACCCGCAGACAAAGATACACAGCACCACGACACACTCGCTCCTTCACCTCGGAAGTGGCAGCTATTTGTGGACGGCGCATCCACGGTCCGAGGAAGTGGCGCCGGACTACTCCTCATCGACCCCGAGGAGGCTGAGTTTAAATATGTCATAAGGTACAAGTTTAAGGTAACCAACAATGTAGCGGAGTACGAGGCAGTCCTCGCCGGACTCCGGCTCGCTCAATCTCTAGGTGTTCGGCACCTAGAGCTCCTCACGGACTCCGAGATCGTGTCTAAGCAGATTCAGGGGACTTATGTCGCCAGGGAAGAAACCATGGTCAGGTACCACACTCTAGCGCTTAAGCTCATCTCAACTTTTGATACAGTTATTATACAGAAAATCCCGCGGACCCAGAACTCCAGGGCAGACGCACTCAGCAAGCTGGCCTCCGCGGTCCAAACAAATATATCCCCGGATATCATGGTCGAAGACCTCTTCCATCCGTCAATTCATGAGGCTACAGTTTCTGTATTGACCGACAGCGATCCGAACTGGATGACTCCGATCATTCAGTACCTTCGAGATGGGACTCTGCCCACTGACAAGCTACGAGCTCGGCAAGTTGTGCTCAAAGCCCCCAAATACTCCCTTCATAACGGAGTCTTATATCGACAATCGTACTTGCAACCAAACCTCCGGTGCTTGCCACCTACTGAGGCCATTCAAGTTCTGAGGGAGGTTCATGAAGGGGCCTGCGCTAGCCACGTCGGCTCCCGAACACTAGCAAAGAAAATCCTTCGCTGGGGATATTATTGGCCTACTTTGTTCAATGACGCTCATGACCTAGTGTCCAAATGCAGCAAGTGTCAACTACACTCCCGTGTAAAGCACCTACCACAAACCGAACTCACGGGAATCCAGAGTGCGTGGCCGTTCATTCAGTGGGGAATTGACATTGTCGGACCCTTCCCTGTTGCTCCGGGGGGGTTGAAATTCCTGGTAGTCGCCGTAGACTACTTCACTAAGTGGGTCGAAGCCGAACCGCTTACTGCTATCACTGGTCAGAATATTCTGAAGTTCGTATGGCGCAATATTATCTGCCGCTTCGGTATCCCGAGCACTATTATCTCAGACAATGGCAAACAGTTTGCCAATGATCCATTCCGCTCATGGTGTGAGGAACTCCACATCAAACAGATATTCACCTCGGTCGCTCACCCTCAAGCAAACGGGCAGGTTGAAGTCACCAACCGAACCCTCCTCACAGGAATAAAAAAGCGCCTGGACAGCGCCAAAGGCCTTTGGGCTGAAAACCTTCCACAAGTCTTATGGGCCATCCGCACAACGCCACACACCTCCACCGGGGAAACTCCTTACAGCCTTACCTACGGCTCCGAAGCCGTCATTCCAGCCGAAATCAGTGTGCCGAGTCCTCGCCTACTTACCTTAGTTCCGGACGATAACGACGAGGCACTTCGCGCGAATTTGGATGAGCTTGAGAATCGCAGGGAACAAGCGTTCGTCCAGCAGGCTAAGTGCAAACAGCGAGCTGCACAGTACTATAACCTCCGGGTCCGAGGTACTCAGTTCAATGTCGGGGACTTGGTTCTTCGACTCAACTCGGCCAGCAAGGCTGCCCCCGAGGGCAAACTACATGCTTCTTGGGAAGGTCCATACCGAGTCGTTGCCACGCATGACTCCGGCTCTTATCAGCTCGAACATCTCAACGGGGCCCCGATCCCCCGAAGTTGGCACGTCACAAACTTGAGACGGTTCTATCTATAAAAGCTAAATCACAAGTACTTTCTCTCATTTAATTTCCGTAATAGTTGTTATTCCTTTTTGTACTCTTCAATTAGCTCCGGCATTTATCATTGAATAAAATTTTTCTGTTCATACACCTCGCTGTGTTTTTCTTTACGTTACGGGGACGCCCTAACACATATATACTATCATTACTAGTCTCCGGACAATTAAACCTTACTCTCGGTCCGCCCGAGGAGGTTCGCATACTAGTCCCCGGACTCACACTACTTTCTCGTCTGTTTAACCGGAGAAATGCTAACTCCCGCCTGATCCGTCCGGGGAGGAAATTTGCTCCCGCCCGATCCGTCCGGGGAGTTTTTACTCCCGCCTGATCCGTCAGGGGAGATTGGCTTAGCCCATACCGTGTTCCCGAACACCTACTTAAAACAATTAACAGTTTTTATATCATGTTCCCGAACACCCAATCAAAATGATTTGTAACAAATTATTTTCACCACAAACTATTCAAATCACATGGTTTTTTACATAACACTAAAAAAAAAAAAAAAAAAAACAACAAAAGTACTAAGGCTAACGTCTATGGCCCCCGAGCCAATACTGCGCACTCCGGTGCTGGGACCCACCCCTCGGTCTACGCTGGGTCCTTCGGGATCTTGAAGACCTTTGACCTCGGGCTCCGGCCCTGTTACCCTCTCGGAACCTGGCTCGGTCATCTCTCCTAGGCTCTCTTCGACGAGGACTTTCCCTAGGCGCTGGCCTCGGGGTTTCAACTCGGGTCCGTGCCCGGTTGCCGGGATGTGGTGCTGACCTCGGTGTCTCAGCCCACTGCTCAGGGTCCCACTCCTCCGGGACCATAACTTCGATTTCCTGGGCCAGCTCCTCGACTATCTCCTCGGCAACTGCTGGAGGTTCTTCAGTTGTGGCCACCGAAGCTGGCTCCCTAATGACTATGCCTTTGCTCTGCACGGAGGGTTTTTTCTGGCCTTTAGACTTCTTATCCTTTCGAGGAGCTCTCTGAGTACTTCGGTCCTGACTAGTGCTCGCAATAAACTCCTCAGCAGTAGGCCTTCGCCTGATTCGGCCCTTTAGCCCTTCATACATGCTGAGCAATAGTTCGAGGACCTCTCTTTTCCTCAACAACTCCGCAGGCTCTACTGAGCTCCTCGACATCAGCGCCGCGATGTCACTCTGGATTTCGACGGTCCGCTCTTCTACTTCCTCAAAGGTTAGCAGACCGAACTCGGACAGGATCCGTTCATATTCCTTATGGTGAACGCGGACGCGGCTCATCTCGGCAGCAGTGGTTCGATACTGCATCTCGAAGTCTTTGGCCCTTTCATTGGCCTCAACCACCTTCCTCTCCGCCGAGGCTATCTGCTTTTGCAACTTGGGCACTACGTGCAGCTCCAGGCGGTTCTTCTCTCCGCGGAACCACTCAAGTGATGTCATTAATTTCTTTATTGTATCGTGCAGCTCCGCGGTGTTCTAGACAGTTGGTAAAAATCAAACAGAATTACTCTCAAACATAGAAGAGTTGATACAGCTCGGCAACACACAATGGATTATGAAAATGAAACGATTGCAAGGGTCTGAAAAGAGAAATTGTATTTCACATTCTCAGAATACAACGGTTCAGTTACATCATTCCTATCAATTCTACAGATTTACAAATTTAAATTTGCGGGGATCTACTGACCTCCCGCTCAAGTGCCTCTGTTTCTTCGGGCAGCTCTTCTTGCTGGCCCTCAGGCACTTCGGTATTTCCCCTTCGGCAGCAACGACAGCTTCGGTTTCAGCGGGGACTTCGGATTCTACCGAGGGAAGGGGCTCGGTGTTTTGAGGCGCCGGGGCCAGTTCACCGCGGCAGAAGGCCAAGAATTCTTCATCTTGGTCCACTATGCAGTTGGCCACTTCTGCGGCAGTCAGAAGCTGCCTCTTCCCCCCGAGCGCGTTCACCAGGGGCCATTCCGGCAGCTCCGCCAGCGCGGCGTAATACGCCTTCTCCACCTCGGCCGCCGCCTCGGGATCATACCCGAACTCTGGACGATTGATGTCCACATCCGGGTATACCTCCTTCACCTCCTCCAGCACCATGGCCCGCGTGGCTTTGTCCCCTATCGCCACAAACTTTGTCTGGAAGTCCAAAAAAGTGCTGGAGTGCAGTAATTTCTCAGCAAACGCCCTCAGTAGAGCTCCCTGACCTATAACCACGGCGGCTTCCCTTGCCTCCATTTCGGCCCGCAGTTGCATCAGTTCACCTCGGAGGCTGTGGTTTTCCATCTCTATACTGCGCAGACGCGCAACCTCGGACTCGACCACGGCAGCCCTCTTGCGTGCCTGGGTCAAGTCGTATGAGAGTTTGTCATTCTTGGCGCGAAGCTCTCGCGCTGTCGCAGCTAGCTCCTCCCTGGCCTCTATTTCATTCTTCAGGCCGACCTCGATTATACCCTTGGCCAGCCGAAGAATCTTCTCGGTGTCCGCGCTATCGAACCCCAGCGTACTGGGGATCACCTGCTCCCCCTGAAATAGTTAATACACACCGAGGCGCACGGGTTAAACCTCTGATACACACCTCGTGTAAGATAAACTACTGATCAGCATTCTTAATATTACCTCGGTACTTGCCCCAACCCGGGGTCTTTTGGCTGGTGCTTGCGGAGCCCCAGTAGGCTCCGGCCTCTTCTTCGATGACACCGGAGACCCCGCCGGCATCGCCCTCTCCTCCGACCCCGATGACGGTCGGACACTCTGAGACGTCTTCTCTCGGGGAGTCACCTCGGTGGCTATCCCCTTCTTCTTTGCCGCTGCCGACGCTGCAGGGCTTCCCGATGCCGGCTGCTTTCCGAAGCGTCCCACTGCAAATATATATATATCAAAGGTCACTTTGCGCACAACGGCAAAATTGAATAACAGGACAAAAAACTCCTACCCTCTTCGGCATTTCCATTCCCTGAATAATATGGGCTAAGCCCAGCCTTCTCCAGTTCCTCCTCGGAACAGAGGGTTTGGAAAGTCCCCACTTGCAGGAATATGTGCCTCATCTCGGCCCCTGGATTCTCCACAGGAGCGGAATCCTGCACCTCGTCACTCCTCCACTTCGGGAGGGCTATTTTATTCCTAACAAATATGAATCTCTCCTTCCACCCCTCTACTTTGCTCGGGTTTTGAACCTTGAACCCTCCGCGGGCTCGAGGACTAAAGGAGTACCATCCCTTGGACTTCCCGAAGTTCTTAAGCTGGTAGAAAAACCTAAAAAGTTCTACCGTTGGTTCTACCCCGGCCATTTTACTTACAACAGTAAAACCTACCAATTGCCTCACCGCGTTCGGTGCTAACTGGCAGAGGGCAATGCCGTAGTATCTTAACAGCTCTACGACTATGCTCCACAACGGCAATCTCAATCCTACTCTAAGGGGGTCAATGTACACGGTCATAAACCCCTGCGGTGGGCAACAGGCCCTATCCTCGGGGGTCGGAATTATGTACTCAAGGTCAAACGGAAGATAAAAAGATGGGAGTTCCCTCTCAAGCTGCCCCCGCGACATCCGTAAACCTATGGAGGACACCTCAAGATCAACCGCCGGACATTCGTAAAACGATATCGTCCGGGTATTACACTCTACACCGTCGACTCTCTCTATGGTTCTTATGGAATCCTTCTCCGGAAAAATATACGATATGGGGGGGACATCTAACGGAGTGTCCGCATCTCCAACTACTCTGACCGAGGCCGAAGAAGGGGCAGAAGATGAAGCAGATGAAGAGGATGACATACTTACTTGATTTGAATTCGAAAGGATGGAATTGAGAAATTTTTGATCTCTGATGAATCACAAACGCAAGGTTCCTCTTTTTCCCGCTTTCTATAACAGATGAACGCAATAGAGAAGATGAAAAGTTACTGTGCAGTTATTCCTTATATAAATGCAAAACACCGACGGCTCTGATGCAGCCTATTCAAATTCAGTGATGAGGATTCATGCGTGCTTCTCACGCGCTTTACAGTTACCGAGGCGCGTGGGGAACAGCTGTCTTGGAACTCGCAGAGCGTGTCACTTCACGCTCCTCTCTCTCATTATGGCGCCGCCAGTCACATCAGTCTCACCCTTCTTCAGGAAGATTCAAGATACACTCCGGTGTACTTTTTGCCTCGGCCATACCACTACACTCCGGTATTCTAACCACTTCGGCCCAATATCTCACTCCGGTGTACCCTACACCTCGGTCAGACTGTCATGTACTTCAGACGTGTTTTACGCCTCGAGCAAGTTCGGTAACTCATTACAAGTACCAAGCACTTCGGCCTACCAGTGACCCCGGTCTTCTTTGCTTAAAGTTCCCCACCCCGGTGACAACCGAAGCTCCTACCTTGCTTCGGCTGGGGGGGGGGGGCATCTGATAGGGATGACCCGGTTACCTCGGGCCGGGTTACCTCGGGTCGGGTTAATAGCATGCCAGCAACCGCGAAGGCCCAGGCCCAACAGGCCCAGCAACACGCATTCGGCCCAGCGAATGCGAATCTGTCACGTAAATCCCAACTGCCATGATCTTTTCCCAACGGCCATGCAGATTTGGGAGGCAAGATTATAGGGATTTAGTTAGGGCTTGGGTTTAGTAGTATAAATAGAGGAAAAGAACTCTGAATTAGGGTTCGGACTTTGTATTCTGCAATACTCCTTGTAAACTCAATAATCACGTGAAAGATACACCTCGGCGATTGCCGTTTTCTGCCCGTGGACGTAGATCTCCGGATCGAACCACGTAATTCTTGTGTGTTTTTACATTATGTTTGCATAGATTATTGTTATAGTGCTTCGTTACCGGATTGCGCTTTATCATGCTTTGAATTAAAGTGTTTAGCCCTAATTTGATATTTTTTTGGTATATCTTTTATATTAAGGTGCCCTTTTTTTGAATGTGTTCTTGGAATAATAATCCTGTATAATATAGAATAAATAAACAATAAGAATGTTCAAATAACGGTCCTATAAAATAAATAAAATTATTAGGCTGATCTATCATATCAGCTGGTTTGCCCGAGAGGTTAAGGGGGAAGACTTAAGATCTTCTGCACATAAGTGCGCGTGGGTTCGAACCCCACAGCCAGCAATTTTTATTTTCCTTTTTCCAACTTGAATTTATAAAATTAAAAAAAAAAATACTTTTTCTCCATTTCTCCAACTTTTCAATATAAATTTAGAATTGTCATTTTCCAACAAATAATTACAAAAACAAAATTGATCATAATGTTTACACTAATTCGTTTTCCAATTTATCTATGTAAGAATTTAATAGAAAAATATAATGATAATGTTCTATGCATAATAGTGATTTGATATTCTCTTGATACTTTTCATTATTTAGTTATATATTAATAATTCAAAGGCTTGTTTAAAAAGAAGAAAAAAAACTCACATGATTAGATAAATAATAAATAAATGAAAGCAAATTGAAGAGAGAAAACAAAATCTATTAAGCTAAAAAACTAGAACAACAACAAAAACTGAAGATAATGATCATGCCACTTTTTTTTAAGCGTGTTACAGTGGTCTCAAATCTGAATGATACATTTTTTTTAACGGATGGATACATTATTGTTTCTTTTTAACTTGAAAGTTGGATTATTTTTTATTTTTTATTTTTTTTTTAACAGGAGAAAGCCATTTTACAGATGAAGTAGGACCGGAAACAAATTATTTTATTTTCTCATTTCTACCGACATATTATCTTATTTTCCTGAGGGGGGAGGGGTGTGAATATTTCTATTTCTAAATTGTACGAAAGTCTGCAGAAATACTCTTATGCTTTAAAAATTGAAAAAGTTGATATTATTCATTTCTCGTTCCCTTTTACATCATCTTTTATACTACTATGTTTTCTTCCCATACATTTCAATTCAATAACATTCTTTAGTCTAAATTCAACGATGAACCAAATGAGCCCCAGTTTAATTATTATCACTAGAAACATATAAATTTACGTTCCGTCAAAATAGACGGTACACATGATAATCAAGTACATGTTATCGGGTTAAAATCGAACTGAACTAGCTTTGCATGAAACTAGTTCAAACTCGATCAAACAGATATTGTCTGATTTAAATCAGAAAGTGAGTTTTGCTAAACACGTTTTTATATATTACTTATATTAATATTTTACAAATCTTTAATTTTTACCCTCCAAATTTTACTACTAATTTAATCACCTATTTTAGTATTTTGACCTATTTTTATTTTGTTATATCCAATTTGAGAACTCATTTAGTTTTTTAGCAAATATTTTTTTTTTTAATTTAGTAGTGTAAGTATATTTTAAAAAAAATAGTAGCAACAACATCAAACATATTGAAGAAGAAAATAGTAGAATTTTCTGAGGAAGCCAAGAGATCTAATTTTTGGTATGCAGAACAACCCGAGCATAGGAAAGGTCAAACCATCCTATTCACATCCGTACATGTTATCGACTAAATTAATTAAGTATTTCTTTATCATTTATGAATTCCCTAAAATATTCTCATCCAAAACTTTCACCCAGAAATGTATGTCCCGTATAGTTCTTCTCCGCAAAGTATAATAATATACCAAACCAATATTACACCATCATTTATAAAAAAACCCAAAACCAAAATTTCAAAACGGATAACACCGTGTTCCATTGCCAGAAGTCAAAATTAAGCAAACATGCTCAGCCTTTAAACATTTTTCAGAGTAAAAGCTCACAAATGGTCAGAACGAAAACTACACCATTATTAAGAAGCAAGAATTGGACATGGTTACTACTTAACTGATCCAATCTATAAAGGACCGATAGTTTAAACTCCATTCCTCAAAAAAACATCTTCGCTCTGAAATCATGCAGGTTTAGTACGGCTCGACAGGAGCACGGAAGCTGGCTCCTGCATATACAGCTTCTGAACCAAGTTCCTCTTCGATTCTCAACAGCTGAAACCCCAACATACATCATGTCAGAAAAAGTTCAGAAGGAATATGTTCAAAGGTGCAGTTTAGTCAACTTAGAGCACCAGAAACTGAAGAAGTTGACTGAGTCGACCCAATTCATTAGGCTCACGAGCATTACTAAGCTTATGATACTTTATTATTTACGTTTACTGTGTTTACCAATATTCTGAGTTTGTGATTTAAGCAGGAAATATTCAAGCCTGGCAGTGAACCGCCTCAACTCAGCTCAACTGCACACCTTAAACCCCTAACTAGATCTTAGAGATTTAAAAAGTTCATATTGAGTACCTGGTTGTACTTGGCAAGACGCTCGGATCTGCATGGAGCCCCAGTCTTAATTTGACCCTGAAAATTTTCAGAAAAGAGATAAATATAAACTCAAATGCATTTAGAGAATGGGTAATAGAAGATCTTGAACGAAGATTACCGTAGCCAAACCAACAGATAGATCAGCAATGAATGTGTCCTCTGTCTCTCCACTGTATGAAGCAATAAAATTCGTGACGATGTAATAAATCAAATCTCGAGACTTGCATAATCAATTACACATCTATCGTGTACACAAGTGTCTGCATATAATCATGTGTGAGTACAGAGAGAGTGAGAGCTTTTTTAGTATCATACCTGCGGTGACTAGCCATTACACCCCAACCAGCATGCTTGGACATTCTAACAGCTTCGATACTCTCAGTCACAGATCCGATTTGGTTAACCTGGAACCAAACAAATCAATGAATTTAAAATTCTCAGCTCAGATATGTAAGAGAAATGGTTTAACTGGTCCAATCAAAACCCACACTAAAATGATACCTTGAGAAGAAGAGCATTGCAGGTCTTCTCCTTGATCGCCTTCTCAACTCTCTGCAATATAAAAAAACAGGATAATTAGGGAATAAAGTCGAATAAACTATCAAGATATGATTGTCGTTCACAGTAGGTAGGTACGAATCATGAGAAATTACCTTGGGGTTAGTGACAAGGAGATCATCTCCCACAATCTGAACTTTAGCACCAATTTCTCCTGTCATCTTTGCATAGTGCTCCCAGTCATCCTGGTCAAATGGATCTTCAATCGAAACAATTGGGTACTCAGACACAAACGACTTGTAGAGATCTTTGAGCTGATCGCCTGAGATCTTCTGTTTCCCGTCGTTGTTCTGCAAATAAAAAAGAAACGCAATAAATTCATACAGAGCTTTAGTAATTAGTAATTACTAGATACTAAACAGGCACGCGTGTAATCCCCACTCACATATATACACAAGACAAACTTCAAGAATACAAATTAGGAACTCACCTCTTCCTTGAAGTTCAAATCATAACTCTTGTCTGACCCATAAAATTCAGAAGCAGCAACATCCATTCCAATAACAACCTATGCAGCAAACAGTAATCAACAGTTAGTAGATTGTTCGGAAATAACAGAAGCAGGATGGAGAATTAGGATGAAGGAACACACCTTTCCTGTATATCCTGCTTTTTCAATGGCTGTCTTTAGTAGTTCAAGACCTTCCTTGTTTTCCTGAAGTGTTGATCAAGCAGGACATCAACATTCTATTATATATTATAGAATAAAAGGGAAAACCTAAGGCCGATCAAAGGATATATTTACCTGAATGTTAGGAGCAAACCCACCCTCATCACCAACGTTAGTGGCATCTTGGCCATACTTCTTCTTGATAACAGCCTGAAATGAAAAGGGCATCATACACTCAAACCACAGAAGAAATTCTTCAAGGTGCATATGGATTGAGAGATTTGAAATGCAAGGATATAAAAATTAATAGATTTTATATCCAATAAGATAGAGTGGATTTATTAAATCCATCCAAAGCCAAAGATAAAAAGGAACGGATGTGATGGTTTTCAAAAGACATGGCAAGCAAAACAACAATAAATTTATTTGCTACTATGGATTTTCAATCCATCCTCAAGTCCCCCCATCCAAATGCAAGTTAAGTTAATAGGAAGTTGTGGAACGTAGAATTCGTACACTAGCACTTTTGTCAAATAATAAAAAGTTTCTAATTTATTTTCTAATAATTATTTTAGAAGAAGATGGAGTACCTTCACCTATTGCCCTTGCAAGTTTTCATTTTCACAACTGCCTTTTAATTATTATATAAAATTTAGGAAGGATTGTGCCTCTTACTAACTATGAATCTAAAATTGCACATTAACATAGCCAAGAGCGAGGACAAGAAGTAAGAGATGAGACATGCCTTCAAATGGTGATATACTTCAACACCCATCTTCATGGCTTCCTTAAAAGAAGCAGCACCAACTGGAAGAATCATGAACTCCTGCATAGCAAGTTTGTTTCCAGCATGTGATCCACCATTAATGACATTGAAGGCAGGAACAGGCAGGACCAGCTTCTTGTTACCAGCTAGGTTGGCAATGTGCTGCAAACAGAGAATCATGTGAATGAGAACATTGTACAACCATGACATTAGAACAGCTTAACGGTTGACAATAGCTGAGCAAATTTGGTGTCCGAATGCAACAAATATATTATAAACAGTATTTAACCATCAAGATAAAAAAGGAAAATTTTTATACCTTATACAGGGGGATATTGAGGACAGCAGCTCCAGCTTTGCATACGGCGAGAGACACAGCAAGAATTGCATTTGCACCAAGCTTGAAAAAAACAGCAATTTCACATGTCAGCTTTGCACTCTAGGAAGATAATTGAAGAAATAGTTAATTGATGTACTTAATTACCTTTTGCTTGCACCAACCCCACTCATTCTGAGTTCCATCAAGTTGTTGAACCATGAAATTATCAATACCAGTTTGATCTGTTGGGTTCTGTAGAATAATCACATTCAGCTCTCTTGGAGAACAATACCAGTATAATACTAGAAAAAGATTCAAATGTTAAATATTTAAGGACAACACGTCTAGCATGTAAGAATAATTAATCAACCCAAGAGATCATAATAAAGTTACAAAATCAAAACCTTTCCGATAAGGGCTGGTCCAATGATTGAGTTCACATTGTTAACAGCCTAGAAACACACCAAAAAGATCAGTAAACAGAATTTAGATTCAACATACGAAAAACTAATAATCCATATCTTGAACACTAACCTTTGAGACACCCTTTCCTAGGTAGTCAGATCCTCCATCTCTCAGTTCAAGAGCTTCATAAATTCCTAAAATAGAAAAAAGAGATTTGTAACCACAAAAAATAAAATATCCCATGGATAGAAAGCCCTCCCCTCTACTTAAAGGTGGATCCTACCATTCTTAAAAACGCACATCACAAAAGCAGATCAAAAAATTCAAAGGTTTTGACAAAATATCCGATATCCGATATTCATATAACAGATCAAAGGTATAACAATCACTATCTACACTCACACAAACACTCACATGCACAGGGGTTCTGTATATGTGCAGATAACTATATCACTCAATCCAAATCATTTAAATGGCGCATGAATGTTCGGAGATCTTACCAGTTGATGCACCGCTAGGAACAGCAGCTCTAGCCAAGGTTCCGTTCGACAAACACACATCAACCTACAATTATACCACGCCACATCACTAAAGAGAATATATTCAAATAATCAAACTATTTTACAACGGCGTTATGATGCCCGATGAATCAAATTAAGTTGTACTGACAACAAATGGACGGATTCAGCAAGGAATCATCGAAAAGTAGCTGATAATTGAGAATACGATAAGAGATGAGTGAAAGGCGAACCTCGACGGTCGGATTACCACGGCTGTCGAAGATCTGGCGGGCCTTCACGGACTTGATAGTCGCCATTAGAGAGAGATTAGATCTAGGGAGAGAGAGTAGTTGAGAGGAAATGTAATCGTTGGTGTTGATAGCGGAGGGTTAGAAGGCGTATTTGTAGAAAGAGTTCGGTTAATTACAACCGTCGATCTTGTAAGATTTAAGGTGAGATTGCATCGACTGTACCGAATTTCGATACTTTTTTTAGAAATTTATTTTGAGTTTTTATAAAAAAAGTTCATTCATTTACCTCTCCCCCAAGCCACCTGTGGGTCTGTACCAAAAAAATGAATATAGTTTTCTATCTGTACCTTTTCTCCTCTCTTAGCAATAGCATTAATTAAAAAGTTATTATTTCTATAATAAGATATAAGCGGTATTACAATGTCTCATCCCAACTTTTTTTTTTGTTTTTACCGTTTACTAAATAAATTTATCTGTTGTAAATTGTTATATGGAACAAATTACAATCATCGAGTGTCCAATTATGGATAGTTGAACTTTCTCTCATGCGTAATTTACAACAAAATCATAAATTTAAATAATAATTTTTGTGACAGTGTAAAAACACAAAAAATTTGAATGACAATCTGTAATTTTATCTAAGATGTATAAACCAAATAAATGGAGTGAAACCTACTAGTATTGTTTGGAAAACATTGTTCGGAATACTTCTTGAGTTTCAAATTTTATAGTTAATTGTTAATTCACTATTATAATTTGAATAACCTTTAATATTAGTCATATCTATTGTTGAGGTAGCTTGAAATAATTGGTAGTGATTATACAAGAAAACAAATGGTTCAGCAGTTTCACCGAATCGGGTGTGTCCCAGAAAAGGATATTCGCACATTGGTAGTTTTAATGCTTCCCTCAAAAGAATAATAATAATTATAAAGATGAAGATTTACGCTTTCGTGTCCTGCGTCCATTAACCATAAATTGGTAGGAGTATACTAAAGACAAAAGTAAAACAAAACCATCTTAAGATTGCTGGGTTCTATAAAAGCAAAACAAAACTAGGGGTGCCAAAATCTTCATGGAGAACCATTTCCACTAACATTTACAACTGTTAAAATCGATCAGGCTTGATTGATGGATTCAATTCGTCCGACATTTTAAATGAATTGGGTCATATAAATATATGCTCGAAGTATTATCGAACTCAACAAATAACGACCCACTGCGCTAAAAGTCCGAAGGGGCACAAGCCAACCCAAAAATCTTAATATATTTAAGGCAAATAGGTTGAGCTAGACTCGATAATTTTTTGTCTAATGAAATTTTGAGTCGTCCTAGCCTGGCTCGATATATTGTGTTGGCCCAATGAACTGGGTCCAACCGAATTGTCACATCTACTAAGACTCCATAATATTGCACTACAAGAAAATTGTCAAATTCCAACGAAAAAATTCCAACGGCATAAAAACTGTTGGAATTTTTAAAAATTTCAACGGTAATTCCAACAGCAAATGAGCCGTTGGAATTTTTTCCTAAATTCCAACGGCAAAAGACCGTTGGAATAGCTGTTGGAAAAAAATTCCAACGGCAGAAGCCGTTGGAATAGCTATTGGAAAAAAAATTCCAACGGTAAAAAGTCCGTTGGAATTGCCGTTTGGAATCATTTTTCCGTTGGAATTTAATTGTTGGAACAAAAAAATTCCAACAGCCACTTTTCCAACGACATAAAAACCGTTGGAATTGCCGTTGGAATTAAAATTCCAACCGAGATTTACCAAAAACCGTTGGAATAGGGTAAATCTCCGTTGGAATTTTAATTCCAACGGCAATTCCAATGGTTTTATACCGTTGGAAAAGTGGCTGTTGGAATTTTTTTGTTCCAACAATTAAATTCCAATGGAAAATTGATTCCAACGGCAATTCCAACGGAACCTCTTACCGTTGGAAATTTTTTTCCAACAGCAATTCCAACGGCTCATTTGCTGTTGGAATTACCGTTGGAATTTTTAAAAATTCCAACAGTTTTTATGCCGTTGAAATTTTTTCGTTGGAATTTGATAATTTTCTTGTAGTGAATTGGTTTGGGGAATTTCAATGTAATTATAACCCGATGATGATTTCTCATTTTTTAGAGGGGATCGGATGGAAGGAAATTCATGATCCCCTCCTCGTTTTAACCAGCCCTCATTCCCGATTAATAAAGGGGATTTCTCATTTTCCATTTATTTATTTTAATTTTTAAAATTAGACACTCACACACAATCGTGAATACTTGAAAATAAGTTTTTTTTAAATTAGTTATTTATTTCTTTAAGCAAGGACGATACTTGATGTGAGCAACCGGAATAGGGATATGATACTCATTACCGACCCCGACTCCACTAATTGTCACCCCTAAACAAAATCATCTTAAGATAACTAGATTCTTTCATTGTAAATTGCACATATATATATATATGTATATTAAGAGTTGAGATGCAAATCCTTATACTGAGTATGAGGGCGAAGTTTGAAATAGATAGAAGGTGAACTATTATGTATTTAGATTTAAAACATTAGATAATTACACGTAAAACACAATTTTAGAAGATCTAGGGACTGTGTGGCTTTGTGCCCCCTGAATCTATCCATTCGTTCATTAACAATGCTCAACTCTACATATAGTCCTAAAAAATACTTATGATATGATAAGACCAATTAATTGATTCAATTCAACATTAAGGAAATGCTAATTAAATACGATAACATTATTGTTTCATTTTATTTTTTCTCATTTTCTATAATTTTATATCTATATGGCTAATATTCAAAAATGGAAATATTCTCATATCCATTATGGACACGTGTTACAAATACTTTCATTGATTTATCAAAATTACTCAAGTTAAACCATATTTTTTTATTCAGTTCAGTTGTACTAAATTACCCATGAGATCATCTGTTACATTTTGATGTTTCATCTTGTGTTTCACTATATTCACTAATCGAAATGTGTATTGAATGATGTCATAAATTAATATATATATCATGTAGTGAAATGAATGTAATAGAGGATGAAACATATATTGTAATAGAAGATTTGGATTGCTATAATTAGGGGTGAGCACGGTCCGGAGCGGTTCGGAGATATGGAAATCTCCAGAACCGAACCAAACCTCGGAGATATTCGGAGATTTCCAAAATTAAATCTCCAGAACCGCTCCGTTGATCGGTTCAGTTCCTTCCGGAGATCGGTTCTTTCGGTCCGGTTATTCGGAGCTGTTCGGAGTTTTTCCTTTAATATTTTTAGCAAAATGCACGAAAGAATTATAGTGTTGTCTTTACAATAATATCATATTGTTAAAGAAAAAGTGTAATTAAACAACTTATAAGTTATATATTAAGACAAGTTTCAAAATCATAACTTATAAAAAATAATTACAGGTTACTAAAGTAGTTATCTCGTCAAAAGAAGAATAGCACTAAATTATAAAGTTATTGGCTATCGATAACCTCTTTGGACATTTACCGATTATTTTTCATTGATAAAGCTCTAGTCGTATACATTGTCAATAAGTAAATGTAAACTTAATATGACTAACTACAGTAAAATTAAAGTTGACTTCAAGAGAAAAAGGTGTGTGCACGAGAAAGATGGAGAATCAAAGAAGAAGGGAACAAGAAACGAGCCACTACTTGAAATTCAGGCGTAGGACAGTAACTATGTGCAGTGAGTTCAGGTCTAGTATTTTGACCTTTATATGTAAAAATAATTAAATATTAGATATAATAATAAATTTTAGTGATTGGATTAAAGAAATGTAGAATTGAATTGAAACATATCATAGTAATGTATTTCTTTATATAAACTATAAACATATTCACTGTTCATATATTTATAATTAATAGATATATGTTTATTATGAAAATGATTTATTATAAATATTGTACTCTATTATTAATTATTAAATCTTTTATAAAATACTAAAACAGTAGTTATATCATTGTTAAAATTTACTAAAATTCATAATGGTTCAATATTATAGTATAAAAGAAATTAATTAAATGATATAAAAAAATTCCATAGTTGATTACTTAGAATCGGTTCTACTCGGTTCTATTTCGGTTTTTCGGTTTGGATCGGTTCGGATTTACAACAAAAAAATTCGGTTTGGTTCGGTTCGGATAAAGTCAAATAGTCAACGGATATTATCGGTTCGGAGTGCTTTCGGTCCGGGGTTCGATACGGAGCGGATTATCTCCGAGACCCGTGCTCACCCTTAGCTATAATCAACCAAAGCACCACTATGTAATAGCCAAATTTCATGGATCCGCGAGCCGCCCTTGACATGATGTCTTTATAGATTTTAAAGATAAAGTACAAATAGATCCCTTCGTTGTAGTCGCAGATTTGAATTGGCCCCCCAACCACCAAATTCATCATTCCTCGACCCATATATAGTATATTAATACTCTATAAATTAATAAACTATCTAAAATAATGATTTTCTCCGGTCCCGACTCTGGCCAGTTCAAAAATCGACCAATTTTGATAAGATAATAAATTTTAAAAAAATCTCTATATAAATTAGTGGTCCCATTGATAGCATAAAATAATTTCTTCACATTACAAAAATAACTATGACAATTTAGTAAAATAAGAATCAATAGTTGATTGCTTCTTGGTAAAACTCAAATCTACTTGGAGTTCATCTCTAATTTTTTATTTTTATTTTTTTATCCCATTCAATAGTTATGGTATTGTATTCTCATATTGCACCAAAAAGTTGTGAAGCGTTCTTGATGCTATAAGTGCTTCCTTTTTCGTAACTGGTTCAAACTGATGCACGTTAATTATGCATGTAATTAGGTCAATTTACGATACTATTTTATAGGAATTATGTGCATAAATGGTTAAGAATTGGATGAAATGTGATATAAGTGACCAATTAACGTACTCGGCTTGTTTTAAGGTGTTTTTGAGCATTTTCAGGATTAAAAGTTGTGATTTACGACTACCAGAAAAGAAAACAAGTTGGAACAGAAGTGGAAACCGGTCCAAAATAGTGAAAACCAGCGAAAATAGGTCCGAACCGTCCAAGAACCGGTCCAGGAGCAAAACAGGGCAAGAACCGACACGGTCGTGTCAAAAGTGTTGCGCAAACGTCAAATTGGCTCTGGAGGAGTAACACGGCCGCGTCAGGTTTCAACACGGCCGTGTCAAATTATGTGCAGAAATTGAATTTTTACAAGTACCACGGCCGTGTCACTTGATCGACTCGGCCGTGTCAAAAGGGCCTTCGTTAAAAGAAATTCTGTTTTAAAGGGGATTTGATTCCTAATTTAACCGGGCTTATTTAAGCTCTATAAAAAGGGGTCCAAGTTCGTTTTTTCTGGGTGAGACACATAATATCCGAGTTTTGAGGCGTTTGACGACTGGGACAACGACGAAGATTCAATCAACGGAACGATTTACTCGGGTTTAGCGATTCTTCTTAGTTTTGATTCTTTATAATGTTTTGTTTAGACTATTGTACTGGATTGAACCTAGGCATGAGTAGCTAAGCTATTCGTGTCCTAGGGTTAGAAAGTAGGGATTTTTTTATAACAATGTTTTGATTTACGTTTTAACTTATTGATTTCTGTTCTTATATGTGTTTATCTTTATATTTGTTTCAATAACTAAATTTAGACTGGCCATCTAGGTTTAGTAATCTCGTTTAACAAATCCGCTTCGAGAGAAGGGTTTTGTTATTAGACGTACGATATAGAGCACAGTTGTTGTGACTGTGTAGGCATAGGTTCATGAGATTTTTGGAGTTACTAGGATTAATTGACTCGAGAGGGTAATTGTCTTAGTTAATCAACGATTTAACTACTTTGAGAGGAGGGTTAGGTTAATATTGCGTCGCTTAATAAACACTAGATCGGTTTAAAAATCAATAAGTTTTATAATCATCATTGAAATAAATATCCTGAAATCGACACCCTAGGATTCCTTTTATCCCTGATTGTTAATTCTTTGTATTTACCAAGTTTGAATTCATATTTAATTGAGTATTTTAATTAGTAAAATCAATCTTTTGCAATTTAGTATCTAGTTAGGACATTCATAGAATATTGAGGTATCGAACTACCTAAAACTATTCCTTGTGGGATCGACCTTGATTATCGCTACTACACCTACATCCGTACACTTGCGGAACACTAGGTTAGAAACCGACGTGTCACAAACGGTATTGTATCATCCTCATCGTCATCCTCCACATTATTGTCGATGATGGTTGCTACAATTTCTTCTAAGCTCTGAACTTCAAAACATGTATCACTTTCACCCGGGTAATCTAATATGGTATTAACATTTATTTTGTTTCGGTAACCGAGATCACTTATCACTGCCTCTATTTCTTGACTGCCTTCTTCAATGTTGGGATCATTTAAATTACCTGATCCTTCACCGCCTGAGCAAATTTTGCAATGTCGGAAATAATTTGTTATCATGTCTTGGTGAACATTTATCGTCCAAGCTGAGACTGCAAGATTCATAGCATCCAAAACATTTATCTTTCTCGGATCAGATTGTCCCACCTCATAGCCTTCTAATATTCTACTGTAAAATTTCCTATGGTAGTGCATCTTGAAAGCTCTGTTATCCCAGCATCACAAGGTTGGATTTTTGATGTCATATTGGGTGGCAAGAAGAACAACCTAACATTTTGTAACCATTCAATATTTCTTGGATGTGCTGGACAATTATCTACCACAAATAAAATTCTTCTACCATGCATTTTCTGGTCAAACCATCAAATATACTCCTCAAAAAGCACATTAGTCATCCAGGTCCTTTTGTTGGCACGGTAATGACAATCCATACTATTCATATTGACATTTTTGAAGCAACGAGGCTTTGCCTATTTTTCGATAAATAACAAATAACAACTCTGAGCCTTTTTTTATCCTGTTTTCTTCCTTCCAATTGTTTAGTTGTAAGATAATGATCGGCTTGCAACCTGTAAAACAAATCAATTTCGTCCATATTGAAAATATCTTTCATAGGGAATTGGTCTATTTTTTCCCTAATGGATTCCAATTGCTTCTCCATTTCTTGTATGTCAACCTAGCCGCTCTCTCCAAAACGACGAAATGACGGATACCATGTCTCAGCTAGAATTTTTCAAGCCAACCTTGAAATAGTTTGTACTCATAATCTTGTTGTGAGTATAAAATTTTTATTGCATCATTTACCTTAGACAGTCTTACATATTCAGAAAATGTAGAAGAGTAAACTTTTTGTGCTAGTTGGTGTCATCTTAAGAAATGAAGGATTTGGGAGATAAACTATGTTCTAATTCCTAGATCCATTGGGATAAAAGAATTAGATATATAGATAATTTTGTCCTAAGCTTCATATGTAGTTTGTGGATAGTGATACCGTTTTATGTGGGAGATATCAAGTGATCTCGGATTACTGATTACACATCGATAGCGTAGAATGTGGCAGCTTTAAGAAGCAGCCTAATATTGAAAGTAAGACTTATACTTTCCATAGATCATTGATTCAAAAAAAAAAAAAGTGGGAGTAATGTTGAATGTATGGTGTCCTACGAGTAAATTAGTGTAAAACTTACACTACTCAAAGCTCATTTAATCTTTGACAAGTGAGAGAAATATTGAGTGGGGTGTATGATGTTCTACGTGTTAATTCGTGCAATAACATTTTGGAATTAAATGTAGCATTTAATTTACTTGCACGATAATTTATTTGAACTTGCATATGTCCTTGCATTGTAGAATATTATAAATCGAGTGTTTAAGTTATTAAACACGGAAAAAATCGATTTATAATTCAATACTAAGTATAATGTCCGCAATCAGTAAATAAATTTGGACAATTTATTTTGATAAGATCGTCTCAATTTCATTGAAGTTTGTCTTTGACTTGACAATGAAATTGTGGATACACGTAAGGTGTATCGGGACAGGACTACATGAAAATTAAATTGTGACTTGACCATACAATTTAATATTCATTGATTGACATACATGTTACCTTTATCCTGAGTGAATTATCTACCTTTATTACCAACTGGACATTCTTTCAGATACCAGTGAGTGAGATTAATATATTAATTGATACCTTGGTGTTTTGGAAATTAAAGTGAAGTGATAAAGAACATATATTTACAATATTGAAATCCATCACCTATTTAATAGGTATGATCATGATCTCACGGGTTCTTCTATGAACAGTAAATCTGAGTTCAGTATTCAACATTTAGTTGTCGAATCATATTGTGAGATGTAGTCACACAAGACTGTCGGATAGAAGATGAGTGTTGAGATTGACAAGTGTTTGAACATAGGCTTATTGGTCATGGTAGCATATTACAAATACTTTAGTTGATCGAGGGGGGTAAATGTTGGATCGATCAATTAGAGGATAATATTATTGATTATATTATTTTTATAATGCCGATTAAATTAAGAGTGCAATTATATTCTTTTAGTGGAATAAAATATAATTAATAAATTAATATGATAAGTCAAGAGTTGATCGAGTCATATTTAATTTATTGGGGCTTAATTTAATTGAGTCCGACCATATCCCTTCGGTTGCTCAAAGTGAATTGTGATAAATTATATAGATTATAATTTATTACTGCAATATATTGGATAATGATAATATAGAAGATGGAGATATCCAAGATCTTCTATATCTATCAGGATATGGTACTTGGAGAGGAGGAATAAGGTGATCTTATATTTACATATAAAATCACGCCAATTATTCAATAATTATTCACTCTAGTCTCGCGATGCATATCGATTCCAAATGGTGTCTACACATCATGTATTGCAGTGAAGTTCGTGAGAACACCGGAGAAGACTTGGAGGTTTGGAGCGTGATATACACAAATGCACACTACAAAGGTATTCCATAAACCTTCTTTTATAGAATAATTAATGTGTAGAACATATAGTAATACATCGATCCTACAACGATGTATCCGATCTTCAATATCTAATATTGTGGATCAGATAGAAATCGTGGTTCTAACATAAATGACTTGATACCATGTCTCAGCTTGAATTTTTCAAGCCAACCTTGAAAAAATTTGTACTCAGAATCTTGTTGTGGGTATAAAATTTTCATGGCATCATTTACCTTATCCAAAATCAGCTCTCCAGTCATATTCACACGATCTTGATGTTGGGGAAACCACTCAAAAACAACCTTCTCCATATCTGGATATTTTGTCGGTTTGTGCCGCTTGATATCTCCTCCTGTTTGTAAGTTGGCCGAAAGATATTAAGATGATCTCTTGAGTGTGTTTGATTTTGTAACTTGACTAACTTTCAAATTATACTTTTCATCTAGCCATAATACCAAATATTTTTTAGTGCCTGTGGGGTGATCTCTTTTAAACTCACACAACACTTTACAAATTTTATCCGTCATTGTTGCTTTTGGGACACCTTTTAGATGAGAAGTCATTGTCTTGTATGATTTTTATAAATTTTTATTCCGTTTATATAGAGATTCATTTTATGATGGATATCATACATCAATTAATATTAAATGCATTCACTTAATTCTTTATCGATGATTGTACATTGAACACATTTAACTCTTTTATGTTGTTGTACATGAACACATGGTTGCAAGTGAATCACATTCACTTTATACATTGAATTTTATTTGCAGCCAAAGTTATGGTATTATGTATTTGATTATTATGATGAATATATTTATTAAATTAGTTCAATGAATATATAATAATTAGATGCGCTCACCTTTATGAAAATAAAATTTAGTCACTGTACTGAAAAAACTTAATTTATAGATAAATTAATACCTACATAAAATAATAAATTATTTCGGTCCCGATAGTATAAATTTATAGAGATTTTATTGTAGTATAAAAAAATTATAGCACTATATTGCAGTAAAAAGTTAAAAAGACGAAGAAATATATATGAATAAAAAACGATTGAAGTAAAAACAGGAAAAATATGCAAGTAAGTCGGTGTTACATCCTCTGTAGAATCCCCACAAACATGCCAGTTTTGTAGCTGCTTAAAAGAATAGTTGCCTCATTTTTGCAAATTAGTTAATTATGTTCATACTATTTGATGCTTCGAACAAATTCAGAATTTGGAGATTATATTCGGCCTTGAAAAAGTTAAATTAAAAGGTCGAACAATGGAAAAAATAAATGAAAGATGGAAAAAGAACAGGGGGAAGACTAAAAAAAGTGACACTGTGGGGCCTGTGCTGTTAATTGACAAAAGTATCTATTTGTTCAAATTTGAAAAGTTAGTGTTTATTTGTTCGATCTCTAAAGTTGAAGTGACCGACTGGACAAAACAATAATAATTAAGCGGCATATTTGAACCTGAGCGTGTAGTTGAATGGTCTTGTAACAACAAATTTCGTGTATTAAATTGATAAATATAAAAAAGAATTATAAGTAGAAATTTTTTCGAATTGAATGGATAAGCTTTACAATTTATGGGTTCCTATTGACGGTTTCCAATAAATCAATATAATATATAGCAAACCATTAATTAAATTAACTTTTACTTATGAATTTTATTTGATTAATTCGTAATATTAAAACAAAAAATGTAAACTTGATTGTCAATATATACTTTACTATGTGGTGTATTTTAATTAGATACGAAATTTACGTATCAACAGGTCTATCGTACCTTATCCCTATGTTTGGTATTCATTATATGTAGTTCTATTTTGAAAGTTCTTGCATTGCTCCGATTAGGTTCTGATTAGTTGAGACCATCTAAGTTTTTTTCTCCGATTTCCCCACTTAATTTCACCTGGGCTAAAATCCTTTTTGGTCCCATAACTTTTCACTTGTGCAATTTTGATCCCAAAAAAAAGTTAAAATTTTAATTTAATCCGGTAACTTTGGAATTAGATTTTGTCCCTTTTCTTTCTGACAGTGACCAATCTGACCAAAAAATTGCATGTATCATTCACATGACTCATTTTTCCAGTAGATTTTTTAATATGTGGCACCAACAAGTGATGAGAAACGAAAATAATAATAAATAAATAAATCTCTTTCTTTTAAATTTTTTAACTTTTAATATTATTTTTACTTCAAAGACACTTGCCGATGCCAAGTATTTAAAAATTGGATGGAAAAATGAGTCTGGTGGCCAGAAAGTGCAATTTTCCGGCCAAATTTCACTGATGGCGAAAAAAGGACCAAAATCGAACGAATTCCAAAATTATAGAACTAAATTAAATTTTTAACTTTTCTTAATTGTACAAGTAAAAAGTTACGGGACAAAAAATATTTCACCCCATTTCACCTATAGCGTGTCTAAATCCCAACTTTTAATCACCCGTTTTATTAGCGTCTAACACCTTTAGATATAGTATACGATTAAAATGGAAGATGAAATATAATCTGAACTAAAGAATCCACGAGTGCGTCACAATCTTTCTGAAGAAATGGAAAAGGAAAGCAACAAGATGGCCAGATTCATGGCTCCAAGTTTGACATAAAATAAATTCATATAATAAAATAATTTCAGCTAAGTATATTTTATCAAAATTAATTTAGAAAAAGTCATTCAAATAAATTATAACCTAAGATCTGTTAGTCAGATGAGCATTAATGTTTTAAACTAGTTATTCATCAAATAATTGTGATTTGAATAATTTGGTGATGCGCATGGTTTTATACGTCGAGCATCAGAATAAATGAACTAACCTACTTTTAAGAAAAACAAAAAAAACAAATCAAAGACGAGACTATGTCAGAAACAAGAAAAAAATTATTCATTGAATCGCTGAAAAATTTATGTGTAATACGGATATATTTTGATTTTGTTTTTGGGGAAATACTATAGTGCAACCATTACATTGATAAAACCATTCATTTTACTTGCTATAGCAGGTAACAACAAGTAGTATTTTACTTTTTATTTAGTAAAGTAGGTCCCACTTTTAACAATAATATACTAGTATTTTTTTTCATGCCCAATGATAGATCTAGTTACACCCTTTATTCTTAAATTAAAAAGATAATACCAACTTTTATTTTATAACAATACTTATATTTTTGTTAATTATGTTTATATCATATTTTTTGTATCACTTATAATTTCAATAAGTCACATGTTCTCAATAATTAAAAAGTAAAAGAATTACAATAATCTTCCTTATGTCTAAAAGGAAGATTGTTGAAAATTCAACATAAATGAGGTGTCTTTTTCTCCTATTTTTTCTTTTTAAATTATCTATGAATATTTACTTTTTTTAGCGAAGAAAAAATAGTAGAAAATGAAGAAATATGAGGTGAGTTGGTTAAAAGTCAACCAATCACATTTTTTTGCTCCTTTTTTTTTCGTTCCCCCTTAATATTTAAAAGTCATATAACTTTTTCGACTCAACCCATTTCTATGAAAAATATACTGAGTTAATCTTCTTTTCACGATCTTTGATTTGACATCCATTATGCGTAAATTAAATATTATTTTTTAAGTATAACTTACCTTTTTATGATTATTATGATATATTTCAATTTTAATTTTTTCGCATATAAAAAAAATCCCAAATATTATCAAATAATTTTATTTAAAAACTTATCTACTCTTTTCTAGAAGATTAATTTGTTTTACCTTAGTTTTGCCTTTTTATAATGATTTTGGTGAACCATTTTGTTCTAAACAATTTTGATTAAAAAGATGAGGCGATTTGTTAAAGTTACAATTTACAGTCAAAAGCTTAGATATAATAGTTAAAATGATTTGTTCATTAATTAGTGTCTTTTTTGTGAAAGAAAATTGATGTTAAATACAAATATAATATGTTGATTATTTTTTTCTTTAAATGTCACAACAATATACTTTAGTACCATTACTTAATGAACTAATACTATTGCGAGATCTCATGCTAATATTACTAAATACGAAATATAATATATGTGATTTCTGGCATTGCTTCGCCTAATAAGAATATGTAATTGTATTAGTGTATTATTTAAATAGCACGAATATACAATTATGGCATAGACCAGTGTCATGCAATATATTTTATATAAAAAATTAACCTGTTATAATACAACATTTTATAAAAGTCCTTTCTAATATATTCTATTCATTACTTATTTTGATTTTTATTATTATAGATATTTATTTTTATATTGGAATAATAATTTAATAAAAAAAAATTAAATAATGGGGATATATATATAAGATAAAAAAAGAATTCTATAGACGTTCGTTTCCGCTAAACAAATGAGAAGTCCGGAAAATAAACTAAACATATATTTGCCACTGATGGAGATTTATATAATAAATAAGGAGTTAATTATCATTTAATAACAAAAATAAGAATAGAAGGTAAAATGTTTACTGGAACATAATATTTTTTTTTCTATTTATTTTGTATATTAGAATTTCCCGTCGTGCGATGCACGATTTAAATATTAAATCTCTAAATTCTTTACCCCTTACATGGGCACATGTATTCCTGTGTTTTTTTTTGTTCTTTATTAAAACTCAAATATTATCCATGAATCTAGAAACCGAATAATATTTAGTTTTATTGTTTCTGATCAATTGTAATATTGTAAAATAGTTAGATTTTATTATTATTCAACTCATATTACATAAATAAATTTAACATAAATAATCGACAAACAACTGTATTTTTTTAATATAACTTGTTTTTAAATATGCAATGTAGATATCAAATTAAAAGCCGTGAAAAACATGAAATTTGCTATATTTTACATTACAAACAAAAAAAAAAGGACCAGAAATTATGAGCTTTTTAATTTATTTTAATTTTATTGCTTTCATTTTAACATTTATTTTATTTTTATTATAAAATGTGTCAATTAAAAGTCGTCACCTATAATTGTTTTATGTAGAAAATTACCAACAAAATTTAAATTTGGAAATAATTTTGAAAAGATTTTTCCATATATATACAAATATTTACCATATGTGTACAAATCTCTTATTTTATTAATTATATTTTAAACCTACTATATTTAGAAGGTGAAATGAGTGTGAAAATTATCTAATTTCCTTTTCTAGAGGGTTCCACTTAATAATTTCCTTTTTTCCTTTTTTTTCCTTTTTACTTATTTTTTAGATCATCTTTTTTCAAGAATACTTTTTAGATTATCTCTAATTTGTCCATTAACAAACTTATTTCACTCATTTTCTATTTCTATTTCAATTTCCTTGTTTTCCATTTAAGCTTGTTTTTCCTTTTTTCTGTTTTCTACTATTAATTTTTTTTACCCCCTAAAATCTATCATCATTGAAGAAGAGAAATAATGTACTTAATAAATTATGATTCTTTAGCAAATAAATTTTTATATGATTAAAAATATAATAAAAATGGAACTCGATGTATAATAAGAGATATAAAATTATGTATAATGTGTTTGAAAAAAAAGATTATCTAAATATTATAAATATATGTGCAATATAATCAGTACATTTTTATTGCATAAATAACTCAAATGTTGGGTAAGCACACACATCATAAAATTATATTTTATTAGAGAATGATTCTCCGACTAAAATATGTCAAAATTCATCTTTTTTAAATTAAACTAAATTTAATATGAAATACTTTCCTAAATAAGAAAATTAATAAATCTCTCTGTTATTTTTGGAAATATGTTGATATAATTCATATCTTTTTAACTAGAGTTTCTCCTAAACGACTCCTCAAATAATATCAATAATAAGGCTTAATTGCAAAATAAAACACGAACTTTTATCAAATTGCAAATTTAACATAACATTTCATATTTTGTAAAATAAATCATGAACTTAGCAAATTTTTGCAATTTTAATCATCAACAAATTTGTAGTGATAAATTCTCATTATGTTGATTATTTACGCCGTGTAGGGTGTTATGTTGGTTAAAAATAAAAATAAAAATAATAAGAATTCGGATCAAGTGATACATAATTGAAAAAGTCGTAATGGACTTTTCTTCTCAACTCGAATTATTTTTTCTCTTTACTAATGCAATGAGCACTATCCAATTATATAAACTGAAAATTATTTTGTGTGTCATAAAATTAATTTTTATTTGATCACAAACATGGCATAAATTTTTTATGTGTGATTCTTTTCTCTAAGATAAGTGATTTTTTGTATCAAATAATCAATAAGGTATGAGAAATTAGGTATATCAGGTTGAGAATACAAGTTCATCGCGATTTCCGGTCTAATAAAACAATAACTTGATCCGTAATTTTTTTTATTTTATCACAAACATGGCATAAATTTTTTATTTGTGATTCTTTTCTATAAGATAAGTGATTTTTTTTGTATCAAATAATCAATAAGGTATGAGAAATTAGGTATATCAGGTTGAGAATACAAGTTCGTCGCGATTTTCGGTCTAATAAAAAAATAACTTGATCCATAATTTCATTAATTTTTTTTATGGTTTTATTTTGTATCAAAAAAATTACAAATTCTTTAATCTTCTTCTTCTTTTGAAATTAAGGTTTTCCTTCTCACTGTTTTTGGCGTTCTTCTTTATTTTCTTACAATTTTTATTTGCTGGGATTTTTTCAGGAACTTTCATAATTACTATTCCCTCTGTCCCATCTTATCTTGCACGTTTTTTGTTTTTGTTCGTCTTAGGCGAACTTGCACACTCTTAAAAAGGAAAGTTATAACACAATCTTCACCCTTAAAATTTCAACCACAATCAACCTTTGAAAAGTAAAAAAAAATAAAAATAATATTTTTTCTTAATATTTGTGCCACCCTTGTACTAGATAAGGTGGGACGGAGAGAGTATAAATTGCTTTGATTAGAATAAATTCTGCTTATTTTTTACTTGAATTCTGTGAGGATTTCATATTTATTTTAATTTATGATAAAAAAAATTAGTTTAATTAATGGTAGTACAATTTATATCTACATATGTATATCACATCAACGTTTAGCTATAAAAAAAATATTAGGAAAATGAAAAAGAAAGAAAAGAAAAATATGAAAGTGATGTAAAATAGAATTTGTGATGGAGCTCCCTACGGATTATCTGGAAAAGAAAGAGGCAAAAAAGCAAAATAGAAAAAAAAGAAAAATGTAATAGTTGAAATAAAAGTTGTTTGACTTAAGTTCAAAAAAAAAGTTGTTTGACTTTGGTCACCTATTTAGCAAGTTGCAAGTAACTTGATCTAAGGGCTAATATCAAAAGAAGGAGATCTAATGGTAATTACTTATAGTTGTATTGATATAATGATTGTATAGTAGAAGGACCCTTGTTTTTATTGTAATATATATGTGTGTAATTAATTACTAAAAACCCACCCGGTAACAACAAAAAATTATTTATAGATTTTTATTTTTATTTGAGGTGTATATGGGTTGATTACTTGATTTGAAAGCTCCGTTGAATCATACACCTCCTCGATTTTTGAAATTAGGATATTTACACTTAAACCTCGTTTATTTTTGAATTAGGACTAATTTGGGATGGGACTAACTCAAGGACAAATTTGAGGTTGAGATTCATGAGGGATTTATTATCCCTTGTTTCCTACTCCAATATAAAACTTGGTATAGTTTTTATCACCCACTCACATTTTTTAGTAAAATGCTTATAAGACCCCTTTCTAAAACTTAATCCAACTAAAGCCTCATGTTTTCAGCTAACCTTCTCCACCTTCTCCCAAACCAGTATATATGAAAATACTCCAACTCCAATGGGGGCCGAGAAACGCGGCTGTACTCCGATGACCAGGCGCCAAGAGCCGTCGGTTCAATTGTCCTCCCAATCCTCGAGCCGTACAGGTATTTATTTCGATTCTCCCTAAATTCAGAATTTTTAACCCTATATATTGTCATTTTTTATAAAAAAATGAATTGGCATGGGTGTTATGGGCATTCCCCGCATTCTGGGAGGCTTAGTGTAGTTCCCAAGTGAGGTTATGATGTAAGTTTGTTTCATGATCTTATGAATTATTTTTGGTTGGTAGGATCAGTTTTTTTTATAAAAATAATTTGACTAGGCTACTTCTTTTTCATAGGAATTTTGTACAAATTTTAGCAATTTTTTAGTCTAGTTATCAGTGTTGGTTTAGGCGAAGCGATTCATCACTGTCTAAAACTTAATTTCAGATTTCCACATTGCTTTAGCTGAGAAGTGGGTTGAATTTCAATGATATATCTATTTTCCCTTGTATTTAAATATGTCCCCAGTTGATTGCATTTTCATTAGGTCGTAGCGGAATGAGCTCTAGGTCAATATCCGAGCCAAAACTGAATTATATTGATTGAGTCATTCACTGTGATTGCAAAATACAAGCTTCGATTAAAACATCATCGGAGCTTGCCAATTACGGAAGAAGATATTTTTAGTGTCCTTATTGTAACGTATCAGTTCATGTCGATTATTTAGTTAGTGCCATTTTTTTTAATTACTTTATTGAAAATTCCATATTTAATTAGCAGGGACGGAATTGATTGCTGCGATTTTTTCTAATTATATGACGATGAACTATCGACGCGTGCGAAACACATCGTTAGCGGCTTATAAAAAAGTGGAGGCTTATGAGGCGATGATCAACGATCTATATTGCAAGTATGTATCGTCATCGACTGCAAATGATGATATGAAGAGAATGGAAGTTACATTTATCAATGCGATTAGGGACATGACGACTATAGAATACGAATTAGATCATAGGGTTTGTATACTAGAAAAACGTCTCTTTGTTAGCTGTGAGGGTGATATGTGAATGTGTCATCTTATACCTTTTGCTGAGCGTCACTTCCTATAAGTTCATGTTTACGAGACGTTTAGCATTACCACCATAGTTTCTGACTAAACCGGCCTGTACACCGATTCTGTACAATTATGTTCAGAATATATACTTGAACATTATATTTTAGCTTATGGTATGACTAGATTAGTTATGAAATAGTTGAGGGAACTTTTCCATATGACTAGCATATTGACCGTCTGCGCAAATGTTTACACAAATAGTTTCCATATTTAGGGTGAATTGCAATGTGGTTTAATTGTCAAACTTTTGGATTTTATTAGACTACAATAACATTTCATCACATAAGTAAGACGAATACATCAATACACATGTAGCGGTTGGGCATAATTCACTTAAATAGAAGCCCCATTGTTACTAAACAACAACATGGACTCCTTCATAGGGTTACATATTAATTTAGTTGAAACAACATAAATAAAATCGCAGTAGAATTAAAACTGGGAGTCTCCAATATTTTCACAACGGGGGGCTTATACAAGACAAGTCCTACTCGGGCCGGTAGGACGGCGAACCTATCTTAGACGGGCTGCTGGATGCCTGAGAGCCCGATGAAAACGATTTGTGATAGGAAAAGTCTTCTGGTTTGGTGGGAAATGCATTTCTTGGAGGTGGTGGTAGAGATATACTGGATTTGGACACATGAACGGGGGTGTTGGTCGAATGCTCATCAAGACAGAAATCTGGAATTGGTGGGATATTACCAAACGGACCAAAATCGATTTTTTTGGAAGCAGTCTTAAGAACGATAGAAGGTGACTCGACTTCTTCTCTGGTTTGTGAATCCGAAATGACAACGAGCGTTGGATCGATATCTTGTGGCTTAATGGAACTTAATGGAAGAGTCATTTTCGCTACTGACGATGATGATCTTCTGACTTCCCGCCATTGGGAAAAGTCAAATAATTAATCTTGTGTAAACCTAACTAATCTCGTGTAAGAGACACAAATCTCGTGTAAGATCAAATAATTAATCGCGTGTAAGGTCAAATTATGAATCACGTGTAATCTGAACTAATCTTGTGTAAGACATATAAATCTCGTGTGATCTTGCGTAAACCATATTATTCTCGTGTAAGGTCAAATTATGAATCACTTGTAAACTAAACTAATCTCGTGTAAACAATATAAATCTCGTGTAAGTTCAAACTAATAATCTCGTGTAAGTTCAAATTATGAATGACATGTAAATTGGTCTAATCTCATGTAGGGCCAGATTATAACTCACGAGAAAACATAACTAACCTTGTGTAAAGTAAATAATTAATCACGTGTAAGGTCAAATTCTGAACTAATCTTGTGAAAAGACATATAAATCTCATGTGACCTCGTGTAAACCATATTATTCTCGTGTAAGGTCAAATTATAAATCACTTGTAAACTAAACTAATCTCGTGTAAACAATATAAATCTTGTGTAAGTTCAAATTAATAATCACGTGTAAACTTAAGGCATCTCGTGTAAGACATATAAATCTCGTGTAAGGTTAAATTATGAATCACTTGTAAACTAAACTAATATCGTGTAAGCAATATAAATCTCGTGTAAGTTCAAATTAATAATCACGTGTAAACTTAAGGCATCTCGTTTAAGACATATAAATCTCGTTTGATCTCGTGTAACTCTTAAAATTCTCGTGTAACGTCTACAAATTAATCACGTGTAAACTTATTTATATTCTCGTGTATGCTATGTAATCTCGTGTAAGTTTAATTTTTTTTTTTATCTCGATAAGATTATTAATCAGCCAAAATAAATCTAATGTCCAATTTAAAAAAAAAAAAAAAAAAAAAAAGAAAAGAAAAGAGACCTACCTCCGCGGCTACATAATTTGCAGCATCTTCTCCGGCGAGTTGCTCTGGTAAAGTGCCACGGACGTCCTCGACTGCAGAAATTGCAGCGCCACCGACATCATCTTCTCCGACGAGGCACTCTGGTAAAGTGCCGCCGCCGTCCTTCACTGTAGAAATTGCAGCGCCACTGCCGTCAACTTCTCCACCGCCGTAGAAGATAGATCTCCTCCCACCTCGGGGATTTCCGGACTCAGGCTATCTTCTTCGTCTAGATGGCCACCAGCACCGCCATCAATAGTTGAAGGGGAAAGAGGTGGATCAGCCATTGAAGAACACAAGATTATTTTGAACAATACCTCATGTACACAATGGTTAGATATGTAGGTTACACGATATGACAATATTGATAAGTTACAAGAGATTAAATATGGTACATGAGGGAAAAGGCTGCCCCTTACACGAGATTCCATGAAATTATACACAAGTTTAATTACTATTTCTACACGAGATTTAATAATATAGCTAGGTTTTCTGTACACGATATTCTAAACAAATTTACACGATATTCTGCAAAATGTACACAAGCATAATTACTATAGTTACACGAGGATGTGTTTGGTCTGTACACGAGAATTACACGAGATTCATATCTAGTGTACATAACCGTACCCTTACACGAGTCTACACGAGGATTTATATCATTGCACTATGTTACACGAGATACAACACGATCTGCTACATGAGATTTGGGCGACTCACAGACAGGTTCAACTTATCCAGCAGCCAGTGACAGACGCACGCTGGGGCCAAAGGGGGCATTGGGCCCCCCTTGCCCCGTGATAATGTGCTATTATATATGTTGGTCCAATCATAATATGCTATCATATATATATATTTTTATTTTAATACAACTTAATTAAATAAAATAAATAATAATATATTTTAATTTAAATTAGATGTATGTATTATTCTCTATAAGCAACAAAAATAAAGATGTTAAAAAATATAATGAATATAGAGACATTATATCATTTTTCTTCTTTTTGTAATTAAAATAATTTATTTATCTTATCTAAATTGTTAGTAATTTTCTAGTTTTATTTATAGAGTTCACAATTGTTGAGGCTCATGGACATATTTAGGGGCAAACAACGGTAGTCCTCCTTTTAATTTTTTTTAAATATTAATTTTTAATGTAATTTATCCAATATTTTAAGTTTAGAGCCAAATTTTAATTTAATTTCTAGCCTACAAAATTTGTCTCATATTTGGTAAAAAATTGGCACACAATCTTATAGCATAGTAAAAAAATAATAAAAAAAAAATTACCCGTGAAATGAGCTCCTAGATCCGTCTATAAATGGGCCCCCTCGACTGAATTTTTGGGTCTGTCACTGCCTGTAGCTGAAATAAAACAATGGTAAAAATGAAAGCACTCTATTCTTGGAGCATTTTATCAGAAAAAAAATTAAGTGAATAAAAAAGTAGGTAACAATACTCTGACAGGACCTGCGGGAGGATTACCACCTTATTCCTTTATTACTCTCAGAAAAAGGAAAAATCATACATGAATACCTTTTCTCTGTCTTTTCAGTTCTGTTCTTTTGTTTTCTTTTCAATTTATTTTATTTTATTGCTTTTGATGAACTTACAGTACAGGGGTACTTTATAATGCTTCATGATGCAGATGCTCACGCTTTCCTTTCCGTCGACCATATATTGTTGTCAACGTAATAACATGACGTTTTTGTGAATTCTATCTTTCAATATAGTGTATAATAATAATTGAAAATAAAAGATGAAAAATTATCTCAAATAAAAGAATCCCATAGTAGGTCATAGAATTTGAAGTCAATATTTCTCCGAAAATTTGGAAAAAGTAAAAGAAAAAGAAGAAGGAGATCACGAGATTCATGGCTCCAACTGCAACAAATATAATAAAATAATTTCAGGTAGGTAGGTGTACTTTGTTAAAATCAAATTAATTACAATAAAATGTAGAAATTAACAGTTGGCCCTTAACATAAATTAACGACCAATGCCAGTATACTATAAACAAACTGTCAAGATCTGGACAATTATTGTAAGTTGAAGTTTTTCAAATGAATTAAATAAACTATAATATAAGATCTGTGGGCTTATACTTTCTCCGTCCCGAGATAATTTGCATACTTTCTTTTTCGGGGTGTTTCAAGATAATTTACACATCCTTAAAAAGAAATGTTTCTTACATTCTCCACCCTTAAAATCTACATCCTTAATCTTCACATTTGAAAAAGTTCAACTAAAAAGCAAAAAATAGTTCTTTCTTATTATACGTGTCGGGAGGACTGTACAAATTATCTCGTAACGAAGGAAGTAAGAAAATTTTATTAATAACTGGGTTTTGAATGGTTATATACGTCAAGATGAGAATTAAAGGACCGTAGCCTTCCCATATTAATTAAACTTGATGATTACAACCATCAGCAAAACAAAATTATAAGTTGTGTGAATCGTTGCAACTTGCAATATAATGCGTTTTCTTTAAACTAGAATTATTTATCAAATAGAAGGCACACACAAATCTCGGGAAATTTTCAGTTGTCGGTGTTTTTTTTTTCTTTACAATACCTTCAATTTTATAAGTCAGTTTACTTTGAGATAACATTAGATTTCGGACAATAATTCTGAGTCGTCCTATATATGTTAACATTTTCTGTCTGAAAGTGTAACAAAATCCATCAACCAAGAGTTAACGCGGTATTATAGCACCAAAAACCTCATTATTTGGTCTCATCGCTGCCTAGGAACCAATATGATTCCATTAATTCCCACAAAGTTTATCCTATACCATGGATTAAGACCAAAACTTGCTCCATGAAGTAAACTGACCCTAGGAGGCTAGGAGTGTTCGCAAGAACCTGCTCTTGGGAGGGGAACAACAGGTGGAAACGACTGCTAATGCCCCGTAGGCTGAGGAGCAAAAGGAGAAATCCATCCGAGAAGGGGCTTGCGTCTAATTAGCTAGTTAGTGAGGTAGTATCTTACAAAGCCGATGATGCTTAGCGCTGGTCGATCTTTTTACCAGACCTAGAAAGATATTATTTAGTTCATCCTAACCTGAGATAAATGATGGTGCCATTAATTTGGATGGTGTTCACGAGGACCATGGAATAAAATAAGACGGAATAAGCATGGAGCAATTATGCAATCTCCCCTCTGCTTTTGTAAGATGCTCCGCACCATCAGCAATCTTCAAGCTCCTCGGCTAAGAAGGTAGTCTACGGCAACAACATAGCTCATCGAGCAAGTGCATATTTATTAATAAAGCAGTTGCCCCTCTAGCTTTGATTAGGAGGGGCTGGAGTGAGTGGATCCGGATCAATCGAGTCAAAGTGACCAAACTCATTAGCGTTTTTTAGACTCTATATCAAGACCAGTCTTGGAAGTAGTATCGAACGGGGACCCTACAACAAAGGCCAACACCAGAAAAACAACTCCAAGGTGATTCTCACTTTCTAATCTTGGCTACCAACGGACTACTAGGTCGACATAAGACCAAGTGTTCATGATTCAATTTAATTGATATATACTAAAAACACTATAGCTAAATCAATAAAGCCGGTTATTAAGTATCTCAAATTTTATCCAAATCAGCAAACATTGAAAACATCCAAACAAAAAATATTTAGATTTGGTTTGAATTGATTTGTTTAGTCGGGTCGATAAATAATACAACTAAATCAATGTACTTATTATTTACAACTAAACTAACAAAATAAAAATTATGAAAAACTTAAATAACCAACTCATAATTTCAAGCAAAACAGAAATATAGAGCATACTATACATTAACAAAGGAAATTCGTGTTCAATCATGATGTTTCCCCGCCAACATGAATTCAAACTAGATCCTAAAAATTCTATGAATAAAACAAATTTATTGATAAAGGAATTTATTAAAATAAAAAATTGGTTTTGAGTCTTTATAAATAAATATTGTTTACCTTGATATATTTCTTCCTACTTCTTAATATTTTATATCTACGTAGTTTGTGTAATATTGGTTCATATTTATTGTTAAGAAATTTTAATTTCTTAATCCAAACCAAAGAAAATATCCGGTTTATACATAAATTAAATCCATAAATTATTGTGAATTGCGGTTTTTGGATTGGATAGGATCGAATTAATCTGGTTCGGTACAGCCCTATCAATTACGAAGCAGGAGTACGAAACACTTGTAGTGTGGTAAACCTTTAAACAGCCCATAGGCCATGCTCGTCTACAAAGCAGACTAAACTTGGCCTCAATAAAAGAAACCTATTAGATATAATAGGCCAGGAGAGCCGTACACTTAAAAGTATATTGCAAATCTCCCCGACTAGCTCCAGTTAATGAACGCCTAGGAGCTACACTCTCATTGGTCGCCTATGTTTATCTCATGATTCCTCCTGCCTAACCACGCCTATGTCATGTTTGCAAAACTCCCCGACTAGCTCCAGTTAATCAACGCCTAGGAGCTACACTCTCATTGGTCGCCTATGTTTATTTCATGATTCCTCCTGCCTAACCACGCCTATGTCCAGATTAACCTCCACTAGTCACAAGGCCCAGACCACCGCCTAACTAGCTCCTAACGACTTCTACAACCTTACTTAAAAGGCCTCGTCTGTACATTTCAACCCCTAAAAGGAGGGATGAAGATGGGAAGGATGCTAACCCAAAATAGAGGCAGAACCTTCACTTATTTAACCTTTCCCCTTAAGGAGATACATATTATAATGGCGCCAGAAATTTAGCTGTAAGCTTACAAGAGAGATGGTGGATGGGGGAGAGTGTGACGGAGGGCCGCATGCCCCTGTAGAGGGGGCTGTGCGTCCGTCGCTGCACAACGCACACATAAACCTAAAGACAATCTGTCAAATGCATCGGTCAAGATTGATACCAAAATAGCATCCAGAACAAGCCTTGGCTATTCAGCTACTGTAACAGATGTTTCATCATCAGCTCAGCTCAGCTGTCTAATGATAAAGTACCCCGCACTTCCTAAATCAAATCTGTGTTTAGACTATCTATAAACTAAGCTCTCTCTGTGTATAACCGGATGCAACCGCCCATCTATTCATATTTTCTTATAATCGCCGCTCATCACCAAAACACCACTAACATCTACTGTAAATGCTTTTTCATGAACTTAAATGAAGCAAAGAACAGGACGCAGTACAGCCATGCCTGACCAAATTTGCACAAGAGCTAACAAGCAGGAAAAAGGCATCACTTTCCAGTTAACTGTATGATTGCCAACACCAATCCCATGACCTATAAGCCTTTTTTGTTTCCCTCTCTTTTTCTGTTTTCTTTCTTCATCTTTATATGGAATGTCTTATACTGATAAGGGCAATAACAACCATTTACACCACAGGAACAAAAGCATTAAGGTTACGCTATAGGGGTGTAAATGAGTCTGAGTAGAGCAACTCAACATTGACTCGTTTACTATTAAGCCATGCTCAAGTTCCACCAAGTTAGGATGACGACTCAAACTTGCTCGAGCTTCTCCTAGAAGCCAGCTCGACTCACTTACAACCCTAAGTGTTAAAAGCCAATAAAGAATTCCCAATTTCTCAAAACTCAAACCCTAGTGATCTTATTCAGTTTCCCAGTTTATTTCAAGACAGTGTACCATTTCATATACCTAAAAGGAAGCTCATTTAATCACGACAAAACATTCCTAAATTGCAAAAGTAATCAAACAGTAAGAAACAAAAGCAACACTCTCAAATGGCTTTGAGCATATCCTCGGCGCTGCTGACATTGAACGCGCCGCCTTCTTCCAAATTGAGGATCTTCACCACGCCATCTTCAACAAACATGGCGTACCTCCTGGACCTCACTCCCAGCCCTATCGGCTTATCGCTCAAATCGAGCTCACACCCAATCGCCTTGGTGAAATCGCCATTTCCATCGCTCAGCAGCAAAACCTCATCCCCAATTTTCAAATCCTCCTTCCACGCCTTCATAACGAACGCATCGTTGACGGAGATACAGGCAATGGTGTCGACGCCCTTCGCCTTCAACTCCGCAGCTTTCTCGACGAATCCAGGGAGATGCTTCTGCGAGCAGGTCGGGGTGAAGGCGCCGGGAACGGCGACGAGGATGGTCTTTTTGTTGGATGTGAGGTCGGAAACAGAGACGGTTTGGAGCTCGTCGGAGGAGTCGAAGTAGGAGAGGGTGGCGTCGGGGAGTTTGTCGCCGACGGAGATTGTTGCGGAGATTTTGGGGACGGTGGAGAATTTTAGGGATTGATGGCGGCGGCGGAGGGGGAGTGAGGAGGAGAAAAGGGCGGAGGGGTTTCTGTGGGGGGGAAGGAGAGAGAAGGATTGTTTGAGCTTAGGGGAGGAGGAAGCGATGAGCCTGGTGACGGCGAAGGTGGCGGTGGATGCCGTTGCTGCTGCCATTGTAGTTGGTAGTGAATGTGTGAAGGAAGGGGTTATAGGGAGGCGGGGGTTGTTAGCTATTGCCTCTTGAGATGGGTTTTGGGTATTTGTGCGGATATAACAAGGAACGCTCACACGTACACTGTGTGAGAGAGGAAACTAGAAATTATTTTATTATTCCCATTTTTCTTCTAGATTTTTAGTACTCCATTTATTCATGCCTAAATAAAATTCATTTTATACTAAAAAATAAATTATTCTGGAAAAATCACAAAAATAAGCACTTTTCTTGCCATTAATTAGGTGATGTCTTGTTAATGCTCAAATATATTCTGAATTAGTTTTAAACAATAGCCGTTGGAATATAGCCGTTGGAAAATAGCCATTGGAACATAGCCGTTGGAATATAGCCGTTGGAAAACGGTCATTAGAAACTACATTTATAAATAGGAACTTGTATTGCATTTGCAGCACACCCCCAACAACAATTGTTTCCATCGTCTTCATTTCCTACCCTTTCACATTGAAAGAAAAATGTCTTCGAACCCCTTCAACAATAGCAATGATGAAGACGATGCAACAATGTACGACCATCTTGAATTTTTTTAAAAAAAGGGAAAAAACGAAACTAAATAGGAGCGGCAGACAAGCTTATGGGCGCGGGACCCACCGCGCCACGCCCCTCAGGCGCGCGTGGGTGCCACGCACCCGGCCAGGCCCTTGGATGGCTGCGTTTGCGCCCCACTCTCCCTCTCGCAAAATATTTCAATTCCTACCTCTATCTCCCAATTCATTGCTACCCCCCTCCCAATTTAATTTAATCTGGACCTACATTGCAGGTGCCTTATAAACGAATAAAGTAACTATATGATAGAGTTTATAAGCTTGCAGTTGAATAAGAGATTTATCTATGAATTTAACTGACTAATTTGAAATCTACAGGCAAACACGCATTTTAATTAGTGTGCGTAATGTGCAATTTGAATGTGACTTATAAGATGTTAAAAAAGTAAGATGAACTAAATACACTTATTTTTTAAAGTTTATTTTTAAATTTTATAAATTGTTTAAGGTTGTATTTGGATGAAAGGATTTGAGAATGAATTTGGAATTCATAGTCTCAAATCTATTGATGTTGTTTGAATTACCATGGATTTTTAGAAATTTATTATTTTATTTTGAGCTATTTTTTAAGGATTTTGGTGGATTTCAAATTCACTCAAGATGGAGTGGATTCTAAATTCATTGATTCTAAATTTATGTATTTCAAATTTCTCCATCCAAACACAACTTAATATCTTATTTTGTTAAATATATTTTAAGAGCTTATAAACTCCCAAATATTTTACAAGATATTTGGAAGGATATATGCTCGAAAGCATCAATCAATGTAATATAAAAATATTAAAAGTATATATCTTATTTTATGATATGGTACAACTGCTGGGAAGAGAAAGTCCAAAATGGAGATTGAAGATGGGAATTCTAATTTGCCTTCAAATAAATAGTTTTAAATTGACACCTTCAATATTATGAAAATTATGTTCCTAAATCATATTATGAATAATGAAATTACCATACAAGTAACAAACTTTGCCCTAAACTGTGAATCTGTCGCCATGAAAGAACTATGGAGAAAGTATATTTGAACTCGATCAGTTTATGCAATAACCACCGAATCATAATCTATTTTATTTCATCAGTATATAATCATACATAATTTATGAAATGTGAAACTACAATTGCACACGAAGTATATGAAATAATTATACTACCTAAGTACACATACAAAAAACACTCTTATTCCGAGTCACATCCCAAATTCTTAAAGAATAGCCATACCCAACAAACATCAAAACTGTAAGAAACAAAGAAGTCAGAAGCAGTCCTTCACAACAGTTTTGTGTGAACTTCTGATGAATAAGTTAACAGCAAGGAGCTTCTGACGTATGATCCTAAGAGGGGACGAAGGTGCCAATGTAGCCGAATCCCATGACGATGAAGGCGATTGCCTGAGCAAAGAGGTAGATGAAGTAGTGGTTCTTTCCGAACAAAACATCGTAACAACCACATAACATGAGATACACGCCTGTAGCAAGCTCTAACAAATGGAGTCTGTAGACAACAAACCAACGTTTCAGACAATAAAAGGAGATAGGAGGTGTAAGCACTTGTGGAGCATAACTATACCTCTGTATGATCCTGAATCGGGGTGTCTTAAAAGCTTTTGACGCTGACTTTAATTTGAGAGCTTCTCCAAGTTTCTCAGTGACAACCCACTCGTTCACTCTTCCAGCGTCCATCAAGCCGATCAAGGTTGCTTTTGTACGATGAAGTGACATCACATTCTCGAAAAGGATCCAGAACACCACTAAATGGAATGACCTACATATTGTAACAATAAATGTTCAATGGTATAGCCATGGCTTTACAACTCACTACTGAAGCTTACATTCAAGATGCCATTGCTTGATGAAATGAGATGCGAGATAAAATACGGATGTAACTGGGAGATTAAACTGTTTAAGATGCAATAATGTATAAAAAATTGTTGGGCCTTGTTAAAGGGCAAATGCATACTATCAGAAATATTTCTCCAATATAAAGAAATTAGTTACTTGTGACAAGTGAACTCTTCTTTCAGAAAAGAGAACTAATATTAGACAAGTATGCCTTTCTGATTTTGGTGGTTTAGCTAAGGTAGAACAGTCTGGCTTTATATAGTACGGTACCCGCAGTGTAGCTGAAACGGCTACTATTGATATGGGTAAGGTGGACAACCTGAGGTTTTATGCTACGAGCTGATGTAGGTGGAACAGATACTGATACAAATCAGTCAAAGATGAATGTGCACTTGTTTCTATGGCGTTACGTGCTCCCACAACTTCTCCTTTTTGCTAATATATTAGTTTTCCATAATTATTATATAGCGTTTGATTTAATTAAGTTCTGAATCTCCCCAATAATCTATCCCTTCAGCCGAACGTCAATGCGTGCAAATGTTTCAGTCCATCCAAATTTTCAAATTTTAATCTAAATTGCTATGTTGCTTTATCAGAGAAATGTTTTTCATAGTTTATATTTACTTATTGATTTGTCTACTCTAAAAAGTTCCTCAATCACTCCCTAGACAGAACACTAAATAACAGGGTGAGACGAAAACCGAACCTTGGGGTTCCAACAGCATTGAGCAGGGTGATAATGCACGGTATGTAAACAGCTCCCCACTTAGGAATCTGAACTTCAGGTACTACCACAGTAGCAGGAAGTACAACACAGTAGAATACAAACGTGACGACATGTGCAACTATCTTCCTCACGAAGAAGAAGCTGTATATCACATGAACCTTCTTCCACAGAGACACTTTCTGCAGATCAACAATGTGATTACAATCCAGAATCTTGAGGATGAGAAAGAAACAGAGGATTAAAGAGTAGCTAATCAACCTTGTTTCGCAATATCTCTCCACACATTTTCTTGAAAAGATTAGCAGGACCACATGACCACCTGTGTTGCTGGTACCGGTATGCCCGGAAGGTGCTCGGTAATTCGTTCTTTACCTGCAAAATGGGGCTCGTAAAGCTCGAAAATGAAAGCCAACATATGGTGCAAACAGAAGCATACAAAGTTCATACATATATAGATAAATATATGATACACATACCTTTAGAGAACTAAGATATAGGAATTTCCAGCCCTTAAGACTGGCCCGGACAGCCAAATCCATGTCTTCGACGGTGGTTCGATCCTTCCATCCTCCAGCCTCATTAATGGCTTCAATTCTCCACACACCAGCAGTGCCTTGACATTTTCACAAACATGTTGTCTACAAGTCAGAATACATATTTCATATGCAACATGTAAGCAAGGTTTAACAAGTGATCTTACCATTGAAGCCGAAGAAGGCATATGTAGATGACCCAACTTCCTGCTCCACAGTAAAATGGTAGTCCAGTGACATTTCTTGCATTCTTGTCATCAAGCATTCGTCGGCATTTACTGAAAAGAAATGATTCAAGAAAACCAGGTTGATAAACTGTCAACATTTTCTCATTGGGCAAATAAAGCTACTCTTTTTTTAGTACATTCCTATGAGTTTGGTTGGATTATCCTGGTCTACAAACATGTTACAAAGTGCTCTGTCAACTGAGTTATAATCGAATTCTCAAATAAAATTAATTTTTATTCAGTAATTAATTGTAACTTAGATTAATAGTTTTATGAATTCTAGCATCTCCAATGCTATAGCACCAATCAACAAAAATTAATTACAAAAATTTGGTGTAGACAGAAAATCATCTCCAACCATTCAGCACCAAATTGGTGCACAAAAAAGAATATTCTAAAAATATGCTTTTTATTATTATTACATATTCTATATTTTGTTGGTATTCATATTGTAATTAATTGAAATATATTTAATTTAGTCTATTTAAAATATATGAAATCTAATCAAATATAATATGAATTTATTGTGCTTGTGTAATTTTATTTTGTTAGTCATATTTCAATACGACATGTTATGTATTATTTAAAGTTGTACTTTGGAATATAAATAAGTGTTTTTTTACTCTAATTTTATTTATGTGATTAGTTTGATGTAAAACAATATATATTAACAGAAAAATAAATTTATTATAAAAAACTATACTTATGAAATTATTTATCAAAAGAACCCCTAGAAATTAATTGATACATCTTTATTTCAAATATAACAATATAATTGTAATAAAAAAAAATCTGAAAAAAAAAATGATGTTTTGTGTACAGTAGAGCAACAGCTGTTGCTGTTCCACTGTTCACAAATGTCATTTGTTGCGTAATTAAGCAGTCCCTTGGAGAGCAATTCGGATTCTCTGTTACAGTAGGTGTTTCATCCTCTGTTACACTCAATTCACTAGGTGATACATATTAATTTGTGACATCATACCATACACGTGTCGGTTAGTGAACGAGTGAAATACAAGATGTAACACCAAAGTGTAACAGATGATCTCATGGACTTGGAGAGGGGTATGCACAGCAAAAAGCTGCTGAACAATAATTTGCTTCTCCTGCTCTAATTATAGGAATTTAAGCATTGGCTGTAGAATATACGGGGTCCACAGCACAGCACTGAAAGAAGTTAAAACGCATGGGATTTCTAGTTTGGAGAGGTGGGAATGGATGCCACAAATTTGTACCAAAAAGTTAGAAGAAAAACGAGGAGGGATGAGGGGAGAAAACTACTTTTCAATTACTTTAAGAAAGGACTATAATCTTCTATTCTTAATGCAAATGAACTTTATAACTATATACGTCAAATGTCACAAAATATATATATACATATTTTTGTATCCTCATTGCACTTAAAAACACAGGACACGATGAAGTGCATTGCTACGTCAACCCCGGCTCTAAAAGTTTCTCTACTCCTATAGACATTGTCCTCATTAGGTTGAATCTGTGATAGTGTGCAAAAAAAAAAAAAAATGGTTTTTTTCTACATAATCAGAGAGCAAAAAGATAATAATAATTTGGTTAATTGATTCGGCTTCTTAAAATCACATAATTTTACTGTAGACTACGTTCGAGACACAGTAATTGAAATAGAAGATCCGAATTACTATACTGATTAACTTTAGATACTAATAAAACAACATAAACTGATAAAAATATAATAAAGTGCAGGCTGAAGAATACTCATTGCAAGGGAAGGGACAATGCAGGCTGCAGCTTTGTTTTCGGAAAACTTGTACAAGAATCTTCGTAAAAGTGCCACTCAAGATATATAACTCAAACTCCTTTCGACGTAGATATGTATCTTTTATGTATATCTGTAATTGGTTTGACTAAGTTATTTTATTTCAAAATTTGATGCCTTGTACTTATATAAAATTGGTTAAATTATATGACATTTATCATTAAATGCAGTCTCACGTTTCGTTTTGCAAGTGCACCAAATACATGTTGCCAATACAAGGACACCTAAACTGACATTATAGAATTTTAGCCCTCCACTTCATAATTCGTTACGCGCAAATAAAATATTTGATGAATCACCATTAGTCTATAATTAAAATTTGAGACTGGCGCGAAAAAAAAAATGGAAATTAAGAGAGAGAGTAAGAGAAAGAGATGAATACCAAACTTCCAACGAGCTTGGACGAGAGCGAGCTGGGGATTATGGACGAGAAAAGGGATACTTGTCCAAAGAAAATCAGGATCTGGTTGAAAATCTGCATCAAATATTGCTACATAATCACATTGCTTTACATACGAATGTTTGAGTCCCTCTTTTAGTGCTCCTGCTTTGTATCCATTTCTATTCTGTCGAATTTCATACTTAATATTTATTCCTTTGTTTGCCCATCTCTGGCATTCCATTTGCACCAGATTCTGTCCAAAAAAAAAGGTTTTCTGGAATTTTAAAAATGCAAGGATAAACACGGGATTAAAAAATACGACATAATATTTGAATTTAAATAAGGCCATATTTATCAGTTTATTAGACTTTTTAATTTGCATGACAGGTTATAATAGACACTAGCTTATTTGACAGAGATGCATGCGCAGTACTAAAAGGTTTTGTTCATACTACGTCCACTAAAATGTTCCACCTGATCTTGTAGGTACTCGTTGGGTTGGGTTTTTCTCACAGCTACTTCTTATGAAATCTGTTTTTCCTTCTTTAAAATTATTGAAATATATATCTGCAGAATTATGGTGAATTTCAGTAAAGATGGTTATCCGAAAAGAACCCGGCCTTAACCTGATCAGACGTAAACTCAATGCTCGATACCCACTCGGGTCTGTACTCGAACCTGCACATAGAAATCTCACCCTATTCCTATCCCTATTAAAATCCTCTATCCCCTATCCTAATTTCAATGCAAATTAAGTCACCTTAATAATGGGGTCTGTAGAATCATCAAGAACTTGAACTATAATCCGATCAGAGGGCCAAGAAAGCCCACATGCAGCTCCAATTGACAGCTGATACACCTGTTCAAACACACAGCAACCACATTGTCACGATCTTTAACTACAAACATATGAGAGCACACGTGTTACATTTTGTGTGTCATCTTGTATTTACTATATTCATACACATGTATTAGCTTACGGATGAGATCTTCTATTTTAAACCATATTTCATCTTGCATTTCAAAGCATTCACTACATGTTATATGTATAGGATGAAATCATAAGTATATACATGTCAGTTATTGAATATAAGATGGAATATCGTTTGGAATAGAGGATCCTCAGTAATGTACTAGCTGATGTCGTCACCAATTAATATGGGATCTTGTACTAATTGCAGTATAATAAAAGATGAAACCATTTAAAATCATGTGATCTCGAACAAAGGAAGATTTAAAAAAAAAAACGAACCTCTTTCTCATTGTACATTGGAATTTGGACAAGAACCATTGGATAAGTGGAGTTTCCAAGCTCCAAATCGTCTTTCAATGGCTCCCATTTGTACCGTCTGTCCGGTTTCCGACCAAACAGCTTCACCACACTAATTACAATGGCCATGTAAACTCTTTCCACGAACAACATCATTGACATTGCTAAGCACACAAAAACAGCGACCCTAAGTGCAGGGACAATCAACGGCTCCTTCATCTGCCCCCACATTGTCGCCATTTGCGCCGTTAGATCGTCTCCGGCGCCGGAAAACTGATCCATTTACTATAAGTAGAAAGAAAGAGAGAGGGAAAATAAAAGAAGGTGATAGAATAATGAAGTACGTAAAGGGGTATAAATAGGCTTTTTTTTCCTTTTTCTTTTAAATTTTGTGGGGTTTGACAAATATGTGAAGATGTTTGTTTAGTTTTTGCTTATCGGGGAAGCGAAAAGGATGGATTTTTGAGAAGTGGATTGTCAGAAAACACTTACTGGAATTACAGCTAGAAAAAAAAGTGTAAGAAGTAAAATCCTCGATGGAGTTTAACAACTGAGGCTTCAACTTTTAGCAACCTTTCTTTCTCCGGTTGGTTAATTCTCTCTTTCAGAAACAGAACCTTTCTGCTCAGAAGCACAACAGTGAAAATGGTGAGAGAGATTAGAAATTGTCGGTTTTGTTTTGTATGTTCACTTTTTTCAGTTATTTGCTCCTTTGAATCTTGCTTTACTGTCATTCTGAAACCGTGGAGAGTTTGAAAACAACTCCCAACCGGCAACACACATGTGGCATCGACCGCCGGGGGATTCCGGCAACGATTTCCGGCGTATAGTCTTTGCATCAACTGGTGTTTTATTTTGTATCCCACGCCAAATTAAAATCATGAAACTTTGAATACATGAACTACTAATTCTTAATCTATGTGAACTATAAATTCATAAATTATGGAAAAAATTAGCCTAATTCACTAGAGATATTTTCTTAAAGTAATTATAATTGATGTACGTAGTTTTCAATGCGATGATAGGACTTGATAAAGCGCAATCCATTATCAAGAAGGTACCAGCCAAAAAATAACAAATTAAAAGGTAAACAGACAATAGAACACAAGGTATACGTGGTTCGATCCGGAGATCTACGTCCATGGGGAAAATAATGTCCCTGCTGGGCACTTTCTCTTCTCCTTCTTTCGTTCAGTTTACAGGTGGTTTTTCTCCAATCAGAGTTCGAACCCTTCCAACCACTTTAATTCTACTATTTATATCATACAAATCACAACCCTAACTATATTCCTAAAATTATGGTCACCAAATCTGCCTTCGTGATTGAGAGAAGATCGTGGGAGGAATCTTCTTCCCCCGTGCGTTGCTACCGCGACCTAATTATCAAATCTGCAATTGGGCCAATTACTGGGCTTGTAGCCCTAGACAACTTGGACCGAGTATTGGTCTTGTAACCTTAGGCAACTGGGCCACACCTACCAGGACTTGATCCTAATAAGTGATGATAAAAAAGATCCTAATTCGTGTGTGTACATTGGATCGATTATCTAGTTTCAACAGCATAGCAAACTGACTGACACTAATAAATTTGCAGGTGGTATGAATATACGTAGTGTCCAGAGGTGGAGAAAAATATCGAAATACCATATGTATTGTATTGAAAAATTATTGAAAACATCGAAATTTTGGTACGGTATTAAAATTTTCGGTACGATAATGGTATAAGAATCCAAAAAATTGGTGTACCCAAAAAGTTCGATATTTTCGGTATATACCGGTATACCGAATTTTTTTCAGTATTTCGGTATACCAAATTCTTAATGGTATATCGAAAATCACGGTATACCAACTCAGCGGTATGGATCGGTATATATAGATACCGATACAAAATTCGGTATACCGAAATTTCAGTACGGTATCGGTATTTGGCGACATCGTACCGAATTTTCGATCTGCCAAATTTCGTTATACGAAAATTTTCGGTACGGTAACAGTATGAATTTTTGGCGTAACAAAAATTCCGGTGCCCTAGCGGTATGGACGATTCGGTACGGTACAACGTACCAAACTACCCCTAGTAGTGTCATAGATTTGATTTTTTCTTTTTTATGATTTTCGACTTAATTTCAAATAAGGTGGTAACTCGGACAGCATGGTCCGACCACCCTCTCTGAACTTAGCAGGTCAAGGCATGATATCGAAGGGGTCAGAACTGAAATCAGGTTAGGATTTATATAGACAACCAACATATTACATTTATAATTACATTTTGGTCGATCAGCCCTTGGGCAATCAAGCCAGGTCAAATGTGTCTTATTTAATTTTGGGTCTAGATGTATAGCCCAACACAACACAATTTTATCTCTTCATGTAAATCGGCCTCAAAACAAGAAAAGAATAGTAAAAATACACAAGTCTTCTCACGTAAGGTGAGTACTCATTCCAAACACACACATACATAAGAGAGAAGGCAAAGAGTGATTTTGGGCAACGACGAGAGAAAGTAGATGAGTAAAATTTGCTTTTGGGATCTTAATAAAAGAGGAATCGGAAAAGAAGATATGTAGCATGCCAAAGTCAGATTCCCCACTTATAAGTTATAACACTACTTTAGACTACAAGTATTATGGTAAATTTACAATAATTTTTTTATTAGACTATTTCACTAATTTAGACATTAACCAAATGAATCTCTCTTTTCTCTTACTTATATGAATTTGAGAGATTGGACCCTACTCACTCTTCGTCTTAGCTCGAGTCTGCGTATGTTTGAAATGGGCCTTCTCCTCATGTTGGAAGGCTTGTGTTTGATAAAAAAAAATTAGTATTTTTTTTAGAAGAATATTTAAGTGTTGATTTAAGTGGGAAAAGACATATTTGCCCACAAAAATGTGTGCAAGACATGTAACTCTCGTTGGTCGGAATATTGGAAGGCAACTGGTAAAATGCAATTTTTCAATTGTTTGATCGCCTATTAGTAATTGTTGATATTTTATATGTCCTAGTCTGAAAAGACAAATAGTTTGTCGGCCTATTAATTACGTATTATAATATAACACACACTTATATATTGAAAAATATAGGACAAATTGCAAATGTAATTGTAATTTGTGGGCGACTCCAAAATATCATTTATCCTTTTTTTTTTTTTTTTTTTTTTCGAAATTTAGCCCTTTATCTTGTAGTTGCTTGAATATGACAATATTTTAAACCAAATTTGATTGCGTCAAATTGAGACTTTTTACTTATTCATGCGTCTCAAATGACCAAATTGATCAGGGGACAAAAAAATATCATAAAAACAGTGCATGTGCAATTATTCCAAGAGAAAGTGATTTCCAACTTAAAAAGAACCAAAATTAAAAAATTAAAAAAAAATGATTAGTTTTAGAACCGTCCTAAGTTACTGGACGAGTTTTACAACTTTCCCTCGAAGATTATTAATAAACCAATATATATAATATATTAGTAATATATTGGATTCAACAAACAAAATGTTTTCATGTTAAAGTTGTTGGGACCCTTTTACCTACATTTGTCCATAAGGGAAAAAGTGAAAAAATAACCACGATGAAAATAACCACAATTCATAACACAAGAATTTATGCATAAAACTCTAGAATCAGACAAAAAAATGATTGACGGAAAGAAAACACTATCATGTGAAACTTTTACAATCACATATACTCTAGTTCTCATTCTCCCGCACCAATCCTACCACACGATTAATAATCTTTCATGACTCACACCCTTCTCCCCACGCTCTATCCCGAAGAATACAATAAAGTAACTTGAAAAAATCAAATACAAAGATCATAGTGTATTTGATTATTACACTTTAAATTAAAACTGTGGATCTCTTAAATAGTCAAGAGAAAGAGATCCTCAATCTTTAATCTCAAAACTGATGTAGGACAAAGATCTCTTTTATTTTTGCAGTAGAAACAAAAAATAGTATGATTAGTAATTTTCTCCTTTTAAAAATCTCACAATGCACACCATGCAAAATTCGTGGGACTACAACAGGTGCATAGATCTTAGATCTGTGCACTACGGGTTAAAGGGCGGATCCATGAAAATGTATCATCATCTATACTTAGATGTATTACTTTTTATGAATAAAAAAGTATTACCGTATAACATAATACCTTTGATTTTCATAACAAGTAATACCTTTATGCATAAACACAAATACCTTTTCATAAAAAATGTCCATGACCCAAATTGTACAAATCTGTGACTTTAGATTCATGTAACTGGTGTATAAGAGATGCTCTTGTGCTTTTGAATACATAAATTGGTAATAATTTACATTAGTTGTGGCTTAAAAAAATCTACATTATATGATTCAGTACATTAAGTCATTTGTTGGAATGCCTTGAATCTGGTTTCTGGACTGAACGCAGCTGGAAGACGCGACCGTGACAGGATGGAACGCGGCAGAAACTAAAGTAGCCTGAATAAGGTTGTGATATATGTCTTTTGAACGCGGCCGCGAAAAACGGAGTCTGGATAAGGCTGCGGTGTCGGTGCTCTGAATGCGACCGCTACTGTCAAACGTAGTCGTGTCCGTTAAGGCGGTTTTTCGAGTCCTTCTGTATTTAGGACTATTTTCGGCCTATTTTGAGGCCCAGTCAGTTAGGGGGTTTATATAGCCCTATTATTTGGCTTAGGGTTATTCTGTAATCTGAAAAAAAAAACTTGTGATCATAATCAACACTTCCTCTCTTCTGCCCGTGGATGTAGCTAACACATTGTTAGTGAACCACATAACTCTGTGTTCATTTATTTATCTTTCTCGCATCCATTATAACATCATTAACCATGCACATCTATAGGGAACATTATATATTTAGTACTATAACTTAGGGTCTCTTCAATTTTAGTCTTAGCCGATTAGATTTTTGCATTTTCAATCCCATAAGTTATAAATTGCATAATTTTAATTATTTTGTCATAGAAAATCCTTAATTCGATGGAAGATACTACGTAACTTAAAAAATAGGGATCTTCATTCATTGTATGTGACTTGACGTAATATGAACTAATCAATGACTTAACCACGACAAAACCCCATCTTTGAACACGATGATTAATTTGAACATATGTAGAAAATTTGACATCCACTAATTAACCGTTGTGTATTTGGTACCAATTAATCTTTGTATATAAAGTCCGAGATTAGGTTGATAATGAATGGGAGATTTTTTACTGTTAAGAGAACTTTTTCTTTTGTTCCCTCCTAATTAATTCTATGTGGACTTTAATTTCTGATGTGTCTTTATTGTGTAAAAATGATGCAACGACGTGTATTTTGCAAGCACAATCCGTGAAGTAACGAGAGGGTTGTGTGGCAGTGGTATTTCCCGGCAAATTTATGATTTTTTTACGAAAAAAGAACTAAAAATTCGTAATTTTTTTATTTATGAGACTGAAAATGCAAAAGACTAATTGGCTAGGATTAAAATTGCATGTGACCCTAAGTTATGAAAAAAGAAAAGAATAAGAAAGTTCCCACATTTATGACATGCAACCGACATTACGAATAGCTTCACTACAAGAAAAAAGGGCATTTGTCACTAGTTTTTTGCAACTACAAAGTAGTTACTAAAAATAACCCATTTTGTAACTACTAGTAGTTACATAAAATATTTCATACAATTTTAACCAAATTTGCTACAATATGACAAACTCTTTTGCAACTACTTGTAGTTACAAATATATTAGTAACTACATAGTAGTTGCAAAAAATAGTTACAAATACATTAGTAACTACAAAGTAGTTGCAAAAAAATTTTTTGCATCTTATTATAAGTGACTACCCTATAGTAACTACTTTTAGAAATTTAGTTACTAAAAGTATTTTTGTAACTACTCTCCATTTTTTGTAACTACATTTTGTAGTGGTAAAAAGCATTTTTTCTAGTAGTGCTTTATGATTGATAAATGTTTGGATATTACTATAACAATAATTTATTGGAGTTCAGGCCATATTTATCAACAAACCACCACAATCCAACCTACCAATAAAACATTCATTTATCTCTCATTCACATACACAATCTATATCACAATCCAACTTCAACTTTTTTATACTTTTTCAACAACCCAACTCAACATTTTAATAAATATTAATTTGTTTCATCCACATACACAACTATTTCCCAACCAAGCCAATATTTTTTTGCTACTATTTAATGCATATTATTTTGGGAGTCTTTTTTAATTTATTTAAAAGATATAAGAAATAGATAAAAAAAATATTTAATATTTTAATTCCGCAATTATAATAAGGAGCTTTTTTTTTTTTTACAATACACTTAAAATAATACACTAACACAATAACTAAATTAAAATGCCGATAGTACAAAATCGAAAATAGAGAGAGAAAAAATGAGAATTTTGATATTTTTTAATTTTTTAAAATAAAAATTACTTATTTATTTATTGTTTAAATTATACTCCCTCCGTCCCAAGCTAATTGTTCTACCTTGCCCTGGCACGGAGACTAAGAAAAAACAGATTTTGTGGAATCTTTGACTTTTTCAAAGGTGGAGATTGAATTTGGAGATTTTGATGGTGGAGATTGTGGGAGAATTTGCCATTTGTGGGGTAGGACAATTAGCTTGGGACAAACAAATGAGGCAAGTAGGACAATTAGGCCGGGACGGAGGGAGTATCCAATAAAATATTTAATACAATTAATTAAATTCGACACATGCCAGGTTGTGGGAGTGGCCTGGGTCCACAACCGAATGTCTTAGGTTGTGCAATTCCTTTTCCTTTTTTTTTTTTTTTTTTTTTTTTTGCTTTTTTTTTTTTTTTGTAATTGTGTTAGCTCAAAATGTTGAAGGGCATGCATGTAATATCTAAATAAGTAAGGGGCAAAATATACATTTCAAACTTGGTTTCTATCTTGAGAAGTGAAGGAAATAGAGCTTTATATTCTGCTCGAGGAGTTCGAAGCCGAACAGTATAGTAGTTCGGAGCCGAAGAGCAAAGCAGTTGCAACTAATTTGGTTGTAGATAGATTCTTCTTTACTTCACCTCCAGTTTATTCAGAGAGTTCACCTGAGAGAATTTTACATTCTTGTTCATTTTCATTCAGCAATTGAGAGCTTAGAGAGTTAGATAGATGGTGGAATAAAGTGTATGATTGTATGATCTTTAAGAAAGATTGATCAGTTCTAATCATCTATTTTGATGATTCTTGTACTACATTTCTTGGTGGATTAATAAGATTGAGTGTGTTTGGACTCCGTGGATGTAGGATCAACTCTTGATCTGAACCAGGTAAGATTTTGTGGGTTGCGTTTCATTCCATGTTCTTGAGTTTTGTTCTTGGTTTTGCAAGTCAGAAATTGTTTGATCATTTGTTTCAAAGAGTGTTCAAGTTTATGTGAGGTTTGAGGGTGAATATACTCAACAAATTGGCGCCGTCTATGGAAAATTGCCATGGGTTTAACTCGGTTTGATGTGGAAAAGTTCACTGGAAAGGCTAATTTTTGCCTGTGGAGGATTAAAATGCAAGCTCTACTTGTGCAATAGGAATTAACAATGGCTCTTGATGGAGAGGAGAAGCTTCCAGCTACAATGAAGGCTGAAGACAAGCAGTTGTTGTTGGAGAAGGCACACAACACAATAATTCTGAGTTTGATTGATAAGGTCCTTACAGAAGTAGCCAAAGAAACCACTGGACAAGCTGTTTGGCTCAAGTTTGAAAAGAATTACATGGTCAAATCAGTTGCAAACCAACTCTATATAGAAGCAAAGGTTATATGCTATCAAGATTCTAGAAGAGAAGAGTATTTCTGATCAAATAGATGAATACCACAAGATTATAGATAATCTGGAAAATATTGATGTCAATATGGAGGATGAGGATAAGGCACTCATCCTCCTGAGTTCATTACCTAAGGTGTTTGAGAATTTTAAGGATGCAATACTATTTGGTAGAGAAGGCAAGATAACACCGAGCGAAGTGGATTCAGCACTGAGATCTAAAGAATTGCAGATTGGAGCTAAATTTGGAAAACTAGATCAACCTGGAGAAGGCTTAATTGTAAAGAAATTCAATGCGAAGAAGTTTCAGAATCAGAAAAACAAACAGTAGTGGGAGAAGTTTGAACAAACTACATCTTCTGAGTCTGACACAAGGAAGTGTTTTAAGTGCCATGTAGTGGGACATTTGGCCAAAGACTGCCATACCAAGAAAGGAAAGCAGAACCACAAAGTATGGTACACGTATTTATGCATGCATAATAGGTCGATTTAAAATTTCCTTTAATCACATTTACATATGTATTTGGCCATGAATTGTTCATATTTATGTTATTGGGCAATTTGATGTTGTTTGACTTTTTTTGAAGCTATTTGAGTGAATCTAGACCAAAAGTCAAACTCGACAAAGGATGGATGTAGAAAATGAGTCTCACAAGTCCAAAAACGAAGAAAAATTGAGTTAAAGTGGTACACGTGTTCCGTGCACGCACTTTAGGGCACCTTTAGTGTCATTTTAGTGTCAATAACGTGCATAATTATGTGTATTTAGTGCTTTTATATTCTAATGGACAAAATAATACGTTTGAGCTATTTTTGTATTAAGACAGGTGTAAAAAGGGTCGAAATCGAAGATTAAACGACCGCGGAGTCGAGGGATCGATCGAGGCAAGAAGGAAGGGCCAACTGAAGATCTCGGCCGAGACAGGATGTTAATCTCGGCCGAGATGAGCCTCCAGGGGTTTTCTGAAGTTTTGCAAGACTGAAGATCTCGGCCGAGATTCAATCTCATCTCGGCCGAGATGAAGCTCCAGGGAATTTCTGAAGAATGTCAAAGATGAAAGTCTCGGCCGAGATGCAATCTAATCTCGGCCGAGATGAGTCAAAACCTAAAAAGCCCTAGTTTTCCCTTTTTCACGTCTCGGCCGAGATGCAACCCAATCTCGGCCGAGATTGACCTTCGACCCAAAATTCTTGAAAACCCTTTTTCACGTCTCGGCTGAGACACACTCCCGTCTCGGCCGAGATTCACTACCCTGTTTTAAAATCCTGAATACGTTTTTGCCTATTTTTGTCTAGCACTTTCTCCCTTTATATATATATCATCCCATTCGAATTTAACCTCACTTTGGATAACTTTTGGAGGACTTTTTGATACTTGGAGAGCACTATTCAGCCACCAAGGAAGGAGATTGGACAAGGGATTGAAGGATCATCTTCTCCAATTAAAATCTTTGGGTTCATCCATATCAGTATCATGTTTCTTTATTTTCCCATTTATTTTCTGATTGTATTAGTTAATATGTGTGGCTAGCACCCTTAGTTCATCCTTGATCATTGTGGAACTTTGAGTCGAGACATTGATGTGATTATTACGGTTAATGTTATCGAGATTATTGTGTATTTAAGTGTTTTGTGTTATTTGCTCTTGTTGACTCACATTTATGAATTGATTATTGGTTTGATCACCCTTTAAGGGATTTGTGAATGTGTTGCTAGAATAGGAGATTACTATCCGTAATTGTAGGATTTCCGATTCCCGAGTAGCAAACAATAGTTATTTATTGGGGATAACACAAAGTTCAACCATTAAAACCGAGCTTTCGAGTTTTATGTTAAATTTATCTCGTTGTCCTAGTGTTTAATGCTTTTGGTGATTGAATCTAAGAGAGCTTGTTCAAGGATTCGGTTAAACTGAATAGGGTTAGTCGAAGAGCTTATTTTGATTAACTAAGATTAAGGGACAACAAGGCTATTAGAGCTTGTTAATAATCTTGAGATAAGGGCTTAAATCACAATTTAATCGGGCATTAACAATAGTTGAATCAATTGTTCAAGACCAAGGGGAAGCATGATCAAGGGTGACTTGTTTTACTATTTGAAAACTAAAATCGAAAAAGATCTCTTCTAGTGTTTTTGAGTACTTGTTTCTTTTAATTGTCTATTTGCTTTTAATTGTCACTAATAGATTGTTAGTTTCCCATCAACCCCCCCCCCCCAATTATTGCTTTCTTAAGTATTTATTTCTTGCATACCTAATCATAAACTCTTTGACATCATAATCAAAACTGTTCGGCCGTTCCCTGTGGGATCGACCCTTATTTACCATTTTACTAAGTAGGATATTCGGTAAGGTTTAAGTGTATTCTTCATACACAATTTAATTTGGTAGTAGGAAACGACGTTACCATAAAGCCTCAGGAAGCTGAGCTCGGCTGAGACAATAAGGCTCGGCCGAGACAAAGGGTAAGAGAAAAGCCAATTTTTCAGCTGGAGAACGGGCTCGACCGAGAATTCTATACATGATTCTTCCCTAGAATGTCCATTCTTGGTCGAGAATGAAAACTTGTCAAAATAAGATTTGCTCGAAAATTGCATTTTCAAGCCCAAATTAAGCCTAATTCATCCCCACCTATAAAAAGAAGACCTCAAGTCCGAAAATACAACTTTTACATTAATTTTGGAGCGTGGAATTGGGGATCACCGACAAGCACAAAGAATCAAAATTCGACATCTCGGATTTTCTAGTTTTATGTCTTTCTTTATTAGTTTGTTCTTAGCGATGTCTATGATCGGGTAAGCCTTTATTTTCCGTCTTTAACTATGTTGAACCCTAGGAAGATATTTGTAATTATTCCGGTAATTGTTTGATTAAACTATGTTCTAGGATTATTTATGTTATTTGGTTTCTTCATATCTTTTATATGTTTGTTATTTGGACTGATCACCTTGGTATTAGGCATATAATTGTTGCTAGGTTGTAAATTCATAATCCGCAATTGTTATTCATTTATGTCCAAAAGTAGCAAATAGTGATTTATTCGCTAGAATAACATAAGTCGCAATCACTTGTACCGAGCTTGCGAGTACAACACCGTACCTACTTCGTTGCCTTAGTTCCCTAAAACTACTTAATCGAATAGGATTAATTGCTAAGTGAACCTGTGATTAATTATACTTAATGGGTAACAAGGATTAGCTAAGCGTACTTGTTAATTCTTGAGGTAGGGGTTTTAGAACTAGTTTGTCAAGCAATTGCATTAGTTATAAGAATCATTCGAACTAGGGGGATACTGGGTTAAAGGCAGGAATACTTTTATCATAAGTAAATTTATCATTAGTTTGTTAGTTTCATTGTTAGTTACATTAGTTAATTAATTCTCATCAAATCCACCCCATACTTTATATATATATATATATATATATATATATATATATATATATTCTATTATTATTAGTATAATTTGGATTAATACATAAGATATAATTGGTTTCATTGTTCCCTGTGGGATCGACTTTGACTTACTATATATACTGTTAGAAAAGGAAGTTAGGAAATTATAATTAATTTGACGTGCCTCGACAGTGCGGTCAAAGTACAGGGTAATCATCAACCTTAGAAGAATTCCAAGGGAAAGCACACTGCTAATTTGGTGGAGGCTGTAGATGGTTATGACTCTGGTGAGGTACTTACTATTTCTTCCTCTGTTATAACTTCAGAATGGGTGTTGGATTCTGGGTGTTCTTTTCACATTTGTCCAAATAAAAATTGGTTTCATACTTTCAAACATCAAAATGGTGGATTGGTTCTATTGGGTAATGATCTTGAATGCAAGGTTAAAGGAATTAGATCCATTAAGATAAAAATATTTGATGGAAATATTAGAATTCTAGAAAATGTTAGATATGTTCCTCAGTTAAGAAGTAATTTGATATCATCACGTATGCTAGATTCTATGGGTTATTGCTTTCATTCTGAAGATGGAAATCTGATAGTTTCTAAAGGATCACAAGATATCATTAGAGCTGTAAAGAGGAATGAACTTTACTTTTTAATTGGTAGCATTGTAGTAGGCGAGGTCTCAAACACAGTTGACACTGATAAAACACAACTTTAGCACAAAATATTGGCCCATATCAGTGAAAAGGGGCTTATGGAGTTAAGCAAACAACGTCTTATGTTTGGTGATACGATTCTGCCTATGAAGTTATGTGAACATTGTGTTTTTGGAAAGTCCAAGCGATTAAAATTTTCAAAATCTGTGCACACAACAAAAGATAAATTGTATTATATTCATTCTAACTTGTGGGGGCCATCCAAAGTTCAAACACTAAGCGGTGGCAGATATTTTCTATCCATTACTAATGACTACTCAAGAAAGCTATGGGTATTCGTTTTGAAGGCCAAAAGCGAAGCATTTTCAATGTTCAAGAAATGGCTCACTGAAATAGAAAATCAAACTGGAAAAAGTGTGAAACACTTAAGGACAGATAGTGGATTAGAATTTGTTTCAGATGAGTTTAATCAATTCTGCAAAGACAGAGGAATAGTGAGGCATAGAACAGTTTCTGGAAATCCTCAGCAAAATGGACTTGTTGATAGGATGAACATAACCATATTAGAGACGGTAAGGTGTATGTTGTCCAGTTCAGGGGTCAGTATGAGTTTCTGGGGTGAGATTGTAACAACAGAAGCTCATTTAATTAATAGATCTCCCTCAACTGCTCTTGATTTCAAAACACCTGAAGAAGTGTGGAATGGGAAACCAACTGACTATTCAGAGCTAAGAGTTTTTAGATGTCTTGCATCTGTACACATAAGACAAGACAAGTTAGAACCAAGAGCCCTGAAGTGCATTTTTCTGGGATATCCTGAGGGTGTAAAGGGATATAAGTGTTGGTGTATTGAATCGGGAGACAACAAATGTATAATGAGCAGAGATGTAACATTTTATGAATATGTCATGCCATACAAGAAAGATGAAATTTGAGTAAGCTCAAGCAAAAGTGAAAACAAGACTTATATTGAGGTAGAGACTGAGAGGATAATGTCATTTGTGGATCAAGAACACGAAGATTCTCAAAATGAAGAACAAGCTGAGTAAAAAGATGATTACAGTAGTTATCAACTTGTAAGGGATAGACAAAGGAGGCAAATACACCCACCACAGAAATTCGAGTATGTAAATATGGTGTCCTATGCCTTGTTCACTGCTGAAGAAGTTGAACGTCATGGACCAGGATCATATGCAAAGGCTATACACTGCAGTGAAAGAGATCAGTGGCTTATAGCTATGCAGGAAGAACTGATGTCACTTGAGAAGAATGACACCTGGGATATAGTGGGTAAGCGAAAGACTCAAAAGCTAGTGCGATGCAAGTGGATTTACAAGAAAAAGCTTGAAGCAGGCATAAATCCAAAGTTAGATTCAAAGCCAGATTAGTTGCTTGGGAGTTCACTCAAAAGAAAGGAGTGGATTATAGTGAGATTTTCTCACCTATTGTCAAGCATTGCTCTATCAGAATAATGTTTGCACTTGTAGCACAATTTGACTTGGAGCTTCATTAAATGGATGTCGCTACAACTTTTTTACATGGAAGATTGAAGGAAGTGATATACGTGAGAATACCTGAAGGACTGCGAAGTGTTAATTCAGAAAGACAAGCTTGTCTACTGAAGAGATCATTGTATTGACTCAAACAAAGTCCAAGACAATGGTACCTTAGATTTGATGAATACTGAAGATTAGATTCACAAGGAGCAAATATGATAGTTATGTCTATTTCACGAAGGAAGAAGATTAGTCTCATATATAGCTTCTACTTTATGTAGATGACATGTTGTTGGTGAGTTAAACTATTGCTAGCATTGACAAGATTAAGAAGCTATTGAAGCAGGGATTTGACATGAAAGATCTTGGTGAGGCCAAGAGAATTTTGGGAATAGACATAGACGGACACAGAGATGATGGAGTTCTATTCCTATCACAGAAAGCTTATCTTGAGAAGGTGTTACACATATTCTATATACATCAGTCTAAGAGTGTATCAACTCCATTAGCTCAACATTTTAAGCTGTCTTCAGAACAATGTCCTAAGTCTACACTTGACAGAACTTACATGAAAAAATATTCCATATGCAAGTATTGTTGGAAGTGTTATGTACTCAATGGTTTGTTGTAGACCAGACCTGGCTCATGCTATGACTGTTGTCTCAAGATTTATGGGAGATCCTGGTAAAGTCCACTAGGATGCAGTAAAGTGGATACTTAGATATATCAGAGGAACAATTCAACTAGTTTGTGCTTCAAGAAACAGTCAAAAGCAAATAACTCGTTAGTGGGATTTGTAGATGCAGATTATGCTGCCAACTTAGATACTAGGAAATCTCTCACTAGGTATGTGTTTACTCTCTTTGGGATTGCAGTAAGTTGGAGACCAACTCACCAATCAGTAGTTGCTCTTTCAACTGCAGAATCTGAATATGTAGCTTTGACAGAAGCTATCAAATAGGCTCAGTGGCACAAAGGGATAATCAAGGAGTTTGGTGGCTCAAGGGGATAACCAAGGAGTTTGGTTTGGAACAGAGAAGAGTGACAGTGTTTTGTGACAATCAAAGTTCAATTCATTTGTCAAAACATCAAAGGTTTCCATGAGAAGACCAAACACATAGATGTTGATAACGCACAATCTGGTATCCAGGAAACTTAACGAAAATTTACGTAAACAATATGAAAACACACAAGATTTACGTGGTTCGATCCGGAGATCTACGTCCACGGGCAGAAAATCACTCTTGCCGAGGTGTTTCTTTCACTAGAACTTTTGAGTTTACATGTAGTAATTCAGAATACAGAATGCGAACCCTAATTCAGAGTTCTTTTCTCATATTTATACTCAACTTTCCTAAACCCTAACTGAACCCTAACTAATTCCCTATTCTCACGCCTATTTCCCGCTGCATGGCGGTTGGGAACGGATCGTGGGCCTTGATTCGCGGAACAAACCACCCGTTGGGCCGACGCGTGTTTCTGGACCTGCTGGGCCTACGCGTGTTGGGCCTACACGTGCTTGCTGGGCCTTCGCGTGCTGGGCCGGTTAGTGAGTTCGGGTATTAACTCGACCCGAAGTGATCGGGCCATCCCTATCAGATGCCCCCCCCCCAGCCGAAGCGAGGAAGGAGCTTCGGTTGTCACCGGGGTGGAACCATAATCAAGAGGGGCCGAAGTCGCGGCGCGCCGAAGTGTTTGTGGATGACTAAGTCTATCCACGTCCCAGGGACTCCGCGGTGCAGTCTGCGGAAGCGGAACCGAACTAGGCCGAAGTGCACAGGACAGATAGTGAGATACCGAATTTTCCAAAAGCAGGGAACGTGTCGGAAGTATATAATGACCTGGCCGAGGTGAAGGGTACACCGGAGTGTAGTAGTCTGTCCAAAATGAAGGGAGCACCGGAGTGTGGTAGTATGGCCGAGGTGAAAGGATCACCGGAGTGTAGTGTAAATCTTCTTGGCGAAGAGTGAGGTTGATGTGATTGGCGGCGCCATCATGAGAGAGAGGGATGTGAAGTGACACGCTCTGCGATTTCCAATAAACCTGTTCCCCACGCGCCTAGGGAACCGTAAAGCGCGTGAAAAGCACGTCTAAATCTCCATCATTGAATTTGAATAGGCTGTATCAGGGCCGTTGGTTTTTCTGCGTATATATTTGGAATAATTGCACAGTAACTCTTCATCTTCTTCATTGCGATTTGCCAGTTTAGGAAGCGGGAAAAAGAGGGATTCTGTGCTTGTGATTCATCTCAAATCAAAACTTCTCAAATCAAAACTTCTCACATCCAACCCAAGTAAGTATGCCTTCTTCTGCATCTTCTTCATCTATTCAAGAAGTAGGGACTTCGAGTGCCCCGTTAGATGCCCCCCCCCCCCCCTTCGATATCTCATTCCGGAAAGGAATGAGATTAGGACCATAGACAGGGCCGACGGCCTGGAAAGCAACATTATGATGGTCGCTTTTTATGAATGCGCGGAGGAGGATTTTGAGGTGGCCTCCGTAGCGTTACGGATGACGCGAGAGCAGATTGAGAGAGAAATCCCCTTATTTTACTTTCCCTTTAACTTAGAGTATATAGTACCGAGTCCTGATGATAGGGCCTGCTGCCCGCCGCAAGGTTTTATTAGCGTGTATATAGATCCCCTTAGAATAGGCTTGAGGTTGCCCCTGTGGGACATTGTGATCCAGTTGCTGAGATACTACGGTATTACCTTGAGCCAATTAGCGCCGAACGCGGTGAGGCAGTTAGTGGGATTCACCGTAGTATGCAAGAATGCCGGGATAGACCCGACCGTAGAGCTTTTTAGGTTTTTCTACCAATTAAAAGCCTTCGGGAAATCCAAGGGGTGGTACTCCTTCAGTCCCCGAGCCCGAGGTGGGTTCAAGGTTCAAAACCCAAGTAAGGTAGAGGGATGGAAGGAGAGGTTTATATTTGTAAAAAACAAGGTAGCTCTCCCGAAGTGGAGGAGGGATGAGGTACTTGATACCGCTCCGGTGGAGAGCTCGGAGGCCGAAGTCATACACGTATTCCGGTCAGTGGGGACTTTCAAAACCCTCTGTACTGAGGAAGAACTGGAGGGGGCAGGACTGAGCCCGTATTATTCGGGCGATGCGGATGCCGGAGAGGGTAGGAGTTCTTCTGTCCTGCTTTTTACAAACTATGACTGTGTATATAACTAACCTTACCTTCTGTGTGCAGTGGGACGCTTCGGGAAAGAGCCGGCTGGAAACCCCGCGGTGGCGGCAGCGGCCAAAAAGAAAGGCAAGTCTGCTGAGGCATCTCCCCGGGGAAAGATGCCAGCCGATACGAGGCCCAGTGCTGGGTCCGAGGAGCAGGTAGGGGTAACGAAGCCTATCCCTATGTCCAAGAAGAGGCCGGAGCCATCTGGGACTCCTCCAACAGCAGCGAAAAGACTCCGCACGGAGGGGGGTATGGAGGTAAGTTCCAGATGTGTTGTTAGCTACTGTTAATGCAATTACATTGTACATTTTCTGTGCGGATCATTGTGTGCTATCATTGGTTCAGTTGAAGGAGCAGGAGCCCCCAAGTCTGTTGGGTTTAGAAGGCGCGGATGCCTAAGAACTTCTGCGCTTGGCGCGAGGTATCCTAGACCTCGGTCGTAAGAGCGAGAAGGAGGGCAAGGAGGAGCTGGCCGAAGTGGCTAGGGAGCTTCGCGCGCGCAACGACCGATTAACCCACGACCTGACCGAGGCACGCAAGAGGGCTGCCTTGGTCGAAAATGAGGTTGTGCGTCTGCGCGGAGTGGAGGCAGAGACCAATGTCCTCCGAGGTGAAGTACTGCGGCTGCGGGCAGAGATGGAGGCTCGGGAAGCTGCCGTGGTCGAGGGGCAAGGAGCGATGCTGAAGGCATTCGCCGACAAATTATTCCAAACCAGCACGTTCCTTGACTTCCAGACGGAGTTTGTGGCAGTAGGGGACCAGGCCACGCGATCCGCGCTGCTGGAGCAGGTGAAGGAGGTCTACCCGAATGTGGATGTATATCGTCCAGAATTCGGGTATGACTTTGAGGCAATGGCCGGGGTGGAAAAGGCCTACTACGCAGCTCTAGCGAATCTGCCGGAGTGGCCTCTGGTGAAGGCTCTAGGGGAGAAGAAACAACTGCTGACGGCCGCGGAGATCGCCAACTGTGAGGTGGACCTGGACCAAGAGTTCATGGCGTTCCGCCGGGGTGAGTTGGTCTCCGAGCCCCGAAACAAAGAACCTCCCCCACGGATGGAGGTCGAAGCCATAGCTGCGGACGAAGCTGTCGCAGCAATTGAGGAGGGAGAAGCCGAAGTGTCAGAGGGCCGGCGAGAGGTGTTGCCCGAAGATACTGAGGCAACTGAGCGGGAGGTCAGTCGATCCCCGCAAATTTAAAGTTGTAGATAATAGGAATATATGCGAATCATTGTACTGAGTCCGGGACATTGTACTTCCATTTTGTTGAATATAATTTTTTGTTTCCCAGACACTTCGTCTTCCCTTTGCTTGCATGATCAATTTATGTTTGTTTTCGAACTGAACTCCAACTCTTTACATACTTGAAATTGATCGATGTGGTTGACTCTTCTTTCTGTTTAGAATACCGCGGAACTACACGAAACAATAAAGAAACTCATGAGATCGCTTGAGTGGTTCCGCGAAGAAAAGAACAACCTGCAAATGCACGTAGTGCCAAAGCTAGAAAAGCAGGTGGCCTCGGCAGAGAGGAAGGCAGTTGAAGCCGAAGAAAGAGCCAAAGATTACGAGCTGAAATACCGGACTACAGCCGCCGAAATGAGCCGTGTCCTCGTTCATCAAAGGGAATATGACCGGATACTGTCGGAGTTCGGCCTTCTTACCTTTGAGGAAGTGGAGGAGAGAGTCGTAGAGATTCAGGGCGAAATCTCGGCACTTATGGTGAATAACTCAGCGGAGTCCTCGGAGCTTGTAAGAAAGAGAGAAGTTCTAGAGTTGCTTCTCAGCATGTACGAAGGGCTGAAGGGCCGAGGCAGGCGGAGGCCTTCTGCCGAGGAATTCATTGCGAGTTCAAGCCGGGGCCAAGGTACTCCAAAAGCTCCCCGGAAGGATAAAAAGAAACCCTCTGGAAAGGGTAAAGGCATTGTTATCCGAGAGCCAGCTCCAGTGACCACGATTGAAGAAGAGCCCGCTGTGGTTGCCGAAGAAGTAGTCGAGGAGCTGGCCAGAGAAATTGAAGTGATGGCTCCGGAGGAGTGGGACCCTGTGCAGTGGGCCCAAACCCCGAGGTCCGCTCCACAACCAAGTAGCCGAGCTCGGACTAGAGACGAAGTTCCTAGGCAAACGCCCAGAGCAAGTCCTCGGCGTCGGGAAGCTCGCGGGGGAGAAAGAGCCGGAGCCCGAGGTCGAGGATCTACAAGATCCCGGAGGACACAGCGCAGATCGAGGAGCAGACCTCAACGCCGGAGCGCTGAATATTGGCTCGGGGGCCGTAGATAATGGTTTATCTCTGTTTTTTGTTTTTTTTTTTTTTTTTTTTTTGAAGTTTTATGTAAAAAACTTTTCGGTGTTATATCATTTAGAAGATAATAGAATAGATTTGATGTGCACAAATGTGTTTAAGGAAAACAATCAAGCTATTAACTGTTTTAGTTAGGTGTCCGGAAACACCATTCGAATAACTCTAATGTAAATCTCCCCGGACGGATCAGGCAGGAGTAAATTCTCCCCGGACGGATCAGACGGGAGTAAAGTGAGTCTCCCCGGACGGATCAGGCAGGAGTAAATTCTCCCCGGACGGATCAGGCAGGAGTAAATTCTCCCCGGACGGATCAGACGGGAGTAAAGTAAGTCTCCCCGGACGGATCAGGCAGGAGTAAATTCTCCCCGGACGGATCAGGCGGGAGTAAAGTAAGTCTCCCCGGACGGATCAGGCAGGAGTAAATTCTCCCCGGATGGATCAGGCGGGATAGTGATATAAGTCCGGGGACGAAATGTGGATCTCCTCGGACGGACCGAGAGAGAGATATAATTGTCCGGAGACTAATAATGATAATACGATTGCGTTAGGGCGTCCCCGTAACGTAAAGGAAAACACAGCAAGATGCATAAACAAAGAATTTTTATTCAATGATGAGTGTCGGAGCAAACTAAAGAGTACAAAGAGAGATAACAATCATAAAAGAAACTAAAGATAAGATGGTACTTGTGATTCGGCATTCACAGATAGAAGCGCCTCAAGTTGGTAACGTGCCAGCTTCGGGGAATCGAGGTCCCATTGAGATGCTCTAACTGATAGGATCCGGAATCGTGCGCGGCGACGACGCGGTAGGGGCCCTCCCAAGAAGCATGTAATTTTCCCTCGGGGGCAGCTTTGCTGGCCGAATTGAGCCGAAGCACTACGTCCCCGACATTGAACTGAGTGCCCCGGACCCGGAGGTGATGATACTGGGCTGCACGTTGTTTACATTTGGCCTGTTGAATGAATGATGGTCACGTCGATTTTCAAGCTCATCCAAATTCGCTCGGAGAGCCTCGTCATTATCCTCTGGAACCAATGTAATGAGGCGGGGGCTTGGTACACTGATTTCCGCAGGAATAACGGCTTCGGATCCATAAGTAAGGCTGTAAGGAGTCTCCCCGGTAGAGGTATGAGGTGTTGTGCGATAAGCCCATAGGACTTGCGGAAGGTTTTCAGCCCAAAGACCTTTGGCATTATCCAGGCGTTTCTTTATACCCGTGAGCAGTGTACGATTGGTGACTTCAACCTGACCGTTGGCTTGAGGGTGAGCAACCGAAGTGAAAATTTGTTTAATGTGGAGCTCTTCGCACCATGACCGAAAGGGATCGTTGGCAAACTGTTTACCATTGTCCGAGATAATAGTGCTCGGGATGCCGAAGCGACATACGATATTGCGCCATACAAACTTCAAGATATTTTGACCAGTAATGGCCGTAAGAGGTTCGGCTTCGACCCACTTAGTGAAGTAATCTACGGCAACGACCAGAAATTTCAATCCCCCCGGAGCAACTGGAAATGGGCCGACAATTTCGATACCCCACTGAATAAACGGCCACGCACTCTGGATTCCAGTGAGCTCGGTCTGCGGCAGATGCTTCACACGGGAGTGCAGCTGACACTTGCTGCATTTGGTCACTAAATCGTGGGCATTGTTGAACAAAGTTGGCCAATAATATCCCCAGCGGAGAACTTTCTTGGCCAATGTCCGGGAGCCGATATGGCTGGCACAGGCCCCTTCGTGAACCTCCCGTAGAACTTGAGTAGCTTCGGCAGGAGCGAGACACCGGAGACTCGGTTGTAGGTATGACCGCCGGTACAAGACTCCATCATGAAAGGAGTATTTGGGGGCTTTGAGGACAACTTGCTGAGCTCGCAGCTTATCAGTAAGCAGAATTCCATCTCGGAGAAATTGAATGATAGGAGTCATCCAATTCGGATCACTATCGGTCAATACCGAAACTGTGGCCTCATGAATGGCTGGATGAGATAAGTCTTCGACCATGATATCCGGAGATATATTAGTTCGGACCGCGGAGGCCAATTTGCTGAGCGCGTCTGCTCTTGCCTGGGTGCGTGGTATTTTCTGGATAACAGTTGTATCAAGAGTTGACATAAGCTTGAGTGTTAGAGCACGATACCTGATCATGGTTTCATCCTTGGCGACATAAGTCCCCTGGATTTGCTTGGACACGACCTCGGAGTCCGTGAAGAGCTCAAGATGACGAACGTCTAAGGATTGAGCGAGCCGGAGCCCGGCGAGAACTGCCTCGTACTCCGCTTCATTATTGGTCACCTTGAATTTGAATCGGATGACGTACTTAACCTCAACTCCCTCAGGGTCAATGAGGAGCACCCCGGCACCACTTCCTCGGGTCGTTGATGCACCATCCACATATAATTGCCACTTGCGAGGTGAGGATACGAGGGCAGCGGGATGATGGGTACCGCTATCTGCCGAAGAGTCATGATTGTCTCCCGTGGTTTCAGCCAGAAAGTCGGCGAGTGCTTGACCCTTGATAGCTCGGCGGGGAAGAAATTGAATTTCGTATTCGCCTAGCTCAACTGCCCACTTGGCGAGGCGCCCAGATACCTCGGGCTTGACAAGAATCTGATGGATAGGATAATTGGTCAGAACTCGTATTTCGCGTCCTTGGAAATATGGCCGCAGACGCCGAGCTGCCATGACAAGAGCCAGCACAGTTTTTTCAAGCATGGAGTATCGCGTCTCCGCCCCGTGGAGTACACGACTTGCGAAATACACGGGATGTTGAACCCCATTGACTTCGCGCACAAGGGCGGCGCTAATAGCTTCCTCGGCGGAAGCCAAATATAAGTAAAGCGGCTCTCCGGAGAGAGGAACTGACAAAGTAGGCAGCTGCTGTATATGACGTTTCAAAGCCTCGAAAGCCTCGGTGCACGCCGGAGTCCATTCAAAGGACTTCGATTGTCGCAAGATTTTGAAGAACGGGAGTTGGCGCTCTGCCGCTTTGGATAGAAAACGATTTAAGGCCGCCAAACCGCCCGTGAGACGCTGAACGTCTCTGAACGTATTCGGTGGCTGCAGATCCAAAACATCCCGAAGTTTGGCTGGATTAGCCTGAAGACCATGTTGTGAAACCATATAACCAAGGAACTTGCCGGAGCCAACGCCGAAAGTGCATTTCGCTGGATTAAGTCGCAAATTGTAACGCCGCAGAGTGCACAACGTTTCGGCAATGTCCTGTACACATGAAGAATGGGTGGTGCTCTTTATAACAAGATCATCAACGTAAACCTCGACGTTGCGGCCAATCTGGTCGTGAAAAACGCGGTCCATGAGACGTTGATATGTGGCTCCGGCGTTCTTGAGCCCGAAGGGCATTTTCTTAAAAGCAAAACACCCAAAAGCAGTGATGAATGCTGTCTTGATGGCATCTTGCGGATCCATAAAGATCTGGTGGTATCCCTTATACAGATCTAGGAAACAAAGTGCCACGTACCCGGTAATGGCTTCGGCCTTTTGATCGATGGAAGGTAGAGGATAACAGTCCTTCGGACAATGTTTATTGAGGTCGGAGAAGTCGACGCACATCCGCCATGCCCCGCTGGACTTAATCACCATTACCGGATTGGATAGCCAGGAGGGGTAATATACTTCGAACAGGATGTCCGCATCCAAGAGTTGTTGCACCTCAATTCGAATTGCGTCATTTCGCTCCGGAGCGAATTTCCTTTGCTTCTGCTGTATAGGCTTTATGCTGGGATCGATGTTCAGCTTGTGTGTTATTATATCGGGAGAGACCCCGGGCATATCTAGAGGAGACCATGCGAAGACATCGGAATATTCTCGCAAGGTCTGAATGATAGCCTGGTGTAGCCATGGCACATCCACGGCTCCGACGGTTACAGTCTGTTCCGGCTTGGACGGATCAAGCGGTACTTGGGCGGTGGCATCCCCCAATGAGGTACATTCCCGAAGTTCAAGAGCCGATGATGCTACCTGAAGCTGCTGTTTGGGAGGAACTTTAGCAGTCTTTTTGAGTGCCACGTACATACACTCCTTTGAAACCCGCTGACTCCCGCGGATAGCCACTTCGCCATGCGAAGTGGGGAACTTTAGTGCAAGGTGGTATGTGGAGCATATGGCTTTGGCGGGGGTAAGCCAGTCCCGGCCCAAGATCATGTTGTACGGTGATGGGGAGTTCACCACATAAAAATCCACGAAAATGATTTTTATCGCCGGATAAGTCCCTAAAGACGCCGGGAGAGTGATGACACCCTCTGGCTGGACTTCACCCTAAGTGAAAGTCTGCAGTGGCCCGGGGGCCGGCCGAAGTTGTTCCCGAGGAATCCCCATCTTCTGAAAACAGTCGGCAAATATGACACTCACTGCGGCTCCATTGTCCACGAAGACCCGCTTTACTGTGATATTGGCCACAGTCATGTCGATGACAATGGCATCAGTATGTGGTGTTATCTCTGGAACAGGGTCCCTGTCTATGAAACTAACAGTTTCGGATTGATGGAGGCGCTTATGACGTGGCTCCTCGGGAGGAGGACGGCGAGCCTCTGCCTTCAAGGCATTTCGTGAAGCCCCGGTGGGAAGGGCCCCGTATATCACGTTTATTACGTTAGTGGGTGCATTGTCTCCAGGTCCTCCCGGAGGAGGAGGTGGTGGCAGAAAACGAGGCTGTTGGCGATTGCCAGAGTCTTGTCGTGCATTATTGCTAGGTCCCGGCCGATTATTCTGCCACGGAGGCCGATTCTGTTGCGCACCCCGGTCATGATAACCTCCGCGGTTATGAGACGGACCCCCATTCTGGCTTGTCCGAGGTTTGTCATCGGTCCGCGCGATGTATTGCCGCAGGAGACCTTTCCTTAGGCACTCCTCGATTTCCTTGCTGAGTTCTCGGCACTCCTCTGTCTCGTGCCCATGATCTCGGTGGTACGCACACCACTTTCCATGGTTCCTCTTTTCAGGCGGAGCAGTCATCCGCGGACAAGGCCGTAGATCGTTCTTGTGAACAGAAAGAATTTCGGCTCGTGACTTTGTCAACGGAGTAAATTGTGGAATATCACCCCGGGATTCTGAACGCCCCGGGTTCAGACGAGAGAAGGCACTAGGTCGCGTGCTAGGCCCAGCTTGTGCCTTGTCGGACTGCCGCTTGCTAGCATGTTTCTCACGTTTCCGGCGAGTCTGCTCTTCGGCTTTAGCATATCTGCACACCGTTTTGAACAGTGCTCGGGTTGTGACCGGTGGGTTTCGAACCAACTCGGTGTAAAGCGGACTAGGACGGAGTCCATTCATGAATGCGTTGATGACTACGTCCTCTGAACAATTTCCCACCTTGAGGCACTCCGCTGTGAAGCGGTCAAGGAATTGGGTAACGGTTTCACCGTCCCGCTGTTCCATATTCATGAGGTCGGCCAGGGTGGCCATGGGCTTCGCTCGTGCTTCGAAACGCGCCCAAAAGTGTTCGGCGAGTTCTCTAAAAGAAGATACGCTGTTGCGTGGGAGAGAATCAAACCAAACCCGAGCTTCATCCTGAAGGTACTCAGGGAAAATCTTACAGTAATGGAGGGATGTAGTGTGATCGCGGCTAAGCATGTTATGCCGGAAAGCTCCAAGAAAATTGGCAGGATCTCCGGTGCCGTCGTAAGGTGGTATGGCTGGCCGTTTGAACCCTTCGGGAAGGGGGGTGGCCATAATTTCTTGGGAAAACGGTGTGATGATATCTCCATTGGCATCGAGGCCCAAGATTCGGTCTAGTTCGACATTGCGTTGAACCCGCTCATACTCTTGAAGATCTAGAGTATGAGGATTAGCATAGCGAACTCTCTTAGCCGCGTTGAGTGGACGGCGGCGATCGACATCGATAGGTTCATCGTTGCGCTGTCGTGATTCGTTAGAACTTCCGTAGTCCTCGGAAGAACCTGGTCGTTCGCGTCGACGATCCTGACGCCCGCGATGCCCCAGGTCTTGTCGACCACGCGAATGCTGAGGATGTGGAGGCACCTCGGGATTGACATTCTGTCCGGCAGGTCCCCCGGGATTTAGGCGATTGGCTGCCCAATCTTGAAGAACATGAGCATGCTCTTGTAGGAAGGCCTGGAGTAATTCTGGAGTGATTTGAATGTTAACCGGTGGCTGGGCAGCAGCAAGATTAGGGTTTTGCATGTCTTGAAGGGGTGGAGGTAAATACTGATTGTCTGGATTCGCAACCGGGCCTTGGTTGCCCTGATGATGAGATGTACCTCTTGTCGGCGATTGCCTCGGCGGCAAAATTTGATCCACAGGTGGATCTTGGTTGGATTGATCACCGTGGCGAGATTGATTCAAGCGAGTCGTCACCATGATCTTTGAATACACTGTGAACGTCAAAAATTGCTTCCGGTTCCCACAGACGGCGCCAATTGATAACGCACAATCTGGTATCCAGGAAATTTAACGGAAATTTACGTAAACAATATGAAAACACACAAGATTTACGTGGTTCGATCCGGAGATCTACGTCCACGGGCAGAAAATCACTCTTGCCGAGGTGTTTCTTTCACTAGAACTTTTGAGTTTACATGTAGTAATTCAGAATACAGAATGCGAACCCTAATTCAGAGTTCTTTTCTCATATTTATACTCAAATTTCCTAAACCCTAACTGAACCCTAACTAATTCCCTATTCTCACGCCTATTTCCCGCTGCATGGCGGTTGGGAACGGATCGTGGGCCTTGATTCGCGGAACAAACCACCCGTTGGGCGGACGCGTGTTTCTGGACCTGCTGGGCCTGCGCGTGTTGGGCCTACGCATGCTTGTTGGGCCTTCGCGTGCTGGGCCGGTTAGTGGGTTCGGGTATTAACCCGACCCGAAGTGATCGGGCCATCCCTATCAGATGTCAAGTTGCATTTTGTGAGAGATGTAGTGTCCAAGAAGATTGTGTAGGTGGCAAAGATTTCTACTGAAGTTAATCCAGCTGATTGTTTTACAAAGGCCTTACCAACAACCAAATCTGATTTTTATCTTGATTTGGTGAACGTGAAGGAAATTAAGCAGGATGTCAAGTTAAAAGCTTGTGAAGAGAGTCTGCATATGATTTTATGGTCTGCATTTTAGCTAAAGGTGGAGATTTGTAGTTGTGTTAGCTCAAAATGCTGAAGGGCGTGCATGTAATATCTAAATAAGTAAAGGAGCAAAATAGACATTGCATATTTGGTTTATATTTTGAGAAGTGAAGGAAAGAGAGCTTTATATTCTACATGAGGAGTTCGAAGCCGAAGAGCACAGCAATTGCAACTGATTTGATTGTAGATAGATTCTTCTTTACTTCACCTCCAGTTTATTCAAAGAGTTCACTTGAGAGAATTTTACATTCTTGTTCGTTTTCATTCAGCAATTGAGAGCTTAGAGAGTTAGATAGATGGTGGAATAGAGTGTGTGATTGTATGATCTTTAAAAAAGATTTATCAGCTCTAGTCATCTATTATGATGATTCTTGTACTACATTACTTGGTAGATTAATAAGATTGAGTGTGTTTGGACTATGTGGATGTAGGATCAACTCTTAATCTGAACCACGTAAGATTTTGTGGGTTGTGTTTCATTCCATGTTCTTGAATTTTGTTCTTGGTTTTGCAAGTCACAAATTGTTTGATCATTTATTTCAGAGTGTTGAAGTTTATGGCAAGGTGGGTGATTATACTCAACATTCTTTTGTCTTCTTCCCATCATGCAATACGTGGGATCATGGATAAAGATGGTCTCAAAATATTGATGTATAAGTTGGTCAGAATTGACTGTAATCCTCAAATATATCCTTGCAAAATGATGTTATTTTTATGCATCTAGAAAATAGGTGTATAATTCATTGGTCTGTATACGAGCTTACTTATACAGTTTTCATATTTTGCATGAATTGACCCTTCACATTTATATTGTATTAAAATAATACTCCATCCGTCCCGGCTTAATTTATACACCTACTCCGACGCGTATATTAAGAAAAAGCAGATTTTGGGAATCTTTGACTTTTTTAAAGGTGAAGATTGAGGGAAGAGATTTTAAGGGTGAAGATTGTAAGATTCCTTTCCATTTTAGGGGTGTGCAAAATAGGGTGGGACGATTAAAAAAGGAAAGTGTGCAAATTAGGGCGGGACGGAGGGAGTGTAGGTTTATTATGGAATGTGAATAATGTATACATGAAATAAAATATAAAATAAAGAGAGTAAGGAATTTGAACTGACAGGAACACGTGTAACATCCAATGATATTGGTGAGGCGTGGGCGGGAAGAGATCCCACGTGCAAACCTACTATTTTCATTAGTCATCCATACTATACTATATTTTCACTTCAAGACTTCCAAAACTTGTATTGGTCCGCCCTCATTCTTTTCATGATTGCAATGTATATATTTTCGACCATGAAGCACTTTATTTTACTTTATTCATCTTCAATCACTATCAAGAATCACAAATTCCATTCAAAGTCACAGTAACGCGAGTTAATGTAAAAATGAAATGATGTAATTAAGTTAACTTCAAGAGTTAATGTTAAACCATCACGAGTTATGTAACTCAACAAAATATGTTACTACGTTCAATAATAATCGATATAACCGAGAGAATACTATTACATATTTTGGCAACAAAAAGAAAGAGAATTCCACAATTTTAGATATAACGACTAATAAACAACGAAAATATAGAAAGAAAAGTATAAAAATATTTTATGATATTTGAAAACAAGAACAAGAAAATAAGATTCTTCGTTATTTTAACATTTTTATTATTACTATCTAATTAAAAGAACACTCTTGTTATTCTCGAAAACTGTATGAAGACCCCTTGGCAGACTGACGCCCTTTCCTCCCTTCTTGGATGTGTATATTCCCTGCGTTCCAAAAAAAAAATGCCACACTTTGGTTGAAACACATATTGATAAAACATCACTAATGATATTGAAAATGCAATATTTATCTACTATTTTGCTATTATAATCTTATTTATTTTGAAATACATGAAGAAATTAATAGTTCCAACAACATTAAATGAGAACATTTTAAAGAAATATATAAGATATGTGTATAAAATATGACTATAATTTAAAAAAATTAAATAAAAAATGTGATTATCTTTTTGGAACAAGGGAATAGCATATTCACCATATATATGCGGTCTACCGCCCCCCAGCTCCTTGCTTCCTATATATATGGTAGTTAATCTATTGAGAGAACCTTCAATCTATTGAGAAAAATTCATCTCATTTTCTCCAAAGGGTCCGTTTAGATAGATAACTTAGGATGATGATATTTTATCTAGTTTCATCTAATATGTATTATGGTAAAAATAAAAGGTTGGATTATCCTTTCGATCCAGGATAAAATGCCAAAATCCAAATAATATCTTAGATAATAATCCAGGGGCCCACCCCTAGGATAGTTGATCAATACTTGAGATAATATTAGGAAAATTACATTTATATCCATTACTACTCATTTTTTGTGCAAATTTAATTATTAAAACAGATCTTTAGGTAATATCACTAATATCTAAACTCCATATATCATATAGTAAAAGGTGGATAATTATATTAACTATCCTTATTTAAATGTTATATGTTACAATAAACATTAAAAACAAACAACAATTTATATCTCATTTTATGAAATTTTCAGTTGAAATTATTTAACTAATCTAGATAATTAACCTATCTAGGTTTGTCGAGATAAACCAAGCTTAATAAGAAAAGAAGAAGATGGCTGTGTACTTGTTTTTAAGGTTAGAGAAAGATCTAGGAAGTGTTATTTAGAGATAGAAAGGTTTTTCTCAAATGTGATTACACGTGTGGCTTAGTTTGTCATAAAGTTGCACAACTTAAATAGTAACAGAAGTACAAGGATTTCATTAAAAAAAAAAGTAAATTAACTGTGAGCAGCTAAACTACTAGTCTTTTTAAATTAAGGTATATAAAATATTAATTTTTATTAATAGATCATCAAATTATTAAAAGGTTGCACTTTGACAGTTATTTATCACTTTTTTCTGGCCAAACAAGAATCGGGAGCCCCACGCACGTTTTTTGGTAAAGGCTAAATTTATCTTTCTCTGCTTAAATTAATCTTTAAAATAAAATTAAAAATTAAAAATTATTAATAAACATAAAGTTTCTAACATAAAATGAAGACATTTAAAAAATTCACAAATACAAGAAAGAAGATGAAGATCTAGAGATTTTGTACGATGAAACGAGAAAAAAATGTGATCATGATACGGTGAAAAGAACATAGTGAACCAATCTTAATGTGGAAAGATAATATGTAGCATGTTAAAATCAGATAAACTCTAAAACATAACTAATAATCCTACTTTCGGCTACCAATATTATGCTAAACATACATATACTCATTGCTCAGATTGTTTCATTATTTTCAGACTTTGACCAAGGAATCTTTATTTTCTCTTGCATATTTAACTTTGAGAGATTTAACCCTAATATCTCATCTTCTCTAGGGTTTGGTGTGTTTGAAATATGCTTTCACAACAAGTGAGAAAACTTGTATCAATTTTCTGTATATTTATTATTTTTTAAATGTTGAATTATGCGGAAAAAAATATATGTTTACCCTTAAAAAATATGTGCAAGACATGTGACTCATTTGACCATAATATTTGCTGTCAGTTACCAAAATACAACTTTTCAATAATTTAGTAATCTATTAGTAAAGATTAATACTTTATATGCATTAAAAAGATCAATAATTTGGTGACCTATTACTAATTTTCCCTTTAAAAATAAGCTTGTCAAATAAAACTTGAGACCTGAAAAATAAAAGTTGTCAAGATCTTTTCAACCCAACTAGAAAGTAGATGTGGCAATTCGGATAGCCCGGTTCGATCGGGTCGGGTTCTCGGGCCAACGACGTATTTCATGCTGAGTCGGGCCTAAAATTAGTCGGCCCAACCCGAGGTATTTTCCTATAATATACTTAATTTTCGGAGCGGCCCGAGGCCCGTCGAGCTTTTGACCCATCTTTTCGAGTTGATCGGACCAAATAATACTTTGGGCCTACATTTCTATGGCCCGATCCATCTAAAATATTGAGCCTATTGAATCGATCCGTCAAACCGAATCGATTTTACCAGAAAGTCCCATGAGGCCATCACTCAAGTCAAAGCTTGGGCCGCTCACTTCTTTGAGGCCCAACTGCAAATAGCTGAACTTTTTTTATCAGTAATAAATTTGAAAATATATTTTGAGAAATAAAAAACATATTTTTGGAACAAAATTTCTATTTAGGAATAGAAAAGTACTTTTCTAGTGACGCAAACTAAAGTTAATTTGTTAAGTCTTTCCATACATTTTTCTTTTCTTTTTTATTATATTTACTATTTAGATTGAAAGTTTTGAAATCCACACTACCAAAAAATTCATTGATTAAGGAATTAAATGGATTTCACATCTTCTTTTATCTTGAGTAGATTTGGAATTCATTAATTTTAATTTTATTTATTTCAAATCTCTCGATCCAAAGCGTAACATGATATTATTTGAATCCAACTGAATATGAAATATTCCAACGCTCTCATCTTGAAGTAATTTTAAACAGATTTGGGTGGATATCTGCATGGAACTACAATCCAACTACTCTGCATATTTGAAGAATGAATATTGTGTGTGCGTCAACACGGAATAAAATTGCTGATTTCTTGGTAAATGAAGCAGTGCGAAGACGAAGATGTTTCATTTCTCAAAATTTATTAGAATATAATAGAATAAGTGAACTCTTGCTCGTAATTTACCAAATTTTAGATTTAAATAATGTTGCTACATTATATTGTACAGGACTTGTTTATACATAATATAGAGGGAAGATAACCTTAATCCTCCCATTTACGGAATTTTTGGTTAAAATTTTTTTTACTTAATTTATTGATTTTCTTCTTATTGCAGAAAAAAAATATATATATATATATCTAATAAAATAAACAAAAGTAAATTACATATTAAAAGATTTATCTTTTATATATATCCTTAATTTTCCAAAAAAATATTTTGAAGCGAAGAGAGTAGGATTTATTATTTTATTAAAACGACTTGTCTATTAAAATAAAATATATTTTTTTGGAAAATGACTACTACATATGGAATCGAGTAATATATAATGTTATTTTATTTTTATTTTTCTTTGTGGGCGAGGAAATCATATATAACAAGGTAATTAAGTGTTAAATAGATCCTGCATGTCACAGTTGCAGGATCTGTCTGCTCTAAAATATAAATTAACTACTACAGAACTAAACATTGGGTTGCAATCTAGGGTCCACATCCACCCTCCCCACCCCTTCCTCCGCCAGCTTGGGCACATCCACCTCCCCCACCACCAGCCCCGCCACGCCGCTAACCTCTCCTCTCAGTATCCTCCCCTCCGCCTCCTCGTCCACGTAGTTCGGATCCTTCTCGTCCAGCACTGCCGGCGCCTCCTCCACCTCATTCGCCGACGCATCCATCGGCCCCTCCCACGTGTACTTCCCGCCGTGGCCGGACTTGGGCTGCCTCTCTATCGGCAGCCCGTCGACCGGGTGGCGCTCCTTCCGGTGGACTCCTTTGTCGATGAGCTTCTTTTCTATGTGCTTAAGCGTGTCCATGTCCTGAGTGTTGGGCACTTCCACTTTCTCCACGTGCTTCCGTCCTTCTTCGTCTCGGCTCACCCCTCGAAACGTCACCGTCTCCTTCTTGTCGTCGACGGCCTGCATCTTGATGTCCTGTGTTGAGCGACTCGGTTGCTTGTTTGTTATGCGTAGGATATAGAACTCTGGTAGCTGTTATAATGGATGATTCAGCATATAATTTACGGGTTGGGATGGGAGCAGGCGGTGGGATAAGAGCAAGGTGGTGATAGGTGAGTGTGCCACGTGCATCTCATAAGAAGATGACATGAAGGGTGATATGACATACGGCATTTTAGGACTAAATGTCTTAAGCATATCAAGTACCGCCAACTTTGAGCTCACTGGAAACCGTAAGTCTTGAGTCGGCTTTAAAGTTTGAACTTTAAACTTGAATAAGTTTATTTTGTTGCAAAAAATATTATTGTTTTACAAGATTATTTAATTTAATTAGTTGTTTATTATTATCATTATTTTTATAATCTTTTCTCCCATTAACAAAATCTTCTTGGTTACCATATTTATGTTGGCAAACACAAATTAAAAATAAGTCTTCCACTTCTTCCGGTTTCTCCAAAAGATCAAGTTAATACCGATTCTTCAAAGACCAAGTCTATAAGAAGTCTTTTTCAGTTTACTCACTTTCCTAATTTTAAGGAAAAAGTTGGTGTTCAGATAAAAAAAAAATAAAGGATATCTGTTTTGATGCAAGATATACAAGAGAGAAGCTATATTATCCGATTATAAAAAATTCTTTCATGTGAGAGTGTACTTATTATTGTTGGCTTATATTTACTATTGCCGGTTAGATTTTGTTGCTTTTACTCCTAATTTTTAGGCTAGAAGATTTATTGTATTTCGGGAGAATTAAGGAAATTTATATTTATATAATAATAAAATTCACTCAAAATAATAATCTAGGTATTTTCCCGCTCAAATTCCTTTGTCATATTTGAAAAAAATTATTTTTAGTATAAATTATTTTTTTTGAAAATTATTATTTTTTTTTATAAAGTATTTTATTTGGATTAACTTAATTTGAATTTTGTCTATTTTTTGTATAAAGCATTTTATTTGAAATTAGCTTAATCTGAATTTGTTTTGTTTTTTATTAATTTTTTAATCATATAAACATATAAAAATTGAATTATTTAGTAAATATTTTATAATTTCAACATTTAATTTTTATCAAAAAAAGAAAAAAAAACTAATTTTTTTAAATAAAAAATACTCCCTCCGTCCAAGTTAACTTGTCTTACTTTTCATTTCGATCCGTCTCACTTAACTTGTCACACCCATAAATGGCAATTAAAGGCAACAATCTTCATCCTCAAAATATCACATTCAATCTCCACCTTTAAAAAAGTTAAAGATTCCACAAAATCTGTTTTTTTTAACGTCTGTGCTCGGTCAACTGTGACAAGTTAACCGGGACGGAGGGAGTATATTTTTTCATTTCTAATTTGATTCCATGTATAATAAACTAAATTAGTCATGTATCGTCGATCTATAGTTTAACACCATATTGTATAAATGAATTAAATAAAAAATAAATATTTGTTTGTTGGTTGGTTATGTGGATTTAATTATTAGTATGTTTATGCCACAAATAAAAATTAATAAAATTAGAATGTAATTTTATTGGTACTCACTTAAAGCTTTTGAATTTTTTTTGAACATTATATATGAAAAAAGAAAATAGATACTTTGAATATATATATATATATATATATTTATCATCAATATACATATATAAACTCATCATTTGTACAAGATGGTCAACGCGATCTCCATACGTGGATGGTAAAGATAATCATACATTAAGAAAAACAAATATGAAAGTTCTGTAACTTACTTATTTATATATTTTAAATTTTTAATATTTTTCATTTACTCTTCTTTCATTAATATATATATATATTTTTATTATTCATTATATATTAATTATAAAATTTTATTATATTAAAAAAATAATTATTTATTCATTTATATTTACAAACCATGCATTCACGGGATACTACTAGTAAATTCTTAAGAACAGTGACGCATGAAGTATTCCGCCATTGTTGTACTCCAATTTTTTAACAACAATCTTAAGGATTTATATAATTTCTCCACTCTAGTCTTTCCGAAAAGACTGTATTCAAAGCACTTTAGAAAAGAAATATTGAAGAAATGATCTCTCTCCGCCGTAACACACCTGCCTACTCTAAACCCTTTCGCAACCCTCATACCGGGGAACTCGCATGTCAAAATTGATTCGCCTCGTTTCGTTCATTTCGATCCGAGGCTTTTGGGGCAGGGTAAAATCCGTCCCGATAAGAATGGGGCACGCCTCGCCCCGCCCCGTCCACGGGACGGGTCAGAATCGGGTCAGGGAACCCGTTCCCCTTGCCCCGCTCCGTCCTATGTATGTATAATTTTTTTCAAATATATATTATGTATTATTATATATGTATATATATAAAAAAAATATAAATATATATATGTATTTATAACATAAAATTTTATATATAATATGTTATATATATGTCTAGCTAATATATTAAATTATGACTAGATCTAGTAAATTTAAATAATTAAATTCTATTTTTTAATAATTAAACTTAGAAAAAAATTAAAAATATTGAAACAAAGCTAATGTAAACTTAAAAATTAAAATCCTATTGACTTCAAAAGAAAAAAAAAATTATTTTAAAAAAAGGATAGGGGCGGGGCGGGGTAGATCACGGGGCGAAATTTTTTTCCCCGTAGCGGGTCACGGGACGGGGCGGGTCAGAAAATCCAGAAAACCCGACCTGATCCGCCCCGTTGACATGCCTAAACTCATGCTGTTAGATTTTGGTGTAATGTACTTAAAAGACTGGTTCAATTAAATTGTGACAAAGTCGAGACATGATTTAATTCGCTGAATTTCGACAATCGTTTTTAAAATACTAACGAATTTTTATGGTATGTGTGAATCTATCATTTATTGTCACCCTAATCTTTACAACAGCAACCGAATGAAATAACTTTTGTCCCAAACATTACCAAAAATCAATTTAAATTATTTTTTCACAATTACCTTTGCTTGGAGATACCCTGAATTTGATCAAAAGTATTTTCGTCTCGTGCACTACCTACTTTAAATTATAAATAATTTTACTATAATCACTTTATCAAAATTGAAAGAAGAACAAACACCCTTTATTTGGGCTTTGCTGAGTGATATTGACCCTGGGCGTGAAGGCCCTAAACCTTCTCCTTTTGGGCTTCCAGAAAAATTTGGGCCATATAATATCCTCTCTAATATTGATTTTTCATGAGCTGAAGAGAGACATGGATTAGAGCTGAAAGTGAGAAGTTGTTATGACAGGTTCTTTTCCTTTCTTTTAAATGTCAAAATGAGTCTTGTAGACGGTATAATTGGTAAAGCCGTTTCAATAATTTACTACCTTATTTACGAATATATATGCTGGTATATGCGTAATTTCTTGTGCACGCGTAATGAAGTCCGTAATATTTTTTAAGTAATTTTAACTTTAGTGATTCCATTAAAAAGTTAAGCTCAAAATCAAAATTATCTTGTTTATCATATTAAGGGGATAACAAAGTCAAAATAAGGACCGCAAACAAACTAGCTAACTTCACTTGGCTCCATTTAAATTTTCAGCATGATAATTCTATCTAATATATATTATCAAAAATATAATGTCATATAGAGTGTGTTTATTTAAGCTTCCCTCGACAAATTTAAGGGCACAAATCTTAATAAAACACACACATTAATTCTCCCAACTAATTTTGACTCAACACTCCACAGCCTTAAATAAATACACCATAAATAACTCAAACATTTTAACTTTTTCAAATAGAATTCTTACGTAACTCACATATTACTATAAAAAGAGATGCTCGAAACAGGAAATCCAAACTTAACCCTATTAAGAACATATACAAATGTGATTTGAATTTAGCCAAGTCAAGAAGCCATGTACTTTAGTTGCAATATATCAAAAAAAAAAATCCGAAGAGTCAAAATACCAATAATAAGCTAATTTAGGTTACTGAACCGATATATTATAACAAAAACAAGTTTCTACCATTTCCAAACATATTTTTACAAAACATGCTTCCCTAACTAAGAAGCAAGAGAAAATCTATGCCTTCTTAGGAGATTTGGGCTTAGGGGCCTTCTCCTCAGAAGTGGCAGATTTCTTGGGCAACAGCACCGGATTAATGTTGGGCAAAACTCCACCACTAGCAATGGTGATCCCCTTGAGCAATTTCCCCAATTCATCATCGTTCCTTATTGCCAGCTGCACATGCCTCGGGATAATTCTGCTCTTCTTATTATCCCTCGCTGCATTCCCCGCCAATTCCAGTACCTCTGCGGCCAGGTATTCCAGAACGGCCGCCATGTAGATCGGAGCTCCAGACCCCACCCGCTGAGCATATCGCCCCTTCTTAAGGAACCGGGCTATACGCCCCACCGGAAATTGCAGACCGGCCTTCACCGACTTAGGAACAGACTTCTTCCTCTCACCGCCACGCCTGCCGCCGGTACCCTTGAGTTTTGTAGACTCCATTGCGAAGCTGGTTTTTGTTAGATATCTGAAGAGGTTTCTTTGTGAAGGAGATGAAAATTCTGAACGAATGATATGAATATATATACTGCTTGCGGTGGGAAGACGATCCGTGTGGAGGTGTAGCAACCTATAAGGATGGAGCAATGAGAACGGTTGAGATTTTACTATGATTGATCCAACGGAGGAAAGTGAAGGAACACTAGGCAATCCGCGTGCTTTTTATTTAGGCTGATATTTTATTATTTTAAGGGAAAAGATGAATATTCACCTATATACGCCCTCCGTCCCGGCTTATCTTGCACAGGGGGGGTCGGCACGGGTATTAAGAAAAGTTACTTTTTGGTTGTTTGTTGACTTTTCAAAGGTAAATTGAGGGTGAAGATTGAGGGTGAAGATTTTGAGGGTGGAGATTATGTTATAACTTTCCTTTTTTAGGTTGTGCAAGATAAGATGGGACGGCCGTTTAAGGAAAGTGTGCAAGATAAGGTGGGACGGAGGGAGTAATATATACATTCATGGTTGCAAACATTTCCTACTGAATTTGACTGATTTCATCTGGACATTAGCTCCCAAGAGGGATGTAAACGAATTAAATTGAATTGAATATTAAGAAATTCGATTCGTAAGAAATATTTGAATTATTTGATTTAATTCTATAGTTCTATTTGAGGAATTTAAAACCTTTCAACATACAGATCTATCTAATACTACCTCCGTATTTCAAAAAATTTCCCGCTCATTTTTTAGTTATTTTAAATAGACATGAATTTGAATTTTGAATTTTGAATTTTGAAAAATCCGATTTTATTAGTGTGATTAAAATTTCGAATTATTTTTTACATCTAAAATTCAGTAACAATAAATCTGTAGATATATTTATAATAGAATTTGTTACATATTTTTTAAATTTTGAATTTTTTTTTTAAAAAAACATTATCCAATTACATAAATTCTCCTATAAATTCACAAAGTCTTTCAGTAAATGAGAATCACGTTTGCAGCTGTGCATTTTCTATTTCTTATTCATTTTGCAATAGCTTTATTTCATCATTATTTCCACGGTTTTCTATTGACATTTGTTTATTCAAATTTCTATTATTCCTATTCCTTCATCCATCCACGGTTTCTATTCACACTTGTTTATTCAAATTTCTATTATTCATATTCCTTCATCCATCTTTCATTCAGTGTCAACTTTAATAGGTATTTCACAATGGATGCTCCATTTGTTGATTCCAATTCCTGTTATACCTATTCCTTCGAATTTCTATTATTCATATTCCTTCATCCATCTTTCATCCAGTGTCAATTTTGATAGATACTTCACAATGGATGCTCCATTTGTTGATTCCAATTCCTATTATACCTATTCCTTCATCCATCTTTCAGCCAGTGTCAACTTTGATAGGTACTTCACAATGAATGCTTCAAAATGACTACCTGCAAATCAAAATAAGAAAAAATCAGCAACACTAAATCTTAATTATGGGGAAAAGAACTTTAATGATTATAGAATTCAAATCTATCTACCATCATCGTTTTGTAATATTTAATCATCAAAACAAATTTGATTTTTTTAATTTCTATTATGTGGATTATCTATATTATTGTTCACGTGCTAAACTTTTCATTTTATTTATAACATGAATACAACCAATCCGTTTACAATATTGGAAAAAGATTAGAGATAATCAACTCATTCGAGGTTCAACCGAGTTGGGAAAATATTAGAGATAAGCAACTCATTTGAGGTTCAAACGAGATGGAAGAATAATTCTGATTTTATTGTAGTAGAATTCAATTTTTTATTTTCTATACCAAACACTTTATGTATCAGCTTCAATTCAAATTCTAATTTTGTTCCCCCCTTTGACGTTGACAAAACTTAGGCAACAACGTTTATAAGGTTAAATTGATTATTTGATCTATTGCAGAAAAAATTATATAATATATTGATCTATTGCACAAATGAAATCACATATAAATTTGAACTAATATATATTTTGAATGATCAGCAAAATCAAAACTCGAAATACACGTGATTTTAAAATTATAGGAATATGAATTATAATTATGATGTGTATATTAATATAAGAATCTACATTTTACCAAAAAGAGTCTGTTTTATCAATCTTTTGATATATAATAATATGTAATGTTCAATTGAATATATCTATTACATAATTGACAAATCATTCCAAATCTTTTAGATATGATTTCTGATTACTTAATTTGCCTATAAAATGGTCACCCACGTAATAATTATTCAGAAAAAATCCAAATCTTTTAGATATGATTGCTGATTTCTTTATCTGCCTATAAAATGGCCACACATGTAACAATTATTCAGAAAAATCAATCAGTTTTCAGTTTTCTACTATGTCTACGGATACAATTATGAAGATTATAACTTTTGTAATATGTACCGTGGTTTGCAGCATACACGGGCTATTTTTTTATATGGCCAGCTATAAAAAAAAACACGCTACATATAATTTTTATTCCTTCCTCGCCTCTTATTCCACAAAATTAGCTTTTTTAGTTTTTTTTCCACTATAAAATATTTTTTTCCCAAAATTATTTTATCCGTAAATTATTTTATCCGTTTTATTTCTACTCTCTAGAAAAATAAAAAAATTCACTATGGTGGATTTTTTTTCCAGAAATACTTAATTTAATTTATTTTTTTCTTCTCTCATCTCTCTCCCAAAATCTTAATATTAAATTATAATAAATTTTGGAATAGATCATACTGATTAACAATAATAAACAAACAACGAAGATATACAATCCAGAATTGTAATACAATTTAATAAGATTGAGAAAATAATAAACGAAGATATACAATCCAGAATTGCAATACAATTTAATAAGATTGAGAAAAGAATATATTTTCTTAATGATTATTCTTATATAAAATATTTTATTAGTTTAGTTCATTAATTGTTCTTTATGTCTGTTAAGTATGTAAATCAAAATCCAACTTTATTTGTATTAATAAACTCATCCTATGGATATAGGATATTATTGGATAAGAAATTGAAAGATTTGACGTCATCTATGTCTTTTAAAATTCTAATCCAAATTCAACTCTATTTATATGAATGAGCTCATCATATGGACTATGAAGATTCAGTTTATCTTCAAATAAAATTATATTTTCTATGTTTTTCTTGAAATTTATTTCTAATAGAAGATATTTTGTAGGTAAACTAATAAAATATTTTATATAAGAATAATCCTTTTTTTTTTTTTTTTTGTTTCTAATAGAAGATGTTTTTTTACGTAAACTAATAAAATATTTTATATAAGAATAATCCTTAAGATTATTTGTTTCTCAATCCTACTAACTGATATTAGATTTGAAACTTTTTGTTTCTCAATCTGTTCAATAATATCGGATTCTAGATTATGTATGTTCAATTTATTTATTATTATCACTATTCAAATTTATTATAATTTAATATGAATGTTTTGATATAGACAAGAGAAGCTAAATAAACGGATGAAAAAAAAAAAAAAATTTGGAATAAGATATGAAGAAGAAATTCGTGAAAAAATTAAAATGTATTTTTATTAGTGGAAAAAACTGATTTTCTGGAGTAAGAGGTAAGGAATGAATAACACTGAAAAAGAACACAAAAGTTTTCTTTGTAATAAATTTTAACCATTTCTTTTTTTATTATATATTATTAAATAAAAATGCATTTTTAATAAAAAGTATTGTTCATATTAATATTGATTTACTCTTAAAAAAATAGCTCATGCATCGTACGGGAGCATTTACTTGTTATGAATAGTAAAGTAAGCAATACATAAACGGGCCACCATATCATGAAACAAAACCTAAGTTAGATCTATACTATAAAAAATAAACGCTAAATATCATAATCCAATCAAAAAATGTATATAAATAAACAAAGAACACGAAAAGAACTGCAAATCTCTGCTTTTTTTTTTACTGGACATGCGATTGTTGCAATTTAGTTCCACCCCCCACACTTTTGACCCCATTGCATTTAAAAGTTATGCTTTTGGTCCCGCTGTAACTATTTCTGTTATTTTTTTTTTTTTGTAGTTCTGAACCCAAATCATTTTTTTTAAATAAACAGTTAATTTCCTTAAACTTAGTTCAATACATATTAATTCACACGTACAAAGTACCTTAAGTATGTAGCCGTGTTATAAATTTATTGGTTTATTTTACATTGTCTATTATTTAATTTGGGTTCTACTATGTGTAATATTTAATACTCTACTCCGGCGAAAAAAATTAAAAATATTTAAAAATCATAAATTTATTTAGAAAAATCTGAAAATTATGTAAAAATTAGAAAAATATTTTTAAATTCTAAAATTCATTTAAAATATCATAAACTAAATGAAAGTGTTACTTTAAATTCCAAAATTGCATAAAAAATAACGGAAAAAAGTTACGGCGGGACTGAAAGTGGAACTTTAAAATCCAATGAAGCCAAAAGTTCGTGGGGTGGGACCAATTGGAACAATCACGTGTCTAGTAGGACCAAACGTGAAAAATTCTTACACAAATTAACACGGGAAGATGTGGTGAAATTTGATCGCTGGTCAATAAGCTCTACCAACTGAGCTATAATCAATTCTGATGCGGTCGTAAGGTGCAGTCCTGACATGAAGCAGCCCATGACCACAGTTGCGAACTGGAGAAGCTAGCGAGATATTCGCTCTGACTACATGAGAAGCTTCATCGCCAGAGCGGAACGTTCCGGTACCTCTAAGTTTTGGAGAGACGGAAAGGAGTCGTCCTAATATGAGGGTATAACCGAGTAGAGTGTGGCCCGCACGGTACGCCTAGGGTTGTCAAAGATGAAGTCTTGCGATTAGCCCTGACGTGGGTTGGGCCTCTGAGGTACGAGCCCATTCTAGTAGGATTTAGTAAAGCCTTACTAACTTTCCCTTTTTACCCTTACCCAATAGGGTACTATATATATATAAAAGGAAGCAGAACTAAGAAAGAGAACATAAAAAACTTATTTATTACGTTACTGATTGAATCTTCGACTGTTTCTGACTTAATGTTCGGAGGGTATTCCACCAGATCATTCACTGGGGACTATTTTTGCAGGTAATCAATGAAGAAACAAATGGGGAATGGAACAACTGGAGTGATTATCCTTTTTTCTACCGGATCATTCACTTGGGGACCATTTTTGCAGGTAATCAATGAAGAAACAAATGGGGAATGGAACAACTGGAATGATTATCCTTTTTTCTGTTATAATGTCGCAATATGTATTGTTCTTTTTACTGTTTTATTAACGAAATGATCTTCACCTAAGTTTTATTGATTAAGAATGGTGAATCTTCATCTGTTATTGATTTTCTAGTTTTGTATATTGTAACTTGTCACTCTTAGGGATTTTCTTGGCTGGATGTAATATTCACATCTAAAAGCAAAACAGATTCTCCACATAAAGAAACGAGCTAGACCCAGTTTCGGCTCTCCTGATATACGAATTAGTGTCTAGAATTCGGTTATAAATCACATAATACGCAGAATTTTGAACAGAAAGTATTAATCTCATTCTCATTTTTCAAACAAATAAGAGCAGCAGGAAAAACGACATGGAAAATGCAGTTGCACCAAATCCTCCATACACAATTTGTCATGACGAATATTTCGTTCCCCTTTCCAGAAACAACTCTGCGAACAAACACAAATATTCTCCCAAACAAGTCAGTTCAATAGATGGTATGATTTTTTTACCTGAATTAATATCTGGCATCGAAAGCTTCTTCAACTTTCGTCCCTCCGGTCGAAACAGAATAATTCAATCATAATTCTAGTGTTCAAAACCCAGTAAACAAATCCATCAAAAGAAACTTTGCCACTGCTTTTACTAAAACATACGTTCACACCCCATTTGTTGTTTCTAGAGTTGAATATTGTATAGTGTCTTTGATCCGCTATTACCTGTAAAGTTAGAAGAAAACAATTTTCATTAAATAGTATATATGATACAAACACAAGTTCTTATATACAGTAAACTAGAGTAAATAAGCCATGACATGTTTATTTAGTAGACGACACTCCAATGTTTACCAGCATTTTGGGCCAGTTTCTCTGAATCATGCGGCCCGTTATATTGGTCTATTAAATACACTGTAGACACAGTTAATATCCTCCCAACTGGGGTGTGATAAAGATAACCCATTAATTGGGTTGAAATTATCAGCTATTGGGGCTCACTAAACTTTTCTTAACGGCCCAGAAACCAACCCCACATCCAACCACAAAGGTTCTCATCCCATCCCTCCTCTCATTCACTTCCCAGGTCAAAAAAAAAAAAAAAAAAAAAAAGGTAGGGACTCGTCGCAGATGCTCGCCGAAACACCCACCTTAACTAAATCGGTAAGCTCTCGCAATCTATAGGCTAATGTGTTCTAAATGCTTTAGCTTTGGGTCTATGTCGTCAAGACTTCATGTTTCATACAAGTACCGTTAAGTAGACATGTTGACTGCTTACATCGTTTAGGTTTCGTTCCCTCCTTCCCCTATTCTGGTAACCGTCAATAGAAATTGCATGAAAATAGGTATTCTATTGGTTTGCAGACAACAAATCGGCCTGAGAAGAATTGTAGTACCTGTTGAAAGAAACAAAAAGATTGGAATTCATATTCTGTATATTGGAGAATTTGTATTCTGTATTGATGTTTTGTACAATGTACAAGGGATTCTTTTATAATACAAGGAATCACATCTAAATAAAGAAAGAAAGAATAAGATCCGTAATAAAGGGATCCTACCAAAACCGGACTACTTATGAAAGGAAAGAACTAATTACAATATTCCTTCACTAATTCTACACTGCCCCTCAAGTTGGTAGGTGGAGGATCCAACTTGCCAAGAACTCTGTGCAAGGCTCTCCCTGAGACAACTTTTGTTAGGATATCTGCAAGCTGATCTTCCGATCTGACAAACGGCAGACCGATATTTTCATTATCTAACTTCTCCTTGATGAAATGTTTATCTATCTCTATATGCTTGGTTCTATCATGTTGGACAGGATTATGAGAAATGCTCACAGCTGCTTTATTGTCACGATATAGTTTGAGAGCTCCTATCTCTAATAGACCCATCTCAGTCATCAATTTCTTTATCCACAGTAATTCTGTTATCCCTTTCACAATTCCCCTAAATTCTGCTTCTGCACTTGAGAGTGCTACCACCTTTTGTTTTTTACTCCTCCAAGTCACAAGATTGCCTCCTACAAAGTTGAAGTACCCTGCTATAGATCGTCTGTCTGTGATGTTTCCTACCCAATCAGCATCAGTATACCTGGAGACTCCCAAATGCTTATTTTTTCGAAAGAAAATTCCTTTTCCAGGAGAGGATTTTAGGTACCGAATAACTCTTATGGTAGCATCCATGTGTTCTTCCAAGGGTTTATGCCTGAACTGACTTATGACCCCAACTGCATAAGCTATGTCTGGTCTCGTATGCGAGAGGTAGATTAGCTTACCAACAATCCTTTGGTACTGTTCTTTATCTGCCGGCCTATTACTCGAATCTCCTCTTAGTCCATGATTTACAGCTATCGGTGTTTCTGCTGGCTTACAATCAAGAAGTCATGTTTCAGCAAGGAGATCCAGAACATATTTCCTTTGAGATAAGAATATACCCTCCTTTGATCTCATGAATTCTATCCCGAGGAAATACTTTAAACCACCGAGGTTCTTCATTTCGAACTCAGAAAACAAGTTCTTTTGAAGGAGTTTACTCTCTTCACCATCATCTCCTGTAATGATCATATCATCAACATAAAGAAATGATCAAACATGTGATTTTAGAATCCCTTCTCTTCAGAAACAATGTATGATCTGAGTTGCTCTGAGTATATCCATATTTCTTCATAGCGGATGTAAATCTTCTGAACCACGCCCGAGGTGACTGTTTTAGCCCATATAGCTCCCTCTTTAAACTCTCCTTCAAAGCCTGGTGGAATCTCCATATATATTTCTTTAGTTAGATCCCCATGAAGAAACGCATTCTCAACATCAAACTGGTATAGAGGCCAATCGCAATTTGTTGCTACTGAAAGCAATACTCTTACAGTATCCAACTTTGCAACGGGAGAGAATGTTTCTGCATAGTCAATTCCATACACTTGAGTGTATCCTTTGGCAACAAGTCGTGCTTTATACCTCTCTACTTCTCCATCTGGGTTGTACTTGATTGTGAAGATCCACCTGCAACCAATTGGTTTCTTTCCTGGGGACAGTCTGCTTTTGTCCCACGTTTCATTTTTACACTGAGCCGCCATCTCTGTACTCATCGCCTCCCTCCATTCTGGATATTTATGTGCCTCCTCTGGTTTTCTTGGGATCCATGTAGTGGACAACTTATCTCTAAAACGTTGATTTTTTTCGTTTCCACAAGTGATAAAGTTGGCAATCGGATATCTGGATTTCTTCGGCTTGTATTCAGGACTGTACCTCTGAGGGGGGATTCCTCTGTTTTGCCTTGGTGGAAGAGAGTAAAGATTCTCGCTTTGACCTGCGGTGTTAGGAAATGACACAGAAACTGGAGAAGTACAAAGAGTCTCAGCACCAGAAATTTGCACCTCCGGGATATTCGATGAGGGAGTTATGGGATTCATTGGGATGGACTGTACTTCTTCAGTAGAACTTGGTTCCCAGTTATCTTTGAACAGCCAATCAGAGTGTTGATTGTTCTCCCCCTCAACATTTGATTGCGGAGAAGCATAATAGTATTATGTCTCAAGAAAGTCACAATCCATCGTGACATAGAGTTTCTTGGTAATAGGATCGAAGCACCGATAACCTTTCTGATGAATTCCATATCCAAGAAACACACACTTCACAGCACAGGGATCAAGCTTGTTCCAATGAGCTTTCGAGATGTGAACAAAAATAGAACACCCAAATATCCGAGGCTGTAACATGAGAATGGAGGGTATGGTAAATTTTGAGGAGAGAGCCTGTAGAGGGGTTATGAAGTTTAATACCCGTGTGGGTAATCTGTTAAGGAGATAGACAACCGAAGCAACAACTGTCATACCAAAAACCAGATGGTACTCGTGATTCAAGCAAAAGAGCACGAGTGGTTAACATATTCCCTCCCATTATCCGAGCGTAAGATTTGAACAGTGCTCTGAAACTGATTTTTTACAAGGTTGAAAAAATTAATAAACCTACTGCAAGCCTCAGATTTTTCTTTTAAAAAATATACCCAAGTCATACGGGTGCAACCATATATAAACAACACAAACCATCGAAAATCAATGTTCATCGTCTCTGGAGCCGGACCCCAAACATCAGAGTGAATAAGAGAAAATGGCACAGAGTTTTTATTATCAGCAGAAGCAAAAGATGTTCGATGACTCTTAGCTAAATGACAAGTATCACATAAAGTATGATAGTTCTTTGAAAATAAATAAGGAAATAGATGCTTAAGATAATCATCTGATGGGTGACCCAACCGACGATGCCACAGCCTGATCTGTCGGTTTTGAGAACCGTGAGCCAAACAAGCAGTTCTTCCATCAGACAATTCATCAACATAGTACAGTCCATCCCTTTCAAAACCACGCCCAATTATCTCCCTCGAACGAATATCCTGTAATAAACAAAAGGTTGGATAGATGAGTGCCACACAATTAAGCTCCTTCGTCACTTGACTGATGCATAACAATTTGCAAGATAAGGAGGGAACATAAAGGCAATTGGATAGTTTAATTTTAGGAGAAATTTCAACTTATCTTGCCCCAAGAACCGGAAAGGAACCTCAATTAATATTTTTAATGAAAGTTCTATTTGGTTCGGATGGGTCAATAATATCATTCTGATCAAACGTCATTGTATCTGTAGATCCACAGTCAAATATCCACTGTTTATTTTTGTCACACTTCACATGTAAGACACTTGAATTACTACTTGAGGGTACGAAAGAGATTTGATGATGGGTTGAGGGTAAAATAGGAATGACACTCCTATTAGGTTAAAACCCTTTCCCTCACCCTCCATACCTCTCGCCGAATTCACTTCCCTCTCCTCTTCTCCCGCTGCCTCACCTCTGTTCTGTCCTTCTCCGGGGGTTCTACCATGGATGAAAGCGGCGACTCTGTGGTCGGTGTTGCTGAGGGTGTGCCGCCTCCGCTGGCGGCCTTGTCGGTGTTGCCGCGGGTGGCGGCCACCATTATTTTTCCTCCGCCACTGTGCCTCTATCGGTGGCGATTTTCATCCCACCACTCCGAGTACCATTCAGTTGGAAATATGTATCTTTTGTGTGTTTATTTCCACCACAGTGGGTGCATCTGAGCTTCTCCTTGTCGGATTGACGGAATGATGACTTCCCTTGAGAAGCTGACCGTCCCCCTCTCCCGGAGGTCCCTTTCGCCGCGAATGCTTCTCCTGTAGTTTGGTGTTCATCTGTGGACATCATAACTCTAATTCGGAGAGCTTCTCGTCGAATCATCGCACAGGCAGCAGCTAGGGAGGGAAGAGGATCTTGGTTCAAGATGTCCCTTTTTACGGGATCGAATCGGTCATTTACCCCGGCTAAGAGCTGGTACAGTCTTCCTTCTTGAGTGAGTCGGTTGTACAGTTGGATGTTCTCATCGCCTGTGAATTTGTTTGGTTGCCTCTGATCAATCTGAGCCCATATGGCTTGAAGATTACTATAATATTGTTCCAGCGTCTGATTCCCTTGTTTGGTTTGACTTGCTCTAGTCATCAACTCGAATATTTGCAGGTAATTTGTGCCACTATTATAAGTCACTTGCAAGCCCTCCCAAAGCGACTGGACTGTCGGGTATTGCAGAAAATTTGGAACCAACGTTGGTTTGATTGAATTGATAGTCCATCCTTTTATGGGGTTGTCGATGGCATCCCATGTTTGGAATTTGGGATCACTACTGGAGGGAGTAGGAGGCTGGCCTGTGATGTGGTTGCCCCGTCCCCCTCCTTTGATAAACATTCTCATCAATTTTGACCAAATTGCATAGTTTCGGTCATTCAATTTTACATTCGCCACCAATGGTGATGTCTCGATTGTTTGATTCCGATTCATTGTATTTCTCTGAAGGTACTGAATTAAGGTTGAAAGATCGGATTCTGAGGTCTGTGAGAGGGCTGTTTCTGTTGGGTCGGCCATGGTAAATGATGAGAGCAAAAGTTTGACTCAAACAAGAGGATCGAAACTCCGCTCTGATACCATGTTGAAAGAACAAAAAGATTGGAATTCATATTCTGTAGATTGGAGAATTGGTATTCTGTATTGATGTTCTATAAAATGTACAAGGGATTATTTTATAATACAAGGAATCACATCTAAATAAAGAAAGAAAGAATAAGATCTGTAATTAAGGGATCCTACCAAAACCGGACTACTTATGAAAGGAAAGAACTAATTACAATATTCCTTCACTAATTCTACAGTCTAAGGGGAAGGGATGTATCTTGCAGCAACTGTGCCGACCGTTCATCGTCTAGGGTTTATGTCTGCCGATTCGCGAAGCTGAAAGTGATAGACTAACAAGGCTGGGCGAGAATTATATTTGTTTCTTGTTTGTGAGACAGGACAAAATGGAGAAGTGGGTTTTCACTATTCAAATAGAATATCAATTGTAGTATGCGTATGACTTTTTAATGAGATGGCCACAAAATCAGCCCAAATTACCATAGTAAACGATGGAAATGATTAGCCCAAACACCCCAGGCCCAAGTGATAGGGTAATTTAGTCCAAGACTGATATCCCTTAGACACTAGCAAAATGTGCCCTAAATGTACAAATTTTATATCTACACAATTCAGGTCGCGGGATGACCATGAGTTGTGTGGAGTAGTTTTCATAAATGGTAGGTATCAGTATCTAAAAGTATTATTCCCTCCGTTTGTTTTTAAATGTCTCATTTTATCCAAAATATTGTTCTTTTTTCATTGGCACAAGGTCATTATTGGTGTCGTTTTACCTTCTTTTTCCATCAATAACCCTAATATATAAACAAAGAATCTGATGGTGGAGTACTACAATTCTTATAATTACAAACTCATTAATTTATTATATTGACTAAAATCAAAATATAGAGATATGATTGACTACTCTATAATCAAGGAATAATGAATTTGATAAAACCAATGAGTTCTTATATTTGAGAGAGTAATTATATAAAAAGAATATACTAATTAAAGGAAAAATTAATTTGTGTGAATGGATAAAATGGAACAGATAAAAAGTAACGGAACGAGTGTTTGTTTAGAAGAAACATATTAGCTTTCAATTATAATTCAGAAAGAGTAATACAACGACACTATTTCTCATGTGCATGAACTAATTCTCATGCACACCATAAAAAAGGTAACAAAAAGTATGACTTGTTCTCCTCTCAACATAATGTATTCCTTCAAAATAAGTAGTACTTTCAGCATAAAGACTAATACGTTTTTATAAAAATGCATGTATCTAAGAGAACTTTCAACATAACCATGTATAGTGCATCGCGACGTGGTCCCCTGAAAATTTGTTATTATATAGATTTATTTTAATATAACTTAATTATTTAACTTGAATATTATTTAATAATAAGCAATTAATATATTATAACATGTACACAGTAGAGATAAAAATTTCAAAAAATTGAATGAAACTTTTGTAATTGAATATGATTCATTTATTTTGTTATTATCATTACTACCAATAAGTTTTATATGTACATGTAAATATTTTTTAGGCTTAGGGACAAGTTTAGGAGGCGTAGTGGTACTCTCTTTAGTTTTTTTTTTTTTTTTCAAAATTTTATTATTTAGGGAAATTAATTTAAATGTCTCGTATGTTTCTACTATTTAGAAATTAGTACACTAAGTATACCACTTTTTACAAATACCTTCTAACTTATAAAAAATTGATGAAATACCCTGTGACCAACTATTACAGGTATACTAACCGGTCAGATGTGATATGGCATTTTTTTTTTTTTCTGATGTAGCTTTAAATATTTCATTCTTATTGCTAACTTGGTTAAATAAACAAATTTTAATATATTTCTATATAAATTTATTTAGAAAGACAAGTCATCCCACTCCTAACTTGAAACTTCATCTTCTTCAACATAATCCCAGCTTGAAACTACCCAACCCAACCCACCCTCCCCCCCAAACCTCTCAAACCTGACCAGCCCCCAACTTCATCTTCTTCCCACCCCCAACCTCATCCCTCCCCCTCTCAGCAACTTCTTTTTTCCTAAAAATAACAAGATCTAAAAATGTTGAAAAAACGTAGATCTGACATTAATGGCGGAGTCCAGACCCTCCAATCTTGCTTCTTCGCCAAAAGCTTTACCTCCTGGACCACATGGATCCCTCAACCCGATTTTAGATCCGGCGAGTACATGTACCTAATCGCCGACTCAATAAACCGCTTCGTGTCCTCGTCTACCGATGGTGTGGGCGCCATTGAAATATACGGACTCATATATTCATACAGCTTTTTCGTTAGATTCAACTAATAATCTACAGCTTCCTCTCTTCTTCGTTCCAATTCGCCACGTGTTTCCAGCTCCGTGTGGGAAAGATTTCGTCGACGGCGAAATCTCCTCCATTCTGCCGCCGTAGAGGTTGAATGTCAGCGACGGGTTTGTGAGTTTGGGAAGATACACACACACACACACACACACACATATATATATGTTAATTTAAGATATAGCTTATATTAATTTAAGATGTCACCAATGGACTGGGGGTGTGGGGTGGAGGGTTTGGGTTTGGGTTTGAGAAGATGAACATATATAAATATATATATATATATATATATATATATATATATATTAATTTAAGATATAATTTTATATCTTAATACAAGTCAGATAAAAATAAGTAAAAAATGAGCTACATCACCTTTATCACTCCATGTCAGCTTGTCACCGGATGGTTTACAGCTTATAGCCGGTGACGGGATATTTTCATCAATTTTTTGTAAGTTAGAAGGCATTTGTAAAAAGTGGTATACTTAGTGTCCTAGTTTCTAAATAGTGAAAACATACGGGACATTTATACCAAATTTTCCTATTATTTAATGTAATTTATCTAATATATTAAATTTAGAGTTCAATATATAAGATTGGTTCAGTTTAGTTTAGTTTAGTTTAGTTTAGTTTCAGATTCAGTTCAGTTTAGTTTAGTTTAGTTTAGTTTAGTTTAGGTTTAGTTTAGTTTAGTTTAGTTTTGTTTAGTTTAGTTCAGTTTAGTTCAGTTTAGTTTAGTTTAGTTCAGTTTAGTTTAGTTTCAGTTTTTTTAGCCATCTCAGATTGTGCCGCGTACTTGATATAATTTTTTTTTTCTAATCTTAAAGTATAACTAGAAAAATTTACCCTCGTGAAACTTTTATATTTACCTATAAATAAATCAATTTCGATAAAATTTATAGCTTCATCACTACCTCTTAATTACAAGCCAAAAGTATTCATCAAAAACTACTTTAGTAATTCTCGACTACATCTAATGTATACTGTGGAATAATAAATCGAGAATATTGATTGTGATTTATAACTGAATTAAACGTTCAACATAAATTACGCTAAAGTTGAAACAACTTACTTGTTGCGTCATTAATCGGACTGACTTGAGCGATTGATTCACCACTTCAGGTATCCACGCGTATATCGTTCGCTGCAGGAACTATTCTCGGTACAATTGTTCAATAATCGATCGCTAGGAAATCCCTTATTGAACTATATGGTGTTTCTTTCTGACAAGATTAATTATCCCTATAATAGGTAATAGACATATATATATAGCGCATACACCCTAGGTATATGGGTCTAATATTCTGGCCTACTTTAATTAATTAATTAATATAACCAATTAATTAATTAAAGCACATATCCTAATCTAGTCCATTACTTTCAATCACCCACTTGGACTAGCATTAGATATAATTCGAAACACCAATATTGTACCCTTAAGCGGAACAACAATACACATAAAGTGTGACCCTTCAGTCCCCCATTATCGATGATAATCTAATTAAAGTCTGCACAAAACTCCTAGACTGCGTTGTACAGCGAACTCGATATATGAAGGACGTTTACGTGAATTTGTAAAACAACCTTTATATGAAGTTTATGTAATATACCTTCATTCACGAACCACCCGATTGAGCCTAGGATCTGCCATGTGTCTATCCAAATACCTCAATCATTTTTCTCATCTTTATTATATGACACATTTGATAATATTCAATTACTTTAATTGAATATATCTTTTGCATTGGCCAATGACTTTATTGTCAAATAATATAGAGAAATATGAGTGTTCTCTCGAGTTTCAATCGAGGAATGAATCCCATTCTTAGCTCAACTACCATTTCCATTTGCCTCATTATGAACCCAACACAAGACGTGTCTTATCCTCCTTTGGGAGGCAAGCGTTGTACTTGGTCAAAGTTCATCACTTAACAAACAAACTGAGTATTGACCTCAGGTCAAAGGATCATTACATACTCCACACACTAATAAACCGTAGACACTAAACAAACGGTTTAATAGTAGGGTGTACCAATACTCTCCAAAGTATTCATGTGTCCATCATAGATATCTAATATCTAATAGTCGTAAGACCCACTATATTCTCTAAGAATATGATGCAGATCACATGCTAACCTATTGTATGTCATCAATATCTCATTCTTGATGACCATCGGTTATGGCAATTTTAGAATCATACTATATCATTTATGTCTCACACCATAAATGACAACCATGCTTCAAGGGAACAATCACAAGAATAATAACAAACCATCAAAATAATTATTCTAATAAATGCATAAATCAATAAGATAAACATATTATCATAGAATGTGATCAAGTTTTGAATGTCTTCACAAAAAGGTTTCTAAGACACACAAACTATAAACTCCCACTGAATCAAAGCCAACTATTAACATGTCTAACACCTAAGCTCTCAAAGTGCTTTTTGTGTTTTGCTATACACAACGGCTTGGTGAAAGGATCAGTCAAGTTATCATCAGTGGGTACTCTATCTAATTTTACTTCTCCCCTATCTATTATTTCTCTAATCAGATGATATCTCCGGGGAACGTGTTTGTTTCTATTCGTGGCTCTGGGTTCCTTTGCTTGCGCAACCGCACCACTGTTGTCACAATATATCGGTATTGCACTGCTGGCACTTGGAACGACACCTAGTTCTTTTACGAACTCTAACAAAGCAACAGCCTCCTTGGCAGCTTCAGATGCAGCAATATATTCGGCTTCAGTGGTAGAATCGGCAGTTGTGCTCTATTTGGAACTATTCCAACTCACTGCACCACCATTGAGAACGAAAACATATCCTGACTGAGACTTGAATTCATCATTGTCTGTTTGGAAGCTAGCATCAGTATACCCAGTAACTGATAGCTCTGGTTGCCCACCATAGACTAAGAAATATTCTTTAGTCCTTCTAAGGTACTTAAGAATAGTCTTGACAGTTCTCCAGTGTATCTCACCGGGATTTTGCTGAAATCTGCTTGTCATGCTGAGTGCATAAGCCACATCTGGCCTAGTACATATCATGGCATACATAATAGATCCTATAGCCGAAGCGTACGGGATCTTCTTCATGTAACTCATTTCTTTGTCATTAGAAGGGCAACTTTTCTTAGACAATATAATGTCATGTCCCATAGGAAGAAATCCTTTCTTGGAATTTTCCATTGAGAAGCGTCTCAGAAATTTGTCTATGTAAGTAGACTGAGACAATCCCAACATCCTATTAGGTCTATCTCGATAGATCTTAATTCCAAGGATGTAGGAAGCCTCACCCAGATACTTCATCATGAAGGAGGTAGACAACCAATCTTTCACGGATTGAAACATGGAACGATCGCTTCCCATTATCAGTATATCATCAACATATATGATAAGTGTGAATAATAGATATATTTTCACCTTGAATTGGTGAGTAATAGACGTCCACTATATAAAGGAGTGTACAATGATTTACAAGGAAATAAATCATAAAAAGATATGCAAAGATACATACAGATATACAACAATAATAACAAAATTATTCCTTAATATCCCCCCGCAAGTGATGCGTCGGTGAAGGACGAACGCGTAACTTGAATTGCAAAGAGTCAAAGCTTGGACGTGGCAAACTTTTAGTGAAGATATCCGCTATCTGAAGCTCGGAAAAAACAAAGTTAGTAACAAGTCGTCTGGCAGAGACGAGTTCACGAACAAAATGACAATCGATCTCAATGTGTTTAGCACGTTTGTGGGCAATGGGATTCTGACTAACGAAGATAGCACTTTTATTATCGCAGAGAAGAAGTGGCGTGTCGGATGGAAGGGCGCGGAGTTCGCGCAACAACTGAGGACCCAAACAACTTCTTGAGTGGCATTGGCGAGAGCGCGATATTCAGATTCACAGCTAGAGCGGGCAACAGTAGGTTGTTTCTTGGCGCTCCAAGAAACGAGGTTGCCACCCAAGAAAATAGCATAGCCATAGGTGGAGCGACGTGTCTCTGGGCACCGAGCCCAATCGGCATCAGAATAGGCAACTAACGAAGAGGTAGAAGCACGGGAAAATTGAAGACCGAAGTTAAGAGTTCCCTTGACATAACGGAGAATACGCTTGACCGCCAGGAAATGCTCATCAGTGGGAGAATGCAAAAATTGACTTACGTGATTTACGGCAAAAGAGAGGTCAGGTCGGGTGATGGTAAGATATTGTAGGGCCCCGACGAGAGATCGATATAGAGAGGGATCCGAGAAAGGAGTTCCTGAGCTGACAAGAGACACCCCAGCTGCCAAGGGGGTAGAGACGGGCTTGGAGTCGAGCATGTTAGCCCGAGTAAGAATGTCGTGAGCATACTTCATTTGGCTAAGAAGGAGGCCAGTGGACGAAGGTGTTATTTCAAGTCCCAAAAAATAGCTTAAGGGGCCTAAGTCCTTGAGCGAAAATTCTCGGTTGGCCCGAGCGATGAAATTCTGCAATAATGAAGTATCATTACCAGTAAGGATAATGTCATCGACATAAAGAAATAGGTAAATTGTGGATGAACTGCGATGTAGAACAAAGAGAGAGGGGTCAGCACGGCAAGACACAAAACCCAGACTAAGCAGAAAATTGCTGAAGCGTTGAAACCATGCAAGGGGGGCCTGGCGAAGACCATAAAGTGCTTTTCGGATGCGGCAAACATGATCGGGAAAACGAGGATCGATGAAACCCGGCGGCTGAGCCATGTAGACAGGTTTGGTAAGAAATCCATGAAGAAACGCATTCTTTACGTCAAGCTGGTGTAATGACCACCGCTGTTGAACAGCGAGAGAAATAATGATGCGCACTATAGCAGCCTTGACAACCGAACTAAAGGTATGAGAGAAGTCATGGCCTGGTATTTGTGTGAAGCCTTGAGCAACTAGGCGGGCTTTGTACCGCTCAATAGAACCATCGAAACGAAACTTCGTGCGGAATACCCATTTTGAGCCAACTATATTTGCATCGGGAGGCTTCGGAATGAGATCCCAAGTGTGATTTGCATGAAGAGCGTCCATTTCTTCTTGCATGGCAATTAACCAGTGAGAGTGTTTGCTTGCAGATTTAAATACTTTCGGCACAGATGAGGTAGCAACAGATGTAAGCAAAGCCGTGGTGCATAAATTGGTAGGGTAGCGAGGCTTGAAAATTCCGGACTTGGCGCGAGTTTGCTGCATTGGATGAAGAGAGACCGGAGTTGGAGAAGCTGCGGCGAGGTCCGGCAGATTGGATGCAGCTGGAGCGGGCGAAATTGCGGCCGGTGGAGCGGGAGGCAGAACAACCGCTGGTGGTGAAACGGGAGGTGGCAGTGGCGGAATAGCATCCGAACAGAGGCGGCAAGGAGGTGCCGGTAAGGATGGTGCCGACAAAGAGGGTGTCGGATGATGAGGTACGTTCACAGAACCTGCAGAAAAAGGCTCAACAAAGGTGGAGATGTCAAACTTTGAAATATCCGAAGGTATATGTGAGCCAGTAAAGGGAAAAGAGAATTCGTCGAATTGAGCATGCCGCGTGACATAAAACCGAGAGGAGTCAGGATCGTAACACCGAAAGCCTTTGTAGGTACTGCTGTAGCCCAAGAAGATGCACGGATGGCTGCGCGGCGCTAATTTATTTGGCGAGTAAGCCCGAAGATAAGGATAAGCCCGGCAGCCGAAGGCTTTAAAATTTGCATAATTGGGTTGCATGCCATATAGAAGTTCGAATGGAGATTTATTATGCAACAAAATAGACGGCAAGCGATTAATAATATATGCAGCAGAACAAAATGCATCAACCCAGAAAGTAGCAGGGACATTGGCATGAAATAACATAGATAAGCCCGTTTCCGTGATATGACGGTGCTTGCGCTCAGCTCGGCCATTTTGCTGAGGCGTGTAGGGGCAAGAAATTTTATGATGTATCCCCTTAGCGGAAAAGAATTCGCGAACCCGAGTATTAACAAACTCGGTACCACCATCACTCTGAAAAACTTTAAGGGAGCATGAGAACTGATTGCAGACGAAGGCATGAAATCGGACAAGGACATCAAAAAATTCATGTTTCGCACGCAACGGATATAACCAGACAAAGCGCGAAATCATCAATGAACACAACATAATAACGGAAGCCATCATGAGATACCACGGGAGCAGGTCCCCAAACGTCGCAATGTACCAAATTTAAAACAGCAGAAGCTCGTTTTTCATTCAAATCAAATGATAATCGTTTACTTTTAGCTAACTGACAGGAAGAACAGAGACTAGGCTTAGGTAAAAGAGATGTGACTGATAAATGTCCAAGTCTATTTAACAATTGAATAATAGAAAAATTAACATGCCCGAGACGAGAATGCCATAACTCGAAAGATGCCTTCGACCCTGATGATTTAAGAGCAGCAACAAAACCTTTATTTCCTCGTTCCAAAACATAAAGACCGTCGCTAACTCGACCCCTTGCTACCGTTTCCTTGGTGGCCCTTTTCTGAATTTCAAACGAATTATGAGAAAATAATACATCCAAGGGATATGCAGACGTCAGTTTGCTAACAGAAATTAAATTCTTCGTAAGACTGGGAACCACGAAAACATCGGATAAATGAACATGTGTATTAATTTGAGACTGACCGGTATGAGTTATAGGGAGAGAAGTGCCATTACCAACAACGACTTGACCGGTGCCATCATATGGGGCAAATGAGTCGAGAGCAGATGTATTGGTGGACATGTGAGCAGAAGCACCAGTGTCGAGATACCAGTCAGAGTTTACGGTCGGAGAGACGCTGCATTGGGAATTAAATGCCTGGACAAGGTTGGCATCCATACTGGGTGAGGAGCGAGAGTAGCGATCTGGGCATTTATCGGCGTAATGTTCGTCGCGACAAATTTGACAGCGAGGCGGGCGGCGTGCATTGCCACGACCACGACCAGTAGATTGAGGCTGACCAGAAGAACTGCCACGGTGAGTGGAAAAAGTTCCGCGACCGCCTCGGCCAGGGGTAGAGGAGGAACGACCAGTAGCGACGAAAGCGACCGGAGTAGCAGCGGGGCTGTCAAGGGCAGCAGTAGTGAGTTCATAGTTGGCGGCTTGATGAACTAGATCGCGAAAGGAGGGGCGAGGAGATAAGGCAATGCGAACATCGGCGAAATTAGTAAAAGCAGCACCGAGACCGCGAAGAAACCAGTGAAACTTATCAGAATCGGAAACAGGTTCCCCAATGGCACTCAACTGATCACATAAAGATTTAAATTTCTTGTGGAAGTCGAGGACGGAAGACGATCCTTTCTTCAAAAACTGAAGTTCATGGCGCAACTGATGGGCGCGGGATTCAGAGGATGGGCTGAATGCGGATTCTAGAGCAAGCCATACAGCCCTAGCAGTTTGACAATCAAGAACTTCGGCCATAGCTTCTTCAGTGAGTGAGGATTGAAGAAGACTGAGGATGCGACGGTCCTTGGACCGCCAGGAGGTATAGGCCGGATTGATGAGGGAGTCGCCGACGTCGTTAGTAATTTTGGCAGAGGGAGGTTCGAGAGAGCCATCAATATGAGAAAGAAGATCGTGACACTCAAGAACTGGTAAGACCTGATTCCGCCAGAGAAGAAAGTTGGTGGAGGAAAGTTTGATAGTGAGTAAGTGAATGATGGTAGAGAGAGGGATTTGATCAGCCATGGAGGTGGCGAGAAAAGCAGGAAGAGAAAAAGAATAAGAGTAGGGTTTTCGGTGTGTTTAGGCTGATACCATGTGAATAATAGATATATTTTCACCTTGAATTGGTGAGTAATAGACGTCCACTATATAAAGGACTGTACAATGATTTACAAGGAAATATATCGTAAAAAGATATGCAAAGATACATACAGATATACAACAATAATAACAGAATTATTCCTTAATAATAAGGAAGACAACATTTCCATTATTGCGTTTACTATAAACGCATGGATCCTCTTTGCTTCTGACAAAATCAAACAATTTGATAGCTCTGTCAAAGCAAATATTCCAACTCCTAGATGTTTGCTTGAGTCCATAAATGGACTTCTTCAACTTGCATACTGCATTCAGCTTTTCTTTAGATACAAAACCTTCAGGCTGTGACATATACACAGTGCCTTCGAGTTCTCCATTGAGAAACGCGGTTTTAACATCCATTTGCCAAATGTCAAAGTCATAGTATGCAGCTATATATGTTGACTATATATATTTGGGATTAGGCGGAAGGATACTGGCGAAAAGGTTTCATCATAATAAATGCCCTCGCGTTGACTATAACCCTTTGCCACCAACCTAGCCTTGTAGGTTTGTACCTTGCAATCTGCATCTCTCTTCTTCTTGAAGATCCATTTGCCATCTCATAAGTGAGCATGTGTTCATGTTGCCTATGCAGTTCAATACTCATCGAAGACAACATGACACACTGAGCCAACGTGGCATCCTCAACATGCTTCTTATGAGTATATGTGTCAAACTTAGCATACTCAGGAGAAGTCTTGTCGGGGATGACACCGATTGGTTCGTCCAAGACGTACTCAACCTTTTCTTACCTTAGCACCAAGCGCAAGCAACAAAGCCAATCCGTAAAGTTAGACCCAGTCAACTTGTTTGATTCCATCAAACATTTATCCAAATTCGACATTTTTATCTGAACAGAAAATAATCAAACGGAAAACGTAAATTAGATTAAAGTAAATAAAGATCACACTCATATCACTAATCAAAACAAGGGTTTATTGTAATGATTAGCTCCCACTAATTTTAACATATTTTGCGTCCCCAAACACAAAATATGGATTTATAATAATTATAAATCTTAGTGGTCCAAGATCCAAGTCTATATTACTGTAGTCTCTGCTTTGGCTGATGACTACAGTAATATCACTAGGTAGGCCTCTAAGCCAATTGCAACAACAATTTTGCAATTCTTGGTTTATTAATCCAATTAATATCGCGTCCTTAAACTATTTTGGTCGCTTTGGCGTCACAAAATAATTTAAGCAAATCAATTCTATCACACGATGCCAACCATGCATCTATGAATGAGCCCGAGTCTTGTCGATTTAGAGTAAACACTTTGGTGTAAAAATCGTGGTCGAAAAGATTAGGAATCTCAACCAATTATGATGGACGACGCATTTTGTTTCTAAAACAAGACTTGGTTTTAGTGGGGATTTTATATTTGATACTAATTGTTAAATTTAGTATCTAATATTAAATTAAACGCAATTACTGGGTGCCGCCTACCCAGTCATAAGAAATGCAGACCACACATATTGGGCGCCGCCTACCCATACATAATGTCGCGGACTACATGTATTGGGCGTCGCCTACCCAAACATAAAAGCGGTCTTAAAATACTATAATTTAAATTGAATAAGCATAAAATCAAATAATAGCTTATCACATAATATCAAATAAATGCTCAACGAATAAAATTATTAATCCAATTAAAATTTTATTCTTTAATTAAATGTGGATTAAAATTAAATATATTAATTCCAAATTAATATATACATATACTTTTAATATTAATTCTAAATTAATATAAATATATAAGTCTAGTATTATTCTTTCAAAAATAATAATACTATTAAAATTATTAATCTAATTAATATTAGTCAATTAGATAAATATATATTAATTCTAAATTAATATAAGTAGACTTTAATGTTAATTCCAAATTAACATATATATGTATAATTATATTATTATTATTTCAAAACAATAATAATTAAATACATTAATCTAATCAATTTTTATATTTTCTGAAAATCTGGAATTTTTTTTATTTGGCCCAAAATGGCCCAATTTAAAATCAGCCCAGCTTACTTAATTCAGTCCAGAATTTAAATAGTCCGGCCCAACTTAAATCTGCAGTGGCCCAGTGAATCAGGCCCAAATTCAAACTAGCCCAAAATTGAAATTAGCCCAGCCCAGCCCAAAACCCTTTAGGATTTGGGCTGGGTGCCGCCTCCTGCCTCAATAGGTAATAGACATATATATAGCGCATACATCCTGGATATATGAGCCTAATATTCTGACCTGTTTTAATTAATTAATTAGTATAATCAATTAATTAATTAAAACCCATATCCTAATTTAGTTTATTACTTTCAATTTTTGCCACAGTACTAATCGTGGGTAAAAGGAAAAGAGAGAAAAGTAATTAAAAAAAAAAAGAGGATTAGTGTCCTAAATATCATCAAGCAACCCTTGACTAATTAATTAATGTGACGCATCTCAATTTGGTCGTGTTTCGCGTTCCCAAACTTGTCATGTTTCATTTTACAGATACCATTTCGTTCTTTATTGTTCAGAAAATGCCCCGTAACTCCTGTATGTTCAATTTTGTTTCTATTATTTTTGAAATTTATTCAAATCAAGGATAGTTCATTGTCGGCGTTCAATTTGGTCGGAATGAGTCACATTCATTGCACGTAACTATTAAAATTAAAGTTTTTTTTCTTTTATTTATTAAACTGATGTGACAAAAATTAGTCTACGATGGCAAGCCGTCACGAGACCGTCGCCGCCAAAAATGTCATTATCCACCGCCCCACTGACGCTCAATGAGATGACGTCGACGCTATTAGTTAATTAAATGACATGGATTATATAATATTTGTCACATCAGTTTAATAACCAGAAAGATCCAATTTTAGTAGTCACGTGCAGCGAACGTGACTAAATTGGAAGTCAGCGATAAGATGTGTCCTTAAATTGGACAAAATTTAAAAAATACAGGATTAATATTGAACATATAAAAGTTAAAAAATATTTTCTGGACAAATCCTAACATACAGAACTGATAATGAATTATTCGTAACAAAACATACAAAGTTACCGGTTGTAATATGTGACTGAATTTCCGGGTTACAAAAATAAAAGAACTTTTGGGACCAAAGTTACGAGTTGTATCGTCTATACTTTCTGACTTCACATATTATTAACAATAAAATTTTATCAAAAAAATCCATCAGAATAATACGATGAAATTAAAAGAATAGATCTAAGTATTTTCCGTAACCAGATCTAAGTTAAAAAATTTATTCAAGAATCGTACATATATTTCATATCTCATTATCAAGTCAATGATAAACTTTAATGAAATTGACGTCATCTGTCCATCTTACCAAAATAAATTGTTCATATTTATTTAATGATCTCAGACAAGATATATTTGATTGAATTATAAATCATATCTAACTTAAATACTCGATTTGTGATATTCCTACAATAAAAATAAATACTAGTTTAAATATATTATCGTTTAAATAATTCATATACTTAATTTTAAAAATCATTCCACAAATTAATGTAAGAGGGAGAAAATCTATATATATATAATAAGCCAAGTCATCCGGAAATAGTAAGTTGCAAATTTTCCCGCCCATTTTTTAGTTACTTTAAATAGACGTGAATTTGAAATTTGAATTTTGAAAAATCCTATTTTATTAGTGTGATTAAAATTTCGAATTATTTTTTTACATCTAAAATTCAGTAACAATAAATCCGTAGATATATTTATAACAGAATTTGTTACATATTTTTTAAAATTTTAAAATTTGAATTTTAAAAAAAAAACTTATCCAATTACATAAATTCTCCTATAAATTCACAAAGTGTTCCGTAAATGAGAATCAAGTTTGCAGCTGGGTATTTTTTATTTCTTATTCATTTTGCAATAGCTTTATTTCACAATTATTTCCCCTGTTTCTATTCACGATTCAAATTTCTATTATTGTTATTCTTTCATCCATCTTTCATTCAGTGTCAACTTTGATAGGTACTTTACAATGGATGCTCCAAAAGGACTACCTGCAAATCAGAATAAGAAAAAAACAGCAACACTGAATCTTAATTTTGGCGGAAAAAACTTTGATGATTGTAGAATTCAAGTCTATCTACCATCATCGTTTTCTACAGTAATATTTAATCCTCAAAACAAATTTGATTTTTTTATTTTATGTTATGTAGATTATCTATATTATTGTTCATATATTGTGCTAAACTTTTCATTTTGTTTATAACATGAATACAGCCAATATATTTACAATATCAGGAAAAGATTAGAGATAATCAACTCATTCGAGGTTCAACCGAATCGAAGAATAATTCTGATTTTATTGTCGTAGAATTCAATTTTTTATTTTCTATACAAAACAGTATGTATCAGCTTCAATTGGAATTCTAATTTTGTTCCCTTTTTTTTTTTCTTCTGTTATTACACTATATGTTTACAATAAAATGACGTTGACAAAACTCAGGCAACAACATTTACTATATGCAGTATATTTAAGAAGAAACACCCGAAACACCCCATATACATCATATCAGGTTAAATTGATTATTTCATCTATTGCAGAAAAATTTATATAATATATTGATCTATTGCACAAATGAAATCACACATAAATTTGAACTAATATATATTTTGAATGATCAGCAAAATCAAAACTCGAAATACACGTGATTTTAAAATTGAACTAATATATATTTTGAATGATCAGCAAAATCAAAACTCGAAATACACGTGATTTTAAAATCATAGGAATATGAATTATAATTATGATGTGCATATTAATATAAGAATTAACATTTTACCAAAAATTGGATCTGTTTTATTAATCTTTTGATATAAAATAATATGTAATGTTCAATTGAATATTTGACAAATCATTCTAAATCTTAGATATGATTTCTGATTTCTTAATCTACCTATAAAATCGATTCCAAATATTTTAGATATGATTTTTGATTTCTTAATCTACCTATAAAATCGCCACCCACGTAACAATTATTCAGAAACATAAATCAGTTTTTAGTTTTCTACTATGTCTACCGATACCTACATATGTTTTTTATTCCTTTCTCGCCTCTTATTCCACAAAATTAGTTTATATTGTGAATTATTTATATTATTGTCTATATATTGTGCTAAATTTTATATTTTGTTTATAACATGTACAGTCTCAATCCGTTCAAAATACTGGCAAAAGATTCGAGACAATCAATGCTTCGAGGCAGCTGAGATTAAAGATTAGAGACAATCAACTCTTCGAGGCTTCTGAAATTCAATTTTTTAATTTCTGCAAAAATAAGTTCATGTATCAACTTCAATTGAAATTCTAATTTTATCGCAGTATTTCATTTTTGTCATTACAATATGTTTACAATCAAACTTTGATAAAACTCAGTCGACTATACGCAGTACTTTTAAGAAGAAATATATCTCATTTAACAACTATCATGAACTATTGCAGAAAAATTTGCAAAATATTATCTTATAAACAAAATAAATTTAAATTTGCAAAATATTATCTTATAAACAAAATAAATTTAATATACAGATTAGTGGATAAAAAATATCACATATAAATTTAGAACTATCACATAGATTAACGAAATCAATACTCATTATAGAACGATTTTTATTTTAATATGAATTATAATTATGATGTGGATATTTTAATATGAATTTTTTAATATATAATAATATGTAATATTTAATTGGAGATATCTGATAATAGAATATCCAGATAATCACAAATGTTTCAGATATGATTTTTTATTTTCTATACTCCCTATGAAAACGGCAAAAGTCATTCTATACTCCCTATGAAAACGGCAAAAGTCATTCCAAATCTTTCAGATATGATTTTTAATTTTCTATACTGCCTGTAAAAAGTGCAAAAGGATGGTCGCTTGAGGGCAAAAGGATGATCGCTTGCTCGATCTTAAGAATTTTTAAATTGTAAAAATCAATGTATCAAACTATATATAGATTGTTGTATATCAATAATGATATGATATTGTATATCAATAATGATATGGAACCACCGGTGGATTTTCTTATAGAGCTCACTTATAATGTGTTCGGTCAGCTAACACACTCCACCAAAAAAAAAAACACCGCTAAATATATTTTTTATTTCTTTCTTACCTCTTATTCCACCAAATCAGTTTTTTTAGTATTTTTCCACTGTACAATATTTTTTTTTCCCAAAATTATTTTATCCATTTTATTTCTTCTCTAAAAAATAATTTCATTTGTTTTTTTCTGCTCTCATCTCTCTTCCAAAATTTTAATATTACATTATAATAAATTTTGAAATAGATCATACTGATTAATAATAATAAACGAACAACGAAGATATACAATCCAAAATTGTAATACAATTTTATAAGATTGAGAAAAGAATATATTTTCTTAATGATTATTCTTATATAAAGTATTTTATTAGTTTAGTTCATTAATTTTCTAAATCAAAATCCAACTTTATTTATATTAATGAGTTCATCTTATGGACATAGGAGATTATTCGATAAAAAAATTGAAAGATTTGAGGTCATCTATGTCTTTAAAAATTCTAAATCCAAATCCAACTCTATTTATATGAATGAGCTCATGATATGGACTATGAAAATTCAATTCATCCTAAAATAAAATTGTATTTTCTATGTCTTTCTTAAAATTTATTTCCAATAGAGGATATTTTGTAGGTAAACTAATAAAATATTTTATATAAGAATAATCCTTAGAAAAATTTATTTTTGTTTCTAATAGAAGATGTTTTGTGCGTAAACTAATAAAATATTTTATATAAGAATAATCCTTTAGATTATTTGTTTCTCAATTCTATTAACTGATATCGGATTCTGGATTATGTATGTTCGCTTTATTTATTATTATCAATCAGTGTAATCTATTCAAAATTTATCATAATTTAATATGAATGTTTTGATAGAGACAAGATAAAAAAAAAAAAATCTGGAATAAGATACGAGTAACAAAAATTCGTGAAAAAATTAAAATGTGTTTTTATTAGTGGAAATTACTGATTTTCCGGAGTAAGAGGTAATGAATGAATAACACTGCAAAAGAACACAAAAGTTTTATTTGTAAATAACCATTTCTTTTTTTGTTTATATTATCAAATAAAAATGCGTTTTCAATAAAAAGTATTGTTCATGTTAATATTAATTTACTATTTAAAAAAATAGGCCGTGCATCGCACGGGAACATTTACTAGTGTATATATATATGTGGACGCCAGTGGCCCAAACTTGGTTCTCGAGGCTAATTTAGACAATCAATCAAATAATTTTACACGAGGTCAATTTAGACAATTAGGCTAGATCATATTATATGCCACGTTTATCTCAAAATACTTAAATAGAACTAGCTAGTATAGTACCTGCGCGATGTGCGATTTGAACAATATTTGAAAGATGAATTATAATAAGGTGATGGTTAATATATTAAAAAATAGTAAAATAAATATAATTATTTAAAAAATATACTACTTTTTACCCTATAATTTAAAATTTACATAATATCTCATGATATATGCAACATAGATGTCAAAATTAGAAGATCATTAATTTGAGAAATTGTAAAATAAATTATGAAGAAAAATGATTAATGTTTTAAAAGATTGATAAAGGTTGTAGTTGTAATATTTCCATCATGTGCACAAATAATTCTAAGAAACTGTCCATTGAATACATGGGCTACTGTTGTACTAACTCTAGACTCTTTTTTTCTTTTTCTTTTTTAAGCAATACGCATCTCCTACCAAAGAAAAAAGAAACATATTCTTTATTTGGTGGGAGGGAATATTTAAATAATTTTTTTACACTGATCGCAATATATAGTATTTCAAGTTATAATAATAGTGTAACAAATTCTTAATAATATATTCTTCTTTATTCTTTTCAAGTACTTTCAGATGAACAACAATAAAGGATGTACGTTGATTCACAACTAATATCTACCGAGTGGATTGAGAATGACATGTCAAAATTATTGAAACTTAGGAATCATTAATTATATGTAGAAATATATTTTACTGGATTAAATCGCCTATGTACTAAAATTGTGATTTTTAGTTTTATTAACTACATATGGGCGGGAAAATCTCTTAAATTCATTCTTATACGGTTCCATTTTATTATTAAGATATCAGAATATAATATGATAGTCCTAATTGCAGTGTAGATATTAGTGTTAACTTAAATAACAAATATAATTTATTGTGTCGAAACTCAACAAAATTATTAGTAATATATTATTTAAAAAAACATGCATCCGAGTAAAATATTGAAAATGAAATTTTCTATATTCGAAAAATAAGTAAAAAAACATGTAAACTAAAACTTGTAGTTCTAAATGAAATTGAAATAAATTGAACTTTCGTAAATATCATTTGACTGGACACACCCCATGCATTGTAAATATGGTGCATATTTACCTTGATTAGTACTGATTTAAATATGGTGCATATTGACGTTGATTGAAAAAACGGTGCATATTTTTTTTTTTTCATTCTTCTTAAAACGATGCATATCTCGTAGTTAAGATCGACTTATTGAAACTTAAAAGATGGTGATTGTCTTACTTGATTGAACACACATTCCCTATTTCCATATTTCAGTAGCCTTACATTGATATCGTCTCATAGCTGACTTCCCGTAGCAGTAACGTGTAATTGGATTGCCATTTTTTATGACAAAAACTTACATGAGGCCGTCACACAGTGTAACAAGAAAAAGGATACTACTTTTTCTAGTAAAAGTATCACGTTTATCTGTAAAAATATTACTTTTTTAACAAAAAAAGTTATCACTTTTTTTAGCAAAAATATCATTTTTATCTGTAAAAGTATCAATATAACAAAAATATCACTTTTCTCTGTAAAATTATCACTTTTTCCTGTAAAAGTATCAGCTTTTCTTGTAAAAGTGTATTCCGTAACACGTGAGACCGTCACACACAAAACTGTTAGTAATTCTCGACTACATCTAATGTACGCAGCGGAATAATAAATCGAGAATATTGATCGTGATTTATAACTGATTTAAACGTTGAGCATAAATTACGTTAAAGTTGGAACAACTTACTTGTTGCGTAATTGATAGGACTGAATTGCGCGATTCATTCACCACTTCAGGTTTCATTCACCACTTCAGGTATCCACGCGTATATCGTCCGCCGCAGGAACTATCCTCGGTACAATTATTCGATAAGTGATCGCTAGGAAATCACTTATCAAATTCTATAGCGCCTCCAATTTTTATCTGATAAAACCCTTAATTCTCTACTATAGAGAATATGTATATATAGTACCATATAACCCCAGGTTTATGGGTCCAATATCCATGTCCACTTAATTAATTAATTAGTCTGACTTATTAATTAATAAAGCCCACATATCCTAATCTAGTCCATATCTTTCAATCTCCCACTTGGACTAGCATTAGATATAATTCGAAGCACTAACCTTGTACCCTTGAGCGGAACAATAATACACATAAAGTGTGACCCTTCAGGCCCCCATTATCGACGATAATCTAATTAAAGTCTGCACAAAACTCCTAGACTGCGTTGCGCAGCGAACTCGATATATGAAGGACGTTTACGTGAATCTAGCTAGTAAACAAACCTTTATATGAAGTTTATGTAATATCCCTTCATTCATGAACCACCTGATTGAGCCTAGGATCTGCCATGTGTCTATCCAAATAGCTCAATCATTTTTCTCATCTTTAGTATATGACACATTCGATCATATTCAATTACTTTAATTGAATATATCTTTTGCATTGGCCAATGACTTTATTGTCAAATAATATAGAGAAATATGAGTGTTCTCTCGAGTTTCAATCGAGGAATGAATTCCATTCTTGGCTCAACTACCATTTCCATTTGCCTCATGATGAACCCAACACAAGACGTGTCTTATCCTCCTTTGGAGGCAAGCGTTGTACTTGGTCAAAGTTCATCACTTAACAAACAAAATGAGTATTGACCTCAGGTCAACGGATCATTACTTACTCCACACACTAATAAACCGTAGACACTGAAAACAAACGGTTTAATAGTAGGGTATACCAATACTCTCCAAAGTACCCATGTGTCCATCACGGATATCTAATATCTCGTAGTTGTGAGACTTACTACATTCTCTGAGAATGTGATGCAGACCACATGCTAACCTATCGCGTGTCATCAATATCCCATTCTTGATGACCATTGGTTATGGCAATTTTAGAATCATACTATATCATTTATGTCTCACACCATAAAAAACAGTCATGATTCAAGGGAACAGTTATAAGAATAATAACAAACCATCAAAATAATTATTCTAATAAATGCATAAACTCAAAAGACAATCAAAGTGTCATAGAATGCGATCGAGAATGAATGTCTCAAATGTAAGGTTTCTAAGACATGCAAACTATAAACTCCCACTGAATCAAGACCAACTACCAACGTGTCTAACACCCAAGCTCTCAAAGTGCTTGTTGTGTCTAGCTATACACAACTGTTTGGTTGAAGGATTAACCAAGTTATTATCAGTAGATACTCTATCTAACTTCACATCTCCCTATCTATTATTCTCCAATCAGATTATATCTACAGGGAATATGTTTATTTCTGTTCGTGGCTCTCGGTTCCTTTTGCTAGAGCAACCGCACTTACCGTTGTCACAATACAATGGTATTGCACTGCTGGCACTTGGAACGACACCTAGTTCTTTTACGAACTTTAACAAAGCAACAACCCCTTTTTGGCAGCTTTAGATTTAGCAATATACTCGGCTTTAGTGCTGGAATCGACAGTTCTACTTTGTTTGGAACTATTCCGATTCACTGCACCACCATTTAGAACGAAAATATATCCAGACAAAGACTTGAAGTCATCATGGTCCGTTGGAAGCCAACATCAGTATACCCAGTAACTGATGACTCTAGCTGCCCACCATAGACTTTAAGAAATATTCTTTAGTCCTTCTAAGGTACTTAAGAATAGCCTTGACAGTTCTCCAGTATTCCTTACCGAAATTTTGCTGAAATCTGCTCTTTCACGGATTGCAACATGGAATGATTGCTCCCCATTATCAGTATATCGTCGACATATATGATAAGGAAGACAACATTTCATTCTTACGTTTACTATAAACGCATAGATCCTATTTGCTTCTGACAAAATCAAACAATTTGATAGCTTTGTCAAAACAAATATTCCAACTCCTAGATGCTTGCTTGAGTCCACAAATGAACTTCTTTAACTTGCATACTCCATTCGGTTTTTCTTTGGATACAAAACCTTCAGGCTGTGACATATACACAGTGCCTTCGGTTCTCCATTGAGAAACGCGGTTTTAACATCCATTTGCCAAATGTCAAAGTCATAGTATGCAGCTATTGCAAGTAATATCCTAATGGACTTGATGTTAGTGACTGGCGAAAAGGTTTTATCATAGTCAATGCTCTTGCGCTGACTATAACCCTTTGCCACCAACCTAGCCTTGTAAGTTTGTACCTTGCCACCTGCATCTCTCTTCTTCTTGAAGATCCATTTGCAGCTTATGGGGCGAGCCCCATCTGGCAAATCAACTAGTTCCCAGACTAGATTGAGGTACATCGAGTCTATTTCAGATGTTAAGGCAGCCAGCCACATCTTCGAATCGGTGTCTGACACCGCTTCGATATAGGTCCTAGATTCATCGTCTTCTGAATCAACTTCATCATCTTGGTTCTCAACCAATAGATTTAGTCTTTCAGGTGCACGACGATTCCTTTGAGGCCTATTGAGTTGGTTTTGCATTGGTTCATTCGATTTATTCTGATCGTGAGTTGGTTTTCAACATTTTAGAATATTCTCAAGAATTTCACTATGATTCTCTTGAGGTGGGACTGATACAATATCTTGTCTTTGATGCATCTTATTGTCTTGAAGTGACCCTCTAAGAGTTGTTTCCCCTCCCAATAGATCATCATAACTCCCACTGAGTTCTTGTCCACTCCATTGGATAAGACCTCATCCTCTATGTTATCTTGCGGGTTTGATACAATATCTTGTTTTGATGCATCTCATTGTCTTGAGGTGACCCTCTAAGAGTCATTTCCCCTCCCAATAGATCATCGAAAAACTCCCACTGAGTTCTTGTCCACTTCATTGGACAGACCTCATCCTCTATGTTATTTTTGTGGTTCTTGAATCTTTTCAAGATCTACCTTGTTGTAACCTTGTTCCTCGGAGATATAAATATCTTCAAGAAATGCAATATTCTTGGAACTATCACCTGGTGATCTCCAGGGCAGTAGAATTCATATCCTTAGTTTCCTGAGGATATCCACAAAATACAATTTCTCACTTTTAGTCTCCAATTTATCAGTCGTCATCTTCTTAACAAAACAGGACAACCCAGGTCCACATATGGTTAAGACTCGACTTCTTGCCACACCATAACTTTTATGGTATTTGCGTACCGATTCAAGAGGAAATCTATTCAGAACATAACCATCGGTTAGTAAGACATAACCCCAAAGGAATAAGGAAAGACTGGTGAAACTCATCATGGATCGAACCATATCTAATGAAGTTCGATTTCTCCTTTCGGATACTCCATTCATCTGTGGTGTACTCGGAGGTGTCCAGTCTGACCGGATTCCATGTGATTTCAAGTAATCAAGAAAATCTCGGCTTAAGTATTCCCCTCCTCGATCTGATTGGAGAGTCTTAATACTTTTCCAAGTTGTTTCTCAACTTCTAACTTAAACTCCTTAAATTTCTCGAAGGCCTCAGATTTGTGTTTCATGAGATACACATATCCATACCTTGAAAAATCATCAGTGAAAGTTATGAAGTACGAATATTCGCCTATTGCTTAAGTTGGAACGGTCCGCACACCGCTGTGCGGACCAACTCGAGCACAACCTTGGCACGTAACCCTTTTCCCAGAAAGTGGTTAACTTGTCATATTTCCTTTGAGACAAGATTCGCAAGCACCATATGATTCGAAATCAAATGATGTGAGATAGTCTAACTTTCTCAATCTTGCTATTCTTTTCTCATTGATATAACCAAGTTTACAGTGCCACAGGTAGGTTTTATTATTCGTATTACTTAGCTCAGGCTATTTATTCTTATACATTGAGAATATTTTGTTCACATTCAAGTATATATATTCCATTCAAAAGAAAGACACTTCCTTAAAACAATCCATTAAGCAAAACAAGCATCTACTGTTTGCAAAATAGAAAGAAAAAGTCATAAATGTCTAATATTCGAATGGAAATAATATTCTTTGAAATCTAAAGAACAAAATATCAATTATATAAATCTAATTTATATCCCGAAGGAAGATCTAATCTAATCTACTTTCAACGTACAAAATAAACTACTTAAGCTCTCATCCAATGCACCATGTGCTTTGAACTTCGGGCAGTCTCTCTTCCAGTGCCCCTTCTCATTGCAGAACAAACACTCATCCTTTGGTATTCTCGACTTCTTTTGAACCCCTCCACTCTTAGGCATCAATGCCGCATCCTTAGATGCTTTCTTCCTCTTCTTCTGCTTATTCTTCTGTTTGGAAGATCTCACAGAAGAGCTCACCATGAGCACAGAGTTGCCTTTAGAAGTAGATGATTCGTAGGTCTTGAGCATGTTGTGAAGCTCTGGCAGTGTTGCCTTCGTGTTGCTCATGTTGAAATTCACTATGAAGTTTTCAAATGAACTTGGAAGAGACTGCAAAATCAGATTTATTGAGACACTTGCGGGTAGCTTCGTTCCAATCGATTCCAACCTCTCAATCAATCCGATCATCTTCAGTATATGTTCAGAAATCTGGCCCCCATCATGAAGCTTACACTTGAGGAGATCTTTGAGTATCTCATACTCCATGGTCTGAGCTTCTGAAGCGTACAGACTCTCCAAGTGTTTCAGCATCTCATAAGGGAACATGCTCCAATGTTGCCTATGCAGTTTAATACTCATAGAGGACAACATTAAGCATTGAGCCGATGTGGCATCCTCAACATGTTTCTTATGAGCTTCTTCGTCAAACGTAGCGTACTCATGAGAATTCTTGTCAGGGATGACACTGATTGGTTTGTCCAAGACATACTCAATCTCGTCTTGCCTTAGCACCAATCGCAAACAACGGAGCCAATCCGTAAAGTTTGACCCAGTCAACTTGTTTGTTTCCATCAAACATTTATAAGCCAAAAACGACATTTTATCTGACGAGAAAATAATAAAATGGAAAAATAAATCAGAATAAAGTAAACAAAGATCACATTCGTATCACTAATCAAAACAAGAGTTTATTGTAATGATTAGCTCCCACTAATTTTAACATATTTTGCGCCCCCAAACACAAAATACGGATTTATAACAATTATAAATCTTAGTGGTCCAAGATCCAAGTTTATATTACTGCAGCCTCTGCTTTGGCTGATGACTACAATAATATCACTAGGTAGGCCTCTAAGCCAATTGCAACAACAATTTGCAATTCTTGGTTTATTAATCCAATTAATATTGCGTCCTCAAACTATTTTGGTCGCTTTGGCGTCTCAAAATAATTTAAGCAAGTCAATTCCATCACACGATGTCAACCATACATCTATGAATGAGCCCTAGTCTTGCCGATTTAGAGTAAACACTTTGGTGTAAAACTCGTGGTCGAAAAGATTAGGAATCTCAACCAATTATGATGGACGACGCATTTTGTTTCTAAACAAGACTTGGTTTTAGTGGGGATTTTATATGTGATACTAATTGTTAAATTTAATATCTAATATTAAATTAAACGCAATTACTGGGTGCCGCCTACCCAGGCATAAGAAATGCGGACCACACATATTGGGCGCCGCCTACCCATACATATTGACACGGACTATATGTATTGGGCGCCGCCTACCCAAACATAAAAGCGGTCTTAAATTACTATAATTTAAATTAAATAAGCATAAAATCAAATAATAGCTTATCACATAATATCAAATAAATGCTCAACGAATAAAATTATTAATCCAATTAAAATTTTATTCTTCAATTAATGTGGATTAAAATTAAATATATTAATTCCAAATTAATATAAATATACATTTAATATTAATTCTAAATTAACATAAATATATAAGTCTAATATTATTCTTTCAAAATAATAATACTAATATAATTTATTAATCTAATTAATAAATTAATATTAGTCTATTAGATTAATATATTAATTCCAAATTGATATAAGTATACTTTTAATGTTAACTCCAAATTAACATAAATGTATAAGTTTATTATTATTATTTCAAAAACAATAATAATAAGATTCATTAATCTAATTAACTAATTAATATGTAATTGGAATTTTCGAATTTATCTAATTAATAAATCTAATTTGATTAATTAAATAAAATTAATTTTTTTAAAAAAAAAAAAACAGTCCAGCTTATATGAAATGGCCCAGCAAATAAACATCCGGCATATTTTATTAAAATCAGCTCAATTAAAGTTGGTACAGTCCAATTATTTCAACCCAGCAGAATTAATTAAAACAACCCAATTTATTTTGGCCCATTTAATAAAACTATAGTCCAGCCCATAGTCCAACCCAAAGTTCAAGCCCAGCTCAGCAGTTGGACAATCCAGCACCCTGGCCCAATTGCTCACCAGCCCACAACCCATTAGGGTTTGGGCTGCAAGCTGCTGACCATTGAGTGCCGCCACCTGTCACCGCCACTGACCGCCGACGCCGGCCGCCGCCACGATTAAACGCACAACATCAGCACCACGCTGCCGCCGACATGCAGAGGCAACAGTAGCAGCGCGTAGTGAAGGCCAGCGTATCAGCAGTAGTAGCAACCGCCGTTGCCTAACTCCGCCAACAACAGTAACATGGGCCTCATGCCGGACTCAACCACCCGCCTCGCGCAGCCGCTGTACAGTAGTGACGAATATCGCCGCCGTGCCGCCAAACGGGGTTGTAAAGCAAGTTCACAAATTTGTTTTGAAATTTGTTTTGCAGACTCAGGTTTCAAAAACCAGAATCTCATTAAATAAGGTTTCGAAACAGTTTCGTAAATATTATATAAAACCCAGATTTTTTGTATACCAATTTTCAAATTTAATTTTGAGAACAGTATATCACATATATCATAATTTGCGAAATTATTTCAAAACAAATTTGTGAAGAATTTCAATTCTCAAATATTAATTCACAATTAATTTGGAGTTTTAATCAATTATAAATCGAGCCCTGGGCTCTGATACCACTGTTAGTAATTCTCGACTACATCTAATGTACGCAGCGGAATAATAAATCGAGAATATTGATCGTGATTTATAACTGATTTAAACGTTGAGCATAAATTACGTTAAAGTTGGAACAACTTACTTGTTGCGTAATTGATCGGACTGAATTGCGCGATTCATTCACCACTTCAGGTTTCATTCACCACTTCAGGTATCCACGCGTATATCGTCCGCCGCAGGAACTATCCTCGGTACAATTATTCGATAAGTGATCGCTAGGAAATCACTTATCAAATTCTATAGCGCCTCCAATTTTTATCTGATAAAACCCTTAATTCTCTACTATAGAGAATATGTATATATAGTACCATATAACCCCAGGTTTATGGGTCTAATATCCATGTCCACTTAATTAATTAATTAGTTTGACTTATTAATTAATAAAGCCCACATATCCTAATCTAGTCCATATCTTTCAAAAACTCGCTCCTTTTGTATGATTGGATAGCAAATCTGTTTGATTGGCGATAAATATTGCGACGACGACGTTGGAATGCATCTTGAGATGCACATTTTACCCAACATATATACACATGTATAACTAGAGCAACTACACTGAACAACAAATTTAGAGGGTGTTTGCAAACTTACTGGCATCACTAAAATCACTTCTAAAAAACAATTTTAATTTGAAGGGTGTTGCAATCTCATAGTTGGGGTCTCAAATTACTCTCAGAAGTGCTTTTGAGAATCCCCAAAACTCTAGATTTTGGTGGTTTTTAGCCTTTTTTTTTTCAAATAAATGAAACTATTGTTTATTTTATTTATTCTTTTCTATTTGTTTAGAATCATTTTTTTCCCAAACATTACTAAAATTTAATTTTATCACAACATTAATTTAAATCATTTCTTAAGAAGCGCTATTGTTTGCAAAATACCCCTTAGTTTGATTTAGTTATTATGCAGATTCTGGGATGCAATCCAATATTGAGAAGATGCACATATCTACTGTAAAGTCAGAGGACAATAATAACACGGTATATGATAATGATGTATTTTTGTAATTGAAATCTTTGCTACATTGATATTATAATGATTGGACATGTTTTTTGGAGTGTTCATTTAACAATATGATTGATTGAGAGAAGCTTAGCATATTCCAGCGAGTTGACCGCAAAATTAATGCCTGATACAAATTTCGGAAAATATTAACATCAACATGTACCAACACATTTTTATATCAACCAAGGCTTATTAAGGTATTAGGCATGTATTTCCAAAAGCGATAAGTATTTCGGACGAAAAAAAGAAATTAAGTTTCTAATTTAGGACGCTTTTATTTTTATATTAAGTATGTATCAATTTTGGCTCTCATGTAAGTAACTCTGAATATATATTATTCAGATGGCCACAAACTTTGTACTTTAACGACATCGCTCTTAACATAGAACTAAGATATTGATCACGGAGTTCAGGCTCAATTTCCACCATTAATAATAATATTAATTTATAGTAGTACCTTTTACATATTTCTTTTGGAAAACATTTGACTGATAAAGTATGGTCTTCTTCCTTAAAGTAATTTAAAGGATGTCACAAAAACCATAAATATTTTCTTGGCAACCAAGTTTAGCACATACAGTTAACAAAAATCATGAGTAGATTAATTTCACTTTATTCGTTACCTATCTCCATCACAACGACTCACTCAAAACTTTACAGGAGGGGTCAAGTTTATTTCTTTTACTTAATAATATTATATATTTCCAATTAAAAGTCATTTTAAATTTTGCGCGAGAAATTAAAATTTATTGACAAATATCTCTCATGCAATTTATGTCAATTATATATATATATATATATTTTTTGAGTAATTTCTTTTCTTCAAAAGGTGTTAGTTAATTTACTAATAAGCAATAAGACAGTATAGTAATTAATTTATGTAATGATAAAATCAATGGATTTTTGGGGAATATATCCGAGATAAATATTGAAAAAATGTGACTATTTTGCTAGTATGTCTTACTTTTTGCAATAAAGTGTTTTTTTTTTTTTTTTTTTTTTTTTTTTTTTTTTTTTTCCAAAAATAACATTTATTTGGAGATCGGAGGAATATTATTTAATTGTTTTTTCTTTCTCTTGTGTTAACGTTATGTATTTGCCGGCATCAACCCAGGAACACCCACTTTCGTTTCCTAAATATAAATAAAGATCGTAATAATGAAAAAGAGAGAAATTTCTATGACCAAATAAAGCAAGGCAAAAATTTGGGTGCACCATGTGCATAATAGTTTTATTGTGCATCGGTTTGGTCGCAATCGCGATCAAATGTCGCGGTCGCGGTCAATTGTGAAAAGGATATTTGGGCTGTGGAGTTAGCGCGGCCGTGCACAACTGTGGACTCAAACATACTTTATGAAATTGTCAAACATACTTTATGCAAATATCAAACATACTTTATGAGTAAATCAACCATACATATGTTAGGAATTTTGTCTTGAATCTATTTCACTTTAAAATTGTGACTCGAACATACTCTATGAAATTATCAAACATAGTTTATGCAAATATCAAACATACTTTATGAGTAAATCAATCATACCTATCTTAGAAATTTTGTGGCTTGAATTTGTTTCACTTTAAAATTGTGACTTAAACATACTTTATGAAATTATCAAACATACTTTATGTAAATATAAAAAATACTTTATGCAAATATCAACAATAATACATGTTGACGCTCAAACATACTTTATGAAATTGTCAAACATACTTTATGTAAATATCAAACATATTTTATGAGTAAATCAACCATACCTTAAGTGCACTATATTATGATTTTCTGTCTTGAATCTGTTTCACTTTAAAATTGTGACCCAAACATACTTTATGAAATTATAAAACATACTTTGTGCAAATATCAAACATACTTTATGCAAATATCAACAATAATGTATGTTGACGCAGCCGCGATGCTTTGTCGCGACCGGAACACTTGGTCGCGACCGCGACACTTGATCACGGCCGCGACACTCAAACAGGTGATCATAGCACTATTGTGCACATGGTGCACCCAAGACCTACTCATAAAGCAATGAGGGGTCTTTCTTTAAAGATTTTTTTTATATTATTTATATATTAAACTTCATATATCATTTGGACTTTATAGTACACTAATAAAGCAGCTAGAGGTCTTTCTTTAAAGAAAATAGTAAAAGCACAAAAATATAATAATATGTATTTTTAAATATTTTTTTGTTTGTTTGGAGTGAAACGCATCATGACATGCACGAATGAGAGAGTAACTCGAAACTACTTATATCCAATGTTCATTCTCTAAAAAATTAGGCAAAATCTTATGTGTACCAGTTATATAGTGTAATTGAAGTTGTGTATCACGATTTATACTTAAAGATATTACTTATCTTAGATAAAGATCATGGGTGATCCCGAGCATGTGCAAGAAGGGCGACGGCACAGACCCCTCAAAAACATCGTTTTTTTGGGCCCCAAATCATTGTATGAGAAATAATTTTACCAAGACAATAATTTGTTATATGGGGTATTGTGAGTTCTCTTTGTGTTCTTTTTTTTTTATATATATAGAGGAACGATAATTAAGGAACTTTATGCATTGGCACCTTATTCGTAATGTTAGCAAATTTAAGTTCATATTATATTACCAACTTATGAGCTTATGTATATCTCAATTTTATAAATTTTAAATTATTAAATTTAAGAATTATGTGTCAAAATATATCATCAATTGACACCATACAAAAATATCAAAAGAATAATAAGCAACCAATGAATTAAAAGAATGATAAATAAAAAGAATAGTAAGCAACCAATGAATTAAAAGAATGATAAATAATTGAATGTCGGGTTTCCTATGGAGCACAATTGATAATAAGCATTGAAGGTAATATTTGAAGAATAATAAGGAACCAATGATATTAAAGTAAGGATAACAAACTCAATGTGGGTTCGTATTGATAGATGATGTGGCAAGATATGTTATCAATTGAGCTCTATGTTGCATATTTTTTTATTTTTGGTGTAATGTTATTACTTATTATATTTTTTAGCTAGTGTATTTTTTTAGCTAGTGCATTTTATTTGAGCATATATTAATATATTATTTTTGTAATGTAATTACATTTTTAGCTGGAGTATTATATTTTAATAATATATTAATATAATATTGTTTTCTGCCTACTAGAAACGGTGTATTTAGAAGACAACATTTTTAACTCAATAAAAAAAAAAACTAATTTTTTATTTTTTAACACAAGATTTTATACCTTGATCTTTGCTATTTTTTTTAGTTATATTGTTGTAAGACAAGAAAAAAAGCCTTGGTTATCTTCTTAAATAAAATAAATTTTGTTTAGGGGTCTTGTCTCTTTCTTTGCCCCTGAGATCCAAAAATTTAGGGTTCGTCCTGGGAGTGTAGGAATTTTTCTTTTTTCTTAAATTATGAGATTTTTTTATTTTTATTTTTTTTTAAAAATTCAATCGAAAGAGATGGTAAAGGCATAATATAACCAACTAGAAGTACCATCATCAATCCAATGGAAATAAAAGGTAGAAGTGTTCATACTGTTCGAGTCGCCGGTTCGAAAAACTGCCGCATTCCAAATTAAATCGTGTAAATTATGGTTTCTAACCGTAAAAAAACTAGCGGTTCGGTTTAACCATCGGTTTCCGAATTATTATTTTTATGGTAGTTTTTCTTAAATGTTACTTTGAATAGCCGGTTTTAGCTTTGAATCGCTAGTGACCACTTAATCTTGGTCTTTGATTCAAGAGTGAGTCTTGTGTGTGGTGGAATACACTTTTACAAGAAAAATTGTTACTTTTACAGGAACAGAAAATGAAATTTTTACAGATAAAATTGATATTTTTCCTACAAAAAATGATATATATTTTTTTTTTGTTAAAAAAAATGATATTTTTACAGATAAATGTGATACTTTAACTACAAAAAGTAATATTTTTTTCTCAGCACTCCGTGTAACAGTCTCATGTAAGTTTTTGCCTTGATTCAAATTGTTACTTAATCTCGCTTAAATGTGGCATATTCAAAATTTAAAAAATTGAATCGTAAACTACCTAAAAAAATACGATTTCGATTTCGAACTAAAACCATGTCAACAATTTTTAGCCTTTGACCGACGATTCGAACTGATTTTGTTTTTATTTTTTAATCTTTTGAACATCTGTAAGGAAAGATGATGGATAAAAGAAGAGGAATTACATGCTCCCGCAACTATATAAAGATCAAAGAAAAATTCAAATTAAATTGCTGCAAATTATTATTGTGTGTTGAACGAATCATAAATGGTGACTACTTGCTTATTACTAGAGACATGGGAATACTCGAAAAAAAGAAAAGAAAATCCAAGCATCCATAAAAAATCGGAGATTACAGATCACACGATGTGAAGAAAACTCTCGAAATATTCACAAAAAATCAGAGATCGCATTGGATCACACGAGCTCAAAATGCAACACTATGACAACAAGTCTTATAAAGACAAATATAAGAAGAAGGAAATTAGAAAAAATTAAAAAAACAATCTGGAGAGAATTATAAGTTTTGAATATTAGTAAAAATAAAAATCTTATTACTGTTGAGACTATTCTTATTCTTGAATTATATATATATATATATATATATATATATATATATTTTATTTTTGATCAGGGTAGAGAGGGTGGGAATTGGTCATCGTCATTTATTGGATTATAAGATGTTTTACAACTAATTTTTGTGAGTTAAGGATAATTGTAGAAGAAACAAAACTATATGTGATTAAAATCCGTAATGCATATATAAATTACCTGAGGTAACAAATGAGAGAAATATTCTGAAAATAATTATATAAAATAAAATATATACGCAAACAATCAAGATATAATCAAATCCCTATCTCGGATATCTCAACCAATTCTCATTTTCCAATTGCAAACTCATGAACGAATCGTGACTCGTACATAAACATACATCGACGAATCGTGAGTCTCGTACATAAACACCACTCTATGAAGAACCAATGAAACCAGCATATTATCCTTTTTAAAAAGGAAAACTGTAGACTCTTAAAATACCATTTCGTCGTCCGTAAAATGGATTCCAATTGACATCGCCATGTACATACATAGCTCTACGTCGTAAATAGTAGACCCCCCAAATTCCCATTCACTCTATATAAACTCTTCATCATCACTCTATCAAACACACACTACATGCTTGTGAAAATGTCTGCCAAATCGAAGTTGAAAATCATAGCCTCCGACGATGAGAGCAGCGACTACGAAACTGATTCCGGCCCTGATGATCTCGGGCTGACGTTGGACAACCTCAATCTCGGCCCCAAAAAGAAGCTCCTTGTCCTCTGTCTAGGCGGCTTACTTGTGCGCAGGGTTCATCTCAAGGAGAAGGCCTCTGTTCGAGGACTGCGCCCTGATGTTGTTTATGGCAAATTTTTAGGTAATTTCATCTCTATGCTTTGGTGATTTAGTGTGATGTGATTACGATTTACGATCACCAAAAAAATTATGGTTTATTTTTCTGATTTCGAACCCTAAATTGATAAAAGCCCCTTTGTTGCATAGATAAACACGAACAAACATGCTCGTGGAATTTGCATTTAATTTTATTTTTTTTGTGTTTTGATTTGTAACAGTTTTCAAGAGGCCTTTTTGCACTGAGTTTCTGAAGTTCTGCTTTGAACGTTTCGAAGTTGCGCTGTGGTCCTCTGCAAGAGAGTAAGCAAACACTACTTTATTCTTTTTCTTCGTTTTTCATGCACGTTTTTAATTACAAATTGCCCCCTGAAATTTATCTTTTTACATACCATGTTTAGAGTAACTTTTAAAGGAGTAACCCTCGCGTAAGACTATACTTATAGTAGGGTGGAAGTTATTTTTATCATAAAATATATTTTTCTTGACATAGAAATGTTATATTTACAACCAAAGTAATACATTCATAAAATGGTCAAATTTAAGTGTTTGTTATATGTCATTTAGTTTTGTGGTTTTTTGAATTCACATACTTTGAAGGGCGCTTTTGTAAATTAATGAAATTTTGGATGTTTATATTTATATAATACATTTAAACTTTTGGTATTTATTAATTCTATGTGTTGTTGATTTGATTAGGCATAACATTGATGGAGTTCTAAGCAATATAAGTGGTGGAGCTACAAGCAAGTTCTTATTTGTTTGGGTAATGTACATCAATTATATACTGTCTATTTCTTCTTTCAATAGAATTCAAAAAAATAATGATAATATTTTTTGTAATTTTATGGATTAATTTTTTCAGAGTCAAGAAGAATGTACTGATTCTCTATTTCACTGCCCTGAGAATGAGGAAAAGCCCCTGTTTCTGAAAGAAATGAAGAAAATCTGGGAAAGCAAATACTACAGAGGATACTCTGCTAAGAACACTTTGCTGATTGACGACGAACCCCATATTTCCCTCCTGAACCCCGTACCTATATTTCATCGAGCTTTAAATATTATATTAGTAGGGTTTTTTTCTTTAACAAAGTTTTGAATATTTTGATTTGAATTTCCTGCCTGCTTATTTTTTTTGCAGCCAAATACTGCAATATTTCCCCAGCCATATAAGAAGCATGACATCAACGATACATTGTTAGGTAATACAATACAAAATTCTTGGATGTTTTAGTCATTCTATGATAATGATCTGTCATATTAATGCTTGTAAATGGGCTTAGGTCCTGGGGGAGAGCTGCGAAAGTACCTTGATGCCCTTGCGGATGCAGAGGACGTTCCTTCTTACGTGAAAGAGCATTCGTTTGGGCAACCGGCGATCACTTCATCGCATCCTCACTGGAAGTATTATTCCAGGGTTCTTAGCTCCTTCGGTAAGAAAGAAGATGAAGGTGCTGAAAGCTCTGAGAAGCCAGAGTCTGAGAAAGCGACGACCGAGAAACCAACGTCTGAGAAAGTGACAAATCAGCAGCCACAATAGTAATCAAGTAACTAACAAAACGTTTCCTGTGTTTTAATGAATATGTCCTACTGGTTTTCATGTTAGAATATTGATGTTTTCGATTACAGTTTGCGTTTTGCTACTGGTTTATCATGCTAGAATATTGATGTTTCCGAACGCATTGCTACTGCTTTATTGTGATAGAATCATATGATGTTTTGCGATTACTTTGTGTTGCTTATTATTTTACGCGATTTTTTTGTTTTAATTATAGTATGCGTGTGTGTGAATATACAGCATTCTGTATTTGGCCCATAAACTAACCTGGTTTATCCATGAAATAAATTTATTTGTGAAATTCGGTCGGAGGCAAGTGAAGAGAATATTATGTTAGCAATGTTTGTTTGGAGTTGGGGTGGCTGGGCCGGGAGAAGTAGCTAGAGTTAGTGGCTGGGGAAGTAGCTGAAGATTTTTGGTTGGGTGGCTGAGATTGTGGTTGGAGTGTGATATTTAATTATTAATTGTAAAATGTGATGTGATATGTGTAAGAGGTAGTTATTAATGATTGAGAGAATGATTAAAGTAGTGTTTGGATTTGTGATTGATGTCCCCCCACCAAACTTTAATATCCTGACTTGACCAAATCAGCTCAAAGAAACATAAGGTTGGATTGACCCAATTGATAAGAGGTTGGACCAATCCCAACCAAACATGCCCTATTCCCTTAGTTTGATTCAGCTATAAGCTCATATTTGAAGAATAGAATGTTTCTTTTTCCTGATGTTTGGACCAATGCTCTTTTTCCAGTGGTTTTGGACCCGAACATAGGCCCAACAAGGCTAGTACGTAGTGTAACCAAATAAAATACCATTTCACTGAAAAAGTCGAGAAATGATAAAAAAAAAAAAGAAAAAAAAAAAAAAAAAAAAAAAACACATGTTTTTGGTCCAATTGCTAACTAAATCACCCGACATTCACAAAATTATAAATTTAACACTAGTAAAATAAATTATGAACTTAATTCAATTTTGCAGTTTGAGTTACAGTCGATATTCCAACTGAAATATTACAAAGCGATATGACCAATTTTTACACGTCATATTCCCGGCCCTTTATCCTGAAATTAATAAAATAAAATGAAAATTAGATAATAAAAATGACATTTTTGTCTCTTACACATAATATTCCTCTTTATCCAAAAATTAGTAAAATAAAATGAAATTAGATAATAAAAATGACATTTTTTTCTCTTACAAGTTATATTCCCCATAAAATAAAATAAAAGTTGTGATTCGTTATATTCTTTTAATTGTTTAAATCTAATTTCAACAAGAGTGATTCCTTATATATATAAAATACTTAATTTTAAAAGGTCTTTTAGCTGAATTAGTAATCTATTTATCATTATTTTCATGAAATTGTATTTTCCTACGTACCCTACGTCTTTCACAAAATTCAGGTTCTTTATTTAATTCATTAGTAATATCTAAAGTTTATTCTATAGCCTATTCAAACCCATTTTTTTAAATCAGAAGGCTCGTTGAAATAGTAAGTTAGCTACATCAATTACCATATCTTTTGTTAGCAATATATTACTAACTCCCAGGCAGTAAATGGACTTACTAACTTAATTAGTAAATCACATATTGCAGTGGTGTAGAAATATATAATTTTTTTTAATGAATGTTTATTTAGACATGTAATATCATATTTATTTTATTGACGTATGTAAAAATAAGGTGATTGTCAACAAATATCACTACAACAAGAATGGTTTTTTGAGAAGTGGTTTCAAATAATGAAGTATTTGCCACAACTTATGAAAAATGATCTCAAATAATGAGTATTTGTCACAACTTTATTGTTGTCTCAATAACTCGGATGCAAATAATATATTTGTGACCACAAAAGTGATCTCAAATGCGTCTAAAATATTTTTTACAATAACTAGTTGTTTCTAAAAGTAGTCTTAAAGTGGTCTTAAATAATTTATACAGAGAATTGTGACAACATATGATCACAAATAACTTATTATTAGTGACCACAATTGTGGTCTCAAAAAATGTTGCACAAAAAACCTCTTTTGTTGTAGTGTATAAATATATATATATATATATATATATATATATATATATATATATATATATATAATGATCATTAACAAATATAAACATTAAACAATGATTATAAAGAATTATTCAAGCAAATGTCAATAATCTATACATTCCGAAACACCTCTTTGAACATAATATTCAGTGTTTTGTTACAACTTTTATTTTCATCATCGCAAATCAATATTTTCAATACTAGGCGATTCGTGACTCGGGAAATTGCAATATACAGTTGACCATGGCAGAACACGGGCCTTTTTAAAAATAAACCAACATGAGGCAAAGATTGCCATTGACTTTTATTAGTTGTCATAGCGTAAGACACAAGCAGAGGAAATTGCCTACGTTAGAACTTGAAAGACAATGTTGGGTCTGATAGTATTAATGACATTCTTGGTATTAATACCAGATGACCAGTATTACTCCCTGTCAAAACTTTTCCTTCTAGGACATGAAAGCCAAGTTTTGTAATTACCAATCTTGTACCGTTACAAAGACCAGTTGAAGGATCTATGTTCCTCAAGAGCATGACAGGAGTTACAATCTTCAAAGTCAACTAATGGCTTAGAGTTCCAGACCATCTTAGTTTATTTAAGAATTCTGGTGTATGCACTTCACCCATCATATCTCCATTTGAGTCAGACTTGCAAGCACTATTAGAACTATGATATACTCTCTCATCGTTTGCATTTTTTCCGATCATGTGTTCGTTTGTAGTGTTTACTAAGTCAAGAGTTGTACACAAAATTGTACTTTCTTGCAAATACGTAGGAACATCCAACCTATTACAGAAATCTGGGAACATGCTATGTACAATCTCCTCAACGGGGTCTTCGTGAAATTTGAGCAAAAGATCATCTGAAATTTCGATAACCGAACAACAGTGATGTGTTCCACTAATTGTCCCATCACCTATACTTGCAACCCACAATGAAAACTGTTTCAGTTCAAACTCTTCATGATCAGATGCTCGATTAAGAAGTCTCATGTTCTTAGTAAGGCAAAGAACTGTGCAATGGTCCCAAATTTCAAAGAAATTAATCGTTGCACAAGCGATATCTTGTCTTGTTCCTTTAGGAACAACTGACAATATTTGCCTAAAATCACCACCAAACACCACAGTTTTTCCTCCAAAAGGCATGATTTTGTTTATGGGATCCTTTAATTGCATGACGCCTTCAGTGACTTGTCGAGTGCTTCAAAACAATGCCGATGCATCATGGGAGCTTCATCCCAAATTATGAATTTGCACTTGATTATTAATTCTGCAAGTTATGTACCTTGATAAATATTACATGTAGTGTTCTCTTTCACACGAATCGGTATATAAAATCGAGAATTCGTTGTCCTTCCACCAGGCAACAAAAGCGATGCAATGCCACTTGAAGAAATGTTTAGCATAATATCTCCTCTTGAACGTATTGAAGCTTAAAAGGTTTTCCACAAATATGTCTTACCAGTACCCCCATAGCCATAGAAAAAGTAAACATGACCTTTGCTGGAATCAACGGAAACCATAATTATGTCATAAACACTCCATTATTCATCTGTCAAATTTGGAAGCAAATGCCGTAATTAATTCTCTCATCAACGCATCCCTATTATAGCTTAGTTCTCTAGCTATCAAGTTGTTGACATGCTGACTGGAAACATCCATTCTTGTAGTCAGTATTGGCCAAGGACGAAAAAATCGGTATTCACGAAGATATCGGTCTTTCAATTTACGGAGATATCGGTGAGATATCGATTAATATCGGAATATCGGTGCAATTTTCTGAAAATCGGCGTAAAATGTATTAAAACACTTAATTTATCACTATATTTGTAAGATTGTCAATAAAATAGCTTAATTCTAGTTTCTAATGGAGTAACATAGATCAAAATACACACATTTACACTTATTCGATAAAGAATAAACATTACATACACTGTCCGCTGATGGGATTACCATTATGAACTATTTTCATCATACAATACTACCTCCTAACACCAAAATGAATTCCGGTGAGGCTCAACCTGAGAGTATTGGTTATCGATGTAATTACAATAGTGGTACCAGCTAAGGGAGTTAGCGTAATTTTGAAGATAATCATCAAGATAATATAAATATGTTGAAGCGTCTCGTCCAACCGTCTGTCCATATACTGGATAATTCGGATTTACCCAAGAATTGTACTGTTGTTCTTCATAAATCACGTGAGGGGCTGTGTCCTCAAGGGGGCTACGATCAGTCCAGGCTGAATCTCGGGATTTGTCTGCTATTCTATGTGGAAATAAATTAGGATACAGATCTTCCCGATCGGTGTTCACACTCATTGAGTCAAAATTCGACGAGAGGGAAGCTACGTCTGCATTTGAGCTCGTGCCTCGGTTCCGCCCCCGTCTGCTCGTGAAATCTTTTCCAATAGCACCGATCCCTGGACCCCCAGCCCTACTTCCGTGATCTGCATCTTGTGTAGAGTGTGTGTACAATCCTTCAACAGTGAATGGACTCATTTCCCTTGGACTTGGGTTATAATCTTGATGGTCATCACTACGTCTATGACCGCCACTCCCATCGTCATCACTTCCGTCTTCATCTGTAGAGCTCCCTGTCTGTGTTTCACTACTTGATACACCCACTTCATCACGCATGACCTGATCCACATCAATTCCGAATTCGCTGGCCGCTTCAGCGACCTGAGGATCAGGATTGCCTGCTTCGTCGTCCAGGTGTGCTGGTCGAATCCATTGATAGAGTTGATCACCCTCTTCGTTATCAGTTTCACCGGTGATGTCCACTAAATCTATGAATTCTTGCTCAGCAACCCTATCTGCTTCAGCCTCCAAATCTCGTATTCTTAACTTCATGTTGTAGTAGCAAAATACGAGTTTCTCGAGTTTTGGATAAGCAAGACGATTTCTTTGTTTAGTGTGTATCAAGGCAAATGTGCTCCAGTTTCTCTCACAGGCGGAAGATGATGCGGTCTGTGCCAGTACTCTAATGGCTAACCCTCTCAGTGTTGGTGCTGAACTACCATGCATAACCCACCAATCAGCTGTCAAATAAGGATTTAGGTCAATAAATTGAATGGTTGTAAGCTGATGATATAAAAACCAAATTAAAAACAAATTTTAGTAAAACTTACCTGCCACCATTGTATTTCGGGCAGCTACAGCAGTCCGGTTTCCGAATGAAAGTTTTGCATCGCGGAAACTAATTAGCTGCACAAAATAAAAAATCAAGAATGAATAGGTCAAATATTTGATATCGATTTTCAATTGCGTTAACGTTACCTCATTCCCAAAATCGGCAACCCCCGTTGGTTCGGGGTATAGCTTATCATAAACATGAAGGACTGCTTGTATAAGGGCTGCGTCCTCACCAACTCCGGCCTGGTACTGGGTTTTGGGGTTAAGGTAGTATGCTACGAAGTGATTAATCAAATATTGGTTAGGAAATGTCAGTCAATCATTGCAAAATGAAGGTTTAAAGTTAAAACAAAAAAGTAATTATGGACATTATTTACCTGCAGCGTGGAGTGGGTGAGATAGTGTTTTGTCCCACCTGGACTCAATAATCCTAGTCACCACTGCGTAGATCTTAGTGATTGGACTTTCTCTTTCATTACTCGAATTAGATCATACAAGATCGGCATAGTTGGGACTACTTCTGTGTCAACCACTCGGAGTACTTGATATATTGGCTCAAATAAAGCCACTGCGTGTTGAACTCCCTCCCAAAACGAATGATCAAGTACGTTTTTCTCTACTTCTAGGCCAACTTTTGTACGACTGAGTCTATTGGCTGCCCATTCATCACTGGTGAAAATCTGCTTCAGGGGCGATTTTTTCTTATGCAAACTCTCCAAGGCGATATAGTTAGTCGCAAAACGCGTTGCTCCGGGTCTAACAATATCACCTTGGCAGACCTCTCTCATCTTCGCAAGTAACCAACCGTGGTTATATATGAAGTTGGTTATTTGCCTCGCAGCTACAATGACCGCTTTGACGTTATCTCTATTCCCGATCTCTTCCAAGATAAGGTCAATACAATGAGCAGCACATGGAGTCCAGTACAAGTTGTATTTCTCCTGTAGCTTTCTGCCGGCTTTCACATAGGCCGATCCATTGTCTGTAACAATTCGCACAACTCTGGACTGCCCGACTTCCTTCACAATGTCCTTGAGCAGCCCATAGATGTATCTGTGATCTTTTATCCGGTTCGATGCATCCACTGATTTCAGAAACGCCGTTGTTCCCTTACTGTAAACCATAAAATTGATTATGGACAGCTTCGTCGGCCCGGTCCATCCATCCGCCATAATGGTGCAGCCATACGTCTCCCATTTTTTCTTTTGGGTTCTGACGTATTCCTGCATTTCCTCATACTCCGCGTCTAGATACTTGTGCTTTATCTCATATGGAGTAGGGGTTGCAACAGCCGGCCCTACGTCTTGAGCACAAGCAATCATATTCTTGAAGTGATGTGACGAAGCTTTGTTCGGCGATAAATTATCGTAAATAAAAAATTTACTGATGGCCTTGCCCAACTTTTCCTTTAAGTTGGTACCAGAGAACATACTTTTTATCCTCTTTTGACGTGCATCAGCGGATTTGTACAGTGAAGGGGCCGGACAAGGTTCGAAGTGGGTTGATCGACCACTCTGTGAACGACGAAATTGGGCAGGTTGTGATCCCGAGCGCATACTCGAACTACCTCCTCTGCTGCCACCATACTGTCTCGTCTGTTCCCTCTCCCACTCACTCGCCTTTGACGCTCTAACAGCGGCACGGTAGTCGCTTCGCTCTTCCGGTGTAAGATCTGGCGGACATGCGATGTAGTCGTCATCGTCTTCATCGTCTTCGTCTTCGTCTCCCCGGGAGAGTCCCTGTCGTAATTCTGCTCTTATATCAGACATTTTTTCAGCCTTCTTCCCTTTGGACATATTTTTAGCAATAATTAATCGACGAATTTCTTTCTTCACATCTGGTGGGACTTTCCTACACGGTGCAACGTTCTTTTCTGGATCCGTCCTGCTAAGATGATATTAGAATCTGGTTATACCCCCGAAATTTTGGACTCCGCAAAAATTACAAACGGTAGCGGTTTTATTCCCTGGAACGGCAGTAGCGTACCTCCAAGCATAGTCAAGTCTTGAAGACCTGCGATCACCAGCATCGCTCCCACTCGCCATTAGTTTCCACCTACATATATGCATAACTTCACATAAGCAAAATTTATATCGCAATTCCCACATTTAAATTCTACTTATCCTAAAATTGATTATAACACAAAACTAAACTAAATCTCAAATTCCACATAAAGAAAAATTCAATCAAAGTTTAGAAAATAATATACACTACATACATGCATATCTTCACTAAAGCAAATTTATATCGCAATTTCCACATTTAAATTCTACTTATCCTAAAATTGATTATAACACAAAACTAAACTAAATCTCAATTTCCACATAAAGAAAAATCCAATCAAAGTTTAGAAAATAATAGTTTCCACCTACATATATGCATAACTTCTCATAAGCAAAATTATATCGCAATTTCCACATTTAAATTCTACTTAACCTAAAATTGATTAATTTAAGTTCCACTTATCAAAAAATTGATTATAAGTTTATAACACTAAACTAATTACAAATCTCATTTTACACACCAAAAAAAATCAAATCAAAGTTTAGAAAATAATATACACTACATATATGCATAGCTTCACTAAAGCAAATTTATATCGCAATTTCCACATTTAAATTCCACTTATCAAAAAGAAATTGATTATAACATTAAACTTTAAGGTACATAAATCTCAATTTCCACATAAAAATTCTACTTATCAAAAAATTGAAATATTTAATTAAAATTAATGCTGATACCATAAATTAATTTACCGTTGTTCTTCACGACCTTCAGCCTGGGTACACAATTTTTATTCTACTGCAAAATCGCTAAGAAATTTCCGTAAGCTAAGAAGCTCTAATATTTCTCCTGAAAAAACTGAGGTTCTCATAGTTCTTTTATACACAACTGAGATGTTAATTGATTGGGAAGATGCAAAACATTTTCTGTCATATGTCACACCAAATGTCACATTTTTGTCATGCATTTTCGTCTTTACAGCTGGGCTCTCCAAGGCTGAACTAAACCTGCCAAAAAATACACAAAACCAGCCCATAGTTTATTAGTGTCCCTCGACATTCTCTCTCCTATCTTTGCTTTGGAAATTGGGGCCCTCTCTTCTCACTCCATTTATTATATCTTCTTCATGCAGCAACAGTACACCCCAGCACTTGAACACTCAGTCCACTACTCCCAGGATATGCAGGTTTGGGAAGAAAATCAAATTTAAAAGGATTAAATATTTTCTTCCTTTCCTCATTTTCATACATGCAGAAATATCACCACATCTGCTCTCTTTCCAACAATACCAAGTTGACCCCACTTCCTTCCCTTAAATTAATTCAACATTTAATGCGCTGGTTTCTCTCTCTAAAATGGCGGACAGCAGGTTCTGGACCTTGTGGTTGCCATCTGAGTTCAGCGACGACCTGAAAAAAAAAATAAATCAATATCGCCGATATTTTGGCGAGATTTCGGCGAGAAATCGCGAAATCTCGCCAGTTCGTGTTAAACTGCTGAGCTGGCAAGGAGGAATCGAGATATCGCCGAGATTTTCGTGATATCTCGTGAAATCTCGGCGAAAACATGACAAAACGCCATGTCCGACGATAATCGTCTCGGAAGCTCCAGAAACGCGAGAAATCAGCGAGATTTCGCCGATTTCTCGCGATTTTTTCGTCCTTGGTATTGGCTAAGCTCTTTCCTATGTTGCGTAACATTTTCTCAATTTCAATCAATGTAAAAAAAATTATATCATCATCAGATAGCTGTAAATCTACAAATCAGGTAATTGACCCATTTTTTTTAAAAAAAACATCATATACATTCATATCTAGTCATATATTAGAAAACACAGTTCTTTGTATTTATTAATACATTAAATAAACATCTTACTTTATATTAACGTATTTTGGAATAAAGCATTTTACCTTCAATTTGAGTAAGCATTCGTTGTCTTGTAAAATATCTTCTGCAAAAAACTGCCAACATTTATCCTAAACAATTTCAGGATGACTCATACAATTTTCATACAGTAATGCGACAAAAAGTCTTCTCATTGAATGTGTTGTTGACCAACGACTTGCCTCCACAAAACCATCAATGTACTCCTTATCATCCTCCAATAATCCTTTGGCATAACAAGCATCTCGAAATGTCTTGTACAACACTTTATCAAAGAACATCAGATCCTTGTAGCACGTTCCACCGCGAACAACATTGAGAAGTAGTCTAAGATAATATACGTCTCCACATTCAGGAGGTATATAATTTAAACGTGCAACTGAAAACCCTTTTCGTCCTACAGTTACTACATTATTATAAAATACTCCCTACGTCCCACCTTATCTTGCACACTTTCCTTAAACGATCGTCACACCTTATCTTGCACAACCTAAAAAGAGAAAGGTATAACATAATCTTCACTCTCAAAATCTCCACCCTCAATCTCCACCTTCAATCTACCTCTGAAAAGTCAACAAGCAACCAAAAAGAAAATTTTCTTAATACCCGTGCCGACCCCCTTTGTGCAAGATAAGCCGGGACGGGGGGAGTAATTACATATTTATGGGAACAACAAACAAACCTATATAGTTAACAGTTAGGTGTTGATTTTATCCCCTCGGAGACAATATTATCAACAACAACATCAATCTTATCAAGATTAGATTTAACTACAAATTAAAACAGACAGATTCAATTTACACATTCAATTACAACAGTTTAATAAAAAAAACGTAAATAAAATAATATTGGAAAATGCTACTGAATAACAAAAATGCCTAGAAAGTACATACCCAAAACAAACATAGGCAAGTCTAGATCCAGTAATTTCGTCTTCAGACATAATTCACATTTAAAAACGTGAATATCAAACAATTGTTCTGATACATAAACGAATGTCATGAAATCACCCTCACACATCAGTTGTCATTTAAGAATTTAGACCATCCATATGTGAAGAAGTGATTTGATGCAATCTTCTACACTACAATATGCCATGTCATGAATCGATTGTTATGCAGCCAAACCAAGTCGGGAAAACCCGATGGGAAAAGGTCCATAAATTATGCCGGTATCAACTAGAAAATATTTGCACAATTAAATTAAATTACTCAATAATTAAAAAGCAACAACCAAATAAAATAATAAAATAAAGTACGTATAAAAATCAACACACATGAAAAATTGAAGGAAGTAATAAATTAAGAATTTCATGTAGACATACGCAAAAATCATATGCGTCTCTTTACTTATACACATTCAAACACTTTTGAGGACGTCTCTCGAAATTCACACTATTAGACGTCATTCACTAAATTTTACTTCGAATGCGATGAATTGTACGTATACCAACACATGTTGAACATAGAAAATGTCACTTATACACAACATAGAGAAAGACAATTTAGGAAGGTGATTATGGATATGTAATGTTTTATATCATATTTTCATGGAGATTCTCACTAATTTATGGATAAAATTTTGCTGCAGAAAAATTATGAGGTATGAAGTTTTGCACTGTCTTTTATACTTCAAGTTGCTGGAAGAACGAATAACCGATATGGAAGTTGCGTGGTTTGAGATAATCTTGTGTAAATGAATATTCAGTTTCCAAAATTTAAAGAATATTAGACAATTATAATTCTCTCCATAATTTGACGCAACAGATACGTATAAATGAATGAGATTTATCAATGGGCCCTACTTTCATCAATTAGTTGACTTTCCAATGATTCTCTCCACAATTTGAGGCAACAAATACGTTTAGATGAATGAGATATTATATAGATGTGTTTTACACTGAATAATTAGTTGACTAACATGAATGTGATATTATATAGGCGTGCTTTCCAGGTTTGGAAACCTAAAATGGGCGGGAGAATTTGATAATTACTAATTATAGACGGATGTACTTTTATATTAAGTAAGATTAATAGCAAAATGGTAATAGGCAAATGGATTCTAGATCGTAAGTAGCCTAAAGTCTAAGGGAATATTTATTTTGGGGTGTCTCTATCCGGATGGGTCATTCTTCTTGTTGTTTATTAGAACTCTCTTTTGGACAAATATATTTTGTGGGCCAACTGCTCAAAATAAAAGGGGACGTAATATGGGTTTCTCCTAAATTTAAGCCCACAAAGAGTTCAAGTATATTTCGCTATTAATCCACTTAAAGATAAGACGTCCGTGAACATATCGCGAGGGGGCATTTATAGATAAATAAATTTTGTGTCCAATCAAATGCGACACGTGAAAATTAATTATATATCAATAAAAATATATTATTCATGTATTGGGAATTTAATTAAATTAATTTGTAAGTATATAATATAATTGATATTTAATTTGGGCCAAAATAAATTGTCTATCAACACTTTGACAAGATGACCTAATCAAATCAAGAAAGCTCCAATCAAGTCAAAATGGCCTACTCCAGTAAGAATGCCTAACCAAGTCAAAAGGGTGTCTACAAATAAAAAGGCCCAAAAGTCATCTTGGTCCAACCAAATTAGGTCAAGCCTAACCAAGTCAAGTTAGACCCAACTAAATCAGGTCAAACACAATCAAATCAATGGTGGTCAATCGTATGATGCCATCTAGCAAATAAAATATGGAAAGAGGTCCTCCTACACCTCTAAATAAGGATCTCTCTTCATTCATTCAAACATAAGTTGAGATCTTCAAGAAGTTGGAAGAACTCCAAGAAATTCAGAAGACTCAAAGCTTTTGAAGATTTGAAGACGTTCTTGAAGATTCGAAGACATTCTTCAAGATTTGAAGAAGTTCATCATCAAAATCATCAAGAATTAGCGTTTGATCCAGAATCAAGTCATTCGGCCTTCGGACAAACATTATTGAAGAACAAGATAAGCGACGGAGGAGATCAAGAAGAAGATTCCACTCCAAATTATCAAATTCAAAGAAAACATTTGAAGAAAAGAATCAGAGGATTGAAGACTACAGATTGTAACCTACAAAGTTCTTCATTTGATCTAATCGGATTCAATTTGTACAAGTATTTTGTGTTTGTTAATTCAATACGCAAAATTTGTTGTTACAGTATCTATTGTGTTTTTTACTCGAGATTACAATAGGATTTGCTATGAGCACATGAGGGGTATTTATAGAGGTTGAGGTGCTCTTGCATGAACGATACGTGGTGGCCAGGAGGCAGGCCTAACTGACATGTGTCCACCACCTAGCTTGACCCAGGTGAGGTGGACTCCACGTGCTTCCCGCGTGTTTGGCTCGTAGGAGTAATAATTTGGCGGGGAGCAGTCTTGGCAAATTTGGCGATCGTGGTTCCAACGGTCGTTTGTCTGCGGTCCTAGCATGTGAATGGCGGTCTCTGGATGTGCGATCCTTCTCGAAGACGATCTATCTGTTTCACTTAAGGGGTCTTGTTCTTGTCTCTTGTAGGGCGGTCTCGGATCACAGTGACGTTGGATTTCAGGCCCAAATCGTGGGGTTAGGATTAAGCTCGAACTTAATTACAAAGGTTTGACTGTGTATATCCACAATCTTGATTCCAAATTAATAGTCATAACACAAACAACATTTATTGTTTTGTATTAACCTTCAAAACAGAAAGTTTCATGATAGTTTCGGTTACCCCTAGTTTATGATCAGTCTTGGCACAATGTGGAGTCTTGTGCTTTGGTAGTTTGTTTGAGCTAATGCATATTTGTATGAAGGATTTAAACAAAAAAAAAAAAAATATATTGGATAAACATTATTATATATTATATGTACAAAAAACTGAGAAAGTTAAAGGGGCAATTTTTATATGTCAACGTTCCCATAATTGATATTTTGTGGCTATGCAATGTCATTTCTACTCATAATTTGTTCACTGAAGCAATTATGGTTGACAAACGTGAGAAATATGTTTATACTTAGGCATAAATTGTAATTTTGAATCTCAACATATAAAAAAACAAGAATAGCAATAATAAGTCAAAATGCAGGCAATTATCATCTAGCTTTTTGTTCTCTATGTACACAAATAGAATGGGGGGAAAATTCACTGTACTCGTGGAGAAAGTGTAAAAATCTTTGTTGAAATTGACTTTGTCAAAATACCTATATTTGGACTATGATGTCTACTATACCCTTTATTTAATGTACTTTCCCCCTCACCCTCACCATCACCCACTTCGTACACGATATCGTTGCACACACGATACACACATGACACACATACACGGCCACACACACAACATGAACACTCGCACACGACCACACACACGACATGAACAAAACACACACGATCACACACACGGCATGAATGCACACACACAACATGGACAACATGCATACGATACACACACAATTTTGTGACTCACATTCACTTCTAAATTGAAAAAATACCCGAACTGACTCTCCTACCCCCATTATATTGAGGAAAGAAATAACATCATCTGGTTGTGACTCACAACCCACCATCTTGTGTATGTCGTGTGTGTATTCATGCATGTCGTGTGTGTATCTTGTCCATGTATGTGTGTCGTGTGTGTTTGTCGTGTCCATGTCGTGTGTGTTGTCGTGTGCGTGTTGTTCATGTCATGTGCGTGTATGAACTTGTTCCGAAAAATAGTTCAAAAATATTTATTTTTGAATAACTTTCCGTTCTCGCAAGTATACGAGATTCAAAACAAAGGTAGTATTATATCGATCCACATGAGAGAGGACATCCGTGTGAATTACCTGGATCATGATTTCCTAAGTTTAGCAATTGGAGTTAAGAGTTGATTTTTTTCTAAATGGAATAAAAAGATAGAGAGGGACAAATAAGGGAAAATGCTTCCCGAAACTCGATTTCACCCAAATTTTGAGGGGTTAATGTCCAACCACCATTAAGTCAAGATAAAGAGGGAACAAATGGTTGAATTCCTACCTAAATAGCGTCCCAATAGATAGAAATTCCAGGATATGATTTATGTGCTATATCTCCCTAGTGTTGGAAAATAAACGAAGTTCTATAAAGAATACCAAATGGATAACAAACAAAATCAGCCCCGGGCCCCGAATTACCAATTGAGTAGACTAAAATAATCTATTGTGGCTTCTCCTACATTATAGACTGATGTAGGGGTGAGATTTCTCTACACGCACAACCTAGACTATCGTTGTTTATCCCAATCGAGACTTCCTAGGCTCTATTCCCTCTTTTTATAGGTCTTCTCTTTCATAGGTCACCGTCCTATAAATCAAGTTTTAATTGATTTCAGTTCGCGAATTAGATTTCTTTACTTATCGATCTAAGGCACAAAATCTAATCAGAAGCTCACTTAAGATCAAATTAGATCCCCTCGATAGGGTGGCAAACCCTAGCCTAAGGTCAAAATCATCATTTGCCAAGTGCACAATCACATAAAAGAAGGCTAAATTATCGAGAGCTCAAGCCACCGAGTCAAACCTATAATAAAGCCTAATTTCATATAAAAATCATACAAATCAATTAAATCCAAACCCTAGGTTACCAATCCGAAAGCAAATCAACCATCAAAATAACATGGACATCAATCCCGAAACTTGGGTTACTCCCTTGCTTCGGAAAACAAGAAGAACTACTCGCGAATCGTTAATAATAACCCAATAAATATCATCATCAAGCAAGAAAATCAAATAAAATAAAATAGAGAGAGATAAAGATAAGCTTATTGATGATAAAAATCGAGAAATCTTCGATAAAACTTCAAGGTTGTCACCCTCTTGGAGCAATCCTTACAATTTCCTCAAGAACCCTAGTTCCCCTCTTTAAGAGAGAAGAAACCCTAGTTGAAAATCTGAAAATGCAAGTAGAGAGAATTCTAGAGTGTAAATGAAAATTGACTAAGTGTTTGGAATAAAAGGGGGAGGGGGTATTTATATACACCCACTCCCCAAACATACAAGGGTAAGAAATCAGCTGAAAAGTCCCTAGTGGGTAAAATAGTTAAAAGCAAATTGGAACACAAGGGATTGTAAGTTGTTGGCCGAACCCTCCTTCGTGCGCTCGACTCAAATTTTACGCAAATTATGGGAAGAACTGGCTCCGAATTGGCTCTCAGTTGAAACATGAAAGTTATAGATCTTTGTCTTGGCTACATGTGATCGCTCGAATCACTCGAATCAGAGCTTGGACGAAGAAGTTACGACAAAAAAATGAACAGGGCACGAAATAGGGGACCGACCGCGGACTACCGGGCCTACTGTCGGTTCGACAGTCTGGCCGGTTGCGATAGCGGCTGTTGTTTGAGTGGCACACTGGACCGAGTACCGGTGGTCCTACTAGTCCTGCAGCCGGTCTGATAATGGCTCTTTTCTCCTGTTTTACACATCCGCTCTCATTCGTCATTTAGTACCCCTTCCTCTCGTTTTCTCGACCCAATCCCTTCACGACTTTTGTTCGTGACTCGACGAACTTCAATTTGAGCTTTTGTTGGGTCTGATTTGGATTTTTTGGGCCTCATTTTGCATGCTTGTACATGAAGCATATGCGATTGCCTTCGTCCTCTTCCTTCTTTTATTTAGAGCTTTTCTATTCATCTTTTCGGCCCGAGTTCTTCACGAACTTTCTTCGTGGCTTGATGATCTTTACTTTGGGCCTGACCTTGACCCATTTTGGCCCTATTTAGGCCTCATAATACGGGCCGGAGTGTGGAAATGGACTCGAATATTCTTCTAAATTCCTCCGAGCTTCTTAACCTTCAAAATAAGACTAAAAAACACCCGAAAGCGCACCAAATCATGTTAAAAAGGAAATTCAACTCGGAAATGCAATAAAGTTAAAAAATCGCACGTGAACATATCAATTACACGAATTTCTTCACATAATATGAATGTGAAAAATACAAGAAAAATGGTAATTTTTACGTTCATCAGTGTATTCATGTCATGTGTGTGGTTGTGTGTACATGTCGTGTGCCTGTTGTTCAAGTAGTGAGCGTGTATTCATGTCATGTTTGTGTCGTGTGCGTGTTGTGTACGTGTTGTCCATGTCGTGTCTGTGTTGTTCATGCCGTGTGCGTGTATTCATGTCATGTGCGTTTTGTTCATATCGTGTGTGTATTGTGCCATGTCGTGTGTGTGTATTGTGTGTGGTCATGATATCGTGTACGAAGTGGGTGATGGTGATAGTGAGGGTGAGAGTACATTAATTAAAGAGTATAGTAGGCATCACAGTTCAAATATGGGTATTTTGACAATTAAAAAGTCATTGTCAAAAAAGATTTTTACACATTCTGCACGGGTACAATGAATTTGTCCCTAATAGAAAAAGTAAGTTTTTATTATTGTCAGATCATGAATACAGAGAACCCCATATCTGTGCAGAATAAGTAGGTTTTGTGTAGTATTATTGCCACATCTTTTGCCTATCACTTTTTACCCTCAACTAAGGACGAAAAATCAGTTTTTATGGAAATATCAGTATATTCATTTTACGAAAATTTCAAAGAAATATTGATATCGATGAAATTATCGGTGCCTTTTTTTAAAAAAGCTGAAAAAAATATTAAAAGTCTCAAATTTTAAAATGATATTTTACAAATTGTTATAACTAACTTAAATACACATGCTTAGGGGAAAAATTGATACACATGAAAATGCTTACAACTAATTTATAAATAATTATATTTCTAGCAGTGTTGTAAATGACAAGGGATAATTACAACAAAATCAAGCATCTAAGATCTAACTAGTATAATACGTTTCCACAGTTTTTTTATCATCAACCAAGGATGGGTCAAGAAATTTTTTGTAACGGGGACACAATCAATATACAATGTATATTGTATTAAAGAAAATCAAAATATGGGGCACAATGTTCTTTTTAGCCTAGTTGATGTATTAATCTTTAAAAATGGAGTAAAAATTCAAAGAGATTTTTTTTGAGGGCTCGTTCCCCCATATTGGGATGCATAGATTCGTTTATATCATCAACTACGAGAATTGACTATTTATAGGAGTCAATACATGATTCTAGATATAATGTAACAATTACTATGTGACTCTACAACTTCTAAATTCATTTGAATACATCCTTTGACCAAGAAAAAATGATTTACTCACTCTAAAAAATCCAAATACTTCTTCGTTTGGGCCGTTACAAACTAGACTCGCGGGGCTTTGAATATATGGGTGTCTATCAACCCAATAAGGTCTGGGAGAAAGCAATTTTCTGCTTAAACATGATCCAACAGCTGGAAACTTTGAATTTCTTTTATTAGGCATTTCATTTGGATGTTCTCTTTCTAAGATCAAAGCATGACAACTATTATGAGCATCAAATATGGAGGATTAACATAGCCTTTTTTCAAATCTAGTTGGTGCAATAGAGCAATAGCGAAACCCTACTACAATCACTCCAAATCGCTAGGATTGGAATAACATTCTCAAACCGCAAGCGTACAATTTGTGACAGAGGTAGTATAAAAGATATCGAAGTCACGGAGAGAATTTTCGGCGAGAATCGACTTTAGCACTTTCAAATTAAGTAGGTCAAATGCAAATTGAGAGTGGAGTTACTCTAAATGACATAAAGCAATAAATAAAAGAAAGAAGGGAACCGATCGATGGGAAGATATTCTCGAGACTCGGTTTCACACAAGCAAGATGGAATTGATATTTAGAAGCGATTATAAGACATTGCTGTAAGTTATATGTGATTAAGTTAATCCTAAAATCTTCAATCCAATAGAATATTGCCTAGGGAGCGAGGCCCTAGGACATCCTTTGAGATCGATTAGTTCTAGGAAAAAGCGTGAATAGCTCATAATACCCTTGAATCAGTGAGTAATCGGGGTTCTATGTAGACTACCTACACGGATAAGAAAGTATAATTCAACCACGGGTCCCGGGATTGTGGTTATGTAAGACTAGAAGAGGATAGCCCAATACACTAAAGACCGGCGTAAGGGTGCGACTAAATCTAATTTCGTCAATCCCAACCAACGCCCTTGACTCTACTCCCCCGCTCAGTGGAGCTTCTTCTCCATAGATCTCCCTTCTACCTATTGCATTTTTGGTTAATCTAATTATCCAATATTAACTTCCCACCTGAATATACTAAGACATAGTAATTAATCTCTAAACTCAATTAAAATATAGTCAACACAATCCTCGAAACAGTAGCTATTCCTAGCCTTGGGGGGGGGGGGGGGGGGGGTCAACTATCATCTTTTAATTGCTCGATTAATTGAAGTGATCATAAGCCACCAAAAGCCGGAGCTACCGTGAAGCAAGCCTGTGGTCGAAGGCTCAATATCAACTACCCATTATTACAAATTAACCAAATTCTACCCCTAGATATCACAACTCACAACAAATCCAATGATCAATCAACTAATCATTAACCCCGAAGTTAGGGCTACTCCCGAGCTTCGGGAAACAAGGAAATCACTCATAACTCATCAAAGCAATAAAATGAATCATCAATATCGAGCAATAAAAGTAATAAAACCCGAAAATAAAGAGAAAAAACAAAAAAGTGCTAAATTTAATACTCCATCCGTCCTAGCTAACTTTTCACAGTCTATCAGACACGGATGTTAAGAAAAAGAAGATTTTGTTTTTTCTTTGACTTTTTTAAATGTTGAGATTGAGTGCGGAGACTTTGAGGATGGAGATTGTGAGTTAAATTTCTTTTTTAAGAGCGTGAAAAGTTAAGTGGGACGAACCGAAATGGAAAATAGGAAAAGTTAGTTGGGACGGGGGGAATATATTTTTATAAAATTAATAAATTTTATATGTTTGATACATGAAGTGACACATTTGAAGATTTTCACATTGATGAATATAAGCACAAGTGGAAAGGCCTAAGCAGAGGGAGCTTTGAATAGACATGTGAGAGAGTAGAAATTTAATAGGAGAATAAAACACCAGGAGATCTCCACTGAAGACTTGACGAGAGAGAAAACTTTGATGTGACTACTTGTGAGGGGGTTTAAGTATACTCTACAAGTAGACATGTCAAAATTGATCTGTCCCGTCTCGATCCGTTCTGATCCGAGGTCTTTGAGGCAAAGCAAAATCTGATCCGATGGAAAACGGGGTAGAAGACGCCCCGCCCACAAGGTGGGTCGGGATCGGGTCAGGTCCCCCGCCCCGCCCCGCCCCTATATATATATATATATCTCTATAATTTTATATATATATATATATATATATATATTATGTAATATTATATAAATATATATATGTGTATATATACACACAAAAATATAAAAAATATATATATGTATTTATAATATAAAATTTTATATATATAATATATATATATATATATTATCTTAATATATTGAATTATGTTAAATTTAAATAATTAATTTTTTTAATAATTAAATTTTAAAAAAAATTGATAAAACAAAGCTAATGTAAACCTAAAAATTAAAACCTTATTGACTTCAACAAAAAAAGACAAGTTATTTAAAAAAAAAAAAAAGTCAATTTAAAAAAATAATAATAATAATGGAGGGAGGGCGGGGCAGATCACGGGGCACTTATTTTTTCCCCGTGGCGGTGCGCGTGGCGGAACGGGGCGGGTCAAAAAATCCAGATATCCAACCTGACCTGCCCCGTTGACATGCCTAAGCTTAAGACCTGTTTATCAACAACCCCCGTAACTCAACCTATCAATAAAATATGTATTTCTTTCTCCTCCACGTATACATCCTATTTCACAACTCAAAAAATATATTTTCACACTTTATTAATAACTCAACACAACTACATTTTAATAAATATTAATTTCTTTTATTCAAAAACATAATTTATTTTTCAATAAAACTAATATTTTTACTAAGGTTTAATAATTCTATATTATTTTTCGCGTTTTTTCTAATATATTTCAAGGAATTTTAATTCCGCAATTACAATAAGTTGATTTTTTTTTTCCGGTACGTTTAAAATAACATGTAAAAGTTTATTTTGCTATGGTTGTGGAATTGAGAGGTTTGATGATATTGAGAGTTTTGGTAATCTTCGGAATTTATAAAATATTCAAATTTTGGATAATTTTGAGAGTAGAAAAAATAATTGGATGGTTTGGATCCATGATATAAAATGATAAAAATTATGTGAGGAAATAGAAGAGATTAAGCTCTATTTAGAAGTGGCAATTCGGGAGCAGGCTGGGCCTGTCGGGCTAACGCTATATTTTGGCCCGGTGGTCAGACCTAGATATAGTCAGTGCGGCCCGTGACATTCCCCTATAATACACTAAGATTATCAGGCCGACCCGGTGTTCGTCGGGCTTTTGACCCATCAGACCGGTCCAGATGAGCCAGCTAGTACTTCGGGCCTATATTTCTATAGCCCAATCAACTAAAAATCGGACCAGCCCATCTATTTATAAAAAGAAAAAAATTAAAGAGCTTCAAATTTTAATTCAAAATATGTCAACATTAGGCTCTACTTGCAGAGAAAAAAAATAAGAATTTTAATTTTTTTTTTTTAAATTCTTTATAAAGTAAATATTATATTATTTATTTATCATTAAAATTATATCCACTATATAATTTAATACAACAAATGAAGTATCGACATGTGACAAGTTGTAGATAGGAGTTGGATTGAACAATCCATTCCACAACCGGGGTCATGGAAGTGATGGTCATTCTCAATTTCTTTTTTAATTAAAAATTTGTCTTGTAGTAGACGACCTTCGCCAAAGGTCATTGATAATCTCAGTTTAAGGGGGTGCTTGCTAAAGGTGGCAATTCGGGCGGCCCGGCCGGGCCCAGTTGGGCCAAGAGAAAGTTCGAGCTGGGCCCGATTTATTTCGGGCCTAGAAATGCTAGGCCCGACCCGGAGGACCTCGGGCCTTCGGGCCAAAAAAGCCCACCGATGAGTTTTTTTCTTTTCTTTTTTGTTACTTTAACCATGAAGTAGAATTATATATTGAGGCAAACTTCAGTTTAATTCTCTTAAGAAAAAACTTGATCGGAACATAATATATTACTATTCGTTGCAATATGGAATGATATTTATTAATTATAGGCATGTCTCAAACCCCAGATATAATAATAATAATTAAAAAAAAAAAAAAAAAAAGGAATGGATGATGATATATAGTTATATACTACACGTCACAAGTTATTTAATTTTTATGTACGTACTATACTACATGTTAATCAATTTTTCATTTTTCGACACATAATAATTAATGAGCATGCTTGGATCCAATTCATTTTCCATCTTCGGCTAATAAAACTGAAGAAATAGAGTATTAAATTAGTCAAATGTTTTAATTTCTCGGTAAATAGATACATTTATGCTCTGCTAGAAAAAGAAAAAAGAAAAATATGTTTCAAATAGTACACAAGATATTACATAATTCCTAATTTTTTCTTATTCGATTAGTGATAGGAAAAAAATTCAATTCCATCGGGACGCGGGCCGGCCCGGGCTTGGCCCGCCAAAAGAAAAGCCTGTTCGGGCCGGGCCAAAAAAGCCCAATTTTTTCGGGCCTCTAATATTCCGGCCCAGTCCGCTTTATATTTCGGACTAAACGGGCCGACCCATCGGGCCGGGCCAATACTTGCATATCCCTTAAGTTTACCGTATTTATGAAAATATCCCGTAAGTTTGGCCATTTTTAGAAATGCCCTTTAACTTTCAAAAAATTGGTAACAATACCCTGCAACCGGGAATAGCCAGTGGCTCTTCCGGTCACAGGCTTATGTGTCAAAAACACGCTGACCTGGCCACGAAAATTACACGTTGACGTCTGAATACTTGGAAGTCGCACATGACCAAATTAGAAGCACACTTTAGAGTGACAAACGCGATTTAGGGATCCAAATTAGACTCAAGAAATTCGAAACCCTAGTTCCCAAAATCTCAATCGTTCTTCACAATCGTGGCTAATCTGGAGTAAATCTACTCATTTCAAAGATGCGGTTTAGAGATCCAAGGAAAATCGACGACTCATGTCCTGATTATGGTTAGTATCGCATAGTCCCGTAGTTCAAATCGCAATTTCTTCTCGTTCATTTGCTTGCCATTTTTCACATATATGTGTTTAATTTTGGTGTTTTTGTTTGCGGATGAAACTATATGTGCTTCGGGAGTTGTTGTACTTATCTCGCACGTTTAGGGTTCAATGTTGCTCATTTTTTGGATTCTATTTGCTGTCGAAAAATATAGTGGGCCTGGCTTTGTTCTCTTCTTTTTTTTTTTTTTACAAAAGTGTTGTTGCTTTAATGGGTAACAGATGTATTGTCTTTGTCTGTGTATATGAGTTATATATGAGTTATTAAATATGGGATTGGCTCAGTTCAGTGGGCATCTGCTTGGTTAAAAAAAGCTCTTTTCTGTTGGCATTTTGTGGGTTGGGTCCCCACTTGTGAACATATTGTGTAAGGGTTGGTCCCCACTATTGGTCCTATTCAGTCTATTATGTTTTTTGGGGTATGGATTTGACCACAGAATTCAATGCATTCAACTTTTTTTTACTATTTTTTTATGTTTAACAGGGCCCGACAGCTCATTTTATACATTTTGTATTTATTACGGGGGGCTCGTTGACAACTGGTCTGGAGCCTACGTTGGAGGGGACCTTATCAAGTTCGACCATGTTGATACAAATCGCTACAGCCTCGATGAATTGAGGAAGTTTGCTGCTCATCTGGAAAACTCGAAGTATTCTGAACTGTTCACTAGAATTGAAGGGCAGAGTTTTTTTTCTGAACTCCGAGACGAGAAGGATCTCCGATCAATTCTTGAGTTGTGTAGGAGGACTGGGGAGGTTAATTTGTATTGTCAAGGTAGTATTTGTGGGCCGGGAGGGGTAGCCGAGACTGAGCGGGAAGTTCTTGTAGAGGAGGCGAGTATTGAGGGTGAAAAGGGTGGCTGCACATCTGCAGAAAAAAAAAGGGAAGGGGACTAACAGAAGGTCGCGTAGAGTCGCTTCAAAAAGGGAATCGGTGAAGAGGGGAAAAAGGCCGGTGGAAGTGGTAGATTTAGACGAGGAAGACTCGGATGACAGTGAGTGTAGGGACAGTGACTTTGAGTTTGATGCAGAGGGTCAAGCTGTGCAAGATGACTTAGACTTTGACAAATTTGTGGACAGGGACGTTGAGTGGACTGGGTGTGCAAATGAAGAGGATGTTGGTGAGGAAACGGAAGATTTGAGGAGTAATGAACTCGGAGAAGATGACTTATGTATTAGTGAGGATGAACTGAGGAGTATCCATGAGTCGGATGATGAAAATCCGGGTGGGTATGCTCCAGGATGGAGACCTGATTTCACTCGGAGCCCAAATCTGATTCTGGGAATGGTTTTTAGTACAAAAAAGGAGTTTCGAGACATGTTAGACACTCACGCTATATTCGAGAAAAGGAATGTCAAGTTTGTGAAAAGTGATAAGCGGAGAATTTATGCGGTCTGCGAGGATGTGAACTGCCATTTTCGAGTCAATGCTTTGAGGAAAGACGGGGAGTCTTCGTACTGTGTTACAACCTGTATTCCAGACCATACATGTACACCTTCTCACACAGTTAGGAATATGAAGTCTCGGTGGTTGGCTCAACGATTCGGCTATGTTTTTCAAACAGATAAGAATAGGAAGATTAGTGCTTTCAGGGAGGATGCAATCAAGGAATTAAGGTGTGATATAACTCCGTGGCAGGCATTCATCTGTAAGCAGAGGACAGTTAAGGGGCTCGAGGGAAAGGCAGATGACCAATACACTTTGCTATGGGACTACGCAGCTGAGGTTAGAAGAACCAATCCAGGTTCGACGGTAATTCTTAATGTAGATCAAACTGCCGAAGGTAACAAGTTTGCCCGGTTCTATGTGTGTTTGGCAGCTTTGAAGGAAGGAATGTTAGCTGGTTGTAGACCATTTTTTGGTCTTGATGGCACATTTCTGAAAGGGCCCCATGGGGGCATCGTTCTAACAGCTGTTGGTGTTGACCCGAATAACAACAGCTTCCCATTCGCTTATGCTGTTGTAAGTACTGAGAACGGAGACAATTGGTTATGGTTCGTGAATCTATTGAAAAATGACTTAGATATAGAAAAACCGTGGGAGTGGACGGTTATAAGTGATAAACAAAAGGGATTGATAAAGGCTGTTGCAGAAGAACTCCCGGGTGCCGCGCATCGTTTTTGTGTGAGGCATATGCATCTCAACATGAGAAATTCTGGTTTCAGGGGTCACGCATTCAAGGTAGCTGTTTGGAGGGCTGCGAAGACTACGACTGTCCCTGATTTTGAACGGAGAATGGACGAAATAAAGAAGATGGACGTAGGTGCTTACAATTGGCTGAAAGCTAAAACCCCCCACCAGTGGAGTAGGTCACACTTCGATACTTATCCTCGATGCGACCTCCTTATGAACAACATGTGCGAGAGTTTCAATAGCAAAATCTTGAGAGCTCGAGAATTGCCTATACTATCTATGCTGGAGCAAATTATGAACTGTTTGATGAAGCGAAGTACAGAAAATCGGGATATGGCAAAAAAGTGGAAAGGAGTTATCTGTCCTAGGATACAACAAATCCTTGATTTCAATACTTCTCAGATTCCGGATTGCATGCCTATCAAAGCCGATGATACTCACTACCAAATAGCTTGTTTTGATGGGAAACAGTACGCGGTTGATTTAGAGAATAAAACGTGCGCCTGTAGAAAATGGGATCTTACCGGGATCCCTTGCAAACACGCGCTTACCGCCATCAGTCGTCAAGGAGAGGATCCGATTGCCTTCGTTCACAGGTTATTTATATATTATTAGAGCTACGATTTTAGTTATGTTATTTGAATCTTAATTTTCTGATTTGAAAGATTTAGTGGAGTCTTCATACTTTAGTGATGTATAGTGCTGATATTTAGTGATGTTCCGTGACTCTGTTCAGTTTTCGTTCAGATTAGATGATTCTGAAAATATGTTCAGATTATTGTGGTTGGCTCCTTTACATATTTGAGAAAAAAAGACTGTTTTGTTTGAGGCAACAATTGGTATAACGTGTTTAGCTATTCCTAGTGTACGTATTCGGGTTTTATTGTTAGTAGTTTTTGTGTTGTAGGTGTTATAGGGTGGAGACTTACAAGCTAGCGTATGGACCGACCATTTTCCCTATAAATGGCCGACATGAGTGGGCGCATGGTGACGCAATCCCACCACTACCTCCCAAAGTTGTTAGAAGCGCCGGACGCCCCCCCAAAGCAAGGCGTAGAGAACCGGATGAGCCACAGGCCAAACACGTGGGACGACGGGGGAGACCAACAAACCGCGATGTGCATCACAAAAAGAGGAATCAGACCACGCTGAAATGTGGGATTTGTGCTTTGCCTGGGCACAATCGAAGGAACTGTCCATTTGTAAGTTACAGTTTCATTAGAAGCTAATGAAATAGTATATGTTACACTTGTTAAGTTTTGTGTTCTTTATAGGATGAGACTGGCCAATCCGAGGAAGACAGACTAAAAACTCTAAAAATTCTTCAAGATTGCGGGCTAGAGGATCTGAACGAGGATGGTGTACTTGATGAAATTTTTAATGAAGAGAGTCAACCGGTTGATGTAATATGTTCATAGATTTTGTATACTTTTCTCAACCTTTCTCATAATCATTTATGGGTATTGATAAGCCTACTCTTCTTTCATGTGTATACTTAGCAGGCCCATGAAGAAACACTACACCAGTCTATGAATGAGCATTATGATGCCAACGTTCAGTTTAACATGATGGTAATGATGGTTATCCCTCTATTTTTCTACATGTAAGATGTGGGATTTCTTATTTTTATTGGTTGAAATTTCTGAATCAATATTTTGTGATTAGAACGACAACCCCGGAGAGAGCACGCAAGAACAATTATTTAGCCAACTGACTCAAGAAAACATTGAGTTTGACAGAATGGTAATGCCCTTGTTTCTCCTCGCTAGTATGGCCCGGTTTTTTCTCATATACACAGGTTGTTTACACATTCTCTTTTTTTTTTTTGCAAATTAGAATGTATGTGGGGGTAATCCGATCGAAGACAGAGGTGGAATTTCTGTTGTGCCCACGACAGTACTTCCAACTGAATCTGTCCACGGGGCACCTGAAGGTTCACAGCAGGGCGTTGGATACGCGGATGGGCCTAGCGAGGTTCCAGATGTAGATATGCAAGACTGTGTTGACGAGCCTGCAAGTTCTGATAATGTTCACCTTTCCACCATGAAGCAACTGATTGCCGGTATTGGTCCGCCACTGGGATATGATTACCCAGGTGGATGCAGGCCGATGTAAACCCGCTTGGAGAACCGCTTTGGAGTTGCTATTATTATTACTTTTTTAGTTATGTTTTGTGGATAATCGCCCTTACGACAGGCCTATTAATGTGCGACGTTTTGGTTGTTTTTGAAAACAAGAATGCTTCATGATTGTTAGGGTAAACTGTCACTTGGGTTATGAATTGTGATCTTGTAATTATGTGTGGTGACTGTATTTAGCCCTTCAAATTATGTGTGGTGACTGTATTTAGCCCTTCAAACAAGAATGCTCTGTTTTTGGTCAAGTGTTCATTTTTTCCCTATGTTCCGTGACTCACCTTGGTTCATGTTTGCTCAATCTTGTCACTAATGCTCTGTTTTGTGAACTAAATCAATACATATTCACTCGATTCTTCCAAAATAGTGAAAATGTCTCAAATAGTGAAAATGACTCTGGAGAGTCATCTCGGCCGAGACTGGGAGTGATCTCGGCCGAGACGCGAAGGCAGGGAAAACTGGATGTTTTCCCTGGAGAGTCATCTCGGCCGAGACAGGGAGTGATCTCGGCCGAGACGGGTTGTTGTCTTATTGTTTGCAATTTTGTTGTTTTCTTTATCCGATTATCTAGTCGTGTCGTGGTAGTGGGTGGGATAAATTCCTAACAGTTTCATCCGAATAGACTTCAGATACATTTGCTATGCTAAAACTAAACCAAATAAACTTGCAAAATTTCAGAGGATCGAAATTCAACCAAGTCGATTTCTAGTGGCAAAAGCAAACAACGCTCAGAAAATTACATAAATTGGAAATGCATATTACACAAAAAAGGGCATACACACTGACAGCTTACACCCAACTTCACCAATACTACACCAAAATAAAAACCAAACAACTAACATCCGGCTTTAGCAATACTAAAACATCGTAGAACCCAAACATAAGAACAATCCGTCCTCGGGCCACAATAATTAATCATTTGGAGTCGCACCCTTACATACACAAATTGATCAAATAGGCTAACAAAACCACAAAACACAGAGTCGACATAAATTTGATTAACTTCACTTTTCTTCCAATCTTGTCCAATTTCAGCTGCATTGCGTCGAGCTTCTCCGTAAGTTCTTTCAATTCTGTACGCAACTTAACCGCGGCTTGTGACGACCCACCAATCGGAGGGTCTACCCACTCAAAAAAATCACAGCCTCCTCTCTGCCAAGACAAGAAGAGAAAAAACAGAACTAAATCACATATACAAAGATAAATACACGATTGAAATAACCCATTCTCATAGCGGAAAGCAACTGGCTGAAGAGTTGGAGCAGGACATATTTCTGAATTCAGCGCTGCCTCCTGCGTGAAGAAGACCACAATGGGGAAGCCCATTCGCGCATCTGAACCTATTAATAAGCTAGGGCAGAAATTGGGGGGAAATTAGTTAAGATTCCCTCCAAGTTGGTGATTATGTGTCATTTTCCTCAATATTATTCAGTTGGAAAAACAGGCTAGTGTGAAACGTGTAATTTTCGTGGCCAGGTCAGCGTGTTTTTGACACATAAGCCTGTGACCGGAAGAGCCACTGGCTATTCCCGGTTGCAGGGTATTTTTACCAATTTTTTGAAAGTTAAAGGGCATTTCTAAAAATGGCCAAACTTACGGGATATTTTCATAAATACGGTAAACTTAAGGGATATTTTTACCAATTTTCCCTAATTCCTAATTTTTTCTTATTCGATCAGTGATAGGAAAAAAATTCAATTCCATCGGGACGCGGGCCGGCCCGGGCTTGGCCCGCCAAAAGAAAAGTCTGTTCGGGCCGGGCCAAAAAAGCCCAATTTTTTCGGGCCTCTAATATTCCGGCCCAGTCCGCTTTATATTTCGGACTAAACGGGTTGACCCATCGGGCCGGGCCAATTTTGCCATCTCTAGTACTTGCATACTCAACAAATTAATTTAAAGTTATTTTAGCAATTTTAAAAGTGATTTTCGAACGTTTAGAAAATCTTCAAACTAATTGTCAAAATTACTTAAAATTTGATTTTAAGAATTTATTATTACCGAGTTTCTATCAATTTTTAAATTTAAAATTACTTTAATTTTAAACATTATCGAATTCTAATTTTTCTATAAAAATTAATTTCAATCGCTTATTTAACAGTAAAATCATTTACAAACACCCTGATTAATCATCATATGAAAGCTTCGACATCGACATCGACATCGACATCGACATACAAAGCAAAAGCAGTACGTCGTAAATGGAAGGACCCCCAAGTTCACTTTTACTCTCTATATATATAAACTCTGCATCACGCTATCAAACACTCACTACATGCTTGTGAAAATGTCTGAGTTAAAATTTGTGGTCACTGACGATGAGAGCAGTGACTACAAAACGAATGATCTCGGGCTGACGTTGTACAACCTCAATCTCGGCCCCAAAAAGAAGCTCCTTGTCCTTTCTCTTGGCGGAGTACTTTGGCGCAGAGTTCACCTTAAGGAAAAGGCCACTGTTCGAGGACTGCTCCCTGATTTTGTTTCTGGCAAATCTTTGGGTAATTTCTTTGATAATTTCATCTCTATGCTTTGGTAATTTAGTGTGATGTGATTACGATTTACGATCAACAAAATTTATGGTTTATTTTCCTGATTTCGAGCCCTAAATTGATAAAAGCCCCTTTGTTGCAGAGATAAACACGAATGGAATTTGCATTTATTTATTTATTTATTTTTTGTGTTTTGATTTGTAACAGTTTTCAAGAGGCCTTTTTGCACTGAGTTTCTGAAGTTCTGCTTTGAACGTTTCGAAGTTGCGCTGTGGTCCTCCGCAAGAGAGTAAGCAAACACTACTTTATTCTTTTTCTTCTTTTTTCATGCATACATTTGCTTCGTTTTAGTTAATAAATTGTCCTTGAAATTCATTGGAGTTATATGTATTATAAGATTGTTATTTTCACATAGAAATGTTACATTTATTAGAAAAACTATTATTTAAAAAAAAGAGTTGCTTTTATATAAGTGTTAACCATCAGCATTTTTATATGGAAAGTAATAATTTTATGATAAGTAACTTTTTAAAGTATTCATAAAACATTCTTATTTAAAAATTTGTCGTATCGTCCACTGTATTCAGGGGGTGTTTATTATTTGGATTTAGCCAAATAATTTGAAAATCTAACCGAACCATTTAATTTTTAGGATACCTAATTTGAGTTTTTAGATTTGGGTCGGAAGAAGGAGTTCATCCAAATTAAGTGGATAAACAATTTGTGTTGAAATCTTACTTTTTATTCTTATTTCACCTGATCAAATATTATTAGGATTAGTTATATAATAATAGGAACAAATGTGACTCATGATGTTGGAAGCTTCATGTTTACTAGATTCGTAAATAGTGGTATTGCTCATATTGTAGATCTGAAAATTAGAAAAGCTGAATAACAGAATTTCAAATACTCGAAAATTGACTATTCATCCGAAAGAACATCCCTATGTATTTGTGAGTATTTAAAATTCACATACTTCGAGGGGCACTTCTGTAAATTAATGCAATTTTTTAAGGTTCTCAAAAAATATTGGGGAAGACTAAACCTACTTTTTACTTAATTTTCACCACTTTATTTACCTCAGTCAATGGTACTTCAGCACTCTCCAACCTTAAACAAACACCCTCAATATATTTATATGTACTTCTGTTGTTTATTAATTGTGTTTATTGTTGAGTTAATCAGGCAGAACATTGATGGAGTGTTGAGCAATATAACTGGTGGAGCTAGAAACAAGTTCTTATTTGTTTGGGTAATGTACACCAACTATATACTGTCTATTTCGTCTTTCATTAGAATTCAAAAAATAGTGTTAGCAATTTTTGTAATTTTATGGATTAATTTTTGCAGAGTCAAGAAGAATGCACTGATTCTCTGTTTCACTGCCTTGAGAAAGAGGATAAGCCACTGTTTCTGAAAGAAATGGAGAAAATTTGGGAAAGCCACAAAGGATACTCTGCTAAAAACACTTTGCTGATTGACGACGAACCCCACATCTCCCTCCTCAACCCGGTATCTATATTATCGAACTTCTAATATTATGTTTGTCGTCCATCCAACCTTAACTGGCGAATTTTGAACTATAATTTGATTTGAATTTTCCCGCTTGCTTATTCTAAACTTATTTGGTGCAGCCAAATACTGCAATATTTGTCAAGTCATATAAGAAGCCTGACAACAAAGATACACTGTTAGGTAAGAATAAACAAAATTCTGGATAATCATGTAATAATATTGTAATAATGAATGTGATGATATTATTGGTGGTGTAGATCCGGAGGGAGAGCTGCGAAAGTACCTTGATGCCCTGCGGATGCAGAGGACGTCCCTTCATACGTGAAAGAGCATTCGTTTGGGCAAGCGGCGATCACTTCATCGCATCCTAACTGGAACTATTATTCCAGGGTTGTTAATTCCTTTGGTAAGAAAGGAGATGAAAGCTCAGTTTCATGTGTTTAATCAATATGTAATTTGCTTTGCTACTGGTCTTTTGTTAGAATCTTGATGTTTTCGATTTGTAATCGCTTTGCTGCTAGTTTTTCAAGTATAAATTGTCTCATTGCAAGATGGTCTTACACACCTTTTCTTTTTCCAAATAAACAGAGAAATGGCCAATTACAAGTCCGACAGCACTACACATTCTCATTCCTGCAAAATTTATGTATAAATGGGTAAAAAGAACACTGCCCACCGATTTTCGGCCCATTTATTTTTATTTTCTTAAATTTAAACATAAATTTGAGGGTCCTTCCAGAGTTACAACTTAAATTCCAACCGTTAGATTTACATTCTTTTGATCACATCCGTTGAATCTATTTTTACCTTATTTATCTAAAATAATATTTTACTACTGTAATTTTTTTTACCAAATTCAAATTCATGTCATCAATTTATTAACACTTCTCAAAATTTCCACTTTTATTACTCTTCTTCATTTTTCATCTTTTTTTCCTTTTTAATTTGGCATGCTCCGTCTTCTCTCTATATTTTTTCTCCATTCTTGTCTCTACCATGTATTGTTAGGTCATTTGCCACTTAGTTCAATAATTAGGATCAGCTCTCCATGTCTTCTTAATTATCTTCTAAGTTTTTTTTTTTTTTCAAGTAAGGAATGAGATTAATTGCAGTATCAGTAAATAGTTTATGTTATTGTTCCCTCGAGCAAGGAGAGAGGAGAAATGGCCCTCCATTTATAACGTTAAATGGCACCCATTGTGTGCTTACACAGTTCATAAAAGAGTTGAAAAATTGTAAATTTACTTCCGTTGTTCGATGATTAATGGAACCAAAATTGTTAAAAAGACGATTGAGAGAGACAAGGGCAAGACATCTCGTGTTTTGGAGATGATAAAAGTTCCCTTCGCACTGAAGAAGGAAAAATATGACAGCTTTGATTAGAGTTAAAAAAGAGAAGAAGAAAAAAAGAAAAAAGAGGATAATGAAGAACATGACTGTTTTAATTTTAATGGCGAAGATGAATGCCTTTTCATATTAATATTCGTAAAATTCTTGCCACTGATTTAATTGAATTTTGCAAAGTTGTGGCTGAAAATGGGAGAATGATTCATGAAGGACAAAGGAAAAGAAGAGTAAAAAAATAGTAATTAAGATAGTTATAGGTTCCTATATTTTCACTCTATAAATTTACGTCAAAAGTCTTTCATGACACTTTTTTAAATTTGATATTTTTGGAATTTTCTACAGTTTCATATTTGAAATTGCTATTTTTTTTTTTCATTTGTTCTTTTAACATCTGTAATTTTTTTTTTTTTAAAAGTCATATGCGGGGAAAATTTTATTTTTTGAAAAAAAGTCTGTAATTTCCTTTTGAGTTCATAATTTTTAAATTCATATAAACATATTTCACCAAAATGTATTTTTTCTTATGTATTTCTTTTTTGTTAATTTGTATATTTAAAAAAAATATTTTAAATTATTTAATTATTTTAGATATATTACGATAATTTTAAAAAACAATGTAATGAAAGATTTTTGTTTTTTTTTCTTATCATTTCGAGATAAATTTATTTTTTGGATTTTGCTATTTTTCAAACAGACCCTATAATGATTTGGGATTTATGGGTCTTCCATTGATAGTTTCAAATCTTTAGGCCCTGGATTGATAGTAACTCCCTCCGTCCCGATTAAAGTTGTCACTTTGACCGAGCACAGATGTTTAAGAAAAAACAGTTGACTGTTTTTTCTTTGACTTTTTTAAAGGTGAAGATTGATTGTTGAGATTTTGAGGGTGAGGATTGTGGGAATTTTTTTTTTTTTTTTTTTTTGGATTGCAAGTTTAATTGAGACGGATCGAAAAGACAAGTAGGTAGCTTTAACGGGAACGAAGATAATATTATTTTCAAGATCTAAATTAATAGTTGATCTATCTTTCGTGCTCTTAACCATAGAAACCCTTATATATACCTGAAGTCATGTTTTAAGATAAAAGATACATTTAGAATGTGAAATAAAGAATAAAAACTGTTCTTTTGTAAAATCTTAATAGAGTAACAATGGTAACAATTACAAAATCAATAGCATTGCAGGAGCCAGGAGATGGCGATTACGGCTGTATAAAATATGACTGGTCCGATCAAATCAAATTAAATTAATTCAATTCAATTTAAAAATCGTGGTTCACATTAATTTATCAATGTAGATGGATTTAAAACAATTATAAACCGAATTTTCCATTTGGTTTTAAATTTTAAAAATAATAATCTAGGAAACCAATATGAACTAATATGATACAAACTAGGGAGATAATATGACATAGTCTTTTGCAGGGCCGTACCTAGAGATATTTGGGCCTGAGTTGAATTTATTAATTGGGCCCATAATTTTTTTCTAGTGTACAAACTTTATCAAAAAATAAAAAAATTGAAGTATTTGCAATAATCTGTTGTATTTATTTTATCATAGGAAATTAAAAAAATAAAATCAAAGAGTTTTCCAAATGGACACATAATTTTTTTCTAGTGTACAAACTTAAAGAAAAACATAAAATAATTGAAGCATTTCCAATACTATATATTTATATTATCATAGGCAAAAAATTAAAGTTAAAAGTCAAAGGAAAGATTCGAAACCGTGTCTCTAAATTGTTAAAAAAATACACTAACAATTGGATTATATCAATTGATTGTTTACAATAACACATCTAAATATACTTACACATTATATATAGGTACCTAAATATTTTCGGGCCCCTAAAATATTTCAATTTTTTTGGGCCCGAGGCGACGGACTCTCCCGACTAATGGGAGTTCCGGCCATGGTCTTTTGTGTAACTTTTACTATAATTTTAGCCTATTTTATAACTATATCATAATTTTAGCCTCTTGTAATTATACCATAATTTTAATATTATCATGATATTCACTTGCCAAGACATACACCAATATCATTACCACGAATCATGACAAATATATCACATGACACACTTGCCACGACAGTCTAAAAAAATTATTTGCTACGAGATGCACTTGCCACGACATTCTGTGATACGACCCATACTACTAAGGCCCAAGAAACGACCCAAAAGAGTGAGGATAAAGTTAAACAGGTCTCTGCAAGAATCAGGAAACCACCTCCATGGTGGAGGGAGTATGCAATAGGACAACAGTGACAGAGAAATTAGTAGCAGCAACAAATCAGCAGAGTTTGTTAGTGAGGAAATAGTGACCTTTTTATTATAAATTATGTTTTCTTATTCCTAGATAATAGCTGGACTAAGGGAGTGGTACTATATCAATAGAATTAAGCATTTTCTATGCATTAAGCTGGTTTTGATGAATGAAATATTTTATGTGTTTCTTCCCTCTTCCCATCTGCATTCTCTGAGCTTCCCTTCCCCTCCTCTCCATAGGAGTTCCCACTCACTCAAAGAGTGACTTTCGTCTAACAGTCAAGGAGCTAAAATTATACGAATTCGTGGCAAATTTATATAGAAACAAGGCTAAAAATATGGTATAATTACAAAAAATGCTAAAATTATATTTTAGTTACAAAGATGACAAAATTAGGATAAAAGTTAAAATTGGCTATTTAAACCCATTTTCACTACAAACTACATAGAACAAATATTAGGAAATAGGAAGATAAATGAAGATAAGCTACATTTATTTCCATTATGCAGTATTCTACATAAACACACTCAAATAAAATTTATCTATCTTAATATATTCAATTACTTATATATTGTTTTACTTAATAATTTTTTTGAATCCAGTGCTAAATATATATGTATACTACATGTTACTATTTTAGTTGAAATTATAAGTTAGGCCGCTTGATTGCAAATCATCAATGACAATGGTAATGCGTATGAATGAAGGGTCAATCATACTATGAAATGAAATGGGAAAATTATTTATAAAAAAGTATAATGATTAACTTATTTATTACTCCCTCAGTTCCATATTAATTGATGTTTTAGGACGTTGCAATTAATTGACGTTTTATATATTTTTCATCAATTCCACTAATTTTTTCTCTGGATTCAATCCCAAAATATCTCTATTTTTTAATCTATCAGAGATATTTTGATTTGGTCAAATCTTTAGCGAGGGTATGTCTGTCAAAATATTTCATCCTTAATTCTTTCATTTCATCCTAAAACGTCAATTAATATGGAACGGAGAAAGTATGCACCAAGCATCACAAATGGAATAAGTTTTCATTCATTGTCATTCCTTACCGCTAAACTCCCAGGTCCTTAATTGTCTATGTTTTAGCTAATTTTTATTTTATTTCTTGGTTGCAATTAATACATTGAAAGTGGCGATAGTGACATACACACCAACAACAAATAAATAAAACAGTAACATTCATAAATAACAAACAATCGTAATGACTTTAAACCAGGCCGTCTGGTTAGACTGTCGCTTCAGGAGATTATGCGGGCCCAGCGAAGCCCCATTGAACGACCCTGACGTTTTGGCCCACTCTATCCCTATCTAAGCAGGCCCATGAATGGGCCCAATCCCTCCTCAAACCTTTCCATCCAATGCAATCTTGATATATTTATGAGAATGGACTCAATAATTACTGTCCCATGGAATTTCGTGCCGGCACCACTCAACTTAACATATGATCTTAGTCCAATGAACTAGGCGAGCCAAATTGCCACCTCTAAATATGTGCTAATCTCGCTTAACCACAAACACCCGTATATAACAGTATACATCACAAACGCATATTAATTTTTTTTTAATAGAAAATGAAACGCTATATTTGAAATATATGATCTCATTTGATATAAAAGGGGAGGGGGAGGGAGAGATATTAGCTAAACGGATTGTTGAGAAGTTTCTAAAGCATCTAACAAGTTAAAATACCCAACAAACAGACACAAACTTTAGAACCACAACAGTTCCACTAAGAATGTCAGCCTGACTCGAGACAACCTAGACCTAATCACAGCAATTCAACGTTAGATATCATCCGATCATTGTCCAAACAAAAAAATACGAAACATAAAACCCCAGCTTCAATGCTCCTCAACAGACACAGAGATGTTAATATCCGGGTAGGGTCGGTGATCCGAACCCAGCCCCGAACCATTCCAGTCACCAGTATCAGTAGAAGCAGAATTTGGCTGATCCTTATTGCTTAAGCTGTTATCAGCTTCCCCCTGACTTTGGCCAAACAAGTGCGACGCTTGCGTAGGATAGTTGTTCGTCTCCGGTGGCGCCTGGGATATCGGTGTTGCTGCTGTAACTGTAGCCGGCGCACAATGGGCCGCGGGGCCCATTCTTGATTCAGTATGCTGCTTCCGTTTCTGTACCTTGAAACCATTTGGGACGAAGCTTCCGACTACAATCTGGCAATGCTGAGATCCTTAGTACATTTGATTATACTATAAAGACGTCAAGTAAATTTAAGTTGAAATTTTACACCAACAGAATTGAATTGTCTTGAATCACCTGGATAGGACTAGCGGCCATAAGCAAACCTGCAACACCACCACCTATGACCCGACCGTCGGGGCTAGCCAATGTGACGTTTAGTCCACCACTTCGGCTTTTCATCCCACCATTGTCTGAGACTGTGTATGATCCGGTTAGCGTCAAGATCTCAAAACGCCCCTGCAATTATTTCATAATTACGTTTTGATAAAGTGATTGAACACAACCCTCCCCTGAAGTTAAAGATCTTATTTCTACATCAGCATTATCATCAGAGAAAACAACTCATGAATCATTATAAAAGTGGATATAGTTACTTCTAATCCTCAATCAAAATAATAGTACAATAATATAAATTTCGATCCATTTAATCCAAACAAGTTGAATCAATTTACGTAATTCCTTAAAAATGCAATCAGACAAAATCCAATCAATCATGTCAACCCCGTCCCAGAAACAAACGAGCTAGAACATACGAAAGTAGCTCAATGACAATATAGAACAACCATGAGCAAAAATAAAAGCGAAATAGCAAAGGAAACCAATCATTGAGGCAAACAGAGCAAGGATGAGAGATCGTGCCTCGTATGTCAATAGACCTCCAGTCGAACCAGGCTGGCGAAGGGTAACATTGGAGACGGATCCATTGGCAGAAAGCACACAAATCCCTGGATGACCCTTCTGAGCGAATGTGAGTATCTTCCCTGCAACATCCTGTAAAAAAAGTAGCTTATAGTGAGTACAAAATGAGAAGAATCTACAAAATTTGTCTACAGTGTTACCTCTCCAGGGTGGACAGTTACAACATGGGGTGTGAAGTCCCCTCCTGCTGTGTTTGCAAACAATTCACCTGCAATCGCAGCAAAATGTAAGACAGGATTTTTCAAAGAAACTTTAATGAGTTCAACAGACAACATGGTCAACCCCCTTCAGATCGTATGTCCCAACTACAGTGTCCCACTTGTATTATTCTAATTTAACCTTAAAAATTTAAAATTTATATCGATTTCTCAAAATAGCGTAGTGTTATGTGTGGGACGCCGTACAGAGGATCCGAAGTACAAACCCCCAACTCTACCAAACTTTGAAAACGATAAATAAATAATAAGAAGGAAAATGTCTTAGAATTTCCCAATCCCTTAAAAGTGAGGAATAAAAGAAACCCTAGTTCCAAGAAAATTGCACCTTCCCTACCAGATTGCTGGGCCAAAAAGAAGCATAGGAAAAACAAGAACAAGAAAAAATAGATCCCCAAGATTGAATTTTTAATCAAGATTTAGCAAAACCTAATCTAAAATGACACATTTGCTAGTGAAATAATATGATGAATACAGACGAAAATGTTCCCCCTTACCAAATCGGAGATCCCATGACAAGAGAGAGAAAGGTAAAATCTTGGTGGAAAGGAGCAGAATATAGTGCATGTATGTAACAAGAACTCACCTAGAGAAGCAAGAACATGCCAGTTTCCAGCAGCTGAATGTTTGCCCCGCCCCCTTTTCGGGCCGGAGGAATACTCAAACGACGGCGGCGTTGACAGCGTAAACCCGGCGGCGGCCTGCATCGCCGTTGGAGACTTTATATACGCCGGATTTAAGTTCCCATCTGCGTCATACTTTCTCGGTCTCCCTCTCTTCTTTTTCCCCATAGCCACATCACCATTTCCACCAACACGTAAAGCTCCGCCGCTCAGCACGGCGGCGCCACCGTCACCTGCTCCCCCACTTACTACACCTCCAACGACTCCACCGCCACCTCCCACCGCCGGCGGGTTTAACACCGGTACACTCTTCACGTCCATGTTTATGACCCCTGGAACGACGCCGCCAGCTCCGCCGTGGCCAACATATTCACCGCCACTCAGCGGCGGTGAATCACTCAGAGAACCGGAGCCGGAATCCGTGCTTTCTCTGTCTTCAACTTCCATGTTTTCTCTTTAATGAGCTCTGTAAGTGGTTAAAATCACAAAATAAAGAGGTTTTTTGAAAGATTGGTAGGTGAAACAAATGGCGCCAGAAATCTCTTTTGCCAAGTTAATTTTTCAGCTTTGTTTTTTGTCTGAAGGGAAAGTTTGTAAAGTTTGAGTTCCCTCCATTAATGGGGGTTGGAAAGAGGAAGGGAGAAAAAAAATCAATATTTGTCTTTTGTTTGAAGTTTGGTCTGGTAATGACCAAGAAAAGTGAAAGCTATTACTCTTTTTATTATTTATTTATTTATTATGTATTGATTAATAAATAAATAGTTGGTTTGATTTGTTTGCTATTGTGGAGATTACAATAAAGTGAAATATATGAAGAAATCATTTTTAATTTTCTTTAACTTTACTCATGCTTGATACTATGTCATTTTAAAACAAAGTAGAAGGAATTAAATAAATTTTGAGATCCATTTTTTTGGGAAAATATTCTTGGGATTATCTCATGTATCATGGATTTTATTTTGAATTTTGCAAATCGAAATCCCAAGTGATAAGCTTTTGTAATATTTTAGTAATTTTTATTTAAATGTAATAGATTCTTTTATTTTGTACAAGGAAAATTTATGTAAATACATTAATGTTTAATGTAAATAAATCGCATCAAATTCATGTAATTTTTTTTTTTATTATTTCTCCTAGTCCTTTTTTTCACATAGAAAGATTGTGTGCAATTACACAGTGCTTCATACAAATAAATTGTGTTTTTGCCCACACAAGAAAAACTGAAAATAAATGTTTTCAAGTTTATTATTTTATTTTAGGCTTAATAACGTAAAAGAACACAATATTTTGATTAATTATTAAATGCAATACAATTGTTCTAATTTAACATATTAAATATCACTTTTTAATTTTTTTCAAATTAATACACGAGAAGTCAGGAACTAATTTCAGGTTCTAATGGTTGATGTAGAGTTGGAACCGTAATTCTAGGCCATAACTTTTTTGACGTGGAATTATAAGTTTTTTCTTGTAACACATAATTCAGTTAAATAACGTTGTAAATAGATTAACATCGGAGATTGGGCAACGGAAACCCGCAAATTCCCTACATTTTTTTGTTCTTCTACGTCTCATCCTCATCCCCAGGGACCGAAATGTCGGCGACTTTCCCCAAGGAAGTTGTGGCTACAGCGGCACTGCTATGTTCTTCAGAGTGTTAAATATGATACAGAGTGCTCCAATCGTGAATCTGAACGGATTCGGATTGTGGCTATGAGAAAGTCTACGTTGATATCCCTCCAACGCCAAGTGTATAATGTCAGCCATCGTTACTTTCGTATGAGCATTACGTCCAATAGTTAGTCGAACAAGCTCATCCAGTTTCTGTGTGTATGTATTTAGGTGAAATGTTGAGGTTATGCTTGTAGATGATAAGTTATTGTGGTAAAATGTTTAGTTCATTGTTTCAAAAGACAATTTTTTTTTTTTTTTTTTTTTGGCTACATATTTTGGGTTATATTCAAAAGTGGATGACTAGTGATTTGATTGAGCTGAAACAAGTGCTTGTGTAATCGAGTGCACAATAATACAAATTCACTAGTGTGTGTTCTATTTACAACTGCAATTTAAAAAAGAAACAATAGGAGCTAGCATACTTGTGTTCCATTAAAAAAAAGAAAACGACTGAGCCCACAACCTTTGTCTGGTAGAAAATGATAAAACTTTATGGTTTATGAGATTCTTATTCTGCTAGGAGATTGAGGGTTAGAGAATTTCTTTCACCAGAGTGACTAGTGTCAACAATTTAAAAATTAGTTAATACACAATCACACATATAAAAGGCTTAAAAAAATCAAATTAATAATAAAAATTGTGTTCATTAAGGGGGATTGAACAAAAAGTCAACTGAAATTGAAATTGAAAAAGATAAACGATAATCATGGTAATTTACTTCAGTTTCTGGTTCACTATTTGGTCAACCAAAATCTTGGATAGCCGAACTTTGTGTTCGATTCAGTTTAACCTAATGCACACTCCTGGGAGGGTGTATTAGGTTTTACGGGTATCTAAACGAGTATTTAAACCAATATGCAACAATTCAACAAAGTATACAATATGAAACGGAAAATGAGACATCAACATTTAAAATGCAATAATGTCTATAATACGATTACGAAAATGGAAATTGACTAAGTATATAATCATTAATCACAATCTAACAAGGGATCCTTGCCTATGCATTTAGTTAATTTAATTTTATTATCACAAATTCTCATGTACACTATATGAATCTTAGATCTGTGCAATCTGAATTAAATCTCAGATCCATGAATATGTATCATTATTTATAGTGAAAGATACTACTTATTCTTAAGAAATGTATTACATTGCAGTATTATACATTTTTCGAAATAAATAACATCTCTCAGCATAAACATTAATGTATTTTAGTATGACACATTTATTCAGAACAAGTAATACCTTTCAGGATAAACTCTTGAAAAGTCACGCATCACCCGATTTATACAGATTTAAGATCCGTGCAACTAGTATACACGAGAACTACTCAACTTGTTTACCTTAAAGATATTTATACTTAATCACAGTGTACATTTGGTGAACAAGATACTTACTCTTTCTTTATTATGAAATGGGGCCATTATTTCCGAAAACCATTCATTATCTACTTTTTTTTTTTTTTTTTTTTTCCAAATCTAAGAACAAAGAAAAAATTCTCCCCTCCCCCCAAGGTGACTTGAGCTCAGGACCAAAGGTCTAGGTAGTGGATACTCTTGCCACTTGAGTTATCCAACTTTATCTACATTTATTTTATTTTATTATAATTTTTTTTTTCTCTTTTAATCTAAGAACAAAGGAAAAACCTCTCTCATTCCCCCAGGTGACTCAGACCAGGACTAAAGATCTAGGTAGCGGATGTTTTTGCCACTTGAACTATCCAACTTCGTCCATTCATTATCTACTTATAACACTGCAATAAATTTGTGTCTTCACTTGTATATCAAAACCAATATTATAATACTGAAAATGTTATTAATTACAAATTTAGAATCAAATTTATTTCACCACAAAACACGGAAACCTTGCGCTTTTCTTCTCGAACTCTAAGAGCGGATTTTAAGTATCCAATTGCGCTAAAATGGCACATATATCAAGACTAATTGCATTTTTTTACAAGAATTTAGAAATTTATCGGAAAAGACGATAAATGAATTCCCTAATATGTCCATTATATTATATAATATATTGTTTAATGCTCATAATAATCTTTTTATATACCAATTGCACAAATCTTAGATCCTTGCAATCGAATCATGGACAATTTCTCATGAAAATGTATTACTTGTTTTTAAAAAAAAGAGTATTATGCTGAAAATATAAAGGTGTCACTTGTTTTGAGGAGATATATTATGTATTAATATAATATATTGAAAAATTGGTAAAAATACCCCCTAAGTTTGCAATAATTAAGAAATGTCCCTTAAATTTGACCTTTTTTAAATTATCCCCTAAGTTACAAAAAAATTATGAAAATGCCCTGCCACCAGCTATTACCTATAACCAGCCGATGACGAGCTTAGGTGGACTCTTCTTTGTGATGTGTTAGCGTATTTGACACCTTTTTTTCTCCAGAAATCATTTCGATTAAATAAATCACCAAATTGCCAATTCAACATCTTTTAGGAGGGAATATGTCATCTTTTCCCCCAATTCTCATTTCTCCCTCAAGCCCTAGATATTAATTTCAGCAGAAAATTGGGAACTTATTTATTATCAGCCATTTCGAGAAGACGTGTTCAGCAACTAGTTTGAAGTGGTGAAGATGTCCTCCTAAAAAAGTAATACCCAAAAAAAAGAAAGTAATACCCTGTATCTACAAGGAGCCATCATTTGCGAGCACAGAAGGTGTTTTTTGTTTTCTGTTATCCTAATTGGCTGGAAACCTATAGCAAATAGTACATGAGAAGAAGAAATAAGTTTAGTCACGTGTTTTCTGTTATCCATGGAAGAGAACCAACTGATGGCAATTCTTGATTCTCGGATAATGGAACAAGGTATCATGGAAGAACATATTGTCGTTTCGGATTTGGCAAAGAGATGCCTGAAAACGGCCAACAATTAGAGACGTAGCTACAAAGCTAGAGAGCATTACAACATGTGAAAATCCATCTTTCATTGAAACCAATAAGCTTGACATAAGCAGCACGAAAACAGGATCCTTTAATTGTGCTCGCAAATGACGGCTCCTTATAGACACAGGGTATTACTTTTTTAGTTGGACATCTTCACCACAGCAAGCTAGCTGCTGAGCACGCTTTCTTCTTGAAATGGCTGACAATGGAGAAATTCCCAATTTTTCACTGAAATTAATTGCCAGGGCTTGAGGGGGGAAACGAGAATTGAGGGGAAAATGTAACATTTTTCTTCCTAAAAGATGACGATTTGGCAATTTGGTGATTTTATTTAATCAAAATGTTCTGGAGAAGAAAATGTATCAAATACGTTGACACATCATAAAGAAGAGTCCACCTAAGCCTGTCACTGGCTGGGTTACAGGTAATAGCCGGTGACGGAGCATTTTCATCAGTTTTTTGTAACTTAGGAGATCATTTAAAAAAGTGTCAAACTTAATGGACATTTAAACTTAAGGGGTATTTTTACCAATTTTTATGATTTGTCCACTACCCGAATTGCATGGATATAAGATCAGTACCTGGTGTACATTAGATTTTATGTAATGCTTATAGCAATTATGAGTATATAGATGATGATCTATATAAACCCCACTATATTGAAAACTCAATGGTATATATGGACGTCCAAAAACATAATATTTGCATATATATATGTGAAATATGGAGTATTAAAGTCAATTTTTTTAAATAAATTTCATGAAGGATTCAAAACATGACAACAATCATAATTGAAGGAGTCAACAAATGGAAGAAACATGGTCCCACACACACGAACTTGCATAAGAACGTGAGTGCCTCGCAATTGTAAGAGCCACCACATTCGCTTGTCTCCTAACATGAACAATCTTGAAAGAAAGTTTTTGATGGACACTCCTACGACAACCCTCAATAATCAAATCAAAATTAGAAAGATCATGAGCGCTCCCATTTACAGTTGTTGTTCCAAGAGAATGACTAACAATTTAGTTGCAAAAGATCTCAAGCTGATCAAGTGGAAGAAAACGGTTGGAATCTGTTTTTTGCAAGATTGCATGAGATTGTATGATGTTGCAGCTAAAACGATTAAACTGTTCTTCGGTTTCTTGAGCTGGGAGTTGAGCTTGGTGCAACGGTTTTCAAAGCGTGTTTCTTGTATCGTTAGTTAGCTAGCTTGTAACTAGAGATATATATACATTTTATGGTGTTCTAGGATACACAATGCAAGCAAAACAGACACACACAACACCGAGAGGAGAAACAAGAGAGAAGAGAGGGAAAGGCAAGCATTTTAGAATACGATCTCTAAGAGTGCTTGTAATCTCAAACTTGTGCTCGTTGATTGATAGTGGAAACTTGTGCAACCTCGCGTGGACGTATACTTTTAAGCTGTACCACGTAAACTTTATCTTGATTGATTCCAAGTGTTCTAGTTCGTAGTTTCTATTTCAATTCTTGCTTGATTAACTTGCGGTTTTGATCATCCAAATCCAACAAATGGCGTCGTCTATGGGAATCATCAAGAAGAAGTGATTCTGATTTGCAATGGCACAACTAAATTAGAGGCTGAGAAATTTCAGGCAAGAATGACTTTGGCCTGTGGAAGATCAAAATGAAGCCAATGCTTGTTCAACAAGGCTTGACTGGTTTAATGAAGGGGGTAAAGGGTTTGCCAGATAAGTTGGAGCGATTCAGATACAAATCATGATGGAGAAGGCATGCAATGCCATAATTCTGAGCTTAACTGATAAGGTCCTTAGAGAAGTGGCCAAGGAAAAGACAGCAACAGATGGTTGGGCAAAACTGAACAACCTCTATATGATAAAGCCACTTTCAAATTGTTTGTACACTAAACAAAGATTGTATTATTCTTATAGGTTTTTAGAAGAAAAGGGAATTGAAGATCAATTAGATGAGTTCAACAAATTCGTTGATAATCTTGAGGGATTAGATATCAAGATGGAAGATAAGGACAAGGCCATTATACTCTTGAATGCTTTGCCAAAGTCCTTTGATCACCTTAAGGATGTAATGTTATAGGGCAGGGAAACAAGAATCTCCCTTGCTGAAGTGCAAATGCTTTGAAAGCCAAAGAGCTACAAAGAGTGAATGAATCCAAGATGGATTCTGAGGAGATGGACTGAACATCAACAAGGGAAAAGGTTCAAATTCAAGAAGCCAAAACAACATAATCCAAGCAAGAAACAGTTTTAGCCAAAACCCAAATATGTTGATGGAAAGGAAACAAGAAAGTGCATCATCGTAAGAAGCTGGTCATCTCAAGAAGGATATTTTGATTGGAAGAAGAAACAGGTTAGAACGGGACGAAACCCAACACTATTGATCTTGTAGAAGGAGAAGATGAAGCACAAATCTTGAATATTGCAAATGTCAAGGCTGGGAATGAGTGGATCCTTGATTTTGGGTGCGGCTTTCATATGTGCCCTCATCTTGAATGGTTTGTTGATTTCAAAGAATAGGAGGTTGGATCAGTCATGTTGGGAAATGATCAAGTGTGTCATGTCAAGGGCACTGCAAGTGTGAGGCTCAGGGCATATGATGGATCCACCAAGCCGTTAACTAATGTAATGTACATTCATCAGCTTAAAAGAAACTTAATTAGTCTTAGTATATTAGAAGATAGAGGTTGCAGTTTTAATCAAGTAACGGTTACCTCTATGTAATGAAATATTCTAAGGTTGACATGAGAGGCATAAAAAGATATAGCTTATACTATCTAGAGGGGAATGTACTGGTTGGAGAGCTAGGAACAATAGTGGTTGGAGAATCCATGAAGTGGCATTCCAGGCAATGACATGTTGGTGAGGCAGGATGAAACCAGCTGATCAAGTAGAAACTTATAAAGAATGAAGGAAAATTCAAAATTAAGACCTGTGAGGATTGCATTCCTGGAAAGAGTCAGAAGCAGGTGTTTCCTGTAGGCAAACATTGTTCAAAGAATCCATTGGATTATTATGCTCATTCAGACATGTGGGGCCCAATAAGGGTTAATAGACTTGAGGAGGAAGATATTTCTTGAGCATAGTGGATGACTATTCAAGGAAGTTGTGGATGTGTATTATGAAAAATAAGTCAGAAGCATTTGACATATTCAAGGAGTGGTGTAAATAAGTAGAAACTGAAAGGAGAACATCACTGACGTGTTTAAGAACAAATAATGATTTGAAGTTTCTGTCAGAAGAGTTCCTCAGTTTCTGCAAAGAGAAGGGCATCAAGAGGCATAGAACAGTGCCAGGAAATCCCCAACAGAATGGAGTGGTTGAGAGAATAAACCAGACTATCCTAGAAAAGGGTTAGATGTATGTTAACTAGGTCAGGAATGGACAAGATGTTCTGGAGAGAAGTAGCGACGACAACTGCTTATTTGATTAACATATGCCCATCTTCAGAAAATGAGCATATTACACCTGAGGAGAAGTGGTCTGGCTGGCCAACAAGCTATTCACATCTAAGAGTGTTTGGTTGTAGAGCTTATGCTCAAGACAAGCAAGATAAGCTTGAGGCAAGGGCACTCAAATGTGTTCTGTTGGGATATCCAAAGGGTGTGAAATGATATAGGCCTTGGTGTACTGAGCCAGGGGTAAACAAAGTTTGATGAGCAGAGATGTCATTTTATGTGAAGATGTGATGCGGGTCAAAGAAAAATAGGCATTGGAGGTCACCACTACTGCAGGAAATAGCATGTTAGCTCTCAAGGTGGAACTTGATGAGCAAAAGCCAAGATAGGTGTCAAAGTCAAGATGATGCAGTGAATGATAGTGTGTCAAATAGAGAGCGGGAATTGCAAGACTATCAACTAGTGAGAGATAGAACAAGGAAAGTTGTCAAACCCTCAACTAGGTATGAAGAAGACTATCTCACAACTTGTGCCTTAGTGACGGCATAAGAGATTTGAATTTCATGAACCAAGGGATTTTAGAGAAATGATATGCAGTAAAGATGAAGATAAGTGGTTACTTGCAATGACAGAAGAAATTGATTCACTGGAGAAGAATGAAACTTGGATTCTAGTGGACAAACCATCATAACAGAAGCTTGTGAGTTGCAAATGGATATTCAAGAGGAAACTTGTGATTGCTGAGACAAAACATATAAGGTTCAAGTCAAGATTGGTAGCCAGAGGTTTTACTTAGAAAGAAGGAGTGGATTATAATGAAATTTTGTCACCGGCGGTGAAACAATGTTCTATCAGAATTTTATTGGCACTAATGACACAGTTTGATTTGAAATTAGGGCAGTTGGATCTAAAGACTGTCTTCCTTCATGGAGATTTGAAGGAAACAATATACACGACATAATGACATGCCTAATTTCTAACCCTGAAATACCGCAAGTGTACGGGTGTAGATGTGTATAGAGAAAGTCAAGGTCGATCTACAGGGAATAGGTTAACGTAGTTTGATACCCTAATCTAGGATTATCCTAACTAGATACTCAAAGTGGTGAATGATTTGATTAAACTAAATTTCATATACTAATAAACCAAATTAATTAATAAACGGGAAGTTCCAATCAACGAGAATGTATCCTAGGATTTCGATTTCAGGAATTACACTAATGATGATTAATCTCTAATTTATAAACTTTTAAACCAATTAATTATCTATTAGGCGGCACTTAATTAACCTAACTCTTCTCTCGCAGCGACTAAGTTGTAGATTGATTAAGATAACTACTCTCTCGAGTCAATTGATCCTAACAACTCCTAACAACCCCTTAACCATTTGCCTACACGATCATAGACAATCGCGCTATGTGTTGTCGTCTATTAACAACTCCCTTCTCTCGAAGAGGAATCGTTTAACAAGTAAATTAAACCCAATTGACCAGATTAAATTCAATTATAGGGATTAAACCAAACACATAGATAGATAATGTGAACTGAAGTCTATAAACTAAACAATTAAATCAACATTGTTGTAAGACCTTACTTTCTAATCCTAGGACACGAGTAGTTTAGCTACTCATGTCTACTGACAAATCAAAACAAGAATTTTAAGAAAACATTGTCAAGAAATTGAAATAAACAAGGAATAATAAAACTTGATAGTCGGCTTGTCGATCTTCGTCTTCTCGCTCTCACGACTTCTACTTCGATGTAAAAGTATGAGAAAGTATGTTGTTCTCCAATGTGTCCCTTTAATTTGTTGTCTCCTCCTTGAAAAACGAGTTTGGCCTCTATTTATAAGCTGGGGATGAATTCTTAAAGTGATTAGGACAAGAATTGCTTTGGAAACCCGGAATTGCTCAAAAAAACATCTTTTGACACGACCAGGTAAAAAACTGACTCGACCGCATCAGTTGCTTCTGGAATTTCCCTTGTTAGTCGCTTTTCAACGTGACCGCGTCACATCTTCAGTCGTCGGGCCTTGTTTTTTGGCCCAATTCATGGCCCATCTCGACCTTTCTTCGACTGTTTCTTATCTCACAAAGCCTTCATTTTGACCTGAAAACTATGAAAACACTACAAAACAAGTCAATACACGTCAAATGGTCCAATACATCACAAATGATCGATTCTTGACCAATTATACACGCAAATGTTACAAAATATCTACGTAAATTGCCCTAAATGCATGCATACACAACGTGTATCACACAACCTGAAGGTTTTGTTCTTCTAGGAAATGAAAAGAAAGCATATCTTCTGCAGAAATCTCTTTATGGACTAAAACAGAGTCCACGATAGTGGTACATCAAGTTTGATAATTACAAGAGATCTATAGGGTATGTGAGATAAAAAAATGACAGTTCTGTTTAACTGAAAAAATATGAAAATAAGGTGGTAGCTTTTCTGCTGTTGCATGTAGATGACATGTTAGTGGCCAGCAAAATTAATGAAGAGATCCAAAACCTTAAGAAAGAGTTGCAATCAGTGTTCGAAATGAAGGTTTTGGGAAATGCCAAGAGAATTCTAGGCATGGATATATTGAGGGACAGGAGCAAAGGATCAACGGGATTACATCAAGAAAGTGCTAAGAAGGTTCAATATGCATGAAGCAAGAGTAGTGTCAGTTCCTTTAGGACATCATTTCAAGCTGTCAGAATTACAGAAGCCTAAAACTAATGTTGAAGAGGAAGAGATGAGAAGGATTCCTTATGCAAATCATGTTAGTAGTATAATGTATACTATGATTTGCATAAGACATGATGTGTCTCATACAATTTGTGTGGTCAGCAGGTTCATGGCTACTCCTGGAAAAGATCATTGGGAAGCTCTACAATGGGTTTTGAGATATCTAAAGCGTGTTGTGAACTATGGCAATTTGATCCTAAGAATAGAAGATCTTGATGAAGATATTTTGCAAGGTTTTGTAGACAATGCAGCTGGACATAAGGAAATTTCAATCTAGATAAATTTTTACCTTGTTTGGCTCAGCTATAAGATGGTGATACATGTTGCAATTAGTAGTTGCATTATCAACCAGTGAGGCAAAATACATGGTATTAGTAGAGCCATAAGGGAGGCAATTTGGTTAAAAGGAATCCTTAGAGAGTTTGGAGTTGTTCAGGATGTTGGTTAAGTGTATTGTAGCTCACAAAGTGCTTTGCACTTGGCCAAACATCGGGTGTTTCATGAGAGAAGTAAACACATTGATGCAAGGCATCATTTTTTTAGGGATATAGTAGAGAAAGGATTTGTGGAGTTGGTTAAGGTTAGGACAGATGATAATGTTGTTGATTTGTAGTTTCGGTTTCAAATTTTGCTTGATTAACTTGCGGTTGAGATCATCCAAATCCAGCAACAACCTTTACGAATCCATGATAAAGCCTCGACCAAACCCAACGCCGCTCCCTCTTTTGGAAAACATCTACCACTACGAACCAAACTGCGGGTAGACTCAAAATCCCAGAAAAGTCTTTAAGGATCATGATAGGTAGAAAAATGTGCACTAATTTAGCCGTCAAGATTGTAATTTTATAAACATTTTGCACTTTATATTTTCTACCTATCTTGTTTTGGGTCCGATTTACTCCAATTGTGTGTGTGTGTATTTTTTTTTTTTTTTTCGTGAATTTGGAGTACTTTTGGATCAAGAGAGACGGGTACACATCGAATTAGGCCCGACACTGGGTGGCATAGTGTTGAGCCCTTTAATACAACCTAACCATTAATTTACAGGGGCTTCCCTTAGCCCACTAAGTACAAAAGGGTCCACATATAATGCATTAAGAAATTAAGAAGATAAGGTACATATACAGAGGGGATCTTATGAGAAAAAAAAGAGGAGGTCAACAGAGGAAGGGCAGGAGCGTCGTTATTCGACATTATGGTTTTATTTTATCTACTGACTTTGAATTAATCTATGTTTTTGGTATGTTGAACATGAATTCTAACGCTTCGATGTGCGGCTAGGGGCGGGAAAAAATACCAAATACTGCAATTACCGTACTGAAAAATTACCTAAAAGGCCAAAATTTTCAGTATACCAAATTTCTGGTATACCGAATTTTTGGTACGATATTGATATCGTACCGAAAATTCTCGGTACGGTATCGGTATGAAATTTCCCAAATTTTTTATATTTCAGTATATACCTAAATACCGATTATATTGAGCTATTGGGCTTACATTTAGTAAATGGTGGCGTTGGATTAGTTTCAACCCAAGTAAAGGGCCTAAGGGCCCAGATCTTAAATTAGTTACTCCACAACCCTGTAGATCCTATTTTTTCTTTGGATTCAGTCTACTTTCTTCCATTTTCTTCCATTCTCTCTCTAGTCAAATTTAGGGGTTCTCTACCCAATATTCTCTTAGTCTGCTACGCCTCTCCGCTGTTGTCCCTTCCCTTCCTACTTGTGGTCGGCAATGAAGTGTCACTAACAGTCCCCATTACGTGCTCACCTCCAGATCTCACGTCTATTCGAGACATCCTCATTCCAGATCTTGCATCCCTTGGAGACCGTAAAAACAGTTGAGGTGTGAGGAATTTTGACATTTTGAAGAGGTTTGAAGGTGTCGCGGGTGCTCAATATGAAAATCTGAGTTTTTGTTTCATATATGTTCTTGTTGGAATTGTTAGAATAACTTCAGCTAGGGAAATGAATTTGCAAGTGTTTGCTTGGATTTATATGTTTATGTGTAATAGTGTTTGATTAATTGAAGATATTTTTTCGTTGATTTCGCAATGTGAAAACATGATTTTTTGTTAGAATATAGAATGATCTAGTTTACTCCAGATTGGGAGCATTGGGTTCTGTTTAGTATGTTTTGGTAATACCGATACCGTACCTTAGTTTCGGCATACCGAATTTTGGTATACTGAAAATTTCGGTACGGTATAGATATTAGATTTCACTTACCGAAAGTTTTGGTACGGTATTCGGTATGGGCAAAAAAATTTGGTATGCCGTACCGAACCGCCCCTATGGGTGGCTAATTTCTAGTTTCAATTCTCGGTTGATGTTTTGAACCCTAACTTAAGATTGCATTGTAGTTCGTTCTTTAGTGTTTTCTCAATTTCAATTCTAAAATTATTCATGCTATCTGATTTAATTGTTTACGATATGTGGGTAACTAATTTAGACTGATCACCTTTATTAATGTTCTTGCATTTATTGTTAAGGTTTCATTCATAATCCAAGATTGTTATGAATCAACGCTCATTAATAGCAACTAGTGAATTAATTTATTAGGATAACATAAATGAAGATCAATTATCCAATATCCTGTTTACCCCATTATCCTTGTTTCCAATGTGTATCGAATTTAATCTACAGAACTTGTTCTAGGTTGTTTCGTTAAATAGGTTAATTGAAAAGCTTGTTTTAACTAATTATAATTAAGGGATAATCTAAATTGACAGAGCATGTTGTTGATTTAGGGGTAGAAATTCTACGATGGATTAGGGAGATGTCACATTAATTTCAAGATTAATCATATTAAGGGGGATAACTTGACTAAAGACTGAAATCTTGTTCCTATTTGATCTCAGTTATCTTCACTTCTTGCATTCTATTTATTTTCTAGTTCATTTTTAGTTAAACAAATTCCAATTAATCACCCTCTATTATATTTATGTTAAATTAATATGTAAATCATAAGTGTCAGACTGTTTCCTATGTGATTGACCCTTACTTGCCAGTACCACTAGCTAGTAGATGAGAGTTAAGGTAAATTAATTTTACGTGCCACGACAGCACGGTCAGATCATACCAAAACTAACCGCAGGAGGTGATGCAAAAATCACAACACTTAAAAACTCGATGGCGGGGGTGTCCAACGAATACTGGGAGCATAAATATTAACAAACATTTTAGAAGTATGTCCAACAACCAGTGATGTTCTCCACTCATTCAAAAACTCCCAAGCATGAACAATTGTAGCATCAGGCGCCATTATTTTACAGTCGCACAACATTTAATTGCTTTGCTTCCATATAGCCCATATAAGTGTCACATCTCTTCCCTAAAACTAAGAATCCAAATGACGTAGGAACTAGAAAGATCAAAGAAACCATTTGAGTGCAATAATATGGAATCAATAAGTTGAAAAGATTAGCTTCATGCCAGCAAACAATCACAAATGGATAAGAAACAAAATTATGACATGAGTATTCAAAATACTGACCACAAATTACACAACCACGTGGGACATCCATACCTCTGTAGATCAACTTCGATCTTCTGGAGAGACAACTTTTTCATGAACTCTAGAGATCTTCGCAATGTGATTGATCACCATTATCAAGAATTTTTCTGAAATAATAGTCCGGTAACCACTTCGAACGGTACAATGGTCATTGTTTGACAAACTCCATATGATCTTGTGGGCAATAGCAAAACTAGAAAGATCAATTTCACTAATAGCACATATATCCCTCTCATTAAAAAATTCCAAAATAAGGTCCATATCCTATTGATTGCTCCCGGGAAACGATAAATCACTAACCACCCAGTCCTCTAAATCTTCAACAACTGGTGTTTCCACCTTAAAATTTGAAGGATCATGCAACCATCTATCGTCCCAACACTTCACCGTACCTCAATAATCATTTATCCACATGTAGCCCTTAACTCAATCACAACACAAGAAGCCCAAATACTAGGCCAAGTAAAATAATGCCCAAGAGTGGCACTCAAAGAATTGCATCAAGGAAAATATCTTGCTTTGAAGATCCGAATATATGTAGTACTAGGATTAGTAAGAATACTCCATCCTTACTTCCCTAGCATGGCGAGATTAAAGGCAAACAAGTCCCTGAATCCCATTCCACCAAACTCTTTCCGCAGGCACAAACAAATAAAACTCATCCAGTTTATACCCTTTTTTATCTTTTTTTAGACCCCACAAAAATGAATTTATAATTTTTTGGATGTAATCTAAAACAAATTTATGAACGAAAAAATTATTCACACAATATGCGGGAATTGACTAAGTCATATATTTTATTTGAACTTCTTTCCCAATTTTAGATGGAGGCTTGTCTTTCCAATACTGAATTTTCTTCCAAATTCCATCCTTTAGAAAGAAAAATATATATTTTCTTCTTCCTACCCAACAGTGATGGCATTCCAAGATATATAGTGGTGTCGAGAGCCATATAAACCCTAAGAGTTCCTAAAATGTAATATAGATCATGCAGAGAGACATTCTGACTAAAGAAAATATCTTATTTTGCCAAATTAATAGCTTTTCCATAAGCAACCTCATAAGTGCTCAGAATTCGTCTCATAACATTACCCTTATCTGTACTTACACGTGAGAAAAAAGAAACAATCGTCCGCAAAAAGAGGATGGCTAACAATAGGCACACCTTTAAAAAATGTATAATAAATATTTTAGAGGTTGTGAACTCTTCTTTCTCCAGAATTTATCAAACACAACAATTTTTTTCGATTCCCGTCCATCAAAATTAAATTGAAAACAAGAAATGTATGAACGACTCTTACCTTATAGCGAGCATTTTCAGTGTAGATAAAGGAATCATATTTGAGGTTGGGCTTGCATTCTTCTTATTATGTTTGAACTTATTTGGGATTCTTTGTTAAGTTTTATGAATATTCGAATTTGGTATAGTGCTCTTCCCGAGCAAGCATTTACATTATTCGTGAATAATAACATACGAGGTGCATACAAAAAATATATTTTTGGAGAGCCGATTTAATATAATGATCATGGTGAGAATTTTTAATCGTAAAATTAAGTAGTGTTCGATAAGAAGTGGATGGTTGTCGAGCATGGTTAGTAAAAATATTTTCTAAAAAATCAATTTCAAATAAAAATTATATATAATCAGCTAAAAATAGGTATCCCATAACTTTTGAATTATGGATTACCTACTTACTAAAACACTAAAAGTTAATTATGAAAAAGGAAAAAATAACTTCAAGTTGCCAGAGTTTTTAAAAACGCTATATCTTCTCAAAATAAAGATGAGAAATAAACTATAAAGGTCATACAAGTTTTCTTGTCTGCTATTTTAAGCCATTTTATTTTTGTCCTTTTACGTTGGCCGGATTAAAATTCATCTGATAACTTATAAAAGTTTGACTTTTTTATCCTTCGACCACCTATAATCGATTTAACCGGTAATAGCAATGTTTTTAAGTTTTGTAATTACAATTTCTGTTCAATTTAACAATGCATCACTTTTAAAATTCAAATATTATTTTAGAAATCTAAGACTTATACAAACATAAGAACATTATTTACAAAATTGAGATTATTAAAAATTCAAACTATATAAAAAAAATCATAATATATTTCAAAATATAAAAAATATGTAATAGAACACTGAAATTGTGTTTTAAGAAAGTGATATTTAGTTAAAGCTATACAAATGAAACACATTAATAAAAAATATCTTATATTTTAAAAGAAAAACTAAAAGTTATTTTATGAAACATGAAGTTTTTTAATAATTAGAAATTTAGTTTAATAAACCCTAATAATTAAGTTATTATAAAAAATATTTTAAACATTCAGAAAATGGTTTTAAAATGAGATTGAAAACTAATAAACCTCTTTTGAAAAATCTAAAAAAATCAATAGAAAATTGACAATAATTTATAAAGGTGAAAATAATTTTAAATATAAAATAAGAAATTTCATAATACAAATATTAACATATTATATTTGGCTGATTTTATAAAATAAGAAAATAGTTTATAAAGGTGAAAATAATTTTAAAATTAAAAAAGAACTTTCTTTATAAAAATGTAACACCATAAACTATTACCATTATTATATTGAGCTACATAATATTTAGGGTCTAATATTTTTAAATTATTTTATGGTTTATTATTAAAGCTCATGTTCTAGTATCGAAGCTCAAGCTCATGGTTTTTACTTAGGGAGGGTTTGGTTAGATGGTTGTGTTTAGGGCGGTTGGGTTGAGTAGATCGTGTTCAGGCGGGTTGGGCCATAGCTGTTTACGTATAAGTTGTTTGGTTCGGACTGGAACTATTCCAATCGTCATGTGTTTTTATATATTATTTTGTTTGGTTCAAATTAGAAGCCTGGACACAATAAAACAAGTCTATCCCTATTTATCCTCCATATTTACGCTATTTACAAATATGCCATTATCATCATAGCAATTTTGAGTATCAACGACAATGATCTTCCGCCTCCCTCTGAAGATCTTCCACTGCATTTTCGTAACGGCCTTACATACAGTGCTGCAAAATATTAAGTGGGTCTTGCGCAAATTGTTACCGCTCGTCGCTCGGCATTTTGAATTTATCAGTTATTTTTTAAGTCAAATCTAGGGCACCGCCGTGGTTTGCCTCGCCGAGGGCAGCCCTGTAAGTATTCAAGGGATTTCTATGTTTATTTTTTTGCCCAAATCGCCTCCCCCCTCTCCCTCTTCAAATCGGCCTGATTTGCGATCGTACTCATATGCTTGTTATCTAAAATTAGGTCTAAACATTAAAATTATGTGTTGAATTTTGGATTTAGTTTAGTCAACATCGAGGTGGTTTAGGGTTTTGACTGTCCCAGTACAGAGAATAGCCAGATGAGAAAATAAGTTAACACGTATAAAAGCATAACATAGAATTTAGCTTATCGTTGTATGAACATGTACGTGATTTGGGCTTTACCCATGATATTTGGGCGACCAGCGTAATTTGTCTTCCCTCGTTTTTAATTTTTTAATTTTTATCATTTTGTCCTGTGCGCAATTGATTTTGGTACTTGCCAGAATCCTCCAATACTCTAACGCTTATAATTTTTTTGGACTGGAATATGTTGGCTGTACACCAACGAAAATTATCTTATTTGAAAGATCTCAAGATTATATAAACAACAGAACTTGCTCTGGGTTTGTTGTGTTTTATATTTTCCCTATTATATTAGATTGCACACAGGCTACATCGTGCTGTATCATCATGTTAGAACGTAGGAGGGTCGTTTCCATACGATTTCAGCTCAAACGATTTCCCTGATATGTGTGTCCATACCTCAGGTGAAGAATTCGGGCGTAGCCCCTTGCTTTGTCAATGCCGATTTTTTCTCAAAGTATTGAACTCACACAACCCACAATGTCCCCAAACTTGCAGGGTTACATGGAGACTCGCAACGTAGGTTTCAGAACAAAAAATCGCCGACAGATATGGTTTACGGTGATGACTTTTATCCGAAGAGGGAGATAATATTCATACACGTTTGTGATGACAACAATAGGTGAATTTCGACAGACGCTTGCATCTATCTGTTAATTTAGACATACTTGTTAGCCTGTTATTTTTAACTGCCTACATTAGCCACCATGAGACTCTGGCTCGTATCAACCGCATCCACCCGACTAAATAATTAAATGTACTTCATATGCGTCAGTTTATTTTTTGATGAATACTTATTTTTGGAATTGATTAATTTGCCAGCTGGGTATGACTACTAATTTGGCAGCGTCGTCAATTGCCAATTTCTGACGAGCTTTCATTTTTAATTGTCTGATACTCCCCAAAATTTCTACCACAAACCCCGATGCTTGAATATTTGAGAACGAGTATAAGGGTATTCACCAGTTGGTCAATAATGTTCCTTCGAAACTAGATATTGCGTTTTTTACTATCTTCCTCCCAAAGACTTGGTATTTTTTTCAACCTCATCAGCAACCTCTGCATTCGCTGAACATGTCTGCTTCTTCACACTACGATTCCCCTCCACTTCCTACCGACTCATCCATTGTCTCCACAAAATTCTACGACCCATCCGTCGTGAACTCGATTTTTTCTTACCCAGACATTGTTGGCTTTAGAAGACGCAGCGATTGGTTCAAGCTCATGAGAATCAATGCGCCCACTTGGCCTTCTCTCGTCCGTGAATTTCTGGCATCTCTCACACTGCTGAATATCGACGACTCATGGCTTGGTGGATTTTCGATCGAGTTCAAACTTTTGGGAGTGAGGTATCGTCTTCCATTGTCACAACTTAATGAGATTTACGCCATTGACCGTGCAGAGTGCAGGACCGAGTACTTTGAGTTTGACCCCACATCATTTTGGCGACGCATCACAACCGCAGCAACCTATGACAACACTTCCGCCCATGCAAGTGAGATACAAAATCCGACTCTGAGATATATCCACTACGTCATTGCGAATACCATATTTGGGCGCAGTCGTGCCGTTCAGAAGGTTACCCCTCTAGATTTGTTTGCCCTTTGGTGTCTTGTTGTTGGGAATCAAGCAAATATGTTGTACTTTATGTTTAAGTACATGGAAGATGTAGGCCGTTATGGGGACACCATCGTATTTGGGGGAGTACTTACGCCCATTTTTGAATGCCTCGGTGTTAATTTTGACATGCACCAGGCAGCAACTGGGAAACGATTTCTCGACTTTGATGAGCTTGTTGAACTTGGCATGCTGAGCCCCCGGGTCGAAGGCGGGTGGTATCTGCACTTTGCGTCCCGTTGTTCTATACGGCTTCCAGATTTCGACCGTATACGGTTGGACGTTGAGAGGAATTGGCATATGGCAGACGAGGATTAAAGGTTGGAGGCTGCATTAGTAACAAGCGGATGGCATTTGAATTAGGTATATGTCTAACGGCGTTATGTGTGGATTGTCTTAGGTTCTACTTTGCTGTATGTTTTAATTTGTGCTCTTCCTAGGTATTGTCGAACTGCGATATATTCGAATTATAGATTGAGATATGTATTATGTGATCACAAATGGGTAATTTGTTGTGCCCTGCCCGTACGTTGGTTTAATTAGGAAGTATTACTGTAGGTTAGCTTGTGGGATTATCCAAACATGGACATTTTGTCGTGGTTCGAATTCTGTGTATTTTAGTTATAATAGTCCCTTTTTTTATTTTTATTGGACCGGCATGTACGCATCAGCTTCTTTTGAAAAAATATACAAAGGCTTTTCTTTATAACCCAAAAAAGGAATTGATGATTAAGAGGATGTTTGCAAAGCCAATGGCAGCACAAAAATCACTTTTAAAAATTACTTCTAATTGCATGAGTGTTTGCAATATATAGTGAACAAGCTCAAATCACTTATCAAAAGTGCTTTTGAGAATCCCCACTATTTGGGCTTTTGATAGCTTTTGGCTTTTTAAAATAAATTTAATTTTAAAATTTATCAGTTTTTTATTTTTTATTTGTTTCGCATCACTTTTTTTTTCCTAAACCCTACTAAAGTCTAACTTTTTCTACAAAATCAATTTAAATCAATTATCTAACAACATTATTGTTTGCAAACACGCCCTAAAAAGGCCTAAAAGCAACGTTGCCTCTTTTTCTGCATTGGAAATCTATTTGAATTTGACTGAAATGTTTAGGACATTGGCAAAAAGTGGGGTCTCCTCAATGAATTAAACTTTGCGTACACAGAATAAGTTTTGTTGGCCTACACCCGACCCCTCTCCCCTGCCATCACCACCACACACATACCCACACACGCCCATCCCCCAAGTCCCCTTTCGCCTTACTATTCAATCCCTGCGTGGACAATTTATCATTAAATAGGCGGAGATTTTTGTTCTGGTTGTTGGCAAAGTACCCGGCACATCCATGGCGGCATCAATTCCGTCACAACGTGGAGCGTTGTCTCAGACCCGAGTTTTCTATGATGATACTTGGACGCAGGCGGTAGACCGGACTTTTCAACGCGGCTTAGTGTTGGCAGCCGTCGTGGGTTCCCCTTGCAACAACGGTCCGGATCCAAGCGGCATCTTGGTGGCGATGAACTGGACCAACCACCAGCTTGGCACTAGTTTCACTTTCAAGACGTGTCTGCAGCGGTACCGGAAGTTGCGCAAACGTTACACTACATTCACTTGGATCAAGTCCGTCGCAGGCGTTACGTATAATGACATAGATAAGACAGTCAGCTGCTCCGACGAGACCTGGGACTTTATTTGCCGGGTATGCTATGAACGAACTAATTTGCTTAAGATATGCAACAAACCATTTATTCGACGCGGTGGTATACTTTCACGCGCGAAATGTTAATGTATCTTCTCCATGCATGCTCATCTCCAAACCCCCACGTCTTGTGGGATTCTTATTTATTTGTAATATCGCGCGCAGGAGGTTCCTCTGGGTAGGGTGTACATGAACAAAGGTGAAGAAGATTTTGTTGCGTTGCAACTCATCTTTGAAGATAATTCATTAGATTCACTTGCGAACGACCCCGTGCTTGCCGACTTGTCAGGTGGCTCGGGTGGAGTTGCGAACCATGACCAAACCCTACCCCGCGTCGATATACCAAATGAGGGCGATCAAACCGCAAACTGTTTCGCTAACGAGATTGCATGGTATCAAAGCGACAGTGAAAGTTTGTCATGTGGACATCGCCGTGGTGACGACGTGCGTAGTTGCGGTACTCGCTTTTCGTCGAACGTGCCTCATTCCGTTATTTGGGCAAACTGTCCCCGAGAAGGAACGGATACACCTTCCGACAAACCCTCCGGTTCAGGTCGTAGTTCTCAAGCATCATGCAGCCCTTTCAAGAAGAAGTAGGTATCGATTAGGGGCACTGTCGTGTGAACATGGTTTTCATAAGGGAAATTATGAATTGTGAGATTAAATTTGCTGTTATCTAGTTTTATTAGCCCAATATGTCATGAGTGTGCTGGGCTTGATTTAAGTTCTATGTTTCTACTGTATTATGTCTCCCTTTTGGTTTAGATTTGGTTTAGTTTAATTTATGTAGTGTCACCTATTTGCACTAAATTAAGAGTACCGAACGGTTCTTTTTTCGCATTTTTTTGTAAAAAATGCGAACATTCTCGAAATAATATGTATTCTCAATACTAAATCCACGCCCTTATTAATGTTCGATTTTTTTCCAGTGGATAGCCTTGCCGAACCAATTACATATGCTCGCGCATGTAATGTAAGACTAAAAAAAAGATTAAAACATCGTTAAGGCTGAACGTCGCAACCATCGAAGAACCGAACAAATTATTACGTCCCCTCGATCAACCGTTGTCAAACACCCTACGAATAACATAAATTTAACAAAATTGTTCTCTATTTACGCACTAAGTCATCCACTTTGAAAGTTGATTCATTCTCCCCGGGACATGTTCCGGTCCACTCTAACTCTCAAATTTAATTTCGCCAGGGTCCCATTCAGACATAGTGGGATCATTTTAGTGAAACCAACAAATATTCTCAAAATGTGGGATGCATGGCACCAAAACAGTGTCAACGGACCCTTATTTATTGTTCGCCTAGTCACATTTCATTTTCTTAGTTTTACTGTTGCTACCTAATTTATTGTTCGCCTAGAAAATGATGTAGATTCGAAATTGCGAATTGTCTAATCAAGCGACGCAAGGCATGCTAATATTTGTCCTGAGGGAGTCCATGTAGGTCAAGGCAGGTATCCTATCAAGCAAAGCAAATCTACTATCGAGATTCAGATTCCCAAATGTGTGGTTCCCCTCAGCTTATTGTGCGGTCAAGATGGTCTTCCAAAACCTGCCACAATTTGCAATTTTCATGTGATTGTAGTATCGGGAAATGTCCAAACTACCCCTGAAAGAGAAGAAGCCACATGCAAGTTTGTATAAGTAATCTGAGCTTCATAGCTGAAGTTTTCCACTGCATCAGTAGACATACTGCACCGATATTGCAACTAATGCTCTTTTGAAAATTACCCACAACCACGAAAAATGTCTTCCTCCTACATCCCACCAACATTGGAGAGTCTTGCTCAGTCATCTGTTTTTTACACCGAGACCTGGACGCAGGCGGTTGACAAGCGTTTCATCGAGATGCTCCGTGCTGAGAAAGAACGTGGACAGTTTGACCCCAACCGGAGGAATACGGTGACGATTCGCCGTGTGATGCGTTCGCTGAATGCGGAACTCAACACTTCTTTTGACTTTGATTTTTGCTCAGACCGGGTGAAAAAGCTCCAGAAACGATATAAAACGTTTTACTTCATTACGAAGTACCGTGGTGTTACTTTTGATCTAGAGTCAAACAAGATTGAATGTGATCAGGCGCTGTGGTCCGAGATTTGCAAGGTATTCCTAACCCGAATTGATAGTTGAATCCATTTCATATAATTACATAATTTGTAGAATTGCACATTCTAACATTTATCTGTTGAATTATGGCCATCCTATTACTTTTTCTTTTTACAAACCCTTTGCTTGTAGAGTCGTCGTCTGGCAATGGCATACGCGACACAGGGAGAGGCTGAGTATGAGAATCTTCGCTACCTTTTTAAGCAAGAGGACGACTCTGTTGGTTGGTATCGGCTGGAGGACATAGTGCAGATTTCGAGTGAGTTTTTCGACCTCAGTTTCCCAAATCATGAGGTGTATCCACATGAGATGTACGATGCATCATCTGGATCATCATTCTGGCGTTATGTTGTGGGTAATAGTTTTGGCAGCTCCTCCCTTGGTCTTTCCGGCACCAATCTGCCTTCAACTTCGTCAGTATCCAATGTTGCAGTTTGCGGATCCGAAATAAACTCTGCCACCAGTACCATTGCGAATGCAGTAGATGACGCTGGGAACATGGGCTCAATGGGCGCAGCAACAGACGAACACGAAGATGACGAGCAATAGAATTAGCCTTGTTCTTTATCAACAAGGACGGTGTGGGTAGTAAGTTAGTTTCCGGGTGCCAAAAGATCTATGTTTCGGATTTGTGATTTAGTTAACCTCCTTTCATTTTAAGCGTTTTTTTCCAATAGGGTGCTACCCTTTTTGCAATCCTACTTTTAAGTACAACGGTGCATCAGCCTTTCAATGAATATTTATTTCGCTTATTCAAATTGATGTATAATATAAACCTAAACCTAAACATACTTTGGCCCACCAAAATTATTGCGCTAAAAAAATCCAGAACCAAACCGGCGTCACCTGAGAACGCTCCACAGTGTGTAGAGATCGTCTGCTAGACTTAATGTTGTTACTCTTAAATTTGTGAGAGATTCGATCCTAATTTAAACAACAATTCATGAATGCCAAATGTAGTAACCTGTGGACAAAAATCTTAGACTCGAAAAATAATAAGGCCTGAACTGCAATAATGAAATAAACGAAGCAAAAGACAACCCCACATCTCCAAAAGTCCCGGATGCCGTAATAGGATAATCGCGAATATTTAATTTAACAAACCTGAATTCATTCACAGAATCATTTACTACATTACGAATTGCGCCAAAATGCATAAATTCACATATTTACAATACCACCACAAAATAGAGTAGAATCACATAAGTTCCAGACGAACATCACAACTAGTTTTCCATCTTAATTATATATACAGAAGGAGCATTCATCGGTGGAATTGCTAAACCCACATCAAAAACAAATTAAACAGCCATGCACGAACCAAGGACTTTCACAGTTCACCGGCGAGTTTCATTCGAGCCCACTCTTCTTTAGCATCATACGGGAGGCCGGAGAATATCTCCAAGTCCTCGGTGCTCTGGCCGAGTAGTTTGGTGGCATGGAGCTTCTGCTGCAGAGTCATCCTTGGAATACGATCAACGAAAGTGAATACTTCCTTCCTTGCCTTACCAATGTCAAACTCATAGCCAATGCGATCAGCAATTTTAGAAAGTTGTAGTGAAGCATCTTTGCAGAAAGTGGAGAGACTATCCATGAATGCATCAACCTGGTTGGACCCCTTCCGTTTACGTCCTCCCAAACGCCTGGTTATGTTGCCGCTACCTTCGGGGCGATCCAGAAGTGGTGGCTGGGGCTGCTCGTCATCAGTCAGTCCCCCGAACACACCGTTGAATGCTGGTGGGATTGGTTCGCCCTCTTGAGCAGCTGCTGGTTGGGGTCCAGTAGGGGTAAATGTGGCCGACCCTATGTCTTCTGCCCCGAATCCGGTAGCGCGATCCTTGCCGAAGATTTCGCACCAATCTTCGTAGTAAGGCCAGGTTTTGTGTCGCATCAGTCGAGAATTTGGATCAACCTATTGTCCAAGTTTGATATCAGAGAATGTCGGCTTAATCTATACATATATAAATGGGTAAAAGTAAACAGACGAAAGTATGTTGATAAGAACAAAGGTAGAGCTAGATGGTGACACCTTGACGTGAGCTTCCCATGCCTTGTCGGTTGCTTCGATCATCTTTGTTTTATGATCTAGCCCGATACCTGTCTTTGATAACATTGTGAACAAGCTGCCGTAATTTTTCTTCCACGTGTGAACACGTGAATTGATGTGCGGTAGGGCCTTCAAGTCTGTCTTAGGAAAGTACCTCAACATGATGCCTTCAAGAACCTGTAGATACCCTGGCCTAAAACCGTTGTCGGACTTCCACCCACCAGCTATGATTTCCTTCATACCAGCGATCAGGACCTCCTCTTCACGAGTGCTCCACCCTCGCCTGCCCTTATCAACACGGAGGCGCTGCGGCCGCTGAAATCCACTTACGTTTTGCGACATTTTAACCTGAAGCACTGAAATGCACAATAAATTTGGGTAAGATATGTTTAGACAACAGTAATATTTGTAAAAACTTTGTGAATATCGCTACATTTTCGAGAAGATATCATTCGTTCCGGAGATGCAGCTAATATTAAAAGATGGCAAGCAGTTCTAAAAAATTGAGCATGTCTGCAACAGACCGACTACTAACCGCGCATGAGTATCAAAGCGGGTATGCTCAATTTAACGTTTACGGCGTATTTTGTGAGAAGATGTATATGAGGATGATTTTTAAAAGACTGGCAACTTATATTTCGGGCACCGTTTTACAACTATTTCTTAGGCGCGGAACACTGAAACGGCCGTGCAGCTGACTTACCTTATCGCATCTGATAATTTAATCCAAACTTACTCATTGTGCTGAAACCAATTGAGGGATACGAGTTAAATGTGTGCACAAAATGTGGGGCTACTACTCATTTAAGGAAAATGGGCGCAGCTCCACTCACATTGATGAACCCACAACGTAACTAATAAGTTAGCCATAGCATTGGGTACCTCGAAGTAAACAACCAATATATGGTTGGGTCTACATGGCTTAAAAAAGTAACATGTAATTAAAAAAACTTAATAGTGACCAAGGATGTCTAAACCATCTCGAACTAAACGTTCTAAACCTGAATTTAACAAAATGAGCGCACATAGTATATAGATAATACATGCATAAATTCCGTAGAAGATTGTATCGTGGTTCAAGATCGGCTACTAAGGTTCGTAAGTCCAGCAAAATGAAAAAAGATACCAAAAACAAGACACATAGTCCGTGTCATCTAAACAGCACGGACGTTAGCTGTGCAAAACTAGAATCAAAGTTCAAGGCTGTCTGGACCGATCAGCTAAGTTCCCTTCCATTCGTTGAACATGCGTTTAGCAAGGTCATCCCGGTAAGCATTCCACGCTTGAGACGATTCGACGGTGTCGATGAGCTCTGGTGCTTCAGAATTGTCGTGCTCTAAACATACTTCATCCAATGATTCTAACAATGGGTCGTTTGGCATAAACGTGCGGATGAAATTGTGCAAGAGAGCACATGCCATTATTAGGCGATTCTGAACCTTGACAGAATAAAAGGTTGGGGAGCGCAGCATCGCCCAACGCTTCTTCAGTACCCCGAATGAACGCTCTATGACATTCCTAGCACGTGAATGATTCATGTTGTAGAACTCTTGATAGTTTTGCGGCCTAGATGGTCCGGTAGCCCAATCGTCTAGGTGGTAGCGTACTGATTTATAGGGCGTTAGGAATCCCTCGCAATTCATGTAACCGTTGTCACAGAGGTAGAAATGGCCTGGACAGCAAAAAGTTGGGATTCAGTAAAATAGGGGTGGCTTTTTAACTGTTGATGTGTGCATTACTTGGGTGCATTTGTAATGACTATCAAACTAAGAATATCTTGCAGTGGTTCTCTAGGTTTAGTAGAAATAACTTCTTCTCAGGGTTTAGTAGAAATAATTTCAAAAGACCTTGAGAAAATTATACTAAAGTATTAGAGAAATAAACCAAAGGAACTTCCAACGGTCCGGAGCTGTTAATTCCATTTTTATAAAAGGTGTGTGTCGTATTGGGGGTTACCTTGAGGGACCTTTAAACCGGATGGACGACTAACAGCATCCCTTAGGATCCGTGCATCTGCGGCTGAACCCTCCCACCCCGTTAGTAGGTAAATGAACTTTAGATTCATGTCACAAGCGGCCAAGACGTTTACGGAAACTGTACCCTTACGAGTCCTATATCGGGGCTTATCAACTTCTGGGACCGTGACCTCAACGTATGTTCCGTCTGTTGCACCCAAACAACCCTGAATTGTGAGCATGTCTGGTTAGCAAAACAACTGGGACAGAAAAGAGGTGTTCGGACCAATGAAGTCCGGATTGTGTGGACAAGCATAAGTGTCAGATTGGTACCTTGAACCATTTCCAACGAGGATGAGTACAGTTTTCGTCGATGGGTTCTGGCTTTGCGAGGAGGATAGGGTGTAAACGGAGGATTGTGTTTAGTACTAAATGCACGTAGACACTCTGGGTATGCATGCTACGTTTAAAATCAAACCTAGTACACCTAAGCTTCGTGTGATGGGCAAGTACAGTAAGGAACAGAGAAACCATCTCCCGTATTGATACATACTTGCCGTCGCTTAGCCCCCCCGCATGATGCAAGAAAAAACACAATCTAGAGAAGGTGTCGCGGTCTATCCTAAGTTTAGATATGCAATCCGTGTCACTCTTGCCAACTAGTGAACTAAGATACAACATACGAGTGGGAATCATTGATGCCATGTTATATCTAATTAAACGACCCATACGAAAGTGACGAAGATGGGCGCGGAACCGTGTATCAGAAAAAAGGAGATTCATAAGAAGGATAAAGTTTAGCACAATGTCCTCCAATACCAACACTAGTTCGGGGGAGCGTCGCTTAAGTCGCGCCATTGCAAACTGGAATATAGACCACAATAGACACATGCAGGTATAAGATGAATGTAAATACAAGATGACGCACACAACGAATTAATAGCATGCAAACAGCCCTAAACAATACTTCTATCTACAGCATGCCAATTTTCCTAAACTTGCATCTGTTCAATAATAATATATGTTGAAGACCTGAATTTAGTACAAATAAATGCATTTGTCGTGTTTTTAGAACAAACATTTTTTAAAAATTATAAGTAGCAATCCTCACACAAGCTAGTGGATGTTAATGGGGTCGGAAATAATTATTTTTAGGGGGGGGGGGGAAGAACGTAGGAGTCAATCAAAGAGACTGGTGATTTTATGTAAAGCAAACAAACATCGAAGGGGACCATATTCTTAATTAACCAAAAGCAACAACAGACAGATAATCATGGACAGTAAACCCTAGATAATCCGAGCTGATACATGTATGTAGCAAAAACATTCATTAGCTACAGAAAGAATCGTCAACAAGCAGACTTTCAAGACAGAAGAACAATCCATACCTATGGCAGAATAGAGATCCGCGAACTGGGTTCCATGATTCGAGTACAACCGCGCAACATTCCAGATATATTCAACATATGAAGGAAAGGGTAAAAAATTAGCAAGATTTAAACTCTTACGGATCATAAAGCACATGAATAAATTCCAGCGAACGGATAGAGAAAATACGACTACGAAAAAGTTCGAGTATCTATGTTGCTGATAAAACTACCTGATCTGGGGTTGAGCGATTCTGAGTGAAAAAAAACAAAGGGAGGTGCTCCAGTTCTGCTCTCCTAATAACACGAGGAGCAGGGAATTCAAAAACCCTGACGCATCGAATTAGAAAATGACCGCCCAAATTTCCCGCTCAAGGGATTTTTGGAGAAATCCGAATGAACAGTAAAGTGGGCCCTAATAGATGGATTCGAGATGATAAGGGAACCTTCCCCACAGATGGGTTAGGTAAACACAGGTTCGTGGGTTACGAAGACCGGGCCGGATGTGTAGATAAAAGCTCTGTTCTAAAAATCCCCGATTAGCTCCGATTAATCCCCGTCTAGGCGCTAGGCTCTCATTGACCGCCTACGTTTATTTTTTGATTCCTCCCCGCCTAACTACGTTTATGTCCCGATTAGTCCCGCCCAAACCCCGATTAGTCGCTAGGCCCCAGTCAACCGCCTAACTAGCGCCTAGCGACTTTTAGAACATTGGATAAAAGGTACAAAATTCTAACCAAACAAGTTAATCGCTTGGTTAACTATTATTTCCATCCTTATGTCAACAACCAAACCCTCCCTTAGGGAACAAGAAATCATTTTCCAAGTCCAACTACGAGTCCTAAAATCCTAGGAATATAATCTATATATATGCAATTCATCATATAAATCAAAATCACTACCCTGTTTTTCTCTCAAAATTTAGTCCAAATCATGCTAGAGATTGTTAGGGTGTAGTCTTCATCGTTCAATCTTTTTCCACCCAAAAGACAAGTACTCTTCCAAAAAAATCATTTTCCTATTTAGAAAATTATAAAAAAAAAAATACGAATTTTTAGTATGTAATGTATCTTTATTTCAATGATATCCTGTAAAAAAAATTAAGTCCATTCGACATATATTTTATTTTATTATGATTTGTATACTATTTCAGTGCAGAATCTGAAAATCTCTCTATTTCAACTTAGTTTTGGTTTCATATACATGAATTTCAAAGGGATCCAATGGTAGTTTCTGATTTATAAAGGTTTTTCCACCGCTGCGTAGAATTTTTAGTTTCAACAAATCTAGTTTTAAAGATTCAAAATCCATAGTTATGCTTCTTGAAAAATTCTAAGATTTTAGTATGATCTTTTTAATCTAGTCTATTAGCTACAATTAAATTGTTAAAGTTACTTCTTACCCTTTTTCAGATAAAAAATAATTATTCACTACTGCATAGTGGATCAATACGTAGAAATTCTAGGTTTCTTTCAATTATTTTCAAAAGGAATTCTAAAGTCTCTACCTTCCTAAATTTCCAATTTCCAATTTCCAAATCACACACACACACACACACACACACACACACACACACACACACACACATATATATATATATTTTCAAGATAGGTTCACGTATGCATAAGTGGAAATGAGAACGAGGCTAGTGAAGGTTATGGACAATAGGGCATCTTGCATCTATATACCAAGTTTAATCTTTTTTTAAGGTGGGGATTTCTATGAATTTGTTCATCTGTTTTAAATATTATGATTGTGAGGTTGATGTCTAAGCACAACATTTCATAGGCAACATGTATGCTATGTTACGCTATGCTATGCTCAACAACCAACAAGTTATATGTTATGATATGCTATGTTATGTGTTGTGCTATGCTAACATCTATTTTACAGTGTGTTGTACGCATCCATTAATTATTACATGATTTGTATATAAAGTTGACAAACTAGTGGGGATTATTTATATTCTACGGGCTAAGTTTGTCTATTTTAAATGCTCTGATTGTGATGTTAATTTCTAAGCGCAACATTCCATATGTTATAGACAAAAGGTCATATGATATTCTATGCTTGTTTTGTAATCGAGATGTGATATGCTATGTTCAACAGGCAACATGTTACATTATATACTATGCTATGTGAAATGCTATGCTAGGCTAAACAACAACATGTTACATATATTCTATGCTATGGTGTGTGATGTGCTACGCTATTCTCAACATACAACATGTTATATGTTATTTATGTGTTGTGCTAACATCTATTTTTACAGTGTCTTGTATGCATTCGTTAAATATTACATGATTTGTATTTAAGGTCAACAAACATGTCTCCACCGAGTCTATGGCTTTCTCACCTTATTCTATATTTCAGTTTCTACAAGTCATTGGAGCTCTGTCGTGGTACGAGGAGGCAGTGGATGTCAAAGAGTCAAAGAATTACTTCTAAATTGATTTCAAAATTTGACTTATATCGATGTTTGATTTGCTTCTTAAAAAGAACTGACTCAACCGAAGTTCTAATATTTATAGTTAGAGTCAAGTTATGATTTTCTCTTTAAAATACACTTCCGTCAAATATTCTATCTAAAGTGTTTGAAATTGGGTATATTTCCAAAATTATGTTATTTTACCTTCAAAGTTGTCTTTTCAATTTATTAGTAAAATGTTATTTTAAGCTAAAAATATGTGATGTAGTTCACATCCTTAAAGAAAGGTCTTATTTAATGTTTAGAGAAAACCGGATTGTGAGGGTGGTATCAAAGAAGTGATCCTGCCGACTGCTATATTTTATATTCAAAAAAGGTCAAATAATTTCTTATAATTGGGTCTATTTTTTGTTCAAGTCAATATACTATCTATGGTCATCCCCTCCGCCATACTGCGCCAGCTCTAACAATAGGTACGCTATTTTACAATGCAACAACTATGCTACTTCTATAGTCCCAAAAAAGTTCAATTTTCTCGAAGGTTCTATTATGCATGCATTTTTATCATACTAGCTACAAGAAGTAGTACCATCACACGAAAAATAGAGGATAATGATTTTAGTGGTCGAATTAGGAATGACATGTGCATTGCTATAGTGAAGTCAAAACAAGTTTTGCTTACTGAATTTCGAGGGTGAAATTTTTCTAAGAGGGTAGTTGGTAATGCCCATAAACTATTACCAAGTTGAGCTCCATATCATTTAGGGTCTAATTTAAAAAAAGAAATTATGATTTATTATTAGAACCTATGTTCTTGAACAATGTTCAAGCCCATGGCTTTTACTTAGGGAGCCAAAAATTACTTTCTTAGTCCAATTAGAAGTTCTAAAACTCTAGGAATATAATCTATATATATGGAATCATCTTATGAATCAAACTCAAAATCCAAATACTCTGATATTTTCTCAAAATTTCTTCCATATCATGCTAGGAATTTTTAGGGCGTCGTCTTCATCTTTCAATCTTTCTTCTCTCAAAAGACAGGTATTCTTTCAAAAAATTTGTTTCCTTATATAGAAGATTAAAAAAAAATGAAATTTTAGTATGTTATGTATCTTTATTTCAATGATATCCTGTAAAGATTAAAGTCCATTCAACATATATTATATTTTATTATAACTTTTTACACTACTTCAACACAGAATCTAAAAATCTCTATGTTCTAATTTATAACATTTGATATATGTATTTTAAATTGTTCAAAAATTCATATTTTTTTATATGTATTTCATATACATGTTTAGTGTAAAAATTTAAAGGGATCCAACCTGCAGTTTTCGATTAATAAAGGTTTTCCTACCGATGCTCAAAACTTTTAGTGTCAATAAAATTCGGTTTTAAAAATTCAAAATTCATAGTTATGCTTCTTGAAAAATTATGAAATTTTAATATGATCTTTTTACTCCAGTCTATTAGCTATATTTAATTTAAAATTTTTACTCCTCACCCATTTTGAGATAAAAAAAAAAAAAAAAATTTATCCACTACCGCGCACTAAATAAATACGTAGAAATTATGTGTTTCTTTCAAATTATTTTCAAAATTTTCTAAAGTCTCTATCAAACCCTAAATTCCCAATTTCCAAATTCCATGGCGAAGTGGAAAGGAGAATGAGGATAGCGAAGCCTATGAACAATAGGATATCTTGCATTTACATACTAAGTTTCATCATTTTTTAAGATGGGGATTTCTGTGGGTTTGTTTGCCTATTTTATGTGCTATAATTGTGATGTTAATGTCTGCACAACATTCCATACGCAACAGGCAACATGCAACATGTTACATTATGCTATATGTGCTATGCTATGCTCAACAAGCAACATGTTATATGTTATGTGATAAAGCACAATCCGGTATCCAATCAATTCAGCTTCAATCAGTGCAAGAAATATAAAAACACACAAGATATACGTGGTTCGATCTGGAGATCTACGTCCACGGGCAGAAAATCACTCTTGCCGAGGTGTTTCTTTCACTAAAACTTCGAGCTTACAAGCAATAATTCAGAATACAGAATACGAACCCTAATTCAGAGTTCTTTTCTCATATTTATACTCAACTTTCCTAAACCCTAACTGAACCCTAACAAACTCCCTATTCTCACGCCTATTTCCCGCTGCATGGCGGTTGGGAACGAATCCTGAGCCTTGATTCACGGAACAAACCATCTGTTGGGCCGACGCGTGTTCCTGGGCCTGCTGGGCCTACGCGTGCTTGCTGGGCCTACGCGTGCTGGGCCGGTCAGTGGACTTAGGTATTAACCCGACCCGAAGTGATCGGGTTATCCCTATCATTATGCTATGCTATACTATGTGTTGTGTTATGCTAAGATCTATTTTACAATGTGTTGTATGCATTCGTTAATTATTACATGATTTGTATTTAAGGTTGACAAAGTAGTGGAGATTATTTCTATTATATGGGCTCTGTTTGTCGATTTTAAATACTTTGATTGTGATGTTAATGTCTAAGTGCGACATTCCATAGGATATAGGCAATATGTTATCTGCTATGATATGCTATGCCTTGTACTGTGATGTGATATGCTTGACATGCAACATGTTACATTATATGCTATACTATGCGTTATGTTATGTTAGGCTCAACAGACAATATATTACATTCTATGTTATGCTGCACTATACTATGTGATGTGTTCCGATATGCTAAACAGACAGCATGTTATATGTTATGCTATGTTATGTGATGTGCTATGCTAACATCTATTTTTACAATGTCTTGTATGCATTCGTTAAATATTACATAGTTGTATTTAAGGTCGACAAACATTCCCCACTGAGCCTCTAGCTTGCTCACCTCATTCTATATTCCAATTTCTACAGGTCATAAGAGCTCGGTTGTGGTGCGAGGAGGTTGTAGATGTCAAAGAGTCAAATAAATACTTCTAAATTTGATTTCTATAGATGTTTGATTTGAGTCTTAAAAAGAACTGAATTTACTGAAGTTTTAGTATTTATAGTTCGAGTCAAGTTATGGAGTTCTCTTTAAAATACGCTTCTACCAAATATTCTATTGATGCTTCAAAATTGGTATTTTTCCAAAATTATGTTATATTACTTTCCAAGTTGTCTTTTCAGTATATTAGTAAAAAATTATTTAAAGTTAAAAACATGTAATGCAACTCACAACCCTTCAAGAAATGTCTTATTTAATGTTTTAGGAAAAATTGGGGTGTGACAAAAAATCTTAACATGTTTATATTTGGATGGTTTTGTACAAATTATGGGTTTTTCAGTATTAACATTGATTTCAAATAATAATTTTTTAAAAATAATGATCACTATTTTTCCAATAAATTAAAATAAATTTTAGATTCTTAATGCATTTTCATTCTTTATATATGATTTATGGATTTTATGAAATAAGTTTACTTATATCAATTAATTTTCTGATTTTATACAATCTACGGGCCTTTAAGTTAATTTCACTTTTCCTAAAAATATTATAATTTTGCAAATAAATTTTACCTGTTAGGCATAATTTTTGAAATATTATAAAAAAATCAGATTAAAGTATTTTTCAGATTTTTTAGTACAATATTTTTTAATCATATATTTCCGATATTTTTCCGTTATGATGTAATAAAAGTCGTCAGAATTTAAAATTCATTATAACAAAGACGTTGATCAAGTAGAGTAGGTATTTTCATTTTATGTTATTTAACTTTGTTTGTATTCAATTTATACCTGCTAAGTTTGTATGTATTTTAAAATGTGCAATAACCTGATTTTTGACTAATTTGAAAATTCGCTGAAATTTGTTACATAACAACTGAAATTAGGTGTACCGTGTCTATAAAATCGAGCATAAATTGAAAATAAAAAATTACAGGATAATTTTGAAAATGTGTTTAAACTACATAATATAATATCTTTAAAAGAACCATAAACTTAGTGGAGATAATTAAATTAATATAAACTTAACGGATATAAATTGCCTAACGTTCTGTTTTACTGTTCCAAAGACAGGATTATTAAATATTCTCAAGTATTACCTGCTGCTCTTATTTATTTGTTTATTTATAACTTCCCTCAATGCAATTTAAGAACTTATTCGTGGCACTTCTAAATGGAAACTAAAGAACGACGACGACAACGACGATAATGATAATAATGTATTCAGAGTAATATGCCATTTAATGTCACGTATGTAGTGATAATGCACAATCCGGTATCCACACAATTAAACGGTAATCTATGTAAAAAATATAAGAACACACAAGAATTACGTTGTTCGATCCGGAGATCTACGTCCACGGGCAGAAAACGGCAACCGCCGAGGTGTTTCTCTTTACTAGAACGCGGAGTTTACAGTACGTATTACAGAATGCAAAGTGCGAACCCTAATTCAGAGTTCTTTTCACCTATTTATACTACTAAACCAAAACCCTAACTAAATCCCTATAATCTTGCCCCTCAAATCTGCATGGCAGTTGGGACAAGATCATGGCCTCGATTCGCGGAACATATTTGATTCGCTAAACAGAATGCGTGTTGCTGGCGCGCTTGCTGGGCCTGGGCTCAAGTTTGTGCATGCTGGGCCTCGCTGTTAGCCCGGCCTGAGCTGGTCGGGTTGGTGACCCGACCCGAGCTGATCGGGTTATCCCTATCAGATGCCCCCCCCCCCAGCCCCCAGCCGGAGCGAGGTAGGAGCTTCGGTTGTCACCGGGGTGGAACCGTAAGGAAGGAAAACCGGGGTCTCTGGCAGGCCGAAGTGTTTATGCGTGACTGAGTCGGTCCTCGCCCCAGGGACTCTGCGGAGCAGTCAATGGACGTAGTGCCGAGTTGGGCCGAAGTGTTTGGGACCTATAATGAGATATCGAATTTCCCAGAAGCGAAAAACGCGTTGTAAGTATATTACAATCTGGCCGAGGTGGAAGGTACACCGGAGTGAGTAGTTTGGCCAAAATGGTAGGAACACCGGAGTGTGGTAGTATGGCCGAGGTAAAGAGGACTCCGGAGCGAGTTTTGAATCATCCTGAGGAAGGGTGAGGCTGATGTGATTGGCGGCGCCATAATGAGAGAGAGAGACGTGAAGTGACACGCTCTGCGAGTTCCAAGACAGCTGTTCCCCACGCGCCTCGGTAACTGTAAAGCGCGTGAAGAGCACGCATGAATCCTCAGCACTGAATTTGAATAGGCTGCATCAGAGCCGTCGGTTTCTGCATTTATATAAGGAATAACTGCACAGTAACTTTTCATCTTCTCCATTTTCATCATCTGTTATAGAAAGCGGGAAAAAGAGGAACACTGCGATTGTGATTCATCAAAGATAAAAAATTTCTCAAATCCATCCTTTCGAATTCAAATCAAGTAAGTATGTCATCCTCTTCATCTGCTTCATCTTCTGCCCCCTCTTCAGCCTCGGTCAAAGTAGTGGGAGATTCGGATAATCCGTTAGATATCCCCCCTATATCATATATCTTTCCGGAGAGGGATGTGATAAGAACCATAGACAGAGTCGATGGTTTAGAGTGTAATACCAGGACGATATCGTTTTACGAATGTCCGGCGGTTGAGCTTGAGGTGTCCTCCATAGGTTTACGGATGTCGCGGGGGCAACTTGAGAGGGAGCTCCCATCATTTTATCTTCCTTTCGACCTTGATTATATAATTCCTACCCCCGAGGATAGGGCCTGTTGCCCCCCGCAGGGGTTTATAACAGTATATATTGACCCCCTCAGAGTAGGGTTGAGACTGCCGCTGTGGGGTATAGTTGTAGAGTTGTTAAGATACTACGGCATTGCCCTCTGCCAATTAGCGCCGAACGCGGTGAGGCAGTTGGTAGGATTCACGGTAGTTTGTAAGCAGGCCGGGATAGAGCCAACTGTAGAACTTTTTAGGTTTTTCTACCAGCTTAAGAACTTCGGGAAGTCTAAGGGGTGGTACTCCTTTAGTCCTCGAGCCCGCGGAGGGTTCAAGGTTCAAAACCCGAGCAAAGTAGAGGGGTGGAAGGAGAGGTTCATATTTGTTAGGAATAAAATAGCCCTCCCGAAGTGGAGGAGTGACGAGGTGCAGGATTCCGCTCCCGTGGAGAATCCGGGGCCCGAAACGAGGCATATATTCCTGCAAGTGGGGACTTTCCAAACCCTTTGTTCCGAGGAGGAACTGGAGAAGGCTGGGCTTAGCCCATATTATTCGGGAAATGGAGGTGCCGAAGAGGGTAGGATTTCTCTGTCTTGTTGCTTAAACTGCCATTTTGTGGAGAACTAACCATGAATGTATATGCAGTGGGACGCTTCGGAAAGCAGCCAGCCTCGGGAAGCCCGGCCAAGGCGGAAGCGGCCAAGAAGAAGGGAAAAACCGTGGAAGTACCTTCCCGGGGGAAAATGCCAACTGCTGCGCGGCCGTCGACGGGGTCGGAGGAGAGGATGACGCCGGCGGGGTCTCCTGTATTGTCGAGGAAGAGGCCGGAGCCCACGGGGACGCCACAGGCCCCATCCAAGAAGCCCCGGACTGGGGAGAGCTCGCAGGTAACACCCAAAAACTCGTTCAGTACGCAAACTTACGCGAGGGGTATGACCGAGGTCTAATCCGTGTGCCGTGTTGTGTTTAACTTTTCCAGGGAGAGCAGGTGATCCCCGGTATGCTGGGGTTCGACAGCACAGATGCCGAGAAGATTCTTCGGCTGGCCAAAGGGATAATTGAGGTCGGCCTGAAGAGCGAAATAGAGGCCAAGGAAGGGCTTAGCTGCGACGGCGCGGGAGCTTCGCGCTAAAAATGACAAGCTGTCGTACGACTTGACCCAGGCACGCAAGAGGGCTGCCGTGGTTGAGTCCGAGGTTGCGCGTCTACGCAGCGTAGAAACGGAGAATCACGGTCTCCGCGGCGAGCTGATGCAGCTGCGGGCTGAGATGGAGGCGAGGGAGGCAGCCGTGGTTGGAGGGCAGGGGGCCTTGCTGAGGGCCTTCGCCGAGAAGCTGTTACACTCCAGCGCATTCCTTGATTTCCAGACAAGGTTTGTGGCAATAGGGGACAAAGCCACTCGGGCCATGGTGTTGGAAGAGGTGAAGGAGGCGTATCCGGACGTGGACATCCATCGTCCAGAATTCGGATATGATCTCGAGGCGGCGGCCGAGGTGGAAAAGGCCTATTACGCCGCGCTGGCGGAGCTTCCGGAGTGGCCCCTGGTGAACGCGCTCGGGGGGAAGAGGCAGCTTCTGACTGCCGCAGAAGTTGCCAACTGCGTGGTGGACCAGGATGAAGAATTTTTGGCGTTCAGCCGCGGTGAACTGGCCCCAGCCCCTCCCACCGATAGAAGCCGAAGTCCCCGCTGAAACCGAGGCCGTCGTAGCAGCCGAAGGGGGAAATGCCGAAGTGCCTGAGGGCCAGCAAGAAGAGTTGCCCGAGGAAGCAGAGGCAATTGAGCGGGAGGTCAGTAGATCCCCGCAAATTTAAATTTGTAAATTTGTAGAAATGATAGGAATGATGTAATTGAACCATTGTACTCTAGCAATGTGAAATACAATTTCCTCTTTTCGGACCCTTGCAATCTGTTCATTTAAGTGATCCATTGTGTGTTGCCGAACTGTATTCAACTCTTATATGTTTGAGAATGATTCTGTTTGATTCTTACCAACTGTCTAGAACACTGCGGAGCTGCACGAGACAATAAAGAAGTTAATGAAATCACTTGAGTGGTTCCGCGGAGAGAAGAACCGTCTGGAATGCAAGTAGTGCCGAGACTGAAGAAGCATAGCCTCGGTAGAGGAGAAGGTGGTCGAGGCCAATGAGAGGGCCAAAGACTTCGAGATGAAGTATCGAACCACAGCTGCCGAGATGAGCCGTGTCCGCGTTCACCACAAGGAATACGAACGGATTTTGTCCGAGTTCGGTCTTCTAACTTTTGAAGAAGTAGAAGAGCGAACTGTTGAAATTCAGTGTGACATCTCGGCGTTGATGTCGAGGAGCTCGGTCGAGTCCGCGGAGCTGATGAGAAAAAGAGAAGTTCTGGAACTATTGCTCAGCATGTATGAAGGGCTAAAGGGCCGAATCAGGCGAAGGCCTTCTGCTGAGGAGTTTATTGCGAGCACTAGTCAGGACCGAAGTACTCAGAAAGCTCCTCGGAAGGATAAGAAGACTAAAGGCCAGAAGAAGCCCTCCGTGCAGAGCAACGGCATAGTTATTCAGGAGTCAGCCCCGATGACCACAGTTGAAGAGCCCCCGGCGGTCGCCGAGAAGATAGTCGAGGAGCTGACTCAAGAGATTGAGGCGATGGTCCCGGAGGAGCTGACTCAAGAGATTGAGGCAATGGGCTCAAACCCCGAGGTCCACGTCACAACGAACTAGCAGAGAACGGACCAGAGATCAAGCTCCTAGGCCAGCGCCTAGAGAAAGTCCTCGGCGAAGGGAACCGCGAAGGGATGACCGAGCTAGAGCCCAAGAGGGTAATAGAGCCGGAGCCCGAGGTCAAAGATCTTCAAGGTCCCGAGGGACTCAACACAGACCGGGGAGCGGGTCCCAGCGCCGGAGCGCGCAATATTGGCTCGGGGGCCATAGATAGTAGGTTTATCTGTTGCCTTGTTGTTATGTGTTGTTGTTGTTTTTTTTTTTTTTTTTTTTGGAGTTTTATGTAAAAGACCATATGATATGTAATATTCGGAAAATAGTAATAAAGTTGTTGTAATGTGTACAAATTGGTAAAATCTCTTATTGTTTTAAGTAGGTGTTCGGGAACACGGTATGGACTAATCCACTTCTCCCCGAACGGATCTGGTGGGAGCAAAAACTCCCCGAACGGATCGGGCGAGAGTTAACATTTCTCCGGTTAAACAGACGAGAAAGTGGTGTGAGTCCGGGGACTAATGTGCGAACCTCCTCGGACGGACCGAGAGAAAAGTTTAATTGTCCGGAGACTAATAATGATAGTATGTTTGTGTTAGGGTGTCCCCGTAACATAGAGAATAACTCAGTAAGTTATGTCAGCAAAGAATTCCATTCAATGATAAGTGCCGGGGCAAATTCAGAAGTACAAAGAAAAATAACAACTACAAAAGAAATTAAAAGAAAAATAGTGCTTGCGATGTGACCTTTACAGGTAGAAGCGTCTCAAGTTTGTGACGTGCCAGCTTCGGGGGATGAGGGTCCCATCGAGATGTTCAAGCTGATAAGAGCCGGAGTCGTGCGTGGCAATGACTCGGTAAGGGCCTTCCCATGAAGCATGTAGTTTGCCCTCGGGGGCAGCTTTGCTGGCCGAGTTGAGTCGGAGGACTAAGTCCCCGACATTGAACTGAGTACCTCGGACCCGGAGGTTGTAGTACTGGGCAGCTCGTTGTTTGCACTTAGCCTGTTGAATGAACGCTTGTTCCCGGCGATTCTCAAGCTCATCCAAATTTGCGCGAAGTGCCTCGTCATTATCATCTGGAACTAATGTGAGTAGGCGAGGACTCGGCACACTGATTTCAGCGGGAATAACGGCTTCGGATCCGTAGGTAAGGCTGTAGGGAGTCTCCCCGGTGGAAGTGTGCGGTGTCGTGCGAATAGCCCATAAGACTTGTGGCAGGTTTTCAGCCCAGAGACCTTTGGCACTATCCAGTCGCTTCTTTATTCCCGTGAGAAGGGTCCGGTTTGTGACCTCAACCTGCCCGTTCGCTTGAGGGTGGGCAACCGAAGTGAAAATCTGTTTGATGTGGAGTTCTTTACACCATGAGCGGAACGGATCGTTGGCAAACTGTTTACCGTTGTCCGAGATAATAGTGCTCGGAATACCGAAGCGGCAAACGATATTGCGCCAGACAAATTTCAAAATATTCTGTCCGGTGATAGCCGTAAGTGGTTCAGCTTCGACCCACTTAGTGAAGTAATCCACGGCGACGACCAGGAATTTCAGTCCTCCCGGAGCAACAGGGAATGGGCCTACAATATCGATACCCCACTGAATGAACAGCCATGCACCTTGGATTCCAGTGAGCTCAGTCTGCGGCAAATGCTTTACCCGGGAGTGCAGCTGACACTTACTGCATTTGGTTACTAGATCGTGATCATCGTTAAATAGGGTCGGCCAATAGTAACCCCAGCGGAGAACTTTTTTGGCTAAAGTTCGGGAACCGATATGGCTTGCACAGGCCCCTTCATGAACCTCTCGCAGAACTTGAGTAGCCTCGGCAGGGGCGAGGCACCGAAGATTCGGTTGTAGGTACGATTGTCGGTATAAAACTCCATCATGAAGGGAGTATTTGGGGGCTTTGAGCACAACTTGCCGAGCTCGTAGCTTGTCAGTGGGTAGAATCCCATCTTGGAGATACTGAATGATCGGAGTCATCCAGTTCGAGTCACTGTCGGTCAGCACCGAAATTGTAACCTCATGAATTGCTGGATGGGCGAGGTCTTCGACCTTGATATCCGGGGATATATTAGTTTGGACCGCGGAGGCCAACTTGCTGAGTGCGCCTGCCCTAGAATTCTGGGCTCGCGGAATTTTCTGGATAATAACTGCATCAAAAGTTGATATGAGTTTGAGTGCTAAAGCGCGGTACCTGACCATTGTTTCTTCTTTGGCGACGTAAGTCCCCTGAATTTGTTTAGACACGACTTCGGAGTCCGTGAAGAGTTCTAGGTGACGAACACCTAAGGATTGTGCGAGCCGGAGCCCGGCGAGAACTGCTTCGTATTCCGCTTCGTTGTTAGTCACCTTGAATTTGTATCTGATGACATATCTAACCTCAACCTCCTCGGGGTTGATAAGAAGTAGTCCAGCGCCACTTCCTCGGACTGTAGACGCTCCATCTACGAAAAGTTGCCACTTCCGGGGCGAGGGAGCGAGGGTGGCGTGGTGCCGTGTATCATTGTCTGCGGGGGATTCATGTTTGTCTGCCGGGGCTTCGGCTAGGAAGTCGGCAAGTGCTTGACCCTTAATTGCTCGGCAGGGGAGAAATTGGATGTCATATTCGCCCAACTCAATTGCCCATTTGGCGAGGCGCCCAGACACCTCGGGTTTTACAAGGATCTGGCGTATAGGATGATTGGTCAAGACTCGTATCTCACGTCCCTGGAAGTATGGCCGAAGACGCCGAGCTGCCATAACAAGGGCTAAGGCAGTTTTTTCAAGCTCGGAATATCGAGTCTCGGCCCCATGGAGCACCCGGCTTGCAAAATACACGGGATGTTGAACCCCCTCTACTTCGCGCACAAGTGCGGCGCTGACAGCTTCTTCGGCGGATGCCAGATATAAGTATAGTGGCTCTCCGGGGAGAGGAACTGACAAAGTAGGCAGCTGCTGTATATGCAGTTTCAAGGCTTCAAAAGCCTCGGTGCATTCTGGAGTCCACTCAAAGGACTTCGCTTGCCTCAGGATCTTGAAAAATGGGAGCTGACGCTCCGCTGCTTTCGATAAGAATCTGCTTAAAGCCGCTAGGCCACCTGTAAGGCGTTGAACTTCCCTGAATGTTTTTGGGGCCTGCAAATCTAATACATCACGGAGTTTAGCTGGATTGGCTTGCAAGCCGTTTTGTGAAACCATGTATCCGAGGAACTTCCCGGAGCCCACACCGAAAGTGCATTTTGCCGGATTGAGTCGCAAGTTATAACGCCGCAGGGTGCGCAATGTTTCGGTGATATCCTGCACACATGAAGGATGGGAGGAGCTTTTGATGACCAAGTCATCGACGTAAACCTCAACATTGCGACCTATCTGGTCGTGGAAGACAAAGTCCATTAGGCGCTGATAGGTGGCCCCAGCATTCTTGAGCCCGAAGGGCAATTTCTTGAAAGCATAGCATCCAAAGGCAGTGATAAACGCCGTTTTAATAGCATCCTGTGGATCCATAAAGATCTGATGATAGCCTTTGTACAGGTCCAAAAAACAAAGTGCCACGTACCCCGTAATGGCTTCGGCCTTTTGATCGATGGAGGGCAGAGGATAGCAGTCCTTGGAACAGTGCTTATTAAGATCGGAAAAATCGACACACATCCGCCATGCCCCACTGCTTTTTGTTACCATTACTGGATTGGACAACCAGGAGGGGTAGAATACCTCGAACAAGATGTCCGCATCTAGGAGTTGCTTCACCTCAATTCGAATGGCTTCATTTCGCTCCGGAGCGAATTTCCTCTGCTTCTGTTGGATTGGCTTGACACTAGGATCAATATTCAGCTTGTGGGTAATCACCTCGGGAGAGACTCCAGGCATGTCTAGAGGAGACCATGCGAAAACATCGGAATATTCTCGCAGGGTCTGGATAATGGCCTGATGTAGCCATGGCACGTCCACGGCCCCTACTGTTATTGTCTGCTCCGGCTTAGACGGATCTAGCGGGATTTGAGCAGTGGCATCCCCCAATGGGGTACGGTCCCGAGGTTCCAGAACCTGTGATGTTACCTGAAGCTGCTGTTTGGGAAAAACCTTAGTAGTTTTCTTGAGCGCCACATACATGCACTCTTTTGAGACCCGTTGACTGCCACGGATGGTCACTTCACCATGCGAAGTGGGAAACTTTAGCGCGAGGTGATATGTGGAGCATATGGCTTTTGCCGGGGTGAGCCAGTCTCGGCCCAATATCATGTTATATGGTGAGGGAGAATTCACCACATAAAAGTCCACGAAGATAGTTTTTATCCTCGGATAAGTCCCTAAAGACGCTGGAAGAGTAATGATACCTTCCGGCCGAACTTCACCCTGGGTGAATGTCTGTAAGGGCCCGGGGGCCGGTCGAAGTTGGTCTCGGGAGATCCCCATCCTCTCAAAACAGTCCGCAAATATGATGCTTACTGCAGCACCGTTGTCCACGAAGACCCGCCGTACTGTTATGTTAGCTACAGTCATATCAATGACAATAGCGTCAGTGTGGGGTGTGATCTCTGGAACCGGATCCCTATCCGTGAAGCTGATAGTCTCGGACTGATGGAGGCGTTTGTGACGTGGCTCCTCGGGAGGAGGACGTCGAGCCTCTGCCTTTAAGGCATGTCGTGAAGCCCCGGTGGGTAGGGCTCCATATATCACGTTTATCACGTGAGGGGGTGCGTTGTCCCCGGGTCCTCCCGGAGGAGGAGGTGGAAGTGGGAGACGTGGCGGCTGGCGATTGCCAGAATCTTGTCGCGCGTAGTTACTGGGCCCCTGCCGATTATTCTGCCAATGTGGCCGATTTTGTTGATTATCTCGATCATGGTAACCTCCGCGGTGATGAGACGAGCCCCCATTGTGGTTTGCCCGAGATTGGTCTCCTGTTCGTGCAACGTATTGCCGCAAAAACCCTTTCTTGAGGCATTCCTCAATCTCCTTGCCGAGTTCTCGGCACTCCTCGGTCTCATGTCCGTGATCTCGGTGGTATGCGCACCACTTTCCACGGTTCCTCTTTTCAGGAGGCGCTGTCATCCGCGGACAAGGCCGGAAGTCGTTTTTGTGGAGTGAAAGAATTTCAGCCCGTGACTTCGTCAGCGGAGTCAATTGCGGAATTGCACTTCGGGATTCTGAATGCCCCGGTGTCAAGCGTGAAAATGCGCTAGTTCGCGTACTAGGACCAGTTTGTGCCTTGTCGGCCTGTCGCTTGATTGCGTGCTTCTCACGTTTCTGCCGTGTCTGTTCCTCGGCCTTAGCAAATTTGCACACTGTTTTGAACAGTGCTCGAGTTGTGACCGGGGTGTTCCGAGCTAACTCGGTGTGGAGAGCTCCAGGGCGGAGTCCATTCATGAAGGCGTTGATGGCTACATCGTCAGGGCAATTTCCCACCTTGAGACTTACCGCTGTGAAACGGTCCAGAAATTGAGTAACGGTTTCGCCGTCCCGTTGTTCCATACTCATAATGTCGGCCAGAGTGGCCATGGGCTTCGCTCGAGCTTCGAACCTTGCCCAGAAGTGCTCGGCGAGTTCTCTGAATGAGGATATGCTGTCTCGCGGGAGAGAATCAAACCAAACCCGAGCTTCATCCTGTAAGTACTCCGGGAAAATCCTACAGTACTGAAGAGATGTGATGTTATCATGACTAAGCATACTGTGCCTAAAAGCACCAAGAAAATTGGCCGGGTCTCCCGTGCCGTTGTAAGGTGATATAGCTGGCCGTTTGAACCCTTCGGGAAGGGTAATGGCCATGATTTTGGAGGAGAACGGCGTGATAATCTCTCCGTTGGCATCAAGGCCTAGGATTCTGTCCAATTCAACATTGCGTTGAACCCGCTCATACTCTTGGAGATCTTGAGCATGAGAGTTAGCGTAGCGGGCTTTTTTAGCCGCATTAAGTGGACGACGACGATCCACATCAGCTGGTTCCTCATTGCGAGGTCGTGATCCGTTTGAACTCCCAAGGTCCTCGGAAGAACCAGGTCGTTCCCGTCGTCGATCCTGACGCCCGCGATAGCCCGGTGCCGGCTGTCCGCGCGGGCGAGGTGGAGGCACCCCAGGATTATCATTATGGCTAACAGGTTCCGCGGCAGGCCTCGCTGGTCGTAGGCGATTGGCTGCCCAATCTTGTAGGACATGCGCTTGCTCCTGTAAGAAATCTTGGAGCAGTTCTGGTGTGATTTGAATGTTCACCGGTGGCTGAGCAACAGCAATATCAGAGTCTTGCTGTTCTTGGGGGGGTGGAGGGTTTTGATTACCCTGATGATTGGATGCACTCGTTTCCGGCAATTGCCTCGGCGGTGCAACTTGATCCACGGGTGGATCCTGATCGGAATGGTCTCCACGGCGGGCTTGATTCAAACGAGTTGTCACCATGATTTTTGAATGCAATGCGAACGTAAAAGGTTACCGGTTAACACGTTCAAAAAACTGCCTTGTCTTTCCCACAGACGGCGCCAATTTGATAATGCACAATCCGGTATCCACACAATTAAACGGTAATCTATGTAAAAAATATAAGAACACACAAGAATTACGTGGTTCGATCCGGAGATCTACGTCCACGGGCAGAAAACGGCAACCGCCGAGGTGTTTCTCTTTACTAGAACGCGGAGTTTACAGTACGTATTACAGAATGCAAAGTGCGAACCCTAATTCAGAGTTCTTTTCACCTATTTATACTACTAAACCAAAACCCTAACTAAATCCCTATAATCTTGCCCCTCAAATCTGCATGGCAGTTGGGACAAGATCATGGCCTTGATTCGCGGAACAGATTTGATTCGCTAAACAGAATGCGTGTTGCTGGCGCGCTTGCTGGGCCTGGGCTCAAGTTTGTGCATGCTGGGCCTCGCTGTTAGCCCGGCCTGAGCTGGTCGGGTTGGTGACCCGACCCGAGCTGATCGGGTTATCCCTATCATGTAGCAATATAATAATAAAGAAAAAAAATTACAAATTACAATCATCTTAATATTATTAAGTTGATGGAAGATGAATCGATGATAACTGCTCTGTACGTAAATCTGATGGCAATCAATAATTATGCATTATTGGTTCACTGTGTAGCGACCTAACATAACGATAATATAATAATCTTTTCCTGTTTCATCATTTAAGTTTTCCAAATATTAAAAAATGAAGCAATAAAAATCTATAAATTAGATAGTACGTTCATAAATACCTCATTAATAGATATTTCTTTAGGGTTAATTATCAAAGAAATTATTATCTAATCCAAGTTTCGATTACAAAATTATTTTTAGAACTTATCAATGTTTATCATCAATTATAAATGTTTTAGTTACAATATCAATAGTAATCTTAAACGTTTAATTGTAATTGGTGGAGGGTAAATGAATTCTTCGTCAAGTCGCATCTATCAATAGTGATGGGTGCACATTTAGATGTTAAAATTTATTGTCGATGTTGTAAATGAAAACAAATCTATAGTTGGTGACAAATATTGATAAATTGTTAAAAGTCACATGCAATTGAAAAGTAATCAAATGTTATGATTTTTTTGGTATTAAGTCATTACGTTAAATGATAAATTTTGAGATTTTTGTTGAATTGCTACTGTTGTTTGTGTTTGTTTCTCCACTAATCACAACTCAAGTACTAATTTCGTTAATGAGAGATTGCATGTGTTTTCTCCTTTCGCTCGAAAAAAAATAGAAAGCTTTCCTTTTCTGTTTTCACCGGTAGAAAACCTATTATTTCTTTTTTTTTCCATGAGGACCCATCCCTATTTGCGAACTGACATCACCGGGTTAGATAATACCCGATAAAATTGGGGATGGAGTGGACATGAGGATTCCTCATTTCTATTCACTGGGGTTGGAATGGGTACGAGACTCTTGCTCCTCCCTCCGTGTTCGGCAATCCGAATTCTCTGTTATAATAAGTGTTTCATTACACCCAATTCACTACGTAATACATATTAATTTATGACTTCATATCATACACGTGTCAGTTGATGAATATGGTGAAGCACAAGATGTAATATCAAATGTAACAAAAGATCTCATGGACTGTGTCCGCCTCGTCCAATCTCGACTAAGCAAAATGGAGATTCTCCCTTCCCTAATTTTTTTTTTTTTTTTTTATACATATAAAACTAGTAATTTATTTATTTAAAATTCTCAACTTAACATCATTATATACTTATGCGTTACGATTGATGTTATTACTTTATCTTTTAAAATGTTCTATTTTTGGATCATTGCAGATTTGTCGTCTCATTTTCAAAACAAAGTATTACTTGCAGCTAAATAAATAAAATAAATAATTTGATGTTATAAAAATGTAACGAGGAACCTGAATCCTCATGGTTACCTCATTTGAGTAATTCTCTTATACCAGTTTAAAATTCATGCAATTCAAGTTACGAATAATTATCATAAAATTGTACTAGAGTGGATGTTGAAATGAATTACTTGTTTTGAAGAAAACTATCATGCTAAAAATGTATACTAGTATTTATGTTGAAAGGTATTACTTATTCTGAAGAAATATAAAGCTTGTTCATTTAAAGTTCTCCTCAATATATTGGAAAATGTCAAACCTACTTTTTCACCACTTAATTTATCTTAGCAAACCGTACTACAATACTCCTCAGTTTTAAACAAATATACCCAAAGCATGCCAAAATATAATACATTTCTTCAGAAAAATAAATACTCCCTCCGCCCCGGCTCAATTTGCCTATCTTGGCCGGTCTCGGAGATTAAGAAAAAACAGATTTTGTGGAATCTTTGACTTTTCAAAGGTAAAGATTGAATGTTGAGATTTTGAGGGTTGAGATTGTGAGAAAAATTCGTCATTTATGGGCTGACAAATTAGATTGAGACAAACCAAAAAATAAAATAAGTAAATTAGAGCGGGACGGAATGAGTAATTTTTTCATGTATTATTATTGTTGTTATTATTATTATTATTATTTTTTTTTTTGTGTAGAAATAATTGTTCAGTTAATAATCTACAAATAAACAGAATTACTGAAACAACTTTTTTTAAGATTTGGTGAAATTATTTATTTAGCTGGAAAAAATAACATAAGCATGAAAATGAAATGTAACTAAACTCTGGATTTTCCAGAGTGTTACGCAAACAAAAGGAAAGCGCATTTAATAGCCAATAAAAATAAAATAAAATAAAATTAGAGACAATAAAAAGTGCGAAGACGCTTTGGAAGCACGTGATATCATTTTCTGCACAACTCAGGAAATTAACCAAACGGAAATCCAGTCAAACTGACTTGCTTCAATAATAAGTTTTTTATTTTTTAATATGTACAATTAATGCACTTAAATCATACATCTTTTGCAAACAAAAAACAAATTCTCTCTCTGTCCGTTTGATTAAAATTGAGAAGTTCTGGGTCAAATTTGACTGAGGAAGTTAATGAATGTGCTTTACTGAGATGCGATCCTTTAAATTTATTGAGTTCAATCTTAAGCAAACGGACCCTATTCTTTTATAGGTATGTATAGTTTTTTTATTTTGTTATGTTTCACCGTCTTTTATTTATAAATATATACTTTACCATTTTGATTTTAGTCATTTAACTAATATAAAATTCAACAAATTTATTTCGTCACCGCCTATAATAGATGTGGCAACCAAGGATGCTTATAACGTGGAATACATTTTCGATATGGTAATCAAGTGCAATATTTAGGTATTTTGATTTTTTCTTATCCCTAACTAAAATTAAGTAATCTTTACAAAAAATGAATTTAAAATCCTACTCAATATTTAGACCAATATTTGTGAAATTGGATCGGTTAGTGAACCGGTCATATTACCATTTTATGGTTCATCTAGTCTGATCAGTTAAAGGGTGATTCGACCATAAATGATAATGAATTATATTTTAAATTTATATTATATTATATTTTCGTAGAGCATAATATATATTGCATTTGGAAAATAACATAAAAGTTCAATTAAAGGACCAGAATACATATATTTATAATAAACAAAGATATGAGACTAAAACATATTTAATATTGTATAATTATTATTTTCAAAATAAAATTTTAAGTCTTTAAAGTATGAAATGTTTTTTTTATTCAACCGATCCGGTTTCATCCAGTCTTCAGCGATTTTGATGATTTTGTCTGATTTTTACCGATTTAACATTATTTTTTATTTTTATACTCACATAAATCGGATCCATGACCAATTCACGGTTGAACCATTTGAACGGGCTGATTCAGTCCCGTCCCACAAACATTAATTTTAATAACTAATTAAAAAGAATCAGGTTAAAAGAGTCTTCGAAAATGTTCATGTCCATAGACCCATAAAGACCAAGAAATTTGAGGACCATCTTTTATTAAACTACAGAATCTGACATCTGTCCATATTATAGTTTTAATTAACCGCCAATATTAAAGGTAGATAATTTATATTACAATATATTTTTGTCATTTATTTCTTTATTTTAATAAGTTTGTTTAGAATTTTGTTTTTGTAGTTACTTTTTTTAAGTATATATTTGTTTGACAATTTCAACGTAAAATTCAGCTTAAACAATTAAAGGTAATTGAGACTTCCGATGCACGCCTTGATAAAGTTGAACCATATAAATTAATAAAAACCATTCAACAGCTCCAATACATATATAAATAAATTAATGAACACTAATCTATAACAAAAAAAGAAACCCTAAGCTTAAATTTATTGGAGGCCATAAGCGACATTTCATTTCTTTTATTTTAGCTCGTGCCTTGTCTAGCCTTATTTTGTTAATGTACTTTATCAACAATGTTTACGACTCAATTGAGCACATGTTATAAGGCGTATATTGTTGATGTGAAAATATTTTATTCTCATATCTAAATTTGTTTTTATAACATTGAGTATATTAATCAATGTTTGTACAATCGAATCGAATTGGTCGCTTCAACCAATTCAACCGTGGACCAATTATTGATCCGGTCCTAAAGACAAAATAAAAAATAATATTAAATCAGTCAAAACCATTAATAACTACTCTATAAAACCAGGTTGGTTGAACTGAAAAATTTGTTTCCTATTTAAAACATTTTAAAATTTTTAATTTGAAAATAATAATAATTATTATATTAAACATTTTATTTAGTCTCATATATTTAGCTATTATACATATATATTTTAATCCTTTAAACAATTATGTTTTTTAAATACAATATATATTACTCCCTCCGTCCCGGCTTATCTTGCACAGGGGGGTCGGCACAGTTATTAAGAAAAGTTGCTTTTTGGTTGTTTGTTGACTTTTCAAAGGTAAATTGAGGGTGAAGATTATGTTATAACTTTCCTTTTTTAGGCTGTGCAAGATAAGGTGGGACGGCCGTTTAAGAAAGTGTGCAAGATAAGGTGGGACGGAGGGAGTATATTTTATAAAAATAAAATAAAATTTTAAAACTTAATCAAATATCTTTTTTCGTCGAACCATCGATGAAACCGGGCAGATTGATTGAACCAACAAGCCGTACCATGATCGATTCACCAATGATTCGGTTGCACAAATACCGGTACTAACATGTGTTTAGTTGGAGAAGCGTGTTCAATACACGAGAAAGGATCCATAGATACACACGAGTAACAAAATGAAACATTAAAGTAAAAGAGAAAATAATGAATAATAAATTACATAAATGAGGAGCTGAAATTTACAATAAATTACATTAATTTATTGGAATAAAAAAATTGAATGAGGTCGAAATACAGCTGGATTGTGATAATTACAATCTGATAATTAAAGTGGTTAAATTAAGAATGATAAAAGGGTTTTGGTCTTGACCATAACCAATCCCATGTGATTTGATTCTTTAATTCTCACGCGGAAGACTTTACCTTTATTTTACATTTATTTTATTTACCCTCATTTTCACTTTTTTTAAATTAATCCATCAACAATATGGGCTTATTTGGTTGAATACTGAAGCCAGAGACCCAGGCTATAATGGGCCTCCGGCCCTCTATTTCTACGAATAATGATGGGCCTTTGCAGTTACTGTACAAGAAAACAGGCCCATATATGTTAAATGTGATTCAAGTCTAGCTCCAAAATATCAATTTGAAGTTTGAATTAAAATGTCCATTTCATATGATAAATTAAAAACTTAAGAAAATAATACAACAGTGTCAAATGTACTATGCTTAAAAGATTTTTTTTAACCCTTATAAAATTAAAATATATATGCATATATATATATATATATATTTATTTATTTTTTCTTGCGTTTTCGCAATTTAATCATATTATTTCTGACTTGTCTTAATTCGTTTTCAGTGGGATTTGGATAAATCTTTAAATAGAAACTTGGATGCGTATTGTTTCCATGTATAATTACAATATATTCGAACATTTGTTTCTGATGAGAAAAAATATAGGTTAAAGAATGAGAATATATTCGGTTGAGTGTGTCTGGTTTTTTTTAAAAAAAAAAACAATGGGGATTGTTTACAATTAATTATTATTACTTCTTAGTTATGGTGAGTTTTCATGTAATCTATCGATGTGGATTTAAGGTTTGTAGTTCTGAAGAGAGGTTGTAGATAATAAGACTAATATCTAGATTAGCCAAAATTAATATAATTGATGTTTTGTAAATATAGGTGATTATTCTTTTTTTGTTGTTTTCTTGTATCTTGGATATTTTCATGTAATATTATTGTACTCCAAATTATTAATAGTAGAGAATACCATCACCAAATTAACGGTGATTCAAATCATTTTTTTACATGGTATCAGCAGATACACTTCAATCCTAAATATTTTTTTCTCATCTTCTTCTTCGTTCTTTTTCTGTCTCTCTTCACTTTCTCTCATCTCTCTCTATTCATGGTTGCTACTGATTCTACAACTGATGTCGTCCGTCTCACCACTCTTATACATATGGTGAACATCTCACTCACCTCCAATTATCTCCTTTGGAAGGGACAAGTTCTTCCAATCCTAAAATTAGCCGATTTTGATACCTTCATCGACGGTTCTTCTCCACTGCTTGCAACTATCAAGAACACCTCCAATGAAGACGTACCTAACCCTGCTTACAAAATCTGGTGCAAGTTCAATGACCGGGTTCTCAGCCTTCTTCTTTCATCTCTCACCGAGAGTCGATGTCCGAGGTTGTTGGCTTAACGACTGCTCGTGAAGTTTGGGTTGCTTTAGAAATGGTATTTAGCCATGCCTCGTCCTCTCACACCCAACAGCTGCGCGATGAGATTTAGTTTCTGAAACGCGGTAACTCGTTCGTCATGGATTTCACCCGTCAGTTTAACATTCTATGTCACAAGTTGGCCGCTATTAGTGAGACCATTCCCGATAGTGATAAAAGCCGATGGTTTCTTTGCTACGTCGGACCCCAATTTCGGACCTTTACTGATGTTCGCTTCCCTCTCATCACTCAACTATCGTTTCGAGATCTCGTTAGTCAGGCCCAAGACCATGAATTAAGTGAACGGGCTTGCTTCGACTGAATCTTCGATCCCTTACGCTGTCTTTTATGCTAATCGAAACTTCCCATCTATTCCGGGAAAAGGCCCTTCTACTCCGCAAAATCGTAATTTTGGTGGTGGCTATTCTTCGTCCGCGTCGGCTAATCGCGGTACTTCTTCATCAGCTGTTGGAACGTCCATTGGCCTTACACACCAAAGCCCGCACTATGCCAACCACTGCCCCCATCGTTATGTTTTGCCGTCACCAACTGATTCCACCAATCTTGCAATCATTTGCAACTAGTGCTCTGTCCACCCATCTAACTACTCCGATTGGTTCGTTGACGCTGGAGCTTCGGCACACATAACATCCTCATAGTCATCCTTGGATACCTCTGCCCCTTCAACTGGTAATGTACTGTCATCGTTGGTAACGATGATGCTCTTCCCATCTCTCACTCCGGCTCTAAGTTTCTTCATAATAAACTTCCTTTACTTGATGCTTGGTCGTTCCGTTAATTACTAAAAATCTACTTTCTATAAGTAAACTCACATCGAATTTATTTGTTGATGTTATATTTTGTCATAGGTCTTTTGTGATATAGAGTCGTACGACAAAGAAAATACTAGCTCGGGGCAAGTGTAAGGACAGTTTATACATTTTGGATCAAGGCACTCCGACTCTCGTTGCTACTTTACGTAGTCGAGTTCTTAAATCTTCTTTTGAGTTGTGACATTCCTGTTTGGGACATGCTCCACTATTCAATTGTTAAACAAATTGGATTTTTTTAGTTGTTTCGTCTACTTTGTCTAAACTCACGATTGCTCTACTTGTCAATTAGCTAAAAGTAAGAAGCTCCCCTTTAAGTTGAATGATAAACGTGCTTCTCGCATTTTAGACTTAGTCCATTATGATCTGCGGGGTCCTGCCCCGATTGAATTTTTGATGGCTTTCGGTACTGCACTGTGTTTATTGATGATTTTTCTCCTTTTTCATGGCTTTATCATTTACATGCTAAATCTCAATTCTTTGATGTGCTCACTCGATTTTATGCTCTTGTCTCCAACATGTTTACCACGTCTTTAAAAATTGTCAAAGTGATGGTGGAACTGAATTCACTAATAATCGTGTGCAATTTTTTGTTTTTTTTTCTTGCGGTATTCAGCTTCGTTTTTCTTGTCCATACACACCTCAGCAAAATGGTCGTGCTGAGAGAAAACACAAACACATTACCAACACTGGTCTTTCTCTCCTATTTCATTCTCATGCACCCGCAAAGAATTGGTTTGATGCTTTTTTTACTGTTGTGTACATTATTAATCATCTTCCCTCCCCCCTCTTAAATAATAAATCCCCTTTGGAATTACTGTTTAACATCGTTCCTACTTACTCTAATTTTAGAAGTTTTTGGATGTCTTGTATTTTCTTACATTCGTGATTATGCGCCTAATAAATTGGCCCCCCGTAGTCAGCCGTGTATTTGTCTTGGCTATAGCACGATTTACAAAGGGTTTAGGTGCTACGATCCTCTTGCTTCTCGCTTGTACATTACTCGTCATGCTCAATTTGACGAGTCAAGTTTTCCTTTCTCTGATATGCATAATTCTGCATTTGCTCATGACTTGGAGTTTTCGTAGTTTTATGAACCACAGGTGACTTCGCATTTGGGCCATAATCCAATCTCTCCTCCAACTTCACCATTCTCATCAAATAGGCTGCCCACCAATTCTTCCATTGGGTCGTCTCTTTTGACCCAACCGACTACCTAACAGGACTCGTCAGATGGGCCGCCCACCACTTCTCCCATTAGGTCGTCCCTTCTGACTCAAACGACTACCCGACAGGATTCCCCCTCTTTTTCTTCACGTGGGTTGAACATCATTGGGCCATCACTCTTAACAACCCAGCATACGGACCTGCCTCCAAAACTCCTTCATGCGCTGGGGCATTCCCTTCGGTCCACTACCATGGGCCCCCATGCTCTATTTGCTCCGACTAGGCTGCCCCTGCTCCACTATCTTCCGCATCCCAAGTCCCAAGGCCTGATCATGCTCCCGCCAACCAGCTTGATCCGCCTGTAGTGCCTGTTGACCCGATTGCTAATCCAGACTTTATTGCACTTCCGCCACCTTTGTCTGCGGACTCCGTCGTTCCGTCAGCATCCACTAATTCCATGCAAACCAGGGCTAACTCCGGCATTTTTAAGCCTAAATACTTTGTTTGCTTGTACTAGCTTATTGTCTTCTCTATCCAATTCTACAGAACCCAAGGCTTTTAAAAATGCCCTAAAAGCACCCATGTCTCATTGCTATGCATGACGAAATGGAAGCCTTGCACTCAAATAACACGTGGGATTTAGTGTCCCGAGTGGGTTTTTCCCACCAAGTACAACTTCAATGCATCATTGATCGTTACAAGGCCTGACTCGTTGCTCAAGGGTTCACACAAATTTTGGGTTTTAATTTTTCCCACACATTAAGTCCAGTAGTTCGTATTACCACTTTTCATGTTATTTTAGCACTTGCGGTTCAAAATGTATGGCCTTTGCACCAACTGGACGTCAAGAATGCTTTTTTGCACGGTCACCTCGACAAACCAGTCTTCATGTCTCAACCCCCCTGGTTTCCTTGACCCTCGATATCCTAACCATGTTTATAAACTAAAAAAGCCGTTTACGGTCTTCGTCAGGCTCCTCGTGCCTGGTTTGAAAGATTTAGTGCCTTCTTACTTTCTTTGGATTTTCTCGTCGTCATTCTGATACATCTTTATTGTTTATACATCATCCCGATTGTACTATTTTCTTACTTCTCTATATTGATGATATTATTGTCACAGGAAGCAACGTTGCTTCTCTTCGCACCTTTATTTCATGTCTCAACAAAGAGTTTGTTGTCAAAGATTTAGGTCAACTCAATTACTTTCTCGGCCTCGAGATCACTCATTCCCATCTGGCCTTTTTATTGGTCAAGCTAAATATGCACACGAAATCTTATTTCGTGCTTCTCTACTTGATTCAAAACCCGTCTCCACTCCTCTGGCGACTAGTGGATCCCTTGTGAGTACTGCCAGTCCATTTAAGGATCCTACCTTATATCGGTCCCTCGTGGATGCACTTCAATATCTTACAATCACTCGTCCGTCGACCGATCGTGTTAGTCAATTCTTGAATAGTCCAACGGATGACCACTATCTTGCGGTCCAACGAATCCTTCGATACGTCAAAGGCACCCTCCACTTATGAATTTCTTTTACACCCACCACGGACTACACTATTCTTGGCTACTCCGACGCTGATTGGACTAGATGTGTGGAAACCCGCTGTTCTACATATGGTTAATTCATCTTCTTAGGAGGCAACCTTGTCTCTTGGATTGCAAAGAAACAACCAATTGTTGCAAAATCTAGTTGTAAATCGGAATATCGTGCTCTTGTTCATACTGCCCAAGAAATGATTTGGCTCACTCAGCTCCTCATCAAATTTCATGCATTGTCCTCCTCTCGCCCACTGCTATTGTGTGATAATAAGAGTGCACTACTCCTAGGCCAAAATCCGATTGCCCATAAGCGCGCCAGACACATAGACATTGATTGTCATTTTATCCGAGAACTTGTTTCCAACCGGCGTCTCAACACTCGTTTTGTGTCTTCTCATCTACAGCTGGCCGACGTATTTAATAAAAGTTTACCTCGCCCTATGTTTGAATTGTTGCGTTCCAAGCTTCATGTTGATCTTCATCCTACACTTCGCTTAAGAGGGTTAATAAGACTAATATCCTAGATTAGTCAAAATTGATATAATTGATATTTTGTAAATATAGGTGAATATTCTTGTGTTGTTCTTTCCTTGTATCTCAAATATTTCCATATAATATTGTTGTAATCCAAATTATAAATAGTAGAGAATTCCATCACCAAATTCACGGTGATTCAAATCCTTTTTCACCGCAGTGATTATTCAAACATCCCACTACTTTTGTGTAATGTATTCACAAAAATGCAATGGGATTCTCATGTAATCAATTCGGGTAGGGCACTAGATTTTCGTAATAATTATCTTTGTGATTCGAATTGTAAAATTTAATTTTCTATTTCTAAAAAAATATTTTAAAATTACAATTTTGTAAAGGTTGACCATTTACTTTGCAACTAAGCAAATATGTAATCATTTCAATTTTCAAATGAAGAACAATTGTGTATGAGCGCCATAACCCAGATATGTGTGTAAATTTGGCATGCAACATGGCAAGTCCTGACAAACATATCTGAAACAAATAGAAAATACACACAAATGGTTTTAAAATTTTCAAGTACGCATGCCATTGTGAAATGTAAGAACGTGATTAATTGCAAAGTGTACCAAATGGCTTTCTTTTGATTAACTATGACCATATTACAAAGTTCTCCCCATTTTTCAATTTCTTTCCTGTTTATTTCGGATTTTAAAACAAAAACAAAAATATAATTAATACGCGAAATTTTCAAAATAGTTATATATACGAATATATCCCGAATAATGCTTGTATAATTTTCGAGAAATGTGAGACTTTTTTTAGTACTTTTCTTTTATCTTTTGTATAACTTCTTTTTTTTTTTCAAAAAATTCATAGAAAATAAGAATACAACTTAGAGTTATAAATTTATTAAATAATACAAGTTTCAATAAATTTTAAGGTTAATCAATAGTAATACATGTAGATCATAAGAAAAATCCACAATTTCTTATGTTTCCAAAATAAAGAAAACATAAGTAGTATATAATACTACCTCCGTTTTTCTTTAGTTGGCATTCCAACTTATTTGTTTTGTTTGAAAATAGTTGTCATTTTAGTTTTTTTACCACTTTGTTTAACAACTAACCCTATATTTATGGAAAGTGTTAACAATATATAGAAATGACTAAAAAAATCAAGGGATTTAAGGAAATTAGTTGAGGATTGATTTGTCAACTCCTTAAATCCTTAATTTTCTTATCCAAAGATAGAATGACAACTAAAAAAAAACAGAGCTAGTAACCGATTACGTCGTGCCCCGGATATCAAACGAATCGCAATCAAAATGTTTAACCAAAATAATCGAATATGTAAGAATATGAGTAACACAAGAATTTACGTGATTCGATCCGGAGATCGACGTCCACGGATGAAGGCAATCACCTTCCGAGATGTTTCACTATTTTTCGTTGAATACCGGAGTACAACCTTACAAGTATTGATTCTAGAATTGAGAATTGGAACCCTAATCCCAACGATAATTTTCCTATTTATACTATACAATAACAGTCATTACAAAAATCCCTACAAATCCGCCAATCATATCTGTATGGCCGTTGGAGAAGATCATGTGGATCTTCTCCCAACTTCCCAAGGACGCCGCGTATGGGCTTGACTGCGTTGGGCTTGCGCTCTTGGGCCCATTGACCCGTCTGGCGGGCTAGACTGACCCGGGAAGATTGGGCCATACCTATCAGTAACTAATGAGAAATACAAAAACATGATATGATAAGAATACAATCCAAGATATTCTAACAATAAATTACAATGCTTATAAAGATTTTTTATACTATTTATGTTTGAGATTATGTCATTTAATGAACTTAATACAAATAGCATAAAATAACAACAAATAACATGTTCAGTAATTGGTTAAACCTGAAAAATTAATAAAATTATCACCTAAGTATAAGATTAATAAAATTAAGAAAGATATTTAAGATTACAAAAATTTTAATTTGACGTATTAAACCCGATATGATTCATTTTCAAACAATGCGGTGAATTTGGTCGATTAGACGCTATTTTTTCGATTTTATTCGTTTTATTCACGAATGAAACCTGATAATGCCGGTTCCCGGATATCAAGTGAATCACAATCAAAACAGTTATCCAAAATAATCATACATGCAAGAATATAAGCAATTACGTGGTTCGATCCGGAGATCTACATCCACGGATGAAGGCAATAACCTTCCGAGATGTTTCACTATTTTTCTTTGAATACCGAGTACAATTTTTCAAGTAGCGATTCTAGAATTCAGAATTCGAACCCTAAACTAAACAACAATTCTCCTATTTATAATATGCAATAACAACCCTAACAAAATCCCTATAAATCCGTCAATCATATCTGCATGGCCATTGGAAAAGATCATGGGGATCTTTTCCCAACTTCCCAAAGACGCCGCGTATGGGCCTGACTGCGTTGGGCTTGCGCTCTTGAGCCCAATTGACCCGTCTGGCGGGCTAGACCGACCCGGGGAGATTGAGCCATACCTATCAAAACCCGAACTAGCTACAAATAATTGGCAGTGTCAAATAATACCTGTATCCGAATTTTGTTACTTACGACTATGACCAATAATATAATGGGGAAGTCTCTTGTGTACCAATTGCACGGATCTTAGATCCGTGTAATTCAAGTTATGGATCAAAATATATTAGTATTTATGCCTAACGGTATTACATGTGATTGATAAAGGTATCATAGTGAAAATGTATCACTATTTATCTTTAAAGGTATTATGTGTTCTGAATAAAGGTATTGTAATATCATTATGTATAACATATAATACCTTTAAGCATAATATTAAATTCGAATTATATCGTGCAACTGATACACATGAACTTTATTTAATGTAATATGTATGCAAGTTTTCATGCCTTGTGCAAATTTCCAAGGTGTAGCACGCAAGAAAAACAATTGTGGAAATACTCACTGACAACTATTATCAATAACTTCTTTTTAATGGAAAAACATTATTTTTCAACACCGAAAATGGCCTTATTTCTCCAGAATGAACGGGTTCAGGAATGAGATCAAAATCTATTACTTTGGTTGAAGTAAATAGAGTTTTTGAGGTAGTTTTAACATGTTTTATTCGAGCACGTTATCTTTGGTTATTCTAATTCTAATTTTTTAATTTTATAAAATTTTATAAATTCGTATGTCACATTCTATAATGGATAAAGCAACTATACTAATATAGCTTTATTTTGTAAAGCCACGTGTAAAAAAACGAAAAACGCTGCATCACCGATTTCCTTACATGTTGTAGGAGGTAACCAGACGAATTCATCAATTTGTAAAGTTAAAGGATCAAGATCTAAATCATAAAAAATAATATTAAAAATAAAAAATATAATTTAACGGGCTAAAAAAACTATTTACTTTTTAACTATTTTCATCTCCTATTCCAACTCTATGAATACAAGATACATAAAAGTGACATCATGTTAATAACCACTACAAGAAAACGCGTTTTTAGCGGCGAAAATTTTCGTCGCTAAACCGAGTTAGCGACCAAAAAATTTCGCCGCTAGATTCGTCGCTATTTCATCGTCGCTAACTTCGTTTGCGACGAAAGTTAGTACATCGCCGCAAATATTAGCGGCAAAGAAAATAAGTTTTGTCGCTGATAATATTTATTATAAATAATAAAAATATATATATATATTAGCTGCAAATATATTATTTCGCCGCCAATTTTGCGGTGCAATTACAATATTTTGTCGCTAATTAATAAAATTATAATATAATAATAATAAATATATTAGCTGCGAAAATTATATTTCTTCGCTAATGTTGCGGCGAAAATGTAATATTTCGTCGCTAATTAATAAAATTATAAAATAATAATAATAAATATATTAGCCGCGAAAATTATATTTCGTGGCAAATTTTGCGGCGAAAACGTAAAATTTCACCGCTAATTATTAGCTGCAAAATTATATTTCGTAGCTAAGTGTGCGGCGAAACTTTAGACATTTGTCGCTAATTAATAAATTTGTGAAATAATAAAATAAATATAATATACGTGAAAAACATATTTCATCGCTAATATTGCGGCGAAAATGTAAATGTTCGTCACTAATTATTAGCTGCGAAATTATCTTTTGTAGCTAAGTTTGCGGCGAAAATGTAAAATGTTGTCGCTAATTAACAAAATTAATAAAAAATATTAGATACAAAAATTTGCAACGCATTATTGAGCCTCCTTGCTATTTCGAAGATTTAGCTAAAATGATATGCTCTTGAATCATATATAAAACCATCCTAAAATAAATATAATCAAAATAACACAAAATAACAATTCAAATTGTCAACAAATCCGGTACCACGAGTAGTGTTTCAAGTACTTAAACATAAAGTTTGTTCTAAAACACAACAAAAATAAAAATAAAAACGGAATTACGTTCCTCGTTCAAGCTCCTTCATCGACCACATGAACCTGAAGAAAAAAAATCATTACATCATGTATCCATATAAATTTTGCTGCATATCATTGTAAAAACAAGCTACATAAAACAATAAACTACATTTACTATCATCAATATGTCAAAATAATACCACAAAATAACATTGTACCACAATAAAACTTGCATCAATCTTGGATGTATTTCACATGTTGTGTGACTTGATGTAAAAACAAATATAAACTTTAGTATCAAATACAAACCAAAAATTGCACAAACAAAAATAATAGAGCCCCTCAAACCATCAATAACTATCATTTTTGCTTAAAACTTATGTAACACATAGAAGCCCCGAAAGCTCCCTAAAATCTATTTTCAAAGGTCTAGACTAAACACAATAATATGAAATAATCTATAACATCATTTCGTTATTCTCCCATAATCATCGTTCGTTAACAGATAATAATTTTCATACTCATATATACGTTCAAGTGTCATACGATGCTTCAAAAATGAGAGAGGGGGCACCAAGATAAAGCGCAATATGCTTCAAAAATAAAAGTGAGTAGACTTACTTTAACACTAAAGGGGCGGGGTAGATGACGACATCGCACTCAGCAGAGACTGAACTTCAGTAGGGGCTATTTTCTGAAATATCTGCATTCATGAAAATTATGTCTATAATGTTATTCAAGTACTTTCTTGCCATTTGCACTTAAAAATCACTAGTCTTACAGGAGCAAACAAAATAATGGCAAAAAACACATTTCTTCTTGAATGATGGATAGTATAGATGAAAGTCAGGGCCCTCGATATAATAACAAGTGCTTGTTAACCGCATACGTTTATTTCCCGATTCCTCCCCTCCTAACTACATTTATGGCCCAATTAATCTCGTCCAGACCCCAATTAATCGCTAGGCCCCAGTCTACCGCCTAACTAGCACCTAGCTGCTTTTACAACCTTGAAACTCAATTGCAACACCAAACACTCCAAAAAAGCTACGTCTAATATAATTCAAACAAACATCCTGAACTTTTTCATGCATTTAATCTACTGAACCCACATAGATAGTTTCATCACAAGTTGCCTGAACTTTCTCATGCATTTAATCTACTGAACCCACGTAGATAGTTTCATCACAAGTTGCCTGGGTTGTGGGTTATGAAAAATCAACAGTTTACGTTAATTAAATGGAGACAAAATCTAACACAGATCAATTGTACTTGAAAACACAAATCTCCAAGAGACTGTTATGTATGGACGTGCATGGATGAGAAACACAGCTAGGAGATATTGATATATACCAATCCACAATCTCGATCAATAATCCAACTCATCCTATAATCTGCAACTAAATCCACAATCTGCAATCACACCCTTTTCGACGCCTCCCTCCTCTATAATTCAACCCACCCTATAATCTAAAATCTAAATCAAACATCAATATTCATCTCGCAACAATTCTTACACCACTCAAGCAATTCATCAAACACCTTCAGTGCAAAAAATCAGAAAAAACACAAATACACACTAACATCAGACAACCACCAGGACAATTCCAAAAAATGAAACGATTTCAAATACACACACTCACATCATACAACTATTGGGGTGCAATGTACAACATCATATAAGGGGATTCGACTACAAATACAACATAAAAAAAAGAAAATTGATATCCAAAATAACCACAAATCAACAGTTTACGCCCTTTGCTTAGTTTCTTTTTAACAATGGTAGAAATATGTACCTTATATTTTCGAAAATTTTGCTAAGATCGAACCGCTCGCGTCTTCCCTTTCGCTGTTCTTCGCTCCCGTACAATTGTTCTTCGCTAATACAGAACGTAGAGGTTGACACGTCGGTTTCTAACCTAGTGTTCCGCAAGTGTACGGATGTAGGTGTAGTACTATTGTCAAGGTCGATCCCACAAGGAATAGTTTTAGGTAGTTCGGTACCTTAATACTCTAGGAATATCCTAACTAGATACTAAGTTGCAAAGGTTGATTTTAACAAGAATTAAGGAATTTAACTAATAACTGGCAAACAAATAAAACTAACAATCAAGGAGAATAGGTATCCTAGGGCTTCGATTTCAGGATATTAATTCAATATTCTATATGATTAACCTATTAATTTACCAATTCTATTGTTGTGCCGCCTAATAAAAATTAGAATTGGTAAATTAATAGGTTAATCATATTCAATATTGAATTAATATCCTGAAATCGAAGCCCTAGGATACCTATTCTCTTTGATTGTTAGTTTTTGCGGTTCTTAAGTTTGAAGTTATATTTAATTGAGTATTTCTAATTAGTAAAATCAACCTTTGAAACTTAGTATCTAATTAGGACATTCCTAGAGTATTAAGGTACCAAACTACCTAAAACTATTCCTTGTGGGATCGACCTTGACAATAGTACTACACCTACATCCGTACACTTGCGGAACACTAGGTTAGAAACCGACGTGTCAAGTTTTTGGCGCCGTTGCCGGGGAATAGGATTTAGCGCTTAGTTTTTATCTTGAAAAATAGGAGGAAACTAGACTAGATTTTATTTTTCGTAATTTTAATTTTAATTTTCGTTTTTTATTTTTGGGTTAATTTTTGTATTACGCGGTAGTTCTTGTTTTTGGTGTTTACAGGCTTCGTATGCTCACCAGATCAAAAGGGAAAGAAACCCTTCTTCCTTTCGATCCGGAAATTGAAGCGACAGCTCGCAGACACCGAACTAGAAGAAACTCCGCATCTGAGATGGAGAACCCACCACAGCATCCGAATCAGGATGACGCACTTAACAGAGTACTGACAGCTCTGGCACGGTTGGATGATCGAGTCACGAACATACAGCAGCAGCTACCTCCACAAGGGCCACAACTACAACAGCAGTACGACCCAATTCAGATAGACCCAGCTGCAGGCGATGAAGATGACACGCCCATTAGCGACTGCTTGAAGCCCAGTCCAAATCAGCAGGCAAGAGGAGTACAACCTCCACCACTCAATGCCAACAATTTCGAGCTGAAGCCTACACTAATCAATATAGTGCAGCAAAACCAGTATGGGGGAAGTGCGTTGGAGGATCCGAATGCGCATCTGATCAAGTTTCACAGACTGGCCGACACAATCAAGATCAATCATGTGCCGCACGAGCAAGTCAAGATGAGACTATTCCCTTTCTCACTGAAGGACAGAGCATTACAGTGGTTTAATTCACTAGAAGACATCAGAGATTGGGAAGACTTGAGTACTTCTTTCCTGTTGAAGTACTTTCCACCAAGCAAGATGCTCGACCTGCAGAACCAGATCAATCAGTTCAAGCAATTGGATCAAGAGCCATTCGGAGAGGCTTGGGAGCGATTCCGGGATCTTATCCGGAGTTGCCCTCAACATGGGTTCACCAAGAAGCAGCAAGTATGCAAGTTCTACAATGGTCTACTTGCTCCGACTAGAAACCAAGTGGATGCAGCTGCGGGTGGAAGTTTGATGGAGAAGTCAGTGAGGATGGCATTCTCAATCCTGGATGCTATGGCCAGAACGAGCTACCAATGGTCGAATGAGAGAAACATGCCAAGGAGGGTAGCAAGTGTCCAAAAAGTCGAGCCCGTCAATAATGAGCCAATTGAAAAGCACACAGCACAAGTAACAGCATTGACGAGCCAGGTGAATTTGCTAACTAATCTGACGTTAGCACAACAGCCAGGGGGTCCAGAAGAAGTTGAAGAAGTAAAATTTGTGAATCAACGAAACTTCAACAACTTCCAGAACAATTAGCCTCGGTACAATCAGTACCATCAGAATCATCAGAACTTTTCATATGGGAACGCGCAAAATACACTTAATCCGCCACCCGGATTTGCTGTTACAAATGGCATGATCCATGACGGTAAGAAGCCATCACAAGAAGAGATAGCGCAGTCACAATTTGAAAAGTATGATGAAAAGTTAGCTCAGTTGGAGAAGAAAGTAGATGGGAAATTTATGGAGCTAAACAAGCATATCACTGGGCAAGGGGCAGACATCAAGAGGCTCGAGAACACACTAGTGCAGACCCAAGCTAGCATTGGAGAATTGTCATCAAACATGAGCCAACTAATAAAGATAGTAGGAGCTCAACACAAGCAAGGCCAATATCCGAGTGATACAGTGGTTAATCCTAAGGAGCACTGCAATATTGTGGAGCTAGAGGAGCGTGAAGAGAGCATGAAGGACCAAGAAGCAAAGGAATCAAGCGAGGAAGTAAAAAACATCAAGAAGGAGGAAGTCAATACAATCATAGATAAGAAAATTCCATATCCTATTCTTGATGAGTCTTTTGATTTTTGTTTTAAAAATTCGTTCTTTGCTAACCTTGACCCTTTAGAGCACTCTAGAGTTGTTGTTGCGAAATAGGAACCACTAAAGGAGAGAATCCAAGATAAAGAGGAAATCAAGAAGAGGAAAGATGGAAAAGAGACGACGAAGAAGACACCGAGTGGGCCCAAGAAGAACGCAACCACAAGCATGAAACCGAGAAGAGCAACAAAAGCAAAAGATCCAGGGAGTTTTACTATTTCTTGCTCAATTGGTAGTCATGAGTTTCATAATGTCATGTGTGACTTGGGGTCTAGTATAAATTTAATGTCTCTTAAGCAGTATAGACAATTAGGATTAAGGGAAATTAAACGGTCCTTTACTACTATCAAATTGGCGGATGGATCTTCATTAACGCCGTTGGGAGTAGCAGAGGATGTAGTGGTAAAAGTGCTAAATTTTAAATTCCCTAGTGATTTCTTAGTTGTTGACATGAAAGGGAATGATGAATTCCCTTTTATCTTAGGAAGACCCTTCTTGGCGACTAGCCAAGCACTAATAGATGTACCTAAAGGGGAGTTGATTTTTCGGGTTCAAAACGAAATAATCACACTAAAAATACATAAGTCGGGTCTAAGGGGTAGGCACAATTGTAGCATTATTTACACTACCCTAGCTGCTGTAGAAAATCCTCATGTCCCAAATAGCTCTTTAATCGTTCAGAAAACATCCGACTCGGGGTGGCTAGAAAATGGTTGATAGAAAAAGGACGTCCGGCTGATGACGTAAAACAAAGCGCTTGTCGGGAGGCAACCCGATGTTTATCGTTTTATTTTTATTTCTATTTTTATTATTTCGTTAAGTTTTATGTTTTACTTGTGTTTTAGTGTTTTATGTTTTTAGGAATCAACATGGACGAGTGATTGCAAGAAACGGGGTTCGAAAAGACGGAAAAATCGCGGTAAAAGGAGCAGAAGAGGCAACACGGCCGTGTCGCACAAACGACACGGCCGCGTCAGAATCGACCCAGAAAGTGTTTTAGCACTGGAATGCAACACGGCCGCCTCAAAAGGCTTCGCAAAACACGAATCCAAACTGGAACACAACACAGCCGTGTCAGACAAACGACACGGCCGTGTCAAAAATGACCTAGGAACATCAACTTTGGTTTAAATGTAACACGGCCGTGTCACAACCTTCAACACGGCCGTGTCAGTTCCTCAGCAGAAAAAGAAAAAAAATTCAGAACGTGATGCGGAGACGGACGAACCAAGATTCAGTAGGGGTTTCAAAACGCCGCCGTCGTCGCAACGATTTGTAAGTTAGCACCAAGGCGTACCACGTTTCTTCCTCCAAACATTGACTTTCAGCCAAGTTTGGGGGAGGGGGTAAGCCGTGGGACGTCTTGGCAGCTATATTTCTTGTTTTGATTTACATTTTAGTTGATCGTTCGAGTTTTGCTGATTGTGGGTCCGTGTGCCCATTGTGCTGATTTTTATTGTTTTGATTGATGTTATCGGGTCTGTGAGCCCAGTTATCTGATTTATCGGTGTTGTTGGGTCTGTGAGCCCGAGTTTGATTGCATATTGTTTTCATGTTGAGTCTTAGGAGTTTAAAGTTTAGAGTCTTATTAGTGTTTTAGTTTTTGAGCCAATAAGAATAATAAAACCCGGAAATAGGTAACAAGTGAAAAAAAATAAAAAAGAGAATAATAGGGAAAGATGGATGATGAATAGTTAATGATGAGATGATTTAGATGAAAAAATGGCACATAATAGAGCATGAGAGGTGTTTTGAGACGAAATTGAGCTTGAACTTAGAATATTTAATCAAAATTAACCTTGTGAGAATTTGAGCCTAATTATACTCCAATTTTTGGAGTAATATACTTTCTTTCGGTGTGAATTTGATTGAATATGTGTACTAGTCTCTAGAACTTGCCTTGAGTCTGTACTAAGAATGTGTCAAGTATGTGTTGTGATTTAGGAAATGATCTTAGGCAACTTTTTGTTTAAGCCTATTTCTTTGAACCATGAAAATTACCTTTGAACCATAATGAAAAAATTGTCCCTAGTTAGCCTAATTGAGCCTTATAGCCTTATTTATTCATAACCTAACAATGTCAGCCGAAACCTTTTTATTTATCTCTTTTGGCCCTAATTGGATTAATCAAGTTAGAGGGAGGAGAATTGGAAGGAATTTTTGGGTGAACAAATTGTGGGAAGGAATGGGAAGTAGGGATATTTTCAAAAGATGAAGGAAATAAGAGAAAAGTGATAGGTGAAAAACGAAGAATGGCCTCTCCTAGAAAAAAAAAAAAAAGAAGAAGAAGAAAGAAAAAAAAAAGAAGAAGAAAGAAAAAAAAAAAAGAAAGAAAAGAAAAGTTGTATTATAGAGGAGAGGCTAGAAAATAAAGTGTTTAAATTGTGAATTTGCTTAGAACATTCGGGTAGTCCCAAAAATGTGGTACCTACAGAATTGAAAAGCACTTAAGTGTATGAACTTGGGAAGGTGAAGAAGTTAACTTGCGGGGTGATTTGCTGAAATTTGAAGAGTGAGGTTGAGTGATTGTATTGAGGGGTAGTCAGTTAGACGTAACTTGATTAGTCCAATGAATAGTCACTTATATCCAAATGTATCCCACCTTACCTTAAGCCCACATTACAACCAAAATAAAGACCTTTTTGCTCCTTTGTCACACATATCAAGTACGAGGTCTAGTTTAGACGATTGGCAAGCATATGGTAGACTTTGCATGTAATTCAATATGAGTGAAAATTATGTTAGCCTAAACACTTGAGAGATGAGTGAAACACTTACTCGGTGAGGGTTGAATAATTCGAAAGTTCAAAGTCTCAAGATTAGTTGATTTACGCGTTATCACATATGCTCAAATAAAGTGTGTTGCCTAGTTGTTGTAAGAAAAATCAGACTGAAACTGAATTCATCGTCTAGTCGCCCTAAACAAATGCATAATCACTTGTCATCTTTGTGTCTTTTGTTATGATGTTCGGGACGAACAATAGTTTAAGTTTGGGGGAGTTTGATAACACGTTATTTATGCATGTATTTAGGTCGATTTAGGATCATATTTTATATCATTTACGTGCATATTTGACCGCCATTTATTTATATTAATAATATTTGGGTCATTTGACGTGTTTCGACTTGTTTTAAGGTATTTTGAGCATTTTCAGGCTACCGGACGAGGAAACAAGTTGGAAAAGAGTGAAAACCGGCCCAAAAGAGTGAGAACCGTCGAAGAACCGGTCCAAACCGGTCCGAACCGGCCTGAACCGGTCCAGGAGCAAAACAACGCAAGAACCGACACGGCCGCGTCAGACTTGTAACACGGCCGTGTCAAAAGTGGTCCACAAAGCGCTGTTAGTTCTGGAATGGAACACGGCCGTGTCACAACTGCAACACGGCCGTGTCAAATTGTTGCTGGAAAAGAGAAATTTGCGAAGCAACACGGCCGTGTCAGTTAAGCAACACGGCCGTGTCAGAAGAGTTTTTATGCGAAGATTTCATATTTTTAATAGGATTTTGATCCTATCTTCCCCAAGATTCGTCCCCAACTCTATAAAAAGGACCCCAAGCTTTAGGAAAAAGGGGAATCAATCACACAAGAACACCAATTACATTATTATACCTAGAAGACATCTTGGAGGACAAAGAAGACGAAGATCATCGAGACGGAGTCATCCGGGTTTATTTATTCTTTTCTAGTCTAGTTCTTTACAATGTTTTTATTAGAATTTTGTATTGGATTAGTACTAGGCATGAGTAGCTAAGCTATTCGTGTCCTAGGGTTAGAAAGTAGGGATTTTTATGACAATGTTTTGATTTATGATTTAATCTATTAATTACGTTCTTTACGTGTTTTATCTCTATGTTTGTGCTTAAAACTAAATTTAGCTTGATCACCTAGATTTAGTAATTTAGTTTAACAATTCCGCTTCGAGAGGAGGGAATTGTTATCAGACTTAGAACATAGAGCGCAGTTGTCTATGACTGTGTAGGTCGTGGCTTAGGTTCGTTTGGGAGTTATTAGGTTTAATTGACTCGAGAGGGTAATTAGCTTAATTAATCAACGGTTTAATCGCTTCGAGAGAAGGATTAGATTATTGTCGTGCCGCCTAATAAACATTAGAATTGGTAAATTAATAGGTTAATCATATTCAATATTGAATTAATATCCTGAAATCGAAGCCCTAGGATACCTATTCTCTTTGATTGTTAGTTTTTGCGGTTCTTAAGTTTGAAGTTATATTTAATTGAGTATTTCTAATTAGTAAAATCAACCTTTGAAACTTAGTATCTAGTTAGGACATTCCTAGAGTATTAAGGTACCAAACTACCTAAAACTATTCATTGTGGGATCGACCTTGACAATAGTATTACACCTACATCCGTACACTTGCGGAACACTAGGTTAGAAACCGACGTGTCAATAATCTAACCCTTCTCTCGAAGCGATTAAACCGTTGATTAATTAAGCTAATTACCCTCTCGAGTCAATTAAACCTAATAACTCCCAAACGATCCTAAGCCACGGCCTACACAGTCATAGAGAACTGCGCTCTATGTTCTAAGTCTGATAACAATGCCCTCCTCTCGAAGCGGAATTGTTAAACTAAATTACTAAATCTAGGTGATCAAGCTAAATTCAGTTTTAAACACAAACATAGAGATAAAACACGTAAAGAACGGAATTAAATAGATTAAATCATAATTAAACCATTGTCATAAAAATCCCTACTTTCTAACCCTAGGACACGAATAGCTTAGCTACTCATGCCTAGTACTAATCCAATACAAAATTCTAATAAAAACATTGTAAAGAACTAAACTAGAAAAGAATAAATAAACCCGGATGACTCCGTTTCGATGATCTTCGTCTTCTTTGCCCTCCAGATGTCTTCTAGGTGGAATAATATAATTGATGTTCTTCTGTGATTCCTTTCTTTTTCCTAGAGCTTGAGGTCCTTTTTATAGAGTTGGGGACGAATCTTGGAGAAGATAGGCTCAAAATCCTATTATGAAATCAAATCTTCACTTCAAAACAGGACTTTAACAATCGCCGAGCTTTTTGACACGGCCGTGTTGCTTAAGTGACACGGCCGTGTTGCTTTGCAATTCTTCAATTTCTGCGCAACATTTGACACGGCCGTGTTGCTTTGTGACACGGCCGTGTTCTATTCCAGAACTAACAGCACGTTGCAAGCCACTTTTGACACGGCCGTGTTGCTTTGTGACGCGGCCGTGTCGGTTCTTGCCCCGTTTTGCTCCTGGACCGGTTCAGGCCGGTTCGGACCGGTTTGGACCGGTTCTTCGACGGTTTTTACTCCTTTGGGCCGGTTTTCACTCTATTTGACTTGTTTCTCCTTCGAACTTCATCCAAATGGCATAAAAATACCTCATTATCTTCAAAACAAGTCGAAACACGTCAAATGGCCCAAATATTATAAATATCAATAAGTGCTGGTCAAATATACACGTATCTGCTATAAAATATGATCCTAAATCGACCTAAATACATGCATAAATAACGTGTTATCAGAGGTATATAGGGTTTTGAAGGGAGATAAATTAGATGTGATTCTGATCAAGATTTTTCCCGCTGGTATCGCGTGGATTTCTTTCAAAAAAGGTCGCTATCTTTGAGTGTATTATAAAATTTAAATATTTGATAGAAAAGATCCTTTAAAGAATTAAGGAGACAGTACGTATTACAGCTAAGAGATCTTCTTTTACTTTATATATATATTATATACTATTATTTTATTCTTTTGACTTTATATATATATTATATACTATTATTTTATTGGATTAGGATTTTTAGATTATTTATAATTACTTTTTCTCAAGTGCTTTTCAGCTTATAATTTGACATAAGTTGTTTTGGAGTGTTTGAACAAAACAACTTTTGTTTTAATAAAGTGATTTTAGTTCAAAAGCTAAAAGCTGCTTAAATATCAAACATAACTTTTACATTTAACTAAAATTACTTTTATTATCAAACACTGCCTACCTTTGATATTAAGCAATGTTACCACAATTCTCAAACACCCCTTATATAATGAAATAATTATTATTCGGACAAGATTAGGAGTCCTCTTTGTGTAACCGACTACATATGTCGTTCTCTAGAATTATAGATATTTGGAAATATTTATTATCAAAATTAAATTCTTATATTTAAGTATCAAATACGTGACGACCCACAGACCAACCCAATAAACTTAGTATATTACAGGGGAATAAGCTCGGTCCGAAATATGTCGTTGCCTAGACGGGTTGGGCCCGATTGGACAGACCAAATTACCATAAACTTTGAAACATTGGAGCTGCTCTGTACCTAGCCTTGTAATGATGTGTTACCTATTAGTACAAGAAAAATGACTATATGTACATATAACACTTGGTAAAATTACAAGATATTATAAATAATTATCAAATTTTTCGAAATATTTTAAGCATGTGGTCAAAGATAATGATATCTCGTGCAATTTTATCGATAAATCCAAGATCAACTGCAACAATACGATTAACAGTTGTACTTTGTCATCAAATAAACTATTGATTCATTTCATGTTTTTTAGTTAATAATTAAACAATGTGTATTTTAATATATATAAAATAATTTATACAATAAATCATGTTTTAAAATAAATTTAGAATTTTAAAATATCATTGATAATTTAAAGTTTTACGGCTTCACACTAAAAGTATTACTCCCTCCGTCCCGGTTAAAACTTCCTACTTGCCTTATCGGTCCGTCCCACTTAAAGTTGCCAGCCCAAAAAAGGAAACTAATCCCCCAATCCTCACCCTCAAAATCCCAACCACTCAATCTCCACCTTTAAAAAAGTCAAATAACTGCTTTTTCTTAACATCCGTGCCCGGTCAAAGTGGAAACTTTAACCGGGACGGAGGGAGTATAATTTAAATTACTATGAAAATAATTTTATTGTTAATTTCGATATTTTAGTGATTTGCGACGACTTTCGAGTGATATGTCGCTAAATTTTAGCGGCCAAAATACATATTTTGCCGCTATTTGATATATAATAAATAGAAAATTAGATTTAATTAACTATATATTTTTTAAAAAATACATGTTTTGCGACAAAGTATAATATATTTGCCGCTAAGTGTGCTGCGAATAGTGTATTTTCATCGCTAAATTAGCGACGAAATGTAGGTTTTCGTAGCAAAGTAAAAATAGCGACAAAGTATTTCCAAACGTCGCTAAAGCTATAAATTCTCGTATGGATAAATAGTGACAACACATGTTTTTTCGCCGCATATATTTTTTCTTATTAATTTCGTATGGATAAATAGCGGCGTGTGGATAAATTTCGTTGCAAATATGTTTTCTTTTGTCGGCTTCACACTAAAATTATTATAATTTAAATTACTAAGAAAATAATTTTATTATTAATTTCGATATTTTAGTGATTTGCGACGACTTTCGAGTGATATGTTGGTACACGTGTTTCGTGCACGCACTTTAGGGCATTTTTAGTGTCATTTTAGTGTCAATAATGTGCATAATCACGTGTATTTAGTGCTTTTATACTCTCATGGGCAAAATAATGCGTTTGTGCTATTTTTGTGTTAAGACAGGTGAAAAATGGTCGAAAAAGAACATCAAACGACCGCGGAGTCGAGGGATCGATCGAGGCAACAAAAGGAAGGGCTAACTGAAGATCTCGGCTGAGACAGGATGCAAATCTCGGCCGAGATGAGTCTCCAGGGGAATTCATGAAGAATTGCAAAATTGCAAATCTAGGCCGAGACAGACTTTGCATCTAGGCCGAGATGGAAATCTAGGTCGAGACAGATAATGCGTCTAGGCCGAGATGAGTCTGCAGGGGATTTCAGAAATTTCAGGAATGGAGATCTCGGCCGAGATGCAATCCAATCTCGGCCGAGATGAGTCAAATCCTAAAAATTCCAAATTTTCTCTTTTTCACGTCTCGGCCACTTTCTCTCCTTATATATATATCATCCCATTCGAATTTAACCTAACCCAGAACAACCTAGAACCCATCCCCCACACATAATCAGCCACTTTTCTCCATTGGAAGCAAGGAAATGGAAGGGGGATCTTCAACCCCTAACCTTTGGTTCTTTCTATCCTATTTTCATGTTTTCTTTAATTTTCTGTTATTTTATCTTTGTATTAGGTAAAATGGGTGGCTAGCACCCTTAGTTCACTCTTGATTATTGTGGAACCTTGAGTTCAAGACATTTATGTGATTATAAGGTTAATGTTACCGAAAATATTGTGTATTCAAGTGTTTTGTGTTATTTGCTGTTATTGAGTCACATTTATGAATTAATTATTGGATTGATCACCCTTTAAGGGATTTGTGAATGTGTTGCTAGAATAGGAAATTACTATCCGTAATTGTAGGATTTCTGATTCCCTAGTAGCAAACAATAATTATTTATTGGGGATAACACAAAGTTCAACCACTAAAACCGAGCTTGCGAGTTTTATGTTGAATTTATCTCGTTGTCCTAGTGTTTTAATGCATTTGGTGATTGAATCTAAGAGAGCTTGTTCGAGGATTCGGTTAAACTGAATAGGGTTAGTCGAAGAGCTTGTTTTGATTAACTAAGATTAAGGGATAACAAGGCTATTAGAGCTTGTTAATAGCCTTGAGATAAGGGCTAGAATCACAATTGAATAGGGTATTAACAATAGTTGCATAAATCGTCCAAGACCTCGGTGAAACATGATCAAGGGTGAATCGTTTTGTTATTTAAAAACCAAAAACCTATAAAAATCTCTTTATTTGTCTTTGTTTATTTAGGTGTTAGTTGTTATTTCATTAACCCCCCCCCCCCCCCCCCCACTTCTTTATTGTTTTTTAGTTTATTTACTTTATGTTTCTTGATAATAATAGCTTAATACATAAAAGCAAAATTATTCAACCGTTCCTCGTGGGATCGACCCTTGCTTGCCACTCTACTAGTTAGAGTAGTAGGATAAGGTTAAGTGTATATTTCTACACATTTAATTTGGTAGCAAGAAACGACGCTACCATATGTCGCTAAATGTTAGCGGCCAAAATACATATTTTGCTGCTATTTGATATATAATAAATAGAAAATTAGATTTAACTATATATTTTTTAAAAAACACATGTTTTGCGATAAAATATAATATATTTGCCGCTAAGTTTGCTGCAAATAGTGTATTTTCATCGCTAAATTAGCGACGAAATGTAGGTTTTCGTCGCGAAGTAAAAATAGCGACAAAGTATTTCCAAACGTCGCTAAAGTTAGCGGCGTATGGATAAATTTTGCCGCTATTTATAATTTTAGTGGCGAATATGAATTTTGCAGCTAAAAATTCGTCGCTATTTACGCGTTTTCTTGTAGTGAACAAACAAGGACATGATACATACCAAAAGTGTTAGAATTGGAGGTGGCATAGGGTCAGGTTGACCTGATTCAACCCAAGCCCGACGAACCAATGCAGTATGTTAAGTCGATCTAAAATTCCATCAAATTTAAAAATAGTAAATCCAGTTAATCCCTATAAAATATTCTAAAATTTTAGAGGTATACTCATAGCGCGTCGAATCATTATCTCATTGGAATAGACTTTGTTTGGCATTACAATACTTGGGGATATGACCATTCATATAAACCAACTAATGATAATTGAATACCAACCCCTATTTGTTGGGCCAAGTATACCCCATCTCTTTCGGAGCGACAATGAGTGAAGCCCAATTCATCTAATGCAGAGGGTTAGAGCTATTTTAATTGCTTTATTCTATCACTTGGGGATAAGAAATTGAGTAACACTTGTGTGCATGTGATGTATAATAGGCTTATTGTACATCATTATAATTTAACACATAGACTCCCAAAATCGCTGAAATATAATTTATAAAAAAATTGCGTAGGCGAACTGGGTCAGAGCGCGGGTCGCGCCTTATTTTTTTTTAAAAAAAAATCTACTGCAAGAACACAATAAATCTACTGTAATAACACAATAAGTCTACCCTAGACACAAAATAATTATACTGCAAGAACATGATAAGTCTACTGAAGAACACAATAAGTCTACTCTAAACACAAAATTACTATGCTACAAGAACATAATAAGTCTACTGTAAGAACACAATAAGTCTACTGTAAGAAAAAAAATAAAAAATCGCGCGTGGGTAGGGCCAACAGCAACAGGTCGCGCACAAATTTCAATATGGGCTAATGTACAATAAGCATATGGTGCATCATATGCACACAAATTTTTACCTAAGAAATTAGGGCCTCCAATCGATCAAAATGACTTTTCAACCTCATGTCAATCTTTTCAAATTTTCTACTACATTTCACATAACATTTTGACACGTTACCTTAATAAATTGTATTAAAATCGACGACAATATACATATATAATAACACATTTTTATGGGATCAGGGGTCACCTATATCGATCCGTCCCTAATCACGAAAAATGAGACAATAACTAAAGAATTTAAGAAAAAGATAATACTTTATTACTTTCACAGGAAATCCATGTTTGTGGAACCGGACTGGACCGGCCGGTTCGACCGGTTCAACTGGGAACCGGGCCCGGAACCGGTCCGGTTGAGCTAAAAAACCGGATTGTATTTGTTTTTTCTTTTTTTTTTTTTTTTTAAATAAAGTTGTTTTTGGCCTATTTTAAGTTAAAAAAAAAGGGATTTTCACATTTATCTTTGTTTGCCCTTATTATTCCCATCTTATTTTAAATTTGACATTAGGATGTTATTAAAAAAATTAGAGTTAAAAGTATCTTTGGATTAATTGATATTGAAATATGTTGAATTTTTTTTTACAAGTTAAACTCTAGTATCAAATTAGATTGTATTACACATAAAAACTATTGAAATTCAAAAGTCAACAAGTTGCCTTTGACCGGTTGAACCGGTTGTTGAACCGGTCGGACCGGTCGAACCTTGAACCGGTGACTTGTCCGGTTTGATCACCGGTCCGGTCCCACAAACACTGCAGGAAATAACAATTTACAGTTGATAGTATATATAGAGTTTAACCCATTTTAATAAGAATTAAAGCTAATACAAATAAAGTAAGCCCCAAAATTAAACACATCTTAGTAATAAAATACTTAAAAGCTAGGAACCAATTATTTGCTGTTATCACCAACACTGCAACACATAACAAGTGTGAAATTATATATACATTTTTGTTGTGCTATATTCTCACATAATTCAATATACTTCATGTACACACAATTGGCACAGCCCTTAACGGAACACCTTTCCTCAACGTAATCCCCATTCTCTCCCTCATATCCATATCCTCCGGTTTAAGCCCATCGCCCAAAACCCAATCAAAAGAGTGCAGCACCGACCCCAAAGCCAGCGGCAATACGCGGGCCGCCAGCGGCACCGCCGGGCACATCCGCCGCCCTGATCCGAAAGGTATAAACTCAAAGTGCTGGCCTTTGTAATCCGTCATGTTTGGCTCCAGGAACCTCTCCGGTTTGAATTCCTGCGAGTCTTTCCAGGTTTTGGGGTCCCTTCCGATGGCCCAAACGTTGACGAAAATTTGTGTTTCTTTTGGAATGTGAAAACCTAGCATGTTGCAGGAATCCATGGCCTTGTGGGGGACCAGGAATGGGAGAGGGGGGTGTAGTCTTAGGGTTTCTTTGATGACTGCTTTCAGGTATGGGAGGTGGTCGAGGTGGTGTTCTTGTAGTTTGTTTGTGGGCCCGATTAGGGTTCTTAGCTCCGTCTGGACGTGACGGAGCTTTAGGGGATGGCGGAGAAGCTCCGCCATTGCCCACTCTAATGTGCTAGTGGTGGTGTCTGTTCCGGCAGTAAACATCTCCTGAAAAATAGAAGATATACATGATTACAAAATTTGAAATTTGGGTGGCCATGTTCACTACTCGTCCCACAAAAAGAGTTCAGTTAAAAATATACGCCTTTTATTTTTGATAAAATTAATGAAGATAATTCTCGAAAGACTAAACTTATAGGCTTATTTATCTTTTTCATTTTACTTATTTAATTAAATCTAATTAATTAATTTTTTTCTTTTGGCTTTTTACTTGAATTAGTAAAACGAATTGATTCATGACTCTTGTTTGGTTACTCATTTGACAGACCAAGCTGGTCCTCCACAATAGCAAATCCCAATAACTTTCAACCCATGGCGATGAGTTGTACAAACTTGAGTTTTAACCTAAGGTTTAGGTGATACAAATCGGATAAATTAGCCAACCAAATAGTTTATAAGCTAACCTGGGTAAAATCAACCAGAATAAACCAACCAACCAACCAAATAAATTAGTAATTCAACCTAAATACTTGTAAACACCTCAAAAGCTCATTTAGTTATACCAAACCAATTATTGCTATTAGCAACCAAACGGCCCCCGGATCTATATTTATAGAATTGAAATGTATGATGAACAATCTTCTTATATATTAATTTAATAATTTCTTAAAGGGGAGTCTCTTGTGCACTAGTTGCACGAATTTTAGATCCATACAATTTGTATTATGAGTTAAAAAATATTACTATTTTATGTCTAAATGTATTACATGTGATGTATGAATTTATCACGGTTAAAAGACATTATAATTTATGCTTAAAGGTATTACATGTAATACATTTGCCAAAATTATGTAATACTTTTAAGTATAAATAAATGATGATATTCAATTCGAATTACACCGTGTATCTGGTACATACGAGACTTTGTCTTTCTTAAAATACTTAAATTAAAATTTTCCTTTAGTTTCCACTGGAATAATGATTCACTTTAGCCTAAACCTCTGAAGGAAATATTGAGCAGTGAGATAGATGCTTACAAAGACGATGACATTGATGATGGTTGAAGAGAAAGCAGCAGAACCTTCGAGATCAATACCATCAGTACCCCTGTATTCCAAAATCACATCCAAGTAATCTCTCTTCTTCTTCTCTCTTCCTTTCTCTCTCATCCTCTCTTCCAGAAACTCTCCGGCAATATTAAACGCTCTTTTCACATGGAACTGTGTTCTCCTCCTTATCCCCTGCGGATCAGCCCACCGTAACGCCGGCAAGAAATCCGCAACATTAGGCTTTCCCGCGAACTCCGTCGCTTTTCCTGCGTGGTAGAAGAATTCCGCCCCCCTTTCTGAATTCGGATCCATTAAATCCTTCGAGAATATCAGGTTTCCGATCAGGTTAAACGCCATCAAGAAAAAGAACCTCCTAACATCAATACCAGCGCCTCTATCACTGTAATGGAAATGTCAGTATTTATTATAACTTCATTATTAGAGATAGTATGTTGTTACTTATTAGTCATTCTAATACCTGCGTAAATAATTATACTTGTGACGATAAAAGTGTTCTCAAATATTTTTTTCAACAATTATTTATTTTTAAAAATAATCCTAAAATTATCTAAAATAATTTACAAAGAGATTTATGGTAGCAAGTGGTATCCTCTATTCTAAACTATGTTCCATTTTATATTTTATAACCTTCACTAACTGTAATGTATATATTTATAATGTCATCCTATATATATGACATATGAAAAACGATTTATAATAGAAAAATTTATGTGGCCACAAATAACTTATTATTAATCATTGTAATTATAATCAAGAAAATATTACACAAAATAACCTCTTTAGTTGTAGTGTATTTCCGCCGCCGTTCGCCGCCTCCCTTATATACTGCACCATCTGGTCGACGCACTTTGCCCTGACGCCGCGCATGGCGTCTAGGGGCCCGGCGGCAAAGAACTCAGACGTGCAGAGTCGTCGGAGAATCCGCCAGTGGGGGCCGTACTGGGCTGTAATAAGGGACCCCTCGTTGCCGATATCGCCCTTCATCGACTCGTATATTTTCCTTCCGGCCAAGACAGCGTCGTGGTTCTTGAACATGACACGCGCCGCCTCGTCGGAGGAGATCACCACCGTCGTCATGGAGCCGAGGTGGAGAGTCATCACGGGGCCGTAGTTTTCAGCCAATTTGGTAAATGACTGGTGGGGCGCGGTGGAGCCTGCCGCCAGCTGGAAAATGTTTCCGAAAAGCGGCCATGGTGGTGGCCCTGGCGGCAGCCTCCGTAGCTCTTCCCGGCGGTGGTGACGGAACCACAATCCTGCCCATAGTAGCAAGGCCAGCACAATTCCGGCAATTCCGTAGTCCATTTTTCACTATGACCAATTGGATTTAATTAGCTCATCACCAAATCGTTATATGTTTTGGCGTTGTTGAATACTATTTATCGTACGCCAAGCATAAAATGAAATGTTATACTTTCTTCGTCCCAATTATATAGGCTGATTGAATTTTTCACGGAGATTAAAAAAATAAATTACTCCTAAAACCCCACATTTAATGAGTTTGATTTTCAGATTTTTTTTATGTGTAATAATTAATGGAGTACCTTATTTATCTCAAAAATTAATAATATTCCATGATGGATATGTAATTTTCGAGAAATTAGTAGGAGAAAAGTTGAATAACTTATCTTTACAAGATTAATTCATAGTGGTATATTAATGAATGATTTAAATAAATTTGAATATATATAGTAAATGGCCTATATATTTGGGACACTCACTACAAGAAAACTGCCAAATTCCAACGAAAAAATTCCAACGGCATAAAAACTGTTGGAATTTTTAAAAATTCCAACGGTAATTCCAACGGCAAATGAGCCGTTGGATTTTTTTCCAAAATGCCAACGGCAAAAGGCCGTTGGAATTGATGTTGGAAAAAAATTCTAACGGCAGAAGCCGTTGGAATAGCTGTTGGAAAAAAAATTCCAACGGTAAAAAGTCCGTTGGAATTGCCGTTGGAATCATTTTTCCGTTGGAATTTAATTGTTGGAAAAAAAAATTCCAACAACCACTTTTCCAACGGCATAAAAACCGTTGGAATTGCCGTTGGAATTAAAATTCCAACAGGGATTTACCATATTCCAACGGTTTTTGGTAAATTACCGTTGGAATTTTAATTCCAACGGCAATTCCAACGATTTTTATGCCATTGGAAAAGTGGCTGTTGGAATTTTTTTGTTCCAACAATTAAATTCCAATGGAAAAATGATTCCAACAGCAATTCCAACGGAGCCTCTTACCGTTGGAATTTTTTTTCCAATTGGAATTTTTTTCCGACAACAATTCCAACAGTCTTTTGCCGTTGGAATTTTTTCCAAAATTCCAACGGCTCATTTGCTGTTGGAATTACCGTTGGAATTTTTAAAAATTCCAACAGTTTTTATGCTGTTGGAATTTTTTCGTTGGAATTTGGCAGTTTTCTTGTAGTGCTCCAAAAAGAAATACAAACCTATATAATTGTAATCGAGACGGAGGGAGTATAGGAGAGATGTTTTAGGGTACGTTTGTTTTGAGGTGTAGGAAGATATTTTATCCAAATTACTATAAGAAAAATGATCTTGAGACTATAAAAAATGGTATTAAATAATAAGTATTTGTCGCAGTTTAATATTAGAAATAACATGTCGTCGTTAATTAGTCGTCTTAATAACTCAGACGCAAATAATATATTTGAAACGACAAAAGTTGAGTCAAATACGTCTCAAATATTTTACAACAATTAGTTGTCTCTAATTAAAGTTACTTATGGATGAAATGATTTAAGGATGGATTTGGACTTCATAGTCTCAAATCAATTGATGTTGTTTGGATTACCATGTGTTTGGAAATCCTTGATCTCATTTTGAGCTATTTTTCAAATGATTTGAGTGAATCTGATATCCATCTATTTTAAATTCATGTATTTCAAATTCCTCCATCTAAACACAACTTAAATTAGTCTTAAAATTATCTCAAATAATTTGTAGAGAATTATCACAAATAAAATTCTATTAGTACAACAATTATGATCTCTAAAAATGTTAATCACAAAAACATTTTTTTGTTGTAGTGAATCCTACTCCAATTCATTTTATTCCATAATTCCAATTACTTTTTCATTTATTCCATAATCAATCTGCTATTATCCATATGGCATTTTATAATGCGGAAAAATTCATTTTTAATCCTGTACATTAGGTCTTGTCTAGTAAAAATTATGTATTTTAGAAATTTTCAATTTTCGTCTTGTATATTTCAAAAGTTGTCCAATTTAAAGACACTGACAATCATCGACGATCAATTTGGTCGGAATTAGTCACGTGCGACACACATGACTAATAAAGTTGGGGAAGATGAAGAGAGAAAGAAAAATAAAATGAAATATACCTCATATGGGAAATAGGGTTTACATTTTCCTTTTATTTATTTATTTATTTTTCCTTTTGACTAGCTACTAAAGTAATTTAATAATGTGGCATGTCATCCGGACAAATACTTGACACATAAGCATCAGCACTCGAAAGCCCCAAATTTATTAGTCTAATTTCGTCCAAATTGGTCGTCGACGATGGTCAATGTCCTTAAATTGGACAACTTTTAAAACATACAGGACTAAAATTGAAATTTTTTAACATACAAAATTTTTTTTAAACAAAACCTAATATATAGGACTAACAATGATTTTTTCCTCTTAACAATGTAATAATATAAACGCACAAATCTTTTTAATTATTGGCAATCACTTCTGACAATATAATAATTATTTCAATTATCACTCACCAACCTATTAATTTGAAATCTACATTCACATCTTCCTCTACTGCATTATATTACAAACCTGTCTTTTGGACGAAAAAATTCCTATCCAAATGTGACCATTTTTGTCTAAGTATTCTCTATTTTAATTCGTGTTTTATTTTCTATTTTCACTTTATCAGCACGTGCCATATGTATATGTGTGATGTCATTTTGTACACGTGACATGTATTGATGATGTTGAAATAAATATTGAAATGCCATTTAGATTAATAGAGATCTTATCCGAAATTTTCTACCTAATTACTTGTGTGACGTTCAACAAGCATCATGTTATGTTACTCCAGACACTCCATGTGTATTCAAAACTCTTAAATCAACATGTTACGTGTACTAAAAATAATGAAATATAAGATGAGATGTTTGATAGAGGATTCAGACTACACATTAGAGGGTTTGTGGCTGATTATGCATATTATAAGCTTTCTCAAACTATATTTGGGAGCCATAAAATTCTGTAAGTTGTGCTTGGTAAGATAAAATGTTAAAAACTTTATATAATAAAAAACAAATTTATAGAGATTTTTTATTTTCAAAATAAATAAGTACATATTTTCCATTTTATCTTTTTTTAAGAATATTACACTCGAATTACACGTACTACACATACTTTCTTCACATGCTTGCACACAATTTACATACTCCATACACTCTAGACACATTACACAAATACACACCCCAATCAAAAGGTGAGTTTGATGGTGAATTTTCGAAATTCTTCCAAAATCTATAGTTGAATCCCTTAAGTTTCATTATGCGATCATAATACTTTATTAATTTATAAGTTGTTGATAAATTACATCTTATAAATTAGTACATAGTATATCCGCAACGCAAAACATCTTGTATGATTTCATCCTAAGTCCCAAAGCAGTATGCATACAAAATGATCATGGACAATTGAATAATGCATGTGACAACAACTTATTTTGTAGCCGAAAAGAAAATGCAACTCTTTTTAATAGAGGTTAAGAACAAATATATCTTTAATAAAATATGGGAAGATGACTTGAAGACACAAAATATAAGTTAAACAAGTCATAGTTCATCGAGGGACATAAGCCATGAAGTATAGACCCGTGTCATAATTTTCTCTTAAAATGTGGCCGTGACACGATCATCATTATGTTATAACAAAATTTATGTCCCATCCTACTGTATTAAAAGTATTCCGTAGTAATCTCAATTTTCTCCTTTCAATAGTACAAACATTTTTCACAATAATTTTATCATTAAATTATGCATAATAATTATAAAAAAATATTACACCATTAAAAATAGAAGATCCTGATTGGCTGGGCAGCGGATTTAAGTAAAATATTGTCGAGGAGTTCACTCAATCAAGTGGATTTCTGATTTTTTTTCTTAATTGTCAAACCAAAAAGAGTTCTATTATGATTTTGCAAGATAAGAGTATTTAGGGGTGGTTCGGTACGGTATATTGTACCGAATCGCCGATATCGTCATCATACCAAAATTTTCGTGCATAAAAAATGCATATCGTTATTGTACCAAAATTTTCAGTATATCGAAATTCAACATATCAAAATTTTGGTATACTGAATTTTGTATCAGTATCGGTATATGCTGATCCGCACCGTTGATTTTGGTATACTGAAAATTTACGGTATACCATTAAGAATTTGCTATACCGAATTACCAAAATACCAAAAAAATAGTAGTATATCGGTATATACCGAAAATATCGAACTTTTTTCGATATTTCGGTAGAAAATATTAGATTATCAAACCGTTATCGTATCGAAAAGTTCCGGTACGATATTATATTGTATCTAAATTTTGGTATACCGAAAATTTTGATATTTTCAGTAATTTTTCGATACGATAAGTGCGGTATTTTAGCATTTCGATATTTTTCCCCACCTCTAAAAGTATCACCACAATAAAAAAATATTGGGGTTTTATCAGTCAAGGATCCGAAAGATAGGTCAACTATCAATTCAGATCTTGAAAGAAAACCTCTACCAATCCAAGGCCTAAAAGGTTTGCACTATAAACAGAAGACCCATGAATCTAAAATTATTATAGGGACTGTTTGGAAAATTACAAAATGCACAAAAAAAACTTATCTCGAAGTGTTAAGTAGGAAAATATACGTCAAAAGTATTTCACTAAATTGTTGTTTTTTAAATTATTATGATATATATATAATAATTAAATAATTTGCAATTTGTTTTTCAAATATACAAATTAAAAAAAAATTATATAAGTAAAAAAATACATTTTAATGAAATATGTATACATAAATTTAAATATTATGAACTCAGAAAAAAAATTACAGAAAGAAATTAAAAATAAGAACAATTTTTTCCCTGCATATATGACTTAAAAAAAAATTATGGGTTTTTTTTAAATAACATTTTTTCAGAAAAAAAAAAAAAAAAACTAACAATTTCAACATAGGAAACTACAGAAAATTCAACAAAATATAAAATTTTAGAAAATAATGTAGTAAAATACTTTGGCATATATTTTCCTTGCTTATCAATTCGAGAAATTTTATTTTATGAGTTTTGTAATTTTTCAAACAGTCTTGTAATGGTTTTTGAATTAGGGGTGTTCTATTGATAATTTCAAATCTTCTAGGCTCTATATTATTAGAAATCTTTTTCAGGACCTAAATTGATAGTTGACCTATCTTCGGGTCCTTGACCGATAAAACTCCAAAAATATTTTATAATACGCTTATTTAGACTACAAATTAATGACGACATATTGTCTCTAATAATAAAATTGTGACAAATGCTCAATATTTAAAATACCTTTTTATAATGTATGTCCTTGTTAAAAAGAGGGGTTTATGTCAATATCATCGGGAAAATCCATTTTTAGTCTTGTATGTTAGGGCTTGTTCAGAAAAAGTCATGTATGTTCGAAATTTTAATTTTAGTCCACTATATTTAAAAAAATGTCCAATTTAAGAACACTAGATTTTGGCGCCAATAATTGCGCCGCATATGTAACAACAAATTTCGTGTATAAATAACTAAACACAAAAAAGAATTACAAGATCAAATTTCTCAAATTAAATGGATAATGTTTACAGCTTGTGAGTTCCTATCTCTAGTTCTCCTCTGATTCTTCTCTTCGATTGATTGATGTCGGAGTTGACTTTGATTTTCCCAAATTTTGGACTTTGACTTGACAAATGTTAATTCAAAGGCTTGTGAGCTTGATTTTGAATTAAACGATACTTTTGATTCAATATGCGAAGAACGTCTTCGAAGATCTTAACGAATGACGAAGAACGTCTTCGAAGTTTTGACTTGAAAACGTCGATTGGAGGGGCATAGCACCTTGATCTAGATCAAACGTTGAAAATCTTGAGATTGACTTTGTAACGCCTTGAAAATCTCGAGATTGACTTCGTAACGCCGGATTGTAATACTGGATTGGCTTTGTAATGCCGAATTTTGGCTTTGTACCGCGTTAATCTAAAGATTGGTTTTGTACCACCTTTCTTGAGCTTGTGTTGTTGTGATTTTTGGTGGAGAATGAGGCCCTATTTATAGTTGTAGGATGGGAAAACCCTAATGGACTTGAGTCTGAATGGAGCAATATGATTGGTCTTTCACAATATCATTATCCATAGGATAATTATTAAATTAATTGTATTTAATTTAATAATTACTGCAACAACTTGACACATGGAGCATTCTGATTGGTTTACCATAACTTGATGTTTATCCTCATCTACTTGGATAATTACTAAATTAATTTAATTTGATTTAATTTAGTAATATCTGCATCATCTTGACACGTATCAGCTTCCCATTGATCAATAAAATATATAGTAAATCACCAATTAAATTGACTATTTAATTTAGGAATTTTATTTACCCAATTCCTACTACTAAAAATAATCAATATAAAATTGATATTCAGCATTATTTTATTACGTGACGCATTTTAATTGAATACGAAATTTGCGTATCAACAGTGACCCAATAATTGGGAATTTTCGGTCAAATAGCTAATGTTGTAGTTATGAATTTAGGTGTACGTGCAATTAATTAAATAACAAAAAATGGCAAGTTATTTCCCTCCAAGAAGTCTAACCTTGATGTGAAATTAGATTTTGTATTTTTTAATTGGTGTGTTGATTTAATTACTTGTCATGTATACATGAATTCAGAACTATCACATAAGCTTTTTGACCTGAAATTCCTAATTTATTGGGTCACGTCACACATGCACAATTAGTGTCTCTTAGCGTCTGGTGTCCTTAAATTAGACAATATTCAAAACATTTTAGACTAACATTGAAATTTCGAAACTTACAAGACTTTTTCTATACAAGTCCTAACATATACGATTAAACATAAAATTTTCTCGATACCATTGTGAATGCACAATGATAAGAAGAAACATAAAAGAAAAGACATTCTTTGAAGTAAAAGCAATATAAAAGAAATCAAAGTGAAGAAATAAAAAGAATGAAAAATTGGGGTTTTCACGTGCGGATTAAATTGGAGTTGAATCTTTAATTTTGTTTCACTTTTCACCAATAATATTCGATCTCCTCTCTACCAATGGTAGCATGTATGTACTACGTCCAATAATTTGGTGTACTAGATTCTGGAGAAATAGTACCAAACCCCAACCATATATCTATTTATTTATTGTCAATTATTTTTTGGGCCATCACAAAAATTTTCATCTTAATTTGTCCTCAACCTCAATTATTAAATTTATACTTTTTTTGGTTGGCTTGTTTCTAATGTTGCCATCAATATATATAAGGAGGTAAGAACTAATTTTATGCAAATTATTGGATGGTGGTGCTACAGTCCAGCAAGTAATTATGAGACCAGATTTTTTTAATGTTCGTTTTAACTTGGTTTTGTTGTATTGTTCAGCAACTCCAGTACTTCATTACAAAACCTACCCGACAAAACCGTTGTATTCATAGTAGTATTAAATAAAATAAAGACATCACCACAAACAGCAACCAAATCTCCATGTACGGAGTGATACGTGTCATGCAATTATACTTTATTAGCGACTATGTCATTATATATGATTGCACGATACATAATTACTACTCAGGTATTAATAACATTATACTATGAAGTAATTCTAGAGTGCACTGAGGGGATCGATGCACCTATAAAAGTTATCTACTATAGCAGGTTACATATACTAGCAATGTAGATCTTTATTATTTTAAGTAATAAACTTTAATATTTTAAGTTTAAATTGACATATTATTTTGATTCATTTATTATTTTTCTTTTAAATAGTTGAATTTTTTTATTAGTTTAATAATGAAAATAAAAATAAAAATTAAATCTTCCACAAGCCACCTGACGCCGCTCCCCACCCCATTTTCTTTTTTTTTTTTTTTTTTTTTTTTTCATTCCTCGTATATATTTTGAAATTGAGTCAAAATTAATTTTTTCTTTCTTTTTTTTCTTCTGTGTTCATTTTTTTACCATCTTTATAATAAAAATATCATTTTGCATCTGATTTTTCCGACACGTAATTTTTTTTTTAAGGGTTTAAGATTTTATTTTTTTGGAAAATTCATTTCTGTCAAAAGTCAAGACCCCCCTCAAAGGCCCATAAAACTATTTTCTTCTGTAAAGAGGGGGGGAGCTGGTTCGGACACGTGATCTTCACCATAAACTAGTGAGGCGATGTCACTAGGTAGACACCAAGGCATGAGTAAAGGCCCTTAAAACTCATATACACATTATTGTTGTGTGCTAAATTGTGAGTCCCCATTTTTTCTTCATTGCATACCCCAACCTATTCCATTTTCCCAAAATTTTCAAAAATAAATATGGTAAATTAAATGAATAATAAATTAATTTATTGGATTATAGTTCAATCAGGAGAATTATTTCAAGAAATTTTGTTTGCTTATGTGTATACACACACATATATATAAGGATATTTTTATTTATTATTATTATTATCATTATCATTATCATTGTTTTTGTTGTTATTATTATTATTATTAAGAATAATTGTATGTAGCATGTAGAAAACTTCTTTTATGTTATATATAGATATATGAATATATTCGCAACACATACAAATAATATGTATAGGACATATTTAAATATATTATATATTTACATATTTTTAATTAATATTCATATAGTACTATTTTAAAATTCTTCACTAATTAGTTTTTTTTTATTTATTTATAGTAATAAATTAGTTTGGTGAATGCAATAATTTAATGGATTAAATATCAAATAATTTATTATCAATGATAATTGTAAAATATTAGTCTCCTATTCCCAGTTTTTGAGAGGGGAATTGATTGAAAATTGAAAAGTGTAAGCGAGTTGCATGGAATACATAATCTTGCTTGAAATTTAAATCATCAAGTGATTTTACGAGTTATAAGTTGAGTTATTTAAATTTGCTAATTAATTTAAAAGGTAACAAGTGTCTTGATCTAAAAGATAGAATTGAAAGTTAATGATCTAATGGTGATGACTAAAATAAATAAAAATTGATAATTTAAAATATAAAAAAAAATAAAAAATAAAAAAGTCAATGTAATCATATATTTTATGTATTAAATAATATATCAATATCAATATTAATATTAATAATAAAAATTCAAACTAAGTGATCCCATTTCCAAACTATTAATTTTATAACATCTTTGTGCATACCATCATGATTTATAACTAATTTAAATACACACAAGCAAATGCTAAGGGAAAAAAGTTTCACCGTTTATCTAATTTTATAGTTAAAATGACATTTTAATCTAATAAATATTTTTTTAAAGAAATGAGAAAAAAAAATTAACATTTGAAAACGAAAACAATTACAACTTCACAAAAAAACAACATTATATAGAAATGACAAAAATATTTTGCCTACCTCTAGCTGATGTATTTCTTTCAAGTTCAAAAAAAAAAAAAAAAAAAAAAAAAATAATGATACATCAAATGACAAAGGAAGAACAATGACAGATAGAGATATTAAAACTAATTAAAATATGGCAAAAACTTGTATGTGACCGTCACACGGTGTGACGGGAAAAAGTATCACTTTTTGTGGTAAAAGTATCACGTTTATCTGTAAAAGTATCACTTTTTCTGAACAAAAAAAAGTATCCCTTTTTGTAGCAAAAGTATCACCTTTATCTGTAAAAGTATCAATGTAGTAAAAGTATCACTTTTATCTGTAAAAATATCACTTTTTCCTTAAAAGTATCAATTTTTTCTGTAAAAGTGTATTCCGTCACACACAAAACTCACTCTTAAAATATTGAAGAAAATAATATTGGTACAGTTAAAAATTCAGAGAAAAAAATAATTTGACTATTTAAAATTAAACTCATGTTCTTACTCAATAAATAAATATGTATATATATATATATATATATATAATTGTATATATGATAATCATAAGAATAATAAAATAATAATTTAATGAGTTGAACTATACAAAAGAAATACAAAAAAATCTCACAATTAAAAGAAAAAATAAAAAAATATGATGTGTATTGGGGTTGGGGTAGAGGGGGTGGGGGTGGGGGAGGGGGGTTTGATGGGTGCAGGCCATTATACTTATTTATAATTTAATTGAAGACGTATTGTTCAGGTAACAAGTTGCTAGATCTAAGGGTTCTTCTTAAAAATTGTTAATTTAATAGTTGAGATTTATTGGGGTACCGATGTCTTAGGTGCACTCTAGAAGTCCTTCATACTGTGTATGTGTTAATAGTGTAATTGTTTGTAAAAGATATTGTATGTACATACTATTAATTGTGGATGATCAATAGAGTTGCAGACGAACAAAACTTTCGTTGAACAATTCGTTCACTATCGAGAGTTTATTTAGATACATGAACAATTTTTTTGAGCTCGTTTTATAAACGGTATAGAGCTTAAACACAAATGACTCGTTCATTAAAAGCTCGCGAACAAACTTGTTTGAAACCCAATTAACATATTAACACTACATATAATATAATATTCTTACATTGCCTCCTGTTGTAATAAGCATTTTGTTAAATTCGCTTATTTTTATTGAGATTTAAGAATATGTGTGTTTATTTGATGTTCATGAATAGAATAATTAGTTATTTACAAGCACAAATTTTCACGAACATGGTTAAACACGTTCACGAACGTGAACACAATCTAATACTCTCAAATATATATAGCCCGCACGACTCGATAAAAATAAATGAACCACATATGAACACAATAAATTCGCTCGACTCGAATCATTTGTTGCCCTAGTGCCCAGATTATGATTCATTAGCCTGTCATTGAATTATGTGGAGTGAAAGTATGAACCACCTTAAAAGATAAAACGAAAATATGCTCTCTATTGGAAGAGCACCTAGGTGGTGATATAAATAAATTGCCAATTTATTTACCTTATATATGTACTATTACGAATATCTAGTATTGCTACTATTAAAAAAGTGTTGATGATTTCTTATAAATCTTAATTAGTTTGCGTATTGTATCCTCACTCTGTTTTATTTTCTTAGTTTTATATTATATTTGTGTATTAAGAGTTTGTTTTATAGATTATATCAATCTACTAATTCATAGAGTTTTATATTCCATTTTGTATAATATGTAACTCAACTTCTAACATAACTTAAATTTAGACATTCATAAGGCATTATATATATATATATATATATATATTTCTTGTTGTTATTAGTAAATACATCGTACATTTCTTTTTATTGTGTTCTTATCTTTTATTGATATCTCATATATGTACTCCTCTCTTTTTTCTACGATTAAATTTTTTATAGGCCAAAACTCGTATGTGACCGTCACACGGTGTGACGAGAAAAAGTATCACTTTTTGTAGTAAAAGTATCACGTTTATCTGTAAAAGTATCACCTTTTTTTAGCAAAAATAAGTATCACTTTTTGTAGCAAAAGTATCACTTTTATCTGTAAAAGTATCAATGTAGTAAAAATATCACTTTTTCCTGTAAAAGTATCACTTTTTCCTGTAAAAGTATCAATGTTTTCTGTAAAAGTGTATTCCGTCACACGTGTGACCGTTTACACACAAGACTCACTCTTCTTTATATAATTATCGAGGAAGTAGAAATACTGACTAATTAAAATTTAATATATACATATATAACTCAGTTGAGGTTTTTACATAAAATAAGACAAAAAAATCTGAGAAGTATCTAAACCCTAATGTACCATTGTTCATACACAAAATTTGTATCCCATTAAAATGGTTCACGTAATAAAATATCAGTTAAAAATTAAAATTACTTTTAATTGATTATTTTAATATTATGAATTAATTAAATAAAACTCCTAAGTTAAATAATCAATTTAATTGATATTTATTACATATTTTATTGACCAATTGAAAGTCGCCATGTGTCAAGATGATGCAGACATTATGATGGAGATGAGACTACGCTAGCATTCATGGGTCAATTGGATCATTTGCATTTCTTGGAGCCAAAGAATAATTCTACTTAGATTACTATGTTTGAGCCTTCTAGTTTATTATGTTTGGGTTTTCTAGTTATTTTATGTTGGGCTTTATTTTATGTTTAGCATTATGACTTTGTTAGGATTCTTATTTCAGTGTCGTTGTTAGACTTTGTTAAGGAGAAGATTATGGATTTGATAAATTAGCTAGAGTTTATCTTTGTGAAGAGTTTTATCTCTTTTCTCCTCAACGCCGGTATTCTATGAGAATCAACGAAGTTTGAGTTGGTCGCTTACTTGCAATCACGTATTCCTTGCGTCAGTTGGTATCCAGAGTCAAGGGTACGCTCCCAAATCATGTCGCTTCGCCATGCACTAGTCGTCGATGCCGAGATGATCGAGATGTGACAACAAGTCGCAAACCTTGCTCACGCTGTCGAGGCACTACGATTGCAACACGCAAAATTTTTTCATGTCTTTGCACCGCGAAATCTGCTCGTCCACAGCCAAGTTCTGTCGTCCGCAGGCGATCACCATAGGCATGGAGGCCACGACGGACGACCACGTTTGGCCAATCCTTCTTCCTCCCATCCGAATCTAATGATGAAGATTCAACCACAATATTCGATCCGTTTGTAGAGGATTATGACGGTCCTCCTAAGGTTGACACTAATGAAGATGGTTTAGAGTCATATGATTTTATGAATTGGTTCGACACGGATGATTTCCCCCAGTCGGATGATGATATTCGACTGATCCCTTTCGACCGGATCCGGATTATGACGCTCCACCTCAATTTGATACCTATGACCAAGATGATGTTCCCAAAGTCCATCTTGCCAGGGATATTGCCCCTATGATTCTAACGCATGCAACCCCTAAGACGAAACTCGATTTTGTGGCGCACAACTTCTTCTTATGCAATGGAACCCCAGGGTGTTCTCTGCAGTGTAGCCTATGCAACCAGGTCATAGTGGCGCTACATGGTTTTGTCCGCGTAGGTTGTTCCAATACTATGCTTCAACGCTGTTTTTATTGGATGTCCTTACGCTATGTTGTTTCTAAATTTGTGGAGATGAGACTGATTCAAATTCGAGGGCGAATCCTCTTCCACCTAGGGAGGATGATGGAGATGAGACTATGATGGTATTCATGGGCGAATTGGATCATTTGCATTTCTTGGAGCCAAAGAATCATTCTACTTAGATTATTATGTTTGAGCTTTTTAATTTATTTAGATTAGTTTATTATGTTTCAGCTTTCTAGTTATTTTATGTTTAACATTAGGCTTTATTAGGATTATTATTTAAGTGTGGTTGTTAGACTTTGTTAAGAAGAAGATTATGGATTTGATAAATTAGCGAGAGTTTATCTCTGTGAAGAGTTTTATCTCTTTTCTACTCAACGCCGATATTCTATGAGAATCAACGGAGTCTGAGTTGGTCACGTACTTGCAATCGCGTATTCCCTGCGTCACATTACTAAATCAAATTACGTATGCAAAATAGAGGTGGTTGGGGAAAATAAAGTTGTTGGAGTATGCAAAATGACGTAAATACCCCTGTTTTAGCTGACCCAGTGCACGTCACGTGCATACTTGACCGGAGATGCTGTCAGAAAAAAGGTCATATGGTTACTTATAAAACCTGCAAAGGTTATATGGGAATCTGTAACAAAAAGTACTTTTTATAGTTAAGTGAAAAAAGGGCCAAAGGTTGTATGATTATATGTAATTATCCCTAAGAATAATGTTATTTAACATTCACTTCGCATTTTCTACCACTCTAGAGATGAATGCAAACCTTTTGCACTAGATAGTAATACTTTTTTTGAGATTTTTTTTTGTTTTGAAAACGCATTACTCTTTTTTTTTTTTGGTAAAATATATTATTTAAAGTAGATTCCCACATACCAATATGGAGTTATGAATGATCTACATTTATATAACCTGATAGTTGTAAAATTTATATAAAACTTGATAATAATACATTAAGTTTAGAAAACACACAAATTGCTAAGTTTTATAAAAAAAAAGTATTACGTGTTACTTAGGAGGTGTTATATTTTCCAGAAAATAAGTAGTGCTATAGGAGGTAAAATTACAAAATACTTTTTCGAAGAAATGGATTATTTTTTCTGTAAAACAAATCACCTTGTTAGAATGATCTTACTAATCTACAGTTATATATAGCCTGGGTGTAAAATTTACATAAAACTTGATAAGGATACATAAAGTTTAGAAAACACATCAATAGAATGTAAAATTACAAAATATTTTTCGAACAAATGTAATATTTTTTCTGTAAAACATATTACCTCGTTTACTTCGGGGTATAAGGATAGCACATTTATCCCTTGTTTTTGGATAATTTGGTGGGATAGGGATAAATTGGAGAATTAACTCTACGTTTACTTCTCCAAATAAAGTGTGGATAAGGATATCTTTTATCTATTTCCTCTGTTTACCTTAGTATATGTCAATTAGAATAAATGGGGTATATTTGTAATTAACTAATTATTAAAGATAAAATAAAAGGGGATTTCAACCCCATCTTTATTTTCGAAGTCAGAGTGTTGTTCTTCTTTAGGAGACGAAAACTTGAAAGAAGCCTTCGTTGCTAGGAGTCATTCAATTGAAGAAGTTTGAATCCGACCTATGAATCGTCGACATAAAACAGTTTATATATTTTTTTAAACTATATAAATCTTTCAATGGAGTAAACTAAAGGGTTACTATTAAAACGTAACATGAGTACTATTTTGCAATTTTTCAACTAAAAAACCTAAACTTCTTTTTGTCTCTATTTTAACCTGTACTTTACAGGATTAAGCTTGCAACCCCACGAAAGCTTTTTCGCCGAGGAAATAAAAAAATAATTAAAAAATATAAAATTATTTTAAAAATTCTAAAAATTTATTCAAAATACCTTAAGAATATTGGAATCATTTAAAATAAATATTTTTATTAAAAAACTATTTAAAAATTATAAAAATTATTTCTAAAATTCTAAAAAATATTTAAGTATCTAAAACTGTTGTAATATTTTTAAAATTACTGTCTTATTCAAAATATTTAACAATCACAAATTACTAAAAACATCTAAAAAATGTTGGAATTATTTTTCAAACTTTAAATTTTATTAAAATATTTAAAAATCATAAATTTATTTAAAAAATAACAAATTTATTTCTAAAACTCTAAAAATTCATTTCAAATATCTAGAAAATGTTCCAATTATTTTTTTTTTAAAATAGTTGTATTAAAAATAGAAAAATAAAAATCATAAAATTATTTAAAAGTAAAGGAAAAGGCTTTCCTCTTACAAAATACGACTTTATTTTGAAATGTTGGAAATCTTATTTTTATGGGTTCAACTTCATTTGATTTATAAAACACCAAATGAAATTTTAAAGAATGCATTGATGCACTATGAAATGACAAGGCATACAGTACATAACATGCTAAGTTTATAAATTTCATATTTTTTAAATAATTGTACAATTTTTACATATTTTTTTTGATAAAAATGGAATTTTGAAAAATAATTCCAACATTTTTCAGATATTTTAAATGAATTTTTAGAGTGTTTAGAAATATTTTTAGATTTTTAAAATAATTTTATGATTTTTAAATGCTTCTTATTAAAACTAAAAATTTTAAAAATAATTCCAATATTTTTCATATATTAGAGTTCTAGAAATATTTTTTGTTATTTTCAATAAATTTTAATTTTTTTTTAATAAAACCAATATTTTTAAAAATAATTCAAAAAAAATTTAGATGATTTAAGTGACTTTTTTTAATTTTACAAATAATTATCAAATTTTTAAATAATTATATATTTTTTAAATATTTTAATAAATTTAAATATATTAGTTGAAATAATGAAAAGTGGATCTCAAAGAAAAAAAAAATGAAAAGTGCTTATCCTGGGATGAGGATAGATTATCCGGGGTTGAATGGAGGGATAACTATCCTATGTTTTATTCTGATTTTCTCGGGTAAAGTGGATAACCGTGATAAAACATCTGTCAAAGTAAACGTAGGATAACTCAGGGTAAAATTGTATTATCTTGGGTTATCTTACCTTATCGCACGAAGTAAACGAAGTCTTAAAGTAATCACACTAAATAATAGTTGAATACAATTTATGAATTATAAATGGAGAACTTAACTTATACAAACTTGAAAAAAACATAGTATTATAAAAACACATGAATTGTTAAATTTTTTAAAAAAGTATTACATTTTTTTCCAAAAATAATTATGCTTTTTTGAAAAAAGTGTCACCTCACTTGCTTGCTGTGGATGTAATTTTTAATTAAGCAAAATTTTGAAATTCAGTTAAGTATGTTATTTTAACCAATATGATAAAGGCAAAATCTTTTAATAACTATAAATACTATTTTATAGAGTTTTTTATACGTGATGTGATTTATTCAATTATATAACACTTATTTCTAAAATTATAATTAAAAATTTTTATTTTAGACATTGACAGATGAAAGTTGCTCCGATCCTCCTATTTTCGTCGGTGAGCAGTTTTGCGATATTCATGAATTGCTCCGATCCTCCATTTTGGATCTCCTACTCTATACAATACAACAGTTTCTATCACATTTTAATTCATACATGACACGTGTATATGATGACATCACGAATACATCGTAAGTGATTATGTGACATGATTAGTATAATATGTTGTAGAAGATGTTATACCAAATGTGATAAAAAACCCGAACCGATCCTCCTATTTTCTATTTCTTTCCCTTCACTTTATAGAGTTTTTATTAAATCAATTTTAATTTAATTTGGTCCTCGTCTTCTATTATAACAGAAAAAAAGTTGTGCAGCATATCCTGCGTTTGGCGAGGGAGCTGTCTTCGTCACATCTACAATAACGTTACTATCCTAAGCCCAAATCTCCCGTTCAAAGATCTCGACGTTTATTTATTTTTATTTTTTGAGTGATAGCAAAATCTGGTGATGCAGAAGTGTCCAATCATTAAAAATTTTGGACCAATAGGTAAGTTTCTGGTTCTTATTTTTGGTTATTTGTGAGACTGATTTGCTTTGCTGACTACTGAATCAATTTTGGCGGTGAATGTTGTTTTGAAGTACTTCTATGAATATTATTTAAGTGTAAATGCAGTGGTCCTCAGATTTGGGAAAACGGAGATAGCCTTTTGTCTGAATTCACTTAATTTAATGGATAATAATTTTCTAATGGGATCAAATCCGTGTTGCAGAGTACAAGGATACAATCTATGAAATGTAAAATCGGATAATATGTATATATATATATATTTTCACTGTAATATGGAACGGCTATTGGCAATTTTGCACCTCGGCTTTTCTAACTGCGTGCCAATAATATTGTTCGACTAGAACGGGTATCAACGTTTAACATGTTCAACCAGGAGTGGTCGAACATGATTTGAGGTGTTCGATAGGTACTCCCCCGGAACACCTCAATTTGTTTGTATTAAAGGTGTTAAGAAAAGTTAGGGGTGCAAATAGCTGGACACTTGAATTAATATTGAATTTACCCTGTGGGGTTAGTAGATGCAGTTACATCACATGATGATCTTATGTTGACAAATCAACAATCTTACTTTTATAATATTAAATGATGATCAATATCTTATAAGAATATGAAGTTGAAGAAATTAAGGATGTATATATCCTTTTCATTGTCATACTTTTATTTGATCTCATTAACGATCTGTGAGACTATTGGATGGAATAACAGTAATGATCTTCTGTTGACATCTGACTCACCTGATTACTTGTCGTTGTTCGTCTTATGATGTATAAAAGTTTTTCATGTTTGGTGGTCCAGTCCAATTTTGGTTGTATGTTGCTTGTGGACCTCGTGTGAGGGGACAAGATTGAAAGGGGGCTCCTCTTATAAAAATATTTGGAAGATTATGTCTTGAAAACAACTTGGATAGAGTAGGCCAGGGGAAGAAATGATGTTTAGATGATTGTGTTGATGATGGAGGCTAATTTTTTTTTGTTTTCCTTTTACTGTTCTTGGTGCGATTCAGAAGCATATCACTGTTCATTTAAAAAGTCTCCGTGCATCTTTTTTACCCTCCTATATGTTTTTTTCATGACAGCTTATTCGTCAATTGTCAATATAGTATCTTGAATAAATAGATGATGCATGAAATGGCGACTTGTACCTGCTTCGGCATAGATTTTTTTCTTTTTCAATACTATCAAGAAAAGCAGTAGCTTAAAATCCAGCAAATGAATCAGCTTTATGACGGATATAGATTTTTGGCTTCATAATCAGAGTAATTAGTTATCTATGTGTTTATATTGGAAGTCTTTGGACTTGAAACTTTATACAACAAAAAACTGTTATTCTAAGCTGAAAATATGTCTTGTTAATTTACTTAAACTTGGAAATTGCATGTCTACTGTTGGATTAAAATATTTAGCTTCATCAATGTCCTACTTGAGTCTTTTCCAAGCAAATTAAGCTCCAATCTTGCATAACGTGGGGAGCTTCTTGATTGATGATGTTCATGGGCAGAATGCAATTCTTATGGGATGAAGCAATAGGTTTCTACCTTTTTATTTTATGTCTTTTGATGGCTGATGCATTAGAGTTACCATTTACGATTATCATGTGAAACCTGCAGAAAATTCTGCTATGAATTGGAAGTTGTAGAACACATTTATATGATCTTTTCGGGAACTAGTAAAAGCAGACTCAAGTGCGAGAGAGCTTAATTTCTGTTACGTTTTAGGCATATATAGTTCTTGAGAAAAGGGCATAAATTTGTACTATGTATAGATAAGGTTTGAAGCCTGCTAAAATATTGAGGATTTTGCAGCAGCTATTTGTTGAATGCTAAGGATATATTAAAGCTGAAACAATATATCTTCAAATTTTATGGTGAATATTACCTCTCAAATGCATCTGGCCGAAGGTGATTTTTTAAAATTCAAGAAGGTCAGTTACATTCTGATCTGATTTTGGGTAGATTTGAAATGCACTAATTCCTATCCTTACATTTCAAAAATGTCAATCTAAACGTATCTTAATGATTTTCGTGGAGTTTATATTTCAAAACCCTTGCTATCCATTTCTGTGTCTCTCTCAATCTCTCTCTTTCTTTCTCCTCTGCAGTGATATAATATTGTTTTGGATGTTATCAGATGATCTTAGCGGATACATGGCCCACCTATCTTTTGTTGTTTGTCATCTACTCGTCTGCTAATGTATACGTATAAAAGTATTTCATGTTTGATGGTCCAACTTCTTGGAGATGTGGTCCTCATTTGGGGGGACAAGGATTTTAGGGTTCCGCATTTTAAAAAATATCCGAAAGATGTTGGAAATTAGTAATAATTAAAGTGTAGATAAGACACTTTAATGAAATAATTAAGTGGTCGGAAGTTTAATTTTGTAGGAATTAAACTTCACACGATTAATCTATGGAGAAAGTAAATGATCGTAGGATTTTAATTTACTCAAAACCGATATGTGGTGAGTGAGAAATTAATACATAAAGTTTACCACTTGATTATGTATTAAGTGTAGGATTAATAACTAAGAGTAGTTATTATCCCACATTGGTTTAAATGCTCTTTAAGTAAGTGTATATATATGAAAGCTCATTATTAAGGTATATCAATTATACATGTGAGGGAATCCAAAGGAAACCCACACGCTCGCTCGGCTCGGCACGGCACGGCCACGCCTCGGGCTCGGGCCGGGCTCGGGCCTCAAAACCTGTAACAGCATAGAATAATGGGCTGTTAAGAGCATTAAAACAATTGGGCCGTTAGCCCGTAACAGCCAACAAACCGTTATATCTTTGGGGTCTATTACTTCATTCCGTGAGCACTAGCCGGGAAGTAATTTGTCCTAAGGACAGTGGTTTTCCACGTCTCGGTTTATTCTTTTTGTTTCTTACCCGATTTTCCAGAACATTGTAATAACAAAAGATTGTCTTGAAAACAACTTAGACAGAACAGGACAGGAGAAAAAACAATATTTAGACAGATTATGTTGAGTCATGATAATCGAAAATCATTTTGTTTCCATCCAATGAATATAATTGGTGCAAACGATAGCATCCTACTGTTTCTGCTTAACGTTGTTGAACAAGTCTTCCTGCTGTTTTAGACTGCTTGTGGATGTTCTTCTGATGCATTCCTGAAAGATGCATTCATTATTTTAATACTGTTCACAACATCTTCAAGTGTAAAAATTTTAAACTAAAATTATTAAATTTTAGGACTGGAATAGCGATCGGTGTCTTAGTTTTGCTCTTCCTCTAGATTATCTTACTAATTTTAGGTCATCCTCAACTTGGCATGTACATGATGTGTGCAAAGCTTTCCATTTTCGTCTCTTTGATGGCTAATCTATGCAGAGATCAATAAAAATCTGTATTTGCTGCTAACCAGTGTCTAATATCTGCGAATTATTTGAGGAGATGAAGCGGTCCTCTTCGCACCGAGGCACTACGCTGTCAATCTTTACGTGTATCTTTCATACCTTCCGGTAGCAAACAACTTTCCAGGAGGCCGCCCTTCTTGGATTAAGTAGAATGCAGATTTGGACAGGCTTCAGCATCATATGTTTTTGGATTTTGATTACCATCTAGAAGTGATAGTAGCTTCGACCCCAGTAAAATAATCTGTTTTATGACTGACATAGGCTCTTGGCTTGGTACTAGTAACAATTAGTTCTCTTGTTCTTCACCCAGACTTGAAATTTGATAGTATATTGAGGACAATATCAAGAAGACGTACCACTTGATCATAAAATTCGTTCAAGGAACTGGATTATCTATATAACTGTGAACAACTTTTACAGTCTTTGATGGGATTTTAATGCGAGGGTTTCTTTGTTTTGTATTCATCTTTTGACGCATTTGGAACTGTTTATTAGGACTAAGCTTATAGAAAATTATGCCATTTGTTAGAAGTTGAAGATACCAAGAGCATTTGGATGAGGTTAGCGATCTTTCTGATATGGTCTTAATGTTGCACGTTGATCTTTAGAAAGACACACTACACCTACCTCATGGTCTCTGGAAGTTGTTTACTTACTATTAATGTTTTGTTATAGCCATAGTTACCTAGAATGGAGTACGTTCGGGTCACGGTACATGAGGGGACCGTGGTTTGTAATTTTTAATTTTTTTAGTTATGTCAGTGGTAGGCCTCATTGGTATGCTAATACGGAACGAGGTGTATGACTCGTATATTTTTGGGCTGTCAATAGTAATTTATACTTCCAAACGCTGTTAACTTTGTTATTGTAGTAAAAAATTTAGTTAATATCAGTTTTCTGTACATTTTTGGTTATTTTTAAGTAACAAGTGACCACCCAATCTTTATTCAATCCGATTAAATTAATTAAAAGCCTATTATTGAAAATGGTCCAACTAATACCCAGGCCCAGCTTTAGCACTTGAGCATTCTATCATTCTGCTAAGGATAATATGAATTTTGCTACTAATTTATAATATTGATGTAGCCTTTTCTTTTGTCGAAATGCCATTTTGGTAGCTTATTTCAAGGATGTGACTAGGTTGCATGGGATTAGTAGTGTTCGAGAACTAATATGAGGTGTTGTCATGAATTCGTGATCTTGGGTACATGAAGTTCTGTTCGAAGCGTATGAACCGGACCTATGCGGGGAGTGGATGTTTCGGAATTTGGATCTATCGAACTAGTGCAGGTATTTTCCTTTCTCAGTTTCTCCACTTTACAACAAAACAAGATGGTACATGTTCTTGTTCGAGAATCTCGTTTTTTAGCTAGTTCTATATACTGTCTTAAGTCTCCAAACTGTATTGATCTCTTCTTCTAGTTCTATGCATTACGTTAATTTCTCTAAAAAAAGAAAAAGAATGATAATAAGGGCCGAGCCCAGCATAAAAGTAAAGCCTAGTTGGACAAAAAGCCCTTCTTGTTTGGTGATGGCACTTTCGTTTCTTTTTATTTCCTTTTTTATGGACATGTTATTTTCATTGGGTTCTCTCTTCCCGAGTATAGAGCTACTTTTATTAATTCTGTATTTTAGTATAGTTTAATGAAATAAAAAATGATAATTTGGTTATTTAACTTGAATAACTATTTAATAATCATTTTTCTGTATTTTTAAGTGTCAGTAATCGATATCGAAATTCCAAAATAATATGCTCGAATAGTATTTAGGGCCCGCTTGGTTGGGGAGTTTAGGGGTAAGGAATAGGAATAAATGAGAACTTATTCCCATTTATGATGCTTGGTACATAATAAATAAGTTAATTATTATCCCATTTTATTAATAATTTTCCCCATTTCATTCCTTAATATGATTAACCCCTCATTCATACTCATTGTCATTGCCTTTGATGATTTGCATCCAAGCGAGCCCCTAGTTATTCACTTTTAATATTTGATGTGTTTGAATTAGTTTGTTGATTCTATCTATATCACTACGAAGGAAGGAGGCAGGGTTCTTTTCGACAAAAAATTCTGAGTTCTTCTCGTAGATAATCTTCCGTGTTGATACAATGTTTTTTACAGTACCGAAGATATACCCATACTGTTTTGGGAGGGTTCAATTTAGGTTGAATTCTACCTTTAAGATCACCCTTCGTCATTGATGCAAAGCCGATCTAGGCGACCGTCTAGATGCTAGACGCCTCCAATTATTCTGAATCGGCCCCCTTAAACGTTTTTCGGTAAGGCAGTCATAAGCGACTTTTTATTTTTTATTTTATTTTTTATTGAAACCGTCGTCATTTTTTAACTTGAGACAGTTGATTACATTAAAAAGAAGTTAAAACTCTCATTCTCCTCATTTCAGCGACAGAAAAATGAAATATAAGTTAAAACATTTTCTCCCACACTTGAAGTTCCACTGTCACTCTTTTCTTTCATTCCATTGTGCATAATTAATTAACCATATGAATCTTTGTAGTTAAGTATGGCTCACTACGAGTATAAATCTATAATTTAGACGTGTAAAAGTTAAGTTTTTCTAGAAAATGAGGAGTTCTCTAGGCGATGTTTTAGACGGCTTAGGCGCTAGGCGACCCCAACTGCTCTGTCTCTGTTTTCCGCATTCTGCAACCATGCCCTTTGTGTGTAATGTGTGTTGGGTAGTGTTTCTCTTTTCTTTTGTCACGATTTGAGTTTTTTGGTAGGATCCGAGTGTGGGTTATGATTAAAGAGGTGTTTGCACACTCAACACCACACTCAAAATTTATTTTCATAATCACTTTTCATTGTTTGCAGTGTTTGTAAACTCATTTTTGGCACCCAAAATCAAATTTCTAAAGTGATTAAGGGGTGTTTGCAATTTCAATTGGAGATACAAAATTGCTTATGAAAAGCACTTCAAGGTTGAGGGAGTGTTTGAAGCACGAGTAGGAGTGGGGGATTATATCGAAATGTCGAAATACCGCACATACCGTATCGAAAATACCGAAATTTTCAGTAAATCGGATTTTCGGTACGGTATGATACCGTACCGAAAATTTTTGGTATGGTAACGGTATAATAATCTAAAAATTTCGGTATTTCGATAAATACCTTTCGGTATTTTCGGTATATATCGGTATACCGATATTTTTTCGGTATTTTGGTAGTTCGTTATTTTGATATACTAAATTCCTAACGGTATACCGTAAATTTTCGGTATACCAAAATCAACGGTATTGATCGGTATATACCGATACCGATACAAAATTCGGTATACCGAATTTTTGGTACAGTATCGTTATTTACCGATATCATACCGAATTTCGGGATACCTAAATTTTCGGTACGATAACGGTATTTGGCGTACCGAAAATTTCGGTATGGTAACGGTATAGGCGATTACCGTACCGAACCACCCCTAAGCACGAGACTTAGAGATGTAAAATTATTTTTCAAATCACTTAAAAGCCGATTTTCAGAAGTTGTTACCACCCAGTTTCTACCAGCTTTTAGCTTTAATTCAAATACTACCAAATTCTGGTTTTACAACAAAAAATAATTTAAATGACGGAATTGGATAGTTCAAGTACAGAGCATCTACTACCTAAACCTTTGGTTCTGGTTTTAAGTCATTTGAGAGGGAAGAAGAAAGTTTTTCCTTGCTCTTAAGATTTGGAGAAAAAAGTTTAAAATTGATAACAAGAAGACAATTAACACAACTGATTTAATTATAAAAAAAAAAATTATTTAAACCATTTTTCTACAATCACTTTGTTTGCAAACAATTCCTAAATTAAATGGGCTTTTGTTCAGAGAGTGGATATGTTTGATCGTCATAACATAAGAGGCCTAGCCTAAATCTTAAATATTAATAATTAATTAGTATAGATTAAGAGTTTTATCGGTCCAAAACTTAGAAAGGTAGTTTGACTATTGATACGGGGCCTCGAAGAATTCTCTTACCAATCCAAAGCTTGAATAATGAGAATTTATCAATTGAAGATTGAAATACTAACGGACTAATCTCTCTGTTAATTGGTTTTCATCTTTTCTAGAACTAACATTCACTTCTCTGCTCTATCATACTTCCTTCGTCTCGAATGAACTTGTACACTTTTCGAATTCGACCGTCCCAAGTAAACTTGTACTCTTTCTAATAAGGAAAGTTATAACACAATCTCTACCCTCAAAATCTTCATCCTCAATCTTCACTCTCAATCTACCTTTGAAAAGTCAACAAAATTTTCAAAAAATAAATTTTCTTAATATCTGCGCCGATCCCCCCCTATGCAAGTTCATTTGGGACGGGGAGTATAAAAATTATGTTTCGTTTTTTCTTCTATATCATTTCACAGCAAAATAAAGAATCTTCAAGTCATATATTTCAATGGGCGTGTGGGAAAGGAAAAGGAGAATCTCTTGGAGTCTTTAATTGGATGGTTCAATACATATTTCGTCATGAATGAATGAATATTTGTTTTACTATTTTGGTTGAAATTCGAAGTTAATTATTTATGTTTTGGATAATTTTTATTTTGTTATTTTGGTGCCATTGGTACATTGAATGATATTTAGATTATTTTACAGTATAAATATTTTAATTTTATTTATTAATCAAACTGAACAGACCAATCGATCCAAACCGAATCCAAATATTTTTTAGTTTGAATGGTTATAGTGTTTGCTGGTTTGGTTATTTGAGATATTAAGAAGCTTACTTTATCGGTTTAGTTATTAAAAGTCAAAATCAAACTGTACCTAAAAGGATGGAATTTGGGCTCATCGATATCGAGTTAGAAATAAAAAGTCAAGTCTCTTCAACAATTTCACTTTTAGATATTAGAATTTCAAAACCATTGTTCATTCATGTAAATTTGTGCACATGCTTTTTCACTTTTGCGTTACATTTTATATTTCATTTAATACATCATACATAACATATGCGACATTAGGTACATCCATAAAATGACACTCAAAAATATTTACTTTATAATAAAGAATTTCACACTTACTTGAGAGTAATTCTCTTGTATGTCCATGCAATTCGAATCATGTGCAATATTTCGTGAAAATGTTTTAGTGTCTATGTTGAAGGTATTATTTGTTTGAAGAAATATATCATGCTGAAAATGTATCAATATTTATGGGGTAATTCTAAACACAACCACTCTTTTACTACTCACAACCATTATTTTAAATTAAGTAAAATTAAATCATATAAATTTTATATTTTATTCTTTTCCTTTTTACAACCCCTTATACCAAATAACCCTCCAATTTTTCTTCTCCAATCTGTAACCACCGCTTTATGATTTTTTAACATTGACCGAACAAATATTAAACTTATTTAGGTTTGCAGATTGTTCAAGTTGTATGAACGAGATGACAAAAGAATTATTATAGAAAATAAAAATCTCTAATATAGGGAATTAGGCTGCAAAATACTTAGTTCAACGTTGAGAAAATAAATTTTGTGAATAAATCTTAAAAATATCTAATGTCTGCAAAACGTTAAATATTATTAGTATTTGCTACAAAAATTAATCTTTCGATGAATTATGATTAGATTCTTTTGAGGTTTGTATCACAAAATTTATTTGCGTCGAAGTTCTAATTTCCTAAATTGGAAATTTTTATTTTCTGTAAGAATTATTTTGTCGTCTCGTTCGTATAACTTGAACAATCTACAAACATGAGAAAGTTTAATATTTGTTCGGTCAAGGCTTGAAAATCATAAAGCGGTGGCTACCAAGAGGAGAAGAAAAGTTGGAAGGTTATTTAGAATAAGAAATTGTAAATAAGAAAATGTAAAATTCAAAATTTATATAATTTAATTTACTTAATTTAAAATAGTGGCTGTGAAGAGTAAAATGGTGGTTGTGTTTAGAATTACCCATATTTATGTTGAAATGTATTACTTGTTTTTCATAAAATGTATTATGTTTAAATGTACTGTCCAATTAATATCTTTCCGTATAAATAATAATACATTTTTATGGATCGTTATTTAACTCAAATTGTATGAATCTAAAATCCGTATATCTATCGTACAAACAAATTAGTGTTGACTTAATAAGGTACTATTGCTGAAAAAGAAGGGGCATTTTTTATGAGGAGACAAATAATCAATAATATAAAAAAAAAAAAAAAAATTGACATTTTGAACGTCAATCCCGCCTTCAATTGTTGTTGTTAATTATTGAGGGAAAAGCCATCATTTTCAGTTTACTACTATTACAAAGCTGTAATCCATTTCCTCACTTTTTGCAACCAAACATGTTATTTGTTTTCAGATTCCATTTCCTCAAAATTCAAATCATATATAATGATAAAGTGTTGGAACTTGATGGTATAACAATCCACTTTTAATCAAACTTGTACCATTTTCTTATATTTAATCTTTCTTTTAAAAATTCTCAATTAGCTCCGATCAATCCCCCTAAGTGTTTGGTTCGCATTGGGCACCTATATTTATTTCTCAATTTTTCCCCGTCTAATCACGTTTATGCTCCAATTAGTTCTGTTCAGATCCCGAGTAATTACTAGGCCTCAACTCATCGTCTAATTGGCGCCGAACGACTTTCAAACCTTGCTTTTGATAAGCGTGGGTTCTGATTCTAACAATTGAAACTGAAACAGCAATGTGCTTTATCTAAATTTATACAAGTTAGAAATCATCACATTAATTATGTAAGTCAAAGCGCTTACCAAGAAATTTGGGTACCATAATCATCACTAATTTCCCTGTAAAGCTCCAAGAAAAAAATAAATAAATGAGGTTTGAAATTGAAGGAGACGAGACAATGCTCACTTCTAGATGAGGCAAGAGTGGAGTGGCCATTTGAATCATCAGGTCGAGTTTATGTTCTGGTTAATTTGATTTCTATATTAATTTTTTTAAATATATAATTATTATATTTAACATAAATTATTAATTTCGGATCGCTTCTGGTCAAAATTGCATTAATCAGTTTGTGTCAGATTGACTTCGGATTACTTTTTCAGTAAATTCGGATTCAACTGAGTCGAGTTTATCGAATTCGTCATGACATGTGTCATCCCTCTGCAAGAAAGATGGTTGGATCTAGTGGAGTCAGAGGAGGCCAGAGGGATTTAGAGATGTGGATCCTCTTTGTTTTATTTTAGTATCAAAATCAAATTGACCTGTTCAATTACTTGTGAAGTTGGGAGAGAGAAAGACATAGAAAAATCGTTCAAAATGAAATGAAGAGCATCCACATCCGAGACATAGAGAGGAGTCTCTTGAAGTCGATTAAGTACAAATAGATCAAGATACTAGTGTGTTGTGTTTTTGTGTGTAGGTATAAAGTGTGTGTGAGGTGTATAATCTGTGCAATGTGTGTATGTGTGTGTAGCAAGTGAAATTTGAGTGTAATAATTAAGATCTTAGAAAAAAAGATGAGATATATCAATTTATTTTTTTAGATCTTATAAGCTCTTAGAACCTATTTTTCCTAATCATTTTTTTTTATCAAACACTTTGTAAGAGTTTATAAGCTCCTAAACATCTTATAAGATGTTTTTAGAAGTTTATAAGTGTAGTTAAACATCCTCTAATCTAATCTAAGTCAATTGATATAAATGAGCTAAAAAAAGTTTAAAATAAAAATAATTCAAACAAATTTAAATAGAGATATATGGGTACCACTCATTTTGCTCACAACGCAACAAGGAGTGCTTAGGTATATCTTATGCTATATTAGATGCATCACATTTGATAATCTAATATACTATTTCCTTTTTATTGAGTCATATTTTATAAATATGTAATTTTTATATTTTTATCAATTAGATGACAATACAAACTTTTAAAGGGAGAAAAATATAAGTATCACTTTCTAGAATATCTAACCACATTTTGAAATAATATCAAAATTATCACTTTCTCACTGTTCATGTCACTCTCTTCTCTTTTCTCTCTCCTTTGCGTTTTCTCTCTTCTCTCTCCCCTGTATTTTCTCTTCTCTTTCATCTCTCCTCTCTCCTCTCTCCTCCTATTCTATTTTCTTTTAATTTTTTTTTTCTTCTAATATATGAACAAAGAAAAAATCCTCCCCTCCCCCATGATGACTCGAACCCAGGACCAAAGGCCTAGGTAGTAGATGCTCTGCCACTTGAGCTATCCAACTTCGTCACCTCTTATTCTATTTTCCAGAACACGTATTATTTCTCCTTCTTCTCCATTCTTTCTCTCTCTTCTCAATTTCAAAATTTCACCATTTTCTCTGAAGATCCATGACATATTTGGGGGTTTTTTCTATTTCGTTTTTCTCTTTCCCTTTCTCTCTGTCTCTTTAATGGAAGATTTGTCCAGCCGGCGACGAGATATATCATGGCACGAGATATATTTTTTATGCCACGAAGTGTATTAGTCATGGCACGAGTAGTAATATAATATTCTGACGTCCTGCCGCTGCCCCTAATATTTAGCAATTGTTTATTCTCATGTCGTGCCAAGGTATATCATGGCACGAAGTGTATTAATCATTGCACGAGTACGTAATATCATTCCTACATGTGCCACTAATATCTAGTAATATAATATTCCGACATCGTGTCGATCGTGCCATGTTGAAGATAAAAAATGAAAGCTTGAAAATGACAATGACGTCTCTGTATAATGAAGAGAGAAGAGAGAGAAAGAACTGAAAATGAAGTCTGCAAAAAGGAAAGAAGGAGAGAGAAGGGGAAAATGTACAAATAATTAAAGAGGAGAGAGAAATGAAAGTGAAGGAAAAGATGGGTTGACAGACGGGGGATGGGAGTGGAGTGAGAGTGAAATTGGCACAAAAAAGACAAAAAGTGATAGATTTAATATGTTTTTGCGAAGCTGATATATTTTATATGTTTGTTACATTAAGTGATAGATTTGAAGGTTTTCACAACTTCTAAAAACTATAAATCACAAGTGCAATTTTGTTTATTTGTTTGACTTACTCAATTATGTTAACCTATTCGTCAAATTAAAGTTTTTTTTTATATATATATTAACTAATATGATGAATATAACTCTTTCTGAGACAAAATAATTTTTGATAAATAAGTATCATATGATATGAGATAGATGAAGTGGTAGTCACTTTTATTATAGATTTGTAATATAACACATATCACAGCGAATATAATCTTTGGAAGTGATAGCTGCAAAATACGGGAAATGAATATGGTGATTGGTACGGTCTGCATCGAAATTCGCACCATGAAATCATATTTTTTGGATTTAGGAAACCAACTTTGCTTCTTTCTCACTTAAAGTCCGACCTTCTTTTTCCAAAGGGGTAAAACAAGAAATTGTAGCCACCTCTAGCCCGACTAATTATATGCAGTCCGACGTCGTGTGATCTAATTATTTACTTAAAAAGTGAAATGAGATGAATGATTAATTTTAATTTGATCATTTTTTATTTCTCGAATGTATGGTTAGATTACTTAATCGAATGCTACCCAATTCGGTAACATATAATATCTCATCTTCCCCTCTCTATCTCCGTCGAAGAAGACTATGGATGTGTTTGGTTGTGACTAGAGTTTGCTGTAGAAGTATTGGTTAACGCAAAAGGTGATTGTGATGTATGTAAGAATTTATTAATTGATGATTGATTATAGTTAAAATAATATTAAGATTTATGATCGATTAATTATGTATATAACTATTGAGGAGAGAGCATGAATTAGTTCAAGGGATTGAAGACAATGAGTTATAAACAACCAAATACCCCCTAACTAAAATTAATTTGAATTTCTTATTTTCTAGGTCTAATTGCAAGAAAAATCACCACATTTTCTGAAATTGCAATTTAAGCTTACTTTTAAGAATTTTGCAAAATAAAGCACCACTTTTATTTATAATTGCAAATCGGATCATCGGTAAATTTTTCGGTCATCGGAGTTCATGTATCAAGTTTTTGTGTCATATCATTAGTCACATCATTCATAAGAAAAATAGAAGAACTTTTAAATTTATATAAAAAGTACCAACATTTTCAAGAAATTGCAATACACTACTAAATTTGCATAATTGCATAAACAATCACAATATTTTTCTTAAATTTCAATATAAAATAATTATTTTGGAAGTAGAATGTTTTTGTCAACCTAGATTTAAATTGCAATTTAAGAAAAAGGTTGTGATTTTTTTATGCAAATATGAAATGTAGGAGTATATTGCAATTTCTGGAAAAGGTTGGTAATTTTTATACAAATTTAAAAGTTCTTCTATCTTTTTTATAAATGATGTGGCAAATAATAAGGCACAAAAACCGGACATGTGGACTTAGGTGATCGAATTTTTTTTACAGATGATCCCATTTGCAATTATATGTAATTTAACGCTATATTTTATTTTGCTAAATTCTAAAAATTAGAATTAAATTAAAATTTCGGAACAGGTGATGAATTTTCTGGCAATTAGGCCTATTTTGTAACTAGTGTAAGCCAATAAAATATTTGACGCTAATTTAACATAGAACTTAGTGCCTCCCCCTTTGTAGATGTAGTTGTAGGTTAATAAAATAAAATTAATGGACAAATGAAACCTCAAATAGTGTTTTTTTTTTCTCTCAAAATCCTAATTTTTCTCCACTATTATTTTGATAGGGATAATGAGAGATGTGGTGTTGGAAGAACGTGGAAAATAAGATAGAAAGACAAATGTTTATTAAATATTCGCAAAATCTAAAACTATAATTAAATAAAGGAAGGTAATATGTTTTTTTGGTAGAAAACAGACAAATACATATAAATTCATCACTCTGTTCACCCACTTCTGGTTGATACTCGCCTCCTGAGCTCAACTATATATTCTCATGTGCTTTTGTGACTTGTTTAATTGCTTCTTCACTCATATTATGTCAGTATTCAAAAAATCACAAAAAAACTAAACTAAAAACATTAAATGAAAATAAAACAATAAATGTCGGGTTGCCTCACGACAAGCACTAAGTTTTACGTCTCCAGCCAGACGATCCAGTAAACAACTCAATCGAATCCCAACCAACCAGAGTCAGGAGCATTATCATCGATTAAAAACTCATACCCTTTTCTCAGGTTTGCTATAACAGTTCTATCATTGGGTCCACAGTATAGATGACACAACACTTGTGTTTTCGTCTTAGACCCAACCTATTATATATCGGGAAAGTGACATTATCTTTTTTGAACACGAAAGGTTAACTTCCCTTCAGACACATCTATTATCGCTTGGCTAGTCGTCAAGAAAGATCGACCTAAGATGAAAGGACATCAGTATTCCTTGCATATCGACACCTAAGAAGTCACTAGGAATTTCAAAATTTGACATGCTAACCAACATGTCATCTACTACTCAATATGGCATTAGTAAAGATCCAGCCGCCAACTGAATAAAGGCTTGTTTTACCATCCCTACTCCTAATTGCCTATTTGTTTTAAGAGACATCAAATTAATGCTAGACCCTTAGTCACACAGCACATTTCAAAATTTATGATTACCAATAGAGCAACGGATAAAAAAACTCCCTGGATCATTCGCTTTTGCTGCTCTTCTTGGTTGAGTGTTTGTGTTGATGTTCTTTTTATGTCTTGCTACCTTATACTTATTTCCCTCTTTTTTTTTTTTTTTTTTTTTTTTTTGCACTTCTTCATCTTTTCTTCTCGTGCACAACCATATTTCTCGACAAGTGGATCCGGAGCCTCCTTCATTGCCCCCTCATTATCAATGTTATCCTTGGATGTTTTTTGTATCACAGACAACGTACTAACACAATCTATAGGATTAAGGTTAGCAAATAATGTATTATATAAACATAATTCTATAGACTCATCAAGAAGAGGAAGTAGAACTTTCTTATCTATTGTAGTTCGGTCGTCCTTCTTTTGCTTAGCAACCCCCAAGTTTCTCTAGCTTCTTCTTTGCTTCAGGCTCCTCAAAAAGCTTAGCACTATTGGTGCAATTTGGCTTAGTCTTTTTTCTATCGAGTGCTTGAGGAAATGGGAGATGAGGAATATATCTAGAACTTTCCTCGATCATAATCGATCTTGCCTTCGTAACTACTTTTTTATCAGCTCGTAATCATCCTTTTGGATATTGTCATCTTCCTCCTCTTGATCTCGTTCTATCACCCTAGCTTTGACTTCTAGTGATTTTGGGCTTTCAAATTTAGTTTCTTCCATCGAATACATAGAATTACACTGTTCATTTGGATTTACTGTGGTATCACTAGGAAACTGCCCTTTCTGATGCTGGGATCCCAAGACTTGTGCAATCTGACCCATATGTGTTTGCATTGCTTTTATATCCACTCCTATATACATTTGCATTGCTTTCATCTCTGCTCCCAAACTTACTATACTTGTATTCATCTCCACAGTATTACTATCCATCGCCTTCTCTAACCTGCTAATTCGTTCATCAAACTTGGCAAGTTACGACTGCACTAACTCTTCTCGAGTCGGTTTTCGTCCTTCGTGGTTCATTCATTTTGTTACCGTGAATCTCGGTGGTGGTTGGGGAGAATTGTTAGGGTTGCTGGAAGAGAGATTTGAATAGTTTTTTGCACCCTGCTGGTACTGATTGTACCTTTGTTGCTTGCCTTGGAAGTTATTGAAGTTCCTTTGATTAATATAGTTCGCGTCTTCAACTATTTCCTGTGTAGGCGGTTACTGTAAGTTCGGCTCGGTGTGCTGGGCGAGTGTCACCATTGTCAGTAGATTTAGCTGATTCGTTAAGGCGGCTATTTGAGCTTCCACTTTATTTATGACTGGTCCTGATGGCTCTACTTTTGAGATGCTATATACCTTTCGAGGCTGATTTCGTTCATTCAGCCACTGCCCACTGGTGGCAAACATCTCGTGTAATATGGTGAATGTTGTTCTCGTGCTCTTTGCAAGACTGGAACCACTTTAGAGCTCTGTCTTCCAATGAAAACGGGAAAACCGTAGCTTTACTTGTTCATGTGGTACTTGGTTTACCTTTAGCACCTCAGATATCCTCTTGAACCTGCCTAGATGAACATTGGGGTCTTCCGATGGGCCGCCACCGAAATGGTTCTAATGTTCTATAAAGATGAGTGATGGCTTTAGTTCGAAATTGTTAGCCTGTACCGGAGGTGGTTCGACTTCTCCATACCGTTAATTTGGCCCAGAGCGTAGACAGTCCCTAATAGTTGTCTAATTATCTTCTTGTCTTGAACTTGTTGTTTTAATGTATTCAAATCAGTATGCATATTAGTGATGACCCCAAATAGCTGTCTAACCATGTCATTCATGGTTGCATTTTCAGGTGGTGCGTCCATATTCTTTTCCTGGTCTTTCTTTGTCCTGTTTCTACGGACAGTCGCTTCAATTTCCGGATCAAGGGATGAGTTTATCCTTCCCTGTAGAGCGGGTATGCAGACGCTACATGAGATCAGAAACACAAAAACCAACGTAGAACCGGAAATAAAATAAACACTAAAATAAATATGCAGAAAAATAATATCTAGTCTAGTATCGAGATATTTATCAAAATAAAAGCTAACATAGTTACCAGTCCCCGGCAACGATGCCAAAAACTTGATGCACTATTTTCTAACCCTATTATACCATAAGTGTACGGTGCTACTGTAGCTAGTGACAAGCAAGGTCGATCCCACAGAGATTATCCCTATGTATAGCTTAGTACCCTAATCTTAATATCTCTACCCTATCTAGACTCTCAAATAAGTGATTGAGTTTGATAAATTCTAAATCCTAAATTGCATAAATTAACTAATTAATGAAGAATTACTTGAAAAACAAGGAATCAAATAACAAGGGAAATTCAGATAGATTAAGACATATTCTAGGGATTCGATTTTAGTTATTACCACATATGCTTGATTACTCTATTATTCGACACTTCTAAACCAATTATTATTATTATTATTATTATTATTATTGTTGTTGTTGTTGTTGTTGTTGTTGTTGTTGTTGTTGTTGTTGCTGCTGTTGTTGTTATTATTATTATTAGGCGGCGCTACTCTTAATTAGCCATGGATAATGTTGGCGTGTAGATCGATTGAGGATAGTCACCCTCTCAAGCCAACTATCACATAAAAGACTCCCAAGGGTTCTCTAAGCCGATGCCTACGCACGCTCTCACTCCTTTCGAACGAATATTGGTACATGCACTATATGCTCTTATGCATATTAACAATCTTCTCCTCTTGAAGACGAATTATTAAGCAATTAGAATTAATCAATTGGCCAGATTAAATAATTCATAAATCAAGACCAAAGTATATCGATAATCAAATAAGAATGACATTTAGAATTAAACAAAAGTAATCAAAACATAGTAGTGAATAACCTATTCTCTAATCCTAGAACATAAGGGTATTTAGCTACTAACTAGAGTTAAAAACCAATTAGACTCATAGACAACATGTGTGAAGAGTTAAGCTCAAATAATCATTTGAAGTTATTAAGCATCAGTTAGAAGGAGCTTAATATGATTAAAACCCAATCAAAGGATCATTGGAAGTCATTTAAATCAGGTTCAACATAAAAGAAGGTGTCATGCAGTGTTCGGTCCATGATTGGCCGAATTGCGTCTCAGTTTTCAAACCGGTTCTGGCCGAGTTGGTTTAGTGCTGTTCGGCTCAATAACGGTTATCAGTGGCCGAGAATTGCAAATAACCGTTTCTGTTTCTGTTAAGCTGTTTTGGGAGTATATGACGGTTGCCAAGGGTCTTGATTGGTTAGGTGGATGACGGTTACTTGGTTTAAGTGGAAAAACCGTGAACCATGTAGCTCATAACACAGAATTTGACATAGAGAGAAGAATGAGAGGGTGAGATACAAAAGAGAGAAAAGTGCATTGTAGCTTGGCTGATTTTCTTTTCTGGTTTTGATCTTGTTTAAACCTCTTGTAAGTGTTCTTCTTGAAATCAATAAAGGTGTGAGAGTTTGATGCCGTGGATGTAGGATTCTCATTGAATCCGAACCACGTAATTCTTCTTGTTCTTTACTTTTCATTGTTTTTCCTTGAATTCATATCATCATAGTTGAGTGTGTTTGAATCTTGGGTAGTTATTGTGTTCTTGTGAGTTTTTCTGAACCCAATTACAACAACATGATTGGTAAATTAACTACTAAAGAGGAAGTAAACAAAACATGATTCTTGATCTTGATCTTCGTCTCATTACTCCTTGCTCTTCGATCTCACTTCCAAAGTTCTCTCTGATGATGATTGTCTCTTAAAATCGGACTAGGAATCATGTATTTATAAGTTGGGGAAGATTAGGGTTGAAACGAGTTCGAAATAAGCCAAAACGCATGTACTAAAATTGGATCGCCAAGTCGCCTCGATCGAGGCACTATTCTGCCTCAACCGAGTCAGGCTGACTCGACCGAGTCACACAATAGCCTCACCCGAGTTGGGGTGTTCTGTCTAAAGACTATTTTCTACCTAACTCGTCTCGATCGAGTCACATTTTGGCCTCGACCGAGTTTGCCTACTCTGCCGAACTTCGTATTTTCTTCATTTCTTCTCATCTTCTCGCTCGTTTCTCATCCGAACTTCGTCCAAATAAACGTTTAAGCAAATTTGTACCTAATTAACACTAAAATAAATACAAACACAAATACGTCATCTAGCTTAATATAGTGAGTTTAAGCACATTGCGGCCAAATACACATGCAAATAATACTTCTTCTTAATTAAACTTCTTCAATCTTATGTTGTTCTAAGTTTCTAGAATTTTCACCATCATCATTCATTTGTTCACTAGGGGGTATCTTCATTAATGTCTAATTCACTTAATAATTATTCATATATATCTTATCAGCATCATTAATATTTAGGAGTTCAAAGAATATGGCATGTGTTGCTTCAAATACATTGTTATCATATATAGTATAAGAAACCTATAAACTTTACTAAGTAACGAATAACCAATAAACACAGATTTATAACTTTACTACTAAGTTTCGGCCTTTTCAAAGTTTCATTTAGTGTATATGCGATACAACCCCGAACTCTCAAATGTTTGATACATGGCTTGTTCTCATGAAATCATATGGGGTTCTCATGTTAATCACTATTATGTTATTAATATAACAAACACTTAATATTGCCTCTCCCCAATACCCATTGGTAATTTGGCATAGCACTGGCCATATCCATCAAGGTTTGGTTTTTTCTTTCAGCCACTCCATTTTGTGGTGGAATATTAGGTGCTGAAAACTCTAATAATATCGTTTTGTAAACAAAAGCCAATAAATTTATTACGGAGGTATTCACCACCCCTATCCGACCTTAATCTTTTTATTTTCAAAAATTGTTTTAATTTCTACTTCTTCTTTAAATATTTTAAACTTTTCAAAGACCTCATCCTTGTTCTAAGAAAATACACATAAGTCAACTTAGAAAAATCATCAATAAAGTGATAAAATAGCATTTTCCACCCCTAGTTATATGTTCTTTATTATCACACATATCCGTATGAATCAGTTCAAGCAAACTAGATGTTTTAGCAACACTTTTAAAAGATGGCTTAACAATCTTAGATTTTGTACAAAATTCACGTGTTTTCATTGAATAAACAATAGATGAGTCAAGAATCAAATTATTGTTGATCATACGGTTAGCATTAATCTCAATATGAGCTAATCTATAAAGTCAAAAATCATGATTATCAATATTGTAAAAGGAATCAGCCAAGTAAGCAGAACCAATTTTATTATTATTCATACATAACAAATACAAATTATCTTTGATGTAGCCTTCTTCTACAAAGGTACCTTTTATGATAACCTTCTGGGACTCAAAAGCTATTTTAAAGCCATTTTCATCTAACTTGTATACTGATACAAGATTTTTCCTCATTGAATCACTGTGATAAACATTTTCTACTGTTAAAGTTTTGCCAGAAGAAGCACCGTTCCTTTGCCCAGAACCTCACTAGTTGAAGAGTTGCCCATATAGACAGATTTAGTAGGGGTGGTTCGGTACTGTATACCGTACCGAATTGCCCATACCATTACCGTACCGAAATTTTCAGTACGCCAAAAATCCATACCGTTACCGTAACGAAAATTCGATATGATATCGGTAAATACTGATACCGTACCGAAAAGCGAAAATTCGGTATACCGAATTTTGTATTGGTATAGGTATATATCGATCCATACTATTGATTTTGGTATACCGAAATTTTTGTATACCGAAAATTTACGGTATACCATTAGGAATTTGGTATACCGAAATACCGAACTACCAAAATACCAAAAAAATGTTGGTATATCGAAAATACCGAACTTTTTTCGGTATATACCGAAATACCGAAATTTTTAGATTATCATACCGTTACCGTACCAAAAATTTGGTATACCAAAATTTTCGATAATTTTTCGATACGGTATGTGCGGTATTTCGGTATTTTTTGCCACCTCTAAAATTTAGTATCTATTAACTCTTCATAGGCTTTGAACGGGTTAACATGACAAGTTGTTCCGAATTGATCCACCATGAAGAGTCACTATGATTTACAAGGCACATTTCGATGAGAACGGCAACTAAATATTTTTTCAAATTAGTCTGATCATTCTTATTCGGTTGTTGCCCCTTGCGATGGCGACATTCTCTAGTAAAGTGATTCATTTTGCCGCACAAAAGAAGGCCTTTTCGTTCTCTCATTAGGATTCCCATCTCCACCACCATTTGTATGATTTTTCCTCTTCTTGAATTTTTCAAAAGGATTTCTCTTCAATCTAATTCACGTTATCAATCTTCAAAGAACACTCTCTATTGAGACTTTCAATCTTAATTTGGATTCCCTGGAGAAGTTCATCCAATAATATTATTTTCTTCTTATGTTTCAACTTTCTTAAGTAATCCCTCTATGAAGGTGGAAGTCTACCAATGATAGTTGAAACTTGAAAGGTTACTAAGATGAGTTCCCCAGCATCAGCATATTCCATAGCAATATCATTTAGTTCATTTACTTGATATAGAACAGGCCTAATATCCGCCATTTTATACTCGACATATTTATTTATCAAGAAAGATTTATTTTCAGCATCATCATTGACGTACCTGTGCTTGATAGCATTACAAAGGTCAGCAGTCATCTTGTGAATGTGGAACACATTGAACATAATGTTATTAAGTAAGTAGAGAATGGTGTAGCGGAAGATAAAACCATCATTCTTCCACTTTTTTTATTTTACCTGCAACCTCTTCATTGTTATGCTCTTCCTTCAGACATGTATCAGTCAACACATAAAGCACTTTGGCAATTGTCAGAAGATACTCCATCTTCAGGTTCATATTTTGTAATTCAGCCCATTCGGTCTCTCCAACTTATCACCGTCATTGAGTTGCGCCTTCACCAATACAGAGTCCATCGTAGGAAGGATTTATACCTTTAAAAATGTTATATATATAAGAATCTCTATATGTGTGGGTGATGGATAAAATTAATATAGGTTATGCATCTGTTATCTTTAAAGGTATAAATTCCTCCCACTTTGATACAAATACTTTAGAAAAATTCACGTAGATCAAAAGTTGCACTCTTTTGATCTATACGGAGTAAGAATCACAAGCTTGTTTTAAAAATAGGAAGGAAAGAATTGAAAGAAGGAATTACGCTCAGATTGTATAATTGTAGAGATTAGGACAAATTAAATTTTTGTACCTTAATTTGTCAATCTTCAGATTTTATATAGATTTCGAAAATTGTGTCTCGTCAGGAAAGCTCCACTGACACAAATTTTCTTTTCTAGAGGTGTCTTTTCAGTGGAAAAATCACATGTTTTATTGCAAAGATAACTCTCTGAATAAACACGTTTTCTTTATTTTTTATTTACGTATACAATAATAATAATAATATTAATATAAAATAAATCAAAATATTATTACTTTATATATAAATATTATTTGTATATAATATATACCAATCTATGGTAACTATAAACTAATAATACCTCTAAAAAACAATAAACTAATAATAATTGTACTATTATAATAATCAAAGTAAGTCTTTGATAGATTTAGAGAAAGTGTAACGAACAGAATCTTTTTCTTTTGCAATTACTATCTATAGAGGGTTTAGGTTTTATATTAGTATAGATAGATTTTATATTTAATATTTATTAGGGGCGAATTCAGAATTTATTAAAGGGGTGGATTGAGCCATAAAGGATTTGATAGAATTCAATAAAATTGCGACTTACTACGGACTTTGAACGAAAATAAAAGAAAAACAAAGATATTAATAACAACGTCTACACAAAAGTTATCTTTTTCTAATATAACATTTACTGAAATAATTAATACATAAGTTTAAAAGAAAATAATCGGGCATGATTTAAAGTATGAATTATTTATTTATATCTTCGTTAGAGACTAGAGCATATACAATAAAATTAAATGGGGTGGGCTTAATTAATTAAAATAATAAAATTATACATATGAAAATGAGGTTGTACAAATTTTGCACTGAGTTGAAGCCCGGTATAGGCCAAGTGTAGATCCGCCCCTGGTGTCTGCACATTTCCGCTACTTACCATATACTCAATTCGTTTGTCACAAAATAACTTATTATTAATGATCATAATTATAGTCTCAAATAACTTTTTTTTTAATAATTGGTAACTAATAATAAATTTTCTGTGACCACTTATTGTCGTTATTCTCTACCAAATATTTGAAAATATTTCAACCTGCTTTTATAGACAACTAGTTGTTGTAAAAAATATTTGAGACGCATTTGAGACAACTTTTATTGTCTCAAATATACAATTTGCGACTGAGTTATTGACGACTAATCAGTGACGGTGTTGTCTCTGAAAATAAAGTTGTGACAAATATTCATTATTTGAGACTACTTTTTATTGTCTCAAAAGACCATTTTTCTTGTAGTGTAATAAGAGTCACATTTGAAAAATTACTACTTTATATTCCATTCCATATTAATTGACGTTTTAGGATGAAATAACAGAATTAATGATAGAATATTTTGACAGATATGCCCTCATCTAAAGATTTGACCAAGTCAAAATATCTTTGATAAATTAAAAAGTAGAGATATTTAAGGATTGGGTCCAGGGAGAAAATTGGTAGAATTTGTGAAAAATATGTAAAACGTTAATTAATTGGAAAAAGAGAAGAACATCCTAAAACGTAAATTAATATGAAACGAAGGGAGTATATTTTTTTGTGAATTTGATGAAGGTACAAATCTCTAAAAACCATCAATCATCATGTACACTACTTATTTTATTTTTTTAATTTGACTAATCTTATTATATGTAATTAATTCTTGAAATTAATTTTTTTTTTTTTTTACTTGAGCATATAAAATATGACACTGACTTATGAAACGAGATCCTCACTTTATGACACGGGGTTTTTTGAAATAGGTTTCTCACAATGAACGGAGGAAGTACCACTTTTAACGGGTAATTTTATGTTACCCATATATGTAGCATTGCATCTATTGAGTATGTGACATGTTTCATACTAAAAAATAAATGGTGAATTTTCTAACTTTTTCAATGTGTCACATGTTACAAATTCAATAAAGTGCAGTCATTGTCAATGAAACATGTAATTTTCCGATTTTAACTGAATACTATACTCATTATGTTCCACAAAAATAGACTCGAGTATTTTTACATAAATTAAAAAATTATAATTGATATAGTTAAAAACGTCGAATTTAAATGTATTTTCCCTTAATACCCAAATCTCTCGTCTATTTTGTGAACATGTTTTTTTATGTAGAGAATATCAAGATATACTTTATATGTCCCATAACGAGAGTTTAGTTTTAAAAGCTTCAACTTCTCAAATATGGTAAATTTATTAAAATATAAATCTCAAATATAAAACGTAAAAACCATCGATCACGCCAAAAGTCTTACTTCGATTTATTCAATAAATGTAACTAAATTGTGAGATTAAAAATACTTTTACCTGAACAAGTAAAATGAGACATTGATTTTTAAAACGAGACTCTTATTTTGTGGTACAATTTTTTTGAAATAATAGTCTCGTTATGGAACGAAGAGAGTATCAAATATGGGGAGTCTCTTGTGCATTAATTGCACGGATTTTAGACCCGTGCAATCAGAGTTATTTGTCAAAATATATTACTGTTTACGTCTAAATGCATTACATAATGTGGGTAAATGTATCATGGTTAAATGATATCATTTGAACTATGTTTAAATGTATCATATGATACCTTTAGGTATAATTTGTGATACTCACCCTTAATTGTATCGTACAATTGATGCACATAAAACTTTGTCATTAACTATTAAAGGCAGACTTGAAAATAAAAGTTAATAATAAACTTAATATGACATTGACACATCGATAGAATAAAATTAAAATTAAGTTTACTTTTGTATGAGAGGAAGAGTATAAATTATTTAAGGGGATCATTAGATTAGCATGTTCCCGTTCGAATGGTACATAATTTATTCTCAATATATTTTATTTTACATTCGGATGGTACATTTTTTTCACATGTGTATCATATAACTTACAACATAGTTTTCAAATCCCAATACATCTTTTACAAATTTTAATACATCTTTTACAATTTTCGACACACAACCTACCTTACAAATCCTTTAAACAAAAATACATTTCACTATTTAAATGGACGTATCATCCGATGATGTACCATAACGAATGTGACACATGCCATTACATCACAGCACAAGTATCCCCTAAGAGAATATACATATTAGGGTCCTCAAAGTATTAAGTTTTGATTTAATTGTTTCTTAGAGTATCGCAATGTTTTAATTCATCCCTGAAATTTTAAATTGATGTTTCAGTTGGTCCCTAAAGTATATTTTTTGTTTCAACTAATCCCTAATGTTTTTAAACTATTTCATTTAGTTCTTAAATTATTACACAAAATATATAAAATATCTTAAATTAGCGGTGTACTGCAAACATATCTTTTATTAAATAGATATTGTGTAGTTTGTCATTGTGATCATTATCCTAAACGAATGTTAATTATACTTGAATATGGATTTGAAGAAAAATCCGCGATCATAATTTTTTCAAGAAATTCATCTAGGATCGAGAAATACTTAATTTAATTTTAGTTAGAAGCATGATAATTTAATATAATTATTTTATACTGACTATTTATTTAAGTTAAAGTAAAATCGAACATTATACTTTAAGGATCCTCGAACATGGTGTGATATTTTGCGTAGTTTTGCAAACAAAACAAACATTTATAGAAACAAAAAGAAAATATTTTGGCATTACTAAAAGCAATATAGTTAAAATTAAATGATTTGTTGTGTGATGGAATGATGTTCCGCCTTTTTGGTGAAGTTTCAGAAATCAGCAGGCAGAGGCGGGCCCCACTGATAAAGCAGAAGAAAAGGTCTCTTCAGTGCTGCCCTTCTAACATACTCCATTTTACCGGCGCACTTACTTTGCTCATTAAGGGTTTCATTTATTTAATTTTTTTTTTTCCGTCTAATTACAATTACAAATATAATTCATAAATATCAAAAGGTGAAAAATAAATGTTAATTATCATTTTGAAAACAATTCAAAAAAATTAACGTCTTTTTTATTTTTTTTTATTTATAATCAAACTTTATTGTTAAAAATTAAATCATCGTCTTTATAAATAATTTTTCATACATTTAAAAAAAAAATTAACAAAAAAAAAAATCGACCCGCGCACAACGTGTCTGGGTAGCTTTATCATGAGGGGAATGGATTTAGAGCATCTGACATCTTGGTTACAAGTAAAGAGTGATATTATTGAATAAGGGCCTTAACACTTGCTCATTAAGTTGTAAGTGCCTTCTTTTTCCACGAACAAGGTTATGAATTAAGTTTGGGTCTTATATTTCAACGCCATTAATATACGCCACATATAGAAAATGGTAGTATCGTGACATCACAATAATTATATAGTGTATATTATGATAGTTTGAGGGTCAAAAATCATTTTTTGTTCCGTAAATATTTGCTTTTACGATTTTAGTCCCATAAGTATCTGTTTTTTTCAATTTAGTCCCAAAAATACCAAATCAGCCGGAAATAGTCACGTGACCCAAATAATTAGTAAAATCCGATGACTTGTAATGACGTGGCAAAAATTATCTGAGTTGGACTTTTTTCTGTCAAATTTAAATTCAAAATAAAAATTATTATTCATGTCATTGGAAAAAAATAAAAATTAGTTGTAAAACCATATTACACTAATCCAATTAAATATTAAATATTAACTAAAATAGAGGACGACTTTTCACCTGGAAAAAAATATTTAATGCTTAATTTGGTTTGTGTAATATGATTTTACAAATAATTCTATTTTTCTCTAATGACATTGATAATAATTTTATTTTGAATTTAAATTTGACAGTGAAAGAAGTCCAACCCAACTAATTGTTGCCATATCACTACGAGTCCCCTGATTTTACTAATTATTAGGGTCACGTGACTTGCATGTGACTATTTCCCACCGATTTGGTGTTTTTGGGCAAACATTATCTTTAAATTGAACAATTTTAGCACTTACGAGATTAAATTGAAAAATCAGATATTTATGAACTAAAATAAGAAAAAGTAAATATTTGCGGCCAAAATTGATTTTTGGTCATAGTTTGAGTAAGAGATGTACTAATTAGAATAGAGTCATAGAGAATCTCACTTATATTTTTTATAACACCAACAGCAATAATAATAAATACGTTCAAAATATATACTTGGCGAAATTTTATACTACTATTATAGTGTCTACACATCGTAACTGCATGATACATTATATGCAGGGACGGAGCTAAGGGGGAAGTGCCGGCGGCAATCGTTTCCTTCAAATTTTCCGACTAAACTACTGTATGTATACATTTACAGTGTAATTGTAGTTAAAAATAGATCTCGCCACCCCCAAATTCGAAAAACTTTGATAAATATCTCCTAAAATTATTTCGACCCCTTTCATTATGAAATTCTGACTCCATCCCTGATTACATATATGCATGTGTGTATCACACATTATTCTATTTTCAATCTTTCTTTAACGAACATAGGAGTGTGTAGGCTGGGATCATCCCAACCATTATGAGTTGCACAACCTTTTGTTTGTTTAAGGTTGGAAGGCTAGGATCGTCCACCCCTCTCTATTTTATAGGGCTGCCCTTTATCATATCTCACGTGTTGTCGTCACTTATTGTTTTCTACTATCCAATAAAACTTTATTGATTTGATATCAATAGTAATAATCTATTCAATTACAACCTAAAGCAAATGCAAACTTTCTGCTACTACAATTATCTTCACAACTTGGTTATTCCAATCGGTTGTTCTCTTAAGGTCTATAGCCCAATCCAAACACAATTATAGATCTCAATAATTTACGTTTACTATAAACACTTAATTTTTTATGTTCGAATTTTAAATCAATAATATTATCGAGTAGATGCATATTTTATTAGGAAATCATGCAAACTAGAGCTTACAAGGACTTTTAAAAATCTGATTCCCCTCCAATGTGAGAGAGAGTGGAAAACAGCAATCATTCAACCAACTAATCTCCTCCTCTTTTTCTTGCTTCCTTTAATCATGTCAATTTATGTCACTTCTTAGTTCACTCTTTTGGTCTGGAAGTTTCATGAATTTTCTGGGGGTAACAATTAAAATTTAATTAATTATTGATTGTATCATTGTATTAACACCTGATATAAGGGGGTTGATATAATCATAATTAATTAAATTGAGGATACGAAAATGAAGTACCGATAGCATCACCAAAATTGCAACACCCTTTTGTCTCCTGTGGGAATGCGCCTTTTTTCAAATATTATCTCAAACAGTGTCCTCTATTCTTCCTTTATTGGGGAAACCTATAGTACATTGGGTTCAAATTGGACCTCAAATTACTTGGTGTATAATAGGCTCTTTTAAATTTTAAATTCATCAAGTAATTGTACTCTTAATTACCAAAAAGGGACTTTTCCATATAATAAATTTAAATAATTCTAAAAATATTTAATAAATAAATAAGAAATTATAAACATAGATTTTTAGGGGTATCAACACAGAATTTAAAAATGTCGGATGATTTAAAAATAAAAAATATATAATAGGTCTAAAAATCCTAATGTCCCTTATATTATAAATAAATCCTGAAAAACACTGGAAAAAGAAAGAGAAGATAAAATAGACTTTGGAAAGAAAAAAATGAAAAGCTAACAAAAAACATAAAACCCTAATCTCATTAAAGGAATAAATAAAAGCAAGAAAATGTGAGAATTACAAAATAAAAAAATACAATATGATAAAAATAAATAAATTTGAGCTCTTTCTCACAAAAATACATTTTATGTTCAATCGGTCTCATACAAGTTTCTTCCTATTAAATAGGATCATTGGTATATACACGTGTTTCTGCAAATCAAGGAAACTTATGTAATGAGAAATACCTGATTTTTTCTTATTTTACTCCATCTTCTCAAATTCAATGTTTTCTCTTTCTACTATTATATTAGTAAAATAACTATTTCTAAATAATCCGTGTAATTGTGATGGTAACATACGATTATCAGAACCTATAAATCTTGATGGTCGTGGACATCAAGAACATCGAGATCTATAGCTTCTAGACTATTAAAATTAACCTATTTTTGCAATTTAAAGATCGTTGAGGGTAAATGAGTACTTTTATAAATACAAAAAAGAAAGGAAGAAAACCCTTATGGAAGTACTCCCTCCGTTTTTCAGGGTAGATGATGTTTTAGCAAAAAGTGAAAGAATTAAGAAATAAATATATTGCTAAATATATCTCCTAACATTTGTGGAGATAAAACTTAATAAAATCAAATGTGAGTGAGAGGCTGAAAAATTAAAGATATTTTTTTATTTACATAGAGGCAAAATAAAGAGAAATCGTAAAAAAAACCTAAAACATTAATTATTTTGGAAAATGATTAAAAAGTTAAAACATTATTTATTTTGGAACGGAGGTAGTACTATTTTAGAAAGGATTCTCAAAAGAGTAGTTCTAAGATTCGTGCAATTCTATCTTATAAAACATTTTTTATGAAACTATATTAATGTTTATTACTTTCTCTAATGAAAATGTATAATATTAAAAATGTATTTGGTGTTTATGCTTAAAAAATACTCCCTTCGTCCCACATTATGTTGTACACTTTCCTTAAACGGCCGTCCCACCTTATCTTGTACAGCCTAAAAAAGGAAAGTTATAACATAATCTCCACCCTTAAAATCTTCACCCTCAATCTCCACCCTCAATTTACCTTTGAAAAGTCAACAAACAACCAAAAAGTAACTTTTCTTAATACTCGTGTGGACTCCCCCTGTGCAAGATAAGCCGGGACGGAGGGAGTAATACTTATTCTGATTGGAAAAAATAATATCTTTAAGAAACATTTTTTCTAAATTGGAGTTTATGTAAATGAGAATTAGTGTCCTAGAAAAGAATTCCATAACAGTCCTTATCATATTTTTGTCCTTTGTTACCAATAGTTTCCACTGAAACTTTTGTTTGTTTGTCAACCTCTTCCTATCTACAACTTAATTTCTTGTTTTGTCTCCACACTTTTCAAAACTCAAAATCCTTTCTTTTATCATCTCATGCAATTCCCTTCCCGCTTTATTCAATGGACCTCCACTTCCCCTTCCTCCTCTTCTCTACTTCGCTTCTCTTCTCCGCCTCCGCCGCCGCCAACGACACCGCCGCCCTCACCCTTTTCCGATCCCAAACCGATCTCCACGGCGCACTCCTCTCCAACTGGACAACTCCCACCGCCACCTCCACCGCATGCACTGCCAACTGGTTCGGCATAAATTGCACCAACAGCCGCGTCACCGCCGTCTTCCTCCCTAACCTCAACCTCCGCGGCCCCATCGCGGCCCTCTCCGCCCTAGATCAGCTCCGCCTCCTTGACCTCCGCGGCAACCGCCTCAATGGCACCCTCACTCCCATCACACAATGCCTTAATCTCAAGCTCATTCATCTCTCCGGCAATGAATTCTCCGGCGAAATTCCGCCGGAATTGTCCTCCCTCCACCGCCTCCTCCGCCTCGATCTCTCCAACAACAACCTCCGCGGTCCAATTCCTCCACAGCTCTCCAATCTATCTCGTTTAATCACTCTCCATCTCGATAACAATGAACTCTCCGGCGCAATTCCAGATTCTCTCTCTTCCCTTCGACAGCTTCAACAGTTGAATCTATCAAACAATGAATTATCCGGTCCGCCGCCATTAACCTTGTTAAACCGATTCAACGGAAGTAGCTTTTCCGGCAACCTAGGGCTCTGCGGCAATCCCCCTTTCCCCAATTGTCCCCAAATTGTACCCTCAAATCCGACTCCACTGCCTTCACCATCATCAAGCAAGCACCACAGAAAGCTCAGTAATGGAGCAATCACAGCCCTAGCAGTCGTAAATTCAATTCTACTATTTACACTCGCCTCCTTAGCAATCACACACTACTGCACAAAAACCTCAACGAACACAGATCCAATTACAGAAAGCGAGGGAGGGAAAAGGAGCAGCAATTCGAGCGAGAAGAAAGTGCACGCAAACAATGGAAGTAGAGATAGCGATGACGGTGAAGATAAGAGCAAACTGGTGTTTTTCGACCGGAAAAAGCAGTTCGAACTCGAAGATCTGCTGCGAGCGTCGGCGGAGATGGTGGGAAAGGGGAGTTTAGGGAGTGTTTATAAGGCGGTGCTGGATGACGGCGCCGTTGTTGCAGTGAAAAGGCTGAAAGATTCGAATCCATGTGCGAGAAAGGAGTTTGAGCAGTACATGGATGTAATTGGGAAGGTTAGGCATCCAAATGTGGTGAGATTTAGGGCTTATTATTATGCAAGAGAAGAGAAGTTGTTGATTTATGATTATCTGCCCAATGGCACCTTGCATTCGCTTCTTCATGGTATGAATTTCTTTTAATTTTTAATTTTATTATGGGTTGTAGTATAATTATTGATGGGGACACTCACATACAGGGAGCAGAGGAGCAGGGAGAATACCATTGGATTGGACTACAAGAATCAGCTTGATATTAGGGGCTGCCCGTGGCCTTGCAAAAATTCATCAAGAATATGGAGGTAAAAAAAATAAGGGTATTCGGTTCCAAGACTCCCATTTAACATTACACCTTGTATTTCATAACATTATTAATATAAACATAACATGTATTAAAAATAACATACTTCCTTCGTCCCGAGATAATTTTTTTTTTGAGTGTCCCACGATAATTTGCACTCTTAAAAAGGACATTTCTTTTACAATCTCCATCCTTAAAATCTCCATCCTCAATCTTCATCTTTAGAAAAGTCAACTAAAAAGTAAAAAACAGCTCTTTCTTATTTCACGTGTCGAAAAGAATGTGCAAATTATCTCGAAACGAATGAAGTAATATAAAGTAAAATAGAGGATTCAATTTGTTTTAAAGAGGACTGTTTGTTGCTTTTCTATCAATTACACCATCATATTATCTTTTGGAACGATAATGCTGCCTTGACAGAATTTGTCCGGGTAGAATCTTTTTTTGAAAAATTAATTATTAATTTGATAAATTATTTGTAAAGTCAATAATTAAAAGTTTAACACTAGTGCTAGATTAAGGGTTAAAAAAAGACGGCAAGGTGATTCAAAATGATAGCTAACATGTAAATTTTTTTTGTGATAATTTTCTATCATAAGTACTCCCTCCGTCCCAGCTAATTTTGCACATATGAAGGGATATGTATATTAAGAAAAAACTGTTTTATGTTTTTTAGTTGATTTTTTCAAAGGTGAAGAATGGAAGTGGAGATTTTGAGGATATTGTGAAAGAAATTTCATTTTTAAGGGTGTGCAAAATTGTGTGGGACGGACCAAAATGAAAAATGTGCAAAATTAAGCGGGACGGAGGTAGCAATAATTAAAAATAAAGACTAATTGCAAAAAAATGGGCATATTCAACCCATTTAGCACTACCATTCTCGAAATAAGGATCTAATATAAAAAAAATAAAAAAATAAAAAATGGAATCAAGACATTTGATATACATTTTTCCTCTTAGAAAACAGTACTCATTTTAAGATGTTTGAGCTCTAGGATGAATTCTGGGTGGAAGGGGGCAGCAGTCACACCCTTAAGAGTTTGCCGCCTCGGTTTCTGAAAGTTTGATGCACTCTGTGTGTAAATCTTGGATCTGTGTTTGTTAGGTTTTTGTATCTTTAAATATTTTGCTTCACTAAAGATGGTCCAAACCTTAACTGGTAAATAGCTATAAGACTTTCTTTTTTATATGGTGGCTTTTCCCCTTTTCCTTTTTAAGCCAAAATGGTTGTTTCCACATATTTCACAGGTTCAAGAATCCCTCACGGCAACGTGAAATCATCAAACGTCTTGCTCGACAAGAACGGCAACGCTTGCATTTCCGACTTCGGGCTTTCATTGCTTCTAAACCCCGTCCACGCCATTGCTAGACTGGGAGGATACAGAGCCCCGGAGCAATCCGAGATCAAGAGACTCTCGCAGAAGGCCGATGTCTACAGCTTCGGAGTCATGTTGCTCGAACTGCTCACAGGCCGAGCCCCATCACAGTATCCTCTCCCGGTGCACCGTCAAGCTGAGGAGGAGGAAGCGGAGATGGATTTACCAAAATGGGTCCGGTCTATCGTGAGGGACGAGTGGACAGCCGAAGTTTTTGATCAAGAATTGTTGAGGTACAAGAATATCGAAGAGGAGCTGGTGTCGATGCTGCATGTGGCTATGGCTTGCGTGGTTCCTCGGCCTGAGAAGAGGCCTACAATGAGTGAAGTTGTTAGGATGATTGAGGAAATTAGGGTTGAGGAGTCTCCTTTAGGGGATGATTATGACGAGTCGCACGGATCGATTTCGCCGTCAGTCGCCACCACTGAAGATGGGTAGGATGAGGTTGTCTTAAATCTGCTACATTTGCAGTGTCTTATTGCAGGTGTTTTGTTGTTGATGGAGATCAAGATCTGCATCAGTTGTCCTAAGTTCCTTCATTGAGGAAAAGATTTTCCTTTTTTTCCCTTCTTCCCTTTGCCTCCCCCCTGTGGGCATTGTATTTATGTCCTTGTGCAGCATTGCATTGTGAGTACCGAATGGAGAATGATCAACTTCGAGGGTGTTTGCAAACACATATAAGCTATTAAAATCATTTTTTAGAAGCAAGCCTAATTTGAATGGGTGCTTACAATGTTATACTGGACCGTTAAAACCACTTTCCAAAAGTGATTAAACACTGATTTTGAGAAGTTAAGAAGACCCAAATTTTGATGTTACAACAAAATTCAATTTAAATTACTCATCTAGATACACATTTGTTTGCACACCCCCTTCATGTTTGTGTTGTGTGCAATATTTAGTGGGTGCTTGTAAATAGTTATGCTTTTAGAAAAGTGATTTGAATTGATCTTTGTGAAAAAATCAGAATTTGGTAGTATTTGGAAATAAAATAATTTTGAAGTCAAAAGTAGGTAGAAGCTGAGTATTGACAACTTCTGAAAATCAGATTTTAAGTACTTTGAGAAGCAATATTTTGTTTACAATGTAATGCTGCAAACACCCAAAAAGCAATTCTTGGATGGAAAAGTGGCTTCAATTTACCAATTATGGAAACAACCCTTAAATTTAAATTTCAATAATTAAATGCAGAAAAGGCTTTTAAAATATATATCAGTATATGCTAATTTTTTTAAAATAAAAATTATCATCAAGATCTTACCTTTGATATTTACTACACAAGACCAGAAACTCAATTTCATGTGTGTTTTTGTATGGCATTAGAACTTTTTTCAAACTTCTACATACACTGCACAAAAGCTACATTTTTGGAGTGGTGTTCTCTAGCCACCCCTGTTTACAGAGACGATAACAACACTTGCCGAATTGCATACAATAACAACACATTCGAAAATCCGGAAGACATAAAAATATCTCAAACGTACCATGATTACTAACTGACCGGACCCGTTTGATCAACCAGCGTACCAACCCTTTCTCCACACAATGCTCTCGATATATTTCCTGGCTCGTGAAGATTGAAAATGCCAACTGCAGAAATATTATGTTTTAGTCTGGGCCAACAATTCATGAGATTATCACAAAAAAGTGACATTTCATCTACCCCACTGAAGGTTTGGTCAGATTACCTAATACCGAAGTTCCGGAAATTACAAATAAAAACACTGACCAGACTAATATTGAAGAACGGCTCTTTAAGGGAGTGTTTTTAGTTTTGAGAAAGTGATCAAATTTAGTAATTGTTGTAAAATTACTTAAAATCAAAAGTGAATAGTATATGAAGAAAAAGTAATTATAGTAATACTCATAAGTTATACTGTCAGCTAAATTATCATTTATGCTTAGTTTAAGTCCAAAGCATAAAGCTGCTTTAAATAAGCAAACAGAAACACAGCCTGGGATCGGGAGATGATACAATGGTATGATGGCAGCAAGAAAAGGATGTTTCATTTAATTAACCTTGTTACTCAAAATTTTGGAATAAAAATTGCTATCAACATTTCAATTGGCAATGCCTTCAAAACATCCAAATTATTCCGGAGATGCTTGTTTCTTGCTAATACATTATTCTCCATCTTCAGGCTTCAAGGGGGTTTGAATGTTGAAGTTTTGACCGATCAAGGGGTTTAATTATAATTTTCACAATCATGGGGTTCATTTTGTAATCTGACCAAATTTCAGGGGAGGAATACGTAATAATTAGAATTGGGGTTGGGGGATGTTCAACCTGGAATTCCGTTCTCCTCACAGAATGTCACAGCCATCATGTCCATCGGAGATGCACCCCGTGAAACTAACTCCCTGAAGGAAAGGTGCTCAGCTGCTATGCTATTATTTCTTGAATCGCATACATAGACGCCCTCCACATTTGTACCTTTCAGGACGGCATCAGCATGAACTGGGCAACATCAAGCTGTTAGAATCGTCATTGGAGAAAGAAAAAAGAAGAGAGGTTTGGGGGTGTAAGAAGAAGCAGCAGAAATGGAGGGGTATCATAAAGGAGGAAGGTCATACTCTCTGATGCTCGAAGAGCTGCAGCAGTGTCGGTGGAAAATAGTGGATTTCCTGTGCCAGCCCCAATACCACCAAAAATTACGACTCTGCCTTTCTCAAGATGCCGAATTGCACGTTGCCTACTATAAGGCTCGGCAACCTCCGGCATCGAAAATGCACTCTGTACGCGTGTTTGGATGCCCAGTTTCTCCAAAGCAGACTGCAGTAGTATGGAATTCATCACAGTTGCCATCATTCTGGTTACAATCAGAATACGGTAGTGCATCAATATGCTAGACAGACAGACAGACAGACAGAGAAACACACACAGAGAGGGAGAGAGAAAGGCCAATCTTACGGTGAACCAACTAGCAAAGACAGAGGATAAACATAAGTAGAGCACATCTACATTTATCATGAGAAGTACTTACAAGACCAGGATTAAGGGGGTGTTTGCAATTGATTGTGCTTTTGAAGAAGAAAATTAGAATTCTGTAATTAGACTTCGGTAGTGTTTGTGAATCTAAGTGAATTTGGCCTAGAATCATTTGTTCCAAAAAAAGTGATTTTGAGACCCCAAAACAGTTTGCAAACACCTCCTAACAAAACAGAAGAGATAATCCGGTTTCATGAAACGATACACAGAGTCATGGAATTTAAATTAGTGCCTATAAAAATCAACAAGATATTCCTCTGAAGTGAAAAGGGGTGAACCTGTGACGATAATCTCTACTACCTATTTCATCCTTTACGTCCTTAAATTGTAGAAGCTATTGATTAAAGAGGTGTTTGCGATTGCTTTTTCCAAGTGTTTTTCAGCTTATAGCTTGGGAAAAGCTGTTTTGGAGTGTTTGGGAAAACAGCTTCAGCTTTAATAAAAATGATTTTAGGCCAAAAGCTAAAAGTAGAAAATAGTTACTTTTTCCAACTTTTTGGTATTTGATAAATAAATAGAAGTTTTTCTCTCACTCATAAGCTAAAAGCTGCTTAAGTATCAAATAATCTAGCTTTTATATGTGATTAAAATCACTTTTATTCTCAAACACTACCGACTTTGATTTTAAACTATTTTACCACAATCTCTACTTTTAATCACTTCTTCAAAAGTTAACCAAAGGAAAACACCCCTAAGTAAATCAGTTTGTCATTCAAAGCATTAGACCAGAACCAGTAGATAAATCATCAGTATCTAAGAGAAAAGAGAAAATATATTGAGAAAAAAAAAATCAAAAGTGACTGAACTGCTTCGTAAGAAACTTACCCAATCTGATATGCAGTACACCTGTCAAACCCAGTTGATGTGACCCATGTATCTCCACAAAAGAAGTTGCGGCCGCCAACAACTATAGCCACCTAAGATTGAATTATTTATTTACAATGCAGAGTTTGCATGGGAAGATTCAAGTTGCATATAAGAAGCTTATTAACTAATACCTCGACGCCAATATGACATGCTATTGAAACTTCTCTTGCAATCAGCATCGCCACCTATTGCATGTAGGCGAAATCAGCTTATCAAACTCTAAACTGAGCCACACAATTGTGAAATCTCAATAGCTTCAATTGGTATTGGCTTTCAATCAAACTATTTATCTGTTAAAATTCTCGGTGATCAGAATCAGAAAATGGAACCCACAAATTTAATTATCCTAGATAATTATGTGAAACTTTACTAGAAGAATATTTCTGATTGATTAATGATATAATTTTACACCAAGATAACCATCAAGCTTAATTGATTAGCAGAAAGATGAGAGCAAATACAGATATGAGTTTATCTACTCGGCCATTTTTAACCGACAGCATACATGAAAGAACCTCTGAGAGAAAAGCTCAACTGAAGGACGAGGAATTAAAATTTTCTCATTGGAGTGTAATAGTATCCTGTGTCGAGGGAAAAGCATATCATCACTTCGAGTTTAGTAATCGAAAAGTTCCATTAGAGGATATGTAGTTGTTCACTTTACTAACTATCTGTAATTCACATCCTTAAACATCACCTCCGTGGCATATACATTCACAACGTAACAAGATGACTTCATCATAGCTTACAAATATTCATTCATTTATGAGGAAATATGCATTGAACCATCCAATGGCGGATCAAAACAAACTCACTTGTCAAGAAAATGAAAAATTACGATAGAAATGAACCTTTGGATCAATATTGTTAGGAGCACTTCCACCTAGAGCAGCACCACTGATTTTGAACACCACTCTTCGCCACCTGAGGTTATTTGATGGTTTCATCTTCATGTTATTAATTTGACCAACAGGACTATTGGCTACTGTTCCTAATCTGCAAACAAGTGCCAATGAGAGAGAGAGAAGTAATCTTTAGCAAATCAAAAGATAGGGATCTCCTAGCAAAATCAAAAGAAAATTTGTTCAATTGGTTGCTATAATTCTTCTGATAATCTAAATTTGTGGACAAACAATCAGTGATCACATTTCCAAATGTATACCTCTTGGACTGCCTGGTCGAATACGAAGCTCCACCACCACCACCACCACCAGAAGACTTATCCTCTTCCGTCACAGCTTTAGCCGCGATAGAATTACCTACGATCTGCTCCATCTGCTTGAACCACGGCCAATGGCTCGTAGCTACGCCGCCGTTGCTCAGCCGATGCCTCTCCAACTTATACCGCTTCTTCAAATTATCCACCTTGTTCTTACACTGCTCCACACTCTTCGTTTGATTCTCGCATCTATCACTCACCATCGACGCCACCTCCTCCCAATCCCTACCCCTCAAATTCCCTCTATTCAACTGCATAAATTTCTCGCTGTACGCCTCCAGCAAACACGCAATCGCCGTGTCGCTCCACTCTTCCCTATCCTTCCGGTAATCTCCGCTGCTGCCGGCGGAGGGCAGTCTGGTCCTTTTCGATGTACCACTGTGAATATCATCTCGATCGGCGAGGCGCTTTCCGGATATGGGATTTGGATCAGGCTCGGAGTCGAACGGGTCGGAATCGTGATCGTAAGGGTTGATTTGATACGGCGGAGTTTGGGTGGTGGTGGCGGTAGAAGGTTGCGCGGAATTAGGGTTTTGGTGGTCATCGAGTAGGGAAAAGTCGTCGTCACAAGAGGCCATGGACGGCGTCAAGCTGACGGAAACGGAGAAGAACAGACGGCCGTGAATAGAAGACGTTTACAGATGGCGCCGTTAAGGATAATGGATTCTGGTAAGATTTGCAGGTGTAGGGGCAGGTCGGGGGCGTTACATTCGTGACGAGTCCGTTAGGTAGGCACGTGGTGAGCGGTCACGTGAGTGGGACCATTTTACGTTATACTTAGAGATCCGACCCGAACAGGTCATAATAAAAATATAAATAAATTTATCTTTTAGTCCCTAAACTATTTGGAATCGTTCCTGTGCCATTGATATCTTTTATTTCTTCGTTTTGGTATCTTCATTCCGTCTTGGATGATCTTTTCCATAACAAATGTGAAACACGATTATTAAAGCTTATAAAATGCTTTAAAAACAAGGGTTAATTACCAAAAAAATCACGACCTTTGGTCCAATTTTCAATTGCAACATGACTTTTAAAACTTATCAATGTTGGTCACCAACTATAACATTTTTTCAATTACAACATCAGTTAATTTTTTTAACACCTGATTGTGTCGACATCACCACCATTAGATGTACCTGGACAAGATCATCATTTACTCTCAATCAATTTCACAATCCGTCATTTTCATTGTCGTTAATCGGTGATTGAAGTTATTATGTCACTTCTTCGACTCTCAATTAACGATAGAAAAATTGGCGGATTGTGAAATTGATTGAGGGCAAATGAAGGTCGTGTCCAAGCGCATCTATTGGTAGTGATGAAGATACAATCAAGTGTCAAATTTTTTAGCCGATGTTGTAATTGAAAAAGAATTATAGTTGATGACTAACATTGATAAGTTTTAAAAGTCATGTTGCAATTGAAAATTGGACCAAAGGTCGTGATTTTTTGGATAATTAACCCTAAAAACAATTAGTTAATCATCTCCCAAATTAGGCTGCAAATGATTAGAGCCTATCGAGCTAATAGGTGTTTCTGTATTATTCATTTATTTTTAATCGAACTCGAGTCGAGTCGAACTGTATTTGAGAGTATGTTTAATCATGTTCACAAACATTTATACTTGTGAACACTAATTATTTTGTTCACGCAAAGAAAAACATACATTTTTCCAAATCCACTTGCAAATCAATGAATTTAACAAAATGTGCTTTATAATAAGAGGTAATAGAAAAATATTACTATGAATATTGTTTTTTTTATTATTATTAGGGAAAATTGGTAAAAATATCCCGTAAGTTTACCGTATTTATGAAAATATTCTTTAAGTTTGGCCATTTTTAGAAATGCCCACTAACTTTCAAAAAATTCCACATTGACGTCTGAATACTTGTCGCACATGACCAAATTAGAAGCACACTTTAGTTTGACGAACGCGACTTAGGGATCCAAATTAGACCCAAGAAATTCGAAACCTTAGTTCCCAAAATCTCAATCTTCCTTCAGAATCGTGGCTAATTTGGAGTAAATCTACTCATTTCAAAGATGCGGTTTAGAGATCCAAGGAAAATCGATGACCCATGTCCTGATTATGGTTAGTATCGCATAGTCCAGTAGTTCAAATCGCGATTTCTTCTCGTTCATTTGCTTGCCATTTTTCACATATATGTGTTTAATTTTGGTGTTTTTGTTTGCGAATGACACTATATGTGCTTCGGGGGTTGCTGTACTTATCTCGCACTTTTAGGTTTCAATGTTGCTCAGTTTTTGGATTCTATTTGCTGTGAAAAAACAGTGGGCCTGGCTTTATTCTTTTTTTTTTTACAAAAGTGTTGTTGCTTTAATGGGTAACAGATGTATTGTCTTTGTCTCTGTATATGAGTTACTACCTCCGTCCCAGCTAACTTTGCATGGTTGACCTAACACGGATGTTAAGAAAAAACAGATTTTGGGGAATCTTTGACTTTTTTAAAGGTGGAGATTGAGGGTGGAGATTTCGAGGGTGGAGATTGTGAGAGAGATTTCCTTTTTAAGGGCCTTTTTAAGGGTGTGCAAAGTTAGGTGGGACGGACCGAAAAGGAAAGTATGCAAAGTTAGCAGGGACGGAGGGAGTATTAAATATGGGGTTGGCTCAGTTTAGTGGGCATCTGCTTGGTTAAAAAAAGCATTTTTCTGTTGGCATTTTGTGGGTTGGTCCCCACTTGTGAACATATTTTGTAGGGGTTGGTCCCCACTATTGGTCCTATTCAGTCTATTATGTTTTTTGGGGTATGGATTTGATCACAGAATTCAATGCATTCAACTTTTTTTTACTATTTTTTTATGTTTAACAGGGCCCGACAGCTCATTTTATACATTTTGTATTTATTACGGGGGGCTCGTTGACAACTGGTCTGGAGCCTACGTTGGAGGGGACCTTATCAAGTTCGACCATGTTGATACAAATCGCTACAGCCTCGATGAATTGAGGAAGTTTGCTGCTCATCTGGAAAACTCCAAGTATTCTGAACTGTTCACTAGAATTGAAGGGCAGAATTTATTTTCTGAAATCAGAGTCGAGAAGCATTTCCGATCGATTCTTGAGTTGTGTAGGGGGACTGGAGAGGTTAATTTGTATTGTCAAGGTAGTGTTTGTGGGCCTGGAGGGGTAGCCGAGACTGAGCGGGAAGTTCGGGTAGAGGAGGCGGGTATTGAGGGTGAAAAGGGTGGCTGCACAGACAGGGAAAAAAAAGGGAAGGGGCATAACAGAAGGTCGCGTAGAGTCGCTTCAAAAAGGGAATCAGTGAAGAGGGGAAAAAGGCCTGTGGAAGTGGTAGATTTAGACGAGGAAGACCCGGATGACAGTGAGTGTAGGGACAGTGACTTTGAGTTTGATGCAGAGGGTCAAGCTGTGCAAGATGACTTAGACTTTGACAAATTTGTTGACAGGGATGTTGAGTGGATTGGGTGTGCAAATGAAGAGGATGCTGGTGAGGAAATAGAAGATTTACGGACTAATGAACTCGGAGAAGATGACTTATGTATTAGTGAGGATGAGCTGAGGAGTATCCATGAGTCGGATGATGAAAATCCGGGTGGGTATGCTCCAGGATGGAGACCTGATTTCACACGGAGCCCAAATCTGCTTCTAGGAATGGTTTTTAGTACAAAAAAAGAGTTTCGAGACATGTTAGATACTCACGCTATATTCGAGAAAAGGAATGTAAAGTTTGTGAAAAGTGATAAGCGGAGAATTTATGCGGTCTGCGAGGATGTGAACTGCCATTTTCGAGTCAATGCATTGAGAAGGGACGGGGAGTCTTCGTACTGTGTTACAACCTGTATTCCAGACCACACATGTACACCTTCTCACACAGTTAGGAATATGAAGTCTCGGTGGTTGGCTCAACGATTCGGCTACGTTTTTCAAACAGATAAGAATAGGAAGATTAGTGCTTTAAGGGAGGATGCAATCAAGGAAATAAGGTGTGACATAACTCAGTGGCAGGCATTCATCTGTAAGCAGAGGACAGTTAAGGGGCTCGAGGGAAAGGCAGATGACCAGTACACCTTGCTATGGGACTATGCAGTTGAGGTTAGAAGAACCAATCCAGGTTCGACGGTGATTCTTAATGTAGATCAAACTGCCAAAGGTAACAAGTTTGCCCCGGTTCTATGTGTGTTTGGCAGCTTTGAAGGAAGGAATGTTAGCTGGTTGTAGACCATTTTTTGGTCTTGATGGAACCTTTCTGAAAGGGCCCCATGGGGGCATCGTTCTAACAGTTGTTGGTGTTGACCCAAATAACAACAGCTTCCCATTCGCTTATGCTATCGTAAGTACTGAGAACGGAGACAATTGGATATGGTTCGTGAAGCTTTGAAAAATGACTTACATATTGAAAAACCGTGGGAGTGGACGGTTATAAGTGATAAACAAAAGGGATTGATAAAGGCTGTTGCAGACGAACTCCCGGGTGCCGCGCATCGTTTTTGTGTTAGGCATATGCATCTCAACATGAGAAACTCTGGGTTCAGAGGTCACGCATTCAAGGTAGCTATTTGGAGGGCTGCGAAGGCTTCGACCGTCGATTTTGAATGGAGAATGGACGAAATAAAGAAGATGAACGTAGGGGCTTACAATTGGCTGAAAGATAAAACCCCTCACCAATGGAGTAGGTCACACTTCGACACTTATCCTCGGTGTGACCTCCTTATGAACAACATGTGTGAGAGTTTCAATAGCAAAATATTGAGAGCTCGAGAATTTCCTATACTATCGATGCTGGAGCAGATTATGAACTCTTTGATGAAGCGAAGTACCGAAAATCGAGATATGGCGAAAAAGTGGAAAGGAGTCATCTGTCCTAGGATACAACAAATCATTGATTTCAATACTTCTCAGATTCCAAATTGCATGCCTATCAAAGTCGATGACACTCACTACCAAATAGCTTGTTTTGATGGGAAACAGTACGCAATGGATTTAGAGAATAAAACGTCCGCCTGTAGAAAATGGGATCTTACCAGGATCCCTTGCAAACACGCGCTTACCGCCATCAGCCGTCAAGGAGAGGATCTGAATGCCTTCGTTCACAGGTTATTTATATATTATTAGAGCTTCGATTTTAGTTATTTTCTTTGGATCTGATTTTTCTGATTTGAGAGATTTAGTGTTATCCGTGTGCTTTAGTGTTGTTTAGAGTTGTTATTTGCCGTTTGAAATGTGGGGTTTTGTTCTATTTTTTCTGCTTGAAAGGTAGTCCGCGCATGCTCTAATTCTGATAAGTTATGTGGCTCTGTTCTGATTTTTTCAGATTAGAGGATGCTGAAAATAGTCAAGTGTGAACTGTTTTTTCTTATTTGGCTAAAAAGAAATAACTCCCGTTTTCTGCAGATGTGATTATTCTCAAAAAAAAAAAAAAAAAAAAAAAAAAAAAAAAATCTGCTCTGTTGGGTCAGATTTGAGGAAAAAATTATTGTTGTCGTCTTCTTTTCATATTTGAGGAAAAAAAGACTGTTTTGTTTGGGGCAACTATTGGTATAACGTGTTTAGCTATTCCAAGTGTAAGTCTTCGGGTTTTATTGTTAGTTGTTTTTGTGCTGTAGATGTTATAGGGTGGAGACTTACAAGGTAGCGTATGGACCGACCATTTCCCTCTAAATGGCCGCCATGAGTGGGAGCATGTAGACGCAATCCCACCACTACCTCCCAAAGTTGTTAGACGAGCCGGACGCCCCCCCCCCCTCCCCCCCCAAGGCAAGGCGTAGAGAACCGGATGAGCCATAAGCCAAACATGTGGGCCAACGGGGGAGACCAACAAACCACGATGTGCATCACAAAAAGAGGAATCGGACCACGCTGAAATGTGGGATTTGTGCTTTGCCTAGGCACAATCGAAGGAACTGTCCATTTGTAAGTTACTGTTTCATTCGAAGCTAATGAAATAGTATATGTTACACTTGTAATGTTTTGTGTTCTTTATAGGATGAGACTGGCCAAACCGAGGAAGAGAGACTAAATACTCTAAAAATTCTTCAAGATTGCGGGTTAGAGGATCTGGACGAGGATGGCGTACTTGATGAAATTTTTAATGAAGAGGGTCAACCAGTAGATGTAATATGTTCATAGATTTTGTGTACATTTTTCAACCTTTCTCATAATCATTTATGGGTATTGATAAGCTTATTCTTCTTTCATGTATAGACTGAACAGGCCCATGAAGAAACACTGCACCAGTCTATAAATGAGCAATATGATGCCAATGCTCAGTTTAACATGATGGTATGACGGTTATCACTCTATTTTTCTACATGTAAGGTGTGGGGATTCTTATTTTTAAAATCTGAAATTTTTGAATCAACGTTTTGTGCTTAGAACGACAACCCCGGGGAGAGTACTCAAGAACAATTATTTAGCCAACTGACTCAAGAAAACATTGAGTTTGACAGAATGGTAATGCCCTTGTGTCTACTCGCTAGTATGGACTGGTTTTTTCCCTGTAGATAGGTTATTTACACAATCTCTTTTTTTGCAAATTAGAATGTATACGGGGGCAATCCGATCGAAGACACAGGTGGAATATCAGTTGTGCCCACTACAGTCCCTCCAACTGAATCTGGCCACGGGGCTTCTGAAGGTTCACAGCAGGACGTTGGATACGCGGAGGGGCCTAGCGAGGTTCCAGATGTAGATATTCAAGACTGTGCTGACGAGCCTGCAAGTTCTGATAATGTTCACCTTTCAACCATGAAGCAACTGATTGCTGGTATTGGTCCGTCACTGGGATATGATTACCCAGGTGGATGTAGGCCGATGTAAACCCGCTTGCAGACCCGCTTTGGAGTTGCTATTATTATTACTTTTTTTTTTTTTTTTTTGTGGATAATTGCCCTTACGACAGGCCCATTAATGTGCGACGTTTTGGTTGTTTTTGAAAACAAGGATGCTTCATGATTGTTAGGGTAAACTGTCACTTGGGTTATGAATTATGATCTTGTAATTATGTGTGGTGACTGTAATTCAGCAACTATTAGCCCTATATGATAACATCTGTTATGATATTTTGAAGTGTTTGCGTAAGAGATTATTGGTTATCTTTCCATATGGAGTGAGTGTGTATAGGGTGGAAAGAATTTGAACAATTATTTTGATGATGATATGCTCTATTTTGTGAAATCTATTTTGTTCATTTTTTGGTCAATTATTCAGGTTTTTTCCCTATATGCTCTGTTTTTGGTCAATTGTTCATTTTTTCCCTATAAACTGTGACTCACCTTGGTTCATGTTTGCTCAATCTTGTCCAAAATAGTAGAAGTGTTTATTGATAGATTGTGAACCAAATCTGGTCATATTTGTCTAATTCATCCAAATTAGTGAACCAAGGTGAATACTGCTAAATTGTCCTACAATGTAAATAAGTGACTAATGCTCTGTTTTGTGAACTAAATCAATACATATTCACTCAATTCTTCCAAAATAGTGAAAATGTCTCAGCTTATTTCAGATTCACCCGAATAGACTTCAGATACATTTGCTATGCTAAAACTAAACCAAATAAACTTGCTAAATTTAAGAGGATCGAAATTCAACCAAGTAGATTTCAAGGAGCAAAAGCAAACAACACAGAAAATTACATAAATTGGAAATGCATATTTCACAAAAAAGGGCGTACACACTGACAGCTTACACCCGACTTCACCAATACTACACCAAAGTAAAAACCAAACAGCTTACATCCGGCTTTAGCAATACTAAAACATCGTAGAAACCAAACATAAGAACAATGCGTCCTCGGGCCACAATAATTAATCATTTGGAGTCGCACCCTTACATACACAAATTGATCAAATAGGCTAACAATACCGCAAAACACAAAGTCGACATAAATTTGATCAACTTCACTTTTCTTCCAATCTTGTCCAATTTCAGCTGCATTGCGTCGAGCTTCTCCGTAAGGTAACTTAACTGCGGCTTGTGACGACCCACCAATCGGAGGGTCTATCCACTAAAAAAACTCACAGCCTCCTCTCTGCCAAGACAAGAAGAGAAAAAACAGAACTAAATCACATATACAAAGATAAACCAACGATTGAAATAACTCATTCTCTAACAATTCAGTTTTCGAAATTATAAACTGAGAAAACTTACGTTCCAGTTTCGGCATCCATAAAACCTATGTCCTCGATTTTTCTGGCTTCTTCGATGTTTGGATACATGCCCAGATCCCACAATCGCATAGCGGAAAGCAACTGGCTGAAGAGTTGGAGCAGGACATATTTCCGGATTCAGCGCTGCCTCCTGCGTGGAGAAGACCACTATGGGGAAGAAAATTCGCGCATCGGATTCTATTAATAAGCCAGGGCAGAAATTGGGGGGAAATTAGTTAAGTTTCCCTCCAAGTTGGTGATTTTGTGTGTCATTTTCCCCAATATTATTTAGTGGAAATAACAGGCTGGTGTGAAACGTGGAATTTTCGTGGCCAGGTCAGCGTGTTTGTGACAGATAAGCCTGTGACCGGAAGAGCCACTGGCTATTCCCGGTTGCAGGGTACTTTTACCAATTTTTTGAAAGTTAGTGGGCATTTCTAGAAATGGTCAAATTTAAAGGATATTTTCATAAATACGATAAACTTACGGGATATTTTTACCAATTTTCCCTTTTTATTATTATTACTATTATTATTGATTATTGATTGGGTTTCCAATAAATTTGTTTGATAGTTTTATAATGAACAAGTCAATCATGTGCAAGTTCTATGTATTTATAAAATGAGTTGAAAATGCGTTCGTTTATTCGAGCTTGTTAACAAGTTGTTCAATGAAAGCTCCGTTCATTTATAACCTCAATGTTACTAGAGCTGGCAAAATAGGCCCAGCCCGATGGACCGACCCGTTTAGCCCAAATTATAGAGTGGGTTGGGCCGGAATATTAGAGGCTCAGAAAATTTCGGGCTTTTTTGGCCCGACCTGAACGGGCTTTTTTTGGGGGGCCGGGCCGGCCCAATATAATTGATTTTTTTTCTTTTTTTTAGCTAATTAGCTAATTGTTGGTGTATGTTACCAAATTAACCGGACCAATTTATATCTACAAATTGTTACAATGAAACAGGAGCACATAAGACGCAATCATTTAGCATATCTATTTCTTGATACATAAGTGTTTTTTGGAGCTTATTAGTATTAATGACAAACTATATTGAGGTTTTGGGATGTCGTTGTTCTTATACTTCTGTGTTGAATGAACCACTTTGTAATGTGAATACTTCTGCCAAAATTTTTTTTTGGGCGGGTCTATCTATGATTACTCTTCCTCTTTGACTCTGTTTACATTGATAGATAATTTAGGATGGTGACATTTTATCTAGTTTTATCTAGCGTTTACCTTGATGAAAATTAAAAAAACCGGGTTATCCTTCCGACCATGAATAAAATGCTAAAATTCGGATAAAATCTTAGATAATAATCTAGGTTCCCCCCCCTTAGAGTAGTTTACCCAATAGTTGGGAAAAAAATTAAACGGAACTATTCCCATTAGGTTTTCTTAAGAAAATCAAATTGAAGTTCGCCTCAATATAAAATTTTCCTTCATGGTTAAAGTAACGAAAAAGAAAAGGAAAAACTTCATTGGTGGGCTTTTTTGGTCCGAGGTCCGTCGGGTTAGGCTTGGCATTTCAAGGCCCGAAATGAATTCGGTTTAGTTCGACCCGACCCGAAACTACCCCTTGGTCCGACTTAGCCTGATCCGGCCCGATCGGGCCGCCCGATTTTGCCAGCTCTAAATGTTACTGGGTTGTGGCTAATAGTGCTGCAATGATGTGCTTCAAGCAAACACGTAAAGGGAATAAATCCTAATATATTTTTGGCCTGATTCTATTTGTAAAATTGGCCTCTATTTTTCCAATCAAAAAATAAAAAAAGGAAAATTGAAACATTTTTATTCTCAATAGTATATGACAAGCTTGTTCAAAAGTATTACTCAATAGCAACATACTTTTGGCAGATAAAGCTTTTACAATATTAGTATACTTATTTGTTGTTTATTTTATTTGTTGCAGTAAATTCGAAATTAGGAATAACAAGTCGAAACATATGAATAAAATGCTGAAGGGATTCTAGTCTCTAGCAAAGATTGTGTATGCTTTTGCTTTTCTTTTATGAACCTGATATGTGTTGGCTTTTCTCATGAAATACGGGGAAAATAAATGAATTGCTTAAAAAAATGATATTTGCTTGAGGTTGGCCAAACCCACAAAATCGATTGGGCCAAACCCATATGCATGTTTGGTGTCCGTTTGGCCAAACCTGGGATTTTAGGGTTTGGGTGGGACTGCGGCGCCGACAACCCATTAATGGGTTGTCCCTTCCGCTTCCCTCTCCCCATATTACACATCCCATCCGGCACCCACCCCCCTATCACTCTCGCTCTCTCTAAACCTGACATTGTGCTCTGCTGCTCTCTCTCTCTCTCTCTCTCTCTCTCTCTCTCTCTCTCTCTCTCTCTCTCATTCATCTTCTTAACACAGATAATCAATAGAGATCTTGAATTTATTCTTTCAGATCTTTCGTTGATTGTTTTTATGGTCACCCGTGATTCTGTGATGACTTTAATACATGCTAAAGCTCAACCACCGGCTGTGGTTTTACTTTTACTCTCTGCCATGGAACTAGGTTTCTTCCTGTTCCAACTTTTTGCAGTTATTCTCTGCATTGGTACTGTTTAGCGAGTTCTTTACAGCCGTGATACTGTCCTTTTGTTTACCTGTGTGTATTTTTGCTTTCCTATTTTGGTTTTGTGTGGAGTATTTAGGTGTGTATGTTGTTTGTTGTTTGTGTGTAGATCTGTATATATAAACTGATATGGTTCCATCCCCCCCACACCCATCTTCTGTCGAATCCTCTACTTCTATTCAACCTTACAATTTTAGATCTAGGGGCAAGAAAATAAAAAAGTCCCTTACACTGCACACACCATGCATGGTTCGTAGTTGCTGGCCTTATTCTCTTCGGACTAGGAGGAGGAAATTCTGTTGCTGTGCTTTCTGTAATCCGGTGGAACAAATTGGGTCTTTTCTATTACCCCGTAAACCCAAAACCAAGGTGTTTTCTTCATACCTAAATCGCTATCTTGGTACATTTTTGCTTTCATGTTTGTGTTTTAGCTTATATTTGTTTAATCTGTATGTCTGATTCTCGTTATTTTTTAAAATGGACCTGAGTACAGGGCTTGATGAAATTGTGTAGTCAGAAATTGTTTTTTTTTGTTATTATGCGATTATTGTATTATTTCCTCCTATTTTTGGCTGCTCTGCTGTCTCCAACGCTTTTTTCATGTAATACTTGATATTCCGACTGTTGTGGGTTTGATTGTTGTACTGATGTGTTGTTATGTTGTGGTACCCTTCTTGTTTGTATGAGTATTTGTAGGTTAAAATTTTTTATACTTGAAGATATTTTAGTTAAAAACCACTATCCGATTATTTGCCAAAATGGGTTTCTTACACCCCTTGAGTTTACAGAGTAAAACACTTTTCCGATGCCAAACAATCGAAAGTGTGAGTGTTTTTTTTAGTTTAGCTGTGATCTGTTCCTGGAGAGGTTGGGTATACAAATTGTATCGTGTTTAGTGCTTGTAGGCACCACAATCGGGTCATTTATCCGTTTCTGTTGTAGTTCTATTACGTGTTATAATCTGTTTTTGTGTGTTTACATTTTGGAAGATAATTATAGTTGATTGTATGTGATAGTCATTTCCCCATTTTTGTTCCTATGTTGGGGTTCGTTTAAGGAGTGTCTTCTCTTTGGATTGATTTATTTATGCACTTGTAAATGATTATAAGTTAGTTGGGTAGGGTCTTTATCGAATATCTGAGTCGTGTGGTGCCTAACAGAAACGTGGGTTGGTCATGGCGTGTAGGTAATTAATTGCTACACGATAATCGATCGACCCCATAATGATTGTAGTCAAGCCATTTCCTTCACAATTTGTTGTGTACAAAGGATTTGTATGTTGTCATTGGGACGAATTGAATATAACGAATTGAATTTGTTTTTTTTGGAGCGAATTTTCCTAGTTTTTCTTTTTCCTTGTATTTTTTATTTCAATGGTAGGAGCACGTAAGAATGAATATATATTGTCGTTCTGATAACCTATTGATTTTTTTAGGGTTAATTAACGAAATTGTTAACAATCAATAGTAGTTATGAAAAGATTTTTTTTTTTTAAATTGTCATTTAAACGAATTCAATGCTAAAAACGACAATTTTTCTGAAGAATGAAAATATTTATTTCATTGGTCTCGTAAACAATCATGTCTAAGTAATAAATATATGATAGACAATTTATAAAGATTAATAATAAATATAATTGATTAGAATTGAACTAAACCGGCTCTGAAAATGACCTAATCAAGTTTGCAATTAAAATAAGGACAATGGGTCGATTAAAACTCGAAAAAAAAAAATGGTCCTAACAAAATTAAAATTTGATGTCACCATTGATTTAAAATTTGGTGTCTTAAATTTGTGGTAATGTTTTGATAAATAATTATTGGTATGAATAATGGTACACAGTTGCTTATCCCATCGTGGTTGTTTTTCCAAATTAAATTAAAGCAAGTTAAATGACAATTTAATTTGAGGAAATTGATTTTTTGAAACACAAAAATTACATGGGTGGCCTACGAAGGATAAATTTTGTTCGAATAAGGTTTTAGAAAAAAAAGGAAACTGCAGAAGCTATTATACTTCAAACTAATGGCAAGTGAATCGATGAGAGAATTGTTGAAATGCACGTCAATGATATTTTTTATTTTTAAAACGATTTAAGGGGTGGGTAGAAGTTCTCTTCAATTAGTCTACTATGTTACAAAATCCATACGAAGTGAGAATTTTATTTAATAATAATTAGGACATTTATAAGAATAATTATTACTTTTATTTAATTAAATTTTTGAGATGGAATTAAGCTAGAGTAATATGATACAACGAAATACATGAAATGTATATTCTCTTCATATTTGGTTTAGAGTCTACGTTCAAGACATGAAGAGGTTAGGGAGTATGTGTTTTACTGTAGGGCAATAAGTAATATATTAATCTAGTTGTGTTGTTGATTTATCGAACTGTTACGTATTATTTATTGATTCACTCGCCATAGTGAACAAAAGGCACTGAGACCTAGAACGGTCTATTAGAAATATTTTTGTCGCGGAACAAGCTTTAAGCTTAGATATAAGTTGGTTAGGGGAGACACGTTTTTCCTTACGTCGAATGCACTTCTCGAATACTTCAAATGAGATCAAAACTTCAATTATTACAAGCTCTCGAAATCCATTCAATTTACCCGCATTCTAGCTTTTTCGTCAGTAATACGTTAGTTAAGAAAAGGAAAACATAGGCTAATTTTTTTAATTTTACGATCTGTTGAATATCGAAGTAGAAGTAATTTGTATAAATATTTGAAGCTCAACTAGGCGACATTCACCTTCAATTAATGTTTACATTTGAACTTTTTAGCCCCCCCATGACTTGAGCAACATGAGGTATTTGCATATGCAAGATTTATTGGATAGCGTAATATTACGTAGTGTTAGACAAATCACTTACAACCATAAGGCATACGTTCCCTCAATAGACTGGTTCGGTTAAATATTTAGTCTTGAAGAGAATTATAAATCGAGTAAATATTTTAATAGATGTCGAGAGGTGGCGGGGGCAATGGAGACAGACGAACTACATTGACCGAGCCACGTGCAGTGTGGACTCGTACTACCGAGCACCAGCTGATCACTTATGCCTACGCCGAGTACTTGGTTGGTGGATATATGACACAGATTTGGTCAGATCTGACCCTCACGTGGGTCTGCATAAAACTCAACAAAAATGAAGATGCACGAGCTGGCCTTTATCGGATTGATCAGGCGAGGGCTAAGCTGAAGAATATGAAGCATTGCTACAGGATACTCCGTGATAACCATGGGAAGTCTGGCGCCGGCTGGGACGATGAGAGAGAAACGATCATTGGGGAGGAAGATTTCATGGAATCGATTTACGCTGTACGTTAACTAAACTTAATTAAATAGCCCACTACAATGGGACATATATTTAAATTAAGTGGATTTTTTAATGTGCAATCTTATTCTTACAACGTGACAGCAAGGAAAGGATTATCACCGGCTCATTGGGCACGGTTCTCCGAACTATGATTTGTGCAATGAGATGTGGCTAAATAGCCAGGCTACCGGCTCTGCTGCCCTTTCGTCCAGAGAAGGTGTAAGCGATGCCAGCGGGGGGTCTAATAGTTCCAGCCAGCGGAGGTCATACGACACTTTCGCATTCCTTGGTCAGTCCAGCCAAGGGGCTAGGGAGGGGACTCCGTCTCAGAGACGGAGGCATTGGATGGCTGATGATGAACGCGATGCAAGGATAAGTTCGATGTTACAGTGGGACGCATACGTCGAACGCCGAGATCGCCAGGTCACCGTTAGCCAGCTGGATGCAGGCCAGGCTATATTTGACGAGGTCAATGTCATGGGTTTACCCGGTCCTGTTAGGCGTGCAGGTTGTCTTGCCCTTCGTGATCGTATGACGCAGCAGGCCTACCTTTCATGGTTCCTTGAGGACAGTAGGGAATGGCTGATGGGATTTGCGCCGCCGGATGAGTGATAGTAGGATGAATTTAAACAATTTATTCGGGAATGAATTGTTATTTAAAACTTTACTTCCTTTAACTATTGTATCCAGAACTATTTAAACTTCTACGTTCTTAAACGACCTTCCGTAATTTTTTTTATTCTTTGTGATTTTAATCTACATTTCTTTGCACACCTAATTATTCTCATGCTGAAACTAAACTACTGCAACTTCCTCTAATTGATAAAAGTAAACTAACTATTCAACAATCTTTGTGGTAGGCGTTTGACAAAGTGTTTAAATTTAGGAATAATTAAGATGGCTGACTTATCAGACAACGACGAGGTTTACGTAGATAGTGAGGAAGAACGAATGGAAGAGGATGATAGGATGGCTGACTACTTCTACAACGTGATCCTAACTGAGACACGGGCCATGGGGAGTCGGACGAAAAATACTTCACAGCTATAGGGGTGCGGCTGGATGGCCGAGATCCTAATGACTGAAAATCACGATCAGTTCTACTATAATGTTCGAATATCAAGGGACTATTTTTTTCCCTTGTTAATATGCTGTGAGAAAGAGGGTTCATCCGGGAGGACCACATAACTAAGCTTAGCTGTGCTAAAACAGTTTTAATTTTCCTAAGGACCGTGTCGATGCATCTCCAATTTCGTGACACGGAGGAACGTTTCTAGCATTCTACGCATACTATCAGCACACACTTCCACACCGTTCTTGATGCTCTGATCGCACTTTCCCCAGAACTAATAGTGGGGCCTGACTTCACTAGAATTCTCGATCGCATCCTTAATGACATGAAGGTGTTTCCATTCTTCGAGGTATACTTTTGACTTAATCATCATGTTTAGTACCTTTTTAATGAACCCTTATAATACCTATCTAACAATGACTACACTTTCTAAACACTCATTCGAAACCAACAACACTGTGTTGGAGCTCTTGACGGTACACTTATTCCTGCTCACGTACCTTTGTTCAAGCAAACGCCTTATCTCTCAAGAAAAGGCTCCACAATGCAGACTGTGTGTTAGCTGTTGTGGACTTCGAAATGAAGTTCACTTACGTATGTACAGGCTGGGAGGGCAGTGCTCACGATGCACGTGTGTTGATGCACACAGTTATGAATGATCAGCATTTTCCACATCCACCAGAAGGTTAGCAACAACAACCTCATTTATACAACAACAATGGGTCTCAGAAGCGTAATCCAGAATGTGCCTAACAAATTAGACTTCTTATTCTTATTTGTAGGTCGATATTATCTTGTTGATGCGGGGTACACCAACTACGACGGATTTCTGGCTCCGTATAAAGGAACTCGGTACAATCTTCCCGAGTTTAACAATGGTGGAATCCAGCCTGGTGATGAAAATGAGGTATTTAACCATCGCCATTCACAGCTACAAAATTGTGTAGAGAGGGCGTTTGGTGTCTTGAAGAGTCGATTCCCCCTTCTTCGATATGGCATGCCGAGCTTCAAACTGAGAGATCAAAAAAAAATTGTCATGGGGTGTTGTGTGCTTTATAACTGGATCAAGCAATCTGGTATCCCGGACGATTTATTCGCGGGACTTCCAGCGCACTTTGAGGTGGATGACATGATTTTTTCGGACAGACGTCTCCCCACGGCAGGAGCAAGAGAAGCACAAGGCGAGGTCGCTCTATGGAATACTCAGGGTGGGCACGATGATTGATTGAACACATAATAAGTCCCATGAAGGCATAGACAATCTTTTGTTATTCGTATTATGGAGTAATTTAGATAATATATACTGAACTATAAATATGTCTCTTTGTTTGCACAATTGTTTTACAATTCGAATCCTATGTAAGTGAAGTTTGTATGTATGCTCTCTGACGATTAAATGACGTAATTACGAATTGTTCTTAATCAACTGGTTGATGTCGCAAACGAGTGCTTTCAAAATCCATTTGTGATCGATTTTAATTAAAGATTACATTGGTTCTATGTTGATAACTTTTCAAGTTTTTTTGGTATACAAATGTCTCCTCTGGATAATTGAATCTCCAATTCATACGTGACAATATTTTAAACAGGAATTTTTTATTAGTTATGAACAGGACAACATGGACAACTGAGAACGAATCTACGTTCATATATCTTTTGTATTATAAATTCTTGGATGCATTGCCAATGAGGATACGCTTCGATGATATGGTACTTAACACCATCCTGCCACATCTCAATTCTTTGGCGCCGGAACCATTTATCTACTCACTTATTCATTTGAGGACCAAGCTGAAGGCAATACGTAGATCATGACATCTACTAAGAAATGTACGGGACTTACGGGGACTAGACTGGGACCCAGTACGTGAGACTATAATAGGTCCGTTAGATTTGATGGAGGCAATATATCTGGTACAATGAGATATACTTTAATTTTCATATTATTTATATTGATCTCGTAAAGCATGCTTCTAATAAATAAGAACTAATCGTGGGGTTGCAGATGGAACGTGAAGCCCGACAAATGATTCACCGAGGCCAGCCCTGCTTCGACTTTTGCACAGACATGTTCAATCCAACTGAAGATCCGGTGCTTGATCTAGACTTTTCGCATTGTGTTGTTGTAGTTCGGGCGATGGAAGGCGTTGGGATTTTATCAAAAATATCGGCGACTCAGCGCCTACAACTAAGGATCAACACCGACACCTTTTTAGTAATAACCACATCGGAAAGGCAAATTTGGGTGCTTTCTAATGAGTAGGTTTAATGTGGGACGTAATCCACAACTGAACAATTTGAATGGTTTGTGCTAGTCTTTTGATTAATTTGAATTAAGTGGCATGTAGTCACAAGACAAATTTAGACTATTTCAATTTATATTTTCCTTCCCTTTCACCTTCTAGTAATTTTGCCGTGTCCACGGGTAATATCGATTGTTTAGCTCTCTAAATTAGATGGAGATCACAATATAAAAAGTTTATGTATAGTATACTGTTGATAATGGGAACCATACATCGTTTTTTCGGTGACTCACAAATATCGGTTGGTCACAACTACATACTTACAAGTAGTAATCGAAATTTCATAAAATTATCGATCCGTAAGGTTTAATTATTTTTTGTTGTAAACAAACAAATAGGAATAACCTAAAATAAATTCCTTAGAAACAACTCATTATATATATTGGGCAGTACGTTTTATATTTTTTTAATTAAAAATAATTAATCCATAAAATGTCCTCATTACGTAATTTTTCTTGTAGTGATAATTTATTATTGATTTCAAAACAACTTATAATACAATATTAAGTGTCTTATAAATGTTCAACTGCCCATTCTCGTGAATAAGATGACACTAGCTAATGCCTTAATAATAATAATAATAATAATAATAATAATAATAATAATAATAATAATAATAATAATAATAATAATAATAATAATAATAATAATAATAATAATAATAATAATAATAATAATAATAATAATAATAATAATAATAATAATAATAATAATAATATAAGAGGCTCGGATCGTATTGTTAGGGTGTAGTTCAGATCGTGTTGTCAGGATGTATTCCCAAATCGTGTTGTTGGGAAAAATTACAAATCCGTATGAGGAGCAAATTACAAGTTGAAGATCCGTCAACTATAATAAATGCTCAGAAAATCAAAAGGCACCCCAAAAGCCCTAAACACCTCAACATGGGTAAAAGCGGGCAAACATGGGTCCAAACAGATTTCTGATCATTTATTATAGGCCAGAAAATCAACCAACCTCATGGATCCTACCCAACTTATTGATTCAGGAGTTCCATTCTAACTTGTTGATCGAAGAATTACACCTTCACGTGTTGATTCCAAACTTATCATGATATGAGATCATAGAATCAACAATTTTATCTGGTTCAGATATAATTTAACACAAAGGATTTAGCCTATAAGGCTCATCCTTATAATATATAAAATTTAGATAAACAAAATAAAGAAAAGAAAGAAAAACTTACAAGTTTTGAAGACACACCAGTACAGAAATGATTTTATTTCTCTGAAATATATTACAAGAGAGGAGATTACAAGAGAGAGAGAGAGAAGGCTGGACTGTCTAACGCCTACCTCCCTTATTTACAAATGAGGTCTTTATATAGACCTTTCAAACCGACATATGAACAGTAAAAAGTATAAAAACTATTGGTGAACAGTAAATTACTGTTAAAAACGCGGAAAGGGAATAGTAATTTACTATTCCAAATAGTAAAAATACTATTTAAACAGTACTACCAATTTTGTCTTTATTTCGAGGAAGATTCTTCTCGGGAATTTGATGCAGAATTCTTCATCGTTTGAATCCATTTTTCCATTTGAGTGTCTGTAATATCATCCTCATATGGATCTTGAGCATCCTGCATACTGACAGATTTGTCTTTTGAGGAATTATCACTTTGTAGAGAAGCCATTTCTTCTTCTTCTTCTTCACCCAAGTCTTCTAGCAGTTCTTTCTTCATTTGGGTAAGATATAATTCAATCATCTCTTCTTTGGATAAATCATCCACATTTTTGAATAATTTTTTAGAGATATTATCTCTGGTGGCTGTTTCCTTATTTTTCTTCCTTGCTTGGATATAGGTCTTTATCTTTTGTTGGATATTATCCAAAGTATCGACTCCAAACATTTTATTTGTACTGGGATCAATTTTTATCATTTTATCCCAGAATCTTGTAAAAAAGATTCTTTTAAGGCAAGGAATTTTGTGAGTATAACTCACTTTAATATCCCATTTGAAAATCCATGGGATGGAAAATTCAATGAAAAAATGTAGCGGGGATTCCCAAAGACAGAATTTATTTTCTTCATATACCTTTCCCAATATGGGACTTGAATATTTCCATTTCTGGAATTCTGATTTTAATATTTCTGGAAGAATTTCTTCCTTTGGGCCAAAAAGTCGCCACCATTTTCGGAACCAATTTGGTATTTCAAAGTTATAAACTTTATTACATACCTTGATTAACCAGGTATGTTTCTTTTTATCATTATTATAATAGAAAACCTTTTCAAAGGCTTGGATATAATCCCAATAATTGTATTTCACAGTAATATTATTTATGCAGAGAGATTTCTCTTTTGATGGAGATATTCCCCATTCTTCAATAGGAATTAATTGCTTAATGATAATTTTCGAGAAGTTATAAACTTCTGGATTTCCACTTGTCATGTGAGTAATTTCACATTCATTACTTATGAGTATATTTTCATAAAATTTTCGAGATTTATAAACCTCATAGGGAAATCCTTGATTAGATAGATATCTATCAAAGATTTTCCATGGATCATCTTCCCATTTTAGATCAGTATTACTGATTAGGAAAATCATTTTTTCTTTATCATTTTTTATGAAATCCTTATTGGGATCCTTTTCTTCCGTATTCACAATATTAGCATATGATGCTTGAGAAGTACTATTAGTACTTTCTTCGTTTTGGGAAGCCTTATTATTCTTCCATTGGAGATACTCCTGATATGATGCATTTTGTGAGATATTTGTAATATTGGCTGCCACCAATTTTTGTCTGCCATGTTGGGCCAAAATATTTGGTCCCCTGCCACCTCTTCCCCTATAAGGGAAAGTTCCGCGACCTCGGAAACTCATACCTGGAAAACAAAAATGTTAGAGATTCTTAAATTCATAATTATGAATTTGAAAAGCCCAACTTCTTAAAATGTCATTGTATGTAGCAATTCTGGTTTCTAATTTTTGCTTGTCTTCTTTAGAAAGAAAATTTTTTGTAGCATTATATTCTCTTTCTAAAGCAATTACCTTTTCATTATTTATTTTTTGTAACCTGTACATTTTATAGCGATCTTTAGAATTCATTTAAATATTCTCTAGTTAGGAAATCAGGAAGATTATTATCTTCACCTTTTTTATATATTATTTCAAAATCAAAAGGTGCTAAATGAGCTTGCCACCTAGCGAACATTTGCTTAGAAACATCATGTTTAAAGTCTTTATTAAACATAAATTTAGCAGCTTTGCAATCAGTTTTAATAATAAATTTTTGATTATATAAATCATCTTGAAATTTTAAAACACATTTAACAATAGCTAAAATTTCCTTAGCTATAGTAGCATAATTCTTTTGACTATTATTCCATTTACCAGAATAGAATCTTATCAAATAATCCTTTTTATTAATAGGATCAGTTTGTTTTAAAACTCCTCCAAAACCAATATCAGAGGCATCTGTTTCAATAATTTTTTCCCAATTAGGATTTGCTAATGATAAACAAGGTAAATATTTAACCTTATTTTTTATTTTTCTAACAGCTTCTGTGTGCTGATTATTCCATGAAATGGGATTTTTCTTTAATCTATCATATAAAATAGCAGTATCTTCTGCAAGATTTTTGTAGTAAGGAGAAATATAATTTAGACTCCCTAAAAATCTTTGTAACTGAGTTTTATCAGTAATTTCATCAGGAAATTTTGAAGTAAATTCAATACTTCTATTAATAGGTACAATATTACCTTTTTCAATAAAATGTCCTAAAAACTTTATTTTTGTTTGGAAAAGTATCATTTTTGGTTTAGAAATAACTAATCCATTTTGAATTACTAAATTTTTAAATATATTTAAATGTTTGAAATGTATCTCAATATTTTTTGAAAATACTAAAATATCATCAATATATACAATTATAAATTCACTATAAGGAGTAAAAATATCATTCATTATTTTCTGAAATTCAGAAGGAGCATTTTTCAACCCAAAGGGCATAACATTCCACTCATAATGTCCAAAAGGAACATTAAAGGCAGTTTTATATCTATCAGCAGGATTAATTTGAATCTGCCAAAATCCAGATTTTAAATCAAATTTTGAAAATATAACAGCATTATAAAGTCTGTCAAGAAGATCCTTCTTGTTTGGAATAGGATGTCTAATCCATTTTAAAACCTTATTAAGAGGTTTATAATTTATAACTAATCTAGGTACTCCTCTTTCTTGTTCAGAATGTTTATTAACATAAAAAGCTGTACAAGACCAAGCTGATTCAGATGACTTAATGATATTTTTTTCTAAAAGAGATTTAATCTCATTTTTACATAATTCTAAATATTCAGAATTCATCTGACAAGGTCTAGCTTTAGTAGGAATTTTATCCTCTGTAAAACTATCCTCATAAGGAAGTGAAACAATATGTTTCTTTCTATTCCAAAAAGCATTTGGAAGATCATTACAAATATCAATACTCATTTGATTATGAAGTAATTTAATTTTATCCTGTAATTTAGGATTTTTCAAACTATCTTCTATAGAAAGGATATTAATTTCTTGTTTTAAGAAATTTAACTGATTTTCTTTTGCTTTGATATTATCATAAATATTATGTAATATTTTTGCAAAAGGTTTAGTAATAAATTTTAGTACTATAGGCTCATTTTCATATGTGCCAATAATACCATTATTATCAACTTTTGTAAAAGGATAAATCATATTTATAAAGGGGGTTCCAAGTATAACTTGGTTAGAAATGTTTTTCACAAGTAAAAAACTTGTAGAAATACATTTTTTATCAATACAAACATAAGCTTTTGGTAGTTTAAAACTAATATCAAGTTTTTGCCCACCAGCATGGGATAAAGAATGTGTTGTTTTCTGAAAATATCTAGTAGGAATTAATCCTTCTTGTACAACATTTAAATCTGCACCACTATCAATAAGTGCAATAAATTCTTTTGAATAAAAATCATCAATCAAAAGAGTAATTTTTACATACCATTTTTGTGAAATAAACATTTCAATATTATTAAGAAAGCTTTCATCATTATTATCAGGTATAATTATTTCATTTTTCCCTTCTAATTTATCAATTCTTTTTTCCAAAACATTATTATTTTGTTTAAGAAATTTAATTTCTTTTTTAAGATTATCAATTTCAATACTTAAATCACTTAAAGAAGTAGGAGTTTTATCCTTCTGTTTTTCTTTAAGCATCTGATAAACCTTGCTCATAAGATAAGGTTCATCTGAAACATATATAGAATTATTATTTTCTTGTTTATTTCCAGTATCACTAGATGAACTTGGGATATTACCCACTTGATCTATTATTGAAGATCTCAAATTAGGATCTTTTATTAATTTTAATAAATCCATAATATTATTATGGTCTAAGACATTTATCTCCAAATTTTTCATTTGAGATAAAAGTCTATAAATTTCATCTGTTTCATCAGGCTTATTATCCTGACATTTACATTCATTAGTATCTGATAATTCTGAATCAGATATTACTGATTCTTGTTCCAATGCTTTGAGATTTTCAATATCAGATATTTCTGACATTTCTGAATCTAATTCAGATTTTGTAACTGATTCTGATTCTGAATCATCTGATTTTAACAATATCTTGGATATTATATCCTTGATATTATCATCAATTTGAAGATTATTAATCTTCTTTTTTACCCAGCAATTTCTTGCATAATGCCCAACCTTTTGGCATTTATGGCATATTATCAATTTATTTCTCTGTTTTTTCCTCTCGTCTCTTTCTTGCTTTCTATTAGCATGTCTTTCTATTTTTCTTTTAGAAGCCTTTTTTCTTCTTCTATATTTAAGAAAATCATTTTTATCATATTTATTTTTATTCTTACTAGTTTTACTAGTACTAGGCATATCCATAGCAAATTGTTCACAAAATTGACCTAATTGTTTTTTCTCAGACAAATTTTGTCTTTTTATTTGTCTATTTAATTTTATCTCATTACATAAATTTAAACCTTCTTGAATACAAGTACCAATTAATTTACCATAAGTAAAACTATCATATGGAACATGAACATTATTACCTCTTAAATTATTTCTTACTCTTTCTGCAAATAAATAAGGTAATCCATCAATAAATTTTGATTTCCAATGAGAGCTATTACTCTCAGGGAGTTCCATCACTCTGCTTAAAAATGTATCTTTATACCATCTAAAATCTGTAAGTGTTTTACACCTCAGATTTTGTAATAGTGTACGAATATGTTCACTATTATCAGAATATCTGCCAGTAAAATGTTCTATAATATTAATAATCAAAGTATAAACAGCATTTTCAACAGAAACATTATTCTCTTGTTTTATATTGTTGAGAATATAATCTCTATTTTCTTGGGTCAAATAATGATCCCACCAACCTTTAAGTTGGCCAGTAAAACCTGCAATAATCATTTTTGCAATATTTTTATCGGTATTACCATTATTCTTACAAACTGTAGAATACATAAGAATTCTATGAACAGTATTATAAATCTGTTTTTCAGTATAACCATCAATATTCCATTCATAAATATTTCTTCCACTATAGCTATTATTCAAAATATATTCTTGTTCTTCATTAAGAACATCCATAGGAGTTGGTCTCCTATAATAATAAAATCGTTGATTAGGCTTATCAGCCCATTTTTCAATTTTGTTGATCTGGTCATTAATAATCTGTTTATAATCAGATCTATTTTCAAAATCTTTTTGAAAATCATTTTCTAAAGTATTTAAAGATAATTTTGAAAATTTTTCTTCTAATAATTTTTCTAACTCTGTCAAAGATTCTAATTTAAAATCTTTTATCTCTGGTGGAAGTTGTATACTAGGAGTAGCAATCAATTCTTTTTCAAAATCAATTTTTGAAATTATTTTTTCCTTTTTATTATTTATTAAAGAAATAACATTATCAACTTTATTATGAAGTGAAAGTATGTGCTCTCCTAAAACATTGATAAATAAATTCATATAATTATTTTGTTTAATTAATAAATTTATATGACTACAAGTTACTTGTAAAACATCATTTTCAAATAATTTTGAAAAAGCAAGAAAATTACATATATTATTATCTTTTTCTATTTGAAAGGGTTCTTGAGGAGGAAAACCATTATTAATGATTTGTCCATTCATTAGTCTATAATTTCTTTCTAAAACAGAAATATATTGATGTACATAGGTAGACATGAACCATGGAACAAATAAAATCAAAGTATTTGTTTCTTCACATTTGTTATAAAAATTTTCTTGTATAATTTGTTTTTCCATTTTATTGAAATTTTCAAAAAACCAAGTTCTAAATGGTTCCCATTTAGGAAGTCTGAATTCTTCACTAATAATTTTTCTGGCTTCTGAACCAGGGCTAAAATCAATTTTTTGAGCTTTAAAATCCATAAATCAAGGAAAACTCATTTCAGACATTGTCTCCATGTGTCTACTATTGACACTTTTAACAATATTATCTTTGCCAATATGCAATTCATTTATTCTATCTTCTTCAGATATAACATCATCATTATTTCTCAAATTCTCTTTTATAAGAGAGGTAGAAGCTCTTGAAGGAGTTTCCACAGTATAATCAATAGGAGAAATATAAGATCTCATAGAAGAAGATTTTAAAGATCTTTCTTTTATAAAATTATCAAACTGTATATTAACAGTTCCTTCAGAAGTTTGAAAAACATTCAATAATTTTGAAGAAATAGTTGGCTGTGGTTTTACAGCTTTTTCAATAATCCAATTTTCTGGAAACACAATTTCTTCCCATTTAATAGATCTTCTTGTCATAATATTAGATCTATTGAAATTTGTCTCAATCAAAATTGTTTCATTAACAGGCTTATCCTTTATTTTACAATGAGGATTCAAAGTAAACAAGGGTTTATAATATATTCGGTAACATATACATATAACTTCAGAACCTAAAGAATAATCATAACCATGAATTTTAACATTTAATGTCAAAGCATCAAGAATATTTATATCAGTTAAAGATAATTGTAAATTTGGATAGACATCAAAATAAACTGGACCATGAGCCAGACTAGATTGGATTATTCCCATTAAAGATTTTTTCCAATTTAAATTTCTACCATCTCTTAAAGCTGCAATAAAGCTTTCTGGTAGTCCTTCTAAGGTTAAAGGTTTAAAAGCAATTTGCACTAAACCAATATGTAAAAATTTATATTCTTTTTTATAAGGTAAAATATCTTTTTCTGAAAGTAATTTTATAATTACTTCTTCATTATTAATAGAAATAGATTCTTCAGTTGTTTTAACAACTTGTTTAAAACCAAGTTTTTCAAAAGTTCCTAATTTATAAATTACTTTAGGATCAATTTTTGGAATTGTCCATTTGTTTAATAACTCAAGATTTTGAGGTGTATCATACTCCATATTTAAACTATTTTTTATAGAATTATTTTGTCGAAACATTTTTGTATCAAGGTGTTAAATTATATCATCCCCAGCTAAAATCACCGATTCATTTTTTGAATCAATAAGTTGGGTAGGATCCATGAGGTTGGTTGATTTTCTGGCCTATAATAAATGATCAGAAATCTGTTTGGACCCATGTTTGCCCGCTTTTACCCATGTTGAGGTGTTTAGGGCTTTTGGGGTGCCTTTTGATTTTCTGAGCATTTATTATAGTTGACGGATCTTCAACTTGTAATTTGCTCCTCATACGGATTTGTAATTTTTCCCAACAACACGATTTGGGAATACATCCTGACAACACGATCTGAACTACACCCTAACAATACGATCCGAGCCTCTTATGGTATCAGAGCCATGGAATCGGTGATTTTAGCTGGGGATGATATAATTTAACACCTTGATACAAAAATGTTTCGACAAAATAATTCTATAAAAAATAGTTTAAATATGGAGTATGATACACCTCAAAATCTTGAGTTATTAAACAAATGGACAATTCCAAAAATTGATCCTAAAGTAATTTATAAATTAGGAACTTTTGAAAAACTTGGTTTTAAACAAGTTGTTAAAACAACTGAAGAATCTATTTCTATTAATAATGAAGAAGTAATTATAAAATTACTTTCAGAAAAAGATATTTTACCTTATAAAAAAGAATATAAATTTTTACATATTGGTTTAGTGCAAATTGCTTTTAAACCTTTAACCTTAGAAGGACTACCAGAAAGCTTTATTGCAGCTTTAAGAGATGGTAGAAATTTAAATTGGAAAAAATCTTTAATGGGAATAATCCAATCTAGTCTGGCTCATGGTCCAGTTTATTTTGATGTCTATCCAAATTTACAATTATCTTTAACTGATATAAATATTCTTGATGCTTTGACATTAAATGTTAAAATTCATGGTTATGATTATTCTTTAGGTTCTGAAGTTATATGTATATGTTACCGAATATATTATAAACCCTTGTTTACTTTGAATCCTCATTGTAAAATAAAGGATAAGCCTGTTAATGAAACAATTTTGATTGAGACAAATTTCAATAGATCTAATATTATGACAAGAAGATCTATTAAATGGGAAGAAATTGTGTTTCCAGAAAATTGGATTATTGAAAAAGCTGTAAAACCACAGCCAACTATTTCTTCAAAATTATTGAATGTTTTTCAAACTTCTGAAGGAACTGTTAATATACAGTTTGATAATTTTATAAAAGAAAGATCTTTAAAATCTTCTTCTATGAGATCTTATATTTCTCCTATTGATTATACTGTGGAAACTCCTTCAAGAGCTTCTACCTCTCTTATAAAAGAGAATTTGAGAAATAATGATGATGTTATATCTGAAGAAGATAGAATAAATGAATTGCATATTGGCAAAGATAATATTGTTAAAAGTGTCAATAGTAGACACATGGAGACAATGTCTGAAATGAGTTTTCCTTGATTTATGGATTTTAAAGCTCAAAAAATTGATTTTAGCCCTGGTTCAGAAGCCAGAAAAATTATTAGTGAAGAATTCAGACTTCCTAAATGGGAACCATTTAGAACTTGGTTTTTTGAAAATTTCAATAAAATGGAAAAACAAATTATACAAGAAAATTTTTATAACAAATGTGAAGAAACAAATACTTTGATTTTATTTGTTCCATGGTTCATGTCTACCTATGTACATCAATATATTTTTGTTTTAGAAAGAAATTATAGACTAATGAATGGACAAATCATTAATAATGGTTTTCCTCCTCAAGAACCCTTTCAAATAGAAAAAGATAATAATATATGTAATTTTCTTGCTTTTTCAAAATTATTTGAAAATGATGTTTTACAAGTAACTTGTAGTCATATAAATTTATTAATTAAACAAAATAATTATATGAATTTATTTATCAATGTTTTAGGAGAGCACATACTTTCACTTCATAATAAAGTTGATAATGTTATTTCTTTAATAAATAATAAAAAGGAAAAAATAATTTCAAAAATTGATTTTGAAAAAGAATTGATTGCTACTCCTAGTATACAACTTCCACCAGAGATAAAAGATTTTAAATTAGAATCTTTGACAGAGTTAGAAAAATTATTAGAAGAAAAATTTTCAAAATTATCTTTAAATACTTTAGAAAATGATTTTCAAAAAGATTTTGAAAATAGATCTGATTATAAACAGATTATTAATGACCAGATCAACAAAATTGAAAAATGGGCTGATAAGCCTAATCAACGATTTTATTATTATAGGAGACCAACTCCTATGGATGTTCTTAATGAAGAACAAGAATATATTTTGAATAATAGCTATAGTGGAAGAAATATTTATGAATGGAATATTGATGGTTATACTGAAAAACAGATTTATAATACTGTTCATAGAATTCTTATGTATTCTACAGTTTGTAAGAATAATGGTAATACCGATAAAAATATTGCAAAAATGATTATTGCAGGTTTTACTGGCCAACTTAAAGGTTGGTGGGATCATTATTTGACCCAAGAAAATAGAGATTATATTCTCAACAATATAAAACAAGAGAATAATGTTTCTGTTGAAAATGCTGTTTATACTTTGATTATTAATATTATAGAACATTTTACTGGCAGATATTCTGATAATAGTGAACATATTCGTACACTATTACAAAATCTGAGGTGTAAAACACTTACAGATTTTAGATGGTATAAAGATACATTTTTAAGCAGAGTGATGGAACTCCCTGAGAGTAATAGCTCTCATTGGAAATCAAAATTTATTGATGGATTACCTTATTTATTTGCAGAAAGAGTAAGAAATAATTTAAGAGGTAATAATGTTCATGTTCCATATGATAGTTTTACTTATGGTAAATTAATTGGTACTTGTATTCAAGAAGGTTTAAATTTATGTAATGAGATAAAATTAAATAGACAAATAAAAAGACAAAATTTGTCTGAGAAAAAACAATTAGGTCAATTTTGTGAACAATTTGCTATGGATATGCCTAGTACTAGTAAAACTAGTAAGAATAAAAATAAATATGATAAAAATGATTTTCTTAAATATAGAAGAAGAAAAAAGGCTTCTAAAAGAAAAATAGAAAGACATGCTAATAGAAAGCAAGAAAGAGACGAGAGGAAAAAACAGAGAAATAAATTGATAATATGCCATAAATGCCAAAAGGTTGGGCATTATGCAAGAAATTGCTGGGTAAAAAAGAAGATTAATAATCTTCAAATTGATGATAATATCAAGGATATAATATCCAAGATATTGTTAAAATCAGATGATTCAGAATCAGAATCAGTTACAAAATCTGAATTAGATTCAGAAATGTCAGAAATATCTGATATTGAAAATCTCAAAGCATTGGAACAAGAATCAGTAATATCTGATTCAGAATTATCAGATACTAATGAATGTAAATGTCAGGATAATAAGCCTGATGAAACAGATGAAATTTATAGACTTTTATCTCAAATGAAAAATTTGGAGATAAATGTCTTAGACCATAATAATATTATGGATTTATTAAAATTAATAAAAGATCCTAATTTGAGATCTTCAATAATAGATCAAGTGGGTAATATCCCAAGTTCATCTAGTGATACTGGAAATAAACAAGAAAATAATAATTCTATATATGTTTCAGATGAACCTTATCTTATGAGCAAGGTTTATCAGATGCTTAAAGAAAAACAGAAGGATAAAACTCCTACTTCTTTAAGTGATTTAAGTATTGAAATTGATAATCTTAAAAAAGAAATTAAATTTCTTAAACAAAATAATAATGTTTTGGAAAAAAGAATTGATAAATTAGAAGGGAAAAATGAAATAATTATACCTGATAATAATGATGAAAGCTTTCTTAATAATATTGAAATGTTTATTTCACAAAAATGGTATGTAAAAATTACTCTTTTGATTGATGATTTTTATTCAAAAGAATTTATTGCACTTATTGATAGTGGTGCAGATTTAAATGTTGTACAAGAAGGATTAATTCCTACTAGATATTTTCAGAAAACAACACATTCTTTATCCCATGCTGGTGGGCAAAAACTTGATATTAGTTTTAAACTACCAAAAGCTTATGTTTGTATTGATAAAAAATGTATTTCTACAAGTTTTTTACTTGTGAAAAACATTTCTAACCAAGTTATACTTGGAACCCCCTTTATAAATATGATTTATCCTTTTACAAAAGTTGATAATAATGGTATTATTGGCACATATGAAAATGAGCCTATAGTACTAAAATTTATTACTAAACCTTTTGCAAAAATATTACATAATATTTATGATAATATCAAAGCAAAAGAAAATCAGTTAAATTTCTTAAAACAAGAAATTAATATCCTTTCTATAGAAGATAGTTTGAAAAATCCTAAATTACAGGATAAAATTAAATTACTTCATAATCAAATGAGTATTGATATTTGTAATGATCTTCCAAATGCTTTTTGGAATAGAAAGAAACATATTGTTTCACTTCCTTATGAGGATAGTTTTACAGAGGATAAAATTCCTACTAAAGCTAGACCTTGTCAGATGAATTCTGAATATTTAGAATTATGTAAAAATGAGATTAAATCTCTTTTAGAAAAAAATATCATTAAGTCATCTGAATCAGCTTGGTCTTGTACAGCTTTTTATGTTAATAAACATTCTGAACAAGAAAGAGGAGTACCTAGATTAGTTATAAATTATAAACCTCTTAATAAGGTTTTAAAATGGATTAGACATCCTATTCCAAACAAGAAGGATCTTCTTGACAGACTTTATAATGCTGTTATATTTTCAAAATTTGATTTAAAATCTGGATTTTGGCAGATTCAAATTAATCCTGCTGATAGATATAAAACTGCCTTTAATGTTCCTTTTGGACATTATGAGTGGAATGTTATGCCCTTTGGGTTGAAAAATGCTCCTTCTGAATTTCAGAAAATAATGAATGAAATTTTTACTCCTTATAGTGAATTTATAATTGTATATATTGATGATATTTTAGTATTTTCAAAAAATATTGAGATACATTTCAAACATTTAAATATATTTAAAAATTTAGTAATTCAAAATGGATTAGTTATTTCTAAACCAAAAATGATACTTTTCCAAACAAAAATAAAGTTTTTAGGACATTTTATTGAAAAAGGTAATATTGTACCTATTAATAGAAGTATTGAATTTACTTCAAAATTTCCTGATGAAATTACTGATAAAACTCAGTTACAAAGATTTTTAGGGAGTCTAAATTATATTTCTCCTTACTACAAAAATCTTGCAGAAGATACTGCTATTTTATATGATAGATTAAAGAAAAATCCCATTTCATGGAATAATCAGCACACAGAAGCTGTTAGAAAAATAAAAAATAAGGTTAAATATTTACCTTGTTTATCATTAGCAAATCCTAATTGGGAAAAAATTATTGAAACAGATGCCTCTGATATTGGTTTTGGAGGAGTTTTAAAACAAACTGATCCTATTAATAAAAAGGATTATTTGATAAGATTCTATTCTGGTAAATGGAATAATAGTCAAAAGAATTATGCTACTATAGCTAAGGAAATTTTAGCTATTGTTAAATGTGTTTTAAAATTTCAAGATGATTTATATAATCAAAAATTTATTATTAAAACTGATTGCAAAGCTGCTAAATTTATGTTTAATAAAGACTTTAAACATGATGTTTCTAAGCAAATGTTCGCTAGGTGGCAAGCTCATTTAGCACCTTTTGATTTTGAAATAATATATAAAAAAGGTGAAGATAATAATCTTCCTGATTTCCTAACTAGAGAATATTTAAATGAATTCTAAAGATCGCTATAAAATGTACAGGTTACAAAAAATAAATAATGAAAAGGTAATTGCTTTAGAAAGAGAATATAATGCTACAAAAAATTTTCTTTCTAAAGAAGACAAGCAAAAATTAGAAACCAGAATTGCTACATACAATGACATTTTAAGAAGTTGGGCTTTTCAAATTCATAATTATGAATTTAAGAATCTCTAACATTTTTGTTTTCCAGGTATGAGTTTCCGAGGTCGCGGAACTTTCCCTTATAGGGGAAGAGGTGGCAGGGGACCAAATATTTTGGCCCAACATGGCAGACAAAAATTGGTGGCAGCCAATATTACAAATATCTCACAAAATGCATCATATCAGGAGTATCTCCAATGGAAGAATAATAAGGCTTCCCAAAACGAAGAAAGTACTAATAGTACTTCTCAAGCATCATATGCTAATATTGTGAATACGGAAGAAAAGGATCCCAATAAGGATTTCATAAAAAATGATAAAGAAAAAATGATTTTCCTAATCAGTAATACTGATCTAAAATGGGAAGATGATCCATGGAAAATCTTTGATAGATATCTATCTAATCAAGGATTTCCCTATGAGGTTTATAAATCTCGAAAATTTTATGAAAATATACTCATAAGTAATGAATGTGAAATTACTCACATGACAAGTGGAAATCCAGAAGTTTATAACTTCTCGAAAATTATCATTAAGCAATTAATTCCTATTGAAGAATGGGGAATATCTCCATCAAAAGAGAAATCTCTCTGCATAAATAATATTACTGTGAAATACAATTATTGGGATTATATCCAAGCCTTTGAAAAGGTTTTCTATTATAATAATGATAAAAAGAAACATACCTGGTTAATCAAGGTATGTAATAAAGTTTATAACTTTGAAATACCAAATTGGTTCCGAAAATGGTGGCGACTTTTTGGCCCAAAGGAAGAAATTCTTCCAGAAATATTAAAATCAGAATTCCAGAAATGGAAATATTCAAGTCCCATATTGGGAAAGGTATATGAAGAAAATAAATTCTGTCTTTGGGAATCCCCGCTACATTTTTTCATTGAATTTTCCATCCCATGGATTTTCAAATGGGATATTAAAGTGAGTTATACTCACAAAATTCCTTGCCTTAAAAGAATCTTTTTTACAAGATTCTGGGATAAAATGATAAAAATTGATCCCAGTACAAATAAAATGTTTGGAGTCGATACTTTGGATAATATCCAACAAAAGATAAAGACCTATATCCAAGCAAGGAAGAAAAATAAGGAAACAGCCACCAGAGATAATATCTCTAAAAAATTATTCAAAAATGTGGATGATTTATCCAAAGAAGAGATGATTGAATTATATCTTACCCAAATGAAGAAAGAACTGCTAGAAGACTTGGGTGAAGAAGAAGAAGAAGAAATGGCTTCTCTACAAAGTGATAATTCCTCAAAAGACAAATCTGTCAGTATGCAGGATGCTCAAGATCCATATGAGGATGATATTACAGACACTCAAATGGAAAAATGGATTCAAACGATGAAGAATTCTGCATCAAATTCCCGAGAAGAATCTTCCTCGAAATAAAGACAAAATTGGTAGTACTGTTTAAATAGTATTTTTACTATTTGGAATAGTAAATTACTATTCCCTTTCCGCGTTTTTAACAGTAATTTACTGTTCACCAATAGTTTTTATACTTTTTACTGTTCATATGTCGGTTTGAAAGGTCTATATAAAGACCTCATTTGTAAATAAGGGAGGTAGGCGTTAGACAGTCCAGCCTTCTCTCTCTCTCTCTTGTAATCTCCTCTCTTGTAATATATTTCAGAGAAATAAAATCATTTCTGTACTGGTGTGTCTTCAAAACTTGTAAGTTTTTCTTTCTTTTCTTTATTTTGTTTATCTAAATTTTATATATTATAAGGATGAGCCTTATAGGCTAAATCCTTTGTGTTAAATTATATCTGAACCAGATAAAATTGTTGATTCTATGATCTCATATCATGATAAGTTTGGAATCAACACGTGAAGGTGTAATTCTTCGATCAACAAGTTAGAATGGAACTCCTGAATCAATAAGTTGGGTAGGATCCATGAGGTTGGTTGATTTTCTGGCCTATAATAAATGATCAGAAATCTGTTTGGACCCATGTTTGCCCGCTTTTACCCATGTTGAGGTGTTTAGGGCTTTTGGGGTGCCTTTTGATTTTCTGAGCATTTATTATAGTTGACGGATCTTCAACTTGTAATTTGCTCCTCATACGGATTTGTAATTTTTCCCAACAACACGATTTGGGAATACATCCTGACAACACGATCTGAACTACACCCTAACAATACGATCCGAGCCTGATCGTATTGTTAGGGTGTAGTTCAGATCGTGTTGTCAGGATGTATTCCCAAATCGTGTTGTTGGGAAAAATTACAAATCCGTATGAGGAGCAAATTACAAGTTGAAGATCCGTCAACTATAATAAATGCTCAGAAAATCAAAAGGCACCCCAAAAGCCCTAAACACCTCAACATGGGTAAAAGCGGGCAAACATGGGTCCAAACAGATTTCTGATCATTTATTATAGGCCAGAAAATCAACCAACCTCATGGATCCTACCCAACTTATTGATTCAGGAGTTCCATTCTAACTTGTTGATCGAAGAATTACACCTTCACGTGTTGATTCCAAACTTATCATGATATGAGATCATAGAATCAACAATTTTATCTGGTTCAGATATAATTTAACACAAAGGATTTAGCCTATAAGGCTCATCCTTATAATATATAAAATTTAGATAAACAAAATAAAGAAAAGAAAGAAAAACTTACAAGTTTTGAAGACACACCAGTACAGAAATGATTTTATTTCTCTGAAATATATTACAAGAGAGGAGATTACAAGAGAGAGAGAGAGAAGGCTGGACTGTCTAACGCCTACCTCCCTTATTTACAAATGAGGTCTTTATATAGACCTTTCAAACCGACATATGAACAGTAAAAAGTATAAAAACTATTGGTGAACAGTAAATTACTGTTAAAAACGCGGAAAGGGAATAGTAATTTACTATTCCAAATAGTAAAAATACTATTTAAACAGTACTACCAATTTTGTCTTTATTTCGAGGAAGATTCTTCTCGGGAATTTGATGCAGAATTCTTCATCGTTTGAATCCATTTTTCCATTTGAGTGTCTGTAATATCATCCTCATATGGATCTTGAGCATCCTGCATACTGACAGATTTGTCTTTTGAGGAATTATCACTTTGTAGAGAAGCCATTTCTTCTTCTTCTTCTTCACCCAAGTCTTCTAGCAGTTCTTTCTTCATTTGGGTAAGATATAATTCAATCATCTCTTCTTTGGATAAATCATCCACATTTTTGAATAATTTTTTAGAGATATTATCTCTGGTGGCTGTTTCCTTATTTTTCTTCCTTGCTTGGATATAGGTCTTTATCTTTTGTTGGATATTATCCAAAGTATCGACTCCAAACATTTTATTTGTACTGGGATCAATTTTTATCATTTTATCCCAGAATCTTGTAAAAAAGATTCTTTTAAGGCAAGGAATTTTGTGAGTATAACTCACTTTAATATCCCATTTGAAAATCCATGGGATGGAAAATTCAATGAAAAAATGTAGCGGGGATTCCCAAAGACAGAATTTATTTTCTTCATATACCTTTCCCAATATGGGACTTGAATATTTCCATTTCTGGAATTCTGATTTTAATATTTCTGGAAGAATTTCTTCCTTTGGGCCAAAAAGTCGCCACCATTTTCGGAACCAATTTGGTATTTCAAAGTTATAAACTTTATTACATACCTTGATTAACCAGGTATGTTTCTTTTTATCATTATTATAATAGAAAACCTTTTCAAAGGCTTGGATATAATCCCAATAATTGTATTTCACAGTAATATTATTTATGCAGAGAGATTTCTCTTTTGATGGAGATATTCCCCATTCTTCAATAGGAATTAATTGCTTAATGATAATTTTCGAGAAGTTATAAACTTCTGGATTTCCACTTGTCATGTGAGTAATTTCACATTCATTACTTATGAGTATATTTTCATAAAATTTTCGAGATTTATAAACCTCATAGGGAAATCCTTGATTAGATAGATATCTATCAAAGATTTTCCATGGATCATCTTCCCATTTTAGATCAGTATTACTGATTAGGAAAATCATTTTTTCTTTATCATTTTTTATGAAATCCTTATTGGGATCCTTTTCTTCCGTATTCACAATATTAGCATATGATGCTTGAGAAGTACTATTAGTACTTTCTTCGTTTTGGGAAGCCTTATTATTCTTCCATTGGAGATACTCCTGATATGATGCATTTTGTGAGATATTTGTAATATTGGCTGCCACCAATTTTTGTCTGCCATGTTGGGCCAAAATATTTGGTCCCCTGCCACCTCTTCCCCTATAAGGGAAAGTTCCGCGACCTCGGAAACTCATACCTGGAAAACAAAAATGTTAGAGATTCTTAAATTCATAATTATGAATTTGAAAAGCCCAACTTCTTAAAATGTCATTGTATGTAGCAATTCTGGTTTCTAATTTTTGCTTGTCTTCTTTAGAAAGAAAATTTTTTGTAGCATTATATTCTCTTTCTAAAGCAATTACCTTTTCATTATTTATTTTTTGTAACCTGTACATTTTATAGCGATCTTTAGAATTCATTTAAATATTCTCTAGTTAGGAAATCAGGAAGATTATTATCTTCACCTTTTTTATATATTATTTCAAAATCAAAAGGTGCTAAATGAGCTTGCCACCTAGCGAACATTTGCTTAGAAACATCATGTTTAAAGTCTTTATTAAACATAAATTTAGCAGCTTTGCAATCAGTTTTAATAATAAATTTTTGATTATATAAATCATCTTGAAATTTTAAAACACATTTAACAATAGCTAAAATTTCCTTAGCTATAGTAGCATAATTCTTTTGACTATTATTCCATTTACCAGAATAGAATCTTATCAAATAATCCTTTTTATTAATAGGATCAGTTTGTTTTAAAACTCCTCCAAAACCAATATCAGAGGCATCTGTTTCAATAATTTTTTCCCAATTAGGATTTGCTAATGATAAACAAGGTAAATATTTAACCTTATTTTTTATTTTTCTAACAGCTTCTGTGTGCTGATTATTCCATGAAATGGGATTTTTCTTTAATCTATCATATAAAATAGCAGTATCTTCTGCAAGATTTTTGTAGTAAGGAGAAATATAATTTAGACTCCCTAAAAATCTTTGTAACTGAGTTTTATCAGTAATTTCATCAGGAAATTTTGAAGTAAATTCAATACTTCTATTAATAGGTACAATATTACCTTTTTCAATAAAATGTCCTAAAAACTTTATTTTTGTTTGGAAAAGTATCATTTTTGGTTTAGAAATAACTAATCCATTTTGAATTACTAAATTTTTAAATATATTTAAATGTTTGAAATGTATCTCAATATTTTTTGAAAATACTAAAATATCATCAATATATACAATTATAAATTCACTATAAGGAGTAAAAATATCATTCATTATTTTCTGAAATTCAGAAGGAGCATTTTTCAACCCAAAGGGCATAACATTCCACTCATAATGTCCAAAAGGAACATTAAAGGCAGTTTTATATCTATCAGCAGGATTAATTTGAATCTGCCAAAATCCAGATTTTAAATCAAATTTTGAAAATATAACAGCATTATAAAGTCTGTCAAGAAGATCCTTCTTGTTTGGAATAGGATGTCTAATCCATTTTAAAACCTTATTAAGAGGTTTATAATTTATAACTAATCTAGGTACTCCTCTTTCTTGTTCAGAATGTTTATTAACATAAAAAGCTGTACAAGACCAAGCTGATTCAGATGACTTAATGATATTTTTTTCTAAAAGAGATTTAATCTCATTTTTACATAATTCTAAATATTCAGAATTCATCTGACAAGGTCTAGCTTTAGTAGGAATTTTATCCTCTGTAAAACTATCCTCATAAGGAAGTGAAACAATATGTTTCTTTCTATTCCAAAAAGCATTTGGAAGATCATTACAAATATCAATACTCATTTGATTATGAAGTAATTTAATTTTATCCTGTAATTTAGGATTTTTCAAACTATCTTCTATAGAAAGGATATTAATTTCTTGTTTTAAGAAATTTAACTGATTTTCTTTTGCTTTGATATTATCATAAATATTATGTAATATTTTTGCAAAAGGTTTAGTAATAAATTTTAGTACTATAGGCTCATTTTCATATGTGCCAATAATACCATTATTATCAACTTTTGTAAAAGGATAAATCATATTTATAAAGGGGGTTCCAAGTATAACTTGGTTAGAAATGTTTTTCACAAGTAAAAAACTTGTAGAAATACATTTTTTATCAATACAAACATAAGCTTTTGGTAGTTTAAAACTAATATCAAGTTTTTGCCCACCAGCATGGGATAAAGAATGTGTTGTTTTCTGAAAATATCTAGTAGGAATTAATCCTTCTTGTACAACATTTAAATCTGCACCACTATCAATAAGTGCAATAAATTCTTTTGAATAAAAATCATCAATCAAAAGAGTAATTTTTACATACCATTTTTGTGAAATAAACATTTCAATATTATTAAGAAAGCTTTCATCATTATTATCAGGTATAATTATTTCATTTTTCCCTTCTAATTTATCAATTCTTTTTTCCAAAACATTATTATTTTGTTTAAGAAATTTAATTTCTTTTTTAAGATTATCAATTTCAATACTTAAATCACTTAAAGAAGTAGGAGTTTTATCCTTCTGTTTTTCTTTAAGCATCTGATAAACCTTGCTCATAAGATAAGGTTCATCTGAAACATATATAGAATTATTATTTTCTTGTTTATTTCCAGTATCACTAGATGAACTTGGGATATTACCCACTTGATCTATTATTGAAGATCTCAAATTAGGATCTTTTATTAATTTTAATAAATCCATAATATTATTATGGTCTAAGACATTTATCTCCAAATTTTTCATTTGAGATAAAAGTCTATAAATTTCATCTGTTTCATCAGGCTTATTATCCTGACATTTACATTCATTAGTATCTGATAATTCTGAATCAGATATTACTGATTCTTGTTCCAATGCTTTGAGATTTTCAATATCAGATATTTCTGACATTTCTGAATCTAATTCAGATTTTGTAACTGATTCTGATTCTGAATCATCTGATTTTAACAATATCTTGGATATTATATCCTTGATATTATCATCAATTTGAAGATTATTAATCTTCTTTTTTACCCAGCAATTTCTTGCATAATGCCCAACCTTTTGGCATTTATGGCATATTATCAATTTATTTCTCTGTTTTTTCCTCTCGTCTCTTTCTTGCTTTCTATTAGCATGTCTTTCTATTTTTCTTTTAGAAGCCTTTTTTCTTCTTCTATATTTAAGAAAATCATTTTTATCATATTTATTTTTATTCTTACTAGTTTTACTAGTACTAGGCATATCCATAGCAAATTGTTCACAAAATTGACCTAATTGTTTTTTCTCAGACAAATTTTGTCTTTTTATTTGTCTATTTAATTTTATCTCATTACATAAATTTAAACCTTCTTGAATACAAGTACCAATTAATTTACCATAAGTAAAACTATCATATGGAACATGAACATTATTACCTCTTAAATTATTTCTTACTCTTTCTGCAAATAAATAAGGTAATCCATCAATAAATTTTGATTTCCAATGAGAGCTATTACTCTCAGGGAGTTCCATCACTCTGCTTAAAAATGTATCTTTATACCATCTAAAATCTGTAAGTGTTTTACACCTCAGATTTTGTAATAGTGTACGAATATGTTCACTATTATCAGAATATCTGCCAGTAAAATGTTCTATAATATTAATAATCAAAGTATAAACAGCATTTTCAACAGAAACATTATTCTCTTGTTTTATATTGTTGAGAATATAATCTCTATTTTCTTGGGTCAAATAATGATCCCACCAACCTTTAAGTTGGCCAGTAAAACCTGCAATAATCATTTTTGCAATATTTTTATCGGTATTACCATTATTCTTACAAACTGTAGAATACATAAGAATTCTATGAACAGTATTATAAATCTGTTTTTCAGTATAACCATCAATATTCCATTCATAAATATTTCTTCCACTATAGCTATTATTCAAAATATATTCTTGTTCTTCATTAAGAACATCCATAGGAGTTGGTCTCCTATAATAATAAAATCGTTGATTAGGCTTATCAGCCCATTTTTCAATTTTGTTGATCTGGTCATTAATAATCTGTTTATAATCAGATCTATTTTCAAAATCTTTTTGAAAATCATTTTCTAAAGTATTTAAAGATAATTTTGAAAATTTTTCTTCTAATAATTTTTCTAACTCTGTCAAAGATTCTAATTTAAAATCTTTTATCTCTGGTGGAAGTTGTATACTAGGAGTAGCAATCAATTCTTTTTCAAAATCAATTTTTGAAATTATTTTTTCCTTTTTATTATTTATTAAAGAAATAACATTATCAACTTTATTATGAAGTGAAAGTATGTGCTCTCCTAAAACATTGATAAATAAATTCATATAATTATTTTGTTTAATTAATAAATTTATATGACTACAAGTTACTTGTAAAACATCATTTTCAAATAATTTTGAAAAAGCAAGAAAATTACATATATTATTATCTTTTTCTATTTGAAAGGGTTCTTGAGGAGGAAAACCATTATTAATGATTTGTCCATTCATTAGTCTATAATTTCTTTCTAAAACAGAAATATATTGATGTACATAGGTAGACATGAACCATGGAACAAATAAAATCAAAGTATTTGTTTCTTTACATTTGTTATAAAAATTTTCTTGTATAATTTGTTTTTCCATTTTATTGAAATTTTCAAAAAACCAAGTTCTAAATGGTTCCCATTTAGGAAGTCTGAATTCTTCACTAATAATTTTTCTGGCTTCTGAACCAGGGCTAAAATCAATTTTTTGAGCTTTAAAATCCATAAATCAAGGAAAACTCATTTCAGACATTGTCTCCATGTGTCTACTATTGACACTTTTAACAATATTATCTTTGCCAATATGCAATTCATTTATTCTATCTTCTTCAGATATAACATCATCATTATTTCTCAAATTCTCTTTTATAAGAGAGGTAGAAGCTCTTGAAGGAGTTTCCACAGTATAATCAATAGGAGAAATATAAGATCTCATAGAAGAAGATTTTAAAGATCTTTCTTTTATAAAATTATCAAACTGTATATTAACAGTTCCTTCAGAAGTTTGAAAAACATTCAATAATTTTGAAGAAATAGTTGGCTGTGGTTTTACAGCTTTTTCAATAATCCAATTTTCTGGAAACACAATTTCTTCCCATTTAATAGATCTTCTTGTCATAATATTAGATCTATTGAAATTTGTCTCAATCAAAATTGTTTCATTAACAGGCTTATCCTTTATTTTACAATGAGGATTCAAAGTAAACAAGGGTTTATAATATATTCGGTAACATATACATATAACTTCAGAACCTAAAGAATAATCATAACCATGAATTTTAACATTTAATGTCAAAGCATCAAGAATATTTATATCAGTTAAAGATAATTGTAAATTTGGATAGACATCAAAATAAACTGGACCATGAGCCAGACTAGATTGGATTATTCCCATTAAAGATTTTTTCCAATTTAAATTTCTACCATCTCTTAAAGCTGCAATAAAGCTTTCTGGTAGTCCTTCTAAGGTTAAAGGTTTAAAAGCAATTTGCACTAAACCAATATGTAAAAATTTATATTCTTTTTTATAAGGTAAAATATCTTTTTCTGAAAGTAATTTTATAATTACTTCTTCATTATTAATAGAAATAGATTCTTCAGTTGTTTTAACAACTTGTTTAAAACCAAGTTTTTCAAAAGTTCCTAATTTATAAATTACTTTAGGATCAATTTTTGGAATTGTCCATTTGTTTAATAACTCAAGATTTTGAGGTGTATCATACTCCATATTTAAACTATTTTTTATAGAATTATTTTGTCGAAACATTTTTGTATCAAGGTGTTAAATTATATCATCCCCAGCTAAAATCACCGATTCCATGGCTCTGATACCATAAGAGGCTCGGATCGTATTGTTAGGGTGTAGTTCAGATCGTGTTGTCAGGATGTATTCCCAAATCGTGTTGTTGGGAAAAATTACAAATCCGTATGAGGAGCAAATTACAAGTTGAAGATCCGTCAACTATAATAAAGCTGTACAAGACCAAGCTGATTCAGATGACTTAATGATATTTTTTTCTAAAAGAGATTTAATCTCATTTTTACATAATTCTAAATATTCAGAATTCATCTGACAAGGTCTAGCTTTAGTAGGAATTTTATCCTCTGTAAAACTATCCTCATAAGGAAGTGAAACAATATGTTTCTTTCTATTCCAAAAAGCATTTGGAAGATCATTACAAATATCAATACTCATTTGATTATGAAGTAATTTAATTTTATCCTGTAATTTAGGATTTTTCAAACTATCTTCTATAGAAAGGATATTAATTTCTTGTTTTAAGAAATTTAACTGATTTTCTTTTGCTTTGATATTATCATAAATATTATGTAATATTTTTGCAAAAGGTTTAGTAATAAATTTTAGTACTATAGGCTCATTTTCATATGTGCCAATAATACCATTATTATCAACTTTTGTAAAAGGATAAATCATATTTATAAAGGGGGTTCCAAGTATAACTTGGTTAGAAATGTTTTTCACAAGTAAAAAACTTGTAGAAATACATTTTTTATCAATACAAACATAAGCTTTTGGTAGTTTAAAACTAATATCAAGTTTTTGCCCACCAGCATGGGATAAAGAATGTGTTGTTTTCTGAAAATATCTAGTAGGAATTAATCCTTCTTGTACAACATTTAAATCTGCACCACTATCAATAAGTGCAATAAATTCTTTTGAATAAAAATCATCAATCAAAAGAGTAATTTTTACATACCATTTTTGTGAAATAAACATTTCAATATTATTAAGAAAGCTTTCATCATTATTATCAGGTATAATTATTTCATTTTTCCCTTCTAATTTATCAATTCTTTTTTCCAAAACATTATTATTTTGTTTAAGAAATTTAATTTCTTTTTTAAGATTATCAATTTCAATACTTAAATCACTTAAAGAAGTAGGAGTTTTATCCTTCTGTTTTTCTTTAAGCATCTGATAAACCTTGCTCATAAGATAAGGTTCATCTGAAACATATATAGAATTATTATTTTCTTGTTTATTTCCAGTATCACTAGATGAACTTGGGATATTACCCACTTGATCTATTATTGAAGATCTCAAATTAGGATCTTTTATTAATTTTAATAAATCCATAATATTATTATGGTCTAAGACATTTATCTCCAAATTTTTCATTTGAGATAAAAGTCTATAAATTTCATCTGTTTCATCAGGCTTATTATCCTGACATTTACATTCATTAGTATCTGATAATTCTGAATCAGATATTACTGATTCTTGTTCCAATGCTTTGAGATTTTCAATATCAGATATTTCTGACATTTCTGAATCTAATTCAGATTTTGTAACTGATTCTGATTCTGAATCATCTGATTTTAACAATATCTTGGATATTATATCCTTGATATTATCATCAATTTGAAGATTATTAATCTTCTTTTTTACCCAGCAATTTCTTGCATAATGCCCAACCTTTTGGCATTTATGGCATATTATCAATTTATTTCTCTGTTTTTTCCTCTCGTCTCTTTCTTGCTTTCTATTAGCATGTCTTTCTATTTTTCTTTTAGAAGCCTTTTTTCTTCTTCTATATTTAAGAAAATCATTTTTATCATATTTATTTTTATTCTTACTAGTTTTACTAGTACTAGGCATATCCATAGCAAATTGTTCACAAAATTGACCTAATTGTTTTTTCTCAGACAAATTTTGTCTTTTTATTTGTCTATTTAATTTTATCTCATTACATAAATTTAAACCTTCTTGAATACAAGTACCAATTAATTTACCATAAGTAAAACTATCATATGGAACATGAACATTATTACCTCTTAAATTATTTCTTACTCTTTCTGCAAATAAATAAGGTAATCCATCAATAAATTTTGATTTCCAATGAGAGCTATTACTCTCAGGGAGTTCCATCACTCTGCTTAAAAATGTATCTTTATACCATCTAAAATCTGTAAGTGTTTTACACCTCAGATTTTGTAATAGTGTACGAATATGTTCACTATTATCAGAATATCTGCCAGTAAAATGTTCTATAATATTAATAATCAAAGTATAAACAGCATTTTCAACAGAAACATTATTCTCTTGTTTTATATTGTTGAGAATATAATCTCTATTTTCTTGGGTCAAATAATGATCCCACCAACCTTTAAGTTGGCCAGTAAAACCTGCAATAATCATTTTTGCAATATTTTTATCGGTATTACCATTATTCTTACAAACTGTAGAATACATAAGAATTCTATGAACAGTATTATAAATCTGTTTTTCAGTATAACCATCAATATTCCATTCATAAATATTTCTTCCACTATAGCTATTATTCAAAATATATTCTTGTTCTTCATTAAGAACATCCATAGGAGTTGGTCTCCTATAATAATAAAATCGTTGATTAGGCTTATCAGCCCATTTTTCAATTTTGTTGATCTGGTCATTAATAATCTGTTTATAATCAGATCTATTTTCAAAATCTTTTTGAAAATCATTTTCTAAAGTATTTAAAGATAATTTTGAAAATTTTTCTTCTAATAATTTTTCTAACTCTGTCAAAGATTCTAATTTAAAATCTTTTATCTCTGGTGGAAGTTGTATACTAGGAGTAGCAATCAATTCTTTTTCAAAATCAATTTTTGAAATTATTTTTTCCTTTTTATTATTTATTAAAGAAATAACATTATCAACTTTATTATGAAGTGAAAGTATGTGCTCTCCTAAAACATTGATAAATAAATTCATATAATTATTTTGTTTAATTAATAAATTTATATGACTACAAGTTACTTGTAAAACATCATTTTCAAATAATTTTGAAAAAGCAAGAAAATTACATATATTATTATCTTTTTCTATTTGAAAGGGTTCTTGAGGAGGAAAACCATTATTAATGATTTGTCCATTCATTAGTCTATAATTTCTTTCTAAAACAGAAATATATTGATGTACATAGGTAGACATGAACCATGGAACAAATAAAATCAAAGTATTTGTTTCTTCACATTTGTTATAAAAATTTTCTTGTATAATTTGTTTTTCCATTTTATTGAAATTTTCAAAAAACCAAGTTCTAAATGGTTCCCATTTAGGAAGTCTGAATTCTTCACTAATAATTTTTCTGGCTTCTGAACCAGGGCTAAAATCAATTTTTTGAGCTTTAAAATCCATAAATCAAGGAAAACTCATTTCAGACATTGTCTCCATGTGTCTACTATTGACACTTTTAACAATATTATCTTTGCCAATATGCAATTCATTTATTCTATCTTCTTCAGATATAACATCATCATTATTTCTCAAATTCTCTTTTATAAGAGAGGTAGAAGCTCTTGAAGGAGTTTCCACAGTATAATCAATAGGAGAAATATAAGATCTCATAGAAGAAGATTTTAAAGATCTTTCTTTTATAAAATTATCAAACTGTATATTAACAGTTCCTTCAGAAGTTTGAAAAACATTCAATAATTTTGAAGAAATAGTTGGCTGTGGTTTTACAGCTTTTTCAATAATCCAATTTTCTGGAAACACAATTTCTTCCCATTTAATAGATCTTCTTGTCATAATATTAGATCTATTGAAATTTGTCTCAATCAAAATTGTTTCATTAACAGGCTTATCCTTTATTTTACAATGAGGATTCAAAGTAAACAAGGGTTTATAATATATTCGGTAACATATACATATAACTTCAGAACCTAAAGAATAATCATAACCATGAATTTTAACATTTAATGTCAAAGCATCAAGAATATTTATATCAGTTAAAGATAATTGTAAATTTGGATAGACATCAAAATAAACTGGACCATGAGCCAGACTAGATTGGATTATTCCCATTAAAGATTTTTTCCAATTTAAATTTCTACCATCTCTTAAAGCTGCAATAAAGCTTTCTGGTAGTCCTTCTAAGGTTAAAGGTTTAAAAGCAATTTGCACTAAACCAATATGTAAAAATTTATATTCTTTTTTATAAGGTAAAATATCTTTTTCTGAAAGTAATTTTATAATTACTTCTTCATTATTAATAGAAATAGATTCTTCAGTTGTTTTAACAACTTGTTTAAAACCAAGTTTTTCAAAAGTTCCTAATTTATAAATTACTTTAGGATCAATTTTTGGAATTGTCCATTTGTTTAATAACTCAAGATTTTGAGGTGTATCATACTCCATATTTAAACTATTTTTTATAGAATTATTTTGTCGAAACATTTTTGTATCAAGGTGTTAAATTATATCATCCCCAGCTAAAATCACCGATTCCATGGCTCTGATACCATAAGAGGGTTCAGATCGTATTGTTAGGGTGTAGTTCAGATCGTGTTGTCAGGATGTATTCCCAAATCGTGTTGTTGGGAAAAATTACAAATCCGTATGAGGAGCAAATTACAAGTTGAAGATCCGTCAACTATAATAAATGCTCAGAAAATCAAAAGGCACCCCAAAAGCCCTAAACACCTCAACATGGGTAAAAGCGGGCAAACATGGGTCCAAACAGATTTCTGATCATTTATTATAGGCCAGAAAATCAACCAACCTCATGGATCCTACCCAACTTATTGATTCAGGAGTTCCATTCTAACTTGTTGATCGAAGAATTACACCTTCACGTGTTGATTCCAAACTTATCATGATATGAGATCATAGAATCAACAATTTTATCTGGTTCAGATATAATTTAACACAAAGGATTTAGCCTATAAGGCTCATCCTTATAATATATAAAATTTAGATAAACAAAATAAAGAAAAGAAAGAAAAACTTACAAGTTTTGAAGACACACCAGTACAGAAATGATTTTATTTCTCTGAAATATATTACAAGAGAGGAGATTACAAGAGAGAGAGAGAGAAGGCTGGACTGTCTAACGCCTACCTCCCTTATTTACAAATGAGGTCTTTATATAGACCTTTCAAACCGACATATGAACAGTAAAAAGTATAAAAACTATTGGTGAACAGTAAATTACTGTTAAAAACGCGGAAAGGGAATAGTAATTTACTATTCCAAATAGTAAAAATACTATTTAAACAGTACTACCAATTTTGTCTTTATTTCGAGGAAGATTCTTCTCGGGAATTTGATGCAGAATTCTTCATCGTTTGAATCCATTTTTCCATTTGAGTGTCTGTAATATCATCCTCATATGGATCTTGAGCATCCTGCATACTGACAGATTTGTCTTTTGAGGAATTATCACTTTGTAGAGAAGCCATTTCTTCTTCTTCTTCTTCACCCAAGTCTTCTAGCAGTTCTTTCTTCATTTGGGTAAGATATAATTCAATCATCTCTTCTTTGGATAAATCATCCACATTTTTGAATAATTTTTTAGAGATATTATCTCTGGTGGCTGTTTCCTTATTTTTCTTCCTTGCTTGGATATAGGTCTTTATCTTTTGTTGGATATTATCCAAAGTATCGACTCCAAACATTTTATTTGTACTGGGATCAATTTTTATCATTTTATCCCAGAATCTTGTAAAAAAGATTCTTTTAAGGCAAGGAATTTTGTGAGTATAACTCACTTTAATATCCCATTTGAAAATCCATGGGATGGAAAATTCAATGAAAAAATGTAGCGGGGATTCCCAAAGACAGAATTTATTTTCTTCATATACCTTTCCCAATATGGGACTTGAATATTTCCATTTCTGGAATTCTGATTTTAATATTTCTGGAAGAATTTCTTCCTTTGGGCCAAAAAGTCGCCACCATTTTCGGAACCAATTTGGTATTTCAAAGTTATAAACTTTATTACATACCTTGATTAACCAGGTATGTTTCTTTTTATCATTATTATAATAGAAAACCTTTTCAAAGGCTTGGATATAATCCCAATAATTGTATTTCACAGTAATATTATTTATGCAGAGAGATTTCTCTTTTGATGGAGATATTCCCCATTCTTCAATAGGAATTAATTGCTTAATGATAATTTTCGAGAAGTTATAAACTTCTGGATTTCCACTTGTCATGTGAGTAATTTCACATTCATTACTTATGAGTATATTTTCATAAAATTTTCGAGATTTATAAACCTCATAGGGAAATCCTTGATTAGATAGATATCTATCAAAGATTTTCCATGGATCATCTTCCCATTTTAGATCAGTATTACTGATTAGGAAAATCATTTTTTCTTTATCATTTTTTATGAAATCCTTATTGGGATCCTTTTCTTCCGTATTCACAATATTAGCATATGATGCTTGAGAAGTACTATTAGTACTTTCTTCGTTTTGGGAAGCCTTATTATTCTTCCATTGGAGATACTCCTGATATGATGCATTTTGTGAGATATTTGTAATATTGGCTGCCACCAATTTTTGTCTGCCATGTTGGGCCAAAATATTTGGTCCCCTGCCACCTCTTCCCCTATAAGGGAAAGTTCCGCGACCTCGGAAACTCATACCTGGAAAACAAAAATGTTAGAGATTCTTAAATTCATAATTATGAATTTGAAAAGCCCAACTTCTTAAAATGTCATTGTATGTAGCAATTCTGGTTTCTAATTTTTGCTTGTCTTCTTTAGAAAGAAAATTTTTTGTAGCATTATATTCTCTTTCTAAAGCAATTACCTTTTCATTATTTATTTTTTGTAACCTGTACATTTTATAGCGATCTTTAGAATTCATTTAAATATTCTCTAGTTAGGAAATCAGGAAGATTATTATCTTCACCTTTTTTATATATTATTTCAAAATCAAAAGGTGCTAAATGAGCTTGCCACCTAGCGAACATTTGCTTAGAAACATCATGTTTAAAGTCTTTATTAAACATAAATTTAGCAGCTTTGCAATCAGTTTTAATAATAAATTTTTGATTATATAAATCATCTTGAAATTTTAAAACACATTTAACAATAGCTAAAATTTCCTTAGCTATAGTAGCATAATTCTTTTGACTATTATTCCATTTACCAGAATAGAATCTTATCAAATAATCCTTTTTATTAATAGGATCAGTTTGTTTTAAAACTCCTCCAAAACCAATATCAGAGGCATCTGTTTCAATAATTTTTTCCCAATTAGGATTTGCTAATGATAAACAAGGTAAATATTTAACCTTATTTTTTATTTTTCTAACAGCTTCTGTGTGCTGATTATTCCATGAAATGGGATTTTTCTTTAATCTATCATATAAAATAGCAGTATCTTCTGCAAGATTTTTGTAGTAAGGAGAAATATAATTTAGACTCCCTAAAAATCTTTGTAACTGAGTTTTATCAGTAATTTCATCAGGAAATTTTGAAGTAAATTCAATACTTCTATTAATAGGTACAATATTACCTTTTTCAATAAAATGTCCTAAAAACTTTATTTTTGTTTGGAAAAGTATCATTTTTGGTTTAGAAATAACTAATCCATTTTGAATTACTAAATTTTTAAATATATTTAAATGTTTGAAATGTATCTCAATATTTTTTGAAAATACTAAAATATCATCAATATATACAATTATAAATTCACTATAAGGAGTAAAAATATCATTCATTATTTTCTGAAATTCAGAAGGAGCATTTTTCAACCCAAAGGGCATAACATTCCACTCATAATGTCCAAAAGGAACATTAAAGGCAGTTTTATATCTATCAGCAGGATTAATTTGAATCTGCCAAAATCCAGATTTTAAATCAAATTTTGAAAATATAACAGCATTATAAAGTCTGTCAAGAAGATCCTTCTTGTTTGGAATAGGATGTCTAATCCATTTTAAAACCTTATTAAGAGGTTTATAATTTATAACTAATCTAGGTACTCCTCTTTCTTGTTCAGAATGTTTATTAACATAAAAAGCTGTACAAGACCAAGCTGATTCAGATGACTTAATGATATTTTTTTCTAAAAGAGATTTAATCTCATTTTTACATAATTCTAAATATTCAGAATTCATCTGACAAGGTCTAGCTTTAGTAGGAATTTTATCCTCTGTAAAACTATCCTCATAAGGAAGTGAAACAATATGTTTCTTTCTATTCCAAAAAGCATTTGGAAGATCATTACAAATATCAATACTCATTTGATTATGAAGTAATTTAATTTTATCCTGTAATTTAGGATTTTTCAAACTATCTTCTATAGAAAGGATATTAATTTCTTGTTTTAAGAAATTTAACTGATTTTCTTTTGCTTTGATATTATCATAAATATTATGTAATATTTTTGCAAAAGGTTTAGTAATAAATTTTAGTACTATAGGCTCATTTTCATATGTGCCAATAATACCATTATTATCAACTTTTGTAAAAGGATAAATCATATTTATAAAGGGGGTTCCAAGTATAACTTGGTTAGAAATGTTTTTCACAAGTAAAAAACTTGTAGAAATACATTTTTTATCAATACAAACATAAGCTTTTGGTAGTTTAAAACTAATATCAAGTTTTTGCCCACCAGCATGGGATAAAGAATGTGTTGTTTTCTGAAAATATCTAGTAGGAATTAATCCTTCTTGTACAACATTTAAATCTGCACCACTATCAATAAGTGCAATAAATTCTTTTGAATAAAAATCATCAATCAAAAGAGTAATTTTTACATACCATTTTTGTGAAATAAACATTTCAATATTATTAAGAAAGCTTTCATCATTATTATCAGGTATAATTATTTCATTTTTCCCTTCTAATTTATCAATTCTTTTTTCCAAAACATTATTATTTTGTTTAAGAAATTTAATTTCTTTTTTAAGATTATCAATTTCAATACTTAAATCACTTAAAGAAGTAGGAGTTTTATCCTTCTGTTTTTCTTTAAGCATCTGATAAACCTTGCTCATAAGATAAGGTTCATCTGAAACATATATAGAATTATTATTTTCTTGTTTATTTCCAGTATCACTAGATGAACTTGGGATATTACCCACTTGATCTATTATTGAAGATCTCAAATTAGGATCTTTTATTAATTTTAATAAATCCATAATATTATTATGGTCTAAGACATTTATCTCCAAATTTTTCATTTGAGATAAAAGTCTATAAATTTCATCTGTTTCATCAGGCTTATTATCCTGACATTTACATTCATTAGTATCTGATAATTCTGAATCAGATATTACTGATTCTTGTTCCAATGCTTTGAGATTTTCAATATCAGATATTTCTGACATTTCTGAATCTAATTCAGATTTTGTAACTGATTCTGATTCTGAATCATCTGATTTTAACAATATCTTGGATATTATATCCTTGATATTATCATCAATTTGAAGATTATTAATCTTCTTTTTTACCCAGCAATTTCTTGCATAATGCCCAACCTTTTGGCATTTATGGCATATTATCAATTTATTTCTCTGTTTTTTCCTCTCGTCTCTTTCTTGCTTTCTATTAGCATGTCTTTCTATTTTTCTTTTAGAAGCCTTTTTTCTTCTTCTATATTTAAGAAAATCATTTTTATCATATTTATTTTTATTCTTACTAGTTTTACTAGTACTAGGCATATCCATAGCAAATTGTTCACAAAATTGACCTAATTGTTTTTTCTCAGACAAATTTTGTCTTTTTATTTGTCTATTTAATTTTATCTCATTACATAAATTTAAACCTTCTTGAATACAAGTACCAATTAATTTACCATAAGTAAAACTATCATATGGAACATGAACATTATTACCTCTTAAATTATTTCTTACTCTTTCTGCAAATAAATAAGGTAATCCATCAATAAATTTTGATTTCCAATGAGAGCTATTACTCTCAGGGAGTTCCATCACTCTGCTTAAAAATGTATCTTTATACCATCTAAAATCTGTAAGTGTTTTACACCTCAGATTTTGTAATAGTGTACGAATATGTTCACTATTATCAGAATATCTGCCAGTAAAATGTTCTATAATATTAATAATCAAAGTATAAACAGCATTTTCAACAGAAACATTATTCTCTTGTTTTATATTGTTGAGAATATAATCTCTATTTTCTTGGGTCAAATAATGATCCCACCAACCTTTAAGTTGGCCAGTAAAACCTGCAATAATCATTTTTGCAATATTTTTATCGGTATTACCATTATTCTTACAAACTGTAGAATACATAAGAATTCTATGAACAGTATTATAAATCTGTTTTTCAGTATAACCATCAATATTCCATTCATAAATATTTCTTCCACTATAGCTATTATTCAAAATATATTCTTGTTCTTCATTAAGAACATCCATAGGAGTTGGTCTCCTATAATAATAAAATCGTTGATTAGGCTTATCAGCCCATTTTTCAATTTTGTTGATCTGGTCATTAATAATCTGTTTATAATCAGATCTATTTTCAAAATCTTTTTGAAAATCATTTTCTAAAGTATTTAAAGATAATTTTGAAAATTTTTCTTCTAATAATTTTTCTAACTCTGTCAAAGATTCTAATTTAAAATCTTTTATCTCTGGTGGAAGTTGTATACTAGGAGTAGCAATCAATTCTTTTTCAAAATCAATTTTTGAAATTATTTTTTCCTTTTTATTATTTATTAAAGAAATAACATTATCAACTTTATTATGAAGTGAAAGTATGTGCTCTCCTAAAACATTGATAAATAAATTCATATAATTATTTTGTTTAATTAATAAATTTATATGACTACAAGTTACTTGTAAAACATCATTTTCAAATAATTTTGAAAAAGCAAGAAAATTACATATATTATTATCTTTTTCTATTTGAAAGGGTTCTTGAGGAGGAAAACCATTATTAATGATTTGTCCATTCATTAGTCTATAATTTCTTTCTAAAACAGAAATATATTGATGTACATAGGTAGACATGAACCATGGAACAAATAAAATCAAAGTATTTGTTTCTTCACATTTGTTATAAAAATTTTCTTGTATAATTTGTTTTTCCATTTTATTGAAATTTTCAAAAAACCAAGTTCTAAATGGTTCCCATTTAGGAAGTCTGAATTCTTCACTAATAATTTTTCTGGCTTCTGAACCAGGGCTAAAATCAATTTTTTGAGCTTTAAAATCCATAAATCAAGGAAAACTCATTTCAGACATTGTCTCCATGTGTCTACTATTGACACTTTTAACAATATTATCTTTGCCAATATGCAATTCATTTATTCTATCTTCTTCAGATATAACATCATCATTATTTCTCAAATTCTCTTTTATAAGAGAGGTAGAAGCTCTTGAAGGAGTTTCCACAGTATAATCAATAGGAGAAATATAAGATCTCATAGAAGAAGATTTTAAAGATCTTTCTTTTATAAAATTATCAAACTGTATATTAACAGTTCCTTCAGAAGTTTGAAAAACATTCAATAATTTTGAAGAAATAGTTGGCTGTGGTTTTACAGCTTTTTCAATAATCCAATTTTCTGGAAACACAATTTCTTCCCATTTAATAGATCTTCTTGTCATAATATTAGATCTATTGAAATTTGTCTCAATCAAAATTGTTTCATTAACAGGCTTATCCTTTATTTTACAATGAGGATTCAAAGTAAACAAGGGTTTATAATATATTCGGTAACATATACATATAACTTCAGAACCTAAAGAATAATCATAACCATGAATTTTAACATTTAATGTCAAAGCATCAAGAATATTTATATCAGTTAAAGATAATTGTAAATTTGGATAGACATCAAAATAAACTGGACCATGAGCCAGACTAGATTGGATTATTCCCATTAAAGATTTTTTCCAATTTAAATTTCTACCATCTCTTAAAGCTGCAATAAAGCTTTCTGGTAGTCCTTCTAAGGTTAAAGGTTTAAAAGCAATTTGCACTAAACCAATATGTAAAAATTTATATTCTTTTTTATAAGGTAAAATATCTTTTTCTGAAAGTAATTTTATAATTACTTCTTCATTATTAATAGAAATAGATTCTTCAGTTGTTTTAACAACTTGTTTAAAACCAAGTTTTTCAAAAGTTCCTAATTTATAAATTACTTTAGGATCAATTTTTGGAATTGTCCATTTGTTTAATAACTCAAGATTTTGAGGTGTATCATACTCCATATTTAAACTATTTTTTATAGAATTATTTTGTCGAAACATTTTTGTATCAAGGTGTTAAATTATATCATCCCCAGCTAAAATCACCGATTCCATGGCTCTGATACCATAAGAGGCTCGGATCGTATTGTTAGGGTGTAGTTCAGATCGTGTTGTCAGGATGTATTCCCAAATCGTGTTGTTGGGAAAAATTACAAATCCGTATGAGGAGCAAATTACAAGTTGAAGATCCGTCAACTATAATAAATGCTCAGAAAATCAAAAGGCACCCCAAAAGCCCTAAACACCTCAACATGGGTAAAAGCGGGCAAACATGGGTCCAAACAGATTTCTGATCATTTATTATAGGCCAGAAAATCAACCAACCTCATGGATCCTACCCAACTTATTGTTTAGTTTAGTTTAGTTTAGTTTAGTTTAGTTTAGTTTAGTTTAGTTTAGTTTAGTTTAGTTTAGGGTTTAGATATAATTTAACCTGGCTCTGATACCATAAGAGGCTCGGATCGTATTGTTAGGGTGTAGTTCAGATCGTGTTGTCAGGATGTATTCCCAAATCGTGTTGTTGGGAAAAATTACAAATCCGTATGAGGAGCAAATTACAAGTTGAAGATCCGTCAACTATAATAAATGCTCAGAAAATCAAAAGGCACCCCAAAAGCCCTAAACACCTCAACATGGGTAAAAGCGGGCAAACATGGGTCCAAACAGATTTCTGATCATTTATTATAGGCCAGAAAATCAACCAACCTCATGGATCCTACCCAACTTATTGATTCAGGAGTTCCATTCTAACTTGTTGATCGAAGAATTACACCTTCACGTGTTGATTCCAAACTTATCATGATATGAGATCATAGAATCAACAATTTTATCTGGTTCAGATATAATTTAACAATACGATCCGAGCCTCTTATGTAATAATAATAATAATAATAATAATAATAATAATAATAATAATAATAATAATAATAATAATAATAATAATAATAATAATAATAATAATAATAATAATAGTAATAGTAATAGTAATAGTAATAGTAATAGTAATAGTAATAGTAATAGTAATAGTAATAGTAATAGTAATAGTAATAGTAATAATAATAATAATAATAATAATAATAATAATAATAATAATAATAATAATAATAATAATAATAATAATAATAATAATAATAATAATAATAATAATAATAATAATAATAATAATAATAATAATAATAATAATAATAATAATAATAATAATAATAATAATAATTATAAAGTAGAGGATATTTCTTTCTCAAAGAAAAAAATCAATGAAAAAATAATTTTGTAACGATGACTTAACATTAACATTGTCTTACAAACCACATGCCCAAATGAAATAGCGTAAAGGCATGTCATCAAAGATTAAATTTTTAACACAAAAAGAAAAGACTTCGAGAATCTCTGAAATACTACAATTCTCAAATATTGAACAAACTGTACTTCGTCTCCAACATTTTCCCCCAACATTTTTACATGACCTTCTTCGTGCTGGCAGATATCTTCAAAATAATTTAACCAAACTGTAATGGCCGAGGCTGTCTTACAGTCTGGATTCGATGTGTCCATGCTTTTGCATGAAGAAACTTGACTTTTGTGCTAGTTCCACTTTGGATATAATCGAGTCTCCTTCAAATCCTCTAAGAAGCTCCTCTTGTAGGCACTCAAACTTCGGGTGCAGAAGAAACAAAGTTGGTCTTTACCATGATTTGGATTATTTGATAAAAGATTATGGCTGAAATGAAAGTAAGTTCAGAAGAATGGAAATGGACATTAGGGCAAAGCTAATAAATACTTAAAATAGTAAACATTAAAGTGAATTTATTTGAGGAGAACTAAATTACCTTGGTATTACAAGTCATTCTTCCATTTCCAAAGCTCGTAATACCTCTAACGACTAACATTCTCAGCAGCAAATTACATCCAGAATATGAGATTGGACCACCAATGACACTTTGTTTGGCTCTTCAAATACACTGCAAGTTAAACTATGAGCAACATACGAGAATAACATGTTTGAATTTTGGTATAAAGTAATAAAAGGAAACATCATTGCACAAAAAGTTATCTTACGATTAATTTCCCCTTTACCTTTATTTCTCCTTACAAAATGTAAGAAAATCTTGGACCGACAAGATGCAAAACACTTATAGGACAGTGGTTTGCAGAACTTATGGCAGAATAAGTCATTGTATCATCTTGATCACACAAATTAACAAGCGCTCCTAAAAAAAAAAAAAAAAATAAAGGAATTGCCAAGCGCAATTGGCTTTTGAAGATATTATATCAGCAATATGTGCTTTTGTAGAGACTATGAAATGAAGAAACTAAACTAGACCTTTTGATGAAGGAACTAGAATAATGGGGGAATTTCGGATCTGAACTTGGAAAAGAGAAGGGAGGGGAGGGGGGAAGTACATTCTAGCTTTAAGGGAGCCCTCTAGATCTCTCATACTAAAATTAATAAGAAATCCAAGATTTTTTAACTTAACCTCAGCTAGAACCTGGACAGAATTGTAGCTCAACTATTTAATGCAAAACCATAGCTAACTGTTCAACAATGAATCATCTATCTAACTAAAATGCAAGTATATGGCAACCACCATATAAACATAAAAGTTAAATACCATTGATTCATCACTTCCCCTTTTGTGAAACCTGCCAAAGGAGATAGAATGTTCCTAAAGGTGTTTTTGCAAATATGATAGCTAACTGGCTTCTTCATCGGCTTGAGAAGAATATATTTTAGGAGTTGCTTCCCACCAACTGCAATGCATAGAGCCACACTTATTGGTACGTTAATACATAAACTATGCATGTACAACATTAAAGACTAGGTATCTTTACTATAGCTGCCATCTGCTAATAAGGAAATAATATTGCCAACTAAAACAAAGGACACTGGTATAATAGTCGAACAACAACAAAATTGTCCAATTAAGAGAAAAGCAAACCATCAGAAATGCATGCTTTGAAGCATATATACTGTCTTGCAAACAAACAATGATCACAGCATTCCTGAAAGCAGGATATGCATTTACAGAAAAACACAAAATAAATAAAATTTTAAAACAAGGATAAAGATAGAAATAGTACTAAATCAATCTTCAAGACTATCATATAAGGTATCTCAAATCAAATAAGCTTATAATAAAGAACATTCAAAGCAAGTAATCTAAGAATTACATAATCTAATTGACAAGAATAATTGTTTTGTTTTGTCAAACTATCATGACAATGGGGGGATAGGGAAGATCCCTAACTTGTATAGTAATAAGCGCGTGAGCATTTTTACACTGTCAAACAGGCGAATTACATATAGAGATAATATCTAATCTAGGAAATGGAAGTTGGGAAGACCCCAAGTGTTAACATATAAACAAGAACAATCGTTGAATCTCCATATGATGGAAGGAACTAGGAAGTGCTTCAATAGCTCCAATACATACATGTGTTTTTACCTATCAAATAAAAGACACCAACTATTTAAATGGATGAAGCTTCAACATTCCAGTTCTAAGTTATTCTCAGATGTTGTTGGTTGAATAACCAATCAAAACCAGCTAATTGTCATAAAACATAAGGAATCAAACTCTTCACTAGCAGACCAAACTAGAAAAAACACACCAATTACACAGTCAGACACAACAAGATCAAACAAATGGCAATAAAACTGAAATTACATGAAAAATGAGGGGAACTAGTTAGATCTCCTAGTCATAGTATTTGAGGGGATGCGGTCCTTACAGATTTTGGTACCATTTCGGAATCCTGGTCATTTTCTTGTATCAGTTTGCGCCGCCACCAACTTCTTCAGGCCTCCTATTGTCATCTTCGTTGCACTTCACGTGTACCTTCTCGCATAACTGATCGTTCAGCACACCTCAAATCATCTTATATATCTTCTTATTCTCTCCCTCTGGGAAACCAAATTACTAATTAATGAGTATTGGAGATTCTGAGCATGACAAATTCAAACCCCTGAAACTAACCAATATGAATTAATATAAAAAAATCAATTTTTTGAAATGAAGAAGCTCAGATCCAAAAGCAAGAAAATTAGTACTTGTCCTCAACTGTCTTTCCCCACTCACCGTTCTGTGAATAGAGAAAAGGGCATAAACTGTTGGGAGAGAGAATCGTGACATGGCTGTTATTTTTCTTCTCCCGTTGGCGGGCTACAAAAGTTCTTTCTAGCTATTAATTTATTTTCATTGTTCCTTTCTTATATGAGATTTGTCACTGGAAGACCTTAGAATTTCCTGCACCAATTATCTTACTAAACCAAGTTTCTCACTACATGCCATGGATGTATTAATCACCTTCCCCTTCTGCGACATCTGCCAAGAGGAAAAGAATGTCGCCAAATAAATAAGAATTCCTAGATTGTTGAACTTACCTCAGTTAAAACCTGAAGGGAGCTAAAACTAAGTTATTTAATGCATAACCATGGTGAAATGTTCACCAACAAACCAATTAAAAATTATGTAACATCTATCTATTTAAAGACCAGTATATAGCAACCACAAAACAAATTCTTACAAACTTTTTAGATGCAAAATGTTCATCAACAAACTAATTAAAAATTATGTAACATCTATCTATTTAAGAACCAGTATATAGCAACCACAAATAATTTCTTACAGACTTTTTAGATGCAATTTTTTAACTGAACTTCTGAGATCAATTTCGGCCCAGACTTACCGAAGTTTCTTGGTCGCCTACAATCTGAACCACCCTGCGCAGTGGGATTAATATAAGATGCACAGAATAGAACTGCAATCCTTATTTGTAATATATTCTAAATAAGCTTATATACTTCGGCCATCTTAGTTTTAATTTATTTTACTGCCAATCTTTACAACAAGGTAGAGTGTATAACAAAGGGCACTATGTACATAGTTGAACAACAACAGAACTATTTGAGAAAAGTGAACCATCCATTATGCATGTTTTGAAGCAGATATATTATCTTGTAGACAAACAATGAACATAACATTGCTGAAAGCAGAATATTCATTCACACATAGACATAATAAAGAAAATTAAAAAATAAAGATAACCATACAAATAGTACCAAATTATTTTTCCAGACTATCCCTTAAGGTATCTAAAAAAAACAATTCAAGAATTATACAATATAATTGATAATAACAACTGATGAATCTCCTTATGAAGGAACAAGTAAGTACCTAAATGGCTCCTATTAATACAGGTGTTACCATAAACCTACCAAATAAAAGACATAACAATTCAATTGGTCTAAGCTTCAACATTCCAGGCTTAATATACTATCAGATGTAGTTGATTAAATCACCAGCTAATTTCATAAACCTGAAAGAATTAAGCTCTTCCTGAACAGACTACAAGTAGACAAAAAGCACTAATTATACAAAAACCCAACACCCAAAATCAAATAGTCATACACAACAACATCAAACAAATGGTAATAAAATTGAAATTACTTGAAAATGAGGGAGGACTAGTTGTAGTAGATCTCAGGACCCATGCCATCATGGATCTCGTAGTTCTTAAGGGGATGTGGTCCTTGCGGATCTTGATCTTGTTGTCGCACATACCAGTCTGCGATGCCCTCTATAATTGAAGAGCACAAATTCGAACCCCTGATACAAAAGCAAAATCAATATAAAGAAAGCAACTTTGTATGATGTGAAGGAATACATATAACCTAAGAAAAGTACTTTGTCCTTTACCTGTGGTTACTCCTCACACACCAATAACACCATGGAAAACGAGTTTGCTACTTGAGAAGTGCATAAACTGCTGGGAGAGAAATTCGCGACGTGGAAAAAGGCTGCTATTTTTCTTCCGTCTTCGCGGACTAGGGATTTTGTTTTCCGCCGTTGTCCTCTTTGATACCTTCCCTTTATGAGATTTTTCATCTGGTAATAAAATTCTAGAAACTACAACTAAATAAATTACAATATACCATATTTTGAGAATATAGAAAAAATAAAATAAAAAATATTATGTGTGAGAGAAATTTATATTCATAGTTATGCGGAGTGGGATACTGTCGGTATATCTTTATAGTAGATAATAAATTTGATTCAATTTGTTAAATAAGCACTAAGAAGATTTTTTAAGATCAAGATGATTTTTTAGTTATGGTTTAAACTTTCAAAACTATACCTGTAAATTTTATAATAAGGGAGGCTACAATTATTCTTAAAATCTATTATAGTCAATATTATTGGATTTTAATAAAAGGTGTTTGAATTAGGAGGAATATTTATCAAATAGTGTAATTTGATATGTTAACGAGTGCTAATAAAGATAATTTAAGTATTATAAAAAAAAAAAATGAAGAATAATACAGTTTGAATTATCAACTAATTGAAATGATTCACATAATTAAGGGGATACTTGCATTTGCTTTTTCTACGTGATTTTCAGCTTATAGCTTGAGAAAAGCTATTTTGTAGTGTTTGCAAAGTCAACTTCTGTTTTAAAAGAAGTGATTCCAATGTAAAATCTAAAAACAGAATTTTAATGATTTTCTCTACTCAAAGGCAATTTTGTAAACAATATGATACTTTTTAAAAGACATAAGTGATTTTATACCAAATACTCCAACTTCTACTTTTATTAAAAATCATTTTTTGGTCATACACTACATACTTTTTACATAAGTGATTTTTATAGAATCTCTAATCTTAATCACTTTTTCAAAAGTAAAAGCAATCACAAACGCCCCCTAATAGAGACTAATTCAAATTTACTTGCCTTGCTTAATTTTAGGTGAATATATTGAGATTTTAATGTAAGGGGTAAGAAGATGATTTATATTCAAGAGAAATAATTAACTTATATACTTTGGTTCACATTAAAAAAAAAAAAAGAATTATCTCATCTATCTATTCTAAAAAACCGCAACACTTTTTTTTCTAAATTTATTTCTCCTAATATCAATTAGGGCATTTATTTTATGTCTTATCTACATTACGTTAAGGCATTTAGTTTATAGTGCCCTGATACTATTTGAATTAATGTAGTAATAGGTACCTCAAGGTTTAGTGTACTAATACTATTTCTATGAAGGCATTTGATTAAAAGTGTCATTAAATTAATGTAGTAATAGACCATTTTTCTAGTAGTGTATGTGTACAAAGAAGCATATTATCATGACACTTGAAAATGTCTCAATAGATGATCACCTATTGCTACATTAGAATAGATGACATTTTTCATAAATGCCCTTATAGGTTAAATGTATTAATAGTTGAGATAATAAGGCACTCTTAAGTGTCCACATACGTAATTTTTCTTGTAGTGAACAATAATAATAAGGAAAAAAAAAATAGTGTGTACTCTACATATAATATAATATAATATAACATTCTTACATTACTTCTTGTTATAATAAATATTTGTTAAACTCGTTTAATTGTATGGAAAATTTATGACATTGTGTGTTTATTTGATGTTCGTAAACAAAATAGTTAGTTTTTTACGATCACAAATATTCACGAATATGGCCAAACATGTTTACGAATATGTTTGTGAACATAATTCCACACTCTCAAATATAGCTCGACTCGGCTCGAGTTCGCTTAAAAATAAATAAACAACCCATGAACACAATAAGCTCGGTTCGTTTGCAACCCTAATTATCATCAATCAATAAATTAATTAATAATGATTAATTGAGAATATTAAAAAATATTAAATAATAATAACAATAATAATAATAATAATAATAATAATAATAATAATAATTAGTTCATTCCTTGTATTTAGAAATAGTTAATACCATGTGGGATGGAAGAAATGACTAATAATAATTACTCCCTCCGTTCCAAAATAGATGATGTTTTAGCCTCTTAATCATATTCCAAAATATTTGATGTTTTAGATTTTTTTTACCATTTCTCTCTATTTTGCCCCTATGTAAATTAAAAAATATCTTTGACATTTCAACCTCCCACTCACATTTGATTTTATTAAATCTTATCTCCACAAGTTTTAGGGGATATATTTGGCAATACATCTATTTCTTAATTCTTCCACTTTTTTCTAAAACATCATCTATTTTGGAACGGAGGGAGTAGTTCATTCCTTGTTAGAAATAGTTAATACCATGTGGGATGGAAGAAATGACTAACTCCATGAATATGGAAGTAGCTATTTCTTTGGGCAAAAAGTAAATGTGATACTTTTGTTAAAATTATTTACAGATAAACGTGATACTTTTACTACAAAAAATAATATTTTTTTCCCATCACACTGTGTGACGATCGTGTGACAGTCTCATATAAGGTTTTTCCTTATTTGGGAATGATCATTCCATTCTCACCACATTTCACCATACCAATCATGTCGTTGTACGTTTATAACTTAATATACTATTTAAGAACATGGATGTCTTTATAAATTGGGTTAATTACGTGAAAATTCATGACATTTTGGTTAATTATCATTTACAACATGACTTTTCAAACATAACATAAAAATATATCACCTTTAGGATTTTTTCAATTCAATACACCCGATTAAGTTTTTTGCTCCAATTACCGATGTTGAACTCAAAATTGAGATTTTAACCCGCCCAATTGCATATGTGTCATTGTGCGAATTCTTTTAATCCTTATTTATGTGAAAAAAAATGATTTTATCGTTAAACCTAATCATAAAATGTTATCGTTTTTATTTAATTAGAGGTTTATAAATATTGTATGATTATATGTCTGTGTTGAGATGGACAAAATCTCGACTCCAGGCTCCACCTCAGCAGTTTGAGCAAAATAATTTCTCGGATATATTGAAGTGAAAAAATCATAAAGGTGGTGTATTTCTATGTTATGTTTAAAAAGTCACGTTGTAAATGATAATTGACCAAATAGTCGTGAATTTTTACGTAATTAACCCTTATAAATTTAATCATTTATAGTCCATAAATTTCTTTTCACTTTCAAAATCTTTTTCCAAATACAACACATGTAAATATTGAATAACTTGTTAAAATTCTATAAACTCATAAAGAAGAAAAAAAAAAGGCAAATCTATAAATAAATAAGCACAAAAAAGAATAGAAGAAGACCCAAAGATTAAAAAATAAAGAATAGCACATAAAATGGAGATAATCGGTTCGGTTAAATTTTTATTGATTGAACTACAAAAACAATTTTATAAGATACTATGAGCTGGTCCGAGCCCTATTCCGACCGATTTGATCCAAATCTGACAACAAGGATTTGAATCCTAAAAGTGAAGGCAAAGTTGGTCTCCCTCCACTAGCTACCTCATGAACACATTAAGAATGTAAATATAACGCTCCATCGTCGGATTATGTTTCAAAAATATTCTTACTCTGAGAGGTTATAGCTTAAGAGTTAATGTTTTGTTTTATTGAATCAAGTAAAAATTTAACTTTTTTTCTCACAAGTTAGTACACATCATTAAATAAGTTAAATAAAAAAGAAAATTGTGTAGGCGCAAATTGATAATTTTTAAATAGTGGTACATTCATTCAATTAACAAAACATAGAAAATCATACATTTTTAAATAGGACTTTCGTTATGAGATGGGAGAATACAATATAGCTTCTCTTAATACTTGGAGCCCTAAAAATGATACATTTTTCAAGTCCAAAGTCAGAGAGGTCTCGTTCGCCTTATTTTAAGAGCATTCTAGAAGCAATAAGAGAAATGAAATTATGAATAACAACAATATAAGTTAGTATTAGGAATTGGTTATAATTTAATTAATAAAGTTTATTAAAATTCAGGTTATTGACCAATGATCAAATCCGACCGAATTACTTTCCAATCAGAATTGTTACACTAGGAAGAAATTGTGGCTTGATCTGCACCAACTTTTCCAGAAGCAAAAATTGTACTTCTATATGGAATATGAATACGAATATGAATATGAATATGAATATTGTAACGACCAGATTTTCAATAAATATATTTTAAAGCAATTTCAATTAGAAATAAGTAATTGTTTTTTTTTTCTTTTCCTTTTTATATATATCTATAAAAGACAATACTAGACAGGCCGTTAAAAGAATCAAATAATAATGCATATGAATTTATTTAACCAGTAATATTAAATTAGAAATTAAATCCCGATTAATATCCAATGCCATCTAACAACACTTTGCACTTGAAAATTATAAAACTTCATATCGCATGTAACATCGAAACAAATAGACAATTACTAGTCAAACCCATATTATTTATTAGAAAATTAGTGATCATGGAGAATTAAATTAAACTAAAATAATAAAATAGAACTGTTCCCAAAGATTAACCTGACCAATCAACTTCACATAATAATCACGATTTTATCAAAGACACCTTCCATAATATTAACTATTAAAAATATTCGAATAATTATTAGCCACATCTACGACGTATTACATCAGCACAATTTGGGTCAAAATCAAACAACTAAACAATATTTTAGTCAATACTTTAATACTAAAATCAGTTGCACTTTTGGATAATTCAGATAAGACAATTAAGCATCCATACGATACTAGGAAGATATTTCAGATAATATTATCCCCAAAAGAAATACCCTTGTTAAACATATTTCACTCACTAGTTATACACATGCTAGCTGTATCAAATTTATTTGAGAACACAATTATCTTCAATACACAACCTAGATTGTAGCGAAAGTGAAAACAATCGTACCAACCTAGATACAAGTAAAGTTTATAATTAAAGCATGCTTGAGATTTTGCAAATCAGCAACTAAGTTATCACGAAATAATTTATTTATTAGTTAAACTATAGGAACATAATATTAATAAACATGTCACAAATAAGATTATTAAGATAAACTTATCCCACCTCCAACAAAAATATAATTCAATCATCACATCTAATCATACTTATATAACATTGATCGTATGGAGGAAGATTCACATAATATAACATTGACCGTATGGAAGAAGATCCATACGACCCACATAATATAACATTGATCCGTATGGAGGAGACTCATACAAGTGTACCATAATTTATCATAAGTATAAGTGTTTGTGTGTGTGAATGTACAAGCACACCTGACGAACAAGTTTATGTAAAATGCAAATCAAATCCAGGTACAATTAAGTCATAGTACAAGCACATAAGCATATTACTTATTTCATTTCAATAAGAGATCATATAATAATTCACTCATGCACGATATTTGAAAGACATTCAGGCCAGTAATTTATGCAAATATCACATATTTCGAAGATAGTTAAATAAATACCCATTTAACTTTATTAATATTTACCCATTAATCTAGTCACAATAAGTCATTTCAATATTCAACATAAATTCAAATAGCTACATATAAATGATCAATTATTTACTAATTTATAATTATTTACTAAAATTTCAGTGACTATCCTATGCTCCGAGCCCCGCCTCAACTCCACCGACCCACACCGAGGTAACCTGAAAAGGGGTTGGGGTGAGCTTCCTTTAGCTCGTGGAGGATTACAATTTATCACAACAATTATATAAACAAAAAGGCATACAATGTAGCAATTATTATAATGATGCGCTTGTATTGGCAAGACACATATAGCTAACTTGTATTGGCAAGTAGCATACTGATAATGGGCTAAACTTGTATTGGCAAGTAGCATAATGGCAATAAGCTAAACTTGTATTGGCAAGTAGCAAATTGAATAATTACTTGTATTGGCAAGTAATAACTTGAAAATTATAGCACACACGTAGACAGTCAAGTAAATATAATTAAAGCAATAAACAATAAACCCCCACCTGAAATATGATGTGTAAATACAATTCTTGAAAATTGTATGAGGTTTGTATTATGCCGAGTATCGTTGATTCATGCAACCTACATTAATAATTGATCATGTCTTAACTAAACCTTATTAAAAATTAAGGGAATTTGAACTATAGGTAAAAAGATAATTAAGGGCGGGCTTGACTTTGGGTGTAAAGGATATTGGATAGTTGGGCCATTTCGACGCTGCACCCGGAGCATAGCTCCGGGTGCTTTCTCTGCCCTCCACCTGTCTCCTTCCCCCCTCCCTTTCTTCCTTTTTTAACGTGCCCCAACTTTTTCTTTTTTTATTTGTTCTTATTTTGTTTCTTCTAATACTAGTATTATTCCCATGCGATGCACGGAAGTTTATTTAAAAAGTAATGATTTTAATAAAACTAAATATGATATAGTCTAATATTTAAATATGTGATTGTTTTACCATAATAAAATATTTTTTTAAATGTAGAATAACACATAAATAAAATTATAAGTAATGTGAATATAAGTTTCTCGCATGTTATACATGAATTTAATATAACTCACTTTATATATAGGTATGTTATATATGTCTATATATAAAAATTAATATTAAGATAAATATCTTTTTCAAAATGTTCATTTCTTATCTTTGAAATCCAAACACACATTTAGTGTGTCTATTTCATTCTCCACCTATATGAATTATAGCTTAATTAATTATGAATGTTAAAACAAACATAAATATTTAACTATCAACTCATATTATTAAATAAAATAAACTGAATAATGTTATAAGTAAATTATTTTTCTTTCATTTTTTCTATTCTACTTTAAATATTTAAATTTATCTAAATAAAATTTTAAATTTTAATTATAACTATTTACTTTTAAAAAATCTTAGTTGCAAGTTTTAATACCTTACTTGGTATTTTAGATATACAAAGAATAACAAAATGACAAAATAATAAAATAAGATTCAAAAGTTATTCAATAGTTGGAATAACAAAATAAAACATCTTTTGTTTTTTTTGAATAGTTCGAATGACAAAATTAAACATATGAGTTCTTCAATATTTCTTAATACTTTCATATATATGTTGAAAAGTTTCAATTAGATTATACGTTTATATTGTAAATAGTAGATTCATCTAAAGATACACATTGGTTAATGTAAACAAATTGCTTAGGTTGCAAAATGTGAAAAAAAAAAAAAAAAAAAAAAGACATAATTGAGATTGGTTAATGTTACCAAGTATTGTTTAGGTTGCAAAGTCTAAAAAATATATATAGTTTAAGCTGGTTAATTTTGCTTATTTAAAAGAAGTTTAGTTGCAACTTGTATAATAGCATGGTTTAGGTTGCAAAGTGTAATTATTTATAGAAAAGTAACATTAATATATGCAAAATATAAAAAAGTAATATTTTTTTTAAGATTAATTACCATATATAAAGTTATATATATGAGCGAAAGTCATAGTTTTGTGATTTATCAACAAAAATAATTATTATAACAAATAAACATTGGCAAATTTAATAATTTAATAAGATGATTATAAATCAAATATTAACTATCGCTTTTAATTCGATATAGTATGTGTTCAACTGTATATACAATGATTTTTCTCTCAATGTAATAAATGAAGAGAACTTGAGATAATTCAAGTCAAATAAATCAAACTGATTAGTTGTCGTTATAATGAAATAATCAAGTAATATAATTTTTAAAGAGAATTATTTGAATGATTTTTCATTTTGTTCCGAATCAATGTTATATTTGTTTTGCAACCTACTATAAATATTGAAATCTTACTCAATGCTATATTTGTTTTAATATATATACACATATGAATGTCAAATCGAATATCGTCAAAAGATGATTAATTTGATATAGTATACAATATAATAAATATATGAGAAATTGAAAAAGATATTTGCCACCTTAGAAAGTAAAATTAATTTTGAATCTTACCAAATGTGACAATAACTTATCAATCACAGTCTGAAATTTAGGCTGGAAAGTGCTACTTACAGAAGTGACCCTACCGTGGCTTATATGTGTGTATATATATATATATATATATATATATATATATATTAATTTATAAAATAAATTTTAAATTCTAACTATAAATAATTTAAAATGTCCTGAAATATATAATAAACGGAACAATGCTATTTTATTTGGGTAGTTCATATGTAAAGTAAAGTTTAATATTGTTTTTCTTTATGTCCTTACTTTTATTTTATATTTTTTTAATTTATCTAAAAAAATTTCAAATTCTAGTTATAATGTTAGATTTTCATTTGCAACTTTTGAGATTTCATTTGGTGATTTCAAATATACTTAAATAATTTTATTTAAGAAATTCTTATTTTAACAAAATAAAATTCAAAAGTTATTTAATAATTCAAATAACAAATTAAAGTCTATGAGCTCTTCAAAATATTTAGATATTTCCGTATTTTATATGGTATTGTAAATTATTTATATAAATGTTATATTTTTCTTACAAATAATTTATTTATTTGAAGATAAAAATTGATTAATGCGGAAAAAGCTATTTAGATTGTTAAGAGTAAAAAAGACAGTTGATGTTGATTAGTGCGACAAAGTATTATTTAGCTTACAAAGTTTAAACATATATAATTGAATATTAGAAAAAGTAAAAAAATTAAAAAGATTGCAAAAATTAACAAATGTCATAATTTAGGCTGCAGAGAATAAATTTCGTTAAAAGAGTATTCTTAACAAAATACACATTATTAAAAATATAAATAGGTAATTAAAAATAATTATAAAAAATACTCATAATTTTTTTAAAGAAATTATTTTACTAATTTTAGTTGCAACTAAAACCAAAATATTATAGTTCAAGTTACAATGACGATCTATTATAACACAAAAATTAACAAACAAACAATCCGTTTATTCAAATCAAATATCTCATTATAATGTATGTGATATGGATGTCAAATCGAAGCTCGTGAAAAGATGAATAATTTGGTATATTATGCATTAAAGTCGGATTTAAGATGAAAAAATTATTTGTATTTAAAAATAAATAAAAGAAAGTTATGAACATACCAAAAATAGGAAAAGTTACTAATTATATTCTAAAATTTTTGGAGGGAAAACTAAAATGACACTAATACCCTCCATTTTACTTTTATATATATATAGATTTTTACTTCTTTGTACTAGTGTAATAATATTTTTACTTCTTTGTAGTTGTGTAATTATTTTATTTATTACTTCCTCCGTTTTATATTAATTGACGTTTTAGGACGTTTCAATTAATTGATGTTTTATATATTTTTCATCAATTTTATCAATTTTTTCTCTGAATTCAATCCTAAAATATCTCTATTTTTCAATTTATCAGAGATATTTTGATTTGGTCAAATTTTTAGGAGAGTAATTCTGTCAAAATATTTCATCCTTAATTCTTCCCTTTCATCCTAAAACGTTAATTAATATGGAACGTAGGGAGTATATTATTGCAATATTAATATAAAATTGTATTGACATATTTGTCTAAATATAAATCTAAAAAGAAATTCAATGTTTAATAGAATATGGAAAACATAATTTTTTTTAAATTTCATCGGAATTTAAAATTTTAGAAAATCTAAAAGGGAATATTAATGTTCAACGTACGTGTATGTACATTGACAAACCCAAGTGACTGAGTGAGGCCGGGGGGCACCTGGGCCCCCTGAACTCATGAAAAATTGTTACTATCCTCGTCCCACCTTATCTTGCACACTTTCCGTTTTCGTCTGTCCCAGGCGAATTTCCACACCCTTTATAAAGAAAAGTTATAACACAATTTCCACCCTCAAAATCTCCACTCTCAATCCACCTTTGAAAAGTCAACAAACACTTAAAAAATAATTTTTCATAATACTTGTGTGAACCTCCCCTGTGCATGATAAGTCGAGACGGAGATAGTATTATATATGTCTATTTTAATTTATTTTAATACTTCATTAAATTAAAATTATATTGTTTAATTTGAATAATTATTTAATAATAATCAGTGGACATATTTTTATATACAAGTAATAGAGATAAATATTTTAAAAAGTGAAATGAAACGGAATAGAAATATTATATATATCTTGACTATTCATTTTTGTAGTCAAATTAATTCATTTATCTTATTAATATGATTAGTACTTTTTAATTTTATATATAGAGTTGGAATTGTCGACACTCATTGACAGATTTAGAGGACGTTGAACAATGATATTTCCCTTTAGATTTTTTAAAATTTTAAATTTCAATGAAATTTAAAAAAATTACATATTTTCATATTCTATTAAATTTTAAATTTTTCTTAGATTTATATTTAGATAAATATGTCAATACAATTTTATATAAATATTATAAATAAAATAATTACACTACTACAAAGAAGTAAAATTAAATTTTAGAAGAAACAAAATAAGAACAAATAAAAAAAGGAAAAAGCTGGAACACGTTGAAAAAGGAAGGAAGGGAGGAAGGGGACAGGTGGAGGGCAGAGAAAGCACCCGGAGCATAGCTCCGGGTGCAGCGTCGAAATGGCCGGATAGTTGTTAGGGAAATTCTTGGAATCTAATGGCCGACTTGCCATTTAAAAGAAAATAGGTCACAGGTTAGGGAAAACAGTTTGGTAATATTATTGTTACAAAATCATGCTTCCTTTCCTCCCTAGTATTCAAACACGTCACTTCCACCTCACTCATTCTCTCTTTTTTCCGCATTCATTAATTAATATGGCAACCCATCTCTCTCCCATGAATTAAATTAATATGCAGACACATTCAACATACACAAAATCTCTCTCCACAACAAAACACATACATACACACGCTGGTGTAGCGCACACACACACTATAACTCTGCCCCACACCCACTCTCGAAACACACACACACAGTCCCGCAGTCGCACACAGAACACTTGTTGCACCAGTTTTACTCCCAACTTTCAAATCCCAAAATCATTTGTTTTGGCTAACTTGTTTGGTTTGGGAGGCAGTGGGTCAATGGTTACCGACAGCAACGTCGGTTCAGCCGGAAAACATTATAGGATTGGTCTAATTTTGTAAAAGGGAGTTGAGAAATTGATACCGTTGGCTGAATTTGTTGGTAGTAGGTGAACTCGCAAGTGGTAGCTCGACGGCGATGGAAACCCGCCAGTGAAGAGACATTCTTATTCATCCGGGTTTTGTGATGCACAGACTGTTTGTGGTGTTAATTTGGAGGGACTGACTTTCAAAGTAGTATCCAGAGGTTGTTTAAGATGTCAAACCCGTCGATTTTCGGAGGAAAGTGTGACCGGTAAGCCATTATGGTGTAGCGAAATTGAGAGATGATGAAATTCGTCTGTTGTAATTGTAACGGCGTGTGTATTAGGGCTAGTTCAGGTCGCGTATTATATAGTGTACATTTACTAGGTTTAGGATTATTTGGATAGGGCTTATCAAATTTTCAAAAATCATCCTCACTAGTAATTAGTGTAATTCAGTTGTTGGAATTCTGAATATCTTTTGGGCTCAAGACATGGGCCCTTGCACCTTAGTGAACTGGGCTTGAGTCTTAGGCTCAAAGCGATGGGCTTGTTATGACATGTATGAATAAATGAATGAATGCAATAAAGTAATTCCTATTGAGACGTCGGGCTTAAGAAAATTAATAAATAAACGAGTAAATTGCAAATAAATGGATTCGCAAGTTAATAATAATAATTTCCGATATAAATTATGCTTAGAAATATTAAATGGCCAAATTGAATTGGTGTTGGGTCTAACCCAACATCTTACTTAATAATAAAGGGGAACCCTCTATAGATAGAAATAACTGGTTTTCCCGCCCAAACACTATTACTAAATCTAGCAATATTAAATTTATGGTAAAATCTTTTATAATGAGGAAAAAATCTCCTATCAAATATTAGCTATATTTAAATGATATTCTGCCAAAACTGGTCATAAACTGCTAAAAATTACTCTCATATTTAAGGAAAATCTTCAATCATATATTAGTCATATTTACAATGATATTCTCCAATCATATATTAGTTATATTTGTAATGATATTCTTGCAATAATTACTTAGTCATATTTAGGAAAGATTTTCAATCATATAAAGTTGATTCACCATTATCCGTCAAAATCTACTTCCATATTGATGGAAAATCTTCAATCATTAGTAAGTAAGATTTATAATGATATTCGACGAAATTCTAACCGTATATATTGGTGACATTTATATTGGGAGAGTTCAAATCATACATCTTAATAAAGTTTTTTTTTTCTTCTTCATTTGTATACGTCCAATTATATATATCTATAAATGAAAATGTCAAATTCTGTCATTTATTTTGAAGAGTTCAAACTATGCATAATTACTCGGTCAAAAATTGAGGGGAAAATGACGAACTTTCTATCTATAAATTAACATTCGCCGTACGCCTCAACGTCGGGTTTATCCGCCAAACTTTCTCTGTTGCTGACATTTATCAAACGATCTAATTAAGTAAATCAAGTGAATCAGATGATTATAACATATAACCATCATATTTGAGTCGATTAAAGCAGATTCTCAAACTATTTAAATAAATTTTATGCCCTTTGTGATATTAAGTCCAAGTATTTTACAATCTGTGTTTATCAAATAATTCACTCATATAGGTAAAATATGATAAAATTGAATATGTATGTATTCGCTGAAGTCCTCGATGGATATTTTGTTAAGTGGAAATCCATATCGATTTGCCCTACTTGAATTCTGTGTGGATACGACCCGACGAAGCATGTGAAGTGTATTGTAATAAAAATAATCTATTTTTATTTATTTTATTTAATAATTTTTCCTATCGGTTTTCACTGTTTTCTTATCCATAAATGTAGGTTGTTACTGAAGAGTTCTACGTAAACTTTTCCAAGGAAGACCCTACACAATTCAAGCTTGATATGTCACAGGGTGTGTCGCATGATGTTCGAGTGATTCTCCGTGAATCTTTTTACTACATTGTAGACGGTTGGTCTTATTTTATGGAAGTCTCAAAGATTCGGCAAGGTGATCCCATCAGATTTAAGTATTTTACACCCTCAACATTTTAGGAGTCCATGATTCATAAGTCTTGAGCAACTACGACTAGTCTAACTATACATTTTATATATTTTGGTTATTCATTAGGGATTATATTTGAATTTTGATTATCACCTGTGCAAATGATGAGGTTTATGTTCATTTATGTATCTCTAAATAAATTAAATCATAATTCGACTATTTTCTGATTCTTAGTTCATCCATTATTAATGTCAATATGTCATGCATGTATGATCTGTAAAATATTTCATAACCGTGCATCGCACGGGGGATTTACTAGTTGGATAAAAATGATTTGCCAACTTAATAAATCAACAAAATAATAATACTAATGATGATGATGATGATGATGATGATGATGATGATGATGATGATGATGATGATGATGATGATGATGATGATAATAATAATAATAATAATAATAATAATAATAATAATAATAATAATAATAATTAGAAAAAATGCCGGGCGTTATTTAATCAAAATGAGGGCCGAATATAAAATCTTAATTTTATAAGTAGCCTAGAATCAAAATCTATATATATATAAAAACAAAATGGATTTATACCTCAATTGGAAAGAAGACGTTTTCCCGCCCATTTTCCTATTCCACTTTGGGAAATAAAAAATGAGAAAAACAACAAGATCCGATATTAGATGAAATCACGATTTTGTAATCCGGAAAAATCTCTTAATTTTGAAAATTAGTTAATATTTTATAGATTACACTAGAAACATAATCAATTTTATTTAAAAAATCATATTGTTGAGATATTCATTCTATTTTGAAAGCTAAAAGATATCAATTTAAAATATGGAGAATCAATTTGTTCAATTCATTTCTGATAGAAAATCTGAATATATTTATTTAACTAAAAAGTAGGGAACTTGATAGCAAATTTAAACCCTAAACTCCCGCTCTTTAAATACTACATCAACAAAGCACAGAATCACTCAATTTGTCGTGCAAAACTAGATGCCAATCTCATCAGTTCATCAATGTAAGTTTGTATTACCTTTAGTATCTTAAACATGCCGACTCTTCTTTTCTCTTTTCTATTTTTTTGTGTCTAATCATTATGCAGACAAACAATATACAATCTATTGATAAACAGATTTGTTTGCAGATGCAAGACTAACAATATACAATCTATAGATAAATAGATTTGTTTGCAGATGAAAGTTTATTATGTCTGTTTATAACCTGGATCCATTATCATATAGTAACTGGAAAGACATTTATGTTATGAGACATATTAATGGATTATTGTTTGTTGTGTGTTTATAACCCATTACATGAAAAAGAGAGTATAATTAACTGTTTATAGAGTGAACCGGAATATTGGTGCAGATTCAAAATCTGGTCCAAATGCAGCTTCAACAAATGCGGGGGGTGATCTCTGGTGGGTCTGTGAAGAGCAATTCTACCAACACTCTGGTCATCAAGAGCCTCCACTCAGTCAGCATTCATCTCAGGCCATGATGATTCATCTCGGATCAAGTATAAAGACAGTCATTATATTCCAAATCCTTAGGCAGAGACATCTGAATTTTGGATGAACCCAAAGGAAGTTCCTGGTTTGCAGTCCTCATATTACAATATGCCTAGGCAGACCCCTCATCCTGCTTATTTGACATCACATAGTGGCCATGCTTCTTTCAACGCAGCAGCAACTGCTACAGAATCCTCTTACATGCAGTTCCAAGGCATGTACCATGCTACCCCACAGCTTGCTGCTATTGCCAATCCCCATCATCTGGGTGCCGCCATTGGCGGTAATGTGCGTGTCAGTGTAGCTGCTCCAGCCCTGGTGCACAAGGGGGCGCCTACCAGCATCCTCAGTTGGGCCATGTGAACTGGACTGGTAATTTCTTAAAAGAGGTCGTTAGAGCCTCTAATGTAAGGACACTAGCTATAGCAACTTTAGTTTTTGTTGTTATTAAATGTGAAAAATGCTTTATAGTTTTTAATCTATGCATTAAGTTGTATTGCCAAAAAAAAAAAAAAAAAAAAAAAAAAGGTTATATGCTTTTGTATCTAATGCTTGGTTTGATGACCAGACATCCAGTTTATGCAAACTTTGTGAAATGTGATATCATTACACCTGTTTGTATCTGTTAATGTTAATTGTCTTGATGTTATGCACTTTTATTCGATTATCTGATTTCTTATTAGCATAAGATGGTTTGAAGACACAGTAACATATTATTTTCAGCAAATGCCCAACATAAATTCATCCTAAGATTGAAATTAGAAGACAACATGGTAGGTCTACGAAAAAGGAGAACTTCATTTTAGTTGTTTTGAAATTCTTTTACAACATACGAATTGCACACATTAGAGTTCCTCAAGTATGCATGAATTTGGATAAAGTGTAACAATAAACAATCAGGATTCTTACAAAAGAGTTTATTCATATCACAAGTATATGAGAAGTCTTGGTTAATCACAAGGGTAACACTAAAAAATTACTCTACAAGCAGTCACAAATTAAATTTAGTTATATGTAAAATAAAAATGAGCAATTTACTAACACAGAAAAATTACTCTCGAGGTAGTGACAAATTAAACTTAGTAAATATGTAAAACAAAGATGAGCAATTTACTCCTAGGAAAAGTTATAATTATGGGATACTTCTGATGCACTTAAATCACACTATACACAAAAGGCTCATCAGTTGATCTTATTTAGAGGAGAAAATAATGCATCAAATATTTTTGTTTTCTTGCCTTGGTCCATGGAGATTTTGCTGAAGTGGATATTTTGAACTGAATCAACACAATTTATGTGTATTATTCTCCGGTGTAGCGCTCCTTTTATGACCACATATCACTGAAACTTATATTATCATATGTCAATTTCAAAACATTTATCTAAAAAACTCATATTTTACTAGAAGAAATTAATAAAATAAAATATGTCCAGGATGCAAATACACTTACCCTTAATCGATTATATCTGGCGCATCTCAGAAACTCAGAAATCTTTGCATGTTAGTTTTGGTAAAAAAACTAATGCATCATTAAATTGAGAAAACCCTAAGAAAACATCATCCTTTTTTCTGCCTGAATCGACCTCTGTTTTAATTTATACCCATGGTCTCACTACATCAAAAACCTTATAACAACTCAGAAATTACAACTATTCGATAAAATTAAATCAACCCAATAGACTGAAACTGTGAAGGGAGAGGAGATACTTTTGAATTTCAGGTCAGATCGTGTGTTTATAACATAGATCCTGGAGATTTATATGCGTATGTTTCGATTTGAACCTGGAAACTCACCACGCCAAAAACGTTTTCATTTGTGGTTGATAAAAAAAAAAAATGGGCAAAATATTTACAAAAGAGAGAAACTCTTTTACACAACCGGAGATTTCATCACTATTATAGAATTTGGACATGATAAATAAAGATTTAAAGAGATCTGGGAGACTCAAATACATAGTGTTGATTGGGCTGGACCAGCGTTAAACATTCAAACGATCTCGAGAATAAGCAATTCTGGTGGTGACTTACAGAGGACAAAATGGAGTGGAGGGCTAATCTCGAAGAAGAAGGGCGGGGGACACGAAGGGGTGGGAATTATTGGGTGTTTGCATTTGCTTTTACTAGGTGACTTTCAGCTTATAACTTGAGAAAAATTATTTTGTAGTGTTTGCAAAGATAACTTTTGCTTTAAAAGAAAGTGCTTACAATGTTAAAGCTAAAAACATAAATTTAATGTTTTTCTCTACTCCATGACAATTCTGTAAATAATATGATATTTTTTAAAAGACATAAGTGATTTTATTGGAAATCACTTAATATAAACTACCCTATTTGTAAAATGTTTACTGATTTCTAATGCAATAATAAAACATGTTCCCAAAAGCAATGTTTGAGGTTGGGCCCGAATTACAATAAAATGGATGTTGGACCTAATTATTTGTATACCTAAAAAATTTATTTATTAATACATCTACACATCTATCAAGTGTTTTTTGTAGATTTATGTTTGTTTGCTCTCAAATTATTTTTTAGATTACAAGATTTTTAACAAATAATTTCTATTTTAGTTATCTATCAATGTGTATATTATTAAGGACTCTCTAAACTCAATCGTTCCTTAGTTCTTTTATTTTCAGTATTCATTATTTCCAGACAACGAGAGAATGACAACTCTCAAAATATTCAATTAGTGAGGAAATTCTTCAATTTATTAACCAAACTTTAATTTGTTTGTCTACTGTCGTTCTATCAGGTTTGATGAGAGGTGTTTGATCCAAAAAGCAATGATATCCGTTTCTTATAAACACATTATCAAAGTTGACACCTCTCCCTTTTGAACATCAATTTTAATAAATTTTGTTGTACCCTGTTTCGAATAAAATTTAACTACACAACAATAACATCAAGAATTGACTAAAAAACAAATATGAGAGATTTTATCTAGAATTATTCTAAAATTGGTGTGAGATTCGGTATGAGGTTTCATGAGATATCAAGGATTTACTAATTTTTAATTATTTAAATCTCCATTATTCATTTATGATGAATTTTGTCATTGTTGTTTTTTCATAAAGAATGTTTTAGGAGTGTAAAAATGACAATTAAAACAATGCAAATAAGGACACACACCAAAAAATAAATTACACAGTGGAAATAAAAAAAATCCTTGAAGTCACTTTTAGATCTAGGTAATGTTTTTTGATGTGTTTGCAACATCACATTGGGAACTAAAAATGATTCTCAAAAGTACTAAAAAAAAATTTAATGAGAAGTTGTCAACACACAACTTCTACCAGTTTTTACTTTAAAATCACTTTATTTTCAAATACTACAAAATTCTGATTTGTCTACGAAATTAGTTCAAATCACTTCTTTGAGCGGCTAGGCTACATGTTTTCAAGCTCTTCTTCAAGTAAATTTCTTCCACTAAATCAATCAACTCCAATCTTTCATAATGCATAATTACTAATAAGTAATAATTACAATATTAAAGTTATCTGACGATTATTTGATTAGCCCGACCCAAATTTTATTGTGTCTTATCAGGTTGACCGATAACAACCCGAGCACGATAAACCTCCGCCAAACTCAAAATTATCGTACGTGTTCGTTTCATGGTAACGGGACGTGTCGAGTTTTGCCACCCCTAATTTCTTAACGCTAAATAAAATAATATTTTTGTACATATAAAAAAATATTTAAGGTTTTTCCCGTGCATCGCACGGGGCACTACTAGTATTATAAATAGGATTTTTGGTTAAATTTACATATTATTTGTTTCACTGTTTTTTGTTACCAATAATCAAGTAACAATTTTTTTTGAAAGACGTAATAAATTATATAATATCTAATTATTTGTATGAGCACGTAAAATAATATTTTAGAATTAAATAATAGACTAAAATTTTGGGATATTACAAATATGAATGTGAATGATATAGTTGGGTGAAGATATCCCATCCGAATATTCCTACGTTACTTGTCATTGTTACGCAACACTTGCCACTGGATGATGCAGTAATTAAATTTTTTATTCTAAAATATTCTAAATAAAGTTACCCAATATTATATTAGCATGATATTTGAGTTGGATGCTATATAATATCTCTCTGTGCGTCACCGTAATCTCCTAACATATACCAAAAGAATCTGATTAATAATATCTATATATATATAATAAGCCAAGTCATCCAAAATTAGTAAGTTATGATTTTTCCCGTCCAATTATTTAGTTACTAAGAATATAAGTGAATTTGAATTTCGAATTTTGAATTTTAAATTATCCCATGTTATATTTTGAGATCTGGCGAAAAAACAGCAACAATAAATCTGTAAAGATATTTAAAACAGATTTCGTTATATTATTTAAAATTTTGAATTTTGAAATTTAAAAAAAATCCTTATCTAATAACATATTTAATTTTAAAAAAATCCTTATCTAATAACATATTTGCTCCTATAAATACAGTGTCTTTAGTAAATGAGAATCACGTAAATGAGAATCACATTTGCAGCGGAGTATTTTTATTTTTTATTCATTTCGCAATTTCTTTATTTCGTCACTATTTCAGTTTATTTGATTCATATTTGATTTTGCTGAGTAATTCTATTTCTTATTCATTTTCAGTGTATTTGATTCATATTTGATTTTGCTGAGTAATTCTATTTCTTATTCATTTTGCAATTTCTTAGCTTTGTAACTATTACAGTTTTTTGGATTCACATTTGTGGATGCAAATTTTTATTATTCTGACATTGCTTAATTATTATGTGTCAACTTTGATAGATACTTCACCATAATGGATGCTCCAAAGGGACGATCTGCAAATAAAGATAAGAAAAAATCAGCAACACTGAATCATGTTTCTGGCGAAAACAGCTTTGAAGATTACAAAAATCAAATTTACCTACCATCATCTTTTTCTACGGTAATATGTAATCATATAAAAAGTTTAGATTTATTTATTTCCTGTTATGTGAATTATTTAAATTGTTGTCAATATATTTTTCTAAGAAAATAACAATTTGGTTTATTACATGTATACAGTCAATCCGCGAAGAATATTGGAAAAAGGTTAGATATTCGCTAAACATTCGAGGATCCGCTGATGTTGAAGACCAAATCTGATTTTATTGTAGTAGTAGATTTCAATTTTATATTTTTTATTTAAATAAATCCATGTATCAACTTCAATTGAATCGACATTATTCACAATTCTGATAATGTTTTAGTAAGCAATATAAAATCATTGAAATATATATAAATTAAAATATTTCGGCAAAAGCGTTGTTTGGTTAAGATATTCTAAGAAGAAAAAAACGTACAAATATATATTTATAAATCAAAATATTTCTATTGAAAAATCGGTGGAGTTGAAAATGTCATATAGTAATTTACTTTTCAATTGGAAATCTAATTATCATATTAAACGATCTAAATATCCAGTCCAAATCATATCAACATGGTATATATTTAATTTTGAATTTTTCATGTTGTTGAGATGTTTTAGAAATTAAAAAATATAGTATGTTACAGATATGTTTTCTAGAATTTTAAAATACATCATATCTATTTAAAATTTATAGTTATATAATACAATTTATAAATAAAAGAATTTATATATATATATATATATATATTTAGGATAAAAAAAGGCAATACATATCTAAAATCAAAGGGTAAAATATAATTGAATATTAGAATATTTAAATATCCGAACCAAATAAAACAAAAGAATAGACATGTAATTTATTTTAATATATAGTGTAAAAAGTAGTTGAGATATTTCAGGAATTATACATTCGTTGAAATATACTATTTCGCTAATTTAATCAACAGAATAAATATTTAGACATGTGTACACTAGTAGAAAAATGGCTTGTTAGGACACCTTTATTAGGACACTTCTATGTTAAAAGTCCTATTAAATATATAATAGGACACTTGTCGAAGAAAAGTCCCAATAAAACATGTCACATATTATGTGGGACTATATGACTCTTTTGTGAGTGTCCTATTATTGATTGTGTCCCATATTTGTCACTTTATAGGACACTTTATAGTATCCTATATAAAATGAAATTAGATATTATTTAAATAATTCTAAAATTATATGATATAATTAGAAGTGGAAAAATCGGCCCGACTCGATATTTTAATTGAGCTGGACTATAGAAATCTTGGCCTGAAGTACTATTTGGTCTGATAGACCCAACTCAATGGGCCAAACGTCCGACGGACTAGCCTGATAATGTTAGTATATTATAAGAGGATATATATAGGTTGGGTCGGGCCGACTAATTTTAGGTCAGATCAAATTTTAACCCAGCGACCCATCTCGAAATATGGTGTTGGTCTGACAGGCTGGGCCCATCCGGTCCGGCTCCCGAATTGCCCATATAACATACTTATTTTGAAAATAATTAAAATTAAATCTTACTTTATCAAAATGGAAATTACTTTATCACAATGGAAAATAGAAACACTAATATATATACCATATCTTTGAAGGTAAAAGAATATATCAATTAGTATGTTTATCAGTATACATGAATTCGTTATCAGTATAAATATTCAATATTTGATCACTTTTTTCCTTTTTATTCTTTGTGAGACATCATTACTCCCAACCTTTTTATTACTTTTAAGATTAATATTAAATATTTAATTTAGTAGTATATCTTTTATTTTTTAGGAATATCAATATAATATCAGAGTACTCTAGAATCTCATTCCCCTAAACCTCATTGCCCTAACCTCGTTCTCATCGATGTCTCGCGCTCATTCTCGCTTTCACTCTGATGAACCAAATTGATCTCCATCTCACACTCAACTCGTCGCGATTATTATCCACCGGCAGAAAATGATGCTCAGAAAATCCACCGGCGGCGGATGATACTCGAAAATCCCGGCGGCTGATATTTGAATATCCAAGGTAGGACGATTCTCGAATCAACCAGCAGCACCACTGATTTCGTTGAATCATGTTCATCAGCTCCGGAGGTCCTGGAACTGGCAAGAGATTAAACAGAGTCAGAACTTTTTTTCTCCAAAAAGAGCCGATTGACCTCTTTGATTTGGTGAGTTGTGTGCCCTAGTTTTGTGGTCTTATGAATGTATGGTTATATTCTTTGAATTTAAGCTTGATTAGTGAGTAATAGCTACGTTTGTTGAATTCGTAACTATTTTTTCTGAATTCCTAGCGATGGTGATGCCCTAGTTGAAGTAATAGCATTGTTTGTTGAATTCGTAACTATGGTTGCTAAAATTAATCAATATAGGAATAAAAAATCTTGTGAAGTCCTGTAAAGAAGATGTAGCTTATTGGATTTTCTATAGTAGTAATGTTAACTGTAGCAGTTTATGGAGACAACTATTATTTAATTTAAATGACTATCACCTCTAAAAATTTGCCTGTTGGTTCCTTTAGCAGTTTTAATTGTATTGGGAATTTTTATTGTTTTAGTAGTGCCTAGTTTAATTGTTGAGTTTTTGCTCTTTTTAGGCATGGAGTAGATTGAATATTAATTTGTTTGCTTTTTATTTTATTTCTTGCATCTGATATAATTGATATAGTTGTTGTAGATTGGTTCAGCAATGGTGTAGGCCGTGGTTTAGCTTTATCATATAAGAATTGAAATTTATCCCCACCCCCTTTTCTTTTTATCTGATTTTACTTCATGCCCTATACCCCAGAAATGCTTACAGTGAGCTGCTTATAGTGTTTTTGCCTATTTGCTGGCACTATTGTCAATATTCCGTGTAAATGTTAATTACTGTATTCAAATTGCATCTAAAATTTGTTGGTTGCAGGATGCTAAGGGGAATGATGTCAATCTGAGTGTTTACAAGGGCAAGGTCCTCTTGATTGTTAATGTTGCGTCTCAGTGGTATGTTTCTGCTTCTCTCAGTACTTTGTACACTGTTAGCTTTTGAAGCTTTGGTTCCCTAATATGAGCCTATCTTGGGCTATCCTACTTGAGAATTACTCCACTTTTTAATCTGAATAAAAGTGCATGTCCAGTGATATGTGTGTGCACAAGTGTTTTGGTATAAGAGCCAAATAAGTTCTTCAATTTGATGTTCTAAATACTTGTCCATTGCTGTACGATTCTAAACCTAATAAAATGGGGTCAATATGGATCCCCTCTTACTATATTTGTTCCGGTTCTTACATTTAGTTTTTCATTCTGGAATCAACGATGTAACTATTCTTTAATTTAGAAATGGACGATTCATATTTGTACAATACTCAATTCTTAGTCATTTACTATAATTTAATTCAGCCAAATGTTAACATCAATACGCTCGTGTATGTGTACATACTTCATTTCTACAAAAGAACATTAAATTATATAATTTCCAGCTGTGAATTTTTTATCATAGTACCAAAGATGCTCATTTATAGTATTGAACTGTACATATAACTTCCATTTTAAGTGCTTAATTGGCTTCTTCTTTGTCTCTCTCGTAATACCCTGACCCACTTGTATTTATGCAAATTTTGTTTTCATTCTCAGAATCTTAAAGTACTATTTGTAATGTTCTCAACAAAGATAATTTGAGGACATGATATATGAAAGATAATTTTATGTGCAGATAAATTTTCAATTTACACTCGAAAATGACAAAGAAGAAAAGGCAAAGAATGAGTGGCGATACCCTAGCTAAAGCTCCGTTATCAGAGGCTCAAGCCACTGAAGGTACAATTAGGCTTTGTGATATTTGGTTTGTGAATGAAGTGCTGCATGAGAATTAAATATCATCTATTAACTTTGGTTTAATTGATATTTCATTGTATGGTCCTAGAATTGCAAGACATTCTTCCTCAAATCCTTCACCAATTGGGTAAGCCATTTTTATCCATGATTTTTGTATTATATTTTGTTGGTTCAGTTTTTTAAAATCCACCAACTCACAAAGGTTTATCCCAATTAGCTCAGGTCCGGACGTCTTGGAGAACTTGAAGAAACTAGCAAAACAATTCCAAAAGGATGGACATTCTGCTGGTAGCGGTACGAATTCTAGAGCTACTAGGCAGCCCGAAGATGACGATGATGACGTGCTAGAGCCTGAAGCTGGTGAGAAATCTATTTTGTTGTTTGAGTTTTTTGAGAATTAGCTTAGTTTTTCTACAAAAGTAATATTTTTGTTAATTAATTGAAGAATGTTATTTTTTTCAAATTGTTTATATACAAGAAGTTAGTGGTGGCGGTAACAAACTAGAGGGGTTGAAGTTTCTTTATAGTTGCATTTGATCCGTTTTTATTGCTACCTGTATACACAATGTGAATGAGATTAGCTAATCCTTTACATCTTAAGAAAACGTTCACTGATTTGAAGTGCTGCAGCAAAAAGCAAATTATGTGAAGTACAGAAAAGAAATGTAATTATGCATTTCCTTCTCACTTTGGTTGCTCTGTAGTTATATCAAAATGTACCTATCTGTAAACATAACTAGGATATGTGACCTCTTATTCAGTTATATTATTGCTGCAAGTATGTTATGATGACAAAGTTTGGTCATAACTTGGTTTACGATGGGAAATAAAGTTTAATTTGCAGTCTTGGTTTGTAGTAAAGCATCCGCATATGCCATATATGCCTACAAGTATAAAATTTTGATAAATATTTCCAGTACAAAAGAAATGCTTGTTAATATTTCACTTTTATCTTTAAACTAAGCCTAAATGGAAACTTACAATAGTAAACCAAAGCTTATCTGACATGACAATGACTCAATTACCAAAATATTCCAAGTAACCTGCAATTTTACTGTCTGTTGCTGTTGGTTACACTTGCACATTTATACCAGCTTTGTCGCTTTGGGGACATATTATTGTCTTTATAGTTTACTTTTGATGATCCATTCCTAATGGCTCTTATTTCATTTTCAAAGTGATGCATGTTGTTCGAAGATCAGCTACAAAAATGAGAGTAATTCATGAATTACGAGATGAGAACGAAGTAGAGGATTTTATGCAGGAAACATGAACAAGTCAGTGAACAACCAACTGAGAAACAAGGTTAAATATTAAGAGATATATTTATGTCATATGTATTGTTATGAAGTGACTTCATGACTAATTAAAAATAATATTTTGTTTGTAGTGATGCCTAGGGTTCGAAGATCAGCTGCAAAAAGAACAGTGAATCGTGAGTTACGAGATGATGATGAAGTAGAGGAGCCTAGACAGGAACAAAATGATCAAGCTAGTCAACAACCAATAGAGAAGCAAGGTTATGTATTTATAAATTTGTGTCATATGTATTGTTATGAAGTGATTTCATGACTAATTAAAAATGATATTTTGTTTGTAGTGATGCCTAGAGTTCGAAGATCAGCTGCAAAAAGAACAGTGAATTGTGAGTTACGACATGAGAATGAAGTAGAGGAGCCTAGACAGGAAAAAAATGATCAAGCTAGTCAACAGCCAATAGAGAAGCAAGGTTATGTATTTATAAATTTGTGTCATGTGTATTGTTATGAAGTGATTTCATGACTAATTAAAAATGATATTTTGTTTGTAGTGATGCCTAGGGTTCGAAGATCGGCTATAAAAAGAGCAATGAATCGTGAGTTACGAGATGAGAATGAAGTAGAGGAGCCTAGACGGGAGCAAAATGAACAAGCCTCTCAACAACCATTTGAAAACCAAGGTTAAGCATTCAATTTCACAGTTTTATTTATTGTCAGCAAACCTGAAAATTTACTTTAATTTGCAATCTAAATAATACTTATATACTTATGAATTTACTTATTCTTGGCTATGATGTTGTGGTGCAGCTGCCAACCAAAGTGAGCATGATCAACAACAAAATAGGGAACAACCACATCCAAATAAATAAAATTATTAAAAATAGTATTACTTTCATGAAAATAAATTTTAATGACCGAATACAAAATTAATATGTATAATTATTGCAAAGATCGAAGTGAATATGCACATAATATTAATTTTATACATTAAAATGGAACCCTATATGAAAATATAAATTTTTATATCATAATACACAATTTTTACTACAATATTTCAATATAAATTTTTTTTATTGTACCTAGGTGAAAATGTCAGTCTCCTATCATAATAAATCATTTTTCTTGATAAAAATAAAACAACAAAAATTTAAAATAAAATAAATTGTAATAAAAAGAATAAGTTGTAATTGTCACTAACTTTCATTTCATAATACAAAAAATTGTGTACATAATTACATATCATAACACAATTTTATATATTGAAAATAGAATAATATAAATATGACTTAATTTTAATTGTAATAAAAGAATCAATTGTAATTGAATAAATAAAAGGATAAAGAAACACTCATTTAATGGGAAAAATTCATTTTTAGTCCTGTATATTAGGCATTGTCTATTAAAAATCCTCTATGTTAGAAAATTTCAATTTTAGTCCTATATGTTTCAAAAATTGTCCAATTTAAGGACACTGGTCATCACAAACGGCTAATTTGGCTGCAATTAATCACGTGCGATGTACGTGACTAATAAATTTGAGAAAGATGGAGAAAGAAGAAAAATAAAATAAAAAATAAAATGAAATGCACATCATACGAGAATTAGGTTTAACTTTTTCTTTTCTTTTTTGGACGAGCTACTAAAGTAATTTAATGATTTGACATATTATTTGGACAAATACTTGCTATATAAGCATTAACACTCGAAAGTCCTAAATTTATTAGTCTAATTCCAGCTAAATTGGTCGTCGGTGATGGTCAGTGTCCTTAAATTGGACAACTTTTGGAACATACATAATTAAAATTGAAATTTTCTAACATACATGACTTTACTAGACAAGGCTTAACATACAGGACTAAAAATGAAATTTTTCCCTCATTTAATGGTTAAGAAAAACTAATTTGACCTTCCATTTAAAAGGAAGGTCATAGCGCATACATACCGCTTAAGTAACTAATAAATTTATGTTAATCTTTTTATATATAATTAAAAAAAATGGAGGTCCTGGTCGGCTGGGGATCCGATGTGACGGCACCAAATTGGCCCTATGGACCGTGGTCATGGAGTTAGACTCAATTTTCACTTATGATTTAAAATGAACGTTAAAGTAATTTTTCTTACATTAAATAATTCCAATGGTATGCGAATCACACTCAAAATTATTATTTTAAAATGAGTATCCAAGAATTTCAGATTAGAGGCCCCATAAATAAATAAATAGAATATATAAAAGAAGTGATGTATATAAAGTGCGTCTCTTGGAAGCACATTGTTAAATAGGCGCTTTGTAGGTGCGAATGGTCATAAAAGTGAGCCTTAATTGTCTTTTTCCTTTATTTGAAGGCCATAGCATATGACTCACTTTCTGCATTTCTTTGTTTGGTGATTATCATTTATCAATCAATAAGTTGTACGGATGAACGAAAGTGCTTACGTCGGTATTACCTTTTACACAAACCCTTTATTAAAAAATAAAATGAAACACAAATGTAACATTAGACAAGCAATTTATTTTCATACTTCTTATGGGTGTGTTTACTTAAGGCTAGATAATGCTGAGTTAAACTTGATTGGGAGAGTTAATAAATGTGTTTTATTGAGATTTTGTCCCATAAATTTACTGACGAAAATCATAAACAACCATACCTTATATGTCCTAAAGATAAGTAGCAATACCTAAATCCCAAGTACAAAATCAGAATGAACAGCCGTTGCAAACTTGCAATAATAACTCCAAAAGTTAAGTAACAAGTGCAAATTCGTTGTGCCACATTATTGATAAGTCACCATCACGTCAAAAACACAAGGGGTGGGATTGGGCTGGCTAGGCTCGACTTATACTAGAAGATTTGGACTTGATTTAAAAACGAGGTCAAATTTGGCCTTCTTTAGGAAATAGGCTTGAGAAAAAGCCTAAATCTGACTTGTTTAGTAAATAGAATGAGTTAGATTATAGGTCCCTGTCAAAAGGTATGATGTATTTCCTCCCTACTCAATATTCACAACTTCTATAAACATCTCCTCATAATCATAAACCTATGGAATCCACTAAAATTTACAACCTATTATCTACATTTTTCATAGATTGACTTAATTTATAGTTTTTCTTATATATTCAACTAAATATACATTTGTGATGGTCATCTTGTTGCACTACAAGAAACTAAAGAATTGACTACGAAATCTACCGATAAAAAAAAATTATGTCCTTAAATAGTTAGAATTATCTACGGTTTACCTACCGATTTTTATGAATTACTTCACCTACAAAATTAGCAATGGAACAACTGATGGTAATTTACCTACGAAATACTATGTAGGCAAAACAGTCACACCTACGAATTTTCCTACAGAATAGCTGTAGGTGAAAATAAAACTATTTGCCTACAAAATTTTCCTTGGCATATATATTTGTTTTTCTTTTAATATATTACATATGAAATCATCTAGGAATTTTAGAAGTACTCTTTTACACTGTTACATTATTTTAGCAAACTAAAATTTTCACTTAATTGCGCCAAACCCAATTATATTTCCCTCTTCCTTTCCCAAATAACTCTCCCTCTCCTAAAAGATGATGCCCTAAAAATTTAGATCATAGATAAAATTCTAGCTTTGTCATCGATGGTAGTTCTTTTCTTTCAGCACCGTGTAGTTCATCGTCATCCGTACACTGTTTATAGTGTAGTTTTTCAATTTGGAGTCAAGAGGCTTTAAAATTACTTCGTCTTTTTCAATTTGAAGTTGAGAGGCTTGGAAAAACGTTTAAACCCCTTTAGATTGGGCAACGTTGATGATTGATATTGCATACATTTTATCTTCTTCAGCTTCTAGTGATTTTAGTACAGATTTTCATTTGAGTTTCTATTTTCCATCTACCGATCTAAAAAGTCTTAATAATTTATTTTTGCAAGAGGATCTCCGGCGAAAGGTTTTACTAATCAAGACAGAGGTTTGTATATTTGTTGGTATTGTTGTCTAGATAATGATATATATGTCTGATTTTCCTCACTCTTATTGGAATTTCAATTGGATGAATTGGAGGAAATTTATCAACGCAAGTGGGACTTCTAAAATCTTGACATGAGTTATATCCCAATTGTTTGGTATAATCTGCAGTTTGTTTTTATTTGGTTTGACGATGAATTGATGCTAACATTGTTTGAGGTGTTTGGTAGCACAAATTCGAAGAAGGTGGACTCTTATATGATAAATACCTATTTGGCTAGTATGGTTGTAAGTAACTCTTCCATATGTAATGTGTTGCTATGCCTATTGTATTAGGTAAACCAATATATTGAGATAATTTTGGACTGTTGTTGCTGGTGCATTTTCACTTTGGGAGTAAGTGTTAGTAATTCTCGACAACATCTAATGTACGCAGCGGAATAAACAATCGAGAATATTGATCGTGATTTATAATTGAATCAAACGTTGAGCATAAATTACGCTAAAGTTGGAACACCTTACTTGTTGCGTAATTGATCGGACTGAATTGCGCGATTGATTCACCACTTCAGGTATCCACGCGTATATATCGTCCGCCGCAGGAACTATCCTCGGTACAATTATTCGATAAGTGATCGCTAGGAAATCACTTATCAAATTCTATAGTGCCTCCAATTTTATCTGATAAAACCCTTAATTCTCTACTATAGAGAATATGTATATATAGTACTCCCTCCGTCCCAGCTAAACTTGCACACTTTCCATTTTCGTCCGTCCCAGCTAAACTTGCACACTCTTAAAAAGGAAAGTTATAATATAATCTACACCCTCAAAATCTTCATCCTCAATCTCCACCCTTAATTCACCTTTGAAAAGTCAACAAAATCCCAAAAAGCAACTTTTCTTAATACTTGTGCCAATCCTCCCAGTGCAAGAATAGCTGGGACGGAGGTAGTATCATATAACCCTAGATTCATGGGCCTAATATCCATGTCCACTTAATTAATTAATTAGTCTGACTTATTAATTAATAAAGCCCACATATCATAATCTAGTCCATATCTTTCAATCTCCCACTTGGACTAGCATTAGATATAATTCGAAGCACTAACCTTGTACCCTTGAGCGAAACAACAATACACATAAAGTGTGACCCTTCAGGCCCCCATTATCGACGATAATCTAATTAAAGTCTGCACAAAACTCCTAGACTGCGTTGCGCAGCGAACTCGATATATGAAGGACGTTTACGTGAATCTAGTAAACAAACCTTTATATGAAGTTTATGTAATATCCCTTCATTCACGAACCACCTGATTGAGCCAAGGATCTGCCATGTGTCTATCCAAATAGCTCAATCATTTTTCTCATCTTTATTATATGACACATTCGATCATATTCAATTACTTTAATTGAATACATCTTTTGCATTGGCCAATGACTTTATTGTCAAATAATATAGAGAATTACGAGTGCTCTCTCGAGTTTCAATCGAGGAATGAATCTCATTCTTGGCTCAACTACCATTTCTATTTGCCTCATGATGAACCCAACACAAGACGTGTCTTATCCTCCTTTGGGAGGCAAGCGTTGTACTTGGTCAAAGTTCATCACTTAACAAACAAAATAAGTATTGACCTCAGGTCAAAGGATCATTACATACTCCACACACTAATAAACCGTAGACACTGAAAACAAACGGTTTAATAGTAGGGTATACCAATACTCTCCAAAGTACCCATGTGTCCATCACGGATATCTAATATCTCGTAGTCGTGAGACCTACTACATTCTCTGAGAATGTGATGCAGACCACATGCTAACCTATCGCGTGTCATCAATATCCCATTCTTGATGACCATTGGTTATGACAATTTTAGAATCATACTATATCATTTATGTCTCACACCATAAATAACAATCATGATTCAAGGGAACAGTTATAAGAATAACAACAAACCATCAAAATAATTATTCTAATAAATGCATAAACTCAAAAGACAATCAAAATGTCATAGAATGCGATCAAGAATGAATGTCTCAAACGAAAAGGTTTCTAAGACATACAAACTATAAACGAAAAGGTTGACGATTTCCGTGATCTTGCCGTGCATAGTTGTTTGACCCCGGCCTATTATTCTGCCATTGCGGCCTGTTTTGACGTGAACCACGGTCATTATAACTTCCACGGTTTTGGGATGAACCCCCATTCTGGCTTGACCGAGGCTTGTCGTCGGTCCGAGCAATGTATTGTCGCAAGAAACCTTTCTTTAGACAATCTTCAATTTCCTTACTGAGCTCTCGACACTCCTCTGTCTCATGTCCATGATCATGGTGGTACGCGCACCACTTCTCGCGGTTTCGCTTTTCAGCTGGAGCAGTCATCCGCGGACACGGCCGTAAATCGTTCTTGTGAACAGAAAGAATTTCGGCTCGCGATTTTGTAAGAGGGGTGAGTTGTGGAATATCCCCTCGAGATTCTGAACGTCCCCGGTTCAGACGAGAAAAGGCACTAGGTCGCGTACTGGGCCCAACTGGTGCCCTATCGGACTGCCGTTTGCTAGCATGCTTCTCACGCTTACGACGAGTCTGCTCCTCGGCCTTAGCATATCTGCACACAGTATTAAACAAAGCCCGGGTTGTGACCGGAGGGTTTCGAACCAACTCGGTGTAGAGCGGTCCGGGACGAAGGCCATTCATGAAGGCATTGATGATAACATCATCCGAGCGGCTTCCTACTTTAAGACTCTCCGCTGTAAAGCGGTCAAGAAATTGGGTAACGGTTTCGCCATCCCGTTGTTCCATATTCATGAGGTCGGCCAAAGTGGCCATGGGCTTTGCCTGCGTATGAAAATGCGCCCAGAAATGCTCGGCAAGATCACGAAAAGAAGTGACCTGCCCCGTGGTAAAGAGTCAAACCAAAGTCTGGCCTCGTCCTGAAGGTATTCAGGAAATACCTTGCACAGATGGTGATGAGTGCAGTTGCGATTGAACATAGCGTACTTAAAGGCATTCAGGAAATTGCTCGGATCCCCAGTGCCATTGTATACAGCCACTGGAGGGAGTTTGAAACCATCAGGGAGTGAGGCCGCAAGAATCTCGTCCGAGAATGGGGTAATAATTTCTCCGTTAGCATCAAGGCCCAAGACCTTGTCGAGCTCCGCGGCGAACTGAGCCTGCTCTTGTTCCATAGGATCCAGCACATGAGAGGGGTCAAGACGAGGACGCTTCGGAACGTCAACAGGCCGACGGCGATGTGCACCGTCATATACGTCTCGGGGCCTCGACCCATTAGAGCTGCGATTATCTACCGGAGAAACTGTTCTTTGTCTCTGGCGTTCAAGTCTCGCTCGATGAGGGGGATCCTCATCCAAGTCACGCGATGAGTCCCGAGGCAGATTTCTTGCCCGTTCAGCGCCGTTGTTGGCACGCTCACCGGAGTGTGCGCGACGGTTATTCCATTCTTGGAACAAAGCAGCGTGTTCCTGAAGGAGGGCCTGCTGGACATGCGACAGCTCGGGAGCTGGCGGAGGATTAACTTGCACTGGGTCCTCAGCAGGAGGATGATTCGGAATATTTGCATGCTCCGCAGGAGGATTCTGGTGTCGTTGACGGGGCAACGGAATCTGATCCACAGGAGGATCGCGACGGGACCGAGTAGGATTAGTGGATCTACGAGTATTCACCATTGCGACTATGACGAGAAACTAGGGTTTTCAGCTACAGTTCCCACAGACGGCGCCAATTGATAAAGCGCAATCTGGTTATCAAATAAATTCCGAACGTAAAATCCCTTTTCGTAACGTAAATCAATGCAAGAAATTTAAAGAACACAGGATATACGTGGTTCGATCCGGAGATCTACGTCCACGGGCTGAAAATATCACCTGCCGAGGTGTTTTCTTCACTATCCTTATGAAATTACACACAACTGTTTTAGAATGCAAAATGCCAACCCTAATTCATCCTCCTACTTATACTACTCAACTCAAAAACCTAACTAACTCCCTACATTCGCGCCTATTATCGTTGCATGGAAGTTGGGAGCAGATCGTGGGCCAAGAACGTGGGGTGCGCCGCAATTGGGTCACGCTATCTTGAGCGCACGTTTCTGGGCCGGTTGTTGGGCTTATCCTCCTGGGCTCAGTTGCTCGGGTCGGGTTGATCTGGTCCGAGGTGTCAATCCGACCCGAAGTTATTGGGCCATACCTATCAACAATGAAGAAGAATTTCCCAAAATTCGGGTTCACATAATACAAGAAGAGGTTAATGTGTTGAAGATAATAACGCCCAAAATGAATACATCCCTACGAATCAAAACCCACGAGTTTACTGTCACCTCTTGTGCTGTTTGATTCACCTCAAGGTTAATCAATTTTAACCTAGAGAAAGAAGAGCATAACATCATCTTATGAAGAATGCCAACATATGTGTGTGATCATGAAAATCGATCATGGGTTCAGAAGGCCTTTATTACGTAAAACTAGAAAAAAACGTACACCGACTTCTCCCACGTTATTAACTGACATGGGGGTGTAATTCCTACACGCAAGCATAAGGTAATTTCGTTGATCTCAACAAGCGTCAATCTACCCCTCTCTGCAAAATAGCTTCTCCCTTAGGTCTCCCATATATTGCCAGAGTTTAATTAATGCAATATATTAATATTAAATACTTCAACCAATAATAGCTGTAAGCTCTAATATCTTGCTCATCTAGGGATCCAAATGAGAAGCATCAATTAACAAGCAACGAGTGGATCTAAGGTGCCAAGATGTTATTTTCCTAATGTTCATCTAAGGATCCTGTATTAGTTATCAACCGATAGGCAACGATCGAATCTATGGCCCAATACTCAAACTCTACATTTATTAGTCATCCACAACAAATTGAATAATAAATCAACAATACATTAACCTCGATCTAGGCTTAGGATACTCCCTTACCTAAAGAACAAGTAGACTACTCCCTAATCATCAAAGAACATACAAGAATCCATCTCATTAAACAATAACCAAACATAAACAAAAAATAAGAGAGACATGCATATAAAATGCTTAATAATGATTGAGTCCTTAAAGAACTCCAACAAATGTTGATGCCTAGCTAAAGAACTAAAAATCTGAAAATAAAAAATCTAACTATGAATTCTAGGAGAAAGTAAAGCTTCACTTTTTTTACAAATGAGAGGGGGATGGATATTTAAAAGACCCGAACCTAGATAAGTGAAAATACAAGATTAAACAATTGATATGACCATTTAGTGGGGGCATAATATAAAAGGACGAAAGAGAGTGCTCGGGTTTAAGTTTAACTCGGGTCGGATGCTGAAATGTAACTTAGACTGTCTTATTGGCATTTACAGAAAACATCGGGCGAGAACTAGCTTCCGACCCCTTTTATAAAGTTGTAGATCTTGAAGTTATCTTTTTGCATAACTTTAAATCACTAGTTTTCTATATTGGACGTAGGCCAAGATACGAAACTACGATGTGTCGGGAGAAAAACAGGGGCGCACGTGCAAAGCAATATCCTTTGTAATACAACACTGATATTGCTTAAGGATTTTGAGGCAGGGATTTTCGAGGGGTGATGCCGGTGGCAATACTGGCACCGATACCGCCGATGGTACCCCTTGCAGTACCCTTTAAGGCATTGCTCCGATATTGCCCTTTCCCACTTTGCATTCATGCGTGTTTGTCTTCCATTGCGAATTTGAACCTCTTTTAATCTTTTTCTCTTCCCAGTCCCTAACTTTTGTTTATGGCTCGATGAAATTCGATTTATCTTGAGCTCGGACCTAATTAGGACATGTTTGTGCCTCGGAATGTATGTTGGAACATACTAAAAATGTAGGAATAACTTCTTTTGATCCCCGAATTCCCTACCCTTCAAAATACAACTAAAAAACACTCAAAAGTGTTAATCCTTGCACCAACAAGATCACACAACCCATGATTCGAAACAACTTTTCCAATTTGATACGAGATAGAAAAAACATCTTGGGTCTTTAAATTTTAGAGTTAAACCTTCATCAATTGTGATTTTGTTTCGTTCCGACAATCTAAGGATGAAAATATCAATACGAAGAAGTATTGATAATTTAGTTCTACTAAATATTGATGGATATATTGAAAGTGATAGCAAATCATTATTATTCTTATAATTTATCGCGTCCACTACCATGAATCGTGAGTGGAAGTTATGACAATCATAACTCCATCCCTTGATTCGTTACAATTTTAGCAAAGAATGACAATATCGATGGTAATACAGGATGATTTCACCAAGTCGTATCTTATGATGGTGATGTCAATTGACGACATAATTAGATGTAAAAAATATGGTTGATGTTGTAATTGGTTTTTTTTTTTTTTTTTTTTAATGGTGTTTTCTTTTGTTGGTTTAATTTTTTATATTGTAATTGAAAATTGACCAAAAGTTAATGAACATTTTTGCAAGTAACCCTATTTTATTTTTTAAAAAATTAACTAGTAAAATTCAAAGTTATCTATTTTTTCCATATTTATTCGAGATTTCCTGATATCTACCCATATTTTTTGATATTTACCAATATTTTTCAATATTTACCATATTATCTTAGTACTATCGATTTATAACCCACTAGTTTAAAGTGTAATCAGTGATTTTTTACTAATATTAATTCAATATTTTAATCCTATGAATATAACATATGAAAATATAAGTTGTCTCCCTTATATCTGCATGAAGCATACCAAAAAAAGAATTATGAATAACCTATCAATTAATATTGAAGATATTATGCTAGTTGCATGAATCCATAAATGGATAATTGTGCTGAGATGTAGTTAAATGTGTCCCGTCGGCTGTGATATATTCTGGGATGGTATATGTATTTAAATAGTGAAAACATATTTTTGTTTAAAAGAATGTGTAGGATTAGATGTGTATTGTAGATGTCATATCAGTAGGTTTTAGGGTGGTTGATAGTATTAAAATATTATGATAAGTGATGTGAGTAATGATTGATTGATTGAAAAATGTGAAAAATTTATAGGATGAGATGTAAATGGATGATCATATTAACCTAAAGTGAAATTATTTACGGATGAACCATCCAACATCCGAACAAGTCCATTCCTGTCCAATAATTCACTAAAGCTGGCATGAAGATCGGTACCTCACATTTAAATGCATAAACCCGACGAGTGTAGAAAACGATGTTTGTTCTTGAGACACAAGTTAGTGTAATAGCGCGGCCCACAGAGAATACCCCTCAAAACACGTGCTCTCGCCTCGGTCAACTTCACGCGCCTACTTATATTCGGATGCTACTGTGCGAAGACGATTTTTTTCTTTTTTTTTTTATGTAAAATAAAATTTCGAGGACGATTCTAAGCCGTACGTTTTGACGTTGTCCATCACCATGCCCTTTGCCAATTAACGAGGTTTTACCGTTTTAGCCTTCCACCAAAAAGAAACATATATGCATGTATCTGACTTCATTATTAATTTATTACTTTTTCTGTTATTAGTATTATAATTGATTGAAATTACAATTATGTTTACCGAATATTCCTACTTTATATGGAAAAGATCCATCGGATGATCATTATCACCTTTTCAAGAAAAAATTAATGTACGTTTCTGTGTAAGGGATCTCACATTTTTTGTTTTTAATACAACGGATTGCAGTAGTTGAAATTTTTATAGGACAAATGATATTAGTATAATATAATACACTAATAATTCCTTTATTTTAAAATAAATGTCGTCTTAACTTTTTTTTATAAAAATGAATGATTGATAAAAATGACAAATATATCCATGCGGAATCTATTTAATTTGATATATTTCGTGAAATAAAAAATAATATTAAATTAAGTAGGTTATTTAGGATAAATTGAAAGAATTATGATTTTTTTTATTAAAATGACCACTTAATTTAAAATTCTTTATTTTTTCTAAAGCCACTCTTATTTTAAAATAGAGATGGTAGAAAACTTCATAACAAACCCATATACATAGTATATCTAAATTGCTTACTTATTTTCTCCATCACTAAAAGGAAGTCTTACTTAATACTCCCTCAAAATATATATATACACACACTTATGTAGAATATAACTCTTTTTTTATCAATAAAATAATTAAATAATTTCTAGACAAAATTCGTGATTTCGAAAAACTTAGTTGCCACTCGTTGGCCTAAGCAATAATTGAATTTTTTTTAGGAGAACAATCGACTTTCATTATAAATTGGTGAAGCGATGTTACTAGGTTACAAGACTATCAAAATTAGAGGGGTCCTGATGTACTTTATTATTATGGAATAGTAGAAAATTTAAAAGAGACAACCGGACAAACAATATTCCACTTATCAAACTCTTTTTTTGATATCCTTGATTCATTGTTATATTTTAAATTTGTAATATAATGTATGATCGATTGGTTTTTCATTTTTTAGATACGCAATTTCAAAAGAAAATAATATTAGGATGAACTTTTTTTAATGTTATATGAAGAAAATATTTGGATTTTATTAGAACAATAGGTAATAATAGATTAAAAGTAATGATTGCATCCACTTCACAAACCTCCTTTGTATGTATATAGTTTATACTCTCGCTGTCCCATAATGAGAGTCCTGTATAAAAAAATATGAGCTTAAAATGAAAATTTTATTTCAAAAATCAAGTTCTTATTTTATCCGTTCAAGTAAAGAATTAAAATTTATATTTACATATATTAATTACATATGATTGAATATTCTAATTACAAAATTAAAGTAAGTTGTGTGAATATTATGTACTGATAGTTTTTAGAGATTTATACCTATTTATACCTGTGATTGAATTGACTGGATTTTTATGATACATTTTTAATTAGGATTTTTTATTATGGCACAGATGAGTATTATATTTGAACTAGAAACAGATTATCTAAATTTTGTGAAGAAAATAAGAACAAAGAAAAAAGAACTCATATTTTTACGGAGAAAAGAAGTATTTTTTGTTTAATTTGAGGGAAGAAAAGGATATTGATATAAATGGAATATCCTAAATATTTTCACCAGTAAACTCAACCTTTGAAAACAGGAGTTCTAGAAACAGAAAAGAAAGGAAGTTTCTTTGGGAAAAAGAAAAGCCAAATACAGCCCACAAAAATCAATTCAAAGAAAAAAAAAACAGAAACACGAAGAATAAACCACCACGTTACTCTCTATTGCACTTTTAAGGGCTCTCTGTCTAATCTGTGTTCTCCCTTTCTCTCTCTCTTCCATTTTTCTCTGTTCAAAGGTGTGTAACTGGAGCAGTTAGCATAATACCAAACGATTCTGTTTCTGCTTAACAAGTTTATTTAGAGAGGAATCGAACACAACAAAGATGCATTCAAATCACCTGCTACTCGAAGAGCCAATCAGGATGGCCACCATTTTGGAGCCATCCAAAGCGGTAAGGATTTTGTTTTTTTGGGCGGAATATCTAGGTTTTGTACAGATCTATTGGCGTCTGCATGACTGATTTGGTCGGCTTGGATTTCGGTGTGTGAGTAATTTGTGTGTGTGTCTGTAGACTTTCTTCCCTGCTATGACGAAGATCGTCGGAACGCTCGGTCCACGTTCTGGATCCGTCGATGTTATTTCTGCTTGCCTTAAAGCTGGAATGTCCGGTAATCCAATCAAGCTCTTGTTATTGTTTAATTTTTTTAAAAGTTTAGTCTGATCTTTTAGAGTTCTTATTATGTTTGCTCTTTATTGGAACGGGACAGTGGCCAGATTTGATTTTTCGTGGGGTGATGCTGAGTATCACCAGGCAACTCTGGAGAATTTGAAGACTGCTATTAAGGGCACCAAGAAACTCTGTGCTGTAAGTAGATTTATTTCTTAAGTTTGAGTTTATCGCTTGGATAGCAATCATAGCATAACTCTCTTTAACTTGTTTTTGGCTTTTAATAGTTGGAGAGAGATACTCTTTTGCTTTATTCTGAATTAGTTTGACAGGGGGAAAATAGTGGAATTTATGTAGGTCATTATATTGCTGTATGATTTTGGTGTTTTACACATGAGTAGGTTTAACATTTCTATCATGACTTATCATTAATCTCTAGCAATCTTACTGGTGATGATTTTAACGTTTTTTCAGGTTATGTTAGATACAGTTGGTGCTGAAATGCAAGTTGTTAATAAAAGTGAGAGAGCTATAACTCTTAAATTAGATGACAAAGTTATTCTGACACCAGATCAAGGTCAGGAAGCATCGAATGAAGTTTTGCCAATCAATTTTGCTGGACTGGCCAAGGTTCTCTATCTAATTTCCTTCTACCTTTTACCTTAATTGCCAATTCTTTTCGTTCCATGACCAGTACCCTTCATTCTTTTAGCATTGCCTAAACTTTTGCATAGCTGTACTAATCATAATTATTATTTGCAGGCTGTGAAGAGTGGGGACACCATTTTTGTAGGCCATTACCTATTTACAGGAAGTGAAACCACTTCAGTCTGGCTAGAGGTATGAGGTGGAATTTAATCAATGTGTTCTAGCTGTATGTTGACTGAAATGCGTTGTTGCTTTCAGTTTCTATTAGTCATTCATTGCTTTGTTAGGTCCTATGCAATTTGCGTGCTTATTGTGCATATTTTGTCTTTGTTTACATAATTTTTTATTATGTTCTACGTTTTGTGAATGAAGTAGCTATTGTTTGTTTACTATATGTTCGTATTGATGTATTTGCGGTTCTAACATTTCCCTCTTCTGCTGAGTAGTACTTTTCCCTGTTGTCACTTTCAACATTTCCTGATTGTCGAAGGAACATGAGCATGTGTACATAGTTTCTGAGTATTGTCTTAGGCTGATATTCAGGTTTTCTTTTGAGTTTTTGATTGGTTGGAATTGGTTATATGGCTGGCAGGTAGATGAAGTAAAAGGTGATGATGTGGTTTGTTTGATCAAGAATTCTGCAACCTTGGCCGGGTCTTTGTTTACCTTGCATGCTTCTCAAATTCATATTGATCTGCCTACTCTATCTGAAAGAGACAAGGAGGTGAGTGGTGCCACAAATGTGGTGTGATATGTGTTCTCGTCTAATGCTTAGTAAGGGGATTGGGATTACTTATTATTGTTGTTGTTATAAGTAATATTATCTATCTTTCTTTGGGATAATTTATTTGAATGGCTTATTGTTGAGCTTGACGGTATATAATCAGCCATACTCCATGTAGTGTGGTCCTGGGTTTCAAATTTAGACTGTAGAAGTGAAATAACTTGTTACTATATAGAAAAGGTGGAAAATCTCTCACCTGATTGTGAAAGATTGACATTCTTTGCTTGAGTGGCTAAAGCCGTTACATCTTGTAAGACCTTCCACTGCTTGATGCCTAAATCTCTTGCAGTTCTCCTCTATCCTTCTGTAATTGGTAAATGCCGTTAGTGATATGGATAGAGTGTCTAATTCGACATTCATGTGCATATGGTTTTTAATTTCATGACGATGCCGAGGCTTAAATATCATTTATATTCTGACCTTGTTGCTTAGTTTTTTGCTTTATTAGGTTTGTAATGTTTCAAATACATACCTTTTCCTTCAGGTTATCAGTACATGGGGTGTTCAGAATAAAATTGATTTCTTGTCATTATCTTACACACGCCATGCTGAGGATGTTCGTGAGGTAAAAGGCAAATGGAATAATGGTTATTCGTCTCTTTATATTTTCGTAGTATCAAATTTTTATTTATTTTTTAATCATTTAATGACTTGAAGCTGCAATGTTGCTTAATGCAGGCGCGTGATTTTCTGTCAAAGCTTGGCGATTTAAGTCAGACTCAAATCTTTGCGAAAATTGAAAACGTTGAGGTAACTTAAGGCTGTTGTAGTTCTACATGGGGGTGGGACAGGTTCAGTTTGTTTTCTTACAAGAGACGATATATGGGGTAGGAGGGACCCAAAGTTCCACTGCTAACTTCGACGAACCGTTATCTGCAGGGCTTAACTCATTTTGATGAGATTCTTCAAGAGGCAGACGGTATCATCCTCTCCCGTGGAAATCTTGGTATAGATCTCCCACCTGAGAAGGTTAGCTGTTTTTTCTTAAAAGGACAAAAGCTGAGTTGCCCGTGCAAGTATTTTATCTTCGTTCTTGCTGTAGCTATTTAGATTCATTATCCATCCTATATGCAGTAGTATCTTGTTATTTAGTTGGTGAGTGATCCGCAGTTAGTTCTGTTTGATATTCCAATCTTGTGAATGTTGTAGCTGTAATTTCTATTGCATTTGAAAGTTCAAGCGTATCCATTCTGAGCAAAAAAAGAAAAAAAACATATTATTCTCAAGAATCCCCCTCCCACGTTTCTTTTCTGGAACGGAAAGGGAATAAGTTTTGGGTGTTAATCTGGGTGTATCTGTGTGAGTTTACTGCCATGAACTCTATCGACTCCTTCAGAGTGTAATAGAGATCATCCCTGAATATGACTAGCACATATGCATATATGCCTAAATAAACTATTACCCCTATCTGGCTTAAGAGATTATGGTGGAAGTATTTTACCATTATATTGAATTTGCTATTTACAGTAGTCCATAAAACATCTGATTGCATTGCACCCTTGCCCAGTCTTGACCTTGATATTTAGTAAGCCAATAAATCAACTTCTAAACTTTTTACCAACGTCTCCTCCACAATCAATGGTGTGGATAACTTTCCTGATTACTCTGTGACTATTTACCTTTATCTTGACTCTGTTTGTACAATGTTCTCTTGCGTGCTACTCTCAGCTTTTGTCTAACCTTAGGGATTATCTTCAACCAATTATCCATTTGCTCATCTATGTAGTGATGTCTAAATTCAAATTGCTTGTATTGTCACTTGTCATTGCTTTTAAGTTGATCCTTGTACCCGCAACTTTTAGGATAATAACTCCTTGCTAGCTTTCTTCTCTGTGTGCAGGTGTTCTTGTTTCAGAAATCTGCTGTTTACAAATGTAACATGGCTGGAAAGCCTGCAGTGGTAACTCGTGTTGTTGACAGTATGACCGACAATCTAAGGCCTACTCGTGCTGAGGCAACTGATGTTGCTAATGCTGTTTTGGATGGTTAGTCATTCTGTTAATATTTTGGCGGGGAAGTTGTTTTAATTCTTGGTGTGCGTTTTTTCTTATAGCACTTGTTGCCTTTTGCTTCTTTGATATCTTAGCGTTCTGTTCTTGTACTATATTTTATTCTTCAGTTTTCGCTTTATTTGTTATTGTTGAAACTTATTGACTAGCTTAACAACGGTGATAATATTTTTCAGGATGTGATGCAATCCTTCTTGGTGCTGAGACCTTACGTGGATTATATCCTGTTGAAACCATTTCCACTGTTGGGAAAATTTGTGCTGAGGTCTGCCATCTTTTTTACCTATGTATCTTTAATTGATTTTGCCATAGCTGGAGTTCCTTCTCTAGAGCTTCATTAGTATGTGTTTTGGTTTGGGCGTGGGAGGTGTGGTTCTGAACAGCTTCAGTTCAGTTCCGCAATATGTTGTTCTGGATTATTTTCCATTTTTTATGTGATCCATGTGCCTATTTTAGACGAACATGCAACATGGTTTAGGATTTATTTTGAAGTCGCTTAAAAATTATAATAGGCCCTGGTGACTATACAACATGTTAAGCACTTTCTGGATTAAAGAAGTTTGTTTAGTTAGTCTTAAGCTGTTATCTCGCATATCAATCATGCAAGGCAGTAAATCGTGATGGCCTAAATTCGCACAAACTAAGAAGAAATGGGTGCTATCTGCTATTATGGTTTCCATAAATAACATGAGGTTTTCTACCCGATATGTCTCCACTAATATGTTTCACGGCATTCTCCTCTCTATTGTAATCAAGATTTCTTTGCTACATCAACATACCACTACTATATAGATAAACGCAATCTCGCAAAACATGAAAATAGAACATAAACGCGATCTATGTGCTTTCCTTCCAAAAATAACAGCGTTCCTTGGTAAGCTGCAATCGCTTACATCTGATTGTTATTTTCTCGTTCTTTTCACAGGCAGAGAAGGTCTTCAACCAAGACCAATACTTCAAGAGGACAGTAAAATTTGTCGGTGAACCTATGACCCACTTGGAATCTATTGCTTCATCTGCGGTATGTTGCAAGAAAATAGGTGAAAGATATTAGGTTGGAAAATGAGAAGAAAAAAATTAATAAAAGAAATCTGATGAATCTTTTGGTTTATATCGTATCATTTATAATTTAATACTTCTGTATTGTATATTTAGGTCCGGGCAGCCCTTAAAGTAAAGGCATCAGTCATCATATGCTTTACCTCGTCTGGAAGAGCAGCTAGGTATTTCTGTCTTGATTGATATTTGGTAGAGGAGAGATAGTGAAAGTGTGGTCTTTTGTCCTCTCCCGTTCCCAAGAAATGAGAAAATACGTATTCTTTGAAAATATGTGAAATCTATCCAGTATGACCAACAAAAGACTAAAATGCACATAATGACTTGAATGCTCTGCGGCCCACCAATGCAGCACAAATGACTTGAAGCTCGTGACAAGTTTGTCCAGAAGCTTGAGGCATTAATGATTTTGGATGGGAGAATTTTAATATTCTATTAAGGAATCTTGGTCTTTTCATGTAAAGAAAGTTGGGTATATTCTATTTTTGAATATGTGGGTTATTTTATATTTGAGTAAAAACCAGACCTTCTCATTGGTGTAAATGCTTTGTCATTACATGATTTGAAGCGCGATTTGACTGTTCTTCATTAAAATGCAGACTGATAGCGAAGTATAGGCCAACTATGCCTGTTTTATCTGTTGTCATCCCTCGGCTGAAGACAAATCAATTGAAATGGAGTTTCAGTGGTGCATTTGAGGTAGGTTTTAACCTAAATTATACATGATAGGCTGTCCATAAATTGGGTTCTTTAAGAATATATCTCCTGAGCTTTGATCTGGTTGATGCATCAGGAAAGCTAAGATGTGTATTGCATAGGACATATAGTTTGTACTACTATATGCTTTTCATTTATTGATTCTTTTCGGATATTCTCAGGCAAGGCAATCACTTATAGTACGTGGTCTTTTCCCCTTGCTCGCTGATCCTCGACATCCAGTAAGTTCTTTGTGGTTTATATTTACTAGTATTGTATTTGCAATTATGCAGCAGAGTCTTAAAATTGAGCTCTAGAGCATCTCATATTTGGAATAAAGATATTTCGTGATGTCGAGCAGAATTTTGCATTGTGTTAGCCACATATTTCTTTCTACGCAATTTGTTTGTCACATTTACTGTTGATAGACTTAAATCAAGAAGGCACCTATATAAACTGTTTAAGCATCACCTCATGTCCTACCTATTTTCATCATTTGCTAATGGAAGTTAATTAGAAAATTGTGCCGGAAAGAAGTTTATCTAGGTTCATGTACTCGTGTTGCTCCCACCCCCCACCCCGCCCCCACCATCCCAAAAGAAAAAATAAGAATGATGTTTGAATTTTGTAGTTCCAATCTAGATATTAGGTTCCTTCATTTTTGAACATCTTTTCTGGTACTTCCTTTCTGATAATTGAGTCCTTGTATTTTCATTTGTAATCAGTACCTTTGCATTAGTCTTAGTCTTCAATGCAAATAAAAGCACAAGGACCGACATTCTGCAAATGAAATACACTATTACAGAGACATAATTCGTGGAAACTGAAAATTAACAATGATTCGATTGTACATCTTTTTTGTTATAGTTTTTGTATGTCTTGGTTCAACTTCATAATACATCATCTCAAACTTGTGTTACTTGTGTTTTTTTTCCATCAAGGTTCCTAATCCATGAACATCCTGTTTGGTCATTGTGTTGAGAGACCTTTCTTTACTCCATACCTACTCTTTCGTTTGTCGTACAGGCGGAGTCGACGAATGCAACTAATGAGTCAGTTCTGAAGGTTGCACTTGATCACGGGAAAGCCTCAGGAGTGATCAAGTCTCATGATCGAGTAGTTGTCTGTCAGAAAGTCGGAGATGCATCTGTAGTAAAGATTATCGAGCTTGAAGATTAAACAGCAATGCCATGTGCTCTCCACCGTCTCCAACCACGATCTCCCCAGCTGCTGCTGCTGCTGCCACCTCCACCACCCCTAGTTTGATGGACAATCATAAGTGGCGTTATCATGAATTTTGATGTTAGTATTTTGACTGCTATAACATAACTTGATATTTAGTTGAAATACATGTTGATGTATTCCTCTCATGGGAAATTGCCCTTATTATGCAAGGTGCTCGAGTCTTGCAATTTTTCTTTTTGTCGCCAGATGTAATTTTTTATACTATATTTTAAATCCAGAAGCATGATATCTTGGTGTTTGCTTTCTTTTCTTTCGTTTGATATTTAAATTAATAATATTGTTGTTCCTTCTGTTATTTTTACTACTCCCTCTGTCTCTGTCCCGATGAACTTGCATATTTTTTATTTTGGTCTGTCCCAAGCAGTATGTACACTTTATTAAAATGAAACAAATGTCACAAATTCACTCTGCAATACACCTTTATTTATTAAATAAAGCAAAAAGATAGGTTTGAAAAGTTAATCATTTTTTTCTTAATATGTATACTCATTTGCCAGTGATGTTTTAATTTGCTGCGCATGATGTTTTATCATGAGGCTTTGGGGACTCTCATACTACAAATGGCTTGGTTGATATATCTGATGGGCTGGGTTTGTTTCGGAAAGAAACAGCTCACATGATTACGTATGATAAGTAGAAAATAAACTAATATCTAAAATACACGATGGCAAATTGGTAATTCAATGAGAAAACAAAAGACCACTGGTTTTAGCATGTCCTGCAAATTTTCAGTTCAACCAATAAACGTCTGTAACTATCAAATCAGTTTATACGCATTATACACCTCTCGCCCAGAGTTAAATTCCACAAGTGTTATCTTGACCTTTCTGTTTTAAAATTGGGTACCCAATTTAAAAACAATTTTAAATAAAGCTCATTGTAATCAAAATCAACTTAGTATGATGTGGTTCTAGGTTCATTATTATTATATAGAAAAAGTTAGTGATTTGTTCACAACAAGCGCCCATGGCCTAATGGATAAGGCGTCTGACTTCTAATCAGGCGATTGTGGGTTCGAGTCCCACTGGGCGTGAACTTTATCTATTTTTAAATTTTAACTGTATATTTTGGAAAATAATTGATTTATTTTCACTTTCGTATTAATTAAATATTTACCACCACCATCTTTTTTTTTCTTTGAGCACCATAAAAAATTGGTACATGATATAGTGATTTTTTGAATAGTTTACGTGATGTAATCACATACATACAAATATTATTGAGATATGATATACTTAATCCTCGCAAAAAATAAGTGTCAATTTAGAAATTCAGTACATAATTCTTCTTAAACTTACAAAATCATTTAAAAGTAAAATGATTTTGGAATTAAAAAAGAAGGTAGTTAAGAAAACGTCTTTTTAAAAGTTTTTATTGCTTTCCATTTTGGTACCTGCAGTAATTTTTTTCCTGATGGCCACACAAAGTTCACGTTTTTTTACTTTGCCACCTCTAATGTTCTTTTTCCAGCAAATTTTCATGATCTCAAACGTATTTTTCAGTTTCTCTAACAATTAATAAAAATATTACTTCAAAAACGCCTAAATTAATTATATAATTGAAAATTTCTCATATTTATTTAGAAAAATCTGATAATAATTCTAAAAATTGATTTTTCTTCTAAAAATATGTAACTTTTTTACAAATTTAATACAATTTTAAAATTATGTACTTCTTTTTAAAAAATAATTATAAAAAATGTTAAAATAATTTTAAGCTGACTTATATTTAGGGTTTTAAATAATTACAATATAAAATTTTTCCAAATAAGTTTATATTTAAGAGAAAATTTGATTTATGAAATTATGTCAACTTTAAAAATAATTTAAGGATTTCAAGTATACAATTGAAAAATAACTTTCATAATTTTGTAGGATTATTTTAATATTTTTTACGATAATTTAATTTTTAAAATAATTTTTACATTCTCAAACTAATTTTCGGATAAATAATTTTTTGGGCTCTAAAAAAGTAATTTATGGTTTTTAAAATAAATTTTAGCTATTTTAAAATTAAATATTTTTTAATGAATGAGTAGAATGCCCTTGGAATTTTAAAATTTCTTAAAAAGGCAGTGTGAGGTGGGAAAGTGAAAAAAAGCATGGACTTTGAGTAACTCGCAATAAATAGAATTATTTACATACTAAAGTGGAAAACAGGTACTACCTCCTTTCAAGTTAAATTTGCAGGGTTGACTGAAAATAAATGTTAAGAAAAAATAATTTTTTCTTTTCTTTGATTTTTTTAAAGGTGAAAACTGAGGGTGAAGATTGTGAAATAAATTTTCTTTTTAAGAGCATGCAAAGTTAAGTGGTACGAGTTAAAAATGAAAGTATGCAAAATTAATTGAGACGAAGAGGGTATTATTTAGTTGTCAATTTACTACTAATCCTGTTCAAATGTCAATTTATTCTGTACCCTACATAATAATAGAATTTAACTAACTTAGGTGAAAGGTGAGGAAGGAAAAGTGAAAAGGTAAATCTCCTTAAAAAGTGAAAAGGTAAATTTCCTCAAAAGTAAAAAGTGAAAAGGTAAATTTCCTGAAAAAAAGGTCAAATGGCAAATGGTTAAGAGCACGTTGTGTAGCCAAGTCTTTATTTGGTTTGGTGGAGAATAAATGTGGGGAAGGACGGAAGGTAAAGTAATTACCACGTCATATTATGGACCAGGCGTTGTTGGATAATTCAAGTAGTAAGAACATCCACTATATAGATATTTAATTTTATAAAAACTTTTAATTTTGTGTTTGAGTCACCTAAAAAGGAATAAAAGAGAGTTTTTTCTTTGTTTTTAGATTAGAAAAAAAAAATTAAACGATAAAAGATATCTGATTCTGAATTCGAGTCACATTAAGAAGGATATGCAAGAGTATTTTTTTGTTTTTAGATTAAAATCAAAATTAAGGTATATTATGGAAAGGGGGGAAAAGAACAGGTTAATTTGGATAATAGTTTGCCCAATAATTTTATCCAACAAAAATATAATATAAAATTGCGATTTGAAGACTTCGCCCGCCCCCCCCCCCCAACCCAAAAAAAGAAACACTATTTTCAGAAGGAAATCTAAAGGTGCCATTTGTTGTAGTCTATATTTACTTGTCATAATGTAAGTTAAAATGATTCCTAATTTTTTTTTTATTATTTACGAAAAATATACGATGACTTTATAAAAATTCTTACAATTTCCAAAAAAAAAAAGCGTTGTTCCTCAAAATGGATTTTTTTTTAGGTGGACTCAAAATGGATATACTTAATAATGGAAAAGCTAATCATATATGAACAAAACAAAATATGTAAAGTGTGTCCATGTATCATCTTACCAATTTACGGTGAAGATTAAGGATTTAAACCCTACTCCTCCATTCCATTCCTATATATATGCACTTGTATGAATAATAAATATCATACTTATTTATTTTTTTCTTTCAAATTATATAATATCAGTTAAACTGTGCTTATATTCATCTGTATAGTTAATTTGCATTATATTAACGTGAGGGATGGGCACAATTCGGGTTAAATCGAATTAAATTATTTCAGTTCAATCGAATACAAAATAGACTGAATCGAATTAATTCGGTTCAGTTAAAGTTCATTTTTTTTTTTTAAAATAATAGTTCGGTTTTCGGTTTGAATTTTTTAAATTCGGTTTGATTTTTTGATTTTACTAATTAAATTCGGTTTGGTTACCAAATTAAATCGAATTGAATTTTCTGGTTCTGTCGCTACGCACATATGTTACTCTTCGTAATATTATAATATGAACCAACCTAATAAAATTCTATTAATTTGATATTCCGGAAGCGGATCCGGTACAGTTTCCTTAAAACTGTACCAAGATGCAGTGGCGCCAAACTGCCTTTTTTACCCCAAGGTTACGCTCCCTCTTTCTCTTCTTTTTTTCTTTTTAGTATATATTTTATATTTTATTTGCTTTTTGTACTGAATAGCACCATTTTGTTTTTTTTTTCTTTTATTTCATTCATTAATATTTCAGCATTTGTGGAACTGAATCGGTAAGAAAATCGGTCTTGCTATTGGTTCACGGTTCAATCGATCTGACGTTCAACCGGTGGTTCGACAGTAAATGGTAATTAATTAGATTTTCATGGAATATAATATATATTGTATGTGAAAAATGACACAAATGTTTAAAGGACCAACAAATATATATATATATATATGTGTGTGTGTGTGTGTGTGTAATAAACAAAGATATGAGACTAAATAAAATATCTAATATTGCATAATTATTATTTTTAGAAGCTCTTAAAGTAGGAAATGGATTTTTCAATTCAATCAAATTTTTATCCGGTTTTAGGGTTTTAGACCGGTTCTGGCCGATTTTGACCGGTTTAATGATGTGTGTGGATAGATGACTTATCACACTTAGAATACCAAGTTGTAGAGGAATTAAAGAATACTTTTGAAGAAGCAAAAGTGATTATAAAGCTGCCTTCAAAGACAACGGTTATAAATTCAGTCATAACCGGCATCTGCAACAATTCTAGAATCGTTGTCTTTTAGTCGATAAATAATCAGTTATATATTCTGTTATGATGAGATGTGATCTGTTTTTCCAAATTTCTTGTATAATTCCTTCATCCGTTTAGATAACTCAACAAGTCAGTCTTTTATCAATAGAGACATAAACTAGAGAGTGGTAGATTGAGGGATTAACACACTTGGTTAGATAGAGTTAGATAAAGAACAAACTCTTTGAAGTGTGTGATTTCATGTGATGTGAGTGTGCATGATCTAATCTGCTGTATCTTGTGTTGTCAATAAGAACTGCTAGATCATCTCCGTGGACATCGATTATTTGATCGAACCATGTAAATCTCGTTTTAAGTATTGCATTCAATCATTGGAGTGAGGAGTGATTTATTGGTGAGGTTCGATTATTGTTTTATTTTCTGCAACAATTGGCGCAGTCTGTGGGAATCACATTGAAGGGATCGAACCAGAGAAAATTCGCCATGGCTGCAATAAAGTTTGATACTGAAAAGTTCATTGGCAGAAATGATTTTAGGCTTTGGCAGATCAAAATGAAAGCGCTGCTTGTGCAACAAGGCTTGGCAAGTGCATTGAAGGGTTTTCTAGAGAAATTAGAGGAATCTCAGAAACTTGAATTGATGGAAAAGGCTCATTCAGCAATAATCCTTTCACTTGTTGATCTTCAGAGAAGTTTTGAAAGAAAAGACAAGACAAGTTGTTTGGGAGAAACTTGAGAGGTGTATATGAAGAAGACAATGGTGAATCGACTTTACATCAAACAAAAGCTTTACTCATTCAAGATTTCAGAAGAAAAAAGTATGGATGACCAACTTGATGATTTCAATAAGCACCTTGATATCTAGAAAGTATTGAAGCCAAAATTGAAGATGAAGATAAGGCCATTATTCTTCTTAATGCGTTGCCAAAGAATTTTGAGCATTTGAAGGACGCCATGTTATATGGCAGGGAATCCAAGATTACTCTAGCAGAAGTTCAAACATCCCTTATGGCAAACGAAATGCAGAAACCAAATGACTCAAGGAATGAAGCAAATGGCGAAGGTTTGAATGGTAAGAAGGGAAAGTTCTTCAAACCTAAGAAAGCTTCCACCAATGATTCAAACCAAGAAACAATTCCATAATAAATCAAAGGCAAATGATGAAAAGGAGACAAGAAGGTGCTATCACTATAGGAGAGTTCGACACCTCAACAAAAAATTGCTTTGAATGGAAGAATAAGCAGTCTGCAAAGAATGAAAAAGCAAGTACAACAGACATAGCAGAGGCTGCGGAAGAAGCTGATGTGTTGAATGTGACAGAAAGAAAGCAAAAGGACAAGTGTATCTTGGACTCTGGATGTAGTTTCCACATGTGCCCACACTACAACTGGTTCACTGAGTTCAGAAAACAAGCAACTGGTTCAATAATGTTAGGAAATGATCAAATGTGTCATGTGGAAGGCATAGGAAGCATTAGGATCAGAACTCATGATGGCTCCACAAAAGTGCTCACTAATGTAAGGTACATCCCTCAACTGAAAAGAAACTTGATCAGTTTAGGAACTCTTGAAAATAAGGGATGTAGTTTTAGATCTGAGCAGGGATTCCTATATGTTTTAGAAGATTCAAGGATAGTGATGAAAGGAATGAGAAAATCAAGCCAATACTATCTTATGGCAGAACTTTAGTTGGGGATGTTGGAACTGTTGTAAAGGATGAGTCAGTAACATGGCATAACAGGTTGGGGCACATAAGTGAGGCAGATTTAAATGAGCTTCTGAAACATAATTTGCTGAAAAATTCGGGAAAATTTAGAATTCAATCATGTGAGAATTTCATTCTAGGCAAAAGCAAGAAGAAGCCTTACCCTGTTGGGAAGCACACTTCAAAGGCCCCACATGATTATGCCCATTCTGATATGTGGGGCCTGTAAAAATCACTTTTTATATAAATGACATTTATTGAAAAATACTCTTGTTTGGTTGATTGATAAGATCACGAAGATTGAAAGTGAAGAAAGGAAAGATGATTCAGAAGATTAAGGAAGGTGATCTTGTTCCTCATATCAAGGAATCAATCAAAGATCAAGACAAAGAAGGAAGGTCAAAGCTTCCCAAATTACTTCTAATCACCCAAAATTGTTGGAGAAATGGTGATTAAGGAGCTGGAAGTATACTATATAAATAGTGATGAGAAAACATTAAAAGGCATCGAGTTTTTGAGAGAAAAACACTTGTATAATTCATCAAATCTTGCATCTATTCTATCGATGTTTGAACTGTGAACGAACATCAGTAGATCATTAAATATAATTCGGGAGAGTTGTGTCCAGTGTGTTCGGGAGAACATATAGCGGTTCGGGGAGAATCATCTAAGTATAGATTGAGGGATTTGTACTGAAAATCTTATTTGGGAGACCAAAAGAGTGAGCACATATTTAGGGGGGAGTATGTACTGAAACTTAGGAGGGATTCCTAAGTGTTTCTGTGAGTGCAAAAGTGTATTCTCTTTACTGTACTTATCCATGAGATATTGCTTGTAAGAAAGAAAGGATTCTTTCTTAAATCTTATGAATAAACGTTCTTTCTGTTCTGATCAAGTTCGTACTCTGTAAGAACTTTCTTTATCACATATACGATTGTTTCTTTACACGTCTTTCAGACTAATTACATTGCACACGCGCACAAACTCTGACTTTTCAGGGCCCTTCAAAGATAGAAGCTCTTAGAGGTGGCAGATTTTTCTTAAGTATCATTGATGATTTTTCTAGGAAACTACATATTAAAAAATTAGTCAGATGCTTTTGGTAAGTTCGAGGAATGGTGCAAGGAAGTTGAAGTTCTGAAGGGTACCACACTGAAGTGTCTTAGAACAAACAGTGACCTGGAATTTCTGTCTGATGACTTTCAGGAATTCTGCAAACATAATTGAATTAAGAGGCATAAAATTGTCCTTGGAAATCCTCAGCAAAATGGAGTAGCTGAAGTAGGGGTGTCAATGTGTAGGGTAGGGTATGGGTAAGCCTTCCCCATGTCCTACCTGCCTAAACAATGCCCTGCCCATACATTACCCTATCACCCTATTTTTTGCTTCGGGTAGGGTACGGGTAAAACCCACAGGGTATGCGGGTACCAACGGGTAAATAGGCTACCTTGTTTCATAAAAATCTTTCATAAAATTAATAACTTAAAATCAAATAAACCTAATTCTATTTTAGTTTTTCTAGTATATCGTATAATTTATTTATTTTTCTTTAACATCATAATTTGTGCATCGACGTGCCTAAAGTCCACTGATCATTTGATTAGTCATTTTTTTGGGAACTTCATTTCTGATTCTTGAAATGTAAAACATATACATATTTGTATATATGTAATATATTATATATTGCATAAAAAATACAATTATGTGTATCGGGCATGCAGGTAGCGTAAACGGGTAGGGTAAGCGTATGATACTAAACCCGTACCCTATTTTAATTTGACGGGTACGGGCGATGCCCTACCCATTACCCTAAAATTTGTGTAGTGCCCCACCTATTTATCATTTTACTTGCGGGTAACCCTACCTTGCGGGTAAAACTGACATCCCTTGGGAGAGGATGAATAGGACCATCCAAGAAAGACTTAGGTGCATGTTGTTGAGCTCTGGAATGCAGAAAAGATTCTGGCGTGAAGCTGTATCTACTGCAGCTTATCTGATCAATAGAAGTCCTTCAACTGCAAATGAGTTTAAAATGCTAGAAGAAAAATGGTGTGGCTATGCACCAGGGTACTCTCACCTTAAATCTTTTGGATGTATGGCATATGCTCACTATAAACAAGATAAACTGGAAGCTAGAGCTCTGAAGTGTGTAATGTTGGGGTATCAACATGGTGTCAAGGGGTATAGGCTCTGGTGTTTTCAATCTGAATGAAGAAGGTGCTGGTGAGCAGGGATGTGGTCTTCTGTGAAGATCAAATGCCCTTCAAGGACAACAAAGTCCATGAGATAGCAATATCTACTGACAAGAACCTGTCAAGGGTCAAGGTGGAGCATGATCAAGGAGAAGATGACTTAAATTCAGAGACTGATGAAACAGTGGATTCTAGAAATGATCAAGCTGCATCTGATGATCTCAGAGACTATCAACTAGCAAGAGATAGGGATAGAAGGACTGTGAAGCCGTTAAGTAGGAATGGTGAAGATTATCTCACTGCTTATGCTTTAAATGTAGAAGAAGAGACTGAGTTCTTTGAACCAAGGAACTACAAAGAAGCTATTTAAAGCAAGGATAAAGAATAGTGGATGGTTGCTGTGAGAGAAGAACTAGATCTTTTGGAAAGAAATGGGACATGGACATTAGTTGAAAAACCAGCTCACCAAAAATTAGTCAGCTGCAAATGGATCTTTAAGAGAAAAATTGAATTTGCAGGAACTGAGAAGATAAGAAATAAAGCAAGGCTGGTTGCAAGAGGTTTAACACAAAAAGAAGGCATTGATTACAATGAACTATTTTCTTTTGTGGTGAAACATTGTTCAATAAGAATTCTCCTAGCAATGGTTGCTCAAATGGATTTAGAACTGGAACAACTAGATGTTAAACAACTTTTTGCATGGTGATTTAAAGGAGACTATATTCATGACTCAACCAGAGGGATTTGTCTTACTAGGGAATGAAAAAAAAGCCTTGTTTGTTGAAGAAGTCACTGTATGGGCTTAAACAAAGCTCAAGGCAGTGGTAGATGAAGTTTGACAATCATATGAAAAAGATAGGGTACATAAAATCCAAGTATGACAATTGTCTGTTCATGAAGAAAGCTGGAAATGAGATTTCAAGTTTTCTGTTGCTGTATGTGGATGATATGCTTGTGGTAAGCAAGAGTAATTTTGAAATAGAAAAGCTTAAGGAATATTTACAAGCAGGTTTCGAGATGAAAGAGCTGGGAAAAGCTAGAAGTATACTGAGAATGGATATTATTAGAGACATGAAAATGGGCTTGCAGTGGCTGGAATATAAGATTATATTCAGAAAGTCTTGAGGAAGTTTCGTATGAATGAATCAAGGTCAGTCTTAGTCCCATTAGCTCATCATTTCGAATTGTCTGAGTTGTAAAAACCAAAGAAATAAGAAGAGATGAGGGAAATGAACATAATGCCTTATTCCAATGCTGTTGGTAGCATAATGACTGTAATGGTATGTACTAGGCCTGACATCTCACATGCTCTGAGTGTTGTCAGCAGATACATGGTCAATCCTGGAAAGCAACACTAGGAAGCACTTAAGTGGGTAATGAGGTACTTGAAGGGTGCAACAAATTATGGGATTGTGTTCAAAAGAAGTGATGATCTTACTGGGTTTTTGAAAGGCTATGTGGATTCTGATTATGCAGCTAATCTGGATAATAGAAGATCTCAGTCAGGTTATGTGTTCACATTATTTGGTATTGCCGTCAGCTGGAGATTAATGCTCCAATCTGTGGTAGCATTATCCACAACAGAGGTAGAATATACGGCCATGACATATGCAGTAAAAGAAGTTGTGTGGCTCAGAGGAATTCTAGCTGAATTTGATTTAAGAAAGTACTCAATAAGGGTGATGTGTGACTCTCAAAGTGCTCTACACTTAGTGAAACACCAGGGTTTTCATGAAAGATCTAAAGATATAGATGTTAGGCATCATTATGTTAGAGATGTGATTGAAAAGGAAAATGTTGAAGTGGTGAAGGTCAGCACAAAAAAAAAAAAAATGCTGTCGGCATGCTTACCAAGACTCTTCCAGCAGAGAAATTCAGATATTGCTTGGACTTGGTCCAAGTGGTTCAGTGTTGAAGTTCTATCTTTGGGACTATTTCCTATCTTATGACATAAAATGAGGTGATCTAGAGAGTTAGTTTTGTGATTCAAGATATGGTTTTGACTTCGAGTGCAAGTCAGGTGGAGATTTGTGGGATAGATGACTTATGACACTCAAAATATCAAGTTGCAGAGGAAAGAGTACTTTTGAAGAAACAAAAGTGATTATAAAGCTACCTTCAAAGACAACGATTATAAATTCAGTTATAACAGCCATCTACAACAGTTCTGCAACGATTTTCATAACTGTTGTCTTTTACCCAATAAAAAATCAGTTATTCTCTTTTGATGAGATGTGATATGTTTTTTTCCAATTTCTTGTATTATTCCTTCATATGTTTAGATAGCTCAACTAGTCAGTCTATTATCAATAGAGAGAGAAACTAGAGAGTTGTAGATTGAGGGATTAACACTCTTGGTTAGATAAAGAACAAGCTCTTTGAAGTACTGTGTGTGATTTTATGTGCTGTGAGTGTGCATGATCCAACCTGATGTATCTTGTGTTGTTAATAAGAACTACTAAACCATCTCCTTGGACGTAAATCATTTGATCGATCGAACCACGTAAATCTCGTTTTCAGTATTGCATTCAATCGTTGGAGTGAGGAGTGACTTCTTGGTGAAGCTCGATTATAGTTTCATTTTCTGCAACAATGTGCTTTGTGTAAATTATTTTTCAGAGAAAAAGATCAAGAAAGAAAGCGAAAAAAAGATAAATGAATATATTTTTGTAAGTATATTGAAAATGTAGAGGTGGGGAGTAAATCTGGAATCCGTAAAATGAATATTTGTTGTATTCTTAAGTAAAACTAAAAAAGAGTTTAAAACATAATGTCGTAAGTAAAAAAGAAGCAAAATGTATAAATGATAAAAAATGGAGAATGTGCTGTTCAAAAAAACAAGACAAATAAAATAAATTAATAGTATCAATCTTTAATACTAAAAGAAGCTTGTATAAAAATAGGAGAAAATATGTGTCAGTCCCACAATTTTTTGCCGAATTTTTATTTTGTTTTAATTTTTTAAAATTTCTCTTAAATACATGAAGAACCCCTAAAAAAGGGTAGACATGTGTCTCATGCACCTTTCTCTTGTGAGTTCTCCTCCAATCAATTTTTTTTTTTTCTTTTCTTTTATCTTTTACCTTCGAAATTTCAAGGTCTTATAACTTTTTCATCTCAATTTGATTTTTCATAAAAAATAAAAATAAAATTATTCCTGTTTTGATGATCTTCGATTCGACAATCATAATGTATATTTTATAATTAAAATATTAATTTTAAAGTGTTAAATACCATTTTAGAATGTTAATGATATATTTTGTTTTTCTACAAAAATGATATATTTTGATTTTTAAACATTTTTATATAAAATTAAAATGTGATATAATTTCAAAATTGATATATATATTTTTTTAATGGATTGAAATTTTTAGAAGATTAAAATTCTTTACTTTAATTTTATCTTTTTTATCTTAATAATTTTTGGATAGTTCAAATTATTTGGTTTAAAAAATTCACAAAAAATAAAACTTTGTTAGATTTACTCTTTACAATAGAAAAAAGATCTTAGATATATTTGCTAAAGTGAGTTGTTGGTTGAATTAGTTTGCTTATTAATTTTTTTCTATTTTATGAAAAGAAAAAATCATGTTACCTACAAAAATAATAATTCAATTATTTTTTATTTGAATATATATATATATATATATATATATATATATATATATATATATATGACATGATAATATAGTTTACCACTCATATAATTAAATAACTAATATGTTTGTGGCTTCTTATACTAATATTATATTATTTAATATATGTGGCTTTCAAATGATAATTATTCATTTTGACATCGTTTTATACTTACATGTATATATAATTATTACAACCTGTGTAATGCACACTGAAATAATAGGGAGAGAAATGAATCAAATTTCAAGTTTGTATTTAAATATTTACTTAAAATATTCAGCATCATCAGATCATGCATTCAAATAATTGAATTAACAAAATTTATGAAAGTATAATTGGTAGTTTTCATTTGTGATAATAAAATGTATTAAAAGTAAAAATATAAAAAATTAAATAGTCAAAACTTATGAAAATCTAATAGGTAGTTTCAATTTTTTATAATGGAAGATATTAAATGTAAAAAGAAAAAATTCACATATAAGCAGGAAGAAAAATAATTGGACAAAAAATAACTCCCGACTTATATTCTCAAATAATATATAAACTGATTATTATTATTATTGAAAAAGTACTAATATCGTGCGATATCTAATATTAAACCATCTATCTTACTCCATTTCAAAATAAGCACCATTTTTTAGTTTTTACTGCTAAACTCCAAACACAGCATAATTATTCCTGGGCAGATTAAATTTTATTTATACTTTTTGTTGATTAAATTACTACCATATCACATGTCGTATTACTAAATAATGATGCTTTCAACACATACATCAGCATAATAGTTTATATAAATCCAAAATCTTTTTGATTTGGTTGTTGAAAGCTATGAGTCTATTATTGGACTGATTCGGACAGAGAAATAAAATTGCTGGTCAAATCTAAAATAATTTCTTAAATAGGAGAGACAATGAAATTAATTCAATTTATTTTGTAGATAATCCATGTTAATTTCATGAGTTGCATGTGATGGTTAACGTGTCAAACTCTCACACATGCAGCCATCTAATTATGTCATGCACTGTAATTGCAATTATACCGTTTGGTAACCTAACTGCGTACAGTTAGTAGGGAAAATTAGTGGAAATGCAATTTATGTTTTCAATATTTATCAAAATATCCTTTGAGTTTTTAGTTTTTCTATAATGTCCTATGTTGTAAAAAATTAGTAAAATGTTCCGATATCTACTATTATAAGTATATCAAATTGTTAGAGTTAATTATAAATTAAAGTGTGGATAAGACACTTTAATACTATAATTAAGTGGTCGGAAGTTTAATTTTGTAGGAATTAAACTTCACACGATTAATCTATGCACGGTGTAGATAATCGTAGGTTTTTTAATTTCTCAAAAACTAATTTTGGTGAGCGAGAAATTAATACATAAAGTAACCACTTAGTTATGTATTAATGTAGGATTAAATAACTAAAGAGTTATTATCCCACATTGAAATTAGAACTCCTTAATTTCAACTATAAATATAAAAACTCATCATTAAAGATATATCAAGTTTGCTTGTGAGGGAGTCCAATTGGAAGCCCACACACGCTTGCTTGCTCGGCATGGCGACGGCCACACCATGCCTGGGTTGGGCTTGGGTTTGGGCTTTGGGCCTTGGTCCTTGGTCTTTAGGAATGCCTCGGCCGAGGCCCATGGACTTTGGGTCTCGGACTATTATCTTTTTGGAAGCAAAAAATAATTGGGCTTGCCGGGTGAGCTCAGAAGCCCAATCGTGAATGAGTTTGAATTTACCTGTAACATCCACAGTAATGGACTGAATTAAGGAGGAATTTAATTGGGCTTGCCGGATGAGCTCAGAAGCCCAATCGTGGATGAGTCTGAATTTACCTGTAACATCCACAGTAATTGACTGAATTAAGGAGGAATTTAATTGGGATGTTACTCAGTCTGTAATAGTCAATTATAATGACTGAATAATGACATTGAACTCGTCTGTTCCCCAGCAGGCCTATAAAAGGCTGTCTTCTGCATGCATACAGACACAACATTTTCCACCTGAAACATCATTCTCATTTCTCTGCATAAGGTCAGTTTAGACGATCGTTCTTAGTTCGCCGGTACCTTTTCTGATAGTGGTGCTACTTCAGAAAAGAAGGAAACCATTTTATCTTTGAGGTCAAATACTTCAGTCCGTGAGCACTAGTCGGAAAGTATTTTGTCCTAAGGACAGTGGGCTTCCACGACTCGATCTGAATTCCTGTTCCAGTTTCTTCTTTTCTTTCTGTTCTTATTTTCCAGAATACAGTTACATTGTAATAACAACCAATAGATCATATAATAATCTGGCAGTAAGTGGACCGCCAATTTCATAGGAAGGACCTCTTTATGAGGGGATGTGGTGTCCACGTGATTTTATTTTTCTAGCTTGTCAATCAACGTATATTTTTAGCATTATGAATTAGAATAAAGAAAAATAAAAATTAAAAAATGATTTTAATACATTTTTAAATAAATTAATTAGAAAATACATACAAAAAACTTAAAGAAAAGAAGAAGAAGGAAAATGACAAATAACTTCATCATCTTCGAATCTTCGTTAGCCCATCCCCAATCCACCCCCAACTCGATGTCAGAGAACGAAAGGACATCCCCTGGATCCGACCTACTCGGTTTTCTCGGATTTTAGTTATTGGATTGGGTTACCCGATACGCACAATCAGTGACAGAGATAGGAATTTTAGTTAGGGGGCCCAACTATAGTGTTAAAATAAAATAATATTTACATATATATATATATATATATGTATGTATTCTAAAATTTAAAATAAAAAAATATATTATTTGTATAAAGTTAATAAAATTAATTATAAGTTACTACATTTACATACTTAGATAATCAACTATGTAATAGGAAGATTGAAATGAATAATTCATATTCATATCTCGTAGCTAAAAATAAGAAATCATTGTTCCATAATTTTAAATGTGGCTACTGATAGTAAAAAAAAGATATAGAAACACAATATGAAAAGATAAGTAATGAAACTTTAAGTATAAAGAGAAATGCTAAATAGTTTTTCGGGTACTTTTCCCTCCAAGTTTAATATATTTCATTTAGTTTTTTAGTAGAAGTACTCGTAAAAATTACTTAGAAATAACTAATTCTAATTTCTAGAAGCTATATGTCTATGTATTTGTTAATTTTGCACGTACGTTGTATACACTGTTTGTGTAATTGGACCTACCGGTTCAGCTGGATCAACCTTGAACCGGTCATTGGTTCGGTCTGATAAGGATACAGAACATAAAATAATGTTAAACCAAATAAGATCGGCCATAATCGTTCAAAATCGCTGAAAACCGGACCGTTACCTATGTTAAAGCTTTTGATTTTATTTTTAAAATAATAACTATATAATATTAGATATTTTGTATAGTCTCATATATTCATTTATTGTAAATATATATTTTCTGGTCCCTTAAACCTTAATGTTTTTTTCCAAATACAATATATATATATATATATATATATATATATATATATTTATTTATTATGTGCAACAAAAATAAATATAATATAATATAATTTTAAAATTTAACTAATCATTATTTATGGTTGAATCACTAGTTGAATCGGTTGGAACGGTTCAATCATGAACCAGTAGCATGATCGGTAGAGATGGCAAAACTGGCCCGGCCCGATGGGCCGGCCCGTTTAGCTCGAAATATAGAGCGGGCTGGGCCGGAATATTAGAGACCCGAAAAAATTCGGGCTTTTTTGGCCCGGCCCGAACAGGCTTTTTTTTTGACGGGCCAAGCTCGGCCCGAAGGCCCGCGTGCGGCCTGATGGAATTGAATTTTTTTCCCCTCACTAATCGAATAAGAAAAATTTAGGAATTAAGTAATATCTTGTGTACTATTTGAAACATGTTTTTCTTTTTTCTCTTTCTAGCAGAGCATAAATGTATCTATTTACCGAAAAATTAAAACATTTGACTAATTTAATACTCTATTTCTTCAGTTTTATTAGTAGAAGATGGAAAATGAATTAGATCCAAGCATGCTCATTAATTATTATGTGTCGAAAAATGAAAAATTGATTAACATGTAGTATAGTACGTACACAAAAATTAAATAACTTGTGACATATAGTATATAACTATATATCATCATCCATTCCTTCTTTTTTTTTTTTTATTATTATTATTGTTATATCTGGGGTTTAAGACATGCCTATAGATTAATAGATATCATTCCATATTGCAACGAATAGTAATATATTATCTTCCGATCAAGTTTTTTCTTAAGAGAATTAAACTGAAGTTCGCCTCAATATATAATTCTACTTCATGGTTAAAGTAATAAAAAAAGAAAAAAAAAAAACTCATTGGTGGGCTTTTTTGGCCCGATGGCCCGAGGTCCTCCGGGCCGGGCCTAACATTTCTAGGCCCGAAATAAATCGGGCCCGGCCCCGCCCGAACTTTTCCTTGGCCTGACTGGGCCCGGCCCGGGGCCGCCCGAATTGCCACCTCTAATTGATCGGTACGTTCACCGGTCCGATTCCACAAACGCTGGTTGTATATAAGTACTAAAGTAGCCACATTCAAATAAGACATACTACTTTAATATAATATAATATAAAACCTAGTTATTTTTTTAGGATGAAGTTTTTTTTTTTTTTTTTTTTTTTTTTGTTTTTATCTATATAATATAAATATTTTTAAATTACGAAAATACTCCCTACAAAATTATTAAGATTTAAGGGGGCCTAATCACCCCGCTGGCCCCCTCTAGCTCCGTCCATGCGCATAAGTATGTACACGAGTCGAATCAAGTCGAACAGTCTAAGGCTCGAATTCGGCTCGTTTAAGTTTTTATTGTGTTCGAGTTCGGCTCGTATTCGTTCGAGCTTATAAAATTTTGTTCGAGTTCGATTCGTTTTGTAATTACTAAGTTCGCGAATAGTTCGAGCTCGGTTCGCCAAAAGCTCGATAACGTAATAAATGAACGTAGTTCGAGCTCGAGTTCGTTAAGCGTGTAATTCTAAACTCGCAAATAGTTTGAGCTCGGTTCGATTCCCACTGAACCCAATTTTATGCATTATTTAATTTATATATATATATATAAAATATTCATGAATATTTTCGAGCCTAGTTCGTGAGCTCACGAACCAAACACCTATAGGCTCGAGCTCGGCTCGAAAAAAATTTCTAGCTCGATATTAAGCCCGAGTTCGGTTCGTTTAGGCCAACGGACGATTCCGATAAATATTTTTCCGAGCCGAGCCCCGAATAGTTCGCAAACAGTTTGGTTCATGTACATCCCAACATGCCCACAACCACCCAAGTATCCCGTCTGGCCGTTCCCAAATGTTGTTATCACAAGTTAAATGCTAATCAACCACTAACCTAAGGGCTTCGTTTTTTTCTTTTAAACTAAATACTGTACAATAATTTTTATTATTTTTCGAATGAGATTGGTTCTTGAATACTGCATCAATGAAGGAAAACAAAATCGTGACTAGAAAATGTCTTCTTTTTTCTTTTCTTTTTTCTCCTCATAACGAAATTAGAAAAATATTTATGTATTTAGAGTTAAAAATGACATGTTGATTTGCTTCATTGGGGTTAATTAATTTATTTTGAGAAATTCGCGTATGACTGATTTTGAAGCCTGTAGAGCGCTCAAACATTAATGGCGAAGCTATCCTTAAAAACATATCGTTTTAGTTTTTAGTGTATTTTGTAATTAATTTATTTAAAAATGTTAGTAAAATTATTTTTAATTTTATTTTTGAATTTCTTATTCTATAATGCAAATCATAATGTTAAAAATATATATTAATGATACATCAGAAAAATAAAGTCACATAGACACCACATCAACTACTTTCCACATCATTATATGACTTGTTGGTCTACTTGTAATAGCAGGTAACAAGGTATTTTACTAATTTTATGCAACATGCATGACGTTATTAAAAACTAAAAACTTAAAGGGTATTTTGATAAATATTAGAAACATACATGACATTTTCGCCAATTTTCCCAAATTAAAATTGTCATCCAAACTTTTGATATTTTACATTTTGTCACACAAATCTTTGTTCCATCTTATGGTTATAATTTACTATTTCAATTTACAACTTGATGCAAACTGGCCTTTGAAAAATTCTCAACCGTTAATAATTGAACATATGTACATTAATCAATGATTGAGATTTGATCGAGATAACAACAAAAGTTCATACACCAATGAATTCTTTTTATATGGCAAACTGAAAAAGCGTGCAAAGTTGAAATGATAGAACGTGCAAAGTTGACGATAAAATTATTAAGTGTACCCAGTTGTACCTTATATTCCATTTGTATCATTAGGACTGTTATAAATTCGGGTTGGGCCATCCCATACCAGTGTAGTTGGGCCAACAGACAATAAATGTAGGGCTCGGTTGGGCCAATTTTTTTTCAGGCAGCAGATATCGTAGCCCTACCAATCCCATCATCGGGGCATCGGTTATACGAACCAATTTCGGCCTAATGCAATCCTTCCCAAAAAAATTGTTTATAATAAAATACCACACAAACACAAAATAAAATTCTTAAAAATATATTTTAATCACAGATGGTCATAAATAAGTAATCGGTAGTGCTAATGTGGATTAATTTGGTTGCGTCTAAGAGTACTAGAATTGCAATGTGTACCCCGCTCCATATTTGTTTGCCTGATATTATCTGCTAGATTACTAATTCTTAATTAACACACGTGTGGATGACAATGTGTAGGCGAGTGATGAGATCAGTTTGTTTCCAAATATATCCGAGTGGGCCTTCATGAATTGATATAAAATTGGGAGGCACACAGTATAACTTGGTTACAAAGGCAGAAGGGAGAAAAGTCACTGTACCCCTGTCAGACCATGTCAACCCTCTTTTTTACTTACCTCACTTTTTTATTTACAATATACCCCTTTTCGTGTGAAGACCCCAAGTTACCCCTGCATTAAAGTTAGCTCACCCACCCCAATTTCACTCTTCTTTTGTCACAGCAAAAAAATTCAATCTTTACATGAGATGAAAGCTGTGAGTCACAGCCAATTTCAAGTTATCGAATTGCTGAATTACCAGGAGGTTAAAACTGGCAGCACACTACTTTTGGGGCATTTCATCAAGAAAAAAGTTAAGTAAGTAAAAAAGAGGGTTGACAAGGCCTGACAGGACCTGCGAGAGTATTTCCACAAGGCAGAAACATGCACACCGCCACATCGGTTCTTGAGATGCCTCTAATTCTCCTACACCCACTACACTATAAAGCCTGGTGGTGGTAGCCTTTTCAGTTGATTGACAGCCTAATGCCTAGCATTAATTAACACCTACAAGGTTGCATGTATGGACATTGGACTTTAGAATAGGAGACGGTGTACATGGGGTGCTGTGATATGGTTAGGTTAGGTAATTGGCTAGTGGTGACTTGTGGCACAAAATGAATAACTAGGTATGAATCGAGCCGAGTCGATACTAAAATGAGATGCGTTAGTACTAGTCGCGCTGCTGTCCGAAAAAATACATTTTCGTGATGGTCTCTTGGGGCTTTCAACTAGCATCACTTAATCGAGCTCGAGCGTGATCGTAAATAACTAGGTATCAATCGAGCCGAGTCAATACTAAAATGAAATGAGTTAGTACTAGCCGCGCTACTGTCCGAAAAAATACTTTTTCGTAATGGTCCCATGGGGCTTCCAACTAGTGTCACTTAATCGAGCTCAAGCGTGATCGTATTCATACACGACTGGTTATGCATCATTTCCAGTTTCGTCAAATTCTAACCGGCGCGGTGAAAGATCAAATATATTGGAGGTCTACACAAATATAGAATACCAATCAACAAATATAGGCACATAACGATAAATTTGAAGTGTAATGTTCTTTTCGTTTTTATTAAATATGCATAACATATTTACAACAAGTCAATGTCGAAAGGTGTCATTAGCTGTTTAAATATTAAAACTTACAATTAGGTCGGTCGGTGGGGTATTGAGTTGGGCAAAGCCACCCTAACCAATGGGATTAGTTACGTTCCCTTGATTGTTGCGGCTAGAGCTGTGAAATTCAGGATGTCTAATTCGGGGGGATAATTTTGACACCCAAAATAAATTATGCCGGCTCTACTTTATGTAACGGACAGCTACAAATTAGCCCGATGATAGTGGACCAGACTAGATCATAGTTAAATATTGAGTTTAGTTGGGCTTGTATGATAATTATAGTTAGGATATTTAATTAAATCATGTTTTAGACACAACATTTAGTTTGCTACGTCGTTTTACCCTAAACTAGACTAGTTAAAACCTAGCAAGCTTTGTAAATGCGATTATGAATATGTAGCGGTTCTAGTAAATTTCAAGCAACGTTTTATTTTACTTGTACCTTTTTATTATTCAAAGTGTACTAGTGACTTTTAAGTAATTGTTCTTTTCGTTACTACTGAAAAATCGTGAAAATATGAACAATGTTTATTTTTATCTGGAGACACGTCTCGGTTCAACTATTAAGAGGGATGACATGTTATATTACTAATACCATGTTGTCGCATGCACTACCATGGCTGATCCAGTTATACAGGAAAGTCCCTCGATCTACTCCGTGTCCCACTAGGTTGGACGACTACCCATATGTAGTCCCATCAGCTACACCGAACACGTTTTAATTAAAAACGAACGATTAGTATACACATTCAATACTTGATTTTATATGGGTTTTCAATTTGTGAGAGTGAATTACTGTCACTTATCACCTGAAGTTTGTTACAATACTTAATCTATTAGTAACTATTAAATGTTTCACTAACATAATTTGTAAGATGGTTACCGTCCAGTACTATTAATATAATTCTCTATTTAGTGATGCATTTCCTATCTATTATCCCTTGGAATATCGCACCACCGTCATCATTATGCCTTACATTAATAGGTATTCTGTAATAGTTTGCTTAGTTAATAGTAATGAATAATTTTTAGTGATAATCCCCTTGGGATAGGCGTTTACCCCTACACCACAAGAAACGAGGCCATTTTTGGTAATATTACGCCCACTTCATGTAGATTAAGTTGGACATGCAAACACGTCACGTCCCTCATTTTGCAAAGAATATGTCTACAAATAAAAAATGTCGTTCACTGAAACTGGCTGGTAGGATCACACTAGGTTATGGAACTTGTCCGAGGAACGTGCTCTGATCCTATTGTTCTTGGAAAGGGTTGGTGATTCCGATCTGTGGGATGCTAGAGTTGTTTGTGGCATTGTTCCTGATGTGGTACAAACCCTCTCCTTGATTTTCAACTGTTTGTTCATGCCGACCGACGTAATCATTCGTCTCCAAAGGCTTCTGGGACGCTAACTATACTTTTGTGCATTCATCAGCCGAGCAGGCATAGAGTATGACCTAATATCCAATCTTATATACCAGGTTGAATGCCAAGGCCTGGTCATTCCGTAGGTACTTCAGTTGTAAAAAGGAAAGTTGTGTCCGTTATTTAAGATTTTGGCAAATTTTATTGGATTGACATTTTTATCTTTTATAAATCATGGTAGTAATACAAAATTGTTTAATGTCTTCGTTCTACGTAGGATAACGTGCTTTATCATTACTTCCGGATACATGGGGAGCTGTTTTTCAACCTGATGAATTATTTGTTCTGAATTGGAGAATGCACACTGTGGACTTCGAGGGGGTGTACCTTGTTTTTGCTAACACACCAAGAAAGTGGTTAGGACAACCAGTTAGAGGACCTAGCTTATGGTGGTACTAACTACTGGCCGAGAATCCAACATAAGCATATGGTTCATTTTAGGCTGACAAGATTTTATAAATATGTTATTAATCTACACTTTTTGGACCTATGTGGATAGTATCTAGACTTGTTGGAGCAAATATGAAGTGTAAATTTTGATGGCTAAGCTTGTTAAGTTGTTTTGGTAAAGATTGTGTACAAAGACTATTGACTATTATATTTAAGTTTATTATTAAGTATTAATATTAATGTTAATCAGTTTGTTTTGGTGTCATCAATCATGGAGTAATAGCTATTACGGTAGATGGTGTTGTTATTAATGATTTAGTTCTTTTTCATCCATAAATGTCCAAAGCGGTCCAACTTGTCATAAAATCGAAAATTGACGAAGAAAATCCTTCATCTTCCATTACTTGTTCGTTTCTGCATATAGAGTTTGGAAATACCACATCACGACTTAGACCGCCAAGAATTATGAGCAAACCAAAATTATAAGGCCACACGTAAGCGAATTCATTTTTTTTGGATACGTGATTGAATTACGACCTTTCGAATAGACTAAATGGTTAAATTTAAACCGTCAAATTTAGTTATTCTTTAGTAAAACTATAAAATTACAACATTTTATAGAAAATTTGATAAGTAGCATGAATGTCCTAGATTGCGATAAACAAATATGTAGTGGTGCATTTAGCCTATATCAATGGGGAACTACCGTACCCACATAAAGAAATCATTTTTACATTTATTGGAAGTTTTTTAGGCATTATTATCATGACAGGTCAATGGTAGTAGGTGAAAGCCCAGATTTTTTTTAGGTTTTTACACATATTAATTGCTAGAATATTTAAGCGTATTGTCATTTACGCGTAGTGATCGTGCCTCATGAACACTCTATCCATCAATTGTAGTATGATTCATGTTGGTAATTTTATCTGTATATGTGTTTTGTTATGGCAACTTTGTGGACATTCTTTAAATTGTATATTATACTCCTAGTTTTAAATTCTTGGATACGCCTCCAACGATATGTTAGAATGTCTTAAGAAAATAACTTGCAAAAACATGTTCCTAAATGAACTCAGAAAAGTTCGGGTATAGGTTTATATTGTTACAACTAGAATTCACTCGCAGCTACATGTAAATATTGATAGCCATATTTTCGCACTTGAAATAGATTTAAAAATTTTTCCTTACTTTTTTAATCTAATATGTGCTTGGAATGGTTACTTTTGTAATAAAACTTCCCCCTCACCGAATTGGAGTTCGCAGTTTGAGTTTTTTAGACTGATATTGAAGATAATAATTACTCGTACAAGTTGAATTAAAGGGGATCAGGAGTAGGAAAATAATTGTAGCTTCTAAAGAAATAAGGTCAACTAAAAGGATGTTTTAAAATAATATTGTGTTTGGGTGTTGCTAATATATATATATATATGTGTGTGTGTGTGTGTGTGTGTGTGTGTGTGTGTACAAAAAGGAAATTATTAATATGTGTTATGTTGGGATCCCAAAACAATTACTCGATTACATTGAAGACATGATTGTTAAATTTAGTGCATTAAAAAGAATTCGCATTAGATCCTATCATAAAGGGATTTCAAGAAGTAGGGTTGATTAGTTATTTGTGACCCATTTATTAGAATGCAAAGACCTCTTCAATTTGAAAGTGACTTTCAAAAGATATGTATGGTTTGTAATTGATTACTGCACGGTAAAACAACAATTATACAGATTTCCTGGTTAAAAATACTTAGACTGAAGTTAAATCTGGAGAAAAGAAGCCGCAGAGATGCAGGTGGATACACTCCATCTGTGATTATGCGAACTCCTAGTTGAAGCGTTTGTCTAACCAAGTCCTTCCATTTATTATATGCTCTTTTGTGAATGGAGGGCCGAGCCTTTTTCGTTATATTCCAATAGTATATGGCCCATTGTAAATAAAAATAGGGTAACCTCTATGGGAGGCCGCCAGTTATAATTTGACTGTATTCCTCGAAAAATAAAAAAAATTATAATGCCGTGTAATGCCACCAAGTATCCTGTAGTTTGATTTCTACAACACAACAACTGATGTTCCGCGCAAAAGTAATGGGGATCAAGATTTTATCCCTGAAGTTATATTAGTTAAAGAAATTACAAACTTTCGTATTAATCAATTAGGACATTATATTTTGACACATCGTAAAAGTTATAGTGTATAATGTATAATTGTTGATAGTTAAATAGTGCAATGTCATTGTTGCCCTTTTGCATTTCTTTCATATTGTGCTTAGCATTGTACCGGCAGAATCACCTAAGTTTAGAATACAGAAGATTCTTAATAAAGGTTAATGTACGTGTGTGAGGATCGCTATGTTAGTATGAGATTTGTGATGTTTCTATTGTACCGTGTAACCCAAAATCTTGAAACATTTCCAAAACTAGACAGCTAGTTTTTTGAACTAATTTGTTCATTTTTATGAAATAAATCGCTTTTGAATAAAATAATTCATTTTTGAAAAATAAACAAATTCGTTATTTAGTTTAGATCCACATTACCAAACAACCCCTAACTATAGCCGGACTCATCCTAATTGTACGTGTGTCTGTTGATTAAGCTATCATCTAACTGCACCTTATAGGGCGACAATTTCTCGCCATGTTCTCTAAAGCAGGCTAACGTGGTAGCAATTGAGCACCTTAATTGAATTAGAGTAGCTTGGGGTCACTTCCTCAGCATAGACTCTGCACACATATCGGCACACAAGGAAAAACAAATCTTCTGAGTCACATAAGATGGGATCAATACTTGTAGGAGATTAGAAATTTCCACTAAGTTAAATTGTTTTATTCTCTGGTACAAGGAGTTTCAGTCTCACACGCAAATCATGCCTCTAATAGATATTAATTGGCTGGGATATGTCAAGCATTGGAATCAATTTGAAGAACACGCATTGATACACACACTGCTGGAAAAAAGCTTGGAGCACCATTTGTCAAACACCTCCATAACTTTTTTCATCAGGATACAGTGGTCGAGCATTACTTCAGGATTAATGGAGAGTACTTCTATATCCCATGGATTACCTGTTCAGGGTCATGGAAATGGATACCCTAGACTACGAATGGATGTATATGGTATTCGCATGTAAGGATCCAAAATGGGTGGGCGAACCAGTGCCGGGTAATCAGCGTTGTCCGTGAATGGTGATAACTCAACAAAATGAACACTCAACTACCGTACAAATTAATTTTGTATGTAAATCCTCTCCACAGAATGTATGTGTATTGCTCCAGATAATATCAGTATCGCGTGACCAACAAGTAACTTGTTGGGGGTTACAATAGTAGTTACTCTTATTGGTGATTAAGCTTCCTGCTTTTATCCACGTATTTGCACATAGTAAAAGAAGATTTTTGTATCGGGTGGATTAAAAAGAAACCCGAAATTGTCCCAACTTATGATAATATGTATGTTCATGTATTAGTTAGTTTTGTTTTGAAATTATTTTTTGAAATGTAATTCCTGATCCGGTGGACATAATTAATAATTAACATAATTGTTATTTATAATCTCCACGTACGTTTGTCATAAACAAATTTCGTATCCATAACATAGCATTGACATACACATGTGGGGAGAATAGAGGTGGTCACTCAATCCGTTCGATTGGTATCAATAACTAACCCTTACGAACCAAATCCAAACTTGTATGTTCTATGCGGACTAGCCGTATATACAGTAAATTTGGTTAAGAACTTAAAAACATATAGTAGGTGCACGTCAGGCTTACTATTCCAGGGGTATAACAGCTTAACGAAATTAATTGTCAGCACAAAAAAATTAAAAAAGTATTTAAATGGAGCCAAAATAATTGTTATCTTTAGGTGTATTCAGATAACATCAACTTTAATTATATTGAACCACATGTACCATAAAATTGGCATTTTAAGTTGCATTACTTTACATTCTCTAAGGAAGTAATAATATTATTCAATTAACCCGTCCGGGTAAGCTTATAGGTAGTTAGATGGTTTCTTGAGAAGCCGACACAGAGATCAAGTCCCTATTTGTGATAAATTAGCGCAGAACAAGAACAAATCAATATGTTTGGGAGGAGACTATATATAGGGAAGTCTCTAAATGTATGAAGCGTGGTAACAAATTCATCACATTGTACTAGTATGTTAAGTTTTTTGGCCCTCCCATTCACCTAATAATTAAAATTATATAAGATAATCCTATTTCTTTATTTAGATTTGTAATTACTTTTTTTTTTATATGGCAAATTGCAAAAACAAAAGGATAATCAGATTTTTTTTTTAGATATGTAAAAAGATAAGCCTATTTCTTTATCATGTAATAATATCTATTATTAAAAAGACAATCCCATTCCCTTTAATGGTAAAATATGATTCATTAATAAGTATTACTATATAAGGGAGATTGGTAAAAATGTCATGTATCCATCACAATGTTATGAGCCTAATCAATAATGTTATCACTTCTTAAAAATAACCAGTATCTTTCAAATTCTTTATGAAAATGCCCCGTGATCGTTGTAGGCTGTAATACAACCGATCACAATTAATGTGACATCTCTTTTTATTATGCGACATTAATTTTTTTATCTTAAACTGCTACGTTGGCGCAAAAAAGATGATGCGGTCATTTTAATATGACATGACATTTATATTTTATATTTTTCTTTTTCACTTTTATCTTGTTATTTTCGAAATTTAAAAAAATTAAAAAAATTATAAAATATGAAATAATAAAAAAAATTAAAACTAAACTAACATAAAAAATTGTTTCTCAAAGTCAGTTAATTATTTAAAATATATGAAAATTAAATTATAATGCTGCATGCCTACTTTTCGATCCAGAAAATGCCACATGGATTAAAAAATGCCGCACAATAAAACTATGTCATTAAAAATGCAACACCAGTAACTGGTTAGTTAACAGGTGATAGTCGGTGACAATTCATTTTCATAAAGAATTGGAAAGATACTAATTATTTATTAAAAGTGCTATAAAGTAATCGGTTAGGTTAATTATGTTATAGATTCGAAGATTTTTACTATTTTTTCCTTGCATTGTGTTGAAACAAATTAATAAGTATAATTTATTTTTTAATTTTTTTTCTCCTAATTTAAGGATAAAGAAAAAACCATTTCCTCCTCTCACGATGACTCGAACCCAGGATCAAAGACTTAAGTAGTAGATGCTCTGCCACATGAGCTATCCAACTTCGTCTTAATAAGTATCATTTATTGTAATACACGAATTATACTCTTCAATAAAAAAAAATACAACTTACTATTTAATTTAAAATCCATGAAATATGGACAAAAATTAATAAAGAATTTACTCTCTCTTTCTTCCTTTCTTGCATTATGGACAAAATTTGGGACTTGGGAGCTGTATCTGTATGGGATCAAAATAAACAACTCCAAATTAAATTAGAACCCATTTTGCGTTTATGTGTCTAGACATATTTCTTCTCATTTGAAAACTGTCGTTAATACTATAAAAATAATGCCCATTCAGTCTTATAAGGAAAATATTGCTTTTAAAAAAATAATTATATTTAAAATAAGAGCCTGGTCTCAAATTTCTAATATTTCATTTTTTTAATTCGAAAAAAATTAAATTTTAAATTTTACTCCCTCATTTCATAAAGAATGTCATTTTAGACACTTTGAAAAATTTCACAATAAGTGTTACTTTACCAAAAAAAACTATAATTCTTCCAATATTATCTTAAACAACTTACTTAATTTAGTTGATTATTTCCTTATTTCACAAAACATACCTATTAAATACCAATTCTTAATTTCTCCAAAATAGTTAAAGTGACATTTTTTATGAAACGGAGGAAGTACAAGTTAGTGTATGATTGAATGCTTTAAATAAAAAAGAAATCGAATAAGTGTGAGTAGTTTTTGGAAGGTTGAACCTAAATTAACCAACAAATAAAAATCACGCATTTTTAAATAAGATTCTTTTTTAAACAATTTCTAAATAAGATTCTTATTACGAGTAAAACTGATGAAGTAATATTTATGTTGAATTGATTGTTTTATATAGATCGACTGCGCCTTAATCAATTGCTTAATTGCCCACCCAACTTTTATTATTATAGTAATAGTAATAGTAACTTTTTTATTATTATTATTATTATTATTATTATTATTATTATTATTATTATTATTATTATTATTATTATTATATACATACAGGCATACAGCCTCACTAGTATGATAGAATCGTTACGGTTACAAGTTACACCAACAAGACTTGTGTCGACGAAACTTGTCAATTGCTTCAATCTTTCCAAAACGTTGAAGTTTACAGATAACTAAAAATTAGGAGCGTCAAACAGCTTCACTACAAGGAAAAGGATCTTTTGAAACCACAAAAAAGTGGTCTCAAATAATAAGTATTTGCCACAACTTAAGCAAAGTGGTCTCAAATAATAAGTATTTGTCACAACTTTTGAGTATTTGTCACAACTTTATTGTCGTCTCAATAACTCCGTCGCAAATAATATATTTGTGACCACAAAAGTGGTCTCAAATGCGTCTCAAATATTTTTTGCAACAACTAGTTGTCTCTAAAAGTAGTCTTAAAGTTGTCTCAAATAATTTGTAAAGAGATTTGTGACAACAAGTGGTCACAAATAACTTATTATTAGTGACCACAATTGTGGTGACAAAAAGTCTTATGCAAAAGACTTCTTTTGTTGTAGTGGTTGGATCGTAGATGCATGGTTCGAATAGAGATCTGATTATTACGATCATTTTCTTTATTCGAACTCGACCCGTTAATCCAAATGTGATCCGCAACCCTAACCCAACCCTCCGTTTTCAACTGAAAAATTAGAAATTAAAAAAATCATTATTTTCTAATTTTTTTCTACTATTCCATAGAAAACCTAAAATATTTGTTCTAATTCTGAAACATGAAAACATTACAAAACATATACTTTTAAAAATTCAAATTGCATTTAATTAATGCATTGCAAATATATATCCATGCTAAAAAAAATTAAAATAAAGTAAATAGATACTGATAACTACAAGTCAATAACATAATGTAACAATTTTACATGTCCACATAACAAATCGAAAGAGGGACGGGGACTGTGAACTATAAATAATGGAAAAATATGTTGTCAGGGGTTTTAGCTTGTTACTCCTTCCGTCCCACTTAAATTTGCATACTTTTTTTTTGGTCCGTCCCAATTAACTTTGCACACCCTTAAAAGGAAATTTCTCTCACAATCTCCACCCTCAAAATTTCCACCATCAATCTCCACCTTTGAAAAAGTAAAAAATTCCCCAAAATCTATTTTTTCTTAACATTCGTGTCCGGTCAACTGTGCAAAATTAACTGAGACGGAGGGAGTATTATATATATATATATATATATATATATTTATACGACCCTAATTTTTATATCTTTTATTTAAAAAGAGGGTTGCAGATTGACTTGCGGGTTGGTCCTACCCAATTTCTTTTACCGCATTGGAGTTTGAACCGTTTCTGACCCACAGCGGGTTCGGGTCAACCCTAAACTTCAATTTTCGATTTGATCGTGTCGGATTGTTCTGATGTATGAGAGATTGACACCCCTACTAAAACACACTAATGCTATCAGAAACTGTGTCATGCATAAGCTCGATTCAATATAAATTCAAACTAGATTCAAATGAGAAACACAATACATGCCATCTGAATCTAATTTGAATTTGAAACTTGTTAGGGCTTTGTGGTGTCAACCAAGTCCAACATCGGTTAAATTCGGAAAAGATCAAGGACATATTAGATTGAGCATGCTTCTTCATTGGTATGAGGCCTCTTGGGGTAAAATCCAAGAATAAATCCGTGCGAATCTGGCCCAAAGCGGACAATATTATACCAACTGGATAAATTGAAGCCTGCTAAATAGAGGTGGCAATTCGATCGGTCTGAGCCGTCGGGCCAACATCATATTTCGGGTGGGGTCAGGCGGGGCCAAAATTTAGTCGGGCCTAAAACTAGTCGGCTCGGCCCAGCTTATTCGCCTATAATATACTAAAATTATCGGGTTGGCCCATGGCCCGTCGGGTTTTTGGCCCATTGGGTCCGTCCGGACAGGCCAAATAGTTCTTCGGGTCAATATTTCTATGGCCCAACCCATCGAAAATATCGGCACTATTGGGCCAGCCCATCTGACCGGGCCAATTTTACCACTTTTACCGCTAGGTTCTTACAAGTGGTATCAAGAGTGGAACCGTATCCTAATACGATCGATTCTGGAAGTCTGCATTATCAAGTACTTTCTTAGGAGCGTGATGAAGAAGTTCCGAAAAAATGATTCGAATCCCTCAACATTAGGTAAGAAATCAAGTCGAGCTACTATGAGTAACCCTAATTCCTCTTCAAGTTTTGCAGGTTCAACTCTGGAAAAAGTTAGGTGTAGAGAATGCAATGGTTGGGGTCACTTTCTAAAAGAGTACCATACGTTTCTAAGAAAGCAAAACAAATCCCTAGCAGCCACATCCTATGTGTGTCTCTTGGGGCATACTGATCCCGATGAAAGCCCAGGGATATTGCAACATGATTTACCCAAGTTTTACGAATCTAATGCTTCTGATGAAGAAACAAGTCCCACAATTGAGGAGATGCAAAATATGTACAAGAAACCGTAGGTCGCATATTTTCAAGGGAACAAGGCCATCAAACAATTAGAGAGTCAACTCCATGAATCACAAGCGAACCGAACTTGTCAATTTAGGCAAAAATCATGGTGATTTCACTGGACTAGGTTATGTTGGTGAGACTTCTAATGCTAATCATCAGGATTTTGTAAAGTCAGGACCTAATGTTGCAACACAAGAAAGTGGCAAAATCTTTCCAGAACAAACTGAAAACTATTTTGTGCGCACTCATCCTTTTGGACAGAATAAACTTGTACAGAAGAACTTGAGGTGCAATAATCATCAGCAGAATCGTGTGTTGCAACATACAAGGCATGACTATTATAAAAGCTCTTGTTCCTATTTGTCATTAATGTGGTGTTTTGGGTCATATGCGTCCAAACTTATATAGAAGGCATTTTGATCTTTATAATAGCGATATTGGTAGTTGGGATAATAAAGCCGTCGAGCCCCTAGGCTTAAAATAGATTTGATAAATCGCACCCAAAGAAAAATATGGGTTAGAAAATCTACTTGTTCAACTTACCAGAAGTAAGCTCGTTGGTTCGTGTCACCACTATGTTCGGGTATTGATATATTAATGTATTAAAAGAATTGATCATATTCTGACAACGAACATAATTAAAAACAAGGGTTTTAATGCTGAAAAAAACCATAACTCATTAGAAAAACTCTAGGTTTATTTTGTTTTTTGTTTTGCACTTCGTAAAAAAAAAAAAAAAACGTTTGTTGCAACATGCATATCATGTAAGATTCTGCATTAAGCATTTTAAATCATGCATTCATCTCAATTTTATTCTTTGTAAACTCCATGCAAAATGATAAGTTTAAAGATTTATTTGGCTTATAACTTTATATTCATTTTCCTTCTAGATGATAAAGACTATCCTGTTTTGATTTTTTCACTCGTCGGAAAAGGCTATGGTTATGAAATGATGTTGAGAGGAGCTACCGGTCCACGAATCGGAAAGAGCTACTAGCATAGAAAGTGATTGATTTGTGAAAGCCGTCGACCTAAAAAATATCTCATTTAATAATTTTGTAGCTTTATTATCTAAAGTGATTATAAGGATCAACCAGAACTCCGGGTTCTTTTAGTGCGGTTTTGGATCGTGAGGTTTGCGAGTTACATCACGAGAGGGTAAAAACTGTTGGAGGAATAAGGATACCTTGATTTTATTTTATGTACAAGTCTCTAAATTGCTTCGTCAAAAAGTCAAAATCAAATTAGTTGTTGATGTGGAATTTCATTTAGTCTTTTGTCAATGCTTCTGCTTGCTAATACCGTAAGTGTGATAAGATAAAACTGAGTCTGCATTTTATTGTTATTTAATTATTAGGTATCCCTTGCATTATTTTCGGCGAGGTTATGGATAAAAATACTACATGAAAGATATGAACTAAATTAGGATATGTGGCTTTATTAATTAATAAGTTAGACTAATTAATTAATTAAACAGACATGAATATTAGGCCCATAAACCTAGGGTTATATGGTACTATATATACATATTCTCTATAGTAGAGAATTAAGGATTTTTATCAGATAAAAATTGGAGGCACTGTAGAATTTGATAAGTGATTTCCTAGCAATCACTTATCGAATAATTGTACCGGGAATTGTTCCTGTGGCGGACGACATACGCATGGATACCTGAAGTGGTGAATCAATCGCTCAATTCAGTCCGATCAATTACGTAATAAGTAAGTTGTTCCAACTTTAGCGTAATTTATGTTCAACGTTTAATTCAGTTATAAATCACGATCGTAATTCTTGACTGTTTATTCCGCTGCGTACATTAGATGTAGTCAAGAATTCCTGACAGTGGTATCAGAACTCGGGGCTCAATTTATAATTGAAATTGATATAATTTCATGTGGATTAAAATTATGTCGAATTGAATTTTGTAACGGGATTGATATTAATTAGATTAATATTTTCAAAAATAAATGGATTAAGTTGACTATTTTGAAACTTTGTTTTCAACTATCACCTGTTACAATGTTTTCAACTTTCGCCTCCGCCGCAACCCCTTATTTTGAATCATCTATGCAAATCGCAACAATTGCACCTACAGCTGCTACACGCTGGACGACGACGACACTGAAATTGTTGCCGCACCGCGACGGCGGTGGAAACATCGGTGTGCTGCACTGCTGCTGTTGTCGGCGGAGTCGGCGGCGACGACGGGAGGCGGCGGGGCGACGGGAGGCTGCTGTCCCAGCCCAAACCCTAAACTGGGACTGGGCCTTTCAGAAAGCTGAGCTAGGTTGTTTGGGCCTGGGGCTAGCTGAACAATTTCTGATGGGCCGGACTAAAACAGGGCTGGGCCTGATGCAGCTGGGCTTTGTAAATGAGAAGGCATGGGTACAGCCCTTATGGGCAGTTCCTAAATTTAAAAAAAAAAAAAACTTTTGATTTTATTTAATTAATCAAATTAGATTTATTAATTAGATAAATTCGAAAATTCCAATTACATATTAATTAGTTAATTAGATTAATGAACCTTATTATTATTGGTTTTGAAATAATAATAATAGACTTATACATTTATGTTAATTTGAAGATTAACATTAAAAGTATACTTATATTAATTTGGAATTAATATATTAATCTAATAGACTAATATTAATTTATTAATTAGATTAATAAATTATAATAGTATTATTATTTTGAAAGAATAATAATAGACTTATATATTTATGTTAATTTTGAATTAATATTAAATGTATATTTATATTAATTTAGAATTAATATATAACTTTAATCCACAATTAATTAAAGAATAAAATTTTAATTGGATTAATAATTTTATTCGTTGAGCATTTATTTGATATGATGTGATAAGCTATTATTTGATTTTATGCTTATTAAATTTAAATTATAGTAATTTAAGACCGCTTTTGTATTTGGGTAGGCGGCGCCCAATACATGCAGTCCGCGACAATATGTATGGGTAGGCGGCGCCCAATATGTGTGGTCCGCATTTTCTTATGCTTGGGTAGGCGGCACCCAGTAATTGTGTTATAATTTAATATTGAATATTAAATTTAAACAATTAGTATCACATAATAATTCCCCATAAAAAACCAAGTCTTGTTTAGAAACAAAATGCGTCGTCCATCATAATTGTTTGAGATTCCTAATCTTTTCGACCACGAGTTTTACACCAAAGTGTTTACTCTAAATCGACAAGACTCGGGCTCATTCATAGCTGCATGGTTAGCATCGTGTGATGGAATTGACTTGCTTAAATTATTTTGAGACGCCAAAGCGACCAGAATAGTTTGAGGACGCAATATTAATTGGATTAATAAACCAAGAATTGCAAATTATTGTTGCAATTGGCTTAGAGGCCTACCTAGTGATATTATTGTAGTCATCAGCCAAAGCAGAGGCTGCAGTAATATAATCTTGGATCTTGGACCACTAAAATTTATAATTGTTATAAATCTGTGTTTTGTGTTTGGGGGCGCAAAATATGTTAAAATTAGTGGGAACTAATCATTGCAATAAACTCTTGTTTTGATTAGTGATACGAATGTGATCTTTGTTTATTTTATTCTAATTTATTTTCCCATTTATTATTTTCTCGTCAGATAAAATGTCGTTTTGGCTTATAAATGTTTCATGGAAACAAACAAGTTGAATGAGTCAAATTTTACGGATTGACTCCATTGTTTGCGATTGGTGCTAAGGCAAGACGAGATTGAGTATGTCTTGGACAAACCAATCAGTGTTATCCCTGACAAGAATTCTCCTGAGTACGCTACATTAGACGAAGAAGCTCATAAGAAACATGTTGAGGATGCCACATCGGCTCAATGCTTAATGTTGTCCTCTATGAGTATTGAACTGCATAGGCAACATTGGAGCATTTTCCCTTATGAGATGCTGAAACACTTGGAGAGTCTGTACGCTTCAGAAGCTCAGACCATGGAGTATGAGATACTCAGAGATCTCTTCAAGTGTAAGCTTCATGATGGGAGTCAGGTTTCTGAACATATAGTGAAGATGACCGGATTGATTGAGACGTTGGAATCGATTGGAACGAAGCTACCCTCAAGTGTCTCAATAAATCTGATCTTGCAGTCACTTCCAAGTTCATTTGAAAACTTCATAGTGAATTTCAACATGAGCAACACGAAGGTGACACTGCCAGAGCTTCACAACATGCTCAAGACCTATGAATCATCTACTTCTAGAGGCAACTCTTTGCTCATAGTGAGATCTTCTGCAAATTCTTCCAAGAACAAGCAGAAGAAAAGCGAGAAAGCATCTAAGTATGCAATCTTGAAGCCTAAGAGTGGAGGGGTTCAAAAGAAGTCGAAAATACCAAAGGATGAGTGTTTGTTCTGCAATGAGAAGGGGCACTGGAAGAGAGACTGTCCGAAGTTCAAAGCACACGCTGCATTTGATGAGAGCTTAGGTAGTTTGTTTTATACGTTGAAAATAGATTAGATTAGATCTTCCTTCGTGATATAAATTAGATTTATATAATTGATATTTTGTTCTTTAGATTTCAAAGAATATTTCCATTCGAATATTAGACATTTATGACTTTTTCTTTTTATTTTGCAAATAGTAAATGTTTGTTTCGCTTAATGGATTGTTTTAAGGAAGTGTCTTTCTTTTGAATGGAATATATATGCTTGAATGTGAACAAAATATTCTCAATGTACAAGAACAAACAGCCTGAGCTAAGTAATACGAATAATTAAACCTACCTGTGGCACTGTAGACTTGGTTATATCAATGAGAAAAGAATAGCAAGATTGAGAAAGTTAGACTATCTCACATCATTTGATTTCGAATCATATGGTGCTTGCGAATCTTGTCTCAAAGGAAAGATGACAAGTTAACCACTTTCTGTGAAAAGGATTACGTGCCAAGGTTGTGCTCGAGTTGACCGTTCCAACTTAAGCAATAGGCGAATATTTGTACTTCATATCTTTCACTGATGATTTTTCAAGGTATGGATATGTGTATCTCATGAAACATAAATCTGAGGCCTTTGAGAAATTTAAGGAGTTTAAGTTAGAAGTTGAGAAACAACTTGGAAAATTATTACGACTCTCCGATCAGATCGAGGAGGGGAATACTTAAGCCGAGATTTTCTTGATTACTTGAAATCACATGGAATCCGGTCAGACTGGACACCTCCGAGTACACCACAGATGAATGGAGTATCCGAAAGGAGAAATCGAACTTCATTAGATATGATTCGATCCATGATGAGTTTCACCAGTCTTTCCTTATTCCTTTGGGGTTATGTCTTACTAACCGATGGTTATGTTCTGAATAGAGTTCCTCTTGAATCGGTCACGCAAATACCATAAAAGTTATGGTGTGGCAAGAAGTCGAGTCTTAACCATATGCGGACCTGGGATTGTCCCGTTTTGTTAAGAAGATGACGACTGATAAATTGGAGACTAAAAGTGAGAAATGCTATTTTGTGGATATCCTTGGGAAACTAAGGATATGAATTCTACTGCCCTGGAGATCACCAGGTGATAGTTCCAAGAATGTGGCGTTTCTTGAAGATAATTATATCTACGAGGAACAAGGTCACAACAAGGTAGATCTTGAAAAGATTCAAGAACCACAAAAGATAACATAGAGGATGAGGTCTTGTCCAATGGAGTGGACAAGAACTCGGTGGGAGTTTTCGATGATCTATTGGGAGGGGAAATGACTCTTAGAGGGCCACCTCAAGACAATGAGATGCATCAAAACAAGATATTGTATCAAACCCGCAAGATAACATAGAGGATGAGGTCTTGTCCAATGGAGTGGACAAGAACTCAGTGGGAGTTTTGATGATCTATTTGGATAGAGGGTCACTTCAAGACAATAAGATGCATCAAAGACAAGATATTATATCAGTCCCACCTCAAGAGAATCATAGTGAAATTCTTGAGAATATTCTAAAATGTTGAAAACCAACTCACGATCAGAATAAACCGAATGAACCAACGCAAAACTAACTCAATAGGCCTCAAAGGAATCGCGTGCACCTGAAAGACTAAATCTATTGGTTGAGAACCAAGATGATGAAGTTGATTCAGAAATCGACGAATCTAAGACCTATAATCGAAGCGGTGTCGGGCACCGTTTCGAAGATGTGACTGGTTGCTTTAACATCCAAAATGGACTCGATGTACCTCAACTAGTCCGGGAACTAGTTGATTTGCCAGTTGGGGCTCGTCCCATAGACTGCAAATGGATCTTCAAGAAGAAGAGAGATGCAGGTGGCAAGGTACAAACCTACAAGGCTAGGTTGGTGGCAAAGGGTTATAGTCAGCCATTGACTATGATGAAACCTTTTCGCCAGCCACTAACATAAAGCCCATTAGGATATTACTTGCAATAGTTGCATACTATGACTTTGACATTTGGCAAATGGATGTTAAAACCGCGTTTCTAAATGAAGAATCGAAGGCACTATGTATATGTCACAGCCTGAAGGTTTTGTATCCAAAGAAAAACCGAATGGAGTATGCAAGTTAAAAAAGTTCATTTGTGGACTCAAGCAAGCATCTAGGAGTTGGAATATTTGTTTTGACAAAGCTATCAAATTGTTTGATTTTGTCAGAAGCAAATAGGAACTATTCGAAAGCTCCTCGGAGGAGGCCAAAGGGCTCGGTGAAAAAACCAACCGGAGTTGTGATCAGAGAGCCGAGCCCGGTAGTAGTCGCAGAGGAGGAAGTCCAAAGACTTGCCGAGGAGATTGAATTAATGGCCCCCGCAGAGTGGGACCCTGTGGGATGGGCTAACACTCCCGGGCTAGCTCGGCAACCGAGTCCCCCACGGCGAGGAGTCCGAAGGAGTGAGGGGACCGGGGTCCAATCTTGAGGTATTTCCAGATCCCGAAGGACGCGGAGGAGCTCCCGAGGCGGGCCTCAGCGTTGAAATGCTGGGTATTGGTTAGGAAGTGATAGGTAGACAAGTTGTTTTATAAATGTAATGTATTTTTGTAAATAAAATGTATTTTGAAAAACGTAAGAATGAAATGTTGTCTTCCTTATCATATATGTCGAAGATATACTGATAATAGGGAGCAATCATTCCATGTTGCAATCCGTGAAAGAGCAGATTTCAGCAAAATCTCGGTAAGGAATACTGGAGAACTATCAAGGCTATTTTTAAGTACCTTAGAAGGACTAAATAATATTTCTTAAAGTCTATGGTGGGTAGCTAGAGTCATCAGTCACTGGGTATACTGATGTTGGCTTCCAACGGACCATGATGACTTCAAGTCTTTGTCTGGATATATTTTCGTTCTAAATGGTGGTGCAGTGAATCGGAATAGTTCCAAACAGAGTAGAACTGTCGATTCCAGCACTAAAGCCGAGTATATTGCTAAATCTAAAGCTGCCAAAAAGGGGTTGTTGCTTTGTTAAAGTTCGTAAAAGAACTAGGTGTCGTTCCAAGTGCCAGCAGTGCAATACCGTTGTATTATGACAACGGTAAGTGTGGTTGCTCTAGCAAAAGGAACCGAGATCCACGAACAGAAATAAGCATATTCCCTGTAGATATAATCTGATTGGAGAATAATAGATAGGGAGATGTGAAGTTAGATAGAGTATCCACTGATGATAACTTGGTTAATCCTTCAACCAAACAGTTGTGTATAGCTAGACACAACAAGCACTTTGAGAGCTTGGGTGTTAGACACGTTGGTAGTTGGTCTTGATTCAGTGGGAGTTTATAGTTTGTATGTCTTAGAAACCTTTTCGTTTGAGACATTCATTCTTGATCGCATTCTATGACATTTTGATTGTCTTTTGAGTTTATGCATTTATTAGAATAATTATTTTGATGGTTTGTTATTATTCTTATAATTGTTCCCTTGAATCATGACTGTCACTTATGGTGTGAGACATAAATGATATAGTATGATTCTAAAATTGCCATAACCAATGGTCATCGAGAATGGGATATTGATGACACGCGATAGGTTAGCATGTGGTCTGCATCACATTCTCAGAGAATGTAGTAGGTCTCACGACTACGAGATATTAGATATCCGTGATGGACACATGGGTACTTTGGAGAGTATTGGTATACCCTACTATTAAACCGTTTATTTTCAGTGTCTACGGTTTATTAGTGTGTGGAGTATGTAATGATCCTTTGACCTGAGGTCAATACTCATTTTGTTTGTTAAGTGATGAACTTTGACCAAGTACAACGCTTGCCTCCCAAAGGAGGATAAGACACGTCTTGTGTTGGGTTCATCATGAGGCAAATAGAAATGGTAGTTGAGCCAAGAATGGGATTCATTCCTCGATTGAAACTCGAGAGAACACTCGTATTTCTCTATATTATTTGACAATAAACTCATTGGCCAATGCAAAAGATGTATTCAATTAAAGTAATTGAATATGATCGAATGTGTCATATAATAAAGATGAGAAAAGTGATTGAGCTATTTGGATAGACACATGGCAGATCCTAGGCTCGATCGGGTGGTTCGTGAATGAAGGGATATTACATAAACTTCATATAAAGGTTTGTTTACTGGATTCACGTAAACGTCCTTCATATATCGAGTTCGCTGCGCAACGCATTCTAGGAGTTTTGTGCATACTTTAATTAGATTATCGTCGATAATGGGGGCCTGAAGGGTCACACTTTATGTGTATTGTAGTTCCGCTCAAGGGTACAAGGTTAGTGCTTCGAATTATATCTAATGCTAGTCCAAGTGGAAGATTGAAAGATATGGACTAAATTAGGATATGTGGCTTTATTAATTAATAAGTTAGACTAATTAATTAATTAATTAAACAGACATGAATATTAGACCCATAAACCTAGGGTTATATGGTACTATATATACATATTCTCTATAGTAGAGAATTAAGGGTTTTTATCAGATAAAAATTGGAGGCACTGTAGAATTTGATAAGTGATTTCCTAGCAATCACTTATCGAATAATTGTATCAGGAATTGTTCCTGTGGCGGACGACATACCCGTGGATACCTGAAGTGGTGAATCAATCGCTCAATTCAGTCCGATCAATTACGCAACAAGTAAGTTGTTCCAACTTTAGCGTAATTTATGTTCAACGTTTAATTCAGTTATAAATCACGATCGTAATTCTTGACTGTTTATTCCGCTGCGTACATTAGATGTAGTCAAGAATTCCTGACACTACATGCCTTGAATTGAAAAGAATCGTCTGTTTAGAATTTTGGTTTAATTACTGAATGTTGCACCTCTTTATTTACCTCTCATACATTGAACTTGACTATGGGTTGGTGAATTAAAGTGAGAGGGAGTTTTAATATTTGCATCTATGTTGGTTAATTTTATTATCTTTGTATTTTTCGTCAAAAAGGGGAAGAGGACGTTACCGCATTTGTCATAATATCAAATAGTCACGGTATCATATTGATGGAGAGATTGAAATTGCAATTTATTTGTGTAAGATGTTTAATTCAGATTTTTGAAAAAGAAAAAAAAAAAAAACTAAAAAAGGAAGATTGTTAGGATATTGTTGTCTAAATTCAACAAAACTAATATTCATCAACTGCTATTCCTATTAGATCTTCAATTCGAATAACGATTTTCAGTTTCCGAAAGGGTCCGAATCCGATAATATAAAGTGTTATTTTAGAAATTTAAAAATGCCCGTTATTTTTGTCCATATATAGAATGAGCATTGTAAAAAAACGAAGTTGTTAAGATCCTTTTATTTAGTGAAGATAGAAGGAATGTTTGTACTGTGGTGTAGGTACCCTGGGTACATCTAAGATGTATTCTTTCAAATAAATAACCAAAATAATATGTGTATTGGAATGCAGCAGGGTTTGGTGGGTAATTAATAGTTAAAACCTTTATTGCAAAAGTCTCCGACTACATTTAATTAATTCCCGCTTAGACGTTAAGTTCTCATTGGTCGTCTACGTTTATTTCTCGATTCCTCCTCGCCTAATTATGCCTATACTCCGATTAGCCCCGTCCATACCCCGACTAGTTGTTAGACCCCAATCTATCGCTTAACTAGCACTTAGCCACTTTTACAACCTTGGTTAAAACATAGTTGGATTAATAGGTTTGTATTATATTTTGAAAAATGATATATGTATTGATTAATTGGTTGACCAATACTAACTGAAATGTTGTTGAAATTTGTAAAAAGCAGAACAATATTTTGAATAGGAAAAATATATACCTGTAAGAATTAGAATTCATGACGTATTAAGCTCAACTCAAACATCCCGGACGTATTAAGCTCAACTCAAACACCCCAATCCACATTTTTTGAGTATGGTAATGTGATATTTAGTTGTAAAAAAATCTCTTAATAAATTTCGTTGTTTGCAGGCTAGTTCATCGTAATGTTAATGATGGGGCACATTGTAAACTTTATGATTCGCATGTTATTGATATTAGGTTGTAGTGCCAACATTGAGGCACATCGTAAACTGTGGGATGTGTATGTTATGAATCCAAGGTTTTCAACATCGTCACTATTGTGCATAATGAGCCATTTTTAAATGATTGTTCCATGTCTTCGATCGCAGATTACCTTTGAGATTCTAATCCTACACTATCGTCTTATGACATACTACGATAGTAATTGTTCAACCAATTAATATATACCTGTAAGAATTAGAATTCATGACCTCAAGCAGGCATGGAACTCTTAAGTTTGTGGAGGCCTTGACATGTTTTGTTCTTGTTCTGTTCAGTACCAAATTCTTTTGGGTTACTTTTCAAAATATAATAACAAAATATAAATTATTTTCATTTTTTTTATATGTATGGCTGTTAAAATAGAACACTTATTTCGATTTGGATAAAGTAATGCTGCACACTCATTAACTAAGAATTGTTGTTTCGACAATCGTGCCAGGAGATTGTTATTTTGACTTTTATTACAATTTTTTGTACTTTACTTGTTTTTCTGAATATATTTTACTTTTCGCTAGTTTGTTGATATTTTTGTACTTTTTTTTTTAAGTACTAGATGGCAGAGCGTTTAATCAAATTAAATTGAATGATTAATAAATGTATTTTATTGAAATTTGATCCTATCAATGAATTGAGGGAACCATAAATAATCATACTAAACTTAGGTTATTTTAGTCCGTCCCATCAAGATATACCAACTACTTTCTCTAGTTCAAAATAAATATACTTTAGAGAAGATAAAATTGTTAAATAAAGGTAAGTTTAGCAAAAAAAAAAAAAAAAAAAGAATTTGTCATTTTCACCCATCCTTAATTTTTAAAAAAAGGTTTGGAGTGACTTTTTTTGGACCAGAAAAAATATTACCTAATTATTTATTTTTATGTTTATTCCTAATTAATACGTGAAAATATTTACATAATAAATGAGATTTAAAGTATAAAATGAAGATAAAGTTAACATTAAATAATTATATAATTTGTGTGAAAATAATTATTAGACAAATATTTACTTTTGACAATGGTGCCATGTGATATTGAGATGTATATATTTAATAGAACTCGCTCTTGACAATTTTCTGAAAAAGACATGCTTTTTGAGGAAGAAATTGGACAAGAAGTCATTAATTTTGGCTGGTATTAAAAAGAAGTCCTTTAATCGAATAGGATTAGTGAACACGAGAGCCATGTAACACAATTTTTAGCTCTCTCGATATTTTAATATTATTTTAAATAAAAATATTCAAAAGAAGGTCAGAATATGCAGAAACAAAAAAGTAATGGCGGACAGTAGTGCAGTCAGAAAACAAAATTCCCTTTCCTTTTCAACTCGCCTTCTCCACGGCGTCGCTCCACCGCCTCCACCGCCGGAATAGTCGATACTCGGAACCACCGACAATAATACTAATAACTGTTATATATGGGGGCATCATTGTCTAATTTGAACGAAAACGGGTCGGGTAACGATCGACCGGGTCTGGGGGATATACCAGAAAGTTGCGTTGCCTGCGTCTTCCTCTATCTTACGCCGCCGGAGATATGCAACCTGGCGCGCCTCAACCGCGCCTTCCGGGGCGCTGCTTCGTCCGACGCCGTTTGGGAGACCAAGCTTCCCTCTAATTACCACCTTCTTCTCAATCTCCTCTCTCATCCCGATGTCTATGAAAAGTTCTCCAAAAAAGACATATTTGCCCTCCTCTCTCGCCCTCTCCCCTTTGACGACGGCCACAAGGTATGTTTTCGATATATTTGTGTTTTTCCAGTGTTTTCCTATTTGATATCAGTATTAATTTTATTTGTTACATTTGTTACTGCTACTGTGATTTTTCATTTGTGATTCAATTGCTTACTTTATATTTCTGTTGCAATTGGATTGAGTTGAATCGTTTTGGTCACTTGTTTCTTGCTTTGAATTAGGTGTTTGTCGTTTGTTCTTTCTTTATACAATTATTTCTTTTCTCTACTGCGGCAAGAATTGGTACTTCCTCTCTGCCTTGGTTAAGGATAAATTGAAGTTGGTGGTTGAGATTTCCTTTTTGAATCTAGATTTTCCTTCGCGATGAGGTTTATAGTTTTCGACATCTCATTCATAAGTTGCTCTTTATTTGGATGGTTAAAATGTACTTTTGGGATGGTCACATGGTCACATTTATATACCAATAATTTCTTTCCTCCAAAATGTTTTAAGTAGGCTACTCTTTGGACTTAATTGAATCAAAATATCTGATTCTCCCATCTCTTGTGCATTTAATTGGAAACGGAGAAGTAAATCTTATTCATTTCTCTTTGCGTTACAACTGTCTTCTGATTGTACATCACATTTCACGTGGGGCAATTGCAGTTGGTATGGGTGGACAGATTCACTGGGAGAGTTTGCATGTCGATATCAGCCAAGGGAATGGCAATTACAGGCATTGAGGATAGAAGATATTGGAATTGGGTTCCAACAGATGAATCTAGGTTAGTGTTCAGCTTTATATCCAGATAACCTCTACATGTTGGTGTCTCATTGTTGAATGATGTTTATAGTTTAAACTGTTTTCAGATATGGTTATATATCTCTGATTGTTTTTTGGGCATGAGCTGCACTAATAAAGGTTTCATGGGGATAAGTTATTAAAGCCTTAGGTCGATAAACCTCCAAAAATGACAGCTAGCGAATACTTGAGGGTTCAGATGCTTACCTGTTTGTTCTCATATTTACTATACATGTTGAACTAAGATGAAAAAACATATGCTTATTTGATCATGAGTTATTTGAAGCAACAAGAAGAGAAAGAATTCTGTATAGTTGCATTTGTGAAAATTATGTGAAAATGTCAGCATTTATCTGCGGTTTCTTGAATTTTGAATGAAGTAATTATTATGCCAGAGGAGAAGTTCATATAGATCTCCAGAGTATAGTGTTCAATTAGAGACCGTAGTTTTAAGCTGCCTTTGGTTTTATTTCCAGTGCTTCTGGTGAGGTTTTTCTTGTGGTGGGACCGTGGGAGTTATTTGGGGGAAAACTGAAATGATATATTCTTGGGATATTTTTTACTTGTTAATGTTTCGTTGCTGTGGGTGAAAACATTTTTGATTGGAAATGTCTGGTCAACGTTGTTAGTTGTAGTTAGTGGATTTTAGTAGTCAATATTTTGATATCTTATAATAAAAGTTGATATGTAGGGAGAACAAAAATTAAATTCTTAGCAAGTAGAAACTATAAAAATGCAAACACAACTAAGATCACTGCAATCTTGAGGACAAGCAATTTTACCAGTTGGAGCTTAAGCCAGCTAATTACGAGATACAATGAGATTTTTGGTGTCCATACAATTCCTCAATGTGGAGCCATGTGGGAATGGACAAAATATTAGAAGGATACTCTTCATTGGTTAAAAGTGAAACATTATGTTGTGCATCAGTTTTCATTTTGAAAGTTGTGATAGACACTGGTGAAATATCAACGGGATAATTTATAGTTCAGTCCCTTGGTGGCAGTCATGGATCTTGACTGATATAGTCATAGTTTATTTTGGTATATTTGCATATTCAGAATAATGGTCAAAAAGCTTTTTCTAAGCAGCTGTTAGTTTTGCTGTATCATGTATTATCTGGTTAGTAAGTTCTCTTACATTCTTGCCTGTGTTACTCAAGTTTTTGGCCATTTATAATATCCTAAATGTGTGAAGTTTCATGGTTTGGGTTGAGACTTTATCCTCCGATTGGCAAGGCAAAACCATGTAAATTTCTACAAGTTACTAGTATTATAAAGATTCACGAGTTGAATAACAGAGCTCATACGACATTGAGTGGTTTTGTTGCACTAAATACTTTCAATTTTCCATCACCCTTGTAGTATTGTGATCATGAAAAACCAATATTATGTGCAATTTGAGTTCTATCCTTTTTTTTTTGAGGAAAAGTTCTATCCTTTTCATTTCTTCTTTACTTGTGAAAAATATTTGAAGCAAAAGTGTCAACATCCCAGTAATTTAGTGACCGTATTTATTAAAAGTTGTCCTTATTCCACATGGGTTCAAATCTCAGCTGTTGAAATAGGGCCAAAGTGGTCTGCACATTTGAAACTTCAAGATAACTGGTTTCCCCTTTCTGTCCCTGTGGAAGTTATTTGCATTGGTTCTGTTCTCTGATAAATATGTACACGGATACAACAAGGCTTTAATTCTTTCCCCTGTGATACAAGCCTCTTTGTTTTTCATCACCTCCTGACTGCTCCATTCTCGCAGATTCAATGAAATAGCATATTTGCAGCAAATATGGTGGTTTGAAGTTGATGGGATGGTGAAATTCCCTTTCCCACCCGACATATATACTCTCTCATTCAGAATTCACCTCGGAAGATTTTCTAGAAGACTGGGACGCCGTATTTCACATTTCGAACAAACACACGGGTGGGATATCAAACCCGTACGGTTCGAACTGTCCACATCGGACGGCCAACAAGCATCGAGGGAATGCTTCCTGGACGACACCCAAGAAGATGATGCTAATGCAAGCTACAAGCGTGGATGCTGGATAGACTACAAGGTGGGCGAATTTGTGGTTAGCGAATCGGATCCTCCAACTGAAGTGAGATTCTCGATGAAACAAATCGACTGCACGCATTCCAAAGGCGGGCTTTGTGTGGACTCTGTATCAATAATGCCTATTGAGCTGAAAGAGCGTCGGAGAAGAGGGAGTTTGAAGTAATGGTGATGATGTGTATGTTCCTTTGTTTTATATAGGGTTTTTGTTCATACAATACACCTCACACTTCAAAAAAAGATGCGTTAAGGTACGTATCCTGTCCATGTAATCTTTCTCTGGGTCTGTAATTGACAAAGTTTTGTGTTTTGTCAAATGCTTTTGCAGAAGATATGTAAAATCTGCATTGTTTTGTTGACGAGAAAAGTTGTGTTGTTTCTACAATGAGATGCAAGTCAGGTCAGGTAGGTACAGTTTTATTCTTTTGTATATTATTTTCAGACAAAATTAATTCTACTTTCTGTAATTCTTCAGATGAGTAATTGTGAGTCTAAATTTCATTCACTTTCTTTGATGAATTCTTCTTAGATATTATAGTACTCTGCTATCTGTCTGTTTTGAGGGATTGGATCCGGTGCAGTGACTGCAAGGGATACAGTGGAGGGTCCTCTTACACACAGCTTCCTCCATCTCTCTCTCTCACATTCACAGACTCTATTCTCTTTCTATCGACCCTCACTGTGTTTGGTGCGGTCACTGCACCAGATCCAAATCTCTGTTTTGAGATGTACTTGTTATTATATAAAGTGTTTGTTGTAACTTGGAACGGCCTAATGGAATAGATGGAATAGGTGTACTCATTTGAATTGCATGTGCAGAGTGGTCTAAACTTGCATCAGACTAGATCACCTATTCCATCTTAATTGATACATTCATTCTACATATTTAATACTTCTTCCGTCCGGAATGAAGTTGGACACTTTTCGTTTTTGTCCGTCCCAAGTAAATTTGCACACCCTTAAAAAGGAAAGTTATAACACAATCTTCACCCTCAAGTTCCATCCTCAATTAATATTTGAAAAGTCAACAAAATCCCAAAAAATAACTTTTTCTTAATATTGTGCCGATCCTCTTGTTCAAGTTCATTCGGGACGGAGGAAGTATGATATAATTGTGGCCGTCACAAACAAACACGTGGCATGTGTGCCTAAGTGTTTCATCTTTCTTGAGGTTAACACAAGACCTGTGGAAATACCAGAACTGTTGTGCTGAACACAAGTCCTTTCTTCTTAAATTTTTTAGGGATAATATAATTGAAAACTTATTGGATTCACATGTATTGTACTTATCAATTAGAAAATTGGATTTTAGGATAAGGACAACTAAGCTTGCAATGGAGTTCGACTCTGAATGTTCAATGTTTATCTTTTCTTTTTTCTCTTTTTTTTTTTTTTTGGCCATATACTTTATTATTGTCTAAATTTAAGATGAATATTATACGAACTTGTACGAGAAAATAATTAAATTCTAATTTCATAGTCACACAGACAAATATTTTAACGATAACATTACTTGGGCAAATTTCGCCTGGGCATATTTTTTCTAATTTTTTTTAGTAAATGTATTAAAAATTATAAATGAAAAGGTATTTGTAAAGACGGTTAATAAAATTTTGACATTAACGTTCGATTACGGGTTAAAAAGAAAAAAGCATTAATTTTTCAAAATTCTTTAAAATGATAGTTAACATTTAAATTTCATCATGTAATATTGGCACTTATAAATGAGCGGAAAAAATTAATTTTAACAAAGAAAAAGTTTGTTCGTGTAGTATGTGCCCAAAAAGCAACCTCCGTATTTTAATTGGCTTACATTGTTGGGGAATAAATATTCTTTGTTTCGTTGTCCCCCTAAAATGGGGGACTGATCTGCAAATAACATTAGAAAATATGTAATTAAATCACAATTGCTCAATCTCTTGAAGAAAGTTTTTGTTATTAATGTTGTAGGAAATTCAGCTAGTTTTAACAACTTGAAATACTTTCATTTGATCAATATTTTACATCTCTTATGACTCGAACCATAATTTTTGTGTGTTAATATCTCGTTCATTTCATAATGAAATTTAATGAAACTTGACACTTATATCATCTACTCCATTAGTAGATTAGACATGTACGAAGAAAAATGGTTTCGCATGTGGGGTCCACTCATTTAAGTCATAAAAGATGAAAAATAACTCATCCCATTAAGCTAACTATTTTGAAATTCAAAAATCCTTTTTTTTGAATTTAACTTAATAGAATAAACTGTTATCTATCCTTCTATAAATAGAACATCCACTATTCATTTCGAACTTTCCAGTCTTTCTCCTTTCTTATATTCGCCTGTGTCTATACACTGTTTATCTTGGGAGACTATTGCAATCGGGTAATTTAGTCTTAAAGACAGAGTGTCATCACTCGACTCAGTGTCACTTTCTTTCATACACTTACCCATTTCATATACATTAACCAACAGTTTAAGACAAAAAATGTTCAGTGTTTGAAAAACATGTCGTCTGCAAGTGTCCAAGGTGATGCTACCCGTGTTTTTGCCATCCTTCCACCGGCTGTTGTTCCACTCCCTGTTAACATTCAAGGCGAAAAATTAGAAAAGTTTATGGGAACAAACTTCAAAAGTTGGCAGTAGAAGATGCTGTTTTATTTGACAACGCTTAGCCTGTCACACTTTGTTTTAGAGGATCCACCTTCGGGTGAGGTAATGGATGCTCAGTGTGATACAACGGCTAAAACGAATCATGGTATCCAGGTCATTAATGGCCTGAAGTTAATGCTGGATGCATGGAATCACAACAACTTCATGTGCAAAAATTGCATTTTGAACGGTCTCTCTGATACACTCTACTCAATGTATTGTTCTGCCAACACCGCCAAACAATTATTAAAGAAGCTAGACAAAAAGTACATCTCATAGGATGCGGTTACTAAGAAGTTTTTCGTTGGAAAGTTTTTGAAATTCTAAATGGTGGATCCCAAATATGTGGCATGCTAAATCCGAGAATTTCAAATGATCCTGCATAGTCTGGATATGGAAGGCATGAAGCAGAACGAGCAATTCCTTGTTGCTTCGTTGATTGAGAAACTGCCTCCTTTATGGAATGAATTCATGAGTTATCTCAAGTTAAAGAATAAGGAAATGGGCCTAGAGGAACTTATTATCAAACTGCAAATTCAGGAGGATAATAAGAAGGCCTTAGTAAAAGGCAAACAACCAATGGAGGTTAAGGCTAATCTAGTAGAAGCATAGGAGAATGCTGCCAAGAAACGAAAGTACAAGGGTGATGGGAAAAACCAGTCCTCGGAAAGAAAGTTCAAAGGGAACTGTCATCACTTTCAGAAATTGGGACACGTGATCAAGGAGTGCCGCATCTACAAAAAGGAGCAGGAAGCCAAGGCTAAAGCTAACGTCGTTCAAGACGAAAGTGGTCCTTCAAACATTGATGAGTTGATCACATAATTCTCTGTAGTGATTCTAGAAGCAAATCTAGTAGAAAATCTAGTGGTAGATTGATAGGGGAGGAACTCGCCACATATGCAATAAAAAAAGTGCTTTCTCCACCTACACTCCGATTTCGGGCACAAAGTTGTTCATGGGAAATGGTGCCATTTCAGAAGTACAAGGGGTTGGAAAGGTGGTTCTCCAGATGACTTCTGGCATGGAGTTGAGGCTGAAGGAAGTCATGCAAGTTCTTGAATTTCGAAAGAACTTGGTGTCGGGACCTCTGTTGGTGAAGCCTGGTTTTAGACTAGTGTTTGAATCCGAAAAATTTGTATTTACTAAGAATAGTTTGTTTGTAGGTAAGGGCTTCGCATGTGACGGGCTCTTTAAGATGAATGTCATGTCTGTAATCAGTTCGTTTGCTAATGAAAATAAGAATTCTACCTACTTGCTTGAGTTGTTCAATTCATCCTCTACTTTATGTCATCAAAGATCGGGAAATGTGAACTTTAAATCTATACAAAAATTAGTTAAATTGGAATTGTTGCCTTCTTTTAACTTGGACACTCAACATAAATGTGAAGTGTGTGTGGAGGCAAAATTATCCAAATGTCCTTTCAAAACATTTGAAATAGATACCTCATCTCTAGAACTTATCCATACCGATATTTGAGACATAAAGTTCGTGCAAACTTGAGGAGGAAATAAGTATTTTGTCACTTTCATAGATGATTGTACAAGATACTGTTATGTGTACTTGCTAAAAAGCAAAGATGAAGCTTTCGAAGCATTCAAACAGTACAAATTGGAAGTTGAAAACCAACTAACTCTACGAATCAAAGCCATTCGCAGTGATAGAGGGGGAGAGCACATAGCTCATTTGAAGAATGCTGTGCTCAAACATGCATTATTCATCAAACTACCGCCTCAAAACATGTGAGGAGAAGCAATTCTTACTACTAATACAATTGATTGCATATTTATTGGATACGTTAACAACAATAGTGCTTATCTAAGTCTGGGAATAGAGGATATCCATCAGAATACCATCATTGAATCAAGGAATGCCAAATTCTTTGAACATATCTGTCCTCGAAAGGAAAAAAAAAAGGTGCAACTTAAAAAAACGAAGTTATGAACCGAGTACATCAATTCAAAAGAATGATGAGCCACGACGTAGAAACAGGACTAAAAAGGCCAAGTCTTTTGGTCCAGATTTTCTTACCTATATGGTAGAAAATGAACCTAGGACTATCAAAGAAGCATTGACAAGTCCAGAAGCACCGGTTTGGAAAGAAGCAATAGAAAGCAAAATAAACTCTATTTTGCAAAATCACACATGGGAAATCGTTGATCTTCTTCCACGAAACAAACCTTTGGGTTGTAAATGGATACTTAAAATAAAGTATAAAGCGGATGGAACTATTGCCAAGTACAAAGCTAGATTAGTGGTTAAAGGCTTCAGACAAAAAAAAGGCATTGATTACTTTGACAGTTACTCTCCAGTGTCTAATTAACATCCATAAGAGTGGTCATAGCTATAACTGTGGTACATAACCTTGAGATACACCAAATGGATGTTAAGACAACCTTTCTAAATGGAGATTTGGAGGAAGAAATATACATGGAACAACCTGAGGGGTATGTTGTTCCAGGTCAAGAAAAGAAAGTATGCCGACTTATTAAGTCTTTGTACAAACTCAAACAAGCCCCTAAACAATGACATGAAAAATTCGATAACACATTATTGTCGAAAGGCTTCAACATAAATGAGTGTGATAAAATGCATCAACGTAAAAGGAAATTTTGAGTCCTTCGTGATGATATGAATTTACGTTGATGACATGCTTATCACCGGAAGCAGTTTAAATTTGATCTTAGAGACCAAAAATATGTTAAAAGCCTGTTTTGACATGAAAGATATGGGCATAGCAGATGTAATCTTAGGATTAAAGATCTCTAAGACAACTGAAGGACTTGTCTTATCTCAATCCCATTACATCGAAGATGTTTTTAAGAAATTTGATGTCTTTGGCAGTCCACCAATGAAGTCACCTATGGATATGAATCGTAGAACACATAAGAATCGAGGTGCTCCCATTTCCCAACAAAGATATGCTCAAGTCATCGGCAGTTTAATGTACCTTACCAACTGCACTCGCTCAGATATCGCTTATCCAGTCAATAAGGTGGCAAGAATTACTCATAATCTCAGAAATGAACATTGGAAAGCTCTAAATAAGATTTTGAGATATCTGAAGCACACGCTAACATACAGACTACACTATTCGAGATATCCAACTGTATTAAAAGGATACATTTATGCAAAATGGATATCTGACGTCCAAAACACCAAATCCACCAGTGGATATGTATTCACAATAGGTGGAAGAACAGTGTCTTGGAAATCATCTAAGCAAACCTGCATTGCCCGATCCACAATGAAGCCGGTGAAGAAGCCGAATGACTTCATGATTTCTTAGAAAATATTCCGTGTTGGAATAAATTTGTACCTTTGTTAATGATACATTGTGATTGTCAATCAAAAATAGGAAGGGCACGAAACAGTATGCATCACGGTAAGTCTTGACATATTCATCGTAGACATAAAACCGTGATGCAGTTGATCAATATGGGCATCATTTCCATTGATTATGTTAAATCGAAGGAAAACATAGTTGATCCATTAACTAAAGGCCTACCCAAAGATCAATATTCTACCTGTCTAAGGGAATGGGCTTAAAACCAAGCAATGAAATCTTTATGGTGGAAACCCAACCTTACTGACTGGAGATCCCAAGAATTTGGCTCAAATGGGAGAATTAAATTATAGAGATTTGTTCTTGCACTTCGTAGTGGAGTAAGAGAACCTCGAAATTATAAACTATCCAAAAGGATATAATTCCAAAGTTATTCCCGTGATAGACAACCAAGTGCTACGTGCAAAAGGGGGTAGATGATAAGTTTTGAAACTTTTAATGATTCCTAAACACGTGTTAATGGGGTATGGCAGGATTCCTAGAAAAGAGATCACCTATTTAAGTGCGAAGACAGGCCGCTTCAAAAGAAAGCACTTGAGAATCCAAGAGTTGTCCATGGCCACAACGAACAAGACAATTAGAAGAGAAGAATAAACAGAGCTATTGTGATGATATCATTGTCTTGGTTTACACAAAACGCTGATGGTTCAAAACAACGAGTTTACCGCGCAGTAGATATATCCGATGATATCAACTAAGGAAGGTTCAAGGCCGAAAGCTACCTTTTCCGATGCAATATCTTCCTACTGAAAGACTGTCGGCACACAGTGTGCACCAATTATTTTTCAAGAGGGGATTGTGGGAAATTTAACTTAGTTAGCTTAATGGGATGAGTTATTTCTCAACTTTTATGACTCAAATGAATGGGTCCCACATGTCGGAAATCTCGTTTCTTCGTATGATAGGTATGACCCAATCTCCCCGGAGCAGCCCAACATGCCAGCTGGGTTAAATGGGCTCGAGTCTGCAAGCCCAGCCTAGCGACGAGGGGAAGCACGACTCAGCAACCCTTCCACGTGGCCACACGCAGCGTGATGGACAGGACTCCCAACTGCCATGCAGATCTGTTCTCCGGGTTTTTAGGGATTAGGTTAGGGTTGTTATGTTATTGTATAAATAGGAGATTTTTTTTAGAGATTAGGGTTCGGATTTTCAGCTCTAGAACTCTGATTGTAAAAACTATACTCGGGTATCCAAAGAAAGAGGAAGAAAACATCTTCGGAGGCTATTGCCTTCCCCCGTGGACGTAGATCTCCGGATCGAATCACGTAAATACTTGTGTGATTTACATTCTTATCGCTTTTATTGTTCTCGTTTTCAATCTTTATGGGGGTTTCGTGATAACTGGATCACACAGTATGCCATTGAGGTCTTTTTTGAGTTGTTGTAACCTCCCCGACCTTGTTGTAAACCTCCATTTTGGTTCGACTGAAATCAGTCCTCGGTCCGAACTATGTATTGCTGGAGGAAGCCTCGCTTCAAACAGTCCTCAATTTCTTTACCGAGCTCGCGCCATTCTTCGGTGTCGTGTCCATGATCATGATGATACGCACACCACTTATCACGGTTACGCTTTTCTGCCGGAGTAGTCATCCGTGGGCACGGTCGCAAATCACTCTTGTGAACAGAAAGTATTTCTGTCCTTGATTTCGTAAGGGGAGTGAGTTGAGGGACATCACTGCGAGGTTCCAACCTACCTCTGCTTAGACGGCTAAAGGCACTGGGTCGGGTGCTAGTCCCGACCTGCATTTTGTCTGGTTGCTTTTTGGTAGCATGTTTCTCCCGCTTGCGGCGAGTTTGCTCCTCAGCTTTGGCGAACCTGCTTACGGTGCCGAAAAGAGCCCGGGTCGTGGTTGGGGGGTGTCGCACTAGCTCGGTGTAGAGTGGCCCTGGTCGGAGGCCGTTCATGATCATCAGATTGGCTACCTACTTTTAGGCTTTCTGCAGTAAAGCGCTCAAGAAACTGGGTAACGGCCTCCCCATCTCGCTGTTCCAGGTTCATGAGATCATCCAAAGTGGCCATGGGCTTTGCTCGTGTATGGAAACGTGCCAAAAAATGTTCGGCAAGATCCCGGAAATAGGTAACACTGCCTCGAGGCAAGGAATCAAACCAAAGTCTAGCCTCATCCTGAAGGTACTCAGGAAACACTTTGCACAGGTGGTGTGGTGTGCAACTTCGATTGAACATAGTATACTTAAAGGCACTTAGGAAGTTACCTGGGTCTCCGGTGCCGTTATAGACGGACACTGGCGGAAGTTTAAACCCTTCGGGGAGTGTAGTAGAAAGAATCTCCTCGAAAAACGGGGTGATTATCTCCCGTCAGCATCAAGGCCCATTACCTTGTCAAGCTCGGCGTCGAATTGAGCCTGCTCCTGCTCCAGAGGATCAAGTACACGGGACCTTTCCAAGCGAGCCCGATTTGCAGCATCTACAGGTCTGCGGCAGTCCACGTCCTCGTGATCAGCATAACGGGGCCTTGAACCATTAGAACTTCGGCTCTCCCCAGGCGATACTGACCGTTGTCGGCGGCAATCATGCCTGGCTCTGTGAGGCGGGTCTTCATCAAGTGCGTGGGATCGATCACGGGGCGGATGCCTTGCCACCTGGTTAACGCCATTGTCGGCGCGCCCACCGGAGTTAGCACGCCGATTATTCCATTCTTGGAATAGAGCGGCGTGCTCCCGAAGAAAGGCTTGCTGTGTCGGCAGTAGTTCGGGGGCAGGTTGAGGGTCAACCTGCGCTAGTGCGTTGGCGGGTGCGAGGTGCTGCGCGTCAATTTGCTCCGCAGGTGGATCCTGATTCTGTTGACGTGGCAACGGAGGGTTTTGATCCACGGGGGGATTGCGACGAGACCGAGTAGGGTTAGCAGATTGGCGAGTGTTCACCATGACTGACGTGAATCAACTTTGAAGTATACTAGGGTTTACCTTTCAATCGTTTCCCACAGACGGCGCCAATTGATGGAAGTAATTAATATAACTATACTAGTTGTTTCTGGTGAAAGAAGGTTTACAAAATTAAAATTATTAAAATTTTATCTACGATCAACTATTCCGTTAAAAGAAAATTTACAAAATTAATATTATTAAGATCTTATTTACAATCAACTATGACCAAAGATCTTGATTACAAATTATTACTAAGCAATTTAATTTGTTGCTGAAAATGCTAGAAAACATATGAGTTTTACTTAAGTACAATGTCGCCTCACCCCTCAAATTTTCTTAATTCGACCCTGTTTCTTTGGAAGCACTCTGCTCTCTTTCTGATGGTAGTTCCATCGGGCGTCTGTCGACTTCTGATATTTATTTCCTCGTTTCTAGCCCGTTGCCCGAAGGATTGTTATCCTCTACCATCTATTGATCAGAAAGCCGAAGCCATCACCGGCTACAAGGTTCTTTATTTTTTGGATTTGTACAAAGGATACCACCAGGTGCACATGGATCGCCGAGATGCCGTCAAAACAGCCTTTATCACTGATTTCAGAATTTTTGCATTCAAAAAGATGCCCTTCGGACTTAAGAATGCCGGGGCTACATATCAGCGCCTCATAGACCATGTTTTCCGAGGTCAAATAGGCCGTAATGCTGAGGTATATGTTGATGATCTCATTATTAAAAGTCATTCGTTCGAAACTTGTATACAGGACATAGCTGAAACACTTCGCACACTGCGGCGTCACAATCTTCGACTTAACCCGACCAAATGTACTTTCGGTGTTGGTTCGGGAAAATTCCTTGGGTACCAAGTTTCCCAGCAGGGCCTTCAACCCAATCCGGCAAAAATTAGAGATGTAATGGATATACAAACGCTGAAGACTGTGAAAGATGTCCAGCATCTAACTGGTGGCCTCGCCACCCTGAATCGTTTCTTATCTAAGGCAGCGGAGCGCAACTTCCTTTTTTCAAACTTTTACGACAAGCGAAAAAATTTGAATGGACCTCACAGTGCGACGAAGCCTTTGCGGCTTTAAAGCAACATCTTCAACAGTTGCCCACTATGTCAGCACCTCTCCCCGGCGAGCCTTTGTATATTTATTTGGCTTCGGTAGAAGAAGCAATCAGTGCGGCTCTCGTCCGCGAGGACCACGGCACTCAACAACCTGTGTATTTTGTCAGCCGAGTCCTCCAAGGGGCAGAAACGCGTTACTCCACGGCGGAAAAAATAGTTTTAGCTCTAGTTATGGCAGCCCGATGCCTATGTCCTTATTTTCAAGGACACTCTATTCGGGTCCTCACAAATCAACCTGTCCGCCAAGTTCTTCTCAAACCCGATGTGTCGGGACGATTGGCTAAATGGGCAATTGAGCTCAGGGATTATGACATACAGTTCTTTCCACGCCAAGCCATCAAAGGGAAAGCCCTCGCAGATTTCCTCGTCGAGGTCCCATTCAATGACCCTGGGACGGTTACACTTCCCCCGGTTGTACCCCAGCTTAATCCTGAAATCGCAGCGAATCAGTGGCATGTCTACGTAGATGGCGCTTCGGCTACCCGAGGAAGTGGAGCCGGGGTACTTCTCATTGGACTTAATGATGTGGAAATTAAATACTTCCTGCGCTTTAAATTTCAAGTGACGAACAATGAAGCTGAGTACGAAGCAGTTATCGCTGGGCTCCGGCTCGCTAACACCTTCAGGGCCTCACATATACAACTATACACTGATTCCGAAGTAGTTTCCATTCAAATCAAGGGCACGTATACAACAAAAGATGATACGATGAAGAGGTATCTGGCTCACTCAAAAACTTTTGCTAACTTTCTTCTCCACTCATGTTCAATAGATCCCCCGAGGAGAAAATGCTAGAGCAGATACCCTCAGTAAGTTGGCCTCCGTGGTCCCATCAAATGTATCTCCGGACATACTTGTAGAGGAAGCTACTCACCCCGCAATCAACGAGCAGTTTGTATCTGTGTTAACTGACATGGAACCCACATGGATGTCTCCAATCATTCAGTATCTTCGGGATGGCACCTTACTCGATGATAAAGTACTTTCTAGGCAGATCAGCCTCAAAGCACCGAAGTACACACTTCATGACGGAGTGTTGTATCGCCAGTCATATTTACAGCCAAGCCTCCGTTGCCTCGGTCCGTCCCAAGTCGACTATGTCCTCCGGGAACTTCATGAGGGATTGTGCGTGGTACACGCGTTTATTTATGCACTTTAAGTCTGTTAGAGTGATGAATTGTGATGTTTGCGTGTATAATGGAGAGTATTTAGCTTATTTTGATGTCTTTGGACTAGTTGACGTTTGTGCTTTCGTTTTGAGCTAAATAGGTGATTTAAGGCTAAGTATTCATACTCGGCCGGATGCACAACGAAGGAATGAAGTCCAGATGTCAAAAGGATGGAAAAACCGCCGGAAAATGAGAACAGAGCACCGCGACCGCGGCACAATGGCGCGGCCGCGATCAAACTGAAGGAATCGGGGAAAAGTTATGGACAAGTGGCGCGGCCGAGGTAGACTTGCACGGCCGCGGCGTATTGCTGGACCAAGAAAGGCGTGGGCGCGGCCCACATGCGCGGTCGCGGCCCAATAAGGCGGTTGGCTAATACTTGGGCCATAAGAATTCCGAATTAGAGCCCAAAATCAACCCAATTTGACTTCCTCTATAAAAGGGGACCCTTATACTCGAAAAAGAGAGACTTGGACATTACGAGAGAGCAAGATTGGGATTTTGGAGCACTTTGAAGGGGACGAGCAATCAAGATTCGACATTCTCGGTTTCATCTTTCTAATCTATTTTAGTTGTATGCTTTTCATTAGAATTATGTCTTTTGTCACCGCCATGGCGGCTAGTAGATTATTTCAGTCCTTAGTCGAGTCGAACCCTACTTTTACTATTTTGTGATATTTACAGTGGTTATTAATCAGTTGATTCCTTGAAACGTTGTTATACTATTTGTTTATCCTTCAATGCTTGTGTGTTTATATGCTAGATTGATCACCTAGGATTATAATTGCATAAGTAACGATAGGTTATAATCGTAATCCGTAATTGTTACGAACCTATAGCCACTTAGTAGCGAATAGCGAGTGATATCGCTAGGGTAGTATTTAGCTCGGTCTGAATGGGTCCGAGCTTACGAGGTCCACACCGTGTCTATCCCGTTATCCTAGTACTCTAGGCGTCCGGTTAACGAGATCCAGAGAGCTTATTGTGAGGTCACTCAACTGGATAGACTAACCAAAGAGCTTGTTTTGGTTAGTTAAACATAAGGGATAACGAGGTTAGCAGAGCTTGTTGCTAACCTCGGGGTAGGAGTTTTAAAGGTTAAAATTGATTAATAATTGTATCTATCACAGGGTAGTAATAACTAGGGGGAGATAAGATTAAGGGCTGGGATTCGTTATTATATAAGTAGAACAGTTCATAATTAATTTGCTTAATTTTTGTTTTAGTTCCTTAGTTAATATACATCAATTTACAAACGCCCATTATTTATATACTTATATACGTTGCTAGTATTAGGATTTATTTGAAACACTAATAGTCTTCCTGCTCCATGTGGGATCGACCCTACTTACCACTTCTATGAGCTAGAAGGGTAGCTAGGTTTAACTAATTTTACCGCATCGCGACAGTGCGGTCAAATTTTGGTGCCGTTGCCGGGGAGCGGTGCAAGATTTTAAGTGTTTAGTTTTATTAGTTCTATATTGAGTCTCGTACTTGTATTTTTTTTTTTATAATATCTGCGATACACTTGAACTCACCTAAGTTTCTCTTTGTTTTAGCAGTGAATGATCACTCGTTCACGCCAAAATAAAGAACTGCTTTTCGATCCTGAAATAACTCGTAGAGACCGCATTCTGAGAAGACAAGCAAGAGAGAATCTAGAAGAATTTGAAGCCTTACCTTTTGCCACCGAGAATTCTTCCGAGTCTGAACCTGAGCTAGAATCAATGGCAGCCGAAAGGACTATGCGGGAATCGGCCACCACTGGCACTACTCACCAGCCTCTATGCATCACCTTCCCTGACCTAGGGGAGGACACCACTTTCGAACTCCGGTCAGGGTTAATTCACCTGTTACCCTCTTTCCATGGGTTAGCAGGAGAAGACCCGCACAAACATCTGAAGGAGTTTCACATCGTCTGTTCAAGTATGAAGCCGACCAAAGTCACAGAGGAATAGATAAAGCTGCGTGCATTTCCTTTTTCTCTGAAGGATATGGCCAAGGATTAGCTCTACTACCTGCCCTCAGCATCTATAAAAACTTGGGAGGAAATGGAGGCCCAGTTCTTAGAGAAGTACTTTCCGGCATCTAAGGCCACGAACATCCGGAAGGAAATTAGTGGAGCGATACAACTGCCCGGAGAAACTTTGTACGAGTATTGGGAACGCTTTGAAAAACTGGTGGCCAGATGTCCCCAACATCAGATCACAGAACAGCTACTCATCCAGTACTTTTATGAAGGGCTGACGCAGTCAAACCGGAACATGTTAGACTTTGCCAGTGGGGGAGACCTATGTGACAAAACCCCGACAACTACTAGAGCACTCATTTCGAAAATGGCGGCTAAGACTCAACAATTCGGGACAAGGGATGCCTCTACGCGGATAGTGAGGGAGGTGAACGATTCTCAAATGGATGCGAAGATTGATCAGCTTACCAAAATGGTTTAGAAGGCTGTTTTGAGGGGGAGCTCAAATACCCGACCTTGCCGAATATGTGATACCACAGATCACACAACCGATAATTGCGAAGTTCTGGGTAATGAGTTAGAAGCACACGCCAATGCTGTCAGAACTGGAAACTTCTAAGGCAGGAAGTACGACCCATATTCCCAGTCGTACAACCCAGGATGGAGGGATCATCCGAATTTCAGCTATGGTAATCAGCAAGGCTAGTCAAGTGGGCAAAACAGACCTCCACCACCTAGAGGTATGTATTACACGAAGCAGCCAGCCGAACAAGCACCTAAGTCATCCTTGGCGGATATTGTGAAAACTTTAGCAACAAACACTGTGCAGTTTCAAAAGGATGCAACATCAAACATCAAGAATCTCGAGACACAGATGAGCCAGATGACAACTGCTATAAGTCGACTAGAGAACATGCAGAGTGGAAAACTGCCATCACAACCTGAAATGAACCCAAGAAATGTCAGTGCCATCACATTGAGGAGTGGTAATCAGCTTGGAGAGCTTAAGAAGCCCGGGCAACCATTGGAAGATGATATCAACGAAATTTCGGAGGAAGCTGCAGAAGACAGAGCCGCGACCGCGGCAGACTTGCGCGGCCGCGCCCAACCTGACGGTCCTGAAGGTGGAATTTCTGTAGACATAGTGCGACCGCGGTAAACCAGCGCGGCCGCGGCCCCTGTGCAGCCAAAATCAGCAGATTCCGCAGCAATTCCATCTTAATCACTCCCTTTTCCTAGTCGTATGATCAGACCGGCACGACCTGACAAAGAGAAGGAGATATTGGAGGTGTTTTGCAAGGTTGACATCAGCATCCCCTTGATTGATGCTATCAAGCAAATCCCCAGATACGCCAAGTTCTTAAAGGAGCTATGTACCAACAAGCGTAAACTAAAGGGGGACGAAAAGGTCCTGATGGGAGAAAACGTCTCAGCAATCTTCCAAAAAAAGATGCCACCTAAATGTAAGGATCCAGGTATCTTCGTCATCCCATGTAGAATAGAAGGCACAAACATTGAACGTGCCATGCTAGACCTAGGAGCATCCATTAATGTAATGCCAAGAGCAATATTTCATGCATTAAAACTAGGACCACTGAAAGAAACTAGGATAGTAATTCAGTTAGCAGATCGTAGTAACACATACCCCGATGGTCTAATTGAAGATGTCTTAGTTGAAGTAGGTGAACTAGTATTTCCCGCTGACTTTTATGTTTTAGACATGCAAGGAGATTCCTCTACATCATCTCCAATTTTGTTAGGGCGGCCGTTCTTGAACACCGCCCAAACAAAGATTGATGTCGGTAAAGGGACTCTAACTATGGAATTTGATGGCCATATTGTTAAGTTGAATATTTATGATGCTATCGGACATCCTTGAAGATGCCAATTCTGTTTTCTTACCTGATGCGACTAACCCGGTTATTGAAATGGATTTTGAGATGAGGTGCAGGAGTAAGCTGAATTGGTCCGCATTGGTGCGGCATCGTAAAAAGAAAGATGAAAGGCGAAATGGGGTAAAGTGTCTGAATTGGTCGGGGCCCATGTGGAAACCACCTTGGCACAAACGCTAAGGGAATGTGCAGCCGTCGAGCCAACGACGTAAAACAACAACGCTTGTCGGGAGGCAACCCGATGTTTACGGTCCTTTATTTATTTCATTAATTTATTCAGCATTAGATTAGTCTCTTTCATGTTTTTGCATTTTTTTTTTTTAGTGTACATAACCAGGATTACCATAAAGCATAAGACGGAGAGTGACCGCTGGACACAGCAACATACATGGCAGGAGCAACAACAGGAATGGCGAAGGCAGCAAGAAGCTCAGTGGAAATACATGCAGTCCTTTTGGGGACAAGGGGGTCATCCACCCCCGCAGCCGCCTCAGTAAAGCACTGTAAGTACGTACCAAGCCGCACCACTTTTTCTTCCCTCAAACTTTGGTTTTCAACTAAGTTTGGGGGAGGGGGGTGTGACGTGGGGCGACTTGGCCGCGTTTCTAGTATGTTGCCCATTTTTATTTTGTATGCTGTCAGTTTTTAGTTGTTTTATTATGCATTGCTGTTGGGCCTGTGAGCCAATTAGTTGAGGATTGGGCCTATGTGCCATTGATAGTGTATTGGGCCTGTGAGCCACCGTAGTTTTTGTTTCATTATTTTGTTTTGTGGAGTCTTTATGTTTATTGTGTTTATTTTGGTAGAGTCTAGATCGAGTCTAGAAAGGGAAAAGAAAATTGAATTGTGCTGTTAAGAAAAAATGAACACATTAAGGTGATGATAAGTTGGCAATGAGCTCATGATGATTTTTGTTAAAACTTGTTTACAATAGCACATGATAGAGCATGACGGGTAATGGAGATGAAATTGAGCTGTGAATTGCAACGTTGATCAGTAAAATTGCCCTGTGAGGACTTTGAGCCTATTTTGTATCTCCAGTCTTGGAGTAATTTGTATAAATTCTTTCGATGTGATTTTCATTGATTATGTGCATATAGACCCTAGAACTTGCCTTGCATGTCTGTCGTGAATAAGTCAATGTGTGTTGTGGCTTAGAAAATGATCTTAGGCATTTTTTTCAAATTTTAGCCTATTTCGGACACTCAACATAATTACCCTTTTTGACCGCAAACTTGAAAAAGAAATTTCCCTTAGTTAGCCCATTTGAGCCGTGAGCCTGTCATTTGTTAGCCGAATATTACAAGCCGAATATCTTTCAAATTGGCCTTTGACCTTATTGGACTAATCTAGTTAAGAGGGAGGCGAAAGGAGAGGTAGTCGGGGATGTTAGTTGGGATTCCTATGGGCTGAAAAAGGGGAATAAAATGAGAAATGAAAAGGGAATTGGTGATAGAGAATTCAAGAAGGTTTACCCTCCTATGTGCTAAAAAGTTTAGACTTGTTGATTTGTACAATGCAAAAGTAAGAAAAGAAATGAGTTGGGTACATATGAAGCATGATTTGAGGAGGGGAGTAAGAAAAGTGCTTATTAAAAAAAAAAAAAAAAGAGCAGGAATTCGGGTAGTCCCAGAAAATGTGGTACCCAAGTGAAAGAAAAAAAAAGAAAAAAAAAAAGAGAAAAAAAAAAAAAACAAGAAGAGAAGAAAAGTAGTAAGAAAAAGAAAAGCACTTGGTTGTAAAAGATCCTTTGTAGGGAGAAGAAGTCATTCCTTGGGGTGATTTACTAAGATTTGGAGAGTGAGATGTGAGTGATTGTTTTGAGGGGTGGTTGAGTAGGAATAACTCGGTTAGTCCACGTTTTAGTCACTTTCATCCAAATTTTATCCTACCCTACCTAAGCCTATATTACAACCGAATTAAAGACCTTTTTGATTCTTTGTCACACATGCTGAGCACTAGGTCCGACTTAAATAATTGGCAAGCATATGGTGGTTGTTGCAAATAAGTCAGTGTGAGTGTAATACTTTGCATACCTTAAACACTTGAGAGAAGAGTTATACACAATTCCGGTGAGGATCAATTGTTGAAAATCATAAGCAATGAAAGTAGTTGAAGTTGCCCTGTCAAATATGCTCATTTACATCATGTTGCTGTGTTTTTATTGGAAACTTTTTTGAAACTCGTAATTGCCACTTAAAGTGCCTTAAATCCCGTGTCTTGATTGTTGTTTGATTTAGATTTGTTCGGGACGAACAAAGGGTTAAGTTTGGGGGATTTTGGTACACGCATTTATTTATGCACTTTAAGTCTGTTAGAGTGATGAATTGTGATGTTTGCGTGTATAATGGAGAGTATTTAGCTTATTTTGATGTCTTTGGACTAGTTGACGTTTGTGCTTTCGTTTTGAGCTAAATAGGTGATTTAAGGCTAAGTATTCATACTCGGCCGGATGCACAACGAAGGAATGAAGTCCGAATGTCAAAAGGATGGAAAAACCGCCAGAAAATGAGAACAGAGCACCGCGACCGCGGCACAATGGCGCGGCCGCGGTCAAACTGAAGGAATCGGGGAAAAGTTCTGGACAAGTGGCGCGGCCGAGGCAGACTTGCGCAGCCGCGGCGTGTTGCTGGACCAAGACGGGCGCGGGCGTGGCCCACATGCGCGGTCGCGGCCCAATAAGGCGGTTGGCTAATACTTGGGCCACAAGAATTCCGAATTAGAGCCCAAAATCAACCCAATTTGACTTCCTCTATAAAAGGGGACCCTTATACTCGAAAAAGAGAGACTTGGACATTACGAGAGAGCAAGATTGGGATTTTGGAGCACTTTGAAGGGGACGAGCAATCAAGATTCGGCATTCTCGGTTTCATCTTTCTAATTTATTTTCGTTTTATGCTTTTCATTAGAATTATGTCTTTTGTCACCGCCATGAGCGACTAGTAGATTATTTCAGTCCTTAGTCTAGTCGAACCCTAGTTTTACTATTTTGTGATATTTACAGTGGTTATTAATCAGTTGATTCCTTGAAACGTTGTTATACTATTTGTTTATCCTTCAATGCTTGTGTGTTTATATGCTAGATTGATCACCTAGAATTATAATTGCATAAGTAACGCTAGGTTATAATCGTAATCCGTAATTGTTACGAACCTATAGCCACTTAGTAGCGAATAGCGAGTGATATCGCTAGGGGAGTATTTAGCTCGGTCTGAATGGGTCCGAGTTTACGAGGTCCACACCGTGTCTATCCCGTTATCCTAGTACTCTAGGCGTCCGATTAATGAGATCCAGAGAGCTTATTGTGAGGTCACTCAACTGGATAGACTAACCAAAGAGCTTGTTTTGGTTAGTTAAACATAAGGGATAATGAGGTTAGAGAGCTTGTTGCTAACCTCGGGGTAGGAGTTTTAAAGGTTAAAATTGATTAATAATTGCATCTATCACAGGGTAGTAATAAATAGGGGGAGATAAGATTAAGGGCTGGGATTCGTTATTTTATAAGTAGAACAGTTCATAATTAATTTTCTTAATTTCTGTTTTAGTTCCTTAGTTAATATACATCAATTTACAAACCCCCATTATTTATATACTTATATATGTTGCTAGTATTAGGATTTATTTGAAACACTAATAGTCTTCCTGCTCCCTGTGGGATCGACCCTACTTACCACTTCTACGAGGTAGAAGGGTAGCTAGGTTTAACTAATTTTACCGCATCGCGACAGTGCGGTCAGTGCGCGAGTCACATCGGGTCACGTACCTTAGCTAAGAAAGCACTCCGGTGGGGGTACTATTGGCCTACTCTGTTTAATGATGCCCATAATCTGATGTCGAAATGCGATAAATGCCAGAGACACTCCCGAGTCAAGCACCTACCGCAAACTGAACTTGTTGGAATCTAGAGCGCTTGGCCGTTCATTAAGTGGGGCATTGACATTGTTGGCCCATTCCCAGTCGCCCGGGGTGGACTAAAATTTCTGGTGGTTGCTATTGACTATTTCACCAAGTGGGTTGAAGTCGAGCCACTCACAGCCATCACTGGCCAGAATATCTTAAAATTTGTTTGGTGAAACATCGTCTGCCGCTTCGGTATCCTGAGCACAATCATATCTGACAATGGCAAACAATTTGCCAACAATCTTTTCGTTCTTGGTGTGAAGATTTGCATATTAAACAGGCTTTCACCTCGGTGGCTCACCCCCAGGCTAATGGTCAGGTTGAAGTCACAAACCGCACTCTCGTCTCCGGCATAAAAAAATGTTTAGATCAGGCCAAGGGTCTCTGGGCCGAGAACCTTCCATAGGTCCTCTGGGCTTACCGCACAACACCACATTCTTCAACCGGAGAAACACCTTATAGCCTTACTTACGGCTCTGAAGCTGTTATTCCTGCCGAGATTGGAGTCCCTAGCCCTAGACTCTTAACTCTCGAACCAGAAGCTAATGAAGAAGCACTCCGGGCAAATCTTGACGAGCTCGAATATCGCCGAGATCAATCTTTCATTCGACAGGCTAAGTGCAATCAACAAGCAACTCGATATCATAACAACCGAGTCAGAGGAACACAGCTCCAGGTCAGAGGTTTAGTGCTTCGGCTAACTCTGCGAGCAAAGCTGCCCCCGAGGGTAAACTGCAAGCTACTTGGGAAGGGCCTTATCGGGTCATTATTGCTCATGCCTCCGGAAGCTATCAGCTGGAACACTTGGATGGAAACCCAGTACCCCGAACTTGGCACGTCAACAATTTGCGTCGTTTCTACCTATAGTTTATCAACCCAAGTACTTATTCTTAATTTAAATTCTGCAAACACCTTTAATTTCCGCAGCGCATCATTAATTATGCAAGGTTTACTTTATATTGTCTTTTAACATTGTTCTCACAATGTTCATTTTCTTAATGCAAGTTTTTACTTACGCATATACCGCTTCTTACTTACGCCGCGGGGACGCCCCGATTTTGATTAGATATATACATACGTTGCGTAATTCGCCCGTTGTCTCCAGACTAACTAGACTCTCGCCTGATCCGTCCGGAGAAATCCTAAATCTTGTTCCCGAACAAGAAATTACTCTCGCCCAATCCGTCCAGAGAGATCCTAAATCTTGTTCCCGAACAAGAAATTACTCTCGCCCGATCCGTCCGGAGAATTTCATGATCTTGTCCTCGCATAAATATTCTTTGGTCCGTTCAAAGAAATCTTTATCCTGTCTCCGAACACAATTCCACGCGTTCTATACTTTAGAATATTATATGCATACAATTACATTAAATATAGAAAATTTTAAGTGCATACATCCATATATTTTACGACAAATTACATGCGGAAATCAGTTCACAAGCATTATCCTTGTTTATTTACAATATTATGTATTTATCTCTTTTCGCCCCCGAGCCAATAGCTAGAACTCCGGTGTGCGTTTCCTCCGTGTCGGCTTCTCTTCGGATTCCTCCGGGACCTGGAGATACCCGGAGTATAGACTCCGGTCCTGTTACAACCCCGACCTCCTTGTACACTGCGAGTCGATTGACGAGCTGGCCTCCGAGTGTTTGCCCATTCTACAGGGTCCCTCTCTGCTGGGGCCATTTCCTCAATCTCCTCGGCCAGCTGCTTGACTTCATCCGAGGCTACTGCCAAGCTCGGGGTTGGGACCACACTCCTGCCGGTTTTCGTCCCACCTGTTAAACTCTTCCGGGAAGCTTTAGATCGTTTGCTCCGGCTGCTACTGGCAATATTTTTGTCTGCGGCCCGCCGCCACCTCCTGCGTCCTTTCACATCCTCGTACATGCTCAGCAACATTTCCAAAACCTCACGCTTTCTCACCGGTTCAGCAGAATCCGCGTGTCCGGACTCTATCAGAACTGCTATTTTGTTTTGGATCTCTGCAGTCCGCTCCTCGAGGTCTTCAAACGTCAGCAAGCCAAACTCTGATAGAATCCGTTCGTATTCTCGCTGATGTATGTAGAGCCTTTCTACCTCGGCACATTTCGCTAAGAATTTGAGTCGATGATCCAGGGCGCTTTCCTTCACCGCGGCACGAGCCTTCTCTGCTTCGGCCTGCTTCTCCTTCGCCGTAGCCAATTTTCTTTCAAGCCGGGGTACTACACGTTTCAGCACATTATCCCTCTCACCTCGGAACCATTCCAGGGATCGCATCAGTTGTTTTATCGTAGCATGCAGCTCCTCGGCATTCTCCTGTTATCAATCAGTTTTCAATACCAACAGGCAATTCGCAGCTGAACACATATATATAGTAATTGCTTGCATAAGGGTGATATCAATTAACTTCAACAAGCCAGCAATCAACAAAACACATCTAAAATTATTTTCATACAATGCAATCGGTATATATGCTTGTTCACAAATACAGATACAATATCCATATTTACACTAGTGCAGAGTGGGAGGAACTGACCTCCCCTTTATCCTCCCCGGTCGCCCCGGTTTCCCTGACGCTACCACCTTGAGACGCTGACTGCTCTTCCCCATCTGAGGGCTCTCCTTGTGGCTCGACCCTCGGAGGCGGGGCTCTTGTTCGTAGCTCCGGCACGAACTCCCCCCTGCGGAATGCCAGGAATTCTTTGTCCTGGTCCGCGTCACATCCAGCCACCTCCTTGGCAGTCAGCAGGGTCCGTTTTTCTGCTAGGGCTTCAACCAGGGGCTAGTTGGGAAGATCAGTCAACGTCTTATAGTAAGCCTCTTCTACGGCGTCCACAGAGTTGTAATTGTACCTGAACTCCGGACGGTAAATGTCCACGTCCGGGTACACATCTTTCACCTTCTCCAGTAAGGCGGAGCGAGTTGCAGCATCTCCAGCAGCCACGAACTTCATCTGATAGTCTAAAAATGTGCCCGACTGGAACAGCTTCTTGGCAAAGGTATTGAGTAGGGCCCGTTGACCTTCGATGATTAAAGTCTCTCTACCTCTCAGCTCCGCCACTACTCCATGCAGCAGCCCTTTTTCGGCTTCTATACCCCGCAGTCGCGCCATCTCCTTCTCCACCTCGGCAGCCCTCTTCCGGGCCTCGGCTAAATCATAGGCAAGTCTTTCGTTCCGGGCCCGGAGTTCCCTGGCCTCAGCTACCAGCTCCTCCTTCCCCTGCCTCTCACTTCTCCGCCCGAGGTCCAGGATTCCTCGGGCTAATTGCAGCAGCTCCTGAGTCTCTGGCCCTTCCAGGCCTAGCGAGCTCATTTGCACCTATACACAATTAGTCAGAAGATGTTGAAGAAACTGCCACACAACAAATTTAGCCTTACCTCGGGAGCTACCTCGGTGCGAATCCTTTTCGCCCTGGGAGGTGGTGTCGTAGATGGCTCCGGCCTCCTCTTCGAACTAGGCGTTTGGCCAGTCCCTACGTTCTCTCCGGCCTCTTGTGACTGACCGGGCCTTGATACCACCCCTCTCTCTGGAGTATCCTCTCTTCGGGTAGTTTTCTTTTGGGTCTCCAGCTGCTCTTGCGGGGTTGTGGCCACCTCCTTCTGAAATCGACCCACTGCGCACAAAATCAATAACGTCAGCACTTCGAAGAGTCAAGAACATACAAAACACAAATTAATGTCCGACCCTCCTTAGTTGCCCCGACAGTTGAATCCTGACCCGGGTCGGTGTATTTCTCTCCGGCACCTCGGAGTAGTAGAGGCTCAACCCCGCCTCCTCCAACTCCTCTTCCGTCACATTTTGTTTAAGTACCCCTACAGAGCGGAAGACCTCCATAGATTCCGGCTCCGTCACCGGGGCATTATCAATTACCTCTTCCCGTTTCCACCTCTGGAGAGCCTCCCTCACCTTTATAAATAAATTTTTTTCCTTCCAGCTGTCCACTTTGCTTGGGTTTTTTACCCTAAAATCATCCCGGGTCCTCGGACTAAACGAGTACCATCCTTTGGCTTTCCCGAAAGCCTTCAGCTGGAAGAAGAACCTAAATGTATCTATATTAGCATCTATCCCGGCATTCTTACAGACAGGGAATATGCGTTGAAGCGGTTGTACATCAAGTGGAAATCTTAACCCTACTTTCATCTGATCTATATATACCCCTATGAAACCCTTCGGCGGGCAGCAAGCCCGATCCTGTGGCTCCAGCACTATGTAATCTAGGTTAAACGGAAAATAAAAGAAAGAAATCCAAGTTTCTACTTGACCCCGAGTCATTCGAGGCGCTTCCGCGGCCACCTCGAAACCCTCCTCGTTACAATCAAAAAATTCTAAGGCCTTAGTGGATGTTTCGCTCTGATCCCCGCGGAATACAGTTCTAATCTCCCTACTATCAGGGAATATGCGTTGAAGCGGTTGTACATCAAGTGGCTCTTCTGCTGTCCCTAATTCCTTAACAGACGACGAGGATGAAGACGAAGACTGAGAAGAAGACATACTTACTTGTTTTTCGGGGAAGATTGGCTCTGCAATTCGCAAGAGAGGTTCTTCTTTTTTCCCGCTCTTTGATTGTCACGATCGCAACTGGAGTGGTAAGAGAAGCTTCCTGTATACGCTTCCTACAAATGCCCAGAAATCCACGGCCCAGGTTGCGCCTGTTCAAATTCATTAACCCAGATGGGCTCGTGTCTTTCACGTGTCCTTTGAATGAGCAATCGCGTGCACTCCTACGCGCCTTGCACATGCTGGTCACGTGCCAAGTCCAATCACTTCACCTACGTAACCTCGGGGGCATTTCACTTCGACTCCGGTTGAATCTTTCACCCCGGGGGTATTTCCCTTCGACTCCGGTTGAATCATTCACCTCGGGGGTATTTTACTTCTACCTTGGTCGAAACATCACCCCGGGCAGTGACGGAGCTAGGACTTTTAGTCAGGGGGGCCCAATTATAACGTTAAAATAAAATAATATATCAATTCTAAAATTTAAAATATAAAAAAATATTATTTATGTAAAGTTAATTAAAATAAATATAGGTTACTACATTCACATACCTAGATAATCAATTATATAATAAGAAAATTGAAATGAATAACTCTTACTCAATCCCTTTATCTAAAAATAAGAAATCATTACTCCATATTTTTAAATGTGGCTACTAATAGTAAAAAAAAAAAGATGTAAAACTCAATATAGAAAAATAAGTAATGAAACATTAGTTATAAAGAAACATTACAAATAGTTTTCCAGGTACTTTTCCTTCTAAGTTTAATATATTACATTTTACGTTTTCAGTAGAAATGCTCATAAAAATTACTTAGAAATAACTAATTCTATTTTCTAGATGCTATGTCTATGTATTTGGTAATTGTGCACGCAAGTTGTATATAAATACTAAATTCAAATAAGACATACTAATTTAATCTAATACGAAAATTAGTTTTTTTTTAGGATGGAGTTTTTATTTTTATTTAAATAAAATAAATATTTTAAAATTACGAAAATGCCCCTACAAAATTATTAAGATTTGAGGGGGGCCCAACGACCCCGTTGGCTCCCCTCTAGCTCCGTCCTTGACCCCGGGAGTTGTTTAGTTCAACCCCAATTGACATTTCCACCCCGTCACGCCCATCCTATTAGCTATAGTTACAACCGTCGTCTGCCTTCTCTTTTCCCCTACACTCTGGTGTAACTCTGATCACCACCTACATTCTACAAAGCGAAGCTCCTACCTCGCTTCTGCTGGTTGGGGGGGGGGGGGGGGGTTCTGATAGGTATGGCCCAATCTCCCCGGAGCAACCCAACAGGCCAACCGGGTTAAATGGGCTCAAGTCTGCAAGCCCAGCCTAGCGACGAGGGGAAGCACGACTCAACAACCCTTCCACGTGGCCACACACAGCGTGATGGACAGGACTCCCAACTGCCATGCAGATCTGTTCGCCGGGTTTTTAGGGATTAGGTTAGGGATGTTATGTTATTGTATAAATAGGAGAATTTTTTTAGAGATTAGGGTTCGGATTTTCAGCTCTAGAACTCTGATTGTAAAAACTATACTCGGGTATCCAAAGAAAGAGGAAGAAAACATATTCGGAGGCTATTGCCTTCCCCCGTGGACGTATATCTCCGGATCGAACCACGTAAATACTTGTGTTATTTACATTCTTATCGCTTTTATAGTTCTCGTTTTCAATCTTTATTGTGGGTTTCGTGATAACTGGATCACACAGTTATCATCGTACATGCCTAATATACTAATGGAGTAAATGATATAAGTGTCAAGGTTCATTAAATTTCATTATGAAATGAAAGAGATATTGGCACACAAAAATTATAATTTGAGTCATGAGAGATGTAGGAGTATTGGCCAAATGAAAGTATCCCACAATGCAAAAACTAATTAAAAGTGTCCTATATATAAAGCTTTGGTTTTATAAAGGGTTTAGGACCCCAAGAGGATTCCCAAGTTTGTGATGGAAGGAGGACCTAGGCTAGTGCGGGTTCGGGTTAAATCCCACATGCGCACGCCGCCGTCGCCGTCGGCTAGCCGTTCAGTTCGGCCCGGTCCGGTCTTAGTCTTGGGCTCGGGCTCGAGCTTGAGCCGGTCCGGGCTTGGGGGTCTATCTATTTTTTTTTGGAGGCCGGAAATAAATAATTGTAATTTATTTTCAATTTAATCCCGAAATTTTGATAGACTTTAATTTTGGTTCATTTGGATAGAGATCTTTTGGGGATAAGGTTTACCAAAAAAAAATCTATTTTGGAATTCAAAAATCCGTTTTTTAAATTCAAATTAACCGAATAAATTAAATTGTTATCTTTCCTTCTATAAATAGGACATCCACTGCTCATTTCGGACACACGAATTTTCAGTCTTTTCTTTTCTTCGCCTGTGTCTATACACTGTTTTATCTTGGGAGACTATTGCATATCAGACTTAGTGTTACTTTCTTTCATACACTCACCCGTTTCATATACATTAACCAACAAATGTCCAAGAAAAAATAAAAAGCCATATTAATGCACAAGAAAAAAATACACATATTTAGATCTGAGGATATTGACTACATAATACCAAAAATATCATCTAAATGCATCGGTATATACTCAAAAGAATATACTACATTTGTCCTAGAAAACGATTAATTAGATAAAGACTTATTTGGTCATAACTTGTTCCCATAATCTCTTCCTCCGTTTCATAAAAAGATATATTTTCTTCTTCCGGCCATTCTTCTACCAAGCTCTCCTCCTCTTTCTTCTGCATCACTTTACAAACTATATATCTCTTCATCTGTCAAGAAAAAGAGGGGAAAAAAAGAAGATAAGCTGCTATAATTTTATAAGTATCTCAGAATCTTCTCCTTTCAATGGTGCAACATCTTATACATAATTTGATTTAGATGACACATACTACCTCGTTTTTTAGTTGTTCTTTTAGCTTATGATGATTAAGAAAATTAAGGGGTTAGTGAAATGGACAATCAAGTCCTCAATTTATTTTCCTGTATTTTCTCAAAATTTTAAAAGTATACCATTCTTTCCTTTATTTTATATCTATTTCCAATTACTAAGGGGCAGTATTGGAAGAAATGTTGAAAAAGCTAAAAAAACTACTTATAAGTATCTCACAAACCTAAAAGAACAATTAAAAAATGAATGTAGCACATAATTTGACATCACTGACACATCAACATTGATTATGTGTTATCCAAGTGTGTACTTTCGACGTTCACAAATAAATGTCATTTTTAAAAAAATCAATTTTCACAAAAGAGTGTCATTCTTACAATTTTTACCGATTTCTTTCAACATTATCCTTAGTTAAATATAAGGAAATTTCCATACAAATCATATAATATTATGTAAATAAGGTATGGAGAAAAAGATGAGGAATTTAGTAATAAAAAATTGATGGAGAGAAAAATAGAGGAGATTGTTGTCCATTTCATAATATCGTAAATTCCACCCAAAAGTCTAAAATGACATTTATTTTTGAACCGAGGGATATAATTTTTGTAAGAGATGTTTCAGCGCTGGGAGGAGAAAATGGGGATTGTGGAAAGTGTGGATGCTTACATTACTAGATTCGATAGGGAAAAAACTGGGATGGCATCTGTACTCAATCATCTTCCAATCGGTTTCATTGGCATCAGAATCATGGAAACGATATTTGGTCTTGAAACCAATGGTTTCTTCATCGGAACGACAGATCGGAATGTCGTGTTTGTAAAGTTTCCAGCTGCCATTGGCTGTATACCAGATTGATTGGTCATCTTCTTCAGATGTTTCCTTCAAATCCTCTGTGAAGAAGTATGCTTCATTCTCCACTGCATATTTGAATAGATCTGAAGGACAATCACATGATATATATATATGTTAAAAGACAATATATAGGAATAAGTAGTATTGTCCTAAAAGAATTAAACTACTCTTCATGTAAAGATCTTGATAGAGATAATGTGAAATTGGTATCAGAACAGGATGATCTATACTGCTTAAGCATGGGTCAGCTCTGATACCATATTAAAGCTCAAAAAGTCCCAATGCAATATGTCATGGGATAACCTTATCTGAATATGATACTCTTTTCTCCAATAGTTCAAGAACGCAGGATCAGAACGAAACAAGAACGGCATAATTCTGCAGAAGTTCTCCAACCAAACAAGAACGGCATTTTTCAACAGAATAAACGGAACAAGAACAGGTGCTCCAAGTTCTCCAACCAAACGGCGTTTTTCAACAGAATAAACAGAACAAGAACGGATCGAGTACTCCAAAACCATGTCTTGTCAGAAGTTCTCCAACCAAACAAGAAGCGCGTTTTTCAACGCTATATAAGAATGGCGTAGTTCAAAACAAGAACAAGAAAGAAAGTAGTTTCTAATGTAGAATAACTCAGGATAAGAAAGAAAATAGTTTCCAATGTAAAACAACTTACTATCGATCACAAATTCCATTTTCATAACAAAATATATGACTGTATACAGAAACCTATTGCAAACTTAAATAACTTACTCATAGGAAGTTGATGAGGATCGTAACGGTAGACATGATCAATATGAATAATGTAGTTGGAGGGGAGATCTTCACCCTTTAACTTGGGAACCAAATAGTATTCGATTAATTCTAAATCTGTTGGCGCAAATTTATACCCATATGGCAAATTTGGCTCCTCAATGTTGAATTCAAAATTTGGCTCGTCAATGCCCACCATATTTGAATCCGATCACCGAAAAGCTTTTTTTCTGTGGGGAGGATATTTTTTTCAAAGAGTTCCACAGACTATATATATATATACATACAGTTATGCAGTCTAACAAACCGATTACAATTAGGAATCCTAACATGAATAGGATTCTAAAAAAGATTAGGAATCCTAACATGAATAGGATTCTTAAAAAAGAATGTACAAATAAAACGGATATTATTATCATTACTCATTTAATCTATTTCTATATCTATATAATAACAAAATCCACCCAAAATATTAACCTAAAAATTTCCCCCTCAAGTCCCCTTGTCATTTATGGAAAATATTAGTTTTTGTATAAAACATTTTATTTGGGGATAAATCTACATATATTTGCCTAAAATATATTTAGGCATCATTATCTCAAATTAATAATAAACCCCCCCGCAATCAACTTAATTTGTGCAAGTCTAATAAAGGAGACACGTAACCTTCCAAAAAAGGCCCGAACTCATATCTCATAGAATCTTTTCACGCAATCGATTTATTTTTTAATTGAAATCGACATTAATTTTATTCTTCTTTAAATAATTTTATTTGTTCTTTAAATAATTTTATTTGTTGTGAAGATTAAGAGATCCAAAGTAGTTGAGGGAGAAGTGAGGCTACATCACCACCCACCAGAGTAACAAAAAGAGATTGACATTGTGCGAGAGAGAGCATGACCGAAATTGTGTAAGAGTAATCAATATAATTATCTAGAATCTAAAATAGGGGAGGGAGACTAAAATATGGGGAAGAGAGTAAGATGGGAGTAAGTTTGTCAATAAAAGAAAAATCACTATTTCTTTCGTTTCTAAAAGCATATGTATGTTTACTGTACTCATTCTTCTTCTATTTAATTTTATTTTTTATTAATGTGTCCTTTAATTTGTGTAGTATCAACTATATGTATAAAAAAATTAAAACAAAAAAATAGATTAGTACGAATTTGGATAAACCCCTAATAGTCTTTTTTTATATTTAATGTTAATTTAAATTTTGTTTTATTTTTATTAATTATTTTTCTTATTAATTTTTTTAATCATATAAAAATGAATTATTTAGTAAATATTTATAAGGTCAGCTTGTAATTTCAACATTTTATTTTTTCAAAAAACAATCTAATTTTTTATTATTTTTTTTTTCATTTCTAATGTGATTTTGCCGTAAAATAAATTAAATTAGTCATCTATTATCGATCTATAGTTTGACACCATATTGTATAAATAAATTAAATTGAATTAAAGATAAATTATTTGTTGGTTGATTATGTGGATTTATTATTAGTGTACTTGTGCTACAAATGAAAATTAATAAAACTAGAATGTAGTGTTATTGGTAGAGATGGCAAAACTGGCCCGGTCCGATGGGCCGGCCCGTTTAGCCCGAAATATAGAGCGGGCTGGGCCGGAATATTAGAGGCCCGAAAAAAATTGGGCTTTTTTGGCCCGGCCCGAACGGGCTTTTCTTTTGGCGGGCCAAGCCCGGCCCGGCCCCGGCCCGAAGGCCCGCGTACCGGCCCGATGGAATTGAATTTTTTTTCCCTCACCAATCGAATAAGAAAAATTTAGAAATTAAGTAATATCTTGTGTACTATTTGAAACATGTTTTTCTTTTTTCTCTTTCTAGCAGAGCATAAATGTATCTATTTACCGAGAAATTAAAATATTTGACTAATTTAATACTCTATTTCTTCAGTTTTATTAGTAGAAAATAAAAAATGAATTAGATCCAAGCATGCTCATTAATTATTATGTGTCGAAAAATGAAAAATTAATTAACATGTAGTATAGTACGTACACAAAAATTAAATAACTTGTGACACATAGTATATAACTATATATCATCATCCATTCCTTCCTTATTATTATTATTATTATTATTATTATTATTATTATTATTATTATTATTATTATTATTATTATTATTATTATTATTATTATTATTATTATTATTATTATTATTATTATTATTATTATTATTATTATTATTATTATTATTATTATTATTATTATTATTATTATTATTATTATTATTATTATATCTGGGGTTTAAGACATGCATATAGATTAATAGATATCATTCCATATTGCAACGAATAGTAATATATTATCTTCCGATCAAGTTTTTTCTTAAGAGAATTAAACTGAAGTTCGCCTCAATATATAATTCTACTTCATGGTTAAAGTAATTAAAAAAAAAAAAAAAACCCATTGGTGGGCTTTTTTGGCCCAATGGCCCGAGGTCCTCCGGGCCGGGCCTAGCATTTTTAGGCCCGAAATAAATCGGGCCCGACCCGGCCCGGCCCAAACTTTTCCTTGGCCCGACTGGGCCCGGCCCGGGCCCGACGGGCCGCTCGAATTGCCACCTCTAGTTATTGGTACTCACTAAAAGTTTTGAATTTTTTTTAACATTATATTTAAAAAAAAAATCATACTTTAGATAAATCTAAACGTTTATCATAAAATTTTAAATTTTATATATATATATATATATATATATATATATATATGATTGACACTTCTTTTATTAACATATAATTTTTCATCTCTTAATTATAATATTTTATTATATTAAAATTATACAAATATATAACTTTTTTATTATTTACTCATTTACATTTATAAATTGTGCATCGCACTTATACAATGTAGGAAACCCGATATTATTATTTAATTTGAATCCTATAGAATGTAGGAAAACATACACTACACAGTGGTAGGTTTGTTTGAAATTTTTGCAGTGTGTACGGTTTTTTAATGCATGGGGTATAATTAATATTGATTCCCGTAACTTTTAACTCGTATAATTCGATCTTGAAAAAGCTAAAATTCAATTTAATTCCGTATATTTAGAATTTGTTTATATTTAATTTCTTTTTCACCGTCGACGATAAAAAAGAACTGAATGCGAACAAATTCGAAAATATAGGACTAAATTAAATTTATAATTTTTTTAAATTAAAATTAATCGAGTGAGAAGTTACAGGACCAAGATTAATGTTAGCTCCTTCTTTAATCAACGAGGTCTGGATTGATTAGAATTTTGACTAATACTACCTCTGTCCCGCTCTAACTTGTCTACTTTCATTTTCATTTTGTCCCAACTTAACTTGTCATCCCATAAATGATAAATTTCTCTCTCAATTTCTACCTTTAAAAAGTGAAAAATTCCACCAACTTCGTGCTCGATAAAAATAAACAAATTAGACAGGGATGGAGGGAGTACTGTACTAAACAAAAGGAGACCAAAATACAAGATAATCTTTTTTAAGTTAACTACACAGATTTTTCCCCCACAGGAAATAGTAATCATACCTCTGTTTATTATGATTACGCATCTTAGGGAGCTTATCTATTTTCTTCTTTATTTATATGTTTTTTTTTTTAATCGGAATTGTTTTTAAATTTAATTAATTATCATTTGAAACTCAAACACACCCGTGGTCCCTTTAATCTACTTCATTCGTTTCAAAATAAGTGTAGTTTTAGACATTTTGAAATTTTTCACGATAAGTATCATTTTAGTAAAATAACCCATATTTCTTCCAACATTACCCCTAAACAAATCCAACAAAATCCTACTTTATGTCTCATAATTTTAGTAATCTAATAACATCATTATGGTATGATAGGAGAGAGGGAATACAATCTATATATCTATATATATATATAAAAGTAAAATGGAGGTCACTTTTGTAATTTCAACTTTCCCGCCTAATTTTTACACTATAATTTGGTAAGTTGTATATTTAGTAAGTTTTAAATTTTGTTTTAATTCTTTTAAATACTAATAAGTTTTTCATTTCTAATTCGTTTTTTATGCAAGATATATCATTTCAATGGTCTTTTTACGAGCTTTAATTTGACATCCATATTATATATATATATATATGTATATATATATATAATAAGTTTAAAAGTAATATTATTATTTGGCTAATTATATATATATATATATATATATATTAAATATTGTGTATTGGCAGACAAAATTAAATTAGTTAAACAAGTTTTATGTAAAAAAAATATAAATTGATTTATTCATATAATACATTTAGTTTATTTCATTTTACATTATTTTTATTTAATATTTGATCTCCTACAGTATCTATCTATCTATCTATCTATATATATATATATATATATATATATATATATATATATATATATATAATGTATAATACGTATAATATACACGCCACAGCAAGAGCAATAATTCTATTAATACTTTTCCGTCAAAAAATTCGGATCATAATTAGTATTGTCTCCATTTTTAATAGTGTTGGTTTAGGTTTTATGAATTGTTTTTAAATAGATGTCTTTTTAGTTTTTTTTCCCTAATTTTTCCAATACTATCGGTATTACTATCTCTAAAAATCTCTAATTTTCTAACTTATCATATCGAGTATCATATTTAAATGGAAAGAAAAATAATATAAATAAAATGTGAGGATAAATTGGGAAATTCCACTCGAAGGCCTAAATTTTTGGAAAATGTCTCAATTCGAGGCCTGAATTTTAGGAGTTTTCAATTCGGGCCTGAATTTAGAGGTCTAGATCTTGAATTTTATTCTCAAGTTAGGGCTTACGTCTTGAAAAATAAGACATGTTATCTGATACATGGAAGGTTCAGTAGTATTTATCGAAATTTTCAATATATTTCGTACTAAAAGTTTCAATTTACTCCATACTGAATCTTACATCGAATAATATTTTATATTTTTTCAAGACGTAAGACCTGAATTAAGAATAAAATTAAAATCTAGCCATCTAATTGAGAGAAACTCAAAACTCAGGCCATGAATTGAGAACCTCCAATATTCAGACCCCTAATTGAGGAATTTTTCTAAAATTCAAGCCTTCAACTGAAATTCAGCTAGGATAAATTAAGGGATTTGTAGGGAGAAGGGGAATTTGATTTAGGGCTATTTTTTGTCATCTTCCCCTGTTATCTAATTCTCTTATCCAAAACTAAGACTACATATAAAAAACAACGAGGTAGTATGTTACTGACACATTTAGTAAAGATCAAACTTTATTTTAATCTTTTAAACCGCAAATAATTTTTTTATTTCTAATCTATTTCTTTATGCATAATATTTCAAATTAAAACTCTTTTGAAGATCTTTAATTTGACATCTATTGCACATATATTATAATTAGATATTTAATTTGAAGTATTATATTGTTTGTTTGTTGATTATTTGAATAAGATTTGAACTTTTAGTGTGGGTTGTATTATAGCCTGGGGTAAGAATACAACTAAAATTAGTTAAATAGTTCTCTAATAAAAAAATAATTATCTTGATTATTTTATCAAAGGTAAAACTAATCAATTTATTTTATTGACCTAAAGCTTTCTTCATTTATTGTGTCGAGATAAAATTCATTATTCAAATAATTATATATGTACTTTATTAAATTAAAAATAAATTTAATGTATAGTTTAATTCTATTAAATTATTATATTTGTAAATATTAATTTTTTGTAATAATATTTTTTGTTTGGTTGATCACAGGACTACGGCTTTCACATATTTATATATGATAGTTAATATATTTGTAAAACATACGTTATATTAAATCAATATATTACACGGGAGAAACTTATGGTTACATTACTTATATTTTTTATATATTTCATCAAAATTATTCAAATATTTATTTGGTTTAGAATACATCAACACCATTTTTTAATACTAAATTATATAACATTTAGTTTAATTAAATTATTATTATTTAAATAACTTTCCGTGCATCGCACGGGAGTGATACTAGTTAGAAGAAAAGAAATATCTCATAAAAGGAAAATATAATTGTAGTAGTTGGTTCTATAGAGAGGTATCTGTCTTTTAACCTACCTTCTTAATTTTTTAAAAATATTATGATATAATAATAAATAATAAAATATCTTCCACGCTATAGTAGCGTTTTGATCCTGGTTTTTCTTCCATTTTTCACCTTTTTCTTTGGTTTTCTTGTGATTTATTGACTGTTTTTCACATCACTTGGAATTGGAGACTGATTTGGCAGAGGAGTTTGGATACCTAGGGTTTGGTTTGAAACTAGGGTTTATTGAAGGTGTCTTCCTTTTGTTTCTGAGATGGCTTCGCATGATATGTCCTCGCTAACTAACATGTGGTATGCTCTTCAATTATCGGAAGCAGAAGCCACGGAGGTGATCGTTGAGTCAAGCGGAGATGCGGTTGCACAGAATATTCTATACGGCAGGTTTGCTATGAAGAAGGTAATTGGGATACGTGATCTGAAAATGGCTTTGCACCGCATTTGGCATATTGACGGGTCCCTGGAGATTGATTCAATGGGGAAGGGCTTATATGCTTTTCAGTTTGGGGTGGAGTCAGAATGTATGCGGGTGCTGAATAATCAGCCATGGAACTTCAATGGGGCATTGCTTGGTCTAGCGAAACTGAAGGAGGATACAAAATTGGAGGATCTATCGATCACGGTGGTACCGTTTTGGGTCCAACTACATGGATTGCAGTTTCGGCATATGACTGAATCGGTGGGACGGTCAATTGGAAATAAGCTTGGTGAGGTGACGGAGGTTCAGACACCACGCGTTATTGGTAAATATCTACGGCTTAGAATTTTGATTGATATATCCAAACCTCTTGTGAGGGGTATCCCTGTGTCGTTTGACGGGGCGAAGGATGTGGTCCTTTGTCGCTATGAGAAGCTCTCAGAATTTTGCTATTCATGTGGGATGCTTACGCATGTTCAGAGGGATTGCTCGTTACTGTCACGTGAGGTGGGATCAGGGGGTGGAACAGGATCACATTTCGGGCCGTGGTTAAGGGCTGATGGGCTGAGTTTGTCGACGATGGGGACCGTCGAGGGGTTATTTGGTTCAGGTGCTCGTAAAGTGCAAGTGGGTGCGAATACAGAAGCGATACAACGAGGTCTGAATTCTGAGGTGGAGGCCATTGGGATGAGTAAGGGGATATTGGCGGCTCACTATGCAGAGCCGGAAACCACCTCCGCTGCACCAGGATCAGGGACGAAATTTTATGGAGTTATTTCAGCTGCGTCTGATTTGGTTGGAGACGCGAAGGGATCGGAAATTAAGCTTACGGCAGCAGCTTCTGGTGGGTTGGGGATGGCTGGTCCAAATGGGTCCGATTTAATTGGAGGAAGTGGTGATGATGCCGTTTCAAATCCGCAGCAGGTAGCTTTGGAGAGTGCGTCTTTGGTGGATCATCAGAATGCCATAAGACTGGTTAAAAATTGTTCTTATATGGAGAAGAATAATTTGCATGCATGCAAAATAAATGCTGATGGGGTTGTCGTGGAACAAAGTGAGAATGCGGTTGTGCCTCTTCAGACTGTTTTTACGAGTATTACACGGGGTTTGGAAGGGGCAGGTGGCCGAACCCGGGTGGTGGGACGGCGTGGTCGTCCGCGTGGTAGTCGCAAGGTACAACGTGTATCATCTGATGCGAGTATGGTTTTGGGGCAGATTAAGGGTAAGAAACGGGTTTTGGAGGAGGAAGACGTCCGGCTGGGCGGGGATAAACGGGCGAAAATGAACAAGATGGCGATGGTTGTCCATGACGATTCGGCGGTGACTGGCTCTAACCAGCACCGCCCCTCCCCATGAGTTGCATTGTGTGGAATGCTCGGGGGCTTGGGAACCGCAGTGCATTCCGTAATCTTCGTCAATTGGTGGCGGATAAAGATCCCGATGTTTTATTTATTTGTGAATCAAAGCTGTCTAATTTTTCTTGTTCTAGATTACGTACTTTACTTAATTTCCATGGTATGTTCTGTGTTGACCCGGAGGGTCGGAGTGGTGGTTTGCTTTTGTTTTGGAAGGATAGTGTTAATCTTGATATTTGTTCGTATTCAAAGGGTCATATAGATTGTCGAGTGTCTTTTTTGAGTTATTGTTGGCGTTTTACGGGCTTTTATGGTAATCCCTGTACTCAGTTGCGTAGTCAATCATGGGCATTATTAAGACGATTACATGAAATTGCGGAATTGCGCCAATTACCATGGATTATAGGCAGAGATTTTAATGAGATATTATTTGATTCGGAAAAATGTGGTGGTGCTCTTCGGTCTGTATCTCAGATGAATGTGTTTTCGAATGTTTTGACTGAGATTGGTGTTCAGGACATTGGTTGTAGTGGGGAATTTTTTACGTGGTTTGCTAAACGTAATAATGGTCAATGTATTCTGGAACGTTTAGATCGATATGTGGCTAATTTGGAATGGCGTAATCTTTTCCCTTTGGCTAGGGTGTGTAATCTTGATTTCTATGGTTCTGATCATCGCCCTGTCTGTATTACCTTACACTCTATGAATCCTTCTTTGTGTGTTCGTAGTCAAAGTCGTTTCTTCTTTGAACATAAATGGATGTTGGAGGAGGATTTCTTGGATATCGTGGGAACATTCTGGAGTGGTTTGTCTGATTTGATGACCCTTAATTGTAAATTGATGAGGTTACAATCTTTTTTGAGGAGTTGGTCTACGCACTGCTTCGGGGCTCGTCCACGACAGATTAAACGTATGCGTAAGGAGCTTGATATGGCTCTTCGACCACGACATGGGTATGTGGACTCTCGGAGTGTTTGGCGAATTCAGGGGAAATTGGATTTGTTAGAGGCAAAGGAGGATATGTATTGGCAACAACGGGCGAGAGTAAATTGGTTACAGCAGGGTGATAGAAATACTTCTTTTTTCCACGCTACTGCTACTGAGCGTCGACGAAGGAACATGATTGCGGGGCTTATGAGTAGACATGGTGATTGGTGTACGTCTTCACAGGCTTTAACAGAAATTATTGTCGGGTATTATGATGAGCTTTTTGCCTCTTCTCGGCCCTCACAGTCGGATCTTGACTGTGTGCTGGAAGGGGTCCAACCGCGATTGTCTGTAGCTCAGAGTGCTTTTATCGCTCGACCATTTTCAGCTGCAGAGGTTAAAAAGGCCTTATTTGATATGCACCCCTCTAAGGCTCCGGGTATAGATGGTTTCACAGCTTTATTTTTCCAGAAGTCATGGGAATTCACAGGCCAAGATGTTGTGAAGACTGTGCTAGGTATATTAAATGAGAATGAGGAATTATCTGAATGGAATAGAACGTTGGTGACTTTAATTCCGAAGACTCATGAGCCTAGAACTCTGAGAGATTTTCGCCCGATTAGCTTATGTAACACAATTGCAAAAGTGGTGTCTCGTGTGCTGTCTAACCGGTTAGGTGGAATTATGGATCTGGTGGTGGATCAGCAGCAGAGTGCCTTTATTCCAGGCCGATTAATTACTGATAATGTGTTAATTGGTTTTGAATGTATGCACTGGATTCGGCAGAACAAGAAGAAGAGATCGGGGTATTGTGCTCTTAAGCTGGATATGAGTAAAGCGTATGATAGGGTGGAATGGGATTTCCTGTGTGCGCTTATGGCTAAATTGGGGTTTGAGCAATCTTTGATTGATTTGATCCGGAGGTGTATGTCTTCTGTGTCATATTCCTTTAATCTTAATGGTGAAATTGTTGGGGCGGTTACTCCTACTAGGGGGTTGCGTCAGGGGGATCCGTTGTCCCCCCTGTTGTTTGCTTTATGTTCGGAGGGGCTCTCATTTTTGCTCGCGGCGGCTCAGGAACGTGGTGCGATAAGGGGAGTGCGTATTGCACCGAACTGTCCCATCATCTCCCATCTTTTCTTCGCTGATGATAGTCTTTTGTTTTTTCGTGCAACGGCTACGGAAGCCACTAATGTGCGGGAGTGTCTTAGGATATATGCACACGCCTCTGGTCAAGTGGTGAATTATGATAAATCAGCTTTGACGTTTAGTCCTAAGGTGCCTGGGTCCATTGTCTTGGAGGTGAAGCAGGTTTTGGAGATTTCGGTGGTTCAAGGGCATGAGCTTTATCTGGGTTTGCCAACTTTCTCTTTACGGGATAAGAAGCTACAGTTTCGGTTTTTGAGAGAAAAGCTGTTGAAAAGGATAAATTGCTGGAGTAGCAAAATGTTTTCTAGAGGGGGTAAGGAGGTCTTGATCAAATCTGTGTTGCAAGCGATACCGACTTATGTTATGTCTTGTTTTCGTGTGCCGGCTTCTATTTGCCATCAGCTGGAACAGGTGTGTGCGAATTTTTGGTGGGGAGCTGATTCTGAGAATAAGGGATTACATTGGGCCTCTTGGTCGAAATTATGTCGACCGAAGCTTGAAGGTGGTCTTGGATTTCGTGATTTTGTATCTTTTAATAAGGCGTTGTTGGCTAAACAGGTGTGGAGAATGTTATCTAACCCTCAATCTTTGGTGGCACGCCTCTTTAAGGGGCGATACTATAAGCATTGTGATATTATGGAGGCCGACCTTGGATCTAATCCTTCATATATTTGGCGCTCTCTCTGTTGGAGTAGGGATATTTTGGATGAGGGTGTGATTTGGCGTGTAGGGGATGGACAAAGTATTGCACCCTTCAAAGATAGGTGGGTCCCGGGCTTGTCTTCAGGGCGTATTATGTCTCGATTGGCTACATCGGGAGTGAGACTCGCACATTTTATTTCGGTAGGACGAAGATGGAATGAGTTGCGTTTACGTCAGGTTTTCCTGCCTTTTGAGGTGGAATTGATTTTGCAAATTCCATTGGGTAATATAGAGAGACCTGATACACGATATTGGAAGTATGAGTCAAGTGGTAAGTATTCGGTGAAATCAGGATATCGTGTGGCAATTGGTGGTTTCTCTCCCCCACCTAATTCGGTTTCTATGGCTCTTGATTGGTGGAAATTCATTTGGGCCCTCTCATTGCCGCCAAAGGTTAGAGTTTTTATATGGCAAGCTTCTTCTGATTTTCTTGCTTTCCCTTTGAATTTGGTTCGACATCACATTCCTATGTTGGCTTCGTGTTCATTTTGTGGTTTTTCTTCTGCATCTACTTTACATGGTTTGTTTTTTTGTGATCGAGTGAAGGAATTTTGGAAACATAGTTGTTTTTGGGTTTCTCTTAAGAGGATGCGTGATACCTCTTTTATAGATGTTGGGATGATGGTTTATAACTTGTTTGGTAATGATTTATTCCGACTTTTTATGCTGGCGGCGTCATATATTTGGAGGGCTATCTGTGATGTACGGCATAATAGAGATAGTATTTGGAAGTGTCCTAATTGGATAGCTGTTGAGGAGTATCTTGTGCAATATGACAGGATATCGAATGTGTTCAATGCTCCTTCCTCCCAATCTCTGGCAAACTCTGAAATTAGATGGACTCCCCCACCGGGAGATTTTCTCAGGCTTGATGTAGACGCGGCGGTGAATGAGGCGAGGGGAAAATATGGAATTGGTTTTGTGTTACGTGATCACCAGGGAGGGGTGGTGCTGGCGGGTTCGCATGCAATTGACAGGCCATTATCAGTTAAAGCTGCGGAATTGGAAGCTATATTATATGGAGTTCGTTTCTGTGTGGAATGTGGTTATGAGGGACTTTTGGTTTATTCGGACTCTTTGTTAGCCGTGCAAGCAGTTACGGGGCAGGAGGTTCATTTGGATTACTGCGGTATGATCGTGGACGAGATTTGGGCTTATATTAATAGGGATTGTATTTTCTATATGCCTAGGAAGTGCAATCGTGTTGCGCATTCTTTGGCTAATTTTTCTTTTACATCGCTCACTCCTTCAGTATGGATGGGATCGGATGTGCCTTTTTGGCTACAAAGTCTTGTAATTACGGACATGAATTAATTATAAGATTGTTGGGTTCAAAAAATAAGTTGATAATCGATATTTATAATTATTAAAGATTTAATTGGATAAAAAACTATTTCCAAGTTCCCGAAGTTCAAATCACATTTTTCCAATTTCTACCGATTACAAGTATAATCTTTTCTTATTAAAGATCTGCAATCAATTTCTTTAGATATAGCCCTTTTCATATTAATCGCCTACGTACGTCTTCTACATAACTCTTTCCATTTTAACTCTTCCTAAATTCCACTTGAACCCTGTTCAAATGCTAGATCCTAATTTATCTTTCAATTAACGTCTAGTCTAGTGTTTTTTAAAATATTATTTGTTACACTATTTAAAATTTGCAATCCAACTCAATATAGTATAACGCACAATCAATAATCAAATATAACTCAAATAATGAACTAATAAACAATTGCATTTTTTGAAGCTATCTTCTCATATAATGTACAAGATGTTCACCGTGCGATGTATGCGATGAAGATTTTTTTTTAATCATAATTATAATATATAATGAAATTATCCGTATATATATTTCTATTGAGAGTCAATATTTTGTCGTTCAATTATCTTTCTTCCTTCTTTCATATCATATTTTACATGTATTTTTTTTTTTTTTTAGTACCTTTAATTATGACAAATTGAAATTACCAATTAAATATTCATAAAAATTGTTTGTTTAAAATCTTATGTTATTATAGTACTTTTATTATCGCAATTGAAACTACCAATTAGATTTTCATAAATTTTGATAATTTAATTATTTGAATGCAGAATTCGATAAGGTTGAATGTTTTAAGTAAAAAATTAAATACTATCTTTAAACTTGATCCAATTCTCTTCCTGTTATTTTACCGGTTCATAGTATGAGTTGTAATATTTATAACTATATATTAATACAATTATATATTTATACAAGGACAAAACATATATTTTGAAATAATTATAGTTTGAAAGCCACATTTGTTAATAAAATAACATAATATTATTATAAGAAGCCACAAACAATCAAACTTATTAGTTTCTTAAGTATATGAGTGATAATCTATATTATCATGTCATATCCAAATAAAAAATAATGAGTAGGTCTTAGGTGCACCCACCACACAATAAGCTTATTGTGCATTCCCCAATTTAATTTTGGAATTACATATATAATAAGGGCTGTGTTTGAATGTCACCAAACTGATGGTGGCGCAGTGGTATACCGCTGTTGCGCGCACGCTGAGGTCTCGTGTTTGAGCCTCGCGCAGCGCGCAACCTTGATTTTTTTTTTATTCTGTAAAACAAATAATATATATATATATATATATATATATATATATATATATTAAGGCATGTTTGTTATTATTTTAGACAATGTAATATATTATTTAAAAAAATTATATATTATTAAAAAAAAATGTGTACAACTGTAACATAACATATACTATTACACAGTATAACATATACTGTTACGCAATATAACATATACTATTAAACAACAGAATATTTAAAAAAATTATATATTATTCAAAAAAAATGTGTATACCTGTAACATAACATATACTATTACACAATATAATGTTACATATACTATTGCACAATATAACATATACTCTTACGCAATATAACATATACTATTAAACAACAAAATATATTATTAAAAAATTGTACATGTAACTATAACATATACTATTGCGCGATATAACATATACTATTGCGCAACATAAAAAGAGGTAAAAAAAGAGCAAAATCAGGGTTCGAACCCGCGCGCCTGAACCGCACCTGCGCGTGTCTCACCACTGCACCACATGTTGTTGTTGTGAATTCATCCAAACAAGACCCTTATATATATTCTTAATTTCAAATTAAATAGGAGAGTGCACAATAGTGCAATTGTGTGTTGGGTGCACACAAGTTTTTGCCAAAAATAATAGATTGATTATTTTGTAATTAACATAATTTATCTTTTCGAAAAAAAATAAAAAAATCAGAGCAAATGATCTATTTCAATCAGCAAATCATTTTCACAAGTATATCTAAGTTTTTCTATTGCAAAGTGTAAACTTAACAAATTTGTATTTTCTAATGGAAGAAATTGAGATTATCTGATGGAGATATTTGTTAATTCAATTTAATTATGAGAAAATTACATAGGAGGACCTAAGTTTTATAAAATGTCTAAGTACAAAGGCCTGAATTTCGGAAGTTCTCAATTCGGGGCCTGAATTTTGAGTTTTTCTCAATTAGTGGCATAGATTTTGAATTTTATTCCCAATTTAGGGTTTACGCCTTGAAAAATAAAAAAATATTATACGATGTACGGAAGATTCAGTACAGTTTATCGAAGATTTCAATATACTCCGAATTAAAATTTTCAATCAACTCCATATTGAATCTTCTATACATCGGATAATGTTTTCTATTTTGAAAGACGTAGTGTAAGCCCTGAATTGGAAAATAAAATTTAGGCCCCTAATAAAGGAAATTCAAAATTTAGACCTCAAATTGAGGACTTTTAAAATTTAAGTCTTGTAATGAAATATTTTTCGAATTCAGACCCTCTAGTAAAATTTATTCTTATAAATATCAGTGTGTAAGTCCCGATCAAACAACAAGAAGAAAAAGATTCAGCCTGCCATTTATAGGAGAAGAAGCGAAACATAAATAAATTATTAAAGGGTTAATTATGCAAAAAATTTATCACCTTTGGTCAATTATCAATTACAACACAATCTTTAAAACATAACGTAAAAATGCACTACCTAACAATTTTTTTTTAAATTTAATACATCCGAGCTAGCTAGTTTCAGGCTCCAATTAATGACATCGAACTCCATTAACTTGTACTTAGTTACTTAATCTCAGTCTCGGATATGCTCACAATCGCACACCTTATCCACCATCTTTTTCATTTACTTTTATTACCAAAAGATACCGAAAAATTGTTGAAGCTTTTTATGGATAATGTTGAAATCATTCAGTTCATGCATGAAATACAAACGCTACTATGTAAAGTTCAGAAATTTTATTGAAGCTCACGCAGAAGGCTCTGGATCTTCTACCACAAATTTCTACAACATCTCCTACTACATAAATAAGATTTTGCTATTTGGATATTCATTGCCACAACATTTTGTGAGTTGTCAACTAATAATTAAGACTGCTATTCTTAAGGAAAGTGAGATTTTTTCCTAACTGAAACCTACTAACAAGGAAGGTGGTGGGATAAAAAAAAGAAACTAGATCATGTGTAATCTTCCCATCGTGGGAAAAAGACAAAATTAATCTTGCTAATCCAACGGGAAAATCCCGTCGTGAAAAAAAGAAATGAGAAAAAGAATTCCTCGATGATACTGATATTCTAAGCCCGCTGGCGATACTGATAAATGCATTCATATTCTTGGAATTTGTCGGGCTGAAAAAGCCCAATTTAGAGATAACGGTACTATATATGTTGATTTTAGCATTATCATACTTATTTAATGTTATTGGTTAAATGGTTGTTGAGAGTGGCGTGTTCTAGTTGAGATCCTTTAATACAATAGTTATACTCTGCTGGTCATGCTTTAGGGGGTGGATTGTTGAGACTTTTTTAATTCTCAATTGATGAGTAATGTGGTACATAATGTAGTAGTATTAGGTTGTCTTCAACTGCTGTTTTTTATTGTTTATCTCTTTTAGTAAATTTGGTTTTCAGTTTGCAGATCCGAAAAGTAAATGTCTGTCAGTTGTGTTTTACTTTGGGGGTGTGTTTGACAATAGCCCAATACTATATCCGTGGGGGGGGGGGGGGAGAGAGTTAGTCTTTCACTGGGTTAAGTCCAATGAGATAAAGTATGCTGACATAGAAGGCTTTAGTTCAAAGGCTGGGGTAAAGAGTAATAAAAATATCATCTCATGCAATGGGATGGTTCTTCTTTATTTCTTGGGGATGATGCGATTTTAAGGAAAGTGGCTACTAGTGTGTTAACACTTAGGGAGATGCATGTTTATGTTGAGACAATAGCACCCTGAACCTCAGGATGGGCAAATACTAGATTACGTTACCGAGTACGAGTCCTTCAAAGACCTAGATTTTGTTCTAGGTAATGAATGTGTTGACGATGACGATGATGTCATGTTTGATAGAAACATAGATAGTGTGGGTGGGGATTTGGATGCAATTAACCCAACAAACTTAGATGGGGGAAACTACTGTGTTGAGTGTATTGTGAATTCAGTGGGAACGGACAGGTGGGGTGACACTAGAACCAATATGGATCGGGGTAGGCTATCTAGAGTAAAAAAGGGAAAACAAAAGGTCAAGTCTAGTGAAGAGGATTATGACAGTAAGGAAGAGAACAACCTTGTCGGTAGTGGTGGTGAGGTTTTCGATGAGGGTAGGGTGTTTGAGTCAGATGAGGAGGGTGGGGGACCTAATTATCCTGTCTTCAATCCAAAAACCATATTCGATCCCGACTTTACCCTTGAACAAGTGTTTGCAACCAAAAAAGAATTAAAAAAAATAGCAGTGTCGTATGCCATTAAGGTTAGAAGACCAATTAGGTTCACTAAGAATGATGATAGGAGAATCTATGCTAGTTGTAAATCCAAGATCTACAAATGGAAAATTCATGTTTTAAAAATGAAAGATGAATCTTCTTGGCACATCAGGAAATATTATGCCAAGCATAGATGTACAACTTCTAAGAAACTATGTAGGAATCTTACTTCTAAGTGGTTGAGTGAGAGCTTCATACAAAGATACAAAAGTGACCAAAAAAAAAAAAAAGAAAAGAAAAGAGTGTAATCGAGTTTATGGAAGATGTGAATAGGGACATAAAGCTAACTATTTCCCGCCAGCAGGCATACAGAGCTAAGATGAAAGCCTTGGAGTTGATCGAGGGTGACCCTGACGCCCAATATGTCAAGTTATGGGGGTATGCCGACGAACTTAGGAAGACTAACCCTGGCTCAACCATTATCTTAGGCACGAAAGTTGATGGGGGGATTACTAGGTTAACCACCTTCTATGTATGCTTTGATGCATTGAAAAAGAGTTTTAGGGAGGGATGCAGACCATTGTTAGATCTTGACGGCTGCTGGCTAAAAACTAAACACGGGGACATTCTATTGACAACCACAGGGGTGGACGAGAACAACAATCTCTTTCTTGTTGTCTTCGCGGTTATCGAGAAGAAGAACATGGAGATTTGGGAGTGGTTCCTCACCGTTTTGAAACAAGATCTGCAAATAAATGGTGAAGAATTCACGTTAATTTCTGATAAGCAAAAAGGTCTCATCCAAGCATTTCAAAAAGTTTTCCCTTGTTTGGCCATAGGTTTTGCGTTAGGCATATGCATAAAATATGCCGGATATCGGGCTCTTGCCTACAAATAAGCAATGTGGAAGGCTGCGTGTAGCATTACTGTGGGATAATTTAATGAAAAAATGAGAGAACTGAAACCTTTGAGTGAAGGGTGTTGGGAGTGGTTTCATGATAAGCCACCTGAGCAATGGTCAAAGGCCTTTTCCCCCGAGACATCTAAGTGTGATATGTTGTTAAACAATGTTTGTGAATCAGTTAACTCGGCTATTCTAAATGCTAGAGATAAGACTATCATTACCATGATAGAATGAGTTAGGGAGTACCTAATGAAAAGGTTACAAAAGTATCGGGATAGGACTGTTCCTCACTGTTTTGAAACAAGATTTGCATATAAATGGTGAAACATTCACGTTAATTTCTGACAAACAAAAAGGTCTCATCCATGCATTTCAAAAACTTTTCCCCTATTCGGCCCATAGGTTTTGCATTAGGCATATGCATAACAACCTAAAATCTGCCGGATATCGGGGTCTTGCCTACAGACAAGCGATGTGGAAGGCTACGTGTAGTAATAAAATGGGAGAATTTAATGAAAAAAATGAGAGAATTGAAAGCTTTGAGTGAAGGGTGTTGGGAGTGGTTTCATGATAAGCCACTTGAGCAATGGTCAAAGGCCTTTTTCCCCGAGACATCTAAGTGTGATACGTTGTTGAACAACGTTAGTGAATCATTTGAATCGGCTATTCTAGATGCTAGAGATAAGGGTATCATACCATGATAAAATGGCTTAGCGAGTACCTAATGAAAAGGTTACAAAAGCATCGAGATTTGGCCTAGGATAAGCAAGATAATAGAGAGGAACATGAAGCGGGTTTCGGATTTAGTGCCTTGAAGGCTATTGATACTCACTATCAGGTTAATTGCTTCTATGGAGGGCAGTATGCTGTAGACCTCGAACTTTGGGAGTATTCTTGTCGTTCATGGAAATTAGTTGGAATTCCTTATACACATTGATGCTTTATGTTCTATTGTGGAACAGAGCAAGGATCCTGAGGACTACGTGCATCGTTACTACCATGTCACAACCTATCTTAATGCATATGAAAATGCCATTATGCCTATAAGCTATGAAACCTTGTGGGGTGATACGTTGTACATCGCTCCGCTGCCCACAGATTCCGGGAAAAAGAAAGCCCGAGGCAGAGTTGCTACGCTGCGAAGACCCGAACCATACGATAAACTGAAGAAGACAAAGAAAGCTGGTAGGGGTGAAAAATTGCAGAAGATGCGCCGACAACAAGTCACTGTTAGTTGTTGGAAGTGTGGGGAAAAAAGTCATACCTTCGGTGGTTGTGTAAAAGAAGTGCTGGGTTGTACTATATTCTGCTAAAATTGTAGAAATTATTGTATATTATATGGACATTTTATTTTATTCTTTTTGGGCTTTTCATTTAGTTGAACAATGTATGTTGCAGGATAATGCCGCTGCACTTGTTGGGAGGACACCTGAGGCCAATCAAGCTGAAACTGGACCCCGTTCAGCACCTTCGCAGGTTAATAAATCATCTCAATTCACATAATATTTATGTTTCGATTTCTTATAAGTCAGAAATGTTGGAATTTTATTAGCCAAAAATGCTAAAATTCTATAATGTTTCATTTTGTAGGACGACTGGGGTCGTGGTGTTATCATAAGAACAAGTAGCAAGTGTCCAAGATCGAAGGTATCTCTTGAATAAAAGCTAAGGTTGAGTTGTTTTTTATGACATATCATCTTTGAAAAATAAGAATATATTAAGTCTGGGGAAGTAGGGGTTTCAGTTTTATAAGTCATCAAAATTGTTGGAATTAAAGTTTAGTGCCTATGATCAGATTTGTTATCAGAATTGTTGAAGTATGGATTTTCACCTTCATTTTTTAGTCTTCAGAATTTTTGAAATGGGTGAAAGCGTTCCTCACCATTTTTTTTAATATTATTATGATGATTTGGTCATGACAGGCTGCAACAAATGCCACAGAAGATGGTACTTCAAACAAGAAGGCAAAATCAATTGGTGAGATAGAGGTACGGTTAAAAGGGTCGTAATATGCTGTTTGTTTTTATCTATAATGAATTGAAGGCTATATTGAGCATTTTGTGATATTTTACAGCTTGCCCCATCTAGAATTGTTGAGGGGGTTTATATTTTGGAGCATGTTGGTGTACCAGAGGTTGGGGACACACTGGAAAGCGGAATGACAGGCAACTCGTGGGTCAACCCAGTGCACACCGTTATAATTCCAGGCCTGTCCATGTTCCAGCAGCTCCAGATGTCTCTACCTCATACTCATTCTCGAGTTAATTTCAGGGCTCCCGCACCTTTCACACAAGGAAGCTTCAGTTACTCCACTAGGATAACAGTTAACACTGGAAAAGTTGGGAAGATTGTTGTAGAAGGTGGGAAGAAATTCTTGGATCTTTCGAGCCAAGGAAGTAGTGTGAGTGATAAGTGCAAGAAAAAGACTTAATTATTTTTCTGTTTGCTCTTATTTTTGTTGACATGTTGGTCGAAACTATCTCACAAGGTCTCCTTTTGATCATTCAATCTACCTTAAGGAGAACAGATTGTTTTTGCATAATTACTTTTGTGGCGCTCCGAATTATGTAGTGTGTGTATGCACTTGCTAAATAGTATGTAGTGCATGTTTGCACTCTTTTGCACAACCTATTTTGATGTATTAATTAAATATATGAAGCTTCAGGCTGGTTTTATGAAATCATCTACGTGATTGTAATTAGTGGATTGCTTACTTTTGTATTTTGTTAGCAATGAATTCATACATATTCCATCCTAATATATTATACAATTCCCATGGTTGAAACGATTAGCTCCGAATTCATACAATTTCCATCAGTATATATATATATATATATTTAGATCGCACAACTCTCATTTATGTTCCAATCGGTTATAATTTACACTAGAAATTCCATCAAAATATTATTGTTTTTTCACATGGTTGAACACATGAATCAATTCCGAATTGGTGAACAAGATACTGCAAAAATTATTCAATATTATACAAAGCAAGATCACTTCCTATGTATCTACATTTCCTATAATTTTTGGATTACAAGTCTCATACAAAATAAAGAGAACAACTATTGCAAAACACTTCCATTCTAGATATCATTCCAACTGAAAAGTATTACGAGAGTTAACATTCAATACAATCCTCAAATATGATTCCCATTGAACACTATCAAAACCTTTGAAAATCCAACTACAATCTCCGAACATCGTTCCAATTGACAAGTACTATGCTATATACGTTCAAAGTAGGGAACTCATAGTAGCATATTCAGATTGTGAATTATAGACACCCCCCTTAGTTGCATTACGTACTTCATTACAAGAAAACTAACCAAAATTATACAAATCCATCCAAGAACCTTCGATGGCCGTAAATCGACCATCTTTTTCAATGCTTCAATTTGCTGTAGCAGTTCTTTGTTGAGGGATTTCGGGTCTCTATACTTCATCTCAGTGTTTCGTTTCTCCTCAACAAGGATATCAAACTCGATCTTTGCAACTGTTAACATTTTCTCTATCTTGAAATTATCATTCCTCAAAGTATCAATTTCAGCCCTATACTCGTTCATCCTCCTTAGCAGTCCCCTAATAACATCCCTACTTCTATCACAGAGGGGTGGGTCGATCCATCGAAGAAAGATGCAGTACTCGGGATTCTGACCAAAATAAAGCACACGAATTTTACTTTCATACAATTTATAATTGAGCAAGAGACAACATTAGGCCATTAAAATTGATACAGAAACATACCGGGTACTTCGTGCATCCGTAAAATCTACGACCAACATTGTCGTCTTTCCATGAGGTGACAATGGGTGAAGCAATACGACAATGGCACAACAATGGGGTATGCGAGCTCGAACTTGAATCAGACATGGTGGTTGCGCGATTTTGGGCGAGAGTAATTAGGGTTCTGACCTCTCTTTCTTCTTCAACAAATAGTCGAACAACAATGGGGGGTGAGGAGGAGGTTGTGGGTAGCAGTCGTGAATAGTGGGGTGGGGAAGAAGGGGTTAAATCCTTAACTTGATTTAATCAAATTGATATTAATATGTGACATTTACTTAAAAAAAAGAGAAATGGGTCACAAAAGCCACATAAGCAATTAGATACCCACGTTTTTTCTCTGGTCGGATTCCCCTAATATTAGGCGTCACGTGCTTGTCACGTGACACTTTCCGTCCACTTAATGATTTTTCGGTCAAAATTGGCCTTAAATTTGAGCAATTTTTCGAGTTATGGGACTAAATTGAAAAAAGTAAAAATTATGTGACTGATTGCGTAAAAGTAAAAAGTTATGGGACGAGTTATGATTTTTTTTCGAGGAATTGAGTTACTTGAAAAAGTCATTAAGTGAGATAACTGCTGGTAGGGCTAACCATTTAGTTGGGTCGTAAGTTGGGTTTCTAAGCGTTAGCGTTATAACATGTAGTTTCAATAGAAGGTTCTTAGGAAGAAGAAGATTTGAGGCGAGTTTGGGAGAACTCATTCGGCCATATTTCAGTGCTGAAAAGTCGATGGGAGCTGCTGGGCGTTGTTGGCAATTTATAGGTTAGGTAGTAGAGTCGGGTTCTCTATGTAAAACATAAGTCATACGGTTTTTATTATCATTATCACATGTCCGAGCGAGGGATTCAGACTCATTTATATTTTTGTGTTTATTTTCGTTTTTATGCTCGCTTATGTTAGTGTTATTATACTGAAGTATAGTCTACAAAATTTCACACTAGCATTGTATTAATTTGTGACATCTCCTTAATTAAAGCATGCGTTGAGAAAAAAAACGTTACTAGAAAAATAATAAGAAAACAACATTAAAACTATAAATTAGTAGTCCGATCACTAAAGTCGAAACTAACAAATACATGTTACTAATTAAATCAACCTAGTAGACTGGACCATCCGTACATTCAATATCACATTTTGTATTTTGTTTCACTTAGACGCGCTACACATAAACTAACACCGTACACGACATATCTCAGTGAAACAAAATACAAAAACCAACATCACATGCAACAGAAGATCGGAATTGCAAAATAGTCTCAACCCCTACTCAACTACCATCAAAACCTAAATAAATTAAACTCAACCAGTGAGCTAAACCTCCCTTCTAAGGTCCGTTAGGTCGACCTAGCTACAAACTTAGCATTAGCATAAGTTTGAATTAGAAAATAAATATAAACAACAACTTAGTAGATCCATTAATTGTAATCAAACTTCATTAAGGCATAGGAGGAGGCCAGTAGGGTGGCATCATCACTGCATTATTGTAGTCATCCATGTTCATTTGGTAGTTGCATTCCGCGAGCTGGTGAAGATTAGTTGTCGTCGTCGGAGGGTGTTTGCCGGAGCTTGTGCTTTCGACGGTTTCTTCGCCGGAGATGTCTGTGAAGCCGGTTGAGACTTGGTTTTTGGCAACTTGATCCTTCAGGATTGCCCTCAATGCTGTTACCTGAGGAAATACATTTCATTGTAAATGTTACTAAGAAATATAAATGCAATAGATAAATTATATATATTATGTTATTTACGATGCTATCACTTGAATCTGAGAGTTGTTATTTTTCCCCTCATCCTCCTATTGTTTTCTACAACATATAAATAGTACCATTACACAACTCGGCAAGGAAAATAATAATATTTTGAGGCATTAAAAAGTTGTCTTATATAATAAGTATTTGTTATAACTACAATATTATTAAAGATAACATGTCATCATTAATTAATTGTTTCATATTAAAGATAACATGTCATCATTAATTAGTTGTATTAGTAATTCGGTCGCAAATAATTATTTAATCGTCTCAAATGCGTATAATCATATTTCTCAACAACTAATTGTCTCTAAAAAATATCTGAATATGACCTTAAATTACTTGTAGAACCTTTAGTCACAATAAGTCGTCACATATAATTATTATTAGAGACAACATTTGTCGTTCAAAAAATTATCAGTGACAAAAAAACTTTTTTTTTTCTTTTTTGTTGTAGTGAAGGGTTATTGACTGACTTTGATTTGATAGTTAAATTTATCTCCCTCTTTAACTCTAAGCTCTAGTTTCTTGTTTTGTGAAATGTATATATATATATATATATTTTTTTTTTTTTTTTCTTTTTATATTTTCAATACTAACCCTATTATCATCGCCAAAAAAAAAAAATAAAAAAAAATTAACATGTCATATCTAATTTATTCTCTTTCATTCTATAATACTAATATTTCCTAGTCACTTTACAGAAAATAATTTTACTAATGGAATAAGTTATTTTAACAAAAAAAGTTCACAATTTTGCCGATATTTCCCCTAGGCATATGTCAACCGTTATGGTATGAGAAGAGAAAGGAAACAAAGTTATAGGTAAGAAAATATTTATTAAGAGATAAAAAACAGAAATTTAGAAAGAGATAGACTGAACATGGATATCTTTATTCATTCTAATAATTCTTAATTATTAACATAAATATAAAGCCTAAAATGACTAATATTTTGGACAAGGAGTAGTATACGCTTGTTAATTTTGTTATTCTAACTAAAAAAGCAATGCCTAGGATGTCAACAGCGGATAAGAAAGAGTAGACTTGAAAAGGATTCTTAGCTTAAAATCTCCCAAGTAAATTAAGTTACATTTTCTTGAAAAAGGAAAAGAAAAAAAAGCAATCGAAATTAATTGTATAGCACTCTTGAGAGAGTTCAAATAAATCTCCAAGTGGTAAATGTGCGATCGGCTTACATTAATACACACACACATACACACACTAGGCGTCTCTTGGACTGTTGCAGTTAAATTCAGAAGCTGAAAAGAATTAAAAGCTCGGCTTGCCAGAAAGTACTTAATAACTCAAAAGCAGTTTAATCAATTAATGCTCGACCTTCCCCTAACAATTATTATGCATGACATGTTAACGTCTTGCATTGCATGGCTACGAATCTAAAATCGATTACGTACCTCCTGTTGCAGCTTCTGCTTGTCCCTTGAAACGGCGTCGTACTCCTGCTTAAGCGCGTCGTACAGCCTCTCGAGCTGCTTCCCCTTCCACCGGGCCCTCCTGTTCTGGAACCATATCGCGATCTGACGTGGCTGAAGCCCCAGCTCTTTGGCCAGCTTCATCTTCCTGTCTGGGTCCAGTTTGATTTCCTCCTGGAAACTGGTTTCCAGCAGCTCCAATTGCTCGTTGCTTAACCGTTTCTTCTTTGGATCCTGCCCGTAATTGTTCATGTTCTTGTCAATTAGTGCTGGCAGCATCGCCTGTTGTGCTGCCCCCATTGATGGCTGCTTCATTTCCAGTACTATACCAGACAGAGGGAAGTTAATTCAGGAAAAATGATGCAGCTGCTTGCAGGGATGGAGCCCAAATTTAACAATTTTTCGGAATATATTTATCATAATTTTGAACTATAATTACAATGGATATGTATGTGCTACCCCTACCTGTGTCAGGCTGCTAGAAAAGATTGTTCTCTGTGTGGTATTAAAAAAAGGTCAAATAAATATGAATGCATGCAATATAAGCTCTGGTGCAAAACTTCTCCATTAGGTCCGACTAATTGCTACCACGAAGCTAGGTCTCTTTTCGCCGTTTATTGGGTTTTTTTCGATCTCCCCCCGTCTAACCACGCCTATGTCCCCATCAGCCCAGCCACTAGTTGCTAGGTCGTCATAGTCCACCGCCTAACTAGTTCTTAGCTACTTCTACAACCTTGAATATAAGTGTTTAATTTGGAAATAACTGCTTATTTCACTTTCGTATATTACCATTTCCTGTCATACTTCAATCTGGTATTTCATTTTACAATTAGAGCTAGCATGTTCAGGGAGGCACTTCAGAATCTCTGTCTCGATTAAGTGTCCCGATAGTATCCTACACCTAATACTACGCTGTTTTTATACAGAGGATCTGAAGTGCAGAGAAGGATATCGACTTTTGTGGAAGAGTAAGATCGCATGCAATTAATTATTACTGAAACAAGAAAGAAAAGAGAAAAAAATACCTGGAAATTGGTCATAATTGTAGTTGTAGAGAAAGCTGTAAGAATTCTCAGGGCGAGAAACAAACGGGACTCTAAGATTGGGATTCCAATCCATTATTGATTCTTGTTTGCAACAGAAACAAGTATGAAACCAGAAGATAATAGGTAGGGTTAATCTTTCCCTTTTATCAGTGTAGGACCACTACCTTTTTGGTGCAGAAAAGTTGGAAGCTTTTAACAGAATATTTTCAGGAAGAAAGGGGGGTGTGGATTTTGCCTCTAACTTTGGGTGCAACCAATAAATAGCAGTAGCAGTAGCAGCACAACAGTGATTAGAGTTAAAAAGTAAATGGTAAAGGAGATGTGTTGGGGTTGGGTGAGAAGAGGACTGAAATGGTAATCTAAGGTCACAATCTGGTCCCTTAAACACCCAGCCCTACTATATACAATCACCGACACTACCCCCTACTCACCACCCCACCCCACCGCCTTCTTGCCACAACATTGTCTTTTTTGAACTATATTTCAATATGGCCAAAAAAAAAAAAAAAAAAAAAAAAAATTAGGATATACTCTTTCTGTCCTGAATGAACTTACACATTTTTTTTTAGTACGTTCTAATTAAATTTGCAAAAAGAAAGTTATAACACAATCTACACAATCAAAATCTCCACCTCAATCCATCTTTGAAAAATCAACATAAAAGCAAAAATTATTTTTTCTTAATATGTGTACACCTTTAGAAGTGCAACTTCATTCGGGATTGAGGTAATAATATTGTCTTTAGAAGAAAACAAGAAAAAAGCAAAATAGAATCATGGAAAGTTTTATTTTTGATCCCATTGGAATAGGGTTGAAACTTTTTTAGTCCTACTTTTTTAATTATCACAAATTTATTTTTATCACTTTTAGTCCCATTTCAGTTTTGATCCAATGGGAATTTCAATTTTCATCACCTTTAGACCCAAGTGTTGAGACTAAAAGTGATGACTAAGGGGATGTTTGCTTGGGGCTGGGGTGGTTGGGCTGGGGGAAGTGGCTGGAGTTAATGGCTTGGGATGTTAAAGAGTGATGTTTGGTTGGGTGGGAAATTTAATTATTAATTGTGAAATGTGATGTAATATGAGTAAGAGGTAGTTATTAATGATTGGGAGAATAATTAAAATAATTTTTTGATTTGTGATTGATGTCCCCCCACCAAACCCTAATATCGTGGCTTGGCCAAACCAGCCCAAACAAACATCACTTGGGGTTGGCCAAACTGATTATGGGTTTGGCAAACCCCAAGCAAACATCCCCTAAAAAAACTTGGTACTATAAATGAAATAAATGACTAAAACAGTTTCGACCCTATTCTTGTGGGACTAAAAATATAATTTTCTCATAAAATCATATTACTCTAATTAGTATTTTGTTATTTTTTAAATTATCATAAATCTATACCTCAACGTTTCAAAAAAAAGTCACTTTAATCTTTTTTTGAAAAAATTAAGAGTAGGTAAATAAGCAAATATATCCTACACATCTTTTTAGAGGGTGTTTGGTAGAGCTTATAAGCTCTATAAAACATCTTATAAGATGTTTAAGAGTTTATAAGCTCTCAAAATTTGTTTGGCTAATTTTTTTAAAAGGAGCTTATAAGATGTATAATTAAGCTCCTTAAGAGCTTATAAGCTCTTTTTAAAAAAGTACCACCACCCCACCTTTTTTTCATAAGCTCTTTTTAAATACATCTTTTTTGGTAGTTATACTAATAAAAAGATCTTATATACCAAACACATCAATATCTTATAAGATCTTATAAGGTATTTGATCCAAACACTTCTATAACTTATTTTAAAATAAGACCATACAACTTATAAGCTGTAAAAACATCTTAAAAGATGTGAGAGCTTATAAAATGTTTTAAATAAGCTTAGCCAAACACCCTCTTAATTGGAATATGTTTTGCTGAATAAGGAAATACAGTCAACTAATTAAGTAAGTTTGTTAATGCAAGATTGGAAGAAGAATTGTGATTTTTTTTTTACTAAAATGACACTTTTTATCTTCTCTAAAATGACATTTTACAAAGCGCAGAGGGTATGTATTATGTGGTTTACAAGATAAAGTCATACAAATAAATGTAAAACAAATGAATTATGCATAACTACCTTTTTAGTGATGTATAAACTGTTAAGTGAGAGGTCAGATTTTGCAGTAAATTAGTGCATAATTTGAGGACTGCTAGAGATGTTCTTGTTGGGAAAGAACGCAATAGAAAAGATTAAATATGAACAAACGTAAAGGAGAAATCAACAATGTAAATAACACCGAATTTAACGTGGTTCACTAACAATTTGTTAGCTACATCCACGGTCAAATGAGAGGAACCAAATTCATTCACAATATAGGATGCCTCTATCCTAACAGATGGAGACAAATTGAGTACCAAATTAATGGGCACACGACCAAAACAAATTCTCCACACTTAAATGGCCAAAACCAAATACTAATCAATTCTAATCTTATGACATAAAGCCACCAATGGAACTATTTATAAGCCCCCTATTCGACCTAGACACAAAATAAATTAAACTGGGCCTAAAACACGCTTAAGCCCATCTTCTAGCTGCCTAAGACTGTTGTGGTAGCGACCTAGACCAATTCAACTCACTGTCGTGATTGCGACAACACCACAGTGTCAAAACCACCAAACTGGCCATAATTTGACTCGGCCGCGACAATCCCACGCGAAATATATATCAAGGTATTCTCAACCTTGACACGAACATCAAACAAAACTGGAACAGGTTCAAGACACAATTCCTAACAATCCTATCCTTGACTTGAATCCACAAACGACACAACTTCTCCGGACAAAGCTCCACCTCAATTCTAAATCCACTCACAAATTCAAACAGAATGTACCTAAGCAATTCAAACGCAAATGCACTAGATGTACTTAATGTACCAGATGCCCCATAAATACCCAAACGTACGAATAACTCTTCGCACCCAAATTGTGCCAAACGATGGGACACTAACAACTTTTAACAGCCGCAGAACCAACCAAAGTTGAACCTTGCATTGAATACAAAGTTCCCCTTTTAACGCCCTTCAGAATCACGTTCGAACTCTTGCAGACGTTCAAAACTCCACCTTCACCTTTGAACCTGAAACCCCTACTGTCTAATCGACTTAGTGAAAGCAGATTCCTTTCCATAAGTGGAACATGTCTAACATCGTTCAACGTGCACAACCTACCATTACGTGTCCTAACCTTGATTGACCCAATTCTAACCATCTTGCATTTGGAACCGCCGGCCAAAGTGATATTGCCACCTTCTACCTGCTTATAGGTTACGAACCACTCCCTATGCGAACATAAATGATAAGACGCCCCCGAGTGAAGAACCAATGCATCAGAACTATGTGTTTGTTTCTCAGCAACTAGGACCGAATCCTCATCGGAGTCAGCGTCAACTCTTTCAACAACATCAATAGAGTTTCCTGCTTCTGCTTCAACTTCAGACATCCAAACTTCCAATGCCCTGCCTTCCTACAATAGTTGCAAATATCTCCTGGTTTAGGACCTTTAGAGCCGGAATTCTTCTTTAACTTCTTTTTCCCCAAATTTTCTGAACACCGATTACCACTAACTCCTAGTACAGTAGCTTCACTCCCCGTACTTGCAACAATCGCCTGATGGCGCAACTCTCTAGAGTGAAGTGATGATCTCACCTCTTCCAAAGACACAAATTACTGTACAAAATTTTCATACGTCGCGACAGAGAAACCAACAAAATCAAAGCAGCACCCTCATCTTCTATTTTAAGATCAATGTTACGCAATTCTAATATGATTGTGTTCAATTGATCTAAGTGTTCACGAAGATACTGGCCTTCGTGCATATGCAACACGAACAAACGTTGCTTCAAAAGCAACTTATTGGTAAGCGACTTCGTCATGTACAACTTCTCCAGTTTCGACCATAACCCTTGTGTAGTTTCCTCCCCTGTTATCTCGGTGATGATGTCATCTTCGAGACGCAGCATGATCGTTGAGTGCACTATCTCCTCTAGAATGGCCATCTCGGCAAACACCAAAACCTCGGTCTCTCCCTGATCCACCGCCTTGCCCTTGTCCTTCTTTGGCTTTGGCATCGGCGGCGCCCACAGTCCATGTTGTTTCAACAAGGCTCTCTTCTTAATCTGCCATAAACTAAAATTGTTCCTCCTTGTGAATTTGTCGATCTTCACGTTTACCCCAGACATCTTTCCCACCAAATTGCGGAAACTTGAACCAAGCTCTTGAAACTAGTTCATGGAAAATAACGTAGCAGAAAAAAATTAAATATGAACAAACGTAAACGAGAAATCGACAATGCAAATAACACCGAATTTAACGTGGTTCAGTAACTCTTGTTAGCTACGTCCACGGCCAAACGAGAGGAACCAAATTCAGTATATAACAGTGTTTACAATATATGATACCACTATCCTAACAGATGGAGATATATTGAGTACCAAATTAATGGACACTCGACCAAAATAAATTCTCCATACTTTAATGATCAAAACCAAATACTAATCAATTCTAATCTTATGACCTAAAGCCACCAATGGAACTATTTATAAGCCCTCAATTCCACATAGACACAAAATAAACCAAATTGGGTCTAAAACACACTTAAGCTCATCTCCTAGCCGCCTAAGACTGTCACGGCAACGATCAGTTCTTGTTGTGACCGTGACCAATTCAACTCACTATGTTGCGACCGCGACAACACCACAATGTCAAAAATACCAAATTGACCATAATTTGTCACGACCGCGATACTTCCAACGCGCAAATATAAATCAAGGTATTCTCCACCTTGACACGAACATCAAATAAAATCGGATTAAATTCAAGGTACAATTCTTAACAATTTTTAAGCACTTACGAATTAGGATGAGTAAAAATTTAATAATTCTAAGAGCTCATGATATAGAATGTAGATTGTGAATGATAATTGGAAAGGTTCAAGAAGGGGTACCTACTTTCAAAGTTTTTACTATGACCATTTTCCGAAAGAAAACGATGAGATCTTTTAAATTGTTGTAAGTTGGTTAGGCAAAAGGTTGCTTAGTTCGGATTTTGTGTTACAATACTTAGTTGCATTTTTTATTATACAATTTTTAATACACGACATGTATTAATTAATGACATTATTTAATACACGTATTGTGAGTAAATGAAACACAATTAAAGTAAAATATAAGATGAAACACATAAATGAAACATGTGATCTCAGGGCGCTTCGTTTGGGCATTATAATTGGGTGTAGTACTTACATTAGTTGTGTAATTCTTAAATTTATGTAATTTGGGCTGTGGACGGATTCCCGGATTATTTGCAGTTTTTTCATGAAAAACATAATGCTCTCCGCTTCATAAAAATGTCGTTTTAGAAAAGATAATTTTTTTTTTAAAAAAAATTCATTTTATAAAAAACACAATTCTTTCAATTTTATCCTAACAAACCTACTTAATCTAGTTGCCTATAGTTCCTTACTTCGGAAAACATATCCGAACTAAATAAATTGTGTATGGATATATTTGTCCTTTTATCTATCCTTAATTTTAGAAAAAAAAGGCTGAAGGTATGATGAATTGTACTCCTTGTATCCCATAAAAAAATCATGTATCAAAATTATTTATTGTCCCATAAAAAGTTATGTTTGAAAAATCATAATTAGTTATGAATTGACATTACTTTGATGCCCTTATAAAATTTTGTTAATATTTTGATGCAATCAGGATATTGGTGAGCTTAATAAATTTATAAAGGGGTAAAACTGAGAATCATCGACTTATAAAGGTTTGTACCTTGATTAACCAAAGATAAAAAAGTGTACATCTATCAAGCATTACTCATTTTATGGAACGGAGGGAGCATTATTGGCCCTTAAAGAATATTAATGTTTATGATAAAAAAAATATTATTTTAGTGTAAAAAAATATACCTTTACATGAAATCCATACACTCAATAGATACGTCCAAGGTTCACATATCTAAAATACATGCATGAGGTGTACATGAGAATTATGCGAAGTGATAGGCTTTATTTTCAGTTGTTAGAACGGTTATTAACAAGATATAAAATAAATAAAAATAAAATTCTTTGGAATTTATGTGTGCCGAAAATTGTGGAGTCTGTATTTATCTGTTCCATGTGTGTCATAAGTCGAATCGGATATGCATGAATATGTGATTTATTATACATAAATATACTTGTTCTAAGTATACAAAAATAGTATACATCATTTGCATGTAAAGGAAGATATATATATATATATTGATGTGGTATGGTCTCATAAATGGGTGATAATTGATCACTAGTATTAACAATCCATTATTACTTCCGCCCCCTTTCTTAACTGCTATGCAAGTGTAGTTATAGAATTTTTTTATAGGGTCAGAACGGGTTTTATTTTTTTATTTTTAAAAACAATAATATGTTAAGGTTAATTAATAGGCAAATGGATCTTGAACTGTTACGTCCAGAAAATATTTATATTTTCTGAATTAAACAAATACAACGTACCCCTGAACTTTTAAAATTCCAGACTAATATTATTAAAATAACTAAATAATTTTTGAAATTAAATAAAATATTATATACAAAAAATAAAGAAATTAAGAACATAAAATTTAAATATAATTTAAAAAGTTAAAAAACTAAAATCATTTAAAAAAATTAGAAAACATTGAATAACTTATAGGTTCCGAATAATTTCTCTCTTTACTTTATTTAAATAATTTTCAAGAATTTTGTTAAATAATTTATAATATTTTCTTAATTTTTCATAACCATTTTTTATTTAATTTGTTGCTTTCAGATTTATTAAAGATTTTTAAATGAATTTAGTTATTTTATTTGTGAGGAAGGTTCTATTCATTTCGAATTTAAAAGTTAACAAGCCTTAAGTTAGATTGATAATGCTCCATCCGTCTTACAGAGATAATCATTTTTTCCTTTTTGGATATCTCAAAAAGGCAATTCCATAATTCCATTTCCTTATTAAGAGTGTAATAAATGTTAATTTCTAATATACTTATACTAAATAATTTATTAAAATTATCTGTTATGCTTATCATCCGTTAATTTTCCATATTAAATAAAAATACAACATAATTTTTTATATATGAATTTTTTTAACATGTGCAAAATTCTCCGTTCTAAAAGTTTCAGTCTAGTTCCGATTAGGTCCCGCCTAGTTATTAAACTGTCCTCGACTGTCTGCACTTTTTTCCAACCTTTTCGGTTTAGTTCCTCTTAAATCACGCTTAGCTCCTAATGTGTCATTGCACTAGCGCCTAGTGTTTTTTAGAACACCGGTGAAACTTGTAAGGAACCAGAATGAATATGGGGAGGGGTACTACTACAATTTCATTGAATTGCAGCCGCCCAACTCTTTCTAGAATTATTGTTCTTAGATTAATGTCTCGTGAGTTATATTGATGAGATGGGGGCTCGGTTTCTTAAGATAGAAACATAGAATGAGCATATATGTATAGACTACCACGTTTTAACTAGCATTAAATGGCTCCCTAAAGAAAAAACAATAGCAATAAATGACAATTTACGGAATCGACCCACAAATATTAGTTTGGGGGATCATATGGATTTTCTCTCTCTCTAGATAATATGGTAAATCTTAAAATACTAGTAATATTGAGAATCCTATTTATTATATTTACAAAAGACTTTAAGGTCTCATTTGGCGCCCCTTATAAAACCAAGATAGTAATATGATATCGGCATATTTAGGAATAGTAATAAATCGGGTTGAAATTCGAACCCGTACTAAATTCGTTGCGTGTGGAGCGAGTAAAAATTTTAATTAAATGAGTTACGGAATGGATTCAAATCCGATCAAACGGTTGTTACCGAGTTTTATTCGGGTAGTGGATTATACTAAACCCGCTCCTAATCCGTCCCGCGTATGCTTCTTTATATCAATATTTTATATATTTTCAATTCTTTATAGTAATATTCCTTATTTACACAACCCTAGCCGACTGTTCTCTCTTCAATGGTCGGCGGTCCATCCCTACCGCTAGGTTTTTCTACAGATTTCTTTCCTCCAAGCGATTGCATCATTTATTTTGATGTCAGATCTGGTTTCTACAATTTCCAGCCCTTCATATCAGGACTTAGCAGGACGTTCTCTAGTTGTTTACGATGATATTCCCATCAATTTTCACCAAAGGCAGTCCCTTTGTTTCTTTGGAAGCACCCGTGCTGCCACTTTCCTCTCGTTTTGATGACAATCCCGTCAGATATCTGTTGATTTATGCCATAGAAATTTATTTTCTCATTGCTAGCCCGTTGGGTAGCTAGTCATACTTCTGCCGATGACAATCATATCAGTCGATGGCAATCCCATCTTGCTTCTCATAGGACGACAGTACCATTCTTGTTCCGCCGATGACAATCCTATCATATTTCTCATAGGAGTGTTGTTCTTTTTTCACCGATGGCAATCCCATTCGACTTCTCACATGATGACAATATCGTTTTCGTTCTGTCGATTGTAAAACCATCGTATAGTTATTAGTTTCCAGTTTTGTTTTTATTTCCCTTTACCCCTCATCATGTGACACATAAGGGATATTTCTTTATTTTCCCTTACCCGTCAGCCCGTGATACGGTAGAGATTTATTTTCTTGCTCTTTGCTGATTTATGAGAGGTCGGCTCGTGGCCTCTACAATTTCCATCTATTTGCTTGTTTTCTTTTATATGTTATGTAATAGAAACAATTGATTAATTCTTTATAGTAATATATTCTACTTATTACTAGTTTTTGCTATGATTATATTCACATTTTTATTGTTGTTGCTAGTTTTATTGGATTTGATTAGGTTTGATAATTTATTTTGTTATTTTGGTGAATAGATTTTTTATTAAATAATGTACAATTTATATTATATTTTAAATCTAAAATTATTATATTAAAAATAGTGGCAACAACATTATACACATTGAAAATAAGGAAAAAAAAACAAGGCGAGGTGCGGCAGGTAAATCCACCGGGTTCGCGAAGCGACGCGGGGCACGGTCAGGTTGTCTTAGAAGGCGGGCTGAAGTGGTTTATTAATCTAATTCTTTCCATGTGTGGTGGATCTTCGGAAAGGCCATGTCCGCCCCATTCCTACTGCATTGTCATCCCTAATCATTTATTAACTATTGTTTGGCACCCTTTGCTAAAACTCTTCATTAAAGTGAGGTCTAGTAATATTCTACTGTTAAATCTATGTTATTAGTCTTGCCAATTGATCATATAACTAGCTACTACAACCTGCTACAGTAATTTTGATAAGACATTTTCTTCTAAAAAACAAGTGAAATTTTTAAGTGGTGCATCCACCTTTTCTTAACTTTCGTTAACTAAACTGTTATATGAGATATAAAAAGAATGAGTATATTTAATTATGAAATGAGGCCTAATAGCATAAAAATGAGACATGTTTGATTATGTTTATCTTTGATTATGAGTTTTTCCGTGCGCTTACATATATAAATATATATACATACATATATATACATACACACACACACACACACATATATATATATCTATATATAGATATATATATATATACACGAATAGTTACAAAATAGCCGCCAAATTAGCACATTTTCACTTTAGCTTATAAACTATTAATATTGACTAAACCACAGCTAATCTATACCGCCCAAATTCATTGCACATCAGGTTTTGCAAAATCACCTTTTGGGATAGAATTTGGACGATATTCTGGCAGGCAGCTTTGGAGTAGTAATATTCAAATAGGTTGGCAGCGGTTTAGTCAATGTTAATAGTTTATATACCGAAGTATATATATATATACATGTATATGTATGTATATACTCATCTCTTATTTTAACAAGGTTACCAAATGAGGTGTCCTAGCATAAATTGTAAGTACGTCTGTGTAGCCCCAAGAGTGTGTAGCTATTGAAGTTGACATATTATATTTCAAAAGGATGTGAAATATCACTGAGGAAGTGAAAAAAAAATAAAGTAAATTAAGGAGTTAAGAATAAAGAGAGCATCATATATAGTATAGGTGTTGAGAAGATGATATGAGCATGGAGCTAAGAGAAGAGCAATTATTCTGCTGTAACTATATTATTCATCTTAAAGCTGTAAAATGAGAGAATAGGAGTATTTATACAATACTCATCAGCTTACTCCTCTAACTAACTAATACCTCATTTTAATATCACTAGCTAATCAACAATTATTTATTGTAAAACTATTATATTCCACATCCCCCCCCCCCCTTCAAGCTAAGCTGTGGAAACCATGCTTAGCTTGGACAACAAGAGGTGAAATTGTGTTGTTCCAAGTTGTTTCATGAGGATGTCGGCCAATTGAGATTTAGTAGAAACATGTTCCAAAGTGAGAAAGCCTTCCTTGAATTTGTTGCGTACAATGTCGCAGTCAATGTCCAAGTGTTTGGTCCGCTCGCGGAAGACCGGGTTCTGAGCAATACAGGAAGCAGCCTGGTTGTCACAAAAGAGTTGCAACGGTTTACCAATAGGAATCCCTAAATCTTGAAAGATGTAGTCTATCCAAACCAACTCACATGTGGTGGTTGCTAAAGCTCGGTACTCTGCCTCTGCCGAACTGCGAGAAATCGTAGTTTATTTTTTCGTCTTCCAAGAGATGAGGCAGTTGCTTAGAAACACACAGTAGCCTGTCAATGATTTACGGGAATCAGGGCAACAGCCCCAATCAGAAACGCTGTAGCTTTGAACCTTGAAAGTGTTGACAGAGCTATAAAATAAGCCAAGGTTAGGAGTACCCTTGAGGTATTTAAACAAGTGTAGGACAGCCTGCCAGTGCTCAGTATGAGGAGTTTTGACGAACTGGCTGGTAGCGTCGTTTCCGACTACCAAATTAAATGTGTAATACACTTAACTTTATCCTACTACTCTAACTAGTAGAGTGGCAAGTAAGGGTCGATCCCACGAGGAACGGTCGAATAAATTCGCTTTTATGAATTAAGCTATTATGATCAAGAAATGTAATGTAGATAAGCTAGAAAACAATAAAGAAGTGGGGGGATTTTAATGAAATAACAACTAACACCTAAATAAACAAGGACAAATAAAGAGATTTTTATAAGTTTTTGGTTTTTAAATAATAAAACGATTCACCCTTGATCATGTTTCACCGAGGTCTTAGACCATTGATGCAACTATTGTTATTGCCCTATTCAATTGTGATTCTAGTCCTTATCTCAAGGCTATTAACAAGCTCTAATAACCTTATTGTCCATTAATCTTAGTTAATCAAAACAAGCTCTTCGACTAACCCTATTCGATTTAATCGAATCCTCGAACAAGCTCTCTTAGATTCGATAACCAAATGCATTAAACACTAGGACAACGAGATAAATTCAACATAAAACTCGCAAACTCGGTTTTAGTGGTTGAACTTTGTGTTATCACCAATAAATAAATCTATTGTTTGCTACACGGGAATCGGAAATCCAACAATTACGGATAGTAATTTCCTATTCTAGCAACACATTCACAAATCCCTTAAAGGGTGATCAATCCAATAATTAATTCATAAATGTGAATCAATAAGAGCAAATAACACAAAACACTTGAATACACAATATTTTCGGTAACATTAACCGTAATAATCACATAAATGTCTTAAACTCAAGGTTCCACAATAATCAAGGATGAACTAAGGGTGCTAGCCACCCATTTTACCTAATACAAAGATAAAATAACAGAAAATTAAAGAGAACATAATAATAGGATAGAAAGAACCAAAAGTTAGGGTTGAAGATCAAGATCTTCAACCCCCTTCCATTCCTTTGCTTCCAATGGGGAAAAGTGGCTGATTATGTGAGGGGGATGGGTTCTAAGTTATTAGGGTTATGGTTAAATTAGAATGGGATGATATATATATAAAGGGGAAAAGTGCTAGTCAAAAATAGGCAAAATCGCATTCAAGATTTTAAAACAGGGTAAGGAATCTCGGCCGAGATGCAAGTGTGTCTCGGCCGAGACGTGAAAAAGAGAAAATTTAGAATTTTTAGGATTTGACTCATCTCGGCCGAGATTGGATTGCATTTCGGCCGAGATCTCCATTTCTGGAATTTCTGAAATCCCCTGCAGACTCATCTCGGCCTAGACGCATTATCTGTCTCGACCTAGATTTCAATCTCGGCCTAGATGCAAAGTCTGTCTCGGCCTAGATTTATAATTTTTCAATTCTTCATGATATCCCCTGGAGACTCATCTCGGCCGAGATTTGCATCCTGTCTCGGCCGAGATCTTCAGTTAGCCCTTCCTTTTGTTGCCTCGATCGATCCCTCGACTCCGCGGTCGTTTGATGTTCTTTTTCGACCCTTTTTCACCTGTTTTAACACAAAAATAGCACAAACGCATTATTTTGCCCATGAGAGTATAAAAGCACTAAATACACGTGATTATGCACATTATTTTAACACTAAAATGACACTAAAAATGCCCTAAAGTGCGTGCACGAGACACGTGTACCAAATCTCCCCAAACTTAAAACTTGTTCGTCCCGAACAATAAAGAGAAAGACAAAAGGACACGTGTTTAGGGCAAAGTTTAGTGGCATTTGATTTCAGAATTTTCATAAAAAAGAGTAAGCGATCATGATAAAAGCGAGCATATGTGATAGACTAGATCCACTACTTTCGAGACATAACACTCTCAACTTAAGATCCTCACATGGTGAGTGTATCTCTCGACTCTCAAGTGTATCAAAAGGGAAGTGTATACGCTCACATTGAAATGCATAAAATGCCTACCATAAGCTTGCCAATCATCTAAACTTCGATGTATACCGACATGTGTGACAAAGAATCAAAAAGGTCTTTAACGGGTTGTAATATTGGTTTGGGGTAAGGTGGGATAATTTTGGGTATAAGTGACTATAAAACGGACTAAATGAGTCGTGCACTACCCATCTACCCCTCAAACAATGGTCACTCAACCTCACTCTTTACTTCCTTAGTAAACCAATCCCAAAATTTGATTTCTTCTCCTTACCACAAAGTCCACAACCTAAATGCTTTCTCAATTCTCCCTTGGAGCGTATTTTCTTTTGAATTCTTACAACTTTGAGAACATCTATTAAAAGGCATTTATATTACTAGCCTCTCCAAATCAAAAGCAACAATGAGTATATACACTAACTTTTTCTTTTGTTTTTCTGATTTTTTGACTTTTTTTTATTTTTGATTTTCGACCTTTTTATTTTTTTATTTATTTTTTTTTTTTTTAACACAAACAAAAATTGGAGAGGACTAGTATTCTCGATTCTTTTCCTATTGTTTCAATTCCTTTCACCCTTCAATATTCCCAATAGTTCACCCTTTTCAATCCCAAATTACCCGACTACCTTCCAACCACCTCCCTCATACTCAAATAGTCCAATTAGGTTCAAAGGCTAATCGAAAGTGTTTCGGCTTGTAGAATTGGGCTGTCAAACAAGAGGCTAAAAGCTCAAGGGGCTCAACTAGAGACAATATCAAATTAGGTAAAAAGGATGTGTTTTCAAGCTTGAAAGTAGGCTCAAATCAAGGATTGCCTAAGATCATTTTCAATGTCACACAATGCACCGACTCATGCAAAATAGAGAATCAAGGCAAGTTCTAGAGACAACTAAATGCACTCAATGAATTTCACACCAAAAGAAAGTTTACGTTACTCCAAAGATGGAAGTATCTTCTAAGGCTCAAAAACTCACTCGGTTGCAATTTTGATCAAAAGTTTTGAGTGTATGTTCAATTTTGTTTCAACAAGTCTATCATACTCTACCATGTGCTTCTTTTAAAAATATTTGTCAAATTTTTTCATCATTAAACAATGCCACATTCCTTCCTAAACTCATCCAATTGCTTTCTCGGGCTGCCAATTTGTACAATCCACCCCCTCCCCAAACTTAGTTGCAAACTAAGTTTGTGGAAAAGAGGAGTACAATTTGGTGCTCACCGAATTTAACCATATTATTTACCACTTTATAATTTATTAAAAATGCAACAGACTAATCCATACAAAGATACCAAACCATTTCAAGTATAATAAGTCCAAAAGACAATAGAGTAGCATATGGAAAGTTAAACTCTTGGGCTGCCAATACGTACACCTACCAAGACTTCCCCAAACTTGGTTAAAAATCAAAGTTTGTGAGGAAGAAAGGGTACGAATTGGTGTCCTAACTCACAGTGATTTTTGGGCTTCTTCAATCTCATTTGGTGCTATCTCCTTGAATTTCACGGATTGGTCGGTTCCTCATCATCATAGTCTCTGCACTCTAAAAGAAGATAATAAGATAATATCTAAATATAAGTAAGCAACCTAAACTACGAAATTGAATATACGAAAATCAATAAACGTCGGGTTGCCTCCCGACAAGTGCCTTTGTTTAACGTCGTTGGCTCGACGGATGCTCTTTATATAAACAAAAAAAAAAAAAAAAAAAAAAAAAAAAACTAGCTATGTAATAAAACTAACGCTTAACACATAAAACAAAATCGTTCTAAGCCATTCCCCGGCAACGGCGCCAAAATTTGGTAGCGTCATTTCCGACTACCAAATTAAATGTGTATGAAGTATACACTTAACCTTATCCTACTACTCTAACTAGTAGAGTGGCAAGTAAGGGTCGATCCCACGAGGAACGATCGAATAAATTTGCTTTTATGAATTAAGCTATTATGATCAAGAAATGTAATGTAGATAAGCTAGAAAACAATAAAGAAGTGGGGGGATTTTAATGAAATAACAACTAACACCTAAATAAACAAGGACAAATAAAGAGATTTTTATAAGTTTTTGGTTTTTAAATAATAAAACGATTCACCCTTGATCATGTTTCACCGAGGTCTTAGACCATTGATGCAACTATTGTTAATGCCCTATTCAATTGTGATTCTAGTCCTTATCTCAAGGCTATTAACAAGCTCTAATAACCTTATTGTCCCTTAATCTTAGTTAATCAAAACAAGCTCTTCGACTAACCCTATTCGATTTAATCGAATCCTCGAACAAGCTCTCTTAGATTCGATAACCAAATGCATTAAACACTAGGACAACGAGATAAATTCAACATAAAACTCGCAAGCTCGGTTTTAGTGGTTGAACTTTGTGTTATCACCAATAAATAAATCTATTGTTTGCTACACGGGAATCGAAAATCCTACAATTACGGATAGTAATTTCCTATTCTAGCAACACATTCACAAATCCCTTAAAGGGTGATCAATCTAATAATTAATTCATAAATGTGAATCAATAAGAGCAAATAACACAAAACACTTGAATACACAATATTTTCGGTAACATTAACCGTAATAATCATAAATGTCTTAAACTCAAGATTCCACAATAATCAAGGATGAACTAAGGGTGCTAGCCACCCATTTTACCTAATACAAAGATAAAATAACAGAAAATTAAAGAAAACATAATAATAGGATAGAAAGAACCAAAAGTTAGGGTTGAAGATCAAGATCTTCAACCCCCTTCCATTCCTTTGCTTCCAATGGGGAAAAGTGGCTGATTATGTGAGGAGGATGGGTTCTAAGTTATTAGGGTTATGGTTAAATTCGAATGTGATGATATATATATAAAGGGGAAAAGTGCTAGTAAAAAATAGGCAAAATCGCATTCAAGATTTTAAAACAGGGTAAGGAATCTCGGCCGAGATGCAAGTGTGTCTCGGCCGAGACGTGAAAAAGAGAAAATTTAGAATTTTTAAGATTTGACTCATCTCGGCCGAGATTGGATTGCATCTCGGCCGTGATCTCCATTTCTGGAATTTCTGAAATCCCCTGCAGACTCATCTCGGCCTAGACGCATTATCTGTCTCGGCCTAGATTTCAATCTCGGCCTAGATGCAAAGTCTGTCTCGGCCTAGATTTGTAATTTTGCAATTCTTCATGATATCCCCTGGAGACTCATCTCGGCCGAGATTTGCATCCTGTCTCGGCCGAGATCTTCAGTTAGCCCTTCCTTTTGTTGCCTCGATCGATCCCTCGACTCCGCGGTCGTTTGATGTTCTTTTTCGACCCTTTTTCACCTGTTTTAACACAAAAATAGCACAAACGCATTATTTTGCCCATGAGAGTATAAAAGCACTAAATACACGTGATTATGCACATTATTAACACTAAAATGACACTAAAAATGCCCTAAAGTGCGTGCACGAAACACGTGTACCACTGGCTTAATTGTTGAACTGCATATGTTTTATCAGCTCGTGTGAGGTTCAGATATAGTAACCTGCCAACTAATCTGCGATTCCGGATCTACAAGTAAAGTACCAGAGTTAGCAGCTAATTTCAAGCCTTGAGGAAGTGGAGTAGGAACTGATTTGCTGTGGATTAAACCAGCATCTGCAATGATGTCGAGAGTATACTTGCGCTGACTGAGATGTATACCTTGTGCATTTCGGGAAATCTCCATGCCCAAAAAATACGTGGCAAGACCGAGGTCCTTGATGGTAAAAGTGGCATGAAGGTACTGTTTAAAGCAACTATGTTAGGTTCCGGATTACCAATGATTAAGCCATCATCAACATATACAACAAGGGCCATGAAATCAGATGTCCTATTCCATATAAAGAGGCAATGATCATGCGCTGATTGAGTGAAACCATATGAAAATAATGTAGAACATAACTGATTATTCCATTTTCGAGAAGCCTATTTGAGGCCATATAAATTACGAACCAATTTACACACCTGGCCTTGTTTAGCTTTGGCATAACCCGGAGGTGGTAGCATGTAAATTTCGTTGTCTATGTAGCCATGTAAGAATGCGTTGTTGATGTCTAGCTGGTGGATAGGCCAATTCTGAATAGCAGTAACATAAATCAAAATGCAAACGGTAACCTGTTTTGCCACAGGAGCAAAGCTGTCCAATTAATTTTCTCCATCTATTTGGTTGTAACCTTTGGCAACAAGTCTGGTCTTGTGCCGTTCGATAGTGCCATCCGAATGTAATTTGGTCTAGAATACCCATTTACAACTAATGGCTTTCTTGTTAGAAGGTAAGGTAGTAAGCTGCCAAGTTTCATTGTCCTCGAGAGCTAGATTTTAACGTCAATTGCTTTGATCCAATGCAGATGTTGCTTGGCTTCTGTATAGGATTGAGGATCTTTCATGCTGCTGATATTTATCATAAAGGCAGTATAGTATGGATCAGGCAAGAAAGATGACTCAAAGGCTGCAGTATCAGCTGTTTTAATGACAAAATCATTCAGATATGGAGGTTTGTGAATTTGTCTAGTGCTTCTTCTGAGAGGTAAGGTTGTCTGATTATGAGAATCCTCAGGCAGTAGTTGATGTTCTTCATTATCGACGGAAGCAGGTGAAGTAGAAGACTCTTCAGTATAGACAGGAATGGGAATAGTTGGACTTAACTGAGAAGTCTAAGGAGACGGGACAACAACATAGGGGAAAATGTTTTCCAAAAAGACTACATCTCTAGAGGTGATTATTTTGTGTTACCCCATATCATTGTTGAGTATGGAGCCCAAAACACGTCTGGAAGTGCCACGGCCGCGGCGAGAGGCGGCCGAGGTGAAATTAACAAAGGTAAAGCGTTTCACGCTAGAAGGTCATCTCAGCCAAGATAAGGTGGCCGCGTCAAGGGAGAGTTTGGTGCTGGAAGACGGGCGCGGCCGAGAAAGTTTTGTGGAGCAGATTCTTCTCGGGCGAGACAGGAAGGCTCGACGGAGACATTTTTATAGAGGAGTTTCATCTTGGCCGAGACAGGAGGATCTCGGCTGAGATCTGTTACGCGGATCTGTTTCGTGGCCTCAAGTTGAGGTCGATTTTGGGGCCCAAGGAGCTATTATAAATAGTGGTTTCCTTCATTACTTATTGTATTGTGAAAATTCATCATACTAGTGCATATCCTAGCTTGGTATCGTCCCTAGACGTAGTTACACATCGTAACGAACTGGGTAATCAAATTGTTGTCTTATTGTTTGCTATTTTATTGCTTTCTTTCTTTCGATTATCTAGTCGTACCGTGGTTGTGAGTGGGATAAATTCTCAACAACTGGTATTAAGAGTATCATGTTAGTTTCGTAGGAGTATTCACGATGAACGACAGAAAGATTTCGGTGGAGAAGTACGATGGAACTGACTATAACTTTTGGAAGATACAAATCGAAGATTACCTCTACGGTAAGGATTTGCACTATCTAGTTGTACCGTGGTTGTGAATGGGATAAATTCTCAACAACTGGTATTAAGAGCATCATGTTAGTTTCCTGGGAGTATTCACGATGAACGACAAAAAGATTTCGGTGGAGAAGTACGATGGAACTGATTATGACTTTTGGAAGATGCAAATCGAAGATTACCTCTACGGTAAGGATTTGCACCAGCCCCTCAAGGAGAAGCCCGAGAAGATGTTTGCGGAGGAGTGGGAGTTATTGGACAGGAAAGCGATGAGCGCGGTGTGTCTGTCGTTGTCCAAGGAAGTGACTTACCATACCACAGGTACGAGGTCTACACGGGAGATGCTGAAAACCTTGGAGGAGATCTATCAAAAACCATCGACGGTGAACAAAGTCCATCTGATTAGACGGCTGTTTAATCTAAGGATGGCGGAGGGAACACCAGTACAACAGCATTTGAATGAGTTCAACATGCTAACCTCACAGTTGGACTTGGTGGACATAAAGTTTGATGATGAGATTCGCGCCCTAATTATGCTATCTTCTCTGCCAGACAGTTGGGCTGGTACAGTGACAACTGTTAGCGCTATAGACGCTAAGCTGAAGTTTGACAGGATGGGGGACTTGATGATCGGGGAAGAGATTCATAGGAATGAATCAGGATCAAGATCGTCCTCAGGGTCAGTGCTGAATACCGAGAATAAATGAAGACGGAAGGGAAGGCAGTTTAGGGGGAGGTCGAAATCCAGAGGGAAGAGTCAGACAAAGAAGGACGGGAGTTTTGTGAAGTGCTGGAATTGTGACGAGGTGGGTCACTTTAAATACCAGTGCAAGGCGCCGAAGAAGAACAAGAGGGAACATGCAGACATGAAGACAACAAACGCAACCACGGATGAGGATGATGGCGATGCGTTGGTCTTGAGTGTGTGCAGTCCCATGGAGTCGTGGATCTTGGATTCCGGCACGTCATTCAATTCATGCGGTAATATTAATATTATGCAAAATTATGTTTCTGGCAATTTTGGATAGGTGTATCTGGCTAATGATGAACCCCTAAAATCGTGGGGAAGGGAAGCAAAAAGGTTGAGACATCAAATGGCTCGAAATTGATGTTGAATGGAGTGAAACATATCCCTGGATTGAAGAGAAACTTGCTTTCAGTTGGACAGCTTGACAACGAAGGTTACGTGGTAACGTTTGGTTGTAGCAACTAGAAAATTACCAAGGGGGCTATGGTGGTAGCTTGGGGTAACAAGGAAGGAACGTTGTACATGACTAGTAATTCGCAGGATTCCCTTGATCTTGCAAATGGTAATGGTGATGTGGATTTGTGGCACTGTCGATTAGGCCACATGAGCGAGAACGTTGGTTGAGACTATAGACGGGGTTGAAGGTAAAGTGCTTACGTTTCGACAATGGAGGTGAATATGAACTCAAGGAGTTCAAGAATTATTGTGCTGAGCATGGGATTCGTACAGAGAGGACTGTTCGTGGAACGCCCCAGCAGAATGGTGTGGCCGAGAGGATGAACAGAACACTGAATGAGCGGGCACGGTGTATGAGACTGAAGAGCGGCTTGCCTCAGTCGTTTAGGGCGGATGCAGTGAGCACAACTGCATTCCTGATCAATCGAGGTCCATCGGTTCCCTTGGACAATCGGATACCCGAGGAGGAGTGGACTGGAAAGAAGGTAAACTTATCTTACTTGCGTATTTTCGGTTGTATTGCTTACGCTCTTGTGGATCCTGTTGATAGAAACAAGTTAGATGCCAAGTCCGTCAAATGTACGTTTATTAGGTATGGAGGTGATGAGTTCGGCTATAGGCTATGGGATGAGCAAAGCCGAAAGGTGATTCACAGCCGGGATATTGTATTCAATGAACATGTTATATACAAGGATAGGTTGAAGGATTTGGGCACTAATGTTGCAAAGCCCCGCACTGTCGAGGTAGATGATTTGAACTCGAGTGGGAGTAAAGGAAGTCCGGTCGCTGAGGAGTTTCTTGAGGATGAACCAAGAACACCACCACCTCAAAGACCAGTTAGAGATCGAAGGCCACCAGATAAATATTCGCCCTCTAACTTTTACTATTGTTGACTGATGGTGGTGAACCTAAGAGCTTTGTAGAGGCAGAGCAGGTTAGTGATAGACGAAGGTGGAAGGCTGCCATAGAAGATGAAATGGCGTCTCTTCATGTGAATGTCACTTGGGAATTGACTAAGCTTCCCAAGGGCATGAAGGCGTTGCACAACAAGTGGGTCTACCAAATCAAGAATGAGGCCGATGATAGCAAGCGCTACAAGGCAAGGTTAGTTGTGCGAGCAGCAGTATGGTATTGACTATGCGGATGTGTTTACTCCTATGAAGTTGACTACAATTCACATGGTGTTGAGTATGGTGGTTGCGGAGAACCTATAATTGCATCAGATGGATGTGAAGACGACTTTCCTTCATGGTGATCTAGTGGAGGAGTTGTACATGGTACAACCGGAGGGGTTCATGGTAGACGTAAGTGAGAATGTTGTGTGCAAACTGAAGAAGAACTTGTATGGGTTGAAGATTGCTCCGAAGCAGTGGTATATGAAGTTCGACAATTTCATGTTGGAGATTGGTTACCATAGATGCCACACCGACCATTGCTGCTATTATAAAAGGTTTGACAATAGCTATCTTATCCTATTACTATACGTTGATGATATGTTGATTGTATGAGCCAATCCAAGGGAGTTGGAAAGGTTGAAGAAGCAATTGTCTGAGAGGTTCTCCATGAAGGATCTTGGAGAAGCAAAGCAGATTTTGGGTATGAGAATCGAGAGGAAGGCGACAAATTTCTTGTATCTTTCGCAGGCGGATTATGTCCAGAAGGTCTTGGAAAGGTTTAACATGGAGGATTCGAAGCCGGTTAATATACCCTTGGGGGGTCACTTTAAGCTGTCGAAGAAGGAGTCGCCGAGTACTAAGGAGGAGCGTACCCAAATGATGAATGTGCCATAGGCATCGACAATTGGGAGTATCATGTATGCCATGGTTTGTACTCGTCCGGATATTATGCATGCAGTGGGAGTAGTGAGCCGGTTCATGGGTGATCCAGGGAAACAGCATTGGGAAGCGGTGAAGTGGATTCTAAGGTATTTGCGGGGTACAACAAATAAAGCTTTGTGTTTTAATGGAAGAAATTCTGAATTAGTTGGTTTCGTTGATGCGGACCTAGCATCGAACGATCTTAATAGGAGAAAGAGTACAACCGGGTATGTTTTTACTTATGGAGGTACGACAATTTCTTGGACATCAAAATTGCAAAAGGTGGTTGCACTGTCCACCATGGAGGCGGAGTACGTAACCGTGACGGAGGTGAGTAAGGAGATGGTGTGGTTGCAAAGTTTTTTGGGGAACTTGGGAAGGAGCATGGAAATAGTGTACTCTACAGTGATAGTCAGAGTGCAATTTTCTTGGCGAGTAATCCGACATTTCATTCAAGAATGAAGCACGTTGAATTGAAGTATCATTTCATCCGGCACCTATTAGAAAAGAAAGCCTTGCGACTTGTGAAAAATCTCGGGAGTGAGAATCCAGCTTACATGCTTACTAAGGTTGTAACCTTAGAGAAATTGAAGTTGTGCATAACTTCAATTTGCCTCGGAACGTGAAGAAGAAGAGGAGATGGTGATACCAAGTGGAAACGGAAAGGAGAAAAGAGGAGGATGTTTGCTTTGAAGGTGTTTTAGTCTCCAAGTGGGAGATTTGTTGAGTATGGAGCCCAAAACACGTCTGGAAGTGCCACGGCCGAGGCAAAATTGACGAAGGTAAAGTGTTTCACGTTGGAAGGTTATCTCGGCCGAGACAAGAAGATCTCGGCTGAGATAAGGTGGCTGCGTCAAAGGAGAGTTTGGCGCTGGAAGACGGCCGCAGCCGAGACGGGGAGTCTCGGCCGAGAAAGTTTTATGGAGCAGATTCTTCTTGGCCGAGACAGGGAGTCTCGGCCGAGACACTTTTATAGAGGAATTTCATCTCGGCCAAGACAGGAGGATCTCGGCTGAGATCTGTTACGCGGATTTGTTTCGCGAGCCTCAAGTTGAGGTCGATTTTGGGGCCCAAGGAGCTATTATAAATAGTAGTTCCTTCATTACTTATTGTATTCTGAAAATTCATAATACTAGTGCATATCCTGGCTTGGTATCGCCCACAGACGTAGTTACACATCGTAACAAACTGGGTAATCAAATTATTGTCTTATTGTGTGCTATTTTATTGCTTTCTTTCTTTCGATTATCTAGTCATATCTAGTTATACCGTAACAATCATATACTCTGTATGCTTTTTGACCAGGAGGATATCCCACCATGATACATTTGTGAGCTCTTGGTGAGAACTTTGACTTGTCTGGAGAAACATTGGTTACATAGCACAAACACCCAAACGATTTTAACATCTCATAAGCTGGTTTTTGGCCGAACATGACTTCAAATAAAGATTTCCAGGACAGAAGAGATGTGGGCAGTCTATTGATCAAATATGCAGCAGTTAAAATAGAGTAAGACCACAAATAATTGGGGGCAACAGATTTTGTCATGATGGCTCTGGCTATTTCTAACAAGTGTCTGTGCTTGCGTTCAACAACCCCGTTTTGTTGGGGGGTATATGTGCATGATTTCTGATGTAGAATGCCCAGATCAGAGAATAAATTTTGACACTCAGAGCTGGTGAATTCAGATCCATTATATGTTCTAATAATTTGAACGGGGAGAGATAATTGCACAACTATCATCTTAAGAAAGGTAGATAAAGAAGAGACAACTTGTTTCTTTGTAGGCAATAGACATATCCATGTTGTGTGACTAAAATCATCTACCACTGTAAAAAAATATGGAGTGTTAGTGATGCTTGGTTTATTGTAAGGGCCCCAAATGTCTATGTGAAGCAGTTGAAGTATTCTTGTAGACTGAATCGTACTACATGGGAAGCTAAGTCTAGTCTGTTTTGAGTAATGACACACATCACATGCTTTGTGAGCTTCAATTACTGTAGGGGTACATAAATGCTGCAAAAAGTCCAAATGTTGCAAGGTAGAAGGGGGAGGGGCATGACCAAAACGTCTATGCCAAGACTCAAAAACCTTGAGGTAATGTGAGGCAGTCAAACCAAAAGTAAATATGCTGTTAATGGCAGGAGAATGCTCTGAGATGTATAATCTGCCGATTAATTTGCCTGCAGCAAGTATCTGCGTACTATTTTCTGCTCGAATTTCACATCCAGTAGAAGTAAATGTTGCTTGTGTGTGCATATGTAGAGCCAACTGAGAAATAGACAACAAATTAAACTTGAAGGTTGGTACCAGAAATACCTCAGTTAAGATGAGTTGATTAGTAAGTATAACTTGCCCCGTGTGAATGACCTTCTTATGAGAGCCATCTGGGAGAGTAATAAAGGCAAGATGCAATAGACGTACTAGATGAGTCATTAGTGAAGCAGTCTTGCAAATATGTTTGCTACATCCAATATCTATGATCCATGAATCAGCTGCTAAATCATCAAGTGTTGTGAAAGCAAAGTAGGAATTCCCTATCGAAGTGGAATCTGTCATGTTTATATATGTATCAGTGGAAGGAGTAGAAGAGGCTTTTGAGCTCAAAGCCTTGGCCACTTCTTTTGGATCATAGCAGCAATATCCATGGACTAGGAGCTGATTAAGGAGTTGATTTAGGAGTAGGCAGATCCCCATCAGTGGATGTATCTACCATGTTACTGTGTCGCTGTTCTTTGGATTTATAGTACCACTCAGGATATCCATGAAGCTTGAAGCACTCATGTATTTCATGGCCAGGATTGCCACAATGATCACATAAGAGCTTAGCTCTTTCTTCTTTAGCTTTCGTAGGAAGACCCCTGCCTCTACCTTGTTTGTTGTTGGGTGTGTAACTTTTGTTAGGCTGACCCTTAGGCTGTGTAGACCTACTGAACATTGCTGAATTATCTATGGGATCAGGTGTAGACAAATGGACATTCCACTGTTTTTCAACTCTTGAAACTAGTGAATAAGCCTTATCCACATTAGGAAGAGGCTCCATAATAAGAATGTTACTTAGCACATCATCGTAACTGTCATTCTAACCCATGAGAAACTGAATCAACTTGCCATTCATTTCAAATTCTTCCCACTCTTTCGAAGCTCCACAAGTACATCTTGGTGTTGGTCTAACTAAGTTGAGTTCATCCCACAACTTATGCAGTTCATTGAAATAAATCACTAAAGGGTGATTCCCTTGTGTAATGCTGCTAATATCGCGTTGAAGTTGATAAATGTGTGGTCCATTGTGTTTACCAAATCGTCTAGTAATAGTTGCCCATAAGGATTTTGCATCTTTCACATACAAAAAGGATTCACTAATATCCTTGGATATCGAATTAATCAACCAAGAACGCACCATGCCATCTACTCTAATCCATTGGTCTAATAAAGCTGGTTCCGTAGGGATAGGTAGTGATAAATCCCAATTTATTCTTAGCAAGTAGTGCAATCTGCATAGAGGTGCTCCATAGCAAATAATTGGTATTGTTCAATGGAGTAGTTAGAAGGCTCATACCAGGATTGTCAGAGCCATGAAGAAGAAGAGGATCACCATCTCAGAAAGTTGGTAGTGTGTGTGACGAAATACTAGCCGGTTGCGAACTAGAAGTATGCTCCGGTGGTGGTTCCGGTGCCATCGAATTGCCTCCAGTATTCAGTGCGGGCCACACATCTTTGCCAAGGTTAAGCTGTGAATTGCGTGGAGGCATGGCTTAATTGAAACTGCAAATTAAAGCTCAGAAGAGAAAAACCAAAGGCGACGCAATTTGGAGGTTTAATTTGCAGTTTCAATTAAGCCATGCCTCCACGCAAGTTTGTCCATGATGGCAAGCTTTCACGTGACCTTGGTGTTAGCCATCACTTCATTGACGCTCGATGAGATGATGTTGACACTGCTAATTAATTAAATGAAGTGGATTGTCGTCGTGGACTAATTTTTGTCACATCAACTTAATAACAAAAAATCACCAATTTTAGAAGTCACGTGCAACGAGCATGATTAATTCCAGCCAAATTGAGCATCGACAATGAGATATATATATCCTTAAATTGGACAAATTCAAAAATATACAAGACCAAAATTAAAAGTTACAGGATATTTTATGGACAAGCCCTAACATACAAGACTAATAATGATTTTTTCTCTCGAAATTACTATCTAAAGTACATCTCAATCATCCATCACTGAACAAGTATACGTTAATCAACATGCCAACAATTGAGCAGTTTTGATTTTCTACCACATTTTATACAACATCTTCTACAGCATATTATACTAACAATGCCACATATTCACTTATGATGTATTCATGATATCATCATATACACATGTCGTGTGTGAATTTAAATGTGGCAGAAGATGTTGTATTGTAGGAGATTCAATTTTCAATTTGCAAAGAATATTTATACTTTAATTAGAGGAAATTGCGGTTTTAGTCCCATAAGACACAGAGCATTTTGGTCCCAACGTCTTCACTTTTGATCCCACAAATTTAAAACCGAGCACTTTTAGTCCCATGAGAAATTTCACAAGCGTTTATAATCCCAAGTTTTCTCATTTTCAGTCCCACAACGTTTATCATTAATGTTTTCAGTCACATGTATCGCACATGTTCGTTAAATGATGTGATAAATATAAGAAAATTGCACTTTTAGTCCCACAAGACACGGGACAGTTGCATTTTGGTCCCAAAATTTCACTTTTGATCCCACAAATTCAAAATCGAGTACTTTTAATCCCATAAGAAATTTCACAAGTATTTATAGTCCCAAGTTTTTTCATTTTCAGTTCCATCTTTTACTTTTTATCACATATTGGTCTGACCAGATTTTTTCGGGCATGTTTAAAGGAAAAAAAGTGTGTTACTTCAAGTAGGATAATGGTGATGGATCTGGAGAGATGGAGAAGGAAAAATTACACAAAACAAATTGGGAAATAGATAGAGATACAGAGGGAGAGGAGGATATATGAGTTGGGGTCTTTGCCCCCCTTCATGTTAGTTTTTTGGGGGAGGTAGAAGGGATTAATCATAGGTGGAATCAGCATGGTTTAGGTAGGTATAATGTAGAGAATATCTTCCGCGGTCTGCATGCGGGTCGGGTCAGTTTGATGCATTGGAGCAGGAAGGGGAAACCATGGGTGAGGCTTGGGGTGGCCTTGCCCCGTGGATCATTTGTGGGCCCCTCTTATCTATACAAATTAATTTGCGAAAGTATAATATATTAAAATAGAGGAGACCGTTGATGATCCCATGTACGAAGTTTCTTTTTGGTTTGAATTCAAATGAATTTGGATTTGAGAATGTGGAGACATGAGATGTTACGGACTATTTTTCATGCAATTATACAAGTACAAATTACTAATAATGAGGACTTTTTCAGATCCTGCAACTTATAATCAGTTTTTCTAGATTTTCAAAAGCTAATTAGAATGTTCTTATTTAAATTAAATCCATAGAGTAACAAATCTCTTGTTGTTTCGATGTTCATGAATTTGAAAATCATTTATTTTTTTTAACTACGTCCCAATATTCTGCTTGGCTTGGACCGAAAAAAAACTTTGGTTGCTGACATTTCTCATTTACATAGGATATATGTTCAATATAAGGTTCATGATCCATTATTTTGCATTCATAATATCCACAAAAAGGGTTGTGGAGTATTGTACCATTATTCTGCTTCATATAATTTCCATGATATGTGTGTTTAAATTATTGAAATGTTGGTTGTAAAAAATGGAAGCAAAATAGTAGAAAGATTCTTGTTTTCCTATTACAACTTCATAACTTACTCATAGAGAATCAATTTATATTTATACGAATTTTTTGGTTAAATGACTCGGATGAATTGATGTAGCGAAATCGAATTGCAAGCAAAAGCTGAGAGGTGAGATTCATTTACTTTATATTGGTGATTTATATATTTGATCTTATTCCTAAATGTGCCATATATTAATCAAAAGCTCCAAATATTTTAGATATTGACAGTCAAGTCTGGAGACGAAAATGCAGGTTGATGTAAAGAGGAGCATGGAAGGAGAGGAAAAGAGATTCAATTAGCTATCAATCGAAAAACTAATTTCTAGAGGGAAAATAGTTGTTTGATATGAGACGAAAAACGCAAAAAATCTTGGGACTAAAAGTGCTTGTTTGGTTGGGACCGAAACTGCACAAAAATTTTGGCACTAAAAGTGCTAGCAAAGTTAACAGAAAACGTGACGGTAGGAATAAATGTGCTCGATTTCGTATTTATGGGATCAAATATAAAAACTTTGGAACCAATGCAACTGTCATGTGTCGTGTGGGATCAAAACCACAATATCTTCACTTTAATTATATGATAGATTACAAATGTTAAAAAGTAATACGTGCCAATATACTATGGAACCAAAATTCAAGCACAATTGTCAATACATAATCTAATCAATGATCAATCATTCTCTTGCTCACTCTTACACATATTCAATCATCTTTTTCAATTTAATAATATAAAATACCACAACTCAATTTATAACCAACAACACGAAATACTTCTTTCATCATCGACCTACTTCCTCAATCATATTTACTTTAGCCAACATAACCCATTACTCCCCAACCTTATACAAATCTACCCATAAGAAATAATATAAGTACATAAGAAATTATTGGTAGACAAGGTATGAACTCAATTAAATATACAATACACGTTAGGGAAAGCTGCAGATTGACGGGGTGACTGCCCACGCCGGTCTCCTCTGGTATCGTTTAGGGGTAGAAACAAATTGAATCGAACTGAATACGTAATTAATTAAATTTAATTTTGAATTGTATATTAGTCGAATTTTAAAAAGTGAGTCAAATTCGATTCCTGAAAAATATTCGATACAAAATTCGAATTATGATCAAATTATTCCTATATTATTTTTCTTTTATCTTTTCAATTACAACTTTCAATAATATATATTATCCTTATAAATTTATTTTAAATATAAAGTTATTTAGTATTACATATATATTATTTAATTTCTTAAAATATATGATATATAAACGAATTAAATATATGAATTATCGAATCCAATAAATTTATATTTGTTAACGAATTAGAATATTATATGAATCTAAAAATAAATTCATCTTCGAATTCGAATTAAACTTTTCCGAATCTGAACCACCTTAATTGAATTCGAATTATGAATCGAATAATTTTTTTTTTAATTTGCGTTACATCCCTAGCTCCTTCCTATATTTTCTTTTTCATCTCATTTTATTGGTTTAAATGAAAAAATAATAAATTTTTTTTTTCAATTTCACATATTATCTAGATATGCTTGGATAAGCCTATTAAAAAAGTTAAAATAAGCGTGTGACTGTTCATTGATGCATGACTTTCGGAGAATTGTATATTCACAAACTTTATGATAATGAATTTTTTATTTTATTTTAAAACATGACTTTTATTATGGAACAAAAAAAATACTCCATCCGTCCCGTTCAGTTTTGCACATTTTCCGTTTCGATCCGTCCCATTCAATTTTGCACACCCTTAAAAAGAAAAATTCTCTTACCATCTCCACCCTTAATCTCCACATTTGAAAAAATCAACCAAAAAGCAATTTTTTTTTTTTTTTAATATACGTGCTCGTCCCTACGTGCAAAATTGAGTGGGACGGAGGGAGTATTTGATATCTTAGATATATAATACCTTCAGAGCTCGTTTGGTTCACTTGATGGGATAACATGTGATACATAAACCTAGGATTTGGTATACAGTATTACGTATCAATCTCCTGTTTGGTATGCAATAATATATTTTATGATATACCATGTTGATATGTAGTATAGTGTTTGCTTCAACATACTAAAGTAGAGATTAATTTAGATTTTGACTAGTTTACCACTAATATTTCAAGTATTTACAATTTGTATCCGGATTTTTTTTTATGGAGATAAAAAATACTTTTTTCGCATTAAAATTTAAGACAAATTATATAATCAATTTTTTGCAATATATAACAAGTTTGATCATTTTTTTGAGTAACTTTATTAAAATTAAAATCAGTAAGGAAATAATAATTATTTCATCGCTAAGATTATGTATGTTTTTTGTTAAATATAATTTATTTTAGTAATATTCGATTCATTCGATCATCAAAATGAGTTAATTGTAACATTGTTGTTAGAAATTTTACCAAATTGGGTTTAGGGTTACGACATTCGTCCAAACTTTACATTACTTCTAACATTAATGTAGATGAATCTAAACAAGAAATATTGCATTAATAAACATTATTCATTAAAAAGGCTACAATAACTAATGAATTCAAATTAAAGGACAAATTAGAAAATAAAGTGATAAATACGTCGAATCAAACTAAAAAAAATTAAAATAAAATAATAAATAAAAAAAGGAAGCAATCAAATTATTTGGGTCCATTAAATGGCGAAGTAATACTGTGGGAGGGGGAGAGAGGAATAGTGGGAAAGAAGCACGTTTTACCCCCACGTTTTTTTTTTTTTTTTTTTTGGGCAATTTCGTGATTTTACTTTCCAATTGAACGAGTGATAAAAGGTGAGAAATTGGATCCCACCTGTGAGGTGGGATCTGTAATCAGGAGTAGATGGGAAAATAGAGACCAGGCTTTAATCTTTTATAGGGCTTTAGGTATTATCCATATTGTATAGCAAACATAGTATAATAATGAATAGTGCATCAATCAAGGTCTTATATAGGGAATCAAACGAGCTCTCACTATGTAGGAGATATTATATTTGGCAACAAATGAAACCAGGAAATTTTTGTCATAAATTATGTCGTATAAATTTGATAAGTGAAAGCACTCCCTCGTAAAGTAGCATAAAACTTCATTCAAGTTGTCAAAGAAAAAATAGAAATCTTGATGTAATGTCAATCAAGAAACTGTAAAGCTACCCGGGCACAAAGTGCCCGGGCCGATCTTTTTCATTTTATTTTTTTATTTTTTTATAAATGTATAAAAAATTATTTATAAAGACGATAATTTAATTTTTAAAAATAAAGTTCGATTACGGATAAAAAAAAAAAAAAAAGACATTTTTTTAGATTACTCCAAAATGATAGTTAACGTTTATTTTTTGTCTTGTGACATTTATCAATTATATTTGTAATTGTAATTAGTAGATGATCGGAAAAAGAAAAAAAATAATTGTGGCACAATGTGCCCGTTTAGGCATACCCATCAAGAATTACTGACAAAATTAAAAAAATCTTAGAAGTAATATATTAATCATGTTGAAAATGAGAAATACTCTCACTGTCCCGAATGAACTTGCATACTTTTTGTTTTCGTCAGTCCCAAACAAATTTGCACATCCTTAAAAATGAAAGTTATAACACAATCTCCACCCTCAAAATCTCCACCAGCAATCAATCTTTGAAAAGTCAACAAAATCTCGAAAACCAACTTTTTCTTAATATGTGTCCGGTCCTCCTGTGCAAGTTCATTCGAGACGGAGGAAATATATATTTAGCAATGTCTGGGGAGACATAAAGTATGCTTGCTTAAGATTTGACTCAGTAAATTTAGTGGGCCAAATCTCAATAAAATACACTTATTAACTCTCCCAACCAGATTTAACTCAGCGCTCTCCAGGCTTGATAGGTATGGCTCAGTAACCTCGGATCGAGTCGACACTCCGGACCAAATCAACCCGACCCGAGGAACTAAGCCTAGGAGGATAAACCCAGTAACCGGCCCAGAAACATGCGTCCCAAATAGTGTGGCCCAATTGGCGTGGCCCAACTGCGGCGGATTCCACGATTCTAGGCCCACGATCTGCTCCCAACTTCCATGCAACGGAAATAGGCGCGATTACAGGGAGTTAGTTAGGGTTTGGAATTGAGTAGTATAAGTAGGAGAATTGTACTCGGAATTAGGGTTGGCTCTTTGTGTTCTAAAACAGTAGTGTGTAATTTCGAAACGAGAAGCAAGAAAACACCTCGGCAGGTGCCATTTTCAGTCCGTGGACGTAGATCTCCGGATCGAACCACGTATATCTTGTATTTTTTTGGTATTCTTTGCATTGATTTTCGCTGAGTTTATTGGATACCGGATTGCGCTTTATCAATTGGCGCCGTCTGTGGGACCGTAACTGGTTTTGATATTGACACTGCACTTGATATACCATGGTAACCACTCGCTTAAATCAATCTCGCCAAAGTGATCAGATCAATCAAGATCCACCCGGGGATCAAATTTTGCCGCCGAGGCAATCGCCGATGCGGGATACATCTCATCATCAGGGCAACCAAGGCCCGGCTATGAATCTGGGCGACCAATTCTTACCTCTACCTCCACAGGACACGCAAAACCCTAACCCCGCTGCTGCACGGCCGCAGGTTAATATTCAGATGACTCCAGAACTACTCCAGGCTTTCCTACAAGAACATGCTCATGTTCTCCAAGATTGGGCAGCCAATCGCCTGCATCCTGATGGACTTGCCGGACATGCTACCAATCCCGCAGTGCATCCACATCGTCAGAACCCGCACATCCGACAAGATCCAGCGCACCATGGGCGCCATGATCGACGACGGGAGCGACCCGGTTCTCCCGAGGACCATGGGAGTTCTAATGGGTCAAGACAGCGCAACGCCGAACCTGCAGATGCTGATCGTCGCCGTCCACTTAATGCGACTAAAAGAGTTCGTTATGCCAATCCCCATACTCTAGATCTCCAGGAGTATGAACGAGTACAACGCAATGTTGAACTATATAGAATCCTAGGCCTTGATGCCAATAGGGACATTATCACACCATTTTCCCAAGAAATTCTGGCTACGTCCCTTCCCGAAGGGTTCAAAAGACCTGCCATACCACCCTACGACGACACTGGGGATCCAGCCAATTTTCTTGGAGCTTTTAGGCACAACATGCTTAGACGCGATCATACCACGTCCCTTCACTATTGTAAGATCTTCCCCGAGTATCTTCAGGACGAGGCTCGGGTTTAGTTTGATTCTCTCCCTCGTAATAGCATATCCTCTTTTAGAGAACTTGCTGAGCACTTTTGGGCACGTTTCGAAGCACGTGCAAAGCCCATGGCCACTTTGGCCGACCTTATGAATATGGAACAACGGGACAGCGAAACCGTTACCCAATTTCTTGACCGCTTTACAGCGGAAAGTCTTAAGGTAGGAAGCTGCTCGGATGATGTTATCATCAATGCCTTCATGAATGGTCTTCGTCCCGGACCGCTCTACACCGAGTTGGTTCGTAATCCTCCGGTCACAACCCGAGCTCTGTTTAATACTGTGTGCAGATATGCTAAGGCCGAGGAGCAGACTCGTCGGAAGCGTGAGAAACATGCTAGTAAACGGCAATCCGATAGGGCACATGTTGGGCCCAGCACACGACCCAGTGCTTTTTCTCGTCTGAACCAGGGGCGTTCAGAATCTCGAGGGGATATTCCACAATTCACCCCGCTTACAAAATTGCGAGCTGAAATTCTTTCTGTTCACAAGAATGATTTACGGCCCTGTCCGCGGATGACTGCTCCGCCTGAAAAACGAAACCGCGAGCAGTGGTGCGCGTACCACCATGATCATGGACATGAGACGGAGGAGTGCCGAGAGCTCGGGAAGGAAATTGAAGATTGTCTAAAGAAAGGCTTCTTGCGGCAATACATTGCTCAGACCGATGACAAGCCTCGGTCCAGCCAGAATGGGGGTTCATCCCAAAACCGTGGAGGTTATCATGACCGTGGTTCGCGTCAAAACAGGCCGCAATGGCAGAACAATAGCCCGGGGTCTAACAATTATGCACGACAAGACCATGGAAATCGTCAACAGCCTCATTTTTTGCCACCACCACCTCCTCCGGGAGGACCCGGAGACAATGCACCTACTCACGTCATAAACGTGATTTACGGGGCCCTTCCCACTGGGGCTTCACGAAATGCTTTGAAAGCAGAGGCTCGCCGTCCTCCTCCCGAGGAGCCGCGTCATAAGCGCCTCCATCAATCCGAAACTGTCAGTTTTACAGATAGAGATCCAGTTCCAGAGATTACACCTCATACCGACGCCATTGTCATTGATATGGCTGTAGCTAATGTTACAGTCAAGCGAGTCTTCGTAGACAATGGAGCCGCAGTGAGTGTTATATTCACCGACTGTTTCCAGAAAATGGGTATTCCTCGTGAGCGACTTCGGCCGGTCCCCGGGCCGTTACAGACCTTCACCCAGGGTGAAGTTCAGCCAGATGGCGTTATTAATCTCCCGGCATCTCTGGGAACTTATCCGGCGATAAAAACTATTTTTGTGGATTTTTACGTGGTTAACTCTCCGTCCCCGAATAATATGATTTTGGGTCGGGATTGGCTTACCCCCGCCAGAGCCATATGCTCCACATACCACCTCGCGCTAAAATCCCACATTGCATGGCGAAGTGGCTATCCGCGGTAATCAGCGGGTTTCAAAGGAGTGCATGTACGTCGCACTCAAAAAGGCAACAAAGATTCCTCCTAAATAGCAGCTTCAGGTGGCATCATCGACTTTCGAACCTAAGCTATGTACATCACTGGGGGACACCACTGTCCAGGTGCCGCTTGATCCATCCAAGCCCGAACAAACAGTAATTGTCGGTGCCGTGGACGTGCCATGGTTACATCATGCCATCATCCACACCTTGCGAGAGTATTCCAACGTTTTCGCCTGGTCTCCTTTGGATATGCCCGGGGTCTCTCCTGATGTAATAACCCACAAATTGAACATCGATCCCAGCATCAAACCTATACAGCAAAAACAAAGGAAATTCGCTCCGGAGCGAAACGCGGCCATTCGAATCGAGGTACAACAACTTTTAGATGCAAATATCTTGTTTGAAGTCTATTACCCTTCTTGGCTATCTAATCCTGTGATGATAGTAAAGTCCAGCGGGGCATGGCGAATGTGCGTCGACTTCTCCGATCTCAATAAACACTGTCCGAAGGATTGTTACCCTCTACCCTCCATCGACCAAAAGGCCGAAGCCATTACTGGGCACGTGGCGCTTTGTTTCTTAGACTTATACAAGGGGTACCATCAGATCCACATGGATCGTCAAGATGCCCTCAAAACGGCATTTATCACTGATTTTGGATGTTTCGCCTTCAAGAAAATGCCCTTCGGGCTCAAGAATGCGGGGGCCACATATCAACGTCTTATGGATCGGGTTTTTCGCGATCAAATAGGTCGCAATGTTGACGTTTACGTTGATGATCTAGTCATAAAAAGTACCTCCCATTCTAAATGTGTGCAGGACATTGTTGAAACGTTGCGTACTCTGCGGCGTTACAATCTGCGTCTTAATCCGGCAAAATGCACCTTCGGTGTTGGCTCCGGAAAGTTTCTCGGGTATATGATTTCGCAGCATGGCCTTCAGGCCAATCCGGCCAAGCTTCGGGATGTGTTAGATCTGCAACCACCGAGGACGTTCAGAGACGTACAACGCCTCACTGGTAGTTTGGCGGCCTTAAACCGTTTTTTGTCTAAAGCTGCAGAGCGTCAACTCCCATTCTTCAAGATTTTGAGACAGGCGAAGTCATTTGAGTGGACTCCGCAGTGCACCGAAGCTTTTGAGGCTTTAAAGCGTCATATACAGCAACTGCCCACTCTATCGGTTCCTCTCTCCGGAGAGCCGCTTTACATATATTTAGCCTCCGCCGAAGAAGCCATTAGCGCCGCTCTTGTGCGCGAAGTCAATGGTTTGCAACACCCGGTGTATTTTGCAAGCCGAGTTCTTCACGGGGCGGAGACTCGGTATTCCATGGTGGAAAAAACAGTGCTCGCTCTCATCATGGCGGCTCGGCGTTTGCGGCTATATTTTCAAGGGCGCGAAATACGGGTTCTAACTAATCATCCTATCCGGCAAATTCTTGTCAAGCCTGAGGTGTCAGGGCGCCTCGCCAAGTGGGCTGTCGAACTAGGAGAGTATGATATTCAATTTCTTCCCCGTCGAGCTATTAAGGGTCAAGCACTAGCAGACTTTTTGGCCGAGATCCCAGGGGATAATCCTGAATCTTCTGCAGACAATGATAATCATCACCCTGCTGCTCTTGAACCTACACCACGCAAGTGGCAATTATATGTGGATGGTGCTTCCACAGCTCGTGGGAGTGGTGCCGGGGTGCTTCTCATTGACCCCGAGGGAGTTGAAGTTAGGTATGTTATTCGATTCAAATTTAAGGTGACCAATAATGAAGCAGAATACAAGGCAGTTCTTGCGGGGCTCCAACTCGCTCAATCCTTAGCTATCCGCCATCTTGAGCTCTTCAGGGACTCCGAGGTTGTTTTCAATCAGATCCAGGGTACTTATACCGCTAAGGATGAAACGATGATCAGGTATCTCGCTTTAACACTCAAACTTATGTCAACTTTTGATTCGGTTGTTATCTAGAAGGTACCACGTACACAGAATGTTAAAGCTGACGCGCTCAGTAAATTAGCCTCCGCGGTCCGCACTAATGTATCTCCGGAAATTATCTTTGAAGATTTATTTCATCCGGCGATTCATGAGGCAACGGTCTCGGTATTGACCGACAATGGTCCGAATTGGATGACTCCTATTGTTCAGTATCTCCAAGATGGAACTTTGCCTAATGACAAGCTGCAAGCTCGACAGATAGTTCTCAAGGCACCCAAATACTCATTCCATGATGGAATCTTGTATCGACGGTCGTACTTACAACCAAATCTCCGGTGCCTTGCTCCTGCCCAGGCCGATCAGGTTCTTCGGGAGGTTCACGAAGGGGCCTACGCCAGTCATATCGGCTCACGGACGTTGGCCAAAAAGATTCTTCGGTGGGGGTATTATTGGCCAACCTTGTTTAACGATGCCAATGATTTAGTGACCAAATGCAGCAAGTGTCAACTGCACTCCCGTGTGAAACACCTGCCACAAACCGAGCTCACTGGAATTCAAAGTGCGTGGCCATTTATCCAATGGGGAATTGATATTATAGGCCCGTTTCCAGTCGCTCCGGGTGGACTGAAATTTCTTGTGGTCGCCGTAGATTACTTCACCAAGCCGAACCTCTTACTGCCATCACTGGTCAGAACATTTTGAAGTTCGTCTGGCGAAATATTATATGTCGCTTCGGCATACCGAGCACTATTATTTCAGATAATGGCAAACAGTTCGCCAATGATCCCTTCCGGTCATGGTGCGAGGAGCTCCACATTAAACAAATTTTCACCTCGGTAGCTCACCCTCAAGCCAATGGTCAAGTTGAAGTCACTAATCGTACACTCCTTGTGGGTATAAATAAACGTTTGGATAGTGCTAAAGGTCTTTGGGCCGAAAATCTTCCGCAAGTCCTTTGGGCCTATCGCACTACGCCACATACCTCTACTGGGGAGACCCCCTACAGTCTTACTTATGGCTCCGAAGCTGTTATTCCGGCGGAAATCAGCGTACCCAGCCCCCGCCTCATAACTCTGACTCCCGAGGATAATAACGAAGCTCTTCGTACAAACTTGGACGAGCTTGAATATCGTCGGGATCAATCTTTCATCCAGCAAGCCAAGTGTAAGCAACGTGCTGCTAAGTATTATCACCTCCGGGTTCGGGGTACTCAGTTCAATGTCGGGGACTTAGTACTTCGACTTAACTCAGCCAGCAAGGCTGACCCCGAGGGGAAATTACATACTACCTGGGAAGGTCCTTATCGCATTGTTGCTGCGCACGATTCCGGGTCCTACTAGTTGGAGCATCCGGATGGAACCCCGATTCCCCGAAGCTGGCATGTTACCAACTTAAGACGTTTCTATCTATGAACACCAAATGACAAGTATCGTTCCTATCTTTACGTTCATTGTACATTTCTTTTTCGTTGCTATTTCTCTTTGTATTTTTTAAGTTGCTCCGGCACTCACATTGAATAAAAGTTCTTTATTCGTGCATCTTACTGTGCTTTCTTCTACGTTACGGGGACGCCCTAGCGTAGTAGTACTATTATTATTCGTCTCCGGACACTTGGATCTCTCTCCCGATCCGTCTGGGGAGATTCACGTTTCGTCCCCGGACTTGTATCCCCTCTCGCCTGTTTAACCGGAGAGGTGTTTTACTCCCGCCCGATCCGTCCGGGGAGATTTTAATTGGCGCTGTCCATATCGTGTTCCCGAACACCCGTTGAAGCAATTCTTATTTCTGGTTAACAACTCATTGTCTTCCTTAACATAACTTTGCAAACCAAAACAATTTATTACATTTTTTCGATTAAAGGCCAAAAAGTTCTTCACATGAGACTTAAAAAAAAAAAAAAAAAAAGAAAAGTTCTTTTTCACAACTATCTATGGCCTCCGAGCCAGTATTCGGCGCTCCGGCGCTGGGATCTGGATCTGTTCCCGGACCTACTTCTTGTCCTACGGGATTCTGCGGCTTCTCGACGTTGAGCCCCGGCTCTCTCACCTCCGCGGCCCCCTCGGCGTTGCGGGCTCATTCTTGGCACTTGTCTGGGGGCTCCATCTCTTGTACGAGCCCGAAGACTCGGCTGCGGGGTAGACCTTGGTGTTTGGGCCCATTCCACGGGATCCCACTCCTCCGGGTCCATCACCTCGATCTCTTCTGCCAGCCTCTCAACTTCTTCTTCGGCGACGACCACGGGCCCTTCTTCAACTGTAGTCACTGGAACTGGCTCTCGAATTATTATTCCTTGGCTTTTACCCGCTGGCTTCTTTTTATCCTTCCGGGGAGTTTTTGAAGTGCCTCGGCTCCGGCTAGGACCCGCGATATATTCCTCGGCAGTGGGCCGCCACCTGCCACGGCCTTTCAGTCCCTCATACATGCCGAGTAATAATTCCAGCACTTCTCGCTTTCTTATTAGCTCTGAGGACTCGGCCGGACCCTTCGCCATCAGTGCTGAAATTTCTCCTTGAATTTCTATGACTCGCTCCTCAACTTCCTCAAATGTCAGCAAGCCGAAATCTGTCAGTATCCGGTCATACTCCCTTTGATGGATGAGAACACGATCCAGTTCAGCAACTTTTGCCAGGTACTTTAATTCCTGGTCCCTGGCTCTCTCCTCGGCCTCCTTCACCCTTCTCTCCGCAACGGCCGCCCGCCTCTCTAACCTCGACACCACTTGCATTTGCAAGTTATTTTTTTCACCTCGGAACCACTCTAATGATTGCATGAGCTTCTTAATCGTGTTATGCAATTCCGCGGTGTCCTGAACGGGCGACAGAATCAGCGGGACAGATCAATTTCAAAGCATACAATGAACAGCAATTCAGTTAATCAACAAACATTTATATTCAACACGATCAGAGTACATTATCGAGTGATCTGATACAAGGGGTTTACATTTATTCCTATCATCTACTACATCAAATTTGAGGGAAACGACTGACCTCCTCCTCCTCGGTCCCCTCGGTGTCTTCAGGCACCTCCTCCTGCTGACCTTCAGCCGTTCCTGCCTCCTCTTCCACAGCAACTCACCCCGGCGGAATGCCAGGAATTCTTGGTCTTGGTCCACCTCACAGCTGGCAACCTCCTCGGCCCTTACAATTTCTTTCTTCTCTACAAGAGCTTTTACAAGGGGCCACTCCGGGAGGTGCGTTAGAGCTTTATAGTAGGCCTTCTCCACCCCGGCCACAGCATTAAAGTCATACCCGAACTCTGGACGATATACGTCCACATTCGGGTAGACTTCTTTGATCTGCTCCAGTAGCAACGATCGCGTGGCCGTGTCCCCGACAGCAATGAAGTTGGTCTGAAAGTCAAGAAACGTGCTCGTTTGGAACAATTTTTCGGCAAACGCTTTTAGCATTGCCTCTTGGCCTTCGACGATTGCCGCTTCTCGAGCATTCATCTCTGCCCGCAGTTGCACCATTTCTCCACGGAGGGCCCCGGCTTCCGCCTCCACCTCGCGCAGACGCGCCACTTCATTCTCCACCAAAGCCGCCCTCTTGCGCGCTTCGGCCATATCCTGTGTTAGCCTGTCGTTGCGCGCCCGCAGATCCCTTGCCACCGCGGCCAGCTCTTCTTTGGCCTCCTTCTCGTTTTTCCGGCCTAGATCCAAGATTCCCCGCGCCAAGTGCAGAAGCTCCTCGGCGTCCGCCCCCTCCAACCCCAGCAAACTTGGGGGCCCTTGATCCTTCAAACATCACAAAAGACAAAACACAGAAATCAATACTGGTAGCGTACACTTCATTTACGCAAACAGCAACTAACATGAACTTTCAGATTTACCTCTACACTTTCCCCTGTGCGGAGTCTTTTGGTTGATGCCGGAGGTGTCCCGGATGGTTCTGACCTCCTCTTTGCTCCGGGAGTTGACCCCGCCGCCACTACTCGCTCCTCCGACCCAACGGGGGGTCTTGAACTGGGTGACATCTTCCCCCGGGGAGACACCTCAGCAGTTTTTCCCTTCTTCTTGGCTACCGCAGCCACTGCGGGGCTTCCCGCTGGTTCCTTTCCGAAGCGTCCCACTGCATACAGAAATTCGAGTTAAACCTGCACAAGGCAACAATTTTTAAACAGATATGAGAACTCCTACCCTCCCCGGCAACCCCGGCTCCCGACTCTTGACCCTGGGTGGACATCCCCGCCGCATCGCCCGAATAATATGGGCTCAGTCCGGCCTCCTCCAGCTCCTCCTCAGTGCAGAGGGTCTTGAAAGTCACCACTGCACGGAATGGATCCACAACCTCGGCCTCCGGATCACCCACCGGGGCAGTATCTAGTACTTCCTCCCTTCTCCACCTCGGGAGGGCCACTCCGGTCTTCACGAAGATGAACTTCTCCTTCCACCCATCCACCTTACTAGGGTTTTGCACTTTGAAACCACCTCGTGCTCTGGGGACTGAAGGAGTACCACCCCTTTGGATTTCCCGAAGGCTTTTAGTTGGTAAAAATACCTAAACAGCTCTACGGTTGGTTCCACCTCGGAATTCTTGCATACTACGGTTAACCCGACTACTTGCCTAACCGCATTTGGCGCTAATTGGCTCAAGGCATTGTTATAATATCTCAATAGCCGGACAACTATGTCCCAGAGGGGAAATCTCAAACCTATTCTCAAGGGGTCTATATATACACCAATATAACCCTGCGGCGGGCAACAGGCCCTATCACCAGGTTCCGGCACTATATATTCTAAATTAAATGGGAAATAGAAGGAGGGGATTAAGCTCTCTATCTGCACCCGCGTCATCCGCGGCGCCATAATGGACACTTCGAAGTCATTCTCCATACATTCGTAAAAACCAACGACCTTGATGTTGGTTTCCCTGCCGTCGGCTCTTTCCACTGTCCTAATCTCACTCCTCTCTGGAATAACATAGCGAAGGGGTGGTACATCTAACGGAGAGCTCTGGGTCCCTACTTTCTTAATAGAAGAAGAAGATGATGAAGAAGGCATACTTACTTGGTTTGTATTTGAGATGAATCACAGGCGCACAGAATTCTCCTTTTTTCGCGCTTTCTAAACTGGCAAATCGCAATGAAGAAGATGAAGTATACTGTACCATTATTCCAAATATATACTCAAGGAACCAACGGTCTAGATACGGCCTATTCAAATTCCGTGTTTCAGATTTGAACGTGTTAAACACGCGCCTTACGGTTCCCAAGGCGCGTGGGGAACAGGTTCATTGGTAATTGCACAGCGTGTCACTTCACATCCCTCTCTCTCATGATGGCGCCGCCAATCACATCAACCTCATTCTTGATCAGGAAGATTTGGACAGCACTCCGGTGCCTCCTTCACCTCGGCCAGATTACTATCTTCTTCCGCTATACTTTATTGCTTTCGGGGTGCTCGGGCTCTCGCCATCACCTCGGGGCCATTCAGCCTAGTTCGATTCGGCCCCCGCAGACTTCACCACCGATCAACTCAGACTCCGATAATTCTCGGCTTCCCAAAAATACTTCGGCTCACAAGTGACCGCGGCTCATCTTGCTTATAGCACCACCCTAGTCATAACCGTAGCTCCTTCCTCGCTCCGGCTGAGGGGGGGGGGGCATTTGGTAGGTATGGCCCAGTAACCTCGGATCGGGTCGACACTCCGGACCAAATCAACCCGACCCGAGGAACTAAGCCTAGGAGGATAAACCCAGTAACTGGCCCAGAAACATGCGTCCCAAATAGTGTGGCCCTATTGGCGTGGCCCAACTGCGGCAGATTCCACGATTCTAGGCCCACGATCTGCTCCCAACTTCCATGCAACGGAAATAGGCGCGATTACAGGGAGTTAGTTAGGGTTTGTAATTGAGTAGTATAAGTAGGAGAATTGTACTCGGAATTAGGGTTGGCTCTTTGTGTTCTAAAACAGTAGTGTGTAATTTCGAAACGAGAAGCAAGAAAACACCTCGGCAGGTGCCATTTTCAGCCCGTGGACGTAGATCTCCGGATCGAACCACGTATCTCTTGTGTTTTTTTCGTATTCCTTACATTGATTTTCGCTGAGTTTATTGGATAACGAATTGCGCTTTATCAAGTCTTAAACAAACACACCCTAGAAATTAGATAAACAAACGAAACTGTAATTACCTTTTTCGCTTTAATTGTCTGAAACGATATTCAATGTCCGCATGCGGACGTGACGATATAGAAATCCGGTGAATTTTAGTTTTAACTGCTATATCATTATCATTCCAAAAGTATAAAATGCAAAAAAAAGAATAATGTAATTCTGAGAAGACGTGATGTGCTTCAAAAATACTCATGGCTCAATGATATGATGGCTGAATCCGAATGTTCATATCGAGGATGCATGTGTACAAGTTAAATTTAATTTTAAATTATTAGAAAGCACGAAACAATATTTATATATATATATATATATATATATATATATATATATATTAAAAATTCTCTCGTCGGTTCTGTTAGAGGATTGTTACTTACTTTTTTACTCAATTAATATTTTTCCTGATGAAATATTTCAAAAGTAGTGTGCTTCCATTTTTATTTTTATTTTATTTCATCTGCTGGATAAATTGAACTTGTCTGTGACTCACAGCCCTAATCTCGTATACCATATATTGTTGTAACACATGTAAATCTCGTGTAGCATAGTGCAATAAATCTCGTGTAACTATAGTAATTATGCTTATGTACAATTTTCGGAATCTCGTGTAACCCTCGTGTAATTAGTAAGTCTAGTGTAAATCTCGTGTACCAAAAACCTCGTGTAACTAGTAAGTCTCTTGTAAGTCTCTTCAAACTCTCATGTAACCCTCCTACAATTCTCGTGTAACACTCGTGTACATAAAAATCTCATGTAAGTTGTAACTACAGTGTAACTTGTAAATCACCTGTAAGTCTCGTGTAACCCTCGTGTAAATCTCGTGTAACTAGTATTGAATTATGAAAATATCGTGTGACTCTCGTGTTAATCTCGTGTAACTCATGGAAATCTCGTGGAAATCTCGTGTAAGCTGTATTTCTCGTGCAAGTGAGAGTGGTGAGGGGCGTGACAAAGGAAGAGTGAAATGGGGTGGGTGCGATTACTTGCAAGGATAACTTAGTAAGTTCACAATAAAAGGGGTATATTGTAAGGAAAAAAGTGAAATGAATAAAAAATAGGGTAGGAGATGCCTGACAAGGGCACTACAACTTTTTTCCCATATATTATGTTTGCTAGTATAGGTATCGTGTTCCTGTATACTTTCATCTTGATGCCGTTGAGCAAATTTTATTTTGTTTTGGTTCTTGACATTTTTTAAATAAATGATGAGCTGTTATCAGGGGCGGATCTAGAATTTTTTTAAATGGGGTGAGCTGAGACATTAAAAATTTATCAACGTTCGGTGTATTGCGATATAAATAGGCTGGGCTTAGTTAAAATTTAAAGTGCTAAATAATAAAAATTATACATTTAAAATTAATATTCTACAAATTTTGTACTGGCTGGAGCCCGGTGCGGACCGCACGTAGCTTCGCCCCTGGCTGTTATTTTGATTAATTATTTATGAGCTTGCATATATTCATGGATGGTATATACAGTTAAATCGAGTATTTTAGTTGTTCAAACAGAGAGATTTTGTTTATTATTCGATCCATAAATAAATTTCGACCGCGATCAGTAAATATTTTTTGGACAATTTATTTTGATAAGATCATTTCAATTTCATTGAAGTTTGTTTTTGAATTGTTAATGGAATTAGGGATACATATATGGTGTATTGAACATGACAACATGAAATTTAAATTGTGATTTGACCATACAATTTAAAATTCATTGATCGACGTATGTGTTACGTTAATCCTGAGTGAATAGTGTACATCTATTACCAACTGGATTAGGGCTGTGCACGGAGCTTGGAGATAATCGAAATCGCACCGAAACCCGGACTGAATAAGTTCCGAACCGAAAAATTCGTTGACCATTTAACTTTTTCTGAACCGAACTGAACCGATTATTTTTTTGGTACAGATTTGGATATTTCTCAATTTTTCGAACCGAAACTCGTATTGAAAGGTACTGAAGCATACCGAATTGTATTTAACCGAATAATCGAATAAAATAACAAATTATAAATTTAAAAATATATTATGACTGACAGATTAATTTAAATAAGAATTAAAAATTAAATTATTCATAATTTTGGTTAGTTATATGTAACATAAATTATTAAAAACATTATATTTAATTATTATATAATTTTCAAAATACAAGTTAGTTAGTTGGAAACAAATTTGATGTAATAAAATTATTTATATTAGTTAGACGTCAATATATTATATTCAATTGAATTTATTATTCAAAAGATAAATAAATCTCTGATTATCCGAACTGAACCGAATTGAACCATTTTGTTAGATCCGAAATTCTGAACCGAACTATCCCGAAAAAATAAATAACCGCACCGTACCGTCCCCATTTTTTGGATCGGTAATGGATACTCATTTTTTAAATAACCGATGTTTGGTATGAAATTAGATATTTTCAAATATCCGATCCACACCGTACCGTGCACACCCCTATACTGCACATTCTTTGAGAAACCAAATAGTGAGATTATTATATTGATCAATATTTCGGTGTTTTGGGAGTTAAAGTGAAGTGATAAAGAACATACAATATTGAAATTATTCACCTGTTTAGTAGGCACAGTCAGGATCTCACGTAATCTTCTATGAACAATAAATTTGAACTCAGTATTCGACATCGGGTTTCGAATCATATTGTGTGATTTAATCACACATGATTGTCAGATAGAAGATAAGTGTTGAGATTGACAAGTACTCCCTTCGTCCCGACTTAACTTTCCTACTTTGACTGGGCACGGAGGTTAAGAAAAATCAGATTTTTTGGAATCTTTGACTTTTTTAAAGGAGGAGATTGGAGGTGGAGATTATGAGAGAAATTTGTCATTTATGAGTTTGAAAGTTAAGTTGGGACAAACCGAAAAGGAAAGTATGTAAGTTAGAGTGGGACGGAGGTAGTATTTGAACATATGCTTATTGACGATGGTAGCCTATTGCAAATACTTTAGTTGATCAAGGGGGTAACATGTTGGATCGATCAATCAGAGGATAATATTATTGATTATATTGCTTCTATAATGCCGATGAAATTAAGAGTGCAATTATATTCTTTTAGTGGAATATAATAGAATATAATTAATAAAATAATATGATAAGTCAAGAGTTCACCGAGTCATAATTAATTTATTGGAGCTTGATTTAATTGGATCCGATCGGGCACCTTTGGTGGCTCAATGTGAAATGAAATAAATAATAAATGTTGTAATTTATTATTGCAATACAACAAATATATTGGATAATGATAATATTGAAGATGGAGATATGCAGATCTTCTATATCTATCAGGATATACTACTTGGAGAGAGAGATAATGTGGTATTGTGTGTGTGTATGTGTGTGTGTATGTATGTATATATATATAAAACAAGCAAATTGGATTATTCATTACTCTCTTGCGGCGCATATAATATTCCAAGCGGTGTCCACACATTGTGTATTGCAATGCAATTCGTCAGAACATCGGAGAAGGATTTGAGGTTTGAAACGAGTACTGAGATTTGATAAAAGCACGCTACAAATATATTACATTAATCCTTCTAGCATAAATTAATTAATATGTAGAACATATATAATCCGATCGATCTTATAACAATGTATCAATATTCAATATTGTGGATCAAATAAGACTCGTGGTTCTAACATAATGTTAATAATGTATGTCTACATACATTAGTTACATTATCATAAACGGTTGTCGTATAACCTCCTTCAACCTAGAATAAACACATTATTTATATTACTACATCTACAACAATTACACGTCATTTTTATTTTATACTGTATTGAATTGTATATATATTTTTAAATGTATTTACTTTGATTAAAATTAACCTTATCAAAATTAAGTTTAGAATTATAACTGAAAAAGTATAATTTCAACAATAATAAGAAAAAACATTATAGCGTGTGTTTGTTTATCACTTGGCACAATCTATTGAGGATTGGGTCAATCTAACCGTCTTTGTTTGTATATCCAGCACAATAAAATAATTTATATCTCCTCTCTCTCATTTCCCCACCTAACTAACTCTAACACACATCACATCATATTTCTCACATTTTATAACATAAACAAACTCCAACTTAATCTTCAACCAACAAAACAGAATACCAATTTATTTAACTCAACCTATTATTTCCACTTTGTTTCCCCAGTTTACAGTACTCCAACCCCTTCCAACCATAAACAAACATAACCTATATAATCTAAATTACTACACATAGCATTATAAATATAAAATAAAAAACGTGGAATATAAATTAACAATGATACAAAATGTAAAATTACAACAACTAGATGAACTATTAATATGAATTTCGATTTTAGTTTCGTATTAATCTTATTCAATCTTATATGCTTTTTTAACTTTGATTAATATTAAAATATTAATATTAAAATTTTAAATTAAGTGATGTGTTGTGATTTATAATATAAAGTAATAAAAGTAAAGAAAAAATAAATAAACTATAAGAAATATTATATTTTTTTGGGCAAAAAATAGTGCAAGTTATTGGAGGAGTGTATATTCTGCATCAGAGTGATGTAAATTGTTAGAGATGGCCTAATGACGGCATAAATATTGATGTTGAATTGGCCAACACTAGGGATTTCGTGCTTGCCCTAATGCTTTTAGATTAATCAGGTTAATATGCCTTGCAACGAAGTAGTTTACTACGAAATGTAATTATTTTGCCACAAAATAAGATTTTAAAAATTATCTTTTTGCCATAATAATAAAAGGTATTTTGACACGTAAATAATGTTGAATTTGTTACAGAACTATTACGCCACATGGAATTTGAAAATGAAATATTTCTTTCTATGAACCGTAGAAATTTAGGTGTAAAACATATTCAATGTTTGGAAGAAACTGCAAGACTCATCAGTAAATGTAAAAATGCTTCACTGATGGAAATTGCATTGTAAATGCAGTGAGTCAGTTTACAATGTTTTGAGGCAGTTGACTTGAGCTGCAAAAGAGTGATTCTCACTATTTATATGAATCAAGATTAGCTCATAACCTAAACCTAGTCAAAAGAAAATAAAACAAGACTCATTCATGACAATCATAAGAGTAGCAACATAAAATATTGTGCATGAAAAAGCATGCAAGCAAATGTTGCTATTTCTGGTAATGTGATAGAAAACAGAAAAGATAGTCTGCAACCTATCAACTAAGATAAATTAATGCTATTAACATCCTAATCTTGGTGATAAGACACAGTGATTCTTGTACTTCATTTCAACACGAACATATTAATTACCACTAAATTGTTCAATATGCTAAAATTAAATTTACCCCTATTATTTTAGTCATCAATTGTAGAAACTTTTCCTGTCAAAGAAAAAATCCGGGCAATATCGAATAATGATTGAATAATTAATTCAAATGCTAATGAATTTGGAAAGGTGTTTGGATATGTATATTTTAAAAATCGTATAAGCACTTAATCTTTTAAAACATGTCTCAACAACTTATAAGATGTAGTGTTTCAAAAACTTATAAATTGTCAATGTTTGAACAATTGTGTCTGTAGCTTCTTTTAAAATCATATACGATGATGAAATGCTTGGCATTATAATTTTTTTGAATAATTGCAAAAGTCGTCAATCAAGTATAGGGGGTGGCACATTTCTACCTGTTATGTTTAGCTATGACAATTGTTGTCCATCAAGTAACGATATTGCGCAACTGTTGCCCAAATCTCGCCGGAATTCACTAAAAGTCACGTGCCTGGCAAGATTAAAAATTTCGACGATTGCAGCCTACATGACATCCTAGCTAGCTCCAACGTGGTACTCAAACATTATTTTTTGGCTAAATAAGTTGATTTTAGTGGGAAATTGAACAAACACACCAACAAGTAATTTTGGGCTTAAATTTCCATTCTCTCCCCCAAATTAAAAACTCCCAAATCGCAAGAACCCTCTTTTGTGGAATACTAGCCGAAACTCTAAAATCTAGCATTCTTTTCTCTGTAGAAGCTTCGTCTACAATAATGTTGCATGTGGAGGGCAATGTAAACTGCTACTGCGGGATTAGAGCGGTAATTCATACCTCATGGACCCCGGGAGACATTGTCAATCTTACCTAGCATATAATGTGAGTATATTCATCCAAGGTATCTTTATTTTGTTAGTGAGGAAAAAGTTGAAGCATTTTATCATTGATTTTTTTGGTTTGCAAAACTTGCCCGTCAACTTTGCCCTATTTCTATCTCCATTGATAATGCTTTGTTTTCTGTCAAAAAAAAAAAAAAAAAAGAAGAAAAAAGCATAGTTGGTGTACCTTTTTCCAGTGGGAAGATCCTCCCCTATGCCAGAGAAATAAGACCATCATTTCGGGCTTAATAAGAGGATTAACATCATTGAAGGAGTAAATCGGTAGCTGAGAAGGACAAACGCCCAACTTACGAACCGAATTATTTTGCTGAAGAAGATGTTGGTGGCACTGGTGTTGAGCTATTTTTCTGTTATAATTTGGGTAAAATTAGGGGATGTTACTGTGGTTGGAAATAAAAGGCAGATTTTGTAGTGATATGATAGGAGTTGTGAATTGGAAGGAAGTAGTGGTTTAGTGTGTGTTTTGTTGGTAGTTGTTTTGTAACAAATCAAATGTCGTTGTTTCTTTGCAAAGTTTCTGTTGAAGTATTTTAACTCTTTGTAATTGTTAATTAATCAATGTTGTGCTTTCAAATCATTTGAAGATTGTTTTCTAAAACCCTCAGCAATACAAATTGAATGAAATAGCACCAAATGCTAATGGAGGCACACAATATACCATTAAATAACATCCTCTACAAGTTCACTTAAACAACCAAACTATGATTATGTGCAATTAAGAGCTGCAAAATTCTAAATAATTGCAAACAAACCACAATCATAGAATCAAGTAGCAATACAATATTAAAATTATTTCAAAAAGACCTATATCTAAGGTTAATCCACACCAGACCGACTAAGAATCTTCACTTCTTTCCCCCCCTTCCCTTCTTCTTCATTGGAGGCTGTTTGGCCTTCTCATTCATCTTCTTAATTTTTTGTACACTTTCCATTACAATATTGTTGGGTAGTCCAGGAGAAGCAACTTTCGGTAAATGAGCATGTGGAGCATCTATCATTCGTGGAGGGTCTCTTAAATGTACTCGTTTCTGCTAGGCTTGTCGGACGGACATTAGAAGTTGATCCCTCATGCTCGGGCCAAGTATTGTTTCCTCAGGTGGAGGTTAAATCTCTTGTTAGCTATCAACTTCAGGTTGGGTTATGATGATCTCCTAATAAATTACATGCTGAACAACAGGGAGTGGCAATGAATGTTCATTCGCATTGGAAGAAGCAGGCTGCCCCACCGATGGAGCTCCTTTTTCCTCTTCAATAATTTCATTCACTACAACTTTCAAATCAGACCACAATGCAAAAAAATGCAAATGTGTTAGATATCATCTTTCCTTAACTAATAGCACATCCAACTAAACAATACACCAAGCCAATTTTTCCTATACAAATCAGATTACCACCATTAGAAATGCAAATATGTTAGAGACAAAGTTTGGTATTAAGGTTGTGCTTAGGTTAAAGACTAGGAAGGATATTTCTTGTTGTTCACCATCTGAAAGCTTACCTTCATCAAAATCATCTTAATCATAAACCTCGTCAGACATTTCAGACGAATATTCTAAACTTTCTTCCCACTCTTCTACAATTTTCTATTTGCCCTTGCTATGTATAATCTGCTCACAAAATGCATCATTATCTCCATCTCGGTTTTTAAAATCCTGCTCATAATCAAAATCAAGAAAGTCTTCTTTCTGCCCAAAATCTTCTTGCACTTCATCAACACCAATTTTCCTCTTCCTTTTTCTATCAACTTTGTTACCCTCTCCAACAGTTGATCCTTATTCACTGCCTTCCCCCCTTTTTCAGCATTTTCCTCTTGATTGCATTCAAATCATAAGCCACACCAACCCTCCTCTTTCCTATCCAATCACAGTTGTTGGTCCCTCCATCAACGAACGCTTTGTAACATGTTTGACATGTTATTTCCCATTGATTTCGGCCTTCTCAATCTGTGTACTAGTAAAATCCTCGGTCAACCAATCTCATGCACTGGTCCTAGTTCTTATTCATCTTCCATCATGACCTCAACCACACCCTCTAATTTTGTAGCAGGGTCAACATCATTAATATACTTCTCTATAAACACATGCAATTCTCTCTTAAGCACATATTTTTCAAACCAATAGTTGTATCCTTATTATCTAACTTTGGCCACCAAGTTTTATCAACCATTATACAGAAAAGCATATCAACATCACCCATACCCCAAGACCCCTAAAACCTCAAGTAATCCATAGTCATGTGTTCGTATTCCACATAATCTACAATGATTACCTTTCCATCTTCATATTTCACAGCTGGGGTTTCTTCAAAAAGGCCACCGTAGTGCATTACAACAGTTAGTGCTTTTGACTAAGGATCTGCCAAACATAAGCAAATAGTTAGTATTATTAGCAAATACTAACAAATACCTAATAGAATACAAGATGACATACAATAAAAAAATTATAGGGGACCATCATCAAACTCCAATGCAATGTGGTCCCGTTTTGGGGTCGAAAATTCTGGGTTCTTATTATATAATACTAAATACATAAATTAGAGCAGGGTTAACCAATATTTTAACCTAATAATCGTGATTAGAACAAAAAGAAGTGAATCCATAAAAAAATAAAAGAAAAAGATTGCTACTTACGATAAAATGGAGGTGGGAGGTTCAAATAAGACTCCTGCCTTAGCATAGGAATCTTCGCGAGTTGCTTGAGATGACAATCAAGGTACAAATTTTGGCTATTTGAGATGTGATCGACCCATAAAAGCTTTAGGGTTCTTGGATTAGAGAGAACGAAAATGAATTGGGGGTTTGAGAAGTGGCTGATGTTTTAATTTTTTGCCCATATGTTTTTAGCATGTTCCCCCCAATTTGAGCGCCACGTTGGAACCAGCTAGGATGTCATGTAGGTTGCAATCACCAGAATTTTTAATCTCGCCGGGAACGTGACACGACACGTGACTTTTAGTGAATTCCGGTGGAATTTGGGCAACAATTGCACAAATTTTGTTACTTGATGGGCAACAATTGTCACAGCTAAACATAACGAGCAGAAATGTGCCACCCTTTATACTTGATGGGCAACTTTTGCGATTTTTCCTAATTTTTTTCTAGTATGTAACAACAAAAAAACACATCATTATTTACAACGATTTCCCTACCCTGACCCTTGGGCATCCCTACCCCTTCTCCGCCCCTGCGCCCAACGCCCCCCAGGTGGCGCCCGACACCTCTTAGTCCTCGATCCCTCAGCACCCTCAGCCCCCGGGGACACCTTTGACCCCTCACCCCCGCACCTACGCTACTCTGGCACCCCAAGTGTCTTGCCTCGGCTCCCTCAGGAGCTCTGACCCCCGCTCCCTCTACTAGGAGGACCTGACCCCCTCGCCCCTACTCTCACCCCATAACCACCTTATCTCACAGCAAAATTAAGCTATATTGGAAATGATGGAAGGAATATTTTGGTAAAGCAAGAATTGCTTATAAGATTTTGAAAATAAGATGGGATAGATGAATTTATATTTTTGGAAACTTATTATTTTTAGACCTTATAAGTTGTTTAGGGTCTTATTTGCCAAACAACTATGAAGAGTTTATAAGCTCCTAAGACGGTTTAAGAAGGAGCTTATTATATACCCCAACCAAACACATCTACAATCCCTTCAAGAATTTTGCAAATAGACGATGGATTTTATATGTTGTCTATTCATAAAAATACCTGTTATTAATAATGGTGTTGTTAAAAGCACCCTTTTAAACAACAGTTTTAAACCGTTGTATGTTCATCAATAGACAACAATTTTGGCAACAATATAAAATCGTTGTCTGTTGACTTATAGGCTCCAGATCTGAACTGTTGTTAATTTGCCTAAAGATTGGTAAATATTTAACAACGGCGGGAAGCTGTTGACCTTCTCATAACACTGTTGTCTATCGGTGTAAATGAATATGAATCGGATCATAATATGAAAGACTGAGAAGTAATAATCATGAATGGAGAAAGAGAAATGTGTATGTACCTGAATCACTAAGAGAATATCCACTAGTACAAGGAAGATGAACAAGGCGATCCTAGCCTTGGACTTTCTTTGCTGCTATGATGACGGCGGGCCAGGGGTACGATGATGAGAGGGCAGGGCAACGATGGCTAGGGGTCGCGTGGGTAGGGTAATTGGGATTGGGGAATTTTCTACTTAAGTGTGAATTCTAATTGTTACATATGAGTTAAGAAAGTTAGTTTAATTAAAGACATTTTTCATGTTGTTATGACTTAATGAGTTAAGAAAAAACGATTTAAAGAAAAAGAACGATTTAAAGAAAAACTTTTGGAGGAGAAAAAAGGGATTCAAAGAAAAAAAATTCAGGTCCAAAACAACTACATAGGATCCCCGTTGTTCAGTGAATTTTTTCTACCAAACGGCGGTTACTTTTTAATAGACAACGATTTTGAACTGAAATTGTTGTCTTAGGGGCGTTGTTGTTTAGCAGATCTCTTGTAGTGAATGTTGCTACTCATCCTAGAAACACCAAGGTAGAGAAACACATTTCCCAAACAATCTGTCTAATTCCTAAGGCTACAAATGAGCAGAGCTTTTGTTGAGCAACTGAAAAATGAGCTTGTTTATTTGAATAAGCAAACAAATCTTTAAGCTCATTTTATAAACCAGAAGAGCTTGAACGTGATTGACTCAATCATTAAAGGCTCGTGAATAGTTGTTCGAAACTCAATTAATAATAACGGTAATAATATTAAAATATTACAACAAAAACTTTAATATTAATATAACATATAATATAATACTTTTATTACCTATTATTATCATGCACATTTGGTTAAATTCATTAATTTGTATGTAGATTAGAAAATTGTATGTTTATTTAATGTTTGTAAATAAAATAATTAGTTGTTCACGCGCACAAATATTCAGGATCATGGTCAAACACGTTCACGAATACGTTTGTGAACATAATCAAACACTGTCAAAATAAGAAAACTTACAAGCTTGACTCGATTCGATTCGAATCATTTGTAGCCCTAGAAATTGCCCCTCAAAATCCCTACAGCACTGCTCCATCTCCGGTTCTGAGTAAAGTAGTGGAACTCGCAACCATATTTAGCAGATTCGCAAAGTTTCTAAGGTTATATTTTGATAGAGGGATTTGAGGATGAATTTTCAAAATCCACAATCAAATCCATTCAACTTGTTTGACAAAAAACTAAATAAAGGGATTTCATATTCCTGCTAAATCTCTAGTTCATTTTGCATGGATTCGACAATGCATATGTATAGCCACATAACCACACACATTTCACATATACAGAGAACACATACTACAGCGCGCGCGCGCGCACACACACACAAACTTCTCACACCCACGCACACACGTATGCACACACACATGTACACTTTCTACATACATTTCACACAATGCGCACACTCCACATGTATACACTTTACACTCACACATCACACACACAAATTACACACTTTATACTGAAGTATACACACACAATTAATATACACTTCATACACTACATTCTTTACATAATATATACATTTCACACAACTATACACACCTTGAGTACCACACAAGATATCCTACACACGCACGCACTGCATACGCACGCACTGCATACGCACACACATACACTAAACACACACACACTTCATACACTACACACACATTAAATACCCACACAACACATAATAAACACACTTCACACACACACTACACACATATACTTTACACACGTTTCACACATATATACACTTTCATTATTATCCTCCTTTTAAAATTTGAAAAAAGAAATTCAAACTATTCAAATTCACTTCTTTGAATTCGAACTTCAAAAAGAAGAATTAGAATTGAATGAATTTCCAAATATAAAAAATTAAATCAGATTCTTTGATTTCTAAATTCCTCTGTCTAGCCTCAACTTAAGTGAAATAATGAGAGGCAATAGTATAAATGTTATAGTTACTTTTAAAAAGGCTAAAATTGTTATATTTTTATAAGATGGCTAAATTTAATTAAAGAAAATTAGAGAAATGATTATTTACCCCACTTAATATTTATATGGTTGCATGAGTTGAATGCCATGGAAACCTAATTAAGTAATTTACACATGGGCCCTTTATAGCCCATACCCAAGTAGAGAAGGAGACGTCAATTCTCATCGTACAACCAACCCTGCTCTGGTTGTACTCTTTTAAGTCTTAACTCCTCTTCAAAATGATTCGACCACGCTTTTGTGTTTGGAAGGTGTATTATTCAATAAATTAAAAATTCTAAATATAATTATTTTTTAATTGAACTTTTTTATAACAGACTAGATTCGCTACCAAAAAGTCCAGTTGGTACATCTTTGTTTGTTTGAACTATATTAAGTTTAAAAAATAATAAAATTAGAGATTTATTCTGAACTCGAAAAAGCAAAACAACGTGCAAGTACATCTAACTCAACCCAACCATTTTAGCTATCTCGCATATCATTATTACCAACCTATCATAAAATTATATAAATTTCCAAAAATAATATAGAGAAGAAGAAAAAAAAAAATCCAATAGGTATATTTGCCTTCTGTGAATCTGTTATATATATAAAAGAAGTTTTCCGGTGATGCTATGTTTACTTTGGTAGATAACTTAAAATAGTGACATTTTATCTAGTTTTATTTAGCGTTTATTTTGGTGGAAATAAACAGCCGGATTATCTTTTCGACTCGAGATAAAATGTTAAAATCCGGAAAAAATCTAAAATCGATAATAATCTAGGTTCTTCCCCTAGGATAGTTTGCCCAATACTTGGGATAACATTAGCAAAATTACATTTATATCTCTTACTACTTCATTCTTTTGCAAACTTAATTATTGAAAGGGACCTTTAGGTAATATCCTTTTCTAAATCTGCATATATCACATAGTAAAAGACGAATAATGATAGTTAATATCCTTATTCAGAATGTTATACGTTATAGTAAATATTGAAAGTGAATAATAATTTATATCTTATCTACTACATTATCTCATTAGCCTAGATAATAAGTTATCTCTATTCATTAAGGTAAAGGGAGTCCGATTGAAAAAGAAAGTGTAGTAGTATTTCATAAATATAAAGACCATATATAGGTTTTTAGAAATCCCATCAGAACCAAATATAGATAAACCAATGAATATCACCAATAATTCCTCACATACTAATAAAGACAAGTAAATGTTCTTCACTGTTCATTTACGCGGTTAAGATTTATATATGCAACTTAAAGTTGCACTGAATTAAATTTTCCAATTCATATTTGTACACATGTACTACATATATTTAAAGGTTATTTGCAAAAAGAATGTAACAAACTTTATGGCTGTCTCTACTTTAGGATGTTTATTTTTGTTGATGGTAGAATGGGTTGGTGTTTGTTTATATTGTAAAAGGTGAAATTTGATGTGTATAAGAGTTAGTTAAGGAGCGGTTAACTATTGTTTAAAGTGGTGTTAAAAATTGTGTTTGACTGATGATGTGTGTAAGAGTAAGTTAGGAAATGATTTCTTATTGTTTAAAATTGTGTTGAAAATTGTGTTTGATTGATCATATGTGTAAGAGTTAGTTAAGTAGGCTTGGCAATGGGGCGGGGATCCGTCCCGAGTAGAGCGGGGATGGGGAATGCACTCCCTGAACCGTTCCTCTCGGGGACCCGTTAATATTATTTAATTTTATATATTTAATATATTTGGTTAGTAACAATATATTTTAGTTTTATTATAATATAAAAATGACATATATATACTACTCCCTCCGTCCCGGTTAAAGTTGTCACTTTGACCGGGCACGGATGTTAAGAAAAAACAGTTTTTGAGGGTGAGGATTGAGATTGAAGGTTGAGATTTTGAGGGTGAGGATTATGGAATTAGTTTCCTTTTTTGGGTGGCAACTTTAGTTGGGACGAACCGAAAAGGCAAGTAGACAGCTTTAAGCGGGATGGAGGGAGTATATTCTAAATTTTTTGTTGACTTTGTTAAATTTTAGTCTACTAATTATTTTTGAATTTCTTTATTTTAAATTTTATTAGTAAATATATTAAATTTAAATCATAAATAATAAATAAAAACGGGGACCGAGATCCCCCGCGGGGATGGGGATCCCCACGGAAACGAGAATGGAGCCAAAAAACACCCCGCTTGTTTCGTGGGGACGGGATGTGGAATCCCCACGAACGCGGGGACGAGGATGGGGACTTGCCTCATGGCCCCGCCCCTTGGCCAAGCCTATAGTTAAGGGATTGTTGGGTGATGTTTTATTGGGAGCGATATATTGCCAGCAAGCCATAACCAAATGCGGCCTGATTGGCCCAATTCTGACTGCATTAGTTCAATCTTAATACAAACACGACCTATGTGAACTTATAATTGCAACAAAGATTTTAAAAGATAAAAAGGTAATTCAAGAATTTAAATTTCTCACATTTTTTTATATCCAATTGTGCTGCCACCACTAACATTATTCGCCTTGATAAGACTGTCCTATATCAACCACATTTTTTACAACTTGTCACAACTGCCACCTTTATGTCATTATTTTTTCTTCTTTTTCTAATTCGCCTATTATATTATTGATCGATTTATTTTCTATCAGTTAAATCGTAAGTGTACGATGTACTAGTAGTTTAGTGACAAGTAAAGTTATATCCACAGAGCCTAGTGAAGATGAGATAATCGAATCACTACAAATGTATTAGTACTAAAATATCTGGGCGGGCCAATCATGATTGGTTGGGCGATTATCCTAATTACTAATGTCCAGAACCCAAGACTATAGTAACATAATAAGAATTAAATACTAATTGCAAATAATTAAATAACGAGATTCAAATAATATAAAGGTTATCTTAAGTCGTTCGATTTAAGAATCAATTATTGTGCAACCACAGACAATCTCACAAGCAAACACAAATATCCAAAATGGGGGTTAGGGAGTACTATTTCACGTGTTTTTGCACTGAATTAGTTATGAATATATACCTAAAATCATGTAAAATATGGAGTGATCATAAAATCTCTCAAACTTTACCTATTGTGCGTCTCGAACAACTAAACAAAAGAAAACAATGAATACTAGAATATGCACAACCTTTATTATGGATATCAAAGATGACGAATATTGCTTCAGATGACTTTTATGAAATATATATACAATAGAGTAATGCCGACATGTTATGACAAAAACACACTTCAGCTGCTCCTAAGAGCTAAATTCCTCTAAGCAAATGATCCTCGCTATGTGTCTATATGTATCACTCTTCTCTCTAGTATATAAATAGGAAGTATTCACCCATAAAGTTGTAGCATGTATGCGACCTACCATATGTTTGATATTATATAGGGCGTCATCGTACTTGAATGTACATAGTTTGGAATAAAAAAATAAATTGTTTATTTGGTTGTAATGTGAGATTATCGGTAAAAATGGGATAACATATGGATAAAGTGACTTGACTTTGACTAATTGAGTTGACCATTCTCGACAACCCTCAATTAATTGAGCTCATGATGTGCCAATTTTCTAATAAATTTTAAAATATACACATGGTAGGAATAGATGGACATAAGGATACAAAATTAAAGCTAGTTTCTCTAGACATTGATCAAAAAGCCGTGAGATTTGCGCCATAATTTAAACTCCAAATTTTGGAGTATTATTTGTTTTTTCTTGTGTGTGTTTCGTTGATCCTAGCATATTGTAACTCTAGAACTTATCTTGCATCTGTCTTGATTTGTTTTGTCTATTGGAAAATTATCTTAGGCATTATTTGAAAATATTTTAGCCTACTTTAGCCAATATTTTCTTGCCGAAAATAATATTTTTTCCCTAATTAGTCATTTTGAGCCCTAACTTTTCTTAATAGTTTTAGTTTAAGCTCGTAACCTATTTCAACTTATTTTCTAATACTTCGACTATTTGTGTAGAGTAGAGAGGAAAATAAACATGATCGAGAGGGGCAATGGGTGACTAGAGATAGACGAGTGGTTTAGGAAAGGTTTGATATTTTCTATTATGTGGAAATGTTAGAATATAGCTAGATAATTTTGATTGCTCTTAGAAAATGAGATTGTTGTATAAGTAGGAGTATTAAATAGTACATTTATGCCCCCTATATTGCGATTTTCGTCCAAAAAAAATCCGAAGGCAATCAAGAGAGTCAAGTAAGGATTGTATTATTAAAAATACGGTTAGCAACATTCCTAACAAGATTAGTATTGTCAGTTGTGTAACCACCTAATTTTCTTAAAATAAATTAATCTAATTAAATTTCTGTAAATCAAATCGTTGAACTTTTTTTTATATATATAAATAAAAGACAATTCATAATCAAGTCGTTAAGGGAATCACATAAACACACAACTACTAACATTCCTATCACATATAGCACCTGAGTAATTAAACATGTTCTAAATTATCTCTTAAATATTTATTAATTAGCTAATAAACTATCATGGGAAATTAATTAATATCTAAATCCAATAAGTTCACAGACATGCTTCTAAAAAGTTAATGTAACACATGATTAATCACATCATAATTTCATATTTATTTATAACCTATAAATTTAAATATAAACCATACATAGCAAAGGAAACTTAGTATAACACATATTCACATGCTCACAAATAAATTATACTTTTTAATATATCCTTAGCTAATAACTTAAGAAATATTGCAACAAGAATTCAATATATATATATATATATATATTTATTATCATATTGCTCACTATACCCAAACACTTTTAATATTATTCAAAAGTACAACATGAATATCCAAATTATCATATTATTCATAAAATCTAATACCTCTGCTAACCACACAACCAGTCAATCAGCTTAACAACTAAATTCGTAAAATATATATAACTGAAATAGATCATATTAATCTCCACACAAAAAATGATTACTATAATTTTAGTTATGACTAAACCATACCCACTTATCAAAACTAGTCAGTCAAATAATATCAACAAATAGTTTAATCTCAACAATTAATTACTCAACTTGCATCAATAGAAATAAAATATGAATCCTTGTTCATCATATGCTTTCGGCACCTCATGATACTCCACTGAATCGCTCCAAGTTAACCTGAAAGGCTCGATAGTGGGTTGAGGTGAGCTTTCTTCAGCTCGTGGCGGATCACAATTTATAACAATCATATACAAAATTAAGGGCATAGAATATAAGTTGTTATAACTTGTAACCTATAACTTGCAACTTGCAACTTGCAACTTGTAACTTGTAACTTGTAACTTGAATAATATATTCAATAAATTGAATATAAATTTGTAACTTGTAATCCATGTACTCACGGAACTTGAATTTGTATATCCAATTTTATTGAATATAAATTTGTAACTTGTAATCTATGTTCTCACGGAACTTGAATTTGTATATACAATAAAATCGAATATACACCTGAAACTTGATAATATAATAGTTATATCAACACAATTAGTTAAGCATATAATTAGAATAAATAGTAAATATCCACTTGAACTGAGATGCAACTCCGTATGTAGATGCAAATTGTCCTATTGTTTGTAGCACTCGCTAGTATCGTTCTCCTTCCTACTTAGGCATGCATGACCCTATCTTAATCTTCACTTAATACCTAGGATTTGGAAATTTAGAATTTAGGGTTTGGTAGAAGATTTAGGAATTTTTGAAAGAAATAGAAAACTAATTCTACGTATTGATTCACTGCGCAGTTGTGAATAAATAATTTTTATTTAATAAATAGTAAGGACTTAAACTATGAATTATCTGTAGCTAATATACTGGATTAAAAAGATCATATTCAAAATTTCATAAATATCGATAAGAATAACCATATATTTTGATTTTTCTAAATCGAACTTATTGAAACAGAAAATTTTGTACAGTAGTAGAAAAACCTTCATAACTAAAAAACTACGAGGTGAATCTCTTTTAAATTTTAAATTATGATAGGAGAAACTTATATGAATAACATATACAAAAATAAGAATTTTTCAACAAGTATAAATAAACAAAATTTTCAAATCAGAAAATAGAATATTTCAAATCATGCAGATAAGTAATATAAAAATCATATAAAATCAAATATAAGTTGAATGGACTTGAAATCTTTAAAGAATATCAATGAAATAGGGATACAAAACATACTAAAATTTTGTAACTATACAAATTTTCTAAATAGGAGAACAAATTTTTTGACGGAATACTGTCTATTGAGAGGAGAAGAGATTGAAAAATGAAATTGGCACAAATAAAACCCCTAAAATTATATGAACATTTTATTTAATAAAAAAAGATAAATTTCATATTTATAAATTATATTCCTAGGGTTAAGACTTCTAATTAGACTATAAAATATTTTCTTGTTCCCTCAGTAATTTCATGGGTTAGCTTGGGCTTGACTAATGCATTGGGCTCATGACCAACTTTAATATATAAAATTCTAATAACATGAAATATACCTTTAGACATAAATTAAAATCATAATTAACATAGTTTACCAAAAAAAAAAAAAAATCTTGTTGGACAAAAATAGATCTTTAAATATAATAATAACTAAATAATTTGCGGGGGCTTTATAAGTTGGTACTTTAGTAATCGAGAGGTGAAGAAAGCTTATTTAGTTTTACTGAGAGATTATAAGAGAGGAAATTGTGCATCTGAGAGTAGTTGAGAGTGGCTAATTTAATTAGTCCAAGAATATTGAGACACTTTGTCCATATATTTATCCCAATTTACCAAAGAGCCTATATTACAAATAAATAAAAGATCTTTTTTATTCCAAGTTATATACGTTTAAGTGCGATAAGGGGATAGACAATATGAAAGCATATGGAAGGTCTTGTGCATCATTCAACTCGTTGAGCGAACCTATATTATACACTTGAGTGAAGAATGATACACATATACACACTCAGTGATGATCAATTTTTTAGAGGGATAACTCTTAAGAGTAGTCGAAGTGTGTTTGTAACTACATGTCCGTATTGATGTGCTGTATATGTTTTACAAAATACGACCTGAAGCACTACGTTGCCAATTATCCATAATAAAACTTGTGCATGTTCTAGTTTTATTGTTTTCTCTTAGTTTTTCAAAACACACAACAGTTATGTTTGGGGGATTAATGATCACTCCATATCTTACCTGATTTTTAGGCAAATATTTATAGCTAAAATGGTGCATTATTGCGTAAATGAGTACTTCTTAACCTCATTTTTATATGTTTGGTGGATTTCACGTGTTTGTTGGTTTTATAGTGTTTTCAGTATAAAATAGTGCACTTTTGGAGTTAAAAGTGAAATCGCAAGTCCAAACGGATAAGAGAAGGCCTAGATTGAAGGAATTAAAGAATTGTGCTCAAAATAACTTTTGGATAGGCCCAATGTGGAGTGGAGAAGCCCAAAAGACAAACTAAAAAAAGAGATGGGCGAGCAATATTTTTCGATAAGACGTAATAGTGGTTCGGTCATGCAAAGCTTTACCGAGTGTACATAATTGAATTGGAAAACACATGCTCGACCAAACAAGCACATGGTTCAGTGGTGTACCCTACATAAATAAGGTGCATTCGCAGATGAAGAGCTTTTGCTCGATCGAACTGCCTAGTGGTTCGATCATGTAGAGTGTCGTTAGTTTTGACGGCTGACGTATTTTTTAGGGTTTTATTCAGATTCATCCCATGTTCACCTGTTGTTGGGTATACCTATAAATATGTAGCTTTAGGTATTGTCAGATATACAATTTTTATTTTAGTTTTCAGTATGTTCATAATTTAGAGTAATTTGAGAGCAGTTTGGCAAGGAGCCGAAGAAGACGACGGAGATTCTTCTGCCAGAATTAATCGGTGACTGTAGTATTCTGACTCTTATTTTTAATTTAGTTTTAACTATTGTTGAATAATGATGTTATTTATGTAAATTACAGTTTATATTTCTTATTATACGGAGTAGTCATTTTATATATTAGGGTTAGAAAATATGTTTTAATTACAAATGTGAATGTTATATATATGTTATAATTGTATGTTCTTGTTGTTATTCAATGTCTTGAAAATTGATTGATGTTAAGATAGTCTGGTCACATAGCCTAACACTCTAGAATCACATACCTAACTTAGGATCGGGAGGTAATGGTATTGATGGAGAAACAACACATGACATAATATATACTAAGAAACCGAAATGTTAAGGTCATATTATGGGGGTATTTCCTAGATCCATTTAGGATTTATAGGCACTTCAACTGGGATGATATATGTTGTCTATAATCCACTTGGAAATGAGGTTTAAGATGTATAACTGTGAAGCCCCATAACAATAAGACATGACAAGTAGTTATATATTCGCATTTACCTGTGTTGGTATCTATGGTAGCACAATAGTTAATTTTGAAATCTCTATCCTAAGATAGTCTTTACTATTTGTTAGTTTTAGTTAATTAATCAATCGTTGTTTTAGTTGATAATTAGTTAATTCAGTTATTCTCTTTATATTGTCATAGGGTCTAGATACTCAATCAGTAGGATAACCACAAGCCAATCATCTATTTGGTCCCCCTAGATATTACACTACTAGGATCATTGTAGTACTTTGGTTAAGTCATCTTCACTAGTCCTTGTGGATACGACCTTGCTTGCCACTAGCTGCTACTGTTAGGGTTATACCGTAAATCATGTTTTTCTAAGTGATGCTTTGTATATAAACTTTTTCTTGCATTTTATGAAATGAGAATAAATTATCATCGTTTGCTTTAAATATTATGAATTAGATATATTTATTGCATATTGTATGAATACTTTACATTGTAGACAATGTGGTGTGTAGTAGATCACAGAAGATCACATTGACAGTTCCTTGTAATAAGTATAATGATTTACAACTTAGATGAAATTAAACAATCCATTGGTAGAAGTTGATGTGTAAGGCTCGGATAGGTTTGTCTTGACCAAGATATTACACTAGTGCATTTGTTGCACTGAACTGGACCAACAACGAGATAATTTTTTAAACTGACTTGAAAGAAAAATTAGATCTTAGTGATTATTGTTTTCTTAATTTCTGTCACTTAATTAGGATTGTATATAATTAATTAATGTTGCTTTGATTTATTATGGGTAACGAGTCAATGGGACTCAATACTCTATACTTTGGGCAATATTATTAATTATATGACATATTGCTAAATTAATACAGAAATTCGTGTCTTGGTAAAACAAGCTAATTATATCTCCTTGATGAACTCAAAATGTTTATCATATCAAATCTGTACAGTGGATTAACTTCCGATAAGATAATAATGTTGAGTTGTTTGTTCTCAAGGAATAAAAGATATTAATTAATCAAAGCATTCAGTAGCTTAAATTAATTAATGAACATTGAATTTTAAACAAGGGAAAAAAATGGGAGCCATATTTCGTAATATGGATTAGGATGGGTAGTTCAATATTAATTATATAGTGGAGCGATTGATATTAATGGGCTAGAATAATATTGATGGCTCAACATTGATATCTAGGCTCATTGGGAGGCCCAATCCCGTTCCTCCTAAAAGCCCCTTGAATAGTCCAATAAAAGTCTATTAACTAAGAGGATAAGGATTAATATGGAATAAGAGATATGAAAGAAAAGATATGAAAAAATCTAAATAACAAAGGGGGTAAATTTTATCCATATTTTTCTCTCCCAAGTGGGAGAGGATTTTCGATTTCTCCACTCCCTTTGAAGCCAAGTTTTCGGCCTCTTCAACTATAAATAGGGGACCAATTTCGGTCCTCATATGCATAAGTGAATGACTGTTTTTCCTAGAAAATTAATCCTTTCATCGGAGTAGCGAGCTTGGGCTTAGAAAATACTAAGAAGATCTTTGGGTTGAAAGGATAATTCTTCTCAACGGTGTCTCTCCGATTCAAATGTAAACACAATAATCCCTTAGTTCCGCATATTTAGGACTTATTGTATGGTTTACTTTTATTCAATTACGTGAATTGTATGATTTAAATATTTAAAATTATGGTTATTCGATTTATGAAAATAATATTCAAATTACATCCCGAATAGATCATTTGGCACAATCCCCGATTCCCCAATAACTACTACATCGCTCACTTGCAGTTTAGCTGACGATAACTAGAGAGATCAGAAGTCATTGAGCACCATAATCTCAAATCGACTCTACTTGTAAAGTGGTATGTTGTGTTCAGGGCGCATGTCCAAAGTCTTTTAGAAAGATTTTACGAACATAACATAACACAAGTCAACTCTAGAAAAATCTGGTTTTCATTGAGTAAAGAAGTAAAATAATATATTAAAAAATCTTAGCAAGATCGGATTTTATCCTATAAATTACGATCCCATGCATGTTTCAAATCAATTTAAACGACTTCATAAAGACTTCAAAAGTTTCTCACTTTTTTTCTTAAAAGAAATGTCAAGCTATGTAACATAAGAAAAGCCTAATATAAATAACAATCTTTTCACCAAGATTATAAACCTTAACCAGACAAACTAAGATCATGTGAAATGGTTCAGATCCTGTGTGCGGTACTAAGTGTGGCAACACTTTGTGAGACACTTCAGATATCTTACCCTTTTTGCATGAACTACTTGAACAATCTTACCATCAAGCTTGGGCAGGCCTCAAACAGCCTCAAGTTTTACCAACCTGCGAAGATTTTCATAATTCACATGTGCAAGTTTTTGGTCCCATATTTCCACTTCAACAATTTGAGCACGGTGAAAAAGTACTTCATGAAGTAACAATGGTTCATTCTCATTTTACCAGTCAAAACCCACTTATGTCTAAGGTTAAAAATGGTGCATACATACGTCTCAAATTCGAAGAAATAATAAGCATCACAAAGTTAATTAACGGAAACCAAGTTAGCCATCAATCTCTTAACATGAAAGACATCACTAAGGTATGGTGAATCTTCCACGTTTAAGGTTTCTCTGCCCATGATTCTTCTTATGGTACCACATTCAAAAGTAACTCCACCTCCATAACATTCTTCATAATCCTTGAGATAGCATTTTATATCTATCGTATGACATGGACAACCACTATCACAGTATCATGAACCTGAAACATAAGTGTTAGCCTCAAGTGGTACAAGTTTGGAGGGGGTGAATATACCTCTATTATGTCTTAGTTTTCTTTTTCAAATGTGAGCAGGAAACTTATGTTTGGTGTCGGAAACTAGTTCTTACAGCAGAGCTACAACAGTAAGTTCCTATAGAGTAGTAAGCTTACAACAAATTGTTCTTTTGGTCCTTGCAACAAGCAGTGCTCAAAGAGAGTTTTATGCAAGGGATATATGACAAAGTGTTTTTTTAAAGATAATGAAATAAGTATATAATATGTTATATCAACAATAAGTAACGATATGAAAATACACAACAAGTTTACAGTTGTTTGAAGATGAGGATAATCCTTCGACGTCCCCTTTACCCTCACACGGGGAAAATTCACTAAGTTGTTCATACAGTACAATCTTCGCTACAACTTATGTCCAAGTCCATCTTGGCACCTTACAGTTATCTTTGCTTATCCTCAAAAGGCTACTCCTCTACTCTACAAATTCCTCTGAACTAAATCTAGTCTAATTTGAATTCCTGCTTCAACAGAAGACTCCATGTCATTAAAAACCACTCGTTACAGAAGGTTTAATGATGAGTGTTTTCTTTAACTAGAAGTTGTCTCTAAACTTTTAGATCAGTTTAGATGTGGGCAAGCTCTCTTAGTGAGAAGGACTCCGATCGATGTAAAATTTCTAAGAGCTAGCTGAATATGACTTTGAGAGTCTTGATGCAACTTGAGATTCTTTGCTTGAGTAGCCGTTGATTGCCGTAGCATTGCTACTTTGCTCTTTTCTCCACTCACACTTTTCAGAATGATTGTGAGTAATGGATGCTTTGAAAGCTCAAAAATGGTATGCTGAAGTAAAGTTTCAGTTGTTCAGAACTTTTCTCATCCTCATCCTTACTCTCCTTCTATTTATAGTTGTTGGGATTTATCCTTGTTGAAGAGGCAAAGAGATTCTCGTTAACATTTAATGTTCATCATGCAACTTCTAGTTGTTGTTGTCCTTTTGTTGGGAGTTGGTCAAACTAGGTTCGACTCATTTGTCATAGTTGTTTTTGCTTTTGTCAGGACATGTGCCTTCATGATATTGTATAGCCAGTACAAAATTGGTTATTATTTCCACTGGTTATATTTTAATTTAAGATACTGAATTTGACTTGAGGTCTTCTCTGCTGACAAGGTTGATGTGAGTCTTTATTGTAGTTAGGTTTAGGAGTGTATTTTCATAGAGCAAGCTTTGAAGTACGCTACACAAGCTTTAGCTTCATGTGTGCTTCCCATAACTTCTCTACCATACTTCCTACAATGGAATCCATGTTGTGTGATGCTTGATGATTGCGTTGTACCTTTGTGATGTGACTTATGCCTTAGTAGAACCAACCCTATCTATTACAGATATTATGGAATGTTTCGAGACACTAGTTTCTACCTTAGATCAAGGTTTTTTCATCATCAAAACTATACATAAATTTTCTAACAATTAGCACTCAAATAAGTGTAAACAAAATCAGCAGCCTATGGCATCTTTGATGGTATTAGATAGATAAAATTTTGGCTCTTGAGTGTTGGACATTGAGTATTGTGGCACTTTTGGGAACACTTCGGTAAATATTTCACAAGAAAGAAATAAAAACTAATGTCTACATAATGGTCAATAATCACACATGAAAGTGTTGCCCTTAAGTTAATTAATTTTCATTAGAACAGTTACCACAGGAAACAAGATTATCATCCAACACATACTCTATGCTTTTATCACGAACAACAAAAGAGTGTTCAGAAATTGATTCTATTCATTTAGATTTTAAGTAAATTCAAAAATATTTGAATCAAAATCAAATTGATTTGAAGAAATACAATTTTTAGAATTAAAGGTAGTGAATATAGTCATCACTCTTTTGAAAAAAATTGAGAACTTGATATTTTTCAAACATGTTATGAAGTCCAGATGAACCAAAATATTCAAGGTCAATTTTGCACTGCATTTTAGATGATAAAAGGCCATTGAATTCAGAGGTACCTACGTTTTGTCTATGTATTACCTCAAATGTTTACATCAACCTAGTTTTACTCAAACTCATGATCCTTTTTGTGACTGATTCTTGATGATTGTAAATCTGCATCAGTTTAGAATTCTCTAAGAAGGCTTACTACAACTGATCTACTCTGAATCTTCATTTTCTGGAATTCTGTCAGTGTCGGAGTACGGTGTTGTGGCACCTTCTGCAATTCATCATTTGAACTTCTATCAGTGTCAAGGATGGTGTTATGGCACCATCTACAACACCCATATATTCGAATTTTACGGTTAAATGCAATGTGCTCCGATCATTATCTTCCTTGTATTCTTCTTCCATAGCACTAATGATCACCACTAGATTCATCATCTTCATCAAGGTAGAGGTCACAATCCAAAAATCCTCTATGTTGTATGAAACTCAACCCCTTAACCTTGTTGTTCATGATTTTTATTCATCTCAATCTAATCCTCAAGATAAATTTCCACACCTGAAATGTGATGACGTCGACCCATTTTTCTTGCATTGTCTACGTTCATTTTCTATTATGAAATGCGAGTGTTTATCATATTTAGGTAAAATTTCATGTTTTATTATATTTTCATGTTGGCATTCATTTTTTATATGATTTGATGCATTTTTTTGGTGTTTGGGTCGTGTTTCGAATGTTAGAAAAATTCAAGAGATCAAGAAGGTCATTTGCACCCATTTATTCACTCCGGCGGTCAAGCCCGACTAAAAGTTCGTCAAGTCACGAACAAATGAAAGATGTACGCAAAGACGGGTGTTTGCCCAAGCGCCGAGAGTGTACTCGGCCACTAGACTCATCCCACTGGCGGTACCGTGCCTACGGGTGCGGTATTTCTCGGCGGATTCTGGTTGGCCATCGTAGGTTCATATATTTATCATAACTTCGTCATACAATGTCCGGTCGAGGTGATCTGAGTTTCCAAACATAGTCAGGACAAATTTTTACAACTTTGTAGAAGATGAAAAAAGTTGGTCCATATAGAAATTACCCAGAATTTTGAGAAGGCAAGTCAAGTGGTTTCAAGGGGTTCAACTCTACACTTATGAAGACTAAGCAATCTCATTTTGTACTATAACTCTTTTACCCTTACTGAGGGCTTAATTTTTGAAAATTTAAAGGGTGAAGGATGGTAATGTTTCTCCTATATTAGAATCCCCTCAGTTCCATTTTCAAATAACCAATTCATTTGTAAAATTTCCACTCTTCTAATTACTCCTTCTCTATAATCTCTCCTCTCTTTTCTCTCAAGAATTAGAACTTGGGGTAGGGTTTCTCCTCATCTTCAAGGAGGAAACCATCTTTGGAGGAGAACTTGGAGATTACTCATAGGCTTGTGACACCCGTCAATATATTGAAGTTCTACAAGGATTCTTCAATCCATTGAGCATTTTCTTCTCCCTTCTCTTTATTTTCGATTTTTATGCTTTCTTGTTTTATGTTGTTGATTTTTGTTTATGCTTTGATGGTTTGTGAGTAGTTTCCTTATTTCCGGGGGTTAGGGAGTAGCTCAACCCTTGGATTGTGAACTTTAGCACAATATGTGTAGGTTTGATTGATGGATGGAATTCACAATAGGTTTGTATGACTTATATCTTAGGAGTAGCTAACCGGCAGTATATCATCCTCTCTGATGGGCCCATGGGGATGAAGAGGAGACTAGAATCATATTTTTCGATCTTGTAGGATGTTTTAAGACCTCGCTCCTTAAAAAAGATTCGCTTAAGGTGGGGATTAACGAGTTAATTTGATTGCTATATTATTTTCTTGCTTTGTCTTCGTAAAATTTACATTTTGACGATTTTTAGTAATAGGGATTAAGGTGGATTTTATTATAATTGGTTAATTTAGTGGTCCCTCTTGTTTGCCCACTTGAATTTCTAATTTGGTAACATGACCTTCCTTTATCGTTCGTTCCACTATTAGCTCGTATTTGCTAGATTTACTTTCTTAGCTTGTGTGAAAGCGAACCTCGGGAATATCTTACCATCAATCGGCTCCTCCTTGCCTACATTTATTTTATGTATGTTGTTTAGATCAATCTTCACTCTCATTTATGTTTGGCCTAACTTACTCAAAAGCTCTTAAGTCGATTCTCTCGGAATAATCCACCTGGTGGTTCGAAAATCTTTTATACTACCTCAGTCACAAGTCACACGCTTGTGGTTTGAGAAAGACGTTCTAATCCTAGTGATTCAGAGCAATTTTCATGACAAGTTCAAAATGTTTCTGATTCCGTTTTTAGCTATGACTTTGATCTGCAAATATCCTAAACAAAGGATTGCTTACTCCTTTGGTAGGATTTCTTCCGTGGAATTTAATTAACGAAACTTTTCCGTCGTAATATAGGAGCTTGAGTCATCATATTTATTTTTTCACTAAAGTTCTTATAATCAAGTAGTCACCATAGGTACACATGTCTATGCATGCATATTAGGTCGATTTAAGTGTCTATTTAATGACATTTGCATGCATAATTGACTGTGGTTGGCTTAGTTTTATATTATTGAATTATTTAACGTTCATGAACTTGCTTTTGAGCTATTCAGGTGATTTAATGCCAAAATTGTGCATTTGGCTAAGGATGGACGAAGGAACGAGTCCCGGAAGTTCAAAATGGAGAAAAATCGAGCCAAGTGCGAAAAAGCTAATCACGGTCGTGACCAATATGGGCGGCCACGACAAAGGTGTGCTAAAAAGGGCTGAAAAGCCCTGGAAACTCTCCGCAGCTGCGTATGTAGGCCGAGGCCATGACCAAGAGCCTCCCGTAAGTGAAGTTTTCTGTCAGCTTGACACACCTCTAGTATTTTGGCCATATCTTGAGATTTACAACTTTGATTAAGGTGCAATTGGTGGCGTTGGAAAGCTGATTTAAAGAGATACAACTTTGATAAAAAGAGGCAAAACCCAAGAATGACTGGAAGACTCTAAAAAAAAGCTTTGAAGTTGAAAAAACAATGCAGTGTCGGCCCATTACTTGGCCCACAAGCTAAAAAACGAGTTTTGGACTTATTTTCCTATTCTAATTAGGTTTTCTCCCCCTTTATCCTAGAGAGGTAATCCTATAAATATCTTAAGGCTCTAGACATCAAAAGGGGGACTTGAACTGAGCTTTGGGAGGATTTTGGTAAAGACGAGCAAACAAAGATCAGTAGTTTTTCGGGTTTTTTCTATCTAGTTGATGTTTTTGTTTATTAATTCAATTATATATTTTGTCACCACCACAAGCGGCTAGTCATTTATTTCACTTCTAAATCAATGTTGAACTCTAGTTCGAATACCTTGTAATTCTTACAGTAATTGTTTGAAGGTTTTAATATTTAAACGTTTTATGTTATTTGGGCGTATTACATTCTTATGTGCATTATTGCTTAGATTGATCACCTAGGTAGTTAATTGCATATTTATCGTTAGGTAATTATCGTAATACGTAATTGTTACGAACGTATGTCATTAGTAGCAAATAGTGATTTAATCTCTCGGATAACATAAGTCGCGGTCCCTTGTACCGAACTTACGAGTCCAACACCGCGTCTATCTCATTACCTTAGTATTTTATGTGTTCGGTTAATGAGTTCTAGCGAGCTTCTCCTAAGATCACTCAATCGAATAGACTAACTAAAGAGTTTGTTATGGTCAGTTAAACATAAGGGGTAACAAGGTTAGCAGAGCTTGTTGCTAATCATGAAATAGGAGTTTCATAACTAAAACTGGATAAAAAATTATATTAATTATAGGGTTTATTACCAAAATCAACATGTAGTAGGACCCCTTTTTCCACTTGTAACCCAACGTTAAAAAAGTTTCTCAATGCAACCCCTAGTAATCGGGATTTTTCGATAACAACCTATACTCGAATTTATTATTTTTTTCCGGCCACTTAACCGCCACATGACTTGCACGTGTGTTTTGGATGGCGAACTTGTAAATTTTGCGAAGTTTTTGATATAGTCGTTGCTGATTGTCCCTCCCAACGGTAACATTCCAAAATTGGAGATAAAAATTGGGGGTTAGGGTTCTTTTCACTTTTATACGAACATAAATGAAGTCAAGGGCATTGCTGTCATGGAGCATCGTTGCCACTGTGGAAGAATCGCCGCCAAGAGAACTTCTTGGACTGATAACAACCCAGGCTGACGATATGTTGCTTGCGATGACTACAGGGTAATCTTTTAAATTTTAGAATGAAGTATGAATTAAATTGATTCAGGACGAATTAATGTTACCCTGTTACATAAAATCGTTGTCGTACTCGTCTAATTTGAGTTGGGAGATGGATTTTTCGCATACTAGTTTATATTTGTGTGGCTCTCTATTTCCTGCATAGGGTCCTCAAGGGTACATCTACTTTGTGTGGATTGACCCGCGAGTTGGGGATAGAACCCGTCAAATATTGCCCGGACTCTTGAGACACATTAATAACCTCGAGGCGGACGTAGTACGAGCAAATAACAGTGTTGCAGCTGCAGTTGTTTGAACCGCTCTAGACGACGATTATTCCACAGTGGCAACGATGCTCCATGGCTGTAATGCCATTGACTTCGTCTATGTTCGTATAGAAGTGAAAAGAACCCTACCCCCAATTTTTATCTCCAATTTTGGAATGTTACCGTTGGGAGGGATAATTAGCAAAGGTTATATCATAAAAGTCGCAAAATTTATAAGTTTGCGCCATCCAAAACACGCGTGCAAGTCATATGGCGGTTAAGTGGCTGGAAAAGAATAATAAATTCGAGTATAGGTCGTTATCGGAAAATCCCGATTACTAGGGGTTGCATTGAGAAGCTTTTTGAACGTTGGGTTGCAAGTGGAAAAAAAGATCATACTACAGGTTGATTTTGGTAATAAACCCTTAATTATAAGGGTAATTCGACTAGAGGGGGGGAGAGAGAGAGAGAGAGAGAGAGAGAGAGAGAGAGAGAGAGAGAGAGAATACTTTAAATTTGCCCGGTCTCTGTGGGTTCGACCCTATCTTACCACGTCTACAAATTAGAAGAGGAAAGTTAGGAATTATTAATTTTACTACACCTCGATAGTGCGGTCAACCATCAAATTCTACAAATTTCGGAGGGGTCCAACCAACAAAAATGGATCTCCATGCACACTCATCAAGAGATTTGATATAAGCATGTGTGAGCTAAGAGTTAAGTGTGGCTTCACAACTCCTATACATTTGGATTTACAGAAGTCAGAATGAAGTAAAAAGGAGCTGGAAATAGCACAAAATCAGTTAAAACCGTTTTTGGTGGGAAAAACAGTTTCAAGATCAAAACCGTTGTCAAAGGGGTCCAAAACCGTTGTCAAAGGGTGAAGAAACCGTTGCAGGCTGATGTTGACAGTTTCCAGATTCTGTTTCATCTGTTTTTCTATTTTAAACCCAATGAGTGTAGATAGTCGGTGTCTGAGCTACATACATGATACATATACACATTTGTAACCACTCAAGGGCTCTCAATTGTAGAAACTAGAGAGATACAAGAGTTAGAGAAATAGAGCTAGAAGTAGTTTGGATTATTTTCTCTTGGAAGCTTGATTGTATAATTCTCTTGTAAAACAGTTGAGTGTTAGTGAATTGGTGAAGGCATTATCACCCGTGGATGTAGGTTTCACAAACCGAACCACGTTAATTCTTTTGTGCTGTTTTGTTTTCAGTTTTGGATTCATTTTTCATCTTGATTCATAAGGTGTGAGTCTTGTAGTTTGAGTGAGTTTTGTGTCTTGTTTTTTTATCATTTTCTGAATCTGGATTAACAGAATGCATTTTAAACTATCATATAGAATAGTTGGAACCACCCAAAATTGGTTCTTAGGACTGCAATACCCGAAATTTTCATGATTCTCTTGGCTCTGATACCACTTGTTAGAACCCGCCTGGGAAGAATCACAAGTGTTGCGCAAGGTGTTGCAGCAAGTACTGGAACACTTTGGTTCATGCATGTGTGCAAAAATAGGGGAGTAAAAGAAGAACAACAGAATCCAACGAATACAACAAAAAGAGGAACAAAGAACAAACAAAATAAGTAAACTCAAGCAATCCAAAAGCTTGAGTCAAACTTTATTACTCAACCAACCAAGTACATTGACAATTACATCCCAAACAACATAGACCAAGATGAAGAGAAAATCATCATTGATCTAAATCCCAGAATTGATTTGCATGCACACAAGAAGATCTCGACATAAGGATTACACAACCCACAAATAAAAGTAGGACTACTTGAAGTATCTTTGATCGCCCACCCCCTCAAATTCTACATGGAGGTCCAAGCATATATAAACAATGTGATGATTTGTTCAGTGCAAACTATTCCATCCATAACATAACAATTATGAGAGATTAATAGACAAACATACAATGTCATTTGCATGACTTTGTTCATAATAACACTCATGTTATGAACTGATAACAATATTGCTTATATAAAAATGACATATTATATGTTTCATTTGAACCTCATAGACCATTATTTTGGTACTAGTGATATTGTACTAAAAATTTCTGAATGTATATTATATTGAAAAACTCAATTTGAATTAAGGGTGGCAATGCATGAAATGATCCGACTAACCTGATCCGATTGAACTTGAATGTAAAGGTGGCAATATGCGACATGATCTAATAAATCGAATACATAGATGGCATACCATATGTTTCATTTGGATCTCATAAAACATCATTTTGGTACTAGTAATATTGTATTAAAAATTTCTGAATGTATGTTGAATTGAGAAAGTCAATTTGAGTTAGGGGTGAAAACATATAATATGATCGACCAACCTGACACGATCGAACCCTAATATAAAGGATTTAGATTGACGAAAAGTGGGTTTGCGTTACAAACAGGTCGAACCCGATTAACACAAAATGAAAAACGGGTTGGGTTGGGTCAATCCACCAACCCGTTGTTCTTTTTTGTTATAAAAAATATTGGGAAATTAACAAACAAACGAATAACAACAAACGATAAACGAGAACCATCGACAAAGCCAAAACAAAGACATCAAATTTAACGTGGTTCGCTAACAACTTGTTAGCTACGTCCACGGCCAAACGAGAGGAACCAATCAATATCAACAGAGTGCTTACAACATAGGACAAAGACAAACTTGATCCTAGGTCAACTATCCAACTCTTCATCCTAACAAACGGAGACAAACTCGAGTATCAATCAATTGATACTCAACCAAAATCAAACTCTCCACACTCTATGACCAAACGACTCTAAACCCGAAAATAGAGTCCCAAATCAAAAGACAACCTCTCTCTTGTCTCTCAAATCAAATTCAATGACTGATCAATCAATCTATTCAATCAATTGACCAATACAAATTCCAAAGTCAATAGGCCTATTTATAAGCCTCAAAACCTAATCCTAGACACAAAAGGAATCCTATTGGGCCTAGGCTTGCACCGGCCCATCTTTTGCGCCGCCAGGCCTGCAGCGGCCGCGACCATCTGTCGCGCCCGCGACCTCTTCGCGTCAACTCCTCCTTGCTTCGAATAACTGGTCGCGCCCGCGACCATCAGTCGCGCCCGCGACATGGCTGTAGCAATGTGGCGCAGCCGAGCCCACTCTCCAGCGTCTAAACTCAATTTCCGCGACCTCCCGTTGCGGCCGTGTCCTCCGACGCGCTCAATTCCAACGACGTCCATATCCAAGCCTCCACCTTGATGCGAACGTCGATACAAACCAAACCAGATTCAAGGCACAAATTCCTAACAAAAAAGTAACTTGTATATTGTAATTTCACAAATCTAAGCTTGTAACCACCCATTTGAACTTAAATATATGTATTTACTAAATGTCCACTAGTGTGATGCACGGTATAAGTACTTTTTAATAATAATAATAATAATAATAATAATAATAATAATAATAATAATAATAATAATAATAATAATAATAATAAATTATTATTATTATTATTATTATTATTATTATTATTATTATTATTATTATTATTATTATTATTATTATTATTATTATTATTATCAGCCTATATATTATTTGAGAACATAAAATCGGAAGTTGATATTTTTGTCTAATTATATTTATTCATCCTTACATGTGGATTTTTTACATTTAGTATCTTTTATTATCACAGATTGAAACTACTAGTTAGATTTTCATAAATTTTGAATATTCAATTTTTTATATATATACTTTTAATACATTTCGTCATCACAAATAGAAACTATCAATTATATTTTCATATATTTTAGTAATTCAATTATTTGAATACATGATATGATGATGTTGAATACTTTACGTAAAATTTTAAATACAAACTAGAAATTTGATTAATTTATCTCCCTATTATTTCAGTGTGTATTACACAAGTTGTAATAATTACATATGCATATATGGATAAAATAATGTCAAATATTTTAAATAATTATTGTTAGAAAGTCGCATATATTAAATAATATAATATTAGTATAAGAAGCCACAAATATATTAGTTACTTAAGTATATGAGTGGTAAATTATATTATCATGTCGTATTCAAATAAAAAATAATTGACTTATTATTTTTGTAGGTAACATAATCTTTCTTTTCACAAAATAGGAAAAATAATAAGCAAACTAATTCAATCAACAAATAATTTTAGCAAATATATCTAAGATTTTTCTTGGTGTAAAGTGTAAACAGAACAAATTTGTACTTTTTATGAATTTTTTTAATCCAAATAATTTAAAATATTCAAAAATTAAAATAAATAACTTTAATCTTAAAAAAAATCAATTACGTTCAAAAAAAATATTATTTTTGGAATTATATCACATTTTAATTTTATATATAAATATTTAAAAATTAAAATATATTCTTTTTTTAGAAAATCAAAATGTGACATTAACATCCAAAACGGTATTTTACACTTAAAATTTAATATTTTAATTATAATATATGCATTATGGATGTTAAATCGAAGATCGTCGAAAGAGGAATAATTTGATATATTTCTTATGAAAAATCGAGTTGAGACAAAAAAAAAAAAAATTAAGACCTTGAAATTTTGAAGGCAAAAGATTAAAAAGAAAAAGAAAAAGAAAATGATTGGAGGATAACACTCAAAGAATGTGGATGAGACACATGTCTTCCCCTTTTTAGGGGTTCTCCACATATTTAAGAGCAATTTTAAAAATTAAAACAAAACAAAAATTTGGGGAAAAATTGTGGGAACGCCACGTGTTTTTCCCTTATTTCATGCAACCTTCTTTTAGTATTAAAGGTTGATTTTAAAGTTTCAAACTTGTTTTGTAACTTGTATAGTTGTATCATGTTTTTACACTTTTATTATTACATTCTATAGGACATGAACAAAATAATTTGTAGGGTATTAAATTCAATTTAAAATTTTAGTATTCGAATATTTTGCTGATCAACTTATAATTTAAAAATTCTCGGCTGAAACTTTAGGTGTTTATATAAAATAATTTATTTTTCTTTACTTGTCAAAAATAAATTGGTTGGTCAACCCACAATCCAAAAAGTCTCATACTCAAATAGCTAAACAGTGGGGTTAGGATTCTTATAGATTTTATTATAATACTCTCTCACCCACCCACCCGCAGATCCGCAACCCGACTTGTTCGATTTTGAATGATTAAGAGGGTGTTTAGCTAAGCTTATTTAAAACATCTTATAAGCTCTAACATCTTATAAGTTGTTTCAAGAACTTATAAGATGTAATTTTTAAGGAGCTTATAAGTTAACAAAGCATTTGGATAAAAGAGCTTATAAGCTTGCAATTGAATATAGTGATTTAGCTATAAATTTGGGGTCTAATTTAAAAGTGAATATTAAACACACATTTTGATTAGTGTGTGAAATGTATATAGTGTGTATAGTGTGTGAAATGTGTGTAGTGTGTGTAAGTGTGTGAATTGTGTGTGAAATTTGAGTGTAATAATTAAGATCTTAAAAAATAAAATGGAAATAAGATGGGGGTATAACATCTTATTTTTTTGTAGATCTTATAAGCTCTTAGAGCTTATTTTTTTATCTTATAAGCTCTTTAACATCTTTTTGTGTTAAACACTTTACAAGAGCTTATAAGCTTCTAAACATCTTATAAGATATTTTTAGGAGTTTATAAGCTCAGTAAGTGCATTGTGAAAGAAAATCGAAGATATGGGATATCTTTTGGTACGAGTAGTGATTGAAAAATCGAGATTTCGTTGAAAATTTGATTTTTTTACTCTTGGAATGAAACGAGGAATGCAATGTATTTCTGTTAAAATTTCAGCAAATATCGATTTCGATTGATGATATAATATACATTTTGTCGTAATATCGACAATATTTTATTGAAATTTGTGTGGTTAAATTTGAATTTTTTTGTTTCTTTTTTATATAAAATGGTGGAGAGTTGATGGTGCGATTAGGATGGGAAAAAACATCGAAATGTAAAAATACAGCATATATTATTTTGGAAATATCGAATTTTTGGTACGATAACTCTAATAATTCAAAAAATTTAGTATTTCGATATATATCGGTAAATCGATTTTTTTACCTTTTTTAACGATATTCGTCCTTAGGGACACAAGGACGCAGCGTAATTGAAGGATGGAATAGAAGAATGAGTTAGCCAACTACTATTTCATATTCCATAAATAACGCAGACATTACTAAATGGTTTGAACTAGTATTACCAAACTCCCAACCCCCATCCCACTTGCAATCTCATCAAATTCACAAATATTCAATGTCTCACCTGTTTTTCCCATATAAATAAGGCTAGGAATACCAATTTCCGGACACCACTGGTTGCCTCTACATAATCCAACTCCAAAATTAAGAATAATTGGGTTCGGATTAGAAACGGATTGAACTCGATTGACCCATAAAAATGGGTCGGGTAAATTGATGGGTCAACCCGCAATTTTTTTTTTAATAAAATAAAAATTAGGGTAATTAATTATAAAGTTTGACATATCTGTAGCGGTGATAAATTGTTATTTATAATTTTTAGATTCTATTTTTTGAATTCCAACTTGTTTTGTGGACATTTGTAATGTGTATTTTATGTTGTTCGTTTATAGTCACACAATCTACTTATCTATTTTAATTTTTTGAGACATGAATATATGATTTACAGTGCGTTAAATGCAAATTGAAATTTTAAACATACATATATTGCGATTTTTTCAGATTTTTAGGGTTAATAAAAATTATTTTAGGTTTTAAAGTAGAAATTATTTTTTTTTTCTTTTTTTAATCCGGGTTAGCTTGTCGATAAGTAACCTCAACGTGGCGGATTGGCGGGCCATAATCTGTTCAAATTGGAAAAATTCCGTAATAATTCGGTATAGCCGACCCATTGACCACCGAGTCATTGACACTTAGACTCAAAATAAACTAGACTACAAAGGGTCTCAGATTTCAGTAGAAGTCATTTTGACCGAGTAATCGGGTTAACTAGAACATTTCCGAAAGAAATTGAATATCCCCAAACGGAACTAAAGACTCAAAAACCTGGAGAAATCCAACGTACAAACCTATTTCTATTATGTGTTTTAGGTTGAGGGAGTCACTGATCTACGAAGTAGATACAAATGTGACCACCTATGTTTCCGGTTCAGTTAATTCACTTATAAAGCTTGCGAAACACAGTAACCTGTAGCAGAAGACCGTAGCTGCAACCAATCAAGTGTGCATTATAGGGTTGTACAGGAATAAACCCCATGAGATCACTTGTTTCACTTATATGTTTCATCTTGTGTTTTATCTAGTTATATTTCATTTACCCACAACACGTATATTGAATAATATCATTCATTAACACGTGTCGTGTATTAAAAATTATGTAATAGAAGATGCAATATAAAGTGTATGCTGAATTGGAAATAAACCTTGAAAACATTGCTCCTTCCAGAAACGTCGGTTTGTACACATATACAGGTAAAGAATTTTAAAATGGGAGTTTTTATATATATTTTTTAAAAAAAAGTACATCCCGTAATTTTACATTATGAGCCAGTAAATTTACAACTCTAAAACATCTGTTTTAAAAACTTGGTAGCAAACTACATGCACAGTGAGATGAACCAGTTAGAGGATGATGAGGCAAGGAGGGACTAACACGACATCTTTCTTCTTTTTCTAATACTTTTATAATATATCCTTTTAACACATTAATTTGGATGGAAAATTTGTGATATTGGTCATGTAATTGATGGGTGGTTTCAGAACGAGTCTTTTATCTTTTTTATTGCTCGATTTTTATTTTGTTAAACAAGTTTTGTTCACCGATAACTGAATGTACACTGTATATGATCTCGTCAAACATGGATTACATTCTCCAAATAAATTTCTTGTGTCATACTCAATTTTGGTATGTGTTAGATGTCAATTGGTTTATCATACACCGGTAAGTGCTCCGTGCGATTCATAGGTATATAATACTTTTTCTATTTTTTCTGTTATGATATTAGAGGATTTGAACACACACACACAAAAAAAAAAAAAAAAAAAAAAAAAAACTTATTTTTCTAAGTATGTTTAATGGTTATATCTCAAGTACGTATAATGCATGTAAAATTGTTATTTTTATCAATACACAATCATGAATCTCATCAATTTTTTATGTTATTAAAACGAATAAAAATGTAATGTGATTACAATTTTTGGAATGCATCCTTAGACACAATATATTCAGTCATATTATTTTATTTTCCACTCGTCACACACATAATTTCTTTTTTTTTACGATTAAAGACTTTGAGACTGCAATTATATTTGATCATGGATGAAACCTTTTTCTAGATAGTAAATTTTTTATTAAATCGTTGGAATTAGTCAGCACTGATTGACAAGAAATTGTCAACACAACGCAAAGATATATGAAATATATAAAGCACAAAACTACTAGATCTAAATTTATACAGATCTAAACCCAATAGATCAGATAAATCGTTATCGCGCTGGACAAATCGCACATAAAAAAATTGATCTCGAATTTATCACTAATCTTCTGGTGAAAGCCTCAAAACTTGAGCAGATCAATGATGAAATGCTCAATGATGACTGAATCTTCAGGACACCACGAGCAATGGATCTTTCATTATTTCGAGGACTGATACTCGTACTTATTGAGGGGAGACGAAAACTCCCATGAAGGGAGGCCGAAAACCTCCAATAAGGAGAAACGAAAGAGAAAAATAAAATAAAAATTAATGTTGAAACCTTCCCTCATCCTCCCATAAAGGAAGATGAGGGAAAGAGGCGGCGGTCAGGTTTAATCATGGCTATAATCTAACTTTAAAAACAAAAACACAATATGAAATGCCATTATCTAAGTAATAACATGTGTATGTACACGCGCGCACTCTTTCAAATCAAGTAATTATATGATATCAAGTAATTATATGATACTTATAAGAGATCCATTTTCGATTAATTTGGGAAAAGAATACAAAAAAATATATAAACTTTATTTAATGTTTTAATTTCTTAGACATTGAAAAGTTCTCCTCCGAAAACTAAAAATAAGATAATATTGTGTTTAACTAATTTCAATTTTCCATGTTTTATCTTAATGCCCAAGGTTTACAATGACATATTTTCACTAAATTCCGCTAGTTGATAAACCGTATTTTTTGCAAACTAACACACATATATCAATAATCTATCATTTATCATGCATGTATTAGAATATTAACCCATACATTATTTATTTTACCTAGTTTTCCCTAAAAATAGACTCTTGACATCTAAGCTCTTATGCAACTGCACTTAAATTTTGATTTTATAAATCAACATATGATATGTGTTTATTCAGTAAAATTTAAGAGAAGAAAGTAACATAAATGAAATGGCATGATCCTTATATAAAATCTTAAATTATTAACAAAACATAAATTCATTCGATCACTCAAAACAAATCATTGAAAATCAGAAGAAAAAATATTTGAAAAGAAAGCAAAATAATTGGATAACTACATATAGAGGATCTAGAGCTTTTAAGAGGAGGAGTAGATTGATCTTGATTGGAGGATCTGAACGAAAAAATTGGCCACCACGTTGTTGTTTCTATGGGTCCTCCCTCGGCAATATGTTGGCAAACGAATAATCAATCATAATAAGATATACAATTATCAGCGAAAAATATGAGTGTGTAGAGAATGAAGTATATATAAAACTTCACATCAGTAATATAAAGCAAGGAGAGGATTCTCGAAGAATTTGACATGCCTCATACAAACCATGTTGAGTTCTGTCATTAAAAAGATCAGAATCACTGCCAGGAGTACTAAACATAATGCATCTGTTGTGACACAACGATTTTTTAAGGGAGATGAAGAATAATTTCAGATCAAGTGAATTTATATGGTATATTTGAAAACTCTCTACAAAATCTTGTGAAGATAAATTCAGTATCACTCCAATATATATGTATATCCCTCTAATATTAGGGTTTCACACAACAACTCACGCGAATGTCCTTGGTGTTTTGATTCGACGAAGAAAATATCAAATTTTCCTTCCTACATATATTATTTTAACGGTAAAATTTGATCAAATAAGATACGATCAATATATTTAATCGAAAAAACTATGATACATGCTTTCAAAATAAAACAAAATGTAAAGTATATATTTCGAAAAGAAAATTATGAAAAATATGGAGGCTATTAATATTTAACTAATTGAAAATTTTAGATTTTAATTACCTCATTTTTCTCAACAATGGCTGAAAATTAGTTAACTACTATCATAATTATCGAATTTTTGAGATTTTATTTTCAGATTTGCAATTCACCTCCTCAAAATCAAGCCCCTGACTCCATCATTATTTCAAAATTTCAAGATCAAAATGGGAATGATCAACATACATTCACATTTTGAGGGGGGAATTGAATATATATATATACAAAATAAAGAATAAATACATATATATATATATATATATATATATACATAAAACAATTAATTAGTTTCTTTATTAAGTGCTTAATTAGGTACTTAATCTGGTCATTAGTTACATGTATAAATAGGGGACATTACATTGATTCTTTTCAATTAATGAAGGAAGTTATGATTTGTTTTCTCTCTCAGCTCATTTCTTTCCTTTCTCAGCTCATTTTGTGTGGGCTTCGGATCTTCTATCACAAATTTCTACAACATCTCCTACTACATAAATAAGATTTTGCCATTTGGATTTCCATTGCCACATCATTTCATGAGTTGTCAACTAATAATCAAGACTGCTATTCTTAAGGAAAGTGAGATTTTTTCCTAACTGACACCTACTAAAAATGAAATATTCTTGTCAATCAAACGGGATCTTCCCATCACGGAAAGAAAAAAAAAAAATTGCCTGATAATACTAATATTCTACCTTGCCGGCGATACTGATAAACGTATATCGATTCTTGGAATTCGTCGGACTGAAAAAAACCCAGTTAAGGTTCCACTAGATGAAATCATCATAGTACCGCCGTTAGATATTCAGCAAAAAGTTTGGGTAGTTTATAATATCGTCAATTCAAAAAGTCAAGCATTTAGATTGTTCACAAACCATACCATGTTTCTTGTAATAATTTATTCAACTTCAAAATGGGGATGACATAGCATTTCTGTAACATGCAAAAAGAATACACTGCTTTCCCTTCAAATTTTGATACAAAAAGGAACTAAAAACTATTCTTTGAACGATCAAGCAGTTCAATGTAATTAAATGAATTTAATTTCTTAAATCTCCATAAATTTTGATATTCAGTTATGTCCTAACTTCAGTTATCACTATCAAAACCTTGTATGTTCCAGTTTTCAATAATGGCGATCATCTAAAAGTGATGTTTTGTGGTACTTGATCTTTCTCAAACAGTTGGTGTTACATTTTTCGCCAGACGGTAACAATTCAAGTGCTGAAGAAGGTTGTTGCCCCTCAGAAGGTTTGGTAAGCCATGAGAACTGTAAATTCAAGCACCAGCAAATAACTAAAGCATCCGCACAGAAGAGGTTGAAGCTGATTTTGCTTCCATTGCAGTTTGCCAAGAACTTGCATCCTTGTCTTGGATTGCCTCGTTGTATGTCTAGGGGTCAGATTCATCTTCACCGAGGATCAAATCCGAAGACTCTCCCATGAACATGAATTGCTCAGGCTGACGAACAATCCTCCCACTACGACGAGGTTCCGGTTGCGTTTGTGTATCACGCGGTATATCATCTTATACAATTGGTATAAGAGTGCTCCCTCGTAGTTCATTCAAAGTAATCTCACTCTTAGGCTTTCGGTTACTCATATAGTCTTTTTCTAAGAACCTAGAATATGTGCTCACCACGATCCTCTGATCCTTAGGACTATAGAATAAACCCCCTTTCGTTTCTTTGGGATAATCTACGAACAGCCTTAATTCTGAACGAGGTTCCAATTATCAGCTTCCTTGTCCAGCACGTATGCAGGACATCCCCAGATTCTCATGTGTCTCAAATTGGGTTTGCACCTAGACCATAATTCTGAGGGAGTTTTCGGAACTGATTTAGAAGGTACTAAGTTAAGAATGTAAGTTGTTCTTTCCGAGGCGTAACCCTAGAATGATTTGGGTAAGTCAGAATAACTCATCATAGACCTTACCATTTCCAAAAGAGTTATGTTTCTTCGCTCTGCGACCCCATTTTGTTGAGGCGGTTCTGGGCGCAGTTAACTGGGATATAATCCATTGCTCTAACAAGTAACCCAAAAATTCATTGCTTAAGTATTCGCCCTTATGATCAGATTGTAGAAACTTGATACTCTTTTCCCTATGCTTTTCTGCTTCAGTCTTAAACTCTTTGAACTTATCAAAGACTTCAGACTTATGCCGCATTAGGAAAATGTATCCATACCTCGAGTAATCATCGTTAAAAGTAACGAAATACTCGAAACCACCTCTCGCTTGAATCGTCATTGGACCACATACATCAGTATGAACGAGTTCTAACACTTCAGTGGCTCTAATCTCATTAGCCCCAAAGGCTCTCTTAGTCATTCTACCCTCTAAACATGATTCGCATGTTAAAAACGACTCTAGTTGGAGTGATTCCAACGAACCGTGTTAAAGTCCACCCACGAAAACCGATATAAAATACGGGCCACAGAAAGGCATCAAAAGCCTCCCCCCACGTGTTCAAATTATTTAAAATTTATAATGTACTGTCCCCCCAAGCTTAAACAAACCACAACCACATACAGACAACAAAAACTAATAAACTACCTAGTTTTTCCAAACATTCACATTTTAATAGGAAGAGAGATGGTTTTTACCATAACTTGGGAGGGACCAGTCAGTGGCTCCTTTTTTTGGACGAAAACCATATTGACGTTCACTGCTCAGGAACAGGACGAAAATCAACCGTCCTCCGGTGCGCTTCTTCACCGAGAAGATGTGGTACCTCTTGATCGGTTTTGGGAATGAGATTTCGGAGAGGAATAAGGGTTTCAGCTACCTAGGGTTTCAAGAAACTTACAGATTTTAGAAGGGAGGCTTGGTTGTGTTTTTACGCGAATGGGTAAAATGTAATAAGATTAGTCTGTGGTTGTTTTTGGGTTTATAATAATGAGTATTAAGTGGCTTATGTGGAAAAGGGGAATATTAGGTGTATTTTCTTTTTTAAGAGTTTGGAAAAATTTGTTGCCAAGTAGGATAAAAAATGACGCGTCAGGTTGATCACCAGTTTTCCTCAAATTGAGCCAGAGCGTGTACCACACGCGCGTTTGCCTGCCAACATTAGCCTTAACTTGAGCAATTTTTCGAGTTATGGGACTAAATTGAAAAAGGTAAAAATTATGGGACTAATTACGTAAAAGCAAAAAGTTATGGGACGAGTTGTGGTTTTTCCCTAATTCCTCACTACAACTTCTCTCGAAGAACCTTCTGTTGTTACTGTATGTTGTAAATGGACGCTTAGGAACCCAACTTACGACCCAACCGAATGGTCAACCCTAACAAGCAATTATATCTCACTCAATGACTCATTTGATTATACAACTTAATTTCTCACCACAATTTCGCTCAAATACTCGACAACCAACCTTATGTTGTAACACAGCTGGACTGGAGCTCCTACCCTTAACAAAATAATCCTCTTGAGTTTAAAGAATATTTTCCGATTTCTCTCAAAATACTCAATGCTATTAATGGATTTATTTCTTATATTGATATACAACCTTACTTTTGATCAAGAAAGTCCAAGGTATTTTCCCTGTGTCACAAGGGTCTTTTTATCTTATGTGCCGTCACAGTAACGGTACCCTGCTGCCGACCACGACCGATAGTCGATGAGGTGCCCTCAGCAGTTTTTTTTTTTCATTTGAAGAACGACGTGCTCGAGCACGCCCATCTCGAACTCTGTCGCCGCTGGAGCCTTCTTGCCCTTCGACCTCTTTGTGCAAGTTGCGATCTGTTGTAGTGGCACCGCATGCAATGGAACACAGCAGTCCCAGAGGTCTGTGATCTTGCTGAGCCATAGCTTCTGGAGCGATGTCTAAAAAATGAAATCATAATGAAGTGATAAGAGAACGCTTGTTCCCAAAGCTGTGGAGTGAAAGCTCCTTCACGTTGTACAAATTCGGCTTCTCGATGCAAGGCATCCAAGTCTTCTCGGTGTTCCACGTCTCGGTTTTTGTTTTGTTCATTTCTGTTTCATTTTCAGTTTTCCAGAACATTGTAATAACAATCTTTGAACAAATTACATTTCTTTTTCTGAATCTGGAAAAATGTCAAATGTAACAAACAACCAAGTTGTTCCTCCTGTTCCAGCAAGAGTTATCCTGACTCCACCGGCTAACTCCGTCGAAAAGCCGGAAAAGTTCTCCGGTGATAATTTCAAGAGGTGGCAACAAAAGATGCTGTTCTACATAATAACTTTAGGCTTCGCTTCATTTCTCAAGGAAGTTCCTCCGGCTGCTCCTGCAAAAACCGACACTGATGAACAAAGGCGAGTTGCCTTTGACTCTTGGTCACATGGTGACTATCTCTGCAGAAACTATGTCATGAATGGACTTGCTGATCCTTTATACAATTTTATCAAGACATCAAGTCAACTAAAGAGCTATGGGATGCTTTGGAAAAGAAGTACAAGACAGATAATGCTGGCACAAAGAAATTTGTGGTGGCTCGATTTTTGGACTTTAAAATGGTTGACAACCGTTCGGTTGTGGAGCAAGCTCAAGAGCTTCAGCTCATCGTTCATGAGGCCTCGGCCGAAGATATGAAACTTCCGGTGCCATTCATGGTGGCAAGCTTGATCGAGAAGCTGCCTCCGGGTTGGGGTGACTTCAAGAATTACTTGAAGCACAAGCGAAAGGAAATGACAGTTGAAGACTTAATCCTTAAGCTACGGATTGAAGAGGACGACCGGAAGAATGAGTCCAGGTTTAGGGCTCATGTTGATGCAAGAGCCAACCTTATGGAAAGGGGATCCTCGAGTGATAATAAGAGGAAACGCCCAAACGACAACAACAATCAGGGAAACCGTGGGCCAAACAACAATGGCAAAGGTAAACAACCTGCGAATGTGACAAGATTTGCAGGAAATTGTTACAACTGTGGCAAACCCAACCACATGGATAAAAACTGTAATCTGCCTAAGCAGAAAAAGAAGAAAGTGACAGCTAATGTTGTTGAGGATAATGAGTTGGACCTCACTGCTGTAATTTTTGAGGCCAACGTTGTGGACAATCCAAGAGAATGGTTTGTTGATACAGGAGCCTCTTGTCACGTCTGTTCTGACAGAGAGGTTTTCTCAAGCTATAAGGCTTCTTCCGGGAGAAGCTGCATATGGGAAACCAAGCCTCGTCTGAGGTGGCTGGAGTGGGCAACGTAGTTCTAAAGCTAACTTCTGGCAAAGAGCTCACTCTAAAGGATGTGCTGCATGTCCCAGACATCAGGAAAAATTTGGTTTCTGGATCTTTGCTGGTGAAGCATGGGTTTCGACTAGTCTTCGAAGCTGACAAGTTCATACTGAGCAAGCAAGGAGTTTTCATAGGGAAGGGCTTTGTAGTGAATGGGTTGTTCAAAATGAATGTAATGGCTAAGCGCCAAATGAATAATGTAACTTCTACTATGAATGAAAAAGCGTCAACTTCTTCTTACTTGCTTGAGTGTTCCTCTTTATGGAATTCTAGATTAGGACATGTTAATCTCAATGCTATAAAACTCTTAGTAAATTTAGATTTGCTAAAACTGAATGAAGTTAAATCACATGAAAAATGTGAGGTGTGTGTTGAAGCTAAAATGACTAAATTACCTTTTCATTCAGCAGAAAGGAGCACAATACCTCTAGGATTAATACACACTGATGTGTGTGACTTGAAATTTGTGCAGACTAGAGGTGGTAAAATTTTTTTTATAACTTTTATAGATGATTGCACAAGATATTGCTATCTTTATCTTCTAAGAAGTAAAGATGAAGCAATAGAAGCGTTTAAATACTACAAAGCCAAAGTTGAAAATCAACTAGGCACCCGGATTAAAATAATCCGAAGTGATAGAGGTGGTGAATATGTGGCTTTATTTGAAGAGTTATGTTCTCGAAGTGGCATAATTCATCAGACAACAGCTCCTTATTCTCCACAATCTAACGGCGTTGCAGAACGCAAAAATGGTACTCTTAAGGAGATGATGAATGCTTTGTTGATTAGCTCAGGATTACCCCAGAACATGTGGGGGGAAGCTGTTCTTACAGCTAATTATATATTGAATAAAATTCCACTAAAAAGAGTAAACAAAACTCCTTACGAATTGTGGAAAGGGCGTAAGCCGTCTTACAAATATCTCAAAGTGTGGGGGTGTTTGGCTAAGGTTGAGGTGTCATTACCTAAACAAGTAAGAATTGGCCCTAAAACGGTTGATTGTATATTTGTTGGGTATGCACTCAACAACAGTGCATATAGGTTTCAGATTCATAAATCTGAAATTCCAGATATGACTGTAGGAACAGTAATGGAATCAAGGAACGCAGTATTCTTTGAAAATATATTTCCATGTAGAGAAAGATTGGTAGAAAATTCAAATCAAGGAATTACTTTAGAAAAAGGAAGTAGTTCAAATTTAAAAAGAACTGTTGAAGCTACAAGTAGTTCTTGGACCTCAGAAGAAGAGGAAACGAGACGTAGCAAAAGAGCAAAGACTGTCAAGTCATTCGGTCCTTATTTTATCATATATATGCTAGATGATGAACCGAAGTCAATAAAAGAAGCTCTGTCTAGTCCAGATGCACCACACTGGAAAGAAGCAATCAACAGTGAAATTGAATCCATCATGCAAAACCACACGTGGGAGTTAACTGACCTTCCGTCAGGTTGTAAACCTTTAGGATGCAAATGGATCCTAAAGAAAAAGTACAAAGCAGATGGTTTAATAGATAAATACAAAGCTCGTTTGGTAGCTAAAGGCTTCAAACAGAAAGAAGGTGATGACTTCTTTGATACTTACTCCCCTGTGACCAGGATCACATCGATTCGAGTGCTTCTCTCGATTGCTGCAATACACAATCTTGAGATTCATCAAATGGATGTGAAGACTGCGTTTTTAAATGGAGAGTTAGAAGAAGAGATCTATATGAATCAACCCGAAGGGTTTGTGGTACCTGGACAAGAAAAGAAGGTATGTAGACTAGTAAAGTCGTTATATGGTCTCAAACAAGCGCCAAAACAATGGCATTTGAAATTTGACACCACAATGTTGTCAAATGGTTTCAGAAACAACGAATGTGACAAATGTGTGTACATAAAAGGTACATCAGAAGCATATGTCATAGTATGTCTATACGTAGACGATATGTTAATCATGGGAAGTAGCCATGAAATAATCATGGATACTAAGAAGATGTTGAAAAGAAATTTCGACATGAAGGATATGGGTTTGGCTGATGTGATTCTCGGAATCAAAATAGTTAAGACATCAGAGGGAATTGTTCTGACACAATCTCACTATGTAGAGAAAGTACTCAGAAAATTCAATGCCTTTGATGGTCCACCTGCCAAGACACCATTAGAATTAAATGTTCATCTTAGGAAGAACATGAGTGAACCTGTAGCTCAATTTGAATATGCGTAAGTGATAAGGAGTCTTATGTACATAAAAAATTGTACTAGACCGGATCTTGCATGTTCGGTTAACAAAATGAGCAGGTTTACAAGTAATCCAAGTCAAGAACATTGGAAAGCATTGACAAGGATTCTGAGATACATAAAGTATACTCTTAATCATGGGCTTCATTTCACGAGATATCCTCCAGTTATTGAAGGATACAGTGATGCGAATTGGATTTCGGACACTAAAGACTCTTTTTTCACTAGTGGATACGTATTCACTATTGGAGGTGGAGAAGTGTCATGAAAATCTACAAAGCAAACGTGTATAGCTAGATCTACCATGGAGTCGGAGTTCATAGCTTTGGATAAAGCTGGTAAGAAGCTTAATGGCTTCGCAACTTTTTAGAAGACATTCCATGTTGGAGTAAACCTGTACCGGCTATAATGGTTCATTGTGACTGTCAAGCCGCTATAGGAAGAGCGTTAAACAATATGTATAACGGTAAGTCTAGGCACATACGCCGTAGGCATAATACTGTAAGACAATTGATCTCTGGTGAGGTTATCACAATAGACTATATAAAGTCTAAGGATAACTTAGCGGAGCCGTTGACCAAAGGTTTAAACCGAGATCAGTTGTTCAAGTTGCGAGAGGGAATGGGAGTAAAACCCACCAACTAAAGAATAATCAAAATGGATACTCAACCATGATGAGTGGAGATCCCACAAACTTGGTTCAATGGGACAACTAAGTTTTGAAAGTTCGGAGGAGGCACTTGGAAGAATATATCTTCAAAATCCATCCCTAGAACGCAAGATAAGTGCGTAAAACCTGTAACGGTGTTAGAGGATAAGTCTTATGACTTTTAATGACTTCGAGACACCTCAAGGAGGTAGAGTAGTACAGGATACTCGATAAAGAAGTCACCTATGTAAGTGTGAAGTAAAGGGCCACTTCAAATGAAACACTTATGAATTCAAAGAGGGTCCATGGCCAAAACGGACCAAAACGTGAGAAAAAGGATGTTCTGGTCAGTATTGTGTAATCATTGTTGACTAGGTACACACTAAGGAGGATTGGTTCAAAGATTAAAAATCTACCAAACCACCAGTGTATCCGACAAGTGAATTACTATGGAAGGTTCAAAGTCACAAACTACATTTCCTTAGGCAATACTGATCACTAAGAGTCTAGACTAGAGATTGCATTCATGCATGCATTAATTTTCACTCATGTGGGGGATTGTTGGAAATTATTAATAATTAAAGTGTGGATAAGACACTTTAATGATATAATTAAGTGGTCGGAAGTTTAATTTTGTAGGAATTAAACTTCACACGATTAATCTATGCAAAAAGTAGATAATCGTAGGATTTTAATTTTCTCAAAACCAATGTGTGGTGAGTGAGAAATTAATACATAATGTTTACCACTTGATTATGTATTAAATGTAGGATTAATAACTAAGAGGAGTTATTATCTCACATTGATTTAAGAGCTTCTTAAATTAGTATATATATATATATATATATATATATATGAAAGCTCATTGCTAAGGTATATCAATTACACATGTGAGGGAATCCAAAGGAAGCCCACACGCGCGCTCGCTCGCTCGCTCGGCTCGGCACGGCCACGCCTCGACCTCGGGCTTGGGTCTTGGGGAATGCCTCAGCCGAGGTTCAAGTAACTTTTTGGAAGCCCAAAATCAATTGGGCTTGTCGAATGAGCTTCAGGAGCCCAACAGGTGGATGGGTTTGAATTTAAATTCAAACCTGTAACATCCAACATAATGGGTTGGTAAGGAGTGAATAAATTGGGTTGTTACTAAGCCTATAACAGCCAACAATAAGTGACAGAATTAAAATTTATTTAATTCTGATGTTCCCCAGCAGCAGCCTATAAATACATGTTTCCTGCATGCAAACAAGATACAATTTTTCACCTGAATTATCATACTCTCTTTTCTGCATTCTTTGCATTCAGCTCCAGTTCAGACCCGAACATCTAAGTTCGCCGGAGCCTTTTCTGTTAGTGGTGCTACTACAGAAAAGGACGTAAACCGTTATATCTTTGGGGTCTATTACTTCATTCCGTGAGCACTAGCCGGGAAGTAATTTGTCCTAAGGACAGTGGTCTTCCACGTCTCGGTTTTTGTTTTGTTCATTTCTGTTTCGTTTTCAGTTTTCCAGAACATTGTAATAACATTAATATTAATATATTGCGCCGCATTTTGTATAACAATATAAGGTGGTGGTCGAGTGAATAAATGTCTTCTTGCATGTGTAGTGGTCTAGGTTCGAGTCTTGTCGTAATATATTATTAAAAAAATACATATATGCATACCTGTAACTAAAAGTATACTCTTAGGCAACATAATACTCCCTCCGTTCCATATTAATTGACGTTTTAGGATGTTATTCTCTTTTCCAATTAATTGACATTTTACATATTTTTCACCAATTCTACCAATTTTCTCCCTAGATTCAATCCCAAAATATCTCTATTTTTTAATCTACCAGAGATATTTTGGTTTGATCAAATCTTTAGTTAAGGCTATATGTGTCAAAATATCCAATCCTTAATTCTTTCCTTTCATTCTAAAACGTCAATTGATATGGAACGGGGGGAGTATATATTATTATACAATATAATATATATTATTAAACAACAAATTATACTTGTAATTATAATAGATACTATTACGCAACATAACATATACGATTACGCAATATAATATATACTATTAAACAATATAAAAAAAGGTAAAACAGCGCTAGAGTAGGGTTCAAACCCTGCCCTCCTCCGCGCCTCAAAGCTTTCACACTCGGAGCCAGCCGCTGCACCACATGCAGCTGTTGTGAAATTTATACAAACAAGGCCCTTATATATATCTTTAATTCCAAATTAAATAAAAGAGTGTACAATAAACCTATTTTGTGTTGGATGCACACAAGTTTTTGCCTTATTTTTGTTGGGTTTGGTTCTTATTGAAAATAGACTCAAAGTCTATGTCCTCCTCTAATGGCCATGTGCTAATTTCTCCAATAAATTCGGATAAATGCAATTAATGCATGAGTAGGTCTTGTGTGTGGTGATCATACGAATCACATTTCGTATGACGGAGCTTCATTTCACAATTGATGTCCGCACCGCCCCATTTAGAATATGTTAACCCAAAAGTGACTTAAAGAGAGAAAAAAGAAAGTAAACGGGCAGAAAACCTCAAAACAAAAGAAAAAAACCCGTAATAATATTGCTCTATATTCTACCGACTGGCAGCACCATCTTACAAGAATATTAAACTTCATATTTGTGTATTAATTTTGAGAATCCGAAAAAGTAACAAAACTTTCTAAAAAGTATCAGCAACTTTAAAAGTAATATAAATTTTCAGTATGTTAAATTTTTATATTTTAATTACAAAATCTAAAAGATATTAATTTTTCTAAAAGAGTACCTGTAATTCTTATAAAAGTACTATAACTTTTCAATACTGTTAACTTCATATTTATATTATAACTTGAAAATTTGAATCATTATTAACTTTTTCTGAAAAAAGTATCAACAATTCTTGTAAAAGTATTACAAATTTTCAATACGTTAAACTTCATATTTATATTTTAGCTTTAAAATTTGAAAAGGTAAATTTTTTTTCTAAAAAAGTATCAACAACTCTTGTAAAAGTATTACAAACTTTGAGTAAGCTAAACTTTATATTTGTATTTCAATTTTGAAATTTGAAAAGATATGAACTTTTTCTAAAAGAGTATCAACAATTCTTGTAAGAATAATATAATTTTTCAGTATGTTAAACTATATAATTATATTTTTATTTTAAAATTTTGAAAAGCTATCAACTTTTCTTTAAAAAGTATCATTAGTTCTTGTAAAAGTATTACAAATTTCAGTATGTTAAACTTTATATTTACATTTTTTAATTTCGAAAATTTGAAAAGGCAATAGCTTTTCTGAAAAAAGTATCAATAATTCTTGTAAAAGTATTATAAACTTTCAGTATGTTAAACTTTGTATTTATATTTTAATTTTGAAAATTTGAAGTTGTATCAACAATTCTTGTAACAGTATTACAAATTTTTAGAATGTTAAGCTTTATATTTATATTATGATTTAGAAATTTGAAAAGGTATCAACTTTTTCTAAAAAAGTATCAATAATTCTTGTAAAAGTATTACAAACTTTCAGTATTTTACACTTTATATTTATGTTCTAATTTTTAAAATTTTAAAAGATATCAACTTTTTCTTAGAAACGTATCAATAATTCTTGTAAAAGTATTACAAGTTTTCAGTATGTTAAACTTTTATATTATTTTGATTTTGAAATTTGAAAATGTATCAATTTTTTTTTTTTTTTTGAAAAAGTATCAACAATTCATGTAAAAGTATGAAAATTTCCAGTATGTTAAACTTCATATTTCTGTTTTAGTTAAAAAAATTCGAAAAGGTATCAACTTTTTCCAAAAGATTATCAGTGATTCTTGTAAAAGTATTATAAATTTTCCGTATGTTAAACTTTATTATTTATATTTTAAGTTTGAAATTTGAAAAGGTATCAACCTTATTTTTTGGAAAAAGACCAACAATTCTTGTAAAAGTACTACAATTTTCATATGTTAAACTTTATGTTTTTGTTGTAATTTTGAAAATTTAAAATTATATCAATTTTTTATAAAAATAAAAATAAAACCTATCAACAATGGGGCTTCACAGGAATCATGCCTGCAAATATTGCTTTATATTTTACCGTTCAATCATACAGAACGAATTGCAAACCGAAGAAAATAAAAATTAAAATAACTTGAAAGAGAAAAAAGGAACGGGTTTTACCGTTGCGCGGATGAAAGAAAGAAGGGAGATCATTTCCCCTCTTTGCCCCTTTTTGCGAGGGAGATCATTCCTTTATTTTTTTCATTTTTCATTATTCATTTCTTTTCTTTGTTTAATTGGCGGGTCAAGCGGGTCAGTTGTGGATACCAAGTACTAAATGAGGTTCTTTCACACGAATTAGATCCGTGTGACGGTCACATATAAATTTTTGTTTAATTTTGACTTTTGAGTATTATATACTTCGTTCGTTGCATAAAAGAAGTTTTGTATAAAAAGAAGGGTTAAATATCTAAATCAATCCGTATTTTGCGAGTTTTTACACATTAGTACCTAAACTTTATTTTTTTACCTATTGCACCCTAAAGTCCACGAATTATACAAGTTGCAACCTTCATCGAATTTTTCCGATCAAATATCAAACACCTGATAATCACATGCCAAATTGAGGGAGTTTTTGCTATTTTTATAATTTGCTGAGGTAAATTTTCAATTTGACGGAAGTTGCAACTTGGCAGTAGCAAAGTGATTGTCACGTGTTTGACATGTGAATCTATCTTAACAAAATAAATTATAGAAATAGCACAAAAAAAAAAACAAAAAAAAAAAAAAAACCTCCAAATTTGGCATGTGATTGTCACGTGTTTGATATTTGGCCGGAGAAATTTGACGGAGGTTGCAACTTGTACAATTCGCGGACAATAGGTTGCAATCGGTCAAAAAATAAATTTTAAGTGTAAAAAAAAAATACAAATAGATTAAATATTTATCACCTCATTTCATCAGTTCAAGTAAAAAACCTACTCACTCCATTTCATATTAATTGACGTTTTAGAATGAAAGGGAAGAATTAAGGATTGAATATTTTGACAGATATAGCCTCAGCTAAAGATTTGACCAATCAAAATATCTCTAATAAATTGAAAAGTAGAGATATTTTAATTGAGTTCAGGGAGAAAATTGGTAGAATTGATGAAAAATATATAAAACGTTAATTAATTAAAAAAGAGAAGAACATTCTAAAACGTCAATTAATATGGAACGGAGAAAGTAAAATTTAAGGTCACACTTTAATTCACATGTTGGTCGAAATTTTAAGATCTCCAATTTTTTTGTCCTAAGTTGGAGTTCCAACAAAACAAAGACTAAATTCGCATATATATATATATATATATATATATATATGAAGAGAGAGAGAGGGAGAGAAAATTAATAAAAGAAAAAAAAATAATTAGGTTCGGGATCACCTATAAATTGTAGGACGAATCTTGTAATTATTTCCCCATTTCAAATATGAAAAATGAATGTAAATGCCCTACCAATTAGATTTTAAGTGTATATTGGTAGAGATCACTATTTAGCGTACTCATCATGTCATGTCTTGTCTTGTCTTATCTCGTCCCTATCTCTATACATACATACAAAACCATGCATATGCATGTAAAAATAAATATTGAACACTATGAGTTCTAATATGTTGCACGCACATCTATAGTGAACATTTTTTTATGTAGATCAATTATTTAGAGATGGAGCTAGAGGCAGGCTCACGGGGGCAGCCCTTCCCCTCAATTTTCCGGCAAAACTACTTTTTATATGCATATGCAATAGAATCATAGTTAAAAACAAATTCAATCATCCTCGAATTCCTAAAATTATGATAAATATCTCAAGTAAATTAGGTTTTATTACATAAAAAAATTACAAACATTTAGTCTATTATCATTTGTAACATGACATTTTAATTGTAACGTAGAAATACACTACCTTTATATTTTTTTTCAATTCATTGCGCCTAGAAAGTTTTGAGTTCTAATTGCTGGCGTGGACCTCGAAAGTGTGATTTTGTGACCTGCCTCATTGCATACATATGATTAACTGAATGAATGACATTATTTTGTCATTAAACCCCAACTTCTCTCCTCTTAATCCACCTTAAATCATTTTTAAGTCTCGACTAAATGCTAGACTCCAATTTATCGGACGACTAACATCTAACATATTTTAAAACATTGGTCCCAACCATGATTGATTATGAACTAGAATTTAAATCAGCATTTAGTAGTCCTATATGATAGGTTTTTGGACAGATAGTTGAAACTTATTTGTTGACCTATTCATCACTATATATAGATGGGTAGGAAAGTGTTGCATATTTGTGTTTCATGTTCAATTGTATTTGTTCCACAAATTAAGCAGAAACATTTTGCATGCCCACTGGTAATATACTTGTCTATATATATATTAGTTTCAGTCTCGTTTTCTTACTCACTATGTAATTTATATCTGAAAATTTTAGGTTCGAGTACATTGAAAGACGAAATAAACCCATTTTTTAGGTGTGGGAATGTTCCTATGCGTGACGGAATGTGGGGAATTAAGCCCAAAATTACGGTCCACGCCCACGGGCCATTACACTGTGGTCCGCAAAACACATGTTAATGTATTACCAATAATATGTCAAAATCTCATAGTAGGAATCAAATTACCTTATCCAAAATCAATGGATAAGATACTTACGCATCAGCGATAACATATTTTTACACATTAACATGCGTCCATCATGGGCAGAAGAGCAAATCACTTTTTTTGCAAGAAACGAGTGATTCTATCAAAAGACTCAATTTCTATCAGTTTTAACCCGGAACATTCTCAATAAATCTACCTAAAATCTCACAATTTTGACATTTCTTCCAATGTCACACTAAGTCATTATCCACTATAGTATCAGAGAAGAGATGAAGCAAATTTACATGCAAGGGAAGTTGTAAGAGGAAAATAAGAATTACGGTGAAAGTGGCTGATTAAATAAGAATATATTTGTCTACTTCAGAAATTCTTAATTTCTATTTAAAAGGAAACCCTCAAATATAACTAATAGGTCAATTAAGGTAGAACCCCCAAATCATAATTGTACTTAAAACAGTTGGAATTACATTTTTTAAATATATAAAGATACAGCCTAGCAATCTATAGAATATATGAAATGTCATAACCACAAAATGATTATACGTATTATAGAAAATGACACACTTACAATGTTGTGTAGACTTACGAATCCTAATAAGTAGAGGCTAATCTCGGTCCAGCCTGATAAATCGGTCTAGGTCTTCGAGAATTTAGGCGAATGTGATTTTATGAATAATAGTTTAAAATATCATCTGACCAACATGACCGACTCGGTAATGATTTGATGGACTATAAATCGATTCGATTATCTTAATATATATATATTCAATTCGCTGAAATTTTTTAGTGACTCATTCCCGATATATATAAAAATGACATTTTGTTAACATCATGGACAAAATTTGGTGTATATTAAAAGATCAGAACATGACTACATGACTTGAAATTCCGTGTTTGAGAGATAACTTTGAAAATAAATAAATAAATAAATAAATAAATAAATAACAATAATAATAATAATAATAATAATAATAATAATAATAATGGAGGAAAAGGCAATTATCAGTCATAGTCTTTTTCAGAAAACCATTAATAAATTTATATTTCTCCTATTTAGAGGTAACAATTCGAAAAACCCGATCGATCGAACCTGGTCTGTCGAAATAACACATATTTCGGGTCAGGTCGGATTGGACCAAAATTTAATCGCGTGCTAAAATTAGTCCGCCCCATCCAGTCGAACTCCCTCTAATATACTATGGTTATTGTGTCGGTCGTCGCCCGTCAGGCTTTTGATCCATCAGGTAGGATCTATCGGGCCAAATAATAAATCGGACCAAAAATTCTATGATCCAACCCATCTAAAATATCGGACCAACTGAATCAATCCATTGAACCGGGACGATTTTACCCTCTACTCTGATATGAGTAGGTTTTCCACGAGTCCATTGTCCTTGGACCACAACCGTAACTGTCTTTGGAGAATTTTACTTGTTCAAATAAAATATTAAAATTTTTTATCTCACAAATTAATTAGATATAATTGAATATGACAAATAAATAAAAAAAAAAAAGTCACATAAGTACTTATCGATGATTTTTAAAGGGATGTACCTTCACCAAATTGACCAAAAGTACAAAGTTGTACATTTCCAAACATGACGATTTTTTACGGGACGGAGGGAGGGAGTAATATTTCACAACCTATAAAATATTTTCCTTTGTACGAGGCATTTGTGATTGCTTTTATTTTAGTAAAATGATAGAAATTAAAGATTTTTAAGTTTATTGTACAAAAATGAGTAGTGTTTGAAGAAAAAAATGATTACCACGCAAATCAGAGAAAAAAAAAATCAAATTCTTGCTTAAAGCTTTTGAGAGTTATTCTTGTCATCCCACCCTTTTGAATATACCCAAGCGAATTATACATTAATTGGATTAGTGTGTAGATGCAAATTAATGTTCGATTTTTTTTTTCTTTTCCATTTGTATCCATACACTAGTACCCAGTTGTGCATAATCAATTAATCATCCACTTGGGTATTAGCCAAATGATTTAAAAAAAATACTTTTTTACTGGAATTACTTTTTTAAAAGTAAAAATTTTACTCCTGCCGCAAAAAAGAATCATGTTAGAAATAACTTCTTATCCTAAAATAAGAGCTCTGTTTCAAAAACAGTGTCTCATTTTATTAGTCTAAGTAAAAAATAATTTTTTTTTAATTTCAAATTAGTTAATATGATTTAATAAGTCAAATAAAAAAAGTCGTGTAAGTGTGTATTTAAGAATTTCAGAGAGTTACGGCTTTATTAAATTGATAAAAATAAAAAGTTATATAGTTTTTAAAAATAACTCTTTTTATGGACGAATGTATTTCAAAACACTAATATAGGCTTTATCCCCCTTAAAAAAAAAAAAAAAAAAAAAAAATTCTCCTAATCTAAGAATAAAGAAAAAATTTTCCCCTACCCTCTATGATGACTCAAACCCATGATCGAAGACCTAGGTAGTAAATGCTCTGTCACTTGAGCTATCCAACTTCGTCATCCCCCTTCAAATTACAAGCTATTATAGGTAAGGTATAGGGTTATCGAAATCGAAAACCTCATGGCAACTTTAGAGCCCACGATGACCAGCCAATTAGGCCCACAGCCCGATTATCAAATATTGGGCCGGCCTAGTAAAACTTTGAAAATTAAGCCCACATAATATAAGAGAACCATTCCATACATAGGCCCATACTTTGAATCTATAACCCATTTCAGCAGTCCATGTACTTTTAGAAGAGTCTTCATTTATATATAGAAAAGCATTAACAAAAAAGTATTTATTTTAAAATAATATTGTTGGATAATATTAGGTTATCTATTTAGGGTTGGAAACCAAATCCAACTATTCGATAATTAGTTTGAGGTCATTTATTAAAAGATTGTTTGTTCGATTATAGATATCAAATAAACTCGAATATACTTTTTACATTTTGTAAAATCTAAAGCTCGAGCTTGATAAGTTATAAATGTTAAAATAGATGTAAAAATATCAAACTACGCAAACTCGACTTGTATTTTTCTTGATTAGAGCTTGTTTAAACTTGATTCGGTTAATAATCAAATAAACTCAATCGTAATATTAAAAGCTCGATATTTCAAACGAACTTGAACAATATATACGTGTTGTATTCAGATCTGGCCTATCACTAGACCGGATCCGCCTATATTTGGAGGTGACAAAATCAGTTCGACCTAGCGTACACGTTCGGTATTTTAAAATATTTGGACTAAAAGAATCTTAGTCGAAAGTACCATCAAACTAACAGATTTAGCCCAATGGACTAATGGACTTGACCTAGCTGCTGTGACATTGGCCCGAAGAGTGGGCCGGACTACCCGAATTGTCACATCTATTTATATTTATCATTTAGTTTTAGTTATCTTACATATAATATACATATAGATACACACATAAAAATTGTATATGCCGCACAATTTACGTGAACAACTTATGAGCTCAGCCAATATATTAAATATGTAGCATATGTAGAAACTTGTCACGTAAGCAGGTATTCATTGTAATTGTGTAGCATATCAGTCGCAGGCATATATATATATATATATGTTGTTGTTAAATAAAGATAAAAAGAGTCAACTTTGCAAAACAAAAATAATTTTTAAACACAAATTTCAATGAAATTAAAGGTATGAAATATATTAGTGGGTCCTACTAGTGTGAGAAAAGTATATATGGATAATGAAAATTCTGTCAAATTATAGGAAGAGTGACATTTATTTATCAATGCATTATTGAGAAGGAAAATGCTATTCAAGCACAATATGTCCGTGCAAATGGAATAAAATTAAATAAGAATTATAACTGTTTTGGAAATTTACTGAGATGACTCTGTGGCATATTATAGAAGTAAAGTTGCATTTAAAAAAAATAAAAAAAAATTGAATCTCTCTTTCTTGCTTTTTCAGAAACCCTCCGACACACACTACTATCGAAATCATGGCTTATTCTACTCTACACACTTGGGTAGTATCCAAGTGGTTGATCCACCATACACTTGGAAAGTGTATGGAGATCTAGTGGATATAGTTAGTTGAGCTCCATACACTTTCTGATAGGTATGGCCCAGCAACTCCGGGTCGGGTCAGCACCTCGGGCCGGACCAACCCGACCCGAAGTAACTGAGCTCATGAAAGCAAGCCCAGCAACCGGCCCAGAAGAGCGCACTCAACCTACAACGGCCCAATCACGGCGTATGGAGGAAGCAAGATCCCCATGATCTTCTCCCAACTCCCATGCAGAGATAATAGGTGCAATTATAGGGAGTTAGTTAGGGTTCAAGTTGAGTAGTATAAGTAGGAGAATTGTACTCAGAATTAGGGTTCGCATTTTGTATTCAAAAACTATTACGTGTAAACTCAAAGAGATAGTGAAGAAGCACCTCGGCAGGTGATATTCTTAGCCCATGGACGTAGATCTCCGGATCGAACCACGTGCATCCTGTGTTCTTTAAGTTTCTTGCATTGATTTACGTTTCCAGCGGATTTACGTTCGAAGTTTATTTGGTAAACGGATTGCGCTTTATCAATTGGCGCTAGGGGTGTTCATCGGTCTGAAACCGAACCGAACCGAACCGAATTTACAAAATCGAAAACTGAAATTCTTCAAATCTGTCAACCGAACCCGAACCGAAATTGATCTAAAACCGAAACCAACCGAACCAAAATATTTCGGTTCGGTTGCGGTTAAAACCGAAAACCGAAATCTTAGACAAAAAATGATAAATATATGGTATTAAGTTTCCGAGACATCTAAAAAAATGAATATTACAAATATAAAACAACAATTCCCACAGTTCCACAACCCAAATTTAAAGTCCAAAGAAGAGTTCATTAAATTGAGCAAAAAAACATCTTCAATTCATCATACCACGAATCCATATCAACGAAAAATAATTAAGCATTCATGTCTTCGTCAAACCGACATTAGGTTCACAAATCACAACTACTTAGTAGAACGTCAACAAAAAAAACTTGTACTAGTTTCAATAGATCCAACCAAGCAAAAGGTTCAACACATAAGAGAAAAATATTAATAATTCAACTTCAAGCACCGGCACCTGCACTTCTTCAGTTCTTGCTGCACTTCCAATCCCCTACCAATTCACATTCCCTTCACCAAAATATATGAGGAAAAAACATGTTAAAAGGTTAAATGATATTATACAAAATGCTAGAAAACCAAATGAAAAATCATCTCAAACTTAGGTGACTTTAAGAATTTTGTAAACAAATTATTGTTTCCCACAAGCCAAAAAACCATTCGGATTTCCCCTAGAACAAAAACCAAAATATTATCAAATAAAATACCTTTCAAATACTCTTGCAGTTTTGCTTGCCCGATCCCACCTCCACTGTCTAAATGGTTCTTGTTTGCCCAATCCCAACATTATGCAAATCTGGAAATCAAAGAATTATATTAAGATACAAGAATAAAGATGAAACAAAATAAATATTCGCTAAAACAAAATTACCTTGCTCAATAATCTCAAGTTCTTCTAATTGTTCTTCAATGGATTTTGGGAGGTCACCTCGTAGCCAATCTTGGGCACATATCAGGGCCTCAACAATTCTTGGAGTTAAAGAACTCCGAAATGCATCCAAAACTCTACCACCGGTGCTGAACGCCAACTCAGAAGCAACCGTGGAAATTGGAAGCGCCAAGATATCACGGGCCATCTTTGAAAGAACTGGAAATCTTTCAGCATTCATTTTCCACCACTTCAAGACTTCAAGACTCTCATCTTCCACAATAGCCTCACTCAAATAAATCTCCAATTCAGATTTCTTGCTCACACCACCTCCACTTTCCATTCGTTGCTTCTTAAATTTGGTTTTTAAGACTGCACTAGGCTTGCTACTAACTGAATCAGAATCAGAAAGATTGCTTGAACTAGTGCTTGTGAAACTAGGAACAGTACTAGCACTTGCACTCCCTACACTTTTCGGTTGATATTTCAACATGTATTCATCGAACACCTCTACAAGTTCATCTTTCACACTTTTGAACATGTGCCCCCCTTTTTCAGCCCCATACATCTCACAAAAAGAGTACTCCATGTACTCAAACTTATCACGTGGATCAAAGACATTCGCCCAAAATATTATTTTGTTCATTTTCTCCGGATCCCCCCAATATTTGTCAAATTTTGATTTCATAGACTCGACCAAGCACATCACCTCAAGATCATCACTAGCCCTCCATTCATTCAAGATGCAACACAAATCACTAACTTCACTAAAGAAAGTGTTCGATGTGACATACAAACAACCCGAAATACGCAATGTCATTTCATAAAAATGCTTCAACAAACCTGCAATTTTACGAACTGTAGACCAATCATTGCTCTTTGGAACCCCATCAATTCCTAAATCAGCCTCATAACTCGCTTCTTGCTCATCATACTTTTCAAAAGCTCTCTCGTACTTCTCAGCCGTATTAAGCATTAGGTAGGTCGAATTCCACCTTGTAGGCACATCTAAGCACAACGAGCTCTTGCATTCTATCCCCTCATATTCCACACACTCTTTAAATTTCCTAAGTCTTGCCGGAGAGTTTCTAATGTACCTAACCGCATCCCTCACACGCTTCACTGAAGGGTTTATTTCTTTCAAACCTTCAGAAACCACTAGATTAACCACATGTGCAATACACCTCATATGAAGGTATTTACACTTAGCAATACTACCCCCCCAATTTAACATCCTTTTTTTCAAGAAGGCAAGAGCAGTGTCATTAGAACTTGCATTATCTACAGTTATAGTGAAAACGTTCTTTAACCCCCAGTCTAGAATGCAAGTTTCAATTGCCTTCCCAAGGTAATCACCTTTGTGACTCGAAACTGGCACAAAATTTAAAATTTTCTTGTGTAACTTCCATTCATTATCAATAAAATGAGTTGTAAGGCACATGTAATTAATCCTTTGAAGAGATGTCCAAGTATCGGTTGTAAGACTAACTCTTTGGCAGTCAGTTTTTAAAAAGGATTTCAATTTCTCCCTCTCTTCAGCATACAACCTAAAACAATCACGCGTGATCGTTGATCGAGAAGGGACTTTAAACCTAGGGCAAGCCTTACTCATGACTCTTTTAAATCCCTTACCCTCTACAAATTTAAATGGCAACTCATCAACAATTATCATATATGCCACGGCCTCCCTAACTTCATCTTCATCATATTTCCATGCACTAAGTTTACCCATCCCACTATTACCCTCTTCATTATTAGGTTGCAAATTCAACATTGTTTGACGGGTTTCTAGGACATGTGGATTTTTAGGACATGTTGAATTCATATGATTGCGGAGAGATGAAGTGCCATTACCTCGAGATTTAGCACAAAGAATTGCTTGGCAGTAATGACACTTAGCCTTTGTGACAACGCCACTATCATCCTTGATTCTTTCAAAGTGATCCCACACGACAAACCGTGTTTTCATTTGCTTCCTAGGCCTTGTTGCTTTCGATGGATCACTAGTAGCGGCCGAAGGCTCTGTTGCAGGCTGTTGGTTCGTGGGCTGGTGCTCATTAGCAATTTGAAGGAATTGAACTTGTGAGCCCTCCGTTTGGTGATAACTATCAGCCATACTTCCATCAGATGTGTTATTTGTGTTTGACATCTACATAAATAAAAATAATGTAAGCACAATATTTGTAGGCTGGTTAAGTATGCAAAATGGTGTAAAGTAAAAAATAGTGCAGAATATAGATGTAGACAATTTACGTGAAACAAGTAGATTCTTCCTCTAATCAAGATGCAGAAACTGCACTTGATTCTCAGAATATTTGGAATTCACTATATTAAGATATAAAGATCTTCAAACTACTACTCCAATTGCAAAAATATCTAAATCATGAAAATCATCATCAATATACTAAACTGTTGACATTTAATTCCATTCTGCAACTAGAAGATGAGAATGTACAGTATGTCCATAAAAATAGAAAAATTCAAACTTGGAGACAAACAGAAGTATTCTCCTCACACAATATTGTCCAAATCAAAGCATCCATGTTACTTTCTTCCCACTTTCATCAGATTATTCACCAACACCAATACCCATTTAGACACCTTAGTAATTCACAAATGAATATTAGTAAATATTTCCTTACCGAAATCAACAACAAAGTATTTAAACTCGAAAACTCAAAGGCATCTACAAATATTACCAAGTATTCATCACATTCAGCTCAATATTCACTATAAGTCTATAACACGATGATCAGCTTTGCATTTCAAAAGACAAGAAATACTGAAATAGAGAGTGAGAGATTCGATAGTGACTCACTTTGAAACCAAAATTAGGGTTCAGATGAGCGAGGGGCAGCGACTAGGGTTAAGGGGGGGAGAGATTGAGAGGGAAATAGAACCGAATCCTGTGTAGGGGGAATCGGCAGTAAGGGTGTGCGACAAGATGGGAGCAGCGGCGGCCGTCCAGGGCTGCGAGTGGAAGAGATCGACGGAATTTCAGCGGCGGAGGTGAATCATTGGTGACGGTGTTCGACAAGAAGAGGGCAGTAGGGCAGTGGGCCTTCCCAATGTCCCTATTCAGTTGTTAGAAAATGAAATTAAAATGTAAATGCAAATGAAATTAAAATGTAAATGCAATGAAATGAATGACAAATGAAATGGAGCAGGGTTGGTAACTGGTAATTTAAGGGGACACTAATTTCGGTCAATTCGGTTTCTAAAGCGGTTGTTCTTTATAAAAACCGAACCGAACCGAAAACCGAGAAATTGATATTTTAAAAACCGAAACCGAACTGAACAAAATAAAACCGAACCGAATTTAACAATTCGGTTCGGTTCGGGCGGTTTTTTCGGTTTAAACCGAATAGTGAACACCCCTAATTGGCGCCGTCTGTGGGAACGTTTGCAGAAAACCCTAGTCTTTTATCGCAATCGCTATGGTGAATACTCGTAGGTCCACTCATCCAAATCGGTCCATCGTGATCCTCCTGTGGACCAGGTTCCGCCCCCCCGTCAACATAACCAGGATCCACCCGCGGCGCATGTTAACATGCCAAATCATCCCCCTGTTGATGGCCCGGCGCAAGTTGATCCCCCGCCAGCTCCCGAGCTGTCGTAGGTGCAGCAGGCTTTCCTTCAGGAACACGCTGCTCTGTTCCAAGAATGGAACAATGGCGCGCCCACTCCGGTGAGCATGCCAACAATGGCGCTGAACAAGTAAGAAATCCACCCCGTGACTTATCACGTGACTTGGATGAGGATCTCCCTCACCGAGCGAGGCTTGAACGCCGGAGACGGAGGACAGTTTCTCGGGTGGATAACCGCAGCTCTAATAGGTCGAGGCCCCGAGACGTCCGTGACGGCACGCATCGCCGCCGACCTGCTGACGTCCCGAAGCGTCCTCGCCTTGACCAATCTCGTCTGCTGGATCCTGTGGAACAAGAGCAGGCCCAATTTACCGCGGAGCTCGACAAGGTTTTGGGTCTTGATGCCAACGGAGACATCATCACCCCCTTCTCTAACTAGATTCTTGCAGTCCCACTCCCTGATGGTTTCAAACTCCCCCCAGTGGCTGTATACAACGGCACTGGGGATCCGAGTAATTTCTTGAACGCCTTTAAGTACGCTATGTTCAACCGCAACTGCACTCCTCACCACCTGTGCAAGGTGTTTCCTGAGTATCTCCAGGACGAGGCTAGACTGTGGTTTGACTCTCTACCGCGGGGTAGCGTCACTTCTTTTCGCGATCTTGCCGAGCAGTTTTGGGTGCGTTTTCATACGCGGGCAAAGCCCATGGCCACTTTGACCGACCTCATGAACATGGAACAGCGGGATGGAGAAACCGTTACCAATTTCTTAATCGCTTTACAGCAGCGAGTCTTAAGGTGGGGAGCCGGTCAGATGATGTTATCATCAATGCCTTCATGAATGGCCTTCGTCCTGGGCCGCTCTACACCGAGCTGGTTCGGAATCCTCCTGCTACAACCAGGGCTTTGTTTAACATTGTGTGCAGATCTGCTAAGGCCGAGGAGCAGACTCGCCGTAAGCGCGAGAAGCATGCTAGCAGACGGCAGTCCGATAGAGCACAAGCCGGACCCAGCACTCGCCCTAGTGCCTTCTCTTGTCTACATCGAGGGCGTCCAGAATCTCGTGGGGATATCCCACAACTCACTCCGCTTACAAAGTCGCGGGCCGAAATTCTTTCTGTTCACAAGAATGACCTGCGACCATGTCCGCGTATGACTGCTCCGGCAGAAAAACGCAACCGCGATAAATGGTGCGCGTACCACCATGATCATGGACATGAAAACAGAGGATTGTAGGGAGCTCGGCAAAGAAATCAAAGATTGTCTAAAAAAAGGTTTCTTGTGGCAGTACATTGCCCGGACCGACGTTTGGCCTCGGTCAAGCCAGAATGGTGGTTCACAACAAAACCGCGGAAGCTATAATGACCGTGGTTCGCGTCAAAATAGGCCGCAATGGCAGAATAACAGGCGGGGGCAGAACAACTATGCGCTGTAAGACCACAGAAATCGTCAACAACCCCACTTTTTGCCGCCACCGCCTCCTCAAGGAGGACCGGGAGACAATCCTACTATTCATGTCATAAACGTGATTTACGGAGCCATCCCCACCGGGGCTTCCCGAAGTGCCTTAAAGGTGGAGGCACGTCGGCCTCCTCCCGAGGAGCCGCGTCACAAGCGCCTCCACCAATCTGAAACCGTCAGTTTTATAGACAGAGATCCTGTTCCCGAGCTCACCCCTCATACCGACGCCATCGTCATTGACATGGCTGTAGCCAATGTTACAATAAAGTGGGTTTTTGTCGACAATGGAGCCGCAGTTAGTGTCATATTCACCGACTGTTTTCAAAAAATGGGGATTCCTCGTGAGCAGCTCCGACCGGCCCCCAGGCCGCTACAGACTTTCACCCAGGGTGAAGTCCAGCCTGAAGGATTTATTAATCTCCCCGCATCTCTTGGAACTTATCCGGCGATAAAAACCATCTTTGTGGACTTCTATGTGGTTAATTCTCCGTCCCCATACAACATGATTTTGGGTCGGGACTGGCTTACTCCGGCAAGAGCTGTGTGCTCCACATACCACCTCGCACTGAAATTCCCTATATCGCATGGCGAGGTGGCTATCCGCGGCAATCAGTGAGTTTTAAAGGAGTGCATGTACGTCTCACTCAAAAAGGCAGCGAAGGTTCCCCCTAAGCCGCAGTTTCAGGTAACAACCTCGGCTCTCATACCTAATTCGTCTACACCACTGGGGGACACCACTGTTCAGGTGCCGCTTGATCTATCCAAGCCTGAGCAAACTATAACTGTCGGCGCTGTGGATGTGCCGTGGCTACACAATGCCATTATTCAGACCTTGCGGGAATACTCCGACGTCTTCGCGTGGTCTCCCTTGGACATGCCCGGGGTCTCTTCGGATGTTATAACTCACAAGTTGAATATCGACCCCAATGTGAAACCTATACAACAAAAGCGAAGGAAATTCGCTCCGGAGCGGAACGCAGCCATCCGAATTGAAGTACAACAGCTCCTAGATGCAGACATCCTGTTTGAAGTTCATTATCCTTCTTGGCTATCTAATCCAGTGATGGTAACGAAATCCAGCGGGGCATGGCGAATGTGTGTCGATTTTTTCGATCTTAATTAACACTGTCCAAAGGATTGTTATCCTTTGCCCTCTATCGACCAAAAAGCCGAAGCCATTACTGGGCACGAGGTACTTTGCTTCTTGGACTTATACAAGGGATACCACCAAATCCACATGGACCGTCAGGATGCACTCAAAACGGCATTTATCACTGACTTCGGATGCTTTGCCTTCAAGAAAATGCCCTTCGGGCTCAAAAATGCGGGAGCCACGTACCAGCGCCTTGTGGACAACGTCTTCCGAGGTCAAATTGGTCGTAATGTAGAGGTATATGTTAATGATTTAGTCATAAAAAGTACTTCTCAATCTTCATGTGTGCAAGATATTGTTGAAACGTTGGGTACCTTGCGGCATTATAATTTGCGCCTCAATCCGGCAAAATGCACCTTCGGCGTGGGCTCTGGTAAATTTCTCGGTTATATGGTTTCACAACCCTCCAGGCCAATCCGGCCAAAATTCGAGATGTATTGGACCTACAACCGCCGAAGACGGTAAAAGACATTCAACACCTTACTGGTGGTTTGGCGGCCTTAAACCGTTTCCTATCCAAGGCCGCGGAGCGTCAACTTCCATTCTTCAAAATTCTGCGACAGGCTAAGCTATTTGAGTAGACCCCGCAGTGCACCGAAGCTTTTGAGGCTCTAAAGCACCATATTAAGCAATTGCCCACTCTGTCCGTTCCTCTCCTCGGAGAGCCTCTTTATATATATTTAGCCTCCGCCGAAGAAGCCAGCAGCGGCGCAGCTCTTGTACGCGAGGCCAATGACATACAACACCCGGTGTATTTTGCGAGCCGAGCACTCCAAGGGGCAGAAACTCGGTACTCCGTGATGGAGAAAATAGTGCTAGCCCTCGTCATGGCGGCCCGGCGTTTGCGGCCTTATTTCCAAGGACGAGAAATCAGGGTTCTTACTAATCACCCCATCCGTCAAATTCTTGTCAAGCCCGATGAGTCAGGGCACCTCGCTAAGTGGGCTATCGAGCTAGGAGAGTATGATATTCTAATTCTCCCACGCCGAGCCATCAAGGGTCAAGCCCTAGCAGATTTTTTGGCCGAGGCGCCAGTGGACAACCCCGAATCTTCCGCGAATAATGTTAGTCCTCACCCTGCTGCCCATGAAGCTCCACCCCATAAGTGGCAACTATATGTGGATGGCGCTTCCGCGGATCGCGGAAGTGGTGCTGGGGTGCTTCTCATTGGCCCCGAGGGCGTTGAAATCAAATACGTCCTCCTATTTAAATTTAAGGTAACTAATAATGAAGCAGAATATGAGGCAGTCCTCGCCGGGCTCCGCCTCGCTCAATCCTTAGCAGTCTCACATCTCGCGCTCTTCACGGACTCCGAGGTTGTCTCTAATCAGATCAAAGGCACCTACACTGCTAAGGATGAAACACTGAGAAGGTACCTCGCTTTGACGCTTAAACTTTTGTCAACTTTTGCTTCGGTTGATATCCAGCAGGTACCTCGTCAACGGAACGTTCAAGCTGATGCTCTCAGCAAAATGGCCTCCGCGGTCCTGACCAATGTGTCTCCGGACATCATAGTCGAAGATGCCCTTCATCCGGCAATTCACGAGGCCACGATCTCCGTCTTGACTGAATCCGGTCCCAATTGGATGACACCGATCATCCACTATCTCCGGGATGGTACTTTGCCGACTGATAAATTGCAAGCTCGGCGGATAGTTCTTAAGGCATCTAAGTACACACTCCACGACGGGATTTTGTATCGCCAGTCGTACTTACAACCAAGTCTTCGGTGCCTTGCTCCCGCCCAGGCTGATCAGGTTCTTCGGGAGTTTCACGAGGGGGCCTGTGCCAGCCATATCGGTTCACGAACGTTAGCCAAGAAAATTCTTCGGTGGGGATACTATTGGCTGACATTGTTTAACGATGCCCATGATTTGGTGACCAAGTGCGACAAGTGTCAGCGACACTCTCGTGTAAAGCATCTGCCGCAAACCGAGCTCACTGGAATACAAAGCGCCTGGCCATTTATCCAATGGGGAATTGATATTGTGGGCCCGTTTCCAGTCGCTCCGGGGGGACTCAAATTTCTTGTGGTCGCTGTTGATTACTTCACCAAATGGGTAGAAGCCGCGCCTCTAACTGCCATTACTGGTCAGAACATCTTGAAGTTCGTCTGGCGTAATATTATATGTCGCTTCGGCATCCCGAGCACCATTATTTCAGACAACGACAAGCAGTTCGCCAATGACCCCTTCCGCTCATGGTGCGAGGAGCTCCACATTAAGCAAATTTTCACCTCGGTAGCTCATCCTCAAGCCAATGGTCAAGTCGAAGTCACTAATCGAACACTCCTTACGGGTCTGAAGAAACGCTTAGATCAAGCTAAGGGTCTTTGAGCCGAGAATCTTCCGCAGGTTCTTTGGGCCTATCGCACCACGCCGCACACCTCAACCGGAGAGACCCCCTACAGCCTCACTTACGGTTCCGAAGCCGTCATTCCGGCAGAAATCGGCGTGCCTAGTCCCCGCCTCGTGACTTTGGATCCCGAGGCTAATAATGCAGCCATCCGTGCTAATCTAGACGAGCTCGAATATCGTCGTGATCAATCTTTTATCCAGTAAGCCAAGTGTAAGCAACGTGCAGCTCAGTATCACCACCTCCGGGTTCGGAGTACTCAGTTTAATGTCGGCGACTTGGTACTCCGGCTTAACTCAGCCAGCAAGGCTGCCCCCGAGGGTAAATTGCATGCCTCCTGGGAAGGACCTTATCGCGTCATGGACGCACATGACTCCGGGTGCTACCAGTTAGCGCATCTTGACGACACACCGATTCCCCGAACCTGGCATGTTACCAACTTAAGGCGTTTCTATCTATGAACCCACGAAACAAGTATCGTTTCTCCTTTTACATTCCTTGTACTTTAATTTTTAGTTTTGAGTTCCCTTTGTATTTCTTAATTGTTCCGACAATTACTTTGAATAAAGTTTTACGAATCTTACTGTCCTTTCTTCTACGCTACGGGGACGCCCTAGCTTAGTCTTACTATTATTATCCATCTCCGGACGGTTTGATCTCTCGCCCGGTCCGTCCGGGGAGATTCACATTTGGTCCCCGGACTTATATTCCCTCTCGCCCGTTTAATCGGAGAGGTCCTTAGCTCCCGCCTGATCCGTCTGGGGAGATTCTATGCCTTGTTTTTCTAACGGGCATCATGTACATATGGTTCTCCCGAGTACCTGGTGCTCTCGAGTACCTGGTGCTCCCGAGTACCTGTTAAAGTAATTGCGCATGCATTTTGATTCAAAGTTCACTACCTCTCTTTCAAACATACATTATTACATACCGAATGTTTTTAACATTTTTTTAACCTCAAAAACCTCTTTACATAATATATACAACGCTGCAACGGTAAAACCTACTTTCGGCCTCCGAGCCAATACTCAGCGCTCCGGCGTTGAGACCCGTCTCGGGAACTTCTCCTTGTCCTCCGGGATCCCGACGTTTCTCGACTTTGCGTCCCGGCTCTTTCCCTGCCACGGCTCCCTCTGCACCGAGGACTCACTCTTGGTACTTGTCTTGGGGCTTCGCCTCTCGCCCTGCCCCGGGGACTCGGCTGCGGCGCTGGCCTGGACGTCCGGGCCCATTCCACGGGATCCCACTCCGCGGGGTCCATCACTTCGATCTCCTCAGCCAGCTTATCGACTTCTTCCTCCGCGACAACCACGGGGACTTCCTCGACTGCAGTTACCGAGGCTGGCTCTTGGATTACTATCCCTTGGCTTTTCCCTGCCGGTTTCGTTTTACCCTTCCGAGGCGCTTTCGCAGTCCCTTGGCCCCGGCTGGAGCTCACAATGTACTCTTCGGCGGTGCGTCGCCACCTGCCGCGTCCTTTCAGTCCTTCGTACATATTTAGCAGTAACTCCAGAACCTCTCGCTTTCTTATCAGCTCCGAGGACTCTGCCCGACCTGTCGTCATCAGTGACGAAATTTCACCTTAAATCTCAGTGATCCGCTCCTCAACTTCCTCAAAAGTTAGCAGGCCGTACTCTGTAAGTATCCGGTCGTACTCCCTTTGGTGGATAAGGACGCGGTCCAGTTCGGCCACCTTCGACAAGTACTTCAATTCCTGATCTCTAGCCCTCTCCGCGGCCCTAGCTCTTGCCTCCTCGGCCTCTTTGGCTCTTCTCTCCGCTACGGCCACCCGTCTCTCCAACCGCAGCACTACTTGCTTTTGCAAGTTATCATTCTCTCCGCGGAACCAGTCTAAGGACTGGATGAGTTTCTTTATCGTATTATGCAGCTCCGCGGTGTCCTGATCGGGCAACAAAGTCAGTGCGAAAGATGAATTTCAAACACATCGCTGGACAACTATTCAATCATATGGACAACTCAACTTATATTCAACAAAACGAGCGTACATTCTCAACAGTTTTTTACAACGGAATTACAGTTATTCCTATCTTCTACTATATTATGACAGGGCATCAAAATTGCGGGGAACGACTGACCTCCCCCTCTTCGGTCCCTTCAATGGCCTCGGGCACCACATCGTCCTTCTCCTCCACCTCGTGCTCCACCTCCTGCCGTTCTCCAACCATCCCTGCCTCATTTCCTGCAGCCTCCGCGGCGATCTCCATGTGTGGGGGTGGTTCTTTGTTTCGGGGCTCTGGGATGAACTCGCCCCGGCGGAATGCCAAGAACTCTTGGTCTTGGTCCACCTCGCAGTTTGAGATCTCCTCTGCACTTAAGATCTTCTTCTTCTCCACCAGTGCCTTAACGAGGGGCCACTCTGGGACACGCGCCAAGGCTTGATAGTAGGCCTCCTCCACCCCTGCCACGGCGTTGAAGTTATAACCAAACTCTGGATGATAGACGTCCATGTTCGGATAGACTTCCTTAACTTTCTCCAGCAGCACCGATCGGGTGGCTGCATCCCCAACTGCGACAAAGTTGGTCTGGAAGTCGAGAAAGGTGCTCGTCTGGAACAACTTCTCGGCGAATGCTCTCAACATTGCCTCCTGACCGTCAACAACAGTCGCTTCTTGGGCCTTTATCTCTGCCCGCAGTTGAGCTGTTTCACCACGGAGAGCCCCGGCCTCCGCCTCCACTTCGCGCAGTCGCGCGATCTCATTCTCTACCAAGGCCGTCCTCTTGCGCGCTTCGGCCAGATCGTGGGTAAGTCTGTCATTGCGCGCGCGCAGCTCTCTTGCCACCTCGGCCAGCTCTTCTTTGGCCTCCCTCTCACTGTTTCGGCCCAGCTCCATTATCCCCCGCGCCAAGCGCAGCAGCTCCTCGGTGTCCGCCCCTTCTAATCCTAGCAAACTTATGGGCCCTTGCCCCTTCACAACACAACACCTGGGTTAATACTGGTAACATATGATAAATTTGAGCAAAGGTTACACCTCGGAAATGGTTATTTACACTTTACCTCGGTGCTCTGCTCCGTGCGGAGTCTTTTCGCTGTCCCCGGAGGTGTTACGGATGGTTCCGACCTCCTTTTAGTACCGGGGGTTGACCCCACTGCCACCACTCGTTCCTCCGATCCCGTTGATGGCCTCGGGCTGGGCGACGCCCCCCCTCTGGGGGATACTTCAGTCACTTTCCCCTTCAACTTTGTTGCCGCTGGTGCCGCGGGGCTTCCAGCTGGTTCTTTTCCGAAAAGTCCCACTGCATAAAGAAATTGGAGTTAGTCCTGCACAAAACACCAATATTACACAGTTATCAGAGTTCCTACCCTCCTCGGCAACCCCGGCTCCCGACTCCTGCCCCCAGGCGGACACCCCCTCAGCATTGCTCGAGTAATATGGGCCCAATCCTGCCTCCTCCAGCTCCGCCTCGGTGCAAAGGGTCTTGAACGTCCCCAGCGCACGGAATGGTCCCACCACCTCGGCCTCCGGTTCCACCACCAGGGCATTATCTAACACCTCCTCCCTACTCCACCTCGGGAGGGCCACGTCTGTCTTCACGAAGATAAATTTCTCCTTCCACCCCTCCACCTTGCTCCGGTTCTGTACTTTGAAACCACCTCGGGGCCGGGGGCTGAAGGAGTACCAGCCTTTTGCTTTCCCAAAGGCCTTTAGTTGGAAGAAATATCGAAATAATTCTACATCTGGTTCCACCCCGGCATTCCTACATACCACGGTGAACCCGACTACTTGCCTCACGGCGTTGGGTGCTAATTAGCTCAAAGCGATGTTATAATACCTCAGCAGATGTATAACAATGTCCCAGAGGGGAAATCTCAACCCTATCTTCAGAAGATCTATATATACGCTAATGAAGCCCTTCGGCGGGCAACAGGCCCTATCCCCGGGCTCCGGCACTATGTACTCTAAGTTAAATGGAAAGTAAAACGAGGGGATCAGGGATTCTATTTGCACCCATGTCATCCGCAAGGCTACCGCCGACACTTCGTATTCCTCTTCCAGGCATTCCCCAAATCCCACTGCCCGGGTACCGGCCTCCCTAAAATCGGCCCTATACACCATCCTATTCACTAGTCTTTCTGGAATAATAAAGCATATGGGTGGTACATTTAGCGGGGCTTTATCAGTTCCTATTTCTCTAACTGAAGAAGAAGACGATGAAGAAGACATACTTACTTGATCTTGTTATTGCGATGGATCACAAGCGCACAGATGAGTCTCGTTTTTTCCCGCTTTCTGAAAATTGCAATCGCAAATGATGAAGATGAGTATACTGTGTACAAATTCATATATATATATATATATATATATATATATATATATATATTTTTTAATCAATGGTTTAGATCTGGCCTTTTCAAATTTCGCGTCCCAGATTTGACCGTGCTGCTCACGCGCTTTACAGTTCCCTAGGCGCGTGGGGAATAGGTTTCTTGGAATCTCCAAACGCGTCACTTCACATCCCTCTCTCTCATGATGGCGCCGCCAGTCAAATCAACCTCATTCTTGGCCAGAAAGTTTTGGGAAGCACTCCGGTGTCTCCGTCACCTCGGCCAAATTACAGTTCGCTTCCGCTACACTATCTTGCCCTCGGGGTACTTTAGTTCGGCTCCGGTCGATTTCCCCCCGGGGGTGCTTCACTCCGGCTTCAGTCGACTCCGTCACTTCGGATCGCTCGATTCGTTCTGTTTACTCCTCGCGGATCCCACCACCTCGGAGGTAGGTTCTCTCGACTCCAGCTAATTCTCGGCCCTTATGGGCACTTCGGCTCACCATGGACAACAACCCATCGTGCTCGCTACTTTGCTGCTCTGCCCAATCTCGGCGCATGTCATACCTCACCCTGCTTATAACCGTAGCTCCTTCCTAGCTCCGGCTGGTGGGGGGGCATCTGATAGGTATGGCCCAGCAACTCCGGATCGGGTCAGCACCTCGGGCCGGACCAACCCGACCCGAAGTAACTGAGCTCATGAAAGCAAGCCCAGCAACCGGCCCAGAAGAGCGCACTCAACCTACAACGGCCCAATCACGGCGTATGGAGGAAGCAAGATCCCCATGATCTTCTCCCAACTCCCATGCAGAGATAATAGGCGCAATTATAGGGAGTTAGTTAGGGTTCGAGTTGAGTGGTATAAGTAGGAGAATTGTACTCAGAATTAGGGTTCGTATTTTGTATTCAAAAACTATTACGTGTAAACTCAAAGAGATAGTGAAGAAGCACCTCGGCAGGTGATATTCTTAGCCCATGGACGTAGATCTCCGGATCGAACCACGTACATCCTGTGTTCTTTAAGTTTCTTGCATTGATTTACGTTTCCAGCGGATTTACGTTCGAAGTTTATTTGGTAAACGGATTGCGCTTTATCACTTTCCAAATGTATGGTAGATCACTACCCACTTGGGTAGCATAGAATTTGCCCGAAAATCATCCTGCCCCTCCCACACTCTTTCAAATTTTCAATTGACCTATATATTAATAAATCTGAAGTGTTTTATTAACTAGAGTCCAAGTGTATTATGCACGGGATTAATATATTATGTTATAATAATAAAGTATAATATAAAATGAGATACATATGAATGAATTAAACTATCAATATATTATCATCCAATTAATATGTATTTATTTATTTTACTTTTAATACCTTACATTGTCACAAATTCAAACTACCAATTAAATTTGGTTAATTAAACTATTTGAATGCAACATTTAATGATGTTAAATTAAATATAATATTACAATAATCATAAAAATATATTTCACATATAAAATTAATATTTTAATTAAAAATATACATCATGGATATTAAATTGAAGATTATAAAAAGAAGATTAATTTGATAAATTTCATAAAAAATGGGAGTTGAGATGAAAAAATTATTACACTTCTAAAAATTTTGCGCGAAAGAAAAAAAAGTAACAGCAGCTCTTTTAATGGGACAAATGTCATTTAGCCTTTTTTTAGGATCCCTTGTTTATTATAAGCAGGGGATGAAATAAAATATATTATTATAAAAAAGATATTTTACTTCAATTCAAAAGTATTCGAGAAAATATTTTTTCTGAGATATTTAGTCTACTTTTACTTTTTTTTTTTTTTTTTTTTTGTATTGAAAATTTCTGGATTTTAAATAGTGTGTGGATATTTGTTGAATCGATAAGTCGAAACATGTCAAATAATGGAAATTAGTTTATCCGATAAGTTGAATAGAGTCAAATAATGGATATTTATTGATTCGATAAGCCAATTGGGTCCAATAATGAATATTTGTTGAGCCGATAAGCCGTAACGAGTCAGAAAGTGGGTACCAGTTGATTTAATAAGCTGAATCGGGGTCAAAGAGTGGATACACGTTGACTCGATAAATAATCGGGTCAAATAGAGGATACATGTCGAGCCAATAAGCCGAAACGGGTCAAATAGTAGGTACTAGTGATTCGATTAGTTAATCGGGTCAAATAGTGGATATTTATTGACTTAATAAGCCAATCGGGTTCAATAGCCGATACTTGTTGGATCGATAAGACGAAACAGGTCAAATACTGGGTAATAGTTGACCCAATAAGCCAAATCGGATCAAAAAGTGGTTTTCATATAAGTTAATCGGGTCTATTAGTGGATACATATTCAGTCGATAAGGTAAAACGGGTCAAATAGTAGGTACTCGTTGATCCGATAAGTCGAACCAGGTCAAATAGTGGATACTTGTTGATTTGAAAAGCCAATTGGGTCCAATAGTGGATACATATTGAGCCGATAAGCCGAAATGGGTCAAACAGTGGGTACTAGTTGATCTGATAAATTGAATCTCGTTAAATAACAAATACTTGTTGACTGAAAAAATCGAAATGGATCAAACAATGGGTACTAGTTGATCCGATTAGCCAAAACGAGTCAGATAGTGGTACCAATTGATCAAATAAAGCGAATCAGGTCAAATAGTGGCTATATACTTGTTTATCCCATAAGCCAAACAGACCAAATAGTGGATACTTGTTGAGTCGATAAGTCGAATCAAGTCAAACAGTGGGTACTAGTTCATTCTATTATCCAATCGGGTAAAATAGTGGATACTCCAATAAGCCAATATGATCAAATAGTTGGTATTAATTGATTCAATAAGTCAAACCAGATAAAACAGTGGATACTTGTTGATTTGAGAAGCCAATTGGATTAAATAGTGGATACTTGTTAAGTCGATAAGCCTAAACGAGTCAAATAGTAGGTATTAGTTGATCCGATAAGCTGAATATGGTCAAATAGTAGATGCTTGTTGAATCGATAAGTCGAAACGGGTCAAATAGGGGGTACTAATTGATCCGATAAGCCAAATCGGGTATTTCATACTTCTTGACTCTTCTAGCCCAATAATGATTACTTGTTGAGCCGATAAGCCGTAATGAATAAGATAGTGGGTACTAGTTGACTCGATAAACCGAATAGAGATAAATAACAGATATTTATTGACTCGATAAGTCGAAAGCCAGATCGGATTAAATAGCGAATACATGTTGAATCAATAAGTCAATCAGGTCGAATAACAAATACTTATTGGGTCGAGACTATTAATTTAGTATTACTTATTATTCGATATATTATTATAATTTTGTAAATATTGAATATTATTCTTTCAACCTCAAATTCATGAATTTTTTTAATTAAATAAGATATATAAATAAGAGAACGAGAGGGCAAATACATATAACTGTTAAGAACGACGTCACATATTCAACCTCAAATTGATGGTTTATTTGATATTTTATAAAGAAACAAAATCCTATTACATCCGTTCATAAATAAATGTCATTCTAAAAAAAATTATTTTTTCACAAAAGAGTGTCTATCTAGCATTTTTTGTATGTTTCTTCAAAGATTATCCTTAGTTAAATTTAAGGAAATTTCCTTACAAAACTATATAATATTAAATAAAGAAGGTTTGGAGAAATTTATGATAATAAAGAAAATGATGGAGAGAAAATTGGAGGGGTGTTGTTGTCCATTAAATAATTTCCTAATCCACCTGAAAGTCTAAAATGACACTTATTTGTAAGAGTAACACTTGTGTGCATGTGATGTACAATAGACGTATTGTACATCACTACAATTTAACACATGGACTCCAAAAAATCTTTGAAATATAATTTATAAAAAAAATCGCATTCGCGAACTGGATTAGCGCGCGGGTCGCACAATTCTACTGCAAGAACACAATAAGACTACTGTAAGAACACAATAAGTCTACTCTGAACACAAAATAACTATACTGCAAGAACACGATAAGTCTACTGAAGAACACAATAAGTCTACTCTAAACACAAAATTACTATACTACAAAAACATAATAAGTCTACTATATGAACACAATAAGTCTACTGTAAGAACATACAAAAAATTAAAAAAAATTAAAAATCATGCGAGTCACGCGCATAAATTTGAATCTGGTTGCACATTAAGCACTATTGTACATCATATGCACCCAAGTTTTTGCCTGTTTACGAACGGAGGGAGTAGCGAACATATGTGGGGATGGAAAAAAGTTAGGGATGGAAAGTATTTAGAGATCTACTTTATTTTTCGTAGTTCTCTTTCTCTCTCTTAAATATTTTGATTTTTCCAACTTCCTAAAGGCACTGATTACTTTATAATTATTATTTTTGAATCCATTTATTTTATTTGCAATAGATAAAACTAAACAATTGTTTGTTGGATGATTATTGTGCTTAGATATGAATATTTATTGTGAGTTTTTTTTGGGGTTTTATTGTGAGTTTAACTATTTACATTGGTTATGAGTTGCAAATAAAAATAAATTAAATAACTTTTTATTAATAAAATTAAAGTTATTTGATAATTTAATATTCTTTTATTACTTTTTTTTTTTAATAAAATTGAGTTATTCTTACTAATTCAACATATTAATTTAGCTGTCTCTATTTCCAAAATTTTGGCGGTGAAAATCGTGTGGGGAATATATTTGTCCATTTCTATTATTCATAATTTTTTTTTTAAAAATAAGAAGTATTTCTAGAAATTAACTTTTACTTTTTACCAAAAAAATATAAATTATTACATATCATGAATTAATGTTATTATTGTAGAAGATATTGCACTAAACCATAACATTATCGTGATATATCATCTATATCATCAATAAGAGATATTACGTCAAATATATAATAGCAATTTCATATGGTCACAAATTATTGTAATAGGCACCCTTCTATTTTCCGATTTTCATTTCTCATTTTATACAATTATTAGGTCACTTTTATTTAGATTTTTATTTCTCATTTTATATTATTATTAGGTCACTTAAATACTTTTTTCTCATACCCTACAGTCACTCTTCTCTCTCATCAATCCTTTATGCCGTTACCCAAAATTTCTCTCGACATTCGACCTTTTCCCCCAATTTTATTCTTCTCACCGACAGGTTTCTCTCTCCTTTCTCCGTCATTTATGAAATACATGTTATTCCCTCCGTACTAGTTGAGTTTGCACACTTTTCTTTTTAGGACGTTCCATATAAGTTTGCACATTATCAAAAAAGAAAGTTTTCTCACCATCTTCATCTTTAAAATCTCCACTTTCAATCTCCACCTTAAAAAAAATCAATCAAAAAAACAAAAAAGAAATTTTTCATAATATACGTGTCGATTCAAGTATGCAAACTCAACCAGAACGAAGGGAGTATATATTTGCTCTTTTGCATGTTGATTTTTGCTCGCAGTCTATGGAGTCTTTCATAGACGGGTATAGGCCAGAGTCGGCAGCGGATAACGAATTATGCGGCGGCGCTGCTGCGGGAGATGATTTGTTGTCGACGAGCTTCTAGAATTTTCTAATTGATATTCTGAAATAGAAGAACTAATTGAAGAAGTGGAAATGGAGGCTGTGAAAACCAATTTGGAGAAGCGCCGTGGAAGAACAGATCCGGTAAATGGGATTTTGGTTCGCTCCATAAAAGCGAGGGATTGAGAAGAAGATGCAGAATCCAATAGTAGTAAAAAAAAAAGAAATAATGACAAAAAAAGAAAGTTATATTCATGACTAAAAAAAGTTAAAAGACTACGGTAAAAAACCGTAGTTAAAGGGATATAGCAATCATGGTAGTAAATGTTGTAGTCGTAGTCACCAATAACAACGATTAATAAACCGTAGTAGTTAATTATAAAGACTACGGTTGTTAACCATTGTTGTACTAGTGTATCTACGACTACGACATGTATGACCACGGTTGGGAACTTCATTTGACTACGATTTGAATCGTAGTAATTTATACTAAAGACTACGATTGAAAACCGTAGTAATAGATTTAACATCTACGACTACTACGGTGTATGATCACGGTTGGTGACTTTCTTTGACTACGCTCTGAACGTAGTTATTAAAAATAAAGATAACGGTCGATAATCATTGTTATTTATTTTAAACCGTTGTCTTTACGTAATTGTATTTATTTTATGATCTGTATTTTTTAATATTTAATAATTGATATAAACATAGTTAATAATTTAAAATCAGTAAAAAAAAAAAACATATTGGACTATACGTGTATTCAAATTAAATAAATGGAGCGAAAAAATCCACTTAAAAGTGCGAAATGTGCAAAGGAAAAAACGAAGATTATAATCAAGAATTACAAAAGTCGCTTTTATGCCTGACAATAGAAATATATTGGACAATAAGTTTCTTCAAATTAAGTAAATTAAAATTGATCTAGTATTAAGATGATGTGAGAACAATTTTCAAGATGCCTACTGCAATTTAAAAAGTAAAATGTACACCTCTATACAATGTGTAAGATATTACGTCAGCAACTAAATATGAAGATAACCTCCTACAATTAATATACTAGATAATACCTTGATTAGGTTCTTGCTGATGCAAATTGCAAAGAAAACATAACCAAAAAAACTTGAACTCTCTTTTCCGACCAATATCCACGTTGAAAATATTTAAGGTCCTTCAAAAAATTCATAAAAGTATTGATTTAATTACGAAAACATAAATAATTAGATTACTCTCTATAGATGGAACTGATAAACATAATAAAACTTTACAAATTCACAACTTTTTCTCATAATGAATCGTTAATGCCATCATTACTACAAATTAAGAGTACGAGAAAATACAAATATAGTAAAACATCTAGTTTGACTATAATGATGACCTGCATTATTGTACCTAAAGCATCTATAGTCATCGTATCCAAGCCCCAATTGTTACCATCGTTTTCATCAGTCCTGCCCAAAATTGCAAAATAAATTTAGACTATATTAATTATTGAAACGAATGAGGAGAGTAAGGAAAACCAAATTTTCATCAAAATAATCAGTAAACAAAGTATTATTACGCAAATAACCACTTAAGAATCGTAGTAGTAACAGAGGAAAAGAGCATAAAAGATCACCCTAAGCAAAACTAGCAACAAAGCTTTCTTTCTAAATATTTAACTACAGCTCTGCTCTTGAATTTCTTCTCCAAAAGTTTTGTAACCTGGGGGATAATTTTCAATTCCCAATATAAATGAAATCAATAAACATAAGTTCAGCTATTGTGAATTGAATAGAAGTTAACATTGATAACAAATCATTAAATATAAAAAGAGGGAAGAACATAAAGACTTAAACAATCAAGACTATTTTTATTAAGAGTTGTTATTGTAAGAGCTGTTTAAAAAAATTGAGTCCTCTTGTTATACCCCAAGCATTTGAAGAAGGATGTAAGAAAAATGAGAATATAATTATTACATAGGCTAGATATATTCAACTGATGCAACAATCGAAAAATTGTAAGCACTGTGCTGATAAACGAAATATGCGACAGACAGAGAAATTTGACAAAAAAACAGAGCTTCAAAGGGAATATCATGAGCTTGAGTCAAAAGATGTGGTATTTGCCCTGTTAGGTTGTCCACTATTGTTTATTAGTAGTAAATATTCTTAAAAAAGTAAACATATATAGAACAAAAATGTAATGACTAACAAATATTGAAGGCATGGAAACATTTAAACTTGCAATTGGATAATTAGATTTAGATAGAGTGTGTATTGTGTGTGAAGCGTGTATAGTGTGTGTGCGTGCAGTGTGTATATAGTGCGTATAGTGTGAAACATGTATAATTTGAGGGTCCCTTATAAGATTTTAAGAAAATAAGATAGACTAGAGGTACTTAATTTTTTGGAACTTATATGCTCTAAGAGCTTATTTTTACGTCTTATAAGTTGTTTAATATTTTATGTTTTCAAACACATTTGAAGAGTTTATAAGCTCCTAAACATCTTATAAAGATGTTCTGAGAAATTTATAAGCTTATCCAAACACATTCTAAGCGAGAGGAACAAAGAAAATTCAAGTAAAAGGTACGTAATTAAGCAATATGAGTGCGAGTGAATTGGTTTAGCAAGTATTAATAATTGTATAATGATTATGCAAATATTTATATCAATTGAGATGCCCAGTGCTTCTCGTGGAATAGGAATATGAATGTAATATTCACAACAAAATGAATAATAGTGTCAACAAATTCTTGATACAAGCCGTTTCTTAACGATTACATGGTTTCGAGTCACCGGGGGAAGGGAGGATTTTTTTCTTTATTTCTTAGATTAGGAGAAAAAAATTACAATAATCACAGACCCTACTCGATCTTAAAGGATTCCTTATATTTGCATTATGTGCCTTCTACTGTGCAAACAATCATGCATTTTGAGGCTAACAAAGCTTTTTTAACATTTTTCTCTTTAATTTGGGTTTTCTTGGATTTTTAAAATTCTTTTTCTTATTTTCCCCATCATGTAATCTTCTAAATATTTGGTCGTAAAATGCATAATGCTTGCTCTATACCTTACAATGAACATACCCACATGATTTATGAAGCACACCATTTGGCTCTTTAAATAAGATAATAAAATATTTGATAAAAAATAATTGAATATTTCATTATCACCATTTGACTAAATATTACAAGCAAGACTTTTCCAGGAACATGAGAATATGGTAGTGTTTGCGAAAGCTTAAAATAAGCACTTTTGCACTTTTGTCTTAAAAATAGTAGAAGTAAGTGTTTTTAAATACCTGTTTCTGCTTTAACAATGATTTAAAATAACTTATTTTTAGAAGAAGTTGTAAGCAAGTCATCACATGCTTTTTCCTACTTATACATACAACTTCTATTTAAAATCATTTTTTTCCAAACAATATAACTACTTTGTGTATAAATCACTTATTATTTCAAACACTACCTACTTTTTCTTAAAAGTAACTTTTCCATAATCTCTAAATTTAATCAGTTATTGTAAAGTAGAAGCAATCGCAAACACTCCCATAGTGTTGGAGAAAAGATGCACACAACATAAAATGAAAAGAAAAGAAAAATAAATAAATAAACAAATGCACTAAGATAGGTTGTGACATGGTAGTAACGATGCACGTAGTCCTCGGGATCCTTGCTCTGTTCCACAATAGCATAAAGTATGCATGTGCACAATGAATTCCAGTTAATTGCCATGAACGACAAGAACACTCGCAAAGTTCGTAGTCTACAACATACTGCCCTCCATAGAAGCACCTAACCTGATAGTGCCTATCACTAGCCTTTAAGGCACTACAATCTGAAACTTGCTCCATGTTCCTCTCAATTATCTTGCTGATCCTAGGACAAGTCTTGCCTTTCCACCTCCCAACAGCCTTATCCCGATGCTTTTGTAACCGTTTCATTAGGTACTTCCTAACCGATTCTATCATGGTAATGATAGCCTTATCTCTAGCATCTAGAATAGCTGAGTTAAATGATTCACAAATATTGTTCAACAACATATCACACTTAGATGTCTCGGGGAAAAAAGCCTTTGACCATTGCTCAGAAGGCTTATCATGAAACCACTCCCAATACCCTTCACTCAAAGCTTTCAATCCTCTCACTTTCTCATTAAATTCTCCCACGACTGTAGTGCTACGCGCAACATTCCACATCGCTTGTTTGTAGGCAAGACCCCGATATCCGACAGAGTTTAGGTTATTATGCATATGCCTAACGCAAAACCTATGGGCCGAACGGGGAAAACTTTTTGAAATGCTTGGATAAGACCTTTTTGTTTGTAAAAAAATAAACGTGAATTCTTCACCATTTATTTGCAGATCTTGTTTCAAAACGGTGAGGAACCACTCCCAAATCTCCCCGTTCTCCTTCTCGACAACCGCAAAGGCAACAAGAAAGAGATTGTTGTTCCCGTCCACCCGTGCGGCTGTCAATAGAATCCCTCCAGGTTTAGTTTTGAGCCAACAACCATCAACGCCTAACAATGGTTTACATCCTGCCCTAAAACCCTTTTTCAGTGCATTGAAGAATACATAGAAGGTGCTGAACCTAGTAATCCCCCATCAACTGTCCTGCCTAAGATAATGGTTGAGCTAGGGTTAGTCTTCCTAAGTTGTTTGGCATACCCCCATAACTTGGCATATTGGGCATCAGATCACCCTCGATCAACTCCAAGGCTTTCATCTTGGCTCTATAAGTCTACTGGCCGGAAATAATTAGCTTCATGTCACTATTCACATCTTCTATAAACCCAATTGCACTCCTTTTTTTGTCATTTTTTAATCTTGTATGAACCTCTCGCTCAACCACTACAAAGTAAGATTCCTACCTAGTTTCTTAGAAGTTGTACATCTATGCTTGGCATAATATTTCCTGATTTGCCAAGAAGATTCATCTTTCATTTCTGAAACATGAATCTTCCATTTGCAGATCTTGGATGTACAGCTAGCATATATTCTCCTAAAATCATTCTTTGTGAACCTAATTGGTCTTGTAACCTTAATAGCATAAGACTCAACCCTTTTTTTGAATTATTGTTTGGTTGCAAACACTTTTTCAAGTGTAAAGTCGGGATCGAATATGGCTTTTGGATTGAAGAAAGGATAATTAGGTCCCCCACCCTCCTCATCTGACTCAAACACCCTACCCTCATCGAAATCTTCACCACCACTACCAAAAATGTCATTCTCTTCCTCACTGTCAGAATCCTCTTAACTAGACTTAACTACCACCTTTTGTTTTCCCTTTTCGACTCTGGATGGCCCACCCCGCTTCGTTCCCACCGAATTCATAGTACACTTAACAAAGTAGTTGCCCCATCTAAGTTTGTTGGGTCAATTGCATCCAAATTCCCCACCTACACTGTCTATGTTTCTATCAAACATGACATCATCATCATCGTCAACACATTCGTCGAATTTCAAGATTCTTAAGGATAACAGACAGAAAAACATGCAATGCCAAATTGCAAGAGATCAAGCCTAATTATCAACTTTGGCATGTTGCAAATCCTATTTGCAATGATGAATGTCTAAGTTACAATTATGGCACAAACTCCTATGTTCATCCTTATCCTATGGAAATAGACAAAAAAATGTCCCCAAAATATCTAGTTCCGACATTCACTGCCTTAGATCCCTTTGCCCGAAGTAAAAGAATTAATTGACATTGTCTAGCATTTGCAGTCATTCAAGCTGAGTGTGCACTATTAAGTGTTTTTCAAGAAGTGTTCAGGTATATACTACCATACCTAATGAATAATGCTTCATGCTTAACCCTCATTATCAACTCATTTGGCAGGTGTGTCAAGAACTAAGAAATATACTTTGGATTAGCATGATTAAGTGTTTTTCCAATTGGTTTCAGTACATGTGTTGAGCCAAACACACTACATTGCATTTGCTAAAAAAAACATGTAATTCCCAAAATGACCCGTTTGTCTTACTGGGAAATGTTTTTCTAAAATCAATGTTAGTAATTTCCTCTTTGATCATATTCCTATTATGTTTAAAATTCAATTCTAAACTGGGAACATGTAGTGACTAACTAGCAGCTTTAGCCACTTATGATCACTATAATGAGCGGCATCCCCAAGAGTCCAAACCACCCCCCATGGGCATGATTGGTTTATAGATGCCCCCATTCAACGGGAAGATACTAGACTCTAACTTAAACCTTAATCTATTGTTCACAGAGAAGACTTGGATTATCAACCTCTGACTGGTGGCGGTAGAGATACCAAACTTTTACTCTGATATACCATGGTATCTTGAGTTAAAGATTTTTTTCTCATTAAATGAGAATTATTACCAAACACAGAGTCTATTGATCATTCAAGGTTTCCTCAGTAGAAGAATTACCTTCAATTCCATACTACTAGAACCGTTTCCAGTTTCTTCTCTGTTCCAACGCTAACACCCTCATAGGGTTAATATGATATGATTCGATTGAAACCATTCAAGACTATCTCTAAGTCTAGTACATATCTAATTGTTATGACTTCCTAGTCATAAACATCTCATCATTTGCTTATCACTAAAGACAAGGTTAACTTAGAAACATCTAACTTATTGTGATTTATGTCATGTTCTACGTATAAGGCAGGTGAATGCACATGTATGTGCTTACTAAGACTAAATGTACATAAGCTTTTGTTCTTATAATTAACATTACGGTAACTTAACGGAAGGTATGACCTCGAAAGTTCACTATGTTCCTAATCATCACCCATATCCAATCGTCGCATTACCAAAACTCAATCCTAAAAGAAAAACAAACTCATCAACTATTATGGGTGAGAATGTAAAAAATCTTCCAACCTATAACCCCCACTCAAGTAACGAATCATATTCTCCACATGATTTTACTATGCTGATCACACTCAATTTGTACAGACAACAAGTTAATCACTCATAATGTGGGGTTGAATCACAATTGAATGTCAAGGACCATAATACATGCACCGTCCATTTGATTGGGAATGCAGCTCGAAAGCAAGTTAATGCTCTAAATTATGTTCTCATTCATGACAGATGACCTTCCCATTACATGCTTCGAAGCATCTTTAAAGACATTTGTATCAGCATCGTAATAAGGTCCCTCTTTGTTTATCGGCATATCGAACATTTATCCTAATGTTGACTTCGCTGTGTGATCAATTATGATCTAAGCCTAACACTTAGTCAGCTTAAAGGCAAGTCAAAGAACTCAATAAAGTCAAATGATAGAGGTAGGGGTTAGATTATACATATCCAATCAACAGTCATTGTAAACTTATTCAGAACACTCACTAAGGAATATGGCCAATAATTATATGTGATTCATTGCTCATCAATTCCTATTATATGTAATAAGAAGTTTAAGGTCAGGAACATGATTTCTCCCGAAAAATACTATATTATTCTCACACCCCAACCTATTTTTTAGACTTTGATTAAATTCTAAGATGGATCCAATTTCCGAAATTCATAAAAAAAATCATAGAAAATAGTGTGTGAAAAACAACAAGACAGAAGTTTTCCGGGCAAAAATTCCACGAACATGGCCCTGATGCATGTTCATAACTATACACGCTCCATCACACATCACCACGCTTCTATTACATCAACACTCACCTTCATACGTTCACATGCACGCATATGCACTCGTACACGTGCTTCACATGCACACACATACACATACTCACAAAACACAAGCCTCACGTGCTCGTACGCCTCAAAACACTAACATAAGCACAAACACACGACCCAGATGCACCCCACGCACCTCCACACGCTCTCACCCGCTAGCCACGCACCCATACGCATCGACAAAGTTCTGGCGGTCGGCAGCAGAGTGGTGGTGGTCAGCGGCGGTCCGACAGCTTGCCAGTGGAGGAGCCGCAGCGGTCCCACGACTGTCCGGTGGCAGAGCTGCAGCGGTCCAATGACCGATTTGTGGCGTCAAGCTGCCCTGAACCTGCGCTGTCCGATTCGGCTGGTGACGGACCGGCAGCTGAACTAGTTCGGTCCGGAGTGATTGATGTGGCACGTTTGCCACATGTCAGACTGTCGTGGGCCGTTTCTACATGGCTTGTCGCCACATGTCCAACCATGTGGCTGCTGATATGATGTTGACATTGCACACATGACGCGATGTGATTCGCACATGTTTGATGGCATTGTTCTACATGTCTGCTCGTGCGATGATGTGGCACACGTAGCGCGATGTGATTCGTCCACGTGTGCTTGAAGTGTCACTTGAGTGTCACCTTTGACCAACGGAGGCCCGCTCTCACTTGACCGACAGTGACTTATACGTGCCGCCTTCCCAACGTTTTAGGTCGGCGGCACTCCGGCTACCCCCACTCCCCCCCCCCCCCCTCTCCCCATTCTCAACCATTTGGAGTTCAACAGTGCAATCGATTTCACGATTGGACATCCCTAACTATGCGTTTAGGTTAGAAAGTGTGTTATTGGAGAGTGAAGAACCTTGTTCTTTATCAAGAACATCTCAAGAACACCTTTAATCCGATCCTAATATTCTAAGCACGTTATATCATCCAATATAGGTTCGATTAACACGTGTAATATACCTAATCGAAGAATTTTCGATAAGCTACGCATACATACCCCATACAGGCATCAAATCAAACAATAACAATGCTCAAATCGGATTTTAAGAAACATGAACATCAAGTTTCCGGAAAAAAATTCAGAAATACATGATTTTCATCCAAACTTTAAAAGCTCGTATCTCATTCATTACACAACGAAGAAATGCACATATTATGTCTATGAAATGCTCATTCAACATAGAATCTAAACATACCAATTACACGAAAAATCGTAATTATAACTGGATGAAATCGCACACGAACCAGACTGAAAAATCATTTTCATCAGCAAATTTAAGATTCACAGATCCAACTTTAAAAAATCATATAAAATATGTTTCTCAACAGAATTAGGTGATTCAAGTTGGAGGAAGAAGCTATTAACCTGTTATGGATTTTACTCGTCGTTTCAATACCTTATGTCACAAATTCGCGGCTATTGGTGAAACTGTTCCCGAGGGTGATAAGTGTCGATGGTTTCTTTGCGGCTTGGGTCCTCAATATCGTGCCTTTACTGATGTTCGTCTCACCCTCACTCCCCAACTTTCGTTTTGAGACCTGGTCAGTCTCTCTTGTTGCTACTGCTGAAACTTCGTTGCCGTCAGCAGCTTTCTTCGCCTCACGCAATTCATCTTCTATTTTGGGCCGAGGCCAATCTCATCCATCAGCCCGACCTGCTGGTCGTGGCTCCCAATCTGCTACAACAGTGAGGGGAGCTGCCCAACCACATTCTGCCGCTAATCACTTTCGGCCTTCCTCTCGCAATGGCGCGTCCCATTCTTTTACACCATGTTGTCAAATTTGCTATGGCCCCCATTATGCTACTACCTGTCCCAATCGCTACGTCGGCATGCCATCTCCACAATTTGCTCACATTGTGCAAGCATTCGTAAATCCGTCTACCTACTCCGACTGGTTCGTAGATACCGGCGCTTCCGCTCATATTACATCCTCCTCGACTTCCTTGGACACTGTCATACCTTATACTGGTACCATTATTGTTGGTAATGGTAACTCTCTTTCCATAATCACTCTGGCTCTAAACGTCTTTTGCATCGTATTAATTTACATGATGTTCTTGTTGTTCCGTCAATTACCAAAAATCTTCTTTCAATTAGTAAATTTACTTCTGATATGCCTGTTGATGTTTTGTTTTCTAACTCTTCTTTTGTGGTCCAGAATCGACAGACAAAGGAATTCTGGCTCGGGGAACATGTAAAGATGACTTATACACTTTAAGTACTGGCACACCTGCCTTTGTTGTTGCTTTACATAATTATGTCACTCGTTCATCATTTGATTTACAGCTTTCTCGTTTGGGTCATGCTTCTTTTTTTATTGTTAAATTATTGCATACACTGGGTCTTTTGTCTGTCTCGTCTATTTTACCAAAACCTGTTCTTTGTTCTACTTGTCAATTAGTTAAAAGTATAAACCTTCCATTTTCGTTAAATGATAAACGTGCTTCTTGTGTTTTGAATTTAATTCATTATGATTTGTGGGGACTTGCTCATATTGATTCTTCTGATGGTTTTCGCTATTACGTTATCTTTATTTATGATTTTTCTCGTTTTACATGGTTTTTCCTCTCCATACAAAATTTCAATTTTTTACGTGCTTACTCGTTGCTCTTTGTCACTAATATGTTTTCAACTGCAATAGAAAAAATCAAAGTGATGGTGGTACTCAGTTTACCAATAAATGTGTTCAAGAATTCTTTCACTCGTGTGGTATTCAACATCGTATGTCTTGGCCGCATACTCCTCAACAAAATGGTCGGACTGAAAGGAAACATAGGCACATTACTGAAATTGGCTTGTCTCTTTTATTTCATGCAAATGTTCCTGCTACATATTGGGTTGACGCTTTTACCACTGTTGTGTATATAATAAATCGACTTCCATCTCCTCTTTTACAAAAGAAATCCCCTTTCCAATTGGTGTTTGATACTTCTCCCAATTATTTTAATTTTAAAGTGTTTAGCTGTCGTGTTTTTCCTTGTATTAGGAATTATGCTTCTAATAAATTGGCTCCTCGAAGTCAGCCCTGTATTTTTAGGATATAGTACTATTTACAAAGGGTTTAGGTGTTACGATCCTGTCGCATCTCGTTTTTATATTACTCGTCATGCTATTTTTTATGAATCTATTTTTTCCTTTTCTACTGATAAAAATTCTTCAGATAGTAATTTCGTTTTTTCCTAGCTTTTGGGACCTCATATTCCATTTAATGCTTGCGATACTTCTAACTCTTCTTCCCAGTATTTAATGCAATCCGGCCCACCACCCTTGGCCCATCAACACTCGTCAGCTTCTTTTCCCACTTGTGGGCCTTCCCCCTTGGCTCACCAACCCTGTCCCTTATGCCCCGCAGCTGCCGCGCCCCAACATCCCCGCCCCCCGTCCCCTTATGGCATTTCCCAAAATCAAGGCCCATCCCAAACACATCCAGGCTCAAATGCCCCTCCTCCCCCTACTGGCCTAATTAACCCCCCTACCCATCCACCGAATCCCCGCCCCCTGCCCATTGACGATTCCTCTTGGTCTAGTCCATCTACTGCCACTTCCACATCCCATTCCAACGTTCATGCTCAACCTCTAACCTCGACAACTTCCACTCATGCTATGCGAACTGACACGTCGGTTTCTAACCTAGTGTTCCGCAAGTGTACGGATGTAGGTGTAGTAACGATTATCAAGGTCGATCCCACAAGGAATAGTTTTAGGTAGTTTGATACCCTAATACTCTAGGAATGTCCTAACTAGATACTAAGTTTTAAAGATTGATTTTACTAATTAAACTACTCAATTAAATATAACTCCAAACTTAGGAAACACGAAAACTAACAATCAAAGAGAAAAGGTATCCTAGGGCTTCGATTTCAGGATATTATTTCAATATTGAATATGATTAACCTATTAATTTACCAATTCTAGTGTTTATTAGGCGGCACGACAATAATCTAATCCTTCTCTCGAAGCGATTAAACCGTTGATTAATTAAGCTAATTACCCTCTCGAGTCAATTAAACCTAATAACTCCCAAACGAACTTAAGCCACGGCCTACACAGTCATAGACAACTGCGCTCTATGTTCTAAGTCTGATAACGATTCCCTCCTCTCGAAGCGGAATTGTTAAACTAAATTACTAAATCTAGGTGATCAAGCTAAATTCAGTTTTAAGCACAAACATAGAGATAAACACGTAAAGAACGGAATTAAATAGATTAAATCATAATCAAACCATTGTCATAAAAATCCCTACTTTCTAACCCTAGGACACGAATAGCTTAGCTACTCATGCCTAGTAATAATCCAATACAAAATTCTATGAAAAACATTGTAAGAATTAAAACTAAGAAAGAACAATTAAACCCGGATAACTCCGTCTCGATGATCTTCGTCCTCCTTGTCTTCCAAGGTGATGTAATTTATATTCTTGATGATTGATCCCCCTTTTTCCTAGAGCTTGGGGTCCTTTTTATAGAGTTGGGGACGAATCTTGGGGAAGATAGGCTCAAAATCCTATTAAAATATGAAATCCTCGCATAAAAACCCTTCTGACACGGCCGTGTTGCTTAAGTGACACGGCCGTGTTGATTTGCACAAAATTCACTTTCTGCTCAACATTTGACACGGCCGTGTTGCTTGCGTGACACGGCCGTGTTCTGTTCCAGAACCCACAGCGCGTTATGGACCACTTTTGACACGGCCGTGTTGCTTTGTGACGCGGCCGTGTCGGTTCTTGCCCGGTTTCGCTCCTGGACCGGTTCAGGCCGGTTCGGACCGGTTTGGACCGGTTCTTCGACGGTTCTCACTCTTTTGGGCCGGTTTTCACTTTTTTCCAACTTGTTTCCTCGTCCGGTAGCCTGAAAATGCTCAAAATACCTTAAAACAAGTCGAAACACGTCAAATGACCCAAATATTATTAATATAAATAAATGCCGGTCAAATATGCACGTAAGTGATATAAAATATGATCCTAAATCGACCTAAATACATGCATAAATAACGTGTTATCAAACTCCCCCAAACTTAAATTGTTGTTCGTCCCGAACATCATACAAAAAGACACAAAGAAGACAAGTGATTATGCATTTGTTTAGGGCGACTAGATGATGAATTCAGTTTCAGTCTGATTTTTCTTACAACAACTAGGCAACACAATTCACTTGAGTATATGTGATAACGCGTAAATCAACTAATCTCGAGACTTTGAACTTTCGAATTATTCAACCCTCACCGGGTAAGTGTTTCACTCATCTCTCAAGTGTTTAGGCTAAAATAATTTCCACTCATATTGAATTACATGCAAAGTCTACCATATGCTTGCCAATCGTCTACACTAGACCTCGTACTTGATATGTGTGATAAAAGATCAAAAAGGTCTTTATTTTGGTTGTAATGTGGGCTTAAGGTAAGGTGGGACACATTTGGATATAAGTGACTATTCATTGGACTAATCAAGTTACGTCTAACCCGACTACCCCTCAATACAATCACTCAATCTCACTCTTCAAATTTCAGCAAATCACCCCGCAAAGTGACTTCTTCACCTTCAAAAGTCCGTACAACTTAAGTGCTTTTCATTTCTGTGGGTACCACATTTTTGGGACTACCCGACGGTTCTAATCAAATTCACAATTTAAACACTTTATTTTCTAGCCTCTCCTCTATAATACAACTTTTCTTTTCTCTTCTCTTTTTTTTTTTTTTTTTCTTTTTTTTTTTTTTTTTTCTTTTTTCTAGGAGAGGCCATTCTTCGTTTTTCACCTATCACTTTTCTCTTATTTCCTTCATCTTTTGCAAATATCCCTACTTTGCATTCCTTCCCACAAATTGTTCACCCAAAATTCCTTTCAATTCTCCTCCCTCTAACTTGATTAATCCAATTATGGCCAAAAGAGTTAAATCAAAAGGTTTCGGCTGACATTGTTAGGTTATGAATAAATAAGCTATAAGGCTCAAGTGGGCTAACTAGGGACAATTTTTTTCATTATGGTTCAAAGGCAATTTTTATGGTTCGAACAGATAGGCTTAAACAAAAAAGTTGCCTAAGATCATTTCCTAAATCACAACATATACTTGACACATTCTTAGTAAAGACTCAAGGCAAGTTCTAGAGACTAGTACACATATTCAATCAAATTCACACCGAAAGAAAGTATATGACTCCAAAAATTGGAGGATAATTAGGCTCAAATTCTCACAAGGTAAATTTTGATTGAATATTCTCAGTTCAAGCTCAATTTCGTCTCAAAACACCTCTCATGCTCTATTATGTGCCATTTTTCATCTACTTCTCAAAATCATCTCATCATCAACTATTCATCATCCATCTTTCCCTAATTTTCTCTTTTTATTTTTTTTTCACTTGTTACCTATTTCCGGGTTTTATTATTCTTATTACTCTTAAAAAACTAAAACACTAATAAGACTCTAAACTCTAACTCCTAAGACTCAACATAGAAACGATATGCAATCAACTTGGGCTCACAGACCCAATAATACCGATAAATCAGATAACTGGGCTCACAGACCCGATAACACCAATTGAAACAATACAAATCAGCACAATGGGCACACGGACCCACAATTAACAGCAAGAATCTCGAATGAAAAAAATAAATCAAACTAGAAATCTAGCTGCCAAGACAAATCTAGCTGCCAAGACGTCTACCCCCTCCCCCAAACTTGGCTGAAAGCCAATGTTTGGAGGAAAAACGTGGTACGCCTTGGTGCTAACTTACAAATCGTTTCGACGACGGCGGTGTTTTGAAATCCTCCAAAATCGTGCATGTTGAGATCCTGACGCGGCCGTGTTGAAGGTTGTTGACACGGCCGTGTCACTTTTTCCAAAATTGATGTTTCTGGATCGTTTTTGACGCGGCCGTGTCATTTGTGTGACACGGCCGTGTTGCATTCCAGTGTTGATTCGCGTTTGGAGGATGCTTTTGACACGGCCGTGTTATAAGGCCGACACGGCCGTGTTACTTTTGAACCAAAAATTGGTTTTCTGAGGCGTTTTTGACGCGGCCGTGTCCGTAGTGCGACACGGCCGTGTTGCATCTTCTGCTCCTTTTAACGCGATTTTTCCATCTTTTCGACCCCCGTTTCTTGCAACACTCGTCCATGTTGATTCCTAAAAACATAAAACACTAAAACACACGTAAAACATAATAAAAAAAATATAAACATAAAACATTAAACATCGGGTTGCCTCCCGACAAGCGCTTTGTTTTACGTCTTCAGCCGGACGTCCTGTTCCTATCAACCTTCTTCTAGCCACCCCGAGTCGGATGTTTTCTGACCAATTAAAGAGCTATTTGGGGCACGAGGATTTTCTATAGCAGCTAGGGTAGTGTAAATAATGCTACAATTGTGCCTACCCCTTAGACCCGATTTATGTATGTTGAGTGTGATTATTTCGTTTTGAACCCGAAAAACCAACTCCCCTTTAGGTACATCTATTAGTGCTTGGCTAGTCGCCAAGAAGGGTCTTCCTAAGATAAAAGGGAATTCATCACTCCCTTTCATGTCAACAACTAAGAAATCACTAGGGAATTCAAAATTTAGCACTTTTACCACTACATCCTCTGCTACTCCCAACGGCGTTAATGAAGATCCATCCGCCAATTTGATAGTAGTAAAGGACCGTTTAATTTCCCTTAGTCCTAATTGTCTATACTGCTTAAGAGACATCAAGTTTATGCAAGACCCTAAGTCACACATGACATTATGAAATTCATGACTACCAATTGAGCAAGAAATAGTAAAACTCCCTGGATCTTTTGCTTTTGTTGCTCTTCTTGGTTTCATGCTTGTGTTTGCGTTCTTCTTGGGCCTGCTCGGTCTCTTCTTCGTCGCCTCTTTTCCATCCTCCCACTCCTTTGTTTTCTCTTTAACTTGGATTCTCTCCTTTAATGGTTCCTGGTTCACCACAACAACTCTAGATTGCTCTAAAGGATCAAGGTTAGCAAAGAATGAATTTTTAAAACAAAAATCAAAAGACTCATCAAGAATAGGAGATGAAGTTTTCTTATCTATGATTGTATTGACCTCCTCCTTCTCAATGTTTTTGACTTCCTCGCTTGATTCCTTTGCTTCTTGGTCCTTCATGCTCTCTTCATGCTCCACAACATTGCAGTGCTCCTTCGGATTCACCACTGTATCACTCGGGTATTGGCCCTGCTTGTGTTGAGCTCCTACTATCTTTATCAGCTGACTCATGTGTGATGTCAATTCTCCAATGCTAGCTTGAGTCTGCACCAACGTGTTCTCGAGCCTCTTGATGTCTGCCCCTTGCCCAGTGATATGCTTGTTTAGCTCCATGAATTTTCCATCCACTTTCTTCTCCAACTGAGCTAGCTTTTCATCATACTTTTCAAATTGTGACATCGCGATCTCTTCTTGTGATGGCTTCTTACCGTCATGGATCATGCCATTTGTAACAGCAAATCCAGGTGGCGGATTAAGTGTGTTTTGCGCGTTCCCATATGAAAAGTTCTGATGATTCTGAGGGTACTGATTGTACCGAGGCTGATTGTTCTGGAAGTTGTTGAAGTTTCGTTGATTCACAAATTTTGCTTCTTCAACTTCTTCCGGACCCCCTGGCTGTTGTGCTAACGTTAGATTAGTTAGCAAATTCACCTGGCTCGTCAATGCTGTTACTTGTGCTGTGAGCTTTTCAATTGGCTCATTATTGACGGGCTCGCATTTTTGGACACTGGCTACCCTCCTTGGCATGTTTCTCTCATTCGACCATTGGTAGCTCGTTCTTGCCATAACATCCAGGATTGAGAATGCCATCCTCACTGACTTCTCCATCAAACTTCCACCCGCAGCTGCATCCACTTGGTTTCTAGTCGGAGCAAGTAGACCATTGTAGAACTTGCATACTTGCTGCTTCTTGGTGAACCCATGTTGAGGGCAACTCCGGATAAGATCCCGGAATCGCTCCCAAGCCTCTCCGAATGGCTCTTGGTCCAACTGTTTGAACTGATTGATCTGGTTCTGCAAGTCGAGCATCTTGCTCGGTGGAAAGTACTTCAACAGGAAAGAAGTACTCAAGTCTTCCCAATCTCTGATGTCTTCTAGTGAGTTGAACCACTGTAATGCTCTGTCCTTCAGTGAGAAAGGGAACAATCTCATCTTGACCTGCTCGTGCGGCACATGATTGATCTTGATTGTGTCAGCCAGTCTGCGAAACTTGATCAGATGCGCATTCGGATCCTCCAACGCACTTCCCCCATACTGGTTTTGCTGCACTATATTGATTAGTGCAGGCTTCAGCTCGAAATTGTTGGCATTGAGTGGTGGAGGTTGCACTCCTCCTGCCTGATGGTTTGGACTGGGCTTCAAGCGGTCGCTAATAGGCGTGTCATCTTCATCGCCTGCAGCTGGGTCTATCTGAATTAGGCCGTACTGATGTTGTAGTTGTGGCCCTTGTGGAGGTAGCTGCTGCTGTATGTTCGTGACTCGATCATCCAACCGTGCCAGAGCTGTCAGTACTCTGTTAAGTGCGTCATCTTGATTTGGATGCTGTGGTGGATTTTCCATCTCAGATGCGGCGTTTCTTCTAGTTCGGTGTCTGCGAGCTGTCGCTTCAATTTCCGGATCGAAAGGACGAAGGGTTTCTTTCCCTTTTGATCTGGTGTGCATACGAAGCCTGCGAACACCAAAAACAAGAACTACCGCGTAATACAAAAATTAACCCAAATATAAAAACGAAAATTAAAATTAAAAATTACGAAAAACAAATAAAATCTAGTCTAGTTTCCTCCTATTTTTCAAGGTAAAAACTAAGCGCTAAATCCTATTCCCCGGCAACGGCGCCAAAAACTTGACACGTTGGTTTCTAACCTAGTGTTCCGCAAGTGTACGGATGTAGGTGTAGTAACGATTATCAAGATCGATCCCATAAGGAATAGTTTTAGGTAGTTTGATACCCTAATACTCTAGGAATGTCCTAACTAGATACTAAGTTTTAAAGATTGATTTTACTAATTAAACTACTCAATTAAATATAACTCCAAACTTAGGAAACACGAAAACTAACAATCAAAGAGAAAAGGTATCCTAGGGCTTCGATTTCAGGATATTATTTCAATATTGAATATGATTAACCTATTAATTTACCAATTCTAGTGTTTATTAGGCGGCACGACAATAATCTAATCCTTCTCTCGAAGCGATTAAACCGTTGATTAATTAAGCTAATTACCCTCTCGAGTCAATTAAACCTAATAACTCCCAAACGAACTTAAGCCACGGCCTACACAGTCATAGACAACTGCGCTCTATGTTCTAAGTCTGATAACGATTCCCTCCTCTCGAAGCGGAATTGTTAAACTAAATTACTAAATCTAGGTGATCAAGCTAAATTCAGTTTTAAGCACAAACATAGAGATAAACACGTAAAGAACGGAATTAAATAGATTAAATCATAATCAAACCATTGTCATAAAAATCCCTACTTTCTAACCCTAGGACACGAATAGCTTAGCTACTCATGCCTAGTAATAATCCAATACAAAATTCTATGAAAAACATTGTAAGAATTAAAACTAAGAAAGAACAATTAAACCCGGATAACTCCGTCTCGATGATCTTCGTCTTCCTTGTCTTCCAAGGTGATGTAATTTATATTCTTGATGATTGATCCCCCTTTTTCCTAGAGCTTGGGGTCCTTTTTATAGAGTTGGGGACGAATCTTGGGGAAGATAGGCTCAAAATCCTATTAAAATATGAAATCCTCGCATAAAAACCCTTCTGACACGGCCGTGTTGCTTAAGTGACACGGCCGTGTTGATTTGCACAAAATTCACTTTCTGCTCAACATTTGACACGGCCGTGTTGCTTGAGTGACACGGCCGTGTTCTGTTCCAGAACCCACAACGCGTTATGGACCACTTTTGACACGGCCGTGTTGCTTTGTGACGCGGCCGTGTCGGTTCTTGCCCGGTTTTGCTCCTGGACCGGTTCAGGCCGGTTCGGACCGGTTTGGACCGGTTCTTCGACGGTTCTCACTCTTTTGGGCCGGTTTTCACTTTTTTCCAACTTGTTTCCTCGTCCGGTAGCCTGAAAATGCTCAAAATACCTTAAAACAAGTCGAAACACGTCAAATGACCCAAATATTATTAATATAAATAAATGCCGGTCAAATATGCACGTAAGTGATATAAAATATGATCCTAAATCGACCTAAATACATGCATAAATAACGTGTTATCACGAACAAGATCTAAGTCTGGTATTGTTATACCAAAATATTTTGTAGATATTGCTTGTACCGGCTTACTATCTTCTTTGTCTACTTCTACAGAACCTAAGGGTTTTAAATCCGCCTTAAAATCCCCACATTGGCTTTCGGCTATGCGTGATGAAATGGATGCTCTTCACTCCAATGACACATGGGACTTAGTGCCTCGACCTTCAAATGAGAACATTGTTGGTTCCAACTGAATTTTTCGGACCATGTATCATGTTGATGGTATTGTTGATCGCTACAAGGCCCGCCTCGTTGCTCAAGGATTTACCCATATCCCGGGTTTTGATTTCTCCCATATCTTCAGTCCCCGCGTGCTGCCATAGTTCGTGTGATCTTAGCTCTTGTTTTTCAAAATAAATGACCTTTGCATCAACTGGATGTCAAGAACTCATTTCTCCATGGATGTCTCACTAAACCAGTTTTCATGTCTCAACCACTGGGGTTTGTGGATCCTCGATTTCCAGACCTTGTTTGTAAGCTCAAGAAAGCTCTCTACGGTCATCGCCAGGCTCCCCGCTCATGGTTTGATCGTTTTAGTGCTTTTTTACTTTCCCTAGGTTTTTCTCATAGTCGTTCTGATACTTCTTTATTTTTTATTCATCACTCAAACTGTACTATTTCTCTTCTTCTTTATGTTGACGATATTATTGTTATAGGAAGTAATGAGGATATTCTTGAACTTTTATCTCTCGCAATAATGCTGAGTTTTTCGTGAAGGACCTTGGACAACTGAATTATTTCCTTGGTCTCGAGACTACTCCCTCCAGTTTCGGTTTGTTCTCGGTCAAGCAAAATACGCACATGATATCCTATCATGTGCCTCTCTCCTTGACTCCAAACCTGTCTCTACCCCAATGGTGGCTGGTGAATCTCTCGTTAGCACTGGCTATCCATTCAAGATCCCACTCTGTACCGGTCACTCGTTGGGCACTTCAGTATCTTACCATCACTCGTCCGGATCTCTCATTTGTTGTTAATCACGTCAGTCAATTCTTACACAATTCGACAGATGATCATTTTCTTGTTGTCAAACGGATCCTTCGTATGTTAAGGGTACAATTAAATATGGTCTTTGTTTTACATCTACTATAGATCCAACCATTCTTGGCTACTCAGAAGATGATTGGGCCCGTTGTGTGGAAATTCGTCGTTCCACATATGGTTATGTTATCTTTCTTGGAGGAATCTTGTCTTTTGGAGTGCCAAAAAGCAACCAACTGTTGCCAAATCAAGTTGCAAATCAGAATATCGTGCTCTCGCTCATGCTGCTCAAGAGATGATCTGGCTTACCCAACTTCTCAAAGAACTTCATGCTTTGCCTTCTTCTCGGTCACTCCTCTTGTGCGATAACAAAAGTGCCCTCTTCTTGAGCCAAAATCCAATAGCTCATAAATGCACCTAGCACATTGACATTGATTGTCTTTTTGTTAAAGAGCTTGTTACTATTCAACGTCTTGACACGAAGTTTGTTCCCTCTCATCTTCAATTGGCCGATGTTTTTACTAAGAGTTTATCTCGTTTCATTTTCGATTTGTTTCGTTCCAGGCTTCGTGTTTCTCAAAATCCCTCACTTCGCTTGATGGGGAGTGATAAGGATAATACTTTAGATTAGTGTAATTTTGTAGATATAGGAATATAATATTTGTTGTAATTTTTTCCTGATATTTCTTATATATCTGTTGTAAAAACACTTATTAATAGAGTTACTCTGACAATCACCAACTTATGGTGAATCAAATCAATTCTCACACTCATTCATTAAAAGGTCGCCAACAAATTTGTTCAAAAATTAATTAAAAATAATAGTAATAATGAGAAAAATAACAACAAAAATAGTGTTTATACTACATACTCCATCCGTCCCGGCCTAATTGGCCAACTTGTCATATTTGTTTGTCCCAACCTAATTGTCCTACCCCATAAATGACAAATTCTCTCACAATGTCCACCCTCAAAATCTCCACCTTTGAAAAAGTCAAAGATTCCACAAAATCTGATTTTCCTTAGTCTTCGTGCCCGGCCAAAGTTGACTAATTAGGCCGGGACGGAGGAAGTATAATATAATATTCTTACATTACCACTTGTTATGATAAGCATTTCGTTAATTTCGTTTATATTTATGGAGATTTAGGAAAATGTGTGTTTTATTTGACGTTCGTGAATAAAATAATTAGTAGTTTTTTATCACAAATGTTCACGAACATGGTCAAATACGTTCATGAACTCATTCGTGAACTCGTTGGTGAATATAATTGAACACTCTCAAATATAAATCGACTCGACTTATTTGCAGCCCTAGTAGTATACATCGATTTTAAGACATTAACAGCAAATATAAGGCCATTTCTAAAACATAAAAATAAAATAAAATAAAAAATTCAGCAAATACAAGGGCCCACCCAACCAGTCATTTCGCAAGTATTGAGATTGCAGGAAATGGGTCTCTTAGGCAATCCAACTCTCATGCCCAAAGCTATTAGTAGAATGTGATGGCCGTATGGAAATATATGTTTTCCTTCTGCTATAATTAATTACTACCTCCGTTTATTTTTAGTTGTCATTTTAAGTTTACACTTTGCATAAATAGTTATCATTTTAATATTTTTTTCGTATTTTTTTAATGCTATCATTATAATTATTACTAAAAAATTCTAATTATCTAATCTAACATATTTATATAATATACTAGAGAATTTATTTGTTAATTTTCTATATTTCCTAATTTTGTTATTTAAACCTAAGTGAACATCTAAATTAAAGTGGAGGTAGTACTTAAGATATAATGTGCCGTTTTAATCAGTTTGGATCATTTATTACACTGGGTCTTTCTGCTTCTATTACACGTATGTTATTACGTAAACATAAACGTACCGTATTACGTAAACACACGATCGGTCCAATATTTCAAACAGTTTGATACAAAATAAAAATTGAAGCCCCTAAAATATTGATATAGTTTTCTCAAAATATTTTTTTATCAAAAATATCATGTAAAAGAAAAATATCATTTGCACTTATAAATAAAGTCAATTAAAATATTAATATCTATTTTCAAAAATAATTTTCATTTACTAAATATGAAACAAAAAAGATAACTTACACCAACGAAAACATTAAATAAAAATTATAAGTTTGTATCTCATTCTCTGAATGAAGGGTGAAAAGTCTGTTGGACCAGAGAAGAATTTGATTCGCAAAGAATTGGGTTCGTGACCTAAGCGAACAAGCAGAAACTTCCTTGAAAGAAGTGCAGCTAGAAAAGGATCGGCAATTTTAACAAACTGATGTACTGTTCATGTTTTGATTAAAATTATACGTGCGCTTTTTGGGTAATTAATAAAGTAAGTGAACTCGCCTGTGCCACAGGCGAGTTCACTTGAAACTGACACATGCACAGGGGCGAGATCAAAAGAATTTTTTTTTTTATTTGTTAATCTCGCCTATTGCACAGGCGATATCAAGTATGTGTACCGTATTTATACGTAATGTTGCCCCTGGCAGGGGCGACTTCAGGTATTTTTTTTTTTTTTAAAGCATACGTGAACTCGCCCATGGCAGGGGCGAGTTCAATTAAATCAAATTTTGCCATGCATGCAGAGGTGCAGTAGAGGAGTGCAGAGGGTGCAGGGGTGCAGAGGGTACAACATCTTTAAGTGGTGGGTAGGTGGGGTGGTGCCAGTGTGTTGTCTCTATCAAATTGAATAGCTTTGGGGGAAATTTTAACCGAGGAAAGTTTATATATTAGCTCCCCACTTCTCTTCTTACCTCATTTCTCATTCCAAAAAAAAAAATTTACAGAATGCAGATTCCTACAAAAATTTTCTCTTCAAATTTTTTCTTCTTCTTCTTTATCCCTCACTAAGCATCACAGTTTTTGTGCATATGACTCAAAAGAAATTGAAGATTATTGGTTAAGGTACAAATTTTTATATTTAAACGCTTTCCATAATGTATATTTTTAATTTCGTTTGGTATATCGGTGGTTTAATTTTTGTAATTATTGTATAATAATTTTGAAGGTCGTCAAAAATTCGGTAACAAAAAATCAGTGGTCATGGTGCTCCCTCTCGTTTGCCCCGGAAAAAGGATTAGAAATACAACTAGTACCAAACTTCATTAAGGTATCAAAATTACATATGTAATTCTATTTGTTTTATCCGATGGATATTCAGTATAAAGAATCATGTTCAACATTTATGTATGTGCAGTTGACGAAACATATATTTTATTGTTGCTCTTAGTAACGTTACTATAGTTTATCTTGTCATGGTTATCTCGGATGTGCATATTTAGTTACACATGTTTAGGTTTGTGTTAGTGACATTTTTTATTATTATTATTATTATGATGCTTACTGTTATATATATATATATATATATATATATATATATATCTTTTTTTACTACCTTTATTATTAGTATTGTTATTATGTGGATTATTAGCATTATTATTATTATTATCAACGTTGTTATTAGTATCAATATTGTTATTAATAATTATTATTATTATTCTTAACGTTATATCATTATTTTTTTTAGAAATATTATACTTATAATTATTCTTATTATAATTATCAATATTAGTATCAATATTATTATTATTATTATTATTATTATTATTATTATTATTATTATTATTATTGGTATTTTTATTTTTTATAGTTTTATTATGTTTATTATTATTATTATTATTATTATTATTATTATTATTATTATTATTATTATTATTATTATTATTATTATTATTATTAATCTCCTATTGCTATTTTTGTGTTGAAATGTTATATTTATTATTATTACTAATTCTTTAATCAATTTTATTATAAACTTTAGCATAAAGATAATTATCAAGCCACACTATGTTTTGGTTTTTGTTATTACTATTACATGTTTCAAACTAAATTAACTCTATGTACGCTAAAATGCTTAAATTTGAAGAAAATGGCGCCGTCAGAAAAAGTGGGAATAATCGTGCACCGCGGAAGTGGTACCGAAGGACCACCTATTGGTGGTCGCAGGGTGTATCGTTCAATTGGCTACTCTGGACTAATTTCGCTATTATACCAGATGTTGGAAATTGATGTTGAATGACATATATTGAAAGTATGTGCAGCCTTTTGTGAGGATACTATTTTACAGTTAATACCGATCAATAGTGACGAAGATCTATGGTTCTTCTTTAATCCGGATGTTGGAAATCGTTTCGTTCACTTTCACGTCGAAAGTGTTGTACTCCAAACGATCACCGAACAAAATGTACCATTGACGGATGACTACTACCAATACGCGGCATATCTAAGTGGTGACGGTCCAACCAGCCTTCTTTTCCATACACAAGGCACCTCTACTACAATTCCCATTAACCCTGAAACTCAAGAAGATGCTACCAGTGACACTATGGCGGAGTTATCCGGGGATGATGCGATTGATCCGTTGGTTGACAGCTTTGGTCTTAATCAAATTGAAGATTCCGACTCAAATGATAGTGAATCAGAGAGTGAAGATGAAACAGATGACGTGAATATTGAGGACCTCAATGGTCTATATAATCAAACGGTCAATGACGCATCAAATGGGGGGCATACTTCGGAAGCTGCTGGCGAAGCACGCCCATTAATGCAACAGGTCATTCCATTTTTCAACTCATCATGTCCAGAGATATTGGTAGATTCGTATGACAGGCCAAAGAAGAGTAGACTGTATGACGCTAATGAGGGAATACTGATCAAGGGCATGGTATTCACTGATAAGAAGAATCTTCAATCGGCTGTGAAGGATTTTTCCGTCCGCATTGCACGTCGGGAATATGTAGTGGTCGAAAGTACGCCAGAGTTATGGAAGGTCAGGTGCAAGAGAAGCGGGCAGCACAGTAGCTGTGAGTGGGGTTTTCGAGCAGTCTCGAAGAACAAGATCAATATGTGGCAGATTACCAAGATGTCGGGCCCTCATTCATGTCTTATGAATGTCGTGTCCGTTGACAATCATAATCTGTGTAAAAACATGATCGCTATGCTGCTCACAGGGATGGTTCACATAGACCCAGGCTATGAGGTGAAGTTGGTACAACAGCAAGTCAGAGATAGGTATCAATACGAAATCTCGTACCATAAAGCTTGGCACAGTTTGAAACGGGCAAGAGAGAATGTGTACGGAACGTGGGAGAGCTCTGTGATTAAATTACCGAAATTTTTTAGGGCAATACAAAAGTGGAACCCTGGCACAGTACTTAAGTGGCGTCACGTGGACAAGAGAGCTCCTGGAGTTAAGATGCTTAAGTACGTTTTCTGGGCGTTTAAACCGTGCATTGATGGATTCCAACGATGTCGGAAGGTCATTAGTGTTGATGGAACGCATTTGTACACCAAGTACAAGCACAAAATGCTGATTGCGGTCGGAGTGGATGCCAACCAACAAGTTCTACCGTTAGCGTATGCTATAGTCGATGAAGAAACGTTTGCCGCTTGGAAATGGTTCCTGAAGAACTTGTTTGCTCCAATTTTAACACCCAAGTGAAGAATGTTAAACTCAAGGATTTGTGCTGGGAGGCTGGTTTTGCATTTACAGTTCGGCGGTTTGATAATGCGATGTCAAAGATTAGGGCCATAAGTGAAAGTGGCTATGCTTACTTGAATGAGATTGAGGCATGTCAGTGGACTATTTCCCACGATGGTAGATGCAGATATGGAATACTAACAACCAACCTATCAGAATGCATTAATAGAGTGCTGAAAGGTGCACGAAGACTACCAATATGTGCAATTGTTCAAATCACGTTCTATCGGTCGACGAAATACTTCTTTGATCGCTTATCAATGGGTCGTCAAATGCAAGCAAGGTGTCAGCCATGGCCTGATGAGATATTCAAGCAATACGATCAGAGACAGAGAAAAGCACTTCATCACGTGGTATTCCAAGTTGATCTGTCAGAACAATCAGCCTATGTTAAGACTTTTTCGCCGGGATCAAACAATACATTCACACATGTGGTGAAATTGTCTTCTAGAGAATGTACGTGTGGGAAGTGGAAACAAAATGGGATCCCCTGTTCACACGCAATGCAAATATGTCGTCATTACGGGGTGGACCCAGGGATATACATGAGATCATACTACAACACCAGTTTCTACGTCGAGACATATACCAGCAGGTTTAATCCCCTGCCGGACGAATACTATTGGGATGAACCGTCCTTTGAGTTATGCCATAACCCGGAGTTGCGGAAATCAAGACGTCGTGGAAGACCTAAGACCACAAGATATCAGAATGAAATGGATTGGCCCCAAGTTCGGGCAAGACAACAATATCAGTCAGCAACGGCTGCTACTGATCAAGCGGGACCTTCTACAGCCCGAAGACGATGAACGAGCGAGGATTTGCAGAGTTAGTTACCGTTATGTGATATATTTCTTTGGTATTTTTTAAGGCATAATGTAATTTTGAATCATTTGTTCCATATTCCTTTAACAATCATTTGGGTACATTAAATTTTGTCAGCATGATTTTAGTAATATTATGCGTTACATTTAGATTTATTTATTACACTGCTCTCTAAGCTTTGAATTGATTAAATCGTTGTTTCTAATCCCCTATTTCGTTTGAACTCTATTTTCATAGCATGGACCACCTCGGACATTATGGTCCCATCAATAATAGGGTATTAACAGAGCAAGAAACACACCGTTCTGCAGAGGTATTCGAGGGAGAAATTAGTAAGACTTTGAAATGTCGGCATGGTAGTGGAATTTTTTGGAGGATCGATGACTACGCTGACGAGTACGATGATGATGAGAGTAATGGGAAACTGAAGCGTAATCAGAGGTTGCATTACCGAGTTATAGCGATGTTACATGAGATGGGATTCTATGGAGTTTATCGCTGTGGTGATTACGTCATCAATACAGCTATCATCACTGCCTTGGTGGAACGATGGAGGCCAGAGACACATACATTTCACTTTAGAGTTGGGGAGGCCACCGTCACACTACAGGATGTAGCCTTTATTTGGGGACTGAGGGTAGATGGAAGGCCGGTGATTAACGAAGTTACAGAATCCACGTCTGACTATTGGAGAGGTAGATGCGAGGCTCTATTAGGTTGGAGTCCAGACACTAATGAAATTATTGGCTCTAGATTCTCATTGACAGCCCTTGGACGACATTTGAGGGATAACCCAGTTGATGATGAAACAGAAGACATCGAAGTTGAGCAGTACTCGCGTGGGATTGCATTGATTCTGTTGGGATCCATTATGTGCCCCGACACGTCGGGAAATATGGGACAATACCTGATAGAAATGGAAGATGTCTCGGAATTCTATGAATATAGTTGGGGAAGTGCTGTACTTGAATTTCTGTACCACCAATTATGTTGTGCTGCACGAAGAGATAGAAAGTCTATTGGAGGGGCAATGCAGTTATCATAAACCTCCTTTTATATTTGCCTTGTAGGATCCTATTTATTGCATTATATACTTACAATTATGTTACGAAATGTCGTTCAGATTTGGGCATGGACGCGTATAAAATTTCTGAGTCCCAGAAATATGGGGAGACGATTCGATTTAGGCCCAATCGATGGTGTGGACGGTGAGCTCCCTATTGCACCATATGGAGCTGAATGGTTGCAATATCACACTTTTACGCACAGCCTTAACAGCAACGTGAAGACTATCCGGGAGTACTTGGATAGACAAACCTCGGAGGAAGTATAATCTACGTTTTCTTCTATATAATCCTAAAGTAAAATTAATGCACTAATGTAACGTTAAATTTGCTTAAATTTACAGTTTATTTGGAGACCCTATGAGCCAATCCCCCAAATAGTCCAATCATATCTTGATGACAATCTCATTACTGTGACGTACACATGGATATCGAAATGTCTACTTATCCATCACTATATCGTTGAGCTGTATTATCCTGACCGGATATTTCGACAATTCGGTATGCGACAATCAATCCCTCCGTCGATTTTAGCTGAACACAGAAATTTGCATGGTAGAACAGATCGACACGGACGTTCAAGTCAAAATTGACTTGAGACACACGCACAGTATGTGGAGCGTTGGAACACCAGAGCTCAATTGATTGTGACCGCTCCCCAGATCGGGGCACAAGGTGACGAAGTAGACGTTGGCTACATGGGTTGGTATCAAGAGATCACACGTTGGTTGATAACTCCTGGAATAGGTGTGCAAGAGGGATCTCAACCGTCAACTAATGCATATATCGAAAATCTGGTGAGTAAACAACTTCTTATTGACTTTACACGTAAATAGATCAAACGTTTACAATTCAACTCACATATGTTTATTTTCAACCTTTGTTTTTAGGAAAGAATTCTTGGTAGAATGAATCAACTAGCTCTCGGAGAGCGGGACTATATGAGAGAGCCATTCCGAAGATCATTTGAGAAGTTATATCAGGAAGCACAACAAAATTTTCATGATCACCGTGCAGCCTACCATCAGCCACTGCCGACGGCACAACAAGCAGCTGAGATGCCCATGCCACATGACGCCCCTCAACAAAGGAGGAGACGTAGTACATCTACATGTGCTAACTACGGACAACGAGCTAGTGGTACTACCTCGCGTGGTACCCATCCATTTTGGTCTGTGTCAGGCGATGTCCCCGGGCCTTCCCGTTCCACCGTTCATGAGCATCATAGAGTGGACGTGCAGTTGGGCTACTATGTGCCTCCAATGGTGAACGAACAAGACTTTTTCACTCCTCATCGTGATTCAATGCGGTTTGATCCGTCCTTCACTTCGCTCCTGGAAGTCGGCAACTATCAAACACCTGAACCATTTTATCCACAACATCCAAATTTGGGCGGACATCCAGGATAGTTCAATACGTCGCCGATCCCATATTTAGGCCAAACATCATCTTCATCTGGTCAGCCAACATTCAGTTTAAACATCAGCACACAAGATTATGTTCAATCACAACGAGCCGCCCAAGACACGGAATCCGATGCCCCTATCGAGGAACGGAGAGGGAGAGCAAAACGAAACAGAAAAAAAACTAGATGCGGGACTGATCGTGAATATAAGATTTTGTCTTTTTCAAGTTATTGGTAATAATAGCGTAAAGATTACTTGATAATTTAAGTATTTATGATTAAACTAAATATTATAGTTTTTCACTAACCGAATTCTAATCTTACATAAAAAAATAGTTGGGTGCGAGTCAAATTATTGAACGTCTATTAAATAAACTATTCTTTTCTAAGAAATATATATATAGACACACGATAATCCATAACACGCAATAAAAAAATAATTAAATAAAAAATTAAAAAAACAAAATCAATAACATGCCCAAAAAGAAAATAATTTTTTTATTTAATTGGTTTATTCTTATCTTTTTCTATGATTTTCTTATTTACAAAAATAATAAATTATTTGAAAATCAATCTCAAGAACCCATCCCCACCGCATTTTGTTTATATATATTTATTATTATCACTTTATTCACACCTCTCTACATGCAATGGCAAAATTTGATTTAATTGAACTCGCCCTTGCCATGAGCGAGTTCACGTATACTTTAAAAAAAAAAAAAAAAATACCTGAAGTCGCCCCTGCCAGGGGCGACATACGTATAAATACGATAGACATACTTGATATCACCTGTGCAATAGGCGAGATTAACAAATAAAAAAAAAAAAAAAAAACATTTTGATCTCGCCCATGGCTGTGCATGTGTCAGTTTCAAGTGAACTCGCACGTGGCACATGCGAGTTCACTTACTTTATTTATTACCCAAAAAGCGCACGTATAATTTTAACCAAAACGTGAACAGTACATCAGTTTGTTAAAATTGCCGAAAAGGATCGGGCTCGCAATCTAAGCGAACAAGCAAAAACTTCCTTCTCCTTCATTAACTATTTACACTGCATTACAAATTAACATAATATTACATCTCACAAATATTTATTATATTAGAAAAAATCGAGTCCTGACAATCATTTCATTTTCAAAACACTATTCACTGTGAAATTTAAAACAATCATTTAATTTTCAAAACACTATTCACTGTGAAATTTAAAACAAATTATTCAGGAAATAATTGGATTGAAATGTAATAACATGTCACATCCGATGTGACACATTCACGAACGAAATATCCAAAATATATTTTAATTTAAGCGTATAATAAAGTAGGATGTGTATTAAAAATTGTAAAAAATGTGTTAAAAATTATAAAAGGTGATGTAAATAATAGGACGTAGATGTAAAGGAATGGATCATCTTATGTAAAATGAAATACGTTGAGGATGACTCATGCCACATTCGAATAGAGATGTCCGATCCAATTATCCCCTCAGGAAAGACTTCCTGAGAACTCTAAAGTCAATAGTAAACTCTCAGGTGACACAAGGATTAAAAAAAAAAAAAAAAAAACAAAACTTGAACCACTATTTGTATCTTATTTATCGCAGGTACACGAAAGCAAAATTCACCCGATTCGATACTCATACTTGATACAATATATGCATACTTACCGGGAAAGAGTAAATGACCATAAAAAACCTTAAATAACATACATCATCAAGAGAAAAACCAAAATGTTATTCTTTTGAACAAAGCCAATCACATCTTGCCAGGTCGATCCACCCGCACACGTGTCGCCCCTTCACCTCCCATCTCTCCAACATCATTAAACGTCTGACCACTCATCTGATCGGTCTCCTTCAGCCGGGAAGCAACCGCCCCCGCCGGCGTCTCCTCCACTTTCACCTCCACCCTCTCCATCACCACCGGCGTCCCCTCCTTATCCACCGCCAATCTCCGACCGCCCCCCGCCTCTCCTGTACTCCCATACGAAACCCTCGTGTCCTTCCCCATTCCCTCCGTCGTATCACTTCCATGCGGCGTCAGCTTATCTTTAATGGCACCTAGCGCCCCAAATATCCCGCCGCCACCACCGCCACCGGTAGCCTCCACCCGCCGCGACGCCTCGTCTCGATCGCGTTCTCCTTCAATCTTCATCTCTTCCATTTTCCTCCTCGCTTCTTCCTTCGTAGAATCATACTTCTCCTGTGGGAGAAAAAAAAATAGGGCTCAATTGTACCCATGAAATGGGGATTTAAATTAATTTAGGTCAAATTCAACCAACTGTTCAGAATCGGCTCTCAAGAAACTGAAAATTTGAACTATTTTATGCAAAATTCAACCAAATGTTTATAATCGGCTGTCAGGAAATTGAAAATTTAATTATTTTAGGAAAATTTCAACCAACTTCCCATAAATCGGTTTCGGGAAATTGAAAATTTGATAGGTAAAATTCAACCAACTGTCCATAATCGGCTAACCTTAGCAGCTTCTTTAGTATCTTCAGCTTTCTGTTTTGCAGATTCAGCAGTTTCTTCCGCCGCCTGCTTGGTCTCCTCTTTCTTCCCCGTCAAAAACCCCATAGCTCTCCTGGCTGCGTCCGCCGTGTAATCCTTCAACTCCCCGATTTTCCCCACTGCCGTATCCTTCCCTTCCACAGCCTTCTCCGCCGTGTAATCCTTATATTCCCCAGCCTTATCCACCGTTGCATCCTTCGCCTGTTTCGATTTATCTACTGTCGTGTCCTTCATCTCACCAGCCTTGTTTGCAGTGTAGTCCTTCGTCTCCTTCGCTTTCTCAGCAGCGTAATCATAGTACTCTCCAGCTTTATCCATGGTGTAATCCTTCGTATCCTTTGCCTTCTCGGCCGTATAATCCTTCGCCTGTCTGGCCTTCTCCGCCGTGGCATCGGCGGCATCTTTCGTCTTCTCCCCTGCATAATCCTTATACTCCCCCAATTTCCCGGCCGTAGCATCTTTCGCTTGATTAGCCTTCTCCGCCGTGGTATCCGCCGCTTCCTTCGTCTTCTCCGCGGTGTAATCTCTATACTCGCCGAGTTTACCAGCAGTAGCGTCTTTCGCTTGCTTCGCCTTCTCCACCGTGTAATCCTTCGTATCCACAGCCTTCTGCGCCGCAGAGTCCTTCGTCTCCTTAGCTTTCTCCGCCGTGTAGTCCCTGTACTCCGCCGCCTTATCGGCGGCACCACCAGCCGTCTCCTGCGTTTTTACAGCAGCATCATGTGACTTCCCCATGACAGCATCCTTAGCATGTCCGACAGTCCCCTGGACAGTCCTGATCAGACTTCCTATCACCCCCGGCGACCTTTCCTCCCGCCGGACTTCCGTCTCACGGTAGTACTCCGGCGCATGCACTCCAGTTTCCATTGCTCTTCTCTCTCTATTCACTTCGCTGAGCTCATCAGCGGCAGTTCTCGCCGCTGCTTCTGCTTTCTCCTCCTTCACTGCTTTCCTCGACTCCATTTTCGCGCTCTCTGAAGAAATTATCAAGTGAAAATATTTGATGAACAGTAACAGTTTTGAATAGGATTCAGATGTGTGTTTGGGTAGGCGGGAGAGAGGTAGATTTATGAGGTGATACAGTATTGCTGTTGGATGACACGTGTAGTTTTGAAATTTGTTGGGGTTGGGGGATGAAGACACGTGGTGTTGCAAGGTTAGCAGCTGTTAGCATTGTAGCATATGCATGGCGGGGATATGACGGTGGTCTTTATCCGGCTTCGACTTTACTTAGTTGGCTACGAGAAAACGTGTTTTTAGCGGCGAAAATTTTCGTCGCAAATCAGTCTGATTTCGTCGCTAAATCGAATAAGCGACGGAAAAATTTCGTCGCTAGAATCGTTGTTATTTCATCGTCGCTAATTTTGTTTGCGACGAAAGTTAGTACATCGCTGCAAATATTAGCTGTAAAAAAAAAAAACGTTTTGTCGCGAATAATAAAACTTATAAATAATAAAAGTATATATATATTAGCTGCAAATATATTATTTCGCCGTCAATTTTGCGGTGCAATTATAATATTTTGTCGCTAATTAATAAAATTATAATATAATAATAATAAATATAGTAGCCGCGAAAATTATATTTCATCGCTAATGTTGCGGCGAAAATGTAATATTACGTCGATAATTATTAGCTGCAAAATTATATTTCGAAGCCAAGTGTGCGGCGAAATTTACACGTTTGTCGCTAATTAATAAAATTATAAAATAATAATAATAAATATATTAGCCGTGAAATTATATTTCGTCGCAAATTTTGCGGCGAAAACGTAAAAGCTCAACGCTAATTATTAGCTGCGAAATATAAGTGTACGGCGAAAATTTATCCGTTTGTCGCTAATTAATAAAATAAATATAATATCCGTGAAAATTATATTTTGTCGGTAATGTTGCGGCGAAAATGTAAAAGTTCGTCACTAAGTATTAGATGCAAAATTATCTTTTGTAGCTAAGTTTGCGACGAAAATTTAAAATTTTGTCGCTAATTAATAAAATTAATTAAAAATATTAAAAAATATTAGCTACGAATATTATAAAATAACACGAAAAAATTGCTAGCTAAATATTTTATGCACAACTAATTTTAAAGCATATTAATAATTTCATCCCTAGTTTGGAGAAAAACCATGCACGCCATCCGCAACTGTTGACAAACAAAACATTATTCTTCGTAACTAAAAAAATTGGTTTCCATGGGAAGAAGCTGAGTTTGATAGTGATGGATATAAACTCCAGCATCAACTTTGGAAAACCCCTTACTGTAGAGAAAGTGCTTATATCTAACATTAAATGATTAAATATTTCACAACTCTAATTATACTATGATGTAATGTATGAGAACAATTATTGCTTTCAGTAACATCATTTCACTCCGAAAAATGTTCCCCCAAAATTCAAAAGAGAGAAACTTACAGTTTCAGAAATGTAGAATTCAACAGCCACATCTCATTCACACCAATATATACATCACAAATTCTTGATGAACTTCCATAATTGTTTTTTTATAAACTCCTACCTCACCTGCATATAGTTTCAGATCTCCATCTATAGTGAAGTTTTGGACCACGATCCATTTCGCCGGCCACCATTTCTTTTCGTTTTAAACATGAACGAAGATCTTCCATAGCAATGCATGCATATCCGGAATATAGTTGTGAGAAAATGAGGAAATCTGCACAAAATCAATTAAAAGAAATTAAGACTTTATAGTGTTGGCAATGTGTCCAATTAGGTAGATCGCAATGTGTGGATCACCTATCTAAGCAGCAGCTCAAGACACAACTCCTTGATGTTGTTACTTACAATTCACCTCATTCAATGTCATACCTAAGAATCCTAAGGCATTCTAAACGTTCTTCCAAGAACAACACATATGTCCTTACCCAAGCAGAGCAATCCTAAGCTGCAGAGGAGATGACAGTTCGAAAGGACTGCCGTTTTGTTGTTACGCTTTACTAAAATATTTAGCTCGTATTATAGGGAAGAAAAGGTGCAAGTTCATAAAAAAACAACAACTACTAACCAATGGGGCTTGAATCATCCTTGAAATTAGACATTTGGAGGATACGACTCTGTTGGAAATACAAGAGTTCCTCTTTAAATATGGGATCACCTACTCTTAGTGTTCTATGAATAACTATTAGCGTCTTCAATGAACATGTTGACACAAAATTGTAGACGAACAACATTCTGAGGAGTCACAATAGAAATCCAGCCAAAAAGAATTACTCAAATACACAAAGTAGCTTCATGGTGTTCTCACATGATATCCAACCATATATTACGTAGTCAGCTACTTAGCTAGGTGATAATTAGTTCCCAATTTGGAAACCTTAAAAAACAATTATGTAATATCCCTCCAGTTGTCCTATTACATAAATAGCAAATAGCAAATTCCATTTTCTTTCTTCAACACTAGAACACATTACACATAAATATCTAGCTAGCTAACACCAGTTAGGATTTTTTATCAGCAATTACTGCAGCCTCCCCTAGTTGAGCCGTCGGAGTGTACGGATTATTCGGCCCCATCTCGGATAGCCATTCACCTCTATTTGCGTTCTATTAACAACAAAAATCAATCTTCTCCTGTAGTTTTACAGTTTAAACTATTATTTTATACTAACAATATATAATAACTTTATTGCCTTTCGTGAAGTATGAATATTTAGTTTAAAATGCGTACCAAGAGGAATCCTTTTGCAACTTCTTGAATTTGAGGTTCTGAATCACCAGATTTGAACTTCCTGCAACAAAAGATCGTATGTCATGATTACAGACTACGTAAAGTTATGTACATTTGGAGTCTGCGGGCCATCTTTTTGCTCTATTATTTGAGCATCAGATGGCTCTTCGAGGACCTGGAATTTTTAGAATGTGGGTGAATGAGAGTTGAAAGGTGATAAAATGACAGCAAATATAAAAAAATAAAGGACATAGTTGAAAGACATACGAGTCTCCTGATCTAAAGTTTATCAGCACCGAGAAGGGTTGTTTTCATTGCCACAAAATGAATCAAGCGCATTAGATTTAAATGCATCAAGAAATTCGTGTTCTATCATATTTTTTTACTTCGGCTGTTATTTGATTTTCCAAAAACAAATGTAAGAAATCAAAATGAGGAGACGCAACAATTCTTATTTCATCTCGCAACAATTCTTACACCACTCAAGCAATTCATCGAACACCTTCTGAGCAAAAAACCAGTAAAAACACAAATACACACACTAACATCAGACACGCACCAGGACAACTACAAAAAACGAAACAATTACAATTACATACACTCACATCATACAACTACTGGGGTGCAGTGTACAACATCATATAAGGGGATTCACCTATAACTACAAAAACCGAAAATTGATATCCAAAATAACTACAAATCAAGATTTTACGCCCCCTGCTTAGTATCTCTTTAACAGTGGTAGAAATATGTACCTTAGTTTTTCGAAAAATTTGCCAAGATCGAACCGCTCGCGTCTTCCCCTTTCATTGTTCTCCGCTCCCTTACAATTGTTCTTCGCTGATATAGAATGTAGAAGCATATAGGGTTTTGAAAGGGAGAAAAGTTAGATGTGCGTCTCATCAGGGTTTTTCGTGCAAGTATCGCGCTTAAAATCGAAAATAGTTTGCCATGAATTCTTTCAAACAGGTCGCTAATTGGAGTGTAGTATAAAATTTAAAAAAATAGAAAGTTGTTTTAAAGCTTTAAGACTAACTTTAGCGGTGACATTTTCATGACTTTCCCTTGAAAGTCATAGCTAAAGACAAAGAAGTTGATTAAAAAGAAAAGCAAGAATCAATTATTGTTTGACGCCCTCGGTCGTGCGATGGGTTGGTCAACCAACCCATTCCACAACCCAACCCTCTTCTACAACCTGCGACATGTCGGTACCTCATTTGTTGTATCAAATTATTTATTGTATATAATTTTAATAATAAATAAATAATATAATTTTTATTTTATAAAACTTAAAAAATTCATCAAAATTCTTATTTTTTTTTCTCTATAAGTGGAATCTAATGTTGACATATTTTGAATAAAAATTTGAAGCTCTTCATTCTTTTCTTTTTATAAATAACTGGGTTGATTCGATATTTTAGATGGGTTAGGCCATAGAAATATAGGCTCGAAGTACTAGCTGGCTCGTCCAGACCGATCCGATGGGCCAATACCCCGGCGGACCCCAGGCCGATCCGATAATCTTAGTATATTATAGGGGAATACCACGGACCGGACCGAATAGGTCTGACCAAATTTTGGCCGGCCTGGCCCGATCCAAAATATGACGTTAGCTAATTAAATATTTAAGTTGTATCTTTTATATTTGTAATTTAGTTATTTGTAGCTTAATTTATTTTTTCAATTTTGTAATTCAACTTTTACAATTTTAATTTGGTTATTATTTTAGCATGTTATTTTAAACGTATCGGAAAAAAAAATCGAATTATTGTGATTACGGAATTAAAATGTTTTTTTATTCTTGAAATATATTAGAAAAAGCGCGAAAAATAGTATGCAATTATTAAACCGTAGCAAAAATATTTATTTTATTGGGAAATAAGTTATGTATTTGGATAAAAGAAATTAACATATCTTAAAATGTTGGGTTGTTGATAAAGTGTAAAAATGTATTTTTCAGGTTGTGTATGTGGAAGAGAAAAATGAATATTTTATTAATAAATTGGGTTGTGGGAGGTTGTTGATAAAGTTAGTCTAAGAGGCGTGTAGTATAAAATCTAAAAAGGTAGAAAGTTCCTTTAAAGCTTTAAGAGGCGTACGTACAGCTTTCAAATCTTTGTTTGACTTTGAATATTATATATTGTTTTATAGGATTAGGATTTTTGGGTTGTTTATAATTGCTTTTTTTAAGTGTTTTTCAACTTATAACTTGTCATAAGCTGTTTTGCGACAAAGTATAATATATTTGCCACTAACTTTGCTGCGAATAGTGTATTTTCATCGCTAAATTACCGACGAATGTACGTTTTCGTCGCGAAGTAAAAATAGCGACAAAACAGTTCCAAACGTCGCTAACGTTAGCCGCGTATGGATATATTTTGCCGCAAAAAAAATTTAATATATATTTTTTTTTAGCTTCACACTAAAATTATTATAATTTAAATTAGTAAGAAAATAATTTTATTTATTAATTTTGATATTTTAGTGATTGGCGACACCTTTCAAGTGATATGTTGCTAAGTGCTAGCGAAAAATATAGATATTTTGCCGCTATTTGATATATAATTAATAGGAAATTAGAGTTAACTATATAACTTTTACAAATCACATGTTTTGCAACAGACTATAATATATTTGCCGCTAACTTTGCTGCGAATAGTGTATTTTCATCTCTAAATTAACGACGATATGTAGGTCTTCGACGCAAAGTAAAAATAGCGACAAAACATTTCCAAACATCGCTAAGGTTAGCGGCGTATGGATATATTTCGTCGCATTTTTTTTTTTTTTTTTTTTGCAGCTTCTATTATAATTTAAATTACTAAGAAAATAATTTTATTTATTAATTTTGATATTTTAGTGATTAGCAACGCCTTTCAAGTGATATGTCGCTAACTGCTAGCAGCAAAAATAGATATTTTGTCACTATTTGATATATAAATAATAGGAAATTAGGTTTAACTATATATTTTTTAAAAACACATATTTTGCGACAAAGTATAATATATTTGCTACTAACTTTGCTGCGAATAGCGTATTTTCATTGCTAAATTAGCGACGAAATGTACGTTTTCGTCGCGAATTAAAAATAGCGACAAAACAGTTCCAAATGTCACTAAAGTTAGCTGCGTATGGATATATTTCGCAGCAAACATTTTTTTTTACGGCTTCACACTAAAATTATTATAATTTAAATTACTATGAAAATAATTTTATTTAATAATTTTGATATTTTAGTGATTTGCGACTACTTTCAAGTGATATGATGCTAGGTGTTAGTGGCAAAAACACATATTTTGCAGCTATTTGATATATAATTAATAGAAAATAAAATTTAACTATATATTTTTTAAAAAACACATGATTTGCGACAAAGTATAATATATTTGCCGCTAACTTTGCAGCGAATAGTGTATTTTCATCGCTAAATTAGTGAGGAAATGCAGGTTTCCGTCGCCAAGTAAAAATAGCGACAAAATAGTTCCAAACGTCGCTAAAGTTAGCGGCGAAGCATGAAATTTTGCCGCTATTTATAATTTTAGCAGCGAATATGGATTTTGCCGCTAAAATTTCGACGCTATTTAGTGACGAAATGTAGGTTTTCGTCGCGAAGTAAAAATAGCGACAAAACAGTTCCAAACATCGCTAACGTTAGCGGTGTATGGATATATTTCGCCGCAATGTTTTTTTTTTTTTTTTTTAAGCCGTGTAGGGAAAATTGGTAAAAATATCCCGTAAGTTTACCGTATTTGTGAAAATATCCTCTAACTTTGGCCATTTGTAAAAATATCCTGTATGTTGCAAAACATTGTTAAAAATGTCCTGTGACCGACTATAACAGGTAAGTCAATCGGTCAACGGCTGATGTGGCGGTTAAGGGTGATGTGGTGACATTTTTTCTTATGTGTTATTAATATATTATTTTAATTTATAATCAAAATTATAAAATAAATAGAAAAATTCGAAATTAAATTGTAAAATGTTATTCATATAAAATTTTAAAATATTTAATATTGATATTTATAAATAAATATATTAATATAAAAATATATAATATTATTAAAAAAAAAAAAAAAAGAACAAACCTAACCTATCCCAAACCCCCAGGCTCCAGCCCCCCTGCGCAGCACTCCCCACCCCAACCCAAATCTTTAACTCCTTCCCCAGCCACCTCGGCACCGCTCCCCACCCTCAACCCAAACCCTTAACCCCCTCCCCGAGCCACCCATTTTCCCAGCCACACCCCCACCCCCTCCTTCATCATATATACATATATACACACACACACACACATATATATATATATATATATACACAACTTGGTTTTCTTTTCGTTGATTTTCTCCAACCCAATTCGTTGATTTTCTCCAACCCAATTCAGATTTGATGAGTTTAGTGTTTGGAATCTCAATTATATTAGATCATTCAAAGTCAGTGGAAAAGAAATTACAAATTTAGGTAAAAAATCTGTATATGTGTGTATATATATGAATGTGTAATATATTTATTTGTATATATATGTATCTGTATATTTGTATCCGGTCGGCAGCGGCGGTCGACGGTCGACGGTGGCAGTCGATGATGGCGGGGCGGTGGTGGCAGGGAAGCCGGCGATGAAGATGGGAGGTGGGGTGAAGATGGGAGCGGGGGTGAAGATGAAGTGGGGAAGAAGATAGACAGGGTTGGGGTGAAGATGGGAGGTGGGGAAGAAGATGAAGTTCAGGGAGGGTTTCCTTTTTCTTTTGCTAGTTTTTATTTATTAACCAAGTCAGCAAAATAAAAACAAAATATTTAAAGTCACGTCAAATAAAAAAAAGCCACATAAGCAGAAACGTGGAATTTTCGTGGCCAAATCAGTGTTTTTGTGACACATAAGCATGTGACCGGAAGAGCCACTGGCTATACCCGGTTGCAAGGTATTTTTACCGATTTTTTGAAAGTTATCAGATATTTTTAAAAATGGCCAAACTTAGAGGATATTTTCATAAATACGGTAAACTTACGGGATATTTTTATCAATTTTCCCGTATTTTAATCGCTAAATTAGCGACGAAATGTTGGTTTCTATCGCCAAGTAAAAATAGCGACAAAACAGTTCAAAATGTCGCTAAAGTTAGCGGCGAACTATGAAATTTTGCCGCTATTTATAATTTTAGCGGTGAATATGGATTTTTATTCAAATTGTATTTCTTATTTAAAATTTGTGCACATGGATCCAAAAAAATATTATCCAAGGTCGCGTACGTTTCTTATATTGGGGTGCTAAATATGGTTTGGCGGGTAACGGGTCATTTAGAGTTCGTATTTTGGGTTCGTTGGATATGGTTGGTGGAATGGGTCGTGCATTAGGTTCGTTGTTTTTGTGACAGTGGTTCTTAAGCTCATTTTTTAGGTTTGTGTTTGTATTGGTTCGTGTTATAATTGATTCGTGCGTTAAGGGTTTGTGTAAGATAACTGTTCGTGTGATTTTGAAAATGGTTAGAGTATTTGTTAAATAAAGTTTGTGTTGGGTTGATTGTGTTTGATTGGTTGAAAGGGTCATGGGTAAGGTTTGTTTTTTGTCGTCTAAACGATTTATTAGTGTTTGAAATGTTCCGTCCTGGGCTCGTGTGTTTATTTTAAATGGTTCGTGGGTGATTTTGAAAAGTGGCCGGTGCGTTAGTTTGTGATGTATAGGTTGTGAGTGTGGCCGTGTATGGTTCATGTGTTGTTTGCTTCTCAACTTTAGCGGTGTTGTTCTTATAGGTATATTAGGTCCAGGTCTTGGTCCCACCATGCGTCCTCGATCTGGAGCATCATAGTAACAACGTGTGACGACATTTTAATAAATCGTCACGCTCTTGAACGTATTCAAGGGGGATATGATCGCGGTGGAATTTCTCCTTGAGAGCCTTCGTAGCAACAAGATATGCTTGTGTGTTGTTTTTGCCAACGATCCACTGCTGAGCATAGTATTTTTCCATTAATGGATTAACCAGAACGTCTTCTAACACATCCTGTATGTCCTCATAAAACTAGAAGTTACCTTGATTTCTAAGACGGACAACATGTGGCAATTGTAGACTACGGTATGTGATTGGCTCCGAAAGCTAATCATCACTATCACATTCCCTAGACATTATTAATCAGAATTGTTTTGCTATGTGCCGCTGAATCTTCTGATTTTAAATTGGCATGTTGTTGAATCATTCAATTAAAATTGATATGACTTATTCTTGTAACGTTTGACTGCTTGAGTGATGACTACCCCGTTCACAGACATGTGCACATGGGACAGGCCTAATTTCTAACCCTAAAATACCGCAAGTATACGGGCATAGATGTGTATAGGGAAAGTCAAGGTCGATCCTCAAAGAACAGGTTAAGGCAGTTTGATACCCCAATTTTCTAGGATTATCCTAACTAGACACTCGAATTGCAAGATTGATTTATAAAGTAAATTATTTCAACTAATTACTAACTTGACTAACGAGTAAATTCCAATTAACAAGAATGTATCCTAGGGTGTCGACTTCATGAATTACTTCAATAATGAATAAGTTCAACTTATAGACCTTCAAACCAATTATAGTATCTATTAGACAACACTTAAATAACTTAGCCCTTCTCTTGAAAAGACTAAATCGTGGATTAATTAGAGTAACTACCCTCTCGAGTTAATTGACTCTAACAACTCCCAAAAGACCCTTAACCATTGCCTATGCAGTCATAGACAACTACGCTATATGTCATACGTTTATTAACAATTCCCTCATCTCGAAGAGGAATTGCTAAACGGGTAAACTAAGCCTAAGTGATCAATTTATGTAAGTAAACATATAGATAGATAACTAAAGATTGGAGTCGATAAATTAAGAACTTAAATCAAACATTGTCATAAAACATTACTCTCTAATCCTAGGACACGAGTTGTTTAGCTACTCATGCCTAGTATCAAATCCATACAATAATTCATTGAATACATTGTAAAGAAAATAGAAACTAGAAAAGAAGTAAGTAAACCCGATTAAGTCAGCTCGTCAATCTTCGTCTTCTCGCTCTTCAATTGCCCTCTAATTATTCTCCAATTTGTGTTCTTCTATGCTCTATGATGTCTCTCTTCCTAAAAAACAAGCATCTCTTGTCCTTTTATAGACTTCAGAATAGTCCTGGGGAGTTTAGGATCCAATTCCTACTTGAAATAGGAAAGTCTTCCAAAATCGGGCCTTTTGATGCGGCTACTTTGCGCTTATGACGCGGCGGTGTTGTGTTGAACCTAAAATCTCCTTAAAACACAACATTTTGACGCGGCCGCGTTGTGTCATCAGTGGCGAACGGCTTTGCGAGCCATTTTTGTCGCGGTCGCGCCGCTTCGTGCCTAGATTGCTTTCTGGACCAGTTCAGACCAGTCAAAGCCGGTCTAGGCCGATTTTGGCTGGTTCTGATCGGTTTTTGCCGATTCTAACTTCCCTTCGACTTATTTTTTCGTCCGTTAGTCGTAAAATATGACTTTTAACTCTGAAATCGCTCAAAATACCTTAACGACAAGTAAAACACGTTAAATGGTCCAAATTATATCAATTCATACAACTCTTGACCAAATATGCATGTAAATATCATAAAATACTATTCTAAATCGACCTAAATACATGTATCAACATGGTATTTCTGTCCCTGTGGAAGTTCATAAGGATCATGTGTTCTGGATGAAACTTCAAGTTTTAGGTGCTTAGGTTCGTGGCATGTGTGTCTGGTTCGTGGTTTCTGTCCCTGAAACGAACGGATATCTGCGACGATTAGACTTCAATGATGGAGTGATTGAGCAAGTCGCTGACCAATTTTGTTCCTAATGGGAATGAGTATTTCTTGAATTGAGGATAACGGTTCGTGAGTTGCTAACTCGAGTTCGTGAATATAGGGTCTGGTTCGTGACATTAGATTTCAATATTTGGTCGTTGAAAATACACACCAACCAAGTGTTCCACTACCTCTTCCTTTTTTACATAATAGTTAAAACGAAATAAAACTTATTTTTCAATCTGCCTCATAATAGTTGAAGTGATACACATAATAATAAACATGATATATTTACAGCAAGGCCGAGACCCGATCCATTACATACAAGTACTTTAGGAGTACTTCATATTCTCCATTAAATACACATTAAAACCGGACTCGCAAGCAAGTGGAGAAGAAGTCAGTAGTGGATTGACATGTTTTTCCCTAAGACTAATATGTATTGTAGGGACTTCCATTGTTGCAAATATACGATCAACATAGTCGTCTTCAAGTAATTTTTTCTCCTTTGCAACTTTTCTTTCGGGGGAATAAATAATTGAGTGGATCATATAATCCCATTTCTGCTTATTTGCCTCGAAAATACCATCTACTCTCCTCATCAAATCATAAAATAGCCCTTCAGTGACACGAATAAAATCTCCTCAACTCCACACACATAGTCAAAATTCTACCAATGTCCACCCATATTGAATCATCAATTTTTTCCTCTACCATGTAATGAAATTTAATTTTAATCACATACACGTATATAGTAAAAGACAACAAAACAACTCTAGAATGATAATACCCCTAAAAACAAAAATACATGAACAAATAAAATCAGAGCTAAATAACAACATGGACAAAGATGTCTGATATACATCGCATTAATCACGAACCATATAAAACACCTACGAACTGCAAATAATCACAACGCGGACCATAATTTATTAGGCACAAGTCACTTTTAAAAACATGATCAATACACCCTACAACTAGTTTTCTGAATCTAAATTAAATCGGTAGAAGGACGTCCTAGAACAATCATATTAATCACGAACAATATAAAACAACCACAAGCCACATAAAATCACACCACAAACCATAAATTATTACACACGACACTCTCTAATAACATGCACAATACACCCAAGAGCTAAATGTCATAAATTCCTTCATAATCTAAATCGTGAAAGCAGAGTTACATTTTTAGGTTAAAAAAAGAAATTATTGGATGGAAAATATCAAAATCGTGAGAGGCGTGATGCAGAATCACATTGTAAACCTAAACCATTTTGGGTACACCGGAATTTCCAAATAAGAATTTTCTTCCAAATGTAAGGTGCAAATCGCCAATAATGTGTTTAGCGAAACCCGAAACCTTCAAGTTATTAATTGAAATGAGAGGGAAAGAATCATGAAAATCATACCTAATTGTTTTCCATTTCGCTAGGGTTTGTCGGTCCATCGCCACAAAATAATTTGAATCCAACCTCAAATTACCCTAGTTCGATCTTCGTGGTGACATACTTCCTCTAACTATAAACGATAGTCTTATTCAAGTTTCATGTAGATAAACAAATTTATTATTACATGTTTAAATTACCGGTATACCTATATTTAATATGTTAAACAAAAGAGGGGGTTAAATTATTTTTCGTCCATAATTTTTCACTCGTTCGATTTGGTGAAATTTTGAGTTGAAGTGAAAAGTTTCTATTAGAAGAAAAGGTGTCCTGAAAATTTAAGTATGTTCAAGTCGAATAGGTGCAAACTAAAGGACGTGAACGTTCGAAAAATAGATTTAATCAAACCATAAGATCGTATTTTTTTTTTCTATCAAGAGGTAAATAGTTACTCTAGATCGCGATTTTAAATATAAAATAATTTTCTAGCACTTACATAGTTCATATGGTTCAGTAAAGTCATCCGTTGTTCTCTTTCCTTATACTTAGACTTGTAAGTGAATTCGATGAATTTAGGATAAAAAATACTAATTCTTCTATCAAAAGGCTCGAAAGAGAAATACTATTGATAGAATTATGGAGGAGGGTGAGAGATGGGTGGAGGAAGGAGGGCATAACAATCGGTTTTTCATGGGGTATTACGAAGGATTATTCAGACCTGTTCCACCATTCAATGTTGAAAAAGTCTTCGAATCTGTGGAAGAAAAGGTTATCCAAGAGATGAATGTGATCTTGACTGCCCCTTTTATGGAATTATAAGTGTACGTGGCACAAAAACATATGCATCCTTCCAAGGTCCTGAGGCCAAATGGTATGTCTCCCTTGTTCTTTCAAAAGTTTTGGCATATTATTCGTGATAATTTCATTAGGTGCGCCTTTGGTATTTTGAATAGTATTGTGGATCTTTCATACTTGAATAAAACGTTCATTGTGCTAATTCCAAAAGTTAAATCCCCAGAATCGCCAAATAATTTTCGTCTGATTAGTCTTTGCAATGTCGCCTTTAGAGTCATTACAAAAACTATAGTCAATAGGATGAAATCAGTTTTGACACAAGTCATATCCAAGTTCCAAAGTGCTTTCTCACCAGGTAGGTTGATCACACATAATGTTATGGTCGCTTTTGAAACCATCCATTCAATGGAAAAAATAAATGAAAGGGTGTCATGGGCACCTTGCTCTTAAATTAGATACGAGTAACGCATATGATAGCGTGGAGTGCGAGCTTTTAGGGCTATTTTGTTGAAGATGGGATTTGCGTGACTTTGTTTCATTGATTATTCGGTGTACGCCAATTGTTTCCTATTCCGTTTCAATTAATGTAGCTCCATCTGATGTGTTCATCCCAGGAAGAGGCCTCCATCAAGGGGACACTATTTCGCCATATCTTTTTATGTCTTGCGCAACAAGCTTCTTGTCTTTATTCAGGTAGGCGGATAGAGATGACATTATTCACGACTTTCGTGTAACGAGAGGTGCCCCAGTTGTTTCTCATTTATTTTTTGCAGATGATAGCATATTATTTTTCCGGGCAAATGAAAGAGAGATGGATAATATTGCTGAATTGCAGCTAGACGAAGACACCTTAGGTCAGAAGACCAATGTTGAGAAGTCGGAAGTTACAGCAAGTCAAAATGGTTCAGAGGGTAGGAGGAGAGATCTTTGTGACAGATTGGGGCGTGAAAGGTGAAGAAACTTGGCAAATATTTAGGCTTGTAGATAGAACGATAAGCAGGTTAAAATGATGAGGTCTTATTCAAGGTGATAATCTAAAATGTTCTTATATATACGATGAATTATTTCTTATTACCAGTAAAAAGCTGGTAAGAGATAGAGAAAGCAATGGTGCAATTTTGGTGGGGATATGGAACGGGGGGAGCAGCAGAAGCACCATTAGGCGAGTTGGGCTAAAATGGCTACGCCCAAGGAGATGGGGACCATGGGCTTTCGGGAATTACACATATTCAATTTAGCATGTTAGCAAAGTGGTGACTGCAAGCGGATCCTAACTCGTTCATAATTCAGGTCTTGTAGGCAAAGTACTTTCTTCTTAGACATGATAAATGGGTTGGCTCTCATCCTACCTAGGGGTGGTTTGGTACGGTATACCGAAAAATTGTTTTCAAGCTGATATCGTACCAAAATTTTTAGTATATAAAAAATTTATACCAATACCATACCGAAAATTTCGGTATACTAAAATTTCGGCATGGCATCGGTAAATACCGACACCAAACCAAAGTATGTCTTTTTATAGAAAATCAAAGTAAAATATTCTATCAAACTGCCCCTCACAATTCCTTCTCCACTAGAATTAGTAGATTACAAGTAAATATTGTATCAAATTGCACTCAATAGATTACAAAAAGTTTTTAAGCAAACAAAAAAAGGAAAAATAAGAGGAAACTGCAGGCTACACTTTCACTCCTTCGCTTTCTTTCTCACCCTTCCATTTCTTCTCTTTCTTTCTCCGATCTGAAGTGCAGGAGTGGTGGCAAGCTGTACTCCGGTGGCGAAAGACCCATGGTGGCAATCTAATGGGTGGAAAATGGCAGCCATGTCAGCTTCCTATGAGTGTTTCGGCTTGTTTAGTGCAACAACTCGGGATTGTGGTAGTGTTTACGGCTAAAATATGTAGATGGTGGTTAAGCGAATGGGGCTTGGATGTTTAGCAGAGATGAGGCGTTAGATTTTAGCAGAAAGGAGGCGTTTGAACTTTGAACCCTAGATCTGAAAATTTAAGAGGAAATTGGAAAAGTAAAACAAGTGAGAGGAAAAAAAAGCCCGAGTTGAAATTTTCCCATTTAGATTAAGGCCACTAGCCCCACTATTTTTTGTTTCAAAACTAATGGTAAAGGCTCTACAGCTCTACGCTTGAAATAATCAAATAATTGGAATCTCAGTAAGCCAGTATATTTTGGCATATACCTAATATCGATAAAATTTTGGTATTTCGGTACCGAAAATTAGAAATATCATACCGATACTCTACAGAAAATTTTCGCACAGTATCGATAATTTCGGTATATAGAAAATTTTGGTATTTAAAAAATGTCGATATTTTCGGTATTTTTCGGTATGGTAAACGTGATAGATTGAAATTTCGGTACATTTTCCCATCCCTAATCCTAGTCGATGGCCAATGCAGGTTGAAGGCACGGTACCTGCAGCGGCGAAGGTGAATATGCTAATTGATGAAGAGACTGGAGGATGGGATCATATAAAGGTGAAAGAGATCTTTAGTGAGAGATTACACTAGGCATGGATGGTTCACTGTGAAATCGGCTTTTCGATTGGCCATAGACAGATTTTCCAATTTTGTATGCAGACCGACCCACGACTAATAAGATTGATCCGATCTGAAAGAAATTCTGGCAATGCAGGTTGTTGAAGATATGAATATTTCTTTGGTAGGCGATTATGAACTCGCTACCTACTAAATATAATCTACACAGACATGGATGGGAGGGGAACACGGTGTGTTCTTTATGCGGAGATGGGTGGAAATTTTTTGAATGTCGAATTACACCCTATATTTGGAAATTAAGTTTGGTGCGGCTTGATACGCAGAGAACTGCATATGGCACGTTTAAGAATTATTTTTGGACATGCATGACAACGATGCGCGAGGAACGGATCATTATGGTGGGCTTCCTTGCATGGAATATATGGTATGCGTGTAACAAGTTCTATTTCGAGGGTTGAACGTTTGATTGGGAAGAGAACATCGCCAAATCCCAAAATTTGACGATCGACATGAATCAAGTTATGCCACCATCAAGAAATAGTGGAGCTGGGGAACTCATGCTTATCATTGGGAAAAGCCACCTGCTGGGATATATATGCTCAAAAGTGATATCGTCCACTTAAAAAATAAGCTCATTAGATACAACTTTAGTGCGAGACGAACATGGAGAGGTGTTAGGTTCGAAATCAGGGACAGAACCAGGATTGAAAGTTGAGGAGGCAAAAACAGTAAAAATATATAAATAATAATTAATTATTATAAATAAAACCAAAAGCTAAACATTATTTTTTTTGTAAAGTAATATACTAATATTTTTTATCTAATATCCTAAATATATTACAACCTTAGTCACTTAAAGATTTAGACTGGACATTTTTTTTATTAGGAGAAAGTAACAGGAAATATTTTAGGGGGACCAAACCTTTACACTTCAACACAAATATATAGAGAAACTAAAGATAAATAGTGTATTATTAAAACATTAAACAAATTTTGTGGGGGACATGGCCACCCTTGGCTTGGCTTTATTCTGTCCCTGGTCGAACTGTGCCAATGTCAAAGGCAACATTGTAGCTCTTGAGGGTCCAACTCTCTTATTTGCTATTCGGAGTACAATAGAAAGTGGCATTACATCTTTTAGCATTGAGAGCGACTCGAAGAGCTGATTGACGGTCCTCGAGATGCTTTGAATGTTGACCTGATTGCGGAATCAGCGGTTAGTGATATTGTGGCATTGTATCGGTCTATTTCTTGTTCTAATTTTCGTCATTCCCTTAGGGAGACTAATAAGGAAGCAGATGCATTAGCACAATATGTAACTGTTTGTGTGGGTCTGAATATTTTTGGATAGAAGAAATACCATCTTCTTTTTCTCACACTGTAACAGAGGATGTTAGACCTATTGTTGCCAATGAATGAACCATTTATTTCCTTAAAAAATACTAATTTAATATTATGAGCTGAGAGATTTAATATTTTTATACAAAAAATAAATTGTCTTAGTCTATTTCTCAATGTATATTTTTGTCCAAAAGAGCATCTAGCATGGAGAAAGGTTTTTGTTGTATCAATAGAAATAGTCTTATTCTTGTGAATTAATAATGTATTATACTAATTTAAGTGCGTTTGAGAATTATAATATGAATTAATTATACTATAAATAATATATTTTATCTATTTTATTGACCCTTTTTTCAAGATGCAGTAAACTAACAATTTTATATAATTAATGAGTAAGTCTCTTATATACCAGGTACACGTTATAATTAGGGTCATAGGTAATTTTTGTATGAAAATGTATTAGTGTTTATACTCAAATGTATTGCTTGTTCTAAAAACATATCATACTAAAATGTAATAATGCTTAAGCTACCTTTACCGAGTGGTACCTTTCAACATATATAGTGATATTTTTTCATGAATAACCCGGATGACACTGTGCGGAGACTTTGTCATAATTAATATGTGCTTTGTATAAAATAAGCATACAAACAATTTATAATAAAACAATCCTATTTAAGGTGATTCTATAATGCACCCAATGTATTAATACACCTCTCTTTTGACCTGCTATAACAAGTAATAACATTTGTGTGTATATATACATATTGGGTGTGTTTGCTTAAGACTGAGGAGTGATGAGTCAAACTTGACTGAGGTAGTTAATGTGTGTGCTTTATTATAATTTGATCCCCTAAATCCATTGAGGAAAATCATAAGTAAATACACCCTATACTTATTTAACATAGTACCATATCCCAATTAACTCCACTACTAACTACACTAGAGGACTCCTGGGAAACCAATCCACATCATTGATTTGTTAGCTCAATAGTATTGTTCTTTTGTACAAACTCGCTAATATTCCGATACATTTTACAGTCTCAAACTCTCAATTCCCAGTTCTAACTTCTAAATTAATAATATGTATCTGAAATGTTGGATAAACTTTTCCAATTGTACTTCCATCTTTTATAATTCTGAATTTGATATTTTAATAAAAATTAAATTTTACAAAAGTTGCAAATTTAATAAAAACTGATTACTTTTGTTGTCGTCATTTATCGGACGTGTGTTCGGGTCAATAATTTTAGGCCACGTCGGTCGACAAAAGCACAAAAAATAAATATGACGAGGCAAGAAATTTAAGTTAAGTAAGACGAGGTAAGGAAAACGAGCTAAGCGATATTAGCTCTGTCATTTAATTGATATTTTCTGGTACGTCAATTCAGGTTGGGCATTTCGCCTGTGTTACATTTGCTACAATGATTTTTCTAGTGGTAGTTGGGTGAATCAGAATTAGCCTTTATGAGCATTGAAAACTCCTATTTATAGTAGAAAATCATACTCCTAGCTCGTCCATGTAGGCCTTATGGGTAATGATTACATCTATTACATATTTTTCACCCTATCTGGGTTTCAATATCCCTGAATCTAGGGGATTCTTGACAAATGGTGCTTCGAGAGGATTTCAGGGGATCTGATCGGTTACGTCATGTCTGTATGATTTGATTTGATCCCGCCTGGAGAGCATCCGAGCTGATTCCGTGTAATAAATGAACATTGAACCAGGCATGATCGGATTCTTTGACCTCCTCTGGTCTTAGAAACATAAGCAGAAGTCTCGGGTTAGAATATAGTCAGGTCGGTCATCTCCAGGTTGGTCATCAATTCTGCACTATTTTGGATAAAAAATCAAGTCGGACAGTCCAGGTAGGACATCTTCCCAGCGCCGCTACGAACAAAATATTCAGGTAGGACATCTTACAGGCGTCGTTACAAAAAAAAAAAAAAAAAAAAAATACTCAGGTAAGACAACTTCAGGCTGGTCAAGCAGGAGAGCTACGCCATAGCTGAGTAATCTGGCAGGTCGAATCCAGCTTGGCCTCACGGTAAGGTGTTGCGTCAGTTTGATATACACAGGCTTGATGATATGTCCATCTGAGCTGGCGGGGATGTTCCACGTTAGCTAGGGGCACAACAATAGCCCCCAAGTTGGGGTGCCAAAATCTACGATGTTTGGCGCGCAGACTTCAGATCAAGTAAGCTAATGAAATTCCAAACTGGCTTGATTATTTATTCTCACCTGGGGTTTATGATTTACTTGATTTTTGTTAGAACATCTTGACTTCATTTTGCACGGCTCGACCCTTGATAAAATATTTCCGACAAGATCCAGATCGGCAACCAACTTATGTATAGTGAGATTTGTATTGGCCGATCTAATTCAAGTTGACCAAATCAAATTTGTATTAGTCGACCTGATTTAGGTTGACCAATTAACTTAATAGTACATATTTATATACATTTGACATTTCCTTACCTGGTGGAATTTCCATCCAAATCAGTTTAGATTCATACTTCCGTATGAACTGTACTTGCATTTTCTTTGCCTTTTTCCGACCTGGTCTTAGACTTATCAGCCTGGCCAGGTCGGTTATTTGTATTATCCTTTCGGGTAAGACCCGCACTCTGGATTCTTATCAATAGCGTGGTGTTGCCTTGTCCCTTGCTGGCCTGATCTAAGACTTATCAGCCTGGCCAGGTCGGTTATTTGTATTATCCTCTCGGGTAAGACCCGCACTCTGGATTTTTATCAAGGGTGTGATGTTGCCTTGTCCCTTGCCGACCTGTTCTAAGACTTATTAGTCTGGCCAGGTCGGTTTAACATTTCATCATCTTTGGACTAGCTTTGAGTCGGTTTATACTTATGAGATTGATAGAAAAATACTTACATCTGAAGAAATTCGAACATAAACTGATCGATTACTAGCCTGAGCTCATTAACATGTAGAAAGGAGGGAAAACGCAAAAGATAGCGTCTTCTGTTTGGCTTTACTGGTAATACTTCTTTAGATGTTCCGCATTCCATGGGTGAGGTAGTATCTTTCCTTGAACGGTCTCCAGCTCATATGCTCCATTAATCAATGACCTAGTTACTCTGTAAGGCCCTTCCCGAGTGGGACCGAGTGTCTCGACATTCAGCTCCTTAGTGTTTTGAAGAACTTTTTTTTATACAAAGTTTCCAACCTGAAACCTCATGACTTTCACCCGTGCATTGAAATACCGGGCGCTTCTTTGTTTGTATTGGATAGTTTTCTCATTCATCTTCTCGGAATAATTCACTACTCTCCAGGTAGGAATGCCAACCTCAACTGGAATCATTACTTCGACTCCATATGCCAAGGAGAATGGTGTTTCACTAGTGGTGGATCGGGTTGTGGTCCTATATGACCAGAGCACACCTGGCAGCTCTTCTGCCCATGCACCTTTCAATTCTTCTAGGCGGGTCTTCAGAGTATGCTTTATGATTTTGTTCACTGCCTCGACCTGGCCATTTGCTTGGGGTGATGTGGAGTGGAGAAATGCTTCTTAATTTTCTGGTCATCACAGAACAACCTGAACCTCTGGTTGTCAAATTGTTTGTCGTTATCAGTGATGATGGAGTGTGGAATTCCAAACTTGCAAATTATGGATTTCCAAACAAAATATGTTATCTTCCCTTCGGTGATCTTAACTAGAGGTTCCGCTTCAGCCCATTTGGTTAAATAGTCCACAGCTACAACATCAAATTTCACTCTTCCTTGCCCGGTAGGCAATTGTCCAATCAGGTATATCCCCCATTTGGCAAATAGCTAAGGGCTCATGACTGATGTCAGCTCTTCAGGTGGATTTTTTTATCAGGGGAGCATTATATTGGCATCTATCACATCTTCTTACAAAGCTGATGGCACCTTTTTTCAGGTTAGGCCAAAAATAACCTTGTCTGATGATCTTAAAGGCTAATGCTTGGCCTCCAGCGTGGTTTCCACATATGCCTTTGTGAACCTCCCTCAGGGCGTACTTAACTTCCTGATCGGTCAAGCATCTAAGGAGTGGAATAGAAAACTCTCTTTTGTAGAGAATACCGTCTACTAGAGTATACCGAACCGGCGTAAGCCTTAACATGCGTGCCTCGGCATGGTCCGAGAGCACCACTCCCCCTTCTAAGTACTAGATGATAGGGGTCATCCTGGTCGATTGAAGCTCTTCTATGATTAATTTGGTGATTTTCCAAAGCTGAGTGCTTAAGCATCCTAATATTCACTGACCCGATGTGAGCTGCCTCTTTGCTGGTGGCTAATCTGGCTAGTGCATCTGCCTGGGTGTTTCGGGTCCTCAAAATTTGATTCACTCTAACGTCCTTGAACTCTTTCAAGGCGACCTCAACTGACCTAAGGTAGGCTAGCATTTTTTCATCTTCGGCGATGTAATCCTCGTGTATTTGATTTACAACCAGTTGTGAATCACTATGCAATATCAAGTGGGGAACCCCCATCTGAAATGCCATGTCTAAACTAGCTAGGACCGTTTAATACTCTACCACGTTGTTTCTGGCTGGGAACTTGAATCTTAGCGCCAAGCAGAAATATTGATGTTCCCGGCTGATTAGAACAACTCTTGCTTCTGAGCATTCCGAGGTGGATGATCCATCTACAAACAACTCCCACGGGTTTGGCTGATGCTCATTTAGTTCCACACCTGGTGTGGACTCAACAACAAAGTCGGCTAAGGTTTGACCTTTGATTGATGTTCTAGGAGAATATAAGATGTCATATTAAGCCCAACTCGACCGCCCACTTCAACAGCCTACCTGATGCATCTGGTCTTTGGAGAGCTTGCCTGAGTGGAAAGTTTGTCAAGACTTCTGCTTGGTGGGCCAAAAAGTACGGTCGGAGTTTCCGAGCTAATACAATCAACGCGTACTAGTTTCTCCATGGGTGGATATCTCAGCTCGGCATCATGTAGGGATTGACTAACATAGTAAACTGGGTGTTGGACCTAGTCCTCAGCTCTGACCAAGACAGGCCGATAGCACTATCTCAGATGGCTAAATATAGGTTTAGCTTTTCTCCTGGATTCGGCTTTGACAGTATGGGCGGGCTGACCAGAAAAAATTTCAACTCCTCCAATGCTTTTTGGCAGCCTTTATTCCACTCGAACTTCTTATTCTTTTAAATGGCTTCAAAGAATGGATTGCATTTATCGATTGACCTGGATACAAACATGTTCAGGGTAGCCACATTTCCAGTCAAGCTTTGAACTTCTTTCACCCTCCTTGGGGATCTCAGGTCGGCTATGGCTTGGATTTTTTCTGAATTGGCTTCAGTTCCTCTTTGACTAACCATATAGCCCAAGAACTTACCCGAGCGGACCCCGAACGTGCACTTGGATTCAGCTTCATCTTGTTGGATCTCAGAATGTCAAACATTTCAGCTGGGCATTTAACCTGCCATGACTTCTTTTGCTTTTGACAAGAATGTCATCAACATATACATCGATTGTCTTACCAATCTAATCAGAGACCATTTTGTTTACCAACCTCCGCTAGGTCGCCCCCGCATTCTTCAGCCCGAAAGGCATCCTAGCGATAGAATAAATCCCTCTATTTGTCATAAAGGAAGTATGATCCTGGTCGTCTAGATCTATCGGGATTTGGTGGTACCCGGAGTATGCATCCATAAAGCTCATCAGTTCATGTTCGGTTGTGGCATCGACTAGTTGGTCAATATTAGGGAGCGGGTAGCTATCTTTCGGGCAGGCCTTATTCAGCTCGGTAAAGTCAACACACAACCTCCATGATCCATTATTCTTATGAACCAGGACCGAGTCAGCGACCCAGGTTGGATAATGTGCCTTCCTTATGAACTTGTTCCCGAGCAGCTTTGTCACTTCCAAGGCCAGAGCATCATACCTTTGTGGGTTGAGTCTTCTACGTTTCTGCTTTATGGGTTTGGCACTTGGCTCAATATTGAGATGGTGGCAGGTGTGTTTCGGGTTTATTCCTTCCATGTCTTTGTGGGTCCAAGCAAACAGATATAGGTTTGCTTTCAAGAAGTTTATCAGCTCAGAACGATGCGGCTCTTGTAGTTCCCTAGCAATCTGAAGCTCAATCTTAGGTTTATGATCATCCATCTTAACCAAATCCACCTCTTCCACGGGCGTAGCTCTTTTCTTTGGGTTTTACTTGCATGGGTCTATTGTTTCCCACTCCTCAATTGATTTCTCTTGAGGTTGGGCCTCAGTTGGGATATTACCCCAATTCACATGTTCTTCTAGCTCAGGTGCTTGTGGTGCGAGATGAATGATCTAATCAGGTATAATTTCCATGTCAGCATCACCCTGGTCATGGATGACATCATTCTGAATGTTTTGGTTGAGATGTCCGAGCTGGTTCACACTTGCACCTTTTTTAATATTCTGGTTGGGAAGTCCGACCTGGTTATGATTTGTATTCATGTGAACATACAGGTCGGGTGGTTCGTCATAGTTGGAATTTAGATCGTCATGATTCTCCTGGTTGGAAAGTCCGACTTGGTTGGGGTCAGTATTCTTGTGAACATCCTGGTCGGAAAGACTAACCTGGGTGGCATCATCAAACATATTTTCCACCTCTACTCCGCCATCTTCGGCTATATTCAACTCTCGAGGTTGGAGGCCCAAGTCGCATTCTCTAGCAGATCTCTGGTCTCCCCTTACTACCATCACGCCGACTGGTGTTGGAAATTTCATGCATAGGTGATACATTGAGGTGATAGCTTTAAGTTGCATCATAAGTGGTCTGCCTAGGATAACATTATAATTGGATGGGGTGTTGACCACCTTGAACTCTGTTATGACTTCCATCTTGACATTGTAACACTCAAACTTGACTTTTAGGTCTATTTCACCAACTAGTGTGGTGGCTTGTTCAGCAAAACCAACTATTCGATCATTGGTCGGACGTAGGAGGCTTCGACTCATTCCCATCTTGGAATAGGTGTTGTAGAATAAAATATTTGCATAGCTTCCTGTATCCACCAAGATTCGGTGTACCAAGACATCAGACACGGTCATGGATATGACCAGGGGATCAATATGAGGTTGGACTACTCCTTGTTCATCCATTCCAGAGAATATGATTGGTACATCTTGCTCTTCTTGATCTATGACATGGCATATCTGGTAACTGTTGTTCGCTGCCCGAATCATCTCTTTCCTAGCTCGTTCGGATGTTTGAGGCTCATTTGCGTTTGAATTGACCAGTGTATGGATTTCTCTGCCGACCTGATTGGGAGGAGTTGGTAGCTAGGCCATCTAAGGTGGCTGATTTTCTAGCCAATCCGGACCAGGTCATCCAGGTTGAGGTTGTTCTTCACACATCTCCTCAGGTGCCCCCGGTCAATCAATTTTAGAAGCTCAACCATCAGGTCCCTACATTCACTCGTGTCATGACCAGCTAACTTGTGGTAATGACAATATCTTGTTTGGTTCAGTTTGGCTGCCTCTTGCCTCATTGGCCTCGGTTCAGGTAGGATGTTAGAGTTCTGAATTTGGGCATAAACATTCTCGGGACCGGTATTTAGCAAAGCCCTGACTTGTTGTACCTGAGCTGGTTCTTGGTTCAAGCGGGAATGTACTGATCTAACTAGGACATGTCCATCGTTAATACTCTCTCGAGCCCTTCGGTTTTTTTCCAGCCTGGAAAAAACACTTGCTTCCCTCTCAACCATCGCAGATGGCCGCCTGGATGGGTGTGGGCTATCTCCTACCTGGCTATGTATAGGTCCTTGCATACCTGTCACCTTCCGTTTTTCTCTTAGGTCACCCCTGGTTTGTCTTTGGGAGTGAACCTCTTCATCTACTGGGCCATATTGCTCAGCTGGCAACTTATCGCCTCCCTCAAACACATCTAATTTGTATTGGAGGTACGTCATGAGCTTTCAAAGATTTTTCGTAGTTTTCTTGACCTGGGTAGATGACGGTCCCGCTTGATTGATCTGATCGGGTGGTACCCAATTGTTTTACAATGGAGTATCATTTCATACTTGGCTCCCCGTCCTTGACCTAGATCTTGCTTGAGAATGATTCTAGTCATCCATTGTGGAATGTCAGGTAAGAACGATGTTGCTGTCAACGACAAGGCCCCCTCTCTCTAGTGCCATTTTGTTGACGTTATTTATCGGACGTGGGTCCAAGTCAACAATTTTGGGCTACGTCGGTTGACAAAATCACAAAAAATTAATATGACGAGGCAAGGAATTTGAGTTAAGTAAGACGAGGTAAGGAAAATGAGCCAAGCGATATTAGCTCTGTCATTTAATTGATATTTTCTAGTATGTTAATTCAGGTTGAGTGTTTCGCCTGTGTTACATTTGCTACATTTATTTTTCTAGTGGTGGTTGGGAGAATCAGAATTAGCCTTTATGAGCATTGAAAACTCCTATTTATAGTAGAGAATCCTACTCCTAGCTCGTCCAGGTAGGCCTTAGGGGTAATGATTACATCTATTAAATATTTTTCACCCTATTTGGGTTACAATATCCCTGAATCTAGGGGATTCTTGACAGATGGTGCTTCAGGATTTCAGGGGATCTGGTCGATTGCGTCACGTCTGTATGATTTGATTGATCCCCGCCTAGAGAGTATCCAAGCTGATTCCGCGTAATAAATGCACATTGAACTAGACATGATCGGATTCTTTGACCTCCCCTGGTCTTAGCAACATAAGCAGAAGTCTCAGGTTGGAATATAGTCAGGTTGGCCATCAATTCTGACTATTTTCGATAAAAAATCAGGTCAGACAGTCCAGGTAAGACATCTTCCCTGCGCCGCTGCGAACAAAATATTCAGGTTGGACAGTTCCAGGTAGGACCTCTTCAAGGCGCTGCTACGAATAAAATACTCAGGTAGGACAATTCTAGGTTGTTCAAGTGGGTGAGCTACGCCAAAGCAGATTAATCTGGCAAGCCGAATCCAGTTTGGCCTCACGGTAAGGTGCCACATCAGTTTGGTATGCACAGCTTGATGATATATGCATCTGAGCTGGCGGGGATGTTCCACGTCAGCTAGGGGCACAACAATTTTCACAATCCTATCTCGAGGTGTGGTGTCTTTGTTTTTTATTTTTTATTTTTTATTATTTGTACAAAAGGAGGCACAGACAACCTATCCCTAAGTTGTCTCTGTTCTCAATTAAAGAAAAAAAAATGAAAGCAAATTGTTGAATTCTGTCTCTGGTTTAAGAAAAGGGAAATCAACAAATCAAGATGACATGAGATAATTTCTACTCTTCTTTCGACCCCATTTTTTCCCCTCAATCTTAAAAATGGCACAACTGTGATAGTACTGTTCAAGATTTACTAAATAATTTGTTGGAGCCCCATGTAAGATGAGTCCTGAATTTTCCTCCACACTCGAAATATTAACAAATCAATTCAGAAATGGATGAGGCTGATTCAAGCCTACAATACGGGGGAAGGGTGGTGAGAGAATGTATAAAAAACTTATTTACATTTTAGAGAGAGAAGAAAAATAACATTATATATGGTGAATGACTAGACAGGTAACATGTTACTTGTAATAAAGGTTAATCACATGAAAATTCACGACCTTTTGGTTAATTATTATCATTTGCAGCGGGAATTTTCAAAAATTACATAAAATGCATTATGTTAATGATTTATTTCAATTCAATGCAACCGAGCAAAAAAATGGCTCATATTGCTGACGTGGACTCAAAATCAAGGTGTTGGCTATCGCGGCTACAGACGTGTAATCGTACAATATCTATAAATTCCTAAAAGAATGAAAATAATAAAATTTAACTATTAGGTGTAATGATAAAATAATTTTATTTTTATTTAATTAGGAATTTAAAGAATTCGCATACACGTATATAGTTGGGTGGGTCAAAGTTTCAATTTCACACTTCACGTCAACAATTAGAGCTGAAAATTTGCTCGGTGCATTGAATGAAAAAATTATAAAGGTCATGCAATTCTACGTTACATTAAAAGGTCATGTTGTAAATAATAATTGACCAAAAGTTCATGAATTTTCTTGTAATTCACACTTTTAATAATTGATCTTGGTTAAGATTAAAACCTATTAAATCTAATAGTCCAAAACTTAAATGTATCAATACATCAGGCGTACCGTTGAGGGACGCTCCGATTTATAACTACCACTTTAGACTATCACCATAAAAAGTTGACAAAGCAAACTCCAAAAGATATAAAAAGAAAATCCTCATAATAATGGTTTTTTGTATAAAAAGGACAAGATTATCAAAGTAACAGGGCATATGTACTTCACAAAAATCAATTATCCGGCCCGATTCCACAATCTCAATCATGATACCCATCTTCGTGGAGGCGAACATTGAGCCTCCTCAGCCAAATCGAATGCAATATCATATGAAACACATCGTATCTCTTCGGCGGCGAATTCACCTCAAAGTGGCGCCGCATCTGAATCCCCCGCCGCTGCATTTTCACATAATCCCTCAACGAAATCCCCATCAAAATCTCCTTTAAATTAGGTATATCCTTCACCGGCACAATCACAGCAAACGTCTCCCAATTCAGAACATCGCTGAATGGAATTACATAATTGTCCTTGATCAGGACGGGTACGCAGCCCAAATAAAGCCCCTCCACCATCCTCGGGCTGGCCACCTCATAGCCGCTAGGGCAAATGCAATAGCGGCTCTTTCTTATCATGCCGTAATAGGAGACGTTTTTGGGGAGGTAGCGGTGGATCTGGACGTCCGGATCAGATCTGTTTTCCCAATGGTGGAGTAGGATTGGGCGGATCGGGCCGTGGACACCGCCGGCGTAGAAGACGAGCACCGGCCGCTTGGAGGGGGGCGGGCCGCCAATTAGGCCGGTGGTGGTGCCGGCAGGGAGGTGGATTTCGGGGATAGAGACGTCGCGGGAGGGGTTGAATTTTTCTGAGGTGTTGGCGTTGCATAAAGCCCGAATTGCGTTTTTGTGGAGGTTTGGGATTGCAAATGATATCTCAGGCCCCTGAAATTAGCAATCAATGGATTTGTACACATGCTGGTGAGCAGAAATGTAGGATTAAGAATTTAAGTTCTACACATTTGAGGAAAATAAAAAACAAGAACTATTAGTTGTAACTTGAAAGTATCGAACACTTTTATTATTTCTAAATATCTTTCAGAAGATAGAAAATTTTTTTGTTTTTATAATACAACTTCGATCACGTGGGGTTTGTGGGAATTGATCTATAGTCACTGGATTGAGTTACAACATGTTTAACCAATTAACTTAGGTTGGTAGGAATTAATCCTTACCTATTGGACTAAGTTACAGTATGTTTAATCAACTGACCTATAATCAATTTATGATGTGTAGGAGTTAGTTTTGAAAGAAACATATCAGTTTTTACTTTCACCTTCACTTTCCAATTCAGTCCGATGATAAATTACCCACCAGCATTGATTAGATATGCCCTTAAAATTTGTGTGGCGTGAAAATTAGAAAAAAATGGTAAAGAATAAGTGACTTAAATATTGCAAAATATGAACATAGTCATTTCTTGGTAAATTAAAAAAAATATTAACTTGGAATTATTTTAAGGAAAGGTTTCTATTTATGTTCGTTAAATTTGATCATGTCCAAGTATTTGTTAAATTAGTGGATCTTCAAAAATGCCTTGTAATTATTGAGTTTGTCCAATTTATTTTCAATTTTGCCGGAATTTCATAGCTCACTGGAATTTATTGACATATTTACACATACCATTAAAGCAAATTCCGGCAAATTTCTTATTTTAAATCAAACATAACATGGATAATGACATAAAAGCCTAAACCTAGCTAAGTATAAATTAAAAGATTCATGATTATAGTATTCAACGACAAGATATAGAGATGTACCCAATCATGGCAAGCGAGCATGAAATGATCAGCTCCAAGGCTTCGATTCCAGAAAGGATATTTGTTGGCGATGACATCGACATAATCTGAAGCTGTATTTTTCATGAGACTCCATTCATGGGATTGAGGCACGTACACTACTTGAGTTAGCATTGTTACGCTGAATGGAAGGAAGAAGAGATGCGCTTCGTTGGGATCATATGTCCGAAAACGGCTAGTTTCCATGTCTGCAATGAAGATCCCTTCTATAGCATACGTGTGTTTGCACGGCCCGAAATGGAAAACTGGGGGCTCTCCTTCTGAGTATATGAATACCTTCAGTTTCTTCTCCATTTCCATATAGCTCCTGTACTTTTTGTTATATAAATTATTTCTTTTCTCAAATTTAAGTAACCCGAATTGCCAACTCTACATTATACATGCCTGTGAAAGACATTGGGTTCCCAATACATAGGCCCATTTGGCCCATATTGTTGAGGGGCTTGTGTTTGGTTCCCAGCGAATCTGGCTTCTCTAATGGCGGCTCGGGCTTGTGCAAGATCTGCTTCTACCTTCTCCAAATTGCTTTGTCTTCTATCTAATTGTGTTGTTGCACTATCTTCATCATTTTTAACCTGTAATAATAATTAAACTATTCAATTATAATATAAAATAACAAAATAAAACCAATCACGTAACTGAATGAGCACTGACAAGTGACAACATTATTTATGGTGGTGAGGTGGATACATTTTAATACTAATAACTTTCTAGAAATTATACTCTAGTGAAAGAATACAGGTAAATTGCAAAAGTCCTCCTGTAATTTATGAGAGATCTCAAAACTAGTTTTCAGTCTTTCTAAAATGCTCGAATTTGTTTAGTCTTTTACCTTATAGTTGCTCAAATTTTATTATTTTTAAATCAAAATTTGAAATTCTTGTTGGAACGTTACACATGCACGCATATAACTCTATTAAATAGAGGATTTTCATTTTTTCAACATTATAAATGATGTTGACTACCACTCTTGATAAATAATATGACACAAAAAAATACCAAAATTAATCATGAGGAACACAAATTCATCGGAAAATTGAAAATCTCCAATTTGAAGCAGTAATGTATGGTCCATATTATTCAACAAAAATTTTAAATTATGGCTAAAAAATGATCAAATAAATTCGAGCAATTAAAAACATAAGTGACTGATTTTGACTTGAAATCATACATAAGTTATAAGGCGAGTTTTGCAATGCTATCGTAGACATCAGTTAACATGCCTTTAGATCTATCTAATTTTTTTTTTTTTTTTTTTCTGCCATTGTATCCTCCATGGTAAAGAAAGGAAGATGAAAAGATACATTAAAAGAGATTGAAGATGGTAAAAAGTGGAGATATAAAACATATCTTTTGATTAATTAGGCAAGAAGGAAAGCAAGGAAATACTGCTTCTGGTTGGGCCAGGGAAAAGGTGCCTAAAACATTTAAAAATTTATACCATTTTAGGTACATATTTGCCCCTAAAAAAATAAGCCCATCCTCATAGCATTGATATTATAGTGCACAATATCTTTTATTTCTTTTTGCAATACTAGAATTGCATATGGTTCTCAATTGAAGCATATCACATGTATTAACTACATATATATACATATATTAACTTAGTAAAAGAAAATAGAATTGAGTTGAATTTTTTAGAACCCCGCTTTATATTCTCTATTTCATAAGGATTAAAATTTTCATCCACCTTTTGTTGTTTTTACTTTTATTAGGTAGTAAAATTACCCATTTATTTTTTCCGGTCCCCAAACCCGAAAAGATCACCAATTTAATTTCAGAGTCTTAAACTTAAAAACTTCAGAATTACGAGCCTTATACATGAGCAAGAGATTTCTAATGTTCGATGTTCATGACTGTAAACCTTATAAGTTAACTTTTTCATCAGTGGGGATCATTAAATATAACTGAGTTCTTCTACTACTAACCAAAAGGAAAAAAATATTAAAAAAAAAAGGGAAAATAATATAGAAGGTATGTGACTTCTGTAAAACAACAATTGGCATAACGTACGCACAAAGCAAAATATGAGTTTTAGAATAAATAATTTGGATTGAAAATAGTTATATATATATCATACATATTATATAATATGATACCATTACAAGAACCTCCCTTTAATGCTTCAAGTATTTTTTGCCATTTATTAGGAGAATAATTTGACCATTTTCCAACACAGTGAAAATGCAAACAGAGATATGGATAAAAAATGCAAAAAGAGATTAATGGTTAATAGACTTTGAAATTTCAGTAATGAGCCCCTATATAAAGTCAAGATTTCTGATATTTATAGATATAAAAGTACATATACATTTATGGAAGGATGTTAAAATTGTATGTGCAAATAATAATATACAAAACAATTTACATTAATGTGCGTCGAGGAAAACAATAATCCAGTGCCAAATAATTCTTACATGCCATATTATATATCAAACAAATTAGAGATAAAACCAGCTGGAATAGACTATTACAGGAGAGTATGGGCTAAAATCATCACTAATCACTTAATTTTCACTCGTATAATTTTAATGCTAATAAAAGTTAAAAATTTAATTTAATTCTATAACTTTAGGGTCTATTCGTGTCTAGTCATTTTTTCGCCATCAGTTATTAATGTTCTAAAAGACTTTAGGTGCTAATCAGACGATTTACTATGATTTAGCGTCTAATTGGAGTCTAGGTAGGATTAATCTGGTCTAAGCGAGGAGGAGTTGAGAAAAATATAGGCAGCAAAGGACCATTTAACACCTAGACGGCGTATAGTTGGATGTAGATGGGGACTTTTAAAACAGAGTCGGTAATCAATTTGGCCAAAAAATTACACATGTCCAATTTCCGTGTAAGCTTCAGTGCCTCGTGTTAAAAAATCAGTGGGAAAATATAGTCACATGACCGGAACGTGTAATTTTTTGGCCATATTAATCACCAACAGCCAAAAAAAAAAAAAAAAAAAAAAAAAAAAAACTAAATGCAAATAAATTTTAAAGCTACGGAAGTAAAAAATTTTGGACCAAAATTATAGAGGTGACCAAAATTTTTGAAAACAAACAGTGAGTGATGATTAATGAGAAAAAAGAAAGAAAGAAAAACTTACTGGTTTCTTATCAAGTCCATGATTGACAAGAGAATGTGCAGAATTGTTGTAAATATCAAGATTGGGATGGGGATGATGAAGAAAGCTAGAATGCAAGTTTTCCTGTAATAAATAATTGTTTAAAGAAGAAAAGTTAGGAGACACATAAACCACCACCGCCGCCGCAGCAAAAACTGCTACCAACACCCATGTATTCCACGACGACGACGACAACGAAAGCATCAGTCTGTGTGTGTATCAGTGTGTGTTTATTTGTCTCTGTGGAATGTGGATTGTTTGAATTTTGTAGAGAGAGTGGAATTAATGGAGTGTGGGAAGAGAAAAGAATTGTAGGCGTTATTAAAATTGAGGCATATGAAATGTTTTTAAATTTCATGCAAATTATGGAAACTTTTAGTAATTACGGTTTACACGTCTTCCCTTGTTTGCTTCCATTCTTTACTCCTCATACATGGATCATTCAAATTTCACCTTAATTCATTCACTCCATTTAAGATATATATCAAATGAACCACGATTACTCATTTTCCAAAAAAATTAAATAACTATAATTACTTGATGCTGTAATTTTGACTCGAAATCAACAGCGTTTCATTTCATTTTCATATCTAAAAACGCGTTTGATTTATGAGGATAATCCCAACATTAGGTGTGTAGACACGTGTCAATATAAAATTAAATAGTAATGACAAATAATGTGTTTAATTATATAAATATATAATATATATATATATATGAATGTAATTATGTGACAATATATGATTGAGACACGTATATTAAATTAAACGAAATATATTAAGAATGTAAAGGAGAATCAATGAGTCAATCTAAGGAGATTTATGCAACGTCTCCTAATTTTATCATCCAAAGAGTCGGGTAAATTAGGCCTCATATAAATAGACATTGGTAGAGTTTGAAACTTTGGACCATTGAAAACATGCACCAATCACAAATCTCTTTATCTTATATGTAGTGACCATCCTGACGTTCTCTTTACATGTTAATATCAATGTTCGGTCAATCTCAAGCGATATCAAGCTCAGATTTAACCACCTGATCGATGATATCATCACATGAAATGAAAAATGAATTCCTAAATATTAGTTTACTCTTTAGCGAGTCAGCCTCAAAACCAGATTCAAATTAATTAATAACCAAACAAATTGGTATTAAGATGCAATCGTTATTTTATTAAAAAAAAAGTATTAAACAGATAATTACAATAGGTAGATATCTAGACCCTTCATTCTACATTGCATTTATTTCAGTTTATATTAAAATGAAAAAGGCAAATATTGATCATAGTTACAAGTCCTGATACTTGTATCCTAGGAAATCAGCACCAACAAGTTTAGAACAATACATTGCCTTAATTTTTTTTAATAGCAATAATTTATGATTTTTTTCTTAGCATTTGTATCATACTTCAATAAGTAATGCTTTAGGGTAGTGACATTTACTATTAAAAAGATTAGAAAGGAAAAGTGAAAGAAGATAAAAGGTTACCATACTAGACGCCACACACTTGGGAAATAAATACAATTCATGGATGTTAATAAAAGAGTACAATTCACTCCATAAATTAATAAATCATTAATTTATTAATATATTCTAATTTTATTAATTTATGGAGGTTTTTTCTGTAATATCTTTAAGGGTCCGTTTACTTAAAATTGTAGAGTGTTGAACCAAATCTTACTGAAAGAATTAATAAGTGTGCTTTATTCGATCCTCTAAATCTACTGAGTCCAATTTTAAGCAAACGAACCCTAAGTGTAGGTTGATAACTTTGATCAAACACTTGCGTACATGAAATAAGGGTTTATATTGTAACCAAGCACAATTGTATTATGGGAGCCAGCATTTTTTAGCAGTCCTGCTCCACTACCCACCGTAGGCTACGGATGTAAACGAATCGAATCGAACTGAATATTAAAAAATTGGATTCGAATTCGCAAAAGTAAACTCAAATTCGAATTGAACACTAATCGAATTTATAATGGCGATTCGAGAAATATAACTATTTGATTCGATTCGAGATTCGAAAAGTTATTTTTTATTTTTATATATAGAGGTTTATTTTTTAAATATTCGAATGTTATTACTGTTTTTAATTTTTTTCAATTACAAATTTTTATAATATATATTTTATATAAATTTATTAAAATAAATAACTATATATATATGTATTTAGTATTATGCATATTACCTCCGTCCCACTTAACTCTGCTTACTTGTCTTTTCGGTCCGTCCCAATTAAATTTACATCTCCAAGAAAGGAAACTAATTTCCACTATCCTCACCCTCAAAATCTCTACCTTTAAAAAAATCAAAGAAAAAGTAAAATCTATTTTTTTCTTAACATCCGTGACCGGTTAAGGTGGCAACTTTAACCGGGACGGAGGAAGTATTATTTAATTTTTTAAAATATATTATATATAAACGAACAGAATATTCGAATTATTTGAATCGAATTCGAATATTATTCGAATCTTATAATTAATTCGAATTCAAATTCGAATTTTTCGAACCTGAATCATCTTAATCGAATTTGAATCACAAATCAATCAAAAGTATTTAATTTGTTTACATCCTTACCGTTCGCACATATTAATGTGTCCACCCGCTCATATTTTAAAATCTCCTGCAAATAAATAAATTATCTTTATCTACAATTTAAGAATAAAATATGTATACATCAGTCGTAGAGATGTCAAAACAAGGTCATGGTCCGACCCTAAAATTACAGAGGTGTGCCTTAGTTTTACAAGCCCTTATGACATAAGGGCTTTTAATCCAGACCTTTTCGATCCTCATGCCTACTAGGGCTTTGGTCGGGCTAGTGTATAGTTGGCTCTGAGGGCCCTTATATATTTATTTTATATATATTATGTATAATATATATATATAGTATATAATATTACATAAATAAATTTAGAACTTCATTCAATCAACGATTTTTCATATTTTCTTTACTTTTTCGACACCTATCCTTATTTTTTGTTGATTTCTACGCTTTAGAGGGTGAGTACTCTCTCTTTTAATAACTATATGTTGTTGCTCTTAAATATATTGTATATTATATCTATTTTAATAAGTATGATATGGTTCTCAAATATATTGTATTGAATCTATTGGAGCCTAAAATTAAATACACAAATATATACATATACATAGAGAGGGGGATACTTGTACTTTGAAATTTTTTAATTAACCCTTTCGTTGATGAAAGTTTAAGCATGTCGATTGTAAAGTTTGAGAACGATGAAAATGAAAAGAATATGGGAACATAGGGCCAGACCCCGACCCTTCAGGGGGAGGGCATAATATAGTTTTTCAAGGCCCTTAGCATAAGGCTGTCAGCCTTGGCCCTTTAGTGCTACAACTTTTGAGGGCTTCAATCGGGTAAGACCGAGCTGTTAGGCCTTAGCTGGGCTCTTGATCTCACATTGGTGTGATATTGTCCACTTTTGATCGAGTCCGTACTGTTTTGTTATTGGGTAACTCCCAAAATTCTCATACCATTGAAGATACTTCAATCCTGATAAATTTTATCTAGATAGTTCAATCATGATCATCTCATGTATATCCAATGTGGGATTTTGTTGACAATCTCAACGATCCTTCCCTTCAAACCCGCTAAAACCTCCCCTAAAAAAACAATCACCATCTCCCCTTACTCGATATAGTCGACAAGTCATGCATGCTCCATCCAGTCAACTAGTGTATGCTCCATCCAATCGACTAGTTATCCCCATCACATCTGGGTACACGCTTTACGTGAGTCCATGATTTACTACTGCGCCTACCAGGTGCACCTCACCTAGTCTCTCAATCTGGTCCGTGTGCCAGACCTGTCGTAACATGGGTGAAAAACCAACTTTACCTAAATGCACCTTACCTTGTCCGCGCATCTCACCTGGTCCGTAGAGCCGGACCTGTCGTGAAGTCAGCCCTACTGAGGTGTACCTTACATGGTCCGTGAGGTGGGATCAGTCATTTCCCCTACACTAGTGCATCTTATGTAGTCTCTGCATCTAGTTCGTTAAGTCGGATCCCTAATCTTCACATTGGTTCACATTACCTGGTCTGTACACCCGGACCTTTAGTAACGACGTTGAAGAGCGAGCTAGATCTGGGTAGCTCCATCTAGTCGACTAGTTATCCTCATCGCATCTGGTTACACGCCTTTCGTGGAAGTACATGATTTACTACCGCCCCTACCCAGGTGCACCTCACCTAATCCATAGAGCCGAACATGTTGTTGGAGAGCCAGTCCTACCCACGCGCAAATTACCTAGTCTATGCACATCACCTGGTCTTGCCACCTAGTCCATAGAGCTGGACCTGTTGTAACGTCGTTAGAGAGCCAACCTTACACAAGTTTTTCTCACCTGGTCCGTGAAGCCGGACCAATTTTTTGCCCTACCTAGGTGCATCTCACGTAGTCTCTGCACCTAGTACGTAAAGTCGGATCCATAATCTCCATATTAGTTCACATCACCCAGTCTTTTCACCTAGTCCGTATTGGTTCACATCACCTAGTCTTTTCACCTGGTTTATAGAGTTAGACATGTCGTAACATCACTGGAGAGCGAGCCGAACCTCTCGATCTCCATTTGGTTCACATCACCTAGTCTTTTCACCTGGTTTGTAGAGTCAGACATGTCGTAACGTCGTGGAGAGCGAGCCAAACCTGTCGTTTCCCCTACCCAGGTGCCTCTCACCTAGTATTTGCACCTGATCCGTAAAGTCGGACCCCTGATCTTCATATTGGTTCACATCAGTCATGATCCTTAAAGTTTGACCCTTGTCGGATCCTTAATCTACACATTGGTTCACATTGGTCATGCTCCGTCCAGTAATTGGCACTAAATGGGCCCTTGATGACATGATACCAGTTGGCACATTGGTTCACATCGGTCATGCTCCGTCCAGTAGTTGGCCCTAACTGGGCCCCTGATGACATGATACCAGTTGGCATCGATATAACTCTGATACCAGTTGTTAGGGTCCTGATGCCTGATACCAGTTGTTGGCTCCTAATTGAGTCCTCATCTCCATATATGGTATGATATTGTCCACTTTCAGCTGAACCCGCACGATTTTATTCTGTGTAACTTTCAGATCTCATACTAATGGAGATTCTTAAAACCTAATAAGCTGCATAATTCTTCTATGTATATTTCATGTGGAACTTTATTGAAAATCCCATTACGAGTGAGTCTTTATTAACGTCTCTAATCAGCGATTGACATATTAACACGTATTTTCGATCGGTAGATGAACATTTCTATCTTTTTTTATAGTGGACTCGGGAGAAAGGAGATGTATAGGTAGAATTAACCGGGTGTCGACAGTCCCATCCTTCATGGAACACTTCCAATCAAACAAATTTGGAGTTATTGAAGATCAACTGATCAAGATTACCAAGACCTCCAGAACTCAAATCTTGTAACTTATAAGTCATCGTCACTTTCTCTCTGTTCCGTTGTAATCGCGGTGAGCGATGAACGAATCTCGCAGGCACCAGGTCCCATATTTTCTCATCAAACTTAATTCTCAACATTTGTGTAAACGCTCCGTCATTTCAACTTTTCCAAACTCAATTCTTACCTATTTCTGTAAAGATTGTATCATTTTTTTTTTGTGTGTGTGTGTGTATTTTGTCAAATTTTATGATAAATTTCGAGCATGAATTCTTAATCAGGTATCGTTGCGTGGTGCTAGCGCCAAGGAAATTACGAGGGATGCCCTTCTTGAGAGGGTTAATCAAGAGAGGGAGCTCCGGAATTATGCCCGGCGGGCAAACGCCGCCGTATTCCTCATTCAGGTAAACAAAAAAAGAAGGAAAGCTTACTTTTGTCAATTAGAAATCCTAATACAGTGTAATCATTCGAAGAATGTTTGATGTACATTCAGAGGGTATGGAGGCGGCATCATGTGACGAAATTGGTGGCGTTGCAGCTGCGAGAGGAGTGGGAGATGATGATGACGAATAACCGTTCTGGTGATCGTACTGGGATACAGATATCAACGGAAATTTTGAGACCATTTCTGTTTTTTATCAACTTTTTATCTGTTCGATATGGGAAAGTTGGAGAAAGAGATAGGGATTGTATGATTAATTGCTTCAGGACTATGTTGGATGACATAACTTCAAAAGGTAAGTTGTTGATTAAACATTCCGTTTCCTTTTCGGGTTATGCAAGGTTATCACTTTCTAGGAAGCTGGTCATGTTGTGACTATTTTCTTTGGATAGGTAGCAAACATAGATCTCTTTTAGCCCAGTTCCAATTGGAATCAATGGAGAAGGTTCTGTGATTAAAAAAGAAAAAAAAAAAGAATTAGAGATTTCTTGTGCGCACCTTATTTATATATATGTTATTCATTTTCCCTTTCTTCTCATTTAAATCAGGGAGGTATTTGGATGTACTTTTATTCATCATACACTCTGCAAGGTGAAAAAGATTCGTTCAGCATTTGAAGGGAAAATTATTGGTTAATGAATTGAAGAGTGTTGTCTTTTTAGAATAATTTCAACCACCTAGGATGTGGTGTTGAATATAGATGTTGCTTGTGGTAAGATCACTGTTAGCAAAAAACTATAGTAGATTGTTTTTGTGAAAGAAATTAAAACTTAGATGTAGAGGTGCTAATGGGTATTTTATCTCAATTGAAGGAAATCATTAGGTTGTTTAGGGTAGTTTTCAGTCTCTCCCTGGCTGAGGATCATGCCTGGAAGGGTTTAAGACCGTTTCATGTTTGTTGTCATTATAACTAAGTAGAAGTGGTTCTAATGTATCACTGCATTTGACTTGCAGGTGTAAGTCAGAGCTTTTGCTCAATGGCATCCGGTAGTGTAGAAGAGCGAAGGTTATGGTCTCATCAATCAAAGAAGCTGATTTCTGTTTGCTTATTTGTTTTATCCGTGTTTGAATACTCCAGTCAAAGGGTCCAAGATGTTGTTCTCACATCAAGAGCAATGCGTTTATCAGTTCTCTTAACTGATCCAAAAGGGTGGAATTCCATTCCTGGTGGTGGCTGTAAGGATGCAACTGCAGCTGTGAAAAATCTGGTGCAGTTTATTGGGAGTAAAAAAAGTGGGTTGTATGATTGCACTAGAAAATTTATTTTGAAATTGGAAGCTCCTTTTTCTTCTCAAGAGTTGGCATCTGGTCACGCAGATGATAAATTCTTGATAATTGCCAGTGCAATAACTTTATCATTGCGGCCATTCCAGTTAACAAGCATGGACATAAATGATAATGGGTTGATGCAGTCGGCTGTCGAGCAGTATTGCATCTCATTACTCACGATACCTTGGCTTCCTCAGCGCTTACCAGCAATACTTGTACCTGCTTTAAGACACGAGTCTGTGTTATCACCATGCCTCAGGACTTTACTGGTAAGAATCAGCTAAACACACAAAATTTCCTGAATTTCCATAAACTGAAACTGTCAAAAGCAATTGTTTTGGGGTCAGGGGACTTGTTTGTTGCTCTAACTAACTTTCTCGCAACATGTCCTGGTATTTTCTTCATTAGTTGATTCTAAGTTATGTAATTCATTACACAAAAGATAGGAGAGATATATACTATTTCTATCTTAAGGAACTTTCAGCTTTCCTAGATTAAAGCACTAGGAGGCTGATCAAACCATGGCAGGTGATGGCAGATCTCAAAAGAGAAGATTTTGAAGGAAATTTCTGAGATGGATCGGTCAGAGATAGCTTCCAGAAAGATGCCATGTGTTGGCTGGGTTCTTGCTAACACTGTGTACCTTGCAACAGGGAGTGATACGAGTCAACTAGATTTGGGGAAATTCACCGAAGGCTTAGACTATTTTTCCTATCTACATGTCGTTACGTTACTTGCAGATCACTTATTGGCTTTGCTTGGAAGCTTCAGAAGAATTACAAGGGGAAACGAAGAAATGCAAAATGGTCATGGCCCCTCTGCTGAGTCCTTTTTTGACATTGATGAAATAACTCCTGGGTTCCCCAAGTTGTCATATATGGACCTTTTTAGGCCTCTTTGTCAGCAGTGGCATCTTAAGAAACTCCTGGCTTTTGAAAAAGATGCTTCTGCGTGTGGAACTGATATTCTATTCTCAAACAATCGGGAGTACCCAGGGAAATACGGGTTGCTTGACGTAGCTTATTATTATTCAGGCATCCTTCAACTATTTTCAACTTTAAATCCTGTGCTCAAATCTTTGCCAGTCCTCAACATGTTGTCATTTACCCCTGGGTTCCTTTTCAGTTTGTGGGGAGAGTTAGAAAAATCTCTCTTTCATGTTAGAAATCATATTGCATTGAAGACGCCCTGTGCTAGCACAATCTCTGGAGACAGAAATGATGGAATCTCTGAAACAAGGCAAAAGAGATATAATAAAGACCCTGGCAATAAGTGGGTCAACATGTTTCAAAAGATTACTGGGAAGTCACCGACGGAGGGTGATTTTGTGGATTCAGTCGATGGCCAGCCCAACATTAGCCAAATCGATGAACATCCTTCTGATGAGTGGGACATTGAGCCACTAAGACGGGGTCCTGAAGGCATATCAAAAGATATATCTTGTCTCCTCCTCCTCTTCTGTTCCAGTTATTCACATCTGCTGTTGGTTCTCGATGACATAGAGTTTTATGATAAGCAGGTTATATTAATTTCTTTTAGTCAATTGGTTACACTTCAATGGTTATTAAATTCCACTATATTGTGACAATGGTTTTACTGGTGTAATTTGACTGATCAGGTCCCATTCACGTTGGAGCAGCAGCGGAAAATTGCCTCGTTGTTGAACACTTTTGTATACAATTCTTTATCCCGGGGTCTTACCCCTCGATATAGAGCTCTTGTTGATTCTGCTGTTCGATGCCTGCATTTGTTATATGAAAGAGATTGTAGGCGTCAGTTTTGTCATCCTACTTTGTGGATTGCTCCAGCTAAAAGTAATAGGATACCAATAGCTATTGCTGCTAGGACTCATGAAGTTCTCTCAGCTGCAGATGGAGCACCCTCCTCAAGTATGGGTTCTGTCATTACTACCATGCCACATGTATTTTGTTTCGAAGAAAGGTAGGTCACAACACCAATAGTTCATTGTTGTATGGGATAATTAACCTCGACTTTTGACCTGCTCTCAGTAAAAACCCAATGAAGTTTGTTGAGTCCAAATACCTTCGTCAATTGTTTCTATATCCAATTTGCACCTATTGAGAGGAATATTTGTAAGACGAACAGGATAGTCTGTAGCACCTCGAGAGGGTACCTTAGGGCATAACTACCATTTTTTATTAGGTCGAACCTCAAGGATTATACCTAAGAGCAAATTGAGATATCAGACTTCTGCGTGTTTGTAATATGGTTTCTCACTTTCTTGCTTCCCTTGCAAATACTAAGAGCGAATATATGTAAATGGCGTTGATTTGAAATGACCTCAATGAATGATGAGTCCAGCAATGTCATACTCCCCACACTGACTGAAACTATCCATCACTTAGCACATTTGTACTCCTTTTCTGCAAGGAATATGTAAAGTGGTTGGATCCACGGAAATGAGACCAACCTCTGACTCTGCCCGAATGTCTTTTTTATAAACATGTTCTTTAGGAGAAATTAATTTTAATAGTACAGATTAGAACGTATTTTAAAGATCCAATGTATGAAATGATATTTATTTCAATGCTTAGAAGGAGTTAACAGTTGTAGTACTCAACGGTCACTTAACTCATGCAGCTATAGTGGTCCTGTAGTTGTTGGAGTTCCATGTATTTCATAATACTGGGCCACACATCGGTTTCATGCTTCTGAAAATAGATATTAATGCTAGTTTAGTACAAACACATGCACCTACCTTTAACCCTCGTGTTGAGGGTTCTTATAACTTCACTTGTACCTCGCCAAAACATTCTTCAAATATATATATATATATATATGTATATGTATAAGTATGTATATATATTTTTGCTTTACTGAGTACTTCGGCACTAGTTAGTTACTCAATTTGCCTCTAGATGGCAAAAAATAATCTGAGGTAGTCCTTTCCCTATTTGACAGAGTAGAAGTGTTCAGAGAGTTTATCAGCATGGACAAAGTGTCAAGAAGAGTGGCTGGTGAAGCAACTGGACCGGGATCTCGATCAATTGAGATAGTAATACGTCGGGGTCGTATATTTGAAGATGGACTGCGACAACTGAACTCACTTGGTCCCAAGTTGAAGTCTGCTATCCATGTTTCATTTGTCAGTGAATCTGGCCTTCCAGAAGCTGGCCTTGACTATGGTGGACTGTCCAAGGAGTTCTTGACTGACATAGCAAAAACAGCCTTTTCACCAGAGTACACTGTTCTGTTTATTTTCTTTTTCAGTAGTTATTATTATTATTATCTTTGTTATCTGAAGTGAATGTGTGTGTTATACAGCTATGGGCTTTTCTCCCAGACCTCAACTTCTGACAGGCTTCTAATACCAAATACGACTGCAAGATTTTTGGATAATGGAATTCAGATGATTGAATTTCTGGGAAGAATTGTTGGTAAAGCTTTGTATGAAGGAATCCTACTTGACTTCTATTTCTCACACGTTTTTGTGCAAAAGTTGTTGGGACGCTATAGCTTTCTGGATGAACTCTCCACTCTTGATCCTGAGCTCTATAGGAATCTCATGTATGTTAAGGTGAATGTTCTATCTAACCATTGAAATGAAGTATACAACTGTTAAGGTTTTTAACGTTTCATCACCATATTGTTTTCTTTCTCTAAGTGTTTCATAGAGTACAGAGCATGTACAATAAGAAACACTGTTGGGCCTTCTTGAACATTTCCTTTGACAAGTCTTCTTTTTAACCATCAAATCGAGCATCAATTTCAGACCTCACCAATCAATGGAGAGAATGAAACGTTGTATGCATGACCTCAAATGTATTAGTTATACTATTTTCTTAAGATCAGGAAGTTTTGCTCAATAAAGCAAGCATGTAATCCTGAAGGGTTAGAAACAGGTTTTAGTTTTTCTGGGCATTCAAGGCTGGTGCTCCATTGAACTTAATGAAGGATAGATTTCGGGGCCTTTGCATGAAGCGCATAGTGGAGGGATGAATGTGATGGTGATGGTCTATGGCTAGCTAGACTCTGTGAGAAAGGGGATAAAACTGGTGCTGATTGCCAGATTGGTGGATGCTGCAGGCACAGATAGCTAACTGATTTTGTGACATGAGTTGCTCAATATTTTGGCAAGAAGATCTTTTTTTTTTTTTGGATGTCAAAGACATAATTGGCTGAAACTAATATACCACTTAGGGCTCACCCCTTAGTGAAAAACAGGTGATATTTTTGCAATAGTCATGGGACCTCTCACATGGCATGAATACGAGTTTAGCATTGTGTGACGCCATATCTGCTTTTATTCACTCTCCTCCCCTTCCTTAAGCATTGATGTGTGAGTTGCTACGTTAATTTGCATATATCTTTCATGGGCAATGTGCTTCTGTTATAAATGAGGCTGCAGATTATTTATGAAATATTCAGGTTGCTGTCATTAATGAGATTGTGTGTGCATGTCTCAAATTTGCATTTCTGGTATAAGTGAGGTTGCAAATGCATGCTTGAAATAGATATGAATTGGACGTGCAGCATTATGATGGAGATGTCAAGGAGCTTTGTTTGGATTTCACTGTCACTGAAGAAGCACTGGGAAAACGGCATGTTATTGAACTGAAACCTGGAGGCAAGGAAATATGTGTGACAAATGAGAACAAATTGCAATATGTTCATGCAATGGCAGATTATAAGCTTAACCGACAGGTATTCAAGGATTTCAATACTTATGAAGGTTTTTGCTTGTAACGGCTGTTAACATGTCATCACTTATTTCAGATACTGCCTTTTTCAAATGCATTTCTTCGAGGCTTGACAGATCTAATATCCCCTTCTTTGTTGAAGTTATTTAATGCAAGTGAATTTAACCAGGTATTTTCTTTTGATTTATAATGGTTTTTAATATTCCTTCATTTCAGTTGACACTTTCTCTCACAGTGTGTGGGCTCTAAATTCACTTCTATGTAATATTCAAGAGACCTCACCAGTCATCACAGTAAACTTTCAAAGGCTTGCGGATCATTATTGTATTTTGCAAATGTAGATATTGGATATTCTTATTGAAAAATTTCCTCAAGTTGACTGCCGCCTTATTAGATTATATAGTTACAAAATGTAGGTTATCACCTATGTCGAGTCTTTGTAGCCATGGATGGATAACTGGACAAACTTTCCATGACAATAAAAATTAGTGTACAAGCTTTCATTTTTGGAAGATAATTTGTAGCATAACTTCACTTCTAAATTAGCAATATAGCTCACTTGTTGCATATGACAGCTATATATTGTAATTAGGACACATAAACGACACTACACCATCTTTTTTAGACTGGCATATCCTTTTCTTTACTTGGGTGTGAGGGGGTGAGGGTGGAGGTGGGGTTAACCATTTTCGATCTCAACTATATAAATTTGCATTCTGTTATTTAAAACCTTTGGCTGGTGGACAGTAGATGGCAGACTGCAGAATTCATGTAGTTGGATGGCAAAGTTTTTTAGCAGGTAGAGTCAAAACGACCATAATATGGATGGGTGTAATTAGCCGTACATTGAGTTAAGTTGTTCACGTGATTATTCCTTCAACCTTCATATTTCAAGACACTCTTTATTCTGGACTTTCGTTTCCGTGCTGGTATTTCTTTTTTGCAGTTACTTGCGGGAGGGAATAATGACATTGATGTTGATGATCTGCGGAAACACACACAGTATACTGGGGGCTACAGTGAAGGGAGTCGAACTATTAAACTTTTTTGGGAGGTATGAGCCCCTGATAGCACTTAAATTAACCTTCTTTCTAACAGAATTTTCACATTTTATCAAATACACTTATTTGCAATTTGGAGTGCCAGTACATGAGCTGCACAAACCGTTACCATTCTGTTTGAAGAAGTGTGGGGGATCACACCTCTATTGTTGTTTGGCCACAAGTCTAAACTTCTGACTTCCGAGAATTTGAAATTTTCGTCTAGTTCAGTATCTGTTTGTTTATTTGTGCGCAGTTTAGGCGAAGGATGTTTGGTCATTCAACTTGTTTTAAGCCAAAAAAAACTCCCTGAAAGAAGCCAATTTCTCTATGTCAAGCAATTCCTACTTCCAGTTGGTTGTTTTATGCTTTTGAGGCAAGTTTAAGCTAGATCACAAAGTAAGAAACAAAGGACCTAATCACCTCAGGCCCATTTCGTGGATACTGGCCAATGGCAAGGAAGCATTGCATTTTAAGCATAGTGATTTTAGCTTCTAAAGTCTATTAAACATATAAGTAGTTTAAAGAGCTCTTTACTTAGTTTTGGTTTTAGGGTGGTCAGATTATGCATGCAACACAACCGAAAGCCTCTCTTTTAGTTCCTTAGTAAACAGGTTAAAGGAACGTCTTTGGAAATTCTAACAAGCCCCTTTCATTTGATTATATGAATGATCAGATTTAATTTAATAATCTTTTCAGATCCAAGAGCTTAATGTTAATATAAAATCTACATCTTCTAAGCTCCGGATCTTGTAATATTTTTCCGGTTTAGTTGGCCAGAGTCTAAATGTTCCCTCAGCTTCTCTCGTTATATGCACTTGATTCAGATGGATTCCTTGGTAGTCAGGCAACACAAGTTATTATTTTGTCTTTTGAGATTCTTTCAGATTTAAAATCATTGAACATGAAGGAAAGATGTTGAATGCACCACTTTTCAAAATTGAGCTTCAATTACATATTTAGATTTACAGCACTCAGTCGGAGCCTTGATTGCATTAAGAGATGTGTATAAGCATTGGCAACGGCTGTAAAGAATTCGGCAAGAGGAATGCATTGCCATTGTAATGCATAATGCCTTGATTAGAAAGTGCATATTTAGGTGATACAAAGTTTATTCAAGGATGACTTACTTTGCGGTGTGCTTCAAAGGAACTTGTCAATCCACCTCTTACTGAAGTTCGTAATTTGTTCTCTGTTTGTGCTTATTATAATGGATATGCTCCAGAATTAAAAATCTGTTTGATGTTTGTGACCCTGAGTTGATCTCACTCATCTGTTCTTAACACAAAGTGGGTCCTGCAACTACATACTTGATGTATCTATTGTATGTATATGCTGGTTGTTGCATTTGTATATTCGTACTGTAACTACTGTTTGAAATTGCCATTTGAAGCATTCATGGCTCTTTTGGTTCCTCTGTTGATAGGTACTTGCAGGATTTGAGCCAAGAGACCGCTGCATGCTTCTTAAGTTTGTAACCAGCTGTTCGAGAGCACCTTTGCTTGGGTTCAAACACCTTCATCCAGCTTTTACCATTCATAAGGTAATTTTCCAGCTATATTTCATTAGTCTCTCATTATGTAGGAGCTTCAATTGAGAGATTATTGTCGTGGATTTCTTCAAGTCCATCAGAGGTTCTTAATGTTTTCCTTTTTCAAGGATATTAGATATTAAGATATCGAGATTTGGTTCACCTCCCCAGTCAGATAATTTTGGTCATATATGGACCTTCATGATTTAGATCCAGTATGTATGACTGGTACGCAGACCTACATTGCCCTTGTATCTGATATAAAATTGTCTCCTTAACTTTATAGTATAGAAAATTGCCCCATGAAATGAACTCTTGGGTCTGCCTCTGAATGACACCCCTTTGACAAAATTTGTGGTCCGTCACTGCCAGTACGTGACGGAATTATCGCACCAAAATATATTAGTCTTTTATTCTTTTTGAGCATTTCAGTGAGGCTTGGTTTAGCTACACCTGGGCACTTTCTGCATTTTTCCCTTCTATTGTGTAGGTTTAGTAATTGCTTTCGACGCGGATTCTAAATAGTGTTTTAGAACCAGTATCCATAAACAACTTTTTATTGTACACATTATATGATTCAACCATCATCATCATCAAGCATAACCATGATGCGAACTTCACAATCCCACGTAAACATCATATTGTATCACCTTTAATTCTTCATACTTCTTGAGTGCTGAGAAAATAGAGTGTATTTGTACCGTAGCAGTTTTCAAATTTTCCCATCTTTTACATTGAAAGACCTTTCTGACTTCTTGCATGATGAGCAACAGGCTACAGGCAGAGTAAAGATTGTGACACATTAGTTAGATAGGTGTCGAACCGAACACCAACAATGAACAGATGAAAAAATATTATGTTTTAAATAAATTTATGTTGCCAGATTATCGCCTACAGAGCACCCCTCAAGATATTGAAAACGAAGAAACAAGATAATATTGTGCATTATGCTACTTGACTCGGAAACTTTTTGTTGAAGTAGGTGAACTGTGAAGTACCTCTTTGGGCGTCATTTGGAGGACAGGATGTAGATCGGCTTCCATCAGCTTCTACATGTTATAATACGCTGAAGGTACCGGCTCTAGCCACCATATTTTTCCATCTACTCTAAAGGTTTTGTCAAATTATCAACAAAATTATGGGTCAATGCAATACAGCTTCCAACATACAAACGTTCGAGCACTTTGAAAGCAAAGCTTCTGTATGCCATTAACTCGAATGCTGGATTTGAACTTTCTTAGAAGTTTGTGGGAATCATACGAATGATAAGGTACATATTTTTAGCGGTCGATTTTGTGTTGTATTGTATGGTATCACCTCATTCTGGTATAACAGTCTCCAAATCTTAGAAGTTATTCCTCTTATTATCAAATTATATATTTTTACTGCAGAAAGTTTCATATGCTTGTGTAGCTGGGTCTCGTAAATTTTCCGAGTGTGCCGCTTAACTGTTCCAGCCTTGCGACGCGACACACCGGTTGCATCCTGAAAACCTCTCCAAAGATGTTGCCATACTGTACAGTTTTGTCAGATTTTATAGCTGATATGGAAAGACAAACCTTGTACCTATCAGACTGGCGTGTTTTATTAACTAGCACTACACGTGGTTATAAATTTTTACTATTATTTAAAAAAAAAAAAAATTGAACGTAAAATAATTTACACAACTTATAGATAATTCAATGTAATAAGAATTTATCTATTAAACAAACATAATTTTGAATCAACTAAAAACTAAAAGAATCATAAAGGATAATAGAAAAGTTAAATAATCTTAGTCTTAATTAATAAAATAAGTTATAATAATTAACGTTTAATGATTTGTAAACAACGATATATTATGATATAATGTAAAAATATTTAGTCTTATAAAATTTTATATTATACATTATACATGCAAATTTTGATTTACTCAAACTATTGTTTACTTCTTATTATACACAGACTCGGACATCATTAGTATATCTTGAATAAAGTTATACGATGATTGGAAAACTATACGTAATAATGAGGCATATATTTTTATGTTTTGCACCAAATCACTAGCATTTGAAGAAAAACACATTTTTAATAGTCTCATTACGTCATCAACTGACATTCATAAGTTAATGATTTGTTATATAACACACAAAATATTGGGCCTAACGTACTTTTCTATAATTCTCTAATAAATAATTTCGATTTCAACATACATTTGCACATGAAATTCTTTACATATTTTAGTGTGAGGAAAAACTTCCAGCAACTTAGTATCAAGGTCCAACATCCAACTTTTGTTATGAAAGTTATTTTCTAATTTTTTTTATTATTATTAATTATAACCCTCTTTAATATAATTTACTTATCGATTTAAGATTGCCTATTTCAATTTTCCTTAATTATTTTCTCAATGCAACGTTAAAATTTAAAAATTAGGCGTTATTTAAAATAAAAATCCTACTATAATATAATTACAAAATAAATAATATCTTTTATGGAAGGTTGACTATATATAGTGTCTCACAATCTTCAATCAAGACACATGCTATAATCTATATAAAATATAATAAATAAATGTTTTAACTAATTTGTACACCTCGGTCTAAACTCCAATTATTATAAACCTTGTGATTTTTATGTCTCTAATTTTCTAACATAACAACTTTTTCTTTGGTCTACTAAAATTACATCACCTATTAAAAGTATTACATTAGTGAATATATTTATATAGATGTATAAGGTATGTGATTAAAAATGATGTTCAACCTATACATTTATTTGAATAAAATCGATCCATTGAATAGATAGATAGTATTTAAATTTACATAATATCACTACCGATTCATTTATAATTTTTATATCTTCAGATATATCTTTTACTAATTTCATATATAAGTTACTTTTACCGCTTTCCTCCATCTTTTTCATCTTATATACACACACATATATATATATATACATACTATATGTATATATATATATATATATATGACTTTATCGTCAATTTTTTGAATTCAATAAAATTCGTAAATCAATTATTATTTTATCTTGTTGTAATGTTTATAAATGTTACTTATGAAGTATATCGATTTCATTCTTCTAAATCATTGAAAATAAATATAATGTATAATCTCATTTCCTACAAGCATAATAGTTCAATTTATATGTACTTAGTACTCATACAAAGAAATTTAGCGTGTAAACATATATATTGCTAGTTTAATCTAAATTTAAACAGTAAGACTAAATGTATGCCTAGTTTAATCCAAATTTTGAAATACTACATTGTATAATTAACTTGTATGTACATTTAACTACGATATAGATATTTAATTTTTATTTTTGTATTCTTTTCTCATAGTATAGTATATCTGACACTTTCACATTAGTTTATTCTTTTATTTTTCTATTGTATTACCTAGACTCGTCTATTATAATTTTTTTTATAATGAGAATTCCACTTAGACCCTTTAATATTTATAATTTTTACGTTAGTTGTTTTATAATTTTTTTCTTTATGTTAATAAAGTTATATCTACTAATAATAAAGTCTATTTATAAGTTTGTGTTATCTTTCTTCACAATGCATGTTCTCACTTCTATTCATTTTATCATCAGATAGTTCTTATTCAATTGTTTTGCATTATTTTCTATTGTTGGACTTCAATAAAGTGGTATACACAAAAAAACATACAATTTTCTAACATGTCTTTTTACTCACTCAACAGTTAATTTTAAAATATAATCTCAGCGATTTCACATGCAAGTCATTTTATTCTTTGATTTTACTTATTGTAATTACATTTGTGATAATCGGTCTTTCTCCTTTCTCTTTGATTATAGAAGAAACCAATTAGATAAATTATTAGAAATTTATGAAGAATCGAATAAAACGTAAACAAATAAAAAGAATAATATAATGTATTTTACTACAAAGGAATAATAATATAAGATATTATGAATATTTAGGTGCAGCTTATGTCGTCAGATGAACTATATATTATATGAAATATGATAGAAAAATTTCATAAGTTGAGACTTGAGAGATGAATTTCAATTATAAAATGAATCTTACTAAATAAATAAAACTATAAAAAATAAAGTTATTAAATTATCCTTAAAAGTTTACTAATTAATGATTTTTTTTTCTTTTTCTATAGTTTTCTTTTTTGACAATTATATAAAAGAATCTCATTATAAAAAAGATAAGAAATTTAAAAAGAAATTTAAAATAAAAATAATAATTTTATGTATATTATTAAAAATAAAAGAAATATATAAAATATGATTAATACGTAGGTTCAACTTATGACATTAGATGAATTATATATCATATCCATGAATTTTTTTAGGGTATCATATCAATGAATTGATAGATGAATTATACAGGGCTCTAACCAAATAAATAAAACTTTTGAGAATATAATTAATAAACTAACCTTAAAAACTAAAATTCATTAATGATAGAATAGGCAAATGAAATTTGTCTAACCATATAAATAAAAATTCAAAGATATAGTTGACAAATAAAACTTTAAAGATATAGTTACCAAAGTAACCTTAAAAATTAAAATTTATTAAGGATATAATAGGCAAATCAAATTTTGTAAGAAACAACTCACACTTTTATAATAGAAGTAGATTTGCTATTGTGAAATGTAATTTAACTACTGTGTTCAGTAAGGCAATATTTTTGCCCAACCTGTCTTGGTTTTAGGAAGTAGAGGAATTGATTAAATTTAGTGATTGCAAAAATTATTTTTAAGTAAAGGTATGTAGTGTCTACAATAATATGTATTAAAAGTAAGAAGTTGAATTATTTGGTGAAAAATGATTTATAGCTTTGCAAATAAAATTACCTTGAAGCATAAAAAATGTCATGACATGCTTCAAACTTCTGAGTAGCAAAAACGTCCATTTATAAACGTCCAATTTATTTTTCATGAGATAAAAGTCCAAAACTACTTTTTCTAAGCGATGACAATTAAACTTATAAAAGATCGATTTTCAAACGTTATTCTTCTCGATTACTTGTATTAATATATCTACAACTCGTAAATTCCAACTCATTGGAAAGCGAGTAACTAAGATTTTAGGGTGAATCCAGTTGAAGGTGTTTCAAGTGCTTCATGGAATAAAAAGTTACACCATTGGAAGTCACTCTATATAAGAGTTGATAATTGTAGATACAAGCAATTGTAGATACATACTTAAAATCATGGAAGACTCCCACCCTTCCCCTCTTCGAGCATTGGCCCGATTCTGGAAGCACCTGTGGAAACTCAAAATCCCACCCCGTATTCTCCACTTGGCTCGGCATTGCTGCAATAACACCCTCCCCTTCGTCGAGAACCTTGCACGCCGTGGACTGAACTTCGATCCTTCTTGCCAGTTCTGTGAGCTCCCGGTGGCTTGGCCCTCCACTTTCATTTCATTGGGAGTTTTATATCTCGATTTGGCGGATGACAGGACTACGTAATGTCATTAATAATTCCTTCAGCCAATCATCTGCTGCTCACTGGTTCCAAGACCTGCTCCCCATGGGAGATCCACTGATCTCTTGCTATTTTGTTGTCCTCTGCTACTACCTCTGGTTCCAGAGAAACAAAAAACTCTTCTATGATTCTAACTTTGACGCCAACAGCCTCATTGCCGCTGCCAGAATGCTGCTCACGGACTTCCAGGCCTCATCCACTCGGCTTGGGCAACCCTCGGCTTCCTTACTCAAGTTGACTTGGGGACACCGCCGCCTCAAAAAGGCTTCGGGGTTTTCTTAATGAACTGTCTTTCTCAACAGATATTTAAAAAAAAAAAAAAAAAAAAAAAGGGAAATGCAACTATCAAGGGCCCATCTGAAAATGAACACAAGTAAATCAACCTGAACGTTTATAAATTTAGAGCGCATCCTTTATTATCAAGAAAAGAAAGAAAAAAAGCATAATAATCAAAACTAAATAGAAAACTCACAATTCATCTATACAGACATCTGCAAGTTAAGTCATCAATCTCAATCGATCACAAGGTCATTTTCCTTCCCCTGAATCATCTCTTCCAATTCACCAGTAATCTTCACACGAACAAATCCCATCTCGAAAATGATGGAACCGATAAGCATCACGTACAATAATAGTACGATCCACGGCCTTGGACACCAACTTAATCCAGTTATGGCAATCATTACAAACACGAAGATTCTTCATAACATGCAATGGGACTACATTCGAAACACTCATCAGTCCAAATGCAATAGCTAACTTCTCGCTATGAACGTGTGCACTAGCCTCCTTCTGCCCCAGCTCCAAATCGTTCCACAGGCTATTACGGTCTTGCACATACCCAATCACACCCACCCTCTCGTTTAGCTCCTCCAAAAATTCGTATATCTCATTTGCAAGAGGATGGAGCCGATCACCAACAAAAAATGCATGTACTGAATTCTTCACTTCGATCCAACTCCTACCAGGCTCTTTCTTCACACCCCTGTCTCTCATCAGTTGTCTCACACGATCCCTATAATCCCATTTACCAGTAACAGCATACATATTCGCTGTTAGAACATAAGTAGCTGAATCTTTAGGTTCTAATTCTAGAAGGTTCTTTGCTGCAACTTCGCCGATTTCTGTATTCTTGTGAACCGTGCAAGCGCTCAAGAGGGTTCGCCAGATCATTGCATCTGGTTCGATTGGCATAGACTGTACAAAGGATCTTGCACGGCTAATTTGACCTGCCCTTCCAAGAATATCAACTACACATGCATAATGTTCTAGCGTTGGTACTAAGCCATGGTGTTCTCTCATGGACTTGAAGTAACGAATCCCCTCCTCGATGAATCCTCCATGGCTACAGGCTGATAAAACCCCTATGAATGTTATGTGTGTCGGGTTCAGTCGGAGCTTTTTCATATCCTCAAAGAGCTCTATAGCTTGCCTACCATACCCATGTTGAGAGTATCCTGTTATCATAGCATTCCAAGAAACTTCGTTTTTCTGAGGCATCTCAATGAACATCTTCCTAGCACCATCAAGGTGTCCACATTTTGCGTACAATGTGATCAATACGTTGCTTACTTCTATTTCGCTGTTATACCCTGTTTTAATTGATCTGCCATGGATTTGCTTGCCTAATTTCACATTTGTTATATTCGCAGCTGCACTAACAGCAGAGCCGTAAGCGAACATGTCAGCTTCCCGACCAGCTTGAATCATTTCGCAGAAGATGTTCAAAGCTTCCTCACTCTTTCCACTCTGAGAAAATCCTGATATCAATCCGTTCCATGTCACGTTATCTCTAACGCACATTTTCTCAAATGCCAAACGTGCCTCTACCGTACAACCACATCTAGCATAGAGGCATACTAGTGCGTTTCCAACTGAAATATCCGAAGCGTAGCCAGAAACGATCGACTGGCTATGAATTTGGCGTCCTTGGTTGAGAGCTTGAATCCCAGAACATGCACTTATAGCACTTGCTAATCCTATATTATCTGACCGAATCTTCCGTTCTTGCATTTCTTCAAAAAGTTTAAGAGCTTCAGTAAACATGTCATGTTGCGTGTATCCAGCAATCATAGCTGTCCAAGAAACTACATCATCTTCATTTAGACGTCTGAATATTTTTAATGCAGCTTCCAGTTTACCATGTTTGGCATACATATCTATAAGCACACTGCAAACATAAACATTTGGCTGGAACCCGAATTTTACAACTTGGGTATGAACTTGCTCTCCTAAATCAAGAGCTCCAACAGAAGTGCACGTTCTTAGAATACTAGGATACGTGTATTGGTTAGGAATCAGGCCCTCAATCTGCATCTGCGAATAAATATTGAATGATTCTTTAAGATCGCCTATCTGTCCATATGCCACCAGCATCACATTCCAAAGTACCACGTTTTCTCTTTTCGTTGCAAGGAAGAATTTATGGGCCATTTCAACATCAGAGCATTTTACATAAAGGTCCAACAGAGAACCCTCAATGATGATATCCGAGCACATTCCTGCCTTTATTGCATATGAATGCAGTTGCATCCCCTTAAATACATCACCCCTAGCACAGGTACTCACTAGAGATGATATTGTAACACAGTCAGGTTTTAAGGACTCGGTCTGCATTTTCTCAAATAACTGGAGAGACTTATCAGTTGATCCTTGCATAGCGAAGCCTGAAATCAGAGTGTTGTACGAAACCTTATCCCTTTGCACCATTCCACTAAATATTAGTTCAGCAACAGTCAAATTTCCACATCTAGAATAAAGTGAAACTAGAGAGTTGCACACGAAAAGTTCTGATGTGAATCCCCACTTAAAGATTAGAGCATGAAGTTGGTCCCCAACTTTATACAAGTTAATCTTAGTGCAGGCACTTATAATGCTAGAGAAAACATATGGTGTCGGATATACACCTAACTTTCTCATGTCACGGTAGAGGAGGATAGCCTCTAATTCTCGTGAGTTATTGGACAAGCCGGATATCATGGCAACCCAAGAAACACTGTCCCTTGGGCTCATATTTTTAAAAATCTGAACTGCAGAATCTACACCTTCATTCTTAAGGTATAAATCAATCAGAGGATTACATACGTGCTGACTTGTACAGAAACCAGAACGGATGACCTTAGCATGAATCTGTTGGACAATGTAAAAATTAACTTTAGAACCTATGCAAGCCCGTAAAATATCAGCAACAGCAACATCATCTAGAAAAACAGCCTCGTCGGGATTTCTTGAGATAAGACTCAAATTTCCATTCTGAAAGTTTTTCTTTAAGCATAGAGGTTGTGTTTTCTTCCCCAAGTCCTCTACTGTATTAAATTTTCCTCCAGGAGGATTAATATCACAGGAAAGCCTGTCGATTTCCAAATTTTCTCCTCGAATGTTCTTGGAATCTGCCGAATTTTCAATCTCCAAGCAATCTTCCAGAACACTAACATGGTATGTTCGATGTGTTTCATGAATTCCCTGCAGCCATTAGAGCTACAAACTGTTAACCTTCTTTGCTTTGAACTTATTCTATCAAACTTGCCCGCATTTTCATCAACTGGAAATTTAGTATACCAGAAGTTCTACTAAGAGGCATCACTCCTCCACAACAAAGCTTATCAACGAATTAATAAATTATATTCTACAGATGACATTGCAATTCAATCCACTAGAAAAAAACTTATACTATATATATAAATATAACACATACAAGTTCACTGGATATGAAAACGGACAAAAGATAGGAATAATTAAAATTAACCTTGTTAAAAAAATTAGCCGAAACTCTGAACTGAACACGGTGAAAGGAGAATCGCGCAAAGTATCGAGCGAGCAGCATCAGGTCGTCACCATAACTCACTGAGTCCAGGGCTCAGAAAGAGTCCAAGGGAGCAAATGGTATGGGGTTTTTCCCTAATTTTCATCTTAATAAAAGCAAATCCACAGATTAATCTCTATCGCCATATTTCTCGACGGAATTCCGTGGAGTTTCCGGTGATATCAATTGAGTATACAGTGAACTGAGTTCAATGCAAGTGGGGTTGGTGGAGGAAAAAGGCTGATAATTGTGGCCTTGAAGGTATGCAGAGAGGAGTAATATAACTTCGGCCGTGCTGCACATAAATCAGCACTGCTAGGAGTGGCGATGGAGAAGTTGAAGAAGGAGAAAATTTGCGGCGGAAACTGAATCAGAAGTAGAGAAGAAAATTAGTTTCAAAAATTGCTACTCGCTAATACTATTTCATCTTCTATTTTTACTTTTTCCTACAAACAAGTCTTTTTTTCTTTTTTCCCCTCTCCCAAATCGGATAGCTGCAATTGTTTGTAATTTTTCAAAATTAATTAAATTTAAAAATTATTTTAAAGTAAAGATTGTTATAAATAACAGAGTGATTCATATATTTTGTGGACATCTTATCCAATTATATGAAAATGAGCTAAAAGCCCGAAGCACGACATTGTCAGAAGCATGGCAATACCAAAAGCATGACAATGTCAAAGCACGACAATGCAGGAAGCACGATGAAGCATGATAATGCGGAAGCACGTCAATCCAAGAAACTCGAAGCACGACAATGCGAAAGCACGTCAATCCAAGAAGCACGACAGTGCAAGAAGCACAACAGTGCGGAAACACGTCACTTCAAGAAGCACGACAATGCAATAAGCACGGTGAGGCTTTTGTAAAAAAAAAAAAAAAAAACAAATTATAAGTAGGGCTCATATGTTGAATTAAAATACGACAATTTCCTCTGGAATCTCTACTTCCCTTTATGTTCTACTTTTGTTACGGATATTTTATAACACATTATCAGCACGAGTTTTGATCAAGAATGTAGGAGAAACTGAATTGATTTTTTTTCACTTCTCTTCTTCTCTGAAGGAAACGACGGGTATTGAAATAAAAAAAGTTTCAAATCCTCAATATTACCGACAGTAATTATTTGACATGGTGTGTTGATGTTAAATTACACCTTTGAGGTACATCACTTGCTGAAAGTTTGAATAATACATATATTGAACATGTAAATAAAAAAGACAAGGCAAATTTCGTTGATATTCATTTGTTATCATCTTTCTTAGGATCGAAATAATGAGTTTGTACAAATTAAAAGGGCATGTGAAATATGTGAAAGACGAGAAGTGTGATACTGCTACAAGCGCAATATGAACGACAACAATTAAGGTTACACGATTATATTTATTTTGCCAATTACAACTCAAAGTCATTATCTCGACTTGTTCTTTGCGGGACAAAGTTATCAGAATATGAAATTTAAAGAAAATTTTCTCTACTATGTATATCCCAAATATAGTACTCCAGCATCAGTACCGAGAAAGACAATTTAAAATATACTGTAAGTTGATTAATGTCAAGCTGAAAAAAGCTAATATGTTACTCTTGAGAAATCATGATATACATCTTACATGATCTATAGTTGGGCTTGAACCACATGTTTATTCTAGCAAAATTATAAAATTATCTAGATGTCATGAGTATAAACTCATTTGCAGAGCCTACAAGGATAGAAGCGGTGGTCTTCGTAGATATAACCAAAGTTATTCTAGAAATAACAGTTATCAAATTGAACAAGCGCAATTTATACAAAAAATCAAAATTGGCTTTAAATGCCCGAAAAGGGAATATGATAAAAATTCTTGTTATAGATGCGGAATAACCGGACATTGGTCAAGAATATTTTGTATTGCCCATACTTGGTAGAATTGCATCAGGCCTCGAAAAATGGTAAAGGAAAATGCATTCGAGCACATGTGACTGAAGTTATTGAGTCACTTGCTATTGTAGAGGCTAGTACATCTAAAATGTACGTGCTCAAATCCCAACTTAGGACAAGAAATTATTAGATATGTTAGATTTCTTAAAAGAACATGACCCTGAAGAACATGATCCTGATTGATGGAAATATATTCGAACTTAAGTCTTTATCAGAAAAGTAATAAATTTTGTACATATCCATCGTACATATCATGTTTTGTACCTCCTTCGAGCGGTGTGTTTTTCTGAGGTTGAGATCGTTTTGTCGTAAGGTGAAATAAATAGTTATCGAACTCAGATGATACATTCCCGAGCATGAGTTAATGTTACAAATGGAAAATATTGAAAATGAAGTCTATTGTCTACTTGATAGAGTAACAGCGCAAACAATATTATCCGGAAAAAAAGTATCAAGTATGACGTTGTGCAAAATACAAGTCAACATCAAATCTGGTTCCCAGAATTTATAGATGGCTCTGAAAATGTAACAGCTATGTTACCAAATGGTACCATCTTGCATATTGAAAATGCATCCAGAAGATGAAAAAGAAACTTGTTAAGTGTTAAAGATATATGCTAGAATGACTATACTTTACAGACTCTCATTGAAAGTGATATGAAGAGTGTCTGTGCATCACATCTTTTAAGACGAGTAAACGGGCTACCCGTGAAAAGATTAGTTGAACCTGACTTTCGTTTATCTGTATATATTTGTGTTAACCTTATTTGCATAATTGCAAGAATGATTGATTTCGCTTGACTATGACTTTACCACCAATAACGTAACGATTTCATTTACATGTCTTGTACTGCATTTTAATTGTTTGATTTATTTATTCGTTATATTATCACCTATAGGGATACTTATATTTCTCTAGGATATCTTAGTGATATCAGCACTATTTGAAATGTATGTTACCTGAAGTAACTATATATCTTGGTACCTTGAAATAAAAGTGCACTGTAGAAGTTCAATATATTAACAAGTCAAATAAAATCAATACTAAACGGGGGTGCTACATAATGCCGAACACGAAATGAAATTATTCAAAAAGTGGAAGGATATGATATTCTCCATAGAGCATGCATGCCGTGAATCGCTTAAAGAAAAATACATCCATATCTTATTTATGTTTATTATATAGGAAAGTGGTGAAGACTTCTTAAAATATAATGGTTTGCAACCTTACGAGGTTCCACATAGTGCCTAGAGCACTTTGAAATTCTAAGAGAGGTAGAGGCCAATTGAAAGATTATGGACACATATGAAGATATAATGATCCTCCTCAAATAATATATGGGTGACCGTGACGGATGTGAATATTCTTTTCAAGATGATTATCCAGTCTCAATAAAAATAAATATCTTATTCAAAGATATTGTGATAAAGGCACGGCATATTCAATAGATTGTATATGTATTGGATGAAAAATTCTCAATATTGAGAAATGCAATGCCTTTAAATTACCTCTCCTAGATGATATGTTTTCTTGGGATTGAGATGTTTGTATTAATAATAAAATTATTTTTCTCAAATTACATATCCAATGAGATTATGTTTATTTTGTTTGAAATATATGATCATATATTTACTTCCTCTGATGTTACATTCCCGATGTTGAGTTTATCTCCCTTGAATGATATGATCTCAAAGTCGAACTAATATTGTCAAGTTAGATTAAATCGTGAAATATTTCTCGAGAATGAATTTGTTTACAAGCATAAAATATCCATATCATATCCCATTGAGATTATTGATAGCTCAGGAAGTGCAAGAATTATATTATTAGATCCAGAATAGCTACTAAATTTCAAACATGCACATCGTATATGCATAATTTGAAGGCGCTAATTAAAAATAAAAGGGGTGTATGTGTATCAAACTATATTGTGAAGATAATGAACAATCCATGAGAAATTTGAAGCAACAACTTCTAGGTTGTATTGTATCCAAATTTATACTGTCGAATCATATATCATTATGTTGGAAGCTACTGGATCTTGATATATTCGAGTTTGTGGCATAATCGCCTTGATACCCAAAAGTACAAAGGTATGTATGATTGTTAAACATAATAAGAAATTCATTGAAAGCATAATGATGCTAATGTTCAAAGATTATTAGTGTGTATTGTATTTACAAGGTACTAATTTGCAAAACCTTCGACCAAAATGGTTGGTTATTATATTTGTAAACCAATACATCCAGCAGGTGGGCTATTCGAATATTTTATGGTCTTTGTAGACACATCCTGCAGATGATCCAAAACATATTGATTCAATAATGAGTTAAATTTTGTTGCTTGATATAAAATCTAACATCAATAATATGAAAGTGTACAATAGTGCATGCATCAGCATTGATGAGAATATGCCACACTTCTTACCGCATGAACTCCTAGAAAATGGAGAATGAAATGTTCAATAATTCACTAGTATCAAAATGTTGCAGGGATAGTTACGAAATCCTTGTCAACAAGTAAATTTGAAAAATTTATACATTACATTGTAACGAACTTGCAAGATTGATAATATTGTATGAATCAGGGGGAGCGAATTTAGTGTGTTGTACTCTTTTTTTCCTTATGTCTGGTTTTTATCCCATTAGAATTTTTCCAGCTCAAGGTTTTTAATGAGACAACTATATGCACCCAACATGAATTAGAGTTATGCACTCTTTTCTTTTTTGATCGATTTTTTCCCACTGAATTTTCCGACTCAAGGTTTTTAAAGAGGCATGCTATTTTTCAAGGTAGTCCTGAAGACTGAGCCCGGGCAAAAAAATGTTTAGAATTAAACAATCATAAAGGTTGGGTCATAAAGGCTAATGAATATACTTTTCTTTTGATCGGTTTTTCCCGCAAGATTTTCCGACTTAAGTTTTAGATGATGCATTTCTATTTTGAAGATAAATAGTTCTACTCTTACTTTTGACCACTTTCTACCAATATATTTTTCGGACTTGTAAATTTTACGAGGCATTTATATATTCATCCAATTGATGAAAAGAAACAATGATAATGTGTCTAAAGGGGGGTGTTATAAATCACAGAGTGATCCATATATTTTGTGGACACCTTATCCCATTACCTGAGAGTGAGTCAGAAGCCGGAAGCACAACGTTGCCAGAAGGACGACAATACCAAAAGCACGACAATGACGAAAGCATGATGGTGCAAGAAGCACGACAGTGCGGAAGCACGACAATGCAAGAAGCACGAAAGTGCGAAAGCACGTCAATCCAAGAAGACAACATTGTAAACACGACAATGCATGAAACACGACAATGCGAAAGCACGACACTGCAAGCACGATGATGCTTTTGTAAATTTTTCTATAAATAAGGCTCATATGTTGAATAAAAATACAATGATTTCCTTTGAAATCTCTATTTTACTTTATGTTCTAATTCTATTGCGAATATTTTATAACAAAGATGAGTATGTTTGAATATAAGTATTTTATAAGAAAAAGAAGGTGAAGACAAAAAAGTATAATTAAAATTGAGAATTATTTTGAAGTAAAGGAAACCTACTCTTGGATTTTACATTTAAAGTGATTTTTTTAAGCACAAAGCAACTTATATAAACAATCCAAATATTCTTTTTAAGTGAAAACTTAAAATTACTTATATAAAGCAAGTAAACACAACCTAAGTTCTCTAAAATCAGCCCAGTCGTCAAGAACAATCCTTTATACTCGTAAAGATGAATAGACCTCTTGTTCACCAGCATAGAACTATTCATACAATTCGAATGATGGATAACTTTTTATAAATAGGTATTAGTGCTTTTGCCTAAAATACATATTTTGTGTAAATGTATATGATGAAAAAAATATTAATATTTATACTTAAATGTATTACTTCTTATCAGTAAATATATACCTTTTAACCAGAACAAGTAATACATTTTAGAATAAATCATAATACCCAACTTGAATTACACCATACACTTGATGTACCGGAGAGTTTGCCATTGACAAATATGAAAAATTCAACTTTAAATAGTAAAATGCAGGAATGTTTCGTCACATAATTCTCATTCCTCGCCTTCTTGTGCTATTTATAGTTCCAATGTGGACTTGTATTATGTAAATCCGCCCACATATTAGAATGAGTCTTGTGCGTGAACAGTCACACGTGTGACCGGTCACACGTGTGACGAAATATATTTTTACAGAAAATATTGATATTTTTACAGGAAAAAGTGATACTTTTACAGGAAAAAATAATATTTTTAATACATTGATACTTTTACAAATAAAGGTGATACTTTTGCTACAAAAGGTGATACTTTTTTTTGTTTGAAAAATGTGATACTTTTACCACAAAAAATGATATTTTTCGTCACACCGTGTGACGGTCACATACGAATTTTTTGCCCACATATTATATAGCATCATTATAGACGGAACAAAAAAAACACCTTTCATCAACTACATATATTACAGCAGTACACAACTACACACAGCAAAACAAAACTGATGAAAACACACACACAAGTTCCTAGATATCGAAAATTTTCAAGGTACATAAGACCTGAAGGTGTTTCCAACCGAGGTGAAACTATGTTACAGAAAGGTAGTAGCTTAACATTCCTCTGAAGCTTGTTGTTGCATGGGCCAAACAAGAAACACATATATCTGTCACGCGCGAAAATATGATGTGGCCATGGAGAAATTTTCTTGGAAAATGCTCGACTGATAAGTTAAGGCACCTTGATTTTCAGTGGCATCAATCATCGCATTAAAAGCTGGAATGCTTCATTACTGGTTTCGAGTTCATACTCGTACCCCAGACTGTTTGCTCGGAACCGGAACTCATCCATCTCACTTTGAGAAACTTGGATACCAACTAACACATTTGCACCAGTTTCTCCCTGGAGATGTGCAATCAAAAGGTAAATTGTCTGGATATATAATTAAGAGCTCAAAAAAATTAAAGAAGGGAAAACTGAGATATAGGCACAGCCACCTGTTCGAAAGATGGGATATATATATATATATTCCGAACTACTGGCTAATATCCAATTTTATAATAATGCAAATGGTCAAAAACCCATATTAACTGTAAAAGTAATAGCAGATACACAGAGCCAGTTTAGGAGGTAACCTGTCCACGGTAATGAAACAAACTTATATTCCAACGAGGACTCAAAGCATCCAAGAATTTCATCAAAGCACCGGGCCTCTCGGGAAAAATGAAACGGCATAGCAGCTCATCTTTAACGTTTGATCTCCCACCCATCTGAAATGGAACCATAACAAATCAAGCACATAATAATGAATACAGAATACTTTAATCTTCGTGCAGAGGTTTCAAGTCAATTAAGGGTCACACATTTTCAACCAAGGGATATTGCAATATTACATTAAGGTTAACTTATGTGCAGCTAATGCCATCTATTGTACCACACTATCTAATAGTGGGAGTATAATATATGACATGTGATGCATGACTATCCCGACACATCCATGGGAAATATCTAAGCTCCACAGCCAAACTAGAGATATGAATTTTAAATTAACAATATGTATTAGATATTTCCAAATTCATAAATCAAACTATATGTCCAATAAAAAAGAAAATCAAAACTATATCTGCTAACACGTTACATGGAAATAGCACCAGTACCAACACACCAGTCACATGCTGCTTTAAGATTGGCATTGGTGCAACTTTAGTTTTCAGGAGGCTACAACTAGTAATTTGTTTGCAGTGACAGAATTCATGGATCAAATCAGATAATTCCCATGGATAACCACCCATTTATGACTTCCTAATAAAGTGTTACATACAATAATTGCCCTAATATCATCTCCTTATGACACATATGTTTCATTGAATCTCCGAGATGGTTCTTTCTCCGTTACATATATGAACATCTTCATCATTCTTGACCAGCTATTCACTACTTCATAAGAACACACGAATGTTTTAATCACACATTCAATACAGAAATCAATAAATGGAAATAATTCTAGAGAATTTATAAAACCATGTATTCATGCCAAAATTGTGCTATAAGAAGAGTGAGTACAGGAATAGCCGTGGAATATGAAATTTATGTGATATAAACATTCTCCTCTGTTTTTTTGTAAAAACCATATTTCCATGATGTTCACAATATTAAAATTAGCAGCATCCAGCAGCTGATTAATTTGCTCGACATTCTGTTTAAGACGGATTATGTTTCCGCAAGGCCAAAAGACAACTCCAATTTCCAGGAAGTGCTAAACAAGGATGCCCGTGAATAGTTTTCTCAAGTCTAGCACATCCTGGACACTTGGTTCCAGAAAAGGTCTGCCATAAAAAATATAGGTCACAACTAAAGAAAGTACACATTCACTGTTTATGAAACAAACCACTAACGAATTGCTAACATATATTTCATTTCGAAATCAAGTTGTTTCGTTTAGTGGAAAAAAAACCCTGTGCTTGTCAACTTGCCTCTGTCTGCTTTGAATTAAGTGGACTTAAAAACAAGAATCACTATATTGAATTAATTAGTGAACAAAGTGTGCTAACAGTCCAAGCTTGATATTGCGGGTGCTAATAAACATAGGGATTTTCAAGGTCTCCTGGAATGTATATACTTCCAAAAACATGAGTTGATCAAATCCAGGAAACACCTACAAGCATTGTTTCAATAATGAAACATTTTCTGTATGGGTTTAATATAAAGACCTTTATTGCAGTTTAGAATCAAGCAACCATAACAACCAATATTTCATAAATAGAACTATAATGAGGTCTAGCTAGCTGAACTATCAAGCTGAGGTTCATAGCAATTGAGGGTTATTTCCCAGGAAGAACAAAACATGCACATACCAGATGTCGTAAATGATCTTTGACCAAGTCATTGTTTGTAAGATTAATGGTCTGCAGTTGACCAAATTCCATTCTTTGAATCATCGCTTCAAGTTCTGAGTCAGTGTGAAGGCCAACACTATAAAGAAAGCAAAGTAAGAGGTAATCTCCAAGTACATCGTTTTTGCACTGAGGGCCAATGGACATAATTTTCATTGTGTAATGAACAGAAATACATCAAACATATTTCTTGCCTGTATAATACTAAAGCTTTTTCTTTATCTGAATTATATCTGTATTTGAATTCAGTAATATTCATAGGTCCGACCTGCAAGAAAATAATAACAAATACATAAACTTGGGTGCATCCTTGACATAATGAGAATGAATTTTAGATAAACTACTAATTTAGAGAGCTCACAAGCTCACAGAATTGTTTAAAGCTTCCAGGCTCCTCTGGCAAGTAAGTCGTCAGTACAGCTTCCCGCCGTCTACCTACATCTGCAAGTTCAGTTACCAATCTCAATCTATCAAAGTTCATGTTAGCACCACTGGTCACTGCTACTACATTTGCACCCTTGAGTCCATAGTACTTGCAGTAAGCTTCAGCTCCAGCTAAGGCAAGAGCACCTGCTGGTTCTAAAATGCTTCTTTTCTCCTCAAACATGTCCTGTAGGCAAGGCCACTTAATAATTAGCATTAAGTTCTCAAACTTTAGGGCAGTAGTATATCAAGCATCACCATACAAACAAACTCAGCTAAAGGGTGAAAATGTATCTCCCAAAAGAAATTAATACTTTTCATGAAGATCATAATTAATTGGATCTCTTGTGCAACATAACCAATAAAAACTTAGGCATAATGCTGTGTTCATGTTATATATTCCTAAAAATCATCTTAGAGATGCATCAACAGCTAACTCTAGAGATGCTAAAAGAAGCTAACAAGTACTTGTTATAACTCGCTAAATATGGGGAGAAAAGGTATGATATAGGATACATCCATGACCTATCATGAATTTGAAGTTGAGAATACAAAGAATCTGAAGGTTAAGTATGCTCTAGCAATAGCAAGCATAATAAATGGAAAAGGCTAGAAAAAAAACCAAGTCAACTTCACAAATGAACAGTAGTTTTTTTTCTCTCAAAACTGAACAGCATAAACCAGTCGATAGGAAGAAAGAAAAGTAATAAACTACTACGTCTGTGGTAATAAAATCTGAAGAAAAAACATCTAATGCGATTAGACCGTGAGACTGACACCATAAAACCAGGTGAAAAGGTAGAGAACATGTACAAGAAATTCAGCATCCAAAATTCCAAACTATCTCAAGCTCTAAATCTCATCCAAATAGCTTATAATTCTCTAAATATCTGTGGCTCAGGGGAACACGAAACAATAATTGATAGAATATACCATGCTATTGTCTCAAGACCTCAACAAATGAAAACACTTACATGTCATGGAGTAGTTTCTAGAAAGAAAGTCAATGGACTCAACTCTACAAAGTCTCGAGAAGGTATCAATCATGAGACAACTGGGAAAAAGAAAAGTTTAAGGGAAGAAAAAAGAGAAACCCAATAAATAGCTAACCTTTATCGATGCACATATAGCATCACGGCCAACAAGAACGACACCATCTACCAATTCCCTGCAAAGGCGAAAAGTCTCTTCACCAACCACTTTTACAGCTACTCCATCAGCAAAACCTCCCACTTGGTCCAACACAACCTGCCTGTCATGGTAAAGAGATAACGCCATCGCATTCGCATCAAATGGTTCTACTCCAATGATCTTCACATCTGGCGACACCCTTTTCACATAGGCAGCAATACCAGCTATAAGCCCTCCCCCACCAACAGGCACAAATATTGCTTCTATTGGGCCTTTCATTTGTTTCACAATCTCCATTCCAACTGTTCCTTGCCCTGTGATTACATCAGGGTGATCAAAAGGAGGTATAAACGTGCGGCACTCCTCTTCTGCTCTTTTTTTGGCATAAGCTTGAGCTTCATCGTAAGAATCACCAATGAGTACAACAGTCGCCCCCAACCTTTCAACCGATCTCCACTATCAGTATCAAGCAAAAGGGCTTCAGAATGCCGATTAAAGTTAACTTAGGAAAAGTATACAGCATGAATAAACAAGTATAACCTTAATCTCTGGTGTAGTAACAGGCATAGCAATCACAGCATTGCACCCCAATCTCTGTGCAGATAATGCCACACCTTGAGCATGATTTCCTGCTGATGAACAAATTACTCCTCTTTGCAACTGTTCTTTTGGAAGTTTTGCCATCATATTATAAGCACCTCGGAGCTTGAATGAGAAAACCTGCATATCAGATCATTGGCAGGCATATAACATTTTACTTTTGAACCACCATAAATTAATACTTTTCGTCTCTTTTTCCTCAAATAGAAGATTAAAGCTCAAGACATTGGAAACATACAATTATAATAAGAAGGCATGTCTTTTCATGCCTAACGAAGTCTTTATAAATTTGATAAATCCTTCCCACATTCAGCTGAAAACTTGATACTCTAAATACAAAACTATTCAACAAATTCCAAAACATGCTGAAATACAGCAATAAACATGTTTAAACGCAGCACATCTATACATTGCATTCTAAGCCATATGTTAAACAAATTAATTACTTACAGGCTGAAGATCCTCTCTCTTGAGCCACACATTTACCCCCCACCTCCCCGAGAGCTTAGTCGCCAGCTGTAACGGCGACTCATACGCCACATCATACACCTTCGACGCCAGAATGTTCGTCAAATACTCCATAGCAGTCAGCGAACCCTCCCTAACAGCACTCCTGCCCAAATTCTCATTCGGCAACAAATACCCGCTCTCGCACTGGAGAGAACTCGGAGAAACTCTCAGTTGAGGCTCTGTCACCGCCGGCGAAGGCGGGGAAATCGACGGCAGAACCCTAGGGTTCTTGTCGACCGACGGTAAAATCTCGGAGCCCTGCTTTGACAGCGTGCAATAAATTGACGGCTTTTGGCGGGAGGACGGAAGGGCATTGGAGGATGTCTTAACGACGTCGTTGGTAGAAAACTTGGTCTGGAGGAGGGGTGATTGACCAGGGGCATATCGGAGAACTTCCATTTTCAGAATCTGCAGATACAAATTTGTGCACGTCGAATTTTTTGCCCGCTGCAGAGCAAAATGTACGAGCGGGGTGGGAGATGGGTGGTGGCGGCCTGTCTCAATTTATATAATGGGAAAGAATCGTGTGTGAAATGGTCCATGGGTTAACAGTGGGAGTGGGTCATAGCTGTATTAGTGGTAATTCAAAGATTCAAATTCATATTATACTATAGGATAATTACGGGATATAGTCTCTACTTTCAACAATTTTTTACTTTGTAAATTAAAATAATTATCTTTTCTGATCACAACTTATATAATATTGAAATTTTATTTTTGCAATCTCCGACTATATATTTCGACATGTATAGATCATGTGTTCAGCACATGTCAAGAAGGCCCAATAAAAATGGGACACGTGATCATCTTAATTAAAAAAAATTGAAAAAATTTATTAAATAATATAAAAAATTAAATTCTAAGTAATTTTATATAAAATATAAGAAATATTAAAAAATTAATAAAATAAATATAAAATTCAGAACTTTTCCGTAAACTTTTAAAAATTCATTTTAATTACAATTTTATTTCTGAAAATTATTTAAAATTATTTAAAAACTTCAGAAATAAAAAAAAAAATTGAAAATTCTAATATTCATTTAAAATTAAAGAAACTAAAAAAATTATTTTATAAAATTTAAATTTCATTTAAAGTTCAGAAAATTAAAAAGTTTATTTCAAAGCGAAATATATTTCTAAAAAAATTAATATTAAACTGAAAAAATATATCATCGTGAGTGTTGCAGCTGATTTTTTAAGAGATTGGGAGGAGGACAATGTCGTCGTGCGGCGGAGGGACTAGGTTTGGCAGCGGCACAACGACGGATCAAGAGAAGAGGGAGTTGTGTTTGCGGAGTTTTTTGTGGTCGGAGTCTGGTTTGGGTCAACTAGTGTTTCATCCATAGACTGTTCAGCAGTTTATCGAATTTGTGCACTTTTATTTTCAGAAGAAATTTATTGAATTTATGCACTTTTTGTGTGAGAAATTTGGTTGGAAAAAGGGAAGAATAAAATGAATTTGGAGGTAGGAGATCTTTTTTTTTTCTTTTTCGAATTTATAATTAAATTTTGTGGAAATATATTTCGCTTCGAAAATAATTTTATGAAATAAACTTTTTAATTTTCTGAATTTTAAATGGAATCTAGAATTTATTTAAATAATTTGTAAAAATTATATTGTTAGTTTTTTTTAATTTTCAATGAATATTAGAATTTTCAAAAAAAAAATTAATTTTCTGAAATTTTTAAATAATTTTCAGAAATAAAATTTTAATTTTTTTAAGTTTTTTTGAATTTTTAAAATAATTTTCGATTTTTAAATGAATTTTAAAATTTTCAAAATAATTTTAGAAATAATTTTTTTAATTTTCTGAATGTTATATTTATTTTCTGGATTTTTAAATATTTCTTATATTTATATAAAATTATTTAGAATTTAATTTTTTTATATTATTTATTTTTTTATAATTTTGTTAATTAAGATGTCCACGTGTTGCATTCTTATTGGGCCTTCTTGGCATGTGCTGAGCACATGACCTATACATCCTGGAATATTTAGTCGGAGGTTGCAAAAGTAAAAATCCACGTTATATAGGTTGTGATCGAAAAAAATAATTACTTTAGGTTACAAAGTAAAAAATCGTCGAAAATACAGACTGCATTCTATATTATACAGTACTCCCTCCTTCCCGGCTTATCTTGCACAGGGGGGTCGGCACGGATATTAAGAAAAGTTACTTTTTGGTTCTTTATTGACTTTTCAAAGGTGAATTGAAGGTGGAGATTGAAAGTGGAGATTTTGAGGGTGGAGATTATGTTATAACTTTCCTTTTTTAGGCTGTGCAAGATAAGGTAGGACGGCCGTTTAAGAAAAGTGTGCAAGATAAGGTGGGACAGAGGGAGTACTAAATTAGATGCGTTTCACTGTTTCCCTCGTTAATTATATTAATTTAATCTTCTATCTAATCGAAACCAAAAACTGTGCAGTATGACTAGATACTTGGACTAAAAGTTAGGTCATTGATTCAATTCAGATTTGGTCACTGCGGCTGGAGATGTTATGGAGGTTTCAGAGAAATAATTCGTTTATTTTTACAAATTTAGAAGCTCGTTTATTTCAATAAATTTAATAGAGTTCACAATTATAAAAACAACGTACATATAATACAATATTATATCCGAGATAATTTGCACACTTCTTTTGGCATGTGAAATAAGAAAGAGTTGTTTTTTATTTTTTAATTGACTTTTTCAAAGGTGGAGATCGAAGGTATGGATTTTAAGGACGGAGATTGTAAGAGAGATTTCCGTTGTTTTTAGCTCTTTAATTGACTTTTTCAAAGATGGAGATCGAAGGTATGAATTTTAAGGACGGAAATTGTAAAAGAGATTTCCTTTTTAAGGTGTGCAAATTATCTTGGGACTCCCCGAAAAAGAAAGTGTCGAAAAAGAAAGTGCGCAAATTATCTCGGAACGGAGGAAGTATTACTCAGTGATTAGTCGACATTTAATTAAATTCATCTATTTGTATACAATTATAAAAACAACATACATATAATATAATATTATAGTCGACATTTAATTAAATTCATCTATTTGTATGTAAATTCAGGAAAACATGTGAGTGTCTGGACAAAGCGAATTAACACAAAGGTTCATAAACATAGTTAAACATATTTAAGTTCGACGCAGATTAAACAAGCGAAAAGAGCATGGCCACATGAGCAAAATAAATTAAGTTGACACATTAAACAAGAAAAAGGAAAAAAAAGCATGGCCAGATATTCTCCCCATCCATGAGCAAAATAAATTAAGTTAGCACATTAAAAAAGAAAAGGCATGGCCTTACATGTTCCAAACCCAAAATGTGGATTGAAAAAATAACAATAATCAACATGTTCCAAACCGAAAATGTAGATTAAGAAAATAACAATAGTTAACATGTTTCAAATCGATAATGTAGATTAATAAAAATAACAATGGTTTCTTTTTAGCATATAGATGGAGTCTCAGTTGACAGCAACTCCAGCAGCAGCAGCAAGGTAGTTGGAGCGCAAGGAGTCTGGGTTCGAGACTTTGGCCTTGGAGAGTTTGAGAACCTGAACAGCCTCGTCCACCTTCGCCGCTAGCAACTCAGCCGATTCCAACAAAACGAGCAGCTCCGAGTTGTCCATCTCCAACAGCATTCCCGTTATCTTCGCTGCTAGATCAGGCTGCATCGTATATACCAAACGTTAATCAGCATCGGATTTTTCTACACTATCATATGAGAGAGAGAGAGAGAGAGACTCTCGACCTGATGATGAGCAACGAGGGGATAAAGACGGTCCCCAAGAATATGTTTCTGCTGCTCGGGAGGAGCTGCCGCAAGCAGGCTACTTAACATCTCCACACTCTCACCGCCCAGTCCAGCAGCTATTAGCATAGGCTGGACACATTCACATGCCAATAAATTGATCAATCAGTCGAAATTAAAATTTTGAAAATTTTACTGACTGATAAAACGAGACATTTGATCTTTGGAGCAAGACCTACCTGCTGGTTGCTTGAATCTTTTGATGAAGCCACAGAATGAGAAGGTCGTTGCAAATGTGACGTGTATGGCAGACCAGCTGCACCTCCCTGTGAAACAACATGACCGTTCGTCCTCCCTCTCTGTCTGCTTCTTGAATTATTAGGTCCCTGTAAAATTTATTCAAAAGGAAATGAGGCTAAAGTTAAGCAGAAAGCTGCGCGTGCTTAAACTGAGGATATTCTGAGACTGACCAAGGGCATTGGAGGAGGAATAACAACAGGTCTAGAAGGATTAGCCCTCCACCCTGGCCTGATTCCCGGAGGCTGAAACATGAGATTAGGCTGTGCAGGGATTTGTGGAACGATGCCGGGAGGTGGATAATAGATCTGTGTGTATCCACCGGGAAGAACAGGTGATGGTGGGCCCGATAACCCTGCCATACGCGGCCCGTATAGTAGCTGTAACTGGGCTTGCCTTTCCTCTTTCCTCTGAGCAATTGACACATACAGTGGCTTCCTACGCATAATGAATCCTGCAATGCATACACCTAGTACTTCAGAGATCCTAATTATATATGTCAATGCCAATTGTTGTCTATTTGCATAATGGAATGTTTTCCAACTAAGGGATAAACACTCTAGTTGCATTTGGATCGAGCTTAAATGCAATCAGTTGAGATAAGTGGATTTCACGCCAAATAATGTTATTTTACCAAATCCTTCAATTTCATATCCATCCAAAGAAAAATGCAATCCAAAGGACTGAACTGCTTGCTTCACAAAAAGCAGAATCAATGGAATAAACTACATAAATAAACAAACTCACCATGTAAACTATATACAGCTGTATTTGCCTCATCTGGAGTGGAGAAACAAACAAATCCATGCCCCTTGCTCACTCCTTTATCATCTCGCATAATCTTTACAGAGGTAATCGTTCCATAGAGGCTAAAACGATTCCTCAACTCATCTTCAGTGATGTCATCATCTATGTTTTTTACATACACATTTGAAGCCTGTGACAATAGATTAAAAGAGAATAAGGAACACAGAACATATTATCTACATAAGCATACCATGAAGAGAAATACTTATGGACCTGGCATTTCAGGATCTGTTCCTTCCTTCTCTCCTCAAACTGGCGGCGTAAGAATTCCTCACGCTCTGACTTCTTCTGTGCTCGTGCAACATATAAAACCTTCGAGCCTGCAGTTGCATAGGTTATGTTCCAAAAGATTCATATACCAACTTCTAAGTAACACGTTGTTAGAATTAAATTTAGTAGGTGCTTCATGATCATACCAAGTTGCGATCCATTCAAAGCTTCCACTGCACATTTGGCGTCCTCTGGTTTATCAAAATTGACAAATCCAAAGCCCCTCGAAGCACCGTTATCATCTTTTGAGATGGCTAAGCTCACGATTTTTCCAAATTGGGAGAACTTTTCCTTGAGGACTTCCTCAGATATACCTGTTTCCAAGTTTTTCACGTAAAGGTTTGTATACTTCGCTTCATGGCTAGAAACAGCTCGGTCACTCTTCTTCACAAACTTACCCACATACCTATGTAAGAAAGAAGTTTCTAAGATCCAACATAATGGTACAGAGAAATCTTGCATAATATCCAAACCAAAAACATCTTTCTTTTTTCTTTTACTTTCCTCCTATCCATTTTCTCATAAGTATCTATTATGTAACATACATGGGTTTGTTTCCATCTACTGAGCCATTGAGCTTCTCAATGGCAGCCTGTGCAGATGCTTCAGACTCAAACTGGACAAAGCCATATCCTCTGCTCTTCCCATCATCAGAAGTTACTACTTTACAAGATAATACATTACCAAACTTCTGAAACATTTCTTGAAGTTTGACGCTATCAACTGAGTCACTCAAATTCTGCAATAAAACCATGAAAGGAAAATGATAAATTCAAACAGATAATTGTGAAACAATATATGGACATTTCTTATTCTTTTTTCTCTTTTGTCAAAACAATATATGGACATTTAAATAAACAGTGAAATCAATTCAAATTTGAAAGACCACTTACTTTAATAAATATATTTCCAACTCCACTTTTTCTTGCATCTGGATCACGATGTGACCACATAACCCGCATTGCTCTTCCATTCAATGTGGAATGATTTTTCAACTCAATAGCACTAATGGCTATAACCAGAAAGGCAAATTAATATACCAAAGGTAAAGTCAGTCTGATAAATCAAACATAATTATTATAATATCAATTGAGTAGAGTAGAATCAGTAGAACAGAAAATATCTCCAAGCATTAGAAAACACCATGGTTAAATGGCTTAGGAAATCATGCAAATTTGAAGGACAAGTAGTCTAAGATTGAGGAATGATGCACAATATAATTTAAATAGTTATGCCATACAATACAGTATTTCTTTCTCTCATTTAGAAGGTCTATTCACAATATTCAAAGCTATTCGCACACTCAGTCACTCCTACTAGTTGTCGGTTTACAAAAAGCACAAAAAAATATATCAATAAGCTTTCGATTCAGTGAGAAAAAAATCACACTCATACATTACCAATTGATCTGGAAAGTTCACTTGTAAACAAGTCTGATACATACAGAAAAACTAATACTATGCATAACTATCTTGTCACTGCAATGAGTGTAGGCTGATAAAGAATTGAATCAGTAATTAATAATTCAAAAAAAAAACAAAGAATGAAACATGCATGCATGACAGCATGAACATTGATGCATCAATGTACCTTTGAATACGGCTCTATATGATGAAGGTGGTTTTGATTATCCCAATTATTATTCGATCAGAATTTTATTTTAGCAATAGGCATTGATTTCGTCCTTGTTCAATTGATCTGACCTTTTAAAATACCAAGTCTCGATGAATAATTCTCAAATCAACAAATATTTCAGGCAAAAAGAAAGAAAGTAAAAAAAAAAAAAAAAACATCAAAGCAATCAGCGCTCATTTCGATCCAATTCCGCACACACTAAAGTCACACACGTACACACAATCGAACAGATGGAAGGGTGAAACGGTACCATCTTGAGGAGAAAGGAAGTTCACATAGCCGTAACAGAGAGATCGGCCAGTGGAGGAGTCACGGCAGACGCGAACAGAGGCAAGGCTCTTAAACTCCTTGAAAGCCTCGAACAGCATACCATCCGTCACCTCCGGCTGCAAATCGCCGACATACAGAGACGCCGGCGTCGCCGGAACGGGCTGCTCCAACGACATAATCAGAGAGAATGTAAGAGCAAGATTTTCGTGAGGCGTTACAGGAGGTTAGAATTGATGAAGAAGGTGGAAGTGAATGCTGGGAATGGAAACGGAATTATTGAGGATTTTATTTCCTTATGTGGAGGATTATGATTAATATGGTGGGTAATTAGGGGTGATGAGAGTAGGAGAGGAGTGAGTGAAGCAGTGTGTGTATGTGGGAGATTTGCATGGACGCGGGAGGATTGTGCCGTTTCGGAAAGCAGATACCGGAAACAGTGCGACTGACGCCCTTGAGGCGCGTCGCTTCACTTGCCTAAATAGGGTTACGTGGCTAATCATGTCTTTTTAGGTGTTTCACAATAATAGTGTTATTATATAGTATCATTTCAAAAAAAGGAAAGAAATTATAATATTATTAATTACTTCAATTTAATCAATTTTAAAGACTGGTTGTTAATTGTTATGTCACCTTAATGATGGTAGAGTAAATAGACTAAATAGAATTTCAAAGATTTATTTATGATTATGTGACATTAATGATAGCAGAGTAAATTGACTAAATAGGTGTTCTTATAAATGAATGGAAAAATATTATGTTGATGTTGAATTTTCTTTTTATATATAGTGATAATAATAGTCTAAATAGTGTTATTTGATGGCTTGGTTTGAATAATTTCCTCAATTTAATCGAAAGGTGGTTTTGTGGGTACTGAATCTTCAACTGCCACGTGTAATATCCTCTGCAACAATTCAATATATATATATATAATATGCATATTATGATATTATCAATATGTCAGTATTAACTACGCCGATAATTATATGATTAATATGACATAATTGTAAGAATCGTTGCAGAAGATATTGTATTAAAGATTGTAGAAAATTTGAATTGCATCTTGTATTTGATTGGCTGGGGCATGATCTCAATTTTTGTGAAGTAGCTTGAAAGTTTATTAAAGGTTGTATTCCGTTATTTTATTATGAAAGTCAAACATTTAGGCTATGTATTATTATAAAAAAATGAAAAACTTGTTGTATATATTTTTTCCTTTTAGTGTTGATTGTTATCGAATATAAAAGGAGAGTTGTTTTTCTTTCATTCGTTTGTAGTAGTATATTTCTCAGGGTTTTAAACAGGAAAAAAGAAACAAAAACAGAAATAAATAATAAAAAAGTAAGGACATTAAATATTTTCTTCGAAAAGTAAGATAGAAAAGATTTAGGACGAAGTTGGATAGTTCAAGTGGCAGAGCATCTACTATCTAGATTTTTAATCTTGGATTCGAGCCATCTTAAAGGGAAGGGGAGAATTTTTTCTTTGTTCTTAGATTAGGAGAATTTTTTTTTTTAAAGATACAAAAGATTTAGGAACAATTGATAAGAAAAAGGGAGGGAGAAAGTGGCGGGGAAGTGGTTAATTAGGATAAGTATGAGGCTAATTTGGGATAAAATGATAACAGATTTGGCTTTTTCTTAAAAGAGGGGTGACCCAGGGTTATTTTTAAAAATTGTATTTGGAAAATAAGTTACTGTATTATTAATCATTCTATTTTCTCTACTTAAATAATTTATTACATAATGTAATTAAGTATAGGATAACAGAAGAAGGAATATGGGCAATGGACAAATAATTATCTAATTCTTATCTTATCCTCAAATTTCTTAATTTTCTTCCTTTCTTATACTACTATTATCTCTTTTTATTAGAAATGAATACAATAAATTAGATATGGCAGGTTAAATAATTAGATTTTTTCATTAGGATTGAGAGAATAAAGTAGATATGTTGAATTTCAATATGATTGATATAATAAATTAAATTTGATAGGTTAGAAAATTAGATATTTTATAGAAATAATACATGGGCAGTAAGATTTTTTTTGGGAAGAACGTTAAAAGAACATCCATTTTAAAACAAACAATAGAACTAAAGGAACAACTAAAAAAAGGTAGTAGTATGCAATATCTTTTATTTATGTTAAGTAAATAATTTTTAGATAAAAATCCATCAACTAGATGAGAAATTAAGAAACTTGTACATTAAGAGTATTCGAGTGATTTTACAAAGTACCAAAGGCAAAGCAAAATCGAGCCACAGCTAACGAAACCTACAGCTCGTAAACCCCGGCCCTAAGTACCGACATACACAAAGCATGTAAGGTTATTACAAGCATCAAATGAATAAAAAATCAACCTATTCTTCGTTCGAATTGCTTCGTTTGCAACATGATCCGTAGCTCTATTGCCTTCTTGATGGATGTGTGAAATGTACAAAATTGTCTCTTTTTGAAGTCTTACCAAATCACAATAAGATCTTGGTGCTTCCAATTCCCATACCTGCACATTCGGAATCCAAGACTGAGACACAATTTTAAACCATCAAACCATAGAGATTAGCTCAACACCAATATTATTATACATATCCAAAAATGCATAGAACCAACAACAAACTTACTATAATATCATGAGGACTCGAATCATACCACCAGCTCACGCTACACCGAGATTGCTTGTCAATTAACATTTTCTCAATTATATTGAATTTGTGATGTGTACATGTATAATATTATAATATTTTTAAACTTACAATATTCTATTTTATTTAATATAGAGAACACAATTCCAGCAAATCCTAACCTAGTTAGTAAATATTCGGAAAGTAGCGGTGATCATACAATTCATTCCAACATTAATTTGAGCATGGTGACCTGTTCAAATCAAAGGAAGTTTTTTTGGAATTTGTAGACATTATGTTTATTTGTTGTAATATTATATATATATATATGTGTGTGTATTTGTAGACATTATGTGTATTTGGTGCATATTTGTATTGTATGGATACTTTTTGGATCATTATAATTTATATTACATCAATAAAAATATTTTCTTTTATCGGTGATCGAATTATTCATTTTACCACTTAAGTTGCATTTTGCGATGATAAAAACAATGCGTATCACAAAAAAAAAAAATACTAGCTACCATGTGACAGATCTTCCCGTGCATCGCACGGGTACAATACTAGTATTCTTCAGAGTATGAGAGTTTGAAAGAAAAATTCATTCACTCAATAAATGATGATTTCGTGATCTTGCATAAATTTCAAGGATAGAATAGGGAATAGTGAATTATTTTGATTTAAATTTTTTAAAGTACAATAGTAGTTGAACGTCATATCATCACCATTGCCAAATAATCTGTTACAAATTGTGGGGGCAATATGCCCCCGAGGGATGACAAATCTGGACCACATGATGTAGAGTCGTGTCTCTCAAACATCCGGACCAATTATATATTCACCCTAACAATGTTGGACATTAATTTTTTCATTTGGCACATTAAGGACAAAATTGACTTGCAAAAGAGATCCTCTATCCCGTTTTGAATGTATTTGGCGATTACACCTTCAATTAAGTATGATGATATTGAAAGTAAATTTCATATCATCAAAATCATTTAGAATACAAGTTCATATCCCCTAAAATACTTCCCATCCTTCGTCCCCAAAAATTTGCAGATTTTTCTTTTCCCTTCTTCTATTCACAGAAGAGAATGTAATGAACCACCAAACGTGCATATCCATTTAATTTTCTTAAGACCAAATTCATTGACCATAATGGCATAATCAGTTTAGATTTGCTCTGGAATTGTCTGCCAAAATAATTTAATTACAGTTTTACTTCCTATGGAATTTTTTCATTTAATTTTTGTGATTTTATGATATCTTCTTATTACTATTTTTATTTTCATGAGCTTTTTGTTAAAATTTATTAGTAATTTTTAAAATCTTTTCTATTTCTTCTTTTCTTTTCTCTCATTTACATACAAACTTGAATTTCGACTCCACGTGCAAGACATATGTCCATTTACCCCATATTAGCTACTTATCAATTCAAATATTGAAATAGAGGATCTTAACTGAATAACTAATGTTCTTGTATGTCTGCGCTCAATGATTAGTGTCATATTCTATCAATTTTCCCCAAATAATGCGGTCATTTTCAAGTTGACATTGAACGAATTAACCTCGTATACTCAATTTGTTATTTAATATTTTTATATATCGTCATAATATAATTTAAAACATTCAAAAATAGTTCTTTTTATCATTGATACTTTTTTATAAATTGTGATATTACGCTTAGATGTAACTATAGATTTATAGTTCATGTAATCCTTCCAAAATATATATATATATACAAAATTTATGTAATTATAGCTTATAATAAACATATAAAGAAACATATGTTCTGACATATATGTAGATGAAGTATATAGTCATGGTGTAACATATGGAATGTTAATATTTTGGAAAGAAGATTGAAAATCGATACGATTATAAAAAAAAGAAGAAAAAAAATCGATACCAAAAAATTGCAGGTTCTGATACAAAATACATTCATACGAAGCCAGATAAGTATTTATTGTTAGGTCATAACTAATACTCCCTTCATTTCATAAAAAATGTCATTTTAGTTAATTTTTGAGAAATTAAGAATTGATATTTAATTGGTATGTTTTGTGAAATAAGGAAATAATTAACTAAATTAAGTAGGTTATTTAAGATAATATTGGAAAAATTATAGTTTTTTTGGTAAAGTAATATTTATTTTGAAATTTTTTAGAGTGTCTAAAATGACATTCTTTATGAAACAGAGGGAGTATAATGAAAGTTTCATTTGGTAGCACCGGCTCTTTTATGGTTCATAAACTAATAATGAATCTTAAACAAAAAATTATAATTTAACATAATAGCCCCATGTTTCAACTTTTCTTTTGCCTACCGATATATAAGAAAATCATGATATGTATCGGTCACCCTAATTTCTTGCAAAATTCATAAGCCAAAATAAATTATTTATCCTACAGAGACACCACATATCAAATGACAGAATAATAGAAAGAGAGAATTAAGATTTAGGCTTCCAAACCAATGTTACCATTACTGCTACAATATATTTTTGTTAAAAAAATTATAAATACATGTAATATTAATAGAAATCAGCAGCCCTACCAAGTTCTTCTACTTAATTTGAAACCTGAGGTTGAGAACTCCTTAAGACCTACATTGGATGTCATATCCACCCTTGGTTTGCACGCATTCACACACACACCCATGTGTGTGCGTCTGAAATCAAGGATCGATTGTACATGCGGGGATGGAAGGGGTTGGAGGGGGTGTTGGGGGAGGTTAAGTTTGCACCATCTAATCTTGGAAATGACACTAAAAATTGGCTGCCAATTGCAACAAATATAAATTGGTGACATAAGAAACGGAACCAAAAATGGCCATGCGTGGAAATAATCTACTAAAAAAGAGACCCAAGTAACAAGAACAAATGCAGCAAGAGAGAACCATAATACTTGTGCATTGTTTCGGCTATTTCATTGGTGGAAGAGCTTCCACTCACACTCAATAGTCCGGCATTCACATATTCGTCTTTACCAGAAGTTATAGAGACATTTACCGATAAAGAGCCTGAACAAATCGGATTCAGAGGTTATGAAACATACAGAAGACGATAATAGGATAATTTGAGTGTTCTTGAGAAGTCAACTTACAATCATAGTCCGCCCAACCTATTCTTTGATGAGCCAAATCGTAAACAAAGATTTTGTCTTTGAGGACAAGATCTGGAAATAAGAGAAAATCGAAAACAAGATGAACAAAATATAGCTCATTGTTCAGTCGAATACAGTATATTATGGGATTAAGCAATTTAAATCTGAATAAGATTGAAGGGAAAATAAGATGAAGAGTGGAGATTGTCCCCAGATAAATACAAGCTTGTGTCTGATTTGGTGGATTCACTGTTTCTGTAAGATTTTAAGTTGAATTCAGATTAATATACCTCGACAGCCTGATTTGGTGAATCAGGTTGACGGGGGAGGGATGGCGTTGCGTGTCTGAGAGTTCGTGTATAGTGCATAAAGAGAACATGAACAATGAATTAAGATGTAAAGTGAAAGCTTTATCTTTTGGAGATTAGTTTGACGATTTCAATATAATCAAATACATATCCCGAGCAGTAAATGTATTTCAAATAGTTCGTTAAGACAGGCAACCAACCTCCCAAAATTGTTGTCCCTTGATTCTGAACTTTAAGAAAGCCAATGCACCAAGCTGCAGCACCTTCCTGAGAGAAATAGCACCAAATAAGTTTTTGCACCATTTAGCTACTCCCGAAGATTACCATCATTAAAGATGATGATGGTGATGAGATTTGGCTATCAATATAGAAAGCAAAATCAGAGTAGTCTCTGCAGAATGTAAAGGAATCGTATAATATCAATAGATAAGTGGAAGACTCACGACAAATCCCATGTGCACAAGGTAGTCGATTGGTCTTAAAACCAAAGATGCACCCCGAGCAAAATTAAAAGCGACTGCTGGAAAGACTTCAGTTAAGCTGTTACAAGAAGCAGCCTTATTCAAGTACCCTATTTGTTGGAACAGGAGATAGGCCTGAGCTGCCTGTTTAAATAAAGAAGAGTGAAACAAACCTTGTTGAGGGTAGGAAACATTGGTATCCATTATGAATGATTGCTTTCGCAGATTGGGAAACAGCAGCAGTTATCTGCAACCATTGTAGAATCACGAGATTGTTTTACCATATTATAGTACCATGTGTTTGGATGGAGAGATTTGAAATGAATGAATTTAGAATCAATGGATTTCAAATCCACTCAAAATAGAGGGGATATGAAATCCGCTCAAATCCTTCAAAAAATAGCTCAAAATGAAATCATGGATTTCCAAATCCATGGAAATCCAAACAACATCAATGAACTTGAGACTATGAATTTCAAATCCATCCTCCAACATTCCTTCCAAATGCAACCTTAGATCTTATAGGACCTCACTAAAAGCGATTTGAAATTAGTCAAAAGCCTTATGTTTTACCCCAAAAATACGTATTAATCCAAGAGCAAAGATAGTTGCAAGATCAACATAATCAGAAGGCCATAATGTTGCTTGTGCTTAAGTTCATTGACCCCCCCCCCCCCAACCCCCCTCTCTCTCTGTTTCTGGGTGCATACAAGCGCTTCAATAAAGTTCAGGATCTAGAGAAGAGGCTAGTCTGAAATGGCCTGAGATACTTACAGCCGCAAGAAGAGGATCATAGGCTCCTTCAACAAGGTAGGCCAAAGTTGTTCCAGAATCAATAATGGTTCCTCGACTGCCTGATGTAGTAAATACTTCTTGATCTATGGGTAACAATTGCCCACTGACAGCAATGCTTTGCAGATATAAATTGTAATGAGGCCTGAAAGAGTGAAAGGTTAAAGATGCAGATTAAATACTGAAATATAATCTGAAAGATTAAAGACACAAATTAATTACTGAATTAAGATACATTTCTCCATGTTTGTTATTTTTCCGTCTTACTTATAAAAACTAGCAATCTTTAGAGCAGGAAAATCATCTCATCATTTTCTTCTGTATTTCGTAAGCCGATTAGGTGAACACATACTCAGAACTGTTGGATTAGAGGTTGAAGAGAAAGTCATCTGATGTACAGGAGATCAGTATATTTAATAATGAACAGTAGTTGATGGCATTACGTGAGGACATGAAACATATTGATTTCTTTAAGAAAATTTATGATGACAATTAAATGTTATTCAGGTGGCAAATAACCTAGAGTGGAACACACTACACAAAGAAACGCATTCAAGTGGGAGGTTATGATCACGATCTATAATTAACAAAAACTGCCCTGTTAGTAAAGGAATGCACGCAAGTGGAGGGGTAAAAAAATTGATACCAACTAAATGATGCAATGCTATTTTGTTTGCCAGAAGACAGCTAACAGCAGCGAATATATTAAAAATTTAATATGAAGAAGTTTCTCATTACTACTGATCCATGAACAGAAACTGCACGAAAATATGTTCTGTGTTGCCTTGATCATACAACGATTAATTGATTCATGGTCAACTAGTAGCAGTCTTGCAGCATAATGACCGCATAACAGAAAAACACACTAGAAATAAATTTAAGAGAAAAAAACCAAAGATCAAGAAACACGAACACAAACTATGAAAAATGATTCTAATTTTAATCAACTAATAAAACAAAAATCACCACCAGCTGAAAGGATCATTAAGCACCACTCAAGTCATAGCATCCACCCGTGGTAAGTAAGAAGGAGCTATGCTTCAACTAACTAGAACTATATAATATTCAACAAATCTGTTTCTGACACAATTAGGTGCATTAAGAATGTCATTTAATGAATGTGCATCACATGAAGGAAATGTCAATTGTGATTATATGCTGTAATGCAGATGCATTGTGGACCATAATCTTAATTGTCAGAGAAGAACAAACATTCAGAATATAAACATTTGCATATTGAATATACGTACTGTGACGGAACTAGGGGGGTATAAACGATTCTTGGATCCAATATCTCACCAAGAACTAGTATACCTCCACCGCTATCCTCCCCTTTCAAGCAATGGGAAAATACTTTAGGTGTGATTCCACGTGATGCTAATTGTGATATAACTGAAAGACCCTGCTGGCCAAACCCAAATATTCCATCAACTGCTCTATCAGATTTAGTCAAGTCCCCAAACATTGAGGTGCTGCACCTGTTCAAACATGAATCAAATTAAGGCTCTGGCGCAAATACATTCTATAAAGTTAAGCTAGAAAACAGAATATACTTAAAGAGACTAATTGATGCAGAATCCAATGCATGTTAAACCCATGGATTCTCCTCCTTTCTGACCAAAAGATTCATAACATAAGAACTTTTAAGACCCAGAGAGCTGTACTTAGAGAGGCAGTGTAATACAACGAGGAAGTTGGTTATGTAAAATGCTAACCCAAATTCTTGTACTTAAAAGATCACTTTTGTCATATAAGGCCGTGTTACACATAGGGCTATATATTTGCAGAGAATCATAACAATGGAAATCATAATGACAGCTTACCCAAAAACAATAGGAGCAGAAGAATTGGCTATCAACGAGGTACCCAAAACTGTGTCAAAATAAAGCATATCAGAAACATAAAAACCAGTAGTGCCACTTCCATCTCCATATTGGAATGAGTAAGCACACTGTTTGCTCTCGCTGGAGCATTCAGCAGATGCAACTTGAACAATGGAAGCACATAAGTTATCTGAGCAGGAGATAGGCGAAACAGTTGAGGACAAAGCAGCATTGAAAAAATTGAGAGGCATCTGCAGGTACGATGCACAATCGGTCAATATAAAACTCAAATTACGTCAATGAAGTATCAGTAACCAATGAATGAGTCCATAACAAGATAATGTGTGAGAATCATACTCCCAATCCGCTATTCTGTGGGCAATCTTTACAGGAACTGCAAGTAACCCACAAGATGTCACTCCCGGTATCAATCTGGACATTGAACTCTTGTGGTGGAGATCCCAACCTCACTTTGGTATAATAAAGTCTACAAAATTGAGCAGCACATTTGAGAAAAAGAAAACAAGTCTGCAACTATTACGTAATCATATATGTTTACATCAATTATTAGATCAAAAGCAAACTCAATACAATGTCAGAACATCAAAGTTCAAAGAAGCTATATATTTTATGTTATGCATTCACACTCAGGTCATTTCTAAGTAGAACAACAATTGTTATAAATACGAGAGACTGAGACCTTCGAATGAGAAAAATAACCTCACTCTTAGGACGAATGAAGTTCAAATGACCAACATTTAATATTGAATGATCTGGTCCTAAATCCGCACAAAAACAGAATTATATGAAGACCTTATCCAAGTTGAAGAGCAACAAATACGAAGATCATTATCCAGCCAATTGCAATTTAAGAAAATGATGTCTAAGATAATCAGTAAATAAATCTCTAGAACTCTTCTGCACGTAATAATCTACAGAGTTCAAAACACTGCAACTGAAATTTCAACATCTAACTTAACAAAAGTTTCTCAGAGTATAAACGGCAGAAGACAAACCAACCGAACAACAGGAAAATACAGAATTTCTCCAGAAAGTTACCCGTAAGCATAGGGATCGGAGGTACCGCCGACCGGAAAATCGACAATGCCACCGGAGAAGCTCTGCAATGTTCGCGCGTGTCTGGCACGGTCCCGAGCTTTCATCACCTCCATGTCCACCCTCTCCTGAGCGGGAAACGCCCTCTCCAGAGTCAGTAATCTTTGCAATCCTCCGCCGCCACTGAAAGCAGATATAACGGCGGCGGAGGCCAGTGAAACCACCGCCGCCATCACCAACAATCCCCCGCCAGGCATGCCGGCGCTCGACAACACTCGATTATCGGGCGCGTGTGCTTTTAATCAATACACTTGTAAGAATCAAAATTACAGCAGAGCAAATCTAAACGGCTTCTTATAATTGAGTGTATATTGCTAGGGAAAGAAAAAAAAGTGATGAATTTGGTACAAAGTGCAGTTGATGATGATACACACATATGGCTAATTATTATCACACTCGCTTCATGAAACAGAGCAAAGTCAAGAATAGTCAACGTTAGAATGGCTTCTGCGAAGGGCAAAATGGGTATTATAGAAGGCATAACGGGAATAAAATAAGTGGACTTGTGTCCACTATTTTATTCATTTTCTGAGGCACTGTTGCCGGATTGTCTTGGTCGTGATGGTTTACGATATAATGCATGTCTGTATTTTTATTTATTTAATTAATATAGTTCCTGCATATGTTTTATTTGTATTAAATCATATTCATATATTTAACCTTAACCAATTTTTCAAGCGAATAATAATTTAGAAGATAATTTTGATAAATAGAAGTAATAAAAAAAATATTTTAGTGCAAGTAAAATATAAACACTAGATGTAGATAATTTAAATATACAAAGAAAGCAAAGGATGAAAGTACACATCATAAACAAATTGAATCATCTATTTCGAATTTCAATGATGTTTCATCTAGTATTTCAAAATAATTACAACATGCCACGTGTATTGTATTAAGTGACACCATCAATCAATACGTGATATGTATTAGAATCAATAGAATACCCCACCTGAAATAGAGGATCTCATATGCGTCATGAGCTTCTTTATATGGAAATGAGATCACTTATTCTAAATGTATTCTATTTTTTGTTTCAACATTATCAACATGTGAGACATATATAAAATGACATCATGGTAACATCATCTATAGACACATATCACATGTTGATATATTAAAATAAAAAATAAACGACATTTAAAATAGATGAATTTATTCGCAATTCTAATCGAATCCTCTATTTTATGTAGTATTTCAAAATGTAAAAGTTATTAATATATAACTAGAAAATGAGAGGTATTGTATGGATTTCTTATCCATCATATGAAAGGAACATATTATCATAGTATTAATTATTTTTTATTATAAAAATGAAAGTCATGACTAAATCTAGTGCAGTGCAACATTAATTAGGAAAGAGTAAAATTATTTCTCTAAAAAGTAAACAAAAATATATATTATCACTCATACAACTATACAATTAATTTATAATTTCAATTGTAAAAATTAAAGTTATATAAATTTGAAGAGTTGGTTCTCCTATAAGTATGAGTTGGTCCGCTTTTAGTGACAATGGTAATGGGTATGAATGATGAGTCAATCATACTATGAAATGAAATGAGGTGAATTGTTAATAAAAGTGGGTAATGATTAACTTATTTATTATGTATCAAACATAAAAAATGGAATGAGTCATCATTCATTCTCATTCCTTACCCCTAAAACCCCAACAAAGCGAGCCCTTAGAACTTGTTTGGTTGGTGAGTTAAGGTCATATTAAAAGCCTAAATTTAACTATTAACATGTCTGGTTGCCACTTTCATAACCCTTTTTTTTCAACAAGCCCGTCTTCCAAAATAGCATAATCCGGTTAATTGTCACCCAATGGGAGGAGGGTGAGTTCCCTGATAATGCGCAATCTGATATCCAAGAAACTTAATGAAAACTTACGTAAGAAATATGGAAAAACACAAGATTTACGTGGTTCGATCCGGAGATCTACGTCCACGGGCACAAAATAGCACCTGCCGAGGTGTTTCTTTTACTAGCTCTTTGAGTTTACACGTAGTAATTTCAGAATGCAGAATGCGAATCCTAATTCAGAGTTATTTTCTCATCCCCCAAATCTGAAAATAAACCTGTACTTCGTGATTACTTAAATAGACCCCCTGCCATATAAATACCAAACCTTAGATGCCACTGTTCCCTTAACCTTCATTCCTCACCACACTAGCTGCGAACTTGAAGCTTCTTGCCAAGGCAACTTTCTTTGCAAAATCGAAGCCCAAACTTCTTGTTGTTTAATAGAGGTTGTCTTGATTCCAAATATTGTACTCTTCATATTCCACATAGTACAACATAACTACATAAGTAGTAATTTGTGTTCCTTTTAGTGGCAGCCTGGCAGGTATGTCTTCAATTAGATTTGAATGATGCTTCTTAAATAAGCTGACTCAGATTAAATAATGCTTGTTGTTTCTTACCGATGTCAATGAGAAATAGGAGATGTTGAATCAAGTCTGTCTTGAATAAATATTACATCATAAATTATCGAAAAAGGTGACCGAAATCAGTAGGAAGGGACATTGACATAGAAGTTGTTGCTGGTAAGTTAACCTCTCTGATCTTGTTTTCTTGTTTGTGGGAAGGGACTCAAAAAATGCTAAAGAATACACTTTAGCTTTGTTACTAAAACTAGTAATACTCCCGTACGATGCACAGAAGTTTATTTAAAAAGTAATACTCTTAAATATGGTATAATCTAATATTTAAATATGTGATCGTTTTATCCTAATAAAATATATTTTTTAAATGTATAAATAAAATTATAAGTAATGTAAATATAAGTTTCTCGCAGGTTATATGTGAATTTAATATAACTTACTTTATATATAGGTGTCTATACGTGTGTGTGTATATATATATATGAATATATAAATATATATAATAGATTAATATCAAATATAAAAGAAAATCTTTTTCAAAATGATCATTTCTTATCTTTGAAATCCAAGCACACATTTAGTGTGTCTGTATTATTCTCCACCTATATGCATAATATCTTAATTAATTATGAGGGTTAAAACTAACATAAATATCTAAATATAAACTCATATTATTAAATAAAATAAATTGAATAATGTTATAAGAAATTTAATTTTCTTTATTTTTATTTAAATTTACTTTAATATTTAAATTTATCTAAATAAAGTTTTAAATTCTAACTATAACTATTTACTTTTAAAAAATCCTATTTGCAAATTTTAATACTTTACTTGGTATTTTAGATATGCGAAGAATAACAAAATAAAGTTCAAAAGTTATTCAATAGTTGGAATAATAAAATAAAACATATTAGTTCTTTGATATTTCTTAATAGTTTCATATATATGTTGAAAAGTTTCAATTAAATTATACATTTGTATTGTAAATAATAGATTTATTTAAAGATACACATTGGTTAATGTAAAAAAAAAATTATTTAGGATGCAAAATATGAAAAAAAAAAAAAAAAAAAAAAGACATAATCAAGTTGGTTAATTTTGCTGATTAAAAGAAATTTAGTTGCAACTTGTATAATATCATAGTTTAGGATGCAAAGTGTAATTATTTATAGACAAATAACAATAATACATGTAAAAAAAAAAAAAGTAGTAAAAAAATTAAGATTAATTGTTATATATAAAGTTATATATATATGAGTAAAAGTCATAGTTTTGTGATTTATCAACAAATAAATATTGGCCAATTTAATAATTTAATACGATGATTATAAATCAAATATTAACTATCGCTTTTAATTCGATAAATTATGTGTTCAACTATATATACATTGATTTTCTCTCAATGTAATAAATGAAGAGAACTTGAGACAATTCATGTCAGATAAAACAAATTGATTAGTTTTTTGTTTTCATGAAATAATTAATTAAAATTATACTAAAAAGATAATTATTTGAATGATTTTTTTATTGTATTGCGAACCAATTCTATATTTAATGTACAACCCACAATAAACACTAAAATCTTACTCAAATAATCAATGAACAAATAATATAATATTTTAAATAGAATACCTTATTATTATTATTATTATTATTATATATATATATATATATATCATATGGATGCCAAATCAAACATCGTCAAAAGATGATTAATTTGATAGAGTATACTACCTCCATTTTTTAGACTTGTAGATAGTTTATACTCGTATCAAAGAGTTCTTCATTTGGACATGAATTTGGATTCGTAGATAGTTTATATTCGTATCAAGGAGTTCTTCATTTGGATTTGAATTTGGATTTGTCGATAGTTTATACTCATATCAAGGACTTCTTCATTTGAATTTGACTTGTAGACCTTTTAAGCTTGTGTCAAGGAGCCTCGAACTTGAATTTGAAACTTGTTGGTAGTTTATACTCATGCCAATGAGTTCTTGAATTTGGAAGTTGAATCTTCAACATTGTGTGCTTGGACGGATTTGACATATTTGACTTGGAAATGTGGATTTATCTAAGGTTGACCTTGACAACCCAATTTTGACGAAGTCAGATAACTTGATGGACTTGGAACTTGGATCCCTAAACTCGGAGCAACTTAGGACAGGGAAACACAATATATATTTGTATGACTGAACTTAGAATATTTCTAAGCTGCCTACGTACTCTGGTGAAATGGATCAAGTCATAACGTAATTCAAAATTTCACTTTGTGTTTTGCTTTTTGGGGGTGGTGCCGTGCACAGTTTATACTCATGCGGGCCAGGAGTGACTATTTTTTAACCACTTTAGCCAAAGTGGGGTATGTTAACCACATACTTTATCTTTGGTGGTCACCGTGCACATTTTATCCTCATGCAGGTCAGGAGGTCTTTCTCTCTCTCTTTTTTTTTTTCTTTTTTCTTTTTTTGCTCCTTTTTTTTTTTCTTTTTTTGCTCTTTTTTTTTTTTTTTTTTCCTTTTTTTGCTCTTTTTTGGCAGCAGGGCTCAAGTAAATTTCAAGAACTCCCCGTCTATGGGACTGACTCGTACACCATGTTTAAGTTCAAGTAGGGTCTTTTCATCATCTTCTTCTTCTACATGTATATCTTCGTGTTTGCTTTCTTGTTTGTCCATCATGTAGCATGGGATGTCACCACGACGATTATCTTCCACGATAGTTGTAAGATTTGTTGTTGCATTACCTTCATCTAACCCTATTTTTCCTTGCTGAGCTAGCTGCATGATCTTGTCTTTGAATTCAAAACAGTCTTCTATTGAATGCTCCACCAACCGATGATACTTACAATACTTTGGGTCATCAGTCCACCTAGCTTCTTCGGGTCGCTTCATTTCAGGTAATTCAATGAGATTTGCTTCCGTCAAGTCATCGAATATTCCGGAGACATCGGAGTCCAAGAATGGATGTTGTTTTAATTGCTTCTCCTTCAGAGTGAACTTTCTTTGCCCCCGGTCTTGAAAGATGTCTTTTCCTTTGCCAGTCTTATTATCTTCTTTTCGGCCAAACTTGATAGGCATCGCAACTACCGTCATGGACTCTTGGTTTGCAGGTGTCGTAAAGGGTTTTCCCCCTCTATTCCAATCTTGTCTATTGTTGAGCTTGCAGGGCTCTTGAATTGGCGGCCCTTCTACTCCACTTGTAGTCATGCTTAGCTTCATATCATAAGCTCGAGTAGATAATTCCTCAAATGTATGTGGACGAATTCCTTGCAGAATATACCGAAGGCCCCACTGCGTCCCTTGTGTGCATATCTCAATTGCAGTAGCTTCAGATAAACGATCTTTGCAATTAAGACTCAAATTCCTCCATCGGTTGATGTAGTCGACTACAGACTCTTCTTTCCATTGTCGCGTGCTGGTCAACTCAATCATGCTGACGGTTCTTCGAGTACTATAGAAACGATTGAGGAACTATTGTTCTAGTTGATCCCAACTGTCAATGGAGTTTGCATCCAAGTTGGTGTACCAATCAATTGCATTGCCATTCAGAGACCGAACAAATTGTTTCACCAAGTGATCACCATAAGTTCCGACATCATTGCATGTCTCAATGAAGTGGGCGATATGCTGTTTAGGTTTGCATTTTCCATCGAATTATTTGAACTTGGGTGGATGATAACCCATTGGCATCTTTAAGCTGTCGATTCGTTGAGTATATGGCTTGGTGTATGTGAAAGAAGACGAGCTCCCCTCGAATTTATCTTTGATATTCCCCATGATGATCTCTTGGAGTTGGTCAACGGGAATCATACCATCAACAGATACTTGAATCTCTTCCAGTGGCGTTTCCTTGTCAATGACAACACGTTTTGTAGATGTTTCAACGTCGCCTTGATTTTCAGTTGGTTCTTTCCCAGGAGCACGATTTGTACCGCAGTTGTTAATCTTGCTCCTCAGATTTTCAATCTTCGAGTCCTGCTCTTGGACATGTTTTGTAAGTCCTTCAATTGCTTTAGTTAGACTTGCAAGTTGTTCTTCAAGAGTTGAAACGTTCGTTGTCATAATGTGTGCTACTTCTGAACTTGAGGAAGAACGAGGAATAGAGCATGCAGAGTCGTCCTCCTCATTTGTTAAGTTAGCAACAAGATGTTGTGAACTCCTGTCAACAATTTCGAAAGATGATGATCGTGATTGGAGAGTTGTGGACATGCTTCTTGTGATAACTCCAACGCTAGCACTTGAAGATTTTGAGGAATTTATCTTGACCATCAGAGCCTTGTGATTGGACATTGTTACTTTGCTAGACTTTGAGTATTTACATTAAAGAGTGAGAGATGAGAGGTAGAGATTGTCCCACCGGGCATGCCAAATTTGTAATAATAAATTTCGTTTATAAATAAATAAACACAAAAAAGAATTACAAGATCAAATTTCTCGGATCAAATGGATAATGTTTACAACTTGGGAGTTCCTATCTCTAGTTCCTCTCTGATTCTTCTCTTTGATTGATTGATGTTCGAGTTGACTTTGATTTCCCCCAGTTTTGGACTTTGACTTGAGTAACGTTAATTCAAAGGCTTATGAGCTTGATTTTGAATTAAACGATACTTTTGATTCAATATGCGAAGAACGTCTTCGAAGATCTTGATGAACGATGAAGAATCTTCGAAGTTTTGACTTGAAAACACCGATCGGAGGGGCTCAACACCTGATCTCGGATTAAACGTTGAAAATTTTGAGATTGACTTTGTAACGCCTTGAAAATCACAAGATTAGCTTCGTAACACCAGATTGTAATACTAGATTGGCTTTGTAACACCTAATTTTGGCTTTGTAACGCCGAATTTTGGCTTTGTACCACCTTAATCTTAAGATTGGGTTTGTACCACATTTCTTGAGCTTGTGTTGTTGTGTTTTTTGGTGGAGAATGAGGCCTGGGCTTGAGTCTGAATGGAGCGATACGAATGGAAGAGAGAATTTTTTGGACGAAGTTGGATAACTCAAGTGGCAGAGCATCTACTACCTAGGCCTTTGGTTCTGGGTTCGAGTCACCGTGGGGGGAGGGAGGGGTTTTTCTTTGTTCTTAGATTAGGAGGAAAAAAAAAATTACTTAAGATAATTATTAAATTAATTGTACTTTAATTTAATAATTACTGCAACAACTTGACACATGGAGCATTCTGATTAGTTCACCATGACTTGATGTTTATCCTCATCTTCTTGGATAATTACTAAATTAATTTAATTTAATTTAGTAATATATGCATCATCTTGACACGTGGCGGCTTCCCATTGGTCAATAAAATATATAATAAATCACCAATTAAATTGACTATTTAACTTAGGAATTTTATTTACCCATTTCCTAAGATTAAAAATAATCAATATAAAATTGATATTCAATATATATTTTATTATGTGACGAATTTTAATTGGATACGAAATTTACGTATCAACAATACCTACCTACACACCTCTCTCTCACTTCACTGTGGAGTAAAATCAGTAGAATATATGAATCTTTAAGGATAAAATTTTTTGTGTTTGTTTATCATATATAATATACCTAAGTAGTCATCTAACCTTAACACACTACAAAGCTAAAAAATTTAAAAATATATTTCCTTATAAACTTATCTTAAATTCCAACTTTTTCAATCTTGAATTTCTAAAAACTAATTTAACTTAATATCGTAATAATTAAAAATGGATTCTCCCAAGATTATAAGAAATCAGATCAACTTTATAGGCCACCTTTTCAAAGTGTTCCTCTTCTAGTTGAAACCAGATCAACTTTACAGGCTACTTCAATGCACAGTGGTACATTAATTCCACCCCTACATACCTACCTACATGTCTCTCTTTCTCTTCACTTTCTCTCACATTACACATTTTTTGTCTCCTCCAGTTCCAGGCACCTATTTGACACAGCCGGATGGGTGGCCTCGACACTATGACTTCCTCGACCTACAGCTCCGGAGCCTTCTACCCTCTGCCACGTGCCCCAACACAACCACCCAACACACTCACCTCCCACACTATAACTTTCCCCACCCCAATCACAACATTTTCTTTAAAAATGTCCACCTCAGCCCAAATAACAATTTCTTATAGCATTTTCCTTGTAAAATATCGCTGTAAAAGCCTTTTGTTTGGGCCCAGCACAGACTAAAGTATACCCTAGTCCCTAGTCTCCAGTACTGATATGAACAAATAAAGTACACCAAATATATACATAACAAGTTCAAGAAAATCCTCCCTAATCTAAATAAATATTTGGAGACCGTGATTTCCTACTTACACATATACAACTAGGGAAAGGATATATACAACTAAGAAAAATGATACAACCATAATATCAAGAATATTATGCACTTCCCCTGAAGTTGTGTCGTGAAAACTACGAACGCCCAACTTGAGTAAAAGAAAACGATGTTGCTCTGTTTCAAGAGCCTTTGTGAAGATATCACCGACTTGATGACGGATAGAGACAACACAAGGCTCAATTTCTTTATCATTGAACACACTCACGAACGAAATAGCAATCCATCTCAACATATTTTGTTCGCTCGTGGAAAATCGAATTATTAGCAATTTGACAGCAACTTGATTGTCATAAACAATGGTGTGGGTCCATGTTGTGAGACACATAAGTCCTCCAAGAGCCATCAGAGCTACAAAATTTCATAAACAGTAGTTGCCATAGCCCGATATTCTACCTCCGGCGAAGAGCGTGCAACAACAGACTATTTATTGGTTCGCCATGAAATAAGGGCACCTCCAAGAGATATAAAATATCCAGAACTTGACCGTCCAGTCATAGGGCAACAGCCAGAATCAACATCACAATATGCCTCTAATAACAAATTGCCATTGGCAGGGAAATATATGCCTTGTTCCCGGGTCATCTTCAAGTAGCGAAGAATGTGATTTGCCTATTCAAAATGTTATTGCTGTGGTCAACTGAGGAATTGATTCGACAAATTAACTGCAAACGTGATATCAGGGCGTGTGACTGCGAGGTAAAATAAACAACCAATTAAATGATGATATTGTCCATCAACAACTTCAGGAGTTCTATCATCAGCAACTAACTTGATGTTTTGCTCCATTGACGATGACAACCTTGCATTCCACTTTCCTCTAAAATGTCTAGAGCATATTTTCCCTGACTTAACACAATGTCTTCTTGAAAATGGGCCACCTCTATTCCCAATAAATACTTTAGGGGGCCTAAGTCTTTGATGCCAAATCGATGATTAAGAAATGGCTTTACGTCACCAATGGGATCCTTGTCATTACCAGCAAGGATGATACCATCTACAAAAATGAGGGCTAAGATGAAGATATCCCCTTTTCAAGGAGAAACAAAGAGTGATATGTTCTAAATTACCGAAACCCAATCTCAATGAGAGCTCATGTAAATTTGTTATACCAATTTCGTGATGCTTCCGAAGGCCATATAGGGATTTGTGAAGACGACAAACCCTTTTATCTCCTTTCTTTGCAAAGCCTTGTGGTATTTTCATGTATACTTCTTCTATAAGATCGCCATGGAGAAAAGAGTTATTAACGTCCAACTGATGAATTATCCAGCGGGTGCGAAAGTTTCATGGAGATCTATCGCCTCAATTTGGGTGGAAACCTTAGCCACAAGTCGTGCTTTATGTCTTTCAATCTCACAATTGGATTTAAACTTGATTATATAAACCCATTTTGAATCAATTGCTTATTTTCTAGGAGGCAGATCCTCCAAAGTCCATGTCCCATTAGCCTCTAATACTTGAATTTCCTTTTACATACCCTCACACCATTCTTGACTTTTAACAGTCTGAGAGAAGTATTTGGGCTCATCATGTGACATGATAGGCACTAGATAAGATTTATGAGCATCAGAGAAATCTTCATAGTAAACAAAATTAGATAAGGGATGAATCAACGAGGACGCTGAAGTAGATGTGGGCAGCGGATGGTCTATAAATTCTGATAGTTTCGTCACATAATTTTCAAGGTGTTTGGGTTTATATCGTGCTCGAGTACCCTATTTCAAGTCAACCATGTCTTCAACAAATTTTCCATTATTGGACCTTTCCTGATTTGGTCTAGATTCATGAGAGAGTTCGTGAGCATTAGTGGCTTGTTCTAGAATAGGCCCAGATAATCAGTAGAAGAATTGGTCCGGTTTGTGTGTCGTGATATTGGATGGTGGATTGCCTTTCTTGGGTTAGCGGAGGTAAGAGTGACCCAATGTCTTCATAATCCATGGCCCAATTTTGATTTCTTAAGGTTAGAATGTTGCTCTAATTGATTCCATACGAACTCTGTTTGATTCCATACAGACTCTGTTTGATTCCATATGAGCTCTATTTAAAGGGAAAAAAAATCTCACGAAATTTCACATCACGTGATGTATAAATCTTGCCATTACACAAATCGTAAACCCGATATCCCTTTGATTTTGTTATTAGATTTTGTCATCTCGAGGATAGAAGACGACTGCAGCTAGAACTTTAATGGTTACGTATGGTTTAATTGAAGATCGCAACCCGCTCTGGTACCATGATAAAACTGACGAGATGAGAAAAGATGTTTCTATATTTCTTTTATTGTCGGCCTATTGTAGTTATTCCGCTTGAAGGTGGCTCCGATAGTATCACCATCTGTTGTGGTCCCCAGAAAGGGTAACCCTAGCAGTGAAGAAAAATATCAATGTCCGTTGTGCTCATATCTTATAAAATTCTCAAATGATCTGTCACATCACATCAAGCGGCACCACAAGCCATTCTTTAACAGGCGATATCGGTGCCACAAATGTGGCACTTACTGCTGGAGCGAGGCTCTGTTGGAGATCCACTACAAAGTGGATTGCCACAATAAGGGTGGTAAATAGAAGTTGGTTGTGGTGCCTGCTTGGCTTTTTTGTTTTTGTTATATTATGGTTATATTTTGTTTAGGCTACGACAAGTGGACGAATACTTTATTTTACTACAAGTTTGTTTTGCTTTTTCCCCAACTGTGAAATGTGTGTTTATTTTCTTTTTCATGTTTTCTCCGAGTGTGTTATTGAAAAATACGCATAAAGGCTCCGCTACTATTTACCTTCTTGGACAACTCAAAGTAATCCAAACTTGAATTTTTAGGATAGTTTATAGCTTTGTTCGTTTGTAGACCTATCTCCCCTCGCATCCAACACCAAACTCCAGATACCCATACGTATGCGTGTTTGTGGGCTTTTCAAAGAAAAATATATATATTCACCTTGAATATATATATATATATATATATATATAGATACACATACACATACACATACACACAAAAAGAAATTAAAAATAAAGGTCAATTCCTTTTGAACTTATAGGGATAAAAGTAAAGGGCATGTATAAATCTTACTTCAAAAGTACAACAAAATTTCAACTTTTTACATCAAAAGGTTAGAAGGAAATCTCCCCACCGACATACTAAAATGGGTAATTTGAATTTGGATAATTAGACAAATGATCCGGAAATTCTAAACTACCATTCTGAATATTGTATGGATTTTACAGGTTGTGCACTACTGCATAACATATTTTAGCACCGAACAAAGTGTATTACAAAGGGAAATTGTTGATAACATGAAAATCAAAATTCAGTTACATTTCATGAACAGAAGATTTCGAGGTGTTTGTCTAAGCTTATTTCTAACATCTTATAAGCTACCAATTCAAGCTTCTGCCATACATCTCCCCAAAGTTTGACATTGTGGAGAGTAAGATAATGTAGTTGGCAGATCAAGTTGGAGAATTAGCTACACATATGGAACTCGAATTCAATCAACGAAAACTCAAATCAGGCAGCTAGTTATGATAGTAGGTGCACTTGCATCTAGTGTAGAAAACATAACTATCATAGCGGATTCACAATGACAGCAAAGATGTTTTGCACTTACAACTGAAGTCCACCCATAGAGCAGCGCAATATGATTCACATGTAGTACCTGTGGAAGAGCCATCATTGGATGAAGAGAAAAATCAAACTGAAAATCACATGCAAAATCCTCAGGGTATGTTTGTTTATGGATTTAGGTGGGCGTGGAAAATCTGGACGTGAAAATTTTGATTGCATGAGTTCTAAATCTTATGTTTGTTATGGAAAAGATTGTGGTAAAATTGATAAGATATTATTAAATAATTCTTAAAAAATGATCAAAATGTATTAAATATTGAGATTATAATTAATAAAAAAATTATATGAATCAAATTGTCACGTCCCACATTCAGACGTGTGAATCCTCAAACGAACATACCCTCAAGAACAAGAGACTATTGTTTTACCTATCATGTTTGAGAGCATTGAAGAATATCTCTGTGATGAGCGACAATTGAAGGAGAACACCGATGATAGAGTTGATTTTGAAGAAGTGATGCCTCATCCTCTTAACTTAGGGAGTTTTATTGATTCATGTTTTATTGTTGAGTCAAATTGTGATTATTTTTATAATTAGGAAGCGTGTTATGAGTCATCTTTTCTAAATAATCTTAGAAATTTTGCATCACAATTGGACACCAAACTAAATTTCTCTTATACTCATAATGCCCATAATGCAGTTTAGGATCTTTCTTGCCATATTTGCATAAAATATTCACCAATTTTATTGGAGCACACAAAGGCATGACTAGAAAAAAAAAAAAAAAATTGGATCTTGGAAAGTATTATTGAAAGTTGGGCCATCAACTTAAAATAAGTGCTGAGTGGGAGGCAACCCACTATTTTCAAGTTTTGTTATTTTTCGTTCGTTCATTTATTTCATATTCCATTACTAATATATTTTCAAGTTTTGAAGGTGTGTGTATATATATATATATATATATATATATATGCACACACATGTATGTATATTTTTTAAAGTGGACAGGCAAAAGAGGAACTAATCAAGTGAAAGGGTCAAAGAGCGGACAAAATTGAAACAAAAATGAGAAAATAAAAACGAATGAAAACGGAGTAACAAAGCATGCAAGAGAGAACATCGCGCTCGACCGAGCCACAAGTCGCATGTACACACACAACAAGAAGCGCTCGGCCGAGCCATAGGACATTTAGCGGAGCCATAACATGCAACTAAAAATTAAAGTAGAAGAAGACGCTCGACCTAGCATAACCTGCTCAGGGGCATTTAAAAGGCTATATTTGAGGGATTATCCCCCCATTTTTAAATCACACCTTTTCATCCCAATTCCTCGCACACTCCACTATAAATTATTCCGCAATTACTTTAAATTGATTCCGCAATTAGATGTCCCACTAAATTTGGAGTAATTTAACTAGTTCAAAATTAGAATTTGGTTAATTTTTCACTGTTCTTAGAATTGAGTATTTTTGTCTATTTAATTCACCAAAAGGTACGTTTATAACTCTAAATCTTATTTTCAATTATCCTATTATTGTTGTTTAATTGGTTTGGAAGCTCAAAATTGATATATGTGACATGTATAGCTTAGGGATTATGATTGCTTGTAGAAAGACTTTAGACTATTAATTTCATTATTATTTATTAGAAAATGGTGAAATCGATAGTTGTAGGTTCTAACTGTTTATAGAGTCATAGGTCTGAATTCTCACAATTATAATCCATATATAAATGTTGCTTAGTGCTTAATTGCTTGAAAATGATTAATTGTGACTATGTGCATGTTGGGGATATGAATCTTTTATTTTTTTAGAAAAAAAAACTTGGTTTGTGCATTTTGTCGAGCACTTGGTATGCATCTTGAATAATTGGAAGTCTTTTACTAGTATATGTTAGTTTATTATTATATGCATAACTCTAGTGTCCTTTACGAATGATTTATGTGTGTATAATTAATTTAACTAGTTGTTACTTGTGTGTTTAGAATTGTTTTGCAGGTATAATTAATTTAGCATGTTGATTACTTGCTGCATTTAGAATTATTTTGCACTCTTGAGAATACAAATTCACTTCTTGGGTTTAAGTTGTAGGCATGCCTCCGAAAAGACAAGTAAGAAGAGTAGAGCGGATGAGGCAAGCACACCGATAAACATGTATAGTCCGGAAGATCCGAAATATTACAATATTGTGCTCTTAGCTGAAGAGTTGTAAGTCCGACCAAAGCAGACCACTCGTTCCCACAAACTTGTTTAAGTTTGGGGGAGGGGGAGGAAGTGGTATGCCCGTTATATTAATTTTTCAGTGTTTCTCTTAATTGCTTATTTGCTTGTTCACAATTGGCCTGTATAGATAGTTTGAATTTTTTAAATTTTGGATTATTTATTACTCTTGATCTGTATTAATTTTAATTTAGTAATTAGCTTAATTTTAGTAGTTAGTTTCTAATTTTTTACATCGTTTAATATAGTTGCATTCTTAGGATTATTTTCCATTTTTGCATGTTTAATTGTTTTTACTAGGATAGTAATCTTAGTATGTGTAGGCTAGTAACTCTGCTAGCGTAATAAAAAGATTATGGTGACAAGCTAGTGATGAGCCGATTTTTGTTAAAATTTAAAAAAATGCACATGGTAGGAAATTTATAGGCATAGGAAGACGAAATAAAACTTGTCACTTGAGTAGTGATACAAAAAGCCGGTGAAACTTTGAGCCATAATTGATACTCCCATTTTTAGAGTAATAAATTATTTTCTATGTGTGATTTGTTGTTGATCATGACATATCGTGTCTCTAGGGATTTTCTTGGTTCTACTCTAAAGTGTCTTGTGTGTGTCAAACTTAGAAAATAATTTTATGCCATGTTTCATAATTCTAACCTACTAAGTTTCTTACCAAATAATTAATTTATCACTAGTCAACATTTGTAGCCTATTTTTTATATCCATATTAGAAGCTTATAACTTATTATTTAGCTTTTCTTTTCCGCTACTTGGGTTGTTTGAGTGTGAAAGAAGGATGATAGAGGGTGGGCGAGTAAAAAAGAGAGGTTGGTGGATACAGTGAGATTAATTCAGTAAAGAAACTTTTTGTTGCGCTATTTTTTTTTTGTAAGGTTAGAATAGTTGGATAATCTTGGTTGCTTTGAAAAAAAAATTAAAAAATTTGAGGTTTCTAGGTAGGAAAAGGTATCATCATATAAATACCCCTACATTGTAATTTTCGAGCAAAAAAAAAAAAAAAAAAAGAGAGAGAGAGAGAGAATCAACATAATCTAATAACGATAGCAGTTGTATAAGTATGAAAAGGTTAGCAAAGTATTTGGTAACAATTTTAGAGAAGCCCGAGAATATACTTAGTGGATGTAGTGTGTACTTGGAGAAATAAAGTGAAGAAAGCTAATTTAGCTTTACTGAGAGTTAAAAAGCAAGAAGGTGTGATTCAATATTGAATGGTAGTTGAGAGTAGTTAACTAACTCAAATAGTCCAAGTCAAGGTCACTACTTCCAAAATTTGATCTCACATTAACCAAAGAGCTTATGTTACAACCAAATTGTAAAATCATATTTAATTCTGAGCTTACACACATTTAAGAGTAATGGGGGTAGACGATATGCAAGCATATGGTAGGCTATATGCATGATATAACACGAGAGCAAACATACTCCCATCTTATACACTTGAATGAAGAACTAGATGTTCTCCCGTGCTATGCACGGGATTAATATATTCTGTTATATTAACAAAATATAATGGAATTATGTTATATACACTACTTCAGAATATAAAGTGGGATACGTGTCAATGAATTAACCTATCAATATATTATTATTTAATCATTTTTCTTCCCCTTTCATGTCATATCATATATGTATTTATTTATTTATATATTTTACTTTTAATATTATAATAATCATAAAAATATAATTCACATTAATATTTTACTTAAACATATACATCATGAATGTCAAATCGAAGATCGTGAAAATAAGATTAATTTAATATAATTTTTGTAGAAAACGGAGTTGAGACGAAAAAGTTATTACACTTTTAAAATTCGAGGGGAAAAGTTATTACACTTCCTTATAATTAGGGATAGATAATTGAAGATAATTAAAATAATATTTTATTCAATGCTATTTGAGAGAATTCAATATTTACGTTAGCGGGAACAAAAATTTAAAAGGACACGTGTCAGAAGCAGAAGAAGCTATTTTTAAGGTGTTTAAACACACCAAATGGCGACACGTGTCTGACGATTCTCCTTTAATAGTAAAGGAGGATGATACACTTAACCCAAGAGGATCATTATCTAAAGGGATTAAGTTCTAACAGTAGTTTAAGTGTGCTTGTCACCTAATGTTCAAATTGCCATGTTGTATGATGTCTTTCATAAGAATTAAGCCTAAAGTTTTAAATGTCATCAGTGATCTATAATAAAGGATGGACATACTCTAGTCTTGTTTTTATCTTTTATTGTTTGGGGCGCCCAACGGGTAAAGTTGGGGGATTATGACCACTGGTTATTTTACGTACTTTTTGGGCATAAATGCATAGCAAAATTTGTGCAAAAGTATGTGAAATAACACTTGTTGGCCTAATATTGTATGTGAACTTAAAAATACATAGTATAGTAGTAATTAAACGACAACTATATTTTTTTAGTGCTTGATATAACTTAAAAAAAACTAACAAAAATAATAATAAAACATGAGATAATTAATAAAACTAAGAAAGATTACTATGATTATGAAAGTTATAATTTAACGTATTAAACCCGGAGAAATTTACCGAATTTGGTCGATTCGACGTTATTTTTCTGATTTTATCTCTTTATTTCCCGTATGAAACCCAAATTGTGAATAATTGGTAGAGCCAAATAAAACTCGTATTCGTATTTCGTTACTATGTCTGGTAATAGTGGGGGTCTATTAGTATGATGAATCTCCATTAATATGAGACCTTTTAAAGGAAGCTCAAAAACATATCCATGTCGGCGGAAGAACTTTGGTTTAGATACATAAATTAACATGTAGATACATAAATTATGTATCAAATTGGAAGGCGCCACTTTTCAAGATGATATTACTAGATTAAACCATGTTGATTTGGTAATTATCCAAAGAGATGATAATAGATACCAAATCATGATGAAACAAGAAACCTAAGTTGGATTTTCTGAAGCCACTGCATTTTTTGTTTTCTTTCTTTGGCGTCAATGTTACTCTGGAAACACATGATTTGGTGTGAGAAACACACTTTCCACTTAATTACTGCAAATGACACTCACTGGGATTTCATCGTACTGAAAATTTTGGGCTGAAAATTTTGGGCTAAAATTGATACCTGATTTCTCGTAATTTATGTGCTGATCTGAAACTGTTTCGTAGAGCTGTATTGCGTATTTAAGATATTGGGCCTCACTGGTTGTAGCTTTAAAGAATAGAAGAGTGTCTTTGGCAAAGAAAATATGGGAAACATTGTGTGCAGATCGAGCAATTTTGATTCCACTGATACTCAGACTAATCTAAAGGCTTTGCAAGAAGCAAGAGAAAACTTCTGCACAAATTATAAATAGATAAGGGGACAATGGGTCCCCATGTCTAATGCCACACTGAGGAGTGAGATCGCCAAAACATGAGCCATTGAGCATAAAATGAAAACGAACGAAGGAGATGCAATTAAGAATACGATCACATAAAGGGATAGAGAGCCCCACTGCAATCATAACCCTATAGATAAAGTACCATTTGGGCCCTGTCAAAAGCTTTCCTCATATCTAACTTAATGGACATAAGACCCTCCCTACCAGAACTTTATGCTTCATGAAATGATGCATTTCATAGGCAATTATAATGTTATCAGTATTGAATGCCCATGAATTACGAAGATTGCAAATCAGAAATTAAATGAGATAGACAAGGGCGAATATGATTCGCAAGGACCATAGTAGCTCATCTGTATACAACATTACATAGGCTGATCGGTCGGAACTGGGAAATAAGTTCATGTTTTTAATTTTTGGAATAAGCTGAATGTAAGTCTGGTTAACATTATGGGGAAGAGAATCAGGAGTGAGCATATCTAAGACAAACTTTATAATAACAGAAGACACAACGGACCAAAACTTTTGGAAAACACACGGCTCATACTGTCTGGGCCAGGGGATTTAAACGATTGCATCTCCTTGAGTGCCTTTACGACCTCATCCCCAGAGAAGGACTTCAAGGGAGGTAACTGCATCTCCGAGCTGGCTTTCAAGCGTACTCGACTCAAGGCCTGCTGGATGGCGAGGGGATCAGGGTTGAAAGATGTGAAGAGATCACCAAAGGAAATTATTTGTTCAATTTGGCGTTTATCAGAATATTCAACTCCTATATTATCTTTCAGAGAATTGATATGATTTATTTCCCGTCGTTCAGTAGCGTGGCAAGGAAAACAGAAGTGTTTCGATCACCTTCCATATACCAATGTTGTTTCGCTCGCTGTTTCCTTATAAGATGTTCTTTATCAAGAAGAGTTTCTAGCTTAATTTTAAAACTAGCTCAATTATTAATTTTTAAATTTTATTTTTTCTTGAATGTGTCTCCAATATATACTTAACCACTTTAACCATAATCCTTGTTGGTGTTTTCAAATATTTGTCTAAATACATATCTCGATTTGAAGTTATAATATATATAGTTCATTCTAAATTTTGATTATATTTTTTTAACTTCAAAAAAAGTTTAAAATTCTATAAGAATAATTAGCATAATACACATACGATTGAGGATATAATTTGTTGATTATGGTGTGTTAAATACTTATCTAAAGTCCAATTTATCTATAAATGATTATTTTGCAACGGCATTATAAAACTATGGAGTAAAATCAGTAGAATGCATATATCTTTAAGGAAAAAAAATCATATTTGTTTATTATAAATAATATACATAAATAGTCATTTAACCTTAACATACTACAAAGCTAAAAATTGAAAAAAACATTATTTAATAAACTTATCGTAAATTCCAACTTTTTCTATCTTGAATTTCAAAAAATCAATTTAACTTGATAATTAGTTTTGAAACCAGATCAATTGTGGGTATGTCAAAATTACGTGTTTAGATAATAAAAGAATGAGAGAACAAATTAATTCTATCATATCCAAGTGCGTAGTGTCCCACTTGAATGATCCATCATATATTTAAAAAGTGTATGCAAATTAAAATGAAATTAACTATTAGATCTCCGTACACTTTCCAAGTGTATGATGGATCATTCACTTGAATAGGATACTATATCAGTGGGTGACATAGAATCAGCTCCAAATATATGGATACACTAATTCCTTTTGAATTGTTGTACTTATGTCTGAGGGTAGCTTAAGAGTTAAGGGTTTAAGGTACTATGAAGATTACTCGAATCATTACAAGTTGCTTAGGAGAATATCTGGTCGGACAAGAAGTTGTTTGGGCAAACATTTGAATGTTCATAGTCCGAAATCAAAAGTGGGATAAAAGTTATACTATTTGGAACAACATTTTCTCAATTGTGATTTGGGTGATTAAAGGTAGCAATCTATTGATTCCAGCCCAACAATGTATCAACTTGTTTAACGAACGCGTCTAATAAAATAAAAAATTAGATCTAATTACGGAAAAGAAAAACCTAATACCTCAAGACATAAATTTATATTACCTTAAAAAAACATAAATTTGTCGAAGGAAAAACACAATTAGTGTGCATTCGTCAAAAGTAACTGATGAAAGACAATTTAGGTATTCACTTATATTTGTAAATTTGTGAAACCCTGTATTTTGACACCCTATATATATAGGGATCTGATGAATAAGAAATCCCTAATTATTATGCGCCTCTTTTGTGTTCTTTACTTTTATCTCTTACAACACGAAGCCCTACCAAAAACCCAAATCTAGTTCCGCCAAAGAAAGACCCAAATCTGATTCCGCCAAAGAAAGTGAATTGGCAAAGGGAAGATATTTGAACACTCAATCCGGCAGCTAAAATATTTTCTCGATTAGTGGTTAGAAGGGAACAAGTTCCATTATCTCCCAGATCTGATGACGGCGACTAGAGAATCAATAAAGTAAAGGATTTGATTATATGAATGTTAATTTTTATTATGTTCTGTTGATCCTATTTTTGGACCTAACACGCTTGATTGCATGTATATCTTGGTTGCTTTTATTTGTACTGCTATTTGATTGTTTCTTTTATTGGTCGTTAATTCATATGAGAAGTAGTAACCATTAATAATGCAATGCATGTATGTTTTTCAGTTTAATCATTACATGTGATTATGTTAAATCACACAAGCATATAGAAGGTATATGAAACAAATATTATTAATATTGTGATTACATGCACCGATTCCAATTACATGAATAAATTCAACAATATTAACGAGTTCAGTTGAAACTGTGAAATATATGGATGTTCCTATGTTTTCGAATACTTGTGTTGAATATATAAAATTTATGATTTTCTTATTTGGATTTATCTTTCGACAATTCAACACTTACTTGTTTTTTGTGTATTAATTTGATCAGTACAATTTGAGCACCGTTGATCACTTATTGGTGTGAGATTGGATTGGATAAAGGCTAGGCTGCCTGATACGATCTACTTGAAGAAAATTTAAGTAGTGTCATAAGGAAAAATCGTGTCTTTCTTGCAAGGTATATTGACTTACCCTACTTTATGAAATAATTATGAATAATTAATATTTGCTTACAATGACATGATTTATATTTGCTTATATATGATACAAATTGCTTATATGAGTACATGTTTCTCCAATGGCATACAATTATAGTTTCGAAAAAATTAAGATAGACTCATATGTGTATATATATGACAGTATGTATAATCTGGGCAATTATGAAATTTTGCATAACATAGATGATTTTCATGAGGATATGATCTGTCTGCTTAATACTTGATTACTTTCTCATGAAATTGAAAGTTTGAATTATTCATATATGCTCTTTATGGGTTTTGTTATGAAAAATTGTAATTAAGCTTGTATGTGATACTTCTAGAAATTAAATGTTGATTTGCTTATGTTATTGTTAAGTATGATGAAAATGTGAATTTTCATGATAATGAAAATTCATGGGTTATACCAAATTAGTGCAAATCAACTACATGATAAAGTATTTTCACAAAGTATAGAAAAACTTGTGATATATGGTCCCGAAATCTAATTCAGAGGGAAACGACTACACCCACTCAATCCAAATTTGTAGCACTAGGCTCAGAAGGAATTGAGAGCCACCATAGATTTTCTAATGTGGAAGCTATTTCCATAAAAAATAACTACATCCTACAAGAAATACTCTCCCGATCATATCATCAACTTACCACAAATGACAAAGCACTGTCAACAAGTAGTAAAAGTTAGAGTCAACAATCTAATGAATTTGAGGTTGTGATTTCATCCTAACTTACTCTGGAAGCATCTTTTAATTGAGATACAGGATGAACTGTGGGATTCCACAAAGAAATTTGGAAAACATAGATATTCTCTACTTCTAAAATTAACTAGCTAGTGGAATGAAATTTACTTACTAGACTACAAAAAGGGGGTCAATAATATTTTCAACAAGGGATATGTTGTGCCTAAAAATACATTTTACTTTTTACGAAAAGAAAATCACAGAAGATGATATGATACATAAAATATTATACTTATAAAAAACTGCTACAACAGTTAACTATAAGAGATACAGGAAGTCCAAAGAACAGAGACTCACTGCATCACTAAATCACAAGTGCTAAAAGGGCGAAGAATCGTCGAATTCTCTAGATGCCTAATGCCATAACGATTATTGTCACAAAACGCTCTATATGCACCAAGAGCTACTAAAACGTTATTAAGTAAAGATACTCGTGTCAAAGATTATCAGTTAGAAACTACCTGTGAGAATGGAATTGAATATGTTATAATACTTCTAATGAATGTGAAAGGAAGCACATCTTAGCGAAACTAATGAGTCAATCTAGTGGTACATATTCCACTACTATGATGATCGTTGGATCAAATATTGTACCAAAAATAAACTTTGGGACACAAAATTATATATTATTACCCACAATGGACTTTGGGACACAAACTAATGTGTTGTATTCCACAATGAACTTTGGGATGCAGACTCATATGTTGCTACTAATAATGGACTTTGGAGTGCTGACTCGTGTAGGCTTTGGTACAAGAGCTTTAAATATTCAAGGCATGACATGATGATCCATATTAAGAAATTATATGGACATTCTTTTTTTCTAGTGAAATACAAAAGGGATGAAAGTCTGATACGATGTAAAATGTTAGTGTTAATTTTATTATAACACAGTCAATGCTTTCTAAAGTACTAAAAGAACGATCAACATCCCACTCTACCTCATTAACTGTTTTAGGGCACATCACTTATTCTACCAAGCCTACTATTTAGCAATAAGTAGGATCGAGACCAACCTATGTCAAATATATAAGCAAGACATTCCATTCTTACAAAAGAACACAATATAATATATGTGGACCTGTCAAACCAGAAAGTGGGCCATTAAAGTATCTATGGTTCTGGTAAATGCTTTGATCACACACTAACTGATCATCACATTATTGTCCACAAGTAATGTTGCATCTGAAAAACTCCTAGAAAATACTATATAAAGACTCACCACCCTCACTTCATGAAGTCTATAAGACTTATTAACTCTAGAGAGTTCTCATCATAAGAATTTGATGATTATTGCATATCTGTCAGGATCAATGTATAGCATCCTTTAACCCATGTGTATACACAAAAATTGTCTCACATATGCCACCATCAAAATGATATAGATGGAGGATTAGGCATTGAAATACGCACTAAAATGCTTATCAGACATTGGGGTTATGCAATATCGTTGCAACTTTACTTTATTGTCTCAAACCCACTGCTAATCAATAATTTATGCGTACCAGTTGGTAACCGGATTCAGCCTGATGTTTTTACATTTACGCATACTTGGTTACGCAGTATATGTGCCTATTGCGCCCCCACAGCGCACCAAAAAGGGTCTTTAAAGATGGTTAAGTATTTATGTTGGATATGGATTCTCAACTATTGCCCGCTATTTAGAACCTTTAACAGGCGAGATATTTTCACTGCAAGATTGAATGATTGTCACTTTAACGAGACAGTCTTCCCGTCGTTAGGGGGAGATAAGAAATAGAATTTTCTAAGGGAAAGATAGGAAATATTTCCCAGTATGTCTCATTAGGATCCCCACACTTCATAATGTGAAGTAAAATGAATTATTGATCTTCAAAGTATGGAAGATTTGATTGTTGATGCATTTGCTAAAACCGCTAAAGTGACAAAATCATATATACCAATTGCAAATGTGCCTGTAAGGTTAAAAATCCCAGGTAAGGGGCACAACACCGCAGATAAAGGTGTTGCAACCACACTTGGTGGAGGTGTGGTTGAAGTCGTGGCTCCCAAAAGGAAATGGGGGATGCCACGTGGTTTCGATGAACGCTTGCTTAAGGAAGGAGGCAGGTGTGACACAATTTGAATCATCAATGAAAAGAAATACTCTCAAATTATCTCTAATTAATTATGTCCATGAATCATCACTGGAGGACGCTCCGAAGTTCAATATGATTCTAGAGATAATGAGAGTGCATGTGAGTTAATGGAAAAATCTTTCACGTGCATTGATGATGTATATATTGTTGCTCAATGAATTATAGAGCACAATAATATCGAACAACGCTCTATTGTAAGATATCAATAAAGAGCATATTGACCTATGGAATCAATCTAGGTAGAACTTGATTCTATGACAAAACAACAGGTATTTGGTTTGGTATTGCTAGTCTCACCAAGTGTAAAGCATGTAGGACATAAAATATGTTTTGTCAGTAAGCATAGTGAGAAGAATAAAGTCCAGAGATACAAAACTTACCTAAAAAAATAAGGTTTTCTCACAAAGCCCTGGAATTGACTATGAGGAGACATATTCTCCCGCAATGGACGTCTTAATATCTTATTGATAAGTTTCCAAAGGATTGGAAATGCAGCAAATTAATGTGGTTACAACATATCACTTTGGGGATCTTGTTATTGAGATATGTGAAAGTGTCAGATAGGCTTGCATTATTCAACTCAAGTGACTCTAGACCATAGAGTGCATTTACAATATTAGATTGAATTGCTCACTTTGATTGAAATAAATCTGGACGGAAATGGTATACCTGACTAAGTGACTACTTGATTGGGGAAGGGAAAGAACAAGTAGCATTGCCCCTATGCATTTATAAAGAAAACGAGTGCTATATTTGCAACTATAGCAACTTATGTCGATGTTAAGGACATAATAGGTACTCTTAAAGAAATAAGAGATACTGTGATGTATTTGAAATCTAAATTGAGATAAAGGATCATGGAAAACTCGGTATTGTTTATGCCTTGAACTAGAAGACCGAGTTTGTGGAATATTAATTCCTCAGTTTGCATATATCCAAAAGATAATCAGGCGATTTACATGGATTAAGTGCAATCTGTTAGCACTCCTATGATTGGTTGAAGTGTGGACGTAAGGAAAGATCCATTTGAGTCTAAAGAAAATGATAAAAGAGTTATTGGGAGATGAAATTCCCTACTTAAGTGAAATGTGCGCATTATTGTACAAAAAACTCAATGCACTCAACCATGTATTACTTTCTCAAAGAACTTGTTGGTTATATTTTACTCAGGGCAATGCAATATCAGTTGAATGATCAAATAGTATTTTGACATATGAAAGAAACCATTGACACATATTTGTTCTTCCCATATTTGAGACAAGAGAGATTACAAATGAAATTGTAAACTCTAAAGGAAATGTCAAAATCTCTCATATAGAGAGATAAAAGGATTACAAAAGAATATGTAACTCCTCAGTAGATGTTGAAGCTACCCCTACTACGAAATACTAAATACTACTTTGGTTGGTTTAAATATTGGTTATCTTAGTGACCAATGTAAAGGTCATTACCAAACCGGTTATGTATTACCATGAGGAACACGACGAAAACTTGAAGATCAATCAATCACAACTACTCAAGCTACCTCATCACATCACTCATGGATGATATCTCACGAAGTTCATTTATCTATACGGTTCAAGTATTAGTGACTTGAGCTATGCCACTGAAGAGTCTACCGAAGTTATGAAGATGAAGTTATTTGCAACAAAATGGATTATGCTACACATCAAAGGTGACGAGACCAAGCATTTACCGCCAACGCTTTTCTATAACCAAAACCGCGTAATATCCTCATGATTTATGTAAAACTTAGGATGAAGAAATATTCAAAACTCTCTTGATAGATGTACAAATCAAGGGAGAGATGTAAACTTCAAGTGGAGTCTCCACAAAGGTGTGTTGCACTATTTTTCCCTTCGACCAATGTTTATTTTTTCCACTGGATTTTGTTACTTGGCAAGGTTTTTAATGAGGCAACAAGTTATGCACCAGTTCCCTTTTGACTTGGCACAAAGGGGAGTGTTAAAGGAAAAACAAAATTAGTGTGCCTTCGTCAAAAGTAACTGATGAAGGGCAATTTAGGTATTCACTTATATTTTTAGATTTGTGAAACCCTGTATTTTGGCACCTCATATATAGGGATCTGATGAATATAAAATTCCTAATTATTCTGCGCCTCTTTTGTTCTTTACTTTTACGCTTTTCTTACAACAAAATTTAACTTATTAATCCGAGCCAACTTAATTACAACAAAACATAAAAGAATAATTCAATTTTTTGGTGTGACATTGCAAGAAAGAGTTTTTATTTTTCAAATAATTGTAAAATTGTTCAAATAATATTCTGAGACTATGATACTATTTGAGAATTTAAAAAAAAAAAGTAAAGTAGTCTGTAGTAATTTTATACTTCGTAACTTTTTTAATGTATTTAAATTATATGTCCTAATTTGTCGTGTCATAAATTAGGATATTCAGTCAAGTAAGAAAAATTAATAATTTTATTATCATGCTTAATCTCGCGTTGTACATTTGTTATATTAATCTTGGAGGGCTCCTTATCAAGGTCATTTCTTACGAATTGATCATTCTTTGTTAGTACATATTTATTAGTTTAAAAAACTAACATAAACCCGTCTTTATTCAACAATGAACTGAATACTGATTTCTTATAGATGTTTAGGTCATGCAACACATCTACAAGCATCTGTTATTTCCCCAAGATCATCTTCAGCACCGACTATGTTGGAAGCTGAAGAGTTCCCCAAGTCAAGCTTTCTATCAGTGATCGATATGTAGCTTGAGAATATCTCTTTGTCAGAGCATATATGGTGTGTTGCGTCGATATCTACCCACCACTCTCGTGGGTTATTCCACTACAACAAAAGAGATCATTTGTATAATATTTTTTGAGACCACAATTGTGGTCTCTAACAATAAGTTATTTGTGACCACTTGTTGTCACATATCTCTCTATAAATTATTTGAGACCATTCAAGTTACTGAGACGACTAACTAGTGCCGTCATAATGTCTTAAATAATAAAGTAGTGACACATACTCATTATTTGTGACCATTTTTTGTTGTCTCAATATTTTTTTTTTTTTTTTTTTTTTTGGTAGTGTCCATCGAATTGGTTTTAAACATGACATCTGACAGGTGCATCTCAGACAAAATCAAGAGGTAACAAATTTCGTGGTCAAGTGAGATTGGTTTTGATTGTCCTTCTTCAACTGTTGAGTGTCAATAATGATTTGTCGTGTGATAAGATTTGTCGTAGTTGTAGCCATTGCCCTGAAATTTCTTAGCCCGTTTCTAATTTAGCTCATGTTATTGTTTTACCCTTCTACTTTCTCTTTTTGCTAGTATTTGTTTTGCCCAAGCTTGCATTTGCCTCCATAATTGACCTTCAGCTCTTGACTTCAAACTTTCGGTATCTTCCTCAATCTATATAGTCTCACGATAAGGTCTTTAAGCGCCATTTCCTTGCATTTAGCTTGAGATAGTTCTTAAAATCTTCCAAACGATGCAGGAATTTCTCAATTATAGCAATTACTTGGAAATATTCGCTAAGTCTTTCTTCAGCATGCATGTCATGTAGGGATAAGTTAGACAATTACAACCCTCGGACCTGATCCAATATTGTATTCGAGTCCATCATTTTGAAGTCCAAGAATCTTTCGACATTGGGTTTCTTCATTCTGGCATATTCAATCTTGTACTTCTTCTCTAACAGGTGCCGCAATTCGTCTGCAGTCTTGGTAACCACATAGGCATTATTGTACATAGAGTCATCCAAACCATTCAGGATGTAGTTGAGACACATGATATCATTGTGATTTCATGCATCCAACGCAATTCTCTTTTGCTCATTAATTTCATCGTCTCCCACACTCCGTGCTACTTCCTTTAAGAAACAAACCAAATTTAGAATTGTAAGGTAGACCATCATCTTTTAGTGCCACATTTTGAATTCATTACCATCGAACTTTGTTGGTCTCTTGGCATGAACCGGTGCTGTTGAAATAATATTTCTAGCTATATTCAAATACACAAAAATTTGTCTTACGATTGTTCGAGTACACCCCTCCGCATTCAACAAGTCAAATAGTTTTAACATTGTCCGAATTTCAAAATCGAACTCCCTCGAAGTACAATTCTTAAGGACTATTTGACTGGTGTGGCGGAACAAACTTTATTATGTGTAGTCATTTCAGATTGAACATGTATGGCAAGCAGTTTTATTTTTAGACAGTAACAACATAAATAATATGTTATAAATACTCATTTCAATAGATTTTTCATGATTATTTTGATCCTCCAATAATTCAAAACTCAAGTTCATATTCCTAGATGTCTCAAACCCTATTCCATTTACTAGATTCATATGGTATGTCTGCTTATGAATTATTCGAGAAGGACATATCAATTTAGACTTGCGTTTGAGGGGAATTAAAATCGGGCACTACTCTATTTCTCTCCATACCTTTTAAATTTTTTTCTTTATCATTTTTCCAGCATAATGACTGCATCTTTTACAAATCATAACATATTTAATTCTAGAACAAATACAAAATTTACACAATCACTTAAATTCATATACCCTAAGATTTGCACACTCAATTTTATCACGTCCCACTCAATTCATAAATAAATATACTGCTGAGCTGGTTATTAAATAGGAATTATAAGACCTAGAAATGGAATTATCAAGCCTTCGAATTCTTGTGTTTATTAATTAGCGACGTACACAGATATTCTTTTATGGGTCAGATACATACAAAGCCTTTGAGCCCAAATTTAAAGAACATCGTAAGGCCCAATTTTGGCAAGCCTTTGGACTGTGCCATGGCGTTCCGGTTCGCGGCAAGGAGAACTCTTTCTTCCTCACCGACGTTGGTTCCGAAATCGGCGACCGTTATAGATCACTCAGTCATCGGTGGTGGCAGATGCTCATCCTCTTCATCTTCTTCTTCCTCTTCTGCATCCTCTCCCAATTCCGATAAGAAAGTGACCAACGATCGTCTTGCCTCCGTAATTGACGCCGTAAACGACCGTAAGCTACCGCCGGAGCTCCGTGGACAACGCAACAACGTCAGGTGAATATTCTATTTCCTTTAACATAATTCCGATAATTCGGGAGTTATTCGTTACATTTCACGATTAGCTTGAATCTTACCCTTCTGGTCGGTGCGAACAGTTTATCTGGTTTTTGTTTGGTTAGTGATCCCAACGTTTATGAGAATTCGTGTTCTTCGTGCCAAATTATTGATAGTAAATTGGTAATTAGTTCGTACATTACTGTTGTTTCATTATCCTCTCTGGGTTATCATGTGATGTACTGATAGTTTAGGTTCTCGGGATTGCAAAATTTGAAAAATGATTCCAAAATCCGTTATCGAACCTAGAAATTTAGTTTAAAATGAAATTGGTTGATTTCAAATATATGTTAATCTAAACCGTGTAGGAGTATTATTTGTTCGAAATCAATCCTCAATCCTTCAGTCCGAGTGGAGCCTTGTATTTGATTATACAGATCTCTTTATCTCTGTAAAAACAAAAGAAGAAGGAAAGGGGAAAAAAAAGGAAGAGATGTATTCAGGATTTCTCGTTAAGTTTCTGAAGTTAGTTTGAAGTTGGTATAATTTGTTGGTTTTTGCAATCTACCATTGGGATCAAACGTTGTTGTTAAAAATAAAAATGTTTCTTTTCAGGATTTCTAGTAAGCTTTGGCAGTTAGTGTGATTTATATTTTGTTGAATCGGCAATCTACATTGGAATTTGGAAGTTCTAAGAACGGAAGCAATTTATATAATTTTTTCTGCTTTTCATATTACTTGATCAATCAGTGAACTTGTAGCAGGTCTCAATAGTTTCAGTTTTGGATCCTTTATTGCTAAATGATGTTTCATCTCATGTTCCATTTAATCACTAATGCGACAACAAACGTATTGATGATGTCACCGTTGTACGTGGCACAATGTTTGTCATTATGATCACCTTATCAATCTAGTCGGTGATATGATGCATTTTGTTACTTCTCTCTGATCCTATCATCTTGCTATATTATCCTGTGAATTAGGAAATGGGTTTGAATGTGTGCTTCTGATCTTGATGATAATTTCCAGATCAGAAACCGACATTATAAATGTGGTCGAGCGAAGAGTATACAATGCTATGGAGGAAGGTCAATTCGAAAATTTGCCAGGAAAAGGGAAGCCCTTGGACCTCAATACAAACCCTCACGCAGACCCTGCTGAGGATGCCTTGTATCGGATTCTTAACAAAAACGGGTGTGCACCGGAGTGGGTTGAACTTAATAAGGAGATACGGAGTAGTATTGCTAATTGGCGCGTAGCCCTCAGGAGAGCTTGGCTGCATAAAGATGGACATGATGATTCCAAATGGCTTAAGTCGTCAGAGGCATTGAAGCTCCAGCTTCGTGATCTGAACAATAAGGTATTCTCATTTCACACGTGGTGCTATAAATGAACCGTCATTGAAGCCCTATACAATCTTGTTTTCTGGTGTTTCGCCATTGATATTGAATGTTGCTTGAACTGAAATGCTATAAGATGGTCGTTTAAATCAAATCTCTTGTATTTTGTAGGTACTTCATTACAACCTCATTGTTCCATTTGGTCGCCAAATGTCTGGATTCAAGTGGGAGAGAGAAATAGGTCGGCTGGAGGAGGAAATTCAGATGGAGAAATGATATATCAACGGTGTTCTCCTCTCTCCTTTTTTTCTGAAGTGTGAAATTGATCCTTCGTGTTTTCATGTTGTAGTTTTATCTAGCCTGAAGTAAAAATTAGGGATACTCTTTCAGTTGCCAATATATATGTACCTGATGTGCTTGCTTATAGAAGTTCTGATAATTATTTGCTTAAATATGTCAGTGCGGATGATATCTTCCGTTTTGTAGCATCTACTAAACACAGGCAGGGGGTACCGTGCAATAGATTAGATACATTACATGCAAATCTAGAACTTAAAATAAAATTGGCCAAGATGCATTACAGGACAATGAAACTCGAAAATTTAGCCTAAGATTACCTTCAATTTCTCGGTTGTCTTCAGAAATGTCAGTTAAATTCTTACATAGAGGAAAATAATTTTAGTAGATAACAATTAGGTGTTGTTTTCATATGCATCTGGAGGGCATATACATAAAAAATCATCAGAAATCATGTTCACTTTGCCAGGGGTTGCATTGTATATGAGGAGCTGGTTTCATTATTTCTGCGTAGATCTTCAGTTGTAGAATCTAAGGATTGTTACCTTGTATCAGATGGAGAAGAGACGAGGAGAATAATACTTCAGCTATCTTCTTCGTCCTCTCTAATTCATTATAATTTTCCTGAGCAGATGTCAGCTCTGTTGTTCGGATAATTCTACACTGAAGCCACAAAGCATCATAACTGATTCTTTATCTCCCCCCTAGCTCTGTCCTACAATTTGGATCATTATAATTTGGTAAGTATCAGTTGAGTAATGTACTCTATCTCGAATCAAATTTGATTTGTAACAAAGACTTGTTATCAATTCAGGTTCTGTAATGCTTCTAGATTTATAGGTCTTCATTAATAGATTCAAATCTTTTAGGTCTTAGATTAATATAATTTTTTTTTTTTTAAATCTGAATTGTTAGTTGACCCATCTTTCAGATCCTTAATCTTCAAAACCTTTTTTTTCCTTTCCCTTTTCAAGCATGGTCTGGGCCGTCGAGCCACATCTGGGCAGGCCAAGTCCTGTGCTAAATGCATCTCAAAGGACATCGTATTTGAACTACTCTAATGAGTTAGCGCAGAATATAACTATAGATTGTGGCGGCCCTTTATCCTGGTTCCAATTATAGTGTTCGAATCGTATTATGCAGTAAAACTACGTTATTTTGAGAAGTGGACAAGATGTTTTCTAGATTAGTTCAAAATGATATAATCTATGTGTGTGACATAATTGAGATTTTGTAGTTGTGACAGAGGATTTGGAGTGATATAATAATATCCTCAATAACACCCATACATACAAATGGGTCTATTATGTAACAATTCAGATTTTTCATATATAACAATTATTTTGTTTTTACATGTCTTTGCAAGATTAAATTCATCTTTAATATTAAAATAGAGTTGCATAAAAGTAGGAAAAAACATGTGTTGCTTTCAAAGATTTTTCGTCGAATTTTTTGTTTTTAAAGTTATTAAAATTGCTTAAGATGTCCACCAGTGTGTTATTAAAAGAGAATCTCTAAAAAAGGGAGAGACATGTGTCTCATTCACCTTCTTTAGTTGGTTCTTATCCAATCAATTTCTTTTTTAATCTGTTTCCTTCAAATTTTCAAGGCCTTATGAGTCTTTTGTTTCAACTCGATTTTTCATATGAAATATATCAAATTATTCATTTTTTAAGTATCTTCAATTTAATATCCATAATGCATATATTATAATTAAAATATTAATTTTAAGGGTAAAATATTTTTTTATGTTGATAATGATATATTTTGATTTTTAAACATTTCTATATAAAATTAAAATGTGGTATATTTCAAAAATAAAATTATTTTGAACGGATTAAGTTTTTTTAAAGATTAAAATTATTTGCTATAATTTAATCTTAATAAGTTTTAGATAATTTATTATTTGATTTAAAAAAACTTCATAAAAAAATACATATTTGTTAGGTTTACACTTTACAAAAGAAAAAAACTTAGATATATTTGCTCAAGTGATTTGTTGATTGCATTAGTTTGCTTATTTATATTTTTTCTGCTTTGTGAAAAGAAAATTATGTTAACTACAAAAATAATAAGTCAATTATTTTTTATTTGAATATGACATGATACTATAGTTTACCACTCATATACTTTAGTAACTAATATGTTTGTGATTTCTTATACTAAATTTATATTATTTAATATGTGTGGCTTTCCAATGATAATTATTCAAAATATTTGTCATTGTTTTGTCCTTATATGCATATGTAATTATTACAATCTATGTAATGCACTGTTGAAATAATAGGTAGATAATGAATCAAATTTCAATTTATATAAAATTGTACTCCCTCCGTCCCAAATGAACTTGCATAGGAGGGCCAACACACATATTAAGAAAGGTTGCTTTTTGGGGATTTTGTGGATTTTTCAAAGGTGAATTGATGATGGAGATTGAATGTGCAGATTTTAAGGGTGAAGATTGTGTTATAACTTTCCTTATTAAGAAGTATGCAAGTTTGCTTGGGACGGACGAAAATGAAAAGTGTGCAAGTTCATTTGTGACGGAGGGAGTACATAAAATATTCAGCATCATCAGATATGCATTCAAATAATAACATTTAAAAAAATTATGAAAATATAATTGGTAGTTTTAGTTTGTGATAATAAAATGAATTAAAAGTAAAACATAAAAAAATGAATAGTAAAAATTATGAAAATCTAGCTGGTAGTTTCAATTTGTGATAATGGAGGATATTAAATGTAAAAAAATACACATGAAAAGGAAATGATATGTAAGGAAGAAGAACAATAAATGGACAAAATATCAGCTTTCGATTTTATATTCGCAAATAATATAAGTTGATAGTTTTATTATATATTACAGTATTATTATAATAATAAAAATACTCTTCCCTTGCATTGTGCGGGTGGACATCTAGTTATTTTATAAAACAGATTAAACCTCTTACTGGTGCTGCTGGGGCAGGAAAAAAAGTTGATTTGGTCCCATAATTTTTTAACTTTTCTGTTTTGATCGCATATTTTACTACTTTTTCCATTTAGTCCTGTATCTCTATTAATTGTTCCATTTTGGACCAATTTTGACCAACTCGCCGGAAAAGATCACGTGCCTCCCACGTGCCGGCGCCGATCAGGGAGTTCCGGCGACTTATGCCATGTGGCGGGGAAAAATAGTTGATTTGGTCCCATAACTTTTTAACTTTTCTGATTTGGTCCCATAATTAACTATTTTTTCAATTTAATCATGTCCCTCTATCAATTGCTCAATTTTGGACTAATTTTGACTATATTTTCACCAACTCACGGGGAAAGGTCACGTGTCTCCCACGTGTCGGCACCAATTAAAGAGTTTCGACAACTTATGCCACGTGGCGCCTCATTTGTGAGGTGGCCTTTTTTTTTTTCTTTTATACATCAATTTACACCTTAGACGAGAAAATTTCCAACTCAACAAATTATTTAATAAAATAAATAATAAAAATCCAAAATCTATAGTACAAAACGAAAGGAAAATTAAATCAAACAAAACCTAAAAGAATTGAAAATTGTTTCTCTTCAACGCCTACTACACCGCTACTCTAATCCCTCTCCGAAAATAATCACATAAGCTCCCACATGAAAGAGACGCATGGCGGTAGCAAACCAAAATGAAAATAAATATGATGACAAGAAGCGTTGAAAGTGAGAAGAGAAAAGAAATTCGATTCTTTTAGGGTCTGTTTGATATAATTTTTCCTTTTGTTTTGTAACACAAGTTTTGAGTTTTTGTTTATTTTATTAAATCATTTGTTGAGGTGAAAATTTTCTAATATGAAGAAAAAGACAAAAGTCACCTCACAAATGCGGTGTCATGTGGCATAAGTTGCCAAAACTCTTTAATTAGTGCTGACACGTGGGAGACACGTGACTTTTCCCGGTGAGTTTAGTTCAAAATTGAGTAATTGATAAAAGGTACAAGACAAAATTGAAAAAAGTAGTTAAATATGGGACCTGATCAGAAAAGTTAAAAAGTTATGGGACCAAATCAACTAATTTTCCCCGCCACATGGCATAAGTCGCCGGAACTCCCTGATCGGCGCTGGCACGTGGGAGGCACGTAACCTTTTCCGGCGAGTTAGTTAAAATTGGTTCAAAATGGAGCAATTGATAAAGATACGGGACTAAATTAAAAAAATAGTTAAATATAAGACCAAATCAGAAAAGTTAAAAAATTATGGGACAAAATCAACTTTTTCTCCCATATTATATTCCTATTGTTCACTCCAGTAGTAGTTGGTAACATGTTCAAAATTGTTAAATAATAATTCTTTTATTTGCACAATTTTAACCGAATAAAAGGAAAAAAACAAGGCAAATTTAATTAATTATTGTACTGTTCACTTAACTATTAATATAATAGGTGCACTTTTTTCCTATTTATCAAACTAAGTGAACTCGCCTGTGCCACAGGCGAGTTCACTTAAATCTGACAAAACACTGTTCAATCTCGCCCCTGCCAGGGGCGAGTTCTTTAATTTTTTTTTTTTTTTTTTTTTTTTTTCAGTTAGATCTCGCCTGTGTCAGGGGCGAGATCCAAATTTTTTTTTTTTTTAAAAGATATAACTGATCTCGCCTGTGCTACGTAAACTCGCCCCTGTCAGGGGCGAGTTCTAATTCTTTTCTTTTTTCTACCGTATTTTAAATTTTATATACATATATTATCTATTATTTAATTATCTTTTAGGATTTTATATATACATTATCTATTATTTAATTTTCTTTTAGAATTTTATATATATACTAGTAAATACTCCCGTGCATCGCACGGGTTATTTTTTTAAACAGTAAATCAATATTAACATGAACAATACTTTTATTGAAAACGCATTTTTATTTAATAATATATAATAAAAAAAATGGTCAAAATTGCAATACAATTTAATAAAATTGAGAAAAGAATATATTTTCTTAATGATTATTCTTATTATATTTTATTAGTTTAGTTCATTAATTTTCTAAATCAAAATTCAACTTTATTTATATTAATGAGTTCATCTTATGGATATAGGAGATTATTCGATAAAAAAATTGAAAGATTTGAGGTCATCTATGTTTTTAAAATTCTAAATCCAAATCCAACTCTATTTAATGAATGAGCTCATGATATGGACTATGAAGATTCAGTTCATCCTAAAATAAAATTGTATTTTCTATGTTTTTCTTAAAATTTATTTTCAATAGAGGATATTTTGTAGGTAAACTAATAAAATATTTTATATAAGAATAATCCTTTAGATTATTTGTTTCTCAATTCTATTAACTGATATCGAATTCTGGATTATGTATGTTCGCTTTATTTATTATTACCAATCAGTGTAATCTATTCAAAATTTATCATAATTTAATATGAATGTTTTGATAGAGACAAGATAAAAAAAAAAAAATCTGAAATAAGATACGAGTAAGAAATTCGTGAAAAAATTAAAATGTGTTTATATTAGTGAAAATTACTGATTTTCCGGAGTAAGAGGCAATGAATGAATAATACTGCAAAAGAACACAAAAATTTTCTTTGTAAAAAATTTTAACCATTTCTTTTTTTTATTATATATTATCAAATAAAAATGCGTTTTCAATAAAAGTATTGTTCATGTTAATATTAATTTACTGTTTAAAAAAATAGCTCGTGCATCGCATGGGAGCATTTACTAGTATATATATATAAAATCCTAAAAGAAAATTAAATAATAGATAATGTATATATAAAATCCTAAAAGATAATTAAATAATAGATAATATATATATATATATATATATATATATATAATCTAAAATACGGTATAAAAAAGAAAAGAATTAGAACTCGCCCCTGCCAGGAGCGAGTTTACGTAGCTCATACCTGATCTCGCCCATGGCACAGGCGAGATCAGTTATATCTTAAAAAAAAAAAAAAAAAATTGGATCTCGCCCATGGCACAGGCGAGATCTAACTGAAAAAAAAAAAAAAAAAAATTTAAAAAAAAAAAAAAATTGGATCTCGCCCATGGCACAGGCGAGATCTAACTGAAAAAAAAAAAAAAAAAATTTAAAAAAAAAAAAAAATTGGATCTCGCCCATGGCACAGGCGAGATCTAACTGAAAAAAAAAAAAAAAATTTTAAAGAACTCGCCCCTGGCAGGGGCGAGATTGAATAGTGTTTTGTCAGATTTAAGTTAAGTGAACAGTACAATAATATATTAAATTTGCCAAAAAACAACGTATGTCTCATTTTAAGATGTAAGGTTATTGAGGTATCACTAGACGAATTTATTCCATTGTATACAAACCACGCTCAAATCGTTCAAATTCGTAAGTTTATACTACTAAGATGTTTAAAAAATATCAGTTTTTAAAATGTAAAGTTATTGATGAAAATTTGGTATACACAAAACGTCCAAATTAATTCAAAATTTGGTCTGCGTAGCTGAATCAATTTAAATTTGCAAACTTATACTGCTGAACAGTGTATATGGCAAAGAATCATATTTTAACCCAATTCAATAAATGGTAAATTTGCTGATAAAATATTAATCACCGTAAATTACAACAACATTGACATACATGTTTGTTCAAACTTTGAAATATTTACCTAAAAAATTTCATAATATAATTGGCGGTCAAATCCCATGCTAATATATTGAATAGTACAAGATCTTATTTTGTTATTATTAAGATTAGAATTCACTTTATTTATAAGAAAAAGAAATTCTCACATAAAAGAAAATTAAATTATCTAACAATTTTTTATTTGATTAACAAAATGATTTAAATTTATTTTTATTTGCAATTCATATCCAATGTAAATAGTTCAACTCACAATAAATATTCAAATCTAAACTCAATAATCAACCAACAAAAAGTTATTTATTTCAAATTTAATATATTATGTAATATATTTAACATCAGTATAAGAAAATATACTTTTTTTTAATCTATTACAAATAAAAGAAAGATTAAAAAAATTAGAGTGAGTCTTGTGTGTGACGGTCTCACGTGTGACAGAATACACTTTTATAGGAAAAAAATTATACTTTTACTAGGATAAAATTGATAGTTTTGCTACAATAATTCTTTTATAAATAAAAGTGATATTTTTTCTACAAAAAGTGATCCTTTTTGTCCGAAAAAAATAGGGATACTTTTACCGATAAAAGTGATACTTTTACTACAAAAAGTGATATGTTTTACCCATCACACCATATGCGGTCTCATACAAGTTTTTGTCAAACAATTATTAGTGTCTTTAGGATGTTGGAAAAATCAAAACATTTGAGAGAGATGGCAACGAAAAAGGAAGCTGACCTCTAAATTATTTCTATCCTTAACATGGGCACTCCGCTATTTTTTTTCTTTATAAACAAAAATCAAATATTATATGTAAATTAAGAGACAAAAAAATAATAATTAGTATTTACTATATCTGACAGTTGTAATATTGTAGGAAAGATTAATATGTGAATTTGTTCATAAAAATTAAATTAAGATTATAAACCTTATAAAGATTAGCAAATGAACAAATATTTTTAATATTTATATAATTTTTAATTGTATCTCAGACCCAATTGAAATTAATATATCTAACCTAAAAATCGACAAACAGTTATATTTTTTAATATAACTTATTTTAAAATATGCAATATAGATGTCAAATTAAAGTTCTTGAAAAAAATTAATTTGCTATATTTTATATTAAAAAGGGAAAAGAACCAGGAATTATTTGCGTTTTTAATTTAATTTATTTTGATTATAAAACGAATCAATCAAAAGTTATGTCAGATAAATAATTTCCTCTAATTGTGTCATATACAATGACAATCAATAAAAGTCAGGGCCAATCATTGTCTATTAGTGGATTATTCTTAAAAAATTGTATTCAGTCATCGTCAACTCTATGTTGTAGTTTCACAAGTATAGGGTTTTTTTTACATTTGCGTTTAGGAATGTATATGTTTTTTTTTACATTTGTCTGAGTAAAAAATCTTACATAATTATGCATTGTTTGGCGCAATTATTAACCCTTATGTGTACCTATTTATGCTTGTTGTTCAATCACCTTTTTTATATATGTGAACAAACAGATATGATATCAAGTGCTTTCAGTGTAATACTATTAAAACATCTTATAACCGTGCATCGCATGAGTGATTTACTAGTTCTGAAATATAACTGAGGGTGCAGAAGATGTCACAATAATCTTTTAGGCCCCGCTTGCCCCAGCAAACTACTTTTTCAATTTAGTCCCGTATCTCTATCAATTGCTCCATTTTGGATCAATTTTGACCAATTTTGACCAACTCGCCGGAAAAAGGTCACGTGCCTCTCGCGTGCCAGCGCCGATCAGGGAGTTCCGGCGACTTATGCCACGTGGCGGGGAAAAATAGTTGATTTGGTCTCATAACTTTTTAACTTTTCTGATCTGATCCCATATTTAACTACTTTTTTCAATTTTGTCTTGTACCTTTATCAATTACTCAATTTTGAACTAATTTTGACTCAATTTTCACTAACTCACCGGGAAAGGTCACGTGTCTCCCACGTGTCAGCACTAATTAAAGAGTTTTGGCAACTTATGCCACATGACACCGCATTTGTGAGGTGACTTTTGTCTTTTTCTTCATATTAGAAAATTTTCACCTCAACAAATGATTTAATAAAATAAACAAAAACTCAAAACTTGTGTTACAAAACAAAAGGAAAAATTATATCAAACAGACCCTAAAAGAATCGAATTTCTTTTCTCTTCTCACTTTCAACGCTTCTTGTCATCATATTTATTTTCATTTTGGTTTGCTACCGCCATGCGTCTCTTTCATGTGGGAGCTTATGTGATTATTTTCGGAGAGGGATTAGAGTAGCGGTGTAGTAGGCGTTGAAGAGAAACAATTTTCAATTCTTTTAGGTTTTGTTTGATTTAATTTTCCTTTCGTTTTGTACTATAGATTTTGGATTTTTATTATTTATTTTATTAAATAATTTGTTGAGTTGGAAATTTTCTCGTCTAAGGTGTAAATTGATGTATAAAAGAAAAAAAAAAAAGGCCACCTCACAAATGAGGCGCCACGTGGCATAAGTTGTCGAAACTCTTTAATTGGTGCCGACACGTGGGAGACACGTGACCTTTCCCCGTGAGTTGGTGAAAATATAGTCAAACTTAGTCCAAAATTGAGCAATTGATAGAGGGACATGATTAAATTGAAAAAGTAGTTAATTATGGGACCAAATCAGAAAAGTTAAAAAGTTATGGGACCAAATTAACTATTTTTCCCCGCCACATGGCATAAGTCGCCGGAACTCCCTGATCGGCGCCGGCACGTGGGAGGCACGTGACCTTTTCCGGCGAGTTGATCAAAATTGGGTCAAAATTGGTCCAAAATGGAACAATTAATAGAGATACATGACTAAATTGAAAAAATAGTTAAATGTGGGATCAAAACAGAAAAGTTAAAAAATCATGAAATCAATCCCGAAATTGGTATGCCAATTTTCATTATAGTAGTCTAATGTCAATTGGCATGAAAGATCGTTAATAAAAACTTTAATTACCTTCATATTCAAACACGATGTGCATATTGTATATATCAGTGACAGACGAATATCAATGACTTGACCTTGTAAAAGTAGAAACTAAATTACCTTTTTTGCATGCCAATTGCATGATCAGATCCCAAGACAGAAAACAAAACTGATAACACTAACATGCTGACGGGTTGCATAATTAATAGGACGACAATTTGTTTACAGGTAACAACAAAAATTTCTCATATTTTGCAATTTACTTACATATAAGCTTTTATTGATTTCGCATAAAAAATAATACAAAACCAACAATTATTCCATATTTTGGGTTTCATGATGAGAACTAGTTTAGACTATAGATCAGACCAAAAATAAAAGAAAAGAAAAAACATGCAGGCTTATTTCATGCCGAACTTTATTACATGTAATAATATACGTCAAAAAATGAACACCCATAGGCCAACTATATGCTACTAAGACCTTTCGACATAATTTTGGAAGTTGGTTATAATATCTCCCTTAGTTCATGGACACTAATAGTAATTACTAAATGTGGAGAATTACTATTGTAGAGATAATGTTATTTTAGGCAAATATATGACCATTTAACACAAATTGCACTGTTGTCAAACGATAATGTCCAAAAAATAATAATTTTCAGAAATGGTACAGAGGTTTGACGGGAAAATTTCAAGGTTTCTACTTTGTGACGGTTTTATTATTATATTAAGTAAGATAAAATATTAATTTCTTATACTTAATAATTTATATTTTCTTAAAAAATATGTACAAACAGGAAGACACACATTATGGAATATATAAAAACTAATAGGCAAGCCTAAATTAAGATATTTTAGAAATATAAATAAGTTTCTTTTAATAAGAAGATATGTATACATCACATCTTATGAAAATATCTTTTTGTCAACCTCACCGAGTAAGGCACTGTTTGCAATAACTTTATTTAATCACTTTTAAGATTATAACTAAATTAAATTTAATTTTTAGTGTTTGCATTTTATAGGTTTTGCTTAAATAATTAATTTTTAGCCATAAGTGATAAGCAGCTAGAACTTTGATTATGCTTATTTCTGATTTTCGAAATAGTAATATTAAGGGGCTAGAAGTACTTATTTATCAAACATTCCCATTCTAAAAAGTTGGCCAAAAATCACTTAATTTTCAAGCACTACTCACTTTTAACCATAAGTAAATTTTACATAAATATTAATTTTAATCACTTCTTTAAAAGTAAAAGCAATGAAAACACTTCCTAAACCCATCGAAGAGCTAAGTGGCCCTTATCGACCTTACTGAGTTTTTTCATCTTCTCTAGTTTATATGCGACATATTTCTGTTTACCCTTTCTCTCTTTTATTTTGTTTTATCTTCTCTTTTCTAGTCATTTTTAGATAAATTGACAATTTTTGAACACCAATTTCAAGTAAAATTCATCTCTTTGATAGACTACTCAAAATTCCATTTTCGAAAACAGTAAACTGACTATTACAGAAAGAATGCGATCTGATTTGACAAAATATTACTCTCACTGTTTCATAAAAAATGTCATTTTAGACACTCTAAATTTTTTCACAATAAGTGTCACTTTACCAAAAAAACTACAATTCTTCCAATATTATCTTAAACAACCTACTTAATTTAGTTGTTTATTTCCTTATTTCACAAAATATACTAATTAAATATCAATCCTTAATTTCTTAAAAAATAACTAAAATGACATTCTTTATGAAATAGAGGGAGTAAATGTTATAAATGTCATGCACGATTATTGCCAAAATCATGCAAGATTATTACCAAAATCTTCAGAATCCCTAATATATATACTAAACTTTTACACATATTTGGCCACTAATTAAATAAGTAGACACACTAATCTAGGCTAAATTGTTGCTTGATATAATCTATTTAATAAATACTAATTATTAAACACATTTCTGTACATAAAGTCAGCAATTAAAGCTTAGAAATACTATTTACAGATTTAGTAACATTGGAATGGGCGGGAATTTTTACAGTTTTCTGTTTCTGACAAATTTTGTTATTATATTAGTTATAATAAGAGTTATATGTTCCTAATTCTTAAAAAAAAATTGAAACTTGCTTTTAGTTATTTTTAGAATTTTGTGCCTTCATATATATATATATATATATATATATATATATATATATATATATATATATATAAGTTATAAGAGAGGTGGTTATATAATACTCCTAGTATTTTTCTCTCGTAAATTTTTTGGACTATTATTTGATAAATTAGTGTCAATTTAGATAAATTTCAGACTTTTTTTATAATATTAAAATACAAATAATTTTTTTCATTCTAATACGTTTTCAAAGCATAATATGTCAAATAACATCTTTTCACGATCAATAATAATTTGATATTCATGTTACATATATTATAATGAGAAATTGAATTTAAAAATTCGATGGTTTATTGGTTAACTTTTTGAGTTAGATTTGAATATAAATTACGGGTTGGAAAATTATATTGGGTTTGGACTACAACTAAAAATCAGTTATATAATTTCTATAAAAAAATTAATTAACTTTTTTATGAAAAATCGCAAATATTCATTTTATTTTGTTTAACATGAATTTTATTTATTTAAGGTACGTGTGGAGAGAAAATTTATTCTTTAAGTAGTTGAACTCCTATTTTATTAAAAGCACAACTAATCAGTTTATTTTATTTGACATGAATCTTTTAAAAAAATTCTTTATTTATTACGTCAAGAGAAAAACTATTATTTAAATAATCCACATGTTTTGTTAAATTAATAGAAAAGGTTAATATTATTTTAATAATCAACTTATTATACTATTAAATGTTCTAATATTCATTTTTTACAATAATATTTTTCGTTTGATTAAACACGAGATTACGACTTTTGCTCATATGTACATATGTTTATGTGTACATATGATAATTAATCTTGAATTTTCTTTATTTGCTCATATATTTTGTTTCAATTCTATATTAATTATTATTATTTTTATAGAAAAATATACTTTGTAACTTAAATTTCTTCTTTTTACCTTAAAAAGATAACTAACGTGAACTATATATATATTTTTTAGACATTACAGTCTAAAAGATTTTTTTGTCACGTTAACCAACCTCAACTATGTCTGTTTCGTCACATTTTACAACTTGAACAATTTTTTTTACAGTAATCAATTCGTATATTTAAATATATTTAAAAAAATATAGAATTTATTTGAATAAGTTTCAACATATATAAGATTATATTCACATATAGTGAAAAACTCATAAATTTTATTTTGTTATTCAACCTATTGAATATTTTTTTAATTTTATTTTGTCAATATCAAGATCTATTTAAAACCTAAAAATATTTGAGTATATCTAATCACCAAGTAAAATATTAAAAATGTCAAATGAGAATTCTTTTTTTTTTTTTTTGTTTTAAATTAAATAACTATGGTTAGAATTTAGAAAAAATATTTAGACAAATTCAAATATTTGAAAAAAGATAAAAAAAAAAAAAATTAATTTTCTTTTAATCTTGTTCAATTTATTTTACTTAATATATTTTAATTTGATAAGCTGTGATATTTTGATATTTGAGGTTGTTTGAATATTCATAAATAATTAAGCCATTGTGGGTGTTCACATAGGTCAGAAAAGGTTATGGATACAAAACATGTGTGTTTGAGTTTTAAAAATAAGAGAAGATCGTTTTAAAAAAGTTTTATATTTAATATATTTATCTTAATGTTAATCTATAAAATAATATATTTATAAAAAGTACCTTTTGTTAAATTCATATATCACATGAGAGAAACTGATATTTGCATTACTTATAATTTATTTTTGTTTTATTCAATTTTTTTTAAATATTTATTTCATTGAGATACAACAGTCATATTTTTAAATATTAAATTATATAATATTTAATTTATTAAATTATTAGTTTTAAATAAATTTTCTCGTATCACACGAAGACAATAGTAGTTTAGTTGTTAAAGCGAAAGCTAGTACAATTAATTGTGTTCTAGAAAAATAACTCTAAAAAGAGTGGGAAATGAATTCATAACATTGCATTCCCCAAAATAAACTATTCATAATATTGCTGATAGGGATGACCCGTACACCTCGGGTCGGGCTAATACCAAAGCCCACTGATCGGCCCATCACGTGCAGGCCCAGCAAGCACGTGAAGGCCCACCACGCGTAGGCCCAGCAGGCCCAGGAACGCGCGTTGGCCCAGCGAGTGGTTTGTTCCGAGAATCAAGGCTGAAGATTCGTTCCCAACCGCCATGCAGCTGGAAGTGGGCGTGAATATAGGAAGTTTGTTAGGGTTCAGTTGGGGTTTAGGAGAGCTAAGTATAAATACGTGAAAAGAACTCTGAATTAGGGTTCGCACTCTGTATATTGAATTACTATCTGTAAACTCAACGTTCTAGTAAAGGAAAACACCTCGGCAAGAGTGATTTTCTGCCCGTGGACGTAGATCTCCGGATCGAACCACGTAAATCTTGTGTTTTTATATCCTGTTTGTGTAGATTATCGTTAGATTTTGTGGTTACCGGATTACGTTTTATCAATTGGCGCCGTCTGTGGGAAACGCTTTAACCAACAATTTTTTACGTTTACATCGCATTCAAGAATCATGGTGACAACACGTTTGAATCAATCTCGCCACGGTGATCAATCTAACCAGGATCCACCCGTTATCAAGTTTTGCCGCCGAGGCAATTGCCGGCAGGGAATACGCCTAGTCATCAGGGCAATCAAAACCCTCCACCCCCTCAAGACCTGCAAAACCCTAATCTTGCTGCTGCTCAACCACCTGTTAACATTCAAATTACCCCAGAACTGCTCCAGGCTTTCCTACAAGAGCATGCACATGTTCTTCAAGATTGGGCAGTTAATCGCCTACATCCCGCGGGGCCTGCCGCGGGGCCTGCCGGCCATAGTGCTAATCCCGTGGTGCCCCCACCTCGCTCGCGTGATCAACAGGACCCGGGGCACCGCGGACGTCAGGATCGGCGACGGGAACGACCTGGTTCTTCTGAGGACCATGGGAGTTCTAACGAATCACGACCTCGCAATGATGAACCTACTGATGTGGATCGCCGCCGTCCACTTAATGCGACTAAGAGAGTTCGCTATGCCAATCCTCATGCTCTAGATCTTCAAGAGTATGAGCAAGTTCAACGCAATGTTGAACTGGACAGAATTCTGGGTCTTGATGCCAATGGAGATATCATCACACCGTTCTCCCAGGAAATCATGGTCACCTCCCTTCCCGAAGGGTTCAAGCGGCCAGCCATACCACCTTACAATGGCACCGGAGATCCGGCCAATTTTCTTGGAGCTTTTAGGCACAGCATGCTTAGCCATGATAACATTACATCCCTCCAGTACTGCAAGATTTTCCCTGAGTACTTACAGGATGAAGCTCGGGTTTGGTTTGATTCTCTCCCACGCAACAGCGTATCCTCCTTCAGAGAACTCGCCGAGCACTTTTGGGCACGGTTCGCAGCACGGGCGAAGCCCATGGCCACCCTGGCCGATGTCATGAATATGGAACAGCGGGACGGTGAAACTGTCACCCAATTTCTTGACCGCTTCACAGCGGTAAGTCTCAAGGTGGGAAATTGCCCCGACGACGTAGTCATCAATGCATTCATGAATGGACTCCGCCCCGGAGCACTTTACACCGAGTTAGTTCGGAACACACCGGTCACGACTCGAGCACTGTTCAAAACAGTGTGCAAATTTGCTAAGGCCGAGGAGCAGACTCGTCAGAAGCGTGAGAAACACGCTAGCAAGCGGCAATCCGACAAAACACAGACCGGGCCTAGTACTCGACCTAGTGCATTTTCCCGCCTGACCCCGGGGCGTTCAGGATCCCGAAGTGATATTCCACAATTGACTCCGTTGACGAAGTCACGAGCTGAAATCCTTTCTATCCACAAGAACGATCTGCGACCTTGTCCGCGGATGACTGCGCCTCCTGAGAAGAGGAATCATGGAAAGTGGTGTGCGTACCACCGAGATCATGGGCACGAGACAGAGGAGTGCCGAGAACTCGGCAAGGAAATCGAGGAGTGCTTGAGGAAAGGATTCTTACGCCAATACATTGCGCGGACCGATGATAAGCCCCGGACAGGTCAAAATGGGGGGTCATCCAATAATCGCGGATATCATGACCGCGGCACACAACAAAATCGGCCGCCGTGGCAGAATAATCGGCCGGGGCCCAATAACTACGCACGGCAAGATTCTGGCAATCGCCAGCAACCACGTCTTCCGCCGCCACCTCCTCCTCCGGGAGGACCCGGAGACAACGCGCCTCCTCATGTGATAAACGTGATATATGGGGCCCTTCCCACTGGGGCCTCGCGACATGCCTTGAAGGCAGAGGCTCGACGTCCTCCTCCCGAGGAGCCACGTCATAAACGCCTCCATCAATCCGAGACTGTCAGCTTCACGGATAGAGACCCGGTTCCGGAGATAACACCTCATACTGACGCTATTGTCATTGATATGACTGTAGCCAATATAACAATAAGGCGAGTCTTCGTGGATAATGGAGCCGCGGTGAGTGTTATATTTGCCGACTGTTTCCAAAGGATGGGGATTTCACGGGATCAACTTCGACCGGCTCCCGGGCCACTACAGACTTTCACCCAAGGTGAAGTCCAGCCAGAAGGTGTTATCACTCTTCCAGCATCTTTGGGGACTTACCCGAAGATAAAAACCATCTTCGTGGATTTTTATATGGTGAATTCCCCGTCACCGTACAACATGATATTGGGCCGGGACTGGCTTACCCCCGCCAAAGCCATTTGCTCCACGTATCACCTCGCACTAAAGTTTCCCACCTCGCATGGCGAAGTGGCTATCCGCGGGAGTCAGCGGGTTTCAAAAGAATGTATGTATGTGGCACTCGAAAAGACTGCCAAGGTTCCACCCAAACAGCAGCTTCAGGTGGCATCGTCGGTTCTGGAACCTCGGGAATGTACCTTGTTGGGGGATGCCACTGCACAAGTCCCGCTTGATCCGTCCAAGCCGGAACAGACAGTAACCGTAGGAGCCGTGGATGTGCCATGGCTACACCAGGCTATAATTCAGACCTTGCGAGAGTATTCCGATGTCTTCGCATGGTCTCCTTTGGATATGCCCGGGGTCTCTCCCGATATAATAACGCACAAGCTAAATATCGATCCCAGCATAAAGCCAATCCAGCAGAAGCAGAGGAAATTCGCTCCGGAGCGAAACGAGGCCATTCGAATCGAGGTAAAGCAACTCTTGGATGCAGACATCCTGTTCGAAGTATATTACCCCTCCTGGTTATCGAATCCAGTAATGGTGGTTAAATCCAGTGGGGCATGGCGGATGTGCGTCGACTTCTCCGACCTCAACAAACATTGTCCGAAGGATTGTTATCCCCTACCTTCCATAGATCAAAAGGCCGAGGCCATCACTGGGTATGAGGCCCTGTGTTTCTTAGATCTGTACAAGGAATACCACCCCTTGGACTTCCCGAAGTTTTTTAGTTGGAAGAAGAACCTAAAAAGCTCTACAGTTGGTTCTAATCCGGCCTGTTTACAGACCACGGTGAATCCCACCACCTGCCTCACCGCGTTCGGCGCTAATTGACAGAGGGCAATACCATAATATTTCAGCAATTGGATGACAATGTCCCACAGCGGCAGTCTCAGGCCTACTCTAAGGGAATCAATATATACACTAATAAACCCCTGCGGTGGGCAACATGCCCTATCCTCGGGGTTAGGGATTATATACTCGAGGTTGAAGGGAAGGTAAAATGACGGGAGCTCCCTCTCAATTTGCTCTCGCGACATCCGTAGTGCCACGGAGGACACCTCCCGACCCTCCTCCGCACACGGATAGAAAGCAACCATCATAACGTTGCATTCCCGGCCGTCGACCCTGTCTATGGACCTAACCTCATTCCGCAGAGGAATGAGGTTCTTGACACCGCTCCTGTGGAGAGCCCGGGGGCCGAAGTGATACACACATTCCGGACAGTGGGGACTGAAGAGGGTAGGAGTTCTTTTTCTTGCTGTTTAAACTGTCGTTTTGCGCAGGACTAACCACAACCTTTGCATGCAGTGGGACGCTTCGGAAAGGAGCCTGCTGGGAGCCCTGCAGCGTCGGCGGCGGCAAAAAAGAAAGAGAAAGCCACTGAGGTGTCTCCCCGGGGGAAGATGCCACCGAGTGCACGACCGTCGGCGGGGTCGGAAGAACGGGGGACGCCGGCGGGGTCTCCTCCCGTATCAAAGAAGAGGCCGGAGCCTACTGGGACTCCGCAAGCGCCATCCAAAAGACCCCGGGTAGGGGAGAGCTCGCAGGTAAACTTAAAATGCTGATCGTATTCTATGTGCCCGAAGTGTCTGTTATGAAGGCTGCGGATGACCTTATTTGTCGTGTAACTGTCCAGGTTGAGCAGGTGGCCCCGAGTCTTCTGGGGTTGGAGGGCGCGGATGCTGAAGAACTCCTGCGCCTGGCGCGAGGTATCCTAGACCTCGGCCGTAGGAGCGAGAGGGAAGGAAAGGAGAAGCTGGCCGAGGTGGCCAGGGAATTGCGGGCGCGCAACGACCGGCTGGCCCACGATATGACCGAGGCACGCCAGAGGGCTGCCCTGGTCGAAACCGAGGTTGCGCGTCTGCGCGGGGTGGAGGCGGAGAACCACGCTCTCCGAGGTGAACTGTTTCAGCTGCGGGCAGAGATGGAAGCTAAGGAAGCTGCCGTAGTCGAGGGGCAGGGAGCATTGCTGAAGGCCTTTGCCGACAAGCTCTTCAAGACCACCACGTTCCTCGACTTCCAGACGGAGCTTGTGGCTATCGGGGACCAGGCCACTCGATCCGCGCTGCTGGAGCAAGTGAAGGCGGTCTACCCGAATGTGGACATATATCGTCCAGAATTCGGGTATGACTTTGAATCAGTGGCCGGAGTGGAGAAGGCCTACTATGCTGCGCTAGCAAATCTGCCGGAGTGGCCCCTGGTGAAGGCTCTCGGGGAGAAAAAGCAACTTCTGACGGCCGCGGAAGTGGCAAACTGCGAGGTGGACCAGGACAAAGAATTCCTAGCATTCTGCCGAGGTGAACTGGTCACCGCTCCCCGGAGCATTGAGCCCCCTCCACGGATGAAGGTCGAAGCCCCAGCTGCGATCGAGGCCGTCGCAGCAGCTGAAGAGACTGAGGGGTTGCCCGAAGAGACCGAGGCAGTTGAGCGGGAGGTCAGTCGATCCCCGCAAATTTAAAGTTGTACATTTTTAGGAATGATTCACGAATGCAGATTTCCTCTTTTTCCCGCTTTCTAAACTGATGAATCGCAATGAAGAAGATGAAAGGTTACTGTGCAGTTACTACAATTATATACGCAAAAACCAACGGCTTCAATGCAGGCTATTCAAAATCAGTGATGGGGATTTAAGCGTGCTCTTCACGCGCTTTACAGTTCCCGAGGCGCGTGGGGAACAGGTTTCTTGGAAGTTGCAGAGCGTGTCACTTCACATCTCTCTCTCTCATGATGGAGCCGCCAATCACATCAGCCTCACCCTTCGTCAGGAAGATTCAAACTACACCCCGGTGTACACTCCACCTCGGTCATACTCCCACACTCCGGTGCTCCCTCCATTCTGGCCAGACAACTCACCCCGGTGTACCCCCACCTCGGCCAGGTTGTTATAGACTCCCAACGCGTTTCTTGCTTCTGGGAAACTCGATATCTCGATAAATGTCTTATGCAGTTCGGCCTAGTTCAGTCATCCGTAAACACTTCGGCCCGCCAGCGACCCCGATCCTTCTTGCTTACGGTTCCACTCCGATGACAACCGAAGCTCCTACCTCGCTTCGGCTGGGGGGGGCATCTGATAAGGATAACCCGTACACCTCGGGTCGGGCTAATACCAAAGCCCACTGATCGGCCCATCACGTGCAGGCCCAGCAAGCACGTGAAGGCCCACCACGCGTAGGCCCAGCAGGCCCAGGAACGCGCGTTGGCCCAGCGAGTGGTTTGTTCCGAGAATCAAGGCTGAAGATTCGTTCCCAACCGCCATGCAGCTGGAAGTGGGCGTGAATATAGGAAGTTTGTTAGGGTTCAGTTAGGGTTTAGGAGAGCTAAGTATAAATACGTGAAAAGAACTCTGAATTAGGGTTCGCACTCTGTATATTGAATTACTATCTGTAAACTCAACGTTCTAGTAAAGGAAAACACCTCGGCAAGAGTGATTTTCTGCCCGTGGACGTAGATCTCCGGATCGAACCACGTAAATCTTGTGTTTTTATATCCTGTTTGTGTAGATTATCGTTAGATTTTGTGGTTACCGGATTACGCTTTATCAAATGTATAACTTTTTATTCTTGATTATTGATGAATGTATAATTCTTCTAAAACCATCGATATGCACTTACACAATTTATTTAATTCTTTTAGTTGATTAATTCAATCCTATCTATCTAAATTGTGAAATTAATTTTTTTAAATTTTTACTTAAACTAGTAAAACGAAACATTTATCAAACATAACTTTTTCTATTGGGCGGAGGGAGTATATACATACTCCTACATACAAATGAGACTATATATTTCAAAAGATGTTCCATCACTTATTCAAATGCTATCAAATCATGTTCACTTCTGGTCCTCTATCCCAACTATAGTGTCCTACATATAAAAATATGTTGTCTTGAGTAAGATATAATAATAAATTTTCAAAGTCGAATCAAAATTACGTAATTTTGTACATGGAGGCTCACTTATAAAAGGATCCAAGAATTCTTTAGGGGGGAAGAGTGGGGGAGAAGAATTATTTTTGCATACTATAAGGAAATAAAGTTTTTATTCTAAGTAGGGGGACGAAGGTGAAACACACGGACTCTCCCTCATGAAGGATGTGGTGTTCTTTAATTATACTACAAGTGAACAAATTTTTACAAATAGGGAGGCCAACTTTTAGGACACCAAGGGCGTACCCTTCCATATTAGGTTTTAAATTTAAAATATTATATAAAAAAATATAAAAAATTAGATCATCTAAAAAGGAGGATCGTTGTCCTACAACATGCACCCCATCTCTTTTAACGAGTCTCGTTAGCAATACTCAGCTGTAAAAATAAAATTAGAAATTAAATTATTAATGGATCCCGTTAACAATATACGACTCTAAAAGTAAAATTAAAAATTACTAATGATATCAATTAAATGAAAAATTGATTTGATTACATCAAACATTAAAGACTAAATAACTAAATACAATTCCATTATAATATTGATTATATTCATTCTTCTACTTTTTTTTTTTCCCTTTATTGTTAATACTTAAAATCACACCAATTAATTACTAGATAAATATTCAAGTTCAATAATATAATCATACAATTTATTTAGTTAAGTTGTATTAAAATGATCATATCACATATTAGTAAAAATTCAGGGGATCAGAGGGCCCCAATGCCCCCTTGACCTTAATGTAAGTCCGCCTCAAATCTTATGTGTGAGACATGTTGGGATACCATAGTCAGAATATGATTCGAAGTGAGAATCTCTATTTTATTAGAAACTACTAATATGCCCGTTGCACGGTTTGTAAATATAGTAATAGGTATATAATAAGAATTATAAATTAAAGTTATATATATTTTTATTGTTAAAATAAAATAATAATAATAATAATGTATGTTAATTATTTAAATAAACAATATATTATAAGAAAATGAACATAATAATATTTAAGAAATAGAAGCATGTAATTTAAACAATTTAAATACTAATAATAAGATTTAATAATATAAACAATATATTACAAGAAAAAAATTAATATATTTATATTATAAATATACTTTTAAAAATAAAAAAATTAATATTATTGTAAAATAAAATCTCCATTAAATTAAAGCAAATCACCAACAAAACAACAATTATATCCTAATTACTTTTCCAAACATTACGAAATAATATATCATTATTTACTATTTTAAAAAACATAGTACATCATGTAATATTTTAAAATAAACACAATATTAGAGAGTCATACGAAAAAAAAGAATTTAACATTTTTGAACTCAAGAAACTATTCGATGCAATAAACTTAATGTGATTAATACCGATTAATTTCTCACTTAGTTACCCACATATTTAATGTGATTACTACCGATTAATACCCAACATATACGAATATTTTGCGAATAGTATCCGCATAATTCCCCAAAATGTAAAGTTGTGTTTGTTCTTTTAATTATTCTTTATATATATATATACGCACACACACACACATAAATTTTAACTTCATAGTAATATCTTGTAGAAATTTGTAAAAATAAGGATAGTTATTGAAATAACGAATTTATCTAGTAAAATAAATTTTAATTATATTTTGAAGTGTATGTTTGAAATAATCGACTATAACACTTATAGATAAATAGATAATTATACGGTCTCTAGGCTTAAAATATTACTTTTTAAAGAAAGAACATAATTAGTAAGCAATATAGAATGTAGATCTAATAAGAATTTAGTCTAAGTCATTCTAATAATCAACAACACTTATGAAGACTTATAATTATGAGATTGTTCCATTAAATTAACAGAATAAATAGTATCAAATCATAGTACCATTTAAATTAAGAGTTATAAAAAATTCAGCCTAAACTATGGCCGGATTATCAATTTAGTTTCTACACTTTTTTTCATATCAGTTCACTGCCTGAACAACACGAAACTGTCATTTGCAATCCGCCGGTGACTTTTCCTACCAAAAGTATATCACATGCTGGCATGTGATACAAAATATATTTTTCAATGATACTTCAGTGCCTGAACTACACGAAATTGTCACTTTGTAACCCACCGAGTTACATGGTTTACAAATATTTTTTAGAACTGTGTGACCTTATGAAATCATTTTGGATACATGAGGGACCTTAACAAATATTCGTGTATAATTGAAGGATTAAAAGATGCATTTCGCCTCGAAATAATTATTCGGTGGAAAACTAAAAAATCAAAGAAAAAGAAAAAAGAACAATATCACTTGACTAATTTCACTATCATTTTCAATCGATATTAATGTGAACTGGATTCGTGATATTTTTGCTAATTTATTTTTAACATAATATTTCAAACAATCCAAAAATATTTAGGTACCAGAAAGTAAAGTGAACTAATAACTTTTATTTTTCCACAATATACATTTTTTCTTGAATAATATCACTTTTGTAATGATATTTGAAAACATCAAAACATGTAACGGTTAAGCTAATAAGGGTATTTCATCACTTATTCAAATGATATCAATTTGTGATCATGTGTGTTTGTGATGTCATTATGATATCATTTATAAATATAACATATATTTGTAAGATCGGAAAATAGGAGATATATATATATATATATATATATATATATATATATAAGGAATAATTAGAAACACCTCAGCTTCTAGAACATTCAACTTAATAGATTCCTAATTAACTTTGCATGGGTGACATTACTGCTAACATGAGCTGAGGACATTGCTAACATGAGCTGATGTGTTTAGTTGTTCCAATGCTCCCCTATTGCTGCAAACCTGGTCTAGCCATAAAAAAGTACTTGTTTCGCAGGAAACAAAAACGTTGTTTAGCAAGAGACCCTTGACTAAGATATCTGCTACTTGATCATGTGAGGGCAAAAAACGAACATCTAGCTCTTTGGATTGTAACTTCTCTCTGATGTAATGAATGTCAATTTCAATATATTTCGTTCAGGCATGATAAACGGGATTGGATGCGAAGGACACGGCTCCACTGTTGTCACACCAAAGAATGGAATGAGCTTCAACAGGGACACCAAGTTCTGAAAATAAGGACTGAATCCACACTAGCTCAGTGGTAGTGGTAGCTATACTCCAATACTCAGCCTCTGTATTACTTCGTGCTACAACCTGCTGCTTCTTCGTGCTCCAGCTAATGGGGTTTGAGCCAAGAAATACCCCAAACCCACTTGTCGAACGCCTATCATCAGGGATGAAGCCATCAGCATCACAAAATGCATGAAGGGAGAGCCTCTGAGTAGGTGAGAAAAGAATGCCAAGATCGGATGTGCCTTTGAGATAACGTAGCACCCTCTTACAAGACTTCCAATGATTTACTGTGAGCTTGTTCACCGCATAAGAGATACCTGGCTGAGTTATGGAGAGATATTGAAGATCAGCACCAACCGTGCTCTGATATAACGTAGGATTATCAAATAAGGGGTTGTCTGCGATACTCAGTTTCTGACCAAAAGAGAACGGTGTAGAACAGGGCTTGCAATCTGACATAGTGGTTTTAGCAAGCAAATCATGGTGAAGAATAATTCCTGAGAGCCAAAATGAACCTGAATTCAATTTCTGTTTTCAAGCCTATACAACTCAATCTACTACAGACGCCACTTCCAATTCTTGTAATCTTTATGCTTTTAATAAGGAGATCAGTAGTAATTTTGCTGTCAGTACACATTTGGCATAAAAGGTTTGGTCATCCTTGTACCACTGTGCTAAAACATGTACTACAGACTCTTAAATCTCCAATAAAAACTTCAAACCTTATCTTTTGTGAGCCTTGCAAGTTGGGTAAAATGCATTCTTTACATTTTCCATCTGTTGAATCTCATACCACAACACCCTTCCAACTTGTGCATAATGATGTGTGGGGTCTGATAGGTATGGCTCAATCTCCCCGGGTCGACCTAGCCCGCCAGGCAGGTTAGTTGGGCCCAGGAGCACAAGCCCAATACAGCTAAGCCCAAGCCCCGTCGCGGCATCTTTAGAAGCTGAGATCCCCATGATCTTTTCCCAACTGCCATGCAGATTTGGCTAGCGAGATTATAGGGATTCAGTTAGGGTTTCGGTTGTATAGTATAAATAGGAGAATTGTGGATGTCTTTAGGGTTCCGACTTTGTATTCTAAAATTACGGCTTGTAATATTGGACTCCGACATTGAAGGAAAGATAGTGAAAGCACCCCGGAAGGTTATTGCCTTCTCCCGTGGACGTAGATCTCCAGATCGAACCACGTAAACCTTGGTGTCATTTTAATTCTTGCATGCTGTGATTGTGATTCGTTGGATATTCGGTTTTACGCTTTATCAATTGGCGTCGTCTGTGGGAAACGATTGAAAGGCAAACCCTAGTATACTTCACAGTTGATTCACGTCAGCCATGGTGAACACCCGTCGATTTGCTAACCCTACTCGGTCTCATCGCAATCCCCTCGTGGATCAAAACCCTCCGTTGCCACGCCAACAGAATCAGGATCCACCTGCGGAGCAAATTGATGCACAACATCGCGCTCCCGCCAACGCGCCAGCACAGGTTAACCCTCAACCTGCCCCCGAATTACTGCCGGCACAACAAGCCTTTCTTCGCGAGCATGCCGCTCTATTCCAAGAATGGAATAATCGGCGCGCTAACTCCTGTGGGCGCGCCGACAATGGCGTCAACCAGGTGGCACGACATCCGCCCCGCGATTGATCTCGCGAATTTGATGAAGATCCACCTCATAGAGCCAGGCCTGATCGCCGCCGACAGCAGTCAGTATCGCCTGGGGACAACCGAAGGTCTAATGGTTTAAGGCCCCGTTATGCTGATCACGAGGATGTATACTGCCGCAGACCTGTAGACGCGGCAAAACGGGCTCGCTTGGAAAAGTCCTATGTACTTGATCCTTTGGAACAAGAGCAAGCTCAGTTTGCCGCCGAGCTTGACAAGGTATTGGGCCTTGATGCTGACGGGGAGATAATCACCCCGTTTTCCGAGGAGATTCTTTCTACTCCACTTCCCGAAGGGTTTAAACTTCCCCCAGTGCCCGTCTATAATGGCACCGGAGACCCAGGTAACTTCCTAAGCGTCTTTAAGTATGCTATGTTCAATCGCAGTTGCACACCACACCACCTGTGCAAAGTGTTTCCCAAGTACCTTCAAGATGAGGCCAGACTTTGGTTTGATTCTTTGCCTCGAGGCAGTGTTACCTCTTTCCGGGATCTAGCCGAACAGTTTTGGGCACGTTTCCCTACACGAGCAAAGTCCATGGCCACTTTGGCTGATCTCATGAACTTGGAACAACGAGATGGGGAGACCGTTACCCAGTTTCTTGAGCGCTTTACAGCATAAAGCCTAAAAGTGGGTAGCCGATCTGATGATGTTATTATCACTGCCTTTATGAACGGCCTCCGACCAGGGCCACTTTACACCGAGCTAGTGCCACATCTCCCAACCACAACCCGAGCTCTCTTCGGCACCGTAAGTAGGTTTGCCAAAGCTGAGGAGTAAACTCGCCGCAAGCGGGAAAAGCATGCTCTCAAAAAGCAACCAGACAAAACGCAGGCCGGGACTAACACCCGACCCAGTGCCTTTAGCCGTCTAAGCAGAGGCAGGTTGGAACCTCGCAATGATGTCCCTCAACTCACTCCCCTTACGAAATCAAGGACATAAATACTTTCTGTTCACAAGAATGATTTGCGACCGTGCCCCCGGATGACTGCTCCGGCAGAAAAGCGTAACCGTGATAAGTGGTGCGTGTATCCTCATGATCATGGACACGACACCGAAGAATGCCGCGAGCTCGGTAAAGAAATTGAGGATTGTTTGAAGCGAGGCTTCCTACGACAATACATAGTGAAGACCGAGGACAGATCTCGGTCGAATTAAAATGGAGGTTCACAACAAAGTCGAGGAGGTTACAACGACCGAGGTCCAAGATAAAACAGACCTCAATGGCAGAATAACAGGTCGGGGTACAACAACTACACAAGGCCAGACCAGGGTAATCGCCAACAGTATCAACCAGAACAGCCTCAATTGTTACCACCTCCTCCGCCTCATGGAGGACCCGGAGACAATCCACCAAATCACGTTATAAACGTGATCTATGGGGCCATTCCAACAGGGACTTCCCGAAGTGCCCTTAAAGCCGAAGCGCGCAGACCTCCTCCTGAGGAGCCACGCCACAAGCGCTTCCACAGATCTGAAACCGTGAGCTTCACCGAAGAGGACCCCGTTCCTGAGCTCACCCCACACACTGATGCCATTGTTATCGATATGGCCGTAGCAAACGTCACCATTAAGCGAGTCTTTGTCGACAATGGTGCCGCTGTCAGTGTCATATTCACTGATTGTTTCCAGAAAATGGGCATACCTCGCGAACAGCTCCGACCCGCCCCCGGGCCATTACAATCCTTCACTCAGGGAGAGGTCCAACATAGGGGAATAATCAACCTCCCAGCTTCGCTTGGTACTTATCCGGCGATAAAAACCATCTTCGTCGATTTCTATGTGGTCAGCTCTCCATCTCCATACAATATGATTCTGGGCTGAGATTGGCTCACCCCGGGGAAGGCCATCTGTTCCACATATCATCTTGCATTGAAATTTCCTACACCCCACAGAGAGGTCGCCATCCGTGGCAATCAAAGAATTTCCAAGGAGTGCATGTATGTCGCACTGAAGAAGACAACCAAGGCTCCTCCTAAGCCTCAGTTTCAAATAGCCACTTCGGCTCTTACCCCGGGTTCATCTGAATCACTCGGAGACGGTACTACCAAGGTGCCGCTCGATCCTGCTAAACCAGAACAAACTGTTACAGTAGGCGTCGTGAACATAACATTGTTGCACAAGGCCATCATCCAAACACTGCGGGAATATTCTGAAGTCTTTGCTTGGTCTCCCCTGGATATGCCGGGGATCTCTCCCGACCTTATCACTCATAAGCTGAACATTGACCCTAATGTGAAGCCAATACAACAAAAGCGACGGCAATTTACCCCAGAGAGGAATGCAGCCATCCGAACTGAAGTTCAACAACTTTTGGATACAGACATCCTATTCGAAGTTCACTATCCGTCTTGGCTTTCTAATCCAGTAATGGTGACGAAGTCTAGTGGGGCATGGAGGATGTGCGTTGATTTCTCTGACCTCAACAAACACTGCCCAGAGCACTGCAATCCTCTGCCGCCCATTAACCAAAAAGCCGAGGCCATTACCGGGTATAAGGCGCTTTGTTTCCAGGATTTGTACAAGGGATATCACCAAATTCTCATGGATCGCCGAGATGCCATTAAAACGACCTTCATTACTGATTTTGGGTGCTTCGCCTTCAAGAAAATGCCCTTTGGGCTCAAGAATGCCGGAGCCACTTACCAACGTCTCATGGACTACGTCTTCCGAGACCAGATCGGCCGCAATGTTGAGGTATATGTCGATGACCTCGTTATCAAAAGTTCCTCTCCTACATCATGTGTGCAGGACATTGCCGAGACATTGAATACGTTGCGGTGCTATAATCTTCGTCTCAATCCGGCCAAGTGTACCTTTGGCGTTGGGTCAGGTAAATTTCTGGGGTATGTGGTCTCACAGCACGGTCTCCAGGCCAACCCAGCCAAGATTAGGGATGTGTTGGATCTTCAACCGCCAAAAACTGTGAAAGATGTCCAGCGTCTGACCGGTGGCCTCGCAGCTTTAAACCATTTTTTGTGTAAGGCAGCGGAGCGTCAGCTTCCTTTCTTCAAAATTTTGCGCCAAGCAAAGAAATTTGAATGGACTCCGCAGTGCAACGAAGCCTTTGAGGCTTTAAAACAATACATCAACCAGCTGCCTAGTATGTCCGCGCCTCTCCCCGGAGAGCCTCTTTATGTGTATTTGGTATCTGCCGAAGAAGCCATTAGCGCGGCACTCGTCCGTGAGGATCATGGTAGTCAACAACCAGTGTACTTCGCTAGCCGAGCATTACAAAGGGCAGAGACCTGATACTCTGTAGCGGAAAAGACAGTACTGGCCTTAGTCATGGCGGCCGCCGCTTGCGTCCCTATTTTCAAGGACGTGATATTAGGGTTCTTACAAATCAACCTATTCGTCAGATTCTCACCAAGCCCGATGTGTCGGGGCGTTTGGCCAAGTGGACAATCGAGCTCGGGGAACATGATATACAATTTCTACCTAGCCGAGCCATCAAAGGTCAAGCTCTTGCAGATTTTTTGGTCGAAGTTCCATTCAATGACCCCGGGGCAGTCACATGTGCTACTACTACACCCCACACCGATCCCAAAGTTGAAACCAACAAGTGGCACGTATACGTGGACGGCGCATCTACAAACCGAGGTAGCGGCGCCGGGGTCCTCCTCATTAGCCCCGATGACGTTGAAGTCAGATATGTCTTGCGTTTTAAGTTTAAAGTGACCAATAACGAGGCTGAAGACGAGGCAATCCTTTCTGGGCTCCGGCTCACTCAAACTTTTGGAGTTTCACATATCCAGCTTTTCACCGACTCCGAGGTGGTCTCCAGCCAGATCAAGGGCACCTACGCGGCAAAGGATGATACATTGAAGAGGTATCTAGCTTTAATGCTTAAGCTTTTGTTAACTTTTACTTCGACTGATGTCCAACGAATACCCCGCGAAGAAAACGTTAAAGCTGATGTTCTTAGCAAAATGGCCTCCGCGGTCCCATCAAATATGTCTCCCGACATAATCGTCGAAGAAGCCACTCACCCTTCGATTAGTGAGTTGACGATCTCTGTGTTGACTGATGCCGATCCCAATTGGATGACCCCTATCATCCAATATCTCCGGAATGGTACCTTGCCCGAAGACAAATTACTCGCTCGGCGGATAATTCTCAAAGCACCGAAGTACACACTTCACGACGGCATTTTATACCGGCAATCCTACTTGCAGCCGAGTCTCCGATGTCTTGACCCAATCCAGGCTGACTATATTCTTCGGGAATTCCACGAGGGGGCGTGCGCGAGCCATATTGGCTCACGCACGTTGGCCAAGAAAGTGTTTCGGTGGGGATACTACTGGCCCACCTTGTTTAATGATGCCCACAATTTGGTGTCAAAGTGTGACAAATGTCAACGGCACTCCCGATTGAAACACCTGCCGCAGACCGAACTCATAGGCATACAAAGTGCTTGGCCATTTATACAATGGGGAATCGATATCGTGGGACCCTTCCCAGTTGCTCCAGGGGGATTGAAATTTCTTGTGGTTGCTGTTGATTATTTCACCAAATGGGTCGAAGCCGAGCCTCTTACTGCCATAACTGGCCAAAATATCCTCAAATTTGTTTGGCGTAACATCATATGCCGCTTCGGTATCCCAAGTGCCATTATCTCTGACAATGGCAAACAATTTGCAAATGATAACTTCTGATCCTGGTGCGAGGAGTTGCACATCAAACAATTTTTCACCTCGGTTGCTCATCCTCAAGCTAATGGCCAGGTCGAAGTCACTAACCGCACTCTGGTTAACGGTCTGAAGAAGCGATTAGATCAAGCCAAAGGTCTCTGGGCCGAGAACCTTCCGCAAGTTCTCTGGGTCTATCGCACTACGCCATATTTTTCCACCGGGGAAACTCCATATAGCCTCACCTATGGCTCCAAGGCTGTCATTCCTGCCGAGGTGGGAGTGCCCAGCCCTAGACTCGTACACCTCGACCCCGAGGCTAACGAGGAAGCACTCTGGACCAACTTAGACTAGCTCGAGCATCGCCGCGAACAGTCCTTCATCCGGCAAGCTAAATGTAAACAACAGGTGGCTCAATATTATAACGTCCGGGTTCGGGGTACACAGTTCCAAGTTGGAGACCTTGTACTCCGGCTAAATTCGCCCAGCAAAGCTGCCCCCGAGGGCAAACTACATGCCACTTGGGAAGGGCCTTATCGCGTCACTGCCGCCCATGCCTCCGGGAGCTCTCAGTTAGCGCATCTGGACGGTACACCGATGCCTCGCACCCGGCACGTTAGCAATCTGCGGCGCTTCTCATCTATAATTTTCGTTGTCAAGTACTTTTTCTTCCTTTACGTTTCTTGTACATACTTTCATTTTCATACCATGGTACTTTATTTTTCAAGTTTACACTTATATTCTTCAATTGTTCCGACAACCGCTATGAATGAAAGTTTTAACTTCCAATACATATGTTGCTTCTCTTATACGCCGCGGGGACGCCCCGACATCGAATATCTATTGTGACGAATCATCATTTGTCTCCGGACACATCGGTCTCTCGCCTGATCCGTCCGGAGAGACCACAAACTTAGTCCCTGGACATGTATTCCCTCTCACATGATTTATCCGGAGAGGTCAACAACTTTGTTGTTAAATACTAACTCCCGCCTGATCCGTCCTGGGAGACTCTATGCCTTGTTTGCGAACAAGGGCTTATTTACGCCTCGTACTCCCCGAGTACTAACTACCACATTATTTTCATCATGATATATAAAAATAATTCAAAGAAAATTGCATCATGCCAAAGTACTTAACTACTCTATTTTATTTACAAAACGTACTTGTTATATATGTCAAATATTGTCACTAAAGTTTTATTTACAAAGTGTACTTTACAAATACAAATGATATGTTACAAAAAACATCTTTATTTATCTACGGCCCCCTAACCAATACTCCACGCTTCGGCGTTGAGACCTGTCTCGGGAACTCCTCCTTTGTGTCCTCCGGATCTGGAAACACCCCGGGACTCGGCTCCGGCTCTTCCCCTACTCTGGCCCCCTCGAGCGCGAGGACTTGGTTGACGGCCTCTTTGCGCATGGGGACTTGGTTGCCGAGATGGCCTTGAAGTATTAGCCCATTCCACAGGATTCCACTATGCGGGGACCATCACCTCAATCTCCTCGGCCAATTTTTGCACCACCTCTTCGGCAACCACCACCGGGGTCGGTTCTCGGATTATAATACCGGTCGGTTTTTCCACCGACCCCTTTTTACTTCTCCGCGGAGCCTTTAAGGAAATCCCCCGGCTGGAGCTGGCGATATTTTCCTCAGTAGTGCGGCGTCACCTTCTGCAGCCTTTTAGGTCCTCGTACATGCTGAGGAGTATCTCCAACACTTCTTGCTTCCTCGCTAGCTCGGCGGACTCAGCATGCCCGCCCTCTATGAGTACTGCGATCTCTTTCTGAATCTCGGTAGTTCGCTCCTCGACCTCTTCAAATGTCAGAAGACCGAACTCCGACAAGATTCGCTCATACTCTATTTGATGCACAAAGAGTCGCTCCAGCTCGGCACATTTAGACAAATACTTCAGCCTCCGTTGCCCTCTTCTCCGCCGAGGCTAGTTTTTTCTCCAACCGGGGCACAACATGCTTCTGCAAGTTGTCCTTCTCACCGCGAAACCATTCCAAGGAACGCATAAGCTTCTTTATCACGTTGTGTAGCTCCTCGGTATTCTCCTGTTCGCAGCACAGATTCAGTACTACATATATCACAGTCAAAACCGAAGCAAAAGCGCAGTAACTCAACAATATTTATCCAACAAACTTCATTATCCAGAAGACTGTCATATACACATTCATTTTACAATACACTATAGTAAAAATACAGATTTTTCCTACCAACTATGATATTTACAATTTATCAAAATTTCGGGGAACTGACCTCCCCCTGATTGGCCCCCTCGGCCGCCTCTGGCACCTCCTCCTCCTCCTCCTCATGCTCCTCTTCTGGCACGGTTTGGTTGACCCCCGCATCACCCTCCGTTGCCCCTGCAGGGATTTCAATATTCTGGGGTGGAGCCCTTATTCGTGGCTTCGAAGTGAACTCTCCCCGCCGAAAGGCCAGGAACTCTTCATCCTGGTCCGCATTGCAGGTAGCGATCTCCTCGGCGCTCATAATTGTGTTCTTCTCCGCCAGTGCCTTTACCAGGGGCCACTCTGGGACCTGAGCCGGTGCATTGTAGTACGCCTCCTCCACGGCGCCCACGGAGTTGTAGTTGTATCTGAACTCTAGACGATAGACATCCACATTCGGATAGACCTCCTTGACCTTCTCCAGCAGCACGGAGCGCGTTGCCATGTTGCCGACAGCCACAAACCTCATTTGGTAATCGAGGAACGTGCTCGTCTGCAGCAGCTTTTCTGCAAAGGTCTTCAGCACGGCCCCCTGGCCCTCAACTACTGCCGTCTCCTTCGCTCTCAGCTCGGCGCTTAGCTCCGCCACCTAGCCGCGAAGCACCCCGGCGTCCGCCTCAACCTCGCGCAGCCGCGCCACCTCCTTCTCCACCTCGGAAACTCTCTTGCGAGCCTCGGACAGGTAGTGAGTTAACCTGTCATTTCGAGACCGCAGCTCCCTCAACGCCTCGGCTAACTCCTCCTTAGCCTCCCTCTCACTCCTTCGACCGAGGTCCATTATCCCTTGAGCTAGGCGTAATAGCTCCTCGGCCTCGGGCCCCTCCAGGCCCAGAACACTTGTTTGATCCTGCCAACACACGTCCAAAGAAAAAAAAAAGAAAAAAAAAGAAGAGTCTCAACACTGTATGCTTTCCTGAGAAAATAACTATCCATACTGTACCTCGGGGGTTGTGTCCGTGCGAAGTCTTTTAGCCTCCGCAGGCGGAGTCGAGGAAGGCTCCGACCTCTTCCTCGACCTTGGGGTCAACCCGGTGACCACAACTTCATCTTCCGTCCCTTGTGACGGCCTCGGGCTCAGCGACACCATCACTCTAGGGGCCACTTCAGTAGTGGTCCCCTTTTTCTTCGAAGCCGGAGGCATCGCCGGGCTTCCAGAAGTATCTTTTCCGAAGCGTCCCACGCAAGAGAAGCCATGGTTAATATCATACAATCTCTACACAGTTCAAAAACATTAAAATTCCCTACCCTCCTCGGCTGCCGAACCCTGCCCCCAGGTGGGGTTCTCCTCTGCTCCTCCTTAGTAGAGTGTCTTGAACATGCCCACGGTGCGGAAATCATCAACTGACTCCGGCTCCACCACCGGGGCATTATCAACTACCTCCTCCCTCATCCACCTCGGGAGGGCCACATCCACCTTCACATATATAAACTTCTCCTTCCAACCCTCTACCTTACTCGGGTTTTTCACCTTAAACCCGCCTCGGGCCCTCGGGCTAAAAGAATACCACCCCTTCGATTTTTCGAAGGCTTTAAGTTGGAAGAAGAACCTAAAGATATCTACATCCGGTTCTACCCCGGCCCTTTTGCATACTACCAAAAACCCAACAACTTGCCTCACTGCGTTGGGCGCTAACTGGCAAAGGGCAATGCCGTAAAACCTTAACAGACACACTACGAAGTCCCAGAGAGGGAACCTCAGTCCTTTCTTCAGGTGGTCTATATACACACCTATAAACCCCCTGGGTGGATAGCAAGCTCGGTCACTAGGCTCCGGCACAATATATTATAAGCTAAAGGGAAAATAAAATGATGGTATCAGGGCTTCTATTTGAACCCGCAACATCCGCAGCGCCTCCGTCGCAACCTCGAAGTCCTCCTCACCGCAATCACTAAAACCTACTGCCCGGGTGCCGGATTCCATGCCGTCTGCCCTATATACCATCCTAATTTCTCTTCTTTCAAGGATAATAAAGCGCAAGGGTTCTACGTTTAAAGGGGCTTTCGTCGTCCCTACTTCTCTAATCGAAGACGAAGACGAAGAGGAAGACATACTTACTTATTTTCGATTTGAGATTGCTCACGACTTGGCATAGATGATTCTCTCTTTTTCTCCCGCTCTTTGTCTATCGCGAATCGCAAATGAGAATGATAAAAAGCTTACTGTACAAGCCTTAATATATACTCAAGAATCAATGGCCCAGATCTGGACTTTTCAAATTCAGCGTTTGGGATATGCGCGTAACTGTCACGCGCATCACAATTACCTAGGCGCGTGGGGAACATGATTCTTGGGATTTGCAAAAGCGTCACTTCACATCCCTTCACCTCATGATGGCTCTGTCAACTCGGCTGCCACTACTTCCGTTCGACTCCGGATGACTCATTCACCCCGGGGGTACTTTAATTCAACTCCGGTTGACTCATTCACCCCGGGGGTATTGCATTTTGACTCCGGTTGACTCATTCACCCCGGGGGTAGTTCAGTTCAACTCCGGTTGACCCGTTTCACCCCGGGGACACTTCATTTCAACTCTTGTTGATTATTGTACCCCGGGCGTAGTTTAGTTCGGCACGACATTGCCTCATTCATCAAAGGCCTCCGATCATGCTTCGCTCAACTTCGGCTACAGCGCATACACCTCGCCCACAAATCCTTCTTTTTAATCGAAGCTCCTACCTCGCTCCGGCTGGTGGGGGGGCCATCTGATAGGTATGGCCCAATCTCCCCGGGTCGGCCTAGCCCGCCAGGCAGGTTAGTTGGGCCCAGGAGCACAAGCCCAATACAGCTAAGCCCAAGCCCCGTCGCGGCATCTTTGGAAGCTGAGATCCCCATGATCTTTTCCCAATTGCCATGCAGATTTGGCTGGCGAGATTATAGGGATTCAGTTAGGATTTCGGTTGTATAGTATAAACAGGAGAATTGTGGATGTCTTTAATTAGGATTCCGACTTTGTATTCTAAAATCACGGCTTGTAATATTGGACTCCGACATTGAAGGAAAGATAGTGAAAGCACCCCTGAAGGTTATTGCCTTCTTCCGTGGACGTAGATCTCCGGATCGAACCACGTAAACCTTGGTGTCATTTTAATTCTTGCATGTTGTGATTATGATTCGTTTGATATTCGGTTTTACGCTTTATCAGGGTCCTTCTATTATTCCCTCCACCTCTGGGTGCATATATTATGTTCTTTTTCTAGATGATTACAGTCGATTTGTTTGGCTATATCCACTTCTCAAATCTGAGGTTTATTCTGCTTTTGAATACTTCAATGTTATGATCTCTAGCCAGTTCAACTCTAAAATCCAAGTCACTATCTTGCCCTCACACACACCAACAGAATGACCGGGTGGAGAGAAAACATATGCATGTCACAGAGGTTGGTTTAACCTTCCTTGCTCAGGCCTCTTTACCACAACAATACTGGGGGGATGCTTTCTCATCAGCTGCTTACACAATAAATCTCCTTCCAACCAAAACACTAACCATTAAGTCTTCTTTCCAACTACTATATGGCAGAGCCTCAAATCTTTCTCTTCTTAGAGTGTTCGGGTGTTCCTGTTACCCCTTTCTTAGACCCTACAATACCTCCAAGCTTCAATTTAGGAGTGACAAGTGCTTATTTATGGGGTATAGCACCTCCCATAAAGGGTGTAAGTGTCTCAATGAGTCTGACATATTATTCATTACTAGGACAGTCAACTTTAATGAAGTTGAGTTTCATTACACTTCTATGTTTCCTACCTCCACTTCTGGAGCATCATTAGCAACTCCAATTCTTTCCTCTCTACCCATAATCTCTCATTTTCCAACCCTTATTCCGACACCATTTACTAATTCATCTGCTGTTCCATCTGATTCTTCCCCACATCTGTCTGTTGCACCATCCTCCAACAGTACTGTTGAGCAACTTCCTCTACCAGTTCATCTTCTCTCACTCCTCATGACAGCTCTGATACCATATTATATGCTAAAGATATTTCCATTTCAAGTATCAAGTGAGTACAAATTGTGATATATATACAAGGAATAATTAGAAACACTTCAGACAGATTCCTAACTAACTTTGCATGTGTGGCACTACTGCTAACATGAGCTGATGACATTGCTAACATGAGTTGATGTGTTTAGTTGTCCAAAGGGTATAGTGGTGTTCACTTTAGATTTCTTTCCAACTACCGTCTTACATATAAAACTACCTCGGTTCGAGAGTCAGATATAACTAATATAAATTTTCAAAGTCCGATAAAAATAAAGTAGTTTTATATGTGTTACACAATTAAACTAACGTAGTTAGGATATGGTCCGAATTGAGGTGATGTCCCTATTTTATTAGAAATAACATAAGTTTCCTTTTGAAAAGTAGTGTTTCCCCATTCTTTAAATAAAACTACAGTTGAACAAATTTTGTACCCCGCTTTTTGAAGCGTATCACTGGATCCAGCAGAGTTTGTTCTCTCAAAAGACGTACGCCTGTGATGCACATTGCTGTAACTTATTAAAATGTCATACTGTCCTACACATGTATTATACATTGATGATTTGGCGTGACCTGAAATTCTTGTGCTATTAAAACTTCCTATTTGCTGCTTATTTTAGGCCCCTCTCTCTCTCTAGAAACCTTTCGTCCAGTTCTGGTCATTCCAACCCCCAATTTAACAATGCCCGCAATGCCTATGTCCAATCTTCACCTCTTTCTCTCTCTCTAGAATTCTCCATAGTTAGAGTTCGAAAATGGCGGTGCCGCCATGGCTTGAACGACTACTAAACACCGCCTTCTTCAACCTCTGCCGGACTCACGGCGGCGGCGCCGCCCGGAGTGAATGCAACATGTATTGCTTAGACTGCAACGCCGATGCCTTCTGCTTCTACTGCCGCGCTTCTAATCACAGAGATCATCAAGTAATTCAGGTTAATTGCATCTAACTCTCTCTCTCTCTCTTGGAGATTGTGGATTGTGAATTGCGATATTTGATGATGTAGATTCGGCGATCTTCGTATCATGATGTGGTGAGGGTTTCGGAGATTGAAAAGGTTCTGGACATAAATGGAGTGCAGACTTATGTGATAAACAGCGCGAGGGTTTTGTTTCTGAATGAGAGGCCACAGACGCACCCTAAAGGGGGGAAATTATTAGCTGTTTCTCATTTGTGTGAAATCTGTGGAAGGAGCCTCCTTGACACGTTTCGTTTCTGTTCTTTGGGATGTAAGGTTAGTCCCCTCTCTCTCTTTCACACACAAACACACATATGTGTGTGATGCACCCATGTACATAGTTGAACCATCTCCAACACAATCATAGTAAGTTGTAACAAACCCTCATAATGCATTCATAAATCAATAAGATAGAGCCACATTGGCAAAATATATAAGATCATCACCGATCTTATGATCACACAACAACCAACTAATAGTAATATATATAAACAATTATTAGTTTTTGGGTCGAGTATTTTTTTTTTTTGTTAAGTCCCATATTTTTTTATTAACGGACATTATCTTTTGTCTTTTAACTTTCGAGATTGATAAATTGGTTATGTTACTATCTACACAGATAACGTTTAATTTGTTGAAAATTTCGAAAGTTAAAGGACTAATTTGTCGAATTTTAAAAGTTAAAGGGTCAAAATTAAAATAACAAAAAAATGACTTCTTTAAATAAAAATGGTAAAACTTAAGGAACTATCTTTTTAGCTATGCAATGTATGCAACATTGGTTAATTCTAGCCTACCCGTATGAATATTATCCGCATATATTACATGAATATTTATGGCAAGTAATTCACATTTTCTTATTTTAGGTAGTTTTACAAATATCCTCAAAAAGGTAGTCTTACAAACATCATGCATTTAATGGGCGCCTAGTTCTATTTTTATAACCCCACATTCTTGCAAATAGTAAATAAAGTTTGACATAAATTAAGGTTTAGGACTTAATTTGACGCACATTATATCGTTTACTAACCAACTTCATCAAAATTTCTTATGTCATCAATGAGGTTTCCGCCAGAAAAAATTAATTATATCTAGTGGTAGTTGAACAAAATTAAAATTTGGTACAAATTAAAGTTTGTATCTGATTTTATGAAAATAGAATAGTTTAGTACCCATTTTTTTCAAATTTCCCATATTATTCTTTTTAAGTTAAAATAAAAATAAAAATAAATTGTTATTTATGGTTGAATATATAAAATTAGGTTGTAGGAATAAAGAGGAATGGGAATGCAAGCTTTTGCTTAGATGCAAAGGATGAGGAAAGAGAATTGCGTGAAGGGTCACAACAAGAAATCTACCCAACCACAAGAAGAAGAAAAGGCATCCCTCAAAGGGCACCTTTTGGGTCATAATCAATTAATTCTTTCTACTTTTTTATTCAATTCTTCTTTCTAAAGCCCATCAAAGGAGAAAACTAATGGCATTTCTTTGATTTTTTTAATTGTAAATGGTGGTTTAATTTATTTTGTGTTTCATTATCTCAATGTACACCGGATCCTCTATTCCAAGCATATTTTAGTGTACGACACTTGTTTGTTGGTGATATTTCCTGTGACATTTGAAGATTAGAGTTGCTCATCCCACATTTTAAATGGACTGTGTCATAGGAATTTAGATTTTAGTACCATTGGATTCAACAAGTTCAAGTTCATGGGCCAACAGCCCGACGGGTCACGAACCGGTCCGATATATTAGACTCGATAAAATTTTGTCCCGATTCAAATTATGATGTTGGCCTGATCGAGTCAGGCCGTCCCCAATTACCACCTCTAATAAAGATCGTGAAACACAAGATGAAATACAATAACATAGAACATAATAATAACCCAAAAATAGTAGCATTTCCTTTTAATTGTAAATAGGAAAAGAAAAGAAAATATTATTTCTTGTTGAAGGAGCAATAATTAGTACTATCTCTAAAAAAAAATGACACTTTGTTACATTGTGCAAACGTGATTAAGAAACTAAAGCAAAGTCTTCAAAGAATTATTTTTATATTTTTTTGCTTTTCATGGTCTACCTGCCCACATGGGCCGTTCACACAAAGAACAACCACCTTTAAATTAGTTGGAGAAAAAAATGGTATTTTCTTTTGTTTGGTTAGTAAACTAATGCTTTTTGTTTGTCAATAATAAATATTAAATGAATAGGATGTTCAAAAAATTCATGATGTTTTTTTTTTCCATTAGTTTTTGTCAATGCATACTTGCACCTGCTGTAAATAATGTCATGAGTATACTCATAGTATGTTACTACAACAAAAAAAGTTTGTGGGAACATATCTTGTTGAGATGACAACAATTATTTCTAATAGTAAACTTATGTGATAATTTGTAGTTACAGATCGCTCTACACTTTATATAGTTCATTTTCCAACTACTTTTAGAACTTGTTGTAAAATTATTTGAGACGATGTGTTTAAGAAAAATATTATCGTCTTAAATATATTATTTGCGATGAAATTATTGAAACAATTAATTCATAGTTACATAATGCCTCTAATAATATATCTTTGACAAAGGCTCGCTATAGAAGATAATTTTTCTGTCACATAAAACCGTTTTTCTTATAATGTATGGTGGTATCAAATATGAGGTATAAAAAGAAAAAATAAAGAATACCAATTGAACTCGAAATGCTCATTTTATAGTTGAGATACTTAAAATCTGATTTTGAGATACTCTCAAAGTGATTTTGATTAATTTAGAGTTCATTTCATTTGGAGTTATTTTACATTTATGTTTTAAAACAATGTAGTAATAGATATGGGAGACAGTCGGGATACCATAGGTGGAATTGAAGATCTGAATTTATTTAATTAGTTTAAGGAAGAAATAAGAAAAAAAAAATAAAGACATTCTTGGACTTTACTTTTGTTATTATTCCTCTAAGTGTAGCTAAAAGAAAAGTTCTAAATTACAAGAATAACTGAAGTTAATATATTTCTCACGGAATTGACTCCAAATAATTTCTTAAGCAAAATAATATTTTTGTCGGAAAATTAAGGATACTGAATCCGACGGAGAATATATGTTTGCTGAGGGAGCAGAAGGCTCCAACTCTGCGCCAACTGGAAACATTAGAAGTATTAATTATTCCGTACCACCTTCATCCCATAATTATTGACGTTTCAGGATGAAAAAGAAAAAAATTAAAAATTAAATAACTTGACAAATATATCTTCAGTTAGTATATCTCTCACTGCTATTAATTTCTAAAATCTCATTGGTCTTCTCTCTCAAGATTATAATCTCGTCTCCTACAACAATTACTCTTGTTTTTACTTTTTGATACGAATTCAGATTTATGATCTCGTGAGATGTTAACTTTTCCAGGATTTTACTGTATTTTCTTACGAATAAAGGCTTGAAATCCTCTACCATAAATATGACGTTGGATTTAATCAGTCGGGTTGTAATGAAGAGAGATATGATGATTTCTTTGAATTCATGGAACGCATTTCCGGTGAAGCCACTGGATGAAAAGATTACAGCTGGAATTTGTTGTGTCGATAGAGTTACGTTTTTTGAGAAGTATCTTGTCTTCTTGCCTGGAGTATGGTCGTATCACCGTTTCTTGCACCGTTTGATTGGACGGAATTATATGAAGGAGGGAGACGGAATGAACTCGTTGAATGAAGGAGGGATAGGGCGGGAGAGTATATGATTATTTAGTGAAAAACCGAGAAGATTTTGGAGGATAGAAATTTGATCAAATCTGTGATAGGTTAAAAAATAAAGATATTTTAAGATTGATCCAGGGAAAATATTGGTAAAATTTATGAAAAATATCTAAAACGTTAATTAATTAAAAAAGAAAAAACAGGTAGAACAATTATTATGGAATACAAGTAGTATTATTTTGGGGAATATTTTCTTTTGGGACATGACAAAAGTATTTGGGGCATTCACTTTTTTCTTTCAAAATATTTTATTTAAAAAAGTTACTTGTAAAGCATTACTTTAATTATATTATCACATATTTGTTGCATGTCTGGCTCTACAAAAAAAATACTATAAATCTATCATCATACCTGTAATTAAAATACACAAAATATTACATTTAACATAAACATGTATCTGAAAATAAACATTTTACTTTAAATAAAACTCGCACAAATATTTTATTTTCCATACACTTCAACCTGCTATAATGATACTCTTTTGAGGAATTGTGGATTTAGTTCCGTAGGACACATACCAATTGCATTTTGGTCCTAAAGTTTTCGCATTTGATCAAATACAAAATCAAGCACTTTTAGTCCCACCTTCATGTTATTTGTTAACTTTGCTAGCACTTTTAGTCCCAAAGTTTTTGTGCAGTTTTGGTCCCAACCAAACAAGCACTTTTAGTCCCAAGATTTTTGCATTTTTCGTTCCAAACCAAACAACCATTTTTTCCCTTCAGAAATCAACTTTTCGATTGATAGCTGATTGAATCTCTTTTCCCCTCCTTCCATGCTCCTCTTTACATCAACCTGCATTTTTTTCTCCAGACTTGACTGTCAATATCTGAAATATTTGGAGTTTTTAATTAACTAGCAATACGTACGTGCGTTGCACGTGATCACTATTTTCTTTATTATTATTTAATCAAACCAATTAATGTGAACATAAAATAATTGTACTTTGTGTGGTGATATTGATTGATCATTCTAATAAAACTCAATGTAGTTATTACTCATGATAATATATATATATATATATATACACACACACACACACAACTTCTTAGATTATTCAATGCCAGAAAAAAAAATATGAAAGATTTAATCGATTAAGCAAACACAATCCAAAATCAAATAAAAATAAAAAATAATCATAAAAGAGGAAAAAAATAGGTTAAATCATCTTAGTTTAGCAAAATACATTATAATAATGTCAAAAAATTCATAAAAACGACATACCATGATATAATGTATTATTCCCACAAAATTTATATATAAAAGGTTGATATATTCTAATTATTGTTCACTTCTCAATATAGATAGACTCCGGCATTATTAATCATCAATACTGATACTCCCTCCATCCCATCTTATCTTGCATACTTTTCATTTTCGTCCGTCCCAGGTGAACTTGCACACCCCTTAAAAAGGAAAGTTATAATACAATCTCCATCCTCAATCAACCTTTGAAAAGTCAACAAAATCTCAAAAAATAACTTTTCTTAATACTTGTGTCAACCTCCTCTATGCAAGATAAGGTGGGACAGAGGCAGTACAAAATATATAATATAATAAAAAAGTCAAAATAGTTGTTCATTTTCAACAAAACGGCTCACCAGCTCAGATTTATCATTCAATCTTCCAATTGTTTGGAGTTGCTGAAGTGGATTCGCATGGTAAATATCTCGGAGTCCTTTCTATTGTTGGTCGGAATAAACAAGAGATTTTTGCAGGCATTAAAGAATGGGTTAGTAAGCGCATCAATGGTTGTCAAGAAAAGCAATTAAGCATAACTGGTAAAGAAGTGCTCATTAAATCTATTATATAAGCAACACAATGTCCTGCTTCCAGTTGCCGGACCATGTTCTTATTAATCTGGAGAATTTGGTAAAATCTTATTGGTGGGGGGTAAGGGGGATAGCTCGACGTCCTCAAGCAACAAAAATCTCAAGGTGGCCTAGGCTTTTGCAATTTGAAAGCATTTAACCTTGCCATGTTGTCTAAGCAAGCATAGGACCCTTTAGTTTCTCCATCTAGCCTCTTTGCCCGATTCATGTAGTCCAAGTACTACCCTTCCACTTATATGTTACATGCTACTCTTGGTTCTCATCCCAGGTTTACATGGCACCGCATTATGGCATCGTGTTATTCTTCTTGGTTGTCGAAGGCTCATGGGCAATGGCAATAACCCTCTTCCATGATAGATGGGTTCCTTTACCTCCCCATTTTCCTATCAGATCAGCTACATCAGGCTCACGCAAGATGCCTGAGTTAGCTCCATCATTGATTCAGATCTTGGACTCTGCAATGGGCTGTTAATTCGGGCCAATTTTGACCTATTGAATGTTGACGTGATTCTCGCTATTCCTCTGAAAAATCATCATTCTTCGTACCGTTGGATGTGACACTATTTCATTCTTGTAACTTTTCGGTCCGACTGCATATCATTTTATTATGAGTTCTTCCGAATATTTTATTGACACCTACTCCTTCCAGGTTAGTAGCTATGGTCCGAACCTCATTTGGAGGGGAATTCGGAAGCTTAATCAGCCCGTGTCTTGTATTTTCATTGGAGATGCTGCTCTAATTCTTACCATCGTCCAATGACTTAGCTCGCCGTCATCTTCATCATGAACCTCGTTGTTCTTTATGTTCACCACTTGATCACTTTTTGCATCTCTTCTTCATGGGCCCCCTGTCCTCATCAATTTAGCAAGTAGCTGGACTTTATGAAACTATCTTCCGATTCTGACAGCATATATGCGACTTGTAGTTTTAAGAGATTTTACTCCTTGATGAATTAAATATAGAATAATACTTTATTTTCCTTGCCCACTTGATCTGGTTTCAACAAAATAAATTTGTGTTCTCTGATGTCCTTACATACTCACGAGTATTGCTTGCAACAACAACCCAGAGCTTGCAAGATTTTCGGGTTGCTAATTCCTTCCCTCAAACATCACAATCCCACCCTTTTATCCCTTGCTTGTTCTTCCCCTGAATGCCATTGTTCATATATTTTTTTATGGGGGTACATCATCTACTCGTAATTTAATGAGAGATGTTATGATCCCTATATTTTTTAAAAAAAAAATGACATATTGTTGGCAAAGATGTTATTAATTTTGTTTTGCACATGCTTACTCATAATTCTTTGAGTCCTTTTGTTAGTAACACTTACATTGTGCTTATTTGGAAAATTAGAAAATCAAAGCATATTACCCAATTCCGTCCTATTAGTTTGTGGAATGTCATTTATAAGTTAGCTTCTAAAGTGCTCTCTAATTGGGTACGAGCCTAAATCCCTTTTATAATCTTTGAATCTCAGTCAGCCTTCATCCCGAATCGGTTAATTATGGATAATATTCTTATCACTTATGAATTACACAATTTTATGAAGCTTAGGAAATCCGGAAAAGAGGGCATCATGTCTATTAAGTTGGGTATGAGTAAAGCCTTTCACTGAGTTAAGTGTTCTTTCGTCTACCGTATGCTTCTTGCTTGAGACTTTCCTAAGAGTTTTTATGACATTGTTTTGCCTTGCTTGTCATTTGTGCAATTTAGCTTCCTTCATTAAGATATTAATTTTTGCTCACTCATGCTACATCGCAGAATTCTTCAGGGGGATCCCCTCCTCCCTATTTGTACTAAAGTTTTTCTTACATTTTACTAAGTTCGCTATCAATCTCTACAAGAGTGTTTCAGGGCAATGTATTAATTTTGAGAAATTAGGGATTCTTTTTACGCTTAAGACACAAGCTCAGATTCATCACTAAATCTTCCAATTATTTGAAATTGATGAAGTGGCTTCACATGGTAGATAACCAATTATTTGAAATTGTTGAAGTGGCTTCACATGGTAGATATCTTGGCTCCTTTCTATTGTTAGCCGGAATAAAGAATTGAGTTTTGCAGGCATTAAAGAACAGACTATTAAGTGCATTAATGGTTGGTAAGAGAAGTAATTAAGAAAAACGGGTAAAGAAGTGCACATTATACATATTATATAAGCAATATCAATGTACACAATGTATTGTTTCCAATTGTCGATCCATGTTCTTAATAATCTGGAAAATTTGACAAAATCTTATTGATTAGTTGTGGATGGGGGAGGTAGGGGAATAGCTTGTCCACGAGGAATATTTGGTGAAATTCTTGGGATGTCCTCAAGCAACGAAAATCACAAGGTGACCTAGACTTTTGTAATTTAAAAACATTTAACCTTGCCATGTTGCTTAAGCTAGCATGACGCCCTTTAGTTTCTACATCCGACTCTTTTCTCAAATCATGCAGTCCTACTACAGCATCTGTGTTACATGTTGCTCTTGGTTCTCGGTCCAGCTTTACATGGCGCAATATTATGGTGATCATCGTGTTAATCTTCTTGGTTGTCGCAGGCTCATGGGCAATGGCGAGACAACAACACTCTTCCTGATAGATGAATTCCTTTGCCTCTCTGTTTTACCATCAGATCAGCTACATCAGGCCTCCCGCAAGACACCTGAGTCAGCTCCATCATTGATTAAGATCTTGGAATCTGGATGAGTTGTTATTTCGGGCTAATTTTGACCTATTGAGGGCTGATGTAATTCTCGCTATTCCTCTGAAAAATCACCATTCTCCAGACCGTTGGATGTTAGATTATTCCCATTGTAGTAACTTTTCGGTCTGATCCGCATATCATTTTATTATGGGTTCTTCCGCTAATCTTACTGGCACCCACTCCTTCCTAGTTAGTAGCTATGCCCGAACCCCATTTGGAGGAGAATTTGAAAGCTTATCAGTCTGTATCTTGCATTTTTTTTGGAGATGCTGCTCTAATTCGTGCCATCGTCTAACAACTTAGCTCGTTGTCATCTTCATTATGAGCCCCGTTGTTCTTTATGTTCACCACTTGATCACTCTTTAATGCATCTCTTCTTCACGTGCCTCATTTCCTCATTAATTTAGAGAGCAACTGAAATTTATGAAATTATCTTCCGATTCTGACAGCATCTACGCGACTTATAGTTTCAAGATATTGTGCTTCTCGATGACTTAAATATAGTAGGTTGTCGTTACCCACTTTATCTGGTGTCAACGAAATAAAATTGTCTTCTGCGATGTTCGTACATACTCACAAGTATGCTTGCAACAGCAACCCAGACCTTCCAAGATTTTTGGGATGCTAATTACTTCCCTTAAACATTACAGCCGCACCCTTGATTCATTGTTTGTTCTTCCCCTTAATGCCATTATTCATACATACTTTGATAGGGATACATCTCGTAACTCCTCATTTGCTGGTATTTATGCTTGCTACAAGGATGCCCAATTTATAAATATCTCTGAAGTATGATAAAGTTCTTGCTCTTTGTGAGACAGTTCGACTTACCACTGATACTGGTGTTACCAAGTTTTGTACTCTTGGGGATTCTAGCACTACTATATTCACGTCGATAGGTGATGCGGACTATGCTTATGTATGTATGCATTTGTTATCTGATATTAGACATCTACTTTCTTCCTTCCATGGACGGAAAATGTATTGGATATGACGTAAAATAAAATTTATAGCGCCAAAAGAATTGTTTGTCCCATGCACCGTGATAACACGTTACTTATGCATGTATTTAGGTCGATTTAGGATCATATTTTATATCATTTACGTGCATATTTGATCGGCATTTATTTATATTAATAATATTTGGGTCATTTGACGTGTTTCGACTTGTTTTGAAGTTAATTAGGTATTTTTATACCATTTGAATGAAGTTCGAAGAAGAAACAAGTCAAATAGGGTTAAAACGGATGAAAAGGGAGTTAAAGGAGTCAAAGGGCCAACACGGCCGCGTCAAATATCGACATGGCCGTGTCAAAAGTGGCCTAGAACATGTAAAAATGTACTGCCAACCAACACGGCCGCGTCAATAAACAACACGGCCGCGTCAGAATGTGTCCCGAAAGTGAAGTTTTCTGTTAGCTTGACACACCTCTAATATTTTGGCCATATCTTGAGATTTACAACTCCGATTGAGGTGAAATTAGTGGCGTTAGAAAGCTGATTCAAAGGGCTACAACTTTTCCTGAAATAGACAAATCCCAAAAACGATTGTAAGACCCTAAAAAATGGCTTAGAAATCAGACCTAAAAATCTGCCCGGGAAAAGCGGACGCGGCCGCGTCGCAAAGCCAACACGGCCGTGTCAGAAAGGATTTCTGCGAGAATTTTCTAATTTTAATAGGATTTTGATCCTATCTTCCCCAATATTCGTCCCCAACTCTATAAAAAGGACCCCAAGCTCTAGGAATCAGGAGAAAAAAAGATCAATTACATCATTATTCTACCTAGAAGGAGTCTTGGAGGACAAAGAAGACGAAGATCATCGAGACAGATTTATCCGGGCTTAGTCGTTATTTCTTAGTTTTATCTTTTACAATGTTTTTTTCTTAGAATCTTGTATTGGATTATTGCTAGGCATGAGTAGCTAAGCTATTCGTGTCCTAGGGTTAGAAAGTAGGGATTATTATGACAATGTTTTGATTTATGGTTTAATTTATTAATTCCGTTCTTTATGTGTTTTATCTCTATGTTTGTGTTTAAAACTGAATTTAACTTGATCATCTAGATTTAGTAATTTAGTTTAGCAATTCCGCTTCGAGAGGAGGGAATCGTTATCAGACTTAGAACATAGAGCGCAATTGTCTATGACTGTGTAGGCCGTGGCTTAGGATCGTTTGGGAGTTATTAGGTTTAATTGACTCGAGAGGGTAATTAGCTTAATCAATCAACGATTTAAATGCTTTGAGAGAAGGGTTAGATTATTGTCGTGCCGCCTAATAAACACTAGAATTGGTAAATCAATAGGTTAATCACATTCAACATTGAAGTAATATCCTGAAATTGAAGCCCTAGGATACCTATTCTCCTTGATTGTTAGTTCTTTGTGTTTCCTAAGTTTGAAGTTATATTTAATTGAGTACTTTAATTAGTAAAATCAACCTTTGCAACTTAGTATCTAGTTAGGACATTCCTAGAGTATTGAGGTATCGAACTACCTAAAACTATTCCTTGTGGGATCGACCTTGATAATCGTTACTACACCTACATCCGTACACTTGCGGAACACTAGGTTAGAAACCGACGTGTAAGTTTTTGGCGCCGTTGCCGGGGAATAGGATTTAGCGCTTAGTTTTTATCTTGAAAAATAGGAGGAAACTAGACTAGATTTTATTTTTTTTCGTAATTTTAATTTTAATTTTCATTTTTATTTTTGGGTTAATTTTTGTATTACGCGGTAGTTCTTGTTTTTCGTGTTTTCAGGCTTCGTATGCTCACCAGATCAAAAGGGAAAGAAACCCTTCTTCTTTTCGATCCATAAATTGAAGCGACAGCTCGCAGACACCGAACTAGAAGAAATTTCGCATCGGAGATGGAGAACCCACCACAGCATCCGAATCAGGATGACGCACTTAACAAAGTACTGACAACTCTGACACGTTTGGATGATCGAGTCACGAATATACAGCAACAGCTACCTCCACAAGGGCCACAGCTACAACAGCAGTATGACCCAATTCAGATAGACCCAGCTGCAGGCGATGAAGATGACACGCCTATTAGCGACTGCTTGAAGCCCAGTCCAAACCAGCAGGCAGGAGGAGTACAACCTCCAGCACTCAATGCCAACAATTTTGAGCTGAAGCCTGCACTAATTAACATAGTGCAACAAAACCAGTATGGGGGAAGTGCTTTGGAAGATATGAATGTACATTTGATCAAGTTTCGCAGACTGGCCGACACAATCAAGATCAATCATGTGCCGCACGAGCAGGTCAAGATGAGACTGTTCCCTTTCTCACTGAAGGACAGAGCACTACAGTGGTTCAATTCGCTGGAAGATATCAGAGATTGGGAAGACTTAAATACTTCTTTTCTGTTGAAGTACTTTCCACCAAGCAAGATGCTCGACCTGCAGAATCAGATCAACCAGTTCAAGCAATTGGACCAAGAGCCATTCAGAGAGGCTTGGGAGCGATTCCGGGATCTTATCCGGAGTTGCCCTCAACATGGGTTTACCAAGAAGCAGCAAGTGTGCAAGTTCTACAATGGTCTACTTGCTCCAACTAGAAATCAGGTAGATGCAGCTGCAGGTGGAAGTTTGATGGAGAAGTCAGTGAGGATGGCATTCTCAATCCTGGGCGCTATGGCCAGAACGAGCTACCAAAGGTCGAATGAGAGAAACATGCTAAAGAGGGTAGCAAGTGTCCAAAAAGTCGAGCCCGTCAATAATGAGCCAATTGAAAAGCTCACATCACAAGTAACAACATTGACGAGTCAGGTGAATTTGCTAACTAATCTGACGTTAGCACAACAGCCAGGAGGTCAGGAAGAAGTTGAAGATGTAAACTTTGTGAATCAACAAATCTTCAACAATTTCCAAAACAATCAGCCTCGGTACAATCAGTATCCTCAAAATCAGAACCATCAGAACTTCTCGTATGGTAACTCCAAAAATACACTTAATCCGCCACCCGAATTTGCTGTTACAAATGGCATGATCCATGACAGTAAGAAGCCATCACAAGAAGAGATTGCGCAGTCACAATTTGAAAAGTATGATGAAAAGTTAGCTCAGTTGGAGAAGAAAGTAGATGGGAAATTTATGGAGCTAAACAAGCATATCACTGGGCAAAGGGCAGACATTAAGAGGCTCGAGAACATATTGGTGCAGACTCAAGCTAGCATTGGTGAATTGTCATCAAACATGAGCCAATTGATAAAGATAGTAGGAGCTCAACACAAGCAGGGCCAATATCCGAGTGATACAGTGGTTAATCCGAGGGAGCACTGTAATGTCGTGAAGCTAGAGGAACATGAAGAGAGCATGAAGGACCATGAAGCGAAGAAATGAAGCGAGGAAGTCAAAAACATTGAGAAGGAGGAGGTCAGTACAATCATAGATAAGAAAATTTCATATCCTATTCTTGATGAGTCTTTTGATGTTTGTTTTAAAAACTCATTCTTCGCTAACCTTGATCCTTTAGAGCAATCTAGCGCTGTTGTTGTGAAACAGGAATCACTAAAGGAGAGAATCCAAGATAAAGAGGAAACAAAGAAGTGGAAGGATGGAAAAGAGACGACGAAGAAGAAATCGGGCAATCCCAAAAAGAACGCAACCACAAGCATGAAACCGAAAAGAGCAACAAAAGCAAAGATCCAGGGAGTTTCACTATTTCTTGCTCAATTGGTAGTCATGAGTTTCATAATGTCATGTGCGATTTGGGGTCTAGCATAAATTTAATGTCTCTTAAGCAGTATAGACAATTAGGATTAAGAAAAATTAAACGATCCTTTACTACTATCCAATTGGCTGATGGATCGTCAATAAAGCCGTTGGGAGTAGCAGAGGATGTAGTGGTGAGAGTGTTAAATTTTGAATTCCCTAGTGATTTCTTAGTTGTCGACATGAAAGGGAATGATGAATTTCCTTTTATCTTAGGAAGACCCTTCTTAGCGACTAGCCAAGCACTAATAGATGTACCTAAAGGGGAGTTGATTTTTCGTGTTCAAAACAAAACAATCACACTCAAAATACATAAGTCGGGTCACAAGGGTAGGCATAATTGTAGCATTGTGTACACTACCCAAGCTGTTATAAGAAATCCACACACCCCACATAGCTCATTAGTTGCTCATAAATTATCAAACTCGGGGTGGTTGGAAAATGGTTGATAGGAAAAGGACGTCCGGCTGATGACGTAAAACAAAACGCTTGTCGGGAGGCAACCCGATGTTTATCGTTTTATTTTTATTGTTACTTTTATTGCGTCAATTTTATGTTTTTACTTGTGTTTTAGTGTTTTATGTTTTTAGGAATCAACATGGACGAGTGTTGCAAGAAACGAGGGTCGAAAAGACGGAAAAATTGCGTTAAAAGGAGCAGAAGATGCAACACGGCCGTGTCGCACTATGGACACGGCCGCATCAAAAAGCACCTAGAAAGTGTTTTTAGATACGGGGATGCAACATGTGACGCGGCCGCGTCAACTTTGACTCAAATGCAACACGACCATGTCACACAAATGACACGGCCGCATCAAAAGTCTTCTCTAAGACGTGAATCAGCACTGGAAAGCAACACGGCCGCGTCACATGCTGGACGCGGCCGCGTAAAAAATCGGCCCAGAAACACACTTTTGGCTCAAATGTGACACGACCGTGTCAAACCTTCAACACGGTCGTGTCAGTACCTCAGCAGCTTAAAAAAATACGAAACTCAAGGCATGATGCGGAGACGGTAGAAACAGATTCAGTAGGAGGCGATGACACGATTTCGGAGCCAGTAGGGGTTTCAAACTCCGCCGCCGCCACAATGATTTGTAAGTTAGCACCAAGGCGTACCACATTTTTCCTCCAAACATTGGTTTTCAGCCAAGTTTGAGGGAAGGGAGTGTACCGTGGGACGTCTTGGCAGCTATATTTATAGTTTTGTTGTGATTTCTCCTGTTAGTCGTTCCAGATGATTCAGAAGGAAATTGAGAAAGATAGAGAGAGAAAAGGAAGTTTATTGATTCAGAATTTGGTTACAACTTCGATAATCCCCTAACCGTCTAAACCTTCCCGTTTTTATACAAGGATTTCCCTCAACTAACATCTCCTAAACGACAGCGTTTCCCCCTCCCTGATTTCTAACAAACGTAATAACAAACAACAACCCCGCTTCTATTAGTCATCGCGTTTCTTTGTAAAAGACGCTAATGCCCCTAGACGAACTCCAGCTTCTTAACAATACTCCCCCCTTAAGCAGCCTTGACCTCAAGGCTCAAGATGTGGGTACTGCTGAACGAAGAGTTCATAATCCTCCCATGTGGCCTCCGAATCCGGCAGATGAGCCCAGCGAATCAACAACTGCGTAACCGGCCTATTGTTATGTTTAACCATGCGCCTGTCAAGAATAGCTAGTGGCTGCAGCACCACTCGACCCTCCAGATCAAAGTCAGGTAATGATGGAGTCACCCTGTCCAACTTCCCCGCATGTTTTTTCAGCAGCGAAACGTGAAACACCGGGTGAAGCTTTGCTTCAACTGGTAACTTGAGCGTGTAAGCTGCTTGCCCGACTCTCGCTATCACCTCAAAGGGGCCTGCATACTTCGGACTGAGCTTCCAAAGCTTGCTTTTCTGCAAGGATTTCTGCCGGTACAACTTCAGCTTGAGATACACCCAATCTCCCACTTCAAACTCCCTGAACTTCCTTGTTTTGTCTGCTGCCTTCTTCATTCTTTCCTGGGCTTGTGTGAGCAACTCCTTCAACCTCTGTTGTATATCCTGCCTTTCCCTCAAGGTCACTATGACCCCTTCCACGGACTGTTCCAAAAATGGCCCAAAAGCTGGAGGGATTGGTTTATAACCATACAATGCTTCAAATGGTGTCATGGCTATGGTTGTATGAAAATTAGTATTATACCAAAATTCCGCCATAGATAGCCAATTCGCCCACTGCCTTGGCCCCGTACTACACATACACCGTAAGTAGCTTTCCAAACATTGATTGACTCTTTCACTCTGGCCATCAGTTTGGGGGTGGTATGCTGTGCTCATATGTTGCTGCACCCCCAAGCTCTTAAACAGCTGCTGCCAAAAATTACTTGTGAAGACTTTGTCCCTGTCTGAGACGATACTGACCGGCAACCCATGCAGCTTATACACGGTATCTAAGAATATGTTAGCCAACTGCGATGCATTGTAGGGATGGCTTAATGCAATAAAATGTGCATACTTCGTCATTCTATCGACGATAACCCATATTGTGTCCTTACCGTTAGATACCGGAAGCTTCTCGATGAAGTCCATCGTAATGTGGGACCATATATGATCAGGGACGGGTAATGGTTGCAGCAGCCCGGGCAACCCATAGTTTTCGTGTTTGCAAAGTTGACACCTGTGGCAAGCTGCCACCTCTTGATGCACATCTTTCTTCATTTGTGGCCACCAAAATGCTACCTTCACCCGCTGTAGCGTAGCCGACTCTCCGGAATGTCCCCCTTGCGACGAAGAGTGACAATACTGCACAATTGTAGATCTCATCCCCTTAGCTGACCCTACGTACAACTTATTTCGAAATCGCAGCAACCCATCCTTATAATAGAGCATGAGAGGTGTTTTGAGACGAAATTGAGCTTGAACTTAGAATATTCAATCAAAAATTAACCTTGTGAGAATTTGAGCCTAATTATACTCCAATTTTCGGAGTAATATACTTTCTTTCGGTGTGAATTTGATTGAATATGTGTACTAGTCTCTAGAACTTGCCTTGAGTCTTTACTGTGAATGTGTCAAGTATATGTTGTGATTTAGGAAATGATCTTAGGCGTTGTTGTTTAAACCTATTTTGAGCCGTAAAAATTATCCTTTGTACCAAAAGTTCACGTTTTGTCCCTAGTTAGCCCACTTGAGCCTTATAGCCTTATTTATTCATAACCTAACAATGTCAGCCGAAACCTTTTGATTTATCTCTTTTGGCCCTAATTGGATTAATCAAGTTAGAAGGAGGAGAATTGGAAGGTATTTTGGGAGAACAATTTGTGGGAAGAAATGAGAAAACTAGTGGATATTCCAAAGATGAAGGGAAAAAAAAAGGTGAAAAACAAGGAAGAATAGCCTCTTCTAGTCGGAAAAAAAAAAAAGAAAAAAAGAAAAAAAAAAGAAAAAAAAAAGAAAAAAAAAAGAAAAGAAAAAAAAAAGGAGAAAAATGTGGAAAAAGAAAAGAAAAAGTTTGTGTTTGTTTAGTACTTTTGAGAAGAGGCTATAAAATAAAGTGTTTAAATTGTGAATTTGATTAGAACAGTCGGGTAGTCCCAAAGATATGGTACCCACAAAAATGAAAAGCACTTAAGTTGTACGGACTTTTGAAGGTGAAGAAGTCACTTTGCGGGGTGATTTGCTGAGATTTGAAGAGTGAGGCTGAATAATTATATTGAGGGGTAGTCGGGTTAGACGTAACTTGATTAGTCCAATGAATAGTCACTTATATCCAAATGTATCCCACCTCACCTTAAGCCCACATTACAACCAAAAGAAAGACCTTTTTGATCCTTTGTCACACATCAAGTACGAGGTCTAGTTTAGACGATTGGTAAGCATATGGTAGACTTTGCATATAATTCAATATGAGGGGAAATTATTTTAGCCTAAACACTTGAGAGATGAGTGAAACACTTACCCGGTGAGGGTTGAATAATTCGAAAGTTCAAAGTCTCGAGATTAGTTGATTTTCGCGTTATCGCATATGCTCAAGTGAATTGTGTTGCCTAGTTGTTTTAAGAAAAATTAGACTGAAACTGAATTCATCATCTAATCGCCCTAAACAAATGCATAATCACTTGTATTCTTTGTGTCTTTTGTTATGTTGTTCGGGACGAACAACAGTTTAAGTTTGGGGGATTTTGATAACACGTTACTTATGCATGTATTTAGGTCGATTTAGGATCATATTTTATATCATTTACGTGCATATTTGACCGGCATTTATTTATATTAATAATATTTGGGTCATTTGACGTGTTTCGATTTGTTTTGAAGTTAATTAGGCATTTTTATTCCATTTGAATGAAGTTCGAAGAAGAAACAAGTCAAATAGGGTTGAAACGGATGAAAAGGGAGTTAAAGGAGTCAAAGGGGCAACACGGCCGCGTCAAATATGGACACGGCCGCGTCAGAATGTGTCCCGAAAGTGAAGTTTTCTGTCAGCTTGACATACCTCTATTATTTTGGCCATATCTTGAGATTTACAACTCCGATTGAGGTGCAATTAGTGGCATTAGAAAGCTGATTCAAAGGACTACAACGTTTCATGAAATAGACAAATCCCAAAAACGATCGTAAGACCCTAAAAAATGGCTTGGAAATCAGACCTAAAAATCTGCCCGGGAAAAGCGGACGCGGCCGCGTCGCAAAGCCAACACGGCCGTGTCAGAAAGGATTTTCTGCGAGAATTTCCTAATTTTAATAGGATTTTGATCCTATCTTCCCCAAGATTCGTCCTCAACTCTATAAAAAGGACCCCAAACTCTAGGAATCAGGAGAAAAAAAGATCAATTACATCAATTACATCATTATTGTACCTAGAAGGAGTCTTGGAGGACAAAGAAGACGAAGATCATCGAGACGGATTTATCCGGGTTTAGTCGTTCTTTCTTAGTTTTATCTTTTACAATGTTTTTCTTAAAATCTTGTATTGGATTATTGCTAGGCATGAGTAGCTAAGCTATTCGTGTCCTAGGGTTAGAAAGTAGGGATTATTATGACAATGTTTTGATTTATGGTTTAATTTATTAATTCCGTTCTTTACGTGTTTTATCTCTATGTTTGTGCTTAAAACTGAATTTAACTTGATCACCTAGATTTAGTAGTTTAGTTTAGCAATTCCGCTTCGAGAGGAGGGAATCGTTATCAGACTTAGAACATAGAGCGCAATTGTCTATGTCTGTGTAGGCCGTGGCTTAGGATCGTTTGGGAGTTATTAGGTTTAATTGACTCGAGAGGATAATTAGCTTAATCAATCAACGGTTTAATCGTTTCGAGAGAAGGGTTAGATTATTGTCGTGCCGCCTAATAAACACTAGAATTGGTAAATCAATAGGTTAATCATATTCAACATTGAAGTAATATCCTGAAATTGAAGCCCTAGGATACCTATTCTCCTTGATTGTTAGTTCTTTGTGTTTCCTAAGTTTGAAGTTATATTTATTTGAGTACTTTAATTAGTAAAATCAACCTTTGCAACTTAGTATCTAGTTAGGACATTCCTAGAGTATTGAGGTATCGAACTACCTAAAACTATTCCTTGTGGGATCGACCTTGATAATCGTTACTACACCTACATCCGTACACTTGCGGAACACTAGGTTAGAAACCGACGTGTCACACCGCCCTTTTTATGTCAATCAGTGTTGACCGATTCAAGCAACCATTAATGAAATTGCTTTATGTTTAAAAAAACTACAATGACTTGATATTTATTAATTATAGTGAAGTAGCATGAGTATTCAGATATATATTTTTTAATTATATTTATGTTTATGCATGATAAAATTTATCACAACAAATTCGCTCAATATTTCCTTTTTTTATTCAATATTTTATACTTTGCATTTTTGTAATATGACCTTATAACTTAAATTAATAGTGTTAAGAAAAGATAATATTTTTATTTGTCTATCTATATAACTTTTTCATCTTCTTGTTCTATAAAAATAATTTTAATATGTAATCATATTATATGCAAGTGTAAGAGCTTGAATTATGTTAGTTGTTAAGCTCAACATGAATTTGGCATGTAAAAAATCATAGTATATATTAAATATTAATACTAAAAATTAGAAGTATGTATTATAAAAGTTTTAAGATTATTCCATAAAATTTATTATTTAAAAAAAAAACTATGAATAGTAAAAATATGAGAGTTATGGATAAGATTGAAAAAAATCAATAAATTCAATTTTTTTCTTTATTCCGTACCTTAAATAATTATATAATATAGTACAATTGATTAAGATATATGCAAATAACATATCACCGGAAAGCTCTTTAAAATCTACTTTAATACGAAACTGATATCATTTCAAAATTCAAAGTATTGAAAGTGTAGAAGAAAGATAATTTAAGCATGTAGTTTTCTAGGAGAAGTTTTTAATATAAAAGGAATCTTACTTTTTATAATCAAGTAAGGAAAACACATAAATTATTTTAAATTACTTAACTACCCTTAAATTTAATTTTTAATAAGGATATTTTACTTTTTATAATCAAGTAAGGAAAACATAATTTATTTTAAATTACTTAACTACCCCTAATTTAATTCTTAGTAAGGATATTATCGGTATCACAAAAAAGACGAAACCAAAAACAGGACGAAACAATTCATACTTTTATATTAGTAATATATATATATATATATATATATATATATATATATATATATATATATATATATATATATATATATGATACACTTAGGAATATGATCAAATATATATAAATCACCAATATGAAGTAACTGAATCTCGCCTCTCAGTTTTTGCTTACAATTCGTTTTTGCTACACCGATTCATTCGAGTCACTTAACCAAAAAAATCGTATAAATATAGATTGATTCTCCACGAGTAAGCTATGAAGATGTAATAGGAAAACAAGAATCTTTTTACTATTTTTCTTCCATCTCTTACAACCAAGGACGAAAATATCGGTTTTGTACGGAGATATCGATCTTTCAATTTACGGAAATTATCGGTGAGATCTCGGTTAATATCGAAATATCGGTGCAAGTTTTTTAAAAATACCGAAAAATGTATTAAAACAGATAATTTATTACGATGTTTTATAGATTGTTATTAACCTACTTAAATTCAAATATTTAATCTAAAAATTAAGCCAAATTCACGCATATACAACTAGTTGGTAAATAAGAAACAATATATACGTTTGGTTAAGTAGGCTAAGAGAGTTTAAATAGGCTAAAAATATAAAATTACATTAAAGTCTTTATTAAAATTATTTCAACATTATGTAAGAGAAAGCATTGAGAATATTTACAATATATAAAAAATTTCTTGATTGACCTATAACATCTTTTATTCAAAAGCAACACTAATTAAAAGTTAAGCCAAAATAAATGAGGAATATTTAAAAGCTAAGAAGACTAAATAAAATTAAAAATGGTAGGAATCATAACAAGTTGTTGACTTGGTCTGGTGGTTAAAGTTTGGACTTTGATTCAATAGGTCTTAGGTTTGAATCCAGGTTCAAACACTGAATTTAGAAGGGCGATATTTTGGTGAGAAATCGTCAATTTCTCGCGATTTCTCGCCGCCAGCTGGAAGCCAGACACAGCCCACGCGTCAGGATATTTGGGGCGCCGAGATTCTCGCGATAAATTGACACCAAGCCATTCCCCCTGCTTTTCGTCTCGGGACCCCTATTTTCGCAAGAATCGCGGATTTCTCGCGAGATTTTTGTCCCTGCTTATAACCAACATTTCAATAATTCAAACACACATATCATTAAAATTATGTGAAACAAAATAATGATACAATACTCCACATCCATTTTGTGAATATTATGAATGCAAAATAATGGATCATGAAACTTGTATTGAACATATATCCTATATAAATGAGAAATGTCAGCAAGCAAAGTTCTTTTTTAGTCCCAGCCAAACAGAACATTGGAACGCATAGTTAATTTTTTTTAATAAATCCATTAACATCGAAACAAAAAGAGATTTGCTACTCGATGGATTTCATTTAAATGAGAACATTCTATATTAGCGTTTGAAAATCTAGAGAAACTGATTATAAGCTGTAGGATCTGAAAAAGATCTTCATTATTAGTAATTTTTACTTGTATAATTGCATGAAAAATGGTCTGTAACATCTCACGTCTCCACATTCTCAAATTCAAATTCATTTGAATTCCAAACAAAAAAATACCTTGTACATAGGATCATCAACGGTCTCCTTTATTTTAATCTACTATACTTTCGCAAATTAATTTGTATAGATAATGAGGGGCCCATAAATGACCCACGGGGCAAGTCCTCCCTTCATCAAGCCTCACCCATGGCTTCCCCTTCCCGCTCCAATGCATTACGCTGGCCCGAGTCGCATGCAAACCGCGGCAACTATTCTCTACACTATACCCACCTAGACTATGTTGATTCCACCTATGATCAATCCCTTCTACCTCCCCTCCAAAAACCAACATGAAAGGGTGCAAAGACCCCAACTCATATTTCCTCCTCTCCATTTGTATCTCCATCAATTTTTCAATTTGTTTTGTGTAATCTTTCCTTCTCCATCTCTCCAGATCCATCACCATCACCCCTGTGTTGAAGTAACACGCCTTCTTCCCTTTAAACACGCCCGAAAAAATCGGGTGGGACCAATATGAGACAAAAAAGAAAAGATGGGAGTGAAAATGAAACAACTTGGTACTATAAACGCTTGTAAAATTTCTTATGGGACTAAAATTGCTCGATTTTGAATTTGTGGGATCAAAAGTGAAACTTTGGGACCAAAATGCAACTGTTCCGTGTCCTGTGGGACTAAAAGTACATTTTTCTCGTATTTATCACGTCATTTAATGGACATGTGCTATGCACGTGACCGGAAACGTTAATGATAAACATTGTGGGACTGAAAATGCAAAAACTTGGGACTATAAATGCTTGTGAAATTTCTCATGGGACTAAAAGTGTTCGATTTGTATTTGTGGGATCAAATGTAAAAACTTTGGGACTAAAATACAACTACCTTGTGTCCCGTGGAACCAAAACCACAATTTCCTCATACTCTTTTATATATTTCTAATAACTCTATTAGCTATAAACAAAATCTATTTATATTTACATCTACCGTGAAAATGTCTTTCAGAAGGACAAATATCGTTGCTAACAAATCAGATAAATTCAAGCATTTTTACGCACACATGCTTCTCACATTTTTATAAAAGCATTTTTAACAAAATGATGACAAAATTTAATGGAATGCCGTGCTGTTCATAAGAGGGTTAATAAGGTATTGTAACTTTGCGGAGTGTTAAATTTCTGTGTGAAGTCGGACATGTAGTAGGCGATACTGAATAAGCCGCCACTGCCATGGGCTGCAATGGATCAGAATTTTTTTTTTTCTTTTATTAAAGTCATTGCGCAACATTTCATTTTTTTTTATTAAAGTCTCCCCTGCCAGGGGATACTTTGGTTGGATTTAATATTTTTTTGAAGCAGTCAACTAATTTAATAAATTAGAATACTATTAATAAAAGACTACAATACTCTTAATAAAAACTAACATAATTAAAACAATATATATATATATATATATAATTAAAAAAATGTAAAAAACATAAAAAAATTATAAATTTTCTTTTCTTTCGTGTCATTTCAAGATTTTACATAAATAACTATTAATGATATAAATCAATTGAATTGAAGAAGACATGTCAAACCCATATAAAATTGAAACATCACAAAATTAATTGGATTAAAGAAGAGGATAATGAATGAGTTCAGTTGTTCCGGTGGTGGCCCAAAACAATGATCCTGATTTCAGAACAATGCATAATGAATAAATCTCCTGATTTAAGTAATCGGGCAATTAATAACGTGGCAGTAGATGATAGGAATAAGGCGACCGTATTAATCATGTTAGAGATGGTTGTGGTGAGTCTGAGCCTCATAGACAAAACAAGAGAATTTTCACTGATTCTCCTATTAATCTTTTCGACCAATAACAATGGTAGTGAACGATTTTGGGAATGGTGGTTAAACAGTTTTCTCACTAAAAGCTCAATTTCATATTTAGACGGAATGGAATAAAAAATAAAAAAACTTAGGTACTTGTGTTATTTCCGATGCAAAATAATTATGAATTGCGGAGCAGTTGGAGTTGGAGATATATAAATAACTCTCTATTCTGATAAACCTTGCTCCCATTGTTCTCTTCGTTTTTTTTTAATGTTTAAATTCAAATGATCTAATTAATAAAAATGGTATAATTAGTATTTAGTGAGTTGTATTAAGAAATTTATATTAAATTTTAAACAAAAAATAGGCTGCTGCATTAATAAATTTTGTGGGCCGCAAAAAACATTCATATCTTCATTTTCACTATTAAGAATGTGAAACTATATTTTCTTACACACGCATACATACAATTTTCTTGTGCGTGTTGATATAGAGCTGGAAAGTATGCAAAATGATAAATGGAGTTTTTAAATGTAATCAAGGGCTTGTTTGGTATCAACTTTATGATTAAATACATGTATAAACTAACATTTTTTGTATGAAAATTTTATTTTATGAAGATATTACGTATTTGTTCATTTCATAGTGGTTTTCACAAATTTGGAATTAAAAACCCAATTGAACCTTGGTTTCGGAGATTCAATGTGCAGTTATAAGAGAATACACATAATATTTTATGTAACAGATCAAATCAAGTGATTCTTGAGTTGCTGGAAACGTAATGTGGAGATCTATACCTTCCAAGATGAACACGATCTCCATCCCCAACTTCAACATCATCGAATTTTCATGTGAAGTGAAAACTACCCATTGATCGATACTGATACAACTCTAGTACTTGGATCATATCTCGAGCTATACATAACCGATAGAGGTAAAATTGGTGGCAGTGAAAACCCAACAATTAAAGGTCTACAACTTTATCAAAAATAAGAAAAAGTCAAAATATAACAGGAAGACCTCGAAGTACAACATCAAAGTTGGACTACATGTGCAGTCTTGTGTTGTACGGCTCCACTGTGCAACATTACATGTGCTATGCAGAGCTTTCTGTGAGTTGCGAATTTTGGGGGTCCGCATGGTCTGCTCGTGCATGGGTGCACCGGTTGTACAAACCATGACTGTCAAATATGTATTTTTACGCATTTTTGTGTATTTTTTGGTCCATTTCACTATTTTTTGTCCCAACTATAAAAAGGTATCTAGAGCTGCGAATTCGGGAATGAGATATCATATTTTGGAGCCCAAAATAAGGGCTAAGCAACGGGAAAGAAGACTACAAACTGATTTAATCATTTAGTTTCTTTGTAGATCAGAACATGCTATTTTTTTACTGTTTTGTATTATTTTTACAATTACGTTTTAGTTAATTTCTCTTATTCTAGGATTAGAGAGTAGATTATGTGAAACTTTTTTTATTTTTATTTATTAATTGAATCTCGTTTATGTGTTCATGAATTGATTGTGTGTATAATTATATGATCAATTGTTAGATTACTTATGCTTAATAAATCGAGATTCTAGAAAGATTATTTATTAATAGGTCTAGAGCATGTAGTATAAACATTCAATGGAACCGAGAAGTTTGAGATACTTATATGGATATTGATATTAGATTCTTTTAGGAGTTGTATGCATAACAGTTGATTAGAGATGATGACTCTTGCATACAATCCACGGATTATTCGGTCTCAGAGATGATTTAAATTAGTTTTGTGATCGTCTTATAGAAACTAGAATTCGATTCACTGAAACATTCTTGCTGTATGACATTATTTTAGTTAGTTATCTTATTTTAGTCTATTTAGTTTAGTTATTAGTTGAAAAACAAACCCCTTAGGATTGTAGTACTTAACAGGTTTGAAACTTCTGATATCTACAAGATCGACCATCTCATGCTATCTACTGTTATGTCGTACACTTATGGCAATGATGAATCTAGGAATTTTTCGCGGTGGGGGCACAAAGTAAATTTAATGACGATTCAATTACCTTAATTATTTATTTGAGCTCTAGCATTATATTGATTGATGAGAAAATTATGGGTTGGCTCTGTGCGCGACTTTTTTTGCTCTATTACTCTTGTTCTATTTTATTCTGATGACATATACAAACAAATAATTATTTGTGGATGGGAGGAATTTTTCTCAATATATTAATATGGAAAAGTTAAAAAAAAATACTTCCTCAATTCCTAAATACTAGTCGTTTTAGATTTTAGTTATAAAATAAATTAAAAACTCCTGAAATGGAGAATATACCTCTTTATTATCCATCTCTATGGTTCTAATTTTTTTCCCTCCAATTTTTTTCCTTTGCTTATGATATGCTTGTTCTCTCCTTCCATATAATAATTAGGATTTTAGGAGGAGACTTGTTGGATATTTTCAGGATGACTATTTTTTTCAAGGATAATATTAAAAGAAATGTGATTTTATTATTAGAATGACTTATTTTTTGAAATAAAGTATTTTTTTCTAAAACCGTGAGTATTTAGGAACGAAGTCAGCAACACAAAATAGAAATATACGCAAGTTTGACTGAGGTGGAATAAATATATATTTTGGAGTAGGAAACTTTATTTTATATATAATATTTTTGAATATTAAAAGCGAGAACGTGTTATAGGGCACGTGGCTCCGAAATGGATAATGTACAGGTTAATTTTACCCTACTCCTTAAGCATTACTCGCATGTATTATATACCATTAGATTAGTGTATAGATATAGAATGGATTACAACCGTCTATTAACTTCGTGTATAATCAAGGTATGAAAATTAGTGAATAATAGCGTGCCCATGTCCCTAGTAGTTTTTGTTGGAAGGTGTTTGGGATTGCAAACTAAGTAGTTTCCAGTGAAAGATCATTAGGAAGCAATCAAAGGCCATTTATGTCTTCTATGCAAAAAAATGTAATCCCTTCGTCCCGGTTTAATTTGTTTACTTGTCTTTTTGGTTTGTCCTAAATAACTTTGTCAGCCTAAAAAAGAAAATTTCTCTCACAATCTCTACCCTCAAAATCTTCACCCTCAATCTTTATCTTTGAAAAATTCAAAGATTCTACAATAATTTTTTTTTTTAATCTCTGTGTCCAAAATAGATAAATTAAGGCGGAGAGAGCAGTCTATAATTATAAAGCTAGGAGCATTGATTATGAAACTGAGACGAGCAGTTGGATTTCATCTCCCACTATCATGCCCACCCCGTGCCTACCCCTTTTCCATTGTACTGCCTACCACAATGCCTACTTCTATGCCCACCAATTGTCAAATGTCATACAGCACAATATGCAAGGGTATAAAAGACTTTTTATGCTTGAATAGAAGCTCAAAGGGGTAATATTTAGCTTTATTTTCTTATACCCTTACATTTCATTTATTGTTTAAATATAATTTGTTAATGTGAAGAATCTCAACACAAGTTAACTTGGGGCTAATGGGGAACAATGCACTTCGAAATTTGTGGATTGAACCAATATTCTATTATTTATTGTTAGTAGCTCAGACTTAAGTTTTAAGGGTGCCTAATTGTTGTGAATGACCATATCCCCTAGGTAAAAAATCCTCATATATATCAACTCTACCAAGAAATTTTTTCTCCTAAATCTATTCTATCTCTTTATAGAATTATGATATATGATACATATTATAATTTTTGAGTGGATCAGAATTGATTTGAGCATCGAAATTCCATTAGGTTCTCCCCGACATGAATTTTGCAAGTCCAACGAATCAAATTCGACACAAAAAGAGAAAGATGGAGTTTAGGGGAGGAATATTTTTTCCGCAATTTGAAACATATATTAAAACTAACAATTAATAGTATTCTTAATATGGTAACTGACCCTATCTCTATGAAATGGATTAAAATAGAAAACAATCATATTTATGTGTGGGGATGAGGGAGTGTAGTATATAAAGAGGGTTATTCACTTATTTGTCATAACATCCCCAATTCTTTTGTGCGTGTCCATGGGAGAAGTAAACGAAGTGATAATGGAGACGGAGAGCCACTCAAACACCAGCCCAATAGTAGCTATAATGGAGCTAGCAAACATGATAAGCGTCCCCATGTCCCTAAACGCCGTCGTCCGCCTCAACGTAGCCGACGCCATTTGGCAAGGCGGATCCAACACCCCTCTCTCCGCCGCCGAAATCCTCTCCACCACCGCCGCCGTCCCTACCGCCGACCCCGAGAACCTCCAACGCATTCTCCGAATGCTCACCAGCTACGGCGTCTTCACCGAACATCTCAGCGAGGATAAATCGGAAAGGAAGTACGCACATTTTCTGTGTTTAATTTCAACTTCCCATTTGTAAATTTTACGAATCGATTCTACATTTTGGCAAAATTTTGACAGATATTCATTGACGGAGGTGGGCAAAACCCTTGTTACCGACGAGAAGGGGTTATCGTACGCACCGTACGTACTGCAGCACCACCAGGATGCGCTGATGCGGGCGTGGCCGCTGGTGCACGAGGCGGTGGTGGACCCGTCGTCGGAGCCGTTTGTGAAGGCGAACGGCGAGGCAGCATACAGCTACTACGGGAAGATGCCGGAGATGAATGAGCTGATGCAGAAAGCGATGGCCGGAGTATCTGTGCCGTTCATGAGAGCAATTTTGGACGGCTACGATGGGTTCCAGGGAGTGGGGACAGTGGTTGATGTAGGGGGGAGCTCAGGGGATTGTTTACGGATGATCATGGACAAGAATCCGAGTATTAGACAAGGATTCAACTTCGATTTGCCTGAGGTTGTTGCTAAAGCTCTAAAATTTCCTGGTAAGAATTATTTCATGGCATGTGATTTTCTTTTCTCTTTCACTAATTAATCTCAAATCTCGTATTTTCCTATCATATAAATAAGTTATTGCTGACATTAAATGTGCAAAATGTTGGTTCTAAAAGTTCCATCAGCTGCGACTAAATCCTCTGGACGCTAGATTATCCTTCATCAGAGATAATTTTCTGTCATCTAGAAAATTCTATTAAATATGGAATGCTACATGGAAGTTTTAGAAAACTCGTTAAATATCCATCGCCAAATACTACCTGCATTATTTTTAGTTGTTCTTTGAGATGCTTTTTCAAGGGGATATTTATTTTGGCATGACCCATCCCTATATATTTCATTTTATAGTCGAATGATCTATCCCCCATATTCACACCCTAGCTATTACTTATATCATCTTTTATAATTCTAACACACATTTTACGATTTTCATTGCACTGTTTATAATTCCCAATACACATTCTACCCTACAAATCTCTTAAATAATAATACTTTTACACTATTTAAATAAATATGTACAATCCGAGGATGTGCCCCAGCGAACGTGGCACATACAACTACATCACAGCATACATATCCTCTTAAAAAATTATGTATGATAGTGTAAAAATAACCAAAAATAAATTAATTCTAAGAGGTCTCTATTTTTCTCTCTCCTTGTTAACTTTTTGAAAATTTCTTCTTAAATTATTGGTGCATATTTAATCTTACCAAGTAAGAGATGTTTATTGTAAAACTAGTTTTTTTTATTACCATGTTATATAATAGATTTCTTATTATTGCATTTACAAGTATCATGTGTAGCATTTCGTTGGTAAAATGTGATACATATAGTACTAAAAATTGATCAAAGTTTTTGTTTCATCTGCATAAATTGGTGAGCCCGTTGTAAAAAAAGATACTACTTCCGTCCCGCCTAATTTTGCACACTTTTTTCTTTTGGTCAGTTCCACACAATTTTGCACACTTTTAAAAAAGAAATTTCTCTCACAATCTTCATCCTCCCAATCTCCACTCAATCTCCACATGTGAAAAAATCAACCAAAAAATAAAAAATAATTTTTTCTTAATGTATATGTCCTTCATATGTGCAAAATTGATTGGAACGGTGGATGCATAATTTTATAAATTTGAAAAATAAAGAAAAAATAATTGAGAATTTAATTTATCATTTCACACCCTCCTTAATTTTTTAATTCTAAACTTAAACAACAACCCAAGAAAAAAAAAATATAAGCTTCAGGAAAAGGAAACGGAAAACAAAAATTGATGTTATTTTTTAATAATTACTGTCGTAATTTATAAATATTAAGTGTCTATTGGTTTAATATGTATGTAGGCTTTTATTATTTTAATATTGATTGAATTGGATTCATCCTCCATCAAATCACCCAACGATCTTTACTTTTGAATGGGACGAGGATTGCATCCAACCTTCGTCCGTTCTCCTTTATCATTAGAGTGCGTTTATTTATAACTGAACTCAATTAATTGAAGATTGGGCTAGCCGAACCATGATTTCTTTAGAATTGCTGACAATATATTTACATACATTACATTACATCTTTTTATCACCCATTACACTAAAATAAACTTCAACTCAATTCCCAACCAACAAAATCAAATATTCTTTCCACTTTATTTCTCTCAGTTTACAGTACTTCAATCTCTTCAAACATAAGTAACACGGCCTTAGTCTAACTATCCTATTCTATACATCCTACCTCATTTCATCAATCTCCATTTCATTACGTTCTTTCATTGGGCAGGAAAATTCTTTGGATTTTAACATTAAGATGGACTACATTCATTTGCATACTAAAATAAGTGACCCTTATAGTGTGAAAATATGATTAAAAAAAATGCAACATCCTCGATTCTATCAATATCTTAGCGTAGTATTTTAATGTGTAATACAGTAGTAGAGGTGGACAAGAGATATGAGATGGAGATTCGACGACAAAAAATATTGAGAAACAGAGCAAACACGTGGCTTTGCGACAATTTCAGTACATGCTGTCTTTGACTCAAACCACTGCAATAATAATTGTTCGGTGGGTTTAAATAAAATAAGCACATACCTAAACAAGCCAATCAACACAAGTCGAGAAAAAAGTTTTTGATGTTTTTTTTTTTCTTTTTTTTTTTCCAAACAACTTCTAATTATGATTATAATATAATTAATGACTATCACAAAACAAAAATAAATATTAAATATTATTTCGAAACAATATAACAAAATTGACATGCTTTTATTTTTTTGACTCGTAATCAAAATTTATTATTAAAAATTAAATTGTCGTCTTCACTAATAATTTTTCATATATTTATAAAAAAAAAATTTGCCCGGACTGATTTTGCTCGACTAGCTTTCTCGATAAAATAATAGGAAAATGTTCGTATACCCTAAAATATTCTTTTTAGATGAATAGTTATTTGAAGTTTTTAAATAGATATTAAAATTTTAAATGCAAGATAATAGAATCTCTCTATGTATTAAAATAAAATTTATAAAATAGAACTTTTATTTAGTTTGTTATTTTTTCTATTTATTGAATATTTTAGATTTTCTTTAGTTAATTTAATATTTCACTGGATCCTATTTGTCTTGAAATTAGAAGTTCATTGGTGCATTTGTATCTTTTAAAAGTTCAAGTGTCTATTTGAATGGAAATATGGTTCAGGACTTAATTTGAACATAAAGTATAAATTTAAGGACAAATTCGTATTACCCCTAAAATACTAATTTCCAGCTCTCTATTAAGAGGGTGCAAATGCTCCATACTCTTCGTGAGCTTTTTTTTTTTTTTTTTTTGGTGGTATATATCTTGATTAGGGAGGTGTTTGGTGGAATTTGATCCCTAATCATATTACAAAGAACTCAATTAACTGAGCTACAATTAATTTTTGTTGTGACACATGTTAATTTTTCCATCTATAATGTGTAAAGACCTAATCTTTTAATTATAGATGAAATAATTTATTTTTTGCTGGAAATTTTGTACATCATCAGTACGTACATATTATGTGACCACAGTAAATAAAGGAACGGAACTGGCTATAACTAAACTTATTTTACCATCATATAAATATCACAATAGCGTATGATTGTTGTTGCTTATAAAATTTTGAAAATAAAATAGAGTAGTGTTTTCTCTGGAGAGTTGACTTTTAAAAAGAGAATTGCCAAATTAAGGTAGACCAACTTTTACAAAAAATAGGAGTAAGATTTGACGTATCTGGTTACATTAATCTATTACATAACTAAGTGAAATTACATTACAGTAGTTAAAAGTTCAAATAATGGAGTTTTGTGTGAATGATGCAGGTATAACACACGTAGGTGGTAACATGCTCGAATTCGTTCCTCCCGGTGATGCTATTTTCTTGAAGGTACCTTATTTTTTAGTATATGATGATACTTATTATGACAAGGAAACATAGAAACTAGATAAGATAAAACTTGAAAGTTCAGATTGAATCTATCTTACATTTTCTTTTTTTAGGTTAATTGATGAATTCTAAAAATTATTAAATCACATTTTTACCACTTATTTTGTTTTTCTAATTAACTTATTCATTTGTATGTAACTAATTCGTGAAATATTTTTTTTTTTTACTTGAATTAATAAAATGAGATATTGATTTTTAAAACAAAACTTTTACTTTATGGAAAAAGGAAAAAAAAAAGAAATTAAAATTTGATTCTCATCATGAGATTGGGAGAGTATTTATATTATCATTGTGGAGTATGGAATGAAAATTATAATTAATTTTACCTAAGAGCTGGCAAATTAGTCCGGTTTGATGGGTCAATCCAGAGCGCCCGGGCCCAAGAGATCCGACCTAATGGATAAAAAAATTGACGGATCACGAGTTGACCTTAAAATTTTAGTATATTTAAGGGGATAGGCTGGACTAGACTCAAAATATTTTTGACCCGATAGAATTTTAGGCTGATCCGACCTAACCTAATAGGATAGACCCAATTGAACCAGATCGCCCGAATCGCCAGATCCACTCGCGAGAAAGGTCAATCCTAGGCATAAAAGAGGAAAGGGGGATTGAACATGAGTTGGGCATTTAGAGCTTGAGATGTGTGGCCAAATTATCTTATTGGGCCAAAATTATTATTTCCTTGGGTTAAATTTACGTGGCCCCAAAATAAGTACGTGTAGTTACTAATCTTATTTTGTTACAATTACTTGGCAGTGGGTATTAACAACATTTACAGACGAAGAGTGCAAGCAAGTGCTAAAGAATTGCTACAATGCACTTCCGGCGGGTGGTAAGGTCACCGCCTGTGAGCCAGTGCTCCCCGCCGACACGGACGATAGCCGCCGGAGTCGAGCCCTTCTAGAAGGTGATATCTTCGTGATGACAATTTATAGGAGTAAAGGAAAACATAGGACAGAGTTGGAGTACAAGGAATTAAGTCTGTCTGCTGGCTTCCTTAAATTTAAAGCCAATTTTTATGTGGATCATTTCTACACTCTCCTTGAATTTCAGAAATGATTTGCATTATCTAACTACTTTAGTAGTGTTATGGTCGCCTTATGTATCGTTGTAGACTTACATGTTTTTTTGTGTTTTGTTTATGAGTTCAACATCTTAGACCTACCGGGCCCGGCCGGACCAAAGTTTATAGAACCTTATTTTTCGTAAAATGATTTTGTTGTCTTATTTGTTATTCAATTCACATTTTTACTTATATCCATCCTATTTAGTTTTACTGTTCACACAATCGTCTAGCTCATATATAGGTAAGTATTTGGAATGCAAATCAAATCCATGGATTCTAACTTATCCATAAATTATTTTAAAAGATCTAGAATCTGCAAGTATTAGCAATACAATCATCAAATATAACAAATTGAATAATCAGATAGCAATATAATTATTGAATAAATCAATCATAAGCCGCAAACTATTAAAAAAAGGCGACGGCTATTTGCAGCCCACAAATTTTCTTAGTGCAGCCTACTTCTTAATGTAGGGCACTCTTATTTGAATTCATTATAAATTTCTTAATACAACCCATTAAATACCAAATATGACCTTTCTTTATCAAATTAATTAAAATTAAAATTAAAATATTATAAATAAAAGGATAAAAAAGTTAAAAATAATACATATAATTTGTGTTGTCTTCTGCAAACTAATTTATTGACACCTTCTTCATCCGATCAACTTTGTGATGTTTTAGTTCTCAAAGTGTAATAATTTGTTTTGTTTCTCCATACAGCATAATGAAGACTTAATAAATAATTTGTATCCACAAATTGTCAATTGAGAGGGTGTGCGTCATTTTTTTTTTCCGATCTTTTCCTTTCTTTCTTTTTTATTGCCATTCCCAGAGATTAATCAGATTTAAGCCACATTTTCGCCACATTTTCTTCCTTTTTGAGATAACAGATAGAAGCTATGTTACTGTCCTACGGATTTATCATATGACAATGCTTTTGTGTTCTTTAAAATCAAAACAGAAAACAACTCGTCATTGATCCACTTATCAATCTTCAAACTCCGTTTATAATCGGGTCGAAAATTGTTATTGGCGGAATCACTTTATGTTTTATTACTTATTATGATCTTTATTCAAAGATTTAATATCTATGGTCAATGATTGTTTATGTCCTCCATTGATGATTTTTTTTAAGAAAACTAGGGTTTATGGAGTTCAAAAAATAGACAGGGCAGTGTTGAAGATGACACAGAAGAAAGAGAAATTATATATATATTTTTTAATTACATAAATATATATATGTATATTGTTTTAATTGATTATTTTATATATTCATTAAGGATGTTATAGTCTTTTACTAATAGTTTTCTAATTTATTAAACTTAGTGGGTTGTATTAAGAACCGCCTTAAAAAAACATATATAGTAATATTGCTACAGAGAATTTTAATATTTAGAACTAATTTTTGGCATGATTTTATCATATGTATAGATAGATATCTCTTAATATATTAATGATGATTTGCCTATCCAATTTTACCAGGTAAAATACAAGGAAAAATACTTAAGATTTTCTCTTATGAAGGATTATCTTTTATTATATAGCAAAATTCTATAAATGGTCAATGTTTTACGTAAATTTTATTAACAAAGATGTTTTTTTTAAAAGTCAAGCACATCACAACTTTATCGGTGCATTAATTCTTTTATTGCATTTGAATTTTACCATTTAACTCACCCCATTCTTAAATCCTACATCTGCTCATGATCATATCAGTGGAAGATTTTTTGTATTTCTCGTTGTTAACTGATTTTGATATTTTAGTTATAGAAAATATTGATATTACAAATTTGATAATGATTTGGCATATTGTATTATAATTTTAGAAATTGAAACAAGAGTTGATATATGTAGGGCAATGTAGAAGTTATATAAATATGATCTTAAGGCTAAGAAGGTTTATTGATGCTACTACATGAGGTAGAGTGTCTATTCTATTATCAGATACTTACAAGTTCACAAGTAACATGTTCATGATTAATATATGGCGGCGGTTATTTGCAGTCTACAAAATTTCTTAACGCAATCTACTTTTCAATACAGTCCACTTTCATTTATATTTCAATACAAATTTCTTAATACAACTCACTGAATACCAATTATACCCTTTCTTTAGTAAGTTAAATAATTTAAATTGAGTCACTATAAATAAACAAATAAATTAAAAAAACGATTATCGAACATTATTTCTGAGCCACCGCCGACACCTCTCCTCTGCATATTGGAAACAAATTTCTTGTCTTCATCGACTTCGTGATGAGTTCATCGTTTCCTTTCTACTGTTAAGAGGTGCAGATTGTGTTTCACCGATTTGTGCAAATGAATTCCTTGTCATCTTCATCGATTCCTTTAAGTTCTATATATTTTAAAGAGTGAAGGTTGATTATTGCTTGGCAGAATCACTTTGTTTTTCTATTCTTATAATCTTTGTTATAAGATTAAATATATATGATCAATGATTATTTATGTCCTCCATGGATGACATTTTAAAAGAATTAGGGTTTATGGAGTTATAAGGTTGAAGATGACACAAGGAAAAAATAAATTATATTTTTTTAAGTTATTTTATTTTTTCTGAATTATATATATTATATTAATTGATTATTTTATTTTTTCATTAAGGCTGTTGTAGTCTTTACTAAAACAATGCTAATTTATTAAATTAGGTGGGTTGCGTTAAGAAAAAAATTGGGTTGCGAAAAATCGCCGCCTTAATATATACGCATGGATATTTTATTATTTATATTTCACCGGTGTAGCATTTACATGATAAATTTTTTGCCAATTCCTAGTCGCCTAACTATGACTATGCTCCTCAGTTCCCTCTAAGTCCCGACTAATCACTACACCTTTATTCATGCCCAACTACCATCTGACTATTTTTACAACATTAATTAAGACAAATATTAGCCAAAGTTATAACTAATAAGTAATATCCCAAATTCTCATATAGACCAATTTAGGATATTCTTCCTGGTGCATAGTAGAAATACAACAAAATAAGCATATGCCAAAAGCATCTCGAAGATGAGCTAGAGAGGCGATATTTTATACAACCATTACCATATTCGTTTTTCATGCTAAAAATAAAAATTTCATTATAATAAAAAAATTTAACTTGTATTTGCATTGATAATGAATTAATATTATTTGAAATGAAGAAAAGACGTAGCAAAATTCGAAACTAACCCTAAAAAATCTGCTTCATGTTTTCTTTTTGCTTTCTTCGAGGCCAAATGCAATGCTAGCTTGGGTTTTTAAATAGACGGAGGTACGTTTGTTTAATACTGGAGAGTGCTGCGTCAAATTTCACTGAGGAAGTTAATGAGTGTACTTTATAGGAATTTTATTCCCTAAATTTATTGAGTTAAACCATAAACAAACACCGAGTTTAATTTTAGGCCCCATTTGGATGGAGGGATTTGATTTGCCAAGAGATTTAAAATGAATAGATTTCAAAATCCTTAGATTTGAAATCCATGAACTTGAAATACATTGTTTGGATTTATGGTGGATTTGTGAAAGTATTTTTAAATCCAAAATTTTCAAATCCATTATTTGGCAAAAAACTAATACAATATTTGTAAAATTCATTTTTTTTTCTTTAAAGTTTAAACTAACAATTTGTATTTTTTATTAAATAAAATAATATTTATCTACATCTAAATTAATCGAACATTTTTTTTTCCAATTATATATATACATACATATATACATATTATGTATTTTATATCCCAAAAAATTATTAGGAGTATTTCATTGGAGATAAAAGAAAAAAAATAAAAAAATAAAAATAAAAATAAAAATATATTAGGAGGATTTTATTGGAGAAGAGATATCGATAGGGAGAAGAGAAGAGAAGAGAAGAGAGAGAGAGAGAGAGAGAGAGAGAGAGAGAAGTATGAGTGAGGAGGGATTTGTAAATGACTACATTTGTCAAAGGATTTGAAATCCACCCAAATATAGTGTAAAATGGAGAATCTCAAATCTTGGATTTCTAAATGAGTTAATTTAAAAATCCGAATTTATAAATTCACTCATTTCGTATTTTATCCAAACACATGGAGTGAATTGATAATGGATTTATAAATCCATCGCACAAATCCCCCCCATCCAAATGGGGCCTAAGGAAAATTATAAAATCGGTTTCCATAAACTAACGGATTGTCCAAGTTTAGTATTGTATGAACTAAAAATTACTATTAAGTCTCATGCACAAAAAACACACACATAGTTCAAGTTACGAATGCGTGGAAATTGATTGTGGCTTAGTTCATAGAAAATCTTGTAATCCTGGTAATTGACAAGAGATTGATTCCTTATCCGATATTAAGCTTAATAAGTTGAGATCCGAGAAGGAATATATATTAATAGGCTTAGAACGCGTAGTATAAATATTCAATAGAAATAAGATGTTTGAGGTATGTATGAGAGCATTGATTTTTTAGTACTTCTGGGAGTAACATGTATACCAGTCAATCGTACCCGGTGGCTCTTGCTTGCTGTTAACGGTTATTCGCGCCGACGGGGGGTTTAAACTAATTTTGTTATCGTCGTATAGGAACTAAAATTCGGTTTAAGATTTGATTAATTAAATAGAAATGTTAAGTGAAACATCATCGATTCTCTGGAATGTATTCTTGTTACTTGATTTAGTTTTTATTTAGATAATAGTTTTAATTGCCCCATTGCTTTAATATATGGTCATAGTTAGAGTAGTTAGGACACTACTAATCTATCATTACTAGATTAGCCTAGATATATCAGACCAAAATGATTGTAGTACTTTGAATAGATCCTTTCACCAATCTCTGTGGGGTACGACCTTACTTAGCACTAAGTTATTAACTATACTGTGACCACCCTGTCAAGGCACGTCAAATTAGTTATTTATTTCCTAACTTCATTTCCTAATAGCAGATAGAGCAAGTCAGGGTCGATCCCGCATGGAACAGTGAAACCAATTATATCTTATGCATTAGCCCAAATTATAATATTAGCAATAGAATAATATATATATATATATATATATATATATATATATATATATATATATATAAAGTAGGAGGGGATTTTTGATGAGAATTAATTAACCACTGCAGCTAACAAATAAACTATTAAACTAACAAACTAATGATGAATTTATTTATGATAAAAATATTTCCGCCTTTAACCAATATCCCCCTAGTCCGAATCTTTCATGTAACTATTGCAACTGTCTGACAAACTAGTTCTGAGACCCCTACTCCAAGAATTAACAAGTACACTTAGCTAATCCTTGTCACTTCGTAAGTTTAACTAATCACATGTTCGCTTAGCAATTAATCTTATCCGATTAAGTAGTCCTAGTATACGATCGTTAAAACACCATTAATCAAATGCATAGAAAAACGCTAGAACACCATTAATCAAATGCATAGAGAAATAAGGCAACGGGGTAGGTACGGTGATGTACTTGCAAGCTCAGTACAAGTGGCTACGACTTATGTTATCCTATGAATTTATGACCTAGCAACAATTATATGCCTAATACCCGGGTGATCAATCCAAATAACAAACATAATAAAATTTATGAAAAAGAAAATAACATAAATAATCTCAAAACAGAGTTAAATCAAACAATTGGGAATAATTACAAAAAACATCGTTCAAGGGTTCAACTTAGTTACTGACGAAAAAATAAAAGATTAGCCGATCATAGCGATGGATAAGAACAAAGTAAATAAAAGATTAGCCGATCATAGCGATGGCTAAGAACAAAGTAATAAGGAAAAACATAAAACTAGAAAACCCGAGTTGCCTAATCTTGATTCTTCGTGCTCTTCCGAATTTCCAAGTCCGTGCTCCCAAAATCAATGTAAAAGTTGTATTTTCGGACTTGGGTCTTCCTTTTATAGATGGGATGAATTAGGTTCAATTTGGGTTGGAAAAGGATAATCCGCGAGCAAATCTTCATTGGGGCGCCTTGAGTCTCGGCCGAGAGTGGCTGTCTCGGCTGAGCTTTGTGCACCAAATTTTTGGCCGAGACTCTTCTACAGCCAAAATTCTGGTTTTCCCTGACCTTCTGTCTCAGCCGAGACAATGAGGCTTTGACCCGATTTTTCTCGGTTTTTTACTTGTGGGACTTGTTTTCAACATTCATTCTTAGTCAAGTTCGACTTTTTGGTCTAAATTTACCCAAATAACTTCAAAACAAACCACAAACATCAAATCGTCTAATGCAAATATGAGCAATACACGGTCAATTACGCATGCAAATGTCACTAAATGAATACTTAATTTAACCTATTATACATGCATAAACACGAGTACCATATATTTACGGTTTAGTTGGTAGAAAAGAGGGGATCATACCCTTATATAGTATTTGAAGAGATGTAAAAATGAAAAGCTAAATAAAATGGATTCCTAAAATAACTCTTGAAAATAAATGGATAATAATAAATAATTTAGGGTTAATTACTAAAAAAATCACTAACTTTCAGTGAATTACACAAAATCTCAAAAACATCTTCCATGTCACACATATCTCAATAAAATCTTGTCATTGCCCAATCTTCTCTTAATTCCTAATCTCAATAGAATTCTTGTCTCCTTTATCTTCCAAATGACACCAACCCTAATCATTCATCATAGACGGCGACGACGACGATGACGATGGCGAAGAAAGAACCAGTTCTTCCCCTTGATATCATAGAACTGATTCTGCTAAAATCACCAGTTCGTTGCCTTGCTAAATTCAAATCTGTCTGCAAATTATGGCATGCCATCATCTCCAATCCTCGATTTGTGAAAACCATCCATATCCAACGTGGCAAGTTGCAAAATCTCTTTCTCGTCTCGGGCCCTTCTCGAAGCTTCTCTTTGCTGAAATTCGAAAACGGAAGATTTCGCATCGAATCAGTGCCGGGAACCCCATTCGGAGGCGCTTCATCTCTCTGCTATTGTCATAACTTAGTATTCTTGACGCGGTACGACGATGTCACATTGAAAGATGAGTTTGTATTATGGAATCCTTCGTATGGAATGTTCACAAAAATCCCCATGATCTATGATGGTTTCTGCCCAGATAATTACGGGTTTTTTTTTATGATTCAACAACGGATGATTATAAGGTTTTTGTAGCTAGTAGCTTCTTTTCAGTGGCATTACGCAGTTTTTTCGTGAAGTTGGGGTGCCGGGTGGATATCTTTCACTTCCCTAGGGTTTCGTGACGATGATATCAGACCGAAAAGGAGACTATTTGTTGATGGATCAATCTATTGGTGGAATGACAGTGAGACGAATATCCTGTGTTTTGATGTTAGAGCTTAGAAGATGAAGGAATTAATGCAACTTCGTGGTCTACACGAAGTCAACGCCTTGAGTGGGGATATGTTGCTTGTATTGTCGGGGCGTTTGTGTTTATGGCGCCTGATATTATATTTCGGTGAGTATTCAGGCGGTCGACTACAACTGTGGGTTATGGAAAGAGATGGGCAGGAGTGCTACTATTATTGGAGGAAATTAATGAATGTGAATTTAAAAGAGGCCGATCTATTAGGGGACGAGCCAATGTGTTTGACAAACGAAGATGAAGTTGTGTTTGCAACTAAATCCGCTTCAATATTTTTCGTGTATAAGTATTCCGAAAAGGGATTTGGAGAAAGTTGGAGGTTTTCTTGTTTTGAAGACAAGCGGATAAATTTTTGTTGGAGTTACGGGGATGTTATGATCCCGTGTTCGGAGAGTCCGTTCTTCCCTATTAATGTGAAAAGCTCTATTGCAAAAATTCCAAATTAATCTACACCAGAAGCTAGGTTCTCATTGACCGCATAAGTTTATTTTTGAATTCCTCCCCGCCTAATCATGCCTATATTTCGATTTAGCCCGCTCAGACTCCGAATAGTTGCTAGGTCTCAATTCACCGCCTAATTAGCGCCTGTGAATTTGGTGAAAAGTAAGAAGGAAGAAAAAATCAACCACTCAGGGAAATACTAGTTAAAGTATTTCCTTTAATTTTTGAGATAATATTTTTATGCTTTTATATTAGTCTTTTAATTTATGTTTTATTAATCGTTTGTAGCATAGATTAGCTTGACTACATTTGTCTATTTCAATTATTCAAAATTTTTTAGGTTGAATTGATTTTTTTGTTTAGTAAGATTGTTTAAACTTTCCATTATACATTTTTTTTCGGGGTGGAGAAGCGAATTCGAATCCGTAATCTTCACCATAAAAATCGTAAGACGATGTCATTAAACAAGAAAAGCCTCAACCAGAGTCTCGTATTATATAGGTTGATTTTATAATTTCAACAGTAAGCTGCATTCTGAATGAATAGGGAAAAAATTCATTTTTAGTCCTGTATGTTAGGCCTTGTTTAGTAAAAATCTTGTATATTAGAAAATTTCAATTTTAGTCTTGTATAAAGTTGTCCAATTCAAGGACACTAACCATCACTAACACCTTGCAATTAATCATGTGTGACACACGTGACTAATAAATTTGAGAAAGATGAAGAAAGAAAGAAAAATAAAATAAAAAATAAAATAAAATGCACCTCATACGAGAATTTTAGGGTTTAACTTTTTCTTTTCTATTTTGGGCGGCGAACTACTAAAGTAATTTTTTATTAGTCGATGGAAGTAAATTATATTGTGGAATAAATCTCTTACAACTTACATCCACATATATTTTTCATCAAGAATTATTTAATATATTTTTCATCAAAAGTGTAGTAGATACGATTTTAAAGGTTGAAAATTTTAAGTTAAAAATAAAAGGGAACGAAGAGCGAGATTTTGTTTGATCGATCGATCGGAGTAAATTTTGGAATAAATTCGCCACATTTCATATTCGTAATTTTTTTTTTAAAAAAAAATCATAAATAAACTCCTATACTCTGCATGAGTGACACATATTTTTCCCGATAGAGTGTGACCAACAGAGGGCCTATAGATGACATGCCTTTTGAATTTTTCTGAAGTTCCCACGTTCATTTTTCCAAGTTTAGTATTGTATGAACTAAAAATTACTATTAAGTCCTATGCACTAAAAAACACACATAGTTCAAGTTACGAATGCGTGAAAATTGATTATGGTTTAGTTGATAGAAAATTTTGTAATCCCGATAATTGACAAGAGATTGATTCCTTATTCGGTATCAATCTTAATAAGTCGAGATCCGAGAGGGGAGATTTATTAATAGGTTTAGAACGCGTAGTATAAATATTCAATAGAAATAAGAAGTTTGAGGTATTTATGAGAGTATTGATCTTTAGTAAACAACGACAAATTAACCAACTCATCGACAAAAAATCCTAGTATTCTTGTTTTTCTTTTCAATAGGAACAGCGATGGGGAAAAAATAAAGGATTACCAAATTTACCTATCCTTCAAAATACTAAAATGTTGGTATATAAAAAATTTTGGTAAGATAATAATATTATATTTTCAATTTCTTTTGTATGTGCTTACGTGCGACTTTTTAATAACTCCCTCCGTCCCAATTAACTTTTCACAGTTGATTGGAGATTGATTATGGAGATTTTGAGGGTGGATATTGTGGGAAAATTTTCTTTTCTGAAGGATGTGAAAAATTAAGTGGGACGAATTGAAATGAAAAGTAGGAAAATTAACTGGGACGAAGGGAGTATTTAGTAAGGATTTTCACTCCTAGTTGCATTCGGCCTTTATGAGGTGAGCAATGGGTTGTCATTTTTCTTTTGCAACATAATAAAATTTTGGACGTTTCTTCCTCTTGTCTAAATTCTACCAGTCTATATCTCACTTAAAATCCTCTAGTTTACTTTTTATCCTATTTCATTCGTGTTTCACTTTAAAATCGAGTAAATTATTATTATTTTTTTACAATTTATGAATTTAAAGTTCATTATTTAGGTTCAGGATTCACAATTCATGTTTAAAGTCTAAGGTTCGACTTTCTTGGACTAGGGCTTATGTTCTATTGTAAACTTATGATGTCACGATCCACGGTTCATGATTTAATGGTTTAATGTTTATAATTCAATATTTCATGGTTTATGGTTCATGATTCATGGTTCGGGATTCACGATTTACGTTGTATGACTCGATTTTGGAGTGGAACAGAGTTGTGACAGGGTAATTGTGGGATAGAGGATCCTTACCTCTATATCTATATTGGGGGGGGAGGGGGGGGGGGGAGGGGCAAACTTCGGTACGACCCGATAATAAATAATAGACATGTACATTAATTTTGTATTTGGGCCGATGTCTATCGAGTTCAGATTGTTATTGGGTCAACTCGATAAGGTCCGATAGTCCGACTCAATCCAGCATGACATTTTATATAGACAAATAATTGACACATAAGCATTAGAACTCAAAAGCCTTAAATTTATTAGTCTAATTCCAGCTAAATTGGTCTTCGGTGATTGTCAGTGTCCTTAAATTGGACAACTTTTAGAATATATAGGAATAAAATTAAATTTTTCTAACATACGAAACTTTTACTGAATAAGACCTAACATACAAGACTAAAAATGAAATTGTATGGCTATATATGCTCGTAACACGTTTCAGTTTTATTGTTTTGGCTTTAGCACATGAGCTAAATCCCATTTGGAATTAAGATGGACTTTATTTTCAACTATTTTACAGAATCGGTGTATATATACTTCAACTAGGAAATGAGCCACAAAATCTAAAAACCTGTGTAATGCACGAGACATAATATTTTATTGTGTATCAATTAATTTCATTGCAAATAAATATTTATATATTTTTCTAATAAATTTATTTTTGCACTGATTGATCAATGTAAACCTAACAAATACAAATAAATATATTGCACTACAAAAAAAAAAAAAAAATTAATTAGAGATGAAAATTAGTAACGGATAACATCGGTCACAAAATAGAAACAAAATAGAAATAGAATAGTGATGGAAAGTGACAGAAACTCATTAGTATTCTATTGGTGATGAAATAGCAACCGAATATTAGAGATGGACATAATTCGTCTGTATTAGGTGGGTAATTTGGTCTCTAATTTCATCATAGAGATGAAAATTCTGTCACTAATTTAGAGACGAAATAAAATCGATCTCTAAATTTTAGAGACCAACATTATAGAGACCAATCATTTCGTCTCAAATTCGTTACTACTTTAGTTTAGAAACTGATATCATGTTATTAGACACGGATTTTTCTGTCTCTAATTTTTTTTTTCTTGTAGTGTTGGTATTCGATTCTCTTCGTAGACATCCCTACTTGGAACTAGGTCTAAGGGAAAAGGAAAAAAATAATAGTAACAAATAAAATTACACAAAATCTCAACACTACAAGAAAAAAAATTAAATTGGAGACGAAAAAATTCGTCTCTAATTACATAATATCGGTTTCTAAGCTAAAGTAGTAACAAATTAGTGACGAAATGGTTAGTCTCTATAATGCTGGTCTCTAAAATTGAGAGACCGATTTAGTGACGGAATTTTCCTCTCTACTATGAAATTAAAGACCAAATTACCTACCGAATAGAGACAGATTATTGCCCATCTCTAATATTCGGTTGCTAATTCGTCACTTATCAGATACTAATGATTTTTTGCTACTTTCTGTCACTATTTTATTTCTATTCTATTTTTATTTTGTGACCGATACTATCCGTTACTAATTTCCGTCTCTAATATTTTTTTTTTTTTTAAGTGCAAAAACATCTTCCAATCTCATAGATATCTCAATAAAATCTTCTCTTCCTAATCTCAATATGATTCTTATTGCTCAGACTTCCAAACCCCACCAGCCCTAATCATTCATCATAGACGGCGACGGCGACGATGGAACGGCGATGACGAAGAAACCAAAAGATGAATCAGTTCTTCCCCTTGATATCATAGAACTCATTCTGCTAAATTCACCAGTTCATTGCCTTCCTAAATTCAATTATGTCTGCAATTCATGGCATGCCATCATCTCCAATCCTCGACTCTTGGAAACCATCCATATCCACCGTCACAAGTTCCAGAATCTCTTTCTCGTCTCAGGCCCTTCTCGAGGCTTCTCTTTGCTAAAATTCGAAAACGGAAGATTACGACTTGAATCAGTGCTCGGAACCCCATTAGGACACGCTTCATCTCTCTGTTCTTGTCATAACTTAGTACTCTTGAGGCGATACGACGACTTCAGGTTGAGTGATGAGTATGTTTTATGGAATCCTTCGTATGGAATGTACGCCAAGATTTCCATGATATGTGGTTATGGTTTTTATATGGATAATTACGGGATTTTTCATGATTCGACAACGGATGATTATAACGTTGTCGTAATAGCTTCTTTTCAGCTGCATTATGCAGTTTTTTCCTGTAAAAGTAGAAGTTGGGGCGCCGGGTGGAGACCTTTCCCTTCCCTAGGGTTTCGTGACAACGATATCAGACTGAAAAGGGGAGTAGTTTTCGATGGATCAATCTATTGGTGGAATTACGATGAAGAGAAAATTGTGCGTTTTGATGTTAGAGATTATAAGATGAAAGAATTAATGCAACTTCCCGATCAACGCAAAGTCAACCCACTCCATGGGGATAAATTGATTGTATTGTCGGGGCTTTTGTGTTTGTGGCGCCGGATATTGAAATCCGGTGGGTATTCCGGCGGTCGGCTACAACTGTGGGTTATGGAAAGAGATGGGGAGGAGGGCTACTATTATTGGAGGGAGGTGTGAATGTGAAGTTAAAAGTGCTCGATCAGTTAGAGGACATGCCATTGTGTTTGACAAACGAAGATGAAGTTATGTTTGCAACTAAGTCGGCTTCAATATTTTTTGCGTATAAATATTCCGAAAAGGGATTTGAAGTAAGCTGGAAGTTTTCTTGTTTTGAAGACAGGCGGATAGATTTTTGTAGGAGTTACGACGATGTTATGATCCCATGTTCGGAGAGTCCGTTCTTCCCTATTAATGTGAAAAGTAATAAGGAAGAGAAATCAATCACTCAGGTAAATGTTAATTAGAGTACGCTCGAATTTTCTACCACACTTGAGTAGTTCTCTTAATTATTTGAGATATACTACTATTTTTATGCTTTTATGTTTTATTGATCGTTTGTAGCATAGATTAGCTTGACTATATTTGTCTATTTCCATTATTCAAACATTTTTTTAGGTTGAGTTGATTTTTTTGTCCATATAGATTGTTTAAGCTTTCCATTATACAATTTCTTGAGGGCGGAGGAACGGGTTCGAATCCGTAACCTTCACTATAAAATCCGTAAGACAATGTCATTAAACAAGCAAATCCTTGACGAAAGCCTCGTATTTTGTAGGTTGATTTTATAATTTTAACAGTAAGTTGCATATATGAATGCACAATTATATGGCAAAAACTTATATGAGACCGTCACATGGTGTGACGGGGAAAAAAAACATTTTTTTATAGTAAAAGTAACACGTTTATCTATAAATGTATTACTTTTTCTAGCAAAAGTATCAGATAAAAAAATATCAATGTAATAAAAGTATCACTTTTATCTGTAAAAGTATCACTATTTCTTGTAAAAATATCAATTTTTCCTGTAAAAATATATTTCATCACACGTGTGACCGTCACACACGACTCACTCCAACTATATATGCTTGTAGCAGAATTCAGTAGTATTTTTTTGGCTTTAGCACATGAGCAAAAATCCCATTTTGAATTAAGATGGACTTTATTTTCTATAATTTTACAGTATCGTTGTATATATACTTCAACTAGGAAATGAGCCACAAAACCTAAAACTAATGTTCGTTTTATTTGAACTAGATGTTTGCCCGTGAAATGCACGAGACACAATATATTGTGCATCAATTAATTTCATTGCAAACAAATATTTATATATTTTTCTAATATAATTTTTTGCACTGATTGATTATTGTAAATCCAACAAATTTGTTATATGCAATATGGATGTTTGATTGGAAATTTGTGAAATAATGATTAATTTGATATATTTTTCATCAAGAATTATTTAATATATTTTTTTTTTATATACAATGAAGTTGATATGAAAAAGTTATAAATGTTTAAAATTTTAAGTTAAAAAGAAAAAGAATGAAGAGAGCGACTTTTTTTTTTTTTTGGTCGATGGGCATAAATTGTGGAATAAATCTCTCACAACTCACATCCATATATATTTTTCTTCAAGAATTCTTTATATTTTTCATAAAAATGTAGTAGGTATAAAGATTTAAAATTTTAAGTTAAAAAAGAAAAAGAATGAAGAGGGAGATTTTGTTTGATTGGTTGGTACATGTATTTATGCGTGCATAATATGCCGAATTAAGTGTTTATTTAGTGACATTTGCATGAATAAGTGGTCGTGTATTTCTCATATTTGCATTATTGGACAATTTAATGTCTATGATTTGTTTTGAAGCTATTTGGGTACAATTAGACCAAAAAGTCGCACTCGACCAAGAAAGAATATGAGAACAAGTCCCGCAAGTCAAAAATCGAGAAAAATCGAGCCAAAATATGAAGGAGACTGAGCTCGGCCGAGCTAGTGAGTCTCGGCCGAGTTAGAAGGTCAGGGAGTCCAGATTTTGGCCATAGAAGATTCTCGGCCGAGCTGGTGAGGCTTGGTCGAGACAAATGGTGGCCCAGCCTAGTTTCACGCGCGGATTAATCCTTCTCCAACCCAAATTGAGCCAAATTCATCCCGTCTATAAATACAAGATCCAAAAAGTCTGAAAATTACACTTGGACATTAATTGAAGAGCTCGGACTTGGAGATTCTGAAGAACACGAGGATTCAAGATTCGGCAATTCGTGTTTTATAGTATGTTTTCGTTTTATAATTTGTTCTTGGCGATCACTATGATCGGCTTAGTTTATTATTTCCCGTCTTGATTTTATTGAACCCTAGACTGATGTTTATGTAAATAATCCGGTAATTGTTTGATTTAATTATTTTCTGAGATTACTTATGTTATTGGTTTACTCTATCTTTTATATGGTTGCTATTGTGGATTGATCACCTTGATAATAGGCACATAGATGTAGCTATGTCATAAATACATAATCTGTAATTGTTATGCGTTTGTGTCCAAAAGTAGCAAAAAGTGGTTACGCGCTAGGTTAACATAAGTCGAGGTCACTTGTACCGAGCTTATGAGTACAACACCGTACCTACTCTGTTACCTTAGGTCTTTAAGGGAAATTATAAAATCGGTTTCCATCAACAAACGGATTGTCCAAGTTTGTATTGTATGAACTGAAATTTACTATTAAGTCCTATGCACTGAAAAAACATATAGTTCCAAAGTTATAGGAATTGATTGTGTCCAAGTTGATAGAAAATTTGATAGTCCTGACAATTGACAAGTGATCAAATCCTTATTCTGTATTAGGCTTAATAAGTCGAAATCTGAGAGAGAGATTTATGAATAGGCTTAGAACGCGTAGCATAAATATTTAATAGAAATAAGAAGTTTGAGGTATTTGTGAGGGCATTGATCTTTAGTACCTTTGGGAGTTACATGTATAACAGTTGTACGTAGTGGCTATTTCATGTAGTCAATGGTTTATTCGCTCCGACGGGAGTTTAGACTAATCGTGTGACCATCATATAAGAATCAAAATTCAGTTTAAGATTTGATTAATTAAATAGAAATCTTAGGTAAAACATAATCAATTTCCTAGAATATATTCTTGTTATTAGATTTAGTTTTTATTTAGATAATAGTTTTAGTTGGTCCAATTACTTTAATATATGGTCATAGTTACGTTAGAGTAGTTAGGGCAATACTAATCTATCATTATTCAATTAGCCTAGATATATCTGTAACAACAAATTCCGTGTATAAAATGTATAAACACGAAAAGATGTACAAAATAGATTTCTTTTGATCAAATGAGTAAACTTTACAATTTTGTGGATCCTATATCTAGTTCTCCTCTGATTCTTCTCTTCGATTGATTGATGTCGGAGTTAACCTTGATTTTCTCCGGTTTTGAACTTTGACTTGAGTAGCGTTAATTCAAAGGCTTGTGAGCTTGATTTTGAATTAAACAATACTTTTGATTCAATATGCGAAGAATGTCGTCGAAGATCTTGACGAACGACGAAGAACACCTTCGAAGTTTTGACTTGCAACATCGATCGGAGGGGCTTAGCACCTTGATCTTGGATCAAACGTTGAAAATCTTGAGATTGGCTTTGTAACGCCTTGAAAAAATCTCAAGATTGGCTTCGTAATGCCGGATTGTAATACCGGATTGGCTTTGTAACGCCGAATTTTGGCTTTGTACCTTCGTAATGCCGGATTGTAATACCGGATTGGCTTTGTAACGTCGAATTTGGCTTTGTACCGCCTTAAGCTCAAAATTGGTTTTGTACCACCTTTCTTGAGCTTGTCTTGTTGTTGATTTTCTCGAAGAACGTCGAAGAACACCGAAGAACGTTGAAATTCCTTTGTACCAGAATTCTTCACTTGATTCTTGACTTGTGTTCTTGTGATTTTTGGTGGAGAATGAGGCCCTATTTATAGTTGTAGGATGGGAAAACTCTAACAGGCTTGAGCCTGAATGGAGCGATATGATTGGTCCTCCATAATATCATTATCCATAAGATAATTATTAAATTAATTGTATTTAATTTAATAATTACTGCAACAACTTGACACATGGAGCATTCTGATTGGTCCACCATGACTTGATGTTTATCCTCATCTTCTTGGATAATTACTAAATTAATTTAATTTAATTTAGTAATATCTGCATCATCTTGACACGTGGCGGTTTTTCATTGGTCAATAAAATATATTGTAAATCACCAATTAAATTGACTATTTAACTTAGGAATTTTATTTATCCAATTCCTAATATTAAAAATAATCAATAAAAAAAATTAATTTTCAACATATATTTTACTACGTGACACATTTTAATTGGATACGAAATTTGCGTATCAACAATATCAGACCAAAACGACTTAGTAATTTGACTAGATCCCTTCACCAATCTCTTTGGGATACGACCTTACTTGTTTGTCACTACGTTATTGACTACGATATATATCATACCAAAACGACTGTATTACTTTGGCTAGATCCCTTCACCAATTTATGTTGGACACGACCTTATTTGGTACTATGTTATTAACTATATCGAATTAAAGCCGCTTCATATTTCCAGTAACGCATGCCCGAATTCGCCCCGGCACGTGAGGGACACGTGCCATTTTCCGGTAACCGAGTCAAAATTGGGTTAAAATCGAGCATTTACTAGAGATGTGACACTAAATTAAAAAAGTAATAAATTGTGGGACCAAATCCAAAAAAAAAAAAAAAAAAGTTATGTGACGATTTCAGTTTTTTTTCCAGAAACTAATATGTTTTCATGAAAAACTGTTCATAATCGTGAAGAGAAATGCTCATATAATTGTACATCTATTCAACTTAGTTTCAAAATAAAATCTACCTATATAATGGAAGCCCTCACTAAAACATACTCCCCCCATTTCATAAAGAATGTCATTTTAGACACTCTGGAAATATTTCACAATAAATGTCACTTTACCGAAAAACTACAATTCTTCCAATATTATGTTAAACAACCTACTTAATCTAGTTGATTATTTCCTTATTTCACAAAACATACCAAACAAACCTTATCTTTCTTCTTCTACGATGAATACTATGAAGTTAGCACAGAGCAGTTCGTAAATTTCAGAAAATGGATGTAGATCATTCCGCAATGAAGATAAAAAAGTTAAAAATATTAAAATCAAGGTTTCAAGACCATATCTTTCTTCTTCTGTGATGGAGACCGAAAGTTAAGGATGAGGAAGATGAATAAATACAGGGAAAAACATTCATTTTTAGTCCTGTAAATTAGGTATTATCTAGTATAAATCTTTTATGTTAGAAAATTTCAATTTTAGTCCTGTATATTTAAAAAAATTGTCCAATTTAAGGACATTGACCATCACAAACGGCCAATTTGGTTGCAATTAATCACGTACGACGCACATGACTAATAAATTTGAGAAATATGAAGAAAGAAAGAAAAATAAAATGAATTGCACCTCATACGAAAATTAGGGTTTAACTTTTTCTTTTCTTTTTCGGGCGAACTACTAAAATAATTTAATGATTTGACATATTATCTGGACAAATACTTGACAAATAAGCTTTCGCACTTAAAAATCCTAAATTTATTAGTTTAATTTAGCCTAAATTGGTCGTCGGTGATGGTCGGTGTCCTTAAATTGGACAACTTTTGGAACATACAGGACTAAAATTGAAATTTTCTAACATATAAGACTTTTACTAGACAAGGTCTTACATACAGGACTAAAAATGAAAATTTCCCATAAATATAGTGTTGCCCTTAGAGTTCCACCTACAATGGGAATCTGGCCATTGGTGATTGGAAAGAAGCAAAAATAAATTGTAGATCACAAAATTAAATAAAATGGAAGCTTTCAAAGAACATGAATGGTGTCAAAAACTCAGGAAGAAGAATCAGATGCATCAATTATTTTACATTTTTCATAATCCGTAAACCGGTGGTGATGAGATACTACTACTTTTGTGAATAATGGAGTACATTTGAGGAAGATTTAGATCTGGCAACGAGTGGATTCCTTGTGTTGAAGTTCGACAATGATGAGTTGAAGTTTAATATTTCAGTATACGCAAGGTATGGACTCTGATACTGATGAAGAAGATTCCAGATTAAAAAATGACCGTTGTTATTAAGTAATTTTTCGTTGTTATTTATGTCCTGAATTGATTAACCTTGAAGAAAATATGATTTGTGAAGTTGTGGAAAAAAGAGCAGACATACTTGATTGAAGATATACGGAGAACAAAGAAAATTATACTCCTTCCGTCCCGACTTAATTTGCACACCTACTCCGACACGTATATTAAGAAAAACTGCTTTTTACTTTTTAGTTGATTTTTTCATAGGTGAAGATTGAGTGTGGAGATTTTAAGGGAGGAGATTGTAAAATTCCTTTCCATTTTAGGGTGTGCAAAATAGGATGGGACGACCGGAAAAGGAAAGTGTGCAAATTAGGGGGGATGGGAGTATTATTTATGTTTCTTAATTTTTTATATTTTATTAAGGGTGTGTAGTCTTTTGTTAATAGAATTTTTATTTATCAAATTAGTGAACTGCGTCGAGAAATTTTGTGAGCTCTGAATAGTGGCCGCCTAAATAAAACCACACAAAATCTCAAAAACATCTTCGATCTGATAGATATCTCAATAAAATCTTCTCTTCCTAATCTCAAAAGAATTCTTATTGGCAAGACCTTAAAAAAAAAAATCTTTTTGCCCAATCTTCTCTTAATTCCTAATCTCAATAGAATTTGTCTCCTTATCTTCCAACCCCACCAACCCTAATCATTCATCATAGATGACGACAACGACGGCGACGACGACGAAGATGAAGATGACGGCGAAGAAAGAACCAGTTCTTCCCCTTGATATCATAGAACTGATTCTGCTAAAATCACCAGTTCGTTGCCTTGCTAAATTCAAATATGTCTGCAAGTTATAGCATGCCATCATCTGCAATCCTCGATTTGTGGAAACCATCCATATGCAATGTGGCAAGTTGCAGAATCTCTTTCTGGTCTCGGGCCCTTCTCTAAGCTTCTCTTTGCTGAAATTCGAAAACGGAAGATTTCGAGTCGAATCAGTGCTGGAAACCCCATTCGGACACGCTTCATCTCTCTGATATTGTCATAACTTAGTATTCTTGATGCGGTACGACGACGTCACATTGAGAGATGAGTTTGTATTATGGAATCCTTCGTATGGAATGTTCACAAAAAATCCCAATGATCTATGATGGTTTCTACATAGATAGTTACGGGCTCTTTTATGATTCGACAACGGATGATTACAAAATCGTTGTAATAGCTTCTTTTCAGTTGCATTATGCAGTTTTTTCGTGTAAAAGTAGAAGTTGGGGCACCGGGTGGAGATCTTTCACTTCCCTAGGGCTTCGTGACGACGATATCAGACCGAAAAGGAGACTATTTGTTGATGGATCAATCTATTGGTGGAATGACAATGAGACGAATATCCTGTGTTTTGATGTTAAAGCTTATAAGATGAAGGAATTAATGCAACTTCCTGGTCAACACGAAGTCAACGCTTTGAGTGGGGATATGTTGCTTGTGTTGTCGGGGCATTTGTGTTTATGGCGTCGGATATTGTATTTCGGTGAGTATTCCGGCGGTCGACTCCAACTGTGGATTATGGAAAGAGATGGGGAGGAGTGCTACTATTATTGGAGGGAATTAATGAATGTGAATTTAAAAGAGGTCGATCTATTAGGGGACGAGCCAATGTGTTTGACAAACAAAGATGAAGTTGTATTTGCAACTAAATCCGCTTTAATTTTTTTTGTGTATAAATATTCCGAAAAGGAATTTGGAGAAAGTTGGAGGTTCTCTTGTTTTGAAGACAAGCGGATAAATTTTTGTTGGAGTTACGGCAAGGTTATGATCCGTGTTCGGAGAGTCCGTTCTTCCCTATTAATGTGAAAAGCTCTATTGCAAAAGTTTCCGATTAATCTTCATCCAGGCATTAGGTTCTCATTGGCCGCATAAGTTTATTTTTGGATTCCTCCCTGTTTAATCATGCCTATATTTCGATTAGCCCCGCTCCGACTTCGACTAGTTGCAAGGTCTCAATTCACCGCCTAACTAGCGCCTGTGACTTTGGTGAAAAGTAAGAAGGAAGAGAAATCAACCACTCAGGGAAATACTAGTTAAAGTATTTCTTTTAATTTTTGAGATAATATTTTTATGCTTTTATATTAGTCGTCAATTTATGTTTTATTGATCGTTTCATTTGTAGCATAGATTAGCTTGACAACATTTGTCTATTTCCATTATTCAAACTATTTTTAGGTTGAATTGACTTTTTTGTCCATTTAGATTGTTTAAGCTTTCCATTATACAGTTTTGTAAGGGTAGAAAAGCGGGTCCAAATCCGTAACCTTTACTATAAAACTCGTAAGATGATGTCATTAAACAAGCAAAGTCTCAACCAAAGTCTCGTATTATACAGGTTGATTTTATAATTTTAACAGTAAGTTGCATTCTGAATGAATGGGAAAAAAATCATTTTTAGTCCTGTATGTCAGGTCTTGTCTAGTAAAAATCTTGTATGTTAGAAAATTTTAATTTTAGTCCTGTATATTTTAAAAGTTGTCCAATTCAAGGACACTAACCATCACCAACAACCAATTTAGCCATAATTAAATGCACGTGACTAATAAATTTAAGAAAGATGAAGAAAGAAAGAAAGATAAAATAAAAAATAAAATGAAATACACCTCATACGGAAATTTTAGGGTTTAACCTTTTCTTTTCTTTTTTGGGCGAACTATTAAAGTAATTTAATGATTTGACATGTTATCTAGACAAATAATTGACACATAAGCATTAGCACTCGAAGGCCTTAAATTTATTAGTCTAATTCTAGCTAAATTGGTCTCGGTGATTGTTAGTGTCCTTAAATTATACAATTTTTGGAACATACATGACTAAAATATAAATTTTCAACATACAAAACTTTTACTAGACAAAATCTAACATACATGACTAAAAATAAAATTGTACGACTATATACGCTCGTAGCACGTTTTAGTTTTATTGTTTTGGCTTTAGCACATGAGCTAAATCCCATTTGGAATTAAGATGGACTTTATTTTCTACTATTTTACAATATCGTTGTATACTTCAACTAGGAAATGAGCCACAAAATCTAAAAACCTGTGTAATGCACGAGATATAATATCTTATTGTGTATCAATTAATTTCATTGTAAACAAATATTTATATCTTTCTCTAATAATTTCTTTTTGCACTGATTGGTCAATGTAAACCCAACAAATTTATTATATGCCATATGGATATTTGATTGAAGATTGTGAAATAATGATTAATTTGATAGATTTTTCATCAAGAATTATTTAATATATATATATATATATATATATATATATATATATCTTTTTTTTCTATCAAGAATGAAGTTGATACGAAAAATTTATAAACGTTTAAACTTTTAAGTTAAAAAGAAAAAGAATGAAGATATCAAATTTTATTATTAGTCGATGGAAGTAAATTATATTGTGGAATAAATCTCTTACAACTCACATCTACATATATTTTTCATCAAGAATTATTTAATATATGTTTCATCAAGAATGTAGTAGATACGAAAAGAGTTATAAAGGTTTAAAATTTTAAGTTAAAAATAAAAGAGAACGAAAAGCGAGGTTTTGTTTGATTGGTCTGTGAAGAGTATGTTTGGACTTAACATACTCATCAATTGGATCTGAATAGAGTCATAAACGGGTCAGAAATGCAGCTGAAATGGAAATGAAGCAAAACTGTCAAATTGACAGTTATAACAAAAATGTGCAATGGTTCTGTGAAAACCGTTGTCTTGGATCTGAATAGAGTCATAAACGGGTCAGAAATGCAGCTGAAATGGAAATGAAGCAAAACTGTCAAATTGACAGTTATAACAAAAATGTGCAATGGTTCTGTGAAAACCGTTGTCAAAGGCAGTTCAACATATTCAGTTTTTAGCTGTGCAGTTTGAATTCGTTTTTTAATCAATTCTCAACCGTTTTTGGATCTGAGCTTATATATGATCTTGTAATTCAATATTCTCTTAGTAATTCATATGTAAAGTGAGATAGATAGATTGTAGAGAGAGAAACACTTGGTTAGAGGAGAGAGTTAATCCTTGAGAGTGTTCTGTTTTCTTTTGTTGTGATTTGCAGTAGAAGGTGTTCTTCTTGTATCTCTTGTTCAATAAAGTAAAGCTAGAAGCCCTCCGTGGACGTAGGTCAATTGGCTAAACCCCGTAAATCATTGTGTCAATTTTCATTCTTGTTTGATTTGTGTTTTGGAGTTGCATGCCAAGTGCTTGGGTAATTATTCTTGATTGTTTTTCCTACAACATGGTCGATCGGAGTAAATTTTGGAATAAATTCGCCACAGCTCACATTCATAATTAAAAAAAAAAAAAAACATAAATGAACTCTTACACTTTGCATGAGTGACGTGTATTTTTCCTGATAGAGTATGACCGACAGAGTGTCTAGATGACACGCCTTTTGAATTTTTTGGAAGTTCTCACATACACCAAAATCGTTAAGGCCCCATTTGGATGGAGGGATTTGATTTGCCAAGGGATTTAAAATGAATAGATTTTAAAATCCTTAGATTTGAAATCCATGGACTTGAAATCACTGTTTGGATTTATGATGGATTTGTGAAAGGATTTTTAAATTCAAAATTTTCAAATCCATTCTTTGGCAAAAAACTGATACAATGTTTGTAAAATTCAATTTTTTTCTTTAAAGTTTAAACTAACAATTTGTATTTTTTATTAAATAAAATAATATTTATCTACATCTAAATTAATCGAACAATTTTTTTTTCCAATTATATATATACACACATATATACATATTATGTATTTTATATCCCAAAAAATTATTAGGAGCATTTCATTGGAGATAAAAGAAAAAAAAAAAGAATTAAAAAAATATTAGGAGCATTCTATTGGAGAACGAGAGGAAGAGATATCGATAGGGAGAAGAGAAGAAGAAGAAAACAGAGAGAGAGAGAAAAAGAGAGAGAGAGAGAGAGAGAGAGAGGGGAGGGGAGATGGAAGTATGAGTGAGGAGGGATTTGTACATGACTACCTTTGTCAAAGGATTTGAAATCCACCCAAATCTATATATATATAATAAGCCAAGTCATCCGGAAATAGTAAGTTGATTATTTTCCCGCCCATTTTTTAGTTACTTTAAATAGACGTGAATTTGAAATTTGAATTTTGAAAAATTCGATTTTATTAGTGTGATTAAAATTTCGAATTATTTTTTTACATCTAAAATTCAGTAACAATAAATCTGTAGATATATTCATAACAGAATTTGTTACATATTTTTTAAAATTTTGAAATTTGAATTTATAAAAAAAAAAAAAAAAACTTATCCAATTACATAAATTCTCCTATAAATTCACAAAGTCTTCAGTAAATAAGAATCATGTTTGCAGCTGGGTATTTTTTATTTCTTATTCATTTTGTAATAGCTTTATTTCGCAATTTATTTCACTGTTTCTATTCACATTTGTTGATTCGAATTTCTATTATTCCTATTCCTTCATCAATGTCAACTTTGATAGGTACTTGAGAATCACGTTTGCAGTTGGGTATTTTCTATTTCTTATTCATTTTGTAATAGCTTTATTTCGCAATTATTTTCACTGTTTCTATTCACATTTGTTGATTCGAATTTCTATTATTCCTATTCCTTCATCAGTGTCAACTTTGATAGGTACTTCACAATGGATGCTCCAAATGGACTACCTGCAAATTAGAATAAAAAAAAATCTGCAACGCTGAAGGTTAATTCTGGCGAAAAGAACTTTGATGATTGTAGAATTCAAATCTATCTACCATATCATAGAAATTTCTACGGTACTATTTAATCATTAAAACAAATTTGATTTTTTTAAATTTCTGTTATGTGGATTATCTATATTATTGTTCATATATTGTGCTAAACTTTTCATTTTGTTTATAACATGAATACAGTCAATCCGTTTACAATATTGGGAAAAGATTAGAGATAATCAACTCGGTTTACAATATTGGGAAAAGATTAGAGATAATCAACTCATTGGAGGTTCAACCGAGATCGAAGAATAATTCTGATTTTATTATAGTAGGATTCAATTTTTTATTTTCTATACAAAACATTTATGTATAAGCTTTAATTGAAATTCTGATTTTGTTCCCCCCCCCCCTTTTTTTTCCTGTTATTACAATATATGTCTACAATAAAATGACGTTGACAAAACTCAGACAACAACGAAATTCTGATTTTGTTCCCTTTTTTTTTTTTTTTTTTGTTATTACAATATATATCTACAATAAAATGACGTTGGCAAAACTCAGGCAACAACGTTTACTATATGAAGTATATTTAAGAAGAAACACCCCATATACATAATATCATGATATAAGGTTAAATTGATTATTTCATCTATTGCAAAAAAAATTATATACTATATTGATCTATTGCACAAATGAAATCACATATAAATTTGAACTAATGTATATTTTGAATGATCAGCAAAATCAAAACTCGAAATACACAAATCTTTTGATATACACTAATATGTAATGTTCAATTGAATATATCTGTTACATAATTGACAAATCATTCCAAATCTTTTAGATATGATTTCTGATTTCTTAATTTGCCTATAAAATCCCACCCACGTAACAATTATTCAGAAAAATCAATCAGTTTTCTACTATGTCTACGGATACAATTATAAAGATTATAGCTTTTGTAATATTTACAGTGGTTTGCACGATGGACTATTTTTTTATATGGCCAGCTAACACACCCCACCAAAAAAACACGCTACATATATTTTTTATTCCTTCCTCGCCTCTTATTCCACAAAATTAGTTTTTTAGTTTTTTTTTCACTATAAAATATTTTTTTCCCAAAATTATTTTATGCATAAATTATTTTATCCGTTTTATTTCTACTCTCTAGAAAAATAAAAAATTTCACTATGGCAAATTTTTTCCTAAAATACTTAATTTCATTTTTTTTTCTCATCTCTCTCCCAAAATCTTAATATTAAATTATAATAATTTCATTCATTTTTTTTTTCTCATCTCTCTCCCAAAATCTTAATATTAAATTATAATAAATTTTGGAATAGATCATACTGATTAACAATAATAAACAAACAACGAAGATATACAATCCAGAATTGCAATACAATTTAATAAGATTGAGAAAAGAATATATTTTCTTAATGATTATTCTTATATAAAGTTTTTTATTAGTTTAGTTCATTAATTTTTCTTTATGTCTGTTAAGTATCTAAATCGAAATCCAACTTTATTTGTATTAATGAGCTCCTCCTATGGATATAGGAGATTATTGGATAAAAAATTGAAAGATTTGAGGTCATCTATGTCTTTTAAAATTCTAAATCCAAATCCAATTCTATTTTTTAATGAATGAGCTCATCATATGGACTATGAAGATTCAGTTCATCCTAAAATAAAATTGTATTTTCTATGTCTTTCTTAAAATTTATTTTTAATAGAGGATATTTGGTAGGTAAACTAATAAAATATTTTATATAAGAATAATCCTTAAGATTATATTTTTCTCAATCCTATTAACTGATATTAGATTTGAAACTTTTTGTTTCTCAATCTGTTCAATGATATCGGATTTTGGATTATGTATGTTCACTTTATTTATTATTATCAATCAGTGTGATCTATTCAAAATTTATTATAATTTAATATGAATGTTTTGATATAGATAAGAGAAGCTAAATAAACAGATGAAATAAAAAAATTAATTTTATGGAATAAGATACGAGGAAGAAATTCCTGAAAAAATTAAAATGTATTTTTATTAGTGGAAAAAAACTGATTTTCTGGAGTAAGAGGCAACGAATGAATAACACTGCAAAAGAACACAAAAGTTTTCTTTGTAACAAATTTTAACCATATCAAATAAAAATGCATTTTTAATAAAAAGTATTGTTCATATTAATATTGATTTACTCTTTAAAAATATAGCCCGTGCATCGCACGGGAGCATTTACTAGTATAGTGTAAAATGGAGAATCTCAAATCTTGGATTTCTAAATGAGTTAATTTAAAAATCTGAATTTAAAAATACACTCATTTCGTATTTTATCCAAACACATGGAGTGAATTTGATAATGAATTTATAAATCCATAGCACAAATCCCCCCATCCAAATGGGGCCTTAGTGAATCAGTTTTACATGTACATTGATATTGATGATATTAGAATTTTGTAATAATCCACAGAAAATTCAGTTAAGAGAAGACTCTACAAACCAAATGTTACTTTCAGACAATAAAAAATAATCTGAAACAATAAATATTTGTCATAATTTTATTATTAGAGGCAATATGTCTCACTAATTAGTCGTCTCAATAACTTGATTGCAAATCTTATTTTTGTTGTCTTAAATGCGTTTCAAATATTTTTCGCAACAACTAGTTATTTCCAAAAATATTCTAAAATTTTTATAGAGAATTCTATGACAACAAGTACAGATTACAGATAATTTATTATTAGTGACTATAACTATTTCCTTTTAACAACTATATCAAAAATAACTTTTTACAACTGTATCAAAAATAACTTTTTTGTTGTTGTAAAAGAACAATTGGGTAGTGATATCACCCACAAACATGATATCTCAGTCAGACCCAAAGAAAGCAAAAGTTGTACATGTGATATGTCACTAGTTAATTTTTATTTAAATTAGAACTACTTTTTAAGAGAATAATATATATATTTTTTGTTCTGTAGATGACCTCACATAATATCTAACTTTGTAGTTAACGTAGCTCAAAGGATATAATACAGGGAAAAGGAAAGAAAACAATTAGGTATTGTTTTCAGTTTACAGCATTAAAAATAAATCTCTATGGATCACTAACACCACATTTTCATTTTATAGTCAATAATTAAATGAAGATACTTAATACTTCTTGAGAAAATTCTGTTTTGATACTCCATGTTTTCTTAAATACTACTCCCTCCATCCCGGCTTAAGTTTTCTACTTTGATCAGACACGGAGGTTAAGAAAAAACGGATTTTTGTAGAATCTTTGACTTTTTTAAAGGTGGAGATTTTGAGGGTGAAGATTTTGAGGATGAAGATTGTGAGAGAAATTTATCATTTATAAACTGAAAAGAGTTAAGTTGGGACAAAGCGAAAAGGAAAATAGAAAAGTTAGAGTGGAACGAAGGTAGTAATCGTTTTATTCCAGAAACAATTCATTCTAGTAGAAGAAACTATATTTTTTCAAAATTACCCCTATATATCTCGTAACAAGTTTTCCTAATGAGAGGAGACAGAGCAAAGTTATAGGTAAAGCAAGAGTTTTCTGTAAGAAAAAAAAAAAATAACACGATCTAGAGATATATAGGAGTATATTTGACATTCTAAGGATTCTTAATTCTTCCTGTAAAATCTAAAACGACTAGTATATAGGAGATAGTAGTAAAATTTATCTAGATATGACCACCAAAGTCCACACATTGATATTGAGACAACCAAATCAACAAATTCAATTGAGAAGTTTCCTTGTGAGTTGTTACATCTTAGACTAATTTGAAGGAAGAGAGACTTATTTATAAGTTCAGTAGATTGCTTTTTATCACCGATTAATTTTAAGATGAAATATTACAAAGTAGTTAAAGTGTTCTCCTCCTATATTGAAAAGTGAAAACACATATGGGCCTATGTTTCCTCATGGAGCTGGGCTGATAAGATATGAATCGGTTGACCATATCGGTGGACTAAAAGACGAGCCTATGCCTAATTGGGTTTGGGCCATCATGTTCGGCAAGCTGCTACTGGGCTTCATTTTTCCCGTAGAGCCAGTCTTATCTTGCAATATATATGCTACATTCGTTCCATAATAATTGACATTCTAGTCACATATGCTTTCTTTCAATTAATTAATATTTTAGATATTTTTCTATAAATTCTACCAATTTTTTCTCTGGATTCAACCCTAAAATATATATACTTTTTAATCTATATTTAATCGAATTTTTATCCCCTAAAACATGTATTAATTGAGGGTATATTTGTCAAGTTATTTAACTTTTAATGTTTTCCTTTCATCCTAAAACATCAATTATTATGGAACGAAGAAAATATATATTAAGTACAAATCTTATTTGGGGTTGGGTGGATAAAAAATGAACCGTGTAAATTAACTGGGTTACATGATACTCTACCCATTGAACTAAAACTAATTCCTATATTTTTATTTATTTATTTTGTGCGTGTGTGTTTCTTTTAACCGTTGGGTTGCCAAATCTTTTGTGAATGATTACCCTATAAAGCACGTTTAACACTTCAATCCCCTATTTGATGCAAGGTTGCAGAAGTCGAAAATCGTTAGTCGTGCGATCTTCAAGTGACTAGCGACTAGGTCGAGTAGTCGCCGACTACTGCCCCGAGTTTTTTTTTTTTTTTTTTTTAATTTTTAATTTTTTTGGCATGACCTATATATAATTATATGTCCAGAAAAATCAGAAAAAGTGGAGAATACTCACAATATAATTATACTAGTCTCATCAATTCAAGCGACTACATTTTTGTGTAGTTTATCAGTCCTAATTCTATCTATAATTAAAAAAAAAACGCAAAAAGGAGGGGAAACCGACTAGGCCGACTCGGCCGAGTAGTCGGCGATTTTTTGCTCAGGCGCCTAGTTTGTGCGATTTTAAAAAAATTGGATCGGTTAACCACCGACTAGCGACTACTCGACCGAGTAGTCTGATTTGATGAGTGCCTATTCGATTTTATTTTAATTTTTTAAAATAAAAGTTTATACGACACTAACTAGTGACTTGGCTACTGTTTAAAATATGCCAATTTGATTCTCGCCCTCACATTAGCATATAATTTAGGGAAACAAATATTTTCGATACTATTATCCTAAATTTTAGTATAAATCAACTTTTTCTACGTAAATATTCACACATGTGTACACATATAATAATAATAATAATAATAATAATAATAATAATAATAATAATAATAATAATAATAATAAATACTATATTCATTCTTTTTTAGATGTTCTTTTAGGTTTGGATAAGAAAATTAAGAAATATGAAAAATAGATAAATAAGTCCTTAATTAGATTATATAGATGTGGTAGGTTAGATAATTAGAGCTTTTTTAGAAGTAATTATAGGGATACTATTGGAAAAAAATGTAGCAAAAAAATTATAAGAACAATTATTTATAAATAAATTAAAAAAATAAAAGGACATCTAGAAAAAATAGAGGTAATACTTTTTAAAGAATTCGTCGGGAAGCAATTTTCTATTTCTCTATCCTTAGATTTACGTAAATACACATATTTATTTCAAATACATAGAGAAGAAGAAATGGTCAATGGTGGGGACTGGGGTCAGTAAAACCATGCAATATTGATAGGGATGACAATTCGGATGGTCCGGCCCGATCAGGTCTAGTCCTTGAACATACGGCATATATGATATATCATTCTGAACCGGGCCAACATTTGATTTATAAAAAATTAGTTAGTTCGATCCAACCAATCCTCTTATAAATATACTAAGATTATGGAGCCGACCACCATCATCCGACTTTTACTCCATCGGATGGGTCCAAATAATACTTCGGGTCAAGATTTATATGGTCCAATCTATCTAAAATATCGGTCAGGATCGATTTTGCCACTTCTAAATATCGACACTAAGCATCTATCAATATACTTTTTTAGAGTATAATCCTAATTGAAAGGGAGTTTTATAAGATGCGATCCCTGATCTATGACCTAAATTACAAAATGTTGTACCAACTGAATTATAATTAATTTGTCCATAGTTGATATGCTAAGAATATGTTATTTGAACATTGGTTGCCAGATTACAGATGTTGGGAAATGCGCATAACACAGGTACATATACCTGAACACAAATAAAAAATTGTAAATAAAAAGCAGGAAAAGCAAATAGAGGTGAGATTGAAGATATGCTAATAGCATATCCCTGGAAGATGCTAGCTACCCATGCCATTGCCACCCTATATGTTTGCCTTTTACCAAAAGTGCCCATCAAATTCCTACTTAAGTCACCTCAACCCTTTTATGCAACTTCATCACTATAAGTTCCGAACCTTATTTCTTTCTCACTCCCTCTTAAATTCGCCACCCAGAGGAGCGCGGCGGCAGGATGGGCGGCGCCGCCTGCATGGATCATGGTCACTGGCCTTAATTACTACTAATGGTGTGCTACCCTTGTTGTTGTTAATAGGGCAACTTCTATCCTTTGGCATTTCTCTAGCCTATCTCTTGTCAGAAGGCTTTCTGTTTTATGATTTTTGAATAATGTATCTTCAAATTATCTAAGGTGTTGAATTTGTCATCTGTTTGTCGATTGTTTAATTATGGATTCATGATTTGATTGGGTTTTTGTTTTTAGCCTCTTAATTGGTTTGTTCACTTTGTTTGTTTCTTAGTTATGTGGTGAGGATGTTGTCATAGTATGTTTTGTGCACGAATGTATTGGAATAAATAACGACATTTAATATCGAGTTATTCATTGGGGTCTTCGCCAAAAAAAAGAAGAAACTCTGGAAAAATGATTTGATGTCGTAATTGTGGCGAAATTTGCTTAATAGTATAGATGAGTGTGTGTGAATAAAAAATTGATAAATTGCCTTAGTGAAAAAATTAAAGCAATTTTAAACTAAAAATATTCATAATTACAAATTGCAGGCATTAACTTCCGAGTTTGGGCTTTTACCTGCTTGTGAGAAGTAAACTTTCTTCACTTAAAACTCATGAGATCATCTGTTATATTTTGATGTTTCATCTTGTATTTTAATATATTCACCAATTAATACGTGTATTGAATAATATCACGAATTAATATGTGTTATGCATTGAATTAAATGTAACACACGATGAATACTTAAAATACTTAAAGTACTTGGGGTTGGGGGTTTTGTAAACATAACAAAACAACTTCAAATTACATTTTTCTGTCCAACAGTGATGTTCGTATAATTAATTATGGAAATCACTTAAAATCTGATTTACAAAATCTGCTTTGAAGCTGCTTCTAACTGATTTTTAGTAAACAATACTGTCTGTTTTTGTTTTCAAAAAGCACAATTTACTGCAAGCACTCTCTTGTTATGAAAATTGAGAAGCAAATATACGCTGCAAGAAATTTTTGGGATCACACTAATATATATGAGTAGTTCTTTTGTACATTAGTTGTATAGATTTTATTATTCATGTAATTCTATTCAGGAATATTTTTTCATAATAAGGTATTATTGTTCATGCTGAAATGTATTGATTACTTGTTCTTGAAAGGGTGTCAAACTGTTAACTACTTCCAAAATACGAGTATAATACTGATTAGAGTCGAATGCACAAGAAACGAAGATTAATTTCTTCTGAGGGGAAACTAAAAAATAAAAGGGGTTGGGGGTTGGGTTTGGATTGGTTTTATCTAACTTATCTAAAATAATAAAAACTACCTAGAACAAGCAACTGAAGCAATTAAAAAATTTAAAGATAAATAAAAATTATCTAATTACATTCAATTGCATCATTGATTACGGGTCACATATAATTTTATTGTATTTCACCAAAGATTTATTAGGATAGTTGTAATAAGTCTCGTACTTTCCTAAATTAATTGACCAATCATAAAAACCATACAATACTTATAACTGACGAGTTAAGTACTATAACTCTGCCACATTAATGATATATTGCATTATGATTTATGATATACAGTTAAACCTAATAAATAATAATTGAGATAGCTGCAATTAAAATTAGCAATTCGAACAGTCCGGCTCAACCCCGTCCATCGAGCTAAGATGTATGTTTGGACCGGGTCTGGTGGGTCGGGCGACCATTTGGGCAGGTAGATATGTAGCCAACCGAGGCCACATTGGAATATCAAGTTTACGGTCCAGTCTAGCTAGCCCAATCAATAATTTTTTTCTTTTTTAACTATAACTGCTTGTGTGAGACAAATAAATGTACTAAATCAAAGTAGAAGACAAAGATAAACCACAGTCATAAGAAGATTTGAAAATAACAATAACTTGAGAGTGACAATTAAAAGATTTAAACTTTAACCAATTGACAAACAAGGTATTCAAACACCTGTGAGAAATATTTGAACAAAAAATTGAGAATAAATATATTGTTCGAGAAGCTTCAATTGTACACACTAAGAAGTAAAATGAGTAAAGACTCAAGCCTCACAAATGAAATGACAAAAAAAAAAAAAAGGGAGGGAGGCTTGCATCCCATGGGGTAACTCGGGCCTAAACCAACAATAATCGCTGAGCCGATGAGCCGGTCTAGTGGCCCGACCACCCCTTGGATCAGTACTTTCAGTGCCTAGTCTGCTCTAATTTATGGGTTGTTCGAGTTAACCCGACGGGCTGAACGCATATTGCTGCTCTAGCTGCAATTATTATTATTATTAGTTCTATTGATTTATAAATGCCAAACAAGATGGCGCACGTAATTCACTATATACTATTCAGGACCAATCATTCATGATAATTATAAATCACGGAAATCATGAATGGTACAGGAAAATATAAATTAAATAGAAAATTTCATATCAACTAATATATATATTCCATGAAATTAAGCTCAATAAATACTTGAAATTAATAACAAGTCCTCACAGTGATAATGATTGGAACACTTTTATGAGATGAAAAAAATAGTTGTTGATAATATTTTTATGGAGGAAGACAAAGAAAATAAAAGGAAAAAAGAAACGAATAAAGTTTGCAAAATCTTGTACCATTTTTGCACGCGCACTCCCTTTTAAATTCACTCTAAAATAATTGTTCCCTAGAATCCTGCTAAATCATTACGGCCCTGTTTGTTTATGGTCGTGGGTGGCTGGAGTACTGTAAGACGTGGGGAATATAGTGAAATATAGAGGTTGGAGTAAATAAGTGAGTGTTTGTTTATGTTGGTTGGAGATTGGATTGTGGCCCTTGTGGGGGTGATTATAATATAAAAGGTGTTAAAGTTGATTTGATGTGTGCAAGCGTTAGTTAGCGAATGATTGATTATTGATTAAAGTGTGTATTGAGAATGATGTTTGGTTAGTGATGTGTGTAAGAGTTAGTTAATAATTTGATGATGTGTGGAGATTGTGGGCAATAAATTACCCACAATTGATGGACAAACACATAATGGATTGGGCTCAATCCACAATCGATTGACCCAATCCTTAACAAACAGGGCTACGAAAGGGAAACAAGAGTTTTTATTAAAATGAACTATTAGCCGACTTTTTTAATAGAGCTGCTGTCCAAGGCTCCAAGGCCATCTACGACTCTCCAACAGAGCCTCTTTATTCAGATTTCAGCTCAATTCTTTACTTAAGCCCAATTTCCCTTACAACAAAGACAATTAATCGATTAATTAAGCCCAATAATCACTTAAAAATGAAAAAAAATATGATTATTGTTATAGGAGAAATAGAAATAAACAGGAAATAGAGAAGAAAGAAAAATACGTAATAATTAGGGTTCTCTTATTCATCAGATCCCTTTTATATAGGGTGTCAAATATAAGAGTTTCACAGTTACATATTATTTAGTGAACACCTGAATTGCCATTCATCATTTACTTTTGACGAAGGCACACTAATTGTGTTTTTCCTTCAACACTCCCCCTTGTGCCAAGTCAAAGGGGAATTGGTGCATAACTTGTTCGTTAAAAACCTTGCCAAATAACAAAACCTAGTGGGAAAAAATAAACCTTGATCGAATTGAAAAAGAGTGCAACACACCTTTGTTGAGACTTCCCCTGAAGTCTATATTTCTCCCTTGATATATACATCAATCAAGCGAGTTTCGAAAATCTTTTCATCCTTAATTTTACATAAATCATGAAGATATTACGTGGTTGGGTTATAGAAAAACATTGGCGGTAAATGCTTGGTCTCGTCACTTTTGATGTGTAGTATAATTCATCTGTTTGTTGCAAATAATTTCATCTTCATAACTTCTGATAGGCTATTCAGTGGTATGACTCAATCCACTAATACTTTAATGATATAGGTTAATGAACTTCGTGAGATATCATCCATCAGTGATGTGATGAGGTATCTTGAGTAGTTGTGATAGGTTGATCTTCAAGTTTTGGTAGTAGGGGGTAGCTTCAATATTTATTTAGGAGTTACATATTAATTCGTAATCCTTTTATCTCTTTATATGAGAGCATTTGACATTTTCTTTAGAGTTTACAATTTCATTTGTAATCTCTCTTGTCTCTAATATGGGAAGAACAAATATGTGTCAATGGTTTCTTTCAGATGTCAAAATACTTTTTGATATCATTCCACTGATATTGCGTAGTCCTGAGTAAAATATAACCAACAAGTTATTTGAGAAAGTAATACATGGTTGAGTGCATTGAGCTTTTTGTACAATAATGCGCACATTTCAATTAAGTAGGGAGTTTCATCTCCCAATAGCTCTTTCGTCATTTCCTTTAGACTCAAATGAATCTTTCTTTATGTCCACACTTCAATCAATTATAGGAGTGCTAACAGATTGCACTTTATCCATGTTAAATCACCTGATAATCTTTTGGATATATGCAAACTGAGGAATTAATATTCCACAAACTCGGTCTTCTAGTTCAAGACATAGACAATACCGAGTTTTCCCATGATCCTTTATCTCAATTTAGATTTCAAATACATCACAACATCTCTTATTTCTTTGAGAGTACCTGTTATGTCCTTAACATCGACATAAGTTGCTATATTTGCAAATATAGAATTCGTTTTCTTTATAAATGTATAGGGGGCAATACTACTTGTTCTTTCCTTTCCCAATCAAGTAGTCACTTAGACGGGTATACCATTTCCGTCCAGATTTATTTCAATCAAAGTGAGCATTTCAATTGTAAATGCACTCCGTGGTCTAGAGTCACTTGAGTTGGGCAATGCAAGTCCATCTGAAACTTTCACATATCTCAATAACAAGATCCCCAAAGAGATATGTTGTAACCACATTAGTATGCTGCATTTCCAATCCTTCGGAAACTTATCAGTAAGACGTTATGACGTCCGTTGTGGGAGAATATCTCCTCGTAGTCAATTCCAGGGCTTTGTGAGAAAACCTTGTGCTTTAAGATAAGTTTTGCATCTCATGACTTATTCTTCTCACTACGCTTGCTGACAAAACATATTTTCCAGCACTACCAAACCAAACACCTATTTTTTTGTCCTAGAATCGAGTTCTACCTGGATTGATTCCATATAGGCCAATATGCTCTTTGTTGATATCTTATAATAGAGCGTGGTTCGATATTATTGTACATTCTAATTCATTGAGCAACAATGTATACATCATCAATGCACGTGAAAGATTTTTCCATTAACTCACATGCACTCTCATTATCTATAGAATCATACTAAACTTCAAAGCGTCCTCCGGTATGATTCATGGACATAATTAATTAGAGATAGTTTGAGAGTATTTCTTTTCGTTGATGATTCAAATTGGGAGCCACGGCCTCAACCACATCTCCACTAAGTGTGGTTACAACGCCTTTATATGCGGTGTTGTGCCCCTTACTGGGGACTTTTAACCTTACAGACATATTTGCAGCTGGTATATATGATCTTGTCACTTTAGCGATTTCAGCAAATGCATCAACAATCAAATCTTTCATACTTTGAAGATCGATAATTTATTTTACTTCACTTTACATTATGAAGTGTGGGGATCCTAATGAGACAAACTGTGAAACACTTCCTGTCGTTCCCTTAGAAAATTATTTTTTCTTATTTCCTCCTAACGACGGGAAGACTGTCTCATGAAGTGACAATCCGTCAATCCAGCGGTAAATAGATCTCGCCTGTCAAAGGTTTCAAATAGCGGGTAATAGTTGAAAATTCATAACCAACATAAATATTTAATTGTCTTAAAAGACCCATTTTGGTGCGGTGTGGGGGCGCAATAGGCACATATACTGCATAATTAAATATGTGTAAATGTAAAAATATCAGGCTAAATCTAGTTACCAACTGGTACGCATAAATTTTTGGTTAGCAGTGGGTCTGAGACAAATAAAGTAAAAAGTTGCAACGATATTGCATAAACCCTTTCTGATAGGCATTTTAGTGCGCACTGCAATGCCTAATCCTCCATCTATATCTTTTTGATGGTGGCATATGTGAGACCATCTTTGTGTATCCACATGGGTTAAAGGATACTATACATTGATCTTGACAGATATGCAATAATCATCAAATCCTTATGATGAGAACACTTTAGAGTTAATAAGTCTTATAGACGTTATGAAGTGAGGGTTGTGAACCCTTATATAATATTTTCTACGAGTTTTTCAAATGCAACATTTCTCGTGGACAATAATGTGATGATCAACTAGTGTGCCAAAGCATTTACCAGAACCATAGATACTTTAATGGCCCGCTTTTCTAGTTTGATAGGTCCACATACATTATATTATGTTCTTTTGTAAGAATGGAATGTCTTACTTATATATCAGGCACAGGAAGGTCTCGATGCTACTTATTTCTAAATAGTAGGCTTGACAGAATGAGTGATGTGCCTTAAAATAGTTAATAATGTAGAGTGGATGTTGGTCGTGCTTCTAGTACTTTAGAAAACATTGACTGTGTTATAATAAAATTAGCACTGACATTGTACATCGTATCAGATTTTTATCCCTTTTGCATTTCACTCGAAAGAAAGAATATCCATATAATTTCTTAATATGAAATATCATGCCATGATTTGAATATCTAAAGCTCTTGTACCAAATCCTACACGAGTCAGCATTCCAAAGTCCATTATTGGTAGCAACACATGAGTCCACATCCCAAAGTTCATTGTGGAATTCAACATATTAGTTTGTGTCCCAAAGTCCATTTTGGGTAACAACATATAAGTATGTATCCCAAATTCTATAGTAGGTAATAATATATAATTTTGTGTCCCAATGTTCACTTTTGGTACAATATTTAATCCAGCGATCATCATACTACTGGAGTATATACCAATAGATTGACTCATTAATTTCTCTAAGATGTGCTTTCTTTCACATTCATTAGAAGTATTATAATATATTCAATTCCATTATCACAGGTAGTTTCTAAATGATAATCTTTGACACGAGTATCTTTACTGAACAATGTTTTAGTAACTCTTGGTGCATATAGAGCGTCTTGTGACTATAATTGTTATGTCATTAGACATCTAGAGAATTCGACGATTCTTCGCCCTTTTAGTACTTGTGATTCAGTGATGGTCATTATGCAGTGATGCAGTGAGTCTATGTTCTTTGGACTTCTGTATCTCTTATAGTCAACTGTTTTAGCAGTTTTTATACAAAAGTATAATATTTCCACACTTATATTGAAGTTCATTACCAACTCTATCCCTTTTGTTTAGAGGCTTCCGAGGTGTCTTTTGCACATGGTTTCTATAACCACCAAGTTCATTTGGGGTAGGCACATCGGAAGGCCTCCAGGGCTTCTATGTCCCTTACTTTGTGGTGTATCATGACCGCAACTGTAGAGACAGACACATCTGTTCCCTTACTTTGAGGTTATTTTCACTACTTAGTTTACCATAGTTAGGCTAGAGAATTTTCTTTATCCCAGTTTGTTTGGTGGTACTTTTTACAAGAAATTGGTCATGCCTCTCAACTACTTGCACTGATTGATTAGCTAATTGAATATTATAATTCTTTTATTTCATACTTTAGCCTATATAATTCGCTAGTATAAGCATTGGAGTAAGAAAGTAAAGAGATTTTATGTATCATATCATCTTCTGTGATTTCTTTACACACAAAGAGAGATGTGTTTTAAAGCACGTGTCCTTATTGAGGCTATTGACTCTTTTGTAGTCTAGTGAGTGGGTTTCTTTCCACTAGTTAGTTAGTATCGGAAGTAGAGATTCATGTACATTTTCAATATTTCTCTTATTGCATTCTGCATCTCATTGGGTATTTTTGAACTAAACAATACTCCTAGTGTAAACTAGGATTAAATTTTTTTTATCTCAAATTCATTAGAGCATTGACCGTGACTTCTACTATGTCAAGCATTGCTTTGTCGTTGGGGGGTTGATGATATGATCGTAAGAGAGTTCTTACAGGGTGTAGTTATTTTTCATGGAAATAGTTTCCTATTAGGAACATCAATTGTGGTAACTCAATTTCTTCTGAGTCTAATATTCAGATTTGGATCGAGTTGGTTTAATCATTTTCTTTTGAATTAGACTTCGGGACCATGTATAACAAGTTTTGGATACTTTGTGAAAATACTTTATCACGCAGTTGATTTGTATCATGAATTTTCATTAGCATGTGAATATTCAATTTACCAAGCATAACTAACTTTGTAGGAAAAAACAATTGTAAAATTATCATATAGTCATGCAAATAAACTTACTATTGACTGATAATTATCAAATCTCTAAGAGAAAATAAATTAAGTCACAACTTTCAATTTCATGAGAACGTAGAATCCTATCAAACACAAGTTGGACTTTATAAATATTCTTCAAACATACAAAATTCCATTATTGCCGAAATCATACACAATTGCTTTAGATGCACATATTTGTCATGCCACTATAAGCAAATATTGATTATTCACAGTCAAATCACAAAGTAGGATAAGTCAATTTACCTTGCAGGAAATTAACGATTATTTCCTATGGCATATCACAAATTTAGTAAAGAAAGTTTTGGAACAGGCTTCCTTTCAATCCAATCTCCATATCATGAGCGACGAGCAACCGCTCGTAATACCGATAAAATTTATAGAAAAAATAATTGTTAAATTCGAATAATAAAATAAAAAATATAATCACACCAGTAAAATATGATATGTTGGCCGAGGAAGATAGAAAAATATGATAGGCATCAACAGTTTTTCTTCGATGATGAATAATGCATCAAAGTTGAATTTTATTAAATAAAAATATCCTTACAAGTACTTTCCACATGTGATATGTGAAAAATCTAAATCATATATCTAAACACTGAGAGTCTGCAAATTCTTGAGATTGTACAAGAAACCAAATTTTGCAGATTCATAATCATATGCATATGAACATGATGAAACCAAAACCTTTATTTACTAGGAAAGGTAAGATTGGTCCCACATACCGGAATTTGGCAAAACACAATTGGGAAATACAATCAAGATGAATATATATATATATATATATATATATATATATTAGATCAACAAGTCCAATATATAGGTATTAAATATAATTATTTGAGTTCATGGATAACATATCATTTTATAACTTGTAGACAGAATCTAAGTTCAATTATTCATTCAGATTGAATAGTAAATTTGAAGAAACCAAACACAGTCTAAGGCAAAGGCATTCATAATAGTAATTACAACAAAAGAATATAAGAATTAAAATAACCACGGTTGGAAGTATACACTTTACCGTAGCATCATGAGATGAGTTGATACCATTTTGCAAATCATGATCATGACCGAAAGCGTGTGATAATCTAAATCAGTTTCAAGAACGTTTGACATATGATATACTAATACCATTGAATCTCGTGCACTTCTTGCTGCCTTCGGATCCATGTCTTGGATGCACGGACTTACGACAGTAGATTGTCGGGCTGTGGCGATTTAGGTGGGTCGGTGAACATCGTGCTGATAACATGTTGTAGGAGAAACAAAAATAAACAGGAAATAGAGAAGAAAGAAAGATACAGAATAATTAGGGTTCTCTTATTCATCAGTTCCCCTTTATATAGGGTGTAAAATACAACGGTTTCACAGTTACATATTATTTAGTGTACACCTAAATTACCCTTCATCAATTATTTTTGACGAAGGCACACTAATTGTGTTTTTCCTTCAACAATTATAACAAATAAACTAATTTAGAAGAAATGTATTATGCTGAAATATATTGATGTTTATGTTGAAATGTATTACATATTCTGATAAAAAGGTATATATTTTTAATTATAATACATTTCCTTATAACAAAGTAATACATTTCACTATAAACATTAATTCTCATGTGCACCAGTGTAATCCAGGTTAAAGGACGAATCCATGCAGATGTATTAGTGTTAAAACTTAAAGGTATTACTTATTCTGAAGAAAGGTATTACCTTTCAGCATAGTACATTTCTATTGGAAATATTCAACGTATTGGGCCAACACATATCAAGTTTAATGTGTATAGTTGTCTTATGGTAGCCCAATTAAAATTGTCTACTAAGGATTTAAGTTATAGGCCTTAATGAGTATTATATAATCATAGGCTTTAAGTGCAGATACCATAAAGGATTTTCAATTTGTTGAGGGACCAAATTGAAAATAAAGGAATCTTATTATTATACTTTAGGCTTATGGTCCCCAAACGTCAGTTGTTCTTTACACTCTCTGCAGAAAAATGACTAAAGGTGAAACTGATCATTTGGAAGACCATGTCGTTTTCGCACAAGATCTTATGGATTCAAGTACGCGTCTGCTTTCCAGATAGCGATTTCATATATTGGTTAAGGAGAATCATTTGGGATATTGTGATTTCATTTTACAATTACTGTCAATATCTTGACTTTGTGAAGTGTGCACATGATAAAAAGAAAAATACACATTATTTAGAGTGGTTGGAATATATTTTTATTTCATTTTAACATCATATATTTGCTATTTTCTATTTATCTGCACTTTGAATTAAAATACTCAACTTGTTTTTTTTTTTTTTTTTTTTTTTTTTTTTTTTTTTTATGTCAAATGTCGTGGTTTTAGAGTAATTTTGGGCCTTATGAAATGAGTCAGGGGCAAGAGATAGACAAGTGAAACGTCGGGCTCTTGAAGACATTATGGGCCAGAACAATGAATCCATGGGCTGACATTGGATGATCCAATGTTAACCCAAGCTCACAATATAAGTAATGGCCCATGAAATAGACAATGACCCAGCGGCCTATATGGAGGGGATAATTAATATATATGTGTGTGTGTGTGTATGAGTTGATCAAGTGAGGGATGACACATCTTAGTTTAGATACCAAATTGACAACCACAAGTGTCCGGTATCAGAAATAGTACTAAATGAGTACAAGGTCGATCTTTCGAGGATTCGTCCCAATTAGAACATATCATATTTAATTTAAATTTTCAAATCTTCTATAATTTTTAATAGACATAAGTGATCTTGATTAGTAATTTTTCCTATGTTTTTATCTTTTTTATTGACATTTTGAAATAAACATTAACATCCTTTTGTATTTAATATTCATATGGAAATTTCTTCTAAGAAACATTTGAAAGGTAAAAAAATATGTGCTTATTTTAATGTCTGCAATTTCATAAGCTTCACGAAAAGTGGCTGATGGAAGTTCAAACTCTGGAAAAAAATGTAAGTTCTGTTTGTTTGTTTGTTTTTTTTTTCTTTTTTAAATATTTTAAACTTAAAGGGTTTTGTGTGAACTTTAATTATTGCATTTGGTAACAAAAATATTTGTATTGACAAAGCATTCATTAGATATCTTCCAAATTTCTTCTAAATTTTCATGAAGAACACTTGCTATGACTCTCTGATATGTTACAAAAAACTTAATATTATTTTTTCGAATAAGTTTTCATATTGTTAAGTTGAATCAATCTAACACCTGTTTATATAAATTTTGTAGGAGGTTCAAAGAGAATTTGTGGATTCCTTCCGATCATATTTAAATTGTAATTGTACTATTGAAACCAATAGAAATATTAAGTGAGATGTTGAAATAATATTTTGTCCAGATGATGCCACATATTTCGGTAAGGGTTGGAGTTAATTTGTTAAAAAAATTCCCTTGACGGTGTTATTTCATTTTTTTTCAACTATAATCCTATGTTATTAAATTTCTTTATTAACATCCATGACACTGAAGGAATTTTAAAAGATATTTGTTATTGATCAAAGACATTCTACTTGATGTTTACAGAAAAATCAAGTTCTGCAAATTAGGGAAAATTTGATTATTGAATTTCTTAAAATTATTATAATTTCAATTATGATACTTATGTAACTAATATTTTTTTATATTTATTTATTTTTACTGTTATGTACATAAAATATGCAGTGTGAAACTATTGAAAATTGGTACTTCAAATAGTTTTTGTTTCGAGATTATAAAGAGAGAAGTTAGTACGGTGTCAGTTGAACCAATTGACGGCAAATATTATTTGACTTCTGTATGGAGTGCCTTTGTAAATGCTTAAGATTTTTGTGATGGAGATATTTTGCTCTTCGACTATGAAGGTGGAGTTAAATATTCTATAATTATTTTTTCTGGGACATCAAATGTGTTAAACAAATGTTGTTTAAGAATTAAAATTTTTGACACCAAAATTCAAAGAAACTTGACTTCAAAATGTAATTTTATTTATAAGATATTTTTAACATTGGATAAATTTTAATTTTGTATATTCAATATACCATTCATCATTTTTGCATTAAATTCATTTTTTTGTGAACATAACATTGCACAAAGTTGATGAAGGAAGAACTAAAGAGATTGTTTAGAAGATGATAAAGTGAATGATGGCATTAGTGGGAACAACCTACATATACTTCTTTAGTGGGGGTAATACAATGTTTTTTAAGGTGATTTCAAACATATTTTTTCTGTTTCATCGACGGGTTTAATACAATTTATCGTCCATTCAACTTTATATTCATCTTATCTATGTAATGATTCCAGATGAGGAAGACCACGAAAAATATTAGGATACAAAATGTGACAGTTAATGAAGACCGTGAATATTGGAATCGAACTGAAGACATATTTAAGTTTTGATGAAGACAATGTTACACATAATTCAACAAAAAATGTCGTGTACCAAGAAATGTTGCAGAAAGTGTATTTTGTACTTTTTTGTAAATATTTTATAATATATGAAAAAAAATATTAAATTTTCTTTTAGTATTTTTATATGATTATGATTTAGAATTACGATATTATAATTTAAAATAATAATAAAAGTTTAAACCATTCGTGCATTTTGCACGGGCGAAGAACTAGTTACATATCAATTTAAGAAATAGAAATATAAAACATTATTATTTGTATAAAGTCAATAAAATTAAATATATATTACTAAATTCACATAACCAAATAACCAAACACTACAAAAAAAGTTATTAGCTAGAGATGGAAAGTCTATCTCTAATTACATGATATTTGTCTCTAAACTAAAATAGTGATATACTTAAGATGAAATGTTTAGTATCTAAATGCTTGTCTCTAAAATTTGAAACGATTTTTTCCGTCTTTAAATTTACAGATAAAATTTGATCTCTATTATGAAATTAGAAGCCAATTTAGTAACCTATTGTATTCGTGTTGAATTATACCTTGAATCTGAATTTCTACTGAAGTTTGGACGTACAGAAGAGTCGTGGCTGCGACAGGAGATGACACGACAACGACAAATTGTGGCTGGAAAAAGAATCGATTCTGTGAAGTGAACGCGACCTCGTTTGTTTGTCACGGCCGCGCCAGGAGGCCGAACGCGACCATGACAGTCCTGAACGCGGTCGCATCATTTTGTCTTTGGTTAAGTCGTTCGGAGGTTGGGCTCGGAACGCGACTGCGACACTGTTCAATGCGCCCGCATCTGTTAGCATGGAAAATAAGTTTTCGGCCTTATTTGAGGCCCATCAGTTTAGAATTTAAATCTAATAGCTCTAATTAGACTAGGGCTAACCAGGATCAGATTTTCATCTGCCTCTGATCATCTGTAACTCAAAAAGAATATCTGAATAAAGAATTGCTCTCTTCTATTCGTGGACATAACTAACACATTATTAATAAACCACGTAATTTGCTGTGTCATTTTACTTTCTCATTTTATGTTTTCTTTTTCGCATCTGTCATAACAATCCGCCTCTAATATTTAGTTGCTATTACTTCACGAATCGGATACTATTGATATTAAAAATATTTTTATCACTTTCGGCTACTATTATAATTCTATTTGATTTTCATTTAGTGATCGATAATATATGTTACTAATTTCCATCCATAGCTAATAAATAAAAGTGAATTATAAATAATAAAAATATTAGAATGAATAATTGTTGCTCCCTTCTTTTAGCCAAAAAAAAAAAAAAAAAGAAAAACGAATTACTTCATAACTTAAACATGACTGCTGTAAAGGATAGTGAAAAACAGCAGCATACAGTCCATGCAGAGAAGGGAGCGTTGCAGGAGATTGGATCCCATCCTTATAATGCAACAGTAACAAGAATTACTGCTGTCCGTCCGTTGGCCAATGCAAGAGAGACATGTGTCTAGGTTTTCTGATATTAGGGTTCTGTTGCTATGCCTTCAGGTTACTATAAATAGAGAGATTCTTGTAATTTGTAAATGCATCAATTAATGGAGCAGCTTAACCCAATGGATAAAAATGTTCATCTCTCATTTCTTGTTTTGTGTCTTGTTCAAAGTCTCTTTCATGGTATCAGAGCCAGCTCGTGAGCTGTGCCTGATCCATTCCTTTTAGCTATCTTTTTCATCCTTTTAAAATGGCAGATAATGAATCCACTTCACAACAAACCGCAACACCAAGTCCCATCCAAGTTATCCATCCACAAGCTCAGCTCATAACAACCAAACTAGGAGAATCAAATTTTTTAGTTTGGAAGCAGCAAATCTTGGCCGCCGCGAGGGGATATGGACTTGAAGGTTATCTCACCGGCGAAACTACGGCTCGGGAGCCGACTGCAGAAGCTACGGCCACCTCTGAAGCCAATCAGCAATACAATGCTTGGGTTAGGCAGGACCAGTTATTGGTCTCTTGGTTGCTTTCTTCTTTATCTGAAGAGCTTCTTGGTACTACTGTTGGGTTGGAGACGTCAAAAGACATCTGGGAAGCTCTCACATCCAGCTTTACCAGTCAATCCATTGCAAAGGTGATGCAATATAAATTGCAATTGCAAAACATTAAGAAGGCGGCCATGGGAATGCGAGAATATTTAAACAAGATTAAGGCATGTTGTGATGCCTTAACTGTTGCTGGACACAAAGTTTTAGATACAGATCACGTCCTATATATTTTGAGTGGGCTTAGTGCTGAATATAATCCCATCATGATCTCAGTTTCAGCAAAAATCGGCGGATGCACACTAAGGGAGGTGTATTCGCTCTTGCTCAGCTTCGAAAGCAGAATCGAGAGTCTGGAAGCACCACAAATCAATGCTGATGGATCCTTACCAACAGCTAATGTTTCCACACGAGGCAAGGGAGGAAGCTCACAACCTTGGAAAGCAAAAGGACCCTTTAATAGGGGAGGTAGAGCACCTACTGGACGAAATGGTGGTGGCAGAAACAACTATAGAGGAAGGGGCGGAAGGTACACCAACTACAATGGTGTACCTATTGTAATCGTGATAATCACAATACAACACAATGCTTCTACAAAGACTACCCCGACCATCTGTATATGCATGGGCATCAGCAAGGGAGAGGATATGGAAATGGAGGAAGGAACCCCACTGCAAATGTGGCATCTATTGGCAGCAACGAGTATTTCAGGGAACATGATTGGTATCCAGATTCTGGTGCTACCAATCATCTTACCTATGATTTCAACAATCTTGGGATGGCTTCAGAGTATCAAGGGAATGAAAAAGTGCAAGATGGAAATGGATCAGGTTTGCCTATTGCTCATTTTGGTACATCTATAGTAAATTCATCATCATCTAACCCTTCACAATCTTTTCTCTTAAAAAATCTCTTACATGTTCCTCAAATTACCAAAAACCTTCTTAGTGTCTCTCAATTTGCAAAAGACAATTATGTCTATTTTGAATTTCATCCCTTATTTTGTTTGGTGAAGGATCAGTCAACAGGGGCAGTAATACTCAAGGGGACTGTTAAGAATGGTCTCTACTCTTTCACCTTGACCAAGCAACCTTCTGCTCAACAACCTACCGAATCTTTCAACTCCAAGAAGCCTCTTAGAGCTTATGCTGCAACACTGAAGAATAAGAACACCTTAGGCCTATGGCACTCTAGACTAGGACATCCATCTTTTGATATTGTAAAGAAAACTCTTCAGCTATGTAACATTTCTTATCCATCTAATGAAGAGGAGTTTTTTTGTTCTACTTGTCCTTTGTCTAAGATGCATAAAATACCGTTTCCCACTTCTCATGCTCATAACTATGACATTTTGGAGTTAATACACACTGATCTATGGGGGCCTTCCCCCATTAAGTCCTTTCATGGTTACAGCTATTATGTTAGCTTTATTGATCACTCTACTCGTTTTACATTGCTCTACCTCCTTAAATACAAGTCCGACACTGTCATTGCTTTTTCCCACTTCAAGAATCTGATTGAGACTCAATATAACAAGAAAATAAAACAAGTCCAAAGTGATGGTGGCACCGAATATAAACCTCTCCTTACCCTTTTTTCACACATCCGACATTATCCATCGACTTTCCTGCCCTTACACCACCGAACAAAACGGTCTCGCTGAAAGAAAGCATCGACATATCGTCGAGGTTGGTCTATCTCTTTTAGCTCACTCAAATGTCCCTTCACACCACCGGGATAATGCATTACTAACAGCCGTTCATCTTATTAATCGACTGCCCTCCAAAGCCCTCAAATATAATATTCCTTTTGAGCAACTTACTGGTCTCAAACCATCATATTATGATTTTAGGGTGTTTGGGTGCCAAGCTTTCCCTCTATTGCGACCTTACAACAAACACAAACTCCAATACCGAAGTGAAGCCAGTGTCCTTTTTGGTTACTCTCACCAACATAAAGGCTATACATTTTTTTTTTGCCAAAACGAAACAAACTCATTACCACAAGACATGTCTTGTTTAATGAAACCGTTTTCCCATACCACAGTCACAGTCCCAAACCATCCACTCCTACAGCAAATACTTCTCCAAATTTCATACCACCAATTGACAATCTTCAACAGCGTATTCCCATTGTCCCACCTATTTTACCGAATACCCCTTCTTCTTCATCCACCTCATCTTCTCATTCCCCTCCTCCATCACCAAATCCTTCCCCTATCCATAATGATGATGATATTACTATCGCTTTACGAAATGAGCACAGGTCAGATTCTGAGGAAATATCCAACATTCCACTTGATCAAACTCTTGTTACTGCAGGTACCCAGCTCAGTCCCAGGGGGCATGGACATCATCATCATATGCTTACAAGATCCAAGGCTGGGATTTTTAAGCCTAAAACGTATTGACTGAGCTCAAGGAGGAGGAAGATGAACCTAAAAGCTATCTTCAAGCTTTGAGAAGTTCACATTGGAAGAAAGCAATGGAGGACAAGTATAATACACTGATGAGAAATAAAACTTGGAATCTCGTTTCACTACCGACCGGGAGAAAAATAATTGGATGTAAGTGGGTCTATAAACTGAAGAGGCATTTGGATGGATCAATAGCCAGGCATAAGGCTCGGCTCGTGGCGAAGGGGTATAGCCAGGTACCCGGTTTTGATTATTTTGATACTTTCAGTTCTGTTGTTAAACCTGCGACAATTAGGTGCATTCTTTCAATTGATATTTCACGGAATTGGAATATCAAACAATTGGATGTGGATAATGCTTTCCTTAATGGAGATATCAATGCAGTATTATATATGCAGCAGCCACTGGGATTCGAGAAGGGTGAAAATCTTGTCTGCAAACTCGAGAGATCCATATATGGTTTGAAGCAGGCCTCTAGATCATGGAGTATGAAGTTTGGAAGCACTCTTGCAAACATCGGTTTTTCCCAGTCAAAGGCAGACTCGTCCCTGTTCTACAGGCACAAAGCCGATTCCATCATCTCCGATCTTACTTATGTTGATGATATAATCGTTACCGGGAATAACAATAAGGAAATTCAGCAATTCATCAATTGTCTGAGGAGGAATTTTTCCCTAAAAGATCTTGGAAACTTGAGCTACTTCCTAGGAATGGAAGTTAATTACACTGATCAAGGTCTCCATCTCTCCCAAAGGAAATACATTCAAGAGATACTGAAGAAAACCAAAATGATTGATGCCAAAGGACTCTCGACTCTTATGATAACTAAACCCGGGCTGTCTAAGTTTCAAGGCAATCTCGTTTTGGATGGAAAGGAATACATATCGATTGTTGGAGCATTGCAATATGCTACGTTGACCAGACCCGACATTGCTTTTAGTGTCAACAAAGTGAGTCAATACATGCAAGCACCATTGGATACGCATTGGAGGGCAGTTAAATGAATCTTGAGATATCTCAATGGAACCATAGATTACGGCTTGCACTTTAGAGCTTCAGACAAACTTGTGGTCACGGCCTATTGCGATTCAGATTGGGCCACGGATCTTGATGATCGAAAATCAGTCTCGGGGTATTGCGTCTTTCTTGGAAAATGCCTAGTATCATGGAGCTCAAAGAAACAACCTGTTGTATCTAGATCTTCGACGGAAGCCGAATACAGGAGCTTGGCTACTGTGGTGTGTGAGGTCGTCTGGATCAGAAATTTGCTGTCTGAACTGAAGCTCGTCCAACGTGCTGCTACTCCCATTTGGGTTGATAATTCTGGAGCAATATCACTCTCATCTAATCCAGTGTTTCATTCACGAATAAAACACTTCGAGTTGGACTTACATTTCATCCGAGATAGAGTCAAAGAAAGGAAAATCAGCGTGCATCACATTCCTTCAATTGATCAAGTAGCAGACGGTATGACCAAGCCCTTGAGTGGACAATTCTTCAGCCGGATAAGGAACATGATGACCACAGTCTCGAAATCCGGCCTCGAATTATGGGGGCATGTAAAGGATAGTGAAAAACAACAACATACAGTCCATGCAGAGAAGGGAGCGTTGCAGGAGATTGGATCCCATCCTTATAATGCAACAGTAACAAGAATTACTGATGTCCGTCCGTTGGCCAATGCAAGAGAGACATGTGTCTATGTTTTCTGATATTAGGGTTCTGTAGCTATGCCTTCAGGTTGCTATAAATAGAGAGATTCTTGTAATTTGTAAATGCATCAATTAATGGAGCAGCTTAACCCAATGGATAAAAACGTTCATCTCTCATTTCTTGTTTTGTGTCTTGTTCAAAGTCTCTTTCACTGCTCATAGTCAAGAACGATGTATCTTTAAATATGTATATGACTTTTCTAATTAATTGAAAATTATGAAAAATACACTTACAAAATTATTAAATTTTGAGGGGGGTCCAAGGACCCCCTTTAGCTCTGTCCATAATTATACACGTAGACTTAGTACGCATTAGTGTGACAGTGTCACTCTTCATATATAGATTACCCTGCAAATTTTTTATTTTTACATTTAAGTAAGCATTAACAAGTAAACATAATCCAAGCCTTATGCTTGCATAATATGAGATTATATATTAAAATTATCTTAAGAATAAAATGTAGTCCTCTATATATAAAAATTGTAGCATTTTTCTGCCTAAACGACCTTTCTAGTTATGTACAATACAAGCTTACGTATTTACCAGTGTGTGTATGTATCGAGAATTATTTAGGATTATTGAGTATAAAAAATAGTTCCCCCGATTTTATGCAATTAATCCCCTATGTTTAAGGATGTATTTCCCTACTTTCGTATTTTCTTTTGTTATGTATAATTGCGTGTAGTGAGAGAAGTGGGTTGAGGGATTGGGACGTGTGAGAGTGAAGATGAGAAAAGGAAGTTCAGCACACTCTCTCTGTCTGCTAATCGAGAGGGTTCGATTATAAGTGTTTATGCGCTATACACATACAGCTTAGCGATATACAATCTAAGTTTACATTTGGATGGGTACTGAATTTGAGAATAGATTTGAAATTCATAGTCTCAAATTTATTGATGTTGTTTGGATTATTATGGATTTAGAAATACATGATTTTATTTTGAGTTATTTTTTTTGAAAGATTTAAGTGAATTTCATCAAATTTCCTCTAATTTGAGTAGATTAAAGATCCGTCAATTTTAAATTTATGCATTTCAAATCACCTCGTCCGAACGCAATATTTTAGAGTATAAAACAGTACAAATGCATCAACGTCACCTTTTAAGATATTGTTTCTGTTTTTGGTTAAGCGCACACACGGCACATAATCGTTACTGTTTTGTTTCATGTTAGTGTAGATAATTGCCTTAAATTTACTATGTATTAAAAGTTTTATGTTGTAATATTCAAATAAAATATATTTTTAATATTGTACTACTGAAATGAAGCAATCATGTATTGACATCCGTAGGCATATTCACTAGAGATTAGTTCAAATCCAAAGACCGATAAACACGGATTAATTGTTTTGGTGAGATTGTTAGTATATAATTACTACAAAATTGCACTTATTATCATTTAAGTAGCTAAAGATTGGCGTAGAGATTGTTTTTATTCATATTAAGAAGGCCTTTTCCTAAATTTATTTCTAATGCACTACAAGAAAGCTGACAAATTCCAACGTAGCAAACTACAAGAAAAATGGTCTTTTGAGACTATAAAAAGTGGTCTCAAAATAATGATTATTTGTCACAACTTAAGTGAAGCGGTCTCAAATAATGAGTATTTGTCACAACTTATGAGTATTTGCCACAACTTTATTGTCATCTCAATAACTCCGTTGTCACCACAAAAGTGGTCTCAAATACGTCTCAAATATTTTTTGCAACAATTAGTTGTCTCTAAAAGTAATATTAAAATGGTCTCAAATAATTTGTATAAAGATTTGTGACAACAAGTGGTCACAAATAACTTATTATTAGTGACCACAATTGTGGTGTCAAAAAGTGATATACAAAAGACCTTTTTTTGTTGTAGTGGCATAAATTCGTTGGAACTTTTACAATTTTCAACGGTAATTCCAACGAAAAATGAGTCGTTGAAATTTTGAAAATAATTCCAATGGCATTTTTGTCGTTGAAATAGGTAGGAAACAAATTACAACGGCAGAAGCCTTTGGAGAAAAACATTCCAATGGTAAGAGGTTTTGTTGAAATTGCTGCTGGAATCTTTTTTCATTGGAATTCAATTGTAGAAACAAAAGAATTCCAACAATCACTTTTCCAACAACATAAAAATCATTGAAATTGAAATTCCAACGAGAATATTCCAAAGATTTTTGATATAATATGTGATTATTTTTACCTTTTCCATTATAAAATAATTGAGCGTTTTTGCAAATCTCAATATATTCATGTCTTCTAACTTTTTGTTACTAATATATTTTTCCATTTTTTTATATAACTTTTGGGGCCAACTTTTGGTAAGATTCTTCAAATAAAATGATGCAAATAACATCACATATTTAGAAATATTCTCTACAAAGTGGATCATGTCCTCGACTCACTTCTCTTAGTAGTGTCACCAATAATATAATTAATTATATAACAATTAAACCCCTTTTATATAGTAACTATAATTTTATAATTTAAGAAATTATAATTCGTGTATTATTTTAATGTAATCTTTGCACAAGCAAGTACCGCTTCCAAGAGTGTTTCGAAAAAATATGAAGGTTCAACAAACACCTACCTCCATTGATATAAATTTATCCGAAATAATCGATTTGACTGAGGAGGAATTAATTCACATGATATCTATTCAAATTCCCTTAATTCACATGATATCGAAAATGAAAGTGCCACCTCAAGCATTTCAAATTAGAGAAAGAACAATAATTTTATGGAGAACATTCTTCCCTATAATAATATGTTTACCTTTATGTCCCTTAGTTGAAAGGAAGTCTTTTGCCACTTGAAGAGAACACTCCAAAATTTGCTCAACATTATATTTATGACACAGATAATAAGATTAACAATCGGACTTATTATGTAGCTATATGTTCTATAGATTAAATATTCGAAACTAATATCTTTTATTGTTATCAATTTAATTGTTATTGAATTGAAGATTTTGTTGGATGAAAATATTTTTTTTTGTTCAAATATAGAATGGTTCAACAAATGATCTAAGAAGGTCATTCATATATGAAATTGTAGTTGATAGGCAAAAGAGATGGTGATGTAAGGAGATAAAATAGTTGGAGATTTTGACGTGTCGTCGGAGGGTAGAGATATTTTAGTGGAAACTCAATCTGGTCAATTGTAGCGTGTTGGCGAACTAAACTCAACTTATCTTGGAGTGCAAAATCCCCTTGTTTTTTCTATGGAGATGATGGTTATATGAAAGACATCTCATACTCGGATGTGCCACCACCAATTTCTGGTGGGAGAAAAATGTTGATTGTTTGGGAATCATTTACATATTGTTTTTGTGTTAGGGAAACTGTTGGTTTATTAGGCCCAATTCGGGCAGCCCAAACCCAAATGGCAGCCCCAACCTTTTAAATCCCCCACCAGATTCATTCCCCCCTTTTATGGTGTCTCTTTGATTCACGTATAATCAGTCATGGTTTTCTGCTCCATTCTTCCCTATAAGAATGGAGCCCCTTCTCTTTGTGAGATGTGGAGCAGAAAAAAGAGAGGGATACACTTTGTGTGTGTGAGAGGTTCTGCCACCATTTCCTGGAGAGACAGATAAGATATCTCGACATAGTGGCGTTTTGATACCACCAGGAACAGGAAAAGAAAATTCCAAGGAATCCAAAAGGGGATCTTCTCCCCCAAAGAAATCTCCAACAAAGAACCTTCAGGTTTCAGGTAGATCCCCGAAATGAAATAAAGTAAATGAAAAAAAACAAAAATTGCATTTTCATTATGGTCTTACAGAACGACAATTACTTAAATACGTTCATTAACGACCCTTTTCTTCGTCTACGTCTTCCTTATTCCCTTTGTGGGTCGGGTGGGTTGAGTGCTAGAGAAAAGTGTGGGTGTTACCGGAGTTTGGGTTAGATATCTACTTTGTGGGGATATCACCCATTGGGTTCCAATTCGCTGCTGTCGCATTATCGATCGGAAACGGGCTCAAGGTCTTTCTGAGCCAAATTCGAACCTAGATCGCGGTTCGATTCCTAACAGTGGTATCAGAGCCACGGTTGTCAAAACCGTGGTCTCTTCGGTGTGCAAAAATCCCTCCGTGGGATTGAAGGGTTTTTTCCGGCCAAACGAGGTCTGTCCATTTTGCCTCAGAATCTCGGCCTAGATACACAAAAATCTCGGCCTAGACGATTGTCCAGAAATTTTCTGTTCTTGCAACACGTTCAGAATCTTGGCCGAGACTCACTCCTTTCTCGGCCGAGACGGGTGACCAGACAATTCTGACCTTGTGAAAAATTCAACATCTCGGCCGAGACCCACTCTCTTTCTCGGCCGAGACGGGCCTGCCGAGCCATCTTACTGTTCCTGCTGAGAAAGAATCTCGGCCAAGACTCCTTGTCTTCTCGACCGAGACGGGCTTGTCGAGCCAATCTCCTCAGTCTGCTAAAATTCCATCTCGGTCGAAACCCCTCTCCTTCTCGGCCGAGATTGGTGGCCCGAGGTCCAGTGACCAGAAGCCAGCTGCCCAGCCCCCTTGGCTGTCCTCCCGTCGCGCCTTTGCCCGACGTGAGCCGAGTTCCTTTCTAGTTTAGGTAAGTCGGGTTCTCCTCCCGGTGAGGACCCGCTCGGGTAAATTGGCTTGATCCTTTAGCTACCGTTTGGGAACGGATAGGTCTTTAATGCTTTCGTAGCTGCCGTTTGTGAACAGTGCTGGTAGTTTAGGACTATCTTTGTGATTGTCTATTTAATTGCTTCCGCTTTTTCGTTCTGATCTTTGTGATTTGTTTGTCTTTGCACTTTGTGTTTGCATTCTTGTTTTCTTCTTGGAGATTGTCAAGTGACCCCCTGCTCCACTGATAAATTAGTGTTGAGAACTTGGAAATCCTTGATTGTTATATTCTCCTTAAAAAACTGTGTGTTTTTTGTGATGGGTTCTATGTCTGGGTACAGTCTGGCTCCATTTGACGGACGTTCAGACTTTGGCATTTGGCAACAGAAAATGAAGGGTATTCTTGTACAACAGCGTGTGTACAAGTGTATCAGTTTGCAATTTTCTGAGTCTGATTCTTACGAGAAAAAGGCTGAAATGGATGAGCTTGCGTACTCATCCACTATCCTTAACCTTTCTGACTCGGTGTTAAGAAAGGTTGGTGATCAGAATACTGCCAAAGGGTTGTGGGAAAAATTGCAAGAATTATATACTGAGACTTCACTACCTAGTAAAATGTTTTTGCTTGAAAAATTTTTCCGGTTCAAAATTGATTTGAATAAAGACATAGAAGAAAATCTTGATGTTTTTACAAAACTGGTTCAAGACATTAAGAAAACGGGTGATAAAAACATTGATGACTATACTCCGATTGTGCTCTTAAATGCCATCCCTGATACATATAATGATGTAAAATCTGCTATTAAATATGGTAGAGATCAGGTGAACCTTGAAACTGTAATAAGTGGCTTAAAAAGCAAAGAGATGGATTTAAGAACCAATCCGAGTAAGAAAAATCATGGTGAGGTTATGTTTGTGAGAGGGAGGGCTAAAAACAGGAATAGTCAACCAAACAATAACCAGAGCAATCATGATAAGAAGAAGAAAGATAACCGCAGTAGATCTAAATCTAGGCCCAGACCTAAAAAATGCTATAACTGTGGTGAGGTTGGTCATTTTATTAAAGAATGTCCTAAGAAACAAAAAGAACAAGCCAATAAAGCTTCTGGAGATGAGAAAACTGGTGATGTCTTTATGGTAACTGGGTCATGTGATGTGTCTTATGTGAATTCTGTGCATTCTGACACTTTGTGTGAAAATGAATGGCTCATTGATTCTGGTTGTACTTTCCACATGTCACCTTTTAAGGACTTGTTTTGCTCATATAGAGAAGTCAGTAATGGGTTTGTGTCTTTGGAAAATGAAAAGAAATGTAAAATCTTTGGGATTGGGGACATTACATTAGCATGTGCATCTGGTTTTGGCCTAACACTTAAAAATGTTAGATATGTGCCTGTTTTGTGCAATAATCTGATTTCCTGTGCTGCATTAGAAGATGATGGGTTAGAAGGAAAATGGGGAAGGGGCATGATGAAAATCATGAGGGAATCTTTGGTGGTCCTAAAAGCTGAAAAGCGAAATAACTTGTATGTTTGTTTTGCTAAGTCTACACCTAGTTCTGTAAATTTTGTCAAGGAGGACAAAACTGAACTATGGCACCATAGACTTGGTCACATGAGTAGTAAAGGTTTGGAAATTCTGCATAAAGCTGGGTCATTTGGAAATGATAAGCTCTCGTGCATTCCCTTCTGTGAGTCGTGTGTAAAAGAAAAACAACATAGAGTAAGCTTCCCTGTTTCCCCCGCACCCAATAGATCTAAATGTACTGGCATACTTGATTACTTGCATGCTGATGTGTGGGGACCTGCCAGTGTTCCCACACATGGCGGAAAGATGTACTTTCTTTCGATTGTGGATGATTTCTCAAGAAAAGTATGGGTTTTGTTGTTGAAACAAAAATCTGATGTTTTTGAGAACTTTAAAAATTGGAAAGTTTTAATTGAAAATCAAACAGGAAGAAAGATTAGAAATCTTAGGACTGATAATGGTCTAGAGTTTTGCAATAATTCATTGAATGAGTTATGTGTAAAATCTGGAATTAAGAGGCATAAAACGGTTCCCTACACACCTCAGCAAAACGGTATGGCTGAAAGGATGAACCGAACTCTACTTGAAAGGGTGAGGAGCATGTTGGCTTCCTCTGGACTTTCAAAAGAGTTCTGGGGTGAAGCAGTCTGTACTGCTGCCTATCTAATCAATAGGTCCCCGTCTGTGCCTTTAGACGGTAAATGTCCTGAATCTGTTTGGTCTGGAAAATCAATTGACTTTTCTAATTTGCGAACTTTTGGTTGTGCTGCTTTTGCTCACCAGAAAGGTGATAAACTTTAACCTAGGTCTAGGAAATGTGTTTTTCTAGGATACCCTGATGGTGTGAAGTGTTATAGGTTGTGGCTAAAAGATGAACATGGTTTTAAGGTAATAATAAGTAGAGATGTCGTGTTTAATGAATCTGACTTTCCATGTTTATCTGCCTCTGTGGCTTTGCCTGCTTCTGACACTGCTCCTTCTGAGGTGGAGCAATCAGACTTATCTGCTTCTGATATGCATGACTCAAGTGTTGACTTACCTGTTGAAAATGAGAATGTGGAAGATGTGTCTAATGTGCCTGATAATGTTGATTACCAACTTGCAGGGATAGACCTAGAAGAAACATTAGGACACCTGCTAGATTTGATGACTTCCATATTGATACTCATGCTTTCAGTGTGTTTGAATCTGTTGATGATTTTGAACCTAAGACATATAAGGAAGCTTTGAAATCTGAAAACTCTAAAAATTGGTTAAATGCTATGAAAGAAGAAATGAACTCGTTGCATGTTAACCAAACCTGGACCCTTGTGCCTAAACCGGAACATTGTTCTATTGTTGACTGTAAATGGCTTTATAAAATCAAGGATGAGGGTGAGAGAGTTAGATTTAAAGCTAGGCTTGTGGCTAAGGGTTTTACTCAAAAAGAGGGGATAGATTATACGGAAATCTTTGCTCCTGTTGTTAAGTTTGTCACTGTGCGCATTATGCTTGTATTAGTTGCTCATTTTGATTGGGAATTGAAATAGTTGGATGTTAAAACTGCTTTCTTGCATGGTGACCTTGATAAAAAGATATAAATGAGACAACCTGATGGTTTTGTTGATCCTAAAAAATCCGATCATGTATGCTTGTTGAGTAAATCCTTGTATGGTTTGAAACAATCACCAAGACAGTGGAATAAGAAATTTGATGAATACATGATGTCTTTGAAGTTTAAGAAAAGCCTTTATTATCATTGCTTGTACTTTAAAGATAATGCATCCATGCCTATCTTCTTGCTCATTTATGTCGATGACATGCTTTTGGTGAGTCCTTGTCTGAAATCGATTGAACATGTTCAAAAATGCCTTAGTGATAATTTTGAAATGAAGTATCTTGGTGATGCTAAATGAATCCTAGGGATGAACATAGAAAGAGATAGGAAGAATCGAACTTTACTTCTAACTCAGATTTCCTATGTGGAAAAGATTTTGAGTAAATTTGCTATGTCTAGTGCTAAGCCTGCTTCTGTGCCCCTTGCTGCTCATTGTGTGCTAAGTAAGGATCAGTCCCCAAAGACTGATTCTGAAATTGCTGAAATGACTAAGGTGCCATATTCTAATGCAATTGGTTCTGTGATGTATTTGATGATTAGTACTAGACCAGACATTGCATACACTGTTAGTTGCTTGAGTAGGTACATGTCTAACCCTGGTATGCCTCATTGGGATGCTGTGAAAGGGTTACTCAGGTACCTTAGAGGGTCTTCTGATGTTAGCCTAAAATTTGCTAGATCTGCTAGAGGTGTAAATTTGATTGGCTATGTTGATTCCAATTATGCGAATGATAGAGATAATAGGAAGTCCACTACCTCCTATGTGTTCACTTTGTGTGGGTCTTGCATAAGTTGGAAATCTCAGTTACATCATGTTGTTGCATTATCGACTACTGAATCAGAATATATTGCTATTACTGAAGCCTTGAAAGAGGTTGTTTGGCTGAAAGGCCTATTGTCTGAAATTGGTTTTTTAGACGATAAAGTAGTAGTATATTCTGATAGTCAGTCAGGGATTCAGTTGTGTAAAAATCCTGTGTTTCATGACAGAACTAAGCATATTGATGTTAGGTTTCACTTCATTCGTGCCATTGTTGAGAAGGGAATTGTGTGCCTTGAGAAAATTCCATCTCAATTTAATCCTGCTGATATGGGAACTAAGTGCTTATCTGTTGAGAAATTTCATTCATGTATGAGAACTTTGAACTTGGATCCTAATGATTAGATCTTTTTTTTTTTTTTTTTGTGTTGTTCTTAGGTTAGACTTTGTGTCTGTTACATGCTTTATACTTTTGACTCTGTGTCTACTCTTTGCTTTGTGCATTTTGACTTTGTGTCTACTTCTTGCTTTGACTTTGTGTCACATTCGACTTTGTGTCGATTGACTTTGTGTCTTTTCCTTGGTGAAAAATAACATGCTTTGTGCTTGTTATCTCCTGTACTTTGTGTACGGGAGTTTGGCAATGATGATTCCTCCGTTTCCATGATCGATCGACAGCTTAAGTGAATTGGGCCCAAGGTGGAGATTGTTGGTTTATTAGGCCCAATTCGGGCAGCCCAATTAATCCCCGGCCCAAACCCAAATGGCAGTCCCAACCTTTTATATCCCCCACCAGATTCATTCCCCCCTTTTATGGTGTCTCTTTGATTCACGTATAATCAGTCATGGTTTTCTGCTCCATTCTTCCCTATAAGAATGGAGCCCCTTCTCTTTGTGAGATGTGGAGCAGAAAAAAGAGAGGGATACACTTTGTGTGTGTGAGAGATTCTGCCACCATTAACGATCCTTTTCTTCGTCTACGTCTTCCTTGTTCCCTTTGTGGGTCGGGTGAGTTGAGTGCTAGAGAAGAGTGTGGGTGTTACCGGGGTTTGGGTTAGATATCTACTTTATGGGGATATCACCCACTGGGTTCCAATTCGCTGCTGTCGCATTATCGATCGGAAACGGGCTCAAGGTCTTTCTGAGCCAAATTCGAACCTAGACCGCGGTTCGATTCCTATCAGAAACTACTTTGTCATTCATGCACATTGTTATCTAGAAGTCTATTTCAGCAATTATTGATGGTCTATAAGATTGTGTTTCGTTCGTACTCATCCAAAACAACTTTGTGTGGACATGTATGCTTTGTCGGATGTTGGTTCCATAGTGAGACTGACTCGTGTGCACAAGGTAAATAAAAATAATGTTTTAAAAATATAAATAATTAAGTAATATTTTGAAAAGATTGTTAATAAGTACTATATTTTTTTTAATTTTTATTTGTATCTCAGACCAAATAAAAAATGATTCAACTTATATTACATAAATAAATCTAACCTACATATGTTACAAATAATTGCATTTTTTTTAATGTAGCTAATTTTATAATATGCAATACAAATGTCAAATTAAAGGTCTTGAAAAAATAGTAATCTAATATATTTTACATTAAAAAAGGAAAAAAAAAACAGAAGTTATTTGCTTTCTAATTTATTTTGTTTTTATTATAGAATGAATCAATCAGAAATTGCCACTTATAATTTTTATATAGCAAAATTGCGGATAAATTTTAAATTTTGAACTAATTTTGGGAAGATTTTATCGTATCTATAACCATATAAGGATTTTATCTTATTATATTAATTATGGTTAAAACCTACTATTTTATAAGGTTTAATGAGTGGGAAAATATATCTGATTTATTTTTACGTTTATATATAATAAGATATTATAATGTTATATTTACAAAATATTTTATAACTGTGCAACGCACAGGTGTATTACTAGTTGTTAATCAATAGAATAACAAGAGGACAAAATGTATGTAGATAGACACAAAAAAAATATTGTCTTTTCTTAATACTATGGGAAAATTGGTAAAAATATCCTGTAAGTTTGCCATATTTAAGAAAATATCCTCTAAATTTGGCCATTTTTAAAAATGCCCCGTAACTTACAAAAAGTTGGCAAAAATGCCCTGCAACCGGGTATAGCAGGTGACACAACCGGTGACTGCTGATGTGGCTTATTTGAGATGATTTGGCTATGTTACGTGGCATTTTTAATTTATGTGGCATTATGTTAAAAAAACATGTGTCATTGTAGTTATAACATTCCTATTTGGATAATAACAAAATGTAAAATTATTAAAAAATCAAATTTCAGAAAAAAAAAATTGAAAAAAACAGAAATAATAGAAACCCACCCCATCCCAAACCCCACGCACCACCCACACCCCCACCCCTGTCTGAAATTTGAGAACCCCAGAAGAAGACACCCCCAAATCTCCAGATATTTCCTTATCCCTCAGTGGCGCGGCGGTGGGAGAGAGGCAGTGGCGCCGCCGCGGTGAGAGGAAGGCAGACGGTGGTGGGAAGGAAGGGAAGAGCGCGGCGGCGGTGGCAGGAAGGCGGTGGCGCGGCGGCGATGGTAGGAAGGCAGTGGCGCGGCGGTGGGGCGGCGGCGGTGGGAAGAAGGGGGTGGCGCAGCGGCGGTGCTGGTGATACAATGAAGACGGATGGCGACGGTGGGAGGAAGGCGGTGGCGTGGCGGCGATGGCAGGAAGGCAGTAGCGCGGCGGCGGGGGGAAGGAAGGCGGTGGCGCGGCGGCGAGAAGAAGGCGGTGGCGCGGCGGCGGCGGTGCTGGTTATATATATATACACATATACGTGTGTATTTATGTCTATATATGTATCTTGATACAATGGTGGAGGTGGTGTGGGAGGTGGGTGGGTGGGGTTTGGGATTGGGTGGGTTTTCTATTATTATTTTTTTTTTTTGAGAATTTCTCTTTTTCTGTTTTTCCTGAAATTTGATTTTTTTAATAATTTTTCAACATTATAAAATTACTTTTCATATATTTTATATATTGTTAGTTTAATTCTAAATTTTATGTATCAATATTTTATTTTTATCATCCTTATTTATAAATTTAAAGAAAAGTAATAACAAGACAAAAGAAAAATAAACAAATATCAATACCACATCATACAAAAAACCACATCAGCTTCTTAAATTAAAAAATTAATGCCACATCAGCTGTCACCGGTTGTGTCACCTGCTATACCCGGTTGCAGGGCATTTTTGTCAACTTTTTGTAAGTTACGGGGCATTTTTAAAAATGGCCAAATTTAGAGGATATTTTCTTAAATATGGCAAACTTACGGGATAATTTTACCAATTTTCCCTAATACTATTTAAGTTAGTTCATATTAGAAGAATGCAAAGTCTAAAATATTTGAATAGAAAAATAAATAGTGAGCAAATTTGTTGTGATAAATCTTATCATATTCAAACATTAAGTATAATGAAAAATAAAATTTATATTTGAATACTGCAACTTAATTTTTAAATCAAGTTGCTCTTTTATTTGAAAATATCAAGTCATTGTAGTTTTACTTTAATTGAAGTTGATACTATTTCGAAACAGCGTGCGAGGCACATGATCTTTTCCGGTGAGTTGGTAAAATTTGGGTCAAAATGGGTCCAAAATTGAGCAATGATAGAGGTGCCAAATTAAATTGAAAAATTAGTTAAATATGGGATCAAATCAGAAAAGTTAAAAAGTTATAGGACCAAATCCACTTTTTTACCCTCCACGTGGCATAAGTCGTCGGAACTCCCTGATCGGTGCCGCCACGTGGGAGACACGTGGCCTTTTGCAGTGAGTGGGTCAAAATTGGGTCAAAATTGGTCCAAAACTGAGCGATCGATATATGTACGAGACTAAATTGAAAAAGTAGTTAAATATGAGACCAAATCAGAAAAGTTAAAAAGTTATGGGGCCAAATCAAGTTTTTCTCCCTATTTTGATAAAAATAGTTTGAGTCGTGTACTTTTATTAATTGGGTGTTATAACACATAAAATTATCAGTAAATGCTGTAACCAATTTCTTCTAATCAAAGAACAAAAATCTTATTACTCTATCAATGTCCTTAAGTACAAGATTCTCAATACAATCAGGGAAAAAGCATGCCCCAACCAAAAACACTGATTGATCGAAGAAAAAGACTAACACGCCAAAAGATGGGCAATAATATAGACGAACGTACCACATGTCAATGCCTAAAAATTTGCCCATACTTAATAAATTCCAGAACTCTTCCACTATGAAGCAATTATAATCCAAGCTACATTCCTGCTTTGTGACTGCATGCACAACAAGCAAAGAATCTCAAATCCACAATCCGCACCAAACAAAACTAGACCAACACTACGACCCACTGGCTCAACACAAAACATACCTGAAAATTTAAACAAAAAATAGCAACATAAATTCTAGGCACACCAATAGAAATAAGAGATGGGTCCTTATCGACAGAGCTGCTCGAGATTCCGGAACGCACGCTAGTTCCCAAGCCCGGCCCCGTGCATTCCACACAATGGAATTCAGGACTCCAGGCAGTGTCTGATGATGATTCAAATTGAATCAATAAGCCGTACGAGAACCGAAGCCGTTTTCCGCCACCTTATCCACGACTTCAAGCGATTCATCCAGTCGCCATATTCTCTATAAGGAAATTGAGTGAGCATGCTGCCCAATAGGGTGCTTCAAGACCTCTTATACAAACAAGCATCGCTCGATCAGCCAACACTTCCATCAATCACAACATCCTCCACTTCTGTCGTTGTCAAATCCAGAGAGCCCCGCAAAGCCACCAAGGACTCGACATCATCTGACGCCATGAAGAAGACAGTCGAAAACACAGAGGGTGAAACTTCAAAGATGGAAAGAGTATCAGAGAACGAGAGCACGAGAAGACCAGAAAAAATCTGGTGGAGTAGAGGACCATCTAGGATGGAAAACGCACAACGACAGGATGATGGCTCACGCTGGAACAGAACTCTAGCGGAGAAGTGTTATAGTCCATTTTTTAATGCAAATAAAGGTAGCAAGCACAAATAAAAAGCTTAATTAAAACAAGAATAATATAGAATTTGAGACTCATATAGGTATTATCCATAAAAAAGGATCAATATATAACATACAATCTTAAAAGTTGTAAACTAACTAAATTTTAGAAATATATGTCCTAAAAATTTAGTTAGCTTGTATGATTAAGATAGTAAACATATTCGTAAAATTTACACACACACATGTGAATGTTACATAAATTTCAATATTTTACTTAATCTTTTATATATCTAATATTTATGTTATTATATATGATGAATTATTTTATTGCACTTTCATCAATCTATAGGTCATCAATCTCTAGTCTAAATTTCAAATTTTCTAATCAAAATAAGAGAAAAATTTGAGAAATGCATCATAGAGTTTGTCTATGGCATCTTGACAAACGCCATAGACCATCGTGTCTCTAATAATATGGAAAATCATAAGTTTCATCGCAACTTTGCATGCATTTACGCTTCGCCATACGAACTTCTTTTTATCGTAATTAATTTGCCATATGAACTTGCAAGTTGTTGTAAATTGTCATCTCGAAGAAATCTCAATCATTGATTAATGTACATATGTCCAGCTATGGACGACTAACATTTATTTTAGATGGCAATCTACAACAAATTGTAAGTTAAAGATAAAAACACAAAAAGTTAAGATGATAATCTACAATTTACCCATGGTGAATATATATATATATATATATATATATATATATATATATATATATATAGAATATAGTATAAATGTATAAGAGTCCTCGCACCATGATCGGGACAGTATTTCGTAAAAGCACATGGTGATTGAAACTTATACTACTTCCATCCTATAATAAGAGTTCCATTTGAAAATATACAACCTTTTTTATTTTTGACCGTTTTGATGAAGGTACAACTCCCTGAAAACCACCAATTTAAACTCATGACTTATTTTACTTCTTATTTTATTTATTCAATATATAGTCAATTCGTGAAATTGGAAACTTTAAAGTTTTACTTCGACCAATAAAACTGGACAATGATTTTTGGAAAATGACTCTCATTTTGGGACAATAAATTTTATAAACCAGACATTTATTATGGGATAGAGGGAGTATTAAAGATAGTTGAAATATTATACTACCTCCGTCCCATTCAAAATTACACGCTTTCCTTATTGGTACATCCCGCACCAATTTGCACACCCTTAAAAAGGAAATTTCTCTCACAATCTTCACCTTTGAAAAAATCAACCAAAAAGCAAATAATATGTTTTCCTTAATATACGTGTCTGGTCAAACTTGCAAACTCCCGCGGAACGGAGGGAGTAACTATTATAAGTGAATTTATAGATCGTCTGAGGATATATAAACATTATAACTTTATTATAATACTAAATGAATATTTTAGAATATGGTGCAATATCAAACATTAATTATTAAGATAGTATTAATAGAAGTTGTATGAAAGAAATACCGGTAAAATCAAAATACTAATACTACTCATGGTATGAAATGATCGTCTTATATATACTCAATATATTATTGTGTATATGCATTTTCAAGGGGTAAAAAATAAATGTAAAACTTAAGCACACACGTAAGGGAGAGTAATAAAGAGCATGATACATTTTATTAAGGTGGTGGTCATCGTCGTCGTCGTCGTCGTCGTCATCATCATCATCATCATCATTATTATTATGTTTTTTTCGCTGTGTATAACTTTGTTTTTGTAATGACTTTTATAAAAAAAAGGATGAGTTGCAAATTGATTATTTATTAATGATTGCTCTAATTTTTATTAGTCATACCGTAAGTGCATAGTGTAGTGAATAACCTAGTGACAAGCAATGTCGTATCCCATGAGTATTAGTGAAGATGACCTACCTAAAGTACTATAATGTTTCTAGTCCTAGTGTATCTAGGTGGATTGAAATTTAGATTGTTTGGGATTACCTAGTTACTCTAACAATGACCAATTATTAAAGCAACTGGGCAATGAAAGTTGTTATCTAATTAAGACTAAATCCAATAATTAATAAATTATCTTAGAATCATCAATTCCGAAATTAATTATGACTAAATAATAATTGCTAAAATCCTAATTCATAAATCCCTATTGTTGAGAGGCTTCTCGTTTGTGTATCTCAACCCTCATCTCAAAATAATTGAGTTGTAGATTATAAAGAACAAACCATTTTCTTGATTTTGCCTGTGCATATAACTCCTAAAAGTACCTAGGAATTACCCTCATAAACATTCTCAACCTCTTATGTTGGCTTGTTATGTTGTGTGTAGTTTGGTCATCCATATCCTCACCTCTCGGAGCTTGGATATAGATTCGTGTGTTAGAACTAGGTGATCAATTTATTCTAATAGTCATCATATTATTAACACACAAACAATAACATACGGTAAATAATACTACCTACATCCCACTTAATTTTGCACTGTTGACCAGACACGGATGTTAAGAAAAAGTAGATTTTGAGGAATCTTTGACTTTTTCAAAGGTGGAGATTGAGGGTGGAGATTTTGAGGATTATGAGAGAGATTTCCTTTTTAAGGGTGTGCAAAGTTAAGTGAGATGAACCGAAAATTAAAGTATGCAAATTTAAGTGGGGCTGAGGGAGTATAAATCAAGAGCATAAAACATCGATCGTCTAAATCATAGTAAAACCCACATTCTAAATCCTAAAATAATAAACAAAAAACTCCATGTTCGAGTTGACAAAAATAATAAAGTTAATAGAAAATATTAAATGAAATAATAACTATAAATACTACTTATCACCAAAAAATATCGTCGGGTCAGGACACCTCACTGCCACTCCTTCTTCACTCCCAGCTCTCTTTCTGATTTCCTGTACTATGAAATTGGGTAAAAGTAAGGATCTCCTGAATGATCTGAGTGTTCTAAATCCATCAAAGTCCGGGGGTGTATATAGAAGTACATCAGATAGGAGAAGAATAGATGAGTAGTGGATATGAGCCGGATAAAATTAGTAAAACGCTAAAAAAAAGAAGTGCCGACACAAGGACTTGACTGTGCCTTGGGTCGAGTTGTGGCTTCAGAGGCTTCGCCTTTGGTCATAGGGACTAGACCAAGCCATTGTAACTCAGGTTGCGTCATTGCCCCTTGACTCGATGCCTAGGCTCGGCCGAGTCATTTGCTACTTGGTCGAGCCATTTTGCATTCCTTCTTCATTTTGGGCCGTTTTAACTAATTTTTGTTCCATTCAAAAGCCGTCTCCAAGCCCAATCTCTTCACTTATTTGTGTTGGACCTTTTCCTCACTTAGCTCTTCGACGAACTTCGTCTTTTATCCAAATACACCCAATTTTGTACCAAAATGCTACAAAATTAACAGACTCGTGAAATTCACTCAATATATGTAATATAAAACCAATAAATGTAATTACATATGTTTTTATCATATTTTAACTATGATTTTATGTACAAAAAGTATATAAAATTACCAGTGATCATAAACCCCCAAAGTTTACTTGTTGGGCGTCCCAAAAAAAAAAAAAAAACAAGTGCAACTTCTATTTTGGATCTCTAGTGACATTTTTGCTTCAAGTTCGATTAATAATACACAAATACACACACACACACACATATATAGATATAAAACATAGCAATCTAGATATTTGACGACAGATACACTTCAACTATTCTTAGAACTTAATTCCCTTGAAATAGTAATCCTCACATGGTGTGTGTATCGCCCTTCATGTAAGTGCATAAAATATGATGTGTTTTCTCATGAGTTAGACCATGTGTACGACCTACCATCCACTTACATATCTTCATTTCTCTTAAATGTGTGTAAACCAAGATCATATAAGACTTTTATTCAAGTGTAATGTAGGCTATTTGTGTGTATATGTGTGTGTGTATTTATATATATATATATATATATAAGATATTACTTATAGAAAAGTATGAATTGTTTCGTCCTGTTTTTGGTTTCGTCTTTTCTTATGATGCCTATAATATCCTTACTAACTATTAAATTTAAGGGTAGTTAAATAATTTAAAATAAATTATGTTTTCCTTACTTGATTATAAAAAGTAAAATATCCTTACTAAGAATTAAATTTAAAGGTAGTTAAGTAATTTAAAATAATTTATGTTTTCCTTACTTGATTATAAGAAGTAAGAGTCCAATAATATTAAAAACTTCTCCTAAAAAACTACATGCTTAAATTATCCTTCTTCTAAACTTTCAATACTTTGAATTTTGAAATGAAATCAATTTCGTATTAAAGTAGATTTAAAGAGCTTTGCAGTAAAATGTTATTTGCATATATTTTAAACAATTATACTAAATTATATAATTATTAAGGTATGGAATAAAGAAAAAAAATGAATTTATTGGTTTTATTTTTCAATCTTATCCATAACTATTATATTTTTACTATTCATACTGTTAATATTTTTTAAATAATAAATTTTATGGTATAATATTAAAACTTTTATAAGACATACTTTTAATTTTAATTATTCATATTAAATATATACTATGATTTTTTTACATGTTAAATTCATGTAATTGAGCTTAACAACTAACATGATTCATATAATGTGATTACAAATTAAAAATTATTTTTAAGAATAAGAAGATGAAAAAGTTATATAGATAGAAAAGAAAAATATTGTCTTTTCTTAACAATGTTGATTTAAGTTATAAGGTCATATTACAAAAATGCAAAGTCTAAAATATTTGAATAAAAAAATAAAATAGTGAGCGAACTTGTTGTGATAAATCTTATCATGCATAAACATTAAATATAATTAAAAAATTTATATCTGAATACTCATGCTACTTCACTATAATTTGTAAATATCAAGTCATTGTAGTTTTTTTATACATAATGTAATTTTATTAATGGTTGCTTGAATCGGTCAATACTAATTGACATAAAAGGGGGTGGTGCATGGGACAAACAATTCTTTTGGCGCTATAAAATTTATTTTACGTATCCAATATAATTTCTGTCCATGGAAAGAAGATAGTAGATGTCTAATATCAGATAACAAATTAAAGGCATATATACATGCATATGCACAGTCTGCATCACCTACCGACATGAATGTTGTAGTGCTAGAAACCCCAAGAATACAAAACTTAGAACTCCAGTATCAGTGGTAAGTCGAACAACCTCACGAAGAGCAAGAACTTTAGCATACTTCAGATCATTGATATTTATAAATTGGTCATCCTTGGAGCAAGCATAAATACCAGCAAATGAGGAGTTACAAGCAAATGATGTACCCCCATCAAAGTATATATAAATAATGACATTTGGGAGAAGAACAAGCAATGAATCAAGGGTGCGGCTGTGATGTTTAATGGAAGTAATTAGCATCCAAAAAATATTGGAAGGTCTGGGTTGCTGTTGCAAGCAATACTTGTGAGTATGTACGAACATCTCAAAAGATAATTTTATTTCGTCGAAACCAGATTAAGTGGGCAATGACAACAAAGTATTCTGCTATATTTAAGTCATCGAGGAGCACAAGATCTTGAAACTACAAGTAGCATAGATGATGTCAGAATCGAAAGATAATTTCATAAATTTCAGTGGCTTGCCAAATTAATGAGGAAATGAGGCATGTGAAGAAGAGATGCATTAAAGAGTGATCAAGTGGTGAACATAAAGAATAACAGGGATTATAATGAAGATGACGACGAGCTAAGTTGTTGGACGATGGCAGGAATTAGAGCAACATCTCTAAAGAAAATGCAAGATACAAGCTGATAAGCTTTCAAATTCTCCTCCAAATGGGGTTCGGGCCATAGCTACTAATCGGGAAGGAGTGGATGCCAGTAAGATCTTCGGAAGAACCCACAATAAAATGATATGCAGATCGGACCGAAAAGTTACTTCAATGGAAATAATCTAACATCTAAAGGTCCGGAGAATGGTGATTTTTCAGAAGAATAGCGAAAATCAATCAGCCTTCAATAGGCCAAAATTGACACGAATTAACAGCTCATTCCAGAGTCCAAGATCATAATCAATGATGGAGCTAACTCGGGCGTCTTGCGGGAGGTCTGATGTAGCTGATCTTATGGTAAAACGGGGAGGCAAAAGAACTCATCTGTCATGGAAGAGTGTTGTTGTCTCGCTATTACCCATGAGCCTGCGACAACCAAGAAGAATAACATGATGATTGCCATAATACTGTGCCATGTAAAGCTGGACCGAGAACCAAGAACAATATGTAACACATACGTTGTACTAGGACTGCATGATTCAGGAAAAGAGGATGGATGTAGAAACTAAAGGGCGTCATGCTAGCTTAAGCAACATGGCAAGGTTCAATATTTTTAAATTGCAAAAGTCTAGGCCACCTTGAGATTTCGTTGCTTGAGGACGTCCCAAGACTTCCAACGATTTTTCCTTGTGGACGAGCTATTTCCTCACCTCCCCCCCACACACACCCCATCAATAAGATTTTGCCAAATTCTCCAGATTAATGAGAACATGGTTCGACAACTGGAAACAATACATTGTGTACGTAGATATTGCTTATATATTAGATTGTGCACTTCTTTACCCATTTTGTTTAATTGCTTCTCTTACCAACAATTAATGCACTTACTAATTTGTCCTTTAATGCTTGCATAACTCTATTCTTTATTCTATCGAACAATAAAAAGGAGCCGAGATATCTAGCATGTGAAGTCACTTCAACAATTACAAATAATTGGTAGATTGAGTGACGAATCTGAGCTTGTGTATTAGGTCTAAAAAGAATCCCTGATTTCTCAAAATTAATACATTCCTCTGAAACACTCTTGTTGAGATTGATAGCGAAATTAGTACAATGCAAGAAAAAACTATAACACAAATAGGGGAAGGGGACCCCCTTGAAGAATTCCCTGATGTAGCGTGAGTGAGTCAAAATTAATACCTTAATGAAGGAAGCTAAATTGCACAAATGACAAGCAAGACAAAACAATGTCATAAAAACTCCTCGGAAAATCTCAAGCACGAAGCATACGGTAGACGAAATACCACTAAACTCAGTGAAAAGCTTTACCCATACCCAACTTAATGGACATGAGTCCCTCTTTCCCGGATTTCCTAAGCTTCCTACAATGGTGTACTTCATAAGCGATAAGAATATTATTTGTAATTAACCGACCCGAGATGAAGGTTGGCTGAGATTTAAAGATTATAAAAAGGGATGCAGGTCGTACCCAATTAGAGAGAACTTTAGAAACTAACTTATAAATGACATTCCACAAACTAATCGAGCGGAATTGGGTAATAAACTTTGGTTTTCTAATTTTCTTTTTTTAAATAAGCACAATGTAAGTATTACTAATAGAAGGACTCAAAGAATTATGAGTAAGCATGTATAAAACAAAATTAATAACATCTTTACTACCAATATGCCTTTTTTTTTTTTTTAATACGAGGTTCATAACATCTTTCATTGAATTACGAGCAGATGATGTACCCTCATAGAAAATATATGAACAATGGCATTCCGGAGAAGAACAAGCAAGGGATAAAAGGGTGGAGTTGTGATGTTTGAGGGAAGGAATTAGCATCCTGAAAATCTTGCAAGCTCTGGGTTGTTGTTGCAAGCAATACTCATGAATATGTACTGATATCAGAGAAGATAAATTTATTTTGTTGAAACCACATTAAGTGAGCAAGAAAAACAATGTATTATGTTATATTTAAGTCATCGAGGAGTAAAATCTCTTGAAACTACGAGTCACGTATATGCTGTCAGAATCGGAAGATAGTTTCATAAATTCCAGTTGCTTGCTAGATTGATGAGGACAAGGGGCCTATGCAGAAGAGATGCACTAAAGAGGATCAGGTGGTGAACATAAAGAACAACGAGGTTCATGATGAAGATGACGGCGAGTTAAGTCATTGGACGATAGCAAGAATTAGAGCAGCATCTCCAAAGAAAATGCGAGATACGGGCTGATAATTTAAGCTTCAAATTCTCCTCCAAATGAGGTCCGAGCCATAGCTACTAATTGGGAAGGAGTAGGTGCCAATAAACTCTTCGAAACAACCCATAATAAAATGATATGCGATCGGACCTAAAAGTTACCAGAATGAAAATAATGTCACATCCAACGGTCTGAAGAATGGTGATTTTTCAGAGGAATAGTGAGAATCACATAAGCATTCAATAGGTCAAATTGGCCCGAATTAACAGCCCATTGCAGAGTCCAAGATCTAAATCAATGATGGAACTGACTCAGGCATCTTGCGGGAGACCTTATGTAGCTGATCCGATGAGAAATAAGGAGGCAAAGGAACCCATCTGTCATGGAAGAGGGTTGTCGTCTGGCCATTGTCCATGAGCCGTCGAAAACCAAGAAGAATAACATGATGACCAGTTATAATACAGTGCCATGTAAACTTGGGATGAGAACCAAGCGTAGCATGTAACACATACGTGGAAGGGTAGTACTTAGACTGCATGATTCGGGTAAAAAGGCTAAATGGAGAAACTAAAGGGTCTTATGCTTGCTTAGACAACATGGCAAGGTTAAATGCTTTCAAATTACAAAAGCCTAGGCCACCTTTAGATTTTCGTATCTTGAGGACGTCCAAGACTTCCACCGAATTTTCTTCGTGGACGAGCTATCCTCCCTACCCCCACTAATAAGATTTTACTAAATTCTTCAGATTAATAAGAACATGGTCTGACAATTGGAAGTAAGACATTGAGCACGTGAATATTGCTTATATAATAGATTTAGTGGGCACATCTTTACCCGCTTTGCTTAATTCCTTTTCTTGCCAACCATTGATGCGCTTACAAACCCATTCTTTAATGCCTGCAAAAATCTTTTGTTTATTCTGGCCAACTATAGAAAGGAGTCCGAGATATTTACCATGCGAAGCCACTTCAGCAACTCCAAACAATTGGCAGATTGAATGAGAAATCTAAGCTTGTGTATTAGGCTTAAAAAGAATTCTTGATTTTTCAAAATGTGCCCCGAAACACACTTGTAGAGATTGATATTGAACTTAAGATGTTGGCCTTCTATAGTTGTAGCACCAAATAGAAATGTGTCATCTGCAAAAAAAGAGATGACAGATAACAGGTGCAGTTCGGGATATTTTAATCCCATGGATACGCCGACAAATCTGTAAATATCGTAAAATGCAAGAAAAAACTTCAGCACAGATAGGGAAAAGGGGGCCACCCTGAAAAATGCTGCTGCGGCATGAGGGAGCCAAAATTTACACTCACACATTTGTGAAAGTCAAGGATGTGACATAAACTTCAATAGTTTTCTTAATCTTCTATATTTAAGAATTTTCTAAGATGAAATTTGTTTTATATTAAAGTTTTATTGTAATAATAATAGAAGTAGTTAGAGGGCAAACGTGAAAATTAGTTAACATGAATAATTACACCTAATTATTTTAAATATTTAAAATTTAACACTCAAGAAAATTATTATTTTAAGTATATATAATATCTGGTGAAATGTATTTATTACGCTATATAAAATTATAAGGTACAATAAAGAAACAAATAAGAACTATAAAGAGATACTCGCTTTGTCCCGAATGAACTTGCACACTTTCCGAATTCGGTCGTCCCGAGCAAACTTGCACACTTCCTAATAAGGAAAGTTATAACACAATCTCTACCCTCAAAATCTCCACCCTCAATACACATTTGAAAAGACAACAAAATCCCCTAAAAACAACTTTTCTTAATATCTGTGCCGACCTCCCTATGCAAGTTCATTTGGGACAGAGGGAGTAATAAACTAAGTTGTAGTATGTGATTGATTTAAATAATTGTACTATGTGAATCAGTATCAGATGATTAAATTAAAACATGCAGAAAAATAAAGATAGTAAAATGTGATTGTTAATATCAGCTCACAAGCATAGATTAGATAAAAATAAATAATAACTACACTGGAATAACGTATGGTATAGTCCAAATAAAAAAATAAAATGGAAGAAACAAAATCAGAATGATTTAAGTACATGTATCTATAGATTTTTAAATGAATGTGCGATGTGTGAAAAATTGGGAGTATTTCACTAAAACTAAATAGGGAAGTAAATTCATAGAAATATTGAAACGAAAAATATATTATATTAATATATAGATTGTAGCATGTATCTTGATTGAGGTTTATGAGACATTATGTACATAGTCAACGCTCTATAAAAAAACATTATGTATCTTATAAATATACTATAGTAGGATTTTCATTTAAATCACACATGATTTTCAAGCTTCAATGTAGAATTGAAGAAATAATCAAGCGAAACTGAAATATGCAAATGATTTTATTTGCAAATGTATGTTCAAATCAGAATTATCAATTAAGAAATTAGTATGTTAGGCCTAATATTCGTGTGTGTATCTAACAAATTCTGAATTTATGGATGTCAGATGTAATAAGACAAATGACTTTGTATCTTTTGTTCAATGGAAATCTATATCTTCATTATATTTTTTTCAGCAATCGTATAACTTTTTTTTCTAATATAATAATGATGTCGGAGTCTATCTATATTGAGAAGTAAATAATAATTGTAATATATCAAACTTTATATATATAAATTTTGTAACAATAATACATTTATATCATGGTATGTCGTTTTTTTATTAATCTTTTAACATTAGTATAACGTGTTTTGCTAAACTAAGATTATTAACCTCTTTTTTCCTCTTTTATGATTATTTTTAATTTTAATTTGATTTTGGATTGTGTTTGCTTAATCGATTCAATTTTTCATTTTTTTTTTCTAGCACTGAATAATCTAAGAAGTTGTATATATACATTACCATGATTAGTAACTACATTAAATTTTATTAGAATGATCAACCAATATCACCACACAAAGTATAATTATTTTATATTCACATTAATTTTTTTTATTAGATAATAGTAAAGAAATAGTGATCATGTGCAACGCACGTGCGTCTTGCTAGTATATATATATGGATATTGTGACTCGACTTGGACTAAGTGAGTTGACCACTCTCAACTATCCCTCAACATGAAATCACAATTTCCTCACTTTTCAACTCAGTATAGTTATATATTTAGATATTTTCACCTTCTTTCTCCATTGTACATTCACCAAGTCTATTAACCTTATTTTCATGCTATGTCTAGATAAATATGTGGCTAGACATAATTTAATATAACTATCTTTAACCATCAATTTCTAACTCAATGAAAATTGATTTTGAGAAATTTCAAAAGTTATACGTTCATCCTTGTCAAACGAAATTTCCCAATTTATTTTGTGAATTCTTTCACACACACAACACCACAATCAAGATTCAACAATCTAAACCTAAAAGTAAGCAATTCAAACAAGCAACGCTAGCTAAAGTAAAACACACAACATGTACGTGGTTCGGCATTAATGGTTTTGCTACGTCCATGGAAAAGGAAAAACTTCACTATCTTGAAAAAAATTTACAGATCAACAACAGAAAACAACCCTTAGAGTTATGCACACTATATTCTCTATGGTACCGCTGATCGCACAACAGATACTACCTATCTCTCTCTTCTTGAACAAGAATCTCACCTAGTCTAACTCTCTCTCAGTGACTATATAAGTTTAAGAGGATTTTTCTGTCTTGTTTCTTCGAGGGATTTTTAGATAGACTGAATGAAAATGAAAATGAAAATGTTAGTACAACTGCTCTATCTATTTTATTCAAGCCAACCTCCATCCAACAGAACGAGTTACATTCTATCACAGAATCATAACCATCTTACTATGCATTGTGCTATGCACGTGTGTATGAGACTTACTTCTAGAAACTTCTTCTTCTATTGATGTTGTGAGCTGAGTTGGATGGACAATCGCACTGACAATTTATAATTTAATTGTCTCAAATTACTCGAGTCAACGACCATTTTATTAAACTGATTTTTCAACACACTGGTCACAACCATCACAATCTAGAGCCTGCAGTTCAAGGAAACCAAATATATTTAAATGCAGATGAACCCTTTTTAAGATTTGAAGCTTTAGGCTGAAAATTGTGCATATGTACCTCGGATTACATAATTACCCCGGATTTTGCTTTAGGAGTTGTACATTAGAAAAGGGTAAAGGAAAAGTATAATTGATGAGACCAATAACCAGTGGTTTTTATATCAATATTAAAATATTTAAGAGACAGTTGCCTGCATTGACTCATGATTCATGCTTCCTCTTCATTACCTTCTCTTTGAGATCAAACCAAGTATTTAAAATATATTTACTTTCCATCTCTTTGGCAAGGTGTTAAGTTAAGATAATCTGTCTCTCAGTTAAAGCTTTTTCATTAGTTATTCTTTTCTTTTAGGGCTTCATTATTGTTCTTTATTATTACATATCGATGATTGAGAGTTATGGTTTAATTCCAAATATCTCCTTGGTGTATATTCCGTGTATTAATAAAGTAAAATATGAAAATCAACATAGGGTATCTGCTTTTCTCTTTGGATGGTAAATTATACCATTAGAAATTGACTTTGAAAAGATTGGTGTTCACCAATATCCTTTGAATAATTTCAACATTGAGTTTCATTGGACAAAAATGAAACAAGTTGCTAATTCGCAATGTATGTTATGAGTAGATGAATTTGATGTGTTTATTATCTCAAATTCAATTTCGGGTAAATGAGAAGTTATACTTAAAGTTAGTACCTTTAAATATAAAAATAATTAGGAAGTGGTAAAAGGATTTGAGAAGACATATCCAACATAAGAAAAGTTGAAACACCTTGTTGTGAGGAGCACCTTGATAAGAAATAATTAAGTGTGCTCTTCGATGATGCATCTTAATGGTGTTTTAGCCTTTGTCGAAGTGCTACATAAGTGGCGCCTAAATGGCTGTGAACCGCATCATCTGAGTGTCCATGTCGCACTAGCTGTAGAACAGGGTTACGGGTACGAGGGTTGGGTTTAGATTTGATTATAACACACCCTTTCCCAACACCAACATGCGCCGCCAACTCGGACGGGTTGAGACTCACGACCTAAACCCATCCAAAACACATTCATGTTGCGGTTCGGCCCGTCAACCTGCTTCTAACCCAATTTCAGAAAAGAAAGAAAAAATAATTCATTTCTACTTCATATTGTCACAATATATACATGTTTAAAACTTCAAATTGCATTTAATGCATTGCAGATCATATATTTGTGCCACAAAATATTAAAATAGACTAATTAAACGGAACAACTACAAGTCAACAACATAAAATACACATTACACATGTCCACAAAACAAGTTGGGAATCTGAAAAATAAAATCTAAAATTATAAACACAAATCCATCACAAAGAAGTATTACAAATATAGACAACTTTATAAATACACTAATTTTCATTTAATTTTTTTAAGGAAAAAGGGTTGCGGTTTGACCAAATCAGATCCATTTTCTTGCGGGTCACTCTGGTTTGATCCCTTTTTTACTAGAACTTGTTTAGGGTCAACCCTAATCCTCAAGTTTTGGATGTGATCGAGTCTAATTGTTTAGATCATGTTGGAAACTACTCCCTACTCTTTCGGTGATTGCTGCGGGGAGCTGACGGATCCTTAAAATTTTAGCTTTCGAGGCTAAGTGTCTATGAGGATGGTGCCTACGTAGCTATGTCTAGCATCATCCAACGTAGAGCCGGCAAAATCGGCCCAGCCCGATGGGCCGGCCCGGCCCGGCCCGTCCGACATTTTAGGTGGGCCGGGCTCCAATATTTCTGGCCCAAAGGGCGTCGGGCCCACCTGGCCCGACCCACCAAGCCCGACGTAGCCCATGGTTTAGGCCCATTGTAGTCCATGGGCCACGGGCCGGCCCGCTCTTTATTTTTATTTTTTTACTTCTCGAATCTCACCTCACCACTCGCAACTCAGAGTCACAACTCTCAACTTAAATTGCATATCACTTCTTCTTCTAATAGGCCAGTTAGCCATGTAGTAGGACTTAGAGATTTTTTTTCTTAACTATTTTTTAAGTTTAATTCAATAATATTTAGATAAATACTAATAAAATATTTTTTTATTTTACCTTACATCTAAACTTCTACAGACTGTAAACCCTAATAGTTATAGAGTCTCTTGTCTCAACTCTTAAGTGCCGCTACGACCTGCAAGTTTGGAGCAGTAATGGCTGTCGAAATCTAGTGTCTGCCACCAACGTAGATCGCTCTCCGGTGTCGCCACTTCACCGCCGTCTCCACTACGCTGACTGAAAAGGTGAAGCAACGAAATAATCAAGTTTTTAAGATACCAAAATCGATCGATTTTGAGTGATTTTATTTTATTATTAGATCATTTCGTATAATTATTTACTTATTTGATGTTTTAAGTCAAAAATTATTTTGAGATGCTCCAGATTCATTGTAGTTATTTTTTACTTTCTTGATTTTTGTCCAAATAATAAAAAGCTCTTGAATCAGAATTAGGTAATGGAGCATGAAAGTAGTAATTGAATCTGCTTACTTTAAGAAATGTGGAGCACTAACTACTTAATTAGTGAATTATTTATTATTAAGGTAGCAAACAACTTTTAATTTGATAATTATGCTATTGTGAGATTATCAATTTGATGTTAACATAATTACATATATATATATTTCACTATTTCAGGTTATCAAGAATGGAAGATAATGATCTCGATTCACTGGGCATTAATGAGGAGAACTTGAGAATATTGGAAGATGAGGACTTGCAAATGTTCGAAGATGAGGACGTGCAAACGTCTCCAAATACTCATGCCCTTGCTCCTAGTGTTAAGAGTACAACAGGTACTCGCACTAATTTTGTTGTTTTTGGTACGGGTAAGGGTAGTGGAAAGAATAAGGCTAAGAGTACTGGTCAAGACAATTTTGGTGAAAAGGCTAAAAGAGGCAAACCTAATAATGTTAATGTCGATCCTAATGATAATCAAAATGGATCCCGTCCATGGTTATACTTTAGGAAACTTGATGAGTTGGTAAATGGGGTAAAAAAATGTGAATGCTAGGCTTGCGGTAAACAATATACCTGTGAACCTAAATCGGGTACCACTCATTTATTGCGTCATATTCCTTTATGTGTTGCAAGGCCCAATTATCATGAGGTGGGGGTCTTATTAGAGAAACAAGGTACATTGTTGAAGAAGCATAAATTTGATGAAAGGAATTATAGAGATGCACTTGCTAAATGTATTATCATGCATGACCTTCCTTTTAGTTATGCTGATTATGAAGGGGTTCACTTGGTGAATAGGACTTTAAATCTTAAATTTAAACCTATCACTAGAAACACTGCCAAAGCTGATTGTTGGACTTTATATTTAGATGAAAAGGCAAAACTAAAAAGGGAAATGGCTGAAATTCCTGGTAGAATTTGTTTGACTTCTGATTGTTGGACTGCTGTGAATACACAAGGTTATATGACTGTCACTGCTCACTATGTTGATGGAACTTTTAAGTTGAATAGTAAATTGCTTGCATTTTGTGAGTTAGATTGTCAGCATACAGGTGTAGAATTAGCAGGAAAGGCATTTGGAGTGCTTAAGGATTGGGGGATAGACTCCAAGGTATTTTCTCTCACATTGGATAATGCCTCTTCAAATGATGTCATGCAAAAAGTTTTAAAAGAAAGGCTTAATTTGCAAGATGGTTTGATATGTAGAGGGGAATTTTTTCATATAAGGTGTTGTGCTCATATCTTGAATATTATTGTTCATGAGGGTTTGAAAGAGGTAGTTGGAGCTTTGAATAAAATTAGAGACAGTGTTAAGTATGTAAAGGCTTCCGATGGGAGATTAAGGCAATTTCAAAAGTGTGTTGAGGAAGTGCACTTAGGTGGTGTTGGTGGTAGTTTCTTGAGGCTGGATGTGTCAACTAGGTGGAATTCAACATATATGATGCTTGAAAGTGCTATTAAATATCGTCGTGCATTCACTAGCTTGAAGTTCAATGATACCAACTACAAACATTGTCCAAGTCATGAAGAGTGGGAAAGAGCGGAGAGAATATGTACTTTCTTAATTAGCCCCATTTTATCACATCACTAACTTGATATCCGGGTCATCTTATCCCACATCCAATTTATATTTCATGCAAATTGCGAGCATAGAAATGAAGTTGAATGAATATGTGAGTAGTGAAGATGAGAAACTCAAAGATATGGCATCTAAGATGAAAGTCAAGTTTGATAAGTATTGGAGTGAATATTCTATCATTCTTGCACTTGGTTGTGTTCTTGACCCAAAGGCAAAGTTGAATTTCCTGAGTTTTTTATATAAGAAGTTGTACCCTTATGATCATGAAGAGAGGGTGAATAAGGTGAAGGGGGCTTTATATCGACTTTTTGGTGAATATGTACGAAACTTGGATGAGCCCTCATCAAACTTATCTCAAGCTAGCTCATAAAAAAATGACAAATCTCATGGTCAAGTGCATTCAGTGGAAAGTGGAACAAGCTTATTTTCATTTATGCCATCCATGCTTGATGTAAGTTTTACTTAGTAATGTTAATTTTATTATGTTACCTATAATGATTTCTATAAACAATTTTTTATAGTTATGATATTATCTATTCTTTGTGTAATCATATTTGTAGGAGTATCATCAAGAAATAAAGCAAAAGACTTCAAGTGATGGTAAGTCACAACTTGATGTATACTTGGCTGAAGGATGTACGGTTGGAAGTGATGTTGATGTGCTTGAATATTGGAAGGTGAACAAGCACCGATTCCCTCGATTAGCCGTTATGGCTTGTGACATTCTAAGCATTCCAATAACAACTGTGGCTTCCGAATCTTCATTTAGCATTGGTGGTCGTATTTTGCACAAGTATAGAAGTTGCTTACTTGGTGAAAATGTGCAAGCACTCATTTGCACTCGTAATTGGATGCACGGTTTCAAAGAAGTTGGACCTTCAGGTAATAATGAAATAATAGCTCTTATACCTCTTGTGTTTTGCATTAAATAATAGCTACATTAAGCTTTTGACTTATGTCTTGTTTATGATTGTAGATATGTTGGAGCCGGAAGAGGTTAAACTTTCTAAGCATGATTCAAATGTTATTGATGATTAGTGTGGAGAAAAATGGGCATTGAAGGGGATTATGAATTTATGATGTTGTTTGAACATTTTTAGGATGTGTGTTTTGGACTCTTGTACTAATTTAGTTTCGTGATTTGTGTTTTGGATCCTTGTATTTACCATGTAGTACTTAACTAATTTAAACTTCTCATTTTGTTTGATTATTTATTTGTTAGTTTAAAGTTTAAAAATTTTATTTTTCGTTATTAATTATATTCATTTCTGCGCAAGGAAAGAAAACAAGCGATTGGGATGGGCTGGCTCGCGGGCCAGCCCAGCCCGACGTGGGCTGGGCTGGACTATACTTTTACCAGCCCATTGGTCATGGGGCCTACCAAGCCCAGCTCGAAATTACACCTTGGCCCGATGGGCCGGGCTGGGCTGGGTCGGGCGGGGTAAATTGCCAGCTCTAATCCAACGTGCACATTGCATTAGGAGTTTTTGGCGCATTGTCTCAAGGAGCTAGAGTAGCCTTAAAACTTTTGCTTTCGAGGCGCATTATTGCGAGTAGCTGGAGAAGTCTTAAAGTTTTTAAAAATTGGTCCACGACTTTAAAGTTATGTCGCATTGGGCGCTTTCGAGGCGCATTATCTCGAGGAGCTGAAGGAGCCTTAAAGTTTTGGAAATGTTGGCCAAGTTCGCGTGTCATGGCAGCTTCGCACATGGCTCACACCAGTTCAGATAGGATGGTGCATAAGTGGGTATTATTCGCACCATCTAAGCACACATGTTGCATTATGTGCTTTCGAGGCGCATTGTCACGAGGAGTTGGGGGAGTCTTAAAGTTTTTAAAAATTGATCCAGTTCATGTGTCATGGAAGTTCCGAGCATGACTCACACCGGTTCGAAAAAATGGTGCCTAAGTGACTATGTTTCGTACCATACGAGCGGGAAGCGCGCATTGAGGGCTTTCGAGGTGCATTGCTGTGAGGAGCTTAAAGGTTTGAAAAATTGGACCAGAGCCTTAAAGTCATGGAAAATTGGTCCAGTTAATGTGTCATAGCAGTTTCATACATGGCTTGGACCGGCGACCAACGACCAAAAGGTGTCTTTACAAAAGACCCCACAGCTCTTCAATAAATATAATTAAACCCCACATTTGTATCCAAGTCACTCTAACTACATTCCACCTTTTATACATGTAGCAATAGTAGCGTTCGAGTTTTGCAAGTCTCAGAAAAGTTTTGAATATCGATTAGTTCGCCAATAACTTTAGAATCATTGTGTTGCGATGGTAAAGTCGAAAGTTGTTGTATCTTGGGAACGATGCGCTTATCGTAGATCGTGGGGATTGAATACTGGACAATTCGTCTTATGAAGAAAGAGTGTAACTCTTGCCTCGACTTTATTAGTCCCGTTTATTATGTCATTTTTTATATGCACCTTCAGTTTCAAACAAGGAGATATGCATTTTATTTTACACCTATAACTTTATTTCTCTTTTTTTAAAGAAGTAACTTTTATTATTTTTGTTGGAATTAAGTAACTTTTATTATTATTGTTGGAATTAAGTTAACACTGATTGAAAAACAAAAATCTGATGGATGAAACAATCGCGCGACCACCAATTATAAAACAACAAAGTTCTTTGCATAAAAAGAAAAAAGCATAAATTTCTTTTTAAAAACTAAGTTTTGTATTAGCTAGAGATTGTTTAATTTTGTTGGTCTATTTCAAATAGGATCTTGGCATCTAAGCCAAGTTATCAAATCAAAGTTCAGGTTTTGGAAGCCTCTATCAATGCTTTTCTTTCTTATAAAGTATTCATGTTCCCTTTAAATATCGTAGCTAGGAATGGTAAAATAACTAATATACTTTAATTAATCATCTAAACAGTCCCCTAATTATTACATTTGAACGTATTTTCCTTGTTTTCCTCAAAAGAATAAGCTATTTCTCTGAAAAGTACACTATAGATTTTTTGGGGACAGGTTATGATAAGCTTGGAGCCAAGTTGAATAAAATTTTAAAATGTCAATTAATTTGTAATTTAAAAAAATGAATATTTCGAATCTTGACATTTTAAAAATGAAAGGAGGGAGCATATCTATTGAAGTTTGGCTATTCCAGCTAAAAATGTATAATCACACGATATACCTCCTGTCTCAACTGAAATGATAATATTTAATTACTAGGTTCAATGATAAAATAATGTTATTTAGTTAATTAGAGTCAAAAAATCCGTACAATTAATATGTATGCAACTGAACAGATTAAAATCTAAATTACGGACTCCATGTCCGCATTAGAGCCCGAAATTGGCTTAGGTGCAGTTAGAGCTGTCAAAATATATATATTCCCATCCAACCAGAAAAATTTAGCCTGGTCAAGTAGTCCGGTGAACTGGATGGGCTCAACCTTGGGTTGGCCCGACTTTCTTTTTTTTAATTTGTTTTATTTTTTAAATAGAAGAATTAATATTCACATCAACACTATTTATGAATTATTAACTTATTGTAGGTGGTTAAATATTTTTTTCTTCAATTACTTTTAGAGGAAAAAGTCACTTCAATATTTGGTGGGACTTTACTATGTACAGAGAAAATCAAATGAGTAAATCCAAAAACCTAACACATCGTGTAAAAGAAAATCGATTATTCGCTTTTTTTTTGTATTTCACCCTCCTTGTTGTGCTGCAATTACATCTCATCTTCTTTCTCCTTGCAAGTCTTCTAAAATTGGTGCATCAGTTCTCGAGAGTCTCTCTCTCCCTCCCTCCTTCCCTCCCTCCTTCCCTCCCTCCTAACTTTTAAAAGTTTTATGATGGTTATATGAATGTTTTGTTATAAATATGTTTTTAGGAAAAATGTAAAAATGCACTGGACTAATAACCTGATAGTTCGAGAGAAGATTGGGTCGAGCTAGTATTTTAGTAACTTGAAAATATCTGACCTGACCCAGCTCAGCCTGATTTTTCATGTTGGCCCAATTTTGTTGGGCTGGGTGGCCCAACCCGATTTTTTGACAGATCTAGGTGCAGTCTATTGAAAAAGTTATAAAGATAATGTATTTATGCATTACAAACTTACAATCAAAAAGTCATGTTGTGGATTATAATAACCAGAGGCGGACCTACCCCCTGGGGTGCTGTGGCCCTGACCCCACCTCCCACCCACTATTTTTGGCCATTAAATATGTATATATTTATTTTGTAAAGAGTATTTTTTGACCTCCCTTTAAAATTATCAAGTACTATGATAAATTTAGATAATTTCATAAGATGCAATAACAACACTTTAAATTTTAATATATAGGTAATTAATGATACATTTCGACATATTTAACAAGAAATAGTGTTGATAATTTATTTAGATAATAAATATAATATATGTAATACTTATTATCACGTGTCTAATTAATAATGTTGGTCGATGATCCTTTATTTGTGGTTCCCTCTAACCATGTGTGCTGGGTCCACCCGGATAATAACCCTTAGAAAGATTTAAACAATTAGAAGGAAATATATTTAGAGGAGAAAAAGGAGCAGATGATCTAAGAAGGTTTACAAAAATATATTACTTCCGTCTTTTTATAAATGTCGTTTTAGGATTAGATATGAAAATTAAGAGGTATGGATAATGGACAAATAAATCCTTAATCAATTAGATTATATAGAGATGATATATATGTTAGATAATTAGGGTTTATTTAAGAATAATTGTAGGAAAAGTATTAAAAAAAATATGGAAAAAAAAAGTTAAAATGAGAACAAAAATTATAAACACAACATAAAACCTTATTGAACATTTAAAAAAAAAAAAAAACGGAGGTAATATTATATAGTTTGAAAAGGTAAAGCCACTAATTTGTAGAAATAAATTGCGTAGTAAACTCTATCATTCTAATTATGGTACCACATGGAACTTAATTAAGAAAAATACCATTCACTCCCAATTCTCAAACATTTATAACACCCCTCCATGCTTATCCCACACCGCACTTAATTAACTTGGCGTATCACTTATTCAATCTCTATTTTCTTACCCTAAACAACACAATTAAATAAACATCATTTTTATCCATTTTCTCCACTATTTTATACTCCAATAGTTTAATATTTTCTACAATTTACGTCGCTAAATGACACTATAATATAACATTAATACAAATACATACATGTATAATATGGCATTACAATACATCACAAGTAGTTATGTAGTTATGTGTCTTTCAATTAAAAGCGGTAATTTATGCAGCCAGACTCACTCAATCGGACCAACTTCATATGTCGGACCGAACTTATCTGAAATTCTGTCATGCCAAATATTTAATGAGTAAAGGATCAATCTCCTTAAAAATGATATGATTTTTGGGCCGTAAGACTTTTGAGCCACTGAATCGGGTGTATTTGATCCGATGGTATCACCTCTTCATCCATTAGAGCAATTGGTATAGAAAATATTGAAAGTAGAAGATTCTGATTGATTTTCCATCACAATGTGTAATCATCCACCTCCACTCTTCCCAGACACCAATGACCAAATCACCATGCTTTTCTTACCTCCTACGTCTAATCATACCCCCACCCTACCCCACCCCCACCCCCACCCCACCCCTACCCCACACCCAAAAACCAATATAAACATCATCCCACATGCACATATACCTAAACCTCATAGAAAAACCTAAAGCAACTATATATCTACCTAAACAATAATGAACACCAAAACCACATTTTTTTGGGTCGCCACTATAGCCATTCTGCTCCTCTCTATCATACTCTCTTACCATTCATCTTCCTCTCCCGATACTGATCCTACCATCGGTAGTATCGCACTCGAGTTCTTGAGTAAGGTAGCCTGTAAACTAGGGTTAGGAGACATAGAAAGAGGTGTGTGTAGGAGACATCATGGTCATGGCCATCACCATCATCATCATGGGAGGGCTAAGAGTTCATGTGATGACAGCTCATGGAAGAAATCTGATCTCACTTCCTTGTACAATATTGGCCTTGTTATTACCGTTAGTTTGAAGGGCTGCGCCAATTTTAGCCGTGTGCAGAACGCCGTCGATGCTGTTCCCGATTTTAGCCGTTCCTGGACGCTCATCATGCTTGATTCCGGCACATATAGGTACTCTAAATCCGCAATTAGGATCACTTATTTTAAATGGGGTTTCGTGTCGAGTTCCAACTTCTTAAATATTTGACAAATGTTGTTTTGTAATGCCATTTTATATACATGTCACGTATTAATTAAGTTGAAATACAAAATGGAACATCATTTAGAATAGGTGATCTCATCCCTAAATTCGACCCGTCTTTGTTTGTAAAATCTTCTATGAACTTCACAGTGACAAAATATTTTTTTAGATAATAAATATTGTCTCTAATAATAGTAATTATACGTGATCGATTTATCGTCACAAAATGTTCTACAAGTAATTTAAGGTTATTTTTAGATTTTTTTAGAGATAACTAGTTGTTGCAAAAAAATGATTAGCCCAAGCGATAAGCAGGGGTGTAAATCTCGCCGATTTCTCGGAAAAATCAAATGGCCGAGACGAGTATGAGTTGTTATTGCACTTTGTCATTTCATCACCGAGATTCTCGCGGTCTTGGCGGAAATCGCTGCCTGGAATCGCGCCGATCGCGAGAATCTTGGCATAACTTGTTCTGCCAGCTTGCGTTCGCCGATTTCTCGCCAAGATATCGTGAATTTATCGTCGAAATCATTTTATTTTTATTTTTATTGAGCAAAAAAATTTCAAATTTCACCCAAACTTGGATTCAAACTTGAGATCTCTTATAAGACTCCAAACTTTAACTACCAGACCAAGTCAACAACTTGTTATTACTTCTACATAGCATTTATATAACCTATTTAGTAAAATTCTACTTACAATAATATATACCATAATTAGTTATCAAAATGAAAATTAGAAAAATAAAAACTAAGCATTAAATGATAATTGGGCATTTTTGTAAATATTTTATTTTCTTTATAATCTTATGATTAATTTATTTATTAAAGTTGGTTATAATATTTTTAAATTATTTTGTTAAACACTTCAAATTTTTAATATAATATTTCCGTACTAGTAAATAGTAATGTTGTATGGAAAAATATTATAATATTTAAATTTGTTATAACAATTTTTAAAATATTATGTTAAATTAGTGTTAAAAATTATTATAAATATTCTCAATGCTATTAACTTACATAATGTTGAAATAATTTTAATAAAGACTTTAATTTTCTTTTATAAATGGATAATATTTTTTAAACCAAAAAAGAAAACAATAAATCAAACTTTATTTACAATATATTTTAGATAATAACTAAAATGTCATGTTAAATATTCTAAGAGAAAACGATAAATCAAATGTATGTGTTGTTTCTTATTTACCAACTAGTGTTATATGCGTGAATTTGACTCAATTTTTAGATTAAATATTTGAATTTAAGTAGGTTTATAACAATCTATAAAATATTGTGTTAAATTATCTGTTTCAATACATTTTCTGGTATTTTTAAAAAAATTACACTGATATTTCCATATTAATCGGGATTTTACCAAAAAAATTTTAAATTGAAACACCGATATCTTTGTAATGATCGATACTTTTGTTATTGGTGATGAATAAAACACATTCAAAAGAGTTCACATTGAATACAAAAAATAATGAGCTTTAAGATGTGACAAAAGTTATTGTCTATTGATTTTACTTTATTAGCATGACATCATCATTGCATACACATATCACATGTACTTGTGAAAAGAAATACGAGACTTAAACATGAAAAAGGAAAATCTGACATGACCCATGACATAAATAAATATGTTCATATTATATTTAAGTAAAATCATATATTTTTCAAACAAATTAATTATTTGATACTTGAAATTAATGATCCTCTATTTTCTACTCATCAATATTTAATATATACGTGTCCAAAGCATTCTAATTAATTGCACTTATATTAATTATTAATTTTAATTTAATGGCAGGGAAAAAGTAGTAGTAAGCTCTAACAAGACAAATTTGATAGTACAAGGTCAAGGTTATGACAACACTGCCATAGCATGGAATGACACTGCTAATTCCACTGGGGGCACAATCTATAGCTCTACCTTTGCTGTTTCTTCTCCTAATTTCATAGCTTACAACATTAGCTTTCAGGTACATATTCTCTCTTATATAAAATTAGATATTCCATTCGTCTCGTAACAAAAGTTAATTAGTACATATGAGACAATAAAAAATGATATCAAATAATAGTATTTATCACAATTTTATTATTAGAGACAATATGTCATCACTAATTAATCGTCTCAACAACTTGAATGAACATAATATATTTCAGATGAAAGTGGTTTCAATGCATCTCAAATATTTTTTACAACATGTTGTTTCTAAAAGTAATCTAAAAATAGCTTCAAATAATATGTGGAGTGTTTTTGTGACAACAAGTAATTACAAATAACTTATTATAAGTGATCCCAATTGTGATCTCAAAACGTGTATCATAATGGACCTTCTTTAATATATTGTATTAAAAAATATACAACCTTTTCTTATTAGTTAATTTTATTAAGGTAACTCTCAGAAAACCATTAACTCCCCATTTAAAAATATACACAACTTATTTTATTGTTCTATTGATTTTTTCAATCATATGTAACTAAGTCGTGAAATAAAATAAAAAAATATTTATACTATTAAAACGAGATATGAACTTTTGAAACGTGACTCATTTTAGAACAAAAAAGAAAATTGAAGTGACTCTTGTTACGGGACTGAGGGAGTATTACTCGTCGTGGATTTTCTTAACACAATCATATTGTTTTGCCGGCTAAAATTATTTCTGGTCCCATAACTTTTCCTCGTATATTTTTTGTGACAAAATAGTTGAGTTTTAATTTAGTCTCGTAATCGTTGAAATTTCTCACTATTGGTTCCATCGCCACCGGTGACCAAATTGGCTAGAAAATAGTATGACACACGATTCCATACGTGGCACCGAAAATGACAGACACGTGTCCTTTTTTCAATTGAGCAATTTTAACAATTAAGGGACTAAATTAAAAGCTCAATTATTTTTGGGATAAAAAAGGTATAACGAGTGAAAAGTTACGGGAGAAAAATGATTGTAGCTGATTATTTTACAATTAAGTAAGTAATGAATTTTGTGAAGAACACAGCTCGAGCCCCAGATCCAGGAGAAGTAGGGGGGCAAGCAATTGCATTAAGGGTTACAGGTGATGAATCTGCATTCTATGGTTGTGGGTTCTATGGAGCACAAGATACCTTGAATGATGATCAAGGCAGGCATTATTATAAAGAATGTTTCATACAAGGATCTATTGATTTCATTTTTGGAAATGCTAGATCACTCTTTGAGGTATATTTATATCACATATGGTTCACGTGTTTGCTTATGATTTCCTCAGTAGATTTAGGGGATCAAATCTCATTAAAGCACACACATTAACTCTCTCAGTTAAATTTGGTTCAACACTCCCCAGTTTTCAGCAAACCCGCCCTTTGTAATTTTCTATTGGGGGTTTCATATTGTGAAATTGGGAGTAATGAACACGTGTATAAGGATAAAAGAGTAATATGATTGATTTTGTTAATTGTGCAGGATTGCACGATTAATTCGACAGCAAAAGAATCAGCAGCAGGTACGGTAACTGGGTCGATCACAGCACATGCAAGAGAATCAGCGGAGGAGAATACTGGGTTTTCATTCGTGAAGTGCAGCATCAGTGGGAGCGGAAAAGTATGGTTGGGGCGGGCGTGGGGCCGTTATGCGACCACAGTTTTCTCAAAAACATACATGTCTGACGTAGTTGCCCCTGAAGGCTGGAACGACTGGAGAGACTCTTCTAGAGACCAGTGTGTGCTTCATCCTTATTGCTAGCTCATACATATGATAGATTAATACAGGCTTCATTTTGTAATTAATTTCAGGACGGTTTGGTTCGGAGAGTACGAATGCTATGGACCAGGAGCGAACTCTACGAATAGAGTAGCATACGGGAAGCAGTTGAGGCAATCTGAAGCAGCTCAATATCTTGGCACTTCATTCATTGATGGACAACAATGGCTTGTTTCTCGAGACCAAACAGATCCCATTCGTCTTTACTCATCTTAAATCTTGTCACTATTTTTCGATGCTATATTTGCATATAGCTGCATATATACGGTCCTTTTTTACAAGAACCATTAAACCACTGATGCTTCAGTGCATGTTATATATGCGCTTAAACAATCTATAGCTACTGAGTGTGTGTATATACATATATATATATATATGTAAAAGTTCGGAGAGAATTTGTTTTTGGTCCTGTAACTTATGACCAGTTCAAAAAAAATCATGTCTGTTTTGGATTATTAATTTTAGTCATGTATGTTAGGATTGAAGGAAATTGTAGTTTTGATCCCACAGGACACAGGACAGTTGCATTTTGGTCCCAAAGTTTACACCTTTAATCCCACAAACACAAAATTGAGCACTTTTAGTCCAAAGTTTTTGTGTAATTTTGGTCCCAACCAAACAAGCACTTTTAGTCCCAAGAATTTTTTGCATTTTTCGTCCTAAACCAAACAATCATTTTTTTCCTCCAGAAATCAATCTTTCGATTGATAGCTGATTGAATCGCTTTTCCTCTCCTTCCATGCTCCTCTTCACATCAACCTGCAATTTCGTCTCCAAACTTGGCTGTCACTATTTGAAATATTTGGAGCTTTTGATTAATATATGGCACACTTACGAATATGATCAATATAAATCACCAATATAAAGTAACCAAATCTTGTCTCTCCGTTGTTGCTTGCAATTCGATTTTGCTACACCAATTCACTCGAGTCACTTAACCAAAAAAATCGTATAAATGTAAGCTGATTCTCCGTGAGTAAGCTATGAAAATGTAACAGGAAAACAAGAATCTTTTTGCTATTTTGCTTCCATCTCTTACAACCAACATTTCAATAATTTAAACACACATATCATGTAAATTATGTGAAGCAAAATAATGGTACAATACTCCATATCCCTTTTTGTGGATATTATGAGTGCAAAATAATGGATCGTGAAACTAGGCCATGCTGATTCCACCTATGATCAATCCCTTCTACCTCCCCTCCAAAAACCAACATGAAGGGGGGCAAAGACTACACCTCATATATCCCTCCCCCCCCCCCCCCCTCCCCCCTCTATATTTCCATCCATTTTCCAATTTATTTTGTGTAATCTATCCTTCTCCATCTCTCCAGATCCATCACCATCGCCCATGTGTTGAAGTAACACACCTTCTTTCCTTTACATGCTCGAAAAAATCGGGTCGGACCAATATGCGACAACAAAGAAAATGATGGGACTGAACATGAAAAAAACTTGGGACTATAAATGCTTGTGAAAGTTCTTATGGGACTAAACGTGCTCGATTTTAAATTTGTGGAATCAAAAGTGAAACTTTGGGACCAAATTGCAACTGCCCCGTGTCTTGTGGGGCTAAAAGTGCAATTTTTCTTGTATTTATTACTTCATTTAACTGACATGTGCTATGCACATGATAAAAAACGATAATGATAAAAGTTGTGGGACTGAAAATTCAAAAACTTGGGACTATAAATGCTTGGGAAATTTCTCACAAGACTAAAAGTGCTCTGTTTTGTATTTGTGGGATCAAATTTGAAAATTTGGAATCAAAATGCAACTGCTCTGTGTCCTGTGGGACCAAAACCGTAATTTTCTCGTTAGGATCAAGTCCAATTTTATTCCTGTACGTTAGGATTATGTCCAATTTGTGAACAAATTTTGCCGAAAATTATAAATTGGTCGAAAGTTGTCACGTGCATTGCGCGTGTTCATAAAATTTGGAGCTTTCCCATCAGTTGCTGCTAATTGTCCAAAATTATTAATGTAGCACACCACATCATTTAAAATTTAAAAAAAATACCGAGCCACTCGCATTCGCCTCCATCGCCATATTCAAAGCCTTCTTCACATTCAGGTAAATATCTGAAACTGTGATCACCATACTCAAATTATGGATTTCGATTAGCCACAACTTTTTTACATGGACGAAAGGTGCCACCTAAGATAATAGTGTAAGTCTTTCTACCGTATGCGACTCAAAATTTGTAAAAAGTGGGATGAAGGCTTGGACTTCGGATATGGAGTGGGCGAAGAAGATTGCATCAATTTTATGAGGGTGCATTGCGGTCCATTGAGTAACGTAGCTTAAATTTTGAACATGTGCGGTGCAAGTGACAAATTACGCAAATTTTACCAGCAAAAATTATTCTCAAATTGGACTTGATCATAACATACAAGACTAAAATTGAATTCGATCCTAACATACAGGATAAAAATTAATAATTCTAACATACAAGACTTTTTTGAACAAACCCTAAGTTACAGAAACGAAAACAAAATCTTTCCTTTAAAAGTTATGTTTTTATTAATTCTAAGTCTATGTAACACATTTCAGAATTATGATGGAAAATTTAATTCTGTCTTTTGTTTTTGTTTATGTCTTCGATGGAGAAACTGAAAGATATGGACTAGATTAGGATATGAGCTTTAATTAATTAATAAGTTAGACTGATTAATTAATTAAAACAAACTAGAATATTAGGTCCATATACCTAGGGCTAGATGAACACTATATACATGTATTCTCTATCGTAGAGAACAACGAGTCTTGTCAGTAAGAAACATAGAGACACCATATAGTTCAATAAGTGATTTCCTAGTGAACTCTTATTGAACGAGTGTACCGAAAATTATTCCTACGGCGGACGACATACACGTGGATACCTGAAGTGGTGAATTCAGTCGTGCTATTCCTTCCGGTTAAATTACGCAACAAGTAAGTAATTCGAAATTTTGCGTGATTATTGCTCAACGTGTAATTCAATTATAGATCATGATTGTTATTCTCGGTTGATTATTGCGTTGAGCACATTAGATGGAATCGAGAATTCTCAATAGTGGTATCAGAGCCCGGAGCTCGATTTATAATTAAAATTCAAATTAAATTGTCGATTAGAATTTTGGATAAAAGAAATTTGATTTTGATTTTTCAAATTGTTCTGAATTGTTTTGAAAGTGTACACAATTTTTTTTCGAGAAAGTGATGATAGCATCTAAACAACTCTATCTGCGAAAAAAATAAAATTGAGACAAGACTGATTTCGTCGAAATCCCATTACGCAACAAATTGTCCACCATTGACTAGCTGACCGACTGCCAGAGCAGAGATGGCCACGGTGTTCGCTGCGTTGAGTTGTTGTTGCGCGAGCGGCAGCGACGACATTCGCCGCTGCTGCGTTGTTAATGCGCGAGGCGGCGGCGGAGTCCGATGGGTTCCGACCTGCTACTGCGCGCTACAAACGAAGGCCGCGACGACATCGTTTTGGCTACTGCTGCTCGCGACGTTTGTTGGCGACAACGGCGACATTTTTAGCGACGTTGGACAATCGTCGGCGTCCGAGTCTTCTACTGTTCCGTCTGCTGTCCTTCGACGATGGTGGCGACAGTGGGATTGAAGACGACTGATGCCCAACCCAAACTCTAATGGGTTTTGGCTGGGTTGGGCCGAATTTCTGGGCTGGACTATAATTCTGGGCATGATTTTGGGCCAATTCAGCATCTGGGTTGTTGATTGAGCTGAAATAGTTGGGCCATTCTTTATATCATCTGGGTTGGGCTTATTTAAATAAGCTGGCCCACTGATTATTCAAATTAAAATAAAATAAAAATTCAGATTTTCAGTATTAAAATAATTAATTCGATTAATATATTTTAGTTTATTATTATTATTATTTCTGAAATAATAATAATAAACATATATATTTGTATTAATTTGAAATTAATATTAAATGTATATTTATATTAATTTGGGAAAAATATATAATTTTAATCCCCAATTAATTGAAGAATAAAATTGTAATTGGATTAATAATTTTATTCGTTGGGCTTTTATTTGATATCTTATATGATAAGCTATTATTTGATTAAGTGCTTATTCCATTAACTATAGTATTTAGAGACCGCTTTTATGTATGGTAGGCGGCGTCCAATACATGTGGTCCGCAACATTATTTTGGGTAGGCGGCGCCCAATATGTGTGGTCTATATTTCTTATGTCTGGGTAGGCGACACCTAGTAATCGCGTTTAATTTAATATTAGATATTAAATTCAACAATTAGTATCACATATAAAATCCCCACCAGAAACTAAGTCTTGTTTAGAAACAAAGTGCCTTGTCCATCATAATTGTTTAAACTCCTACTCTTTTCGACCACGAGTTTTATACCAAAGTGTTTACTCTAAAACGATAAGATTAAGGCTCATTCATAGATGCATGGTTGGCATCTTCTGATGGAATTGACTTGCTTAAATTATTTTGAGACGCCAAAGCGACCAAAATAGTTTAAGGATGCAAAATTGATTAATAAATTAAAAGTTGCAAATTGTTGTTGCAATTAGCTTGGAGACATACTAAGTGATATTACTATAGTCATCAGCCAAAGGAGAGACTACAATAATATAGACTTGGATCTTTGACCACTAAGATTTATAATTATTATAAATTCGTATTTTGTGTTTGCAGACGTAAAATATGTTAAAATTAATGGGAGCTAATCATTATAATAAATTCTTGTTTTGATTAGTGATTTGAATGTGATAATTGTTGCTAAGTATTTGACGTCGATGTGCTTGCTTCGACCACTACTCTTATCATTCTTAGCCATAAACACAACTGCTGAATTATCACAGTACAATCTCAATGGCCTAGAAATTGAACAACAACTCTAAGACCAGATATAAAACTCTTCAGCTATACATCATGACAGGTGGCATCAAAACAAGATATGAACTTGACTTCCATTGTAGAGGTAGCAATCTATGTCTGCTTTGCACTTCTCCATGATATAGCTCCACTGGCTAGCATAAAAATTTAAACAAATGTTGATTTTTCTGGAATCTATGCAGCCAGGAAAGTTCGACTTGGAGTATCCAATCACCTCTAAATTTTTAGTTGGTTTATACATGAGCATGTAATCTTTCGTTCCTTGAAGGTATCTTAATACCTTCTTTGTAGCTCTCCGGTAGTCAAGACCTAGGCTACTCTGATATCTTCCTAATATTCCAACAACAAATGTAATGTCGGGTCTAGTATAGACCTGAGCATACATGAGGCTTCCTACTAATGAAGCATATGGAATGGTTTTCATTTGTTTCCGCTCAAGCTCATTTTTGTGACACTGATTCAAACTGAATTTTTCACCCTTCACTATTGGTGCTACACTTGGTGAACAATCTTTGTACGGAATCTTTCTAAAACATTGTTGATGAAGGCCTCTTGAAACAAGCCCAAAATGCCTCGAGATCTATCTCTGGATTATCAATTATATAAGATGCCTCATCCATATCCTTCACATCAAAGTTCTTAGAAAGAAATATTTTCTCCTCATACATCCCTTATCATTAGTTGCAAGCAATATATCATCCACATACAGAACTAGAAAAAAAGTTCTGCTCCCACTGACCTTCCGGTATATGCACTGATCCATGACATTCTCTTTAAATCCAAATGAAGTAACGATATTAGGGAACTTAAAAAACCACAGACGTGAAGCCTTTTTTAACCCATATGGATTTATTAAGTTTGTAAACTAAGTGCTCACCTTTACTAGAGGAAAATCCTTATGGTTGTTTCATGTAAACCTTTTCCACTAGACCACTGTTTAGGAAGACTGTTTTCACATCCATTTGATATAAATCAAAATCATAGTGGGCCACTAATGTCATAATATTTCGAAGTGAATCTTTCTTGGATGCAAGAGAAAAGGTCTACGTGTAAGGTTCCTTCTTTTTGGATGAATCCTTTGGTGACGAGTCTAGCCTCATATCGCTCGATATTGCCATGTGAATCCTTCTTTGTTTTAAAGACCCACTTACATCCAACGAATTTTACACCATTAGGCAACTCGACGAGATCCCAGGCCTTATTGGATGCTATAGAATCCATCTCATCTTTCATAGCGTTATACCACAAGTTCGATTCCTTATAACTTATGGCATGTGAAACCATGTCAGGACCATTTAACATTCTTGCAGATACACAATATAATCACTAGGTATGGCTGATTTCTTTATTATGTAAGATCTTCTTAGTATTTGATCAACATTGTCCTCATATGTTGATTAATGGGTTGTTCAACAAGTTCATCAATCTGTTAAATTTCATGATCTACAGAATTAAGATCATCATTCTATTGAATATCTAAGATTGGTTGCTCAATGTTGAACTTGTTTGAAAAATCCATTTCAAATAACAAAATAATGAAAGGGCTTTCTTTTATCTGCAAGCGTACGAGATAGACAGTGGTGGTAAATTATCGATCCACATAGAGAATATTTCGAAGAGCACACTAAAGGTCTATTAATTTAATTAAGTTAGGCAAATTGGAAAGGTAGAGATTTGTTAATTACTGAATGAGCACAAATCAAGAAACTAAAAAAAAAAAAAAATGATACTATAGACTAGAGATGGGTTCTAAGGTACTGTTTCACCCTAAGCCCAAAATTAAGATCAAGTGATTACCAATTAATCTAAGGATTGTGATGGAAGGTCATGTTACAAATTAGAAATTCAAGTGGGAAAACAAGAGGTATTATCAAACCAATCAATCACACAACAATTCGCCTAATCCCGATTATTAAAGACCGATAATGGAATTATTAACCAAGGCAAGAAAATTGATTGTGTAGTCCAATTAATCCTAAATTCTCACCCCAACTGAATATTAATTTCTTAAGGAGAAAGGTCTTAGGATATCCATCGAGATCGATATATATGATTTGTGTTCTCCCATCGTCCTCCATGGGCCCATCGGGGAGTACCAATATACCCTAGGTTAGCTATGCTTATGATATTAACCCATACAATGCCACAATATTGATTTCAATCACAAATCTCCTATAAATCAATAAGAAATCAAACCCTAGGGTTGGGCTACTCCAATCCTAGAAACAAAAAATTAACTGCTCACAATCTATAAATATCACAAAAAAAAAAAAAAAAAAAAAAAAAAAAAAAAAAAAAAAACACAACAAACAAACAAATGCAAGACCAAGCATTAAATGAAGAGGGGAGGGAGGGAAAGATAATAAATGTAAGAAGAAATAAACTTGGAAAGAGTAAGAAAGCTTAGTCTTGTAATTAATATGACAATGCCAATCAATTCTTGTTCGTGGTCGTCTCTAATCAGTAATCCTAGCAAAACTCCCTAAAATCCTTCAAAGTCTCAAGAACTCTAGGTTGGATAGGTTGGATCCTCAAGAGCAATGAAGAACCCTAGTTTTCTTACTAGAGAAAAAAGGAGGAGATTTCTAGCGAGAGAGTAAATAGAAATAGAAATTCCTGCAAATGAAAATTAGGTGTTCGAAAATTCGGTGAGGGAGTGTTAATATGGGAGAAACATTTCCGACACACTCTCACAAAAATTTGCAGAGATATTAAGGAAAGGTAAGGGTAAACTAGTAAAAATACAATTAAGTAAGATTTGCCTCTTGAAATGTTAACTCGGAACTCCCGAATGCACTGGACTCGGCCTTCTTGTCAATTCTGCCATTCCTCGACTAGAATCAGCTTTTTACTTGAACACAAAAGTTGTGTATCTTCATCTCCTCATCATGTGGTAACTTGAATCCGAGTTTGCAAGAGATAGATATGACCAAAATACGGAAGGGTTGCGTTCAACCGGGATAAAACCGAACCGGATACCGGACCAGTGAGGGCCGGTACCGGCGTAGCAGCTCCAGAATTTGCTCCAACCCAGTACTGGGCCGGTTCTGGATCCAAGAAGGGCCGTTACCGGCCGCAATAACCCCTATTTTTCCCCGTGTTCGAACGCCCGGCGTACCGTGTGTTCTCGTCTATCGTCTCCTTCGTTCATCATTTTGGACCATTTCGTCATGTTTTCTCAATCCAAACCCTCATGACTTTTGTTTGAGACACAAAGATCTTCGAGTAAGGCTTTGGTGGGGTCTGGTTCGGGCCTATTTGGACCTTGATTTTTAGGCTAGAATGGAGAAATGTGTGCGATTAATTTCCTTTCTTTTTTGGAATTTCCTAACCTTCAAAATATAACTCAAAAGCAACCAAAAGTGTATTAAATCATATCAAAAAGAAAAAAAATCCCGAGAATGCAATATAACATAAAATCGCACTGAAATGTGATAAACACTCTCAATTTACACAAGAATATGAACGGGGATAATACGAAAAGAACGAGTATTTTCACGTTCATCAAATATGCACTTGATCTTGAGGTGCATTATCAACATCAACCAACCCATCACTTGAAGTGGGAAATTGAGCATCTAGATAGTCCTTTTTCAAGAACAACATCCTTAGTCTGACTGCTCCCACTAATCAAGTCATTTTCAAGAAATTTTGCATTTCTTGACTCCACAAACCTAGTGCTATGAGATGGACAATAAAATCTATATACCTTAGACTTTTTGGCATATCCAAGGAAATATCCACTTATAGTCTTGGGCCCAATTTCTTTTCTTGAGGATTATAAACTCTTATTTTGAACCGGCATCCCCAAATGCGTACATGTTGCAAACCCAGTGTCCAATCCTTAAGTAACTCTAATGGCATCTTTGGGATAATCTTGGTCGGAACTCGATTTAATATGTACATGGCCGTCTTAAGAGCTTTAGTCCACAAATGCTTAGGAAGTTTGGAGCTTCCAAGCATACTCCTTACCATGTCCAATAATTTTCGATTTCTTCTTTCAGATACACCATTTTGATCCGGAGAACCTAGTATGGAGTATTGGGCAACAATCCTGTTTTCTTGAAGAAACTTTGCAAATGGACCAGTCGCCTCTCCATTCTTAGTGTATCTACCATAGTGCTCTCCACCTCTATCTGATCTGACGATCTTAATTTGCTTTTCGCATTGTTTTTCTACCTAAGCTTTAAAGACCTTGAAAGCATCTAGTGCTTCACCTTTATTGTTGAGTAAATAGAGATACATCTAACGTGAGTATAGTCATCTACAAAGGACATGGAGTACTTATTATGGTATGCATCCATATTATAACTACAAATATATGTATGTATGATTTCCAATATTTCGGAACTCCTCTTGGCACCTTTCTTTGACATGTTATTCTGCTAACCCAAATGCAGCCCGTATAAGTCTCGAAATAGAAAATATCAAGAGAGTTAAGTACTTCATCGTTAACCAATCTTTTATTTCTATTGATGAAGTTGTGTCCCAATATCAAGAGAGTAAAGTACTTCATCATTCACAACATAATGTTAATGCCAACATTTTCATGAACATGCAAAGTAGTATACAGATTAAAATTTCACAAATTAATACGATAAAGACAGTCAGACAAAGTACCCTATGCAATAACATTTGTTTTATTTAGACTCAAACCAGTTAAAGGAAAAACCAGATGATACGAGTCTAGAAACGAAAATTAATTTCCTAGAAAAACTAGGAATATAAAATGTCTTTTCCAAAAACAAAATAAAACCAATACTTAAAATAATTTTGGACATTCCAACTACCTCCACATGTGAGGGCATCTTCTTTCCTGAATAGACGCTTTACTCACTCCCCACCGGCTTCCGCTGGTTTTGCAAGCCCCTTAAGGAATTGGTAACATGCTTATAGAACCAGAATCAATCCACCAGGTGTTATGATTAACATCAACCAAATTGGATTTATAATAAACAAATGAAAGTTGAGTACTCTTGTCAAGCCAACTCATATACTCAAGAGCAAGTTTTCTTTTTGTATCCTTTCTTCTTGTAGAAGACGCACTTGCTCTCTTTCTTTATCTCCTTTTAAGGAAGAAATTTGTCATGATTGTTGATACACATTATGTATACATGCATTTTAGGTAATTTTAGATAAGTATTTTATGATATTTGCATGTACAAATGGTTAAAATATGTAATATTCCTCGTATTGTCAAAAGTTCGTGTCTTATTAAGTAACATCCCACTAGAGAGGGGCGTTACAAATGGTATCATAGCCAAATTCCGTCGCTCCGCCACACTACCATGAAGCATCAGTCTTACGACCTTCAAAGTAAGAATGTATTCATTCATCGTTGTTTATTGAGTAAATGATTATTTAACTTCTATGTATTTTGTATGTATTGTTGTAGTGAAAGAATCATAATTGATATTCATTGTTCGTTCATTGTATTGATGTTGTAACTGGAAGGCTGCTATAAAAGATTACAATTAGTTGAAATAATGCATTGATCAGTTAATAATTTCTTTAGTTGAGTATTTCCAGAATTTCTGAAACTTTCACATTAGATTATAGTAGTACTTTCTAACCTCAATTTCTATGTAGCCTTAGTGTGTATCCATATATTTGACCCAAAAGATGTTGCTAAGTGGCATTTTGGTTTTTGGTAAGAGCAACTTTCTGCCAAAGCTCCCATTACTTCATATTATCACTATTATTGCCAAGCTAACAATTGTCTGCAGCGATTGGGTCATTGACTGCAGCAACGTGTGCTCGTCTTCGATGTGTGATGGTTGTTGACTCGATGGAGTAGTACATTTATATGTGGGACACGGTTTTAAGTTAGAAACTGTATGAATGAGAACTAAGATGACAATGAGAGAAACATGAAAGTTCTAAGTGATACTACTGAAAGTAATGGACTAGATTAGGATATGGGCTTTAATTAATTAATAGGTTATACTAATTAAATAATTAAAGCAGACCAGAATATTAGGCCCATATACCTAGGGTGTATGCGCTATATATATGTCTATTCCCTATTGTAGGGATAGATCAATCTTGTCAGACAAAAACACCATATTGTTCAATAAGGGATTTCCTAGCGATCATTATTGAACAATTGTAAATTGTACCGAGGATAGTTCCTGCGGCGGACGATATACGCGTGGATACCTGAAGTGGTGAATCATTCGCTCAATTCAGTCCGATCAATTATGCAACAAGTAAGTTGTTCCAACTTTAGCGAAATTTAGGCTCAACGTTTAAATCAATTATAAATCACGATCATAATTCTCGAATTATTATTCCACTGCGTACATTAGATGTAGTCGAGAATTACTAACAGTGGTATCAGAGCACCGGGCTCGATTTATAATTAGTTTTATTTAATTATATGTGGATTAAGATTAATAAACAAAAAAAATTCTGAATTGAAATTGTGTTTTTATTAGAAAAGCAACTTTGAAAGTTTGTGAACCGTTTCGGTAACAAACGGGATCAAAATTGTTTTTCAATTTGACTGACAAAAGTTTGATAACTATCTAGAATTTGGGATTTGGATAAAATTCTTAAATCTGGGTCTCTGCAACGATCCTCCCACGCCCAAGAAATCAACGGTCGTGTCGTTTTCGCAACAAAATTTGATCTGATCTTCTGCCAGAATATTCCTCCCGCCGGAACTCTGCTCACTATCAGTCATCGTCGGCACGGGCCGCGAATCGAGTCGTTGACCGTGGAGCGACTGCTGCTGATGCGGGAAATGAACAGCGGCGATCGACGACGGCGGCGGTAGAACCTTGCTGCTGATATTGTCGTCGGCGGCAACCTTTTGCGTTGCTGCTGTGCGGCGGGGTGGCGGCGGTCGCGGCGCTTCGCTGCTGCTGTGCGCCTGCTATCAACGGCGGCGGCGGAGGTTCGGCGGCGATGGTAGATTGTAGATGGATGCGTGGTGAGCGGCGGTGACGCGGCGGCGGGGTTGAGGCTGATGCCCAGTTCAAACCCTAATGGTTTTGGGCTGGGCCGACCTTGGGAGTGGGCCTAGACTGCTGCCAGGAACCTGGGCCTTTTGACTGGGCCTAACTATTAAATTCTGGACTGAATTAAATAAGCTGGGCTGATTTTATATTGGGCCCATTTTGGGCCAAATAAAAAAAAAAAAAAAATTAATAATCATAACTCCAGATTTTAAAAAATATACAAATTAATTTGATTAATGTATTTAATTATTATTATTTTGAAATAATAATAATAATATAATTATACATATATGTTGATTTGGAATTAACATTAAAGTATACTTATATTAATTTAGAATTAATATATATTTATCTAATTGATTAATATTAATTAGATTAATAATTTTGATAGTATTATTAATTTTGAAAGAATAATACTAGACTTATATATTTATATTAATTTCGAATTAATATTAAATATATATTTATATTAATTTAGAATTAATAATAATTTTAATCCACATTTAATTAAAGAATAAAATTTTGATTGGATTAATAATTTTATTCGTTGAGCATCTATTTGATATTATGTGATAAGCTATTATTTGATTTTATGCTTATTCAATTTAAATTATAGTAATTTAAGACCGCTTTTATGTTTGGGTAGGCGGCGCCCAATACATGTAGTCCGCGACATTATGTACGGGTAGGCGGCGCCCAATATGTTTGGTCCGCATTTCTTATGCCTGGGTAGGCGGCACCCAGCAATTGCGTTTAATTTAATATTAGATATTAAATTTAACAATTAGTATCACATATAAAATCCCCAAATAAAACCAAGTCTTATTTAGAAATAAAAGCGTCGTCCATCATAATTGTATGAAATTCTTGATCTCTTCGTCCACGAGTTTTACACCAAAGTGTTTACTCTAAAACAACGAGGTCGGGGCTCATACATAGATGCATGGTTGGCATCGTGTGATGGAATTGATTTGCTTAAATTATTTTGTGACGCCAAAGCGACCAAAATAGTTTAAGGACGCGAAATTAATTGGATTAATTAACCAAGAATTGCAAAATTGTTGTTGCAATTGGCTTAGAGGCCTACCTAGTGATATTGTTGTAGTCATCAGCCAAAGCAGAGACTACAGTAATATAGACTTGGATCTTGGACCACTAAGATTTATAATTATTATAAATCCGTATTTTGTGTTTGGGGACGCATAATATGTTAAAATTAGTGGGAGCTAATCATTACAATAAACTCTTATTTTGATTAGTGATATGAGTGTGATCTTTATTTACTTTATTCTAATTTACGTTTTCCGTTTGATTATTTTCTGATCAGATAAAAATGTCGAATTTGGCTTATAAATGTTTGATGGAATCAAACAAGTTGACTGGGTCCAACTTTACAGATTGGCTCCGTTGCTTGTGCTTGGTGCTAAGGCAAGAAAAGGTTGAGTACGTCTTGGACGAACCAATCGGTGTCATCCCCGACAAAACTTCTCCTGAGTATGCTAAGTTTGCCACAGATGCTCATAAGAAGCATGTTGAGGATGCCACGTCGGCTCAGTGTGTCATGTTGTCTTCGATGAGTATCGAACTGCATAGGCAACATGAACACATGCTCCCTTATGAGATGATAAAACACTTGGAGAGTCTGTACGCCTCACAAGCTCAGACAATGGAGTATGAGATACTCAGTGACCTCTTTAAGTGTAAACTTCATAATGGGGCCCAGGTTACTGAGCATGTACTGAAGATGATTGGATTAATTGAGAGGTTGACATCGATTGGAACGGTGTTACCCGCAAGTGTCTCAACTAATCTGATTTTGCAGTCACTTCCTAGTTCTTTTGAAAACTTCATAGTGAACTTCAACATGAACAACATGAAGGTGACTTTGCCTGAGCTTCACAACATGCTTAAGACCTATGAGTCTTCCACTTCTAAAGGCAAATCTGTGCTCATGGTGAGCTCTTCTGTGAACTCTTCCAAAAGGAAGAATAAGCAGAAGAAGAAGAAGAAGAAGAAGAAGAAGAAGAAGAAGAAGAAGAAAAAGAAGAAGAAGAAGAAGAAGAAGAAGAAGAAGAAGAAGAAGAAGAAAGCATCTAGCGATGTGGCCTTGAAGCCTAAGAGTGGAGGGATTCAAAAGAAGCCGAAACTGCCAAAGGATGAGTGTCTATTCTGTCACGAGAAGGGACACTGGAAGAGAGACTGCCCAAAGTTCAAAGCACAAGGTGCATTGAATGGGAGCTCAGGTATGTTTGTCATTGAGATAAATATGTCTATAAACAATTCACAATCCTGGGTATTAGATACAGCTTGTGGCTCACACATTTGTAATAATGTGCAGGGTCTAAGTGATAGCAGGAAAGTGAGGCCTGGGGAGGTCGACTTACGCGTGGGAAATGGAGCAAGAGTTGCTGCTGAACGTGTAGGAACTTATAGATTAGATCTTCCTTCAGGATATAGACTAGATTTACATGATTGTTATTTTGTTCCTATAATTTCAAAGAATATTATTTCCATTCCAATGTTAGACATTCAAGGTTTTTCCTTCCATTTTGCAAACAGTAGATGCTCGTTTTCGCTTAATGGATTGTTTTATGGAAGTGCCTCTCTTTCGAATGGTTTATATATGCTTGAATGTGAACAAAATATTCTCAATGTACAAAACAAACGACCTAAGCTAAGTAATATGAATAATAAAACCTATCTTTGGCATTGTAGACTTGGTCATATCAATGAGAAAAGAATAGCAAGATTGAGAAAGTTAGACTATCTCACATCATTTGATTTCGAATCATATGGTGCTTGCGAATCTTGTCTCAAAGGAAATATGACAAGTAAACCACTTTCTGGGAAAGGGCTACGTGCCAAGTTTGTGCTCGAGTTGATCCACACAGATGTGTGTGGACCGTTCCCAACTCAAGCAAGAGGTGGATATTCGTACTTCATAACTTTTACTGATGATTTCTCAAGGTATGGATATGTGTATCTGATGAAACACAAATCTGAAGCCTTCGAGAAATTTAAGGAGTTTAAGTTAGAAGTTGAGAAACAACTTGGGAAAAGTATTAAGACTCTCCGATCAGATCGAGGAGGGGAATACTTGAGCCGAGATTTTCTTGATTACTTGAAATCACATGGAATCTGGTTAGACTGGACACCTCCAGGTACACCACAGATGAATGGAGTATCTGAAAGGAGAAATCGAACTTTATTGGAAATGGTTCGATCCATGATGAGTTTCACCAGTCTCCCTTTATTCCTTTGGGGTTATGCCTTACTTACCGCAGTTTATATTCTGAATAGAGTTCCTTCTAAATCGGTCGAGAAAACACCATATGAATTATGGTGTGGCAGAAAGCCGAGTCTTAACCATATGCGGACCTGGGGTTGTCCTGCTTTTGTTAAGAAGATGATGACTGATAAGTTGGAAACTAAAAGTGAAAAATGTTATTTTGTGGGATATCCTAGAGAAACCAAAGGATATGAATTCTATTGTCCTGGAGATCACAAGGTGATAGTATCCAGAAATGTGACGTTTCTTGAAGATAATTATGTCTCCAAGGAACAAGGTTACAATACAGTAGATCTTGAAGAAATTCAAGAACCACAAGATAACATGGAGGATGAGGTATTGTCCAATGGAGTGGACAAGAACTCAGTGGGAGTTTTTGATGATCTATTGGGAGGGGAAATGACTCTTAGAGGGTCACCTCAAGACAATGAGATGCATCAAAGACAAGATATTGTATCAACCCCACCTCAAGAAAATCATAGTGAAATTCTTGAGAATATTCCAAATGTTGAAAACCTCAACATACAGGAACCTCATCACGATCAGAATAAACCGCCTGAACCAACGCAAAACCAACTCAATAGGCCTCAAAGGAATCGTCGTGCACCTGAAAGACTAAATCTATTGGTTGAGAACCAAGATGATGAGGTTGATTCAGAAGAAGACGAACCTAAGACCTATATCGAAGCGGTGTCGGGCACCGATTCAAAGATGTGGCTGGCTGCCTTAACATCTGAAATGGACTCGATGTACCTTAATCTAGTCTGGGAACTAGTTGATTTACCAGATGGGGCTCGCCCCATAGGCTGCAAATGGATCTTCAAGAAGAAGAGAGATGCAGATGGCAAGGTACAAACCTACAAGGCTAGGTTGGTGGCAAAGGGTTATAGTCAACGCGAGGGCATTGACTATGATGAAACCTTTTCGCCAGTCGCTAAGATCAAGTCCATTAGGATATTACTTGCAATAGCTGCATACTATGACTTTGACATTTGGCAAATGGATGTCAAAACTGCGTTTCTCAATGGAGAACTCGAAGGCACTGTGTATATGTCACAGCCTGAAGGTTTTATATCCAAAGAAAAGCCGAATGGAGTATGCAAGTTAAAGAAGTCCATTTATGGACTCAAGCAAGCATCTAGGAGTTGGAAAATTTGCTTTGACAGAGCTATCAAATTGTTTGATTTTGTCAGAAGCAAAGAGGATCCATGCGTTTATAGTAAACGCAAGAATGGAAATGTTGTCTTCCTTATCATATATGTTGACGATATACTGATAATGGGAAGCGATCGTTCCATGTTGCAATCCGTGAAAGATTGGTTGTCTAGCTCCTTCATGATGAAGGATCTGGGTGAGGCTTCCTACATCCTTGGAATTAAGATCTATCGAGATAGACCTAATAGGATGTTGGGATTGTCTCAGTCTACTTACATAGACAAATTGCTGAGACGTTTCTCAATGGAAAATTCTAAGAAAGGATTTCTTCCTATGGGACATGGCATTATATTGTCTAAGAAAGGTTGCCCTTCTAATGACAAATAAATGAGTTATATGAAGAAGATCCCGTACGCTTCGGCTATAGGATCTATTATGTATGCCATGATATGTATTAGGCCAGATGTGGCTTATGCACTCAGCATGACAGGCAGATTTCAGCAAAATCCCGGTGAGATACACTGGAGAACTATCAAGACTATTCTTAAGTACCTTAGAAGGACTAAAGAATATTTCTTAGTCTATGGTGGGCAGCCAGAGTTATCAGTTACTGGGTATACTGATGCTAGCTTCCAAACAGACCATGATGACTTCAAGTCTCAGTCAGGATATGTTTTCGTCCTCAATGGTGGTGCAGTGAGTTGGAATAGTTCCAAACAGAGCACAACTGCCGATTCTACCACTGAAGCTGAATATAGTGCTGCATCTGAAGCTGCCAAGGAAGCTGTTGCTTTGTTAGAGTTCGTAAAAGAACTAGGTATCGTTCCAAGTGCCAGTAGTGCAATACCGTTGTATTGTGACAACACTGGTGCGGTTGCGCAAGCAAAGGAACCCAGAGCCACGAACAGAAACAAACACGTTCCCCGGAGATATCATCTGATTAGAGAAATAATAGATAGGGGAGAAGTAAAATTAGATAGAGTACCCACTGATGATAACTTGGCGGATCCTTTCACCAAGCCGTTGTGTATAGCAAAACATAACAAGCACTTTGAGAGCTTAGGTGTTAGACATGTTAGTAGTTGGCTTTGATTCAGTGGGAGTTTATAGTTTGTATGTCTTAGAAACCTTTTGTGAAGACATTCAAAACTTGATCACATTCTATGATAATATGTTTATCTTATAGGTTTATGCATTTATTAGAATAATTATTTTGATGGTTTGTTATTATTCTTGTGATTGTTCCCTTGAATTATGACTGCCATTTATGGTGTGAGACATAAATGATATAGTATGATTCTAAAATTGCCATAACCGATGGTCATCAAGAATGGGATATTGATGACATACAATAGGTTAGCGTGTGGTCTGCATCATATTCTTCGAGAATATAGTGGGTCTCACGACTATTAGATATTAGATATCTATGATGGACACATGAATACTTTGGAGAGTATTGGTACGCCCTACTATTAAACCGTTTGTTTAGTGTCTACGGTTTATTAGTGTGTGGAGTATGTAATGATCCTTTGACCTGAGGTCAATACTCATTTTGTTTGTTAAGTGATGAACTTTGACCAAGCACAACGCTTGCCTCCCAAAGGAGGATAAGACACGTCTTGTGTTGGGTTCATCATGAGGCAAATGGAAATGGTAGTTGAACCAAGAATGGGATTCATTCCTCGATTGAAACTCGAGAGAACACTCATATTTCTCTATATTATTTGACAATAAAGTCATTGGCCAATGCAAAAGATATATTCAATTAAAGTAATTGAATATGATCGAATGTCTCATATAATAAAGATGAGAAAAATGATTGAGCTATTTGGATAGACACATGGCAGATTCTAGGCTCAATCGGGTGGTTCGTGAATGAAGGGATATTACATAAACTTCATATAAAGGTTGTTTTACGAATTCACGTAAACGTCCTTCATATATCGAGTTCGCTGCGCAACGCAGTCTAGGAGTTTTGTGCAGACTTTAATTAGATTATCGTCGATAATGGGGGCCTGAAGGGTCACACTTTATGTGTATTGTTGTTCCGCTTAAGGGTACAATATTGGTGTTACGAATTATATCTAATGCTAGTCCAAGTGGGAGATTGAAAGTAATGGACTAGATTAGGATATGGGCTTTAATTAATTAATAGGTTATACTAATTAAATAATTAAAGCAGACCAGAATATTAGGCCCATATACCTAGGGTGTATGCGCTATATATATGTCTATTCCCTATTGTAGGGATAGATCAATCTTGTCAGACAAAAACACCATATTGTTCAATAAGGGATTTCCTAGCGATCATTATTGAACAATTGTAAATTGTACCGAGGATAGTTCCTGCGGCGGACGATATACGCGTGGATACCTGAAGTGGTGAATCATTCGCTCAATTCAGTCCGATCAATTACGCAACAAGTAAGTTGTTCCAACTTTAGCGTAATTTAGGCTCAACGTTTAAATCAATTATAAATCACGATCATAATTCTCGAATTATTATTCCGCTGCGTACATTAGATGTAGTCGAGAATTACTAACAACTGCTAAGTTCCATTCTAGCAAATTTCGACTATGAAATGCTCGGCCTTCTTATCCCTTATTGAAAGTTCATTATAAGTATATACGTGCTTATATTGTTCATGTTAAGGATATTCCATAAAATGTTTGCATTGGACTTTGAAATTCATCTATGCCTCTAAGATTTGCACAAATGCTTTATTCATATCGTATGTTTAGAACTTACATATTATATGTAATTTTAAGATTGAAGTCATTTATGTGTATTTAGTCTAAACTCATTGTGCTATATGTTATTTGCAATTATTATGTTTCATATGATAAGCTCGTTACATGTATCACTCATGTCAGATTTTTGTGGTTCAAGATTTTGTTAAAGGGAGAAGTATTTTATTTAAGCCAAATGTTTATTCAAAATGCATGAGTTAGAGCATGAGATATGTGATAGAATTGCCCAATTATTCCAAGTTTCTTGGATGAATCTTTTATAAGGTGTTTGGATTGCAACACCCCGATTTTTTATAAGGCGAATATTAGACCAACATTTAGATTTTCATCATTTTATAAAGTGTTAGTGTGATAATTGTAATACTTGAATGTACTATATTTATTATTTTTTATACCATTAGGTATAATAATATTATTGTTTATTTTGGATTGATAAATTTCACAATATTTGCATTAACTTAATGAAATGATACTTTTTTAAAGTTACTACTTTAAGTTTATGAACATGATACTTTTTTAAAGTTACTACTTTAAGTTTGCATTAACATCTGAATTGAAATCAAGTGATAACCATATGCAATTATTGTGATTTGGCAATTATTTATTTAACTTGTTGGTTTAGGAAATTATCACTTTTTCATTATTCTTGTATTTGATGATTAAATACCCATGAGATACAACAATAAGAACAAAATAGAATTAAATAGAATGACATTAGTTGTGGTATAATTTGATTAAGTGAGTCTTGTGTGTGACAGTCTCACGTGTGACAGAATACACTTTTACAAAATAAAATGATACTTTTACTGAAAAAAGTGATACTTTTATAGTACAGTCTTTTTACGAATAAAAAATGATATTTTTGCTATAAAAAGTGATACTTTTTTTTGTTAAAAATAATTAATACTTTTACAAATAAACGTAATACTTTTTTTACAAAAAGTAATACTTTTTTCCCGTTACATGTGTGACCGTCGTGTAACGGTCTCATATAAATTTTTGCCAACTTGATTTATATATTCTGACTATCTTATTCATTCGTCCATAATTTAGATTTTGTGGGAACAGCTTAGTACGTTGTAGATATCTTGAAATCATAAGCTTGTGAATGCAAGGTAAGTAATATCTCTCACCTGCAATATGATATTTTGATAAACTGTTATATATGTAAGTGTTTGGTAAGTGATTTTGTAAAAGTTGGATTAAATTCTATATCAAAGTTCTATGTTGAATGTTCTTATTAGCGAAGTTTGATTTCATGATTGTGTTTATTATGTGAGGTTTACTTGAGCTTGATGGTAATATTGTGACTATAATGTGAATTTATTTGAGTATGATTTTATTAATTGTGCATGTAATGTGAAGTTTGCTCGACTTGATTATAGTATTTGTGCCTACTATATGAGGTTTACTTGAAGTTGATTTTATTATTTGTGTTTGTTATATGAGGTTTACTTGAGATTGATTTCATTATTTGTGCCTACTATGTGAGATTTAATTGAGCTTAATTCTATTATTTGCGTCTATTATGTAAAATTGTGTCTATTATGTGAAATATGTGTAAGTTGTTCTATATGGTTTAGTTAGTCTAATTTTATTATGATTAGTTTTGGTATATCTTATGCTTTAAACATCGATAATAGATGTATATAGGTGTTTTACTGTTAGCCGGGGAAAATTCAATAGATGACATAAGGTTAAGGAAACTATTAGTTAATATTCTTTTCGTTGCACACCTGCTCCGATACATATATTAAGAAAAAATATTTTTTTTTATTTTTTAATTGATTTTTTCAAAGGTGAAGATTGAGGGTAAAGATTTTAAGGGAGTAATATTGAAGGAAATTATGTTAGAAACTAAATGATGTTCTGATCATGTGGAAATTTATGAGTTGCAATGATATTAGCTAATACTCCCTCCATTTCATAAAAAATGTCATTTTAGCTATTTTTGAAGAAATTAAGTATTAGTATTTAATTAGTATGTTTTGGGAAATAAGGAAATAATAAACTAAATTAAGTAGGTTGTTTAAGTTAATATTGGAAGAATTATAATTTTTATAGTAAAGTGACACTTATTGAAAAAAATTTCAAAGTATTTAAAATGACATTCTTTATGAAACGGGGGAGTATAATATAAAGAAATTGGTGATGGTATCAAATGACTAATGACCAGGTAGCGTTTAGGAAGGTAATAGTTAAGTACATACAATTGCCAACAAATTATTAAGACTTTGAGTAATTAATTATTTGACCAAAATATGATAGCAATAATTAACGTGTTGGTGATTACATTTTCCCTTAAAATCTTAAGTTTGAAGTTGCTAGATGTGATTGTAAGTGATCTTAGTCTATGGTGCTTTATGTAAAGTAAGTGAGTATGACTTTATTATTTGTGATTATAATGTGATAGTTTACTTGAGTTGATTATATTATCTCAGGCTACAATGTGGAGTCTACTTGAGTTTGGTTGTATTATTGTGTATACTATTTGAAATTTACTTCTACTTGGTTTTATTGTCGTAACTATTATGTGAAATAAATTGATTCTATTGTGGATGCCGACTATGAAAGTTTGCTTGATTTGTGTTATGTGGTTGAGTTAGTCAAATTTTATTATGTTATATTTAAGTTATTTATAAATTCTAGAAGTTGATGTAAGAATTTTGTATGAGAGAGTTAAGTTTGTTTACAAAAGTCAATTAGTATAAAGCATTTTCACCATTTTTTTTATATTTAAGGACTGGTACCAGAGCACGAGATCGCTCTATGAGTTTAAGTTGTTCCATTAGGATCAGTGGATAGCTACCCTAGTCTTAATAGAGTTGCGCGCATTGGTACCAAGTCCGAGCCTTTAGTAATTTTCATTATATTTAGTAAATGAGATATTAGTAGTTTCAAGAAGATATAAGCACATTTTGTATTACGCAAAGAAAAGATTTTGGGCAAGTACCAGGACACAAGATCGCCCACCAAAGAATTTTTTGGTATGAGACCACCCAGCTATGAGTAACGGCACGAGATCGCCCAATGAGTTTATGAGTAAAGGGCATGAAACCGCCCTATGAGTTTATAAGTAAGGGCACGAGCTAGGCCTTATGAGTTTAAGTTGTTCCATTAGGATTCAGTGACTAGTTATCCTGGGTAGGGGTGAGCACGGTCCGGAGCGGTTCGGAGATATGGAAATCTCCAGAACCGAACCAAAACTCGGAGATATTCGGAGATTTCCAAAATTAAATCTCCAGAACCGCTCCGTTGATCGGTTCAGTTCCTTTCGGAGATCGGTTCTTTCGGTCCGGTTATTCGGAGCTATTCGGAGTTTTTCCTTTAATATTTTTAGCAAAGTGCACGAAAGAATTATAGTGTTGTTCTTGACAATAATATCATATTGTTAAAGAAAAAGTGTAATATTAAACAACTTATAAGTTATATATTAAGACAAGTTTCAAAATCATAACTTATAAAAAATAATTACAAGTTACTGAAATAGTTATCTCGTTCAAAGAAGAATAGCACTAAATTATAAAGTTGTTAGCTATCGATAACCTCTTTGGACATTTACCGATTATTTTTCATCGATAAAGCTCTAGTCGTATACATTGTCAATAAGTAAAGGTATACATTGTCAATAAGTAAAGGTAAACTTAATATGACTAACTACAGTAAAATTAAAGTTGACTTCAAGCGAAAAAGGTGTGTGCACGAGAAAGATGGAGAATCAAAGAAGAAGAGAACAAGAAAAGAGCCACTACTTGGAATTCAGGCGTAGGACAGTAGCTATGTGAGTGAGTTCAGGTCTAGAATTTTGACCTTTATATATGAAAATAATTAAATATTAGATATAATAATAAATTTAGTGATTGGATCAAAAAAATGTAGAATTGAATTGAAACATGTCATAGTAATGTATTTCTTTATATAAACTATAAACATATTCACTGTTCATATATTTATAATTAATAGATATATGTTTATTATGAAAATGATTTATTATAAATATTGTACTCTATTATTAATTACTAAATCTTTTATAAAATACTAAAACAATAATTATATCATTGTTAAAATTTACTAAAATTCATAATGGTTCAATATTATAGTATAAAAGAAATGAATTAAATGATATAAAAAAATTCTATAGTTGATTACTTAGAATCGGTTCTACTCGGTTCTATTTCGGTTTTTCGGTTTGGATCGGTTCGGATTTACAACAAAAAAAATCGGTTTGGTTCGGTTCGGATAAAGTCAAATAGTCAACGGATATTATCGGTTCGGAGTGCTTTTGGTCCGGGGTTCGATGCGGAGCGGATTATCTCCGAGACCCGTGCTCACCCTTAATCCTGGGTCTTGATGGAGTTGTGCGCATTGGCCATCCTGAATCTTTATGGAGTTGTGCGCATTGGTACCATGTCTGGGGCCACATCAATTTTTACTTTGTAGTATATGATAGATGATTTCAAAGTATTTCATTTGAGTTTTATAGTATAAGTGTACATATTTGTAAAACGATATATTTTTAGTACTGGAGTTTAAAAGAAATTGTTTCGTGAGATAGGTGATGTGCTTACTAAGCATTGACTTATAGTTATTTACCTCATATCACATATAAAGAAAAGAGCTACAAGGAAGCGAGACCGGTGCGGAAATGGTAGTGGCGGTGGTTCCTCGGAATTGGTTAGAGCCTTTAAAAGTATTTCAAGTTAAGTTCATTGAAGATGGTTGAAATAAAAAGCTTCACACTGTATTTTTCCTAGCGTGTTTTTGAGTTAGAGTTTCTTAAATTACTCTTCTTTGTTTTAAAATGAGTCAAAGTTTATTACAAGTCATATAGAAAAAAAGATTATTGTATTTTCTTAGTATGACTATTGAGTTAACGTTTCTAGGAAAAAAAAAAAAAAAAAGCTACAATGATTCTCGTTCTGATAGTTTATTTGTACGAATTGTCAAAAGTTTTAGTCTTATTAAGTAACATCCCACTAGAGAGGGGCGTTACATGAACAACAAAACAAAAGACACAAATAATACAAGTGATTATGTAATGATTTATGGCGATTGAATGATGAATTCAGTTTCAGACTCATTTTTCTTCAAAAAGCTAGGCAACATAATACAAATGAGCATATGTGATAATGCAAAAATCAACTACTTTCGAGACTTTGAACTTTCGAATTATTCAATCCTCACCGGGTAAGTCTCCGCTCATCTCTCCAGTGTTTAGGTTAAAACATATTTTCGCTCAAATTGAACTACATGTAAAGCCAACCATATGCTTGCCAACTAGACCTCGTAATTGATATGTGTGACAAAGGATAAAAAAAGTCTTTCTTTTTTGCTGTAATGTGGGCTTACGGTAAGGTGGGATACATTTGGATAAAAGTGACTATTTTTGGACTAATCAAGATACTCCTAACCTGACTCTCCTCGATAACATCACTCAATCTCACTCTCAAATTTCAGTAAATCACCCTGCAAAGTGACTTCTTCACCTTCAAAAGTCCTTACAACTTAAGTGCTTTTCAATTATATGGGTACCACATCTTGGGACTACCCGACTTTTCTATTCAAATCAACAACTAAGCACTTATATCCTAGCCTCTCCTCAAAAGTACTAAACAACTTATATGCAAACAACTCTTTTATTTTCTTTTTCTTTTTCTTTTCTTTTTTTTTTTCTTTTCGAACTAGGAGAGGCTATTCTTCTTGGCTTTTCACCTATCATTTTTTTCTTCCCTTCATCTTTATGAATATCCACTAATTTTCCCTTTTGTCTTCCCAAAATTTTCACACAACTACCTTCCACTCCTCCTCCCTCTTACTTAATTAATCCAGTAAAGGTCCAATGCTTAAATTGAAAGGTTTTTGGCTTGTAATGTATGGCTTTGAAATAATAGACTATTAAGTTCAAATGGACTAACTAGGGATAAATTATCAACTTTTGGTACAAAAGGCAACTTTTTCAAGGCTAAAAAATAGGCTGAAAAACAAAAACTGTCTAAGATCATTTCCTAAATCACAACACATACTTGACACATTTATAGTAAAGACTCAAGACAAGTTCTAGAGACTAATATGCATATTCAATCAAAATTCACACTGAAAGAAGTCATATTACTCCAATAATAGGAGTACAATTAGGCTCAAAAACTCACACTGTTAGTTTTGATAAAATATTCTAAGTTCAAGCTCAATTTCGTCTCAAATTACCTCTCATGCTCTACTATGTGCCAATTTTGCAACAATTTCCAAAAAAAATTCATCATTAACTTTTCATCATTCATCTTTCTCTAATTTTTCTTCTCTTCTTTTTAGTCACTTGTTACCACTAACGACTCGGGTTTTTCTTTTTCTCATTGACTCCAACTAACAATTAAAGACATAAAACCTACATAAAACTAAAATACTAAGACACTCAAAACAAAAAATAAAATAAACTAAAGACTACTACGACCCAACATAGCAAATTACTAACACAAACGGGCTCACAAACCCAATAGCTCCAATAAAACAATAAAATGGGCTCACAGACCCAATACTCCAACTAAAGTAGCATAAACAGGCAAGTAAGTGGGCACACAGACCCAACAATCAACGAAAACATGAAACAAGCAGTAGTAAATAGCAAACGAAGAAGCAATAAGGAACTAAAAGGCAAAAATAACGACAAAAATAAACAGCGGCCAAGACAGCCCACGGTATACCCCCTCTCCCAAACTTGGCTGAAAGTCAATGTTTGGACGAAAAGAGTGGTACGCCTTGGTGCTAACTTACAATCATTGTGGCGGTGATGGTGGTTGGAAACCATGTTAGCTAAAAAATTGGGCCAATGCATCCCACCGAAGGTCCTGCTGCTGGCTCCATGTGCGTTCATCGTTGCTTCGGTCAAGGAGTGTATTCAGAATAGCTCGTTGATCATGCAATTATATGGTGATGGTTTGCACAGTCCCTCGAACCTCTGTTTTGTGCCTCTCCATATGGGTGCCAAGTGATTGCACCTCTTGGTGATAAAGCTGGATGTCGTCCCGGAGAGATGCTACAAGTCCTTCCACGTCCTCAGGTAGCTCGAACGCAGATGCAATTGCTGTTGTTGATCTCTTCTTCCTAGATGGTCTAGGAGCTCTGCTGCTACCTTCGGTCGCTTGCCCTTATTGAAAGACTTCGGAGTCCCGACATTTGGGAGTGCTCAATATGGTCTTCACAATACAACGACAAACTTTATGTATGTGTAGTGCTCATCACGACTGTTTCTTCCTTGTAAGGAAGTCGAAGGTATGGTCCCATATTTTGATAAACATAAGGGACCTTCTCAGGCTTCTCCCATGACCACAACTTGCATATTCTCCAATAGCTCCCATGTGAATTGGACCTCACCTTTAACCGGTATCATGTCATCCAAGTCAATATCAAAAGACTCGGCTATAGGTGTGATTAACCCTTCTATCATAATGTTGTCCTTCTACTTCCTGATTACATTCTCGAAATTCTCCATCAGTAGCTTGGCAACATCTACTTTATGCTCATGGAACATATTTTATATCATCTGCAACTCAGCTTGTCTCATTTCACCTGTTTCCTTTCGTGCAAACAGAGTGTGGACGGACCAACATTTTTTAGAGGTACCGAACTACGGGATTGCAAATCCATAAGGCTTTAGCAGCATTTGCAACATATCTTTGTAGTTCCACAAGGGGTGGAGCGGTTGTCAAGATACCCCAAAACTCTTGAACATTAAAAATTTACGGTGGGTCTTGTCGGCAGCTTTAGGAAAGCCATATATCTGATCCAGCTGAGCATATGTAAGTGAACGTTGTTTGCCCATCAGCTGGAATGTAATACCGTCTGGTCGGCGAGAGTCCAGCGCACTTGCCGCAGTGATGGAAAATGTCCTCAGGAACTCTAGTGCGAGTCTCTTGTAAGTGAGCTTTGCTTTCATGAATTTGAACAGGTCTCCCTAGACCAATAGGGCTCTGACATTATCATGGATTCCTATTTCCCGAGTCAGTTCATCATTGCTAAACCTTGTTACCACTTCGGGCAGTGGCGAAGCTAATCAAATCGAGTCTTGTGCTCAACCCTCTCAAGTGTGAATCCATATAAAGTATGGCTATCATTTGGATTCTGTGTTGTCGGTTCTTCAACCATGGGTTGCTTGCCTTTGCTACAGCTAGAGCTTGCCTTTTTAGGAACCATCTTAGTGCACCTACACACACAAAATACAACTCTAACTTCAACAACCACTGACGTTATATAAATCATGAACTACTTAGATAATTAAATAGCATTCTTTTAACAAAATATGCAATCAAAACGCATTTACAATTAAGCTCAAAGATAAATTTAAGATTGCAAAGATTAGTTTAATCATCTTTACACAACATAAGCACCACTTTAGCAACATGTAGTATTTTAACTTCATCTTTTACCCTCTAGAGTACGCATATAGTCTAATGTGATCAAACTATCGTGTAAGACAACTCATATGAACATCTAACAAGTAATATGAAAGCCATTCATCATCTTATTACACACATAAAACCTAAGGAGATCAGAAAATAAAATTAAAACTACATTCAACCTACGGACATAACGTGTTCGATGAAATTCCTCAATGAACAAATCCTGTTAATTTACATATCGTTGTTATTCAACCAATCCAAACACAATCAACAACAGAATTTTAGCTCCAATAAACACCTATACTATCTACATTATACGATCCAATTTATTTAATAAACTAATATGCACTACAAGTGCCAAGAATAATCAACTATGAAGCAATACTTCTTCAACCTCAAAAATTCAACTAGCCTCGATGATAAATAAGCATAATCAATAGATTAGAGCAAATAAAAGCTTGGGTTAGCTTTACTTACAGGAGAAATTTAGTCGAAAAGTCGAACTTGGAAGAGCCCTAGGTTCGTCCAAACGGGATGAGAAATCCGAAATTTGTGGTGCAAGAGATGAATCTTTGTGTGTGCTTGTGTTTGTGATTGTTGTTGTGTGATTATTTGTTGTTTGAAACAAATTTTGTGATGTGTGTGAGAGTGTGTGTGTTATTCGCGTGTGCAAGAAAGAAGAGAGGGAAAGTGGAGAAAAACCTGGTCTGTCGCGATTTTAAACCTGGTGAGTGTCTGTCGCGACCGTGCGGAGTATGCATCATGGTCGCAATGATTTAAGCTCAAAATTGAATTTTCCAGGCTTGTTTTCGCGGCCACGAGAAGGGTTGATTGCGATCGCGATGCGGCCACAACTTCAAAAGTATTAACGGGGCCAGTTTTGTCTTGGCCGCGAGGAAAGGCCCTCATGGTCGCGTTGCTTCAATAGTTCATTTTCTTAATTACGATGCGTTTATCGCGGTCGCAAGATGTGTGCCTCGTGGTCGCGACTCCTCTGCTTTGCCCCAGCTCGATTTTCTCCGTCTTTCGACCCCCATTTCTTGCTACGCTCGTCCATATTGGTTCCTAAAAATATTAAAAATACTAAAACACACGTAAAAATATTAAATAAATACAAATAACAAATATGAAAGAAAATAGTAAACATCGGGTTGCCTCCTGACAAGCGCTTCATTACACATCTCAAGTTGGACGACCTTTTTGGTTCAATTGAGCTCTTTCAACCGCACTTGATGCACGGTTTTAATTTGGTCCGATTTGTAGTATTTCTTGATTCTTTATCCATTGACGAGAAATGTGCTCCCGTCTATGTTCATCAACTCTACTACGCCGGATGCTCGAACGGTCTTGATAGTGAATGTGTAACACCCTAATTCTCCTCAATGGTGAATATTTATACCTCCATTACGATTTTCATGATTTTATAAGTGTAAGGATGATATTTACTTTATTCGTTTTTAGGTGCATTTAAATATTATGATATTATTGTTCATGTTAGACTAGAAAATTATTTCAGTTAAACCTAAAATATTATTTATAAATATTTAGGCTTAACCTAGTTATAATTTATTTTCAAGAATTATATTTGGGCCAAAAGTTATTTCTTGAAGTTTATGAACACGATTTATCAATTGGCCTAGACTATTATTATTATTATTTATTATTTTTGTAGCCTAAATAGGTGTCCTTATATAAGTGGGATTGAATAATAGAGTAATGACACATAAGGCTTAGATATAAATTGACATATACTCTTACTTAATGGCTATATCCCTCGTAGGCCAGAAACCAAAAAAAAAAAAAAAAACAAAAAAAAAGAGAGATATTAAAACCCTTCTCCACCAGACATAATTTCCGTTCAGATATGGTGTATGATATTCTTTTACGAAGCATTTGATATTGATTCGGATATAATAAGTGAATTGATGTACTAAGCATTAACTTATAGTTATTTACCTCATATTGCAGATAAATGAAAGAGCTAGAAGGGAGTGACCGGTGCGGAGATGGTAGTGGCGATGGATCCTCGGATTTGGTTAGAGCTTTTAAAAATATTTTAAGTTAAATTCGTTGATGATAGTTGGAATAAAAAGCTCCGCACTCTATATTTTTCTTAGTATGCTTTTGAGTTAGAGTTTCTTAAATTATTCTCTTCTTTATTAAATTAAGTCAAAGTTTATTCCAAATCGTATAGTAAAAGCTTATTGTATTTTGTTTGTAAAACTGTTGAGTTAAAGTTCTTAGAGCAAATTTTTCCATGTTATAACATGTGTTAAAGTTTTTTATTATGTCGTAGAACAAAATTTTCTTTGTTATGATTTTGAGTTAAATTAGTTAGAAGATATTTTCAGGTGTTCTAACTAAGTCAAATTCTATTATTAGTTTTATAGCGAGTGTTTATTTTCAGTTGTAAAAAAAAAAAAAAAAAATCTACAAAGATTCTCGTTCTGATAGTTTCTTGGTATGACATTTTAAAAGTACTAGTAAAGTCTCACGTGCATTGCACGTGGTACACGTGAATTTATAAAAACAAATATATAATAGTCTAATTAAATTGAATTGGCTAACAAAATTAAGGTGCACCATAAAAAAGAAAAGAAATAGTGAGATGATTAAATAAACTATGAATTAGAGAATATATATATATATATATATATATATTATAAAAAAATTATAAATACTTAAAAGGTCTTTGCTTGATTTATGATCATGAAATACGTAAGTTCTTATAATTGTGTTTGCGTGGATTATTATAAATTTTATTTTTGTTTTTAATATTGACTTCTAGGTTGTAAAGTTTATTTTGTTGCGTATGGTATACATAAACTTTCATATTATATTTTTAGAACTTTCTAGAACAACTCTTGGTGTTCTATGACTAAAGGATTTAATTAGATGATTAAATATACTTAAAATATTTTCAGTTCTATTCTTTTTTGTATCAATACAAAAGGGGTTTGCTTGATCTATTATCGCATTATATATGTAAGCTCTTATTTTATGTTATCTTGGATTTTCATTATTTTTTTGAAACATTTAATTTTATGTAGATGTTGTCAATGATTTCTAGTAAAAATGATTATATGTAGAGGATAAAAAAGTTACTGAGCTTTATAGTTAGAGGACTAAATTTGAATTTCACCAAATATTTTTTAATGTTGGAGCTAATAAGCCAAAAATATACATATTTATCTCCTACATGATTAATTTTTATTTACTTAAACTAAGGACGTTCTAATATCTATGAATGATTCTTGGAGACTTACTTATAAACCTACTTATTTCTGTTTTGAAAATTCTCACTTTTCTTTAGAGTAATAAAAAATTAATTGTTTTTTGTTCTTCTTCCTCTATCTTTGTAAATTTAAAAATATTTTTTAAGTATACTTTTTATCTTAAAGATATATGATGAAAACCATAATTAATAATCAAAATATTTTTTGTTCCCAATATTCATTTATCTTTTAAATTAATTATACTTAATGTTTCATGAAGCTCCTTTAAGTTATTATATCTTTATATTCATACGTATTTTGAATATACATACTATATACATATATATATACATACATACATAGACACACATGTACACATATATATATATATATGTACATATATATATATATATATACTCCCTTTGTTCACAAATAAGTGTCTTGTAGGAAAACTCATTTTTTTCACAAAAGAGTCATTCTAAAATTTTTGCATATTTATTCCAATATCGCCCTTTGCTAAATCTAAGGAGATTACCATAAAAATATTTATAATATTGAATAAAGAAAATTTGGTGAAATTTATGGTAATAAAGAAAATGATGGAGAGAAAATTGAAGGTGTGTTGTTGTCTATCCCATAATTTCTTAAAATCCACTTGAAAGTCTAAAATGACACTTATTTGTGAATGAAGGGAGTATATTTCTTTAGTTTATATTGATTTATAATTAGGGACATTTTCGTTTAAAAAACATCAAAACTAAAGAATTGTTTCCTTGATATATGACCATGCAATGTATATTGTCTTATTTTTGTGTATGCATGACTTTTTTTTGTTCTCTTTATTTTTATTTTTTCTTAGACTTCTAGTTTTATATGTTCACTGTGTTGTCCATTATACACATGAATTTCAAAATTATATTTTTTTAATACTTTGACTAAATAGGCTAGAAAAATTCATGGAGTTCCATGACTAAAGAATTAATAAAATGATTAAATATACTTAGAATACTTTCGGTACCATTTTTTTCCATCAACACAAAATAGTTATTTGCGTGATTTATTATCACATTATATGTATAAACACTTATTTATGCTTTCTTCAATATATTTTTTTTTTTAATTCCATCGTAGGTGGATGTCAATGTTTTCTAGTAAAAGTGGCCAAATGTACGTAACCAAAAAAAGTTAGTGGACTATATTTTGAGTTTCGGCCATTAATTTTAGATATCAAAGCTAATAAGCCACAAAGATACATATTTATGTAATAATTTTAAGTGATTAGTTTTGTTTACTCAAACTAAAGACCTTCTAAAATCCTTGAATGGTTCTTGGTGACCTACTTCTAAACCTACTTATTTCTATTGTGATTTTTTTCACTTTTTCTTTGACTAATAACAAAATTATTTGTTTTGTTTCTCCTTCCTCTTTCTTTGAGAATATGAAATTCATTTTTGAAGTGAACTTTTCATCCTCTATATATGTATATCTTATTTAGATTTATTTAAAATCAGAGACAATGTTTCTTTTACTTTTTTCCCATCACATGAAACTCTTATTAACTTTCCAGAATAAGACATGACACAAATAAGTAATTAAAGTAAATCATCCAACAAGAAAAGGAAAAAAATAATTTAGTACGTACGGTAAAATGTTTGTCATGTTTGCTTATAATTTTATTAAACACCAATATCAAATAAAATTAATTATACAATCTCCTCATTAGTGTATAGTTTTTCTTTATCTTCTCTAGAGAATTGAAATACATTTTACATACATAGTTAATAAAAAACAACACACACATACATATATATATATATATATATATATATATATATATATATGAAATGTCGATAATCCTTAACTTAAAATTGATGAAAATAATATCAAATAATTACTACAAATATTTCTTACCACCTCTGTTATTGTAACTCATTTTATTAGCTTGAAGATTCATCAATAAACTTATTCGTAATTTTCTCCAAAATTATATAATTTTTACTTGCATTGTTAAATTTGAAAAGGTAAAAATGTTAAATTTTCATAATCCTTGGCTTAAAATAATAAAAATAAATCACATCAGCTAAGTATATGCTTATGATATATATAAGGTTAGCAAGCTCTTATGATATAATTTAATATAGAATTAACTTTATTTAAATTTTGAAAAACTTTTTAATTATAAATCAAAATTATTGAACTCTCCTTTACCCTTCTTAATAAATTTCAATTTTTATTCAGGATTGTTATGATAGGGATCTTAACCATCTAGTTTAGTGGTGAAATATCACATTTCTCATTTAATTAATTTCGAGAAAGTTGCATGATTCAAACATAATTTGAAGTGCATAAGTTATTGGTCATGAAAATTATAATACCTGCACCAATGATTTGGAAAATAAGTTCGTAAAAATTGAAAGGTGCTACTCTATAAACTTAAATCTAGAAATAACCAAATAAACTTAAATTAAATAAAATTCCACCCATTTAAAATTTTATTTATAAAAATCCAACAAAACTAATACTAATATATATATATATATATATATATATCATATTACGGCATGTAAGAAGAATTTAAATATAAATAGCGGCATGTAAGAAGAATTTAAATATAAATAAATAGGTAATTCCTTTTGTTTTTGTTTTTCTTTTTCTTTTTAAGAGAATTTTATAATAGTAATTGATATAGGTTATCTTTCCACCATTATTATCTTGGAATTGGAATTAATTAGTGCATTTTAATTATATAATAATTTACTTATTTAACCTTAAATATAGTTATTGATATAAGATATTTTTGTCCATACATTATTTTGTAAGAAACACCCATACTTTTATAGGTAGGGGGATTAATGTTATTGAGTATAAGTAACATTTCACAAGAGAGGGGCGTTATAGAATCGGCCCGACCATCTTTATTTCAGCTTTTCTGGAAATAATTTAAGTCGAGAATTGAACAATAAAACTTGTTCACCGGCTTCAAATCTTCGATTCTTTATCATACGATCGTGAAACCGTTTAACGCGCTCTTTGTACAAACTAGAGTTCTCGAATGCTTGATTCCTAACTTCATGCAGTTCGTTGAGCTTAAGAATTCACTCTTTCCCAGCAGCCTCAAAGTTAAATTTCAACTTCTTGACTGCCCAATAGGCTCGATATTCCAATTCCACCGGTAGATGACATGTTTTCCAAAGACTGAGCTAATACAATGAAAGTCCCAAAGGGGTCTTATAGACCGTCCTATATGCCCATAGTGCGTCATCTAACTTCATCGACCAATCATCTCTATTCCCATTCACGAATTTCTCAAGGATTTGCTTGATTTCTCGATTGGCCAGCTCCACTTGATCGTTGTTTGAGGATGATATGGAGTCATGAGTCGGTGTTTGACCTCATATTTGGCTAATAATGCAGCTAGCCACTTGTTGCAAAAGTTTCACCCCCCATCACTTATTAAGGATCTCGGAGTCCCGGACCTAGTAAGAATGTTTTTTGGGAGGAATTTCAGTACTACCTTGGCATCATTTGTTTGGGTTGGAACAACCTCCACCCATTGTGACACGTATTCTACAGCTACCAAGATATATTGGAATCCATTCAAAGAGGGAAATGGTCCCATGAAATCTATCCCCATACATCAAATAATTCAACTTCAATGATCGTGGTGATGTGCATCTCGTGCTTTCGTGTTCTCCCGTTCTTTGGCATCGGTCACACTGCAGGATGAATTCAAGGCAATCTTTGTGGATTGTTGGCAAATAAAAACAGCTTTGGAGCACCTTTGTGGTTGTTCTTGTTGATGCAAAATGACCCGACTTGGAGATGAGTGACAATGTGTGATTATGTCCCATACTTCAGTATAAGGAACACAACTTTGGATAATAGTATATGCACATCTTCTGTATAGGTAGGGACCGTCCCATATGTAGAACTTAGCATCATGATAGAACTTTTTCTTCTTGTGGGGTGGTAGATCTGGAGGAATGCCACTCACTATGTGATTCACGATCTCGCTGTACCAAGGAGCATCTTCTGCAACCAACATATGCTCATTCGGAAATATGTTATTAATTGCCTTCTGTTGTTCCTTTGCACCTGCTTCATTCTCAATTCTGGACAAGTGATCATCAGCAACCACATTTTCACATCCTCTTCTATCTTGTATCTCCAAGTCAAACTGTTGCAACAGCATTATCGATCTTCTCAGTCTTGGCTTTGAATCCTGCTTGGCAAACAAGTATCGAAGGGCTGCGTGATCAGTGTATACTATTGTCTTTGCTTGTATTAGATATGCTCTAAATTTGTCACATGCATAAATAACAACTAGTGACTCCTTTACTGTGGTAGTGTAATTCGTTTGGGTTGCATCAAGTGTTCTGTTGGCATAATAGATGACTAGAAAGATCTTTTCTTTCTTTTGACCCAAAACAACCCCTACAGCCATGTCACTCGCATCACACATTATCTCAAATGGTTGACACCAATCCAGTGTGATCAATACTGGGGCAGTCACCAATGCTCTCTTCAAGGTCTCGAATGCCTGCACAAAAAAATCATCGAACACAAAAGCAGTATCTTTTTCTAGTAAACGAGATAAAGGTTTAGAAATTTTAGAAAAATCTTTTGTGAACCTTCTATAGAATCCCGCATGTCCTAGAAAATTTCTAACCCTTTTTTCATACTTTGGAGGTGGGAATCTCTCTATGACAACTACCTTAGCTCTATCTGCTTCTAGCCCTGCAGATGAAATCTTGTGACCAAGAACTATGTCATCCCTAACCATGAAATGACACTTTTCCCAATTTAAGACTAGATTGGCGTCTTCACACCTTTGCAAAACCTGAGCTAAGTTGTCTAAGCAATGATCAAAAGATGACCCAAAGATAGAAAAGTCATCCATAAAGACCTCCATTAGTTCTCAATCAAATCCCCAAATATCGTCATCATGCAACGATGAAAAGTAGCAGGTGCATTACAAATCCCAAACAGCATTCTATGAAACACAAAAAATACCATAAGGACAAACAAATGTTGTCTTCTCTTGGTCCTCTGGGGCAATCATGATCTGATTGTAGCCCGAATAGCCATCAAGGAAACAATAATACGCATACCCTGCTAACCTATCAAGCATTTGATCTAAGAAGTGGAGGGGAAAATAGTCCTTACGGGTAGCTGCATTTAGTTTTCTATAATCTAGACACACTCGTTATCCCATAATTAACCTAGTAGCAATGACCTCATTTAGGTCACTCTTTACTATTGTCATCCCCCCTTTCTTAAGGACCACTTGGGTCGGATTTACCCACTTACTATTCGAAATCGGAAAGATTATCCCTACATCTAACTATTTAAGGACTTCTTTCCTAACGACTTCTTGCATCATGGGGTTAAGCCTACATTGATTCTAAATTGAGGATTTATACTCATCCTCCATTAGGATTTTGTGCATGCATATCATGGGTCTAATTCCCTTCAAATCAGCAATCGACCAACCTATCGCAGATTTATACATTCTCAGAACTCGCAACAGTTTCTCAATTTTAGCCCCAGTTAAAGAGGAAGAGATTATTACCGGATATCTTCTTTCGTTATCAAGAAACTCATATCGTAGATTGTCTGGTAGTGGTTTAAGGTCTGGGCATCCTTCACCCCCTTTTGGTACTTCCTCAACAACTTTCTTACTTATGTCCTCTTGGGTTGAGGTTCCTTTTGGGGCTTCCTGAAAAGTATTAAGAGCACTAACACTTTCCACAAAATCAAGGTTAGTATAGTCATGGTGATCAATATTAGATATAGAATCAACAAGGCAAACTTCAAGGGGATCACAATCACTAGGTGAGATTAGTTTTATATATAATGTGGCATCTGAAGATTGTATAGAGCTACATGTTTCAATTTGATTTACTTTCTCACTGTCGTGTTGCTGTAGAGTTTTATATATAGAAAAAGTAACATTCTCTTCATCTACCCTTGAAGTTAGTTCCCCTTTTTGGACATCTATTAAAGCTTTACCCGTTGCTATAAATGGGCGACCTAAGATCAAGGGGACTTCCTTGTCTTCTATCATATCTCAGACTAAAAAATCAGCAGGGGTTATGAATTTACCAACTTTTAATAAAATATCCTCTACAATACCCCGTGGCCAACTCATAGAGCGATCAACCATTTGTAGAGCGATTGTAGTGGGTTTCATTGTGCATATTCCTAATTTTTCAAATATAGACAAAGTCATTAAGTTGATACTAGCTCCTCGATCGCACATTGCTTTATCAAAAGTTAAATTACCTATTGTGCATTCAAGAGTAAAACTACCTAGATCTTTATGCTTTAATGGTAGCTTCTTTTGGATCACTGCATTGCATTCTTCTATCAGATTCACCGTCTCATACTCTTCCCACTTCCTATTCTTTGCAATTACCTCCTTCAAGAACTTCGCATAATTAGGCATCTGTTGTAGTGCCTCAACAAAAGGAATGTTGATTTGGATCTTCTTCAGTACATCCAAAAATTTTGCGAACTGCTCATCTATCTTTTTCTTCCTTAGGACCTGTGGGAATGGAATAGGAGGGACATATTCTGGTATGTCGGCTTTGATGTCTCTCCCCTCACTCGGTTTCAAGGTATCTTTTTGCTTCTTTGCCTTTCCTTGTGTACCTTTCCTTCTCCACTACCTTCTCTTTATTAGCTGGCAACTTTAGACCCTCATACTCAGTGCCACTTCTCAACTGAATCTCTTGGCACTGCTCTCTCGGATTCACTACTGTGTCACTCAGGAATTGCCCCTGCTTATGCTGGGCTCCAACAATCTTTATCAGCTGACTCATATTGGTAGAAATTTCAGTAATACTACTCTCTAGTCGCTTTATGCCTGCTCCCTGACTAGTCATGTTCTTGTTTAGCTCAATAAATTTACCGTTCATCTTTCTCTCCAGTTGAGCTAATTTTTCATCATACTTGGCGAACTTTGACTGCACTATCTCCTCTTATGTTAGCTTCTTACTATCATGAATCATACCATTTGTGACGGCAAAGCCAGGTGGCGGATTTAGTGAATTCTTTGTGTTTCCATAAGAGAAGTTTTGGTGATTTCGGTTAGGTACTAATTGTACCTTGGCTGATTATTCTGGAAGTTATTGAAGTTCCTCTGGTTTACAAAGTTAACATCTTCAACATCTTCCTGGCCCACTAATTGTTGTGATGAAGTATCAGTGTGCTATGCTAAAGTCAAACCAGTTAGCAAACTTACTTTATTTGTCAGAGCGGTCAACTGAGATGTAAGCGTATTATTCGGCTCATTCTTGATAGGCTCTGCTGCTACAACACTAGCCACTCTTCTTGGCTAATTTCTCTCATGAGGCCATTGATAGCTAGTTGTGGCCATTGCATCCAAAATCGATAATGCAGTGCCCACGTTCTTCTCCATCAAACTACCCCTTACGGCAGCATCCACATGACCTCGTGTTGGAGCAAGCAAACCATTGTAAAGCTTGCATACCTGTTGCTTCTTCGAAAGCCCATGTTGGGGATAACTTTTGATAAGATCCCGAATCGTTCCCAAGCCTCACCGAACGGTTCTTGATCCATCTCCTTGAACTAATTTATCTTGTTCTGTAGTTCTAGCATCTTTCTTGGTGGAAAGTACTTCAGAAGGAACCTTATGCTCAAATCCTCCATTCCGTGACATCATCTAGTGAATTATACCATTGCAATGCTTTGTCTTTCAGTGAGAACGGGAACAACCTCATCTTTACTTTAGCCAACCTACGGAATTTATTCAGATGCACGTTCGAGTCTTCTTGTGCACTACCACCAAACTGGTTCTGTTGAACAATATTTATCAGAGCAGGCTTCAACTCGAAGATATTTGCATTCAATGGTGGTGATTGCACTCCTCCAACTGGCTGATTTGGCATGGGATGAAGACAATCACTTATGGGTGTGATGTCCTCGTCAAAGTCACCCTGTACAATCTGCGCTTGTCTCCGCTGCTGTGGTGGCTGTTTCTGCTGCAGATTAGTGACTCTATCATCCAGATTGGCTATGGCCCCTAATATTCTATTCAGTACATCTTCTTGATTTTGATTCTGCAGAGGTTCTCCATCTAAAGGAAGGATTTCTTCTTGTATGGTATCCTCGGGCAGTTGCCTCAATCTCAGGATCGAAAGGAACCAAATGTTTTTTTTCCCTTTTGACCTAGTTTGCATGCGAAACTTGAAAACACCACAAAAAATAATACCACATAACACTAAAATAAATACAACTAAAATAACAAAATTTAAATTGCAGAAAAATAAAATTTAGTCTAGTATCCTCCTATTAATCAGGATAAAACCTAAAACGCTTAATCTAATCCCCGGTAACGACGCAGAGAACTTGATAGCCTCTAATACAAACCCTAAAATACCTCAAGTGTACGAGTGTAGGTGTATATAGTGGAAGTCAAGGTCGATCCACAAAGAATAAGCTAACTTAGTTTGATATCCTAATTATCTAGGACTATCCTAACTAGACACTGGAATTTGTGAATGATTGGTTTAATTATGAAACTAATTGTATATAAACTAATAAACTGAATTAATTAACAAAAGTGATTTCAATCAACGAGAGTGTATCCTAGTGTCGATTTCAGGAATTACGCTAATGATGATTAATCTCGAACTTATAAACTTTTAAACTAGTGTTACTATCTATTAGACGATACTTAATTAACTTAGCCCTTCTCTCGAAGCGACTAAGTCGTGGATTGATTAGAATAATTACTCTCTTGACTCAATTGATCCTAACAACTCCTAAAAGATCCTTAATCTTTGCCAATGTAGTCATAAACAACTACGCTATATGTTGTACGTCCATTAACAACTCCCTTCTCTTGAAGCGGAATTGTTAAACTATTATACTAAACCTAATTGATCAAAATATGTTTAATCAAAAATTAAAAACAAACACATAGATAGATAGATAAGAAAACTGGAGTCTATAAATTAACAGTTGAATTCAAGCATTTGTAAACCTTACTCTCTAACCCTAGGATACGAGTAGTTTAGCTACTCATGCTTAGTATCAAGTCACTATAATAATTCAAAGAATACATTGTAAAGAAAATAAAAACTAAGCAAGAAATAGCTAAACCCGAGTATTTGACTCGTCGATCTTCGTCTTCCTCACTCTCGTTGTCGCGATGCTTTAAGCTCAAAACCGGCTTAATTCGTGCCTTTTGTTGCGGCTGTGATCCATGTGTGTCACGGTCGCGATGCTGCGACAGTGCCGTTTTCTCTTTCTAGCCACTTTTCGTCGCGGCCGCGCGCCTTCCTGTTTCACGGTCGCAACGGTTCACCATAGATTCATCTTCGTACCGATTCGAATTGGTTTAGACCAGTTTTTCCTTCTCTTCGACTTGTTCTTTCGTTCGATAGTCGTAAAATACGACTTTAACCCAGAAATACTCAAAATACCTTCAAAATAAGTCAAACACATTAAATGATCCAAATATAACAAATCTACACAACTCTTGACCAAATATGCATGTAAATGTTATCAAATACAATCCTAAATCGACCTAAATACATACATAATTAACGTGTATCAGAACTAAGAGTAAAACCCGCTGAAGCGGCTTTGAACTGTAAGACGCGGCCACGTCAAAAGTAGATTTGTTTGGCCTGTGAGAGTTGGGAGACGAACACAGCCGCATCTGGAAACGAGGCCGCGTAAGAAGAATGACCACGTTCGTGGGTCGACTTAACCTAAGTTACACGCGGTTTCTCCTAATTCGACTCTAATTCAACACCACATGAGCCAAGACTTATAAATAGAGGTTTTCAAGATAAAAGAAGAAAACTATCATCATTTAAGAACACTTTGGAGGCGAGATCAAAGAGCAAAGAGTGACGAGACGAAGATCAAGATCAAGAATCAGGTTTTGTTTACTTTCTTTTTAGTAGTTAATTAATTTACCAATTATGTTTGTCTATGAATTAAATTGGTTTTCGACTTCAGATATGTGTAGCTAAACACCCTTGTGTTCTAGGGTTAGAGAGTAAGTTATTTACCGAATATGTTTTGATTACTTTTTATTTAATTCTAGATGTCATTCTTATTTGGTTATCTATATGTTTTGTTCTTGCTTTATGAATTATTAAATTTGGCCAATTGATTAATTCTAATTGCTTAATAATTTGGCTTCGAGAGAAGGGGGTTGTTAATAGGCGTACGAGCATATAGAATAAGTACCAATAATCATCCGAGAGGCATGAGGACTTGCGTAGGGATCGGCCTAGGGAACCCTTGGGAGTCCTTTATGTTATAGTTGGCTAGAGAGGGTGACTATCCTTAATTAATCTACAATTTAGCGGCTTCGTGAGGAGGGCTAACTAAGAGTAACGCTACCTAATAACAATAAGAATTTGTTTAGAAGTCTAGAATAATAGAGTAATCAAGCATAAGAGGTAATAACTGAAATTGAATCCCTAGAATAGATCTTAATCCATATGAATTTCCTTTGTTATTTGATTCATTGCATCCTAAGTAATTCTTCGTTAGCTAGTTAGTTTATGTAATTTATGTTATAGAATTATTAAATTCAATCACTTATTCGAGAGTCTAGATTGGGTAGAGATATTAAAATTAGGGTACTAAGCTATACATAGGAACAATCTCTGTGGTATCGACCTTGTTTGCCACTAGCTACAGTAGCACCGTACATTTGGAGTTTACTAGGTTAGAAATTAGTGCATCAGTTGTCCTTAGCATAATTTGGCTTTTTATTTCTAGATGTTGTAGCTAGATTCACCTTCTCACCCTCTTCTAGCTTTCCCTCTTCCTGAATACACAGGTCATTAATTCATTAATAGACCATATGTCCTTAAGTGTGTTGTAAGAAATCTTGAAGGGGCCACATTTTGGAGGTAGAGTGCATAGAATAAAGTGAACCAGGAACGAATCTGACATTTCAAGCTCCAATATTTTCAGCTGAGTTGTTATATCCTTCATGCGCATGATATGCTCATACATGCCTATTATCCCGGTAAGCTTTAAGGACGAGAATCGTATTAGGGTGCTAGCCAATGGTTTGTCATATGTCACAAATTGATCATCGTCAGTCTTAGTAAGGTACGAACATTTTCACAACACTCGACAGAACCCCTGATCCCAGCAAATATTTTGGTCTTTATGAACATAACAGAGAGAGACGAGTAGATCTCTCTACTTTTCATAAATATCAACTTGAACGGATTTGTTGTTTTCAGTTATAGCAGGGAGTTCGTCTTTTCTGATCGCATAATCAATGTACATCCCAAGTAAAGGAGAGTTCTTTCCTTCCAAACCTTATAGTTATCCCCATTGGGCTCATGAACATTACATTTCATATCAGAGAAATTAACAGGTTGAATTGTTGCATCAATAGATAAACATGCACATAATATCAAATTTGAAACCATTTACAAACTATATAACATGTTATACCAATGCAAACATGTCAAATATGAATATAGTGACATAAAACTTGCATGTGGGCAAAAGTCTTAATTCAATTAGATTTAGTGTACTTTATGATAAAACTATCAAATTATAATATTTTTTTCTAATCCCTGTGGGTAAATCGGAAAATATAATTTGATATTTTTTCCTATTTAATCATGTAAAATGTAATAAAAATTCCTGGGGGGATAAAATTTATCACACTCCACACAATTAATTACAAATAATGTCATCTTTCAAAATGTGATTATTAATTCTTAACATATAATTTTAATTAACAAAGAATATTGTAACTACTACATAATCAATTAAAATTATATATCATTCACATAACATTAAATACTTTATAACTCATATAATTATGAACTCCGAAAATTAATATGCAGTCAAGAATAACAAAATATTAATCAGGCAAATAGTTAAAACTACTTAGGCAAAAAGATACATAGTCACTGCCTAAAAGACGAAACTTTATGATCAATTGTCTTCATAAAAGAAAATTTCAGTTTTTTAAGTAAACATGTACAAATATTGTTACCCCGTCTTTCTAATAGCATAAAGTGTGTAAATCTAGAACCACAACTTGTAAATTGAACACAAACCCATTAAATTTGTGTAACATTAATGTTAAGATAGAAGATGAGGATGCTGCTTTGATTTTGTTCGTTTCTATGCCGTCATGTATGAGAATTTTGTGATGTCTTTTGTTTTGGAAAGGATTCTGTGTCTCTAGAAGAGGTGAGATCGTTGCTGCATTCTAGAGAGTTGCGCCACCAGGCGACTGTTCCAACTACGGTGATTCGCTAGGATTCAGTGGTAATCAGGGTTCGGGAAATTTGGGATAAAAGAAGTTCAAGAAGAATTCAGGCTCCAAAGGTCCAAACCAAGAGATATTTGCAACTACTGTAGGGAGACAACACATTGGAAGTTTGCATGTCCAAAGTTGAAGCAGAAGCAGGAAAGTACTGTTGATGTTGAAGAAGTTGATGTCGACTCCGATGAGGATTCAGTCCTAGTTGCTAAAAAATAAACAAATAAATCTGACGCGTGGGTTCTCGACTCTGGGGCATCTTACCATATATGTCCGCGTAGGGAGTAGTTCGCAAACTATAAGCAGGTGAAAGATGGCAATATTTCTTTGGCCAATAGTTCCAAATGCAAGACGGTTGGAATATGCTCAATTAAGGTTAGGACACATGATGGTAGATTCTGCACGTTGAACGAAGTCATGCATGTTCCACTTACGGCGAGAAATCTGATTTCACTAAGTCGATTAGATAGTAGGGGTTTCAGTTTCAAAGATGAAGATGGAGTTTTGAACGTCTGCAAGAGTTCGAACGTGATTTTGAAGGGCGTCAAAAGGGGAACTTTGTATTTAATGCAGGGTTCAACTTTATTTGGTTCTGCTGTTGTTAGAAGTTGTTAGTGTCCCATTGTTTGGGACAAACTGGGGATGAGGAGTCACTCGTACGTTTCGATATTTATGGCGCATCTAGTACATTGGGCACATCTGGCGCATCTGGATTGTTTGGGAACATTCTGTTTGAATTTGTGAGATGATTTAAATTGAGGTGGAGCTTTGAGAAGTCGTGTCGTTTATGGAGTCAAGTCAAGGTGGAGATAGTTAGGAATTATACCTTGAATCTAGTTCGGTTTGGTTCGACATTCGTGCCAAGGTGGAGAATACTTTGAAGAAAATCTACACACGTTGCAAGCAACACGCCGCAACAAATCGTGGCTGCAAAGTGAGTTTGGTGCTTGGGAGTCAGCGCGGGCACGACATCTGGTCGTGGCCATGACATGTCTTAGGTGGTGCAGTTTTGGGCTTACGTGTTTTAGGCCTAATTTGGTCTATTTTGTGTCTAGGTCGGTTTGGGGGCTTATAAATAGTCCTATTGGAGTCTTTAGGTCATAAGATTAGTTTTGATTAATATTTGATTTTGGTTTTGGTCATTAGAGTGTGGAGAATTTGTTTTGGTCGAGTATCCATCAATTTGGTACTCAATTTGTCTCCGTTGATAGGATAATGACATCCTATATTGTAAACATTCTGATATATTGAATTGGTTCCTCTCATTTGATCGTGGTTATAGCTAACAAGTTGTTAGCGTATCACGTTAAATTCAGTGTGTTCTGCATTGTTTTTTTCTCGTTTATCATTTCTTTGTGTTTGTTCTTTCCCAACAGAAGTGTGTTTGCCACTACATGTCCATATTATTGTGTGTGTATATATATTTCGTAAAAACAAGTCTGAAGCAATATTTGTCACCATTGATCCATAATAAAATATGTGTCTATTCTAGTTTTCATTGCTTTCTTTTATTAGTTGTTTGAGATGCACATACATTTGAGTTTGGGGGATTAATGACCACCCCATATTTTATGTGACTTTTAGGCATATATTAATAGCTAAAACTGAGCAAAAATACATGAAATAGCAATTCTTAATCCTCGTTTTCATATGTTTGGTGAATTTCACTTGTTGGTTGATTTTGTAGTATTTTCAGTACAAAATAGTGCTTATTTGGAGTAATGGTGAATCTGATGCCAAAAGAATAAAAGGAAGGCTTGGATAGAAAGAAGTAAATGATTGGGTTTAAAAGAGACGTTGAATAAGCCCAAGATGGTGTTGGATAAACCCAGAGGAAGAGCTAAAAAGAGAGTAAACGCTGGAAGCATTTTCTCGATCGAGCAGATACATTGCTCGGTCTTCCAAATAATACTACTGATGATAGTTGAAGAGCATTTGCTAAGCCGAGTAGATATGTTGCTCGATCATCTAATTATATATGGTCAGAATGATGTTTGTTGAAGAGCATTTGCTCGACCGAGCAAAAGTTTAGCTCGATACTTTAAAATGCCATCCAAATTAACGGCAACCGCTTTGAGAAGGGTTTTATCCGATTTGATCCCTACTTTAACCTATTGTTGTGTATTCCTATAAATTCTTATACTTAGTATTTGTCAAACAATTAGTTTTAATCAGTGTTTAGAGAGTTTCAGAGAGTATTGTTATTGTATTAGAAAGCTAGAGAGCCGACGAAGGAGAATGTGATTCAGCCTATCATCTTCCATCGTTGAACTATAATATTTCTCCATTTTTATTTAGTTTATTGTTATGATCATGCTTTAATTTATAATATTTATTGCTTTTGTTAATTTGCGCATGGAGTACTTGATTTATATTTTAGGGTTTAGAAAGTAGGTTTCAATTACAATGTAGACGTTAATATGTTATTCATGATTTACGTGCGTTCTATTGTTATTTAGTGTGTTGAGATATGATTGTTGTTAGATTGGTCTGTTCACCAAGTCTAGCACCCATGGATCACATACTCAAAATACCGAAAGGTGGGTGTATTGATGACCAAACAACACATAGGTAAAGAGATATTATGGGTGGTAATTCTTAGGCACTATTAGGAGTTATAGATATTTCTTCTGGGAGGTTGGTCTGTTGTTTACAGTTCACACCTCAAGCGCTTTGAAAGGGGGGTTTGAGATATCAAATTGCAAAGCCTCATAATAATAAAAACTTATGAATTATGGATAGATATATATATGCATGTTTGCATATGTGATTGTCTATGCTCATACAGTAATTGATTATGAAATTGTATATCCTAAGATAGCCTTTTTATTATTGAATTTCGTGTTTGTTAATTATTTGCAATTAGTTATGAATTCTTATTCAGTTAATATTGTCTAAGGGTCTTGATTTTAGTAGTTATGATAACCACTCGACCAATCATTATTCGATTTGTCTAGATATTTTAGTATTAACACCAGCAATCCGATCTGGTCCATCTTCACTAGTGCTTGTGGAATACGACATTATGAGTGTGTTTGTTTATGATTTTCCTCAGTGAATTTAGGCGATCAAATCTCTATAAAGCACACTCATTAACTACTTTAATCGCGCAACACTCCCCAATCTCAAACAAACACACATCCGACGCGCAGTAAAAATAATATATATATATATATATATATATATATATATATATATAAATAAAACATTTGAATAAAGAATGAAAGAAAGAAGAGGTTTAGGGGATGACTAGGTTTTAAACCCACAATCTCCCCCTTGGAAGCAAGCAGACATACCACTAGGCCAACTCACAGTTCTATTCTATCAAATGGCGCAACGTCAGGTCAGGAAACTTGTAATAAACAAGGAGACTCACTAAAAAACAGAGATTTAATATCATTCAACAGTTTTAAAGGCTTCAAAAACTTATGGATATAATAAAATACAAATCAAATCAATAAAAAGTGAATAAAAATATACATATATATCTTTCACTATATTAGTTCTTTTTTTTGAATCTGGATTAGACCGAGAATTACCTGTTCCACATTTTTCTCATTTTAAAAATGAAAGTCAAAACTAGCTATTTATCATACATGTCATGATAAATATAAAATTATTAAGAAAACAAAGAAACTAAGCTATTAGGCGGAACCAGAAATTTTAATTAAGAAGGGCGATATATTTTTCTTCAGTAATATTAAACTTTAGTTTTTAATCTACAAGGATTAACTGATCTATCCAAAGTTGGGATAGGGGAGGCGAGACTTCAGAATTTTTTAGAGGGAAAAATTTAAACTTCTTTTAATATTACACTATGAACATCTTTACTTGGTGATTGGGTCAACCAACACATATTTACTTATAGATTGACAACAATAAGTTGGGGTTGAGTGGGTTGGGAACCGTTATTTCAGTTCTCTCTCATCTCTCATCTTTTACACACATTACATCATTTTTAATCATCTTTTAAACTAAAAATAAATTTCAACTCAACCTTTAACCAACAAAAATAAATATCCATTTATTTGACACAACCTTCATTTTCACTTTATTTTCCTTAGTGTACAATAATTCAGCCGTAAGTAAACACAGTTTGTATATACTCTCTGAATTCTTTTTAAAATTGAGGGGGTCCAACCGCCCCTAACCATCCCTTGCTTCCGTCCCTGTGAGCTAGTAATTTAGTTGGAATTATGTTGAAATGGTCACTGATGGGAATTGGTAATCTTCAAAATATTGAGCTCATTTCTACGGAGTCCTGTCCTGTCGCATTCACCACCATTAATTATTTACAATATCACAAAGTAAAATGGTGTAAACGAAATTTTCAAAAGAAATAAAATAATAATAATAATAATAAAATTAGTTACATGGTACTAAAATATTTGGCTGAAAAAGCAGTTTAAAGATAGGGGGTTTTAGAGTCCCCGGGAGGTGGGGTGGAGGGTGGAGGGTGGAGGTAAATTAGTGATGTTGATTGTATATTTTAAACAATTACACACGATTACCTCCTAAGTCATCCAAGAAAAAGGAAATTTTGGACCCGCTCGGTTGGGGGTTTAGGAGTAAAGAATGAGAATAAATGAAGATTCATTAAAATTTATAGTGCTTGATACATAATAAATAAGTTAATTATTACCCCATTTTATTAATAATTTCCCCCATTTCATTTCATAATATGATTGACCCCTCATTCATACGAATTACCATTGTCATTGATGATTTGCAATCAAGCAGGCCCTTAGTAGTCTTACGAGACGTTAATGAGAAGTTTTTTTAATGTTAAAGTCGAGGAGCACTCGGCACGATTTCACGTCTGTGAAGTCTGCCAATTTATCGAGAGAGTCTTAGCATCCATCCTAAAACTGATTGATAATAAAAGAAGTTGTTCACTGGGCTCATAAGAACATCTCTTTTATATTACTTTATCAATGTGAGACAATTCACGCGTGAACATTTATCCTCCAGTTTAATATTTCAACAGAAGTTAATACTTCAACTGAAACATGATCCCGTCGTGAGATCAGTGTATGGTATAGCGTGTGTGTCTATATAAAAGCTAGCTGAGCAACATTACTATGACCAACTTTTTCAAGGTGTTAAGGGCACTCTAATATGGGTACAAGTTTTTTGTTTTTTTTTTTTTCTTTTATTGTATTTTTTACGAAACTTGATTTAACTTCTTATAAATGCATTTGAGCAGTTTGGATCCTCTATCTAATTTTTACTGTATTATAGTCGTATCTTACTCAAAATCGAATTTTACAATATGACTCGTGAATCGTAAATACATAAAGTTATAGGCATGCTTGTGAAAATTTATAGGCATGCTTGAGTGTTGTGTTAATGGGGAGAGGGAGAATCGCCATTTGAAACTAGCGTTTTATTTTTCTTGCGCTGTTGACGATGGAGATGATGGAAACAGACGTGGGACTTTTCTTACTTTTATTAATGTAATTCAAGTTGATGTGTAATTATTATCTTTTAATTTTTTCGTTTTTCGAATTTAAGTGAGGTGGTATGGCACATCGACTACATTAGACGAGTCAACACTTATAAATTACGGGACCAAGATTTATAATTCTATAGTTACTGGACCATTTCTGAACTCGCCTTAACTTACAGGATAAAAAACGAAATTTCCTAAAATCTGAACGAAAACCCCTAAATTAAAAGTACATGTGCATTACACTAGACAATTTCCAGTGAATTTTTTTAATTACGGCGAATTTTTTCCTCAAATGGAACTCTGATCCAATTTGCGAGACCAAAATTAATAATTCTATAATTACTCGACCATTTCTAGACTCGTCCTAACTTACGGATCACAAACGAAATTTTCCCTTTATCTTTGTTCAAAATATTATCCTACCACCTTTAATAAAAAAATAAAAAGAAACAAATATTACCCTACCAGAAAACTCAATATTTAATCAACTACTCCCCCGTTCCATATTAATTGACGTTTTATGATATTTTCTCTTTTTCAATTAATTGACGTTTTACATATTTTTCACCAATTCTACCAATTTTCTCCCTGGACTCAATCCTAAAATATCTTCAATCTATTAGAGATATTTTGATTTGGTCAAATCTTTAGCTGAGAATATATCTGTCAAAATATATATCCAATCCTTAATTTTTTTTTTCATACTAAAACGTTAATTAATATGGAAGGGGGAGGATATATAAGAGATGAAATGACCAAAATTGCTACTGCTTAATTTAGAATGAATGTTTGGACTGAAAAAGTATAAAAGTTTCTAGAAAATGATTCTCCTTTTTTTATTATTATTATTATTATTATTATTATTATTATTATTATTATTATTATTATTATTATTATGTAAGATTAGAGCCTACAAACTAGTAGCTTATCACTGTATATGGTCCTTATAAATACAATTGGCTCATCACTACCTGCTAATTACATCGGACGCTTGTGATTTAGCTGATAGAAAAAATAGTAGGATTGCTCCTCTCTTGAGATTAAGGAAGCCCTCAGGTCCCGTAAAAAATAGAAGTTTATACTACAGGAAAATTGTCGAATTCTAATGGAAAAGTTACAACCAAACACAAATTTGTTGAAATTTAAAAATTTTAATGACAATTTCAACAGCAAGATGAGCCGTTAGAATTTTCCAATAAAAATCCAACGGCAAAACGAATCGTTGGAAATAATTCCAACGGTAAAAGCCGTTAGAAAAAAAAAATCTCAATAGCAATTCCAACGGGATCTTTTGCCGTCGGAATCAACGACTGAAAAATCGTTGGAATTGCCATTGGAATTAAAAGTCCAACGAAAATATACCATATTCCAACGGTTTTTGAGCTGTTGGAAAAGTGGTCACTGAAATTTTTATTCCAACAATAAAATTTCAACGAAAAAATGATTCCAACAACAAGAAATTCCATTGATTTTATTTCCAAACAGTTGTTAGCCGTTGGAATTTCTGTTGAAAAATTCCAACGATTTTTCTGCGGTTGAAATTGCCGTTGAAAATTTTAAAATTCCAATGAATTTGTGCTAGAAGCCCGAAAATTTCTGTAATATTAGTTTATATATATACACTTAAAACTTTGTTATTGTGGTGTAAGCGGTGTGTGGTAAAATAACACAATTTTATCTTGCGAGATTCAATTCTCTCGTGCCTCATTTGGATGCAGGGTGGTAGCGTCGTTTCCGACTACCAAATTAAATCGTGTATGAAGATACACTTAAACCTTACCGACTACTCTAACTAGTAGAGTGGCAAGCAAGGGTCGATCCCACGAGGAACGGTCGAACAAATTTTGCTTTTATGTGTTAAGCTATTATTATGAAGAAAACATAAGGTAAATAAGCTAGAAAACAATAAAGAAGTGGGGGGAATTTAATGAAATAACAACTAACACCTAAATAAACAAAGACAAATAAAGAGATTTATTTTGGTTTTTTGGTTTTTAAATAACAAAATGATTCACCCTTGATCATGTTTCACCGAGGTCTCGGACGATTTATGTAACTATTGTCAATGCCCTATTCAATTGTGATTCTAGCCCTTATCTCAAGACTATTAACAAGCTCTAATAGCCTTGTTATCCCTTAATCTTAGTTAATCAAAACAAGCTCTTCGACTAACCCTATTCAGTTTAACCGAATCCTCGAAAAAGCTCTCTTAGATTCAATCACCAAATGCATTAAACACTAGGACAACGAGATAAATTCAACATAAAACTCGCAAGCTCGGTTTTAGAGGTTAAACTTTGTGTTATCACCAATAAATAATTATTGTTTGCTACTCGGGAATCGGAAATCCTACAATTACGGATAGTGACCTCCTATTCTAGCAACACATTCACAAATCCCTTAAAGGGTGATCAATCCAATAATAAATTCATAAATGTGAGTCAATAACAGCAAATAACACAAAACACTTGAATACACAATATTTTCGGTAACATTAACCGTAATAATCACATAAATGTCTTGGACTCAAGGTTCCACAATAATCAAGAGTGAACTAAGGGTGCTAGCCACCCATTTTACCTAATACAAAGATAAACTAACAGAAAATTAAAGAAAACATGAAAATAGGATAGAAAGAACCAAAGGTTAGGGGTTGAAGATCAAGATCTTCAACCCCCTTCCATTTTCTTGCTTCCAATGGAGAAAAGTGGCTGATTATGTGTGGGGGATGGGTTCTAGGTTATTAAGGTTGGGTTAAATTCGAATGGGATGATATATATATAAGGAGAGAAAGTGCTAGTCGAAAATAGGCAAAATCGCATTCAGGATTTTAAAACAGGGTACTTAATCTCGGCCGAGACGGGAGTGTGTCTCGGCCGAGACGTGAAAAGGGGTTTTCAAGGGTTTATGGGTCGAAAGGCTATCTCGGCCGAGATTAAGTATCATCTCGGCCGAGATGTGGGTCATTGAAAAACTTTGAAATTCTCTGGCAACATTTCTCGGCCGAGATCTGTTGTGTGTCTCGGCCGAGATCTTCTTTCTGCCCAACTCTTCATAAATGCCCTGGAGACTCATCTCGGCCGAGATTTGAGTCCTGTCTCGGCCGAGATCTTCAATTAACCCTTCTTTTTGTTGCCTCGATCGATCCCTCGACTCCGCGGTCGTTTGAGGTTCTTTTTCGACCCGTTTTCACCTGTTTTAACACAAAAATCGCACAAACGCATTATTTTGCCCATGAGAGTATAAAAGCACTAAATACACGTGATTATGCACATTATTGATACTAAAATGACACTAAAAGTGCCCTAAAGTGCGTGCACGAAACACGTGTACCAAATCTCCCCAAACTTAAAACTTGTTCGTCTCGAACAATAAAGAGAAAGACAAAAGGACACGTGTTTAGGGCTAAGTTTAGTGGCATTTGATTTCAGAATTTTCATAAGAAAGAGTAAGCGATCATGATAAAAGCGAGCATATGTGATAGACTAGATCCACTACTCTCGAGATATAACACTCCAAACTTAAGATCCTCACATGGTGAGTGTATCTCTTGACTCTCAAGTGTATCAAAAGGGAAGTGTATACGCTCACATTGAAATGCATAAAATGCCTACCATAAGCTTGCCAATCATCTAAACTTCGATGTATACCGACGTGTGTGACAAAGAATCAAATAGGTCTTTAATAGGTTGTAATGTTGGCTTGGGGTAAGGTGGGAAAATTTCTGGTATAAGTGACTATAAAACAGACTAAATGAGTTAGCTAATCTCATCTACCCCTCAAAAAGAATGGTCACTCAACCTCACTCTTTACTTCCTTAGTAAACCAATCCCAAGAATCGATTTCTTCTCCTTACCACAAAGTCCACAACCTAAATGCTTTCTCAATTCTCCCTTGGAGTGTATTTTCTTTTGAATTTCTACAACCTTGAGAACATCTATCGAAAGGCATTTATAATACTAGCCTCTCCAAATCAAAAGCAACAATTGAGTATATACAACTAACTTTTTCTTTTGTTTTTCTGATTTTTCGATTTTTTCGATTTTTTCGATTTTTCTCTTTTTTTTTTTTTTTTTTTTCAACAAATATAAACAAACATTGGAGAGAAACTAGTATTCTCGATTCTTTGCCTATTGTTTCAATTCCTTCCACCCTTCAATATTCCCAATAGTTCACCCCTTTCAATCCCAAATTTACCCGACTACCTTCCAACCGCCTCCCTCATACTCAAATAGTCCAATTAAGGTCAAAGGCTAAATCGAAAGGTACTTGGCTTGTAGAGTTGGGCTGTCAAACAAGAGGCTAAAAGCTCAAGGGGCTCAACTAGAGACAATATCAAATTTGGTACAAAGGAAGTATTTTCAAACTTGAAAATAGGCTCAAGTCAAGAATTGCCTAAGATCATTTTCAATGTCACACAATGCACCGGCACATGCAAAATAGAGAATTATGGCAAGTTCTAGAGACAACTAAATGCACTCAATGAATTTCACACCGAAAGAAAGTTTAAATTACTCCAAAGATGGAAGTATCTTCTAAGGCTCAAAAACTCACTTGGTTGCAATTTTGATCAAAAGTTTTGAGTGTATGTTCAATTTTGTTTCAACAAGTCTATCATACTCTACCATGTGCTTCTTTCAAAAATATTTGTCAAAATTTTTCATCATTAATCAATGCCACATTTTTCTTTCCTAAACTCATCCAATTGCTTTCTCGAGCTACCAATTTGTACGAATCTCAACCTCTCCCCAAACTTAGTTGCAAACTTAGTTTGTGGAAAAGAGGAGTACAATTTGGTGCTCACCGAATTTAACCATATTATTCACCGCTTTACAATTTATTAAAAATGCAACAGACTAATCCATACAAAGATACCAAACCATTTCAAGTCTAATAAGTCCAAAAGACAATAGAGTAGCATATGGAAAGTTAAACTCTTGGGCTGCCAATGCGTACACCTACCAAGACTTCCCCAAACTTGGTTAAAAACCAAAGTTTGTGAGGAAGAAAGGGTACGAATTGGTGTCCTAACTCACAGTGATTTTTTTTTTTTTTTTGGGCTTCTTCAATCCCATTTGGTGCTATCTCCTTGAATTTCACGGATTGGTCGGTTCCTCGTCATCATAGTCTCTGCACTCTAAAAGAAGATAATAAAGACAATATCTAAATATAAGTAAGCAACCTAAACTACGAAATTGAATATACGAAAAGCAATAAACGTCGGGTTGCCTCCCGACAAGCGCCTTTGTTTAACGTCGTTGGCTCGACGGATGCTCTTTAAATAAACAAAACAAACAACTATCTAGGTAAATAAAACAAACGCTTAACACATAAAACAAAATCGTTCTAAACCATTCCCCGGCAACGGCGCCAAAATTTGGTAGCGTCGTTTCCGACTACCAAATTAAATCGTGTATGAAGATACACTTAAACCTTACCGACTACTCTAACTAGTAGAGTGGCAAGCAAGGGTCGATCCCACGAGGAACGGTCGAACAAATTTTGCTTTTATGTGTTAAGCTATTATTATGAAGAAAACATAAGGTAAATAAGCTAGAAAACAATAAAGAAGTGGGGGGAATTTAATGAAATAACAACTAACACCTAAATAAACAAAGACAAATAAAGAGATTTATTTTGGTTTTTTGGTTTTTAAATAACAAAATGATTCACCCTTGATCATGTTTCACCGAGGTCTCGGACGATTTATGTAACTATTGTCAATGCCCTATTCAATTGTGATTCTAGCCCTTATCTCAAGACTATTAACAAGCTCTAATAGCCTTGTTATCCCTTAATCTTAGTTAATCAAAACAAGCTCTTCGACTAACCCTATTCAGTTTAACCGAATCCTCGAAAAAGCTCTCTTAGATTCAATCACCAAATGCATTAAACACTAGGACAACGAGATAAATTCAACATAAAACTCGCAAGCTCGGTTTTAGAGGTTAAACTTTGTGTTATCACCAATAAATAATTATTGTTTGCTACTCGGGAATCGGAAATCCTACAATTACGGATAGTGACCTCCTATTCTAGCAACACATTCACAAATCCCTTAAAGGGTGATCAATCCAATAATAAATTCATAAATGTGAGTCAATAACAGCAAATAACACAAAACACTTGAATACACAATATTTTCGGTAACATTAACCGTAATAATCACATAAATGTCTTGGACTCAAGGTTCCACAATAATCAAGAGTGAACTAAGGGTGCTAGCCACCCATTTTACCTAATACAAAGATAAACTAACAGAAAATTAAAGAAAACATGAAAATAGGATAGAAAGAACCAAAGGTTAGGGGTTGAAAATCAAGATCTTCAACCCCCTTCCATTTTCTTGCTTCCAATGGAGAAAAGTGGCTGATTATGTGTGGGGGATGGGTTCTAGGTTATTAAGGTTGGGTTAAATTCGAATGGGATGATATATATATAAGGAGAGAAAGTGCTAGTCGAAAATAGACAAAATCGCATTCAGGATTTTAAAACAGGGTACTTAATCTCGGCCGAGACGGGAGTGTGTCTCGGCCGAGACGTGAAAAGGGGTTTTCAAGGGTTTATGGGTCGAAAGGCTATCTCGGCCGAGATTAAGTATCATCTCGGCCGAGATGTGGGTCATTGAAAAACTTTGAAATTCTCTGGCAACATTTCTCGGCCGAGATCTGTTGTGTGTCTCGGCCGAGATCTTCTTTCTGCCCAACTCTTCATAAATGCCCTGGAGACTCATCTCGGCCGAGATTTGAGTCCTGTCTCGGCCGAGATCTTCAATTAACCCTTCTTTTTGTTGCCTCGATCGATCCCTCGACTCCGCGGTCGTTTGAGGTTCTTTTTCGACCCGTTTTCACCTGTTTTAACACAAAAATCGCACAAACGCATTATTTTGCCCATGAGAGTATAAAAGCACTAAATACACGTGATTATGCACATTATTGATACTAAAATGACACTAAAAGTGCCCTAATGTGCGTGCACGAAACACGTGTACCACAGGGATATGATTTGTCAAGGAATTTAAAATAAATAGATTTTAAAATTCTTAGCTTTGAAATCCATAGACTTGAAATCCCTTGTTTGAATTTATGGTGAATTTGTGAAAGGATTTTTAAATCCAAAATTTTCAAATCCATTGTTTGGCCAAAAAATGATACTTCCTCCGTCCCGGTTTAACTTTCTTACTTTGACCGAACACGGAGGTTAAAAAAAAAACAGATTTTGTGGAATATTTGACGTTTTTAAAGGTGGAGATTGTGAAAGAAATTTGTCATTTATGAGCTGGAAAGTTAAGTTGGGACAAACCGAAAAGGAAAGTAGGAAAGTTAGAGCGGGACGGAGGTAGTAGAATATTTGTAAAATTCAATTTTTTTCTTTAAAGTTTAAACTAACAATATATATTTTTGATTAAATAAATAACATTTTATATATGTACACACATATATACATTTTATATATATTATATCACAAAAAAATTATTGGGAGCATTTCATTGGAGATAAAAGAAAAAAGAATAAAAAAATACTGGAAGTATTTCATTAGAAAACGAGAGGGAAAGATAGCGATAGGGAGAAGAGAAGAAAAGAGAGAGCTAATCGGCGTTATATAATTATATATATATGTACATGTACATGTGTGTATATATAATATATATATATATATATATATATATATATATATATATATATATTAATTTATCTAAACAAAAATCTAAAATAGATTCTCATTTGGAACTTTGAAAATTTCATTTCGTGATTTCAAATATACTCAAATACTTATTTTTAAATGAATTCCAACAAAAAAAAAAGGCAATCCAAATGATATTTCATAAATCGAATAAACAAATTAAATTATGTGAGTTCTACAAAATATTTGAATATCTTTTTAATTTTATTTGATATTGTAATTTATTCACATAAGTTTTATACTTTTATTAAATTGTATATTTATTAAAATATAAAAATTGATTAGGTTAAAAAAGACATAATGCAACAAATTGATGTATTGGTTGCAAAGTGTAAAAAATTATAATTGAGTTTCATTATTTAAAAAAATAATTATAAAGTCTAGCAAATGTCATAATATAGATTGCAAAGTGTAATTTTCCTTAATTTTTTTACATCATATAAAAATGTGACTGAGTAAGTACCAAAAATATATTTTCATTATAATTATGAAAAACATTGTTATATAAAAAATACATGCTCAAAGCTCCCGTATTTACCCGACTAATCAAACAAACATTGTAATTAAAATTAAAAAAATATAAGCATATATAATATTTTAATAAACTGATTATAAAAATAAAATATTAACTTTTTACCTGTAATTTAATAAATTAGGAGTTTCATTATTTGAACAATGTTTTTTCTCCCGGGAGTAATGTAACTAAGGAAAATATTTGAAAGTTCATATCAAATATAATAAATTGCTTATTTATATGTATATAAAAAAAGTCCATCAATATTTTTTTATAAAGAAATTATTTTACAATTTTTTTGATATTATAAACCAAATCATAATAAACACGCAAATATAACCTAAACAATTAATCAATAAACAATCTATTATTTACATCCATGGTTGCAGAAGGCAGCGGAGGCGGAGCGGTTTGGGGCCGCCTAGGTAGCTTCAAGGCGGCACCTAGAGAACTCCTCTTTTTTTTTTTTTTTTCAATTTTAATTTTTACATGTCTAATTTAAAGGTTTTACTTAAAGTAGACCAAATTTTACTCTAAAGGTTCTTATGATTAATTAATTATGCAAGATGGATTGAAAAGAGCGGCGATGGAGGAACTTGATTTGTGGGGGAGAGAGTTTTATTTTGTTTCATTTTTTCTGTCATTGGAATGAGGAGAGTGAGCGTTTTACCTTTTAAGTTTTATCTTTTTAATTTAATAAATTGCTTCAAGTTCGAAAAAAAAAAACGATGGTGTTTTCAATAAAAATAATATAAATAAAATAAAATAAAATAAATAGGACCGCCTAGGCCTGCCTAGCCCCGTCTAGGAGACGCCTAGCCCCGTTTCGGCACAAAAACTTCTAGGGAGGGCGATTTGAGCAAAAGCGGAACGGATTGGCGACGTCTAACCTAGGCGGCCGCCTAGACCGCCTTTTGCATCTATGTTTACATCAAGTATCTATGTATAATATATGTGATATGTATGTCAAATTAAAGATCGTGAAATCATGAATAATTTGATATATTATGCATAAAAAACGAATCAGAAATGAAAAAAGTTATTTGTATTTAAACTATCTATAAGAAAATTATGAACTTACCAACTATGATCTTAAAGTTTAGGCAGAAAAAATAAAATTACTAAACTAACCTTCATTTTACTTTTATATATATATATATATTTTACCCCGTTTTCAGCAATCCGGATTTTCTATTACAATAGGTGTTTCATCCTCTGTTACACTTAATTCATTATGTGACATTTCAGTGTTTGTGGGACCGGACCGGTGACCGAACCGGACAAGCCACCGGTTCAAGGTTCGACCGGTTCGACTGGTTCGACTGCTGGTCCAACCGGTCAAAGGCAATTTGCTGACTTTTGAATTTCAATAGTTGCATATGTAATACAATATAATTTGATATTTGAGTTTAACTTGTGAAAAAAAGTTCAACATATATCAATATCAATTAATCCAAAAATACTTCTAACTCTAATTTTTAATAACATCCTAGCACCAAATTTAAGTTCATATGTTCACCAAAATATATATTTATCAACACAATAGTCAAATATAAAATGTCAACATAAGCATAAAAAATAAAATTCTTGCATCAAAGTGCACCAAACTACCAAAGTACAATAGGAAAGTTCAATGAGGTAGTTCAAATTGTATCAAAATGAAATCATAATACTAATCAAGTCTCAAGTTTTAAAGCGAGAGATCGAAATAAACAATGCACCACATTCAAATTGCTTCTTCTCCATCTTCTAAAAGGTTATTCATTTGTCGAACAAGTCTTGCATATTCTCCATCTTCAACAGATTAAAAGCATTCATCATTACCATCAAGTAAATAACAGTATAAGTTAATATATATTTTACATGTGAAGTCACTGAACCACTTCAACAGATTAAAAGCATTCATCATTACCATCATTATTTTCAATTTAAATTATTCAGAATTCACGAAGTAACAGAATTACAGAATTATAAAACATTGTGCTTTGTAGTTTGTAGGCTAATATTATTCATTATTATAATGGAAAGATTATTTGCTGCTTGATTTCACGAAGTAACAGAGGTTCAAAAGAATCAAAACAATGGATAATATTATTATAATTGATCAATTATTTGCAGCTGCTTGATTTCACGAACTAACAGAAGTTCAAACAATGTAATATTTTTCATTATTATAATTAAAAGATTATTTGCAGCTGCTTGATTTAGAAGTGCAGAAAAAATAATAAAGCATACCATTAACACCCTAAACACACGAACTATCCAACAACAGAGTAAGAATGTAACTGACAGAACAGAATCGGTACAAAAAATGGAACAGAAAATTAACCAGCAAATTAAAATACAAATAGAACATCATAAAATTAACCAGAAAATTAAAACACAAACATAACATCAGAAAATTAACCAAAGTTTTTAATTACAAAAAGATCAGTAAACTTACCAGACTGAGAGAAGACGAGAAATGTCGGAACTTCAAAGTTCAAACATCAAACAATCCGAGATGAGAAATGATTTCACCTGAAATTGAAGGTGGAGAAGATGGGTAGGAATGGGGGCATACCCTAATTTGAAATGAGAAGAAGACATGAGAAATAAGGGAGAAAATCAGAAAATAACGTTTTCTTCATAACTGGACTCAAAAAGTCCAATCACGATTTTTTTTAAAAAAAAAAACAGGTTTTTAATTGCGGTTCAGACGGTCCGCCGGTTCACCGGTTAGACCGGTTTTCACCGGTCTAAACCGGTTTTCAACGATTTTGTGCTACTGCCGGTTTTTTGAAGCTACCGGACCGGTTCCAGGTCCAGTTCCCGGTCCAACCGGTAGAACCGGCCGGTTCGGTCCGGTCCGATCCCACAAACCCTGTGACATATATTAATTTATGACCTCATGCCATATACGTGTCGGTTGGTGAATGTAGTGAAACAGAAGATGTAACACCAAATATAATAAATGATCTCAAGGACGTTTTCAGCACCCCCGAGCCCGTCTAGATTCCTCCTAATCCCTGCATAAGTGCCGAATCTTAGTCTCGAGAAATTCTATACTATACAAACGAATAGTATATGGCTAAACAATCTAAATATTCATTCAAAAAATAATGAAAATTAAATAAAAATTAATTATTAATCTTAATTATTTTTTAAATGAAGGACTAGTGCTCGACTGGATAGCATAGTTGGGACTATGAAAAGTGTTTATTAAAAGTCTTGTTGTAAGTCATCACACCGTACCATCTCAATTCTCACACCAACTAACATAATCAATTGTATTGAAAGTTGAGAACAGACTCTTCATTATAAATTAAAGCCCACGCCATATTTCATTCATCATTTTCTCATTATTTTCCTCTTGAATTCAAGGTTACTATATATCTGTATTACTAAATTTATGTAATTATGAATCATCAAAGACCATATTTTCTGGGTGTGATGATCATCTTGATTCAGGCAGAGCTTTTAGCCTTGGGGCAATACTGTCTGAATAACGGCAACTACTACACGAGTAATAGCGTCTCCAGTGTTAATCTTAACTCCTCCCTTTCCTCTCTGTATAACAATATTAAGAGCAGCGGTTTCTACGCCGCCTCTGTTGGGGAGGGCCCTGATACAGCCAACGCCGTCGTGCTCTGCCAAGGCGATCTTCAACTTAATACATGTCGGGATTGTGTTCGGGAAGCTTCTGATAAGCTTTTAAGATCATGCCCGGTACAAAAACAGGCGATTCTGAACTGGGACAAAAACTGCATGTTGCGATACTCAAATGAGACAATATACGGCAACCAGACGACTTGGCCTAGATATTATTGGTGGTACTCACAGAACGCAACAAGTCCAGGCCGCTTAATGGCAGATTTGAGGACACTACTAGATGATCTTCGTAATCGGGCTGCTTCCGGGGGTTCTCTGAGGAAGGTGGCTGCTGGGGATATCGCTGGGCCTAATTTTCAGACTATTTTCGCTATGGTTCAGTGCACCCCGGATTTATCTCTACAGGATTGCTAATTGTTTGATTACTGCGGCTACAGATATACCCTACTGTTGTGATGCCAATTGCCAAGATAGGGGGTGGAGTCGTCATGCCCAGCTGCTATCTTCGTTACGGCAGCAATTCCTTTTTCAGTGAAACCAGGCTTCAAGAACTAGACTCCATGCTGAGGCCCGGCCCTGTGCCCCAGCCTGTGGTAGAGCTACCGACACAGTTATCGCCAGGTAATAGATGACCCCATGGAAAAAACAATGTCTTAAAACAATTCCGATACTTTGTTACACTATCCGTTACATTTTTTGTTACACAATCTTTAATACTCGAAACATGTTAATTATGACATCATTTAATACACATATCGTGGTATATGAAACAGGTAAAACACAAGATGAAACATATATATGGAACGCATGATCTCATAGGGTTTTAAAAGACCTGGGCATTAGTCGGCTAGTAAATTAGGATCTAGCACCTAGATGGAGTATAATTGCAACTAGACGGAGACTTTGAGAACTGAGGAAAAAACAGAAGATGAGTTTCATGGGCAGAATTTGGCAAAATAAAAATTATAGTTGTGGAGCCTGAAGCCTGATGGACTAAAGCGCAAATTTGCTTGCTTAAATTTATTTATAAATAAAATACATTTGGAATTGAAGTGAATTTTTGCCGTTACACAAAATTTCCCTAAATTGCGGTATATTAAATTTCAATTATTGTTATATCTTGCTTTATTTATCACTAAGTACTTGACTAAATCAAGATGCATCAACAGAGTAACAACTTTCTTTTATGTTTAGCAGGAAAGAATGATGGTAATAAACCTGGAACTGCTATCATTGTTGTAGCTGCGATTGTTTCAAGCTTGATCATATTGGCTGGTTTTGTCATCTTGTTGTTGAGAAAGGGAAGAAAACATAAACTGATTGAAGATACTCAGAGTATGAATGATGTTTTCTTGAAATACATTATTTTTCATGTGTTGACTTGTACAAAAGTCTTTACCTCAACCCATAATTTTTTTCTTTTAGAAGGTGAGAGTGTTGTTGAGGAGATTGTCACAGCTGAATCTCTGCAATACAATTTTAGCACAATCAAAGCTGCAACAAACGATTTCTCCGATAATAATAAGTTGGGTCAAGGTGGATTTGGTACTGTTTACAAGGTAAATCAATATGTGATAGCCATATATCAAATTAATAGCCCATGGGGAAAACATTACCGAAAAAACTCAGAACTAAAGGTAAATGTGTTTATATATGTTTGATTAATATATATTAGGGAAAACTTCCGGAAGGTAAAGAAATCGCTGTCAAAAGATTGTCCATGAATTCAGGACAAGGAGATCTGGAATTTAAGAATGAGGTTTTATTACTGGTCAAGCTTCAACACCGGAATTTGGTTAGACTCTTGGGTTTCGCCTTGGAAAAGATGGAGAAGTTTCTCATATATGAATTCGTTCAAAATGCAAGCCTTGATCGCTTTATATTTGGTAATATTTTTTCCTTTGACGAAGTGCTTGTACATCTTACTTATTAGTGGCTACATGTTCTTATTACGATTACTTTGATTTTAAGATTTAACATCAACATAAATGGTGACTTGACTTATTGGTCCAGCTGATCATTCATATTTGGATTAGGACAGACGTTACAAGATCATTGTGGGTATTGCTAGGGGACTTCTATATTTGCACGAAGACTCTCGCCTTAGAATTATTCATCGTGATTTAAAAGCTGGTAATATACTTCTAGACACAGACATTAACCCAAAAATTGCTGATTTTGGTATTGCAAGATTATTTGAGCAAGATGAAATTCAAGCAAATACCAGTCGAATTGTGGGAACATAGTATGTATTAGACTAAAAACACTTAAAAGTATTTTTTTTTAATTGTTGTATAAAACTGCGTGATTTTAATTTCTATATAAATTCTAGATCACCAATTTTTATATTTGTAGTGGGTACATGTCACCAGAATACTTACTGCACGGACAATTCTCAGTTAAGTCTGATGTCTTTAGCTTTGGGGTGCTAGTCCTGGAAATCATCAGTGGACAGAAAAATAATAAATATGGAAGTGGAGAAAATGTACAAGATCTCTTGAGTTACGTAAGTAACACAAGCTACTCAGTCTTTAAATTTAACTAGATCAATAGGATAATATGTAACTTGAAAAAGTTAACACTTACAGTCTTGGAAACATTGGCTCGAGGGAACGGTTGGTAGCATAGTGGATCCCTCGTTAATGCATGATTCAGGAGCTTCGGGCTCAATGAGAGACGACATGATGAGATGCATTCACATCGGCTTGCTATATGCGTTCAAGAAAATGCAGTTGATCGACCAACAATAGCTTCTATGGTCCTAATGCTGAGTAGCTCATCAATAACCATGGCTCTACCTTCTGAGCCTGCATTTTATTTTCCTAGTGACTGTGGTTTGGATGTTTCATTTCTTCAATAGTATAATTCAAGAAACTTTGAGTACAACAGTTCACACAAACAAGCGGATCAATCTGATCATTCATCACAAAATGATGCCTCGATCTCTGGGTTTAATCCACACTAATTTTCAACTAGATTACTGTTATTTGTCCTACCGTTTTGTTTTATTTTTTATTTATGTCATTGTTAGTTCATTTTTATTAAATATGTCTTATTCTCTCTTTCTATTTAGACGATAATTTTCACAATAATATTTTTGTATAATGGTTACTTTTAATTATGTGCATAAGTCTTTAGTCTATATATGACCATCGTCATGTCTCCATATAGAGTTTGTCTCTTTTTTATACTAAAAAACCCCTTTTTGGCAAAACTTCAATAGCTCCATAACAAGTAATTCATGTTATATATTAAGTGATGGCATGTGCACATCACATTTAAATTAGTAATCTCATATATTCCACCCAGTAATTTCTATTTTTTTTTTTTTTTTATGTTCATTCTCCCAAAATTGTGCAGTGAAACTCCGATAATATAAGGTCAACTTTTGTGGGATATTTATCTTCTTGTTTTATGCTAAAAACCCTACAAATTATATAAAAAAAAATATACAATTTCCAAAACCTAAGTTATCGAGCTCAAAATCAAGAAAATATTAACACAAAAATGTGCTCAAATCCTACTCTGAAATAATGCAAAACCCACATTTATCACCACCTTCTTAATTTTCTTCTATATCTTTAGGGCATACACACAATCCCCTCTGTCACACTAGTGCACGTGTTAATACATGTATTTTAGGTCGTTTTAATGACATTTGCATGCATATTCAACCGTGTATTATTCATATTTGATTATCGGACCAATACTAGGGTCAGTCTTATTTGGAATATAGTGGCTCCAATAAGAATCGCCTTAATCACTTTCACGGTTAATGCAAGCAACAAGTAGTTATGATAAAGAATCAATGCAAGTTATAGAGAAATGCAAACACGGAAGACATATTACACTCAACAAGAAAAAAAGTGAGACGGTTTCAGAATATTATCAGTCAAAGGCTAAAAAATCTCACAAGCTAGTTTGTCTAACCTATCATAAGTGCCACAACTCGTATTCTTCACAAAAAAAAAAAAAAAAAAAAAACAAATGGAGATACTTCTATCCTTATAAACCTCATAATCTTTCTATGTATATCCAATGTGGGACTTTGTTGGAAAAACAACAATCCTCCCTTAAAACAAAGGATCACTGAACCTCCCCTCAAACGACAATCACCATCTGCTTAGTCGACTAGTCATATGTTCCCCATCCATTCAACTAGCCATCTCCATTATATCTGGGCACACATCTTACATGGAGTCCATGGTTTTACTGCTGCTGGAGAGCCAACCTACCCAAGTGCACCTGACAGGCTCTAATCCTAACCCTAAAATACCGCAAGTGTACGGGTGTAGGTGTAAATAGTGGAAGTCAAGGTCGATCCACAGAGAATAAGCTAATGTAGTTTGATACCCTAATTATCAGGATTACCCTAACTAGATACTGAAATTTGTGAATGATTGATTTAACTATTAAACTAAATTGCATATAAACTAATAAGCGAATTAATTAACAAAAGTTGTGTTCCAATCAAAGAAAATATATCCTAGGATATCGATTACAGGAATTACGATAATGATGATTAATCTCTAACTTATAAACTTTTAAACCAGTTTTACTATCCATTAGGTGGCACTTAATTAACTTACCCTTCTCTCGAAGCAACTAAGTCGTGGATTGATTAGAATAATTACTCTCTTGAGTCAATTGATCCTAACAACTCCTAAAAGATCCTTAACCCTTGTCTACGTAGTCATAGACAACTACACTATATGTTGTACGTCTATTAACAACTCCCTTCTCTAGAAGCAAAATTATTAAACGATTAGACTAAACTTAATTGATCAAATTATACTTAATTATAAATTAAGAACAAACATATAGATAGATAACAAAATTGGAGTCTATGAATTAACAGAATAATTCAACCATTATTGTAAACCCTAGTCTCTAATCCTAGGACACAAGCAGTTTAGCTACTCATGCTTAGTATCAATTCACTATAAAAATTCAAAGGAAACATTGTATCAAATTAAAGACTAGACAAGAATTAATTAAACCCGATTACCCGAGTAGTCGGCTCTTCGGACTTCGTCTCGTCTTGCTCGTCAATCCTCGTTCTCACCCTTCTACTCCAATGTGTGTGAAAGTATGAGAAATTATCATGTTCTCTTCTCAATCTTGAGCTTCTATGCCTTTTTATAAGCTTTGGGACGAATTTTAGGGTCTCTAGGCTTCGATTCCCACTTGGAACAAGAAACCTCTTCAAAAATGGTTTCTTATTGCGACTGTGCCTCATGTTTCTCGTGGTCGCGATGCTTTCAACTCGAAACTAGATAAATTCATGCCTTTTTTTCGTGGTCACGATTCTTCGACAGTGATAATTTTCATTTTCTAGCAAACTTTCGTCGCGGTTGCGCACCCCATGTTGTGGTCACAACGGTTCGCCATCGGTTCATTCCCAGACCGGTTCAAACCAGTTTAGACCGGTTTTTCCTTCCTTTTGACTTGTTCTTTCATTCAATAGTTGTAAAATATAACTTTTGACCCTGAAATACTAAAAATACCTTCAAAACAAGCCAAACACATTAAATGGTCCAAATATAACAAATCTACACAACTCTCGACCAAATATGCATGTAAATGCTATCAAATATAATCCTAAATTGACCTAAATACATAATTAATGTATATCAGCATCTCACCTAGTCTCTAAACCTGGTTCATCAAGCCGCTCCTGTCGTCCTGTCGCTGGAGCGCTAAGCTCTACCCAGGTGTACCTCACCCAGTTTGTAGAGCAGGACCTTTCGTCTCTACTGGGGAGCTTACCCAACCCAGGGGCACCTCACCTGGTCCGTAGAGTCATCCGGACCAAGTGTCGTCACTACTACTTTGTTTGACACTCTTAGGATCTCCACCACATCGACTCAGTTTGGGACCATGGCCCTCATACCAGTTGTTGGGCCTTGTCTGGGCCCCTGATCTCCACATTGCTATACCTAAACATGATAGAAAACTTTAGCGTAGTCTATTCCTTCTTTCTGAATAAAACCTCTTGCCACCAGCCTAGCTTTGAATCTCACTTGTTCTATTCCTAAAACTTCAATGTTCCTCTTGAAAATTCATGTGCAACTTATTAGCTTTGGATGAGCTGGCGTATCCACTAAAATCCATGTCTTGTTCCTCTCAAGTGAGTCAAGTTCCTCTCTAATAGAAAACATCCACTGATCTTTGTCCTTGATGCTCATAGCTTCAGTGAAATTTAGTTTCCTCAGTAACATCCAAAGCATGCGCTATGAAGTATTCATCTCCATATGTTGTAGATGGTTTGGTGATCCTTTTTCCCTGTTTCTTAAAAAAATATAAATTAATGGTTTTTTTTAATTTTTTTTTTTTTTTTTTTTTTTGCTGTTGAAAATGGGTTGAGTGGGTTGACCCGCAACCCGAACAGGTTGGGTAAGGGTTGCGGGTCTTAATCCGTTCTGGTTTGTGGGTCGGTTAGGGTTTAGAAAAAGTTCGTAATGACCAGATCTCAACCCGACCCGCGAATCCGCAACATGACCCGTTTGACACCGCTACTTATTGATCAAATAAGTTGTTGTTGATACAACTTTCCCTTAGAAATTATTGTGCATTCCCAAACTAAGAAGCATATATCACACCATCTCAAGAATGGTTCTATTCATTCTTAGGGCTACTCTATTATGTTGGGGATTACCTGGAACGGATCCTATGTCTTTTAATGCCTTTATCTCTACATAATTTCAGAAACTCTTCTGATAAGAACTCAAGTCCATTGTCTTTTCTTAAACACTTCAATGCAGTTCCCTTCTCAACTTCTACCTCTTTACACCATTCTTGAAATCTTTCAAAAGCATCTGATTTACTCTTTAGGATGTAAACCCACAGTTTCCTTGAATAATCATCAATAATGTTCAGAAAATACTTTCCTCCACCTAAAGAATTAACCCTTGAAGGTCCCCATAAATCTCAGTGAGCATAATCAAAATGATCTTTCCAGTGATGTTTTCCAACAAGAAAGGGTCGTTTCTTGCTCTTTCCTAGGATGCAATCTTCACATGCTTCAATCTGAACTTTCCCTCCTTGGATAAGAGTTTCTGCTTCATTAGTTGATTTAAGCATTTCTCACTGATATGTCCAAACTTATTATGCCATATCATGGACTCATCCTTTACAACTGCCCCAGATTCACCCACCAAAGTTTCAGATATCAAATAATATAAACTGGAGTAAACGTTTATAAGCTTTGGGATCCAAAATTAAACAAGGTGGTGATCAGTAGAGATGTGGTACTTGACAAGCAATCAATGCTGAAGAGTACTCAGGGTGAAGAAGCACAACACTGAGAAGCAGAAGCGGTAACGAGCAGTTGATTGAGGTGGATTAGGATACTTCTTTGCAAGAAGAACTTGATGTTGTTGAAGAAAGTACTACATCTAACACCGAGGAGCAACAGATAATTGCAACTGAAAGGCCGAAGCGCAATATCAAGCCTTCAGTCAAGTATGATTTTGAAGATATGGTCTCAATATTAGCAATGGAGATCCATCATCTTTCCAGGAAGCTATTAATAGTTTGGAAATTGATAGAGGGATAGGTGCTACAGTAGAGGAGGTGGAATCGTTGGTTAAGAATGACATTTGGGATCTTATGAAGTTTCCTAAAGGGAAAAGGGCGATTGGTTGCAAGTGTGTCTTCAAGAGAAGAAAGCAGTTTTAGAGATATATCAATTATTGTATGTTGATGATGTGCTCATTGCGGCTAGGAGTACGAATGGAGTAAATAAATTGCAAACTTCGTTAAACAATGAATTTGACATGAAGGATTTGAGTGCAGCCAAGAAAATTTATGGGATGGAGATTCGAAGAGATAGGGTTAACAGGAGGTTATGGTTATCTCAAGGAATTTACGTACCGAAGGTTTTGGATAGGTTTAGCATGAGGAATATGAAACCAGTAAGCACTCCATTGGTGAATCATTTTCATTTGTTTGCCTCACAGTGCCCAAAGACAGATAAAGAAGTTCGGGACATGTCAAAGTTACCATATGCAAGTGTAATAGGTTGTTTGATGTATGCCATGTTTTGTACTAGGCCCGACCTAGGACTAGACAGTTAGTGTGGTTAGCAAGTATATGAAAAATCCAAGTAGACAACACTGGAAAGCAGTCAAGGGGTTTTTTCGATATTTGAGGGGAACTACGAATCTTGGCATTATGTTTGAACATGGAAAGTTAAATCCAACAGTGGAAGAGTTCTTGGATGCGGATTATGCGGGTGACGTGGATAATAGGCGATCGACTACAGGTTATATATTTACTCTTGCGGGAGGACCCATATGTTGGAGGTCTATAATTCAGCATACAATTGCGTTGTCCACTACGGAGGCTGACTATATGGCAGTTGGAGAAGCTGCTAAAGAGGTTTTGTGGTTTCGGAGGTTGATCGGGAGATAGGTCTCGAGCTAGGTGGAGTCTTGAGACATTGCGATAATCAAAGTGTTATTTGTTTAGCGAAGAATAGAGTGTATCATACGAGGACCAAACACATTGATGTTAGGTATCACAAGATAAGGGAGTCGAATGCTTGAAATCTTTCTTGCGAAAATGCACACTTCTGGCAATGCAGCTGATATATTGACAAAGCCGGTTACAGCGGACAAGTTCAATCATTGTTTGAGCTTGTTTAATATCTCTAGGTGACTCGACAAGGCGATTTAGAGAGAGAGAGAGAGAAAGAGAGAGAGAGAGAGAGAGAGAGAGAGAGAGAAGAAACTTGAAGGGTTGATTGTCCATAAGGTTCAAGATGGAGTAGCGAAGTTCTTTTTGGTGAAGTTTAATGAATCTTCTAAAAGGTTCTTTCTCGCCAAGGATGGAGACCAAGTGGATTAAGTTATTTCTTAATCTAATTAGGATTTTCCAAGATTCACTTGTTTCCTAATCTAGTTAGGATTACTTGCATCTTGGGTTTAGGGGGTTATAAATAGATGCATTGGCTAGCATAACTCTTGTACTTAATACATATCTCATCTATAAAAATCTCTTTCTCCCGTGGATGTAGATAATTTTTCGAACCACGTAATCATGTGTTATTATTTTCTTATTTTTACCGTTTATATATTTGTATGTGTTTCTATATTTCTCTGGTGCTTGTTTCACAACAAGTTTTATTCTTGAATACTACATGAGTTGGGAAGATACACATAAAGGGCATTTGACTGAGTTTATAAGCTTCTCAAAACATCTAAAATAAGTTCATAGACACCTATAAAACCCTAGACAACTTATAATATTTAAAAATAAGTTAAAAAATCATATACCCTTTATATTTTATTTTTCATATCTTATAGGTAATACTCAATTTACCATCCAGATGAGGTGGTTGACACCCAGGAGTGTGGAGCGGGGCGGTCATAACCCTCCAAGATGTGGGGCCCCTGTGGGAATGGCATTTGGGGGGGAGGGGGGGGGAGGGGAGGGAAGGGTGGTTGGAAAGTTGGGGTTGGTTGTAGAGGTGGTGGGTAGAAATCATGGAAAATAATAATGGCTTTTTTTGTTATTGCACATTGAAAAATAGCTTATAATGCCAAAATTATCACCATCTTATATGATTCTAGAAGAACTCATAAGCTTAATTTTTCATGCTTTGACAACTTATAAGCTCTCGAGACACGACATTTTATAAGTTCTTGAAACATCTTTAAGATATTAGTACTTATAAGATGTTTAAAATGAGTTTCGCCAAACACCCTGAGAGCAAGCTTTTGCTGTTGTGTTTTACATTTAATCAGATACTTAAATTTTTTATTATATAAAAATAATTGAAAAGGAAAAACAAAAGATGAAGACGCCATCTTTCTTAAAAATAGGCATATTAGTTTTTAGGGAAAAAAATTGTTACCAAATGCGATATTTTTTTTAAAAATGATGAAAATTATTTTAAAATATTATTGTCTATATAATATGTAGCACTTCACTATAAATTGTCCGAATTTTTATACTATGAGAAGATCATGTTTACATTTATTTTCCTAATTTTTAAATAAATGAACTATCATTATACAACTTTGAGAATAAAAAATTTGATTTATATAAAATGTTACAGAATATACTTTTATGTTTTCGTAAATTATATATTTTGTCATTTATCGAAAATAGGCTTTGAACAAAATTATATTTTATTGTATAATATTTAGTTAGGTTAGAATTAATTATACTTATTTAGATTTTTTACTAACAGTAACTAACGAAATGTCTTCTGGATATGTTTGGACTTGTTTAGTTGTTTTGCAGGATCGAAATAAACAAAGTGAAAGTCAAACTTGAACTTGAACAAGGAAAGATGATCGAAGTATTATGGCTTGAAGATCAACGACTAAACTTGTTGAAAGGAAGCAACTGGAATACAAGATCATTACCGAGTGAAGAAGATCCCACTGATGGATCAAAGTCTCTGAGGATTGTCAATGAAGATCTCACAAATATTTACTTTTCCATACTGAGATGTTTGAACGTCCAAAAAAACGTATGGAGATACTTTCAATAACCATTGGTGAATCATTGAGACCTAAAGGACGAAGAAGGAAAGGAGACTTGATCCAAATTTAGTTTAGATTGAGTCTAGATTCAAATACGTTTAACCCAGAAGTATTGAGAATCTATTTATACTGAGTGTTTCATTGTACTCGTAACACCCTTGTTGAGAGTCTGAGTCTTAGAGCGTAAACACTTCAGTTTTATTTTAGTCTATTAACTTTACATCATTGTAATTGTTGTTCTGTCGAAAGGTACAAACAAGTCACTAGTCGAGAGACATAGTGAACACTAGGAGGGATATACGTGAAAAAACCAATCGATGGAAGTGGTTGAATAAGTTAGTAGAAGAATGAGCTAGAGTTTGGTTACTAGACAGAAGGGAGTCCTACTCTTAATAGTTAGAGTCAGTCGAGTCCAAACTTATACCATTGTAAGGATTACAACACTTGTTCTATTAATAAGATCTAAGGGGAATAAGAGATTCTTCTCCGTAAACCTTTAAGCAAGCTTACTTCAGTTGTCTATTTTATTTATTTCAGTACCTTAGTATCGATTTACTTTTAATGTTTCGACATCTGGTTTAGAACACAATAGATCGTACTCTGATAGGACTATTCATCGTGTTGTGTGTGTAACATCAAGCAAGGAATAGTGGTACACGCGTTTATTTATGCACTTTAAGTCTGTTAGAGTGATGAATTGTGATGATTGCGTGTAGAATGGAGAGTATTTGGATTGTTTTAGTGCCTTTGGACTATTTGACGTTTGTGTTTTCATTTTGAGCTTAACAGGTGATTTAAGGCTAAGTATTCGTACTCGGCCGGATGCACAACGAGGAAATGAAGTCCGGAGGTCAAAAAGATGGAAAAATCGCCGGAAAATGAAGAACAAAGCACCGCGACCGCGGCAAAATGGCGCGGCCGCGGTCCAAGTGAAGAAATAAGCAGAAAATCTCTGGACAAGTAGCGCGGCCGAGGCATACTTGCGCGGCCGCGGCGTGGTGCTGGATCAGGAGCGGGCGCGGGCGCGGCCCGTAAGCGCGGTCGCGGCCCATTAAGGCGGTTAATTAATCCTTGGGCCACAAGAGTTCCGTTTTAAAGCCCAGAATCGACCTAAATTGACTTTCTCTATAAAAAGGGATTCTTATGCTCGGAAATAGGGGACGAGAACATTACGAGAGAGCAAGATTGAGAGATTCCGAAGGAGACGGGCAATCAAGATCGGCAATACTCGGGTTTTCTAGTCCTTAAGTCTTTACAATTATGTATTTTCAGTTTAATTTGTCTTTTGTCACCGCCATGAGCGGCTAGTAGGTTATTTCAGTCCTTAATCGAGTCGAACCCTAGTTTTGCTATTCTGTGATATTTACAGTGGTTATTAATCAGTTGATTCCTTGAAACGTTGTTATACTATTTGTTTATCCTTCAATGCTTGTGCGTTTATGTGCTAGATTGATCACCTAGGATTATAATTGCATAAGTAACGCTAGGTTATAATCGTAATCCGTAATTGTTACGAACCTATAGCCACTTAGTAGCGAATAGCGAGTGATATCGCTAGGATAGTATATAGCTCGGTCTGAATGGGTCCGAGCTTACGAGGTCCACACCGTGTCTATCCCGTTATCCTAGTTCTCTAGGCGTCCGGTTAATGAGATCCAGAGAGCTTATTCTGAGGTCACTCAATTGGATAGACTAACCAAAGAGCTTGTTTTGGTTAGTTAAACATAAGGGATAACGAGGTTAGCAGAGCTTGTTGTTAACCTCGGGGTAGGAGTTTTAAGGATAAAATTGGTTAATAATTGCATCTATCACAGGGTAGTAATAACTAGGGGGAGATAAGATTAAGGGCTGGGATTCGTTATTTTATAAGTAGAACAAGTCATAGTTAATTTGCTTAAATTCTGTTTTAGTTCTTTAGTTAATATATATCAAGTTACAAACCCCCATTATTTATATACTTATATACGTTGCTAGTATTAGGATTTATTTAAACACTAAGAGTCTTCCTGCTCCCTGTGGGATCGACCCTACTTACCACTTCTACGAGCTAGAAGGGTAGCTAGGTTTAATTAATTTTACCGCATCGCGACAGTGCGGTCAAATTTTGGCGCCGTTGCCGGGGAGCGGTGCAAGATTTTAAGTGTTTATTTTTATCAGTTCTATATTGAGTCTCGTAATTTTATTTTTTTATTTTATTTTTGCGATACACTTGAACTCACCTAAGTTTCTTTTTGTCACCGAGAAATCTTCCGCGTCTGAACCTGAGCCAGCAGCAATGGCAACCGAAAGGACTATGCGGGAATTGGCCACCACTGGCACTACTCACCAGCCTCTATGCATCACCTTCCCCGACTTGGGGGAGGACACCACTTTCGAACTCCGATCAGGGTTAATTCACCTGTTACCCTCTTTCCATGGGTTAGCAGGAGAAGATCCGCACAAACATTTGAAGGAGTTCCACATCGTCTGTTCGAGCATGAAGCCGACGAAAGTCACTGAAGAACAGATAAAACTGCGGGCATTTCCTTTTTCTCTGAAGGATATGGCCAAGGATTGGCTCTACTACCTCCCCTCAGCATCTATAAAAACTTGGGAGGAAATGGAGACCCAATTCTTGGAGAAGTACTTTCCGGCATCTAAGGCCACGAACATCCGGAAGGAAATCAGTGGAGCGGTACAACTGCCCGGAGAAACTTTGTACGAGTATTGGGAACGCTTTGAAAAGCTGGTGGCCAGATGTCCCCAACATCAGATCACAGAACAGTTGCTCATCCAGTACTTCTATGAAGGGCTGACGCAGTCAAACCGGAACATGCTGGACTCTGCCAGTGGGGGAGACCTATGTGACAAAACCCCGACAGCTGCTAGAGCACTCATTTCGAAAATGGCGGCTAAGACTCAACAATTCGGGACACGGGATGTTTCAACACGGATAGTGAGGGAGGTGAACGATTCTCAAATGGATGCGAAGATTGATCAGCTTACCAAAATGGTCCAGAAGGCTGTTTTGGGGGGGAGCTCAAATATCCGACCCTGCCGAATATGTGATACTACCGATCACACAACCGATAATTGCGAAGTTCTGGGTAATGAGTTAGAAGCACACGCCAATGCTGTCGGAACTGGAAACTTTCAAGGCCGAAAGTACGACCCATATTCCCAGTCGTACAACCCAGGATGGAGGGATCATCCGAATTTCAGCTATGGTAATCAGCAAGGTCAGTCAAGTGGGCAAAACAGACCTCCACCACCTAGAGGTATGTATTATACAAAGCAGCCAGCCGAACAAGTACCCGACTCATCATTGGCAGATATTGTGAAGACTTTAGCAACAAACACTGTGCAATTTCAAAAGGATGCAACATCAAGCATCAAGAATCTCGAGACACAGATGAGCCAGATGGCAACTGCTATAAGTCGACTAGAGAATATGCAGAGTGGTAAACTGCCATCACAACCTGAAATAAATCCTAGAAATGTCAGTGCCATCACATTGAGGAGTGGTAACCAGCTTGGAGAGCTTAAGAAGCCCGGGCAACCATTGGAAGATGACAAAAACGACATTTCGGAGAGAACAGCCGCAGACAGAGCCGCGACCGCGGCAGACCTGCGCGGCCGCGGCCAACTCGACGTTTCTGAAGAGAAAATCTCTGTAGAAGTTGCGCGACCGCGGCAACCCAGCGCGGCCGCGGCCCCTGTTCAGCAGAAATCAACACATTCTGCACCTATTCCGCCTCTGCCACTTCCTTTCCCCAGTCGCATGATCAGATCGACACGACCTGACAAAGAGAAGGAGATATTAGAGGTGTTTCGAAAGGTTGACATCAACATCCCCTTGATCGATGCTATCAAGCAAATTCCCAGATACGCCAAGTTCCTAAAGGAGCTATGCACCAACAAACGTAAACTCAAGGGGGATGAAAAGGTCCTGATGGGAGAAAACGTCTCAGCAATCTTCCAAAAGAAGATGCCACCAAAATGTAAGGACCCAGGTATGTTTGTCATTCCATGTAGAATAGAGGGCATAAACATTGAATGTGCCATGCTAGACCTAGGAGCATCCATTAACATAATGCCAAGAACAATATTTCATGCATTAAAACTAGGACCACTGAAAGAAACTAGGATAGTACTTCAGTTAGCAGATCGTAGTAACACATACCCCGATGGTCTAATCGAAGACGTCTTAGTTGAAGTAGGTGATCTAGTATTCCCCGCTGACTTCTATGTTTTGGACATGCAAGGAGATTCCTCTACATTTTCTCCAATTTTGTTAGGGCGGCCGTTTCTGAACACCGCCCAAACAAAGATTGATGTCGGTAAAGGGACTCTGACTATGGAATTTGATGGCCACATCGTTAAGTTAAATATTTATGATGCTATCGGACATCCTGAAGATGCTAACTCTGTTTTCTCACCTGATGCGACTAACCCTTTTGTTGAGAATGATTGTGAGAATAGGTGCAGGAGTAAGCTGAATTGGTCCGCATTGGTGCGGCATCGTAAAAAGGAAGATGAAAGGCGGAATGGGGTAAAGTGCCTGAATTGGTCTGGGCCCATGTGGAAACCACCTTGGCGCAAACGCTGAGGGAATATGCAGCCGTCGAGCCAACGACGTAAAACAACAGCGCTTGTTGGGAGGCAACCCAATGTTTACGGTTTTTTTAAATTATTTCGTTTTCTTTTATTCAGCATTAGATTAGTTCTCTTTCATATTTTTGCATTTTTACATAATAAGGATTACCATAAAACACAAGACGGAGGATGATCGTCGGGCACAGATGCAGACGTGGTCAGAGCAACAGCAGGAATGGCAGAGGCAGCAAGAAACTCAGTGGAAATACATGTAGTCCTTTTGGGGAAAAGGGGGCATCCACCCCCGCTGCCGCCTCAGTAAAGCACTGTAAGTACGTACCAAGCCGCACCACTTTTTCTTCCCTCAAACTCTGGTTTTCAACCAAGTTTGGGGGAGGGGGGTGTGACATGGGGCGACTTGGCAGCGTTTCTAATATGCTGTTTGTTTCTATTTTGTTTGTTGGGCCTGTGAGCCATTAGTTGAGGATTGGGCCTGTGTGCCATTGATAGTATGTGGGCCTGTGAGCCGTAGTCATCTGTTTCGTTATTTTGTTTTGTGGAGTCTTTATGAATTTTTGTGTTTATTTTGGTAGAGTCTAGATCGAGTCTAGGAAGGGAAAAGAAAACTGAATTGTGTTGTAAAGATAAAATTAACACATTAAGGTGATGATAAGTTGGCAATGAGTTTATGAGGATTGTTGTTAAAACTTGTTTTGAATAGCATATGATAGAGCATGACGGGTAATGGATATGAAATTGAGCTGTAATTCGCAACATTGATCAGTAAAATTGCCTTGAGAGGACTTGAGCCTATTTTGTACCTCCAGTTTTGGAGTAACTTGTACAAATTCTTTCGGTGTGATTTTCATTGATTATGTGCATATAGACCCTAGAACTTGCCTTGCATGTCTGTCGTGAATAAGTCAATGTGTGTTGTGGCTTAGAAAGTGATCTTAGGCATTTCTTGATTAGCCTATTTCAGACACTCAACATAATTACCTTTTTGACCGCGAACTTGAAAAAGTAATTTCCCTTAGTTAGCCCAGTTGAGCCGTGAGCCTATCACTTGTTAGCCGAATATTACAAGCCGAATATCTTTTCAATTGGCCTTTGACCTTATTGGACTAATCTAGTTAAGAGGGAGGCGAAAGGAGAGGTAGTTGGGAATGATATTTGGGATTCCTATGGGCTGAAAAAGGGGAGTGAATTGAGATATGAAAAGGGAATTGGTGATAGAAAATTCAAGAAGGTTCCCCTCCTATGTGCTAAAAGCTTAGACTTGTTAATATGTACAATGCAAAAGCAATGCAAAAGCAAGAAAAGAAATGAGGATGGGAGTAAGAAAAGTGCTTAGTAAAAAAAAAAAAAAAAAAAAAAAAAAAAAAAAAAAAATCGGGTAGTCCCAGGAAATGTGGTACCCACATGAAAAAAAAAAAAAAAAAAAAAAAAAAAAAAAAAAAGCACTTGGTTGTAAAAGATGCGGACGTGGGTAGAAGAAGTCATCCCTTGGGGTGATGTACCGAGATGTACTGAGATTGGGAGAGTGAGATGGGAGTGATTGTTTTGAGGGGTGGTTGAGTAGGAATAACTCGGTTAGTCCACATTTTAGTCATTTTTCATCCAAATTTTATCCTACCTTACCTAAGCCTTTATTACAACCGAATTAAAGACCTTTTTAATTCTTTGCCACACGTGCTGAGTACTAGGTCCGACTTAAATAATAGGCAAGCATATGGTGGTCGTTGCATATAAGTCAGTGCGAGTGTAGTACTTTGCATACCTTAAACACTTGAGAGAAGAGTGATACACAATTCCGGTGAGGATCAATTGTTGAAAATTATAAGCAATGAAAGTAGTTGAAGTTGCTCTGTCAAATATGCTCGGTTACATCATGTTGCTATGTTTTATTGGAAAACCTTTCTGAAACTCGTAATTGCCACTTAAAGTGCCTTAAAACCCATGTCTTGGTTGTTGTTTGATTTAGATTTGTTCGGGACGAACAAAGGGTTAAGTTTGGGGGATTTTGGTACACGCGTTTATTTATGCACTTTAAGTCTGTTAGAGTGATGAATTGTGATGATTGCGTGTAGAATGGAGAGTATTTGGATTGTTTTAGTGCCTTTGGACTATTTGACGTTTGTGTTTTCATTTTGAGCTTAACAGGTGATTTAAGGCTAAGTATTCGTACTCGGCCGGATGCACAACGAGGAAATGAAGTCCGGAGGTCAAAAAGATGGAAAAATCGCCGGAAAATGAAGAACAAAGCACCGCGACCGCGGCAAAATGGCGCGGCCGCGGTCCAAGTGAAGAAATAAGCAGAAAATCTCTGGACAAGTAGCGCGGCCGAGGCATACTTGCGCGGCCGCGGCGTGGTGCTGGATCAGGAGCGGGCGCGGGCGCGGCCCGTAAGCGCGGTCGCGGCCCATTAAGGCGGTTAATTAATCCTTGGGCCACAAGAGTTCCGTTTTAAAGCCCAGAATCGACCTAAATTGACTTTCTCTATAAAAAGGGATTCTTATGCTCGGAAATAGGGGACGAGAACATTACGAGAGAGCAAGATTGAGAGATTCCGAAGGAGACGGGCAATCAAGATCGGCAATACTCGGGTTTTCTAGTCCTTAAGTCTTTACAATTATGTATTTTCAGTTTAATTTGTCTTTTGTCACCGCCATGAGCGGCTAGTAGGTTATTTCAGTCCTTAATCGAGTCGAACCCTAGTTTTGCTATTCTGTGATATTTACAGTGGTTATTAATCAGTTGATTCCTTGAAACGTTGTTATACTATTTGTTTATCCTTCAATGCTTGTGCGTTTATGTGCTAGATTGATCACCTAGGATTATAATTGCATAAGTAACGCTAGGTTATAATCGTAATCCGTAATTGTTACGAACCTATAGCCACTTAGTAGCGAATAGCGAGTGATATCGCTAGGATAGTATATAGCTCGGTCTGAATGGGTCCGAGCTTACGAGGTCCACACCGTGTCTATCCCGTTATCCTAGTTCTCTAGGCGTCCGGTTAATGAGATCCAGAGAGCTTATTCTGAGGTCACTCAATTGGATAGACTAACCAAAGAGCTTGTTTTGGTTAGTTAAACATAAGGGATAACGAGGTTAGCAGAGCTTGTTGTTAACCTCGGGGTAGGAGTTTTAAGGATAAAATTGGTTAATAATTGCATCTATCACAGGGTAGTAATAACTAGGGGGAGATAAGATTAAGGGCTGGGATTCGTTATTTTATAAGTAGAACAAGTCATAGTTAATTTGCTTAAATTCTGTTTTAGTTCTTTAGTTAATATATATCAAGTTACAAACCCCCATTATTTATATACTTATATACGTTGCTAGTATTAGGATTTATTTAAACACTAAGAGTCTTCCTGCTCCCTGTGGGATCGACCCTACTTACCACTTCTACGAGCTAGAAGGGTAGCTAGGTTTAATTAATTTTACCGCATCGCGACAGTGCGGTCAAATAGATAGACTCTTTTTCATAAAACATATAAGAAAATATAATGTATGTATATAGTATATTTGGAAAACTGAATAGGTGAAACATTTTATTAAACTTAATAAGATTTTACTTTAATGAATAAAAAACTCAATTTTATTATAATTTAAGTTTAAATCAAATATGAAAATCATGCTACAAGAATATAATGGCTTGTATCTAGAATCACCAAGATTGTATTCAAAATTAATTTCTTAAGATAATAAATAAATAGAAAATATGTTAGAATATTGTATTTTGTTAAATATTAATATATCTTAAGAAAAAATCAATAATTATTCTTATGAAAAGTGAAATAAAAATATAAAGAAAACATACACAAACAATAAAAGGATGGATTTCGAAGTCCTAAGACCTTAATAACGTAACTTATAATAAATAATAGCTGGAGTCAAAACTAAAGATTTAAACAAAATGTCAATGTCAAGAAATATTGAGTATTTTCTTGATACAACTTAAATAATATATTTATTATAAAATTAGGTATATTTAAATATTGTACAAGTAAGAGATAATGATTTGTACTATGTAATATTTAGACACTCATATATAGTAAAATATTTAATTTAACTAAAGAAAATATTATATCGAAGAAAATGTAAAGATGTAGAGATATATATTACAACATAATATAATGTGTATATCTATATTACAAAATTATTTATAAAATTAAAAAGGATTAAAAAATGAATAACTACAATATAGTGTATGTACATAAAATAATTTTATTAAAATCAAATTAAGTAATCAATTAAATTTATTTTAAATTAAATATCTACTTCGTTACAATATTATATCAATAAAAACTTGACTGGTTAATCATTAAGATCTGAATATGAACTTCTTTGGACGGTGAACTAAAACCCCAAAAACAAGAGGCAAGTGACACCACTTAAGTGCAAGACGGGTTGAAAAACATAATTCATTTTGCCAGCCTACCAATAATAAGATTCCACATTTGCGCTAAATCAATTGTCATTGTTCTCTGCACTTTTCCCCTCCATCTAAATCCTAATTTGTTGCTAGATTACAATTTATCGTTAATTTAGCACTTAGCATTTTTTAAAGAACGATTAGCACCTAACATTTTTTAAAATATTGTCCATTTGTAAATTTCCAAGGTTTATAAGTTCTCATCATTGACAAATTATTAGCTAAGATTGTTAATTAATTATCAATTATAACAATCACCATGACTAACACACACTGTAATTACCTTTGATGTTATCAATCAACGTAATTGATTATTTTTCTTGCAGCGTAAGATGATAAATATATATCTAAAAGACCAAATAATTCAAATACCGAAATATTTATCTATCAACCAAAGTCACATTTTAATGTGTAAACTAACTTTTACACAAATTGAATTCATCAAAAAAGAAGAAGAACTTTTACACAAATTGAAGCTACAAGTTCTTAAGATTACAAAAATCAATTTGGATCTTCTACAAGTAGGGTGCAACATTTCCTAAATAGAAAGTTTAATTGCATGACATGTAATCATTATTGATGTAATATTAACGTCATATTATATATGTGTCATGTAATTTAGAATATGAAGGAGATTTTGTACCCCTGATTGTAGAGGATCTCATACCTACAAAAAAACAATATGATATATTCTACAATCAGGAGTGTAACATATTTTACAACAAGTGTTTGATTACGTGACACATGTATAATATAATATTACAATAAAATCATCCCTAATAATGTACCATGCAATTAAACACTGGTTGTAAGACCCATGATTGTAGAATACTTGAACCGAAGACGCTCCCACCACAATTTTGACACATCAGCACTTGATACATAGTTGTTGGATGACATCTTGAAGCAACAACGTTATATTCATGTAAGAAGATCCACCTTCCTCCAATGCATGTCTCGCCATTTCCCCCAACTTTTGGGCTCTTCCTCTGATCTCTTTCACTTCCTCTTCGCCCTCCTTCAACTTCTCTACAGCTTCCGTAACTCGATCCTGCTTAATAACTTTCTTATTATGTTCCCCCCCACGAGCACCAACTTCAACCCCAACTCTCACACCGATCTTTAGAACGTTTATAATAAATTTCTCATTATAAAATTGTTCCGCAAACATCGGCCACGTGACCATTGGCACACCCGTACTTACTCCTTCCAGAGTCGAGTTCCATCCACAGTGTGTCATGAACCCTCCTACAGACGGATGTGACAATATCAAAACTTGTGGGGCCCATCCCCGGACTATTAACCCTCTTCCTTCAACTCTATTCTCAAATCCTTCTTGTAACCATCTCTCTACTTCCTCTGAAGAATCCAGGCCTCTAACAACCCAAATAAAAGCCCAACTGGAGGCTTCCAGGCCCAACCCAATCTCTTTGATCTGCTCAGCAGATATATGACACAGGCTGCCAAAACACACGTATATTACTGATTTGGGCCTCTTCGAGCCCAACCATGATATACAGTATTGCTCGTCAATTGAGGCCTTGTCACCCCTATTAGACTTCTCGGTAGCATTGGAAACAGGCCCAATGGGCCAAACTCTGGGCCTCACCTTTTTGTATCCATCTATATAATCGGGTTCTAGCTCCTCAAAACTATTCACCAGAGAAGCCCGAGCAGAAAGCTGGGCTTTTTTCATATCGTCTATAATCTTTTTTAATTTATTATCTGATGATGTTCTAGAAGATTCTGGTAACTCGGCCTTTGTAAACTCGATTCTGTGGGGTATATTAGGTACCACAAATGTTTCGGAATCCGAAATTTCTCTCTCTTCAATTTTATTTTCAGACAATATGTGAGAACAGAGGAGAGAGAAACCTGAAATTGTCTCAAAAACATACCTTGGAATGTTGAATTTGTCAGCGAGTTGTTGTGTCCAAGGAAGAGCATTGGAGGAGACGAGGCAAATTGGCTTTGGATCCAGTTCTTGGATCAACTTCTCTAGAGGGGCTTTCAACATCTCACATGCCTGAAATAATTTAAATAACTTTATTCATTATTATCTTTTAACACATTTTGATAACTTTTTAATTACGATATAATAATATATTATCAATTTTACCACATTCTATCTTAAAACAAAACTAAATCTAGAATCCATACTACTAAACTTAGGAATATTATAATTTACCATCCCAACTTTGTGTACATTTGCAGTTTGTCATACAAACGTTTTTTTATTGCAATATGCCACTTGAACTTGCAAGTAGTTGCAAATTATTATCTCGCACAAATCGCAATCATTAATTAAATTACATATGTTCAACTATTGATGGCTAATATTTCTCCCAGATGGCAATTTGCAACAAATTATATCTTCGGATGGTTATATGGCAAAGTGCAACACAAAGAGTATAGATGATAATCTGTAATTTTTCTTAATATTTTCAAGTTCAAGTTTTCACGTCCACTTCATCCATAAACAAATACAACCTAAAAGCTTGTTTTATTAAAAATATTAAAAGAGCTTGAGCACGCTTTTACATTTAACAAAATATAATGCGTAACACGAGCTAAATAAGTAAACATGTGTAAAAATTATGAAATTACTTAAACTTGACTTGTGCTCAGTTCAATTAATTCGATTAAATCAATAATCAAACAAGTTCAGACATAACATTAGAAGTGCAATAATATATTTAAAAAAAATAAGCAAGAATACATTTAGCTCGACTAAATTCATTTACATCCCTGTCTACCTGGAAGAATTCGCGGGCCAAGTCCATTGAAATAAGCGAGTCCATATTTTCGCAGCCCGGCGGCAGGCCGGCTTCTCGGCCCGGAAATTCGAGGGGAATCATTTGGATTTTGAGCCCAGATTTGACAGCGTGGTCCAGTGTTGCTCTGTACCTGATGAAGTTGCGGGGTGTGGTGATTACGGAGACGGTAACGCCGCGTTTGGCGAGCAATATACCGAAGTCTGTTAAGGGAATTATGTGACTTTGCGACAGTAAAGGAATCAGAAGGAAGTGAAGCTTGTCGTGGAATTGTGAAGTCATTGATGATAATGATGTTGAGATCAAGACAACAAGAGTTGGGGGTGAGTGGGTTAGAGATGAGAGTTGAAAAGAGAAGGATATGTATGGAGTTAATGTATATTTATAGCAAATATCGAGGAATGTTTGGACAATGTACATCAGCAGGGCGGACTTAGGATTCAAATATGGTGGGCTGAAACGTAATGATTCATATATGCACATTAAAATGTTGTAAAGTTCAATAAAGTTGTGACTTGTTATAAGCTTTAAAAGTTAAAAAAATAAGATAGAGTCCACATAGATTTTTTGGATGGAAAACTTACTAGAATAATTAATAGATAAGTTTGAAACGAAACAATTTGACAAGATTTTGAGTATAAATTATTTATTTATATGTGGTTTAGAGACTAAAATGTGTAAATTTGAATTAAATGGGATGGGATTAAAATTTGGAGTGGATAACAAATAAAATAACTAAAATTATTCTACTGAAAATGAGGTTCTAAAATTTTTCACTAGGCTGGAATGGAAAAAAATCATAAATCGTCCCATAACTATAGTGACTTCCACTGAATATTCCGTATCTATCTGCTTTTTCAATTTCGTCCCATATCTTTTTAGAATATCTGATTTTCGTCCTAAAATTCAAAATTTCGCCGGAAAATGCACGTGACGGACACGTGCCGGCGAAAATTTAGGGGTTTTCTGCCATGTGGCGTCGGGAAAAAATTATGTGTCCACTAAATATCCCACAACTTTCTGCTTTTCTAATTTCGTCCCATATGTCCTGAGATTATCCAATTTTCGTCCCAAAATTCAAATTTAAGCTGAAAAATGCACGTGTCGGATACGTGCCGGCCAAAATTTGGGAATTTTTCGCCACGTGGAGTCGGAATTCTGAGCTGAATTTAAATTTACCTTTTTCTTTTTCTTTTTCTTTTTCTTTTTCTTGCCACATTTTTCTAAAATTTCATCCCCTTCTAATTTATATTTTTTTTTTGTACAACTAGGGTTGAGATACCCTATGGAGCTCGCGGCGGTGCTAACAGTAGTGGCTGGCATACAGGCGATGGAAGGAGGGTGCGAGCCGTCTCAGAAGCAGGGGTCAAAATAGAGGAAATATGGGGTGATGAAGATGAAGAGTATGGATGGCAAGCCATAGTGCTCGACAGCGATGATGTGACAAAGGATATAGGGGTCTGGGCCGCCGTCGTGAGAGACGGGGGGAGGGAGATTTCCGCCACCATGAGGGTGGCGGGTGGAGGTCGGGTTGAGGCTAGTTTCACCTTCATCTGAATTCGCAGAAGAGAATCGCCTACGCCGAAATGGAGCGGCATGAGGAGGGCAGTTCTGCCGGCACAGAATGAACACTGGTAGAGGGTGGGGGTTGTTGGCGGTGTCTGTCGGGGAAGAGCAGCGGTGGATGGAGTTGCGGGAGAAGAATAACTATAGGAAAAGAAAAAGAAAATTATGGCAAGAAAAAGAAAAATATGGCAAGAAAAAGAAAAAGAAAAATGTAATTGAAATCTAGCTCAGAATTCCAACCCCACGTGGCAAAAAATTCCAAATTTTGGCCGGCATGTGCATTTTCCGGCTTAAATTTGAATTTTGGGACGAAAATTGGATAATCTCAGGACGTATGAGACAAAATTAGAAAAGCAGAAAGTTATGGGACATTTAGTGGACATATGATTTTTTTTTCTGATGCCACGTGGCAAAAAAACCCCAAATTTATGCCGGCATGTGAGCGGCACGTGCATTTTCCGGCGAAATTTTGAATTTTAGGACGAAAATCGGATAATCTAAAAAGATATGGGACGAAATTGAAAAAGCAGATAGATACGAGATATTTAGTGTAAGTCACTTTAGTTATGAGACGATTTATGATTTTTTCCCAGGCTGGAGTTCAGTGTAGGCCATATATACATCCGCCCATGTACATCAGACATTATTTGGATGGGAGATGTGTTGGTTGGGGTACATACCGTGGTGAAAAGTAGGTGGAAAAGTATTTTTGTCTTCCTCAATATATTGGGGAGAGTCTTAAACAAACACACCCTATATTTTTGGATTGAGTAGAATAGAATGTATATTGTACATATCAAATCAATAGAACGATGAATGATGATTTATATTATTATATTGTGAATGATTAAAAAATTATTGAGATTAATAAATTTATATTATTATATTAAAAAATAGTATGAATAATGGTTGCTTACTTAGGTAATATTTGGAAGAGTAGTTTTTATGTACCAATTACACGAATTTTTTAATATGTGCATCGAATTGTGGGTGGATTCATGGATTGTGTAAAAAAAATTCATGGAAAAAATATTAACATATGTGTGAAATGTATACTTATTCTTTAAGATATGTATTGCTCTGAAAAGTATCAATGTTTATATTGAAAAATATTACTTATTATAAAAAAAATGATATTATACTGAAAAAATATCTTCCTTCAAAATAAATAGTACATTACATTTTCATGAAAAATTCACACAACTCTCGGATTCGTCTACGACATAGATTGCATGTAGTTAAGATTCTTTGGTGTACATGTGAATTTCTATAATAAAAAAGGCAATTAGGATTTAGGAAGGATGGTAGGTTTTGAATAGGGATATGCCTGTATACAGATGGATAGGTTCTCCTACACCACAAGAAAAACTCAAATTAGAGACGGAAATTAGTAACAGATAATATCCAAGACACTAAATAAAAACGAAATATAAATATAACAGTGTCAGAAGAGGGCAAAAAATCATTAGTGACGAAGAGCAACTGAATATTAGAGATGGACACAATTCGTCTATATTCCTTAGTTACTTTGGTCTCTAATTTCATAATAGAGACAAAAATTTCGTTACTAAATTTAGAGACAAAATAAATCAATCTTTAAATTTTGAAAACAAACATTATAAAGATTAAACATTTCATCTCGTTACTATTTTAGTTTAAAGATGCATGGCAATTTTAATAAAACGTGGTACTGTTCACGCTGGAATTAAAAATATACGTGCGCTTTTCTGGGAATTGGTAAAGTAAGTGAACTCGCCTGTGCCACAGGCGAGTTCACTTCTCCCTGACACAAACACAGTAATCTCGCCTCTGCCAGAGGCGAGATCAAAATAATTTTTTTTTTTTTTTTTTTTTTTGTAATCTCGCCTATGCGAGAGGCAAGATCAGGTACCGTATCTCGCCTGTACGAGAGGCGAGATCATGTATTTTTCTTTTTCCTCTTTCAGCAAAATTTTAAAAACTTGTCCAACCTTGGTTTCGAACCTGAGACCTCTAAAGTGAGACTCCAAGCTTTATCCACCAGACCAAATCAAATACATGTGATTATATCTACATAACATTTATATAACCTATTCAGTAAAATTCTAATTATAATAATATATACATTATGGAAATAAAAATTAGAAATAATTGGCTATTTTTGGCCCATAATTAATTATCAAAATGAAAATAATTGGTCCATAATTAATTATCAAAATGAAAATTAGAAATATAAACACTAAGTATAAAATAATAATTGGGCATTTTTATAAATCTTTTGTTTTATTTATAATTTTGAGATGAATTTATGTATTAAAGTTGGTTATAATATTTTTAAAATATTTTGTAAACTTTCGAATTTTTAATATAATATTTTCGTACTAGTAAATAGTAAGAAACTATGAAAAACGTCAAAAAATATTTTATATTGCCGCTCATTATTTATATTATTTTATATTTATAAATTAGTTGTAAATAAATCTATTTATAAATTAATAGATTTATTTACAACTAATTTATAAATATAAAATAATATAAATAATGAGCGGCAATATAAAAATTCGAAAGTTTACAAAATATTTTAAAAATATTATAACCAACTTTAATACATAAATTCATCTCAAAATTATAAATAAAACAAAAGATTTATAAAAATGCCCAATTATTATTTTATACTTAGTGTTTATATTTCTAATTTTCATTTTGATAATTAATTATGGACCAATTATTTTCATTTTGATAATTAATTATGGGCCAAAAATAGCCAATTATTTCTAATTTTTATTTCCATAATGTATATATTATTATAATTAGAATTTTACTGAATAGGTTATATAAATGTTATGTAGACATAATCACATGTATTTGATTTGGTCTGGTGGATAAAGCTTGGAGTCTCACTTTAGAGGTCGGTTCGAAACCAAGGTTTCACTTTAGAGGTCTCAGGTTCGAAACCAAGGTTGGACAAGTTTTTAAAATTTTGCTGAAAGAGGAAAAAGAAAAATACATGATCTCGCCTCTCGTACAGGCGAGATACGGTCCGTATACCTGATCTTGCCTCTCGCATAGGCGAGATTACAAAAAAAAAAAAAAAAATTATTTTGATCTCGCCTCTGGCAGAGGCGAGATTACTGTGTTTGTGTCAGGGAGAAGTGAACTCGCCTGTGGCACAGGCGAGTTCACTTACTTTACCAATTACCAGAAAAGCGCACGTATATTTTTAATTCCAGCGTGAACAGTACCACGTTTTGTTAAAATTGCCAAAGATGCATCTAATTTAAAGTTTACTTGTAGTGCTATTTTGTGGTCCAAACATACCTTAGGAAGTCTGACACTTCATTTTGGAGATGATGTATAAACAAATGAATTGATGAGCACTGAATTTGGATTTTGTATGTGATGGCGCCACAATTGGCATGTAATCCTTGTCCTATTTCATTAGTGTGTCTCGTCGTGTCCTATTCACTCTACAAATTATTGTTTTTTGTTGTTAAGCAAGATTACTATTCATCATTCAAGTTTATCTCAACTTTAATTAAGGGGTAAATTTTAATTGGGACTATGGTATTTGTTAATCCGGATTCATGATTTTAAAGGTCAGATTTGAGAGCTCATACTTTATATTTTCACAGTTTCTGAGTTCATGATTTAAAGGTTTATAATTAAGGAGTTTAGGGTTTGTGTTTTATGTCGTAGACTTTAGGGGACGTTTATTCTCTACCGATTTCGGATGCTAAAATATCAATTGTTTATTTATTTTGAGGTGTAAATTCATATTTCTCAATCCAATACAATTTTATACTATAAAATCTACTTATATTATTACATCACTATCCACAATATAATATTACATCCACTAACAATTTTTAATATTAATTTGACATTTACAATATAATCCTACTCTATATAATCTCAAAACGAATATACATTTTACTATTTACCTTTAATTTCAAAGATAGGATTTTCCCGATGCTTAAACTAATTGCTTTGATGGGACACTTGTAAACATGGTTAAAAAGTCTAACTAATGATTTGAGTTGGTACAATTATGACTTGAACCAAATCGTTATAGCGTGTGCAAGGTGATCAAATACATAATTGAGAATTATGGCTTTTTTCAAAAATTGGAATTTAAACTCGATTCTTTTGGAATTTAGCAATATAAAGAGAATTCAAACTTCAATAAATTCTAAACCTAACTTTTAGAATTTAGTGAAAAGAAAATCTTAGGACTTGTTTGTTTACATTTTTAAAGGAATCTTTTCCCATTTTTACGGTATCAAACATTGAAATCATGTTTGTTTTTAATATTTTTATTGTTAAATCAATCATCACATTTAAATTAAATATTTAAGTTGTCACATTATTACTCATTCATTTAATATAATTATTTGATGAGACTTATAATTATCAATTCATCTAATATAATAGAATATATTTCAATAAACATCATTTAATGAGATCCACCTTTTACTACTAGTCTAATAAAATAATTTATAGCTAACCATAATATTTATAAACATGTCGCATTTATTTAAAATCAAATTACATATATCTAATCGTATAAAATAAAATCTCGTAAAAAATGCAAAGAATACTAAAAACTGAAAATTAAAATTGAATATATAACCAAACCTCCCTTTTCACTTTGAGTCATGGTTATGGATCACCAATACCTTTTGTAATGACCAGAGTCCCCGTGTGGAAAAAGTAGTCATGCGGCACTTTATTTGTTAACAAGTTAAGAACTGCAAATTATTAAAAAGAAGCACACAACCTTTTTAAAAAAATTAAGATTAAAATAGCAATATTGGGTAGGGTTGTGATTTTTCTTTTAACTTATTATTTTTATTATTAGTAGTATTAACTTAATCAATAAGAAAAATAACGTTTTTAGCTCTGTATACTTTCCAAATGTATAGTGGATCACTTATTTGGATACTATCCAAATGGATAGCGTAGAATTAGTCCCTAACTTCCAATTTTCCGAAGGAGATACAGAGTATTTGTGATTATTAGTGCTTTTGAAGAAGTGATTAAAATTAGAGATTATAGAAAATTTACTATAACTAAAAGTAGGTAGTGTCTGATAAATAAGACACTTTTAGCCAAAATTTAAAAATTGTAGTGTTTTTTAAACAAGTGCTTTTTATCCCTTATTTTACTCAAAAAAAGTTTGTCAAATTTATTAAAATGCCAAAAAGCTACTAATAGGGTGTTTGCACGGTTGCACCAGCTTAGCAGAAGCAGTTTTGCAGCTTTTAGCTCAACTTGAGCAATTTTGAGTGTTTGAGAACTACAATTTTCTTCTTTACAGAAGCAGATTTGAAAGTAGGCCTGACATGCTTTTTCAGTTTAGACTTTTTTTGTAAGTGACGTGAAGTGTAATTTGACAAAGTTGTCCACAAATATATAGCAAAAAGTGATTATCAAACAAACACTACAACTTTCATAGTTTGGCTGAAATCATTTTATCCCAAAAACTATCAACTTTTAATTAGAAGTAATTTGGCACAATCTCTGACAATAATCGCTTTTCAAGTAAAAGCAAACTATTTGTTACTTATAAACTAGTATTGTACCCGTGCGATGCACGATTTAAAGAGAATTGAAAATTTTGAGTAGATTTGAGTCATTATTAGATTATAACTAGTAAATTACCCGTGCGATGCACGGTCATGAGATGTTTCATAGGTAAAATATTATAATATTATGTGATGATTTTATTGAGAAGTACATTAAGATAACACACTTCTCCACAATCAAGAGGTACATAATCTAAACGTGTAAGATCAAAACCCCTATCCTCCATATGACTTCATGTGTTTAGCATCCCAAACAAAATATTGCACCACTAATTATTATACAACTTCCACATTTCATTAGTAGTTAATATTTTTTAGGGACAAAATATTTCTTGTCCAATTTAACATCATTCTTTAAAATGGTAGGACCATATGTCTCGCATATAAATTGGGTAATTATCGTCCTTAAAGAACATGTTGTCAATAATTTTCTTCGTAAAACATCTGTAGCATTTATTACTGACCATACATGGTGAGTTTGGTCACAAAAGGTCGTGGATCATGAAGTTTTCTACAACATTATAATACAGTTCATCAACATCTTTGCAAGGAGTTTCGGTTGATATGAGATATCTATGTTTTCTGGAGTAGCACATCTGAAATTCTTTGTAATAAAACAATAAATGCGAGTGTGTGTGGCAGACTATGTTTTCTGTAATTCAATCGTGTATATTTTTGCAAAGAAAAAAAATATTAACAATTAAATTAGTAATTTGTTAGTTAAGTACCATGTTTAATGTAGTCAAACAATTTTTATATATCAACACAAAATTATGGATAAATTAATTAAGACTCCCTCTGTCCCACTTGAAGTTGCATACTTTTCTTTTCGGTACGTCCCACAACAATTTGCACATCCTAAAAAAGAAAACTTATCTCACAATCTCCACCCTCAATCCTCACCTTTGAAAAGCCAACAATAATGCAAAAAACAATTTTTTATTAAAATATGTTCACACTTAGGTGTGCAACTTCAAGTGGGATGGAGGAAGTATTTTTTTACCTGCTTAAAGTTTTCTAAAAATCCTAAACCCTAAAAAGATCTCTAATGAAATTGTCTAGCTTGATTTTGAAAAGATGACAACCTATATCCGGTCTATCTTTAGAATCACTACAACATAAATGAGTTAATGTAACACCCAAAAAGTGTTACCTATATACCAAAATATGTTACTATAGACTTTATGTAACACTTTATTGGTGTTACATTTGTCGGTGCTACCTAAAGTCTAATGTAACACTTTTGATGATCTTTAGTAACACTTTTAATAAGTGTTACATTAGATTTTAAATTGTAACACTTTATGGTAACATTAAAAAAATGTTACACATAACCCCCTTTATGTAACACTTTTAATTGAAAGAAAAAATAAAAAAAGTTGTCATTGCTGGGTTTCGAACCCAGGTTGCTAGATTGCAAGAACTTAAGTGCAAAGTCTTAACCACTAGGCTACAATAACTTTTTTAGTTTTTTTTGTAAGAAAAACAATATATACACAAGATTTTATTGTAACATCAATAAAATATACTCAAAATTAAGTTTACATCAAACTACAATCTAACTTAATTTTATTTAGGTTACTCATATCAATTTGACACAATGTTTCCATTATTTTTTTTTCATTTTCATCCACTTATATATATATATATATATATATATATATATATATATATATATATATTTAAAACTTATTTTATATCACATTAATTTTATACATCTAGTTATTGTATATAAATCTTAAGACATTATCATTAATTTTAATTACCATAATTTTATGTATTAAGACACCTTAATTATTGTTTTTTATAGATTTTAAATAAAAAAATAAACTTACAAACATGAAAATACATGACCAAATGTCCCAAGTCTAGGTTCTCACACTTAAGAAATGTATTCAAATTCTTAAAGCTACAAGTCTATTTTGTAATTGTTTAGTAAAACCACAAATAAGTCACAAATAAAATTTAATTTATTCTTAACGAATAAATAAATCTTTAGGTGCTCTAATAAATTGTTATTTTTGTAGGTCTGAGTCGATCATTTTCACTACTTATGTTACAGGCATTCTGTTGTAATAATTAAGATATAACACATGAGACAAATAAAAATAAAAGTCACATAAGAAAAATAATCCACAAATATTTAATTAGCTTAAAATAAAATAAATAATTTTATTATTTACAAGTGTTACTTATTTATAAGTGTTACATAAAAGTGTTACTTATTCAAAAGTGTTGCGTAAAAAGTGTTACTTATTTAAAAGTGTTACCTAAATGTGTTACAATTTAAAAGTGTTACGTTCAAAGCGTTACATATTCTAAAAGTGTTGCACGAAAGTGTTGCATATTCGCAGATGTTACAAAAGTGTTACATATTCATAAGTGTTACAAAAGTGTTACATAAAAGTCAAAATTTTAAAAGTGTTACAAACGAAATGTTACATAAAGCCATTTATGTTGTAGTGAATTAAGTCCTCGACTTTGCAAAAATCTTGTGATTTCGAGACACTTAGGATTGCAGGTAAAAGGTATGAACAAAGTAGGATATCCCAGCCAAATCACATATATTGTTGAATCCTGATAGTTTTGAATCATGCATCGGGATCCTATTGTAAAAGATTATGGTAAAACTATATGTTTACTTGTGCACGTGGGTCAGTCTATCCATGGAACAAAGTGTCCGATAAACCTATGTACATGTCTGCATAGAGCTACTTTTCATGCGTACAAAAAAATTGCAACCTTCTAGCTCTACCATCATGTTACTGTCAACACTTATTTGCTGAAACAGTCTTCTAGCCAACATAATTGACAAAAAAAAAAAAAAAAAAAAAATCCCTTTCTTGAAAACGGAAACACAAAGTATTATACAATTAAACTTCTCTTCCCACAAAAAAATTGCATGCGTACATCCGAGTATGAGATAACCTCTCTATAACCATCATCTCCAAAGGAAAAAGGTAAGGAATATTACAATTTTAGATAAGATGGGTTTAGTTCATTGACATGTTGCAATTGGCCAAATTGAGTTTCTATTAAAATATTCATGCTTTCAAGCGACACATCGAAATATCCAACTATCGCGAACCAACAACTTTAGAAGCATAAGCAAAATTAAATCTTTGGCTATCCACTGCAATTTCCCATTTCGGAGACCCTCTTGAATCTTTGTCATACCATTCTAAACATCTTTGGCAAAATAATAATTATTAATAATAATAATAATAATAATAATAATAATAATAATAATAATAATAATAATAATAATAATAATAATAATAATAATAATAATCTATATATATATAAAAACAAAATGGATTTATACTACTTTTGGAAAAAAAGTGTTTTTCCCGCCCATTTATCATTACTTATTTGGGAAAGAAAACATGTAAAAACAATGAAATCGTACTGATTTGATGATCCCTTAAAATAGCCGACAAAATCTCTTTTATTTGGTAATTTGTTACAATTTTATACATTAGTTTGAGAATAAAATCAATTTCCCCCTATAAAATATATGGTTGAGATTTTCACTCTTTGTTGATATCGAAAGAGTATCAATTTTAATTAAAATGAATTAATTTATATCTATATCTATATCTATATATATAATAACAAAATGTATTGTTTCCACAATTAAAAAAATATTTTTTCCCCCGCTCATTTTACATACGTAATTGGGAAACAAAAAATTGTGCAAAACAGAACAATCCAATTTAATTGGCAACCAGTTTGATGTATCTGGAGAAATCTCTTAATTTTAACAAATTAATCTTTTTATACATTTAACCTAAAACATAATTAATTTTATTCCAAAATAAATTTGTTGAGATATTCCCTCTATTTTAAAAACTGAAAAAATCAATTCATAATATAGTAACTACAATGTGTCTACATTCATCTATGTTAATAAACAAATCATTTTCTTAAAAAAAATCTATAAAGATTTGTTAGCAAAAAAATAGGGGTCTTGAGAACACATTCAAACCCCAACAATATCAAAAGATTCTAAATAAATATAATTGCACATAATTAGGGTGCAAAAAACTAACATCAAACCCTAGCTGTTAGTTTAAATACTAGATCACTTTTTCCCTAAAACACACTTCCATAACTCCATATACTCTCGGTCGAATCGACCCGAATCCTATGGCTACTCTTCTTGCTTTCATCCGACAAAGTCTTTGGTTAATCATTAGAAGAAGAATGCAATGGTTCACCATGCTCGCGAGAAGTAACACGAGCAGAAGATATGAGTGCAGGAGGTCTGTCATCATCTTAGAGGCACGAATTCGCAGTTGCTGATGTGGTATCTGGACGAGGCTCGGAAGAAGCTTTAACCCAAGCAATCTATTTTTCTTTCCTTTCCTTTAGAGCTTTCTGGACTAATAATGCTCTGACCACTGTACATGTATATTTAGTTATTTACATGTATATATAGTTTTATTTTAATCTTTTCTAATTGAATTAACAATAGATGTTAGACTATAAATTTTCCTTCTCGACACCAATAAATTGAGGATGATCGAGTTCAAATCGAGACTCAATCTTTCAGTTTTTCAGTCATCAAACTCGAGCATATACATTGATTCGATTACATTTCTATATAATAGCATCAAAAACTAACATGCATCACATTTTTATTCATTCCATTTTCTCTTCAGTTGATATGGGTTAAATGCAATTCTGCAAATTTTATGCACTTCTCTTTCTTCATCAATTTATTTTTCCCGTATGAGCTATCAAGTTGTTTTTAGAAAAATCTTCCTATCAAGTTAGAATAAAATTTTCAGACTACAATAAGGGTAAGAAAACCAAGGGCTAAATAAATTACCACTAAATTATACAATTTTTTTTAAAAAAAAAATAAAAAATTAGAAAGATGTATATGTGAGTTTATCAACAGAACTGTAACCTCTCCAACTAATCCTCCGGGTTAATAATTTATATTCTTTAGAGGATTTAATAATGTATACTATTATATATAGTGATACCAAAGGATTCTACAATATAGAAAAAAAAAAAAAAAAATTCAGAATAGTGACTAGGAGCTAGGGTGAGTACCGTGCGTAGCGGTTCGGAAATTCGAAATTTTTCGGAACCAAACTAAAATTCAAAAATATCCGGAGATTTCTAATAAAATCTCCATAATCACTCCACCTATCAGTTCCTTCTGCAGATGGGATCTATTTGCTTCGAGTAATCAGTGATTTTTGAATTTTTAATTTAAAATAAATATTATTATTTGAAAAAACTACATGAAATGATTATTGTATTGTTGTATCTAAGATAAAACTATATTCTCTATAAAAAATATTGTACAATAGTATCTTAAAATATAGTATCTAAGTTATATCTTACAACAACTCCTAAACCTAAGCTTATAAAAATAAACTTTACAAGTTAGTAAAGTAAACGACTCATCTAAAAAAGAATAACACTAAATTATAAAGTTGTTAGCTTTGGTTAATAAACCTCTTTTTCGTATACCTTACAATAAAATTTGCCTCATACATGAGTTTTCGTTCTCTTTTAGTTATAAATAGCTTAATATGACTAACTATGGTGAAATCATAATTAACTTAAAAAGAAATATGAGATTTCACCAAAAAAAATGGAGAACAAGAAGCGTTAGAGTTCATGTTTATGAATTCTACCTTTATATATTTTAATAATGAACTATTAGATATAATAAATTTTATTGGCAAATTTGACTAAAAAGTAAGTTAAATTTAAACATATTATTTATGATCTATTACTTTATATAAACTACAAACATATTTACTATCTATATTCTATATTTTATATCTATATATATATATATAATAACAAATGACATTTTTTTTTATAAATCATTTTATCTCCCATATGGCTTGCCAATTTGGGAAATAAAAATCACCAGGAAAAAAAAAAGATTTCCCTCCATTTTTTCCGCCCAAACACTAGAGAAGTTTTAGATTTTGACTAGATTTCTTGGAAACAATGACATACCCACTTTTTCGCAGCACTTTAACATTCTAAGTTAATAAAAAGTTATGACGGTTTCAAACAAAAAACAGAAAGATATAAACTTCAAATCTTTTCAAATTAATGCATGAGATAACTAAAGTATATGTTTGGATGTGAAATAACATATCATGATTCTATTTACTAGACAAAAGCTTAATAGTGAGTACGCAAGTGATTTTCTTTTTGTGTGGAGTACGCAAATGATATTTTGATCAAGATGCACAAACAATATAAAATAACGGTTAATTTTACCCTACTCCCGTGAGTAATACCCGTATACACTATGAACCATTGGATTAGTCCATGTGTAGATGTGAATCAAGTAATATTAATCTTTGATTTTATCTCTACACATGCACCAATCCAATGATGTATGAAGTATGCATGTAAAATTTATATTACTATAGATGCGTACAATCAATTAAAACGTCTTCCCACGCATCGCGTGGGTACCTATCTAGTAATAATAATAATAATTGTCATTCAGTAAAGAAGTAGAATTATTTATCTCGTTCCTCCTTCTTTTTATTAAAGAAGTAAAATTATGTCATATGATTTTGATAATAATAAAATATATTAATTTTGAATTTATAGAATAAAAGTGTATATCATGTACCTGCTTGAAAAAAATTCGATTGGTAATTTCATTCTCAGAGTCTTAAATATATATAGTTGGACAAATTTTTGAGTGTTTTCTTCAACAACAAAAGACTTCACAATAAATGGTAGTTTTGTCCATTAAATTTAAAAATAGGAGGAGATCTATCATTATTAGGGCTTATATCTACATCTTCCCCTAGTAATGTAAAGGCAAATGAGTTATTATATGACTGAATGTTCTCAAGGACATGATTGTTCTTTCTACTATCTCTAAAAAAATGAATCAATCAGCGGTTGAAGTGGTACTTGCATTTCAAGTAATCAAACCTTACCTCCTATTAACACAGTTAAGTTTTTTTTTTCCTTTTTTTTAAAGCTTACAGTAAACGCTCGTCATGCCAAAACATAGCACAACATCATTTTCATGTAGGATCTCCAACATCCCAATATTCATCAACTACAAAATACATAGCACAACATCATTTAAATGTAGGATCTCTCCAACATCCCAATATTCATCAACTACAAAATAGGTGAACTTCACATAAGTAAAATATTCCCTAAATATTAGATTAGCATATCAAAAAGTATTTCAAATTCATAGTTATATAAACAAATTTACGTACTCCCTCCGTTGCATAGTAATTGAAGTTCTAGCTAGCTATTCTTTTTTCAATAAATTGACGTTTTGGATACTTTTATAAATCCTACCAATTTTGTCCTTGGACTCAATTCTAAAATATCTCTACTTTTTAACCTATCACAAATTTGATCAAAGCTTTATCCCCTAAAACATATATTAGTTGAGGGTATATTTGTCAAGTTATTTAATTCTTAATTCTTCTATTTCATCTTAAAACGTCAATTATTATGGAACGGAGGGAGTATAATATAATTCTTTCCTTGCCATGTTTCATCAAATTCGGCATATACATTTTCATCCGAATTGTCTCCAATATCGCAATCAAATCAATAACTTTAGATAACTCTATAGTAACGGATAAAGATGTTGGCTAAAAATACTTGGTGGTTATACTTATTTGCCCAAAGATGGAATTATAAAAGAACAAAAAATTATTATTTTTAAATAATAAATCTTTAATACTTTATGTACAGGTTGAGAGGAATTAACGCTATGAGAACTAACATCGGACTTCCCTTTCTTTCCCTTAGGACCTCTCCATCCCGGAGGATAGCCTATAAGTTGGAAACACCTATCTATAGTGTGTCCCGGAACCTCACAATGGGAGCAAATCATCGGTTTCTTTTTATCTTTATAGAATTTAGTGTTCTTAGCTAGCATAGCAATCAAGTCGGTTTCTGGAAAGGGCAAGCTAACGCTTAATTGCCTTTGGGATTCTTCTTGTAACAAGATAGAATAAATCTTGGGTAAAGACGGGAGAGGGGATTGCATCAACAATTGACTCCTAATGACGGAATATGACTCATCAAGACCTGTTAAGAACTTCATGACACAATCCTTCTCGTGAATCTGATTAACCAGTTTAGGTAGTTCGCAAGTACACTTCCCACATGTACAACTTAAAACCAAGGTTGCAGAAGTCGGAAATCGCTAGTCGGGCGGTCTCCAAGCGACTAGCGACTAGGCCGAGTAGTCGCCAAGTACTCCCCGAGTTCTTTTTATTTTTTATTTTTTTATATATTTTTTATATATTTTTGGCATGACCTATATATAATTATATGTCCAGAAAAATCAGAAAAAGTGGAGAATACTCATGATATAATTATACTAGTCCCATCAATTCAGGCGACTACATACTAACGAAAAATCTAAAATACACATCAAAAGTTCAAAACTAATACATATTATTATTAACCAAGGAGTCACTAAAGCCATGTAATAAGTAATAATTAATTTAACCACCAACTACCAAATAGAAAAATACTCAAATAGTCAAATAGTCCATGATATATAACATAATAAACCAAATATTCAAATATCAAAGTTATAAACACATTTTTTTTTTATCCAAAATGACATCAAATTCATATTTCAAAAGTTACGGATTAAATTAGTAATGGTAGTTTTCAAGTTTCTTAGCTTTTCCCCCCTTTTTTTTTGTGTAGTTTAGCTATTTAGGATTGAATTCAACCCTAATAATTCTAACTATAAAAAAAAAAAAAAAATTAAAATAAAAAGGGGAAAACCGGCTAGCCGAGTAGACCGCCTAGACTGAGTAGTCGCCGAGTAGACCAAGTAGGCGGCGATTTTTTTCTACAGCGCCTAATTTGGGCGATTTTAAGAAAGTCGGGTCGATCGACCACCGACTAGCGACTAGTCGCCGAGTACTCGGTCGACTAATCCGAGTTCTTCAACACTGCTTAAAACAGGTCTGTAGCTAACCAATTCATCCCAAAGTGCCTTAAACTCATTGTAATACGAAACTAAAGATTTAGAACCCTTAACAATGGAACTAAGAGACCTATCCAAATGATACACACGGGTGCCATCAGAACGAGTGTACCTGACAAGTAATTCGTCCCATAGATCTTTGGCGACGGTGAAGAATTCCAAGGATTTCTTGATGTCTGTATGAATAGAATTGAGAATCCACATCAACACCAAATCATTTGCACGCGTCCAGGTAGACAAAACAACAGGATCAGCAGAGACGAACGGTGACGGCAAGCTGCCGTCGATTAGGGCAAGCTTGTTTTTTACGCTGAGGGCTCTCTTCACGGCATGACTCCAGGATAAGAAATTAGTGCCGGTGAACAAATCAAGAACTATGGCAACAGCAGGGTTATCATTCGAAGTTAGGGCAAGAGGCGATGAAGGATTCAAGGTCGGATTTAGCTCAAGAACCATGATGAATTAATTTGGGGAAAAAAAACGAAGGAAACAAATTGAGGCAAAACTTCTCAAAGAATTGAGGCGATTAGCGCAATGAATTGAGGGAAAACTTCTCAATCAACGATTAGCAGATATGCGGAAGCAAGAAAGACTGGATCATCAAGCGGAAAAAAAAACTTGACTACTGATACCATGTAAAATTGCATGGAGTGGAAACTGTAATTTTACCAATACAATTCAATGAATGAATATCAGTTTAAGTTTCCTGTTTTATACAGAAACTCTTAGCTAACTTATTTTCTAATATTTGCTAATATGCCCTTCTATAACTAACTTATTTTCTAACCAACTCTTCCCTTTGATACTTTATATAAATGAATTAACTATTATCAAATTATATCATTAGTGATATTACCAAGAGGAGTTAAGGATTAAGCACTTGATCACCACTTTGTAAATTTATATTGCTAAATATGTAATGTACTTTTCTTTTATAGTTTATTCAAGGAACCTTGTCAAAAGTTATTTCCAAAAACTCTATAAAATTGAGACATTATTAACAAAATAGAAGGAAGCATTGATATATTAAAAATTGTAAATACACGCAGTGACTTTTTATTTTAAAATAATTAAAAGAAAACAAATAATTAAATATTATTTGAGATATACATCTAAAAATATCACCTAACGATTGACTGTGAAAGATAAAGAGTCACATAAATCCAAATATTTTATTTAACATAGATGAAAATTAATACCTCGCCGATCATTAAAATTTTAAAAAGTAATAATTGCAATTTTGGAATGAATTCACTATAAAAAGTTGTATTAGTTTTAAAGTAATAATTTTGGTTGGGTATCACGATTCATGCTTAAAGGTATTATATGTTCTAGTTAAAGGTATTGTAATACTTTTACTCAAAAGATGTAATACCTTTAATCATAAATCGTGATACATTTTCACTCTGATACCTTTACACATTATATGCAATACATTTAGGTATAAATAGTAATACCTTTTAAACCATGACTCGGATTGCACAAATCTGAGATCTGTTCAATTGGTGGACAAAAGACCTCCCCAAGCGGGATGTATGCCAATAATCTCAAAAAGGAACAATGGTGCATTTAAAATTGACGTTTGTAGTATCTATAGCATTGTGATGCTCCATACTCGGATCTTGGGTCCGGCATATCCAAGTTTATAGTTAGTATATCACTGATATTATAGGTGAAAAAATTGGTCCGATATAATGGGTCGGCCGATCCTATTCTAATAGATAGATTGAGCTATAAGAATTTTTGTCCGAAGTATAATGGCGCTGAACAGGCAATAGGCCCAATTCGATGGGTCATGGGACAGTCTAAAGGTGTTAGTATATTTTAAGGGGATGGACTGAATACCCGAGCTTGCTCCGATAAAGTTTTGCACAATCCAATTTTTGTCTGACCCAACCAATATTCTTTGAGTGGAATTTGGGCACATAAGATGCACAATAAAATTATTATACACCCTAAATTCTAATACCTAAAAAATCCTGAAATCCTAAAACCCTAAAAAATCCCAAAAAAAAAAAAAAGAAAACCCCTAAAAGTCGTAAAAAACTCAAAAACTCCCTAAAATTCTAGAACCCCTAAACTCTAAAACTCTAAAAGTAGCATAATCTTATTAAAAACAACATGATCTTATGGAGTATTTATTACCGTTACTTGGATATTTTTCTTAAACATGGCCGGCGTTAAACGTAAGTCAACATAATAAAAATAAAGTGCAGAGAATTGATCTCACTTTTGGAATTTTTTAACAGGAGTGCTACATCTTTTTTAGAAATATTGGCTGAGTGGGAAAATATCATAATTTCCAAAAATGGTCCATTATTCGGTTATTAAGTAAGATTATCTCTTTTATATATATATATATAGTCAACAACAACAAAAAAATATACAAATATACAAAAAAATATTACTTCCTCCGTTTACAAAGAAGAGTCATTTTAAATTATCAGGTGGAATGAACAACACCCCTCCAATTTTATATCCATTAATTTTGTAATTACCATAAATTCCTCCATTTTTTTCTCCATACCTTATTTATATAATATTATATGATTTGTATGGAAATTTGCTTAGAGGTAGCTAAGGGGAATGTTGGAAGAAAAAGGTAAAAATTGGTAGAATAACACTTTTTGTGAAAAAATATTTTTCCTTAGAACGACACTTGTTTGTGAACGGAGAGAGTATTATAAAACAATTATTTTGCAATATAGTTTCAAAAGAGTACACAGGAAACATATGGGTGTTACCCCCAAATACTACCATCAAGCATTCATTGAAATTACTAAATTAAAAAATTACCCCAAACATTTCAGTTCTAATTATATTTGCTGACAAATTGTCTAACTTGGATTAAATCAGTCCATAACCAATTCGTATGTCTACACTAATTGACTGGATCGGACCTGTGTATATAGTTACTGCATGGTATTAGGCATGAACACGATTTGAAAAAATCTGAACATTCGAGTTTTTTTTAAATCATGCGGGATATTTTCAAATCAAAATCCCCAGAATATACATGAATAAATGATAACACATAAGTAACATGGAAGTGCATATATCAACATCTACAGGAAGTTGATCAAACAGAATAAGCTACAACTCATCTATTTTCTATGCAATATTGCACTCTCAACACCTTCCTCGTCTTTAATGCAAATTTTCAGGGCTAAGCATCTTTCATTAAAAATCACTATGACCACTCCGTCCAAAATCTTTATAACCGCTGCCGTCAAGATCGTCTTTCCAGCGCCCGCAAGGACCGAGATTGTGTGATTGTCTAGCGTTTCTGCCTTTTGCGTGGATCTTCAGTGCGTTAGTGTGTGCTTTATGATCGTGAAATCACATTTAAATAGTAGTTGTGTGATGTTCATTTGATGCAAGTAAATCAATTTTGAAAATATTCAGATATACTTATAAACTTATCACATTCATATTCGATATTTACCTAACTAGTAGTATCCCCGTGCGATGCACGGTTTGTAAGTGTAAATGAATAAATTAATATTTTTTTTATATTTTTATATAATTTTAATATAATAAAATATTATAATCAATAAATAATAAGATATGAAAAATTATATGTTAATGAAAAAAGAGTGCAGTGAAAAGTATTAATGACTAAAATATATATTAGAATGGATATTTATTTTTCTTAATATATGAATATCTCTAGCATCCTTCCGTAGAAGTCATGTTGATGATTGGGGCTGGAATTGCAATATGCGGGTGACAGAAGATATATTTGTAATGTTAAAAATTAGTTACCGTCTTCATAAATAATTTTTCATTAATAATAGTCAAGAAATTTATAAAAAGAAAATAATTTTAAGAAAATATGTTTTTTTTTCCCCAGACAAAATCATCCCAAATAACTTTATCATATTTATTTAGGCGAATATATGGCAAGTTATTGCCAATAATTGTGTTTTATATTGGGTTGAATTTTATATACCAAAAATTGTGATTTTCAGAATTGGTAATAAATTTTGGGCGGGAAAAACTTCAAAGTTACTAATTTCAGTGGATTTTGTTATTATATTAAGTATAGATAGTTGTTTCCAAATTCTAATCATAAGACCTCCAAATATGACGACATTGAAGTTGGAGAAGAATGCAGCTTTGGGTCACCCAACCCATTACACGGCCCATGCGATATGAGTCGAGTCTTACATGCGTTTTTTCCTAATTTTTAAGGATTTTCACCCTTCAACTCATATCTTAATTCTCCAACTATAAAGGGGGACCTAAAGATAAAATTTTATACATCTTCTGTCATAATTTGGAGTGTCAAGCAAGGGATTCAAGGAAGAGTTCAAGAATTCAAGAGCAAGAAACATTCAGTTATATCTTTTTAATTGTTTTGTTCTTAGCTACTTATGATATTTTTGAGGATTCATTTTTTACTACCGAGAGGTTTATTATTAAACTCTGACACTAAAAAATACACAAATTGAAATATAATGGTTCCTGGAGAAAAATCAATTGGGCTTCATTATTGAGCCCAGAATATGAATACTTATCAATCACAAACTTGGAAATTATAATATGATATACTGCCTTGAGTTTGAGTTGAAAATGTTATGTTGCGAGATTTGCGTAAATCAATTGTAACTTATTACCAACTTTAAATGCAATTCCAGAATTAAATGGTTTGAATGTTTTAACATATATAAGGTAATATCAATTAATGCAGCCAATTATACCATATATAATGCTTAATCAATTAATGCAGCTAATATTGAAGTTTTCCAGAATCAACAGTGCTGTTTTAGGCGGGAAAATGTTGATATTACTATTCTTGGCGGATTTTGTTATATTATATAGTATAGATAAAGATTTGAATCATAAACTTAGAAGGTTGTCGTGTTGTTATGGAATGATGATGACTAAATCAATTTATAATATTTTTATTGTAGATTGTAGATTTGGTTTAAAATGGGGAAATTGCTTAATCATTGGCATAATTTTAATTCCTGATATGAATCTTGACTATTCCAATACAAAGATATGATGTATTAATTCTATGTGATTGATTAGCTGAATATAATCAATTTAATACGTTTGTTAATTGTTATGTTGCGAGATTTTAGTTTATTATTGCACGGTTTGTTAATTCCGGAATTAAATGATTTTAATGTTTTACCATATATATAAGATAATATAAATTAATGCAGCTAATTATACCATAAATATAAATTAATGCAGCTAATATTTAATTTCCAGAAATAGTATAGTTATTTTGGGCGGGAAAATGTTTATATTACTATTTTAGGCGGATTTTGTTATATTATATAGTATAGATATATTAATTTGATTGGCCAGTTATTGCGAGAATTAAGGGATTTATTTGGGTAGTGAAGTTTTTTATGCATTAATTACTTAATAATAAATAAGGGATGAGATTGTATTGTTTACGAATTTCAGCAAGATTGAAGGAAATTCTACCAGAAAAGATAAAAATATTCTAATTTTGCCAGCTATAGAAATTTGGCACAAATTAACGCGGATTGTCTTACAGACTTGCTTTTTGAAGATTCTCGCTTATTATTACTGTAATTAGCATGCGTATTTGGGCGGGAAAATAAATAATTATTATTTATAGAGGGTTCTTTTTTATTATTAAGTAAGATATTAGTAAGATAATAATTAATATATTGTAAAAATTAAGTGTAACAAATTTAACCTCTTCTGATCAATATAAAAAGCAATATAACATAATTAATAAAAAAAAAAAAAAAACATGTCATATAACGCATCATCAAAGTTATCCTTAATGTATTGGACATCTAGATAATATGGGAACACATAAAAGTTTGAAAAAATTAAATTGTTCTTTATGCCCTGTAGTCTTTGGACTATACATTTTTTGGCAAATGACTTTGAACTGTAATTAACTAATTTGCAAAACAATTAATTAATTTTATTTACTAAAACAATACAAATATTTCTCCCACGATAAATGGCCCACGTCTAATACAACTAATCAATAAAATGACATTTTTATAACATAATATTTGATTAGGTGTCAATTTTAATATATTGACAAAATATTAATTTGAGATATTGTAATTAAATTGGATTATAATTAAAAAATAATTATGTCTTAAGAAATTTCAAAATGTTTTCAAATAAATAAACTAATTAACAGGTGCTACATATCAACTCATAAAAGCTGCCGAGAATTATTTCACCACATATAAGACAATTTGTTGGAAATGCACCAGACTATGGTATTATTAAAATTCGCTAAAAAAAGTACTTCCAATATGAGATGATTGAAGAATAATTCCTAATTTATACTTATTTAAGAAAAAAGTATCTAAACAATCGAAATTTACAATTTTTCAGGGATGTTTATTATAGTTTAACAAATAAATAGAGAATCAACGACTTAATATAAGACAAATAATCAACCAAATTTATTGTGCATTTTTTAGAAATAATTTTTAGATTTTTAATAATAGTAATAATTGTTGGTTGGAAAACTATCAAACAAAAATATTAATTAACAACTCACAGTGGTTAATATACTTCTTATTTTTACTGGTATTATTGCAAACCAAAGATGTAAATGTAACAACAAATATGCTGAATATATACTAATTGATTTACATCAACATCAATTAGTATACTTAAATTATGCCTAAATATATTGATTTCGGAAAAAATTTGGAAAGTTGTGTGAATGTATTTATAGACTTGGACAACTTATATTGAATGTGGGGGAGTTAATATTGAATGGGATAATGGTGACTTATTATATTTTAGGAAAATATACAGCGAATTATCTCCAATTAGAACGTACTTCATTTTTTGTCAAGATTTATCTACCAAAAATAATTTTTTCCATAAATAGATAGGGATTTGAGCGGGAAAATTTTAATATTTATATTTTGGGACTTAATTGTTGTTATATATATATATAGAAAATATATTGATTTCGGAAAATTTTTGGAAAGTTACGTGAATGTATTTATAGACTCGGACAACTTATATTGAATGTGGGAGAATTAATATTGAATGGGATAATGGTGACTTATTATATTTTAGGAAAATATACGGCGAATTATCTCCAATTAGAACGTACTTCATTTTTATCAAGATTTATCTATCAAAATTAATTTTTTCCATAAATGGATAGGAAGCGGGAAAATTTTAATATTTCTATTTTAGGACATTATATATATCAGATTTGATCAAATACGCCCCTGCATATCCGCGTCTATCCGCAACATTAAAGAAAACCAATAAATAAGAGTCACGTATTATCCTATTTTGAAGGTTTTTAAAAGTTAGCAGAGAAAGGCATAAATCTGTTTTTATCTTCTTCCTTGTGGCAGCCATCTCCATCGCCACCATCTTTGACTTCTGCTGAATTTGTATTTTACAATAAACACTTGCTAGAAATCAAGGTAATTACAAACTAATTGTCAAATCAATGTATAATAACGAATCAAAGTTCCAATTATAACAATCATGAAGAGAAATTGGTAGAAGGAAAAAAATAATCTAAAACTCTTACAATCCGGCTAAAGAGAAAGAGTGGTAGGAGGTCGGAGATCAGACAACGAAAACGGAGGTCAGACGACGCCATCGGAGGCGGACGATTGAAGATGTTGAGATAAGGAACATGGCTACGGATAAAAGGACTTTTAACTTCCAAATTTTGATACAAGAACGGCAACAACATCGAAGGAGGTGGTGGATGTAGATGATGGTTGTTGGAGGTGCCGGTGGAGAAAGGATGATTGTGGGAGGCATGATTGTTACATTATTTTTCTTTCTTTATTATTGTTTTGCTTATTTTTCAGTTTTACATTATTAAATGGGTTTGTCGGGTACAGACGCGGACACACAGACGCGTATCTGATCAATTCTCTTATATATATATATAGATATAGATTTTAGCTTTTAAGTGTTTAATTATAGTAAAACAATTATTACTAAATATTCCACTTAAGTTAAATTAAATCAAAATCACAATAATACTTTAAATAAGCCATGGAAAACACAGTCATAATCTATTATGCCAAAACTAAAACACAACTAATATTGTAATTTTTACAGAGTTGGCCTAATAATTAATGCAGTTGTTACAATAATATTTAATTCTTGAAAGTCCAAACGAATACTAGAAAATGTGTCAGTGAGAGTGACTCTGATTGTGATATACACATACACAATAACATACCGTCATGAAAACGCCAGCTTTGACTCTAATTCTCGTTCACAGAAAACCAGAACTTTAAAACTTAAGAGCATCCACAGTGGGACTAGGAATTGAAATATTTGGGAGAAAAAATGAGGTAGCAATCCATTGGAGGGGATAGGTAGCTTTTCATTTAATTCAGTTTGGTCCAAGTTAATGGACCTGAAAAAGGCAGGGGGAGGGGGAGGGCGGTGCGCGAGTGGAAATCCTGCGAGTGCGCGTCAAGCGCGCAAATAAAAGAAGCAGACGGGGCGCGTGGCCGCCACGCTCGCCTGGGTGCGAGGCGCGGTGGGGCCCGCGCCCATCATGGTGTCTGCCACTTGCCCCCACACCCATTTATTTCCCTTTTTTTTTTCTTTTTTTTTTAATTAAATTTAACTTGAGGTTCTTTCTTTCTTGTGGGATGATCTACTATTGCCAACGGCCAAATCCATTGTTCCCGGCCGTTGGCAAAAATTTTAGATACACACCTCTAATTTTTTTCCCTATAAATACATGTAAAAACATTCATTTTTTCATCAACATTTCTAATTTTTCCCCAATTCCTCTTCAAATTTGTTTTTGCAAACTACTCATATAATGGCAGGTAGATCTTGGGGGAGAAATTGGTTCAATAATTCTTCGGATTCGGAAGAAAATTCGAATCCTCCTCCGCCAACTTCCACCACCAACTCCCAAAATTTCCCGATTCGTCCCAGCGGGATACCACCCCCAAATTTCCCAGTTCATCCTTATCCTCATATGAATCTCATGGCTACGCAGGGTGCTCCTTATGTCATGTATCCAAATGAAGGCTTCCAATATCCTTTTATGTCGCCTCCTCCTTATGGATTTTCGCCTCAGAGTGGAGCGGCGTCCCCACAGTACCCGTCCAGAAGAGTGAGTATAGACCGATCGAGTACCGATAGGGAATGCAACACTCCGTCCTCGGGGACAGCTTCTCCGTACCCACCACGCTCGTCTCCTGTGGGGCTCGAGCATATCAACCTCAAAGAAAATACATGTTCGGACGACGTAGGTGACGTCCCACATGGGAGAAAGGGGACATACAATCCGAGATGGACTGGAGATGAAAATGAGTTGCTAGCTCGATGCTGGGTTAATATAAGTGAAGATTCAGCGATTGGTAATGCTCAAAAGTTGGAACAGATGTGGAAAAGAATTGCAGCCGATTACAACAACAATCGTCCCGCAGGTTTCATTGAACGACCATGGGGCCCGATGAAGACACACTATTATACTGCCGCGAGGCACGTGTCTCTTTTTAATGCAAGTTACATTTCTTTGAAGGAAAATTGGGCAAGCGGACGCAGCGATGCAGATATACTGGTGGATGCGTTGAGGCAATGGTCAATTACTTACAAGAATATTGATTTTAATAGGCTTCTTGGAATGTGGAGGGTTCTCAGTGTTTGTCCGAAATGGATTAACCAGCAAAACCGTGACCATCGCGGTAAAAAGAAGACAAAGACTTCTGCGTCGGGCGCGTACACATCATCTTCCAACAACGAAGAGGACGATTCAGACCGCATCTGTCCGATCGGTCAGAAAGCAGCAAAGAGGAAGGGCAAGGGAAAAGCCGATGCTTATGAAGAGATAAAGTCATCGATTGAGAGCAACATGGAAGAATATAGGGCAATTTCACAACAGAAAATTGCCGAACTAAAGACTTTCAACAAACAAAGGGACTACGACATAATCATGAGAGACACATCAAGGATGACCCCAGAACAACTCCACGTGCACCTTCAGATGTGCGACGAAATAAAGAAGAGATGGGGCTGTGGGGTGTAGTTCATTGCTTGTATTTCTTGTCCTGTTTTCCATTCCTTGTATTTCAATTCTTGTATTCTATTTAGTGTATTTCATGTCTTATATTGCATTTCCTGTAATTGTTGATCTTCTATTAATTAGGTGATGCGTTGTTAATTCTAAAAAATATTTTAAACAAATAGCCGTTGGCATGTAGTCGCTGGAAGATAGTCTTTGGAAGATAGTCGTAGGAATATAGCCGTTGGAATATAGCCGTTGGAAACTAGCCATAGGAATATAGCCGTTGGAATATAGCCGTTAGAATATACATCTATAAATAGGTAGTTCTATTGCATTTGCAGCACATCTCCCACAACAATAGCTTCCCAAATATTTATTTTCCTACGTTTTCATTTTGAGAGAATCATGTCTTCGAACCCCTTCAACAATTACAACGACGACCACGATGCAGCAATGTACGACCATTTTATTGACGATGCCGATTATAGAATGTTCTTGCAAATTCTTAATGAACAGAAGCTATTGCTCGATGCGGTTGAAGGATCATCTGGTCCTCCACAAAGAAGAAGATACGTCCAACGAGATCGGGAAGGAGCGCACACACGCCTTTTCAATGATTACTTTTGTGAAGTTCCAACATATAACAGCGACGTTTTCCGCCGGCGGTTTCGGATGCGATGAGACTTATTCATTCGAATAGTCGATGCCTTAGAGGCCCATGATCCATACTTTCAGCAGAGGGAAGACGCATTAGGAAGAAAAGATTTCACACCCCTTCAGAAGTGTACATCCGCAATTCGCCAATTGGCATACGGTGGTCCAGCCGACCTCTTTGATGAGTACCTACGAGTTGCAGAGACAACAGGTATTGAATGCTTGTCTAACTTTTGTCGCTGCGTAATTGACATATTTGGAGAGAGATATTTGAGAAAAGCAACTCCAGGGGATTGTCAACGTTTGATTAATATGCACGAGAGGAGACATGGTTTCCCCGGGATGTTAGGAAGCCTCGATTGTATGCACTGGGAATGGAAGAATTGCCCAGTCGCTTGGAAAGGTCAATACACCAAAGGTGATCATGGTGTTCCGACGATCATGCTTGAAGTTGTCGCATCGGCGGACTTGTGGATATGGCATGCATTCTTCGGAGTTGCAGGTTCAAATAATGACATAAATGTGCTCAATCAATCACCCCTGTTCAATGACGTTCTGCAAGGCAAAGCCCCGGAAGTAAATTTCATAGTAAATGGTACGCCCTACAACAGAGGGTACTATCTTACTGATGGAATATATCCGGAATGGGCAGCCTTCGTCAAGAGCTTTCAATGTCCTACTGATCCGAAAAGAAGTCATTTTAAGCAAATGCAAGAGGCTGCAAGGAAGGACGTCGAGCGAGCATTTGGGGTTTTGCAAGCTCGCTGGGAAATAATTAAGGGCCCGGCTCGTTTTTGGTATACGAGTAAGTTGAAAGATATCATGTATACTTGTATTATTTTACATAACATGATAGTTGAAGACGAAGGGGAATCGGCAATCAATTGGTCGGACGAACCAAACATCGACAATAACGCAGACACTCAATTTTTTCAAGGTTCAATCGGGAGCTTCAATGCATACATACAAAGAGGCGCCGATCTCCGAGATAAGGGAAAACATCATCAACTCCGGGCCGACTTGATCGAGCACATATGGGCGCATCATAACACTACCTAGATATATTTTATAGAGCGGGAAAACATGTTTCCTTTTTCTTTATTAATATTGCGTGTTGTATTATTTTCTTCCTCCTTGAATTTTAATATATTTAATACTATTATAATAAAAAACCGAATTTTCTTTCCCCGAATTTATTTTTTTCCGAAAAAAAATTCGATAATATTTTTTTATCAACAAATTATAAATATTGATTAATTAATTACCAAAAGTTAAAATTGTAAAAAAGATTTAATTAGATTGAAGATGGAAAATATGGTTTTAAGGTGGGACCCTCAAATAGTGGCAAATAGTGTTAATTGGACCTGAGTTGCATTGGGGGAAATAGGTAGCATTTGAGTGGGGTTTAAACTTTTGATGTGGCAATGACGTGGCGGTGATGTGTCAGGTAGTAATTGAAGTTGCATTGTGGATGCCCTAATAGTATCGCCTCATTAATTTATCGTAACAGTTGCGGGTTCAAACTTATCTACAATTAATCTCAGAATTCTTTCTGTTTTATTCTGCCTAGATCCGTTTAATCTCGTCTAATCTTTAATTAGATTCATTTAGTCTCGTCTAAACCCCAATTAGGTGTTAGATCATCATCTGCATAGATTTGTTTAGTCTCGTCTAAATCTTAATTATACGGTAGCCCACAATAATATACCGTCATGAAAAAATGCCAGCTTTGACTCTAATCCTCGTTCACAGAAAACCAGAACTTCAAAACCTAATAGCATCGCCTCATCAATTTATGGTAAAAATTGCGGGTTCAAACTTATCTACAATTAACCTCAGAATTCTTCCTGTTTTATTCTACCTAGATCCATTTATTCTCGTCTAATCTTTAATTAGATCCATTTAGTCTCGTCTAAACCCCAATTAGGTGCTAGATCACCATTCTGCTGTTGGAAATTCTCGACTGCATCTAATGTACGCAGCGGAATAATAAATCGATTAATTGATTTATTTAATTAATTATGGATTAAGATTAATTAATTGAATTATAAGTCGAGCCTGGGCTCTGATACCACTGTTAGTAATTCTCGACTACATCTAATGTACGCAGCGGAATAATAAATCGAGAATTAAGATCATGATTTATAACTGAATTATTCGATAAGTGATCGCTAGGAAATCACTTATCAAATTCTATAGTGCCTTCAATTTTTATCTGATAAAAACCCTTGATTCTCTACTATAGAGAATATGTATATATAGTATCATATAACCCTAGGTTTATGGGCCTAATATCCATGTCTACTTAATTAATTAATTAGTCTGACTTATTAATTAATAAAGCCCACATATCCTAATCTAGTCCATATCTTTCAATCTCCCACTTGGACTAGCATTAGATATAATTCGAAGCATTAACCTTGTACCCTTGAGCGGAACAACAATACACATAAAGTGTGACCCTTCAGGCCCCCATTATCGACGATAATCTAATTAAAGTCTGCACAAAACTCCTAGATTGCGTTGCGCAGCGAACTCGATATATGAAGGACGTTTACGTGAATCTAGTAAACAAACCTTTATATGAAGTTTATGTAATATCCCTTCATTCACGAACCACCTGATTGAGCCTAGGATCTGCCATGTGTCTATCCAAATAGCTCAATCATTTTTCTCATCTTTATTATATGACACATTCGATCATATTCAATTACTTTAATTTAATATATCTTTTGCATTGGCCAATGACTTTATTGTCAAATAATATAGAGAAATATGAGTGTTCTCTCGAGTTTCAATCGAGGAATGAATCATATTCTTGGCTCAACTATCATTTCCATTTGCCTCATGATGAACCCAACACAAGACGTGTCTTATCCTCCTTTGGGAGGCAAGCGTTGTGCTTGGTCAAAGTTCATCACTTAACAAACAAAATGAGTATTGACCTCAGGTCAAAGGATCATTACATACTCCACACACTAATAAACCGTAGACACTGAAAACAAACGGTTTAATAGTAGGGTATACCAATACTCTCCAAAGTACCCATGTGTCCATCACGGATATCTAATATCTCGTAGTCGTGAGACCTACTACATTCTCTGAGAATGTGATGCAGACCACATGTTAACCTATCGCGTGTCATCAATATCCCATTCTTGATGACCATTGGTTATGGCAATTTTAGAATCATACTATATCATTTATGTCTCACACCATAAATAACAGTCATGATTCAAGGGAATAGTTATAAGAATAATAACAAACCATCAAAATAATTATTCTAATAAATGCATAAACTCAAAAGACAATCAAAATGTCATAGAATGCGATCAAGAATGAATGTCTCAAACGAAAAGGTTTCTAAAACATTCAAACTATAAACTCCCACTGAATCAAGACCAACTACCAACGTGTCTAACACCCAAGCTCTCAAAGTGCTTGTTGTGTCTAGCTATACACAACTGTTTGGTTGAAGGATTAACCAAGTTATCATCAGTGGATACTCTATCTAACTTCACATCTCCCTATCTATTATTCTCCAATTAGATTACATCTACAGGGAATATGCTTATTTCTGTTCGTGGCTCTCGGTTCCTTTTGCTAGAGCAACCGCACTTACCGTTGTCACAATACAACGGTATTGCACTGCTGGCACTTGGAACGACACCTAGTTCTTTACGAACTTTAACAAAGCAACAACCCCTTTTTGGCAGCATTAGATTTAGCAATATACTCGGCTTTAGTGCTGGAATCGACAGTTCTACTCTGTTTGGAACTATTCCGATTCACTGCACCACCATTTAGAATGAAAACATATCCAGACAAAGACTTGAAGTCATCATGGTCCGTTTGGAAGTCAATATCAGTGTACCCAGTAACTGATGACTCTAGCTGCCCACAATAGACTTTAAGAAATGTTCTTTAGTCCTTCTAAAGTACTTAAGAATAGCCTTGACAGTTCTCCAGTATTCCTTACCGAGATTTTGCTGAAATCTGCTCTTTCACGGATTGCAACATGGAATGATTGCTCTCCATTATCAGCATATCGTCGACATATATGATAAGGAAGACAACATTTCATTCTTACGTTTACTATAAACGCATAGATCCTATTTGCTTCTGACAAAATCAAATAATTTGATAGCTTTGTCAAAACAAATATTCCAACTCCTAGATGCTTGCTTGAGTCCACAAATGAACTTCTTTAACTTGCATACTCCATTCGGTTTTCCTTTGGATACAAAAACCTTCAGGCTGTGACATATACACAGTGCCTTCGATTCTCCATTGAGAAACGCGGTTTTAACATCCATTTGCCAAATATCAAAGTCATAGTATGCAGCTATTGCAAGTAATATCCTAATGGACTTGATGTTAGTGACTGGCGAAAAGGTTTCATCATAGTCAATGCTCTTGCGCTGACTATAACCCTTTGCCACCAACCTAACCTTGTAGGTTTGTACCTTGCCACCTGCATCTCTCTTCTTCTTGAAGATCCATTTGCAGTCTATGGGACGAGCCCCAACTGGCAAATCAACTAGGTCCCGCACTAGTTGAGGTACATCGAGTCCATTTTAGATGTTAAGGCAGCCAGCCACATCTTCGAAACGGTGCCCGACACCGCTTCGATATAGGTCTTAGATTCGTCGTCTTTTGAATCAACTTCATCATCTTGGTTCTCAACCAATAGATTTAGTCTTTCGGGTGCACGACGATTCCTTTGAGGCCTATTGAGTTGGTTTTGCGTTGGTTCATTCGATTTATTCTGATCGTGAGTTGGTTTTCAACATTTTAGAATATTCTCAAGAATTTCACTATGATTCTCTTGAGGTGGGACTGATACAATATCTTGTCTTTGATGCATCTTATTGTCTTGAAATGACCCTCTAAGAGTTGTTTCCCCTCCCAATAGATCATCAAAACTCCCACTGAGTTCTTGTCCACTCCATTGGACAAGACCTCATCCTCTATGTTATCTTGCGGGTTTGATACAATATCTTGTTTTGATGCATCTCATTGTCTTGAGGTGACCCTCTAAGAGTCATTTCCCCTCCCAATAGATCATCAAAACTCCCACTGAGTTCTTGTCCACTCCATTGGACAAGACCTCATCATCTATGTTATTTTGTGGTTCTTGAATCTTTTCAAGATCTACCTTGTTGTGACCTTGTTCCTCGGAGATATAAATATCTTCAAGAAACGCCATATTCTTGGAAACTATCACCTGGTGATCTCCAGGGCAGTAGAATTCATATCCTTAGTTTCCTGAGGATATCCACAAAATAGCATTTCTCACTTTTAGTCTCCAATTAATCAGTTGTCATCTTCTTAACAAAAGCAAGACAACCCCAGGTCCGCATATGATTAAGACTCGACTTCTTGCCACACCATAACTTATATGGTGTTTGCGTGACTGATTTAAGAGGAACTCTATTCAGAACATAACCAGCGGTTAGTAAGGCATAACCCCAAAGGAATAAGGGGAGACTGGTGAAACTCATCATGGATCGAACCATATCTAATGAAGTTCGATTTCTCCTTTTGGATACTCCATTCATCTGTGGTGTACCCAGAGGTGTCCAGTCTGACCGGATTCCATGTGATTTCAAGTAATCAAGAAAATCTCGGCTTAAGTATTCCCCTCCTCGATCTGATCGGAGAGTCTTAATACTTTTCCAAGTTATTTCTCAACTTCTAACCTAAACTCCTTAAATTTCTCGAAGGCCTCAGATTTGTGTTTCATGAGATACACATATCCATACCTTGAAAAATCATCAGTGAAAGTTATGAAGCACGAAATGCCTATTGCTTAAATTGGAACGGTCCGCACACCGCTGTGCGGACCAACTCGAGCACAAACTTGGCACGTAACTCTTTTCCCAGAAAGTGGTTAACTTGTCATCTTTCCTTTGAGACAAGATTCGCAAGCACCATATGATTTGAAATCAAATGATGTGAGATAGTCTAACTTTCTCAATCTTGCTTTTCTTTTCTCATTGATATGACCAAGTCTACAGTGTCACAGGTAGGGTTTATTATCCGTATTACTTAGATTAGGTCGTTTGTTCTTGTACATTGAGAATATTTTGTTCACATTCAAGCATATATATTCCATTCAAAAGAAAGACACTTCCTTAAAACAATCCATTAAGCGAAACAAGCATTTGCTGTTTGCAAAATAGAAAGAAAAAGTCATAAATGTCTAATATTCGAATGGAAATAATATTCTTTGAAATCTAAAGAACAAAATATCAATTATATAAATCTAATTTATATCACGAAGGTAGATCTAATCTAGTCTAATTTTAATGTACAAAACATACTACCTAAGCTCTCATCCAATGCACCATGTGCTTTGAACTTCGGGCAGTCTCTCTTTCAGTGCCCCTTCTCATTGCAGAACAGGCACTCATCCTTTGGTATTCTCGGCTTCTTTTGAACCCCTCCACTCTTAGGCATCAAGGCTGCATCCTTAGATGCTTTCTTCCCCTTCTTCTGCTTATTCTTCTGTTTGGAAGATCTCGCAGAAGAGCTCACCATGAGCATCGAGTTGCCTTTAGAAGTAGATGATTCATAGGTCTTGAGCATGTCGTGAAGCTCTGGCAGTGTTGCCTTCGTGTTGCTCACGTTGAAATTCACTATGAAGTTTTCAAATGAACTTGGAAGAGACTGCAAAATCAGATTTATTGAGACACTTGAGGTTAGCTTCGTTCCAATCGATTCCTACCTCTCAATCAATCTGATCATCTTCAATATATGTTCAAAAACCTGACCCCCATCATGAAGCTTACACTTGAAGAGATCTCTGAGTATCTCATACTCCATGGTCTGAGCTTCTGAAGCGTACAGACTCTCCAAGTATTTCAGCATCTCATAAGGAAACATGCTCCAATGTTGCCTATGCAGTTCAATACTCATAGAGGACAACATTAAGCATTGAGCCGATGTGGCATCCTCAACATGTTTCTTATGAGCTTCTTCGTCTAACGTAGCGTACTCAGGAGAATTCTTGTCAGGGATAACACTGATTGGTTTGTCCAAGACATACTCAATCTCGTCTTGCCTTAGCACCAATCGCATACAACGGAGCCAATCCGTAAAATTTGACCCAGTCAACTTGTTTGTTTCCATTAAACATTTATAAGCCAAAAACGACATTTTATCTGACGAGAAAATAATAAAATGGGAAAATAAATCAGATAAGGTAAACAAAGATCACATTCGTATCACTAATCAAAACAAGAGTTTATTGTAATGATTAGCTCCCACTAATTTTAACATATTTTGCGCCCCCAAACACAAAATACGGATTTATAACAATTATAAATCTTAGTGGTGCAAGATCCAAGTCTACATTACTGCAGCCTCTGCTTTGGCTGATGACTACAATAATATCACTAGGTAGGCCTCTAAGCCAATTGCAACAACAATTTTGCAATTCTTGGTTTATTAATCTAATTAATATTTGCGTCCTTAAACTATTTTGGTCGCTTTGGCGTCACAAAATAATTTAAGCAAGTCAATTCCATCACACGATGCCAACCATGCATCTATGAATGAGCCCCAACCTCGTCGTTTTAGAATAAACACTTTGGTGTAAAACTCTTGGACGAAGAGATTAAGAATTCCAGACAATTATGATGGACGACGCTTTTATTTCTAAATAAGACTTGGTTTTAGTGGGGATTTTATATGTGATACTAATTATTAAATTTAATATCTAATATTAAATTAAACGCAATTACTGGGTGCCGCCTACCCAGGCATAAGAAATGCGGACCACACAAATTTGGGCGCCGCCTACCCATACATAATGTCGCAGACTGCAAGTATTGGGTGCCGCCTACCCAAACATAAAAGCGATCTTAAATTACTATAATTTAAATTGAATAAGCATAAAATCAAATAATAGCTTATCACATAATATCAAATAAATGCTCAACGAATAAAATTATTAATCCAATTAAAATTTTATTCTTTAATTAAATGTGGATTAAAATTAAATATATAAATTCCAAATTAATATATACATATACTTTTAATATTAATTCTAAATTAATATAAATATATAAGTCTAGTATTATTCTTTCAAAATAATAATACTATTAAAATTATTAATCTAATTAATATTAGTCAATTAGATAAATATAATAATTCCAAATTAATACAAGTATACTTTAATGTTAATTCCAAATTAACATAAATGTATAAGTCTATTATTATTATTCAAAACAATAATAATAAGATTTATTAATCTAATTAACAAATTAATATTGTAATTGGGTCTTAAGAATTAATCTAATTAATAAATCTAATTTGATTCATTAAATAAGTCAAAAGTCTTTTTTTTTTTTTTTTTAATAAATGGCAGCAGCGCAGTGGGCTGCATAAAATCACATTAGCCTAGTCCACAAGTTTAGTCCAGAAATGGGCCCGGCCCAGCAACCTGACAGCATCTCAGCTTTATTGGGGCCCAAGAGATTAAAGCAAACAAAGTTTAGAATTAATCCCAACCCAATAACCCATCCTGAGAATGGGCCCAGCCCAAAATTTGAAGTCCAGCCCCAGCTCAGTTTGCGGCCCAGCCCAGTCTCAAAATCCAGCCCAAAAGCCATTAGGGTTTGGGCTGGGCACACAGCCTGCGCCGCCGCAGCTCCCAGCCGCCCTTGCCGACGTTCGACAGCCATAGCCCCGGCTTCTGCCTCCGCCGCCGCCACGCTGAGCGCCGCAGCAGTTGCAGCAGAAGCATTGTCTGTCGAGATCTAAGCCGCCACCATCCGCGTCTTGGGCATCAGCAGCAGTGACACCACCGTCGCCGTCGTCGAGTGGGTCGTGCCCAGTAGCAGCAACTACAGCATCGCTGCTGTCGCCCGTTATGCAGCGACGACAGCGAAAGTTTCAGGCAGCAGCGAAGGTATGAGTATTGTTTGCGTAAAGAGCACTTGTGACAAAACCCACGTTTCCAAAATTGCTATCTTTTATTGTTCCATATGTTTTCAAAAATAATTATAAGAAACAATTTCAAATTTAATTATAAAACTAATCCACAATTAATTTGAATTGAAAATCAATTATAAATCAAGCCCCAGGCTCTGATACCACTGTTGGAAATTCTCGACTACATCTAATGTACGCAGCGGAATAATAAATCGAGAATTAAGATCGTGATTTATAACTGAATTAAACGTTAAGCATAAATTACGCTAAAGTTGGAACAACTTACTTGTTGCGTAATTGATCGGACTGAATTGTGCGATTAATTCACCACTTCAGGTATCCACGCGTATATATCGTCCGCCGCAGGAACTATCCTCGGTACAATTATTCGATAAGTGATCGATAGGAAATCACTTATCAAATTCTATAGTGCCTTCAATTTTTATCTGATAAAAACCCTTTATTCTCTACTATAGAGAATATGTATATATAGTATCATATAATGCTAGGTTTATGGGCCTAATATCCATGTCCACTTAATTAATTAATTAGTCTGACTTATTAATTAATAAAACCCGCATATCCTAATCTAGTCCATATCTTTCATCTGCATAGATTTGTTTAGTCTCGTCTAAATCTTAATTATACGCTAGACCACAATCTATCATTCGACTAGCATCTCACATCTTCTAGAACATTGTAAATTCCCAAGGTTATAAGTTTCATAATTGAAAAATTATTACAGAAGATTGTTAAATAATTATCAGCTATAACAAGCACCATTATACTAACACACATTGTAATTAGTCATTCAACATGAAATTTATTATTGTTCTTCTATATAAAAAGTAAAAAGAAAAAAGAAAAAGAAAACTAAATAATTCAGACACCGAAATACTCGTCTATCAACCAAAGTCACATTTTGATGGGTAAACTAACCTTTACACAAATTGGATTATAAAAAAAAAAAAACGAAAAACAAAAATTGAAGCTACAAGTCCTGAGTATTACAAAAAAATAAAAAATAAAAAAATACCCCACCGTAATTTTCACAAATCAGCAATCGATACTTTGTTTGGGATAAAAGATATTCTAAAAAGTGCAATATCTTATACAACAAATATTCAATTGCATCACACATATATAATATGGCATTACTATTGCATCAGCAGTACAATTATGTGTCATGCAACATCTTTAATTGTAGAAGATCATAATTGAGTTGTTGGATGACATCTTGAATCAACAATGTTATATTATTGTAAGAAGATCCCCCTTCCTCCAATGCATCTCTCGCCATTTTCCCCAACTTTTGAGCTCTTCCTCTGATCTCTTCCACTTCCTCGCCCTCCAGTAACTCCTTTATAGCTTCCTTAATTCGATCCCCCTTAGTAACTACCTTATTATGTTCCCCCCCGCCAGAACCAACTTCAATCCCGACTCTTACACCGATTTTTAGCACGTTTACAATAAATTTCTCATTAAAATATTGTTCTGCAAACATTGGCCAAGTGATCATTGGCACACCTGCACTTACTCCTTCCAAAGTTGAGTTCCACCCACAATGCGTCATGAACCCTCCGACAGACGGATGTGACAATATCAAAACTTGTGGGGCCCATCCCCTGACAATTAACCCTCTTCCTTTAACTCTATTCTCATATCCTTCTTGTAACCATCTTTCTACTTCCTCTAAATAATCCATGCCTCTGACAACCCAAATAAAAGCCCAATTCGAGGCTTCCAGGCCCAGCCCAATCTCTTTAATCTGCTCAGCAGATATACGACACATGCTGCCAAAACAGACGTATATTACAGATTTGGGCTTTTTAGAGCCCAACCATGATGTGAAATACTGCTCATCAATTGCGGCCTTGTCACCTCTACTGGAGTTCTCGGTAGCATTCTTGTTGCATAAAGAAACAGGCCCAATGGGCCAAACTCTGGGCCTCAACTTTTTGTATCCATCTATATAATCGGGCTCTAGCTCCTCAAAACTGTTCACCAGAGAAGCCCGAGCAGAAAGCTGGGCTTTTTTCGTATCGTCTAAAATATTTTTTAATTTACTATCTGACGTTCTAGAAACTTCTGGTAACTGGGCCTTTGTAAGCTCAATTTTGTGGGGTATATCAGGTATCAGAAATGTTTCAGAATCTGAAATTTCTCTCTCTTGAATTTTATTTTCAGACAATATGTGAGAACAGAGGAGAACGAAACATGAAATTGTCTCAAAAACATATCTAGGAATGTTGAATTTGTCAGCAAGTTGTTGTGTCCAAGGAAGAGCATTCGAGGAGACAATGCAACTAGGCTTTGGATCCAGGTCTTGGATCAACTTCTCTAAGGGGGCTTTCAGCATCTCACATGCCTGAAATAATTTAAATCATTTTATTAATTTATTAATTTTTCGATACGTTCTGATAACTTTTTTATTCATGATTTGATAATATATTATCAATTTTACAACAATCCTATCTAAAATAAATATTAGATCTAAAATTCATGTCTTCTTCTCCTTTTCCGACTCCTATGCAAACTGCTTTAGTTATGAATAACTGCTGATAAACTATGTTATAGTCTACTATTGTGATAAAAATTGTCTCCACAAGCTGATAATAGGTCTAGGTATTTATAGGAATGCACAATAATAGGTTTAAGTGAGAATCAAATCAGATAAACCCTTTAAAATGCGTCTGATAGTAAAAAAAAGGGCACTTTACTTTCAAGTTTTCATGTTCAAGTTTCTTCGTCCACTATATCGATAGACAAATATGTTCTAAAATCTTATTTTATTAAAAATATCAAACATGTTTCAACATGTTCCTACGTATGATATATTATAAAACTCGACACGAGCTAAATAAGAAAAAAAAATGCTAAAATAAATGTAAATATGTGAAATTACTCAAGTTTAATTTGTGTTCGACTTGATTCAAAGTCAATTAGATCAATAATCAAAGAAGCTCAAACATGATGTTAGACGTTCAAAAATATATGTGGATATACACCACATAACCCCCAAGATTTAGACCCCAAGTCACTATTGATCACTAATTGTCGACCTAATCACGAGATATACTACTTAAGACCGTCAGTCAAATCTCCGTAAACAGGTTATCGTCAACAAATGGACAGTAGATCGTCTTAAGGCTGGACCGCTCATTTGTCCACTGACAACATGATAGCTTTCAACACAGGACCGCATTCTTCGCTTAATAATTATCCTTATGTGCCCACCACATGGAGGACAAATGAGATCCACCTTAATAGCAGGTCAGGCCAAGTGGCAGACACATATCACTCAAGCTACCACTTAATGACCATGTATCAACCATGCAATGATGGGAATACCCCTATAAATACCCCATGTATCCCTTACAAAAGTCATACTGTAATCTCGAGTGCAAAAATATAATATCAGAGAGGAAAAAAGTTGTTCAAGTCAACAAACAACTTGAGTCTTTTATCGACCGCAACGGTCAATTTACAGCCAAATTATAGACAAAATCCCCTCGCAATCGCTCTTTTTACTTTCTACATCGACAATCGCCCTCTATAATAAATTGTGGTTGTGGATTAGTGATCAAACAAATACAGTCACGTAATCTTTGATTTACAGTAATAAAATGAATTCTTAAGTCTCACATCGCATGTTCACAATATTTAAAAAAAGAATGGAAGAACAATACATTTGAGTTGACTAGATTTATTTAGAGTCCTACCTTAAAGAATTCACGGGCTAAGTCCATTGAAACAGAGTCCATATTTTCGCAGCCCGGCGGCAGGCCGGCTTCTGGGCCCGGAAATTCGACGGAAATCATTTGGATTTTGAGGCCGGATTTGACAGCGTGGTCGAGTGTTTCTCTGTACCTGGTGAAATTGCGAGGTGTGGTGATTATGGAGACGGTAAGGCCGCGTTTGGCGAGCAATATACCCAAGTCTGTTAAGGGAATTATGTGACTTTGCGACAGGAAAGGAATCAGAAGGAAGTGAAGCTTGTCATGGAATTGTGAAGCCATTGATGATGAATCGAGACAACAAGAGTTGGAAGAGAAGGACATGAATGAATGGTTAAATACATGTGATTGTGTGGTTAAAAATAAACATTACCTATATTTGGTAAACATAACCGGATGTTTAGGTAAGGATGAATATGTCGGGATGTCCATTCAAATATTTGCGCATTGAATAGCTCGTGGATTCATGAGTTGTGCCAAATGTTATGGAAAAGATATTAATGTTGACAAAAATTTGTATATGACGGTCACACGAACCTCATTTTATATGACAGTCAATTTAAGTATACTAAAAAGAAAAATGAGTAGATGAAATTCTGCCCTTTTTCCCTAGATTTGAGTAAACAAGATTCCACCACAAAAGAATAGATCTGTGTGACCATCACACATAATACTAGTCTTTAATATTTATGCTGAAAGGTATTATTTATTCTTAAAAAATGTATTACTTTGAAGGACTAATGTTTTACTGAAAAATATTACTTATTGTCAAGAATGATATTATACTGAAAAATAATATATTTCTTCAAAACAAATTGTACATGACCTTTTCATGAAAGAAATCAACACAACTTACGGATTCTTCCGCGACCCAGACTGCACGAAATTAAGATCCGTATACCTAATTTAGATAAAAATTTATATAAAAGAAAAGATAGTCCGACCCAACCCGATACAAACTTATTTAGGAAAACCCGCAAATCAATTAACTTGATTTTAACTCAAATCGACCTAAAATTAATAATTTAATATAAAATATAATAATTATATATTTAAAATTAATTTTTATATATAATTTGAAATCAACCACGAAGCCTATTAATTATCCGAATTGTATGGTTGGGACTTGCGAAGGATGATAGAGTTTTAAAAAGGGATTCTGTATAAACAAATGAATTGATGAGCGCTGAAATCGGATTTTGTAGTTTTGGGGCCACAATTGCATCGAATCCCTCTCCTATTTTATTAGTGTGTCTCGTTCTTGTCCTATTCACTCTACAAATTGAATATTTTTATTTTTAGAGAAATCTACAAATTGAATAATGGAGTAATATTTATTTTTTGTTGTTAAGCAAGATTGGTATTCATGATTCAAAGTTATGCTCAAGCTTAAAAAAATTGCAACTAAATCTACCGTTTATAATTTAGACAAAAAAATTATACCATTCACTCATATTGATGGATCATCAATATATGTTTTGAGAGATCAGAGTCTACGTGTTGAAAAAGTAGTCATGTGGCATCTGATATGTCAACAAATCTAAGAACTGTAAATTGAAAAAAAAAAAAAAAAAAAAAAAAACACTTTTCAGAAATTAAGATTTAAATAGCAATATTGGATAAGGGGAATGAACACTAAGGTACACGCGTTTTTTTAAATTTCTATCCCAAACCAATTGTATTTCGCCGCTAAAACGAGTTAGCGACAAAAAAAATTCACCACCACGACTATCGCTAATTCTGTTTGCCACACTAAGGAACACACGTGTTTTTAAATTTCACCCCAAACCAATTGTATTTCATCGCTAAAACGAGTTAGCAAGAAAAAAATTCGCCGCCACGACTATCGTTAATTCTGTTTGCGACGGAAGTTAGTACATCACCGTAAATATTAGCGGTAAAAACAAAAGTTTGTCGCTGATAATAAAACTTATAAATAATATGAAAAAATATATGTTACCTGCAAATATTTTATTTCGCCGCCAATTTTGTTGTGCAAGTATAATATTTTGTCGCTAATTAATAATAATAATAATAATAATAATAATAATAATAATAATAATAATAATAATAATAATAATAATAATAATAAATATATTAGCCACAAAAATTATATTCCATGTCTAATGTTGCGGCGAAAATGTACAATTCCGTCGCTAATTATTAGCTGCGAAATTATATTTTGTAGCTAAGTGTGAGGCGAAAATTTACACACTTGTCGCTAATTAATAAAATTAAAAAATAATAACAATAAATATAATATCCGTGAAAATTATATTTCATCGCTAATGTTGTGGCGAAAATGTAAAAGTTCGTCGCTATTATTAGCTGCAAATAAATCTTTTGTAGTTAAGTTTGCGACGAAAATTTAAAATTTACGCTAATTAATAAAATTAATTAAAAATATTTAAAAATATTAGCTACCAAAATCATATTTCGTAGCTAAGTTTAGGACAGAAATTTAATAGTTTATCCTAATTAATAAAATTATAAAATAATATTAAAAAAATATATTAGCTTCGAAATCTAAATTTTTTGCAACAAATTTAGTGGTGAATATTAATTATTTTATCGTTAACTTATGAAATTATAAAATAATACAAAAAATTGCTAGCTAAATATTTTATGCACAACTAGTTTTGTAGCAAATTATTATTTCCATCCCTAGTTTGGAGAAGAATTTGCAACTATTGAGCCTCGTTACTATTTTGAAGAATTAGCTAAAATGATATGCTCTTGAATCCTTTATAACACCATTCTAAAATAACTAAAATCAAAATAGCAATTCAAACTGTCAACAAATTCATTACCACAAGTAGTGTTTCAAGTACTTAAACATGAAGTTTCTTCTAAAACACAAAAAATGACGACAAAAAATGGTTATTAAAAATTAAGTAAATATGGCGACAAAACGGTTCAAAATCGTCGCTAAAGTTAGCGACGTACAGACAAATTTCGCCGCAAACCTATTTTTTTGGCTGCTTCAAACTAAAATTATTAGAATTTAAATATACTAAGAAAATAATTTTATTTATTTAATTTGATAGTGATTTGCGACGACTTTCAAGTAAATGTGTTGCTAAGTGCTAGTGGAAAAAATAAATATTTTGCTAATATTTGATGTATAATTAATAGGAAATTAGATTTAACTATATACTACCTCCTCCTGCTCTAACTTACCTACTTTTCTTTTTGGTTTGTCCCAACTTAACTTGTCAGCCCATAAATGACAAATTTCTCTAACAATCTCCACCCTCAGTCTCCACCTTTAAAAAAGTCAAAGATTCCACAAAATCTATTTTTTCTTAACCTCCGTGCCCGGTCAAAGTAGGCAAGTTAGAGCAGGACAACGTTTTGTGACAAAATATATTTGTTGCTAACTTTGCAGCGAATAGCGTATTTTCATCGCTAAATTAGCGACGAAATATAGGTTTTCATCACTAAGTAAAAAATAGTGACAAAAAATCTCAAGAAGTCGCTAATTTTAGCAACAAAGCATGAAATTTTGCCGCTATTTACGCGTTTTCTTGTAGTGGAAAAAGTAGCGTTCGTTTGGGGTAGTTGTGGAAGTGGTTATAATGTTGGATATATTAATTAATTGTAAAAGGTGATATGGTGTATGTAAGAGATTGTTAATTGATGATTTGTCTAATTATTAAATTAGTATTGAGAATTATGATTGATTAATTGTTTGGGTAGTTGTAGTATTGGATATATTAATTAATTGTAAATGTGATGTGATGTGTGTAGAGGTCGTTAATTGATGATTGGTTTAATAATTAAAATACTATTAAAAATTTTGATTGATTGATTAAAGTAGAAAGGGTTGGAGAGCTTGGGAGAACCGGTCAAATAAAAAATGTGTTTGGATTTGAGACAATCTTTTTGGATTTGACTCAAACCCAAGCAAACATAGTCATACAGAACCTTAACGTGTGTTTTATTATTATTATTATTATTATTATTATTATTATTATTATTATTATTATTATTATTATTATTATTATTATTATTATTATTATTATTGCTTAATCAAGAAAAGAAATAATGTTACTTTGGTAAATTCTATGCCATCTAAGTAGGTAGTACTCTACTTTACGATGTATATTATGTTTGAACTGATTTTATGTTTCGAGCCTATTTTGAGGCTCAATCGGTGAACGGTTTATAAATTGCCTTATTATTTGATATATGGTCATCCTGATCACATAATATACTTTTCCTCTCTTCTGCCCGTGGATATAGCTAACACATTGTTAGTGAACCATGTAAATTCTGTGTTCATTTGTTCTTGTTTTTATACCTTTCTCGCATCTCGGCCGTTATAACACTTTCCAAATGTATAGTGAATCATTCACTTGTGTACTACCTAAATGAATTGTGTAGAATTAGCCCGTAAAGTTCAATTTTACAAAGGAGACATGGAGTATTTGTGATTGCTTGTTCTTTTGAAAAAGTTATTAAATTTAGAAATTATAGAAAAATGTTTATTATTAAAAGCAGGTATTGTTTGAAAATAAAATACCTTTACGCAAATTTTAAAAGTTGTTGTGTTTGATAAATAAGTGTTTGTATCACTTATTATACTTAAAAAAGCTTGATAATTTTTCAAAAATGCTAAAAAGCCACTGATTGCACCAGCTTAACAAAAGCAGTTTTGCAGCTTTTAGCTCAACTTAAGCAATTTTCAGTGTTTGGGAACCATTACTTTTGCAGAGGCTTTATCTAGGAAGCGGGGGATAAGGCGGTGTCCTCTGCAGGTGCATCATCATCCCTCTCAACCTCCATATCTGCATCAAAGGTGAAGTCTGCAGGAGGGACCAAACGACTGATGTCAAAGATAGGAGCTAAGCTCTGCACCTTATCCTTGCAGACGCTAAAGCCGTCTAGCCAATGGTCCAACAGTGTATCCTCCACCTCCTTGTTCTTCAAGGCCCTATCGGCCCGCAAGTTGGCCTCCATAACCTGCCGAGATCCCTCTCCCAGCTCAAACTCAAGAGATGCAATCTTTTCGATCGATGAGGAGGTCTCCGCCCGTAGGCGATCCACCTCGGCCACTTTGAAGTCAAATCTGATCTTCGTCGGCATCTTCTTGTCAGTCTCCTTAGCCAAGTTCTCCACGAGCTCCCTAATCCTCCTTGAACCATAGTTGATCTTCGAACCATCCTATGGTGGTTAAGGAGTTGCTGAAGATAGAGGAAGATGAAGTCATGTGGTGTTGTTAAAAAATGAGAATTTCTTGAGGAAAAAAAAATGTTACCTTGGCAAGTAGCTCGTAGCCATCGATACATAACGCCTTCGAGGTGGCCTCACTAACAATAGTCCTATCACTAGGAGGTATGAGCTGAGACATCATCTCAACTGCCATCTCTCGGGTAAACATAGAGTCAGAAACCTTCACATCCCAATCTGGGCAGTGCTTATCGGCTCCAAGGGTGGTCATACTCCCAGATGCATGATCCCTGAGGTCAGGTGCTCTAGAGTGGCGCTCAAGGACACCATCGTACTCTGTTGTGATAGACTCTAGGATAGAACCAAGGGTCAGGGGTCTCGACGAAGATCTGGGCCTTTCAGAAGAGTGAGGGCACAAGGGTGTCTTCTGAGGAGGGCCTGAGGATTGCCCCTGGGCAACCCAAGCTAAAATCTTAGTTCTGTCAACCTTCTTGGTGTTTCCAACCTCCCTACGAACCTTCTTGGCGTTTCCAACCTCCATGACTGTCAACAAGAAGCAATTGATTAGCACAATTGAAATCATAGAGAAAATAAGTGAATACAACTGTAAGGATGCACACTAAGATCCACGGGTCTAGACGGAGGTAAGTGGCTTAACTTCGCAGCAATCAAGTTATCTTCAGTAAGGAGGTCTTTCAAGCTCACGGGACCTCGCATAATAATTGCCAAGAGTGCTTGGCGGTCGCCGTGGAAAGTTTGGGTTTGGACGGAGGAGAACATGCTAAGTTCCACTCCGAAGGAAAATCCCAAGGTTCGTCTTGAGAGACGGAGAAATACCTCGACGTCCAACCTTTAGCGTCTCGATAATATCTACGGGGGGTTTGATCTTATTCATAGAAATGAAGTGCCACAGACCATCACCCGTGCGATGTTTTTGAAGTCTATAGATAAAAGCAAAGACTCTGGCGCCTACAGGGACGGTCGGAATAGAAGATGCCACGATAGTAAATCCGACAATAACCCTCCAAGCATTGGGGGCTAACTGAGCTGTCAAGACTTGAAAAAACTCAAGGATTTCGACAATTGTGTGGTGCAATGGAAACCTAAGCCCTGCATCAAACACATCCTCATATAGGTAAAGCCACCCCGGTGGCAAAATACTCAAACCCCCGCTCCCGGGCTCGGGAATACTATAATCTCAATGACTAAGAAAATACATCCTATGCGTATATCCTAAGATGTCGGTCTTCGTAAGGTTGGAAATCACGTCTTCAGGCCTAAGAGTTTTAGTTCTACGACTACAAAGCATGTCTAGGGATGGATAGAGCTCAGCTATGGGGATATCATCAATATACTCGTCCGACATTGCAACAAAACAGAGGATAAAAGGTTAGAAATCTTACTCAAGTGCCTTGAGAGGGGATAACTCAAGGTTCTCCAAGATCTCAACCTGTGGAAGAAATGAAGCTCCAGTAAGTGACATTTTATTTTTTAGGAGAAGAAGATTGAAAAAAAAAAAAAATCATATACTTCCAAACATGAAGTGAGTTACTGGACTCGATTAAGTTTTCATTTGATTAGTTAAAATGATGAAATGTCTTTGTAAGGAGACTAGAGGTGGCGAAAAATGTTGGAGAGGTGAGGAGTAAAGGAAACAAGGGACATCTTTAATAGATGAAAATGCATTCCAGAGGTCAACTACCTTGAGGTTGTGATGTGACATTTTCTCATAATGGTGGCGTGCTCCCTTAATCCCGAGAACTCACAAAAATTTGCCAAAGGCCTTTACCATGGTTTTAATTTCATATATAGTGGAATAGGTGGGTCACGTGGATATGTTTGTGACTCGGCAGGGAGATTCAGCTAAAGCTTTGCAAAAATTTCCTAAAAATAGCATGTATTATCTTGCCATGATATGAAAGCTATACATGCTCTTGATCAAGCTGAAGTCGGAGGTCAGACGTCTTCAACCAATGACCTTTGTGGTTTGTTAAGGAGTTGTTAGCAAAGGTCTAAAGAATATTTCAAAGGTCTGAGGTCTTATGTTGTGCTCAAAATTTTGGAGGACTTTCCAAAGGCCTTTCCAAAGGTTTAAGGACTATTCCAAGGGTCTCCGAGGTCTTATTAAATGTGCTCAAAATTCCTACAAACCAACCCCAAGGACTCCTAAGGTGTAATAAAAAATCCTAACGACTATCCCAGGGGACTCCTAAGGTGTGTCAAATGCTCTAATAATTTTTTGAAGGTCTACAAGGACTATCTCAGGGACTCCTATAATGCACTAAATTTTTCACAGATCTATCCAAAGGGCTTTCCAATAGCCTCCTAAAGTTACGCTAAAGCTTTCCAAGGACTTTCAGGGTGTTTCAAAAGGACTCCTAAGGTATGTCAATAATTACCAAGGACTATCCTAAGGATTCCCAAGGTATTCTCAAGACGTGACGAAGTTGGATAGCTCAAGTAGCAGAACATCTACTACCTAGATTTTTGGTCCTAGGTTCGAGTCACCATGGGGGGAGGGGAGGGATTTTTCTTTGTTCTTAGATTAGGAGAAAATTTTTTTTTAAAAAAAAGGTCTTCTCAGAACGTTATTGCACATATGTAATAAAAATCTTATCTCTCTACAAGGGAGTAAAGAGAGTTACCTTAGATCCGAGGTGCAGAGGACTTGCTTCAACTAAGGTCCGGGGAGCAGAGGTATCCCAAGTCTCTTTCTAAGGCTCCACTCTCAAGTGACTGAATCTCCAATTTTTTTACCTCTCTACTAGTTGAAATGGAGGATGGTGAAATGAAGAACTTTTTACCATACAAGCCACTTTATAAGGGGGTGAAAAGTTATTAGAGAACAATTATTCTACAGTATAATGCGAGATGTGATACTGTAATATTTTCTTCCCGACCCGTATTTGATACTTCTTAAGTGCATCATGACTTCTGCACTCAAGAAGTGGGGGGCAAGTGATGAGGGATAATTCCGTAATTATACATGTTGACACGTGGCAACATAAGATTGCGACACGTGGACTACAAGTGGACATAATATGGAGATACCATCCGAGGTGTTGGGCCAGGGCCGAGTCCAAGGTCTCCCAGTCCAGACACGTGGACCGAGGTGTTGGCCCAGGGCCAAGGTCTAAGGTCTCTCATATGTAGATCTCGCCCAAGGTAAGGTAGGGGTAAGCAACAAACACCAGACGTGATATCATTTTAACCATACCCTTACTAAACCGCCGTCAGAGACTAACTTAAGCATCGGAGGATCTACCTCTGGGGGCAACCCCGGGGTTCTCTTTTGCAGGTTGATATCGATGATTGGCCAACCTCGGAAATCTCAAGCGTCGCAAGACCTCGGATCCGACCCGTTCCGGTTCCTGACATCACCAATACACAATTACTTTATTTACTTATTTTGATATGTCAATATTGAATTTAATTTTCATAGAATATATTTACACCTTGGAATTACACGATTTGAACATATATACCGACAAATTTAGATTTTTTATTATTTACTTTAGTACACATTAAATTTGATATTATGTTATATATTAATTATGATATATTTTGATCTTCCGTTGATTTGTGTGGAAGAATATAGAAAGGATAATGATAATGATATATGCAAATTATATGAAGCTTTTATATATTAATTCATACTTGTATTATTTAATTTAATATTTTTAGCTTTTATTTTTATGTGAATAATTACATAATTAAAGGTAACTAAAATGACATAATTTCTTGTAACAAATCTTCTCCATAAATTGATGTAATTACCGGCATTAAAAGAGAAATATAAAGAAAATTCTATGGTAAGAAATTTTCTTCATAAATTATTGTAATCACATTAATCAATTAGAATCCACAGCTTATTTTACCAACTGCAAACAGGCGCGAAAATAAAAATTTCCTAATTTTGACAGTTTCACTTTTATATATTGTAAGATTTAATAAGAAGTTATCCTAATTTTATTTTTCTACTATCCTTCTTTTTCCTCTTTTTATTTAACAATGTCAAACCTAAGGGTGAGCACGAGTCTCGGAGATAATCCGCTCCACATTGAACCCCGGACCGAAAGCACTCAGAACCGATAATATCCGTTGACTATTTGACTTTATCCGAACTGAACCAAAACGAATTTTTTTTGTTGTAAATCCGATTCGAACCGAAAAACCGAAATAGAACCGAGTAGAACCGATTCTAAGTAATCGACTATGAAATTTCTTTTATATCATTTAATTAATTTCTTTTATACTATAATATTAAACCATTATGAATTTTAGTAAATTTTAACAATAATATAACTACTGTTTTAGTATTTTATAAAAGATTTAGTAATTAATATTCCCTTCGTTTCATTTTAATTGACGTTTTAGAATGAAAGGGAAGAATTAAGAATGAAATTTTTTGACAGATATACCTTCACCTAATTATTTATCTCTCTCATATGAATTCTAAAATTTAGCATCTTTAAATAATTATTTTCCATCTTCTCTCTCAAGATTCCATCTTCTTTCTCTGGATCATCGTATTTTTTTATGGTGAATCAATAGCCAGCACCAGATACTCGACAACATTTTGTAAAGGAAATATCTCTGATACGTCTATGACAGGGATTTTTTATGGTAAATCAATAGCCAGCACCAGATACACGACAACATTTTGTAAAGGAAATATCTCTGATACGTCTATGGCAGAGACTATAAGTGTGGACTGCAAAACTGAGCCGGAATCTTGCACTGGAGAATTAATTATCTTATTCTCAAACCCGTCAAATTCAAGCGGCCGTTAAGGAACTTTTCTTCTGTTTGTTCTATTTTTCATCTCTCTCCAATTCTTCGTACCCCCTCTCTTGCTATTTGCGCTTTCTCTCTTTAAAACTATATATCAATGGCTGCTGTGAATGTTGAATTTCCTTTAAATTAATTCATTGGTTCTAAAACTTAAGTTCAAAAGGAATACACGTTAGCTTTACTATATCCAAGAATTAAGAATTGGTTCTAAAACTTATTTGAAAAATTAGACATATGAGTACTCCACTTTCCATTTTCTTTGATTGATTATAATCATAGCCTCTATTCTAGGGCTATCATATTCACACATATCCATCTTCCATCCAACAACTAACATACACATTAGACATATATCCCATACAATTCCATAATGTCTATAAAGAATACTATACAATTCTAGATTATACTATTAGACATATATCCCAGACAATTCCATAAGGTTATATTTATTTAACTTTCCCATTGTATCATTAAATTAAGCTAACTGTTAGATATGTAGACTAGAGAATTCCATGTAGACTAGAGAATTCCATAGCTATTTCTTAGAAAAATGTCTATAAAGAATACTATACAATTCTGGATAATACTATTAGACATATATCCCAGACAATTCCATAAGGCTATATTTATTTAACTTTCCCATTGTATCATTAGATTAAGCTATTTGTTTGGTTCTCCTCCGTCTTCACAACCCATGTCTTTGAATTTCTATCTTCGGTCTTCTCAAATGCACATTCGGTCTGTATAACTATGTATGTCTTTGAAGTTTTATTTTCTGTCTTCGTATTTGCATTCATCATGCTTTGGAGTATTACCATTACCCTCTATATATAATTTAAAAATATTAATACAAAAAAAAAAATGGAGGAAAATACTTTACGAAAAATGGAGGAAAATACTTTAAGAAAAAAGAGGGATTTTTTTTTTATTCAATTTTAATTGTGGAATGAAGGGGGGAAGAGGGTAAAAAAGAGGTGACCGGAAAAAAAAAAAAAAAAAAAAAAAAAAAGGGGAAAATTCTTTTATTCAATTTAAATTGTGGAATGAAGGAGGAAGAGGGGAAGAAAGCGTGGAATAAGAAGGGAGAGGGAAGAAGGCGCTATAATGAGCGGGAATATTTTAGGGGATAAAGATTTGATCAAATAAAAATATCTCTGATGGATTTAAAAGTAGAGATTTTTAAAGAGTGAGTGCAGGGAGAAAATTGGGAGAATTAGTGAAAAATATGTAAAACGTCAATTAATAGGAAAAGAAGAAAAAAAATCCTAAAACGTCAATTAAAATGGAACGTAGGGAGTAATAAAGTACAATATTTATAATAAATAATTTTCATAATAAACATATATCTATTAACTATAAATGTATGAACAATGAATATGTTTATAGTTTATATAAAGAAATACATTACTATGATATGTTTCAATTCAATTTTACATTTCTTTAATCCAATCACTAAAATTTATTATTATATCTAATATTTAATTATTTTAATATATAAAGGTCAAAATTCTAGACTTGAACTCACTGCACATAGTTATTATCCTACACCTGAATTCCAAGTAGTGGCTCATTGCTCGTTCCCTTCTTCTTTGATTCTACATCTTTCTCATGCACACCTCCTCTTGAAGTCAACTTTAATTTTATTGTAGTTACTCATATTAAATTTACCTTTACTTATTGACAATGTATATGACTAGAGCTTTATCGATGAAAAATAATCGGTAAATGTTCAAAGAGGTTATCGATAGCTAATAACGTTATAAATTAGTGTTATTCTTCTTTGGACGAGATAACTACTTCAGTAACTTGTAATTAATTTTTATAAGTTATGATTTTGAAACTTGTCTTAATATATAACTTATGAGTTGTTTAATATTACACTTTGTAACAATATGATATTATTGTAAAAACAACACTATAATTCTTTTGTGCATTTTGCTAAAAATATTAAAGGAAACCTCCGAATAACTCCGAATAACCGGACCAAAAGAACCGATCTCCGGAAGGACCTGAACCAATCAACCGAGCGGTTCTGGAGATTTTATTTTGGAAATCTCCGAATATCTCCGAGGTTTGGTTCGGTTCTGGAGATTTTCATATCTCCGAACCGCTTCGAACCGTGCTCACCCTTAATCTAAAACTAAGTTTACTAAGCTACATATAATGAATTAATTCTATAGAATCAACATTAATAGGTAAGTACTAACTAATTCATTTCTAGATCAAATTAGAATATTACTAATTACAATCAATTGCATAATGATTGAAAAATGTTAATTGCAAAATAATTCACCAACTTTGCCTCCATTTTTCGTTTACAACATGAACTATGAAAAGTTGCAAAATAAACAACCAGTTTAATATTTTTTACAAATTGGTTCATCGTGCTCAACATCGGGTTTCAATTGAGATGTGGAGCCTGATTTTTTAGTTGACGCATTTTGTGATATAAAAAAAAAAAAAAAAAATAGGAAGAAAAATTGAAAAAAAAAATCATCTGGGCCAATATGGTGTCACTAAGCTCTAGCTCCAATTATGATGAACGATGCTCGTTTTCCATGTGTTGTTTCTTTTTAAACTAGATGTTAGGTTTTACACCCAAAAACATAACCAAACATTCAATGGTTTCAGAAACGCACAATCACAAAACATGCAACAACGTGTTATCAAACTGAAAAATAAGAAAACTAGAAAGATTAACACCGGATTTACGTGATTCAGATCACAATGTGTGATCTTACATCCACGGGAGAAGAACCACCAATTCACTAGTATTCAGAGTACAAGAAAAGAACTCTCAACTCAACAATAGCTCTTTTCATCTATTGTCACTCATTTGATATCTCTCACTTGTATATATCTCTAGTTACAAGAAGAACTCTCTCTATCTCTATCTCGTATATGTAATTGCCCTCTCCCTTCAACACGTGAGTTATACAGCTTAATAACAGTAAACTTATAACAGAATTGAAAACTAACTTCATACACGTGTTCGGCCCAAGTTGCTTGCTTTCCAACCGAAAACTTAACTGATGTTCGGCCCAAAAACTGAGATTTATGGCCGAACAGAGTTTTTTATTTTCTTTCCAATTCAAATCATTATCAAATTTACTTTCATGCCCTCACACACCTCAAGAATTCCACATGAGTCCCTTAACTAACTTTAACTGAATTTTGAACATATATGAATATGTTTGATTATATTTGAGCTACATTTTACACTAGAGATGAGAGAATAACATGCGACGAGCTCAAGATTGCTGCCTCTCAGCCCGGTTTCATGTCATGCTTAACGGTTGTTTTCCTCGGAATGGTTGCAATCAGTGATTTGAGTAGAACGGAAAGTATAAGTAATGTTTCTCCTAGTATTTTGTTAAAAATATTGGTATTTGGTAAAAAAAAATTGTTGTGAAAGCCAGAAGGATGCTTGTGATAAGAAACTCGTGTATCCACTTCACCTAGACAAGATACAGTTCCCGATTAAAATCAACATTTTTATAGGCAGTTCACAATTGGAGCTTAGGAATGGCGGCATTCTATACAAAAAAGAATCACAAAAATTAATTTAACAAAATTTTATTATAATTAAGATTAAGCATTTTCCTAGCAATATGAAGTTACTTGTACACACAACAAAACTTGCATTTTTCCTAGCTAATTTGTGTTTGAAAACTCGCTTGTATAGCAGTTACCAACATCTTTGTTTTTGTCAAACGCTATTGATTTGCCAAAACAACGTGAAGGACGGATTGGTTTTGATATTATAAACAAAAACCCTCTCTTTTAATTAGTTTTATGCTTAATTTTGTTTACTTTCTTATATTATTAATTGCGCAACTCATCAATCGGGCTCCACATCAATAATTGGAGTCTAATTTTGAGCCCAATGAACCAATTTACAAAAAAACATTAAATTAATAAATTATTTTGCAAAGTTTCATAGTTCATGTTGTAAATGGAAATGAAAGCAAAGTTGACAAATTATTTGACAATTAAAATATTTTATTCTAGCAGAATCCATTTATAGGTAATATGTCATTCCAATTATGTCATCTCTCTATCCATGTATATACAATACACACAAGCATAAAACACATGAATAGACTACACTTGTAAATACAAGTATTAATTATATCCATCAATATATAGATCATATTATCGGTTCCAAGTTATTAATCATTGGTCAATTAAGTTCACTATACATGTACATCAGTAATCTTTTTTCTAGAGTTGAAAACAGACATTTTAAGGCCTTTAGATCAGTTCGTCTTATAAAATTTATTAGAAATTACTTACGCCACGAAGAATTCTCTAATTTTAAATGCAGACTTCTAACTTTATCTATATTAACATATTAAAAAATATTTCAAGAATTTGAAAGTAATAATTAATTTCATAAAAAATCATTTTTTTAGGATAAAAACGACTACTTTGTATTTAAAATCAGATTGTTTTGTAAAACTCATTAAAACTTATAACATCGACGAAACGATTTCGATTTGGACAATAGACTCGTAATATCATATGATATAACATATTTTGACATATCTTAAAAATTCTAAGTAGATAATTTTATACTCCCTCCGTCCCTAAACCCTAAACCCTCAAAAACCTAAGCCCTAAACCCTAAACCCTGAAAATTAAGGAGAAGATTAAATTTGCTAATTTCATCTCAAATTTTCTGCAAACAACCCCATACCAAACCTGCTACTGTTACAAACCACCTAAATTTATTGAAATCTGAAAATTAGAAAACAGCTGCAAATGGTCACAATTTTGTACCAAATCTGAAAACTGAATTACTAGGAAATTTCCCTCCAATTAAGTACAGTATTTGTGGGATTACACCAAATATATCCAAAATTTCAAAAAATTCAAATTCCCTCCTTAATTTAAATCAAACCCAACAGCCTATTTATTGAGCATTGAATGTGAAACAACCACATTCAATGCTCAAATTACAGCAGATACAACAACAAAATAGCTACAGCAGTTACAACAGCAAAATAGTTACACAGCAGTATTATGGTTTGCAACAAGAAGGGTTGGAAGAATTTGTCCCCGTTAGACCGCTCCTTGATCGCTCAGTTTCTGATTGATAACAGCACAAAAAGGGTGGTTCATCATGGCAAAATCGGAGAGGTGGCAGCATCATTCGGGGTTAGTCGTCGAACCATTCATAACATTTGGGCGGCTACAACGCAACAAATGGCAGCAAATGTTCTTATCAGTTTCAATACCAAAAGACAGAATAAAGTAGTCGTAAGTAAAGAGCTCGACATAATAAGCCGGCTTAAGGGTATTCCGTTCAACAACAGGGGGACAATAAGACGACTTGCATCAGAAATGGAAGTGAGCAAAAGTGTAGTTTGGAGATGGGTAAAAGCTGGAAAAATTAACCCCCATACAAATGCGATTAAACCAACACTGATACAAGCCAATCAGGTACAAAGGCTTAAATTCAGCCTCTCTTCTCTACATTTTGATAGTCTAACAAACAAGATTAAGTATGAAACGATGCACAATGTGGTCCACATCGACGAGAAATGGTTTTATATGCAAAGGGACAGTGAAAGAACATACAAGCTGCAAGAAGAAACGGACCCATATAGGTGCTGCAAAAGCAAACGCTACATCACGAAAGTGATGTTTATGTGTGTTGTTGCAAGGCTTAGGTACTCAAGCTAAGGCTTAATTGAATTTGATGGGAAAATTGGGTGTTTCCCCTTTACAATTCAAGAACCGGCTAAGAGAAACAGTATTAACAGACAAAGAGGCACGCTTGTGACAAAACCCATAGAGTCAATCACAAAGGAAGTCATCAAGAGGTGCATATTGCAGCAGGTATTTGATTGCTATCAGATTATATTTTCATCATCTAGCCATGTCACTCAGTGAGTCTCCAAAAATGATTCATAACAGCTTGAAATAAGCTGTTAGGAATCATTTGGTGACATCACAACAACTAAATAACAACAAACATGCAGATTATACCAGCAATTAAATCCAAGTGGCCAGAAAATGCAAGCAAGCATATCATAATACAACAAGACAATGCCAAACCACACATTAAAGACACTGATACAGAATTCAGAGAGGTTGCCACTTCAGATGGTTTTGAGATTAAAATGATTTGTCAACCACCCAATGCACCAGACACCAATGTGCTGGATCTTGGGTATTTCAGAGCCATTCAGTCGCTACAACAAGAAAGACCGTCGAAAACTGTTGAGCAACTGGTTCAGAATGTAATTCAATCATATAACGACCTAGAGGTAAGAAAACTAGACCATGTTTCCTTAAGTTTGCAGGGCTGCATGAATGAGATCATAAAGTGTAAGGGACACAATAGCTACAGATTGCATCATTTGGGCAAGGCAGCATTAGAAAGGGCTGGTATTCTGCCACAAAGTTTGGAAGCTGATGAGGCTGCTGTCAGGGAAGGGATAGAATGTCTAATAGAGATTGAAGAAACACAAGGGACAGACCAAATTGGTGAGCTTAAGGCTGCATTAGGTTACATATAGTGTATGTAGACTGAAATTTGTGGGAAAGCTTCTTGTGGGCTTCTTGTGGTATATTGTTTATGGCGTAAATACTATTGTGTGTACGTTTTGCTTAAGCCATAAACACTGTAATAGGAGCAATTTTTTTGTCATGTGATTTGATATTTTCAAATTAATCCCCTCAGATAAATGTCATCATAGGGGATCAAATCATTTTGGTACGGTAATCTGCCACTTTCTTAAAGAGCAAAAGAAAAACAAGTTCACTCAATCTAAGAATAGCAGCAAATAGGCTAAACAGTAGCCTAGGGGGCAAGCATTCACAAAAATGAAATCATCATTTAGGCACCAAATTACAGCAGCAACATAACTCCAACAGAAACAGAAGCATCAAGCAGTAATTAGTCACATTAATTTGGCCAATAACCAAATTAAATGCATAATTAGCACTGAAACAGGGCCTATCAGCATTCACAAAATGAAAGCATCATTTAGGTACCAAATTACAGCAGCAACATAACCCCAACAGAAGCACAAGCATCATGCACATATAAGCCCAATTAACTTGGTAAATAACCAAATTAATTGAGAAATTTATCACTGAATTAGGCCTATCAGCAGTATTTGCAAAATAAAAAAAAAAAAATGAAATCATCATTTAGGCACAAATTACAGCAGCAACATAACCCCAACAGAAGCACAAGCATCATGCACTAATTAGCCACATTAATTTGGCCAATAACCAAATTAAATGCATAATTAGCACTGAAACAGGGCCTATCAACATTCACAAAATGAAAGCATCATTTAGGTACCAAATTACAGCAGCAACATAACCCCAACAGAAGCACAAACATCATGCACAAATCAGCCCAATTAACTTGGTAAATAACCAAATTAATTGAGAAATTTATCACTGAATTAGGCCTATCAGCAGCATTTGCAAAAAAAAATGAAAGCATCAATTAGGCACCAAATTACAGCAGCAACATAACCCCAACAGAAGCACAATACACAGCTGCAACAGAAAACCCTAGCCAAGCAGTCTAACATCAACATGCAACCAACAGCCTAAACAGATTCACCAAGCCAAGCACACAAAAATCACCAAAACCCCCAAACTGGAGCACAAGCAACAAAAACGAAGCGTAATAGGGCAGAAATTCATAACCTTTCCGAGAATCGGGAACCATAAGGTCATCAAAGCTTGAAAATTTTGGCGTTTCTCCCTCGAATCCAGAGACGGACTCGTGCAAACAGCCGGAGAAGGGATATCGGAGACAACCTCAACAGCGTCGTCTGTGATTTTAGACGAGAATCTCAGATCTGCAACCAGATCTGGATTCTTCGAGCCTTCTTCACGGACACCATCAACCGGAAACTGAGACTCCTCCACGACGATGTCGTCGGAGTCGTAACAAATCTGCTGAAATTCCGGAGAATCCTCCATTAAAATCAAGGCGAAGCAAAAAACCCTAAATATGGTAGAAAGGGTTTCAGAGGTGCACAAAATATTTCTCCGATCTAAGGGAAGACCAGAGCACCGGCGAAAGGATGGTGAACTGAGGGGTTGTGAGAGCAAAATCGAATATGGGGACAAGATGCGGCTAGGGTTTTCTGAGGCAGAGGGGAAGAACACCAAGAGTTAGAGAGAGAATCGGGGTAGTAAGAGAGAGAGATATAATTGATATGGTTTGGGTTGGGCTGGTATAGGTTTTAGGTTTGTGGGTTAGGTTTAATTATAGATAGGGTGGGTTAATTTAAATTGGCTAATTAAGTTAAACTTAGGATGTTTAATTAATTTTTGTAAATGATTTTAGTAATGGCATTTTTGTTATTTTCGTAAGTATAGAGAGTATAATCGGGTTAAAAACTTTCTTTTTTTGGGGTGTGCAAGATAAGGTGGGACGGTCATTTAAGGAAAGTGTGCAAGATAAAGTGGGACGGAGGGAGTATAATTTTTAAAAGTTGCATACGAAACATGCATTTTTTTTACATACTATGTATTCAAGTAAAATTCACAAATTTAAATAACAATATGATAAATTAGAGCTCTAAACATTGGGTGAAAGCAAGTGCAGGGGATTGTTCGGAGTCACGCAAAAACGTCTCATGGTCGATCAGTTTATCATACAATTCCTCGAACGGAACCGGGGTATCTCGAGTACGAAGAGCAGCAATTAATTCTTTATAGGCGGGACCTAAGCCGCGAGTGCAGTAAATTAAGAGATCCGCATCACTTGGCGGAGCACCGAGAGTAGACAATTCATCAGAGATGGTTTTGATGTTGAGCAAAAATTCTGAGACAGGGAGTGTACCACGAGTGATTGAAGACAACTTATCCTTGAGATGTATTATGTGTGATTGAGAACATTTGGAGAATGTGCGATTGAGTCTGGACCAGGCCTCGTGAGAATTGTCGGCAGTCCCGATAATGGGGATAAGAGATTCTGTGAGTGAAGACAATATAGCATGAAGAATGAGTTGATCTTGGCGTTTCCAGTGTATAAAAGCCGGATTAGGAGATGTGACATTTGCAGCAGTGATAGTAGATGGTGGGGAAACAACAGTACCATCGAGATAACCCATAAGATCCAGACCGAAGAAAAGTGACGTGAACTGAAGCTTCCATGAGACGTAATTGGTGGGGGTGAGACGGATAGGGAGGTTTGTGATTGCTTTTATTTTGACAAGGGAAGGAGAGGGTGGGGCAGCAGGGGACATAATTTCAGTGGAATGGGTGTCGGTGTGAGTGGTGAGAGCAGGGTCAGTGGACGTTGACATAGGTAGAGATCAGATTTAGCAGATTGGGAATGGAGAATTTTAGAAGAAGACAGTGGAAGAAGCACTTTCGAGGGTGTGAAAAAGTGCTTTTTAGACAGACTGAGACTCGTGAGAGATAGGCTGGCTCGTTGATACCATATAGAAACTTAATGTATTTCATTCATATTGATAACGATGTACAATGTGAGTATAAATACACCTATACCGAATATTCTAGATATACAAAAGATATAAAAAGATTACAACAAACTCCTTTAATCATGGAACGAATAATCTCCTTGGCTATCCTGGATTTGACGAAGATTCTTGAGCTGTGATATCGCAATCTTGAGATTTGACTGAATCATTAGGCATATCTCTATTAAACATACGTATAATTTACCAGTTAAGAATTATGTCAATTATACCTTATTTCTTTGAAATCAATTTTGAAAATAAAGAGACGGGAGGATGTACATTTTTTAGTTGTTGTACTCCTCATATAAAAATATACTACCTCCTTTGTTTTAATTATCATTCTAGCTTATTTATTTTATTTGTAAATAGTTGTTTCATTTAAATTTTTTTATCATTTTTTTACAATACGAATTCTATAATTATTAAAAGTTTTAATAATATATAAAAATGATTAAAAAAATTAAGGAATTTAAAAAAATTAATTGAAGGTTAATTTATTAATTCCTTAATTTTCTTATCCAAAATTAAAATCATAACTAAAAAAAAATGGAGATAGTATATCTTATTAATCTCCTTGACACTTTTACACATGGGACTATCAAGGTGTACGTGTTTGTAATTTCGAGGTAGGAAGACTTTATACAACATCTCCAGTCTGAAAGTGCATGCGAGCGACAAGAGGAAAAAGCATAAGGGGTTCTATGTAATTTTACTTTGTACAACTTAAGAGTAATTATAAGAAGACTTGGTCACAATTATATTATCAATTAACTTACATGACTGCATGGCCAGCCATATGTCTAATTCATGCGTGTACAAAGAAGAGAAAGCTTAGTCATCTTAAAGTCTCAATTCGGTGTCCTCTCATCATCAATTCCTCAATTCCTTAATGCTTAAGTGTTCGCATAGCAAATAAATTATATTGAATTGTGATAAAATAGTATTATTTTAATAATAATAAATTACTAGCATATTGGAAAAAATCATTATTAGTCCAGTATATTAGGTCATGTCCAGTAAAAGTTCTGTAAGTTAGCTAATTTTAATTTTAGTCATGCAATACTACTCGTCTCTGATGGTCAAATTCGCCGAAATCTCGCATATGCCACACATGTAATATTTAATTTTGGGCCTTTCTGACGACGACGTCTACGTGGCAAAAATAGACCCGCGTGGCTAGACACCTCATTTGATGACTCAACAATATAAAAATAAAAAATTAAATAAAATTATTTATTAAGGGATAATTAAATAAAGGACAAGATTGAAACTAACACATTTTTCTATTTTCAATACTCGAATGAAAAGTAAAGAACATCTCCCTTAATTTCAACTTTTGTTGAGCTCCAATCTCTTCAAGCGCTGGAGCTGTTGTTCTATGGACGAAATGGTGAGGCTTCAACCACATGCTGATATTGACAATGCCCACCCACAATGTGTAAGATTCGTTTCAGTCCGATTTAGGGTTTTGCTTATTCTTGCGTTTTTTATTTATTTGCAAATTCTTGTGCGTTCTTTTGTCATTTTCGCTAGTTTAATGGTTCTTGGGCTGATTCCAACATTGGGGGTGATTTACGGTCGAACTTTTCTAGGGTTCTTCTTTCGCAAAGGTATCCCTTTTCAAAATTGAGGCTGACTTTACTGGAGTTGTTGGGAAGAAAGAAAATGAGAATCGCTGGGGAAGAGAGAAAATAAAATTCGTGTTTGGTTGGAAAGTGTATTTTTAGACTTTAATTAGAAACTTTATTTAATTTTTTATTTTTTATATTGCTAGATAATCAAATGAGGTGTCCTGCCATGTGGGCCTTTTTTGCCACATAGACGTAATTGCTGGAAAGCCCCAAAATTTAGCATTACGTGCGTGGCACATGCGAGATTCCGACAAATTTGACCGTCGGATACTAGCAATGTTCTCAAATTAGACAATTTACGCAAGATACAAGATTAAAATTGAAATTACCTAACTTAGAGGACTGTTATTGGACACGGTCCAACATACAAAACTAATAATAATTTATTTCCCTAACATATTATAATAACATTTAATAAAAGTATCAAGTGACAATTTATGCAAGATACAAGATTAAAATTGAAATTACCTAACTTAGAGGACTGTTATTGGACACGGTCCAACATACAAAACTAATAATAATTTATTTCCCTAACATATTATAATAACAATTAATAAAAGTATCAAGTGGATTGACATCTAGTCAGTGAAGCTCTCCCCCCATATTCTGAATATTGTTGTACACATATCCAAATACTAAACTAAACTAAACTAAGACTTAGCATAAATTCATATGAGTGGTAGTAGACACATATTATAATTCTATTTGTAATTCTTAAAAAAATTCCACGTGTATATTAATAAATTTAAGATACTTTTTAATATATCTTATCTTTTATACCTTATATACTAGGTGAGTGATACGAGTGAGTTTGGTCTACACTATTTTAAGAAGAATAGATTGCAAGTTCAAATTCATGAGAATTATACCATCTTGTGTCTCATGGGATCTACAGATCCTAGAAGTGCGTACAACGTTGTGTAGTTTGCTTCTTCTTCTTGCTTGTCCTTTCCGGTAAAGGACTCAACTGGTTTTGGTACTAGATTCTTTTCTTCGTCCTCCATTTGAGGCCAGTCCCATCCTCTTTCAACTGAGCCAGCATTTCTTGGATCTCAAGTACACCATCATCATGGATTTCCAGTAGGAGTAGTTGGTTCCCTCCAGAAATGGAAGTCGTAGAGATGCGTGATAAATGGAAGCCATTTTGTTCCCTTGGATCTACCTGTTTAAAAAAAACTGGAACCTGCTCTGGTGCCAATTGAAATATCAGAATATGTGCGCGTGTGCTATTTTAATAACTTGTATCAAATGATTTAAACAAGAGTTGTACCGATCTAGTTCATACATTGGATGAACATGAAGTAATCTGAAAATAGTTAAAGGTTGGAAAATAGGAGGAAGACACCTTCCTCTGGAACATATTATTACTGGGATGCGATTTACTTTACAATGTACTATAGAAATTTATATTACAATGCATAAACACACTCCCCCTGAGTACTATACTCCTAAGACTATTAAGTACTCAAAATGTAGAGAATCCCTTCTACTACACAAGCAGAGAGTTCTCCCGAACTCAACTTGTTCTCCCGAAAAACTCAAGAGTCAATTCTCCCGAATAAACTCTATATGCTTACCTGTGTTCCAACACTGGTTGAACACAGATTGAACTCTATAGTCAAGACAGTTGTTTTTCCCAGTTGTCAATCTGTCAAGCCGCCCTGCTCTTCATAGATGCTTCTCATCTATATAGCAGCGTCAAGAGAGTCTTCCACCAGCATGTCAATCAATTTCATCTAATTTATCCTCAATTGATTCAATCACCTTGATCCTAGATGATTTGCTTTGACTTTCCTGTTTCAGCTTTCTCAACTTTGGCAAGAAGATCAATTTGTCCCTTCATTCCTGCAATATAAATCAATTATGCCAAGATTATTTATTTCAAGTTGAATGCCACACAATTCTTGTGTTTACTATCTCCCCTTTGGCATTCAAGTTCAAAAACCTAAGCTTCCCTCCTGTAATTCAAGAGTCAGATAATTGAAATATCCAAGAACAGGAGTAACTGTAAAGGTTGAGGATTAGTCAAAGTAATAGCTTGAAGACGCGATTGAGAACTGAATTAGTTAGAACCACGTAGGAACAAAAAACAGACAGAAACCATTAGAGCGATATATAATACTATGTTCAAAGACATCCCAAAAAAAACTTAAACAGCCAAAAAGCTCATATTATATAACAGAGTTCTTTTTCAAAAACTCAAATTGTTGTCTTCACCATCGACACCCTGTTCTTCCTCATTAGTATCTTCCTCATCGTCTTCATCACCTTTCCTCCAAAAGCTTCGGCCTCTTCATCATCCATAGCCTCGTCGTCTTCAACCTCAACTTCCACTTCGGTTTCTTCAACACCCGTGGACTTCTCCCCCTTTTTCGAACAAGAAGGCAAAGGACGAACAAGATACTTGAGAATTTTTTGGTAGTAGACCTTTTGAGCTTGAGCATTCTTAACCTAGAGGTCAAACATCGCGATCTGCTGTCGGACAAACTATTCCAACTGCGAAGGAACCGCATTAGCAGGAATGGTATCTAGCTCATCGTTTGGAGTATAGACATTGGTGGTCCGAGTTGAGACAATAAATGAAGATATGGGAGGTCCCAAGTGATCCCCTCGTCGAGATTCTATCTCCACATTCTGATGTTGGAGCACTGTCCAAATGAGGCTTGGAAAAGGTAGCATCTTTCGGGATTCTGGTTTACCTGCAAAGTCCACAATAATACGAAAAACATGCTCACCAAAATTGATGGGCTTATTTGCCAGAACACGATAAATGAAGACGGCCTGACTGGGTTTGAGACTGGATTTGTGAGCAGTGGGTGTCCAGTTCCGCATTCCATTTGTGGAGCATGTTGCACTCTAAGGTAAGTGAAGCAGGTGATAAGCCAGAGAGCGGCCATTTCGTGACCTTCCCATCAGTGATGGCATTGGCTACAGTGGCAAGATCATCATCCAGATCGTACTCTGGAGGAGTACTGATGCCACAAACAAAATTGATAATTTTCGGAGAAAATTCTCGAACCAAATTCCTGCACCAAACTCGATGAAATCTTGGAGACGAGGGATCATTAATCCCAAGAGACAAATTAGAATAGAATTCCTTAACAATTGTCCCACAATACCGCTAATTGTTCAAAACAGTTTTAGCAAGACCCATACTAGTAATCAAGTCCAGAATGTTATAATTTCGAAATGATTGAACATCAAGGTTCTTTTCTTCCCAAAATTTCATATCCTGAAAGATTTTGTGTCTGGAAGAGGCAACTGGAGAATAAAAACATACTTCATAGTTTTTATCTCTATTCATCTCATCTACATCAGAGTCGACAAGAAGTGATGAAGTACCTTTAGACTGAGATGGAGGGGGCTGTTGACTCTTGTTCTTTGCGAGTCTGGTTGATTTTCGAACAGTAGCAGGTGGATCTTCTGGAACAAAATCTGGATCGGGAGTTCCTACCCTAGTCGAGGGCTTTGGGGCCCCAGAAATTCGAACCCCATATTTGGTGGTAGTGGGCATAATCGGAGAGGGGACCTTGGTTTTGCCCTTTTTCGGATCTGGTGGTGCCGAGACTGGTTCAGATCCGAGGAATGAACGATTACTCTCTTTGTGGATTTCGATTGACGGACAGTTGAGCGAGTTTTGGGCTTCAAATTTGATGGAGATCATCGAGAGGACCCTTCCTCGAATTGGGGACTGCCCTTTCCGATCTGAAGGTTTGAATAGGGATGGCGGCAATGGCCTCCTGTGGATCTGGAGAGGGTGCATTGGAGGTTGGTACTGGGACGGTGGCCGTCTTCCTGCGCTTAGTAATTTCCTTAGGTCGACCCATGAATAAACAGTGATAATTTGCGAAAGAAAACCTAGAAGAGGAGCAGATACGGGGAAGATGAAAGGATTTAATAGAATTGATCTGAATATGAGAAGATAGTGTGCATAAATAGTATGATTAGGAGTATCAATTGGGATAATATCCAAAAGTAAATCCCCTTAATTGTGCACAATATTTTCACCTTATCTAAAGAGATCCCATTAAAATAGGAAACTGAATATGCTGAAGAGAATTAGCTGATCCTATTTACTTGTCTCATTTGAAAAAGATAACTTAGCTCCGAAAAGATAAAAGAAATACAATAAAAAATGCATGTAGAGAAAAATGAAACAGAATAATGGGTAAATCTGTTTACTATGTACACCACAAAAGAGAAATACTACTGATACATACGGAGACGCTAATATTCACTTTTGGAACCATGAGAGGACGAACCTGATGAGAACCCATCCTTGTATCCCCCCCCCCCCTTTTTTTTTAATAGCAAGGTCGTACTAGAATTCTCGTTTCACTTAGAGACAACATAATTTTTTCATCTGAAGTCTACCCCACTACTTTGTGAATTCCGTAATAGAGTGTACTTCACGTTTCACTTAGAGCTATCGGAATTTTCGTCCGAAAGCTACCCCACTACTTTATGAAGTAAACTCTGCATCTCTTTTCACTTAGAGCTATCAGAATTTTCGCCCGAAAGCTACCCCATAACTTCAAGATGCACATTCATATCACTTTTCAATTAGAGTTAATGGTCCAAAAACTACCCCATTACTTCGTGATATGAGGGATAGTACGACCATGGAAGGGACAGAAAATATAAAGGACTACCGATCAACATTGAACAGTTCATCAAGAAAACCTTGACGTCTATCAGCAGCTTACACACGATCGGTCATTTTCTGTGCATGAGACCCTGATTTCACAACAGAAATGGTTACTCACTACATCATTTTTCGACGGTAGCTCTTTCTGACAGATAAGAAGGAAATATCAGTCAAATTAAGTCTCAACGAAGTCTCAAGCAGTTATCCTTTCAATGTGGGTATAATGAACGGATGTCACCAGAAAAATCCATGATGAAAAATGCTCCTATTTTTTTTTTTCTCAGAAACACAATATTTAGGAAGAAATGCAAATTCCTAATGATTTTCTCAGAGTTAGAAATCTGTGAGCGTCGATAGATTTTGTAAATATATCAGCCAGTTGTTCATGAGTAGGAACATGCTCCAGAATTACAGTTCCTTCTTCAACTAATTCACGAATAAAGTGGTACCGTATGTCGATATGTTTCGTTCGTGAATGCTGAACAGGATTCTTAGACATACTTATTGCACTAGTGTTATCACAAAAAAGATTTACAGAATCTAAATCAAACCCATAATCATGCAGCATGTTTTTCATCCAAACAAGTTGTGCACTACAGCTACCGGCTGCAATGTACTCAGCTTCAGCTGTTGACAGCGAAATGCTGTTTTGATTTTTGCTCATCCATGATACAAGATTTGTTCCTACAAAGAAGCAGCCTCCAGAAGTGCTTTTTCGGTCATCCACGTCACCTGCCCAATCAGCATCACAGTATCCTGCCAAGTTTGAGTTCGTGTCACGGGAATATTGGATCCCGTATTCTGAGGTTCCTCCCACGTACTTGATTATTCTCTTCATAGCAATCATGTGGGATTCCTTGGCATTCGATTGATACCTAGCACACATACCAACACTGAAACATATGCCAGGTCTACTAGCAGTTAAGTATAATAGGCTACCAATCATGCTTCTGTATAGTTTTGGATCAACTGGGCTTCCTGCATCATCCTTAGACAGTTTGGTACTGGTTCCCATGGAAGTATCAGGGTGTTTTGAGTTTTCAAGTCCAAACTTCTTAACAAGGTTTTTAGCATACTTAGATTGGTGAATAAATATGCCATTCTTGCTTTTGTTTGACCTGTAATCTAGAAAGTAAGTCAGTTCCCCTACCATGCTCATTTCAAATTCCCTTGACATGACCTCAACAAACTCATTTACTCTGACTTTAGATGTTGACCCAAAAACAATATCATCTACGTAAATATGTGCAATGATAATGTCCTTGTTTTTTTGCAGTATGAACAGTGTGTTGTCAGCGCTACCCCGTCTGTATCCTTGATCAAGAAGAAACTTTGTGAGTCTCTCATACCAGGCTCTAGGAGCCTGTTTGAGTCCATAAAGTGCCTTTTTGAGCTTGAATACATATCCGGGGTAGTGAGGGTCCTCAAACCCTTTGTGTTGTTCAACAAACGCTACTTCTTTCAAAAAACCATTTAGAAATGCGCTTTTTACGTCCATTTGATATAAAACAAAGTTTTTGACACGTGCAATGGACAAAAGCATTCTAACAGACTCTAGACGTGCCACGGGGGCAAAAGTTTCCTCAAAGTCAATGCCCTCCACTTGAGTGTATCCTTGGGCAACCAATCTAGCCTTATTCCTTGTGATATTACCAAATTCATCAGTTTTATTGTGAAAAATCCATTTGGTACCAATCACATTTGAGTTTTTAGGTCGAGGTACAAGTTCCCAGACATCGTTTCTCTCAAATTGCTCCAATTCTTCCTGCATAGCCTTAATCTAATACTCATCAGTAAGAGCTTCCTTAATGTTACGTGGTTCAATAGTGGAGGTATAACATGCAAAATATGAATAACCAATCATTTTACGATAATTAGGTTTAGGATTACCTCTGGTTTTGATACCTTCATTGACGTCACCTATTATTAGATCACTTGGATGGTCTTTTTGAATCTTGTTGGGAGGGTCCCTTCTGGAATCAATGATTTGTTCTATATTTTCAGTTTGTCCGAGCTTCAGTTCCTCTGGGGGACGTTCTTCTGAGGAACTTGCTTCCTGCTTCCAGAGTTCTAATACTCTTAATTTCCTCATTTGGTCGGGAACTATCATCGAAGACAACATTCACACTCTCCATCACTGAGTGTGTTCTCAGATTGTATACCCTGTACGCTCGACTACTGTTAGCATAACCAAGGAAGAAACTAAGATCACTTTTAGACTCAAACTTCCCAAGAGTTACTCTATCCTTATAGATATAACATTTGCAACCAAATACATGTAAATGACTTAGGTTAGGAGACTTACCTTTCCATATCTCATATGAGGTTGTCCCCATACCTTTCCTGAGATAAATTCTGTTTATTAGGTAACAGGCTGTGTTTGCAGCTTCAGCCCACCATCTCTGTGACATTCTTTTTTATGCAAGCATGACTCGAGCCATTTCCTGCAACGTTCTGTTCTTTCTCTCAACGACCCCATTTTGCTGAGGAGTCTTGGGGGCTAAAAACTCATGACCAATTCCTCTTGACTCACAATAGTTGGTGAATGAAGAATTCTCGAACTCTCGCCCATGGTCAGTCTGTATCCTGTTTATACAGCATTGTTTCTCCTTCTCGATCCTTGTGCACAGGGTTTTAAACACATCGAACGTCTCTGATTTCTCTCGAATGAAGTTAACCCATGTGTAGCGCGAGAAGTCGTCCACCACAACAAAGATGTATTTCTTACCACTTATGCTTTCTGTTTGTACTGGTCCCATCAGATCCATATGGAGAAGTTCCAGTACCTGCTCTGTAAGAACATCATGAATAGGTTTATGAGGGGTGTGTTTCTGTTTTCCATATTGACATGGTCCACACACACCATGACCTTTTCTTTTGAGTTTTGGTAGTCCTCTCGCAACCTGCGACTTAGACAAATTCATCAGATGATCATAATTCACATGTCCAAGTTTTTCATGCCATAACTCTATTTCACTAATAGTACTAACGTGACATTTGAAATCCTTATCAAGAATGTAGCAGTGATCAACAGTTCTAGTTCCAGTAAGAACATCAATGTTATTTTGATCAAGAACATGACATTTTCCTTGTGCAAATTTAACATTCAGTCCTTGATCACACAATTGACTTATGCTAATGAGATTAGCCGTTAAATTTTCCACAAGCAAAACATCTTCCAGTTTAGGCATTCCTCGAATATTGAGAGTACCTATTCCAATAACTTTGTTTCTTACTCCATATCCAAATGTGACGAATTTGTCACCAACTAGAGATACATTTGTCAAATATGTTCGAACACCAGTCATGTGTCTCGAACATCCACTGTCAAAGTACCAAGTCCCTTCTATGTTCGATCTGAGGGCCAGAAGAGATGTTAGGCACTTGTTTCCTTCCTTTTGAACCCAAATTTTAGATTGTTTGTGATTTCTCAGATCGATTTTCGTTCTAGGACTTGATCATTGATATGTTCCAGGTCTCCCTTTATAAATATCCCTAATGTTGATCTTGCCTGTTCGAAGGTCATATTTCATCCGATTGCACAAAGGACGTATATGACCTTTTGTACAGCAGTAGTGGCATGTAGGAATAAATTTAAGGGTCTTCAAATTGTGATGATATTTCGAAGAGTTAAGTTCAAATCGAGTTCGAACAGCCTGGTCATGATGTACTTGATTAGAATTATCAGTAAATGTGTTACCTGGTCTTGATGCATTACCTGTACCGTAGGTAGGTCGTTCTGTGGCAGACCTCATTGAGGAAGAAAAGAATGACTTTCTATTTTCCTCCATCAGTCTTGTTAGCTCGTTCTTGAGTGTCCTGATTTCTTTTTCCCTGTTTTCGATCCCTTTCTGCACATCAAACAGTTCAGTTTTTAATGAGTCTATGGTAAGGTCTTTGGAACTGATAACCTGCCGTGCAATTTTCAGTTCATTTTCCAGCATGATCACCCTCACAGTTGGTAGAGCTTGAGGGTAAGTAGAACTGCTTGGATCAGCATTCTTTTCATAGAGTCTGACTTTAGCTTCAAGATTTTTGATGATTTGCGCAGCCTTGTTAGCTCTGGAGGATATTTCCTCATACATGTCTTGAAGTTGTTCAGCAGTAGGACAAGACTCATCTTTAGATTCGGACTCATCAGTCACATCTTTTCCTGTCAGTTCCTTAATGGGTCGAACATGTGCCATCAAACAAGTAAAATCCTTCAGTGAATCACATAGAGCAAGATTGTTGGTGTGATTGATAGCATCATCTGTCTTTGACTCTTCATCAGTTTCTGAGTCACTCCACGTTGCTTTGTAAGCTTTGTTTTTCCTCAAGAAATTTGGACATTCTGCTTGATAATGTCCATATCCTTTGCACTCTCTGTACTGGTCATTCTCCTTTTTGCTGGCCTAATTCTTCCCATTTGAGTTCCTCCCACCAGATTTATTTTTATTGAAGTTCCCGGGGTTGTTCTTTCCTTGTCCCTTGGAGGTATTGAACTTCTTCATCATTTTCCCGTAGTTCTTTGCTAGAAAAGCCATAGTGTCTGCAAAATTTGCAGCATCCAAGTCATCGGTCTCTTCTTCCTGTTTTTCGGATACTTTAGCTTTTAGTGCAATGCCTTTGGCCTTGACTTTGTCATAGCCATTGTTAATCTCAAACGTTCGTAGTTCTCCAAGAAGATCGTCCAGAGTCATTTCTTTGACTTTCGTGAATGATTCCAAGACATTAATTTTCTCTCTGAATCTGGATGGCAAAGTTCTCATGATTTTTTAAACCTGTTTTTCTTCTGAGATGTTTTCTCCAAGTATGTAGCAATCATTCACTACATCACAGAACCTTGCATAGAAGCCATCAATATTTTCATCCTCATTCATTTGGATGTTATCAAATTGGAGAGATAACCTCTGGAGTTTTGAGGTTTTGACTGAGGCATTCCCTTCAAATTGACTTTGTAGAATTCGCCATGCATCTTTTGTGGTTGTGCATTTCACTGCCATCTTGTGTCTCATGGGATCTACAGATCCTAGAAGTGCGTACAACGCTGTGTAGTTTGCTTCTTCTTCTTGCTTGTCCTTTTCGGTAAAGGACTCAACTAGTTTTGGTACTAGATTCTTTTCTTCGTCCTCCATTTGAGGCCAGTCCCATCCTCTTTCAACTGTGAGCCAGCATTTCTTGGATCTCAAGTACACCATCATCATGGATTTCCAGTAGGAGTAGTTGGTTCCCTCCAGAAATGGAAGTCGTAGAGATGCGTGATCAATGGAAGCCATTTTGTTCCCTTGGATCTACCTGTTTAAAAAAAACTGGAACCTGCTCTGGTGCCAATTGAAATATCAGAATATGTGCGCGTGTGCTATTTTAATAACTTGTATCAAATGATTTAAACAAGAGTTGTACCGATCTAGTTCATACTGTGGATGAACATCAAGTAATCTGAAAATAGTTAAAGGTTGGAAAATAGGAGCAAGACACCTTCCTCTGGAACATATTATTATTGGGATGCGGTTTACTTTACAATGTACTATAGAAATTTATATTACAATGCATAAACACACTCCCCCTGAGTACTATACTCCTAAGACTATTAAGTACTCAAAATGTAGAGAATCCCTTCTACTACACAAGCAGAGAGTTCTCCCGAACTCAACTTGTTCTCCCGAACAACTCAAGAGTCAATTCTCCCGAATAAACTCTATCTGCTTACCTGTGTTCCAACACTGGTTGAACACAGATTGAACTCTATAGTCAAGACAACTGTTTTTCCCAGTTGTCAATCTGTCAAGCCGCCCTGCTCTTCATAGATGCTTCTCATCTATATAGCAGCGTCAAGAGAGTCTTCCACCAGCATGTCAATCAATTTCATCTAATTTATCTTCAATTGATTCAATCACCTTGATCCTAGATGATTTGCTTTGACTTTCCTGTTTCAGCTTTCTCAACTTTGGCAAGAAGATCAATTTTGTCCCTTCATTCCTGCAATATAAATCAATTATGCCAAGATTATTTATTTCAAGTTGAATGCCACACAATTCTTATGTTTACAATAATTAATTCTAAAATGACCCCCCTGAGATAGTTTTTAAATATTGAATTTAGTTTATAAATCATGTATGATCTAGCTAATTAATTATAACTTGTTTAATTGTCTAATTACTTTAGTTAAGGGTCTAGATTAAAGTAATTAATGAGGGCAATATCAAACTATCACTATATCAATCCGCCTGGATATATTAAAATTATAACATTGTAGTACTTTAGGTAGGTCATTTTCACTAGTTTATGTGGGATACAACATTACTTGCCACTAGCTAGCAACTACACCGTGCACTTGCAATTTAGGCTGTTAGAAAATAGAGCGATCATGTTGGCACGAAAGTTATTATTGTGCATTATGTAGACATGTATACTTAGTGTATTTGTGGCACAATCTTGCAATAACTTTTGGGTGCACGAAGTAATATGTTGCCACGAAGTGTTATATTTTGTTGCACGAAGACTTTTACTATGTTGCATAATCTAATTGACATGGCATACGTGTATCAAATTGGTTTTGCGAATGCTTTAATTATAATGCGAAGGTATTTGTATGTTAATTTGTTGATTGATTTATTGATTAATTGCATCATATATGAAAATGGAAAAGATCCGCATTGCGATCGACCAGGTGAAGAAGATGAGGGTGAAACTGGTGCTAACGGGGACGGGTCGAGCAAGCCGCAGGGACAGTCCAACGATCAAAGGGTTGAACAAGGTTCGCAAGAGATAGGCCATGGATACCCCAAAAACCCAAGTCCGAGAAGGAGACCGAGAATTGGACAAGCCATAACAGAGCTCTATTCAATTTAAACAAGGAGTCAGAAAAATTGGTGATGGAGATGAGGACACTGATGAAGGAGAAGTAACAAACAATCCCGATGGTGGGTTGGAGGACAGCGATGATTTAGTGATATCCCTTTGATTGAGACGAGGCAATTAGATTATATTAGTTTTTATTAGATGTGTATTTTCATTGTAAACTATGTAATTGTCTTAAACTGTTAAGAACGTTGTGCAAATTGTATTATGTGAGAAAACTGGATGACCCTTTCGTGCCTACATAGTTTATCGTGGATAGAATATTCTTAAGCCATGCCATTGAATCGTCTCACCTTGTGCCAAGTGTACTGTGTTAATGAAAGATATGGACTAGATTAGGATATGTGGGCTTTATTAATTAATAAGTCGGACTAATTAATCAATTAAGTAGACATGAATATTAGGCCCATAAACCTAGGGTCATATGGTACTATAAAATTAGAAGCACTGATTTCCTAGCAATCACTTATTGAACAATTGTATCGAGGATAGTTCCTGCGGCGGACGGCATACACGTGGATACCCGAAGTGGTGAATTCAGTCACGCTATTTCTTCCGATTAATTACACAACAAGTACGTATTCGATCTTTTGCGTAGTTATTGCTCAACGTTAATTCAATTATAAATCATGATCATAATTCTCGATTTATTATTCCGCTGCGTAACATTAGATGTAGTCGAGAATTCCTAACAGTGGTATCAAAGCTCAGGACTCGATTTACAATTGTTTTAAAATTCAAAATTAATTGTGGATTAAAACTTTGATCATCAAAACTCTGCAATTTTATTTTGGAAATTACTTTTGCGGAATTCGTTTATGCATAACTAGTTTTGTCTTAATTAGTTTTTAATGATTAGGTTTGGTAATTAATTTTGCATAATCGTCAAAATTGATGGAGAAACCAAAACTATAAAACTGTTCGTACATGACTGCGTGAGGCGAAGTCCGCTTTTGCGATGCTGTCCTCAGCAGCGACGGCAGTGGTGGCGGCAACGCGCTGCTGCTGCGCGCCTGCTGTTTTTCCTGCATGTCGTTGGCAGTTTATCGTGCATAGAATATTCTGAACTCGTGCTACCGAATCATCTCACGTCATTCCATAAAATTGTCTCACGTCATGCAAGGTGCACATCTTTCCTGGATGACCCTATCGTGCCACCGAATTGTCTGACGTTGTTCCACCATAACGTCTCAGATCATGTTATGTATCATGCCTAGACATCTTATCGTTCATAAAATATTATCATGTCGTGCCACCAAATCAACTCGCATCGTCCCATCAAATCATTTACATCGTGCTAGGTGCACGTCTTGACTAATTGTTTTCGTACATAATTATTTGTGTCATAATAAATATTTTTTGTGCACTGATTAGTGTTGCCGCTATGTCTCGAGCTGAATTAATCGCGCAATATTAAATATATCGTACCCATAATGCATGACAGTGATTTGTCTCACATCGTGCCTAGAAATCTCTTTGTCTGGTTATAAAAGTGCCTAAAAAATTGTACCATGTTAAATATGTCGTAAGCCGTTAATTCATATCACAACTTAGTCTCAAGTCGTCTCAAGACCTGCATTGACTGATTATATATATTTGTGACGAATAAATTGTGTTGTGTTAAAAATATCGCACACCCCTTGGCGTGCCACTCATTCCAGCCTGATAATTCATTGAAGAAATAGATAATTTTCACAAAATTGAAAAAAAAGAATTGATGGAAAACCTGAAAATGAAAATGGAGAGAGAATTTAGGAGGGTTGGGCTCTCTCTGTAAAAGTAAGAGAACAGGGGGATAAGGTAAAAGGTAATATGAGGGCAGAGTGAAATTGCAGGGGGAGGTTGTACACCCTGAACGGAGGAGGGGAGGGGTAAAAAAAAAAGGTGGGAAGGGGGGATGGGGCGCGTTCAGGTGAGGAGGGGTGAGGGAAAAAGGTAAGAAAAAGTGGTAGAATTTGTTTTTGTTTTAGGATCTTGATACCTTTACATAAAAGTTAGGAGATGTGTTGTATTTGATCATTTCCACAAAAATCAAACATTTTACCGTTAGAACTTATCACCATGCATACACACAGACCGGATGAGCTTTCTAAGCAAGCTTTGCAACATAATTCTCATAGAAGCAGCGGTATCAAACATCATACACGTGGCGTAGACATCATACCCTTGGTGTAGGTGGGAAATCGACTTAGTCTTTCTCACAACCACAACATAGATCTATTTGGTTTCACGATTGGAGCGCTCGTCACCTGTCTAACTCTCTTATGAACAAAGCACAGAGCTGCCGCGAAATTTGTAACTCTAGAGATGAGTATAAGATTGAGAAGAAAAGTACAAAAGTCGAGAGAATTTGAGTGTTTCCACAACATAAGGAAATTATGAGAAGAAGGTTTCTTACCCAATCTTTTTTGTTAATTCAACAATATCGTTTCACTAAGTTATGGGCATTAAGAAAAAGAAAAACTTCTAATTCCACGCTAGAGAAGTTATGGGCCATAATTCCGGTTCGGCCTCCACATCAACCATCGGAGCCAGAAATTAGTCTCGTGTATTAAACTAATTTTTTTTAAAAAATAACGTATTCGTATGCTAAATTTAAAAAGTTGTGTTATATTTAATAATTGACCGAAATATCGTGCATATTTATATTATCAAGCCTAAATTCTATGTGGTTAAATTTAGGATACATTGATTTAACAAGTATCACCCAACTGCCACTTCTACCCATCTAGGATTTGCTTTTACATGGTTAGTTTCATAGGTCCATTCCTTTTGAAGAAAAAGAAAAATCAATCCTCCTTCTATGCTATAAAAATAGATTCACAGTTATTTTTATTAGATGAAGAAAGGATGGTTATAGCTAAATCGTTCTTACATCTCATTTATTATTTATATATATTTGGGTAATTTGAGAATGGGTGTTTGGAAAGACATCATTTTGCTCTCTTCACACTACAAATAATATATACACCAACACACAAATTAATTTAATTGTAAAATTTACTTAACACACCATACCATATTTCTATTCTACCCTTTCACCAATCTCAGAAAATTTCCTCTATTTTTATACTGACCATCGTCAATGTCTCATCTCCGACAATTTTGCGATGCCCGCCGCGGCCAAAATGAAAACACATCATATCGCTGCCCCCACCGCCCTACAAAGCCACAATAACTTCGCAACCAACATCTTAGGCGTCACCTACATGTCTTTATCTTCTTTTAAGGCCTACGACTTGGGGTAGCGATGGCCGTCAGTGGATGATATCATCACATTAATTTTAATTATTTAAATATTGATCATGCTGGTGGTTTAGGTCAAATAAAATAAATAAATGGATCTTATCTTTCTGCAAATCATGTGCTAATATGTTTATCCTCGGAATCATGTAAGTATTTAGATAGTGATAGCTGGATAGATATGAAGGCATTCCTCAAAGTTTAATTGGGAGAGTTCCAATAGATCGAATTTAAGAATTCGCCGGCCAAACACCATTATATTTTATGGCGACACCGCAACCCATGATTTGATACATATATCTGTAAAAAATGGGAGGGAAGGAACCCTCTCCCATGCCAACAACCATCGAACTCAAGTTGACGATGATGATGTTGCCGGTAGTAGCATTCACCCCGTCGAATGTAACAGTGTTTTCCGGCAGTAGCTGGATAATCCAGAAAAAACAATGGATGCGCTAAAATGTCTTCACAATAACCAACTCTAAATAGTGAGTGGGTGCTGAGTGCGACTGGTGTAGAGCTTGGAGTCTTTGTCATTGCCGTGGTGGTTTGACGGTGGCTAATTCGGTCTGGTTACAGAAGATTAACTAGAAGGAGATGGGCAAAATCCATCCGTTATTTTAATTAGGGTAGTCTTGTGATTTTAACTATGACTACTTTTGTTCAATACAGAATATGAAGAGATAAAATTGAGGTGTATTAGAGATGTCCTTAATGAATTTCATTACATATTAATTAGGAACAAGCATGAATGGAAATGAGTAATACTTCACAAGACGGACTAAAATGAAAACTAAGTTAATGTGGTTATCCATTGTTATGCTAGACTCATAGATATACTTATCAACTATCAAAATAAATACATTCACATGTATTTATTGATATAAATCTACGGTGTATAAGACACTTGGTATAGTTCTCCGACTATTAGTATTAGTATTAATTAATTCTTGTATAAAATACTCGGTAAGGTCTCTACAACATAGTTATTGTGGGGCGGAGAGAGTAATAGAAAAGGATGGTGCTGTTAGTTTGTAGTAATATTTACAGATAATTCATTACAATGATTTTGACAAAGAAATACCAGAATTAATTATAACGAAGAAAAGTTGTCCAGGTTGTAGCACAAGAGACGAGTGAATAGAATTGAGAGAGAAGAAGAAGGCAAGGCTGGCGGCCGGCGAAGTATGAGACGTCATCCCGGCGGAGCAGCTCACACTAGTGAACATGGGCAATTGCGGCACTAGAGAGGAATCCGCCGTCATTTCCACCGCTCACCAACATCAAGGTCCCCCCTACATTTCTCTCTCTTCCCCCAACCAGATCTAGGTTTTTGCTCAGTTCATGCTCAATCACTAGGTTTTCTATCAGTGTTGTAGATATACTGTTTATTTGTTTTCGCGTATTCTTCTCTATCTCGCGTCTTGTTTTGAGTTCATTTCTTTTGTTTTCCCCTTTTTCGTTTTCAATTGAGTTGGAGAAAGGGGAATTTTGTAGAATTGGAAGTTCGAGGAATTTTGCATGTGACAATTGGTAATTTGAAGCTCACCTCGTCGATAAAAAGTAGGAGATCGTAATTAGGGTTCTTCTTTTCTCTTTCTATGAATTAGCTGTTGTCCTTATGTATAATTTGAACTGTACTATTTCATTCCTGAAAAAAGTATTAAAGTAGAATGCAATTAGCAGTTCAGCAGCAGCTTCAGGGGGTGTTATCGTTACCCTCTAGGAACTCAGCTACAGATAAGAAGCATAGCCGCACCACTTCAGATCTAAGTGATCCTTCAACGCCGCGCAACTTTGAGGACTTCCGTAAAAACGCACTGCTTTACACTCACGTCATTGCTTTCACTCTCTTTGAGCTTGAGACCATCACCAAGAGCTTCCGTTCTGACTACATTCTTGGAGAGGGTGGTTTTGGAACAGTCTATAAAGGATATATTGATGAGAATGTCAGGGTTGGACTCAAATCTCTCCCCGTCGCTGTCAAGGTGCTTAACAAGGAAGGCCTTCAGGGCCACCGTGAATGGCTAGTGAGTTTCTTGTGTCTTTACGGGCTGTTATCCTTTCTGTCTGATGTTTTATCTGCCTCTCTTTTGGAATTGGCTATTTTATATTGCTGAATACATAAGTTTACTGTTTTCAGACTGAGGTCAACTTCCTCGGGCAGCTCAGGCATCCTAATTTAGTGAAGTTGATTGGATATTGCTGTGAGGATGATCACAGGTTACTTGTTTATGAGTTCATGTTTAGAGGAAGTCTCGAGAATCATCTATTTCGAAGTATGTTCCATTTCTTTCCAAATAATGCTTTCTTATTTTGGGTGCTGCTTCTAGGTTTCACTTGCTATATGATTGGTCTTGAAATTCTACTTGTGATGATGGCTTAGTGTGGTGACATATTATTCCTTTAGAAGTGGATTCAAAGAAACTTCTCATTTGAACTGTCATCTTTGTGAAAAGATTCTCCCAACACAACTTATATTTTTTATGACATTCCGACATGTAAGATACTTCCTATGTTGAGACTTCCTGCAAATGTCTGGGTGCAGAGTGCTTGACCAGTTGTAAGAGTGCATCTAAACAAAAGTAGCCAACCTCTGGAAAACCAAGTTGTGAGTGATGATGACAGATTATATGGGAGATCAAATATGATGGGGTTAAACCCACTTCTATATGAAAATAGGGCAAGAAAAACACTGTTTGGGCATTGGACCTGTAAATATGTCCGAACTAAAAATATATTTCACTCTGGACCATTCCACTTGATTAATTTCATGAATTGGTTGCATCATATCAAACTCTCTTCATCTTCTCCTTTTTTAAACAAGATAAGCTGTCTTGGATACTGGCTGAATTCTTTTTGGTTTTTATGTTAGCTTATTTGACATACAATCATGAATGTTCAATCCCTGCTGTGTGGAAATCTGATGCGGTTCATTATCTGTTTTAATTTTTCTCTGAGTATAATTAACCTGGAAACTTTCCGAGGCATCCAGAAGCAACAGTTCCTCTACCTTGGTCAACAAGAATGATGATTGCTCTTGGGGCAGCTAAAGGGCTTGCTTTTCTTCATAATGCTGAAAGGCCTGTTATCTACAGAGACTTCAAAACTTCTAACATCCTGCTAGACTCGGTAAGTGGTCTCTGGAACTATTCACTTAAACCTACAACACACCCCCCCCCCCCCCGGCGCATGCGTGCTTCATCGATATTGTGACTCGTGTAGTACTTGTTTAAGGGGGTTTTCTTGATAGTATTTTATTGAAAAGTAAACTAATAAGGATATGCATCGATTTTACCATCAATGGAGCCTAATTTTTTCATTACTTTCATGCGGTTGGGTTTTTGGCATCTTATTGTTTTTGCGGTTTATCTTTTCACACAGGATTATATGGCAAAGCTTTCTGATTTTGGGCTTGCAAAAGCAGGGCCGCAAGGTGATGAGACCCATGTATCAACTCGAGTCATGGGTACCTATGGTTATGCAGCACCTGAATATGTCATGACTGGTACTACTTAAATCTGTTGTACTTGCTTGCACCAAATTATCATCTTATATTAACAGCTGCTGAAATAGATCCCAGCTGTTGGAACTTTGCAGGCTGAGAAATGTATGGTAAAATGTGCTTATTTGGAAAGCAACTTTATATCAATACTAAGAATCAGAAGCTTCATTACGTAACTGTTACTGATTGCTGTACATAGACTTTTGGTGTCTTTTTTCCACAATTCTCTTCTCATCTCATTTCACAACCTCATTTCAGAATTTGTGTTTATAAAGCTATTAATTGTGTAGGAATTAATTGCACAAGTAAATGGAGCTTCAAAAAAGCTATCTTCAGTTCTGATGTCTCTACTTCATTACTTCTTTATGAATCTGGACCTTTTAAGACTCAAAATCATGAGATTCATTTAGTTGGAGTTCAATTTCTCTTTTTTATCGTCTCTGCTGAACAATGATTTCCTTTTCCCTAAAATCACTAATCAATAAGTCATATTTTGAAATTTGAATCTGGGCTGGTTAGGATACCAGGTTAAGCGTGAAAAGCTGTTTGTGCTAGACCTCTGTATAATCGCCCTATGCAAATATCTACGTGTGTGCATTCTCGCTTGTCTAATTATGGTTTGCGTGAGATGCACAGGTCACCTTACTGCCAGGAGCGATGTCTACAGCTTTGGAGTTGTACTTCTGGAGCTGTTAACCGGGAGAAAGTCTGTAGACAAGACACGGCCCAGCAAGGAACAGAGTCTGGTAGACTGGGCCAGGCCAAAGCTTAATGACAAGAGAAAAATGCTCCAAATCATCGACCCAAGATTAGAGAGTCAGTACTCCGTAAGGGCAGCCCAGAAAGCTTGCAGTTTGGCATACTATTGCCTGAGCCAAAACCCGAAAGCTAGACCATTAATGAGTGATGTGGTTGAGACTTTGGAGCCATTACAATGCAACAGTAGCAATGAGGTCTCTTCATCGTCAGCTTCAGGCCCAACTCTTCTATGTAGTGGCAGCCCGTTTGTTACAGGAAGGATTCCTGATTACCGGATGCACCGGAGGTTTGGTGGTCCAGTTGGAACTGGCGTTGGTTGCCGGTCTTCAAACCCGAGTTGCTCCCCAGGTGGGCCGGCAACTTGCCGAGTTAGGTGAGTGAGTTGCCTGTATGATGTGTGTATACAGTGTTGGGATGGACTGGCTGCTTTATACTCGGCCTAAATTGTAATGGTGATTGCAAGCTTGTTGATTTCTTGAATGTAGGAAAATGCTTTTTGTGTTGCTGGTGTTTGTTATAAATTCGAAATTGCAACGTCGAGAGATGTTCAGTTTTATCTTATGTGGATGTTCATACGGTTTCTTTCTTGACTTCTTGGATTACATCTTGGAAAAATGTACATCTGGGTCCTTAATTTTTAAGTTCTCCCTGATTATTTTTTTGAGAAAGTTTTTAATTTTTTTCACTTATTTTTACTTAAAAATATATGTCTACGAGTTCGTACTAGTTTATTGAAAACTAGTTTTGACGGTGGAACTGAGTGCTATAGAGATTGTTGGATAGAAGACCTCACCTGACGTGGATGAAGCGTTTGTAATTGCTCGAGCGTTAGAATAATAGATTAGATTTAGATGTTGTGGAAAAAGTATTTTTAAGGAAAAGTAAGTAGTGTTTGAAATAATAAATAACTTATACAAAGACCGATAGTTTTATTGTTTTGGAAAGAAAAGATTTTAAGTAAAAGTTATATGTATAAGCAGAAAAAGGAAGAATGAAAAAAAAAAAAAAAAATGCTTCCAGGTTCAGCTTCTCTTTAAAATAAGTAATTATATTTTACTGTTGAAGCATAAACATATATTTAAAAACATTTAAACTTACTTTTCTTAAGCAAAAAGTTTAAAAGTGCTTATTTGTAGCAAAGATAAAAACTATCGAACTCCCTATCTTTACCCTTGCACTGCATGGATCCACGCTCTCCGTTGTTTTGTTGTTATTAAAAATAATAATAATTATTATAGTGCATCTGACAGTTGCAAATTAAGAAAAACTCTGAATCGTCAATTACTATCAACACTAGAAACATACACACATGCAATATGTCAGTGAAGTCAAATACATGCAAATAAACTATTAAAAAAAACATAAAACATATCAATTGTCAGAACATGCATGAAGCAGACACCAGAAGCGACAACAATACACGAATCAATAGTCCAATTAAAAACGTAAAACTAATTTTGGGGATCAAGTTTAATAAGAGACTGTCAGAGAGTGAACTCGTTCTTAGTTTTCTTACTCTGTCTGATAAATGAAACAGTGTTAGAACCTCAGGATATATTTATAAATGAGGCTATCATGCTGAGGGGAAATTCGTACCTCGCTAGCTCTATCAATAGTGATGTACTCCACAATATTTGGAAAAAGAAATAATTTTTCCACCCGTTTCATCACTGTGTTGCACATCTAGTAGCATGCAGGCACTATTGATAGAGGTAGGTAAAAAAATTCACCAAACGGGACTGGCCAAGGGCCCGAAATTTGGGAAATCCCACATGCATATTTATGTATGCACGTATATATGTGTGAGCGTGCACCAACCTATGTTCTAAAAGTTTCGGATTAGACTTACCCTAGACTCTGAACCGTCGATGGCCACCTACATTTTCTACCCGACTTTCCGCTCTGAGCCCCAGTGACGGACCAAGAAATTTAGGTAAGGGATCCATTCATAGACAGATCTAGGAGTTTGTCTCACGATACATTTTTTTTCTTAACTATTCTCATGTGGCATTTTTTTACCAAATAGCTAGGGGCGAATTTTTTCATACTAGGCCCTAAACTTAAAATATTAGATAAATGACATTAAGAAATAATATCTTGAAAATCTTAAAGGAGGACTATTATCGCCCCCTAAATATAGTCAACTGTATATTTAAAACTAAAAAAATACTAACAATTTAGATAAGATTAATAAATTGTTTTAACTGCAAAAAGAAGAAAAAATTCAAGAGTATTCATTATATTTTTAACATATTTATCTCTATTACTTATACATAACAATATACCACTTGCTTCAAGTTAAACAATAGAATTAGTTATTTCATTTAATTCAATTATATTAAAATCGATTACAATACACATATATAATAACACGTTATGGTAGGGCAAGGGAAGCCATGTACGTGCATTACTACCGTCTACCGAGTACCGAGCCTGCTTGAGCCCAATAGCACTAGACTCCAATTTACTATTCAACTAGTGTCCATCGTCTTTATATGTGTGTGTGTGTGCATGTGCATGTGTATGTGCGCACGCACGTAGGGTGTATATTTTTGCAATATTTTATATTGCTAATTAAGTGAAAATTCAAGACCTTTAGGCCAATTATCATTTACAATATGATATTTTAAACGTAAAGTAGAAATACACACCTTTTAATTTTTTCAATTTGATACATGCGAAAAAAAAAAAATTGGCCCAAATTACTAACATGGATCCCGAAGTAAGACACTACAAATTTTTTTTATATTAGAGACGGAAATTAGTAACGGATGATATTGGTCACAAAATAAAAACAGAATAGAAATAGAATAGTGACGGAAAGTGGCAAAAAATCATTAGTATCCGATTAGTGACGAATTAGCAACCGAAAATTTGAGACGGACATAATCCGTCTCTATTCGATAGGCAATTCGGTCTCTAATTTCATAATAGAGAGGGAAATTCCGTCACTAAATTTAAAGACGGAATAAAATCGGTCTCTAAATTTTAGAGACCAACATTATAGAGACCAACCACTTGGTCTCTAATCCGTCACTACTTTGATTTAGAAACCGATATCATATAATTAGAGACGGATTTTTCCGTCTCTAATTTTATTTTTTCTAGTAGTGAGAGTTTTGAGCGCCACGTGAATTATACCAATTCTTTTAAAAACATTGCAAGGACAAAACGATGTCATTTCATACTAAAATTTAAAAAGAAAAACATAAAACTTAAATTGAAGTCACAACTTTAAACAAATGAAATCACCAACCTAAAACTAAATCTAACACACGCACATGAGTAAAAAGTTTGAAGAGTTAGAAATGGTCGTGTTCATGGACCCTAATTAAGCTTTAGCAATTGCAATTTCATGAAATTCAAGCAATTCAGAATCTGGTTACTTAAGTCCGACCTTAAAGAAATGTTATCCTCAAATTCCATCGGGTTCTCTTGACGTCAAAGATTGGTCTTCACCCAACCCAAAGATTCTTACTTGTACTGTCGTTTGAGAAATGTGAGAATAAATTATTATCAAGATCTCTTATTATGCGGGTTGGAAGAGTTATTAGTGGTAATTGGTTCAAATGAGTGGGGGACATATTCATTCAGTGGGATGCTTCTTTAAGTAATTTTTTTTTTTTTCCCTTGTGTTTAAAATCGTGAATTTAATTTCAATTTTATGCCCATTTTACTCTTTTTATTTTATTTTATTATAAAACAACGTCGTTTTGTACCAGCATATTTTAAAAAGATAAAAATAAAAAATGGATATAATTAACATGGAGCTCGAAATTATCAGCAATCTGACCCTAATTGAGCCTGCCTGTATCAAATTAAAAAATATTAAATAATGGTATACTTTTATTTTACTTAAAATGTCATGTTATAAATGATAATCAATCTAAAGATCGTGAATTTTTTTCGTAATGGAGTACGATTTTTTGGGCTCCTCATTTTTGGGTGTTTTTCAAAAAGTTTAAACTTTCACCTCTGTAATACTAATCGAACATAGACACATATTTTATCATTATAAAGTTGAGTAAAAAACAAAATATGAACTTGTACTAAAAATGAACATGTAAAGTTTCTTAACATTTGACTTTTTATTTTCTCAAGAAAAAAGTAATATTGACTTATTAACTTTTAATACCCCATTATTGCTATGTACACACGGACATACAAATGTTATAATTTTGTCATATTTTTAGGAGGTGGTTATTCACAGTCCTTTAAATTTCTTAATGCAATTCAATTTTCTATGTAGTTTATCTATAGTAAAAAATGAATATTAATTTCTTACCACAACCCAAGTTATCCAAGTTTTACCCATCTTAATGATTTAAAATAAAATATTATAAAAGAATAATTAAATCATTAAGTAGAGAAAAAATGAAAAATAAAAAGTAAATAACAGAGAGAGAGAGAGAATGGAATGCAAAGTAATGAAAGTTGACCACCCCATTTGAAGAAATTAGCGTTGCAGGTGGCGACGGACTTTCAATTTCATGTCAGAAAGACGAATTAATTCTATGAACTTAATATAAAGAACTTCGCTATGAAGAACGACGATAGTTACATTGAAAAAAGAAAAAAGTTATTACTTTATCCGTATTAACTAATTATTTTTTGTTATTTTTGTTCGTCATTGATAAATCATGAATGCATCTTTTATTGGTGGAATCTTGAATAGGCCTTCCACAAATGAAAGTGATATGCGTAGTGTATGTTCGCATTTAGACCAATTTATAAGTGTATTTTGGTAGTGTTTGCATATAAATTTGATAATTTTGTGTTATATTTAATTATCTTGAGGTGAATGACGTGGGTACTTTTTTTTTAGTGAAAATGGTATATTTTTAAGACCAAAAATGTTGCAATATGGTTTGAAAAAGAAACAATAAGTCAATTAAAGAAAAAAGATCGAAAAAGAAGTTGAAAGATAGATCGGGCGAGCAAAACTGCCCAAACCCGGAAAAAGCCCGAACCGGCCGCATTAGAAAAAAGTGACTCAGAAACCGGTTCAGAATTGTGACTCCAACGCAGCTGCAATGGATGAACGGCCGAGTCGACGAACCGGCCACTTGGGTAAACAAGCCGCGTTCGTCCGTCGATTCAACTACAATTTACGCGTTTTGTACTATTTTCAGCTCATTTCAACACCAATCCTCTCAACTTATATATAGAGCCTCTTCAAGAATTAAAAATTATTATCTTACATCATTGGAAACACCTTGGAGCTTGATTTGAAGAGCAAGGAACTCGAGAGACGAAGATCAAGATCTAAGATTTCAGGTTTTACGCTTTATTTATTTTTATTATTCAAGAATGTTTGTCTATTAATATTGTTGGATTTTATTGATGAATATGAGTAGCTAAACACCATATATATTTGTTCTAGGGTTAGAGGTGTATGTTACAATTGAATATGTTTTGATTCCGTTTTATTAATTCTAGACTATGTTTCTGTTTATCTATATGCTTGTTCTTATTTCATGAAATTAATTAATTTGGTCAATTGATTTTATTCGACTTGCTTAGTAATTCGACGTCCGAGAGGAAATGGTTGTTAATAGGCATACAAGCATATCGCACATGTATTAATAATTGTCCGAGATGAGTGATATATCTGTTTAGACATTGGTTTTAGGATCCCTATGGAGTTATATATGTGATAGTTAGTCCAAAAATGTAATTATTCATACATAATCTTCACGTTAGCATCATGCGAGAGAGGGTTAATTAAGAGTAGTGCCGCCTAATAAACATTATAATTCGGTTTAAATGTCTAGAATAATAGGATGATCAAACATAGGACATTGTAATTGAAATCAACTCTAGAATACGTCTTTATCTTATTGAATCTTTCATTATTATTTGCTTCCTTTTATTCAAGCGTTTGTTTATTTCAATTAATTATTTTCGGCAATTTAGGCTTTAGGTTATTCAACAATTAATCATCTTTCAAGAGTCTAAATAGGGTTGAGTTATTATAATCGGGATACTTAGTTGACATACGTACACAGTCCTTCTGGGATCGACCTTGCTCACTGCTATCTATACGCACCATTCGCTTGCGGGATATTAGGTTAGAAAATAGTGTGTTAGAAATAACCTAGAATATGCCCTCCATTAATGAAACGTTGAAAAGCTAGGGTTTATGAAGTTTTGTGAGAAAGACACGACTTTCCACTGATGGAATAACCTAGGTCCTCCATTGATGAAATCTTATAGAAATTAGGGTTTACAAAGTTTTGAGAGAGACACACACGACTTGGTTGAAAATGATATGGAAATAAAAACAATTAGATTTTTTATTTTTTTATTTTTTTATGTATTTATTATTTTTCATTATTTATGTAATATTATCACTAAAACATTCTAGTCATTTTATAATAATATTTTAATTTATTAAATTAGTGAAATATATTCAGAAATACAGTAGGTTGTGAATAGGCACCGTCTATTTTTATTGGAGACATTATTTATCTTGTTTGCTCCAAGCCTCAAAAAGGGTAGAACCGCCCAGTGATACTAAGCAACTGGGCTATGTTAGGCATTCTTCAGGGTGTATTTAAAGACATCCACTATTTATCATCTAGAATTTGAGATATTTAAATAAAATGTTGGTGTGCCAGGTAAATTCTCACATTTTCCATCAACACTACTAAAATATCCTCAGTTATATAATTATTTTGCAAATTTGTCATTAATTATAAAATGGACAAGATATAATTAGACAAAAAAAAAAGTCTATTTACAAAAAATATCAAGTGGAAACATATCTCTTTGATGTTGGTAGAACTTAAGACTACTATGTTATATTTTTCTTTTACTCCTTACCTAAATTTAATATTGTAAAAATTGCTAGGTGCTAGTGGAACAGTATAGTGGGTCTAATGACTAATCGTGATCTAAGAAAAGTTGAGCAAAGCTAGGCCTAGTTAAGTGCGGAGGAATCTCGAAAAAGTTATAGACAATTAGTGAAAACCTAATACCTAGACTGTGATCGATTAGAGCTAGTTTGAGATTTTTGGCATTGAGATTTCAGGTTTTCACAAGTTATAATAAAGCTGAGAAAAATATCGAGAAATATTATTTTTTTTTCTTGGAAGACAAACATTCATCAATAAAGATTTGAGTGATGCGCTTTAATCCGACAAAGGCATCCCAGCCAGACATGCCACAGGCCCACAAATGTTATTGGCTCAGTTACAATTGACAAGTGGGGTTTAGCCCATATCCTCTATTATTAATTTTAAGTATTTAAAAAAAAAAAAAGAACACATTAACAAAATTAAGAAATTTATTTAATATACTTAGAAATTATTACTACGTCCACATTCAATAATATTTTCAATTAGAAGATGGTAAGTATAAATATTTATTTTCATTGAATATGAAGTAGGGTATATAAGGGAAAAATACATTTAGTTCATCTTTAATAATTAACTATCATTTTGAAATAAATGAAAAAATATCGATGGACTATTTTTGTGAGATGGGAGAGTAGAATAGAAATTGTGAAGTATGTGACAATGGAAACATAAGCTAGCCACTTAAGCATCAATGTTTTCTTCTTCATCTAAAGTATACAAGTAAACTAATTGATTAATGATTTTTTAATATTGAATAAAGATAATTAGATAAATTAAATATGATGCACACATAAAGTGAGCATCCACATATGTGACACTTTTATGCTACATCAATACGACATCAAATGCTCACAAAGTGTTCACTTTAGGTGTAGAGTCGGTTCAATTTTTCGAAGGATCTGTTGCGAAAAAAATTAGGCCCCTTACAATATTAATATTGTTATTTTTTAAATTAAATTTAATAAAATAAAAATGATCCTGGGACTATGTTTGAACGGGCCTCAAAGTGACAAGTTCATCACATCACTTAATATGGAAAACATTAATTGTTAAATGTGCTAAGGAGGAGGAACCGATCTCGCGTCCTCTCACCTCTCTAATCTCTTCGCTTCAGAAATTAGTCACTTGAGGTATGTCAATTTATGTTATGCTTAGCATATGTTGAATATATATATACTTAAATACATATTTATACAGAAAATGGAAAAAAGAAGAAAAAGTCGTAACCCCTCCTCCTCCCCACCAAAGGTCGGCTCTACTTAGGTGTGCAACATATTAAAACTTTATATGTATATATAGCCCTCGAGGATGGTTTAGCCCCAGTAGACCCAAGAGCCACATAGGGTTAGGTCAAAAGCCCTGATGTTGTATAGACCTGTAAAATGATGACCCAACTCTCACATATCTAGGGTTGTGCTAGGGTTGACTCTCAAGGTTAGGTCTATTTTGACATCTTTGCACACCACCTCCAAATACCCCCACTCATAAAAGGAAAAGGAAAAAATAGTATCAGCATACATTGTACGCAGTGTTTGTAGAATCTGATCAGGGAGTGAATCCATCACGCTATAAGTTCACGGCTCAATCGATGGTTCAATTAGATATGATATTAATTAGATTTTGAAATATGTTATATTTTCGTGGAATGTAATATATACAGTATTTGAAAAATGACATAAGGTTTAAAGAACCATATATATATATATATATATATATATATATTTATATATAATAAACAAACACATAAGACTAAACAAAATATTTCTTATTATATAATTATTATTTTCATAAAGTTTTTAAAGTATGAAATGGTTTACGGTTCAACCGATTCAGATTTTAGTGATTTTGACCGTTTTAACATTATCTTTGATTTTGTAGCACTGCGGACCAGATCAGTTACCAGTTCACAGATGAACTGGTTCAACCGGCCAGTCCTATCTAATTCCACAGACATTACCGACAACAACCTTATATTTTTCGGCTAGGTTTTTTTTACGACAACATAATATTATTACTATACACATGACATAAAGTATCGAATAAAACAAGATTAGAATATACAGAAAATGTTGTTTTCCGAATTTCAAATTTGTGAAAATTCTATTTAATGAATCGCTCCGTCTTAAAATTTCATGCAACAAATCCAGTCTATATAAGTTTCCTTCTTTTGTCCCAATTCTTTCATTCACTCTCTTCATTTCTTCCTCTCTCTTTCCTCTTTTATCTTCAACTCTCTATCTGAAAACTCTCCAAAATTTATTGGCAAAAGAGGGGGAAACAAGACCCTTCAAATATTACTTGATTTTCAGGTGTTTTTTGGACTAGAAGAACCCTCCATTAAATCTCAGTTTAATATTAAGAATTTTGGAAAAAGCTTTTTGTTGGGTAAACTTTTATAGTCACTTCTATTTACTTTTTTATTATTATTATTTCATTCATTGTCTTTTTCATTATATTTTTATTTTTCTTATTTTTTATGTTTCCTAGCAAGACATGTTCTTGCATTCACAAATTCAGTCACAATCACACATTATAAATGAACAAACTAATACAAACAAATCAAATAAATGTTTGCTAATTCTGATTTGTAAAGGTGGCAAAGAGCGCAGCTCAAGCGAAACTTGCCGGACCAATGTCATATGTTCGAACTTGTCTGAAATTCAATCGGGTCGAAAATAAATGAGCCCAACTCATCTCTTAAAATTTCCTAAGACTTTTTGCACTGACACACATCCCACCGCGCTTGTTCGGACCATTGGCCCACATGTCGGGCTTGTTGAGCCCGATGATATTTCGGGTCAAGATTCTTAGGCTAGTTTTGGGGTGGGGGGGGGGGGGGGGAGGCTGGGATCATATTGTAAGGTTGGGCAAATTATATTACCTCTGCTGATCTTTGTTTAAGGTGAGCTTCTTAGCATAAGTGGATTTACTTTTGTTATAGGAAAAGAAACAATTTTCCCTATATTACATTTTTACCTTTTTACCCTTTTACCCTTTGTTCCCTATTTTGTATTTTCTGATATTCATTACAATATATTCGGACGAATGTGGATGTTGTATACATTAAATGCATGAGCTGCCGTTTATCGATACAAGCGTATGGACAAAAAAATATTATATTCTGTAAAATTATGTCATGATTGTTCACGAGATAATCACGCCAGAATTATATATGGTGTCATTTTTCCATTCTAGTTTTGTTTAAGGTACCAATTATTACTATATATTTGAAAAAATAATCTCATATTTGATTGCAGTATCCTTAGCAAGTCCTTTCAGATATAACACATTAGTAACAGATGTGTAAAATTAATTAAGGATCATGAATTGACTCTTTTATATACTCTAATCAATGAATGAACAAATTACACCAATCAAATCAAATAATTGTTTGCTAATTCCGGTTGTCACTTGTACTCCTTTTTCTTTTGTTCCATATAATTTATATACTAGATTTCACCGTAGTTTCTTATCTTGGATGTTTTGCTCTGGACTTCTCTTGATTATGTGTTTGCATTTTAGTTTAGGTTTAGTTTAGAAGATAAAATGCATGAGGCAAAAGTAGAAGAAAGAAAAGGTAGTACAAGAGAAAATAATATTTTTCTTTTAGTTGTCTCTTTATGTGCTCGCATGTGAATAACACATAAAAACCCAAATACATTTTGTAATGTTTGGAATATTTGGGGGATAATTAGTTTTTCTAAAGAAGGATATCTAAAAAGTGATAAGCATTAGCTGGCACGTGATTAGGGCCTAGGACTTAGGGGTCTAGGTGGGATTAGATTTAGAAGGGACCTAGTAGGTGATTTGAAATTTAGGCATTTTATATGTTTTTATGCAGAATAATAATATGAACATACTTACGAATGAAATTTAATCAAATTCAACTGTAACATAAAAAAATCAAATTTTAAACTACATGACATCATTATCATGAGTTGACGAAAGATATACAAACCACTCTCGTAAATTATAAAGTTTATAAAACTAATTAATCACTTAGAACTTTATCAACAACAAAAACTAATTAATTGCACACATCTTAACTAGGGAAAAGAAATTGTAAAACATTGTAGTTTAAGAACTCGGAAGCTAGAAAAATATAAAGCGCCCAAGACGTCCAGGGAGAGATTAATCGACATAGGGTTGTTTATGGGAAGATTACTAAGCCACAAAGAAATTAAAAAAGAAAAAAAAAAAATATTGGGTTTAGTCCCTGTTCTTGACTTTCTGGACAAATGGAACCTCCGGAACCATAAGAATTCGTAATTAGAATGAGATTTCAACTCAACACATTTTGAGTGAGGTTTACGAAGAGTTGCTCTCTGGAGAGCATAGTACGATGGAAGCTCCATCTTCTGAATATTTTCGTTATAAGGCTATATTATAGCACTCAACTTTTTTCAATTTGGTAGTTCGATCTATGATTTTTTTCTATTAAAAATTCTGGATGGCCAACTTAGCAGACCATATGATGGCCTTCCTTGAGGTGGTAAAATATGTCCGACCGACTTTTAGATTGGTTGTCATAAAAATCTTTGCCCGAAGTATATATCATGGGGCCCACCATATGCCGCGTCAAATTTTTATGGGAATGGCTTAGGCTCTCCAATTTTTTGTCTGATGGAATTTTGACCTGATCTGACATACGATATTGACCTATAGACTTGAGCCGGGTTGAGTGACCTATATTGCCACCTCTTCACCCACTGTCTGGAATTTAATAAACGAAAAAAATGGTACATGATGAATTATTTGGACTAATTTGTTTTGTGTGAAAGTTGTGCAAGTTTAGTGCATATTATAAGGTTTCAAATCTAGCTTGATATTCCAAGTTGTATATACCAATTCAGCTTATGTGAGAAATTTGTGCTTATATTAACCTAAAGATTTTAGAAATTACTTCTGAACTGAAAATATAAATTGAAACCTAATTACCTTTTGTTGAAAAAATGATTTTACTTACTTAAGTAGAGATGGAGAGACAATTTATTGACATGAACTCAAATGGGAAAAGGATGAGAAGCAATGAGGAGATTCTGCGAGGATGTAGTAGTGTCAATCAAAATGGCGATCATCAACCCAAGAAAAAGCGGTACACTCTGCATCAAGTTCAAGAACTCGAATCGTAAGCTTTATTAATTGTTGTGTCTATGAAATTTTAATTAATTAGAATTTCTACGAAAAGATTATAATTATTTTTATAAAAATAATAATATATTTGTAAATAGGTTTAGTACATTTTTTTTTTAGATTGCAAAATTATTCGAAAAAACTCGCCTTTCTCCAAATTTCTCTAAAGAAAGAAACGATAAAGTTTAGTATTTAAAAGATTTCAATTTTAGTCCTATAAATATGAATCAGTTCGATGTTGGTGCACTAAAGTTCACTATAAGTGCAAAAACTGTGCATTAACTTTGAACCATGTGCAAATTTTGTGCAAATTGGATTCAAATTACCTTAATGTGTTGTTGATATAGCCACATAAAATTTGAACTTAATTTTTGCATAAGAACGAATTTGGTCATATTCAATTTCTTATTGACATACTTTATTTGTAATCATTTTTTTTTTTTGGCAAAACAAAATTTATGCCAAAATGTGTTAATATATGTACATATAAATCACATAATTTCCTTTCTGCAAAATAATATATATATATATATATATATATATATATTTATATACACATATATATTAATTTTATAATAAACATGTATGAAATGACTTTTTTTTTTGTAAAAAAAATATTTACAAGTAAAATTTTCTCATAAAAATCATATTCCATTATTAAAGGTTTTACAAGGAATGCCCAAACCCAGATGGCCTGCAGAGAAAAGAGCTTAGTGAGCTACTGGGGATGGAAGTGTTGCAGATCAAGTTTTGGTTCCAAAATAAACACAGTCAGTTGAAGGTATATAAACACGTCATTTGTCGATTTTTCTCACTATTATTATTTATATGTAGTATTTTAATTTATTTACATTCCAAATCGTGCATAGGGGGGAAACGAGTTTCTTTTTAGGACAAAAATTTGCTTTTATGAAATTAAAAAAAGACTTTGGAGCATTTATAAAGTCCACAAATAATCATAAAACATATCAAAGATAAATTATTATATGCATTTAAATCCATCTTAAATGTGTTCTTAATAAGAAAAAAGTCAATATAGCATATTTGCATAAATTTTAATAATTTCAATATTGAAAACCAATATTAACAATCTAGTTTACAAAATAAAAAATAAAACTACTCTTCTTGTACTCATCTGCATTTATGGATTTATTAAATCATGTATTACATTTCGTAGTGCATTTTCGTGCAATGATGGTGTATACCTTTTTAAATAATTTGCACATTTCAAATTTTTGAAATCTTCGCTTGAGTTACATAAGATTGAAAATTGTCCATCTTAGTTCTCAATTCAAAGTTCTTTAAGTTCCAGTAACAAATCCATCCATAAATTTCGATCTTGTGTTTAAATAATAAAAAAGTGCATGTGCATTACACATGCAATAAGTTTGCCCATTCTTTGCACATGAAATCCTATATTTCTATTCATGTTATTGCAGTCATTGTTTCATCACTAATCTTTCATTCGTTTTAACTTACAGGCAAAACATGAGCGGCAAGAGAGCTCACAACTTCGCGAGGAGAATGAAAAGCTTCGCATGGAAAACATGCAATACAAAGAAGCTCTTAGCAACCCTTGTTGCCTTACCTGTGGCGGCTCATCCTCCACGAGAGAGACCTCGTCTGAAGAACTCCGTCTGAAAATGGAGAATGCTAGATTGAGAGAAGAGGTTCTTAAATATTTGTCAACTCCATTATTTTTTAAGTTGAAAAACCCTCGCTAATTTTTATCTTTTTTCCTGTAATCTTTTATATATAGATTGAAAATATTGCTGCAAAGGTTGTGAAGTACGTTGGCAAGCCAGTGCCATTCGCAGACTCTGGCACAAGCCCCTCTTGTTCAGCTTCGACGCCACCACAACCACCATCTGAAGCGTAGTAGACAGTCTCCAGCTAACAACAATTCAAGAATTTCAGTCAAGAAGAGGTTGTTAGTTATATATTTTGCTAAATTATTAGGAAAAAAATATAACAAAATAGTTTTTAACATTTGTTTAGCTATTTTCTTATTAAAACCTCTTTATGGCCTTCTGATCTTGTGGCTCTTGTTTGTAATATGCTTGGTTATTATTATTATTATTATTATTATTATTATTATTATTATTATTATTATTATTATTATTATTATTATTATTATTATTATTATTATTATTATTCACAAAAGACTTATAAATAATAGTTGCATGGATCAAAATCCGTGCAATTAGTAGGAACTGACCCGTATTAATATCAAATATGTGAATCTACACCAACCCAACACTATCTTATTAAAACACGGTTTTCGCACTGGCTGTGTATTTGTACGGTTTTTGAACATAAGGTTTGTTAGTTGAATTTCATTAAATTGTTCAAAGAGTATTCATTTTCACCTAAAATATATATTACTTTTGACCATAATAATGTTATCCTTTTAACTACTTTTTTAAATAATTAATTAAAAAATAGTACCTTTATTTTAATAAAATATAATCCTTATATGGAGAAAAGTAACACATTTATATTGCAAATATAAATTTTCTTTTCTTTAAAAAAAGTAATACTCTTCATTTATTTAAAAAATAGAAAAGATGTATTTTATAAAACTATCCTAGCCATTTAGTTAATTAAATATTTTAGGATGAATTTATTATATATTGTATAAAAGAACTAAACTTAATAAAAAACAATTTAAATTAAATAATATTGTAAGTGTATAACTAATTGAAAGTTATGAGTCTCACTACAAGAAAAAAGGGCATTTGCCACTAGTTTTTTGCAACTACAAAGTAGTTACTAAAAATAACCTCTTTTGTAGCTACTAGTAGTTACATAAAATATTTCATACAATTTTAACTAAATCTATACTATATAATATAACAAAATCCGCCAAGAATAGTAATATCAACATTTTCCCGCCCAAAACAACATTACTAATTATGGTAAACTTCAATATTAGCTGCATTAATTGGTTAAGCCTTATATATGGTATAATTGGCTGCATTAATTGATATTACCTTATATATGTTAAAACATTCAAACCATTTAATTCCGGAATTGCATTTAAATTTGGTAATAAGTTACAATTGATTTACACGAATCTCTCAACATAATCTTTTCAACTCAAAACTCAAGGCAGTATCTCATATTATAATTTCCAAAGATTGTGATTGATAAGTATTCATATTCTGGACTCGGTAATGAAGCCCAATTGATTTTTCTCCAGGAAGGTGTTTATATATTGAGGAACTATTGATTTTTCTCCAGGAAGGTGTTTTTCTCCAGGAACCATTTTATTTCAATCTGTGTAGTTTTGAGTGTCAGAGTTTAATAATAAACCTCTCGGTAGTAAAAGATGAATCCTCAAAAATATCATAAGTAGCTAAAAACAAAACAATTAAAAAGATATAACTGAATGTTTCTTGCTCTTGAATTCATGAACTCTTCCTTGAATCCCTTGCTTGACACTCCAAATTATGACATAAGATGTATAAAAATTTATCTTTAGGTCCCCCTTTATAGTTAGGGAATTAAGATATGAGTTGAAGGGTGAAAATCCTCAAAAAATTAGGAAAAAACGCATGTAAGACTCGACTCATATCGCATGGGCCGTGTAATGGGCTGGGTGACCCAAAATTGCATTCTTCTCCAACTTCAATGTCGTCATATTTGGAGGTCTTATAGTCAGAATTTGGAAACAACTATCTATACTTAATATAATAACAAAATCCACTGAAATTAGTAATTTTGAAGTTTTCCCGCCCAAAATCTGTTACCAATTCTGGAAAGCACAATTTTTGGTATATAAAATTCAACCCAATATAAAACACAATTATTGGCAATAACTTGCCATATATTAGCCTAAATAAATATGATAAAGCTATTTGGGCTGATTTTGTCTGGGCCGAAAAAAAACATATTTTTTTAAAATTATTTTCTTTTTATAAATTTATTGACTATTATTAATGAAAAATTATTTATGAAGACGGTAACTAATTTTTAACATTACAAATATATCCTCTGTCAACCGCATATTGCAATTCCAGTCCCAATCATCAACATGACTTCTATGGAAGGATGCTAGAGATATTCATACATTAAGAAAAATAAATATCCATTCTAATATATATTTTAGTCTTTAATACTTTTCACTGCACTCTTTTTCCATTAACATATAATTTTTCATATCTTATTATTTATTAATTGTAATAGTTTATTATATTAAAATTATATAAAATATAAAAAAATATTAATTTATTCATTTGCACTTACAAACCGTGCATCGCACGGGGATACTACTAGTTTGTTACAATATGACAAACTATTTTGCAACTACTTGTAGTTACAAATAAATTAGTAACTACAAAATAGTTGTAAAAAATAGTTACAAATACATTGGTAACTACAAAGTAGTTGCAAAAAAACTTTTTGCATCTTATTATAAGTGACTATCTTATAGTAACTACTTTTAGATATTTAGTTACTAAAAATATTTTTATAACTATTCTCCATTTTTTGTAACTACATTTTGTAGTGGCAAAAAGCATTGTTTCTTGTAGTGTCTGTAGTTAAATAATTTCTTATATTTATAGATAGTTAATTATGGTGACCATGAATTTGTGAAATCAAACTTAACACTTTTTTGTTCGATATTTTTTAAAATAGCTTAAAAATTTTGAAGAAAAAACATTGGAATTATATAAAATTACATCAATAGATGAAAAGATTAAACCTATTCCAAATCAATATAAGGATATATACAATTTTAATTACTTTTTATACTTTTAAAAAAATTAATTTTGAAGTTAGTCTGACAATATATTTAGTATGACACTTTATAACATAACTTATATTTTACTATCTCACAGATTCCGTTGAATATATTTTATGATTCTTTCATTCACACAACATAAAATATCCCAATGTAGATTTTATATTCTCAATACTTGTCTTCTAATTAACCTTATATTATCCAAAATAGTAAAGTGTATGGATCAAATAGTTTAAGAGGAAGAGCTTAACATTAAAGGGTAGGTAATTAATTTTGGATGATTCTATGGTACCACAGTGACACCGGTACCACTATAAGATAAAAATGAAATTATATAATTTAGTGGATCCCTCATATTTAAATACATAAGTATTCTTCTCTCATAGTGATATCGATACCACACTGATACCGAAGTTGGACTCATTAATTTTAGAAGAATTTGTATTTGTAAGTTTCTCTGACATATTGTTTTAGCTTTGTTGAAAAGTTTATAGATATTTGTCCTTTTAAAACTTTTTATTCGTGTTTCTTTTAAAACTATCCCTATCATTATCTCACAGAAATCCCCAATTTTCCGATCTATATCGATTCTCTTTTATTACTATTCCAAATATTATTGGAAAGAAAAGAGAATATAATTTTAAGAAAATTGAAGATAAAAGTTAAGAATTTAAAGGGTGAGATAAGGTAGTATAATATGTAATAACAAAGTCTCATGTACATTAAATGTACAATGCAATACGGGTTAGATGTCACGGTTTATGCTTAAAAGGTATTACTTGTTCAATTTTTATCCAGAACGAGTAATACTTTAAGCATAAACATTAATATCGTTTCAGCATGATATATTTACCTAGAATATTTAATACATTTAAACATAAATAGTAATACAATGTTTTCCCATGACCCAAATTTCACAAATTTAAGATCCATACGACTAGTATATAAAATAGCTACTCTATATAATATGGCAAAAACTTGGGCGCATATGATGCACATCAGTGTTAATGTACACCCTGTGGGCCCCACTTATAATTTTGCGTGCGCATTTTATATAATTAAGGGTCTGTTTATTGAACACTAAAAACAAGTGGTCTGGTCGTATTTGATGCAGCTTTAAATATCTCAACCTTAAGGTCAAAGGTTCAATTCCGTTTGAGTATGGAAAAATTTGTAAATTGTATTATTAAATTTTTTTATAACGCAACAATAATTGTATTGTAAGTTCGAAACATAAATATTGTACAATATACAAGAAAAATTAATCTAACCAAACCTATACTGTCATACATTATAATATACACTGTATCGAAATATTAAATATACTGTGAGTATTGTAAGTTGGAAAAAATAAATATTTTGCAGTATGAAACAAAAATTAACTAAAACAACATATACTGTCAGGCATCACAACGTATACTGTATCGAAATATTAAATATACTGTGAGTATTGTAAGTTGAAAAAAAAAATTCGCAGTATGAAACAAAATTAACTAAAACAACGTATACTGTCAGGCATCATAACGTATACTGTATCAAAATACTGTCAGGCAACATAACGTATACTACATCGAAGTATTAAATACACTGTTAGGCATCATAACATATACTATGCTCGAAATTTGAATATACTGCTGGTGAAAAATAAAAAGGTGTTGTTCATATACTCTCAGGCTTTATAACATATACTATTCTCGGAATTTGAATATACTGTTGGTGAAAAATAAAAAAGGTGTTATTAACATTCGAACCCGAGCACTAAAAAGGTGTTGTTAAGATTCGAACCCGAGCACTGAAGGGTAAAATGCCGCGCCTTTACCAACTAAGCTAGTGCCTTTTTTGTGATTTCAAACACACCTTAATATATATAGATCGTGTGCGCAAAATTATAAGTGAGACCCACAAAGTGTACATTAACATTAATATGCATCTTATGCACACGAGTGTCACCCATATAATATTGGAGGAAACTCGTAGTCCTTGTCATTTTGTAATTTTTGAAGACCTCTAAAATGATGAGATATTTTATCATTCATATTCTTCCAAAGAAGGATAAGAAATAAATGAAAGTTTATCCACTTTGTTCACCCAATCAATTAATATTCGGTTTGTACAAAACTTTTTTTGTTTATCTTTTTCTTTTGTGAAATTAAATAGCTATTAGAGTCATCAAAACCTATATAGTATGTAATAAGCGAAGTACACTACTTATAGTAAGTGACTTCTTTTCCGTCAAAACTTTTATTTACTAAAAATAGATAGATTTTGAACTTTCAGATTTATATTATCCGAAATTATGTTTATATTTTGAAATTTTGAAAATTGAAATTTATATTATACGAAATTTTGTACATATGTTTTGAAATTTTGAAAGTTCAAATTTATATTCGAAATCTAGTACTTATCTAAAATTCTGCTTATGTTCTGAAATTTTGAATTTTAAATTCTTGCTTTCTAAACTTAATCCAGGAGATATAATTTCCGAAAAAATCGACTTTCAAATTTTGATTGGTGAATTTTCGCATATTACGGAAAAAAACATTTTTCAATCCTGCAGATATATTTTCTGCAAATATAATATTTTTCTTGAAAAATATAATTCTACTAATATAGAATTAGATCTTTAATATTTAAAAGCAATGTAGAAAAAACTACTAGATCCAAAACTTATGCTGAAATTTATCTATTTATCTATTAGCAGAAATAACAGGTAGAATAAGAATGCGAAATTTCTTCCCATATTTTCATTTCATGAATATGTTGTTGGTAAGGCTGGGGATGTGTTTTTATTTTAGTGTAGAGTTTTTCAATGTTCACTACAACAAAAAAGGTCTTTTGTATCGGACTTTTTGACATCACAATTGTGATCACTAATAATAAATTATTTGTGACCACTTGTTGTCACAAATCTGTCCACAAATTATTTGAGACAACTTTAAGACTATTTTTAGAGACAACTAGTTGTTGCAAAAAATATTTGAGACGCATTTGAGACCACTTTTGTGGTCACAAATATATTATTTGCGACCGAGTTATTGAGACGACAATAAAGTTGTGACAAATACTCATAAGTTGTGACAAACTCATTATTTGAGACCACTTACTTAAGTTGTGACAAATACTCAATAAAAGTGGTCTCAAAAGATCCTTTTCTTTGTAGTGTGTTGGTTCAAATTCATGTTTTAAGTCTTGTGTCTTTTTATTTCTCTCACAAGTACTTCATATCTCTTATGCAATATTGACTACTTTGATGGATTTATTACTTTGTTTTTTTTCAATTTCAGTTCATATTTTCAACTGAATCCTACTTTCTTTTTCTCATGTAGTTTACTCTTTTTTAGTGTTATAAACACTTAGATATAATAAAAGATTGTAGATTAAATGCAGATATCCTCTTCGACGTTGATCATTACATTCCTGGCTTTCTTTGGTCCTTAATCTTGGTGAGTTTTTATTCCTTATCGTTCCATTTTTGTCTATCTCCCTTGGTAGCCTGAAATTGTCATAATTATGTAATGGAATGTATTAGACTTACTGTATTGTAAATGGTTGTGGATATCCATAAAGGCGTGATTGAAAATTAGTTAAACGTCTTTAGGGTGATGAATTTTAAGATAAGAATTAGAGAGGGGTACAAAAAAATTAAGTAATTTGTTCTGTTATTTCTTTCAGATGTAGATGCTATTATTTTTGCAAGATGAATCATGAATCGTTGGAGCTTCGTGTAGTGTACAATACATGACTTGCGTTGGTATACTATTATGCAACATTTACTAAACAAACTTATTAGATCTTTTCTGTTTTATTAATAAAAGCAAAATTATTACAGGAAGTTAGTATCTCAGATAGACTTTAGCTAATCTTAATACTCATATGTTCCGCTGGAGAAACTCATGCGTATCAGTTATAGAGCTTCCTTTTAATTGGAGAAATTCATGTGTATCGGTTATAGAACTTCCTTTTAAGATGAAACTTTTTAAATAAATGACTTACAGAAATAAAATTTTGATATGCTGCAATTACGTTGTGCACCCGTGAGCATTTACTGATGTGTCAATGATACAATACAATTAAAATATTGTTACGAAGAATTGCCAATAAGCTAACCCTTTAACATCCAAGTTTTGTTTATATAATAAGATGAAGAACAAATGCCCTCAAATACAAGCGTTTATACCGAACCATCGGTTTGTCAATAACGTTACTTATATTCAAGGATTAAAATATCTCCGATATTCACCGATATCTCTCCGATATCTCTCTTTTTTGGTGATACCGAAACGATATTCGGATGTAATAAATTTATGTCAGAATATCTCCGATATATCTCCGAAATCTCCGAATTTCTCCGAAATCTACGAAAATTTCGATTTGGGCTATCTCCAGGTATAATTTGTTGTAATTCGTGGAAATTTTACCAAAATTTCGATGAATTTCGGTAAAATTCGATTAATTTCGGTGAAATTTCGATTAATATCGGTGAAATTTCGGTAAAATTCGATTAATTTCGGTGAAATTTCGATTAATATCGGTGAAATTTCGGTTAATATCGGTGAAATTTCGGTAAATTTCGGTAAAATTTTCTTTATGCAGCCTTAGTTGTAAAATTTCTAAATTATTCGCAATCCACTAAATTTTCTTAATGCAGCCCAAAGATTTAATAGATTAGAATATTATTGCAAAATACTTGAACATCCTTAATGATAATAAGAGCTCATAATGTATCTTGTGTGGCTTGATAATGTTTCTATTGTTTATTATTTGTCAACTAGTTGTAAATATGTGAATTTCACTCAATATTTAGATTAAATATTTGAATTTAAGTAGGTTTATAACAATCTATAAAATATCGTGATAAATTACTGTTTTAAACATTTTCCGGAATTTTTAAAAAAATTGCGCCGATATTTCGATATTAATCGAGATTTCACCGAAATCTCTCTAAATTGAAATATCGATATCTCCGTAATTACCGATATTTTCGTCCTTGCTTATATTGTAGCTTGGTTTGTCTCCTTTCTCAATTAAACTGGGGATATACTTTTTCGTTTTCGGAATCTAAAGTTTAGCTGAAATCAAGGTCATTAAGTAAAAAGCAAATGAAAAATAAATATAAATAAAATCAATTTGTCGAATTTGAAATTTTTAATAATTCAATTTTTCCAGGAGAGAAAGTATTCCTTTTTTAAATGGCTTTTTTTTGTTAGTTAAAATCTAACAAATTAGAATATTGATAAAGCGCAATCCGGTAACCACACAATTTAACCTAAATTAACGCAGAAAATATAAAAACACACAGGATTTACGTGGTTCGATCCGGAGATCTACGTCCACGGGCAGAAAACGGCAATCGCCGGAGTGCTTCTTTTACTAGAATGTTGAGTTTACACGGAGTAATTCAGCGCACAGAGTGCGAACCCCTAAATCAGGATTCTCTCCTCCTATTTATACTATCAAATCAAAACCCTAACTAAATCCCTATAATCTGGCCCACAAAATCTGCATGGCAGTTGGGAATGGGCCTTGAGTCGCGGAACAGGCCATAAGTTGGGCCAGCGTATGCTACTGGACCGACGCGTGCTTTCGGACCTGCTGGGCCTACGCGTGCTGGGCCGGTCAGTGGGCCAAAGTATGAATCCGACCCGAAGTGATCGGGTTATCCCTATCAGATGCCCCCCCCCCCAGCCGAAGTGAGGAGGGAGCTTCGGTTGTCACCGGGGTGGAATCGTAAGTAGGAGGAATCGTGGTCGCTGGCGGGCCGAAGTGTTCATGGAGGACTAAGTCTATCCGCGTCCCTGGGCACTCCGCGGAACAGTCTGTAGACTCGGAGTCGAGCTGAGCCGAAGTGCACGGGGCATTTGTCGAGAGATCGAGTTTCCCAGAAGCAAGAAACGCGTTGGGAGTTTATAACAACCTGGCCGAGGTGAAGGTACGCCGGAGCGAGTTGTTTGGCCAAAATGGAGGGATCGCCGGAGTGTGGCAGTATAACTGAGGTGGAGAATACACCGGAGTGTAGTATTATGACCGAGGTAAAGAGAACACCGGAGTGCGGTAGCCTGGCCAAAATGAAAGGAACACCGGAGTGTGATTTAAATCTTCCTGGCGAAGAGTAAGGTTGATGTGATTGGCGGCGCCATAAACCGGACTGAGCCCGTATCATTCGGGCGATTCGGTTGTAACCGGGGTGGAGCTGTAGGGAAGATGAGTCATGGTCGCTGGCGAGCCACCGAAGTGATAGTGAGACCGTGATCTCCCCAAATGCAATAAAGTGTAGCGGAAGAAGATAGTAGTCTGGCCGAGGTCTACTCCGGAGCCGAGTCGTTGGGCTCGCTAAATCTCAATGCCGGAGCGCCGAATATTGGCTCGGAGGCCGTAAATAATTGACCCGAAATAAGAACTTCTTTATCGGGTGTTCGGGAACACGACATGGTTATTGCCAATGTGAATCTCCCCGGACGGATCGGGGAAGAGATTTGATTGTCCGAAGACGGAGGTTTAATTGTCCGGAGACGAGACGCGAATCTCCCCGGACTGATCGGGGGAGAGAATTGATTGTCCGAAGACGGAGGTTTAGTTGTCCGGAGACGAGACGCGAATCTCCCCGGACTGATCGGGGGAGAGAATTGATTGTCCGAAGACGGAGGTTTAATTGTCCGGAGACGAGACGCGAATCTCCCCGGACGGATCGGGGGAGAGAATTGATTGTCCGGAGACGGAGGTTTAATTGTCCGGAGACAAGACGCGAATCTCCCCGGACGGATCGGGGGAGAGATTTAATTGTCCGGAGACGGAGGTTTAATTGTCCGGAGACGAGACGCGAATCTCCCCGGACGGATCGGGGGAGAGATTTAATTGTCTGGAGACGGAGGTTGAATTGTCCGGAGACGAGACGCGAATCTCCCCGGACGGATCGGGGGAGAAATTTAATTGTCCGGAGACGGAGGTTTAATTCTCCTCTTCAATTGGTGTTTGGGAAATGATTATGACACGGCCGTGTTCTAAGGCTGACACGGCCGCGTTGCTGTTGGACCAAAAATTGGTTCCTAAGCATGATTTTGACGCGGCCGTGTCGTTTGTGTGACACGGCCGTGTTGCATTCCAGCATGGATTCACGTTTTGAGGAACTTATTGACGCGGCCGTGTCGTTTGCGTGACACGACCGTGTTGCTGTTGACCCAAAAAACTGATTCCTAAGCACGATTTTGACGCGGCCGTGTCGTTTGTGTGACACGGCCGTGTTGCAATCCAGCATGGTTTCTCGTTTTGAGAAACTTATTGACGCGGCCGTGTCGTTTGCGTGACACGGCCGTGTTGCTGTTGAACCAAAAAACTAGTTCCTCAGCATGATTTTGACGCGGCCGTGTCGTTTGTGTGACACGGCCGTGTTGCAATCCAGCATGATTGGAACGAGCTATTCTATCTCTATCAGCAGTAGATTTGAACATTCATAGTGTAAGATTTGAAGAATTTCACACGCTCCAGATAAACAGACTCATCAACATGAACAGTAATTGTATTACCCGGAATTGGATGAGGATCGAGTGGCGGTGGATCGAGGCCGGTCTTGGGAGGCTCGGCGGTGAGGGCGGCCTGGCGGCGGCGTTGATGATGCCGAGGCAGCGGAGGGCGGCCTGGCGGCGGCGGTTATGATGCCGAGACGGCGTAGGGCGGCCTGGCGGCGGCGGTTATGGTTCCGAGGCGGCGGAGGGCGGCCTGGCGGCGGCGGTTATGATGCCGAGACGGCGGAGGATCGGTTCCCACAGACGGCGCCAATTGATAAAGCGCAATCCGGTAACCACACAATTTAACCTAAATTAACGCAGAAAATATAAAAACACACAGGATTTACGTGGTTCGATCCGGAGATCTACGTCCACGGGCAGAAAACGGCAATCGCCGGAGTGCTTCTTTTACTAGAATGTTGAGTTTACACGGAGTAATTCAGCGCACAGAGTGCGAACCCCTAAATCAGGATTCTCTCCTCCTATTTATACTATCAAATCAAAAACCTAACTAAATCCCTATAATCTGGCCCACAAAATCTGCATGGCAGTTGGGAATGGGCCTTGAGTCGCGGAACAGGCCATAAGTTGGGCCAGCGTATGCTACTGGACCGACGCGTGCTTTCGGACCTGCTGGGCCTACGCGTGCTGGGCCGGTCAGTGGGCCAAAGTATGAGTCCGACCCGAAGTGATCGGGTTATCCCTATCAAATATAATTTTTTAAACTTATAGCAATCGAGATTTAATTAACTATCCAACATGTTCACGAGTTGCCAAGAAGTTAACCCTTTAATATCCAAGTTTTATTCATTTAATAAGATAAAGAACAAATGCCCTCAAATACGGAACCATCTGTTTGTCAATAACCTTACTTATATTGTAGTTTGGTTTGTCTCCTTCCCAATTAAACTGGGATATACTTTTTCGTTTTCAAAATCTAAAGTTTGGCTAAAATCAAGGTCAGTAAGTAAAAAACAAATGAAAAATAAATATAAATAATCAAATCAATTCGTCGAATTTAATTTTTTAATAATTCAATCTTTTCAGGAGAGAAATTATTCCTTTTATAAATGGTCTATTTTTATTATTTAAAATCTAACAAATTAAATATTATTTTTAAACTTATAGCAATCGAGATTTAATTAATAATTATTAATTTAGAAGGTGTTTGCAAACTAAATAATTGGACGCGAAATCACTTTTAGAAGAGTTGTCAACACCCAACTTCTACCAACTTTTAGCTTTAAAATAATTTTTTTCCAAATATTATCAAATTTCAATTTTCCACATAAACAAATCAAATGATTTTTCTTAAAGTACAATTGTTTGAAAACACTCTTTCAACTATGGACAATGCTAAACGGGCCAGAACATGCCTTGGTAGATTTTTTTTTTTTTTAGTTTTTTTTTTTCTTATAATCTTCTAATTAAAATTACAAATATAATTGATAACCATCACAAGATCAAATTTTAATGTTAATTATTTTGAAGCGATCTAAAAAATTGGTCGATTTTTAATTATTTTTTAGAGTTCTTAATGTTAAAATTTGAATTACCTCATTTACAAATAAATATTCATTAATATATTTATAAAAAAAAATGAATTTTAAGTAAAATAAAATTATTATGCCACAGAAATATTCTACCCAAAACTCATTTCTCTTAAACTCTAGCATGTACCACTATCAAAAAAATAAAATAAATAATAGCATGTACCACTTAAAACAATCTTAACAAATATAGATACACGGATATATATAAATATAGATATGTATGTAAAAACAAAAAATCCCGGCCGTAGGCGCTCAGGAAACGGCCGTTAGATCGATCTTACTTTTATTGTGCTGCTATTCTTTTCTCTGACGCTAATGTGAATAGCAATCCCAGTGAGCTCGGAGAAAAGGGGGAAACCAAACAACCACAGATAAAATCAATGTCGGAATAATCCGCGAATAATCTCAATTAGAATCAATCCAAGGAGCAGAAGTTTCATTTTAAGCCGTTAAGATTTATGTTGAGTGAATTGAACATTTGAAGGGGAAGAGAAATGGGTTGGGAAGGGGGCAACGCCAACCGGATTCTGGCTTCATGGCTAATCGGCGGCCTCGTAATCGGAGTTTCGGTGCTAGGGTTCCGCTTTGGCTTGCCGCGGTATAACAAGAAGAAGAAGAGGCCGATAAGGGTGTATATGGATGGGTGCTTCGACATGATGCATTATGGCCATTGCAATGCCCTTCGTCAGGCACGAGCCCTTGGCGACCAATTGGTGGTCGGCGTTGTTAGCGACGCTGAAATTACGGCCAATAAAGGTCCTCCAGTTACTCCTCTCAACGAGAGGTTCGAGCTCTTTGCGGATTCCTTGATCTATATTATCTGTTTTCCTTCCTATTCATGTATAATAAATGCTGTCTGAATGTTTTAAATGATATGAAGCAATTTGAAATTGTCTGTCGTTTTGTCTGCGTTGCTTTGAGGCTCTTAATTGCATTATTGCTCTGTACTTTGTTTGGTTTGGAACCCTGCTTCAGCTGGTGCCTTAACTTGAAATTCACATAGTAATGAGGTAGGTTGATTTGCTGCTGATAGAAAAGGCATGAACTGAGACATTTTGGACCCTGAAGTGGAAAGTTTTATTTCACTCGGAGATGTATCTTGATAATTTTCTTTGATTTATTTGTTTGTGTGATCTTCTTTGGGCACCCTATACATACAAAAGTTAATAGAAGAAATTGATGCAATGCAGAAAAAGTATAGCATGAGAAAAATATTGATTGGGTTACCTTTGGGAGCTTACTTTCTACGTTTGTTCTAACCGTTTCTCTTTTTATTTATTATTGCATTTCGTTTCAATAGTTATAATCAGATGAAGGCGTTTCTGTTTCTGCCACAAGTTTTTGTTTGTTTATTCTATCTATCTATATGTTATATAAGTAATAATGCAGAATCATCTTTCCTTTTATTGAGAAAGGCTGTTAATGAATTTCACTGGGTGTTCGACAAAAGACAGTAAGGCTGCTTTCGCAAACAACTAATGCATTAACTTCCACTGTTTTCTCTGCTCCAGGATGATCATGGTTAGTGCTGTAAAATGGGTAGATGAAGTGATTCCTGACGCTCCTTATGCTATCACGGAAGATTTCATGAGAAAGCTATTTGATGAGTACAATATCGATTACATTATTCATGGGGATGACCCCTGCGTTCTTCCTGATGGGACTGATGCCTATGAACTTGCAAAGAGAGCTGGCCGTTATAAACAGATAAAGCGTACTGAAGGAGTATCAAGCACTGACATTGTTGGTTTGTGCTTTCAACTTTTGTTCCTTTAACTATATGTGACAAAAAAATCATCTCATCCCTCTCTCAAAATCAGTGTTCACAATTATGAATGTTGATCCCAGGTTGTTTTGTGTATTTTGGCTTCCAAAGTTAAAAAAAGGGTGTTAGGTATTGTCTCACATCATCGACACACACATTTTCACCAATGCACATGGATTGTACTTATAGTTCTTTTTGTTATTAGCTCATTATTGAAGTGATTGAATTTAATAAATAAAGAAATGAAACTTCTTATTTTTATATGTTGTATACTAGGCCGTATGCTCCTCTGTGTGAGAGAGAGGTCAACAGCGGATAGCCCTAAACACTCATCTCTTCAGCGACAATTCAGCCATGGCCACAGCCACAAGACCGAAGATGGTGTGTCTGGTAGTGGAACACGGATATCACATTTTCTGCCTACGTCTCGCAGAATTGTCCAATTCTCCAATGGCAAGGCATGTATATCAATTTTTGGATTTCACAGCATATCTGTAGAAGATTTCTTATAGCTCAGAAGTATAATCCATTACTTAAGAATTTGTGGATGCTCATATAATTCTTCCTCTATCTAGCTAACTTTTGTGCTATTCTTATGTTTTGAATATAGAAGAATGGGTGAGTTCCCAATTCTTGGTCTATCTCTTCCAGTGTCCAGACCTGGACACCCTTGTAAATGTATATTTTTAATGCATGTATAACTCCGACCTCTCTTAGCCAATGCATTAGCACATACTGATGAGTTGTTGGATTAGGTTCTTGTATTGCTGAATGGGACCTAGAACTTGTGAGACTTCACAAAATCATAAAATTGGGAAAAAAGAAAATCAAAGCTGGTAATTCAGTCTGATCTCTTATCAGTGAATCATAAGTTTATGAACGGGGTTGGTTGACTGAAACGTAGATTATCGGTTAAGGCTAGATTCTGTCCAAGAACAGCATGGTTGGTTACCTCCAAATTTTGCGGTCAAGTCATCCATTTCTATACGTCAATATTAAGGAACAGATTTTTTTGAATGGCCCCTTATCATGGCTGAGCTCCATACTCCAGGCTGCAGACGCGCCTCTCAAAAAGTTAAAAAAGAAGAAGAAAGTGTGATAAGCCAATTAGAAACAAAGAGAAACATGTGAGCACAGTATGCAGTCTGAGTAATCTATTTAGGATCTGTTCCAAGAACAAGTTCACTTTTATGTCTGTTTTTTCCTACCAAATAGGCTTCTTCATCATTTTGCTATCATTCCGTTTCTGATTTGCACTGCAAGATAAGATACTAATCTGTGTTACTAATAATGCTGGATATCCTGCTTTTTAATCTGTAGCCATCGTCAATGTCATGAAGACTGACGAAGAAATGTTTAAGCTGTCAAATATCTTATTTGATTTATTTTGCATTTTTTAGGGGCCTGGACCTGATGCTCGTATTATATACATAGATGGTGCATTTGATCTTTTCCACGCTGGACATGTGGAGGTGCGGATGATTCTATCTTGTTCCATTTAATTGGGTTTGTTTGTTTGTTTCTTGAATTTATTGTGCAATAGGGAAGTTCTGGTCTAGAGTGCTTTTCGATCTCAGATTTTAATTTCTCTTATATCTCTATCTATTCGCCTCTGCTTTTTATATTGTGCATGCTTCATACCCCACCCCCACCCTTCGTTTGTAAGAAATTAGACTATGTGCTCAGGTATATACTATATAAAATGTTTGGTTTGTACAGATACTGAGGCTTGCCCGAGGGCTCGGTGATTTTCTTCTTGTTGGCATCCATACTGATCACACTGTCAGGTGTAATCTTTATCTTTCACCTTTCACTAAGTGATCTTCCTTTTCAATCTTTATAGTTGTTCTAAATTGATTAAGGTTTGCATGAACAACTGGTATGGTAGATCCTGTTCTGTAAAATTAAACATCATCCGTTTGCTAACTTAGCTTGCATGATATAAGCTAATCCAAAAGATTTTCTTATTTGAAGATTTGAAGAATGATCTGTAATTTTGATTGTCTTATGCATCTGTAACCAAGCTGTCTACCATCCAACATGATCCATAATATATTGGGAATGGAGGGCACAAGTAATATTCCACTCGAATTGAAGAAGTCGAGTGAATTTTGACCTGGTAGATTTAAACATCCTGATTGAATTGTTGGTCAGATGTTGACTATGGGATGCCTCGTCCTAGAAAAACAAGAATTGATGCTGAACTTCAAAACAGTTCAAGGCATCTCATAGAAAGTTAGCCTGTACTTTAAGGGCCCCTTTTCTTCATGGGATTAGGTTGAATAAGGATAAATAATTGAGGATAGTCCTACGTTTATTTCGTTGGTATTTTAAAGTCGGGTTATCCAAGATACCCGGGATAACACATTTTTCGAGGCATTTTTACCCCCATTGCTTATCCCACCTATTGATTAATCCCATGTTCAGGATTGGGTTCAGTTGTCCTATATACTACCTCCGTCCCAGCTTAACCTGCCTACTTGCCATTTTAGTTTGTCCCACCTTAACCTGCCTACCCCATAAATAGCAAATTTCTCTCACAATTTCCATCCTCAAAATCTTCATTCTCAATCTCCACCTTTAAAAAAGTCAAAGATTCCACAAAATCTGTTTTTTCTTAATCCCCGTGCCCGGTCAACCTAGGCAGGTTAAGCCGAGACGGAGGGAGTACCAGTTTTCTAAAAGTTGCTAGTCGCTAGTCGGTCGGTTCATTAATTATTCAATAAAAAAATAATACGTAAAAAAATATTAAAAATAATAAAATAACCACCACCACCTTCAAACTTTAAAATAATTTACAGTGGGTGGAGGAAAAATTACTAAATTAGGGGTGTAAGAAGAAATTAAAATTTTAAAGGGCTCATCTAAAGGCAAACACACTAACAAGGTAAAAAAATAAATAAATAAGAAATATAAAAATTTAAAAAAAAATTAAAAAAAAAAATTAAAAAAAATAAAAAAATTTGGGCTGCTAGGTGGATTAGGCGCCGACTAATCATCCTAGTCGCCGCCTAATACGGGGACCAAGTTCCTTGGTCGATTTTAGGTTAATCGGCTCGGCCTAGGGGCGCCTAGCGCCTAGGCGGTTGCCTAAACCGATTTTAGAACACTGCTATATACCCAAAATAAGCCCTACTTTTTGAAAATATTCAGATCTTTATCTCACTCTATTTACGAAACCCTTCAAAACTAAAGAAAAGTAGCCTCTTCAAGTCCTAAAACCCAGAAGTCGAAGAACACGTTTAAGTTGTCTTGTATAAACAATAGAACATAATCAGTTGTAGTAAACATTGGATGAGATAGTCCAATTTATCCCAATCCCTCATTCTAATACACCATAATCTTATACAATCTATTATCCACAATCCAAAGTAAACGGGCCCTGATGGCCGATGGGATTGTTTCATGCATTCCACCTGAAAAACCTTTAAAATTATCTTCGTACACATACAGAATGATAGGAAAGGAAAAATAACAAATATATTACCATGCTAGGATTTACTGCTGAAGAATTCATCTTCTATCTGAGTCTTTTGAACAAATAAATGATGCAGAAAACAAAGCACCAAGCATCATGGTGACATGAAAATTTGAGTGTAAACTTTGATCTCCATATGAGTAGAGGCTGCTTAGGTCCGGGTCCGGAGATATTTGAAACTGGCAACTCTTCTGAAATCCCCTTGAGCAAGACATCTAATAAGCGGTTTATTCGATTACTTTATTTGTCAAGCTCCCGAGTGTAAGCCGACATCTTTTACAAGCATAGCCCGCTGAATAATCACCAACAGCTGAGAAGCACTGAGTGAAGCTAGTAAAATTTGAGACACTTCTGTAGAATTCTGAAACATACTTTACATTTAGATTTTTGACTAACCCGCTACTGAACCTCGATGCAGCCAGTCCATTTACGAAATATTTAACCTCGTCATTCTCCATTTGTTCATCCTAATTCTTGCAAGATATGGACCCATACCCATCACCCATTGACTTTCCTAATTGTAAGGCTACAATTTTAAGTTGCACTCCTAGTTGTGAATTTTGTATCTACACGTGGGTGCGTGAGGTTGCTGGTAGTGTTTTTGACTGGGTGTAAATACATTATTGGTAGTATATAATATATTTGCGAGAGAGGACCCAACAGTGTCTTATTGGGTCTTTTATCTTCTGAAGGCTATAAATACACCTTAACAAATGAGTTGCAGAGGTGCAAGTAAGGAAGTGTCATGATGACGCATTGAAAATCTACTCATGGTGTTAAAAGAAATGAATAATGTACACATTAGGTTACAGACCAAAGATCTCTCTGCACATGATTGCAGCGTCTACACACACAAAGATTAAGTATACGCACATGGAACATACATGTATGTATCACAGCCATCTCCCATCCTATACTTTCAAGAAATACCATGTAAAGTACTGTTTCTTTACCATATCTGAGGTCTTTATCTGTGCAAAACTGTAGCTTAGCTTTTACCCTACTTCAATACTGCTGTTGAAGTCAATTCTGTAATACTCTATTGGTACATTTTCTGCTTAGCAATTGAAAACTACTTGTTATGTGGTGATGTATTTGTGGCTCAAAACTAAAGATCGATGATATCGTATTTACAAAGTTTTGAGGCAGGTATTGACAGTTTTTAATGCCTATTTTAGTGCAAAGAGAGGAAGTCACCGTCCAATTATGAATCTTCATGAAAGAAGCTTAAGTGTCTTGGCTTGCCGATATGCAGACGAGGTCATAATTGGTGCTCCAAGGGAGGTGTCAAAAGATATGGTGAGCATGGATTCTCTTTACTATTTTGTGTTACATGAATGACCCATGCTTACGCATGATATGAAGAACCAGTGATGGACGTAGGTTGGGGCCAAGGGGAGCACTAGGCCCCCCTGGGTCCATAAAATGTGCTATTATATACGTGTATTTTAGTCAATTTTATATAACTTAATTAGATAAATTAAATAATTCTATTGTCTAAGTTGAATTATTATTTAATAAATAATAAATGGATATATTATTATGTATAAACAATGGAGATAACGATTTCAAAAATAGAATGAATATAAAATCATTACATCTTGATTTTCTTTAAATGTTTTGTAATTGAATCAATTTATTGATCGTATTATAATTGTTAGTACTTTCTAGTTTTAATGATAGAGTTGAGTATGTTGAGGCTCCAGGACATATTTAGCGAGCCCACAAGGGCCACACCGGTAGTACTCCCTTTTAGATTTATTGAATATTATTTTTTAATGTAATTTATCCAATATTTTGAGTTTAGAGCCTAATATATAAAATTTATTTTCTAGCCTACTCAGAATTTGTTCATTTGATAAAAAATTGGCACATAACCTTAGAGATCTTTAAAAAAAATTTACCCTGTCAGACAAACTCCTAGATCCCTTTATAAATGCCCCCCAGCTAAATCCCTTGGTCCGTAACTGTGTAGAACGCAGCCAACTTTGAGTATGTTGTGCTTACCAGTTCTATTGTTTAAGAACTGTAACTGCCCTTTGTTTTGAAAAATAGCTTATTCATTTGCTGTGGTTCTGAATCAGCAAAACAGGCCCCTTGTGGTTTTCTTTGACTTAGCACCTAGAATTCTCCGTGGAGATATAACTTAACAATTAGCACAACACTTGCTCATACACATTACTGTTAAAATCATCTTGTTTACTTTTACCATCATAATTTGATGCCAGCAATTGTTCAATCTGTAATTTGGTATTTTGGTTTCGAGTTGCATTCTTACTTTTATGTTTCTGTACTTCTTTGAACTACCTTACTATGTGTTCTTATGAAAGAGCAAGGTGAATTTAAAATACTGTAACATGAGCACACAGGGCCTAGTGTCATTCTCATTCAAGATCCCTATGGTTTTGACACTTGCAAATGCGGGCAGAGTGTTAGAAGATATATTTGAGATCTACATTTCAGTTGCATCCTCTACTGTGTTTCTCTATATCTTTGAGATCGACAAAGTACAATTAAGAAGTTTGATGTGATCATCAAGGACATGGATCCTTGAAAGCTTTCTTATCCTTCCAGAATCGCAACAGCACACATTATACCTGTGACAATTGGCATTTCCATGCTGTCTTATGCTTCGTTTCTCTATTTTCGAAGAGAGAATCATATATATTGAATTTAACAAAATATCATGTGTAATTCTTATTGCTGCAGATAACAACCTTCAATATCTCTTTGGTCGTGCATGGATCTGTGGCAGAGGATAATGATTTTCAGAAGGTATACCGCTAAAACATCTTGAGAGACCTATCTATTAATTACTATATGATTACTTACACTGCTATTCTGTAGGACAAGAATAATCCATATGCTGTTCCAGTCAGTATGGGTATCTTTAAGCTACTGGAAAGTCCTCTCGACATTTCAACTAGCACAATAATCAAGAGGATTTTATCAAATCATGAAGCGTACCAGGTCTCGCTATATTTTTATTTTATTTTTTAAATTAAAAGAGCTATATGAAGTAGTGTTTGACTACACATGCACTATCATTTTGAGTTTTTCGGACAACTGGTTCTTGCAGAAACGGAATGAGAGGAAAGCTGAAAGCGAGAGAAGATATTACGAGGATAAAGCTTTCGTTGCAGGAGATTGATTGACTCTCGACCCTTAGAGGTAAAGTGCATAATACGTAAAAATGTATGCTGTTATGTTGCATGCTCGAGCGAAGTGCTTATGGACGATTTCCGATTTCAGGTGCAAAGGGCTTGGTGTATGGCCATTCTGAAGATAATAAAAAGGATAGTTTTGTTAGTGATATCGCTGTATTAGTTTTCACTGTGATTGTTGTTAGAAGCTGTATACCGAAATCAGCGTTACCTTTATTTAGTAGACAGAAGCAGATAATATGACTCGATGTTCTGTAAGCTTAAATATGGGAGTAGTTTAATTTCCAGAAGATAGGAAGAGAGAAAAACGATCAAAATTCGAAAATTTTCTTTATGCAGGAGCACTTGTTAGCAATGGAAATTCTCTTATACTCACTGTGACATATGTTAATGTGCCCATGGGACTGATGTAAATTTGTAAATATGTATGAATTTGTAAATACCTACGTAGAAGGTTAAAGTGGTAAAGTAATATAAGGTGTATACGAATATAGATACAGAGAATATTGTGTACGACAGCTTATGATGAAATTGTCTAAAATATTATACATTTTCCAGGCAAAAAAGAGTACTTATTATAAGTTTCACTTTCCAAAACATGAGACTTGACATAATGAAACTTGATATTTCTGGGAAAAGATAATACATTTTCTGGAAATAGAGAGAAAAGGTAGTGATATTTTAATGTGACTACTTATTTTACGGAGATGGTCTTTTATAATCACGCCAATAGTCCAAAACATCAAACTAATTAGTGAATGAACGTGTGACTAAAATTCGAAGATTTATAACAAGTTACTATTAAGGTGTTTTTCAAAACTTTTTCGAAGTGATTTTAGGTTTAAAAATTCATTTTGAGTGTTTGTAAACTGTGACACTTACTTTGATAAAAGTAATTTTATAAGAAAAGCTAAGTCTTACTTTCTTTTCAACTTTTTTCTATTTTGCAAATAAATTGCAGTTTTTCTTTCTCATCTTTAAGTTAAAGTTACTTAAATATCAAACACTTAACTTTTTACATTTGATTAAAATCACTTAATTCGTAAACATTGCCCACATTTGCTTATAAGCAATTTTACAATGAGTTTTAATTTTTATCACTTCTTAAGAAATTGAAAGAATAGAAAATACCCCCATATTTTCCTTTTGTGGAAAATAGAAAATGAAAATTGTTCGTACTTAACAAGACTGTTTTTGCAAGAGGCAGAGTAACAACACGGTAAAAGCTACCAAGCTTATCAAATCAGTATCTCGATTTGAATAATTTGAAGTAGTTTTGAGTCTTCCTTTTAATTTGTTTTCGAATAACCGTCATGTTAGCTCAACTCAAAATACCCCTACTTTGGGTTTACATCACTTTTGTCCTCCACATAAAATACCAACATTTTAACCATTGGTTAAGCGGCAGAGTGAAGTCTAGCTCGCTAGTTAGAACTTATGCGGAACTGATCGAAATATAGACATAATTAGGTGGAAAAAACCTAAAATAATAGTATAGACGGTCAATGAGAACTTAATAGCTAAGCGAGAACTAGTCGAAGCTAATCGGGAATTTTTGCAACACAGAAAAATACACTTTGAAGTTACTTATAGTGATAATTTCTAAAATATCAAAATCACAGAATCGCACTTGAACAAAATGAAAACTTGTTCCTGGTAATAAATATGCTATTGAACTATCTTCCATCCTCCCTCACTACAATTAGATAAGGATAATATGGCACAAATGTACGAGGGCCAAGACAATAAGACCTACTTTCTTAACATCAACTTCACAACATCAGAATTCAAGCTTCCTGCATATTTCCTTGTCAATATTCCTCGACCGACTTGAGGTCTTAAAAGGCGCTCCAGGGCACGTATCTGCGATCCCATTGAAGAAGCGTGCAGATTTAGGCGTTCTTGGTCGTTCCAAATCCGAACCCTGACTCAGAGACTCAGTTTCGAGTTTGAGTTTTTCACTCTGCTCTGAGAAAATGGCATCCAATATAGTCCCATAGACGATCTCAAACAAGCGCTCTTCATCAGAGGGCATCTCTACGCCCAATCCATGACCAAACTCCCGGGCCAAATTTGTTGCACAATTGAAGTTTAAACGTCTCACAACATGGTTCCTCGATTCCTTACTGTACTTCTGGTGTAGAGGGGCGAACAAGAACTTGTCCGGGCCTGGAGCAAACGAGTCAAATAGGGTTTCTTTGGGGGTTTCTATGGTGTTTCCGCATAAAGATTTGTCAAGGCATTTGCTAAGAGGGTAAGAGCTTGGAGCATGTGGTGGACATGGATGGACTGTGAGTGGGGACAACAAATCATGATTTTGGTCTGCATTTTCTCTGTTTGAATCTGGAGTTACTGGCCCTATCGAAGATCTTCGACTGTTGGCTGGTTCTGGGGATTCAGAGAGCAATAGGACATTCTTTGATGCGTTAGTATCGTGAGAGGTTTCGTCTTGTAGTTTGGAAATGGAAAAGGGGTTCTTAGATGGAATTCCTTCAGTCATTAACTCATCAGCACATACTTCAGATCCCATGTCTCAAATTGCTTCAGTATAAAGAGCAACCCTAAAAAAGAGGGAAATGTTGTCTTTAGTTGTGCATTGCAAAATTTTCAGTTTAAACAAAGTAAAATCAACAGTAAAACAAAATCAAACACAGATACATGTAATTTGTATGCCAAAATTGGAGCCTAAGAAATGAAGCATTTTTCTTTAACTCAATGTTCAAAAGTTGAATCTGCAAGCTCGGAACCTCAACCACCAAAGCATATACCAAACTAAAAGGGTAAATTAGTAACGGATGTAGCTAAAACAAAAAATCATAGCAAATATAAATTGGGTTCAAATACCAGAAAAGGGGAGAATTTTACCTGAAAAACCAAATAGAGGTGGATAATAACCCTAGATGAAATTGCAACCAAAATGAGGTGAAGAAAATCCGTAGACGAAATTGTAACCGAATCCTGAAATAAGAAGTAGGGATTACAGAAACGAGAACATAATAGAAGCACTCGTCGCTAAAGAAGTAAATTAGGTTAAAATACACACCTTTGAGGTAAAATTACCAATTGAATAGCTGCAATATGAATGAGTTCACCCAGATAATCTGAAGAGATCGGACGCTGAGGGCGGCCACCGGAGTATGGCGGGGCGCGGCTGCGATAACGGAGTGTGGTCTGCTGCCTTACGCGTTTCTGCTCTGTTCACAGTCTTCGGAGTGAGTGTGTGAAACTGACGTATTTGACTGTTTGTGACTAGATTCCTCGCACCTATCATACTGCCGCGTGTGGGTCCCACTTATATGTTTACTATTTTTGTTTCACTTTATCTAAATAAAAGGGCCCAAAACCTCTTCTCTTTTTTTTGATAGTCAATTTTTAAATTCTAATTCATGACGAAATATATTAATTTAGTTACAGAATTACTCCCTCCGTCCCACTCGAGTTTGCACACTTTTCGTTTTGGTACGTCCCACGTCAATTTGCACATCCTTAAAAAGAAAAGTTATCTCACAATCTCCACCCTTAAAATTTCCATCCTCAATCTCCACCTTTAAAAAAGTCAACAAAAAACAAAAATATTTTTTTTTTAATATATGTATCGGGTCAACCGTACAAATTCTCGCGAGACGGAGGAAATATAAACTTATTATCCAAAAAATTTATTAAAATCCACTTTAAAATATTTTTGTCATCACTCATCTATGTATCTAAAAGGAGGTTGCCCCTCTCCAGCTTTGCCACATAGGATTCTAGAAGCAATTTGGTGCATACATGTTTCATGGAAAAATTATATCATTGTATAAAATGTGTTTTTAACTCTCAAAATGCGCTACTTAGAGCATGTTTGATTGGAGTTGGCCCAATCTCTCATCAGTTGGGTCAACCCAACCTTATAGTTTTTTTGGGTTGGTTTGATTACGCCGGGGTATTAGGGTTTAGTGAAGGGACATCAATCACAAATCTCAACACTACTTTAATAATTTTCTCAATCATTAATAACTACTTCTTACACATATCACATCACATTTTACAATTAATAATTAAATTTCACACTCCAACCACAACCCTAGCCACCCAACCAAACATCACTCTCTAACACCCTCAGCACTAACTTCAGCCACTTCCCTCAGCCTAGTCACTCTAGCCCCAACCAAACATTGCCTTACAGTTTCAGCACATGTTATAGCGTTGTTCAACTCTAAGGTGTTATTCAGCACCTGTGGGTGTAAGTAGGCATGTCAAAATTGATCCGCCCCGCCCCAATTCGCTCTGATCCGAGACCTTTGGTGCAGGGCAAGATCCGCCCCGATGAAGAATGGGGCACGCCCCGCCCCGTCCCGTCCACGGGGCGGGTCAGATGCGGGTCAGGGATCCCGCCCCGCCTTGCCCCGCCATGTATAATTTTTTTTAAATATCTATTATGTATTATTATGTATTTTTTTAATAGATATGTATATATACATACAAAGAAATATAAAATATATATATGTATTTATAATATAAAATTTTATATATAATATGTTATATATATATCTAGCTAATATATTAGATTATGACTAGATCTAGTAAATTTAAATAATAAATACTACTCCCTCCGTCCCGGCTTATTTTGCACAGGTGATCGGGCACGGATGTTAAGAGAAAGCAGCTTTTACTTTTTCTTTGACTTTTTTAAAGGTGGAGATTGAATGTTGAAGTTTTGAGGATGGAGATTGTGGAAGAAGTTTCCTTTTTTGGTGTGTGCAAAATAAGGTGGGACGACCGAAAAGGGAAAGTGTGCAAAATAAGCCGGGACGGAGATAGTATTTTTTAATAATTAAATTTTAAAAAAGAATAAAAATATTGAAACAAAGCTAATGTAAACCTAAAAATTAAAATCCTATTGACTTAAACAAAAAAAAAATCAAGTTTTTTAACAAAAAAAATTATTTTTTTTTATTAAAAAAAAAAGATAGGGACGGAGCGAGGCAGATCACGGGGCGAATCTTTTTGCTCCGTGGCGGGTCACGGGGCGGGACGGGTCAGAAAATCCAGAAACCTGACCTGACCCGCCCCGTTGACATGCCTAGCTGTAAGACGTTAAAAACAGTCGATGCCCAATTATGTGCGCAACCACTTTTAGTTTTCCAATTTAAAAACATAGAGCCATGTAAACATTTCATTTCCGTTTGACATAGAAGATGTGTTTCTCGCTAATTTCGAGCAAACAAATACAGTGTATGATGTTTCTCTTTAAGAATTTTATTATGTGGATAATATTCAATCTAGCATTTCTTTTTTCGTAATTTCGTGCAACCTTCTGAAACATAAGAGAGAATTATGTTGGTGATAGTTGATTCCATTTGTAGTTGTTGATTTTATTTGTGTCAAGTTGCAAATTGTACACATATTAATGCAAAATTTCAGACCAGGTATGATTATTTTCCCAATTTCAATAAAATTGGTTTGATTTATTCGTATTGAGGTTTAATTATTCACTCCCTTAAAAGAATTGGAGACGAGCAACATAATTTCATCGATTCTGGTGAAGTATTTGGGTTCCGTGCCACTTGTTTCTTTTCCTAATTGTGCTCCTTGGATTATTAATACACTTATTCTTACGAATAGTTTTCCCCTTAAATTTATTAGGTGATAAGAAAGAAACGAAACAATTAGAAGCCATACAAGGAGCTAATTCTAACCTCCACTACATTACATTACTGCAGAAGTGAGTTGTGCCACCAGTGTTATCTGCTTCTGTTTCCTTTGATTGTTGATCAAGTATTCGATCCCAGGTATCTGCAGCTCTCTATTCCATTCTCTAGTAATATATTGTTTGTATTTAATCCAGAACAACATATGTGAGTATAGCAAGAGATCCCCCATTAATTCAATTGAGGCATTATTAAAGTACTGATGGTAGATGAAGAGCTTAGTTATTATATATGTCTTTGTATAACTGTTAGCCCTATCAAGTTGGTTGATGCACGATTACACATTTCTTGAGCAAATGTGAGGAAAAGTTTATGTTGTTATTGAATAGGACAGTGATGATAGTAGTAAACAGAGTTGAGTTTTATGTTAGAGAGTGTTCCTGATATTGTCCACCCAAAGGCATTAATGCAGGAGAGAAAGAAATAAACTGCAGGCATTTTAGCAGTTGTGCAACCATGAAGAGTGACAAAAATTTATGTATAATTTGCATGGTTGTGTCTTTGAAGTTGAGTTAGTTAATTTGATTCAAAAGAAGCATTTACACAATTACAATTCCCATGACTTTGGCTAATTCATTTTCATTATTGGCATGACTTTTGTTTTCTTTCATTATAAACTAATCTAAAGCCAAAATCTTTTGTTCGTTATTAGAGAAAACATAGTTACTGAGAAAAAACAAAGCAGTCTCTAAAGAGCAATGTTATAGTAAGGGCGACTATGTTCTAACAAAGAAGACAAGATTATAAGAAATAAAATAATTTCACATATACTCACAAATTAACATAGAATTAGTCATATTCCCATAAATTTTAAAAAAATTACATCTATATAAACCCGTGCATTGCACGAGTTCTCTATCTAGTAAAAGAAAAGATTATGCGAAAAAATATGAACTTATGTATTTTTTAAAATAGAAGTTCTTAAAATGAATTAATGAGGAGTAAATGGTCTATGGTCTATGGTAGTTTTATATATCGTCATATGAACACGAATAAAGTGCACATGTCAATTGGAAAGACACTGAACCCGTGTACACTTAGTTATTTTCTGATATACTATATATAAAGTATTGCTCAACAAAAAACACCTTGAATAATGTATGATTAAGGCGATGGAATATTGAGTGCCAAAAACGAATAAATTTGTAAATTTATCTTAGAACCACCAAAAAACTTTGAGTATCGATCTTATATTAGTTATTAAAATAATTTATCCCCTGCCACCGCAAAAATGCTCAAGTCAATATGATGACTGCTTACCTTGTGATGCAACGATATGTATAGATTGAACGAATAACATCTTCTATCAAGGTGTTGATTCACAAGAACACCGTCAAGGTAGGAAGAAAGGGAATAACCCTAAAATTTTCATATATCAAGTCTTGCGTAACACAGAGTCATGCAACCAAATATATATCCCAAAATGAAAAATCCCATAAAAGAAGTCATATGAAAATAAGAAATTTAGCAACAAAAAATATCAAAACTTGCACTCCTTTTCTTTATCATGTGTAAGATGATCAAAATTTCCCAAAACGAGTCACACAGCTTCATCTTCATCATTCTCTCCATTTTTGGAATGATTCGTCCTCAAATCGAGATCAGATTCATCTCCAAAGAAATTATCACCTTCGAAAGGCACCAAGTGTTTAACGTTGAATACATCAGTCTGCGAATGTGGCTTGGAAGGCGAAATCGATAAGCGTTCGGATTAATCTTCTCAATCATTTCCATGAGAGCAATCTTACGAGACGCCAACTTGTTGTACTCATGTATACGAAAACAATCCTTAGTCAACATAGCCTACACAAAGTCTCCCACCTCAAATTGAACATCTCAATTCTTCAAGTCGGCCTGTCTCTTATACTTAGCATTTGCAGCCTCTAGGTGACACTTTGTTGACTCATGTAGTAGTTAAATTTCTTGAATCATATCCACAACACGTACTTCACTAGGCTTAGTAGAACGTAAAGTGACAAGATAAATAAGAGCCCTAGGAAGAACACCATACACTATAAAAAGTGGGCTCAAGCCTATGCTTCCGTTGAAAGCTTGATTATGAGAAAATTCAACAACATTAATCTTCAGATACCAAGTCATCAAATTATTCCCCACGCGACAACGCAACATATTCCCCAACGAATGATTAACAACCTCTGTTTGGCCATCCGCTTGAGGGTGATAAGCACTACTAAAGTTAAGCTTGGGGTTTGCCATGCTCCAAAAAGTACGCTAAAAGTGCCCAATTAAATGAGTCTCTGTCCGACACAATTGACAACAAGAGGCCATGTAAACGAAAAACCTTACGAAAGAATACTTGGGCAACATGCAACAACATTAGCATTACGTTTACAAGGAATAAAAATAACCATTTTTTTAGAATCGATCAACAACAAAAATGGAGTCATTACCTCGTTGAGTGTGTGGCAACCCCAACACAAAATCCACTATTATAACAACCTAATGAGAAGGCACGAGTAATGGACGATAAAGTCCAGCAATTGTCGATGTCCCTTTACTAACTTGGCAAACACGACAACAAGAAATAAATTTAGCCATATCATGTCTAGCCGACGGCTAGAAAAATGGGCAAAGAAGCAGCTCTACTGATCGATCTCTGCCCACATGACCAAGACCATGAGTTTCAGCAATTATCTGATGGCGTAAACTACATGAGGGGATGCAAAGAAGTGGTCCCTTGAATAGAAAACCTTCTATCAAACTATAATCCTGAAAAGGACCCTCACCCATGCGCAAACGAATTGGTCCAAAAAATTGGTCAATAGCATATAACTCTTTAAATTTTTCAAATCCCAAACTTTGAACCTCATATTTGAGAAAAGGCATTGACGCATGCTCAACACATCTGCCACACGATTCAAAGCCCCCCGACTAATGGTGCACCAAAAAGGTAAATTGTTGTAAATAGGCTAACCACTTAGCATGTCTAGCCGAAAGATAATCTTGGGTGGATACATGTTTCAAAGTCTCATCATATGTGTATAAAATGAATTCTCTCTGAAATAAATAATTCCTCCAGAGTCGAACAACCTGTACAACAACATAAAACTCCAAATCACATGTACTATAGCTAGAACGTGTCACTGTTATTTTCTCACTAAAGTAAGCAACAACACCACCCCTTGGCTCAAAACTGCTCCAGTTCCCACCTTGGAGGCATTACAGTGTAGCTCAAACAGAGTCGAGAAATTTAGTAGCACCAAGACTGGCGCATTAGCGAGTTGCGCTTTAATATTTTAAAGACTAAATCTGCTGCCGCGCTCTAATTACAGACCTTCCCATGCATCGAATCAGTAATTGGTGCCATTATTGTGCTGAAATGAGGAATAAAGCAGCGGTAGAAAGAAGCTAAACTATGAAAGCTTCGTGCAACGGTAACTGAGGTTGGCGCGGCCAGTCCCATATTGCAGCTATTTCCTGGTCATCAACCCCAATACCATCACCAGAAATTCAGTATCCTAAGAAAATGACTGAAGCATCACAGAAAATGCATTTAGAAGTTGCTGCATAAAAGTGCTCTGACCTCAAAATTAAGAACATTGCCCCTAAGTGTTGAAGATGTTCCTCATCGGATTTGCTATAGATCAAGATGTGGTCAAAGTATACTACCACACAAGTACCAATTAAGGGGCGAAAGGCCTGATTCATAACTCGCATAAACTGAACGACATGACGAACCACTCGAATATGCCTTCCCGTGTCTTAAAAGCAGTTTTGCATCGTCCCTTGACGAATATGGATTTGGTGGTACCCACTCTTCTAATCTAACTTGGAGAATATCGCCGCAACACTTAATTGATCGAGAAGATCATCAAGACATGGGATTGGAAAGTTGTAATAGACTGTGATTTTGTTGATAGCACAACTATCAACACACATATGCCAATCACTTGTCTTATTTGGAATGAGCAAGGCAGGGATGCGTACAAGCTTAACTTTTACGAACCAAAGCTTTACACACAAATCTTCAACCTAGTGTCGGAGTTCCTCATGCTCCGCATGACTCATCCAATAATGGGGCCGGTTAGGTAGCAGTGCACTAGGTAAAATCTATTTGATGTTGTATATCACGTAAAGGAGGCAAGCTAGTAGGTAACTCAGTGAGGAAAATATCTGCAAACTCAACAATAAGGGATGAAACTGTAGGAGGAATGTCAATAGTAGGAGAAATATCATGAGTTAGTAATAATAAGGTGACTAGGGCAGAAGCCATTTCTTGCAAAAATTCATGACGTGATAAAAATAACACTTTACTATCTGAAATAGGTGGAGGCAAAGGTGGAACATTCGAAAACAACACAATGTTAACCCCCGAATACAGGAACCTATAAGTATTACAATGGCCATCATGCATAACTTCCCTATCAAATTACGAGGGCATCCCAATAAAATATGACACGCATCCATTGGAACCATCACACCACACATAGTTCATATATTTTTCACGGATAAAAATGTTAACCAACACACAACAATCAACAGAGATGTTATTTCCTTTTTGCAACCATGCTTAAATTATAAGGACGTGGGTGCGACTCAGTGATAAGAGATAATTTAGTTACAGTATCAACAACAATGACATTTTTACAAGAGCCTAAATCGATGATGAAATGACAAACCTTCCCACTAACTGTGCAAGTAGATTAAAAAAGGCAATGACTTTGGATGTTCTCCATAGGTTGGCGAGGAGTGAAGCAAGAATGTTTGACTATGAGGGCTGGGCCATTGTCCCCAAACAAGAATACTTTATGAATAGGTTGTTGTTCTTCCTCATCATATGGGGGAGTGCCATCATAATCACCACTATAATTATCATCCATGAGTAAACCATGTGTACCTCTAAGCTTAGGAAAGTTAACCATAAGGTGGCGACTCTCACAGTTTGTCTGACAGGGTTAGGCTAGGGTGCGCAGACAGGGGGACAAATCAGGGTTGAACGAGATTCTGCAGGAGGGGCAGAGATAAAGTTGCAGCTCGTGGATGACATAAACGGGCTACTCGAACATCAAGAAAACTGACGTTCGAGACCAATGGCCCTCTATTAGGCTTCAGACATGGAAATAGGTGTAAATAAATTGATAACATCTTGAAGCTGGATGCGGAGTCCCCCAACATAACGAGAAATTAGTTGATTGATAGTCTCGTTCATTCAACTCGAGCCAACAATTGATAGAATTCTTTGGTATAGGCATCAACCATTTTCGATCCCTGCCTCAGATTCTGCAATTTTTTTTATAGAGGTCGCGAGCATAATTATAGGGTAAAAATTCCAATGTAGGTTTTTTTTTTTTTTTTTTTTTTTTTTTTTTTTTTCCAGGGCAAAATCTTGGATTTCCCTTACGGAGCACGATAAGACTTTGTTTGGTGCCACCAAGTGGGGATGTCAGTTTTACCCAAAGGGTAGGGTTACCCACGGGGAAAATCATAAATGGGTAGCGCTTACTCGAGTTTTAGGATAAAGGGTAGGGCATTGCCCATACCCGCTATTTTGATAGGGTATGGATTTAGTGTCATATCCGGCTACCCGACCCGTATACATTACCCATTGTCCCATATATATATATATATATATATATATATATATATACATTTTTATACAATATATATAATATTAATATTTAATATATAAATATGTAAAATAAATTAGTTACACTCACGTGATATAAAATAGAAAAAAGATGAGAACACGAAGCAAATTTAAAATTAGCATACAGACTACAAATTAAAAAAATGAAGAAATCTATGTATTAAGTAAAATGAAGAAATATGAAGAAAAAGTAAGAACTAATTCATGCTATGTTTTGATTGTATGTAAATTAAGTAATATGTTTGAAGTTTCTTTTCTTCATTTTCATGAGATATAGGGCATACCTAATGGATTTTACCTGTACCCTACCCGATGTAAAAAATAGGGTAATATGGTAGGGTATGGGTATGACATTTTATATGCGGGTAGGGTATGGGGAAGACTTACCTGTAACCTACCCTGCTCGTTGACATCACAACCACCAAGAGGTAGCTCTACCCCTGGGCATTTTGGGAGCGCGTGGAACATATTGACCAGGTGCAACGTGGTCATGATCAGCAGTTACTTGAGCCTAAAGCAACGTGACGACTTCGCCAATTGTTGTGTTAGAACGTCCAATCTTTGCCCGAATGTGGCATCTCGATTTGGTTCACGCAGTGCTTGATGAGGCGGCATGATCGGATCAGCGGATGGCAACTGGATACCAACTGATGCAGCGGCGCTAATAGATTGAACGAACAACACCTTCTATCGAGTCATTGATTCACAAGAATACTATCAGGATAGGGAGCAAGGGAAGAACCTTAAAATTTTCATATATTACTGCGTAAAATAGATTCAGGGAACCAAATATATATCCCAAAACTTGGTTCCAACAAAAAAAGCCCATAAAAGAAGTCATACGAAAATAAGAAATATAGCAGCAAAAAATATCAAAACTTTCACTCCTTTGCTTTATTGTTAATCAAGACTCAGAAATCAAGCAAGAACAAGACACAAAACTCACCCAACACTACAAGAATCACAACTTGTGTTTGAAAATGAAAAATGAATCTAAAAACTGAAAACAAAACAGCACACAAGACTTTATGTGGTTCGGTTTGTTAAACCTACATCCACGGGTGACAATGCCTTCACCAATTCACTAATCACTCAACTGTTTTACAAGAAGATTATACAATCAAGCTCTCAAGAGAAAGTAATCCCACTATTTCTAGCTCTACCTCTCTAACTCTTGTATATCTCTAACTCTACCAATTGAGAACTCTTGAGTGGTTACAAATGTGTATATATATCATGTATGTAGCTCAGAAACCGACTATCTACACTTAATGGCTCTGAAACAGAAAAACAAGAAAAACAGAATCTGAAAATCTGTCACCATCAGTCTGCAACGGTTTTGGACTCTTTTGACAACAGTTTTGGAACCTTTAACAACGGTTTTGATCCTGAAACTGATTTTCCCACCAAAAACGGTTTTAACTGATTTTTGCTATTTCCAGCTTGTTTTTCCTTCATTCTGATTCCAGTAATTCCAAAAGCATAGAAGTTGTGAAGCCATCACTACTACAAAAACTGTCAATCACAACGCCTATATGACAACGGTTGTACGCATAAACCGTTGTCTTTTAGTGTCCAACCGGTGTCTTTATGTAAACCGTAGTGTATCTCAAAAAAAAAATCGCTAAAAGACAACGATTTCGAAAAACCGTTGTCGTTTACCCGTAGTCAAATTCTTATTTTTCGCTTAAAGACAACGGTCAGAACTAACCTTTGTTAATTGAGCGTTGTCATTACCTTTTTAATTTCCTTAATTTTTTGAAATACTTATTTACAAAATTAAAATATTTTTTATTCACTACAAAAAAAATTGATCTATAATGTTCACAAATATGCCCTAACTTCTACAATTCTGCTTGTCTCTGGAATCTGTCAACTGGTGTTGTATAATGCGTGTTGAAGTAATGATAGAGACACACCCCCTCTCGGCTCTTTCTCTAACGATTTGAAACTGAAGATTCTTCACAAGAATTATTCCGATTTCATCATTATTTGTTTGATTGTGATTATTATTAATCATATGTTAATCGCGATTAGATTTATTATTTCAAAAGCATAGTATCAAGAATCAAACACTGAAAGTCGAAGAGCCGCGTTTCATTCTCTCACCCTAGGGCTTTGCCCTGGGGTTCGCGGCGACGGATCTTCACTCCCATCCTTCCTCTCCGGCGACTTGCTGACCTCCTCGTTGACGACCTGCTGCCATACCCGATCAATTCTGCCCAAGTCGAATCTCTCTGATTTCGATTCGTGGGTTGATTTCTCGATCTACGAGTTTTCTTCCTCTGCAAGCGTTCATCGAAGTCGCGAGTTCGGGGACTGCTCTTTCTTCTCCGACGAGATTGAAAAAAACGATGTGTGTCGTGATCGTGAAGGTTGAGTCTCAATTGCCATGGTTACTGAGTTGACCTTGCGAGTCAGCTCATTGCAACTGAGTTGACTTGAGTCGCGCTACTGAGGTGAGTGCCGAATCAAGGTCCAGCCATTAAAAGCTACTCAGAGTTCGACTCCATGTTCCGAATCCAGGGGTGATTTGGGTTTGCTGCTCTTCGAAGATCCCTCTGAGTTTCGATTCCAGTTCAGTTCCATTCATTGTTTATAATTGTTTACACTCCAGGTATTTTCTTTTACGATTTCGGAATCGGATTCTACTGTGGCAATTCGTTTTTGTAGTTGAGATGAAAAGTTTACGATTTTTAACTTCGTTTATCTGAAATTGCTTGATTGAGGAGGGCCTGTGTGCCATTATTTACTGTTGTTGTCATCGCAGGCCTGTGTGCCATTGATTTTGAAATTGCTTGACTCAGAAAAGACTGAATACTTACAATAATAAGTTACATATCAATAACTACACTACAAACAGGTGAAGCTTCTGCCAATAGAACTTTCAGCATTACATCCAGTAGCCCTTGGAAAAGTTCAAAGTAATATCACAGGAAGGATGTGCGAACACCATATAAATCAGAAATATAAAATAAACTGTACCCATTCACCACAAGGCAAAATACAAAGCCAAACAAACGCACTGGATGATAGACACAATTTAGCAATGCCATTGTATGTGCTGCTCAAGTATTCAATCTAGGGTCAAACAAAATGAGATGTTTTTCCATGCTTCTTTTTGTTTTAATCTTTAATTTTATCAAAGTAGTATCTGTACCAACTTATGAACCAGTTATTCTCTTTGTTCTTATTTATCAAAGTAGTACTGTTGAATACCAAAATATGAACCAGTTGTCAAATTTCTTTCTTGAATATATTTTGAGTCCCAATTGCCAAACAATTTCAATTCTAAAAGTGTCTAAGTCAGCCTTTTTAGGATGAACACAAAATGAGGGAAAGCCAATCCAAATATTTTGCCAAACTTCAACTTGAAATGCGAGGAGATTAGCATTTTAAAATACTTAGGTCCAGATGATTTGGAGCATTTCAAGAAATTAGCAAAAAAGTCCAGAAGAAGACATATATCGTTGGCTGTGGTGCAACTTTTGAAGCTACCGGGCTACCCGAAGATGACAATTACGGCATGTTAGAGCTTGAAGCTGGTGAGAAATCTATCTGTTACTTGAGCTTTATGTGGAAATACGAAACATGTTAACTGAATACATAAATATTATTATCTGACATGTGTTTTTATCTGTTTTTTTTACTTATTTTATTGTATGCTATGTATTCTGTTGTTGGCTTTTTTCGATGGGTGCCTTATTCAAGTCTCTATGTTCCCTAATACTTAACAAAAAGTTATAAATAAGAATTAAAAATACTTGCTAGCTTAGGTTGTGTGTTTCCATTTCTGTATGATTGATCTATATATATATATAGATATATATACATGCTAGTCAGATGATAGAATGAAACAGGGAAATTGCAGTGCAGTTTAACATAAAATCATTCATTACAAGATTGGAATGTAATTTAATGTGCAAATATGTAATTCAATATAGAAATTTGAAGATATGGCTGACTTTGTAATCTATTGAAGTTGAAGTTGTATCTGTTGAAGGTAGATTGAAGTTGAGACACCACTGATCTCTATGAAAAAATAGTGTTCTTGTGTGCAAATTTGATGCTGAAAATAATTAAGTGACTAGAGGCAAAGGTATAGCAAGTTGTTTCAATTTCAGATGTTTTTAGTTGTCTACAAAATGTAAAGATGCACTGCTAATGGCTGGTCTTTTGTGATGCAGCTTATTGTTTTAATAAAGTGTTTCTTATTAATTCTTACTTTTTATGATCAAGCTTCTAATCTATTAATTTTTTGAAGTTTGTAAAAGTCACTTCTACTGAACACCCATGCAACTGAAAACTCCTAATGATAATTCATTATGAAATAGTTGACCTGAAATTTACAATTTGTTGTTTCTCTTTCAAAGTGATGCCTAGGGTTCAAACAATGTCAACACAAAAGAAAGCACAACATCGATTAAGAGATGAAGATGAGGTAGAGAAGCTTGGAAAGGAGCATATTTTATTATAAGTTTAAATTTTAGTCTCTTTTTCTTGATTTTACCCTTAACTATATAGTGGTAATAATAATTATTAAAAATAGCTGGTGATTCATATATGATTGTGTTGACAATTTAATTAATGTTTGTATGATTAGATGTTCCATTTAAAAACATCAAATTTTCGCTTGATTTGGTAGAGAAATTAAAAGAACAAGTTCACTTTTGTTTCCACTTGCTTGATGTTGTTTCTTTGATTATTCTATATAGTTCTGGTACAACTGAGGGAAGACAAAAGTGTGTGCTTTTTACTCACCATAGCTCCATAACAACTCTTCAACTCTTCAAACTTGCTGCAGCTTACAGATCAAGGTACCCTAAATTCTTGATTTTTCAATATTTTTTTTTTTGTCTTGTGTTTTTTAATGTGATTTCTTCTGGGATGCTTTTTCCTTTTTCTTCTATTTTATATTTTTAGTTTTGTAAGCATCTTCAGATTTGACCCTTTTGTTGAGGTGGATGAATATTTATTGAATTCTTATTTTTTAGAATCAAGGTTAATTGGGGTTTCTCCTTAAATTTGACATTCCATGGATTCTTCATTTTGTACTTGAGTTGGTTATCATCTCAATTTTCTACTTACTCGATTAATTTAGGATATTAGCCATCACAGTTATTAATAAGAATTTTATCTTGTTCTTTCTTTTAAAATTAAATACAGGATGCTTTCACTTTTCGGAAAAGACTATCCAAGGAAGACAAACACCATGATGTAATGTATTGGGACATTGATGTGAAACTTCATTGGCATTTCGAGTGGGAGTTGCTTTGAGTCCAATGTTGTTTGATTTAGAAATAATGTTTATATTCCATTATTTTTAGATTCCATTATTTTAGTAATTGTTGGTTGTAAACGATTTGAGATGCTTGAGAGGAGTTACAATTCATTATTTTTTTTATTACACAAAATGTTGATCGTATGTTTAATTGTACATTAATTTTAATAATATAATAAAAAAAATGTAAATTACAATTTTCGAATAGCATCAACAACCATTTTTTTTTTTTAAATTGAGAAACATCTACGACAACGGTTCAAGACCGTTGTCAATAAATAACCAATATAGTCATTTAAATCTACGACTACGGTTCTCAACTGTAGTCGTTAATATATATCACTACGGTTCAGACCGTAGTCAAAGGAAGTTCCTAACCGTGGTCATACATACCGTGGTGGTAGATATTAAATATACGACTACGGTTTCCAACCGTAGTCTTTAAATTAACCACTACGGTTATAAACCGTAGTTATTGGTAGAGGGTCTACGACTACGGTATCTACTACTACGGTTGCTGAATGCCTTTAACTACGGTTTTTGACCGTAGTCTTAAACATTTTTTGTAGTAGTGCATACTCAATTCTTAGCTCACAATCTCCACCTTGGCTTCTCAACTACCAACAATTCAACACATATAACCCTTCATCCATGAATTGAATACAAAAGACACCTCCACCTGCCCTTGTCAAATAAGGGCCTTCTTATACCTTCTGATTAAACCAGTTTAACACCTACCAGCTGAAGACAATATTGAAATTTGTCTCGAGGTAGTGCTTTTGTCAGCATGTCTGCAACATTCTTTTCTGTCCTAATCTTGACCAAGCTGACAACTCCCTTATCAACAATATCTCTGACAAAATGTAGCTTAACATCTATGTGTTTGCACCTCTCATGAAACACATGATGTTTTGCTAGATGTAAAGCACTTTGAGAATCACAATGTACTTTCACAACTTCCTGTTTTATGCCAAACTCTGCAAGTATCCCTCTGATCCAAACAGCTTCCTTAACTGCCTCTGTTAAAGCTATAAACTCAGCTTCAGTTGTTGACAATGCTACCACGGGTTGTAGCATTGATTTCCAGCTAACTGCTGCCCCATACAATGTAAAAACATACCCAGTCTGAGATTTCCTTGAATCAATGTTTGCAGCAAAATCTGAATCTACAAATCCTTGCACTGCATCTTCCTTACTGCCTTCCAGTTTCTGATATGCAATTCCATAATTTCCTGCTCCCTTAAGATACCTCATCACCCATTTCAAGGCTTCCCAATGATACTTTCCAGGATTGGACATGTATCTACTCACTACACTGATAGCATGAGATACATCTGGTCTTGTGCATATCATGATATACATAATGCTTCCTACAGCATTTGAATAAGGAATCTTACTCATCTCCAGGACTTCTTCTTCATTTCTGGGCTTCTGTTGTTCAGATAGCTTGAACTGCTGACCAAGAGGAACTGATACTGTTCTGCATTCATGCATGTTAAACTTTTTGAGCACCTTATTTACATAATCTGCTTGACAGAGATACAGAAGACCTTTTGACCTGTCCCTCAGGATATCCATTCCAAGAATTCTCTTAGCTTGTCCCAACTCTTTCATCTCAAATTCTGCTTTCAATTGTTCTTTTACTTTAGAGATTTCTGTCATGCTTCTGCTTGCTACTAGCATATCATCCACATACAGGAGAAGGAACACCACTACTTCTTTTCTAGCAAATTTTAGATAGACACAACTGTCATACCTTGATTTCTCAAATCCCATGACCTTCATATGACTATCAAATTTCAAATACCACTGTCTAGGACTTTGCTTTAATCCATAGAGTGATTTCTGGAGCAAACAGCATTTGTGTTCATTTCCAGGTAGTATGTAGCCTTCAGGTTGAGTCATATAAATTTTCTCCTTTAACTCTCCATGCAGGAAAGCTGTCTTTACATCCAGCTGCTCCAACTCAAGATCAAACTGAGCTACCAAGGCCAATAAAATTCTGATAGAAGTGTGTTTTACTACTGGAGAAAATATCTCATTGAAATCCACTCCTTCTCTTTGAGTGAATCCTCTTGCAACCAACCTAGCTTTAAACCTAATCTTTTCAGTCTCAGTCACTTCAATTTTCCTCTTAAAAATCCATTTACAGCTGACCAACTTTTGATTCTCAGGTTTCTGAACTAGTACCCAGGTCTGATTCTTCTCTAGTGATTCAAGTTCTTCTTGCATTGCACAAATCCATTTATCTTTGTCTGGACTTGTGATTGCTTCTGTATAAGTTCTAGGCTCAGCAAACTCTACTTCTTCTTCAGCAGTTATTAAGGCATATGCTGTGAGATAGTCTTCAGCATATTTTGTTGATGGTTTGATAACTCTCTTTCCTCTATCCCTAAAAAGTTGATAGCTCTGAGGTTCTGAGTCCTCTGATTGATTAGTTTCTTCATCTGAGTCTTCTGAATCAGATATAGTTTCTGAGGTAGATGACTCCACCTTAAGTGGAGTATTTAAGGGATCATTCAGAACCAACTTTGTTCCATCTTGCTGTTTCTTGAATGGTAGGACTTCTTCACAGAATACTACATCTCTGCTCACTATAATCTTCTTAAAGTTTGGCTCTGTACACCACAGTCTGTATCCTTTTATTCCATAGGGATATCCTATCATGATACACTTTACTGCCCTGGCTTCCAGTTTATCATTCTTAACATGAGAGTAAGCTCTACAACCAAACACCCTCAAATGTGAATAGCTTGGTGACTTTCCAGTCCAGAGTTCTTCTGGAGTTTTGTGATTCAGAGCAGCAGATGGGGTTCTATTTATAAGATAAGCTGCTGTAGCAGCTGCTTCTCCCCAAAACCTCTTTTCCAGGCCAGAACTTAATAGCATACACCTGACTCTTTCCAGTATTGTTCTGTTCATTCTTTCAATCACTCCATTCTGTTGAGGATTTCCTGGGACAGTGTTGTGCCTTTTAATTTCTTTGTTCTTGCAGAACGTTTTGAATTCTTCTGACATGAATTCCAGTCCATTATCTGTTCTAAGACACTTGAGTTTAATATCCTTTTCTGTCTCAACTGCAGCACACCATTCTTTGAACTGAGCAAAACATTCTGATTTTGCCTTTAGTACATACAGCCATAGTTTCCTACTGTAGTCATCCATAATGCTGAGGAAAAACCTTCCTCCACCTAGAGTTGGTGTTCTAGATGGCCCCCACAGATCAGCATAAACATAATCCAACGCACCTTGAGAAGTGTGTTTGCCAGTAGGATATGGTAACTTCTTGGATTTACCTAATATGCATTCTTCACAGGGTTTTTCAGATTTCAAGTTTCCTGAAGCATTTATCAAGCCTTGCTTGACTAGCTGTTGGATATTAGATTCCCCTGCATGAGCTAGTCTAGCATGCCACAAATCATAATCTGTCTTTGAGACCATAGCAGTTTCACCTATCACAACCTCTCCATCAAGATAATATAAACTATTTTTCTTGATGCCCTTCATGACCACTTGATTTCCTTTACAGACCACCAAATATCCCTTTTCTGACTTAAAACTGCATCCTCTAGTTTCTAAAGTGCCAAGACTAATTAAGTTTCTCTTCAGATTAGGGATATACCTGACATTTTTCAGTATTTTGATTGAGCCATCATGAATCCTTAGTCTGATGTCACCTGTTCCCTTTACTGGACAGAGTTCATTGTTCCCCAGCATCACTGTTCCAGATTCCATCTCCTTGAAGTCTTCAAACCAGGATAGTTTTGGACACATATGGAAAGAACATCCTGAGTCTAAAATCCACTGTGATTCTGGATTGGATTCAGTTATGTTCAAGACTTGAGGATCTTCATTTATGGCTTCAACTGTGTCAGCATTGTTGTTGGTTGAGCTGCTTGCTTTCATGGATTGTTTTTTCTTCTTAAATTCATAGCAATTTTTCTTCAGATGTCCAGGTTTCTTACAGTGGAAACACTTCCTAGTTTCCTTCCCTTCAGTTGGTTTTTGAGTTTGACCAGGGACCTTTTTGTTATCTGTAGAACTTGCCACCTTCTTCCCTTTCTGGAATTTCCCCTTTGTTACAAACAAGCCATCTCCAGCAGACTCTCTCCCTTCTAAGGTTAGCCTTTGCATTTCTTTTGATCTTAATGCAGATTGTACGGCAGCAAATGTAACAGTGGTGGTTCTGCCATAGAGCATGGCATCTTTTAGATGATCAAAAGAAGCTGGTAGTGAATTTAGGAGTAGAATTGCTTTATCTTCATCTCCCATGGTCACTTCAACAGATTCAAGATCATCCAGTGTCTTGTTGAACTCCTCTAACTGATCTTCAACCGGTTTCTCTTCTGAAAACCTGAATGCATACAGTTTCTGTTTCAAGAAAAGTCTATTTGTCATTGACTTTTCCATGTATAACTGATCCAATTTTCTCATCACCCCAATAGCAGTTGTTTCCCTTGCCACTTCCCTTAACACCTTGTCTGAGAGGCAGAGAATGATGATGCTATGAGCCCTTTCTTGTATTTCCAGGGCTTTCTCATCAATATCAGCTTTCTTGGGATCATCTTCTATTTCCTTCCCTGGATCACTGCTACTGGAGCTTCGTTTGGATTCCTTCAAAGCAGCTGAGAGTCCTTGTTGCACTAGCAGTGCCTTTATTTTCAGCTTCCATAGTCCATAGTCATTCTTACCGGTGAATTTTTCTGTCTCCAGCTTTGCAATCGACATTCTGGCAGATTCTTCAACTCGTGTGATCGTCTTTTCCCACAGACGGCGCCACTTGTTAATCAAGACTCAGAAATCAAGCAAGAACAAGACACAAAACTCACCCAACACTACAAGAATCACAACTTGTGTTTGAAAATGAAAAATGAATCTAAAAACTGAAAACAAAACAGCACACAAGACTTTACGTGGTTCGGTTTGTTAAACCTACATCCACGGGTGACAATGCCTTCACCAATTCACTAATCACTCAACTGTTTTACAAGAAGATTATACAATCAAGCTCTCAAGAGAAAGTAATCCCACTATTTCTAGCTCTACCTCTCTAACTCTTGTATATCTCTAACTCTACCAATTGAGAACTCTTGAGTGGTTACAAATGTGTATATATATCATGTATGTAGCTCAGAAACCGACTATCTACACTTAATGGCTCTGAAACAGAAAAACAAGAAAAACAGAATCTGAAAATCTGTCACCATCAGTCTGCAACGGTTTTGGACTCTTTTGACAACAGTTTTGGAACCTTTAACAACGGTTTTGATCCTGAAACTGATTTTCCCACCAAAAATGGTTTTAACTGATTTTTGCTATTTCCAGCTTGTTTTTCCTTCATTCTGATTCCAGTAATTCCAAAAGCATAGAAGTTGTGAAACCATACTCAATTCTTAGCTCACATTTATCATGTGTAAGATGATCAAATTTGCCCATAACGAGTCACACAACTTCATCTCCATCACCTTGCCACTGCGAAAGTGCTTGAGTCAGTTGGATGCTCGCTACAAGCGGTTGTTGACGCAATTGTCTCATGATTTGAAAATGATTGTTATCTTAGATTTCATCAAAGTTATCTACAATGATACTGAACCCCTATTGAATAATATAAAAATCAAAGTTAAATAAAAATATAAGAAGAAAATTTTATAATGATTAAAAACAATTACTTAGTCGTTTTGAGGCTTCAAGTAGACTGAAAGTCTACATTCTAATGATAATCAATATGCCTAAACATTCCATGAGCCTCCGCAAACCGAAATACATTTGCAAACGAGTTGTTTTAGAGTTCTGGAGGTATATATCTGTTGCCAAGATTCACGGAAGGGAGATATTCTTGAAGGTGGTCGAGCAGTTGTTGGGTGGATTACATGCTAGGGGAGAATTAGGAAGCATGTATGGGCTCCCGCATGTACTACTATCTACTCTAGTTGGCAAACATAGTTGAACAAAGAAACAAACGTGTAGCAGATACCTACAATAAAAAACATTAAAAATTAAAAAAATATAATTTGCAATTATAGTATTTTGACGATTCAATATATACAATATAATTTACTTATAAAAGAGTATTTATTATAAAGCAAACGTATAACAAGTGTATAACATTAAAGAGTCACTGCGTATGGTGATTCTACAAGAATACCGTAAGAGAGACAATAGAGAGAAAACCTTCAAATTTTCATTCAAAACCATCCATCAGATTTTTATCGTCCATGAAACTCATGGCTATGCAAGACAAGTTGGAAGAATTTCAAATTGATCATTAACTATCCAAAACAAGAAAAAGAAAAAAGAAAAAAAGAAGTAAAACAACAAGCATAATTACCACCACACCTATTAACAAATTTTATTAGACATAAATAAAAGACGATCCCCATCTATCATATTTCATTACCACCACTACAAGAACTTTTTAAACAGACAATCGATTTTATTTGTTGTCTAGTTATAAATAAGTTTGTTATTAATAGTGTTGTTGTTAAAAGTACCATTTTAACTACAATAAAAAACCGTTGTCTGTTCATCAATAAACAACGGTGTACACAACATTACAAAACCGTTGTCTATTCAATTACAGACAATTGACATTCTTGTAAAACCGTTGTCTTTATAAGTAAAGATAACAAATAAAAACCTTTGTCTTTTTAAGCAAAGAAAAAAAAATTGTTGCCTTTCAATGAAAGACAACAGTTTTATTATTGAATATTGTTGTTTAGATACATATTCTCATATGAAACACCCAATAGTCAAAACATCATAAAATATTTACGGAACATTAAATACAAAACAAATGTCAATAAACTCATCAACATTAAATTAATTACTACAATACAATCCGGATTCTTCAAACTAAATAAGTCCTAGTATGAAACCAAAAAACAAAATGCGACATTATCTATTGACCTAATGTCTGCTAGATTTTATGTTTCTGATGTTCCGATGTGCACCTTCGCGCTATCAACCCAATCCATATGTAGGTTTTCTAGCATTGTTGTCATCTAATCTCCTGTTGTACGATGCAAAAGCTTTCCGTGTTCAGCTGCCAGCCACAAATTATACCCTCCAAAAATTCTGCCATTCTCTTCTCCTAAAAATGAAAAGCACCTTTAAACACACTAATAAGACACCTATAGAACAAACATAACATCACTTTGAAACTAAAGAAAACTATTTCTTTATACAAGCTACACAAGATGGATATATAAGAGTAGCAATATATAACATACAACCTACATAATCAAAACAAGGAAGTAGGATATAGATCGAATATTATCATGAACCACAAGAACAAATTAGATGGCAGCCAACTTAAATTGTATAAAAAATGAAGAAAAAAACAGTTTCATGAAGTTCATTCAAATTACAGAAATCATAAATTCAGATTTGGATGATATGGTGATAAAAATAATTCGGGTGCTCAAAAATTAAAATGATGATATCACTTACTTGGATCTACAGTAACAAGTACTGATGTTCCTCCAAAATCACAGCTACCACTAACCACCTTAATTCACTGACAATAATTATTGAAAGCGTAAGATGTTGTGCAGACAAAGTGTTGTGCTGAAAGCATGATCCACTAGGATGCATAGCATAAGACAATCATATCAGCTAGACTAACAATTTCATATCAGTTAGGACACTCCATCAAGGAACAAGTAGAGAGCATCTCTTGTCCTTTCGAACCTTTTTCAAATGCATCATTTGCTTTCTCATATTATTTTGCAAGCTTACACATAATGGCTGCCATTAACATCTAAAATTCATTAGATGATTTTTTCCAGAAAAAGGTAAAATTAATTCAAACATGTTATTTATACTGATATTTCTCACTCTCGAATCTCAGTGTTAAATAAAAAATATGAAAGATAGAACAAAAAGAATAAAACATGTGAATGATCCTACCAGCCTGCTCAATTTGGTTAATTTTCCTGTAGGCTGCAAATGGCAAGAAATACTACAAAAAAGTGTATTAATAAAATGATAATAAATTTAAATTCACAAGTTAGCTAATATTACCCCCAAACTTAGCCACGAAAATTCAAAAGTTCTTGAAAAATAAACAGCTTATATATTTCATAAATTAACCGAAAATTAATTTGCAAATATAATAATAATGTAATACTTGGTCTATTTTATTCTTCTTCAACACCATCAGATTCCAGAACTTCCAAATTTAGAATTAAAAAAATAAATGGAAAAAAGAATATATGAAAATTTAACTTGAAATTGATGTAAGAGTTGTCTTTACCAGTTATTTGTTGGTTCAGATCAAAGACGAGCATCTTCTCTAGCAAATCCAATGCCAATGAAGACATACTAGGAAATCTTGTAGCGAAATTTGTCACCGAAAAGGAGGAGTTGCTTCACATATCGCATTCTAACATATCATGCTTTTAAGAACCATAAAATACTTTTCTTATCCTGCTGTGTCCCATATTTCGAATTTCACGGTAGTAGAATCCTGTAAGGCTATTGTCTGAGAACCTAAATCAGAAAACAAATGAAAGTCTGAATAAAACTATCACAAATAGTTCTTCAATGCAGCTCATGGCAGCCACCCTTACATTCTTTAGCACGAGAGGAAGAGCATCAATTTGGCCAAATTAGCATAGTTCAAGTACAGATTTTCAAGTATAATAATTTAGAAACAAATATGTAGAAACTTGCAGCATTCTATTTGTGAAAGAACTGCGGAAGTCACCAACAAATGGTTAATAAAAGCTAAAATGGTCAGAAGAAAAAGGTTCTAAAACCTGGCTATCGCATGCTAGTGGAACCAAAATGATGGAAAATATGCAAGGAGTTGATGAGCTAAACTCTCATCTGACCAAGAAAAAGTATGTGAGAAAGAACAAAGAATCTCAATTTGAGCAGAATATGGAACACCTGAGGAAACACATACAGTGAAGGAAAAAATAAAAGTTAGGTAACAGAATTTTCAGGAAAGAGATTTCCATGATAATAAAAAACGTAAAAAACCTAAACAAATAATTTTTTGCAAATATTTCAGAAGCATTCTTGGAGCTAAGAAAGTGGCTCATTCCACCTAAGAAAGAGGCCCATATATACCCTCAATGAAACTCCAAGAAGAAAAATGATTATCAACAACAATTATTAGTACCAAAATAGTCAAGACATCCAAAATATCCAATTCCAATCAAGCCTTCAAGAAACATGATCCTGAATACTTTTAGTCGAAGGGGCCATTTAAGAGTTCGTCTTACGGGATAATTTGTTTTCACTGTGCTCTAGATTATGCGGATTTTTTTTGCCGAAAAGGGGACAAATTCTAAGTAGGCTAGAAAAAAAATTCTTTTATATTAGTGAATTTGGTTTGCTTTCCTATATTGTAGCCAGCAACTGCTCACTTGGATTTTTTTGCTGTTTTTGATCCTTTAGGTGGTGCAAACATAAATTAACCTCTTCATGTGCAGAACCTACAGCGCTACGGGTATAGTTTACGGTTATATAAACTAGCAAGAATTACATATTCAAGATGCTGTGTATATCAGAAGATTCTAAGAAATTAAACAAGAATATACATTTCAGCATAAAATTATAGTTAGACAAGAGACCTGCTGCAAATGATGACTTAGTTCACAACAAAGAATTACGACAAAACTCCCAATGTATAAAACGATCTGCTCGACAATGAACTGTCCCATAGAACTTTGACTCTTGTACTCAGTAGGTAGGAAACAGTCGGTACTCCTGGTGATACATAGGTAACAATAGAAAACCGTAAAGACTGTCTAACAAATGATGGAAGCACCATCTTGAAGCTGAAAAACGGAGGGCGCTGTTGATAGAAGTAGCTGTAATAAATACAAATAATAAAAAATAAAAGAACTTCCTAAGCCACTCAAGATCAAATCAATAAACACAAACCACATCTTAGTCTAGGGTTTCCTGTCATACACACCAAAATCAATTAAAGAATCTGTTTTGCTCAACTTAATTTTCCCAAAATCAGCAATTTATGCATGTTATTGCAAATCAATGGGAGTTAAAGTATCTAACTTTGATGCATCATAAATGATGGAATAATATACATAGGTTTCCATTTTAAAGTACGTGGTGAGTTTGCTTAGTTTTCTAATTCGAAGTTAGTGTACATATTTCTATTTTAAGGTGTATAGGATACTATCTTTATCTTCTAAAGTAGTTAGAGTACTTAATTTTTCTAATTTAAACTTCATAGTGTATTGTCTACATAGTCTTTCTATTTGATAGATTTAGGGAATAGGAGAGAACTATAGGTCTATGGGCTTCATACACCTCCCCCCACTAGGGAGGGATATGGCTCAACACCTGAAAATGGGATATCAAACTATACATGTGCATTTACCAATCACTACCATTCATTCCATTCTCATTCTCACATTTACCTTTCATTCACACATTCCCAAAACCGCACACCATCAAACACATATTGTGGCAAATAAAATAATATCCAAACTACATATACATACCTTTATAATTTTAATATGATAAGTTTATTTCTTTGTCAGACTAATATTCATGTAACACACGAATATAGCCCGGAAAAAATGAAGAAATTAAAAACAATGTCGTAAAAATATCAGCTCTAAAGGTTTTGAAAAGTCAAGTCATGATCAAATTACACCATGACATTTGTCTTTGTCAATGACTCATTTTGTTGTTTCTCTCTCTAAAGAAAAACTGAATTCTGCAAAACTGAGGAAGGTTGAATGATCAAGCATCATTTGTATGTTATGAGACAATAAATTTTATCCAAATATATCAGAAGGTCTTGATGCTATACTGAAGCAAGTAAAGTGTGATTAAACGTATTACTAATCCATTCATTAACTATGAAGAAATACAGAGACTTATGAACAATAAATAAAATCCCAACTTATTCAAATACTTCAAAAGAAAACACAAGTAAAATGAAGGAATGAATGAATATCCATAGCTAGGTCTATTTCCCTGTTGTAATCTTATGTTTCTTGATGCAATTTATCCATAGTTTTGAAGTGAAAATGGCAACTTTCTGACTTGCAAAAGCTATGAATGATCTGTGTTTCCATTATATTTTGCTTAAATTTTACTTTTACAACTAAAATTTGTTGTAATTCTATCAAATAGTAGAGACAAACTTCTAATATCAGCTAACTCAATACCAACTTTTATACTATTCTTCACTATGAGTAGATACTAAAGTTCTATAAAAATGATCAGCATCACATGTAAACAGATCAAACAAATCAAATGTGAAATTCTACTGAAATTGTGATTTGAGAGAGGAGGAGAGAGAAGAGAAGAGAAGAAGCCCGCGCTATTCAGATTTGGGCTTTTGGGTGGATATCTGATTTGGGTTTAGTGAAATAGCCAATCATTCAATGGGCTTTATGAAATAGTGAATTGTTTAATGAACTATTAGATTTGGGCTTTTGTGTGGATATCTGATTTGAGCTTAGTGAAATAACCAATCATACAATGGGCTTTATGAAATAGTGAATTGTTGAAAGTGATGATGGAGCCTAAAAAATTTAATCGGGTGGAACCAAACAAAAATTTAATCGGGCCTAAAATTAGTTGGCCCTTCCTATCTTATTACCCTATAATTTATTAAGATTATCGGGTCGGCCCGATAATTTCAATGAAGATTTTATTAAAATAAAATGCAATATACAAAATAAAATGCAATCTATAAAATAAAATCATAGTTATTATCTTATTTCAAATATATTACTCCCTCCATCCCGGCCTAATTGTCCAACCTTGGCCGGGCACAGAGACTAAGAAAAACCAGATTTTGTGGAATCTTTGACTTTTTCAAAGGTGGAGATTAAAAGTAGAGATCTTGAGGGTGGAGATTGTGAGAGAATTTGCCATTTATGGACTTGGACAATTAGCTTGGGACAAACAAATATGACAAGTTGGACAATTAGGCCGGGACGGAGGGAGTATTAATTATTAAAATTGCATTGAAGACTTTATTAAAATAATAATTTTACAACATAATAAAAGTATTGTAAATTAAAATGTCTTTTTCCAACAGTTTTTCAAAAATGTTGACAATAATGTTGTCTATTGGAGCAATGTATTTCCAATAGACAACAGATTTGGGCAACTGTCATTAAAAATGTTCTCTATCTGTGGAAAAAAGGCGCTAAAAGATGACATATGTTGAAAACTGTTGTAAAATTGTTGTCTATTAGCCTGTGTTGTCACTAAAAGACAACAAATTGCCGTAAAATTGTTGTTAATTCATGAATAGACAACACTGCTGGAAAAAACTCATATCTTTTAACTGTTGTCTATTTATGAAATTGTTGTAGTGCACATAAGAGTTCTACCATGCTTTACGGTTAGTAATTCATATTAGTTGTTCAATAGAAAACTACAGATAAAACAAGTTTCAATTCTTTACACAGACACAAGATAATGTAATCCTGTTACTAGGGGCTAACGACACTGACACATTCATAGTTTGGCTTGATTGCGTAAGTGGCGTCCACAATTAGGTGTTTGACAAATCTTCACAAAACCCTGGTAGCCATACTATGGACTTAATATGGTGTGCCATGATGTCCACCACCAAAACCCACAAGAAGAAGTGCTCGATAAACTTGATGTCTAGGTGTTTTTTCCTAATCAGCCATTGCCGCCTTCATCACTTTCATAGACTCCTAGATAAATAATTAAAAATAAATTAAATCATGCACAAATTTGATCCTATACAATTGCAAAAGAGCTCAAGTCAATCGGATGGCCGCTTACCCCCTGTCACTACAAAAAAGCTTGAATTAATCGGATGCTTGCTGCAAGAGGTTGTCGACGTAATTATCTCATGATTTGAAAGAGCTTGCCATCCCATATTTCATAGAAGTTATCTACAACAATTCTAAACCCATATTATATAATATAAAAACTAAAGTTAAATCAAATAATATAAGAAGCAAATTTATAATGATTAAAAAAACTTAGATCACTTTGTAATCCAGGTCATAAACCAGAGATCAACTCCCACCAAACTTCTCCCCAATTAAGATTGTACTAAAAAGAACTTACTAGGTCCTTTTGAGGCCACGGTAGGCTGGAAGTCTCCATCTTCAGGATAAGTAATATGCCTAAATAATCCATGAGCCCTCGCAAACTGACATACATTCACAAACGAGCTTTCTAAGAGTTCGAGGTATGAGTCGGGATCGGGTCGGGTTTTGGGGGTTCGGGTTTTTCGGGTCAGTACTCGTCGGGTACCCGGAAAAAAACCCGAAAATTTAACCCACATTTGCATCGGGTACCCGACCCTGCGGGTCGAGTTTTTTTGTTTTTTGTTTTGTTTTGTTTTGTTTTCTTCATTTCATAAATTAGGAATTAGATTTTAGCTATTTTTTGTAGATTAATTTTGTACATTTGCAAATCTATTTAATTTTTCTTCTTAAGGAAAAATTATCACAAGCATATGTTGATGAGATTTGAGTTGAAATCTCTAGCTTGAGTTTCCATTTCAAATTAGAATTTTGATATTACTAAATATGACTATATGATATTTCAATGAAAATTTATTACCTTAAAATACAATACAAGATGTAATATAGAGAATAGAGTTAGAAATTCGAACTATTTTGCCAACTATTTAACAAATTGGTCAACTTTTAACTAATTGGTGCTCAATTGCTCATCTCAAAACTCACAAGATAACACGGTTGACAAATTCTCCAATAGATCGATGGCATTTAGATAAGAAATTATTATTAAACTAAAATTTGAAGTAAGAAACTAAAATTTAAACTCAAAGTTAAGCACAAAAAACCTCTAAAACTCAAGCACAACATCAAAGAAAGTTCTAAAGTTCAAACACCCACAAAACTAACTCTAAGACTTCACAATAAACATAAAAAGAACAAAGCAATGCAAATATCCAAACAAAGTGCACAGTTGCACTACAACATTCACAAACATAATTTAAAAGCATTACAAAAAAAGAAAAAGACAAAAGGAGTGTAGTGGTTGCGTGTATCTGATCTATCCACCTGAGACAAAAACAAAAAGAAAAAAAAGAAAGAAACACCACAAGAAACCACTTATTATTTCTTTAAAAATAAAATAAAAAACTACAAAAGATAAAGTACTTACTTTAAAGGTGATGATGAGGTTGGATAAATTCAAACATCCACAATTGTTGTATCTATTCCCAACTTCACTATTTCTACAGAAAGAAAAAGATAAAAATCAAGATATTGAGTTATAAAGAACAATATAATATACATCAAGTAATTAATAAACAAAAATAATTAATACCTTGATCAATTTCCTCAATTTCTTTCAAGTCTTCCTCCACACTTAATGGTTGACCATCGTCTCGAAGCCAATCTTGAGCACATATAAGGGCTTGAACTATTTTAGGAGACAACGAACTCCTGAATGCATCAAGAACACGCCCACCAGTGCTAAATGCAGACTCTGAAGCAACTGTCGAGACTGGAATTGCCAACACATCGCGAGCTAACTTTGAGAGAATAGGAAACCGAGCAGAATTCACTCTCCACCACAATAATACATCAAAGTTTCCAGCTCCCTCATCCTCAGCTTCTTCGCTCAAGTACTTCTCTAACTCTGACTTGACATTTTCGGTTTTCCCTCCACACTTGAACTTTTTGAACTGGTCCAACAAGAAGGTCCTAGTCAGTGCTTGTGAGTCACCCATGCTTTGCTTGGAACTAAAAATCGAAGAAGCCGAAGACCTTGAAGGCTGAGAGGAACCAGCTCTAAGTGAGTCATACCTTGTCCTATATTCATCAAACATCTCTTGCATACCGTACTCAATCTTTGCTTTCATTATCACCTGAACAGACTCATCATACAGTTCCTTAAACACGAAGTCAAGAAATAACATTTTTCGACGGGGATCAAGTATGACAGCATAGTAGAGGTTCATATTCATCTTCTCAATCGAACCCCAATACTTATCAAACTTCGATTTCATCCTTCTTGAAATCTCCTTCAACTAGAAGTCATCACTCTCCAACCATTGCTTGAGAAGCAACTCTACAGTACTGATTTCATGCAAGACATTGTTAGATGTGACATATGACGAACCAGATATGCTCAAGGTCAGTTTGTAAAATGGCTCTAAAAAGTTCAGCAACAAACGAGCCCTCCCCCAGTCATCCTCAGTAAGGATCCCATCATATGGTGGCTTGACTAGCTCGCTAACATAAGCATATTCCATACATTCAAATGAATCAAAAGCTCGTTTTAGGGATAAAGCAGATTCCAACATAAAATATGTGGAATCCCATCTGGTAGACAAATCTAGACTCAACATCTTCTTTGTTTCGATGTTTTCGATTCCAACACATTCCATGAATCTCTTGAGCCTTGCCGGGGAATTTTTCACATACCTCACAGCCCCTCTTATACGAGAAATAGCCAAAAGCTCATCTTTGTTCTTCAAACCGTCTTGCACGATAAGGTTCACAATATGTGCAATGCACCTCATATGAACATACTTTCCACCAAGAATATTTGTACCCCTGTTCTCAAGTTTCTTTATCAAATACGCCATTGCACCATCATTCGAAGAAGCATTATCTACAGTGATCGTATATATGTTTTCAATCCCCCAATCCAATAAGCACTTTTCTACCCCCCCTTTCCCACCTCCTCACTTTTATGTCCAATAATTAGACAAAAGTTCAAGATCCTCTTGTGCAATTTCCACTCATCATCAATAAAATGCGCAGTGAGGCACATATAATTCATCTTCTGAATCGATGTCCACGTGTCTGTAGTGATGCAGATTCTTTGAGAGTGCTTCATAATAAATTCTTTTCCGCTACATACACATTAAATACATCTTTGGTAATTGTCTTTCGGGTAGGAATCTCAAACAAGGGGCAAATGGTATAGGAGTAGCGTCTGAAGCCATGTTTCTCAATTGTCTTAAAGGGAAGCTCATGAACTATAAGCATATAGCACAAAGCTTCTCTTGCTTTAAATTCGTCAAACTTCCAAGAAGAGGGAGATATCTTGTCACCTAATCGAGTTGGTTGCTTTGGAGTCTGAATCTGGCTGCCTTCTCCTTCAGGTTTTTTTTTGCAACAATTATAGTGGTTCTTGAGAGGCTTTGTACCATGTTTTCTTGCATCGGACTTAATCACTCGGCTACAGTACTTGCACCTACACTTTCGTATTTTTTCCACTTCACAAATGAACTTTTCAAAATGAACCCAATACTTGGACCCAGCTTCTTTTGTCGTTGCATCTAGTTTTTGTTTTTTAGAAGCAACTCCCTCATCCTCAATTTCAATTCCCTCTTCTCTATCATCATATTAACCAAGTGTGTCAAAATTTGTTGAATCACTTTGACTAACTTCTCGTCCACCTTCTCTTATCCTTTTGTTGGTTTCCCTCTCCAACACGTCAATGTATACTCCTTTTGAACTTGACATCTACAAAAAAATATCATACGTAACAATCATAATTTGGGGTAATGTTACCTTGGTTCTTGTCCAATTCAATTTTCAAAGAAATACTTCCAAGCTTGTGCAAACAACAATATGAATAGGTTTTTCATCATATACAACATAAGATATCAACAAAGTTCTCTTACAAACAAGGAATGAAGGCCTAAGAGACCCAACCCATTGTAGAAATATGTTCATAAAGAAATGTATATCAAGATTATTTTTAACAATATCTTAATTTTCATCTTGTTAATAAAGAAATATAATATCACTATTTTATCAAGATTAATAAAGAAATGTAATTACCAAGATTCCAAATTGCGGAAATAGCCAAATTCTTTCAAAGTTAAGCACATTAACAACTAACATTCCATTTTCCACCTAATCAGAATATAATCAGAAGAGGATAAACACCTGAAATCTAATCACCCTAACATCGAACAAATGTTTGTTATCAACAATAATCACACAATCTAAACATAAAACAAATGCTTGTTAACAAGAATAACCATAAAGAATAAATGCTTTTGTTAACTAAAATGTATATTTAGGTGAGTACACGTATTAGGTCACATATTAAATACACAAACCAACTAAAACAAATTAAAAGAAATTATCAGCATTCTCATCACACACACAAACACACACTTGAACATGGAACTCAACTACAATCTGTAAATATGTAATTTCAGTCAACTAAAATCTGCATTTCATAAAGGCAGCCGTAAATCCATAATATACAAATCAAATTAGCAATCTAATATTTTAAATCACTCAACTAAAACCTGCAAATGCATGATTACAATATACAATCTAAGAAACATCTAAAATTCTACATATACATATTCAAGAATGAAAATGGATCACCAACCGGGATGCCTAGAGAGAAGAATGTGGGAGAAAATAAGGCGGAGGTTTGCAGTGGGAGACGACAGCGTTCAACGACGGCTGTGGCTTCGCGAGTCCGCGACGGCGGTGGCTCCGTGAGTCCGCGGCGACAGCAGCTGAGCAAGGGTGTGGCCTGTGAGATGGGTGTGAGAAACAGAGCTGCGAACGCTGCTGACTGGCCGCAAAATAACTGGCGACGGTGGAGTTTTGCTGCGGGAGACTGCGCAAGTCAGCGACGGCTGTGGTCGGCGGGTCCGTGACGGAGGTGGCGACGCCGCGACGGCAGCCGCTGAGAAGTTGCGAACTGAGATGGGAGAAACAGAGCTTGGGGCTTAAGACTGCTGTACTGAATGTCTGAAAGTTTCAATCCTCAATCCTATTAACCTGATTCTGTGCATTTTTTTTTTAAAATCGAGTACCCAAAAAACCCGATGTTTAACAAAAACCCGACCCGAAAAAATCCGATGTGGGTGGGTCGGGTTTCGGGTTTTTTCGAAAAGTCCTGGGTCTGAAAAATACCCGACCCGATCGGGTGAAACCCGCGCGGGTCGGGTTCGGGTACCCGAGATCAATTTACCCACCCCTAGGTATGACAGGTCACTTGCAAGGGTGGGGAAGGAAAATATTCTTAAAGGTGGTCAAGCAGTTGTTACATGGATGCCAGGCTTGGGGAGGAAATCAAGAATCATGTATGTGCTCCCCCCACGAACTGTCTACTCTGGTCGGCAAATATAGATGACCAAGCAACGAATGCATAACATATACTTACAATAAAAAGTCAAAGTTAAAAATAAAATAGTATAATTTGCAGTTACAATATTTTGACGATTCAATATATGCAAAATAGTTTAATTATAAAAAAATTATTTATGATACATCGGAATATGTAACAATCATATAACTTTAAAGAGTCGCATCGTACAACGATTCTACAAGAATACTATAAAAGAGACAATAGAGATAAAACCTTCAAATTTCCGTTGACTTTAAATCTTCTTATCCTATCTATAAAAGTATAACTTATTTCTTGCAATTTAATATAACGACTAAAATATCCCTGCATAACATTATTAGTTATAAGGACAATGAAGTAAATTGATAATAGATAACTTGAAATTAATGATTAAGTTACATATTATAACCTCAATAAATAAGAATTAAAAAATATTATAGATGGGTAAAAATCAAAGTCTTATACAAAAAGGTTGAAGGTAAACTTAAATTAATTTCTATAAAATTATATTTTAAGAGTTTTTTAATAATTAAAAGTATAAACTTCCTTCCTCTTGTAATGATAGTCATTTCAATAGGTACGACCTTATATGTCGGTCAATTGACACAATTTGATGAAGATACAACTTTCTAAAAACCATAAATGTTTAGTTTTATTATTTATTTTATGTTTTACTTGCCTTAATAATATATTTGTATCGAGATCTTCTTAAAATATGATAAATGTGTATAGATAAAGGAAAAATAAAAAACTATATTTTCTAAAAAAAATATTATTCGTATAAAATATCTTATGAGTTTGTCTACAAAATATTTTCTATTAAAAATAATTTAAAGGAAGTATAGGAAATAAATTTCTACTTTTGGATTAATTGAATCTCTATTGTTCATGTGATGCCTCATTATTATATATAAAAAAAAAGGTTTAATTTCTATTGTGCATATGATGAGCTCATGAGTATAAATAAAGTTGTAGTCATTATATATATATATATATATATATATATATATAAAATCTATATAGTTTCTTATTTTATAATTTCTATATCATATCTCTTGAAAAAGAAAAACTATACATATATTTAACATGAATTTTTATAATAGGATTCAAAAAGATAATAAATTTTTTAAGTATTTACGTGCTTTGCACGTGTATTTTACTAGTACTAAAAAATTAGAGGAAAATCATGGTCATGTAAGACAAGTTGGAATTCCAAGTGCATCATAACTATCTAAAAGAGAAATGTAAAACATTAACATGACTTATTAGGCATAAATAAAAGAGGAACCCCATCTATCATCTTTCATTGCTACATAAAAGTTCTACCATGCTACACAATTAGTCATTCATATTAGCTGCTTAATTATTAGCTACACAGATGACAGGAAAATATTAGAAATAGACAGACAAGTTAATTGGCATAACCTCCCATGGTAAGAAGCCAGTGAAGAGGTGTCTGTCTATCCCTATCTTTAAGATTGGGATCAGCACCAAAGCAATTGCAGAGCCCAAAGCCCAAATGTAAGTGAGAGCAGCAGTCACGTGAATAACCCCTTGGCTTGATTATCCAGTTCATGTAGCAACCTTCATGTGATTACATACTAAGAGAAAAATGAAGAAACAATTATCTATATACGTGATACTAACAAATAAATTCTTATATCAGTTTCTTGAAACATCATATACTTTCAATATCCAACTACTTCAGTGAAAATAAAATTGTATTATCGGAAGCATTTGCATGCCAATAGCGTTCTATTATTGACCAACTGCATTGTACAATTACTGCAAGGATGGAAGTCCAAATGCGGCTGCCTACGAATCTGCAGTTGTATCAAATCCTCCGATTTCAAAATTTCTACAATAAAAAAGGCTTTGTTAGCGATTGTAGTAAATTGATAAAACCCACTTCCAAATAGCCAACATCTTTCAACACCACTCCCAATCCACCGGCATTTTGACGTTGAATTATGATATTGAAAAGCAATCATATTATTAGTCTGAGACTATATGTGGAAAAACAAGAAAAAAGCCAAAGGAACACTGCTATGAAATTACTCAAACTCATGGGCAATAGTACAACTTCTAACATAGTTTAATTGCTTTAAGTTTGAGTTGTCATTGGATAGCGAGAGAGACGCACCACATTTATCAATTGATTAATCCATTTATGTCTAAGAGAGAGACATCCGGTTTCATTTTTTAATTAAAAGCGCTTTATTGCTTTCCAAGCGCATACCTCAGAAGAAAATAACACATAGAATCATATGAGGCTAACAAGTTAAAGGACACATGGAAATTGGAAAAGGCACTAAAATGCTGATGTGGCAGGCCCAGAGAGAGTCAACTCTGCTATTATATATAATATATAGAGAGAGAAGAGAGAGAGATTTGGTTGAAAATTCTTAGGCATATATTGATTCGTTATTATGCTCTGTATTTCTAATTTGGAATGACATTTGACTTTTATATCCTGTTATGTTTCTACTTTTATCGATACATCTCAAAATTTAATTTGATTACCACTTTTTTGTTTTTGTGGATTTTGTTTATTTGATCACAACTGTGTATATTGATTATAAACTATGATCAATAATTATTATATTAATAATTTAAAAATAATTATGTGTATTGATAATAAATTACGATCAATAATTATTATATTGATAATTTTAAAACCACTAATATGATTGAAATTTTGAAATTCTTTTTCTGAAATATTGTATGCCTATAACTTTTAAAGAATAATCATCAAAGTGTTGGTACCATCTAAATCTATGTAAAACAGTCACAATCCAATTTTCATGTTGTCTGATTACTTTGTTGCTAATGTCGTCTTCTTTATTCTTATGTATGCATCTAAGTTAAGTTGAGGATAAAAACTTGTGTGTGGCAGTCACACAGATCTTATTCCATCAAATTATAAACCAGACTAGACCTACATTTACTTTAATAAAGTGACATGCATATACTTTCCTTTTCAATGGAATAACAAGATTTCCTTCGTAGAATGATGCATCCAAAATTCTAGCCAATAATACATGTTCAAGTGAATCACTGACATATTCAGTGTATTTTCTTTTTGGAGATCTTCTCCTTTGCAAACCGCGATTTAATCTTTCGTTGTATTACCATAAAGATTTTGGAGTTACATATAAGAATAAGTTAAGTTACACATACTATAAGTTAAGAATCCCACTGCTTCAAAATAGAGACTGTGAGTCACAATCAAAGTTTGAGACATGAGAAACATATAGGTTCAAATATCATAATGAACAAACGATCAAGTAATGGTAAGTTTCATATCTCACAATATTCTATTAGTACTTTTGTATCTGCAATATTAGATTTTGTGCACGTGTGCAATGTGGTTAACCAGAATGACTTGCAATCATACAAATAATGTTTAAAGAAGTAAGTTCTTCTGAACTACGAACATAAAGTAAAATGAGAAGATAATTTTTTAGAAAATTTCGAGGAAGAATCCCTCTTCCTCTTGGGGCTTTTATTAGAAAAGAATTATGTACAAGTTTGGTTTGCACTTACAGAAGATTTAGGACACCGCCTCAAAAGACCAGGACATAACACATTCCCCCTAACTACTTGCCCAGCCGTCAAATCCCTCTATCGGACTTAAGTGTAGATAATCCCTCTTACTGCACCTTTAAGCTCTCCCAAACTTTACAAGTTCTCCCGAAACTTTCTAGACATAAGTCTTCTGAAGTATGCCCTAACAACTATTGAATGTTCCTAAACAAGATGAACATCAATAGCACAACTTACAACTTTAAATGACCAAATACAAGTGTTTTAGACACTTAGACTCGATGATCATCCTCATTACTTTGCATCTCTATATAGTGTATGTGCTGCCCAGGCTCCTCTTCAATCATCTCTTCATCAATCTTTGGTGGCTAAGTGTCAGTTTAGAAACTTTAACTTGCCTTCCTTGACTTTAGGGATGTGATTGGTTTCTTGATGATGAGACAAATTGATTCCGTCAATCTGTTTGAAGATTCTCCACGTCTCATTTCCTTTATCTTCCTCAATCTTGATATCCTATCATCAATCATAGATTTTCAGAAGTATTTTTCAATGAAATGTCAGATATCAAAATGATGGATTTTACAGTATCTATATATATAATTGGAAGATGATAATGTATTAGCAGTGGAGAACTTATTTTATTATATCTACCTTCATATCTAGGATCTTATTATATTTACCTTCATATATACCTACAAAAGGATTTGAATAGAGGTTAAAGGAAAAAAACTCTCATATGAGAATGGGGGAAGATGAAGACCATCAAATTTATTTGAGATTTTTTTTATTGTTATAGGAAAAAATTATTTTATTTTGATTGTAATGAAAACGTATGGGTTTTGTATATGAAGTATGTGAAGATTCTTTACTTTTTGGTGCTTGAAATTGTCTAATCTTTACATTCATATCAAAGGGCTTTTAGTTTCTACAATGTGTAAACATGTTGGCAGTAATGACCAAGTATTGTCTGTATGTTTCGATATTCCATTGAAAGTGATTTATTATTTGACGTTTATCTTCTCTTTATGTTTGACACTATGTTTTGCAGAAGGAGTAAAAATAAATATTGATGATGATTTATTATTTTACTTTTATCTTCTCTCTATGTTCAACAATATGTTTTGCAAAATGAGTAAAAATAAATATTGTGTTCAATGAATTTGGTTGTGTTCGATGAAGTTGGCAATAATGGAGGACCAACCAAATAACATTTTCTATTATGTTCCAGTCCTTGCAGGAGACAGCGATTTTGTATAGGCCTCTACATAAGCTTTATTGAGCTCAAACAACTGAAGATGATTATTTTTTAGGGTAACTAAAGATGACTATTAATGTTAGATAATCTATTTTGTTTTAAAATATTAGATTTTTTTATTAAAATATTTAATTAAATTTGAACAATATTTATTTTAGTTCTCCTCCAGCAATTCTATTTTATTGCAAAAACTATGTCCGTTATTAGATGAAATTTCTCTTATTCTTTTTGCGGGTGTTAAAGTTTGATAGGTCGTATAATCACATTTTACCATTTTTAAGATGCACAACGCTACAATTTTACCATTACTCAATAAGTAGGATGAGATACAACTCAAGTAATAGTCAAGCAAATTTGTCACTACAATTAGATAAAACAGTAATTAGAAAATGTATTTCCATGTATCGCAGTAGTGGTGGTGGTTGTGGTCGTAGTAGTAGTAGTGGTGGTGGTCGTCGTCGTCGTTGTCGTATTAGTAGTAGGGGTAGTGGGAGCAGTAGTAAGGGTAAGCAGCAGGAGCAACATCAGTAGAGGTAGCAGCATTAGCAACAACAACAACAAGTAGCAGTAACAGTAGTAGTAGGAGCAGCAACAACATCAGTAGGAGGAGCAACAGGAGCAGGAGGAGTAGCAGTAGCAGTAGCCATAGCAGCATAGTGCTAGCAGCTGCAGGAGTAGGAGTAGCAGTAGCAGTAGCAACAGTGGCAGTAGGAGTAAGCGCAACATTAGCAGTAGAAGTAGCGGTAGCAATACCAATAGCAGTACTAATAATAATTTTTTGACAATATTATGGCCTCGTACTCAGAATAACATAAGAGCAATCGATCCCCTAGAAGAACGTGACAGAAAATAAGATCAAAATGGTTCAACAAAATACTTAAGGAAAAGTAGGGATGTCAATTTTACCTGCGGGGTAGAGTTGCCCGCAGGTAAAACGGTAAATGGGCAGGGCACTGCTCGAATTTTAGGGTAGCCCATACCCTGCCAAATTAAATTAGGTAAGGGTAGAGGTATGGGTTCAGTGTTATACCCTCTTACCCAACCCCGTTTACCCTACCCCCGTGCCTGATATATATAATTATATTATTTTTATACAATATATAATGTATTACGTATATACAAATATGTATATATTACGATGTGCAAATTATGATGTTAAAGAAAAATAAATTAAATTATACAATGTACTGAAAAAGTTGAAATAGAATTAGGTTTGTTTGATTTAAATTATTAATTTTTTGAAAGATTTTTATGAAACAGGGTAGCTCGTTTACCCGTGGGTACCCGCATACCCTGCAGGTTTTACCTGTATCCTACTCGAAGAAAAAAAATAGGGTAACAAGGTAGGGTATGGGCAGAGCATTTTTTAGGCGGGTCGGGCATGGGAAAGGCCTACATGTACCCTACCCTAACTGTTGACATCCCTATGGAAAAGGGCAATCAAGACCCCCCGCTCCCCCAGGAGAACATAACAATTTGACAATCACATAAAATAAGATCAAAATCGTTCAACAAAAATCCTGACTATCTTAAGTAGATCATTAACTATCGAAAAGAGAAATGTGAACCAACAAGCATAATTACCACCAACAATAGAAATATTACTTATTGCATAATAAATAAAAGACGAACCCCATCTATCATCTTCCATTTCTACATAAGATTTCTACCATGCTACACAATCAGTCATCCATAGTTGCTTAATGGGAAATTACAACAACTAAGTCTTACTTCTTCCACAAATAATGTTACACAGGCACAAGAGCACATAATCTTTCTTCTAGGGGCTAACGGCTACCAACTCATTCATAGTGTGACTTAGTTGGGTAAGTTAATTACGTCAACAAGCAGGTGTCAATGAACCTTCACAAACCCTTGGTAGCCATGTTGGGGACCCCAAGTACTGTAGCAAATGTAATAATATGGTATGCCATGATGTCCACCACCAAAGCCCGCGAGAATAAGTGTTTGCTAAATTGGATGTCTAGGTTTTTTTTTTCCTACTCGTCATTGTCACCTTCATCACCTTTATACATTCCTACCTGAATAATTTAAAAAAAATTATATGTATACAAATCCATCTTTCTCCAATAAATTGAGTTCCGTAACGTGAATTCGAGAATGCAGGATACGATCTTTCTACAAGAATGCAAGATACGGTCTTCCCCCAAGAAATGAATTTCAATGTAGACACTCATGTTTTATTTGGAATTAGGTGTCACTTGGTGATAAGTAGAAACATGTGTATTATTTAGGCTATTTAGAATGTGATTTTATTGCATTTTCTTAACATGCACTTGTAAAGTTTTTACTTGTCTGCACTTTGAATTCGAATACTTCAATTATTTATTTTCATGTTACATGCATCGATCTGGGAGTAATTTTGGATTTTTAATGGAATGGGCCAGGAGATGGACAATTAAACATATTAGGCTTTAGAAGAGATTATGGGCTAAAACATTGGATCCATAGTTTGACATTTGATGACCTAATGTCAACCCAGGCCCATGAAATAAGAATTAGCAGAACTGTCTTTGACTAATCCCAAGAGTTCAATACATGAATAAAAAAGGAGAGACATAGAAAGATCAGAATAAAGTCATAAGAGAGAGAATGACGGCTCTATTGGGTTTCAATTTCATTATTGTTTGTTTAGTTATTCTGTTGATCTTTGCGATAGAAACAAATATTATTATGTGTCACTAGTTTCCTTTTACCAATTCGAAGGGGATGCTAAACCCTAAGTCATTATATGTGTAACAAATGACAGGGGCCCCTACGTTAGATTATCGTGATATCTACTAGTAGGGCACTTTATGGGATTAGAGGGTATTATATTAGCTTGGAACTAATGGGTGGTACTAAAGTTGATGGCTTGGAATGGCTAATAATAATACAACATATGGTGGCATGTATTATGAATTGGTACTATTAGTAATGGTGTATGGTAGCTTTGACAAAATGAAATATCACTAGGTACTAATAGTGTAGAATTTCCTTTATGCCCTTACGTAGGTTGTAGATTTACAAACTTCATTACTCCTCTTTTCTCCCATAATTTCTTGCCCATTTCCACCCCCAGTTCAGTGTCTAAAGCTGGGAACTACAAGAATCTGCACACTACCTAATCGGCAAACTGTCTTTTTTTTAAGAAACGGACTGCGATCATTTTTGGTACCACTCCCATAAGACGAATTCTTTCAGTCTTCTATGTTCGAGGTAAATTTTATTAGGGTTAATCGCACACCTTATACCATTCTTGAATTCAGGAAGTTCAATTACGCATCGATGTTTAAATCGATTCCTATATACCAAGCTATCAATTTTAAATTTGTGCCTCTGTTGTATATGACGAGCGAGGGCTAAGTATATGGTAAGTGAACTTGGGGTCTAAACACTGTATCTGGCAATTTATGTAGAATGTGTATGTATCCCTCTTTCCTTTACTTAACTCCACTTTATATTAGAAAAGAGGTCATTAAGTAAGCTTATTTTGGAATATGTTGTTTCAGTGAGCATTTATTAAAGTCGATTATGAAAATTAAATTCCACATTGACTACTCTTATTTTGCAGCCCGACCATGGAGTTGGGGGGTACATTGGCCGCTGATTTTTGTGCTGGAATGGTCGTATAACTTACAATAAGCAGGAAAGTTGGCGCTACACTTTGGTCGTTGGTTTTATAAATGCCCCATATCGCAACCATCTGACCTCGTTCATATGATGTGATGAATTCCACAAATTTGATTATGCGGATGACCTTTCTCACTTCTCCAACGTAGTGACAACAAAACAACTCCTCGGGCCCCCACGAAGAATTCTTTCGAGTCGTTCGAACACGACAGGCATGCCTAGTCAATGTTCAAGATCCTATATGCCCGAGCCGAAAACAAAGTGCAACTTCCCCCGGTTTAATGCAGGCTAATGTTTGTGACACGGATCAACCAACAATGTAGGTTCGTTTCGAAAAAGCAATAGCCGAGGAGGGAGCTATATCCTCGGCAAACCATGAACGTGCTATGCTAGTTATTATGTTATGTTTAGTTTGTTTTGAGCTAGGTTTTTGTATCTAAAGTTCCTAAATCACTGACCGCAATCTAGTTATCGAATTATATTAGTTATTGTGCATAACTATGTAATATACTTTTAAAATGTTCATGTTCCTATGGTTGAATCATGATACAATCTTTATTTATATGTAGTTTCACATTATGTCGTACTATAATTTAAGAGCTCATTGACAAGATGTTATGCTTAGGCACTTCATATTTGACTGTATTCCAAGATTAATTGATTTTACAACATCCCCCTACCTATAAAAGTGTGGGTGTTTCTTACAAAATAATGTATGGACAAAAATATCCTATATCAATAACTATATGTAAGGTTAAATAAGTAAATTGTTATATAATTAAAATGCACTAATTAATTCCAATTCCAAGATAATAATGGTGGAAAGATAACCTATATCAATTACTATTATAAAACTCTCTTAAAAAGAAAAACAAAAACAAAAGGAATTACCTATTTATTTATATTTAAATTCTTCTTACATGCCGCTATTTATATTTAAATTCTTCTTACATGCCGTAATATGATATATATATATATATATATATATATTAGTATTAGTTTAGTTGGATTTTTATAAATAAAATTTTAAATGGGTGGAATTTTATTTAATTTAAGTTTATTTGGTTGTTTCTAGATTAAGTTTATAGAGTAGCACCTTTCAATTTTTACGAACTTATTTTCCAAATCATTGGTGCAGGTATTATAATTTTCATGACCAATAACTTATGCACTTCAAATTATGTTTGAATCATGCAACTTTCTCGAAATTAATTAAATGAGAAATGTGATATTTCACCACTAAACTAGATGGTTAAGATCCCTATCATAACAATCCTGAATAAGAATTGAAATTTATTAAGAAGGGTAAAGGAGAGTTCAATAATTTTGATTTATAATTAAAAAGTTTTTCAAAATTTAAATAAAGTTAATTCTATATTAAATTATATCATAAGAGCTTGCTAACCTTATATATATCATAAGCATATACTTAGCTGATGTGATTTATTTTTATTATTTTAAGCCAAGGATTATGAAAAATTAACATTTTTACCTTTTCAAATTTAACAATGCAAGTAAAAATTATATAATTTTGGAGAAAATTATGAATAAGTTTATTGATGAATCTTCAAGCTAATAAAATGAGTTACAATAACAGAGGTGGTAAGAAATATTTGTAGTAATTTATTTGATATTATTTTCATCATTTTTAAGTTAAGGATTATCGACATTTCATATATATATATATATATATGTGTGTGTGTGTGTGTGTGTTGTTTTTTATTAACTATGTATGTAAAATGTATTTCAATTCTCTAGAGAAGATAAAGAAAAATTATACACTAACGAGGAGATTGTATAATTAATTTTATTTGATATTGGTGTTTAATAAAATTATAAGCAAACATGACAAACATTTTACCGTACTAAATTATTTTTTTCCTTTTTTTGTTGGATGATTTACTTTAATTACTTATTTGTGTCATGTCTTATTCTGGAAAGTTAATAAGAGTTTCATGTGATGGGAAAAAAGTAAAAGAAACATTGTCTCTGATTTTAAATAAATCTAAATAAGATATACATATATAGAGGATGAAAAGTTCACTTCAAAAATGAATTTCATATTCGCAAAGAAGGAGGAAGGAGAAACAACACAAATAATTTTGTTATTAGTCAAAGAAAAAGTGAAAAAAATCACAATAGAAATAAGTAGGTTTAGAAGTAGGTCACCAAGAACCATTCAAGGATTTTAGAAGGTCTTTAGTTTGAGTAAACAAAACTAATCACTTAAAATTATTACATAAATATGTATCTTTGTGGCTTATTAGCTTTGATATCTAAAATTAATGGCCGAAACTCAAAATATAGCCCACTAACTTTTTTTGGTTACGTACATTTGGCCATTTTTACTAGAAAACATTGACATCCACCTACGATGGAATTAAAAAAAGAAATATATTGAAGAAAGCATAAATAAGTGCTTATACATATAATGTGATAATAAATCACGCAAATAACTATTTTGTGTTGATGGGAAAAAATGGTACCGAAAGTATTTTAAGTATATTTAATCATTTTATTAATTCTTTAGTCATGGAACTCCATGAATTTTTCTAGCCTATTTAGTCAAAGTATTAAAAAAATATAATTTTGAAATTCATGTGTATAATGGACAACACAGTGAACATATAAAACTAGAAGTCTAAGAAAAAATAAAAATAAAGAGAACAAAAAAAAGTCATGCATACACAAAAATAAGACAATATACATTGCATGGTCATATATCAAGGAAACAATTCTTTAGTTTTGATGTTTTTTAAACGAAAATGTCCCTAATTATAAATCAATATAAACTAAAGAAATATACTCCCTTCATTGACAAATAAGTGTCATTTTAGACTTTCAAGTGGATTTTAAGAAATTATGGGATAGACAACAACACACCTTCAATTTTCTCTCCATCATTTTCTTTATTACCATAAATTTCACCAAATTTTCTTTATTTAATATTATAAATATTTTTATGGTAATCTCCTTAGATTTAGCAAAGGGCGATATTGGAATAAATATGCAAAAATTTTAGAATGACACTCTTTTGTGAAAAAAATGAGTTTTCCTACAATGACACTTATTTGTGAACAAAGGGAGTATATATATATATATATATATATATATATATATATATATATATATATATATCTGTGTGTGTCTATGTATGTATGTATATATATATGTATATAGTATGTATATTCAAAATACGTATGAATATAAAGATATAATAACTTAAAGGAGCTTCATGAAACATTAAGTATAATTAATTTAAAAGATAAATGAATATTGGGAACAAAAAATATTTTGATTATTAATTATGGTTTTCAGCATATATCTTTAACATAAAAAGTATACTTAAAAAATATTTTTAAATTTGCAAAGATAGAGGAAGAAGAAATTAATTTTTTATTACTCTAAAGAAAAGTGAGAATTTTCAAAACAGAAATAAGTAGGTTTATAAGTAAGTCTCCAAGAATCATTCATAGATATTAGAACGTCCTTAGTTTAAGTAAATAAAAATTAATCATGTAGGAGATAAATATGTATATTTTTGGCTTATTAGCTCCAACATTAAAAAACATTTGGTGAAATTCAAATTTAGTCATCTAACTATAAAGCTCAGTAACTTTTTTATCATATAATCATTTTTACTAGAAATCATTGACAACATCTACATAAAATTAAATGTTTCAAAAAACAATGAAAATCCAAGATAACATAAAATAAGAGCTTACATATATAATGCGATAATAGATCAAGCAAACCCCTTTTGTATTGATACAAAAAAGAATAGAACTGAAAATATTTTAAGTATATTTAATCATCTAATTAAATCCTTTAGTCATAGAACACCAAGAGTTGTTCTAGAAAGTTCTAAAAATATAATATGAAAGTTTATGTATACCATACGCAACAAAATAAACTTTACAACCTAGAAGTCAATATTAAAAACAAAAATAAAATTTATAATAATCCACGCAAACACAATTATAAGAACTTACATATTTCATGATCATAAATCAAGCAAAGACCTTTTAAGTATTTATAATTTTTTTATAATATATATATATATATATATATATATATATATATATTCTCTAATTCTTAGTTTATTTAATCATCTCACTATTTCTTTTCTTTTTTATGGTGCACCTTAATTTTGTTAGCCAATTCAATTTAATTAGACTATTATATATTTGTTTTTATAAATTCACGTGTACCACGTGCAATGCACGTGAGACTTTACTAGTGTACTTAAGTGGATGGATGTTGCTTACTGACTCTTTATGCATCTAAGACTCCATTTTTGACTTGGTTCTTTACTTTCCTTATTCCTTGATTGAAAATACACTTGAGTGGTAATTTAATGGTGGAGTTAACTCCCAATCACCACAATCAATACACATCATCATAAACACTAACATTTTATATAAATCATGCAAATGCTGGTGCTATTTTTTATAAAATCTACCATTATCACCTGTTTTTTCTTGAATCATATTTACAACCATGTGGAGCAATTACGCGTTTTAAAATATTTCTTAAAAGAAAGTCTCTCTTTATGATCCAAACGGAACGACCGAAGATGACGTTGGTCTTGCAGAAGCTCTTTTAGTTGAGAAAGTTGCTGGAAATATTGGTGTACGAGGCCCGACGTTGGACGGATGTACCTATGCATAGGCCCACATCAATAGCGCCTTACATAAGAGCTTCACGAGGCGATCTGTCCACATTTGAAGAAGGAAGCTTCGCCATCGTGATTTCACTTTCTAGAAACTGCTATCGGGTTCGAACGTCTATTGGGATGATAAATTGAACTTGGTGTTTGCGCCCTCGGGTCATTGGCTGAAGTTGTTTGAGGTATTAGTTTCGTTGTTCATTACAAAAATATTGATGTTTTCACTATGCTTTGGTTATGATTTGGATCATCATTATTTATTTTTTTACTGCAAGAGCTAACTTGTTATGACTCATGGAGGAAGACCTATTCACTAAGGCTTACTTCCATGTCGGGGAGCCTCTGTACAAGAAACTTGAAGAACTTGTTGCTGTAGACATTCATCCCGACCACAACGACTTAGAGATCATCGATGTTCCGAGTGAGGATGAAGATGAAGAAGAGGCGACCCATCTAAATTCTAACGATTGGGTCATACCCTTGGAGTTAAACATGGAAAGTTGACCTTTTTTTTCGCTAAATTGATATCATTTTTCAGCACATAAAGTTTTGGTTCGAAATACAGGTTATTTCATATTAGGTTTATGTGTTGTTTAAATTGGTATCTTTGATGTTTTATGTACTTGATGCTGTGATAACGGGCCTTTGCCCTTCTGTTATGACGCTCTTAATGAATCTTGTTTTATCAAATATTGCGGTGCATATTTGGTTGTTCCATGGGTGTTACTTTATTTGGATTACTTCGGTGTTACATTATGATCTCTAATAAAATTTTCAAAGCAACAACCGTAAGAGATTCTATAGTCATACATGAGGAATACTACGTTGGTGTCAGTTCAATGAAGCATTTCGCTTCATCTTCGGCTTACATACATTATTTGCTATTGTAGTTCTTAGTTGTATGACTTAATCTTTTTGTTCATAGTAACTCTCTAAAATGACCATGTCGGTCGACCACTGTGGGTGCCAAAACGTCTTCAAGGCGGCTAGTTAATGAATGGAGCCATAATTTGGTCCCAATAACTAAGAAGTAGACAGGATCCAATACCCACTTTATTAGTTACTAGCACATAACATAAACTATACATAATACAATCATAAGAAGACAGAACATGCATACATAATCCGTTGATGCAAATAGACTACATTAAAGAAATTGTCGAATTCCACCATCTAAAGTTATTTTCTTAGGTTTGTGTGGGAAACACAAACAATAACACGACAACCTGGTAAAAAAAATAAAACATGTTTCAGGCCTAAAGGTTTAACGCGATCCTCGGTGCCACTAACAAACTTTATACTAACAAGCTAATATAATGTATCTTGGATTTCAAATATCGTGATGCTGTAATTTCCTTACAAAGGCGGGATGAACATCATCTAGTAAGCCCATAAACATGTCGAGATACTCAACCTTCTTCACCAACATCATTGCCACATCGACTCGTTCTTCAACCGAAAGCCCCGACATAGAAGACAGCATGTCGTACACCTACATGAGTGAGTTGGATACGTCGTACTCGTACCCAATGCGGCTAGCAATGCTGTTTAGGCATTCTTTCGAGTTACGGCACAACGAACCCAACAGTTATTATAATCCATCAACATCGGCGTTCTCGGATTTACGCTTCTTACTCTTGTTAGAATTTTGTTATAGGTATTTAATGATTCACGCTATTATCTACATTGCAATGTTGGATAAGGTCAGGAACATCTTCATCAGCTAAAGGTGTCTCGTCCTCTTCAAGGAGTTTATCGTAATTTTTAGCATTGAGCATCTTGTTTGCCATATCTATAACATCCTTTGTCGTAGACCCATTGGCTTGGTCTACCCCAAATATCTTCTTCCAATCATCATAGTAGGGCTATTTTCTAGGACGCATGCCTTTCACTTTCGATTCCGCCTAGACACGGTTTGTGAAAGTTAACAAAGTCAGGTACACATATATGTAGTGCAATAAACCTGTGTCTAAAAGCGGATTACAAAAGATGGAATTTACCTTTTCTATGGCGTCCCACTGACCATCAATACAATCTATATGCTTCTGGGCGTCCAATTCAACACCGGTGTCCATTATTTCATCCACTATAACATACAGAAGCTTCCAAACATGCAGTTTAGAATTGATGTGTGGCAGGGCACGGATGTTGGTTCTCGTGAAAAACTTGTGCATGCTATTCTCAACAACATTAAGGTACTTGGGCCTAAACCCGTTCTCACCTTTTAGGTCGTCCCCACGAGTTCTTTCATGCAGACTATAAGTTTTTCGTCCTCCTCGTCTGACCAAATGAGACGACTGTTTCCTTTTACACCATGGGACATGGCGGTCTGGCTGCAACCATTATCCATTGCGTACCTACGCAGTAGTTAAACCAGGTCATATAAGACTGTCACAATAAACCTAACTAGACCAGTTTTCTCTTACATACATACAAGTATTCAATAACACTACCATCAGATTAGTATATAGATGAAACCAAATTAAGTATAATAGATGGCAAAGACAAATAGGGCAACTTTTTAAATAATCAATGTGCCAAACTAATCAAATTACACAAGCTCTCACTAACATAACTAGAAAAGTTCTTTCGGAAGAAACAATTGTTTAGGAAATAGCAAGATACTATATTATTAAACTGGTTGAATGAACAACAGAACCATATGGTTGTACAATTGGGCCCCTCAAATTGGGCCCGTCTCTTGTATCTACCGGTCCAACCTAAACTTTATTATGCTGCCATTCGTCAAACATCCATTGAGCCATGACGTCACGAAAGTTACTCCAAGCTGGTGAGTTTGTGTGCCATCCACGTAGTCATCGTTTGGATCCTCAGTATCTATTATAGGATTATCTAGTACAACTGCTCCATGGGGTCAACGTCCATAGACGACCGGATATAATTATGGAGCGGGAAACATGCCATGGTCACCCGAATTTGAGCTTTGATTGGGTAGTAGGACGCGCTTCTAAGGATGGCCCAACGTATCTTAATGATCCCAAATGCATGCTCAATTACGATTCTAGCACGTACGTGGTGCATATTAAAGTGCTCTTGGTAGGTGCGGGGCCGTGATGATGCATCCTTCATTCTTTGCAGTGATACCTCACTCCCCGATAAGGACCTAAAGCTATTGGCATAACCATTATCGACAAGGCAGTAGTTACCTGCATAAGAATTGGCCTAGGCTTTAGGAACAATATAAAAGTGAAATCTCATATCTCAAAGAACTAAGAACAGTAGTGCGTTAGTACTATTCATAACCACAAAACTATATAACGGAAAGGGAATAAATAACATACCAACAGGCACACGTAAATCATTTGACCGGTTAACCACATCTCTCAAAACTAGAGCGTCGATTGCAGAGCCCCCCAGCACAATAGGACATAAACGAAATGTAAGTCTTTGTCAGAAACGGTGAGAACTCTTGTACTTATCTCACCTTTGTGTGACCTATATTTTGGCTTATCTCCAGCTTAAAGTTTTATGGGTATGTGGGTTCCGTCAAAAGCCAACAAACACCCATGAATCATCCTCAGAAAAGAAAACAATGGCATGAAATCAGTTCATACACATACAACTTCAAAATACTAGTTTCTAAATCACACCCGAATAGCAAAGGACTGACCCAAAATAATTTTCACCGAGTGCTTTAGGATTCAGCTGGCACAAGTTTCGGATTTACTAAATATAGGCCGTGAAGCTTCAAAACGGCCTTTAGGATTACATGAAAGTATTGGGAGACCATTTGGCTACAATGCATGAAATCGTATATAATATCATTTTTGGTGTGATGTGCAACAATAGATAAGAACATTGGAACATTTTCTTCGACGATTGCATATTTTGAATTACTAACACATCCTAGATGTTCAATTAGGTAACATAATCTACCGAATGTGTTTTTGGCCATCCTAAGACCTTTCAAGCAATCTGAATTAGTAAGTTGAAAAAGACGATTTTATCTTTTTACTTGATGTGGTATATGTTCAAGCATGCAAAACCTAATCCCTGATACATTTTGGGTCTCTCAATTGATGATTGTCATATTTTTTTTATATAGATTTGAATAAGGAGGCTTATCAGAAGTGTCATAAACCAAAGTTCCTCACAAAGGTAAACTAACGCTTTTCCTATGTTAACGTGCCATTAAAGCTCTCATTGTTAGGGTTGCGTCAAGTTTCGTAAATGAGATTAGGGTTATCAATATTTTTTTATGCTAAAATATTCAATAGATACGCTATAAGCATATTAAATTTGTGCTTAAGACACAATACATCTAAATTAAGCGTGAAAAACAGATTATATAAACAACGGTGTGGACTGAAATCTATTTGCCCATAAAGTAGACATTAGCTATGTGAAACGCATGTAATATTAGATGAAGCAAGCGACCTGAATATAAATCTTACACCAACTCAATTGACCAATTCAACAAAAATGACAGCTTCATTTTTTGAAAACGCATATCATTCATCATACATAATTTTTCCAAGAGTATTTTCCCAACATTTTTTACCAACAACGCACATACTCGAGTACTTCATTTCTCCTCACAATAAACGCCAATAACATGTAATGAAAAGGGTCGAACACATGCTTACGGTAAACAGTGGTGACGGATATGCTGAAAATTCCAGGACCTCGCTACGCAGACTTCTTTCTGTTTAGGAACCCTAATTCAAATTGTACAGTAGTGTGTTAAGAACACCAAAGCAAATCGACGAGATTTACAAGCTGGTGACATACTTACAGGAATCGCGTACGTTCGGCTTTGATTAGTCAGAAAGAGCGGATCCTCCGGTATTGTAAAATTGCTCGCAGTTCTACGACGAGCAGGAAGCCTAGTCGTGTTTGCTCTTCCAGGCTGAAATTGAAATCACAGTGAAAGAATTTAGAAAAGGAGGTGGGTGGCAAAACTAATGAAAAGGGGTTGTATGTAATTCTGTAATTAAAGAGCTTATTTTAGTTAACTAAAATTGAGAGACAATTCGAACTAACAGAGTTTGTTGTCAGTCTAGGACAGAGAAATGCGAGAGATATTGAGAGAGACATTTAATTATTTAGTGATCATTAAGAGTATAGAGATATTGAACTGATAACCGGTGCTTTCGTCTATTGATATTATCTACTTTAGCTCTTTGATTTATCAGTTCGATGGTTAATTAGTTTAATTAAAATCCAACCAACCCCCTATTCTATTAATTAAAACTAAAGCTTGATCAATTCATCCACTTACAGTGGGATCAACTCTTAATTTCCCTAATCCAAAGTACTAGTTAGTCGAGATAGAGATAAGGTTATTAATTTTGCTTGCCCCGACGACACAATCACCTGAGGTTCGTAGTAAATTTATGATGTGTTTTATTTGGCATTAGGCATCACCTAAGGTTCGTAGTAAATTTATGTTGATGTTGTTGCATTTGGGGATGCAAGAACAAGAAAAACAATTTCAAGAAGATAATGGAAGTACTAGTCATATGGATATTGACATTGAAAGTGAAAAATAAATTCTAGATATGGCGCCAATAGACTTGACTCTAAATCGGAAAATGAAATTCAAGAACACTTTTGAATGTCTTCGAAGAAACTTGGCACATTATCTCCAATTGAACACGCTATTTTTCAGGATTATACAAAAAAACCTCAAAAAACACTTTTAAATATCTTCTAATGACACCTTGGATGCTGGAGTCTCCGAATGACACCCTTGAATGTTAGAGTCTTCAAATGACACTTGGATGCTGGAGAGAATTTTCATTCGAAGACACTTGGATGCTGTCGAGAATCTTGTCTATGCTCTAAAATCTCCAACTTTTGTTGTAGTGCTTTCTGGTATGTTTTGAAATGAATAAGGAGACTAGTTTATATAGATGGAGGATTGGATCTCTTCTCATAATTATGATATAGAATGATGTGATTCATGATTTGATTTGAGCATTGGTTATAATACACTTCCATATTAGCAAAATTTGATCAAGATAGGCATATTTGATGATATTTGATTCATCCATAAAATTATATATGAAATTGTTTAACTATTCACTTTAGAAATTAAAATTTCAAAATAAAAATAGTAAATTAAATAAATATTTTTTAAAATTAACTTGAAAAGATAATAAGTAAGGAAATATACGTCAAAAGTTTTTCACTACATGGTTTTTTTTAAATTATCGTGATATATCTAAAATAATTAAATAATTTACAATGTTTTTTTTAAATATATAAATTAACAAAAAATGGTATTTACATAAGAAAAAATACATTTTAGTGAATCATGTTTACATAAATTTGAATATTATGAACTCAAAAAGAAATTACAAACTTTTTTTAAAAAAATAATTTTTTCCCCGTTTATGACTTAAAAAAGAAATTAAAGATATTTAAAAAAATAAATTAAAAAAAACTAACAATTTCAAGATAAAACTACAGAAAATTCAAAAAATAACAAATTTAGGAAAGTGTTGTGAAAGACTTTTGACGTATATTTCCACTGCTTATCACTTCGAGATAATTTTATTTTGTGCAATTTTATTTTGTAGGTTTTGTAATTTGCCAAACAGGCCCTCTAATGATTTTAGACTTATGGGTCTTCCATTGATAGTTTTAAATCTTTTAGGCCCTGGATTGATAAAAATTATCTTTCAGGACCTGAATTGATAGTTGACCTATCTTTCGGGTCCTTGACCGATCAAAACCCCTTTATTTTTTGGGTTTTGCAATTTTCCAAACAGGTCCTATAATGATTTTGGATTTATGGGTCCTCCATTGATAGTTTCAAAATGTTTAGGCCCTCTATCAATAGAAATTATCTTTCAGGGCCTGAATTGATAGTTGACCTATCTTTCGAGTCCTTGACCGATAAAATCCCTAATATTTAATATGATATTTTCACTCTCAGTGCATGTTTAAAGAATGATTGTAAATCATTATTTGTAACTCAAAATTACTTTTGGATCTGAAAAAACTTTTTCATGTATTTGCAGTATCACATTGGAAATAAAAATTGCTTGTTAAAAATTATAATTTGATTATGAGAAGTTGTCAACACTCAACTTCTCAACTTTTGACTTTAAAATTACTTTACTTCCAAATACTACCAAATTTTGATTTTTCCAAAAAATCAACTCTCTAAAAAAATACAATTATATGCAACACCTCCAAAATAGTGAACATTTCTCTCAAGAAAAAATAGTGAAGAGAAAATTATATACTGAAAAGAAAAAATAAATAGTGAAGAGAGATATCTATATATATATAAAAGTAAAATGGAGGGCGTTAACGTCATTTTAACTTTCCCTCCGAAAATTTTACACCATACAATTGGTAACTTTTTTCTTATTTTTGGTAAGTTCATAACTTTTTTTTTTTTTTTAAAAAACACAAATAACTTTTTTTCATTTTTAATCCAACTTTTATGCAAAATATAGCAAGTTATTCATCTTTTCTCGATCTTCGATTTGATATCCATATCACATATATTATAATGAGATATTTCATTTGAATAAACAGATTATTTGTTGGTTAATTATTTATGCTAGATTGATGTTTATCGTGAATTAAACTATGCTATTTTGGTTTGAGTTGCAATTAATATTAGTACAATAATTTCTTTTAAAAAAACATGAGTATTTTTTTTTAATAAAAATACAAGTAACCAATTTATTTTATTTGACATGAATTTTTAAATATTTTTGTTATTTTAGTTATGTAGGGAGAAAGGCCATTGTTTAAATTATGAAAGTCCTACTTTATTAAATCAAACGCAGAAAAATCAATATCCATTTTATAATGAACTTATTATATCATCAAATTTTGCTAATATTTTTTTTCATGAAAGTACTGAAGATTTGAGCATATGTTAATTGTGTATTAAAATTGTTATTGAAATTATTTATAATTACCTATTTATATTTTTAATAATGTGTATTTTGTTAAAATTACTCTTTTAAGGAAATTTATTCTTTGCAGCCTAAATTATGACATTTGTTACATTTTTAATTTTTACTAAAACTTCAGTTATATGTTTTTACACTTTGTAAGCTAAATAATACTTTGTCGCACTAATCAACATCAAATGTCTTTTTTACTCTTAACAATCTATATAACTTTGTTCGCACTAATCAATTTTTATCTTAAAATAAATAGACTATTTAAAAATAAATATAACATTTATACAAATAATTTACAATACCTTCTAACACCTGTTCTACTTTTGGAAGACCTTGGGTTATATCACCCGCTCTCGAATTTTCATATATAAATGTAAAATAAAATACTAAAATATTCAAATATTTTGAAGAACTCACAAAATTTAATTTGTTATTCGAATTATTGAATAACTTTTAAATTTATTTTGCTAAAATAATAATTTATTAAAAAAATATTTAAGTATATTTGAAATCACCAAATGAAATATTAAAAGTTGCAAATGAAAATCTAACCGAAAGAGAAACTTAAATATATATAATTAGAACTTGAAAGTTTAATTAGATTAATTAAAAAAATATATAAAATAAAAGCAGAGACATAAAGAAAAAAAGTATTAAACTTTACATTACATATGAAATATCCAAATAAAATATCATTGTTCCTTTTATTATCTATTTCATGGTTATTTTTAATTATTTATAGTTAGAATTTAAAAATTATTTTATAAATTAAAAAATCTATATATATTTTTATATATAAGCCACAATATGGACATTCTATAAGTAACAGTTCCCACCTAAAATTTTAGACTGTGATTGGTAAGTTGTTGTCACATTTGGTTAGAATCAAAATTTATTTTATTTTCTAAAGTTGCAAATATCTTTTTTTATTTCTAATCTATTTATTAAGTATACTATATCAAATTAATCATCTTTTGATGATGTTTAATTTGACATCCATATAATAATAATAATAATAATAATAATAATAATAATAATAATAATAATAATAATAATAATAATAATAATAATAATAATAATAATAATAATAATAATAATAATAATATATTCTATTTAAAATATTATATTATTTGTTCGATGATTATTTGAGTAAGATTACAATGTTTATTGTGGATTGTACAGTAAATACAATATTGTTTCGGAATAAAAATCATCCAAGTAATTCTCTTTTACAAATTATTTTACATAAGTATTTCATTAAAACCACAATCAATCAGTTTGTTTTATCCGACATGAATTGTCTCACATTTTCTTCATTTATTACATTGAGAGAAAAATCAATGTATATATAATTGAACACATACTTTATAGAAGTAAAAGCGATAGTTAATATTTAATTTATAATCAAAGTATGAAATTATTAAATTTGCTAATGTTTATTTGTTATAATAATTATTTTTGTTGATAAATCACAAAACTATGACTTTTTGCTCATATATATAACCTAAACAATGATGTTATATAAGTTGCAACTAAACTTTTTTAAAATAAGAAAATTAATCAACTTGAACTATATTCTTTTAAGACTTTGTAACCTAAACAATACTTGGTCACATTAATTATCTCAATTATGTCTTTTTGTTTTTCTATTTGTTCTTCTTCTTTTTTTTCACATTTTGCAACCTAATTAAGGCATTTTTTTTTTATATTAAACAATTTGTATCTTTAAATGAATCTACTATTTACAATATAAATCAATTAATTGAAACTTTGCAATATATATATGAAAGTATTAAGAAATATTGAAGAACTCATATGTTGTATTTTGTTATTTCAACTATTAAATAACTTTTGAATGTTATTTTGTTGTTCTTTGTATCTCTGAAATATCAAGTAAAGTATTAAAACTTGCAAATAAGATTTTTTGAAAGTAAATAGTTATAGATAAAATTTAAACCTTTATTTAGATAAATTTAAGTATTTAAAGTAAAATGGAAAAAATTAAAGATAAATAATTTTCTTATAACACTATTCAATTTTTTTTTTTTTAATAATATGAATTGATATTTAGATATTTATGTTTGGTGTAACATTAATAATTAATTAAGCTATATGCATATAAGTGAAGAATGATACAGACACGCTAAATGTGTGATTTGATTTCAAAGATAAGAAATGATTATGTTGAAAAAGGTTATTTTTTATATATTTAATATTTATATTGATGTTAATATATATATATATATATATGTATATATATATATATATAAAGTAAGTTATACTAAATCCATATATAACATGCGAGAACCTTATATTTACATTACTTATAATTTTATGTATGTTTTATCCTACAGTATTAAAAAAAAATATTAGGATTAAATTGTCACATATTTAAATATTAGATTAGATTAAATTATATTTAATTTTATTAAAATAATTACTTTTTAAATAATCTTCCGTGCATCGCACGGGAATATTACTAGTATATTCAAAGGAAAAATAAAAAAATAAAAAAAGAATTATTTATACACTAGAAGTTGCATATAAAAGGATCATAAAAAATGGAAGTTAGTTAAGACGTGAGTTCACATCCGGACATCCATTTTTCAACATTTCCTCTCTCTCATCTCTTTCTCTCAGATTTTACCCCATTCATATCAAATCACTGCACGCATTCTTATCTCCGGTGGTTTTCCGGCGGCACTGGCGGCGTCCCCGTACAGCGATCGCATTGAATTGTTTTACAGAAGTAGGAAGATACGAAAAAAACCAATATTCTGCTCTTATTTGTTAACATAGAGGAAAATGGCGTGCAGGAGGAGACAGGTGATGGGAAGATCCTCCACTTTCAAGGAGGAGAGTTACTCGCGGTCACAAGACGAAGACAGGGCGGCGCCATATTCGCCGTCATCGTCTCTGGCCGCTCAGGCTATTATGGCCTCCGCCGCACATCGCGACGCCTCGCATTCCTCCGCCTACGCCCACTCCGGCTTCAAAGACCACGCCACGGTTCCTCCTCTATCTTCTTTGTCTCCATTTTTGTTTTCGTAATCAGATCAGACTTTTCTGTCTGTTTTTTTGCCCCTTTCCTTTTTTCCGGACGACGTAGAATACGAAACGGTGTTGTTTGATCTGCTTATGCTGATACGTTCTCACGCTATTTTCGTGGTGAATTTTGTCCTTATTGTGGTAGAACACACTAATACACATATACTCATATATATATATATATGTATATGTGCTTTTACATGTCCGCACGTAATTCTGCAATAGATACTGCACTTGGTGTATTTCACTAGACGTAGCGTGTTTTGATCTTCGAAGGCCTCATCGCTATTTCATCTCTACACAAAAGTTGAGATTGTGTGTAGTGTATTTATTAGTCTATTGTAAAAACCTTGATCATAAATACGATGTCCTCTAATAAAATTTCAGTTGAGTTGATGAACATATAATATTGTTCTGCAATTTTGTGATCCTCATTTGCTGATATCTCCATAATCAGAATTAGAACAAATTTTGTGTTCTTAATTCAACTTCAAACACTGGAAAACTTGGATTTCGTGTATTGATTATGTGAGCTTCAATAGGGAGGTCGTACATATGATTATACATCAATGGGGAGCTCAAATGAATCAGGCAGCTTTTGGGGGGTTCTTGCTAGAAAAGCTAAAGCCATTCTCGAGGATGATAGTGGGGCTTATCAGCCCGAATATAATAGCCCAGGAAGACCAGAGCCAATGCATTCGCCGAGGGCCGATCAGGTGAAACGCTATCCCTTCACATACTACAAATGCACAACCAGAATGACTGATTAAGCTTCCTAAATCACTATCTTACTTGCTACGTCTTTTGGTTCTCTATTCCAGGCTGATATCTCAAACAAGTTGGAAAATCCTACCATTCGCAAGGGACTGGACGCATTCGCAAACTCCATGAACCGCATTGGGGGCACCATTGGAAATGCTTTGGAGGTAAGTTTCATTCTCCCTTTCTGTGCAGAGATGGAATATTTAATGGCATTCTACATAGTTATCTCTTTGTCATGTTTAATTGCAGGAAGGACGCACAATTGTGGAAAACAAGACAGCCGGTTTTATCCAGGAAACTCGTAAAATACAGATTATCAGAAAAGGAGGCAACGAGGGGCAGAATCCAACGAGCCAAGAAGATCAGCTCAAAGCATCTCGCGACGTAAGGTGGCCACTGTGTAAAATAAGTGCTTAATTAGTTAATGCGGTATTTAGTGAAAGAATGAGTCATTTTATTGAACATTATATGTCCTGCTGCCATTTGAAAAGAAGTAACTAGCAATGCAGAAAAAGATAAAGACTTAATTACAAACTTTGAGTATGTGAAGTTTGAGAAATCTATTATCCGGAGCTTTTGCACTGGGTTTCATAGGGGTAACAATGTCTTTCCATGTATCAATTTGGCTCTCCTACATTTTTTGCCATGGTTACAAAATTTCAAGCTATATGACAATTTGTAGTGATCTTTGCAGTAGTTCCAAGCATGCCTCAGACAGTATATATTATGTTTTACTGCTTAACGATGAATGTGTGTTTTGTCTTTCTTGAATTGCGGTGAGCTTTTTGTGGTGCAAAGATGAAGATTACATTAAACTTATCCAAGCTATTAATTTCATTACCATTTTGTGTCTTACAGATCTTCAGTTCGATTTTGTTGTTCTATACTTTACCTTCTTAGGATAAAAGGGCATTGCACACCTTTGTCTTGGATTACAGGTGGCAATGGCGACTGCTGCTAAAGCAAAACTACTGCTTCGAGAACTCAAGACGGTTAAAGCAGACCTTGCATTCACAAAAGAGCGTTGTTCTCAGTTAGAAGAAGAGAATAGAGTCTTAAGAGACACTCGTGAAAAGAGCGCTAATCCTGATGATGACATGGTATGTCCTTATATTTTGCTCTCTTTCTGAAGGATTTTTATAGGCTTGTTGTTACAGATCTGTACTCGTAGTCATACTTAGTTTCAATGACTTTATTGAGCGACTCAGAACTCATCAAGCTCCTCATATATGTTAAAAGAAACGAAACATAAGCCATTTTGGCATGTGAAAAGTCTATACGCTTTTGTAAAAGACATAGTTTCATCTTCCTCCTCGTATATTGAGATAGGAATGCTAGAGAGAAGACAGAACTGTGTCTTTTTATATGACTAAACTGCAATATTACACTTTCTTCTGAACATGTGGCTATAACTGATGTTGCCAACCATACTGAGAGGAACAATTTGTTTTTTTCTCGAAAGATACGGCTTCAACTGGAGACACTGTTAGCGGAGAAGGCTCGGTTGGCGCACGAAAATTCTGTATATGCACGTGAGAACCGGTTCTTAAGAGAGATAGTGGAGTACCACCAACTGACCATGCAAGATGTTGTCTACTTAGACGAAGGAATTGAAGAGGTTACAGAAGTTTATCCTATACCAGCTGTAGCTAGGAGGCTGTCGGTTTCACCGCCCTCACCAACACGCTTGTCGTTGGAGGTCTCTCTGCCGAGAAGCTATTCTGCCCCCAAAAACATTCTGCCATCACCAGCACCCCTTCCTCCTAGAGATAGAGCATCAGACACTTCGAAAAACGACGCTCGATGAACTTTCTTTCTTCCATCTTCTGAAGTGATCAAGCAACTAATGCTCGGTTTCCTGTTCTCTCTCTCTTGTTCATTGATATGTTATGTTCTGTAGTTAAGAGTCTGTCTTGAGTTATGGTCCGATCAGAAGATTTCGTTATCCATACTCAGGGTGTGGAAATGGAAAGGTAGGAGTGATTATTTATTGTTTTTCTTTTGTGATTAAACTCTTCATTATATTGCAGCTAGGAATGTGGTTGGAGAGTTCTGTCATGAATCTCGCTTACCTTTGTTTTGTGTAATTTGTGAATAATTCAGAATCTAGTTTAAAAAATATTTATGTCGAGAGTCATGTTTCAAGCGATAATATTTCATTTTATTAGTCAAACTAAAAATTAAAGTGTTATTTCACGAATAAGTTAATGTGATTTAATGTCAAATTAAAAAAAAAAAAAAAAAAGTTCTTATAAGTGAGAGTTCATGGTTTTTTAAAGTTTTGTCTTCACTTTATTGACAAGAAAAAAAAAATTATATATATATATATATATCGTTGAGTACATGTTTTATATGTAGTGTATTTATAAAATGATTGAAGTAATTAACTGCATTATTTATAATAAATACAACTATCTTAAGTTATATAATGGAATGAACTCTTGTTGATCCTTTCACTATAAGGGCATGACCAATGGGAAGGTACAAATATTGATTTGTACCCCCAATCAGATACAAATTGCATTGTGCATTGATGGTGTGGAGGTGAGAGAGGATTTTGGGTACAAATATTTGTACCCAAAAATGCTGGACGAAGGCGAGTGAGAGAGGAGTGAGTGTGCGCTTAAAGCGCTGAAACTGAAGAGGTATCCGGCCACGCGCGCGTGGGTGAGGTATATTAATGAGCATTTTCTCCATTTAAGCTATATTAATGTGCAACGAAAATTTTACTAATCAATTTTCGCTACTTAATTTACTTTAAAAAAAATATTATATATACACGGTCATTCTTTCATCTATTTTCATCAATTTCCATAATTTTCACCTAGTATTTTTTACCCTTTATTTTGGCGATTATCATTTTTACAATGGACGAATTTTTTTGGATGAATTGGTTCAGTAATTCTTCTAATTCGGAAGAAAATTCATCATCCTCAAATTTCTACCTCTAATTTTTTTATTTCGAAAATTTAATTTTAATAATTTTTTTATGAATATTAATTATATTAATTATATATGTGAAATTTATAAATAAGATTTTAATAAATTGTAGATGTGAAAATAATATGGGTGGTTTGCATGTGGGACATGCAAATAGTGTAATTTGTACCTAGTAGCATTGGGGATAAATAGGTACAAATGTAATGGGGTTTAACTTTTGAAGTGCTAATAATGTGGCCGTGATGTGGCAGGTATATATGCATTGTGGATGCTCTAAAGATTTTAGAATTACATTATTATTAAAAAGTAAGGGTATGTTTGCTTGGGGCTGGAGTGGCTGGGCTTGGGGAAGTAGATGGTGTTAGTGGCTGGGGTTGTTAGTTGGTGGGTGGGGTTTAATTATTAATTATAAAAGATGATGTGATGTGTGTAAGAGTTAATTATTAATGATTGGGATAATGATTAAAGTAGTGTTGGTTAAATATAATTGTGGGTTTATTAATTTTGGGAAAAAAACGTGGAAATTATGTAATTATAATTTATTAAATTTGTTTTATTTTACCCTTGTTGTAATTATTTATTATATATTTTTAATTTCGTTTTCTTAAATAAATAATTTCCAATCTATTAGCTTGCTATATTGTAGTATTAGATATGCAAATCAAAGCAAAACGATTTCCAGATTCACAAAAATTAGGAAGAAAACTCATTTTTTCTCTCTCTTCATGTAGCCCTTAGAAGCACCCTTTTCATTATCTTCCTAAAATCTCTAGAAATTCTCCGCCAAGGAGAAGCCAATTTCTTAAGATTGAAAACGTGTTCTTCTGACTGGCCTTCGTTAAGATTATATACATATATTTTGCTGATAAATTCAATGGAAAAGCCACTCAGAACACCGACGGCTCCCGCGATGAAGAAATAGTCGAACTGCCCTAGATTGTAAGAGCAGCTGCTATTGCCTAATAAGGGAGATGAAGTCGTCTGCAATTCTAGAGAGATGAGAGATATACTCTGTAAACCTTTGATGAGAAAGTATCTCTGCAAACAAAGAAGAGAGAGAGAGGGAGGAGAGAGACTACAGAAAAGGGTGGTGAGGAAGATAAAAGCATCGATTAGACTGCTCAGTATTATCATGTGGAGAGAGAATGGCTGTCGGCGCGGGGAAGTGTGCCCCAACCCATAATACGAAGGGCTTGAGGAACGGGCCAGCCAAACATTGAAAGGGGTTGGCACAATCGATTTGGGGTTGGACCAACCCCAAGCAAACATACCCTAATGGTTTCGCGGTGGTGATGTTGGGTGGGCGGTAGGGTTTAAGAGCCAAATGTTGGTTTGATATAAAAGAGAGGAAAAAGGAAAAAGGAAAAAGAAAACTAGAAAAAGAGAAAAATGCTATATTTTGGAGATCTCTCTCTACCTATTTAGGGCCTCCTTGATTGGCCATATTAGGTGGTATTACCAGTGTTATCATAATTGGATCGGATCGGTCGGTTCGACCAGTTTAATAAGGAACAGGTCGGTTCAATTTAGTTTCTAAATCTATTTAAGGATTATTTCTATAGTTGATAGTAGTACTTAATACTCCCTCAGTCCCAATTAATTTTACATATATAAAGGGGCACGTATATTAAGAAAAAAATTATTTTTTTTAACTTTTTAATTGACTTTTTCAAATATGGAAATTGTGAGATAAATTTTTTTTAAGGGTGTGCAAAATTATGTGAGACGGACCAAACACATATGAAGGGACACGTTTACTAAGAAAAAATCATTTTTTGCTTTTTAGTTGATTTTTTCAATGGTGGAGTTTGAGAATGGACATTTTAAGGGTGGAGATTGTGAAAGTAATTTCTTTTTTAAGGGTGTGCAAAATTGTGTGCTCCAGACCAAAAGGAAAACTGTGCAAAATTAGGCGGGAGAGAGGTAGTAGTTAATAGTCCTACAAAATAATGTATATTGCATATTTTGTAAAAAAAAAAAAACATTATTTATATTAATTAAAAACGATTGAACCGACAGTTGAACTGATCCGACCGATTGAACCTCTGATTGATAGTAAGATCGGTTTGATCATCGGTCCAGTTATAACAACACTGGGTATAACTACCCAAAAAGTGTGAATAGTGTCAATTTATCCCAAGCCAACAATCATTTGGTACACCACACAATTTATACCGAAAACCCGGTACTAAACCAAGCCCCATCTCTAATCTACTGTTCGCAGGGTTATTAATAATACCTTCACTTTAGCATGTATTGCTTATACCCTCTTGAACAGTGAAATTGTATGCACCTGTGAAATTACAAACATAGCCCTTTCATGTAACTTTACCCTTCCCAAACCCCATTCTCCAATCGCGATTCATTTGAATCTGGCAAGACCATTTCTAGGGTTCTTCATCCTCTTGATCCTCTTTCAACCCGTAAGCTTTTTGTGGTAAGTTAGTGTTAGTTTATAGTTACCCATCGTTCACCAACGCGATATGACAACGTAAAGGCATTCGACTTCTCATTTTCTTTAGATTCATCAATTCAATTTTACCAAGTGTTCCACTGTTTGATTTAGGGTTTGGGCGTAGTGGTGACGAATACAGGCCCTAGTCGTGCTAGTCAGAGTGTATTACAGTGGTATCCGCTCTTGGAAGGTATGTCTTAATGGAGACGAAGCACTTTGATATACGTTGTTCCCCTGATATAGGGTCGATTACTATTCCCCGAAAATAAGTCGTACGTCTAACCTTGGTATGCAGTACAGTTTAGTTGTTTTGCACTTGCTTGCATCCTCCATAAAATTTATTAAAAAAAAAAAAAAAGACTCTTTTGAATGAATATATGCATGATGGTTATATTTGATTGATCATGTAGAATTGATACATTGCATTTTAGAAGCTGACTATCCAATCGATTTTTTTTTTTTTAATCTTGATTAATAAATGTTTGTTGTTTTAAGTAAATATTAAAAGAGTTCACACCTACCAACCTTAATGCATAGATTGAATAACTGACATTAATTAGCGCATTCTTACCGGTATGAGGTGGAATGACACATTTACATAGGAAATCCAAAGAGGTCGTAGTTTATCTTTGTGAAGAAATTTGGATTAGGGCACTAGTAATGACAGTCGTCATAGTGGACCACATTAGAAAATTGACTTCTACAGACCAATCAGCCCGAACGCCGACTGGTATTACATATAGCATGCTAGAACGTATTTCGAATCAAGTAAGGAGATAAAATCGTCTGTTTCGTGTTACCAATGTGGACTGCATTAAACGTCTTAGAATGGATCATAACGCCTTTGGTAGGTTATGTTACCTTATTGAGAATCTTGGCGGTGTAACCCATTCTAAGTACGTCTCCGTTGAAGAGAAAGTAGTCATGTTCCTATCCATTATTGCCTACCACACAAAGAACGACATAATCTCTTTCGATTTTGTCCATTCCGGTCAAATAATGTCGCTATATTTTCACGTTATCCTCAAGGGTATTTTAAAGCTCCATGCACTTTTCTTAGTTAATCCAGAACCAGTAACATCAGATTCCTCAAATGCTTGTTGGAAATGGTTTGAGGTATGAACATTGCTCTTATATTATTTGCTTCACAGTAAGATAGACATAGAAATAGTACGAGTCAATCCTGACCACAACCTTTCTTCTTGTATGTCTATAATAGGGCTATTTGGGCGCTTTAGATGGTACCCTATCCCGGTAAAAGTTTTGCCTGCAAATAAGCCTAAATACCGATCGCGTAAAGGGAAAATAAGCACTAGCGTACTCGTTGTATGCGACAGAGAATTGTGTTACGTGTATGTGTTGTCCGGGTGGGAAGGATCTGCAACTGACACAAGAATTTTATGCAATGCGGTTAATTGGCCAAACGATTTGCGTGTTCCAGTCGGTATGTATTTCCTTAACCATAATTGTTGTTAATTTGTTTAGGATTAGTATAACGAGGCAGCGAAAAGGTTATTAATATTACCCATAGAACTCAACTTATATTAAGCGATCACTAATATTTTGTTCGCACCTATTCAGGTAACTACTATCTTGTGGACAATGGGTACGCTAATAGTGAGGGGTTCTTAGGGCCCTACCGGGGAGTTAGGTATCACTGCAAAGAATGGGGCGATTCGGCAGCGAGGCCCCCCATGTACAAGAACTCTTTAACATGCGTCACGCACGTGCTAAGAATGTTACCGAGAGGAATTTAGGTATTATAAAGATGCGTTGGGCCATCCTTAGAAGCGCATCATACTACCCTATCAAAATTCAAATTCGCATCATAATGGCATGCTTCCTCTTACACAACTATATTACGTATACCATGTTAGTCGACCCAATTGAACATCTTGTACCCCAGCACTTTGAAGTCGAGCCCAATGACCTTGAAGAAGAATACGTTGAAGGCACACAAACATCCCCATATTAGAGTAATTTTCGTGATGTTACGGTGAAGCGGATGTTTGATGAGCGGGAGCAAAATAGGATTTAAGTGTAGGCTCATGTGAATTATGCTAGCTCGGATGCAATTGAATTGAATGCTTTTTTTACAGTTATTAACTTGTGTTTTTTCTTTTCAGTGTACGATGTTTGGTTTGACCCGGAATGTAATCCTAGTTGTTGTTTAGCACTGTGCTTCAATTTATGGGCCCTTTTGTATTTGACTGTGAATCTATAGTTTTTCAACGATGGATGTACTAATTTGAGGCATGTTTCTTTGCATGTACCCCTAAAGCTTTTGCTATGCATGTTGAATTGATTTGAAAGAGTTGTAATAAGTTACTGCCTTTTTTATGTACTGCAGGTATGCAATGGATAATAGTCGTAGCCAAACCGCTACATCAAGCGGGGGAAGGGGGGATGTCGTCGAGTTGGTCACCAGAGGAAGAGGAAAAACTAATAGTATGCACGAAAGAGGCCGTCACGAATGGTCTCAAGGGTAAAAATGGGTTTCATCCAGGTTACCTCAGTATCTTTGAGGTCGGGATGCGCAAGGTTTTCCCTACAACCGACCTGAAAGGAATGTTTCACATCGATTCTAAACTGCACGTATGGAAACAGAAGTTCTTTATCCTAGATGAAATAATGGGCATCACTAGGATTGAATTGGATGTAAAGAAGCGTGCAGATTGCACCCACGGTCAATTAGACGCGATCGTAAAGGTAAGATTCTTTGGTTTTGAAATTTTAGCAGCCTCACTAGTTGTTCACATGACGCCCGGTTATGTGTTGGTACTGATGTTGACGATATATTTATGAGATGACATAGGGTACACCTCATACAAAAGGGATGCGGGCGAGAAAATGGCCCTACTACTGGGATGTACACGAACCGAATCAAGCCGAACAGTCTAAGGCTTGAGTTCGGCTCGTTTAAGTTTTTATTGTGTTCGAGTTCGGTTTGTTTTGTAGTTACTAAGTTCGCAAATAGTTCGAGTTTGGTTCGCCAAAAGCTCGATAACATAATAAACGAACATAGTTCGAGCTCGAGTTTGTTAAGCGTGTAATTCTAAGCTCACAAATATTTTGAGCTCTGTTCGATAAAAGGTCGGTTCATTTCCCATTGAACCCAAATTTATGCATTATTTAATTTTTTTTATATATAAAAAATATTCATGAATATTATCGAGCCTAGTTCGCGAGCTTGCGAACCAAACACCTACATGCTCGAGCTCGGCTCGAAAAAAATTTCGAGCTCGATATTAAGCTCGAGTTCGGTTCGCTTAGGCCAATGAACGATTCCAAATGAATATATTTTCGAGCCGAATCCCGAATAGTTCGCGAACAGTTTGGTTCGTGTACATCCCTACCTACTACAAGGATTGGAAAGAGATATTTGGCTCTGACAGGGATAATGGGTCAACAGTCGAGGATGTCATGGACGTTGTGAACGAAATGCTTAGAGAAGAGAATCGTGGCAAAGAGCCTAAAGAAGGTGACGCTTCAATGGACGATGAGGAGATTCCGAATCCGGTCCAAACGGGATGTGAGGGCAACAATGTCAACCAGGGGAGAAAGAACCTGAATCTCAATTAAAGAAATCAAAGAAGCGTAAATCATTGACCAAGGAGGTTGAAGGCTTATATGACTTGCTTGGATTGTTTTTTAGAAGCTCGGAGGACCGTATGAATAACATTGCTAGCCGGATCGATTACGAGTACGCCGTTGCCAATTCTCGTAAATACGTTTACGACCTACTCTTAACCATCTCGGAAATGTTCATTGATGAATGGGTCGATGTTACGATGAGGCTGGTGAAGAACATTGAATACCTGAACATGTTCACCCGTTTGCCAGCCAAAGCTCGATCGACGTTTGCAAATAAACTACAAAAATGTGGCCTGTAACAACTTTGGATGTAATTTGCTCATCAAACTTGTGGTTTTGCCTAAATGGAACTGTTTATTAGTATGTGAGCTTCAGACGTTGGACCCTATTTTTTTGCAGTTTGTAATCGGATTAATTTATTGTCTTGCTATGGTGGCAGGAAATATCTTTTGTGGGTATCTCGGTTTATCATCCTAATGCACTAATTTAGTTGGCTTTAACATTGTAATCGAATTTTCATATTTATGTAAGCATTTTGTTACGTTTTGGTGTGTAGACAATGACATACATTTGTGTAGTTTGTGTTCTGTAGAGTAGGAGAAATATAGCTTTGATGTCGGGGTAGTTTAGATTTCTTTGCTAAATTTCACGAGAAATTATTTATAACCATTGTATGGAGAAAATCGACGTCTTCTCCTCACAAAGTAGTTCAATATCTCGTGGAAGCAATTATTTTCGAGAGTCCAAATTCAGTGCTCTCATTTAATTTGGGAAATCTAGTAGCATGTCGTTAGTGCTCCAAATTTAACCTATTTTTAGCCTTTAATATTAAAAGATTAGCAATATAATAGCAATAATTAACTTCAATTATGAACCTCAAAATGTAGTGCTCTCATTCTCACGAGGAGAGTTTTGCTTACTTAATTTTAGAATCAACGTACAACAATAATTAACTTCAGTTATGAACTTCAAATAATAGAAATATAACTCTTAAATTACAAGTTGGCATCAAAATTTTCTTTTTATAAGTGTTTCTTAGACCGATTAGACGTGAACCTAATATTCTTTAAAAGATTAGCAAAATAATAAACTAGCAATTTTAATCACACACGCACACACAACCCGGGGGGTAGGGGGGGTTAGCAGGAAAATTAACCACTAAAAAAGGGGTCAGAGATAAATAGTTCTAAAACTAACTTTTAACTAGAAAAATAAAGAAGTAAACAAAATGTGTAAAATCTTAAGATTGATAAACCAAGGAGTTTGATTTTGATCAATTATACAAGACAAAGTTAATAGATGGGAAGTGAGAACTTTAAGTAGCTAAAGTTTCACTATAATATATACCTCTTATATAATTGAAATCATTCTAGGACAATTTCAATAGTAACTAATCTTACTGTATCAATCTTTACTATTCAATTAACAAGGCTTTGACTAATTGTATAAAGTTTGGGAAGATCAATCCTAGCAAAACAAACAAAAAGTTGAACTTACTATATCAAATCATATTCAAGTATAAATCAAAACCATTTGATTATTCTTGATTCAAACTAGTTGCTACTTGTCTTTTATTCAATTCGGACCAGGCTGAGCCAAACAAAATAGCTATAATTCCAATCAACACACATGAAATGGATTCAAAAATCATAAAAATGAGGATTAGAATTTAAAATAAATTACCACAATATGACAAGAATATCAACTAAATTTTGTATTCACTTGAGCAAAACATCAAGCACATTGTGAGCAAAAACATACACAAAAGCATATCACAATCTAATTTAACTATAATTTAAGCGGGGTGTGAGGACATACTAAAGACAATAAGATATAAAAAGGGAAATTTGACAAGAACTAGTACTAGAAATCTTCCCCTTGTTAAGTTGCTTTGACACCTCTTAAAAGTGGGAAATTTACTCCGCCTATCGTAAACAGACTAGCCTGTTTTCAATAGATTTATTCCATCACTACACTCCCTAATATGACTTTAGTAGTCCTCGCACCCTCAAAACATTACAATAAAGAAAACCTAAGTATTTGAGTTTCTACCTCTACTTGAGAAATTGGGTTGTTGGATTGTTTGATGGATTGTTCTTCATCTTCTTCCTCCTATTTATAGCTAATGTTTGGGGCATCAATTTGCATTTTCAAGGCTGTAATATTTTATGATTAAGGGTTGTCAAGTTGCTCAACATAAGTTGTTAATTTACTGTTGAAGTGAATCCACTTGAATGTTTGCAAGTTGTTGTTCTACCTCTACTTTCTTTGTTGCGAACTTGCGAGCTGCTGCTGATTTCAACAAGTTGTTGCTACGTTTTTCCTTCCATTCAACAATTGTAGTTGTTTCAAGATGCTGATATTGCCTTGCTGTCAATATGGCAGCCAATTGCAGCTGCAAAACCCATTGTCCCTCTCGATTCTTATTTTCTATCTTTTACTATACGGTCAAAGATGGTGGGTGGCACTTGCAGTATCCACTCAAATTCTTTTCAATAGGAATCCTTCATGAATTATTCTTCTTAATTAGACACCAGCCTAATTATCAAATGGGCTTTCATTTCATGTTATTTAATGGGCCGCCACTTTGTTAATTTATAGGCTCAAGCATTTTTTTTCCTTCTCGGGTTCAATTTGTCTTGGCAGGAGCTGATCTATAGTATGTAAAACAAACACTAATAAAACCCAAATTCAACCCAAAAATAAGATACACTAAATTAAGACTTGAAATTATAATGCTTAACAAAATAAATTGATTTTGTTATAAAAACAACAAAAAAAGTACCAACTGAAAGGACTAAATATATAATAATGCGTTATCAAAATCCCAAAATAAACGGTAAAATTTGAAGCCATTTTATCATCAAAACCAGTTACTGCTGTAAGGGGCTCCTACTAACAGATTTGTGAAGCATGATTGAATAATTAAGTTAGTAGAAGGGCGGCATACATAAAACAAGATACGAGGGAAACTATAGAAAACAAACAATAAAATATGATAAGCCTTAACTATAAATAAAGCAAACAAACAACCAAAGATGTTATTGCCTTACCAAAACTTAAGCAAACAAACAACCAAAGATGTTAAGCATTTACCAAAATTAGGCAAACAAACCGAAGAGTCCAAGATGTTAGCCTTAACCATAAATCAAGCTTGCATTTATCTAGGCAATACATATTTATATATTACCGATTCCAAAACAATACCAAAAATAATTCCCAAAACATCGTTCGATCCCGCCCAGTAAACAAAAGAACACCTAAATTCGGGTCCCTTGCAACCACCAATCCAAACTCCAAAATGAAAGAAATCCAGAATATGAAACCCAACTAAGACAATTTCGAACTACTTGGTGGCAACAATTACAAATAAGAACATAGTTTGTAATTTCAATTGTTCCGGTTTGATGCCCCCACCAACTTCCCTCAAACACCATGGTCTGCACATGGGTTTCTCCTACCACCATAAGAGCTAGAACCAACAATAGTAGGTGAGGGGAAATCCACATCATTTCCATTACCATCAAGTACCCTCCCTTTATGCATCCTCACTTTCATCATCGCCTCATTGAACTTGACATGGTACTCGAACATTGCCTTCATGTCATCTCTGAAGTTTGAAAGTTTTGCCTCCACTAGCTCCAGCCTAGCAGTGAAAGAATCCATCCTAAGTCCTCCCTTGCGCTTTTTTCACACGAGGGACATTACCAGCGTCTCGGACTATCTTGTATGCCTGCACAACCGAAGACTCAATTACCTTTATAGGCTTAAACAGTTCCTTGCTCGTTTTCCATTTCACCCCAGCTTGACAACACAACTCAGTGATGAGGTGTGGATGACCATATCCTCCAGTTGACGTTCCATCAATTGTTCCCCGTATAGAATGCTCAATATACCGACCAATGTTGAGTGGTCGCCCTGTCATGATGTCATATATCGTGAGAGCCCGGTCTTTGTTGTAGGTAGTTATGTGCTTCGTAGGCATGAGTTTCGCGGAGATGAAACTTACCCACACACGGGCTTCGGGGTTTAGTAGTGTAGGCTTGATGCTCATATGTTCTTTCTCCCGCATGTCCCACTCGGCCCCCTTCACTGCTATTGTCCGATTTAGACACCTGTAGTTTGTTTCTTCGAGAAGATCCAAGTCTGAGAGCTCCTCCTCCGATGGCTCAGTCTGATAGTACACATTGATCGTGTCGATGTCATACTGAACCAGCTTGCCCCTCATGAAGGACGTAGTTTCGTCATTCTCTTGAGTGGCGTTTGCATAGAACTCTCGTACGACGGGAACAACAACTGTGAAGGGATGTTCAATTTCATCAAGTGAGCCTATACTTTGTAATATGGTGTGTTGGGAATGTGGAACCGGGGTTAGGGAGTGGAGAACCGGCGGTTTAAACCGGGTTTTATCATCAAGAAGACAAACTGGTCATGAGCAAACCAGGTTCGAGTTAGGTAAATAACTGCAGTTTGTGACGAACAGTTTCAGTTTGTGACGAAGCAAAACCGTCACATTTGTCCTGTAGCTAAACGAACACAGCGTGAACTTCTTGCGGTTATAACTTCCAATCCAGTTGCATTCGAGCTTCAATCCATATATCATTGTAAAGCTCTCATTGAGGAGAACATAACTACGTAGCATTATCTCCTGTACTTTAGATTAGAGAGAGTATTTAGAGATTGAGTGTTCGTGCCCTAATTTGCATTCAGAATTGGGCATTTCATTTCTTGAGCTAATTCTCTGTAATTGATTGAAGTTCTTAGTGGATTGAGGTGTGCCTTGCCTCCGTGGATGTAGTTCATCTTGAACGAACCACGTTAAAGCTGTGTTTGATCCATTTCTATTTCCTGTTCTGCGTAAGCTCAATTCGGCTACAACTCTGGCCGAACTGTGGATGTGATTTCGAAGTGTTTTCTTTGTACAATTTCTAGATTCTTTGGTGTTGTGTGTTCAAGAGTTGTTTTCACTAACAAGTGGCGCCGTCTGTGGGAAACCAACTCTCACAGCTTGAAGAAGGGAAGGAATGGCTGGTATGAAGATGGACTTTGAGAAGTTTACAGGAAGAAATGACTTCACATTATGGAACATCAAGATGAATGCAGTTTTGGTTCACAATGGCCTTGATCCTGCTTTGATACCTCTTGATTCTTGGGAAGAAAGTGAGAAACCCAAGTTTGTATCCGTGGATAAGAAAGCCCTTAGTCTTATCTTTCTGTGTTTGGGTGATAAACCGCTAAGAGAGGTCTCAAGATGCAAGAGTTCCTTAGAAGCATGGAAGAGGTTGGAGGAGTTGTATCAATCTAAGTCAGTTTCCAACAAGCTGTTCTTAAAGCAGAAGATGTTGGCCTTCAAGATCGCTGAAGATAAGGTAATTTCTGACCAACTTGATGAGTTTATTAAGATGGTTGAGGAATTGGAAGACCTGGATGTGAAAATGGAGGAGGATGATAAAGCATTGATGGTGTTAAACATTCTTCCAAAATCCATGGAAAGTTTTAAGGATGCCTTGATGTATGGGAGAGATGAGCAGCTATCCTATGATGGGATAGTGAAGGCTCTGAGGTCTAAATGCTTCCAGACTCAAGATGATAAAGGCATGGTGCAATCTGGAGAAGGTTTGAATGTTAAATTCAAGAAACCTTGGCAAGGGAAGAAGGGACAGAATTCTAAGGACTTCAAAGCAGGAGATTCAAATCCAAAGAAGGGGAGTGAATGGGTTGAGAAGAGGAAATGCTTCAAGTGCAAGCAGCCTGGTCACTTGAAGAAAGATTGTCCTAAAAGAAACAAGAAAGGAGGAAACCAAGGGGCAGAAGCTGCTGCCATTGACCTTCAAGAAGATCCTCCAGAGGTATTGAATGTTAATAAATCAAGAATGGTGAAAGAATGGGTCTTGGACACAGGCTGCTCCTTTCATATGTGTCCACACCAGTCATGGTTTGATGAATTAAAGAGAGAAGATGGTGGAAATGTTCTCCTGGGCAATGACCAATCATGCAAGGTCAAAGGAATTGGATCAGTGAGCATAAGAATGTTTGATGGTGTGGTCAGAATCATCTCTAATGTAAGATATGTTCCTGGCCTTAAAAGAAATCTACTATCTCTTGGTTCTTTGGTAACTAGTGGTTGTCAGTTTAGCTCAGTGGATGGCTTCTTGCATATCACTAAACATGGTAAAGTGGTGATTAAAGGTAGACAGCATAATGGTTTGTTTATCTTGATTGGTTCACCTGTTGTTGGGAGTGTTGATATGGTCTTGAGCAGTTCTGAGCTTGTTAAATGGCACAAGAGGCTTGGACACATAGGAGAGAAAGGGTTGAAGGAATTGTCAAGAAGTGGTGTAATTGGAAACATGGGAAACCAAAACCTGGAGTTTTGTGATCAGTGTGCTTTGGGCAAGTCCAAGAAGCTGCCCTATGGAAAGGGTGTTCACACAACTCAAGAGCCATTAGATTATGTCCACTCTGACATATGGGGTCCTGCAAGGACAGAGACTCATGGTGGAGCAAGGTATTTCATGTCTTTGATTGATGATTACAGTAGAAAGGTGTGGATCATGTTGATGAAGAACAAGAGTGATGCTTTTCATAAGTTTAAAACATGGTTGATTCAACTGGAAAATGTCAAAGGGAAGAAGCTGAAGCACCTTAGGACTGATAATGGATTGGAATACCTCTCTACTGAGTTCACAAACTTCTGTGAAGAAAGAGGAATCAAGAGACATAGGACTGTCCCAATGAATCCTCAACAGAATGGGGTTGCTGAGAGGCTTAATAGGACTCTTCTTGAAAGAGTAAGGTGTATGCTGTTGGATGCTGGGTTGCCAAAGGTATTTTGGGGTGAAACCATTGCTACAACATGTTATCTCATTAACAGGTCACCCTCATCAGTGATTGAGTTCAAAACACCTGAAGAGGTGTGGAGTGGACAGAAACCAAGTTATGAAGGTTTAAGGGTGTTTGGTTGTCTTGCTTTTGTCCATGTCAAGCAAGACAAGTTAGATGCAAGAGCTCTAAGATGTGTATTTCTTGGATATCCAGATGGGATAAAGGGCTACAGATTGTGGTGTCTAGAGAAGGGAAATCAGAAGATAATCACAAGTAGAGATGTAAAGTTTAATGAGAATGTGATGGCTTATACTTCAACAGGCTCTAAGGAAGAACTTGATGGTGCTAAAGAGACTGGAGAGATACCAATTCAGGTGGAGCATCCTGCTGAAGATGATCACACATCTCAACAGCAAGAGAATCTACAAGATAGTGATTCATCATCTGAAGAAGAAGAACAAGCTGGACCTTCACAAAATGTGAGAGAATATAGCATTGGAAGGGACAGACCTAGAAGAACAATCAATAGACCTGACTTCTATGGTCAAGCAGGGAGTGTTTATTATGCCTTTAGTGTTGCTGAAGACCTGGAATCACAAGAGCCTAGTAGTTTTAAAGAAGCACTAGATTGTGAAGAAGGAGAACACTGGATTCAGGCAATGATTGAAGAGATGGAATCCCTGGAAAAAAATGAGACCTGGACATTGGTGGATAAACCAAAAGGTCAGAAACTTGTGAGTTCTAAATGGATATACAAAAAGAAGTTAGAGACTGCAGGATCCAAACAAGTGAGGTTTAAAGCAAGATTGGTGGCTAGGGGCTTTACACAAAGGGAAGGGATTGATTTTAATGAAGTTTTCTCTCCAGTAGTAAAGCACTGCTCAATCAGGTTGCTGTTATCAAAGGTTACTCAAGAGGACATGGAACTACAACAACTAGATGTAAAGACAGCATTCTTACATGGAGAACTCATTGAGAAAATATATATGAAACAGCCAGAAGGTTTTGTTGTTCCTAAACAAGAAGACAAAGTTTGTTTGCTGAAGAAGTCACTGTATGGACTCAAACAAAGTCCAAGACAGTGGAATAAGAGGTTCAATGACTTCATGATCAGTGTTGGCTTTGTAAGAAGTCTTTATGATAGTTGTGTTTACTTCAACAAGTGTTCAAAGCAAGATAAAGTCTTCCTTCTTTTGTATGTGGATGATATGCTGATTGCCAGCAAGAACAAGAAGAGTGTACAATGGCTGAAGGACAGACTTAACACTGAATTTGACATGAAAGATCTTGGAGATGCCAAGAAGATTTTGGGCATGGACATTCTGAGGAAAAGAGAAGCTGGAGTTCTTTGGTTATCTCAAAGGCAATATCTACAGAAGGTTTTGGAAAGGTTCCACATGCATGAATCCAAACCTCTCTCCACTTCAGTTAATCTGCAGAAGAAACTCACCAAAGAACAATGCCCAAAGACTGAAGAGGAGGTCATACATATGAGCAATATTCCTTATGCAAGTGGAGTTGGAAGTCTCATGTATGGGATGATCTGTAGTAGGCCTGACTTGGCCTATGTTGTTTCTTTAGTAAGCAGGTTCATGTCAAACCCAGGTGTTGAACATTGGGAAGCTTTGAAGCATGTGATGAGGTATTTGAAGGGTACAGTGAACTTGTCACTGAAGTTTGAGAAGAAAGTGAATGGAAGCACTGTTGCATTGGAGGGGTTTGCTGATTCTGATTTTGCAGCAAACATTGACACTAGGAAATCTATTTCTGGATTTGTGTTCACCTTATTTGGAACAGCCATCAGCTGGAGAAGTGTACAACAATCAGTTGTAGCACTTTCAACCACAGAAGCAGAATATATCTCTCTCACTGAAGCCATTAAAGAAGCAATCTGGCTTAAAGGAATTTTGAGAGATTTGGACATCAAGCAAAAGTGTGTGGCGATTTACTGTGATAATCAAAGTGCTCTACACCTTGTGAAACACCAAGCATTTCATGAAAGGTCAAAGCACATTGATGTTAGGTTGCATTTTGCTAGGGACATCATTGATTCTGGTTCTGTGGAAGTGAAGAAGGTACACACATTGCATAATCCTGCTGATTTTCTTACTAAGGGTGTACCTGGGAACAAAGTGGAGCATTGCTCGAGCCTACTGCAGCTTGAGTAATGTCATGAAGAGCATTGACAGACAAGGCAGTGGTGAGGCAGGAAGAGGCACACATGATTCATTGAGGTGGAGATTTGTGAAGGGATGTTCAATTTCATCAAGTGAGCCTATACTTTGTAATATGGTGTGTTGAGAATGTGGAACCGGAGTTAGGGAGTGGAGAACCGGCGGTTTAAACCGGGTTTTATCATCAAGAAGACAAACTGGTCATGAGCAAACCGGGTTCGAGTTAGGTAAATAACTGCAGTTTGTGACGAACAGTTTCAGTTTGTGACGAAGCAAAACCGTCACATTTGTCCTGTAGCTAAACGAACACAGCGTGAACTTCTTGCGGTTATAACTTCCAATCCAGTTGCATTCGAGCTTCAATCCATATATCATTGTAAAGCTCTCATTGAGGAGAACATAACTACGTAGCATTATATCCTGTACTTTAGATTAGAGAGAGTATTTAGAGATTGAGTGTTCGTGCCCTAATTTGCATTCAGAATTGGGCATTTCATTTCTTGAGCTAATTCTCTGTAATTGATTGAAGTTCTTAGTGGATTGAGGTGTGCCTTGCCTCCGTGGATGTAGTTCATCTTGAACGAACCACGTTAAAGCTGTGTTTGATCCATTTCTATTTCCTGTTCTGCGTAAGCTCAATTTGGCTACAACTCTGGCCGAACTGTGGATGTGATTTCGAAGTGTTTTCTTTGTACAATTTCCAGATTCTTTGGTGTTGTGTGTTCAAGAGTTGTTTTCACTAACAACAACAATAGGACAAGGTTTCTACACAAACTCGCCCCAACCGCACCTCTCAATTTGTTTTGAGACACATATTTCAGGATGCAGACTAATACCCCCTTCTAGTATTAAGCTTTTGTTTTTCATCTCGGCCTCGTAGCGTTAGCTGCCTCTAGAAAAACAAATCGAAGTAGGTCAAAAGGAGCCTTCCCTTTAGTTCATATATTCCTTGTTCTCCCCATCATATCTCATGTCCCAATACAACAAGTGTAAGCCATCAAAACACTATTTCTAGCAAGGCAAAAATCAAAGCTAATGACACCATGTTCGATTGATTTTACTAAACACTTAACTAAATGAAATGATGTAACCAAATTGTGAAACCAACTAGCCACGACTTATGACACCCTTACCCTATGTTATTACTATTTTAACTTAATTAAATGATGTAGTTAAATTCTTATTAGCTCATGCATCCACCAAGAACTTTCCCCCTTCTTAAACCACTTTGTGACGCATCTGATCAGGTGTGCACGACGATGTAGTACCGCTAACTACAACCTCTATGGAGCGGTTGGAAGGTTCCTTGCAAAACATTTTTAGAAGTCGGGGCAGTTTTCAGGGAGACAAATCGATCAAGTCCGTTGACTCCGCGCCATCGGTAGTGAGGTTTTCATCATCATTATATCCAATTTCCTAGCAGTTCTTGGCATAAGTGGGGACTCGACTTCTTGACTCCCACAGACATTATTTAGCTCGTGGAAAGGACTGACTGATGGGTAGACAACTTCGACCGTGTCAAAAATTTCGATCACTCCGAGCTTCTGATTTAGGCCCCCTTCGTCTTGAGAGCCCATGTCATCATCACTAATGACAATAACATCCGAGCCATGGTCTTGAAGGGGGACAATCTCTTCGTTAGCGGGTACATCTTCGTCGTCATCTCCAAGCCTGATGACAGGCTCTTCCTCATTGTTGGACTTTTCCACATGAGCAAATAATTGTTGGAGGTCTCTATATAAAGGGTAACCAGCATGCCAGTAGGCCTTCATTAACTGGCTTTCCTAAAAAGTGATAGAAAACATGCAAACAAATAGTTAATACAAAGAGAGTTTGGCCTTATTTATGTAAAGAAGAATATGTTGCCCATATAATTTGGAACCTACCTCGAACATTAACAGCCAGTGCGAAAAGCATGTTTATGTCTTTGTCCTAGTATACACCCGGTCCCGAGATAAGCCTCGTAAAGTCGTTGTTGCGCAGACGCAACTCATGGAATCGGATATGGACGTCCCTACGAGTGTAGTTCTTGTTCAACTATTTTTTTTCATTCGGGCTTGTGCATCGAGTTGGCATTCCAAAGTTGGCACTCCGGCAACGAAGTTACCTTTGGTTTTCTCCTCAAATAGGGCTGCAACAAGGTTCTTATCATCCTCAGAAGACCAGTCTGGGTTGTACATATATGTCTGTTGTTTTCGAATGTTCCAGAAGACATAGTTGTTCCACATGGTGATCAAACTTAAAAACCCAAAAGAGAGACGAGTGGTATGAAACTAGGGTGAGAAATGATAAGCACATGCATGCAATATATAATGGTTTTGTCATCAGGCAATATGGTTGGGTCAAATGTGGGTGGTTAGGGGTTGGGGGGATAAACCTCAAATCCCATTTAATTTGGGTGCTTAGGCCTAGAAATAGTAAGATGAATTGACTCATTGGACACTGTCTTTACTTCAGATGGTGGCTAATGGCTTTGTGTTTTGAGAAATTAAAAATCATATTACCAAATGTTGTTATTCTTATGTGGAACTTCATAATATTATTTGTTGGTTAAGGTTAGACCTTTTACACGGAGCAGCCAAATGTGTACATATTGTCATTGAGAAGAAGCACTCCACCAACTAAAATAATAGATCCTCCATTAATATACGGGTAAAGGTTACACTATAAATAAGTAGGTTTGTAGAAACCATTTACAATAAAATGAGGAACATACATAATATATTAGCACTTGCAACATCAAAAGTTGAGAGTTTAATTGTAGAGCTTCCTAATATAGTACCCCAACGCAACACAAACTAGACATAATATAAATACAAGAATGGCATGCTCTACGACGCCCAGTCGCGGCCGCGACCCCTGTTGCCAAAAAATTTAAAGCCTCATCTCCTATCCCGGCTCAACCACTCCCATTTCCAAGCCGAGTCACAATAGTAGTGGATAAGAACAAAGATAAGGAGATGCTAGAATGTGTTTCGGAAGGTAGAGATAAACATCTCCTTGATTGATGTCGTGAAGCAAATCTCGAGGTATGCTAAGTTCCTCAAGGACTTGTGCACTAACAAGAGAAAGCTTAAGGGCAATGAAAAGGTAATCATGGGGGAAAATGTTTCTGCAATCTTCCAAAAGAAGATTCCACCGAAATGCAAGGATCCCAGAATATTCGCAATCCCATGCAAGATAGGTAACTGTAAGATTGAACGTGCAATGCTCGACTTAGGAGCTTCAATTAATGTTATGCCACGCTCAATTTTTCATTCTTTGAATGTGGGGCCACTCAAGGAAACACGATTCGTCATTCAACTAGCTGATCGAAGCACTTCATACCCCGATGGAGTGATTGAAGACGTGCTAGTTGAAGTTGATACCTTAGTGTTTCCGGTTGAATTCTATATTTTGGAGATGCAAGGCGATTCATCAATCTCCACACCTATCTTATTGAGGAGGCCATTTCTAAACACCTCCCGAACTAAGATAGACATTCGTGAAGGTACACTCACGATGGATTTTGATGGAAGAACCGTGCAATTTAATATTTTTTATGCCGAGCAGTTTCCTGAAGATTTCCATCCTGTTTTTTCTCATGATGTTGTTAACCCTGAGAAAAAATTTGAGATAAGGTGCAGGAATAAGTTGAACATTTTCACATCTTTGAAGCATCGTAAAGAGGAAGCTGAGAAGCTACATGAAGTAAAGTGCTTGAACTGGTCCGGGCCAATATGGAAACCACCTTGGAACAAACGCTAAAGAGAAAGAGCTTCTATCGAGCCAACGATGTTAAACAAAGGCGCATGTCAGGAGGCAACCCGATGTTTACTATTTTCATGTGTTTAATTTCGTAGTTTAGATTGTTTACTTATATATATAGATATTGTCTTATTATTTTATTTTAGTGTGCAGGGACTATGATGACGAGAAACCGATCAAGCCATGAAATTCAAGGAGATAGCCCCAAATGGGGGTGACAAAGCCCAAAAGCCACTGTGAGTTGGAGCACCAATTTGTACCCTTTATTTTCCACAAACTTTGATTTTCAACCAAGTTTGGGGAAGAGGGTGGTAGGTCTACGTATTGGCCGGCGCAAACTTAATTTTTGTATGCTACTTTGTTGCCTTTGGGATTGATTAGAGTTGGATTGGATTTGGTATCTTTGTATGGATTAGTCTTTTGCATTGTTAATTTGAGTCAATAAGAATCAATCGATAGTGTTGATTGATTGATTGTCTTTCGTAGAGTACCAATCCGTACCCCTTTCTTTCCCACAAACATTGGTTTTTCAACCAAGTTTGGGGAAGGGGGTGGTAGGTGTACATATTGGCCGCTCTCGATCTTGTCTTGATTGTGGATAATGATGGGGATTGATAATTTGCGAAAGTTAATAATGAAGCGAGTTTTTGCAAAAAAATTGAAAAATGGCACATGATAGAGCATGATAGGCAATTGAGGTGAAATTAAGCTTGTACTCAAAACTTTTGATCAAGAAAAATTTGCCTTGTGAGTTTTTGAGCTTCAATTGTACTCCCAATTTTGGAGTTGCTTATACCTTCTTTCAGTGTGTATTTCTTTGATTGCATGTAATTGTCTCTAGAACTTGTCTTGATTCTCTATTTTGAATAAGTTGGTATATTGTGTGACTTAGAAAATAATCTTAGGCAATTCTTGACTTTTAGCCTATTTGTAAACTTGAAAATGTTATACCTTTTCACCAAAAATTGGAAAATTGCCCCTAGTTAGCTCCTTGAGCTTTTAGTTTTTCGTTTGATAGCCTAACTATACAAGTCGAGTACCTTTTGATTTAGTCTTTGACCCTAATTGGACTTTTTTAGTATGAGGGAGGTGGTTGGAAGGTAGTCGAGTAAAATTTGGGATTAAAAGGGTACAATTATTGGGAATATTGAAGGGGGAAGAGAATTGAAACAATAGGCAAAGAATTGGGAAACTAGTCTCCCCTAGTTTGTAAATAGTTGAAAAAAAAACGAAAAATTCGAAAATCAGGAAAGGGAAGAAAAAGTCGGACGTAGATATTTAGTTCATTGCTTTTGATTGGGAGAGACTAGTAACATAAATACTTTTTGGCCAATGTTCTCAAAGTTGAAAAATTCAAAAGGGAAGCACATCTAAGGGAGAATTGAAAAAGAAGCATTTAGGTTGTGAGTTTGTAGTAGGGTGAAGAAATCAATTTAGGGATTGGTTTACTAGGGAAGTGAGGAAGAGTGAATGTTGTTTGAGGGGTGATTGAGAGTAGCTAACTCAATTAGTCCAAGAATTAGTCACTTTTGCCCATATCTATCCCACCTTACCTCAAGCCAACATTACAACTAAAAATAAGACCTTTTTTTATTCTTTGTCACACGTGTCGAGTACAAATTCGAATTTAGAAGATTGGCAAGCATATGGTAGTCGTTGCATGCATTTCAATGTGAGCGAAAAATACTACCCACTTGATACACTTGGGAGTCGAGAGATACAATCACTCAGTGAGGATCTTTAGTTGAGGGCTTTCAAGTCTCAAACGTAGTTGAAGTTGTTATATCATATATGCTCATCTTATCATGATTGCCTTACTTTAGAAAATTTCGTCTGAAACTGAATTTATCACTTAAATCTTCCCTAACGCGTGTCCTTTTTCTTCTTTTTCTTTGCTTCACAGAGGTTTAAGTTTGGGGGGATTTGGTACACGTGTTCATGCATGCATCTTAGGTCAAATTAAATGTTGTTTTAATGACATTTGCGTGCATATTTGACCGTGTATTATTCATATTTGTATTATTGAACCATTAAATGTGTTTGAGCTCGTTTCAGGACAATACAGGCAATATAGGACCAAAAATAAGTCTCGAAGAAGTCCGGAACGAAGAACGAGCCAAGGATGAAATAAGAGAGAAGAGGTTCGAGCGAAAAGTAGCGCGTCCATGACAGAGTCCGCAAACCAAACCCTGCCTCAAGCAAAATAAAGGGTTCGCGGCCGCAAACCTGAGTCGCGACCGTGATCCAATACCCTATTTTTAATCTTGAAACACATTTTTGGCTATTTTTCAGCCTAACACTTTTTTCTCTATATATAAGGTCAATTTCGAATTTAACCTAACCAAGCACCCATTTCTCCCACATATTCAGCCACCATTCACCAGTGGAAGCAAGGAATTGGAAGAGGATTGAAGATCAAGATCATCAACTCAAACTTTTGGTTCATTCTATCTTATTCTTTGATTTTCACTTGTTTTATCTTTGTAATAGTTGATATGAGTGGCTAGCTCTCTAATTTCAGCCATTGATCATTAGTTGAACCTTGGATTCAGGATGTTTATGTAAATTTTACGGTTATTAACCGATTGGATTATGTTTTGGAATGTTCTATGTTATTTGGGATTGTTGATTCACACTTATGAATTGAATTGTGGTTTGATCATTCATTTGGATATTTGTTTGTGTGTTGCTAGAATTGGGTTTGTAATCCGTAATTGTTATGAATCTGGTTCCCATGTAGCGAACAATGGATTTATTCTATTGGGGATAACATAGACTTCGACCACTAAAGCCGAGCTTGTGAGTTTTATGTCGTATTTACTCCGTTGTCTTGATTCTTAATGCATTTGACTATTGATTCTTAGAAAGTTTGTTCTAGGAATTGATAAGTTGAGTAGGATTAATTGAAGAACTTGTTTTGATTAATTATACTTAAGAGACAACAAGGTTAATAGAGCTTGTTATTAATCTTGGAGTAGGGATTCTAAGACAAAATTAATCGGGTAGTAACATCAATTATATAGATTATTCGAGCCATGGGGATACTCGATCAAGGGTTGAATTCTTTTTATCATTTATAAAACCAAAAATCATTCTCTTATCTTTGTTTACTTGAATTGTCAATTTGCTAAGTATTTTTAGAGTAATTGTTATTTGAGTTGTATAAATTTAGGTGTTAGTTGTGATTCCATCAATCTCCCCCTCCTTCCCCCCCCCCCCCCCCACCCCAACTTCTTTATTGTTTACTAGCTTATTTATATTCTATAACTTGATCGTAATAGTTTAATACATAAAGCATAATTGTTCGACCGTTCCTCGTGGGATCAACCTTTATTTACCATTCTACTAGTTAGAGTATAAATCAAGGATAAATATATATATATATATATATATATATATATATATATATATATATATATATATCAATTAGGAAATGCGAATGACGCGCCACCTGCCAAATTTTGTAACCATAACATTTGCTTAACAAGCATCGGTCGTCTGCAAAGTATCATACGGGTACCAAGAGGTACCAAGAGGTGCCTAAAAACAAGAAGACAGCATCAACAACATTCTATATTATAGTAATGCTCAGCCAGAGAGGGGGAAAAAAAAAACAAACAAACAAACATCCACCCAAATCGCAAAAATGTTTCTAATTTCTATTGACCTTGTACAGAAGAGTAATAGCAAAGCGATAACATCAGGGATAGAAAATTTAGATATGCTAGCGGCACATTAATATTGGGTGAAGAAATTTATCATTTGTACTTCTGCAAAATACAAGGAAAGGGGTGAACTACTTCCCATCGGTGTCGGCATGCGGCAATTGGGGTTGAAGAGGACGAGTAGTGTTTAACCAATTTTTCCTTAAAGGGTATTTTGTTCAAATGATTCACAATATGATGCTTTCTCTTTCCTCCTTGTCCATGATAAGAGAGACACTACGCGGTGAATTTTATGTTTCCTTTGCATCCTGATAAAATTAATCAAGTGATGTATGTTTCGGATCGGGCTATTTATCACGTTAAGAGCCCAAATGGATATCATCTTAAAAGCCCACCATGATATCCTGATCCAGCAGTAAACAGGCCCTTAGGGGACTCGAGTTCAGGCAAATTGGCTGTGTTAGGTCTGTCAGCATTAGCCGCAGCCTAGATGGGCTAGGCACCACCTAAATGGTCGAGTCAAGCTAAGCGGTTTCAATTTCAATTTTTTTGTCGTCCCAAAAAGACAACGTTTCACTTCTCAATTTAAAAAAAATAAAATAAACAATAATTACTAGAAGCGAAAATAACAAGTTCTTGTGTATTTTATTTGCGATTGGAAATTGGAGTTATGATGTCTACTGCTAATTTTTATGTATTTTTGCTTGGCATTTCATTATTTCTAATTTATTCATGTTAACTGATGAAGTGGTTATGCAAACCTACCATGTTGGCCAAATTGTTAATAATGAAATTAAGCCATATCAAATTATTATCAATGAATTTTCTAGATTCTATTAGTGACATAAAGGGTAAAAAATAAAAAAATAAAAAAGAAAGGAAAAGAAAAGAAAAAATTCAGCCCAATTAGAGATGTCAATAAGGGTTAAGTTTGCCCTATCCTACTCAAGCCCTCAAAAACCCTGGCCCCTAAAAGGTCCTTGAAAATCCAAGCACAGGGCCAGACCAGACCCTATAAGTTCAGGTATCTTTTATTTTTCTTTGTCATCATTTTCCAACTCTAACTCTACAACCGACATGTTTAAATTTTACCAAAATATAATCATCCTAATCTCGTTTTCTCTTTTACTCCCTCCGTCCCATCTAAGTTTGCACACTTTCCTTTTCGGGACGTCCCATCTAAGTTTGCACATCCTTAAAAAGGAAAGTTTTCTCACAATCTCCATCCTTAAAATCTCCACTTTCAATCTCCACCTTTAAAAAAGTCAACCAAAAAGCAAAAAATTGTTTTTCTTAATATACGTGTCGGCTCAAGTGTGCAAACTCAGCAGGGACGGAGGGAGTATTAAATATGTTGTGGTTCTTAAATATGTCGTATTGATTCTCTTATTATATTTATAAAGAGATAGAAAACTCATTTCCTGAAAGGTGAAAACAAAGACGAAGTTGGATAGCTCAAGTGGCAGAGCATCTACTACCTAGGCCTTTGGTCCTGGGTTCGAGTCATCGTGGGGGGGAGGGGAGGATTTTTTTTTTCTTAGATTAGGAGAAAAAAAAAATCAAAAGGTGAAAACAACAAAAATCAAAGTCTAACAGCACTACTAGAGAACATGATTGTAGCACTATAGAATAAAAAATGAACTTCATAATAGAGAACTCGGAAGAGTAAAGGAAACGTGGCGGCCGCCGATTGCATGAAATTCTAAATTTATTTATGGGATATATATATATATATATATATATATATATATATATATATAATATCTATACATTATATAGAATTTATATAGAATAAAATAAATAAGGACCTTAGAGCTGGCCCTACCCTAACTTGGTCCAAGCCCTAGTAAGTTCGATGGTCGAGAAGGGTCAGGCTAAAAATCCTTAAACTATAAGAACCTATAAAACAAAGGCCAACTCTAATATATTTAGGATCCGGTCTATTTTGACATTTCTACCCCCAACAAGTTAGCAAACGGTCTAGGTACTAGGTTCAAATTAGTCCAACGAGCAATTTCCAACTTCTGTATTCTTCATAAATATATATATATATATATATATATATATATATATATATCCCACTATTTTTAACATACCTCATTAACTTTAATTCAAAAACTTACAAAATTTTATTAGATCATAGTCTTAGGGTGTGTCTGCTTAACTTTGTAGAGTGCTGAATTATTGTTGACTGAGCAAGTATATAAGTGTAAGTGTACTTTATTGAGATCGGACAATCAAATATATACTCGTTTCCTCTCCGGACTCTAATGCGCCGCTCCTTGCCCTCCTTAGAACTGCCACAACCAAAACTTTAAAGAAAGCCATAACAAGAAACAGCAGCAGCATTGAATCGCAACAAACATCGGTTTTTGTCCCTAATCAACCATAGAACCACGTTGTATCATACGTCTTCTCTCCCTTCTTGTAACTCCAAAGTTGTAGTATGGACAGCGGAGAAAACATGAATTATTGACTAACTAACAAAAATATATAGGTACAGATTGTGGGTCTGACCCATGAAAGTGATAGAGGAGGGGCTAAAGATAAGGTTTTTTAGCAGACGTGTGTGCGTTGGAGTGGGGAACTTTTCTTCTCAATTTCTGTTTTTCTCTTTTTAATGAACGGCAATGGGAATGATTTGGGGAGGGTGCATTATTTTTTAAAACAGCTAATTCTATTCCACCTAATTAGGTATTGCACAATTCCCTAGAAAAAATATTTGGTATTGCACATCTGGGATATTCAACAATCTACTGGAAAATATAATCACTCATGTGGCTAGAGCTGTCATCGGGTCGAAGTTAATTTTTCTATCTTCTATTCTAACTCTATCAATACATGTTACGTGTATTAAGTGTTACATTTTCTATCCTAAATATGTTTCAACTTTATCAATACATATCACGTATACTAAATGACATGATATTACGAACATGTGTGTGTGCTTATTAATAGGGTTGGAATTAGATCTCAACTAGGTGGGATCACGGGTTATCATTTGCTAATAGTAAAAATTTAAGTAGTTTACAAAGTTCTTCATTTTTCAACATTCATCAAACATAAATATATAATATACGACCTTTGTTTTTCAGTTGTTATTTTAAGCTTATTTGCTTTGTTTATAAATAATTGTTATTTTTGCTTGTTTTCACTTTTTTTTCAATAATAACTCTATAGTTATGGAAAGTGTTAACAATAATAAGAAAATGAATAGAAAATTAATGAATTCAAGGGAATTAGTTGATGGCTTATTTGTTCATTCTCCATGTCCCTTACTTTTTTTATAAAAATGAAAAGTGAAAAAACAGAGGTATTACAATTCTATAAGATAACATATTGAGCTATCAACGAGCTCGCCGCAAAAATGATAAGTCACTAAAACTTCGATCCAACTGCCTATTATGCAAGGTGGGGCGAGGCAGTGCACGGGCTACGGTGCATTTTTTAGAATGAATAATCCGCCTTTTATTAAAACTAATAAGCCATTAATTTTCCTTAAAAGAGCTATTAATTAGTCTCAGATTAGTTAGAAATAATTATCTAATTAGCAATTACGAAAGAAATATGTGTTAGAAAGTTGCCACCTCTGCGCTAGCAGATACACTCATGTACATATTTAGGGGTCAAATTATGGTACCTTCCTTTTGAATTTTTTGAAATATTATTTTGTAATTTAGTTTATCTAATATTTTAAATTTAAAGTCTAATATAAAATAATTTGATTTCCAGCATACTCCGTGTCACATAACCTTAAAGTATAATTAAAAAAGTTTTACTCCATGAAACAAACTCTTAAATTTATCTTAGATAGATCCCGTTCGACTAAATTCCTAAATTCATAACCGATAAGAATTACTAATAAATCATCTTGAAAATAAATAGGAAAAGAATATGTATTATTTTGAACAACATGATTCCAACCATTAGTGTATGGATTCATAACATGTATCAATAGAGAAAATATATGTTCAGATAATATATTATTTAAAGAGATCAGTAGTTGTTCATCGAAGTGGGGCTTGAAAATCAGCAGGAAAAAGAAAAAGGAAAAAAAAAAAAAAAGGACATTGGGCTGAAACGCGGCGTTTGATTGCCCAGCAATATTTGCTGGTTTAGAGGACCAGCAGAGGATCCCATATCAGTAATCACATTCTCAGTTTACCAGAACACTGTTTTTCAGCGCAATGTATATCTTTATTCGTTATCGTTTGACCAAATTTCCACTCTGATAGAGTCACAAAACTGAATCTCTCCTTTTCCGGAGAGTATCAAACTGCTAACGATGCTTCCAAATCTCTCTCTTCGTTTCCGAATCTCCACTCATTTGCTGCTCGATTGACATTGCCATTGTCATTATCCTCAGATCTACTTACTTACTGATTTTATTCTGCAATGATTTTTCCTTCATTGTGCTTAATCTGCATACTCTCCCTCTCAATCACTACTGCGCAATCGACTACCTACTCAACAAGCAACGCACGCGCATTAGATGCTCTCCTCCAAAACTACGCTTACCAGGCGTTTCTCCGGCCGAAAACCGGCGTCATCTACGACGGCGGCGTCCCCTCCAATCTCACCGGAGTTCAGATTTCGGCGCTCAGGCTCGTTAACGGTAGCTTAAGGAAGAAAGGCTTTAGAATGTACAAGGAGTTCGCAATTCCAGAGGGAGTAATAGCGTATCCATACGTTAAACGCCTTGTTTTGGTCTACCATAGGTTAGGAAATTTGTCGAAAACCTATTATCCGCTTGAAAATCACACATACTTAACTCCAGTGATAGGCCTCCTTGCCTACGACGCCTCCGATTTGACGGCGAAGAACTTGCCGGAACTGAGCATTAATGCTTCGATTCAACCGATTTCAATCCAGTTTCCGGAGCTGAGACTGAGGCCGTACGGTACAGTACCGAAATGCGTTTCATTCTATACAAATGGATCCGTCAATTTCAGCGATGTGTTGTCCGACAACATTTGCACGACGTTTCAACAAGGACATTTCTCCATTGTCGTTGAATCTACAGCGCATCCTTTTCCGGCGACAAATGCTACCAAGCGAGGTCCGATGCACAGCGGAGTAGAACCGGAGAAACACCATTCGAAGGCGGGGGTGATTATCGGCTCGATAATCGGAGTAATTATAGCAATGGCTGTAGTAGTATTTTTGGTAGTGCGAGTGAGCAAATACTACTACAGGAAGAAGATGGACAGCATGGAGAGGGCGGCGGACATTGGTGAAGCTCTGAATATGTTCAAAGTCGGGGGCACGATAGCGCCGGCGGCGACGGGGACTAGAACGCATCCTAAATTGGAGACTGAACTTCTGCCCTAATTTGATTCGAATTGCAAAAGGTATTTCCTCTGGTATTGAAATAGGAAATTTGGTTTCATTTATTGATGACATTTATGACATAGGAGATTGATTAGCATCTGAAATAGAAAATTCAGTGTGTTATTTGATTGTAGCATTTGGATTTCGCCCTATTTTTCTTGATTTTTCCTATTGTTTTTTGTTAAATACAGCAATTCTTCAGAATTAATTTCAGTTTATGGGAAAGAATTTGAGAAATGTACAGCCTATAGGGTTGTTGAAGATTTTCTTAACTGCCATATTTTTTGCTCTCTATAGAGTAGCGTGCTCGTCTATTTTTCAGTTTCATATTAGAATGCAATAAATTTTCAGGTACTTAGATGCATTTTCCCATGGTCCAGTAGGTTAACTGGAAAACAATCCAACTTCTTGAGCATTGCTATTTAAGCGATTTTCATATGTGGAGACTCCAACGGTCAAGTTAGGCAAGTTTAATTAAAGATGAAGAAAATATAGGGTATGTTTACTTAAGGCTGGAGAATGCTGGATCAAATTGACTGAAGGAGTTTATGAGTGTGCTTTATCGAGATTTGAGCCCTTAAATCTACTGAGTCAAGCCTTAAGTAAACATAGCTATAAATAAGGAGCGTAAGAGAGAGAGAAGATGAGAGTATCTCTTATCTTGTAAAAATGGAGTATATATAAACATTTGTGACCCAAGGCAATATGGTCAATGTAACGTGAATATGGTTGTTTTCAATGGGCCACTCTAAATAGCTCACTCCCGTTATTAAGTTCTAACAAACTTGAGCAAAAATTCGGAGGTCTCTTCTTTCAATTACCTCACCTTCTGGGGCTGGACCTTGTAGTTAGCAAATCCAACTCTAGAGGCTAGCATAATCAGCCCACATAATTGTGATTTTTGTTAGTCAATATGCAAAATAATTGCAAATATAAGACATGTAGATTTTATGGGATTTTTTCCCCTGAGGTAACTTCTGCTGGATCTCTTTGGAAGTGTGTTGGTTGCTTTTACTTTATGAAAATAATTAAAATTAGGGATTATTGTAAATTTACTTAACATCAAAAGTAAATAGCTACTAGAGTTGGTTAAATAATCACTTTTTCTAACATCTTTTTATTGAGAAGCAATTTGAAGCAACTCTTGTTTACTTTAAAAGTTTAACTTAAATATGTTAAATTCCGGCAAAAGTAGAAGCTCGCAAACACTATGGGTGTGTTTACTTAAGGCTTGATCCAGTATATTTAAGGGCTCAAATCCCGATAGAGCACACTCATTAACTCCCTCAGTCAGGTTTGCCTAGTACTCTCCAGCCTTAAGTAAACATACCCTATCATTCAGCTTAATTTAAGTCAAAAATAAAAATTTACTTGGCAAACACAACCTTTGTATCTTGCATTTCCCTCGCTCACGTTCAGATTGCATTTCCACACTAACATTCTAGTCGCATTTCCCTCAGTGACATCGTTTCTGTTGGGTGTCGAGCAGTCAATTGGTCTGCTTGTTCTCATTATTATTTGGGAAAAGATTTTTGGACAAAATATGTTCGGATAGAATTAAATTTTTAAAAATTAAATTTTTTCTCAAATTTTATTTTTTTTAAATGTATTTAAAAAGTATTAATGAACATTTATTTGTGAAGGCGATAATTCAAATTTTAACATTTAAGAACCTAAAAAATGATTAAAAATAGGTCAATTTTTAGATCATTTCAAAATGATAGTTAACATTATAATTTGATCGTGTGATAGTTATCAATTATATTTCTAATTTTAATTAGAAGATAATAGAAAAAAAAAAAAAAAAAAAAAAAAAAAAAAAAAAAAAAAACATTTTTTTTCTACCCGGGCATGTTCTGCCCAAATAGCAAAGTCATTATTTTGGAGTCCATTTTTCGGTAAAGAAAAAGACGTATAGTTGTCTAACAGAGACATAAATTTGAATTATTTTTGCGAAATTTCATATGATGTTTAAATAAGACCCTTCAACTCATATTTATGACGGCATCCTCACCATAAATTGGCCATTAGTGCACTCGATCAACAAAATTAAGACTGCCATCAAATTTAATGACCTCGCAATTTAAAAAAAAAAAAAATTCATCTATTTTATATGCTATCCTCCAATTGTAAAGTATGTTCAATCTCTCATTCGATCATTGCAATATACAACAAAAGAAACCCATTTAGCAACACATAGTTATATCGACTTGTCGATTAGTAGAAATATAGGACTTCCAGAATACACGAGGCAGAGAACATAAATCCAACTTATCAAATTGCAAAGAATTCTACCATGACACACAATAATGTTGATTATCATTCCACACATGATGTTCACATAATCAGACTCGGTTTACTAATGGAGCGTAACACATTTCTTCAATTATTTTAGAGTCCGCTTGGTCGCAAATCACCAATGGCAATGGTAATGAGTATAAATGAGAGGTCAATCATACTATGAAATGAAATGGAGGGAATTGTTAATAAAGAAGGTAATGATTAACTAATTTATTATGTATCAAGCACCATAAATGGGAATGAGTCTCTTTCATTCCCATTCCATACCCTTAAACCCCCAACCAAACGGGCCCTTAATTCATTATCTACAAAATGCTCCATATATTAGTCGTCCATTCTTCATCTCAAATGATTATTAGCTATATGGAAGGTAAAATACCAGTTAACGGCATGAAGTGATCATGGGATAAAAACACTACCGGTAATGGCATTGATCCATAAACAGTCCCCAGCAAACCCTCACGGTATCACATAATAGTAATACGAATGCGTCTCAGGATCTAAAATAACAGCTAGGTTTCAACACACAAATGATCTAAAAGCCTAGTGATCTTCTAAAGTGCCTCAATCAGACCACACGATGTGAAATGATATCAGGAAGAGCACTCCGAACCCACTGTTTACCAAGTAAAAAATATTGGTGAGAATAGGGTGTGCTCTACCCGATTCTCATAGAGTTTCAGGTGAAAGAGAAAGCAAATTAAAACAGAAAAGGACATGAAGGAGATGAGGAAACTAATTGCCCCATATCTTCAGTTAATGGTTTTGTTTTTACCCTTAAGTTGTCGAAAAAAAACAATTTTTTGAATATAATGTGATACAGATTCTGAATGGGATGCAGTTTACGCATCTATCACACACCAGGTCCAAATCAAAACCATACCATGGGTACAGTCACAAGAGAAGAAATAGACAAGCACATAAAGAGTCCATTCACTGGGCGTTGCCACATTATTCAATTCTAACAAGCCCTTAAACCAGGTAACCTGCATCACGAGAAAGAAGCTGAAATAAGTAAAAGTCTGTAAGAAAATATCTGTCCAGAAGTACGGCAAAATGGTGATATGTGATGCATGTACGAGTGCAAGGAAGCCTATTCAAAAACCTTTTTGAACTAACCCCAGTTAAAATGAACTTTTATAGTGTGAATTCAAGAAGTTACACCTATTCTTTATTTCCATTTCGTTGAATGGAAGTATGCACAACCTAACTCAAATGGCTTCAAGATAGTTCAGCAAATTTGCCTAGGTTCATACTTTCAGAACCATGAATACATTTATTGACCCTCGCAAAAATATTCTTTTCATTGTAGTTACATTTTTGAGACATTTGTCGAAGAAAAAAGGAAGCCAGTTTCCTCACATGCAACCATCGTATGAGCACATCAGCAAAATCATGTCTGGAAGTCTAGTAAGTAGTAACACAATGGACATTCTGCACAAATGCCGAACGAAACAACAACATGCAACGTTTGCGAACGTGCAGAAAGCAAAAATAAATATCTTCAGTTCTTTGAGACGAGCATGAACTTAACAGTTCTCAGGAATGAGTATAGGCATCGCAAATATACATCATTGATATAATGGCACAGTAATACGAATATAGAAAGAGAATTTGAACATAAGCAGCTTCATTCCATGTCTTAAGCTTTTAAGTTACTTCCAATATATGCCATCAACCAAAATCCATTGGTTGAATGAAGCTCAAAGATAAGTTTCTGCAAGGCATTTTAACTGCATGATAATCTTCAAGTAAGAAAGAGCTCAGCAAACTTCAAATAAATTAACATGAACCGAAGCAGTTTCTATTATATTGAAGGACATGGAGAACTGAACTTGCAGAGATGCCTCTAGTAGACAAGACGTCAAATCTTATTTTGACAAGTTTTAGAATAGAAATGAAGATGCACAGTTTAAGTGAACTTACATGAAGTTCTACATGTGTTACTATGAACCAAAATAAAACATACTTATATACCACTGTAACGCCATGGGATCCCATAGAGGTTAGAACTTAGAACTAATTAGTCTGCAACTAAGAACAACATCGAATGATGCATATATAATTTCTAAAGAAGAGTGAAACACTATATCCAACTTCACCACAACTTTAGAATAACATTAAACAAGTATTCTATATTTTTCACGCAGTGAGTCTACAAAGGACATTCAAAGCTCAAAGAAACAGAATTAATTGTTTTTTGTTTTGTTATAATTATCCTATTTCCCGAGGTAATATACGGAAAGCAAAGAGGAAGAACATCAGATTGCATACATCAACATGGAATGAATAGAAATAAACAGGTGTAAATTGCACACATCAACATGGAATGAACAGAAATACAAATTAAGAAAATTAACGGTAAAAGCAAAGAGGAATAACCTAATTCAGCTGGAAGAAGAACCCGAAGACAGCATCTCCATGATCTTCTTATCGCGTCTCTCCATAGCCACATCCCAGACGTCGTTACCAATGTGCTTCGGCTGCCATGAGTAAATTGTAATCGAGATTAACATAGATAAACAAATCAAAATTGAAAATTAAAACCGCAGAAAAGAGAAAAACGTGGATTATGGGTACGAACACGGCCATGAGCAGCCTTGTGGATGAAATACTGAGCGTTTCCCATCACGCAGAGCATCCCTGCTATTATACCCAGAGGTAAGAACGCTTCGAAAGCGATGAACCCCATTGACAACAACTGATTTTTCTTCTCTGTATTGCGATTGAAATGGGTGATGATTGACTATCCTCCGTTCTCAGATCCCCCAATTTAATTCTGGCGAATTCCCCTCAATTCACAGATATTGGGCCTGCTCCTGGGCTAATGTCAAGAGACGGGTTTGCCGCACGCCCCGTCTGATTTGCAATTGGGCTGAAATCCACCTTATGCTTTTTTAACTTTTTGTTTTTTATTTCTCTCTTTTCTTTTTCTTTTTTAAGTCCAAAAGTTAATTCATTAAATTACGCTAGAACCAGTCTGCCGTGATTGACATAACAATGGTGGAATTGTATCCCACAAAGTAAAGTCTAAAAGATTAAGTTTTGCAAAACTAGCTAAGTTATGAGCAACAAAGTTTTCTGAACGACGACTCAAAAAGAGTTGAGTACAGGTGACCAAGATAATAATTTCTTGATATCCATGAGTAGTGAGAGACAAATAGATGTGCGATCCACTTCACTAAGTGATGATAAGATAGTCGTGCTGGAACCTCCAAAAATAATTAAATCACTCGGACGAGAGTCCCGAGCAAGATATAGAGCTTCCTGTAACGTGAAAAATTCAGTAAGTTCCGGATCCGAGTAACCGGTAAAAGACTTTATTGCTACCTTCAAAAATTTACCATTGGCATCTATCATACATATTCCAATACAGGAAAAACCCCGCCTACTACAAACTGCACCATCAAATGTAAAGTTGGCCTTATTCTTCGGAGGTGTTCAAGATAGCGGATTCGGCAATGAATGTCCCATGTAGGATTTGATCGCCCAAGCATTCTGAAAATCAAGGAGGATCGTTCTACAAGACTCACAATAATCATGCGATCTCCTCTCTCACTTCTAAATACAAAGTTATTTCGAAAGTACCAAATAAAATTTGCAATAATGCTCGCATATTCAACAATTTTAGTGTCACCGAAAAGTACGATTGACTGAAATCACAGGCTAAAACACGGTTGCTGGAAGCTAAAGATAAATTCAAATAAACCAGAAGCTCGTCACACACCTGAAGAGACGAGGCATGTGAAGAATAAAGTGCGTGGAGGACTGGTTCGTAGCTCACAAAACATGCAGCGGAAATCCTGGTGCCAATGACGACGAGCAAGATTTTCGGACGACGGAAGTGAATCTATGTAGCATTTCCAAATGAAATGGTGTATCCAACCTGGAACATTGAGAAGCCAAATTTGTTTTCAAGCCGGATTCGGATCAGCACTAATGGTCAGGTGTGGGTCCGAAATATCGAAATCGGGTACAGAGCAGATGAATGTATAGGCTGAACTAACCGTGTATTTACCATTATTGGAATGATGCCAAATCCATTTATCATCAGATTGCAGATTTCGAATAGGCAAGCTGAAAATGAGGTGAGCTTCATCATGGCTGAATATCTGCTCGACTATGGCAGAGCCAAGACAGTGAGTCTCAGTCATAAGGCTGCTGACAACAACATACGGAGGAAGAACATAAATCGGTCTCGTGACAGTGAAGTTTGGGGAGCGAGGAAGCTAACGGTCTCCACAAATTCTCGTGTTATTATTAGAACATATTAACCGTCGACAACCATGCAAAATAACCCGAGACCCATCCATAATAATTCTCCAATGGACGCTTACCAAGATGTGCCTCAAGAAAAAAATCACGAGGATAATAACGCGCACGAAGTATTCGGGCAAGAAGAGATGAAGGTGCAGTGAGAATATGCCATGCTTGTTTTCGGAGTATGGCTAGATTAAATTCTCAGAGATCTTTAAAACCAAATCCCCCTTGCCTTTTACTTCGAACAATGAAAGACAAGGCAACTAACGAATTTTACGAGTTAAATCTGAATCTTCCCACCAAACGAAGCAATGCAAGAGGTAATCTCCCCAATTAAAGAATCCGGTAACTTGAAACACGACATAATGTATGTCGGAATGGCCTGACAAACTGATTTAATAAGAATTTCTCCCTCCCCCCCCTCCCCCCGTACTAAGCTGCTTCTTCTTCCAATTAATGTGTTGCTGAATTCGCTCTTTGATATTACCAAAAACTTATCTTTTACTTCGGTCCACCACCGTAGGTAGCCCAAGATACATCTCATGAGAGGCAATGCGCAAGATGCCAAGAATGTTGCAAATGGAGGTCGAGACTTCTTGATTCGTGTTGCGGCTGAAGAAAATACCCGATTTGCCGTAGTTAATCCTCTGATCGGAGGCTATCTCATATTATTTGATGGAGAATTTCAGATTTACAGCTTCTTGTTCAGTCGCAACACTGAACAATAGAGTAATCATCTGCAAAGAATAAGTGCAAAACAGTCGGTGCCGATCGAGCTATTATAGTCCTGTGGATTTTCCGACTGTTGCAATATGATGCAAAGAAAAACAACCAAAAAAGAGACCCCCTCAACTCACACAAACAATTCTACAATCACCTTTAATGCACACTATGAATTATACACTCTAAATCTGGAAATGAACTTAAACACACAAGAATTAACGTGGTTCGGCAAATGCCTACATCCACGGATCAAGGAGAGAAAGGATTTCACTAGAGAGATCAAAGAGTTACAAGTTACAATCAATTCCAAGAACTTGAACTATCCTTTTTAAGCTCTAATCTCTTGTAACTACCTTCTAGAGAGAGAGCTAATCCTAATCACGTGCTAAATTGTCAGTTACAACATTTCCCACTTGCTGGATCAGAAAATAGAAGTTACAACCGTAATCTCCACAAAATCACAACTAAACCATCTTTCTGTCAAAGCTAAACAACAACACAAGATAGACAACGGTTATCTTCCTAATAGACAACGTTTTTGACAGTTAAATTCGTTAAAACTGTTGTCTTATTGCTGAAAACAGTTTTACAGAATGATAACTGCTTCTTGAGCTGAATTTCTTGTGCTTCTGAACTCGATCAGCTTCTAGACACCTTCCAAGTTTATCTTTATGATTGTTGAAGACACATCCACACACTTCACATTCTCCACCTTGTCTGAAACAAACTATCTCTCACCAAACAACATAATCTCAACCCATACCAATCCATCCTTTCCCTCCTCAACCAATCACAGCCTTCTCAGGTTGTTCTTGTTCAAACCTGCTCCACTTGAACCAACTGCTGACAGTATTGAAACTTACCAGCAGTCAAAGCTTTTGTTAGCATGTCAGAAGCATTCTCTTCTGTCTTTACCTTCACCAGCTTTACCAAACCTTTATCAGTGATGTCTCTTACAAAATGTAATCTGACATCAATATGTTTGCTTCTTTCATGAAATACCTGATGCTTTGCTAAGTGTAAAGCACTCTGGGAATCACACAAGACCTCTACAGACTTCTGTCCAAGACCAAATTCAGTAAGAATTCCTTTAAGCCACATTGCTTCCTTCACTGATTCTGTTAATGCCAAATACTCTGCCTCTATTGTTGATAATGCCACAACCTGTTGCAGCATAGACTTCCAACTCACAGCTGTCCCATACATGGTGAAAATGCAACCGGACTGAGATTTTCTTGAATCCAGATTAGAAGCATAATCTGAATCAACATATCCTTGTAAAATCTTTTCATCAGAGTTCTCAATCCTTTTGAATACCAAACCCATACTGCTAGTTCCATTTAGATATCTAAGTACCCATTTTAATGCTTCCCAATGAAACTTTCCAGGATTGGCCATATACCTGCTAACTACACTAATTGCATGAGCAAGATCTGGCCTGGTGCATATCATTGTATACATAACTGAACCAACAGCATTTGCATAAGGAATTCTCTCCATTTCTTCAGATTCTGCCTTTGTTTTTGGCTTCTGTTGTTCTGACAGTTTGAACTGATGCCCTAATGGAATTGACACTCTTCTTGACTCATGCATGTTGAACCTTCTGAGTACCTTCCTTATATAATCTGTCTGATGTAAGCAAAGTACTCCAGCTGTCCTTCTTCTGTCAATGTCCATCCCTAATATTCTTCTAGCATTTCCAAGTAACTTCATGTCAAACACCCTCTGTAGCTCAGACTTGAGCTGCTTGATCTCTTCTTTATCCTTGCTTGATACTAACATATCATCAACATACAGAAGTAGAAACACAACTACCTGTTTTCCAGAGAATTTTAGATACACACAGCTATCATACTTGGACCTTTCATATCCAATAGCCTTCATGTGTGTATCAAACTTAATGTACCACTGCCTAGGACTTTGTTTGAGTCCATATAGAGATTTGTTTAACAGACACACTTTCTCTTCATGTCCTGGCATCTCAAAACCCTCTGGCTGTCTCATATATATCTGTTCATTCAGATCACCATGGAGAAAAGCAGTCTTTACATCTAACTGTTCTAACTCCATGTCAAATTGATTAACTATTGCAAGGAGAATCCTTATGGAGCAGTGTTTTACCACTGGTGAGAAGATCTCATCATAATCTATTCCTTCCATTTGTGTGAATCCTCTTGCAACCAACCTGGCTTTGAATCTAATGGACTCAGTGTGTGTTACCTCCACCTTCTTCTTATATATCCATTTGCAGCTCACTAGTTTCTGCTTGTGAGGTTTATCCACTAACACCCATGTTTTATTTTTTTCTAGAGACTCAATCTCTTCCTTCATAGCTATTAACCACTTATCTTTGTCAAGACTGTTAATTGCTTCCTTAAAATTTCTTGGCTCAGGGAATGCAACCTCTTCAGCTGTGACTAATGCATAAGCTGTAAGATAATCTTCAGAATATCTGGTAGATGGTTTTATTATCCTTTTCTCTTTGTCTCTTACCAGTTGGTAGTCATGTAGTTTATCTTCTTCTTCTGTTTCCTCAACATCTGAGTGTTCTGTTTCATCAGTATGATCCTCATTTCCAGGCTCCACCTTGACTTGTGACCCCTTTGAACTAGATTTTGTGACCACCTTCTATTTGTATGATTCATTGAATGGCATTATGTCTTCTGCAAACACTACATCTCTACTGATGAGAATACTGCCTTTTCCAGGTTCAGTGCACCATAATCTGTAGCCTTTAACCCCTGTAGGATATCCCAACATAATACACTTCAATGCTCTAGGTTCTAACTTGTCTTGTTTGATGTGCACATAAGCTCTACACCCAAAAGTTTTTAGGTGAGAGTAATTTGGTGGTTTCCCAGACCATTTCTCTTCAGGTGATACTCCATTATTAGCTGTTGAAGGACATCTATTTATCAGATATGCTGCAATGGAAGCTGCTTCCCCCCAAAACCTTTTATCTAATCTAGAGCTGGACAGCATACACCTAACTCTTTCCAATATGGTCCTATTCATCCTCTCAATAACACCATTTTGTTGGGGATTTGCTGGAACTGTTTTATGTCTTTTAATGCCCTTATTCTTACAGAAATTGTTGAACTCTTCAGATAAGAATTCTAAACCATTATCTGTTCTTAGGCATTTCAGAGTTATCTGTTTCTCATTTTCCACTTCCTTGCACCAATGATGGAATTTATCAAACACTTCTGTTTTTGACTTTATAACATAGAGCCAAACTTTCTTTGAGAAATCATCCATCAGGCTTAAGTAGTATCTGCCTCCACCAAGTGTTTGGACCCTTGAAGGGCCCCATAGATCTGCATGAACATAGTCTAATAATGCTTGTGAGTTTGTTTTCCCTGTTCGATATGGTAGCTTCTTGGATTTTCCAAGAATGCAATCTTCACAGCTTGAGAGATTTTCTGTGATGCCTTGACACTTAATTGCTTTATTATGGATCAACTGTTGTATTCCAGATTCACTCACATGGCCCAATCTTGCATGCCAAAGATGCTTATCTTCAGAAACTGTAACATCAGCTTCTCCTTCAATTACAGATCCATCCAGATAGTATAAGCTGGCCCTTCTAATTCCTCTGAGGACCACCTTGTTATCCTTCATTACATTCAGATAACCTTCTCCAGATTTGAATATGCATCCTCTGGTTTCAAGTGTCCCTAGGCTTATCAAATTTCTTTTCAGTTGGGGTATATATCTCACATCCTTGAGTATCTTCACAGATCCATCATGAGTTTTCAGTCTAATGGACCCTATTCCTCTTACAGGGCACACATGATCATTTCCCAGCATAACATTTCCAGTTTGAAGTTCTTTGAATTCATAAAACCAGTGAATATTTGGACTCATGTGAAAACTGCAACCTGAGTCCAAGATCCAGCTACCCTCTCCCTTAGTTTCTGATACATTTAGGATTTGTGGATCTTCCTCCTTGGATTCTGCAATTTCTGCAGAGCTTGATGCCTTGTTGTTCTTTTGAGACATTCTTTTCTTCCATTTGAAGCAATCTTTCTTGAAATGGCCAGGTTTCTTACACCAGAAACACTTCTTGGATTCTTTATCCTCTGCAGCCTTGCCTTTCCCATTTGCCTTTTTCTTTGATGACTCAAAATTTCCTGGTTTCCTTGATTTCCAATTCTTTCCACCTTTGATGCTCAGGCTCTCAGAATTTCCTTCTGATTTGTCCAGATGCACTCTCTGCATTTCCTTTGATCTTAGTGCAGATTGAACTTGTAGTAGAGTCACAATAGACTCTTTCCCATATAACATAGCATCCTTCAACTGATCATAGGATTTAGGGAGAGAGTTTAACAGTAAGATAGCCTTATCTTCATCACTCATTGTAACCTCTACAGATTCTAAATCATCAAGGGTCTTATTGAAATCATCTAACTGATCTTCTACTCCTTTTTCATCAGAGAATTTAAATGAGAAGAGTTTTTGCTTAAGGAATAACCTGTTAGCAGTTGATTTTGCCATGTACATCTTATCCAGTGCTTGAATGATTCCTGCTGCATCCTCTTCCTTGGATACTTCCCTGAGGACTTTATCAGAGAGGCACAAGACCACTAGGCTGTGAGCCTTTTCCATGATTTCTTGTTTCTGAGCCAGAGCCATATCCTTTGGGAATGCATCTTCACCCTTCAGTGCAGCAGCTAAACCTTGTTGGACCAGGAGTGCTTTAACCTTGATTTTCCATAATCCATAGTCGTTCTTGCCATTGAACTTCTCGGTTTCCATCTTTGTGATTGACATGTTTGAGTTTAGGATCTTCTTCTTCGCACCTTTTCCCACAGACGGCGCCACTTGTTGCAATATGATGCAAAGAAAAACAACCAAAAAAGAGACCCCCTCAACTCACACAAACAATTCTACAATCACCTTTAATGCACACTATGAATTATACACTCTAAATCTGGAAATGAACTTAAACACACAAGAATTAACGTGGTTCGGCAAATGCCTACATCCACGGATCAAGGAGAGAAAGGATTTCACTAGAGAGATCAAAGAGTTACAAGTTACAATCAATTCCAAGAACTTGAACTATCCTTTTTAAGCTCTAATCTCTTGTAACTACCTTCTAGAGAGAGAGCTAATCCTAATCACGTGCTAAATTGTCAGTTACAACATTTCCCACTTGCTGGATCAGAAAATAGAAGTTACAACCGTAATCTCCACAAAATCACAACTAAACCATCTTTCTGTCACAGCTAAACAACAACACAAGATAGACAACGGTTATCTTCCTAATAGACAACGGTTTTGACAGTTAAGTTCGTTAAAACTGTTGTCTTATTGCTGAAAACAGTTTTACAGAATGATAACTGCTTCTTGAGCTGAATTTCTTGTGCTTCTAAACTCGATCAGCTTCTAGACACCTTCCAAGTTTATCTTTATGATTGTTGAAGACACATGCACACACTTCACACCGACAAATCAATAAGTTTTAGAAAATACACAAGAAGACCTTTGCACATATAATGAACAAGTACAGTGAGATTGGGTCTCCTTGCCGAATTCCCCTAGTAGAAATAAGATTACTAATGTTGCAGCCATTTAACATGAAGCCAGCGGAGACCGTCGACATAAATACAAAAATAAGATTCTTAAAGCATCCGAAAAGCCCATAAGACCAAGCACAGCCCGAACAAAAGACCATTCAATTATGTCAAATACTTTACTCATATATAATTTAACAGACGTTAAAGAATTTCCGGCCCTCTATTTCTCGCCTTCATATAGTGATGGGTTTCATAAGCAACAAGCACATTATTAGTTATTAGACACCCAGGAATAAAAGTTGATTGTGATTCAGAAATCAAAACAGGAAGCAAAGATCTTAACCTATTAGCTAGAACTTTTGATGCCAATTTATAACAAACATTACATAGACTACTTAAATTGGGACACAAAATCAAGTTTTTTCTTTTTACTTTTGGGATTAGAACAATGAAAGTGTTATTAATAGCCTGAGGCATAAGACTAGAAATTAGAAAATTAAGAACAAAAGTGGTAACATTAGAGCCAACAATATCCCCAAATTTTCGATTAAAAAGGCTCATACCGTCCAGTCCGGGGGGCTTATTGGGGTAAATCTCTTTTAATGCTTTCACAACTTCGCCACCTGAGTAAGACTTGAGAAGATCCAATTGCATATTTTCGGACATTCTAGGACATATCTGGCTTAGGGCTTCTTCTACAGTAGATCGGTTGAGATTTGAGGTTTGGAAGAGATCAGTAAAATAGGAGCGAATAAGCTGCTGCAAATCGGCATGTGAGGTGCAGTTAATCCCGAGGCTATTTTTCAGCGAAAAAATGTGATTTATTTCTCGATGTTGGCTACCATACGCATGGAAGAATTCGGTATTGCAGTCTCCCTCCTAGAGCCAATGTTGTTTGGCTCATTGCTTCCAAAGGGTATTTTCCTTGTCAAGTAAAATATTCAGTTGGGATTCTAGATTGATAATCTGTCATTTAACTTCCGAGGTGATAATACCCGACTTGAGGGAGGCCAAGAATTTTTTTAGTACGCTCCATATCCTTCTTCAGGTCACTCTGAATATGGCCATCCCAGCTGACAAGGCCCACAGTACATGAATTTAATTTATCTTATAGCGAAACAGCCTCTTGAGACCAAGCTTTCTTAATGATCTGTTCACATTCGTCCGATTTAATTCGTATAGCCTCAAAAGTGAAAGGCTGGGAACTAGCGAGATTTAGTGGAGGTTTGGTTAGTGGGGGTATAGATGCAAGTAAAATGGAGTGATTAGAGTAGCGAGTGGAGATATAATGGATGCGGGTTGACGGGAAGGTGGTTCGCCAACTCATGTTTACGACAGCTTGATCGAGCCTACCACGCTGCGTGTAAGCATGTATAACAGATCGGAGCCAGGTATATTTGCAGCCCGAAAAAACCCATATTAAAGAGCCCACATAAATCTAATGCATCTCGAAAGGGATTAATCTGCCGATCAGCTCTGGGTAAATTGCTGAAAAAATGGATAAAAGACTTCGTTAAAGTCCCCAATCATGAACGAAGGCAATCATTTAGAGTATTCAGGTTTCGGAAAGCCTCTCATGCTCGTCTCCTCTTGGACGTATCCAATTCACCATAATAACCAGTTACGCAAAATGATTGATTGAAGAAATGTACCAAGACATCAATGTAGCAAGAGCACATTGACTGAAGACTAACATCTATGTCCCTTCCCAAAAAATAATTTTATAGTCTCGGAGGGAAAAAAAAGAATAAATAGGCAGGTAAAATAATCATTCAAAATTTTAAAAATAATAACCGATCACATGTATCTTTTCAAACAACACATGAATGCAAACATGAACTATGTCCCAACTTAGAATGGCAAATCATATTGAAAATCTATTTGTGATGTTAATGTTGTTGTTATTTATTTATAATGAGTGGTGCTAATTAATTAATATTTACTCCGTTCCGAATGAACTTGCACACTTTTTATTTTAGTTCGTTCCAAGCAATTTGCACTTTCTTAAAAGGAAATAAATTCCACAAATTCTACTCACAATACACCTTTATTTACCAAATAAGACAAAAAAATAAGTTTGAAAAGTTAAGATAACTGAAAAGACAATTTTTCCTTAATATGTGTACCCACGTGTCAGTACAAGTTCATTTGGGACGGAAGGAATATTATTTATATAAAGCAATAATTATAATTAAATGGTCGTATACAGGGTTAATGTGCGATTACTAAATTAAAGATTGCCAACTTATTGTTAATACTTGAATTTGATAGTGAAAATTAATTTCATAAAATATCGGAATTTGAAAATTAAGGAAAATGGATGTATAGGAATAGTGGGTTATTAGCAAATCAAAGTTACCACCAAACAAGATTGTCTAGAATTAAAAATAATAATAATAGAGGTCGAAGACAGAAATTGGTAAAGAACATATCATGGCTTTGCTCTGTTACTAATTCATGAGAATTTGGTATGAGGAAGATTTAAATATTATCTATTAATCCCGCATACCTATGCTATATGTTGCACGTAGATTCGTCGGTAATTATAGTTTTCGGTAGTCTTCAATTCGCGGAAACGGAATGAGCACTAGGGCATATTCTTTTTGTTCAGTGCAGTTATGAGAGAGAAGAAGATGGAAAAACGCTAATTTCAGTTTTTTAAGAGGGTACAAATGTGCAAATAATGTTTTATCTGAGTTTAATAATAATTTAATATGTGTCACCAAACACCCGATAATAAATAATCATATCACCGTATACTCAATATCAAATGAATGACTTGTTATACAATATTGTGTATCATATGCTAAAATATCTCATAATAGCTCATACTCACTTATCTTATATCTTTCGAGGTTTAAGATCAATGGTTTTAATTCGTGATTTATAACTTCAGGGTTCTATGCCATGTTCTAGAAATTGAATTTTTGATAGACGAGTGAAAAACGGTAGGAGTGAGATAGATGATGTGATCGGCATTCTGTATAAAAATCATTCATGTATACATGCCGAATTTTTTATGAAAAATTTATGTTGTAGTTATACCTAAAATTTCAATATACTGAACTGTTTATCGGTATCGATATATAGTGCTGCTTACTGTGGATGTTGGATTACCGAAATTATACCGTTAGAAATTTGGTATATCGAAATGCAAACTACTTAAATTTCGAAAACAAAATCAGTACACTAATATATTCCAGAATATCAAACTACCAAAATACCAAAAATGTTTTGGTATTCAAATATTCCGAGACACCGAACTTTATTCGATGCCGAAATAAAAAAAAAAAAAAAAATGATTATTGTATCGTTGTCATACCAAAAAAATTGATATTTTTTTTGTATTTCATATTTTTGGATACAATACACAATAAAAATACCATATTTCAACATTTAGGTATTTTCAGACATCCCCGATCCAGAGTCTAGACTGCTAAAAAATAAAACAATCGCATCTTTTTTTTTCTATAAGGCTCCATTTACCTTGACAAATTGAGATAGATTAATTATCTAAGTTAGTGAGTCAACTCTACATGATATGAAATAAACTGTTATCCACCTCCAATGTTTACTCTAAAATATAACATCTGAGTAAGAATATATGGAGGTTTATACATGTCTCTTTTAATAATTAAGTTTGCAAAAGGAAATAGTGCATTCTTGATAATAATGTAATTATGCAAAGTATGGATCAATTATTTTAGGTGTGGCCTGAATTATTATCTAAAGTATTATTTGAATTTTGATATTTTATTTCAAGTCAGAACAATAACTCAACTTTTAATTTTCACAGTAAATACTAGATAAAACTAATAAAATGTCATTATTTTAAATTATCTAAAGGTATGTTTGGTTGGGGTTGGCCCAACCTGTGATCGGTTGGGCCAACCCAACCATATGTTTGTTTCAGTCGTTTGCCCCAATCCCTTGATATTCCAGGTTGGGGCACAATTCCCAACTTTGAGCCTGGCAGTCCTCTTCTCTCCATCATCAATACGGCATCTCTTCTTTTTCTCTTTCTTATTTTTCATCATCAACATCACTACTACCTCTCCTCATTCTCTCTCCTCTATTTTTGGAGTCCAAAATCACCATTAACACCCCTGAAGAATTAGCGAACCAAATGAGAAGGTGGGTGATATAAGCGGTTGCAGAAAAATCTAGGCATTTCTCTGGCCTCTCAACTAAATAGAATAAAAGTCCAGCTCTATTTCAACAGGAAAAAGAAAGAAAATATTAAAGTTTGAAGGTGGCGGCGGCGCTGAAGGGAGAGAAGAAAGAGGGGCCAAGCACAAATCCACCGAAGACGGTCGAGGGAGAGCGACCTATTACACATTGTAGTCTGAGTCGGAATCTTCGTTGGAGGAGGATTAAGAGGCGGTGAAGGAAAGAGAGGATGAGAAAATGGAGTCGGAATCTGCTTCTGAGGCAGTGAAGGAAAGAGAGAGAGGAAATAAGGAATTGCATTGAGATATAACAAATACTCGTACATAACTTAAGAGGCATTTTCCTACAGCAAGTTGAAATTAATGATATGCTCTTGGGGTTTAATTATGGGGAGTTGGGTTTCGTTCGCCTGCCTTCATTTTTTTTTTTTTGCTTCTATTTGTATATTTTATCCGAAACAAGTTCAAAATAAAGCACTAAATCAAAGAAAATCAACCCTCATTAATATTTTAAAAAATAATTCAATAAAGTTTGAATTTAATTCTGTGAAATATAAAAATAATATTCCTAAATAGTTTTTCTAAATTACTAAATTAATTTGGCAAATAAAAAAATTAATAATGAATAATAATCACAAATCAATACTACTTTAATAACTAATCCAATCATCAATAACTAACTCTTACATATATCACATTACCTTTTACAATTTAAAATTATATCTTACACTTCAATCACAACCCCAGTCACCCAACCAAACATCACTTTCTAACACCCCCAGCCACTTACTCCAGCCCAGTCACCCCAGCCCCAACCAAACATTACCTAAGTAAACTGGGGTTAAATAAATAATCGAAAAAACCAAGATTAAGCATCTTGGTGAGTGGACGAAACGACACCGTCGGCAGATGTTGGGTAGTACTCTGTCAGCCAGCTAAAACTAGGTTGGCGACATCAATTGGGTATTGGCGGCATGCTGCTGAGGTGGGCCCGCTTGCATGCACAAACACGTGTTCACTCCTACCAACAAACAATCTACACTTTCTTCCCCTTTAGCTAACCTAGCTTTTCTGTTTTTACTGCTCACACATTTTTATTGATTGCTATAAATAGTGTAACCGGAAAATCGTTACTGCTGGCTATAAAAAAATAAATAATAAATAAAGATATAAAAATTGAAAATCTTTACCGAACAATTTAGATTTGATTGGGTTCCGTTAAGAAATCGCTTCAGTTTGATTCAGTTTTTATAGTAAGAGGATTTTAATTTTCGATTCTTATCAGAATGGATTCGATTCGACTCAGTTTAAAAAATAAAGAGATTTTAATTTTAAATCCTTATCAGAAAATCGAACTGATCGGATATTTACCTTACTTTCACCCCAATTTACTCACCAAAATTACCCACACAACAGTCCCTATTAATTTTTTTGAAAATCAAGTATAGATTTATAAAAACTATTTTTTGGGTTCAAGAATAGAGTTTTAATATGTCAAGCCCACTCTAGTTTTGGATTGTCGTAGTACTAATATTTACTAAGTCTCAGATGCGAACCAAGCGTGGACTGAGCTTATTAATTTAATGTTCAAAATATTGATAAAAGACAATTTTGCAAATATTTTGTGTTATGAACGTAAATATTAAATATCACTTTTGGAAAAAATGTTGAGTTATATTAAATCCACCACAAACTTATGTGTTACATAAATAATATAAAAGCCTTGAGCCACTAATGAACAAGTCCTCCAAAATTCAAGTCATGATTCGCTTATTAGACGAATAAATATAAATGAGCTTTAATGAGTGCACACAAATTTAAATGAACACGACCTTTGTATCGTTTGGTTTGTCCATCAATTGCTAGAACTTTTTTCTAATTGAGTCGAGCCGAGTTTTAAATTGTTCTAGTGATATTTGTTAGAATTTTAAAACGAATTAATTTGATGTTCGTTAATGTTCGCAACAACGAACACCAAGTTCGTTCATTTTTGTTTTCGTGAATGCAAATATTAGATATTATTCAAGATTTGTAAAAGAAAAAAAAAAGGAAAAAGAAAATTATGGATATTTTAAATAAATTAGTTATATAAATAATAGTATAAAATTATTACTCTTTTAATCTCAAATGAACTTGCACGAGGGGTTGACACACATATTAAGAAAAAATTGTTTTTTGAGATTTTGTTAACTTTGTTGAGGGTGAAAATTTTAGGGGTGAAGATTGTGTTATAATTTTCATTTTTAAGAGTATGTAAATTTACTTGGGTAGAATAAACATGAAAAAGTGTGTAAGTTTATTTGAGATGGAGTACGTATTATTTTATATTAGCTTAAAAATATTACTGAGTTGTTACGGAGAGAGCCTTTTAATGTTGAAGTTTATCGAGCGTTCCGTTGGCTGGCAGCCATATTAATAGCTCTATTCAGGACTTTTTATTTTCGGTTTTCATTTCTCTTATCGTTCAGTTCCTTTCTTTTCATTATACAGAAACCCTCTTTTCAAGGGCTGTCATCTCTCTCTGAGTCTCGGTGAATTGCGTTAGTGCTACTGTTGCTAAACCCTAGAACTGCTCTACATCTGATTAGTAAACTATGTCGGGCCTTTACAATCCAAACTTTTTACCTGCAAGGGCTGGCTCTCCCCAGATCAGAAATACTCCAGATGTTGACAAGTGCGATTCACTCTGTAATTTCTTTCTTTATCTCTTTTTTCCCCTCTCGATTTAATAGCTCGAAGAATTTTTTCTGTTTTAGTATTTGTCTATTGATGTGTTTCATTTGATATATCTTAGTAATCATTACTTGTCGGAGCTGTTGGCAGAGTATCAAAAGCTTGGTCCATTTATGCAAGTTCTTCCAATCTGTAGTAGACTCTTGAATCAAGGTGATTATTCTCTTGTTTCTCATTACTTGTTCCAACTTCTTCTGTGTTTCTTGGTTTCTTTATGTTTTATATTTATGCTTCACGATTGTGAAAGTCTTTAGCTGCATTTTTTATGTGAAAGTTGCCAACGGTTGGCCTTTGATACACAAAGTTTTGTTTGTGGATTATCACTGATTGTTGATATTCGTTGCTTTTGATTATTGATTTTCAAATTAAGCATGGAATATTGTCAAAACCCCCTTGTTTATAGGATTAGATTGTTAGGTTAACAGAAGTAATTCTTTGCACTCACGAAAGGTGCTGTAATTAGCAACGAGCATATACTTATGCATCTGCAGGTGCTTTTCATCTCGGTAACATACAAATTGTCTGGAAGAGGAAAGGGATGATGAGTCATAAATAAGAATCAAAATTGAGATGATTGGACTCGCTCTTTTAGAAACTGTGTTAGACGGTAACTTAACGAAAGTATTTCCGTTTTGGGTCTCTAGAAATGCCTTATCTCGTTATGTTTTGTTTAGCAGATCATGTGCCATTGAAATGCAATATCACTAAGGTCATACCTAAATTTTGTACAATATAATGTGAATGGAGATATAACTTACTTAAATCAGTGGTAATCTATGTTTGTTTCTTCGGTTACATTGAATGGCAGATTTGATGCATTTAATGGATTCAAATCCACTAACAAAATGCTCAGTATATGTGTAGTATTTCTTAAACGGGAATGTCTTTTAGTGCTATGTACGGAAAGGGCTTAAGTGGGATTAAGGAACGTCTACTATGAAATACCAAGTTTTGAAATCCTAGCAAATATTGAATATACTTGGTTGTTATGAGATTAAATAGTTTTAATATTGTAATTTAGATGCCAAATCACTGTTTTAAAAGGGAGGTAATCGTACTATTCTATGAGGTAATAAAAAATCTGATTTTGTAAGCCTTTTACAAAGGCAACCTTTGCATTTTTAGTATATTTGCCTTTCTGATATTATTCAGTATTGATCTGGTTTTCCATCTTTTAGAGATTTTACGGGTTACTGGGAGGGTGCCAAATCATAGCTTCAATGAACTTGAAAGACTGAGACAAAGAAGTCCCAGTCCTATGGCCTCTGGAAATGTGGTGGGGACTGGATTTTCCAGCTGGAATGGCCTTCACCAGGAGGTATTTGAGTTTACATATTTTCTATCGGAATATACTTATCATCTGTATCTTTTCTTTGTGCATATTGGATAAGCATATCGTGTTCAGGAGTACCATTTTTCCTCAAAACCAAGTCATATTTACTTTATGAATTTTTGTATGCTGCTTGGAGTGTGTTCTACGTATTTAATTTTTGAGACTTAGTTCTCTTGTGGGGGAATCTGGAACACCCATTCGCACATGGTTGTCACATGAGCAAATCAAGCACAATAGATTGGGTGGAGTAACATCAAGTTAACAAAACAAAGAGTGATGTGAGCTTGGTTCAGTTTTATCAAAGTATGGAATTCTTAAGATTTGAGTATAAGTAGACTTTTTTTGGAAGTTTAAAAAATTCTTGAAAATATGTTTTCAGCTTGATGATATCTGGTCCTTAAGGTAAGTGCTTTAAAATGTGAATGTGTCTCGATTCTGTATTGTGATCCTAGAGCAGTGGACCATAATCTTACTATCTTAGACTTCTTAGTCGTCTTTTGCTGGGAACTTAGTGTTCTTTTTTAATGAAAACTGGGAAAACCTTAAAGAAGCTTTAGGATATGATCATATATTAGCTCGCTATGTATTAGTAATTGTATAACTGACAATTGTGATTTTGGTTTTTGTTTTTGTTCTAATAAAGATTAGTCTCTGGTCATTTTATGTGTACTGACCACCATAGATTTTGATCTGATTTAAGCTTCTGATTTTCTTGAGTTATATTGGTTTATCGTGCAACTGCAATCTTTCATTTTCTTGTTTGTTTGCATTTTCATTACGGGGAAGTCGCAAACTGAATTTCCTATAATCTTTTAGTGTGCACAATAGGTGAAGTTCCACTTAACCTATGCATTTTGCATTTCAGGATGGGCATTATATGTTTTTCTTCATCCTTTTCTATTTCCTTGCAAAGTTAACAAACTGCCCTCTACTTCATTAAACACAGAGATTGAATGGGCCCCACGGGATGACCATGGACTGGCAAGGAGCACCAGCAAGTCCCAGTTCATACACTGTAAAAAGGATCTTGCGCTTAGATATTCCTGTGGACAACTATCCTACTGTAAGACCTCAAACGACGAAGCTACTAACTTGCATTGATACATCATAGCTCAGTATCTATTCTTTTAGGGAATGTACACTTCATTTCCTCCAGATTTTCTTCTTAACTAGTACTTTGGTGGCTTTGCAGTTCAATTTTGTAGGGCGACTTTTGGGCCCTAGAGGAAATTCACTGAAACGAGTTGAAGCTACTACAGGATGCCGGGTATTCATTAGAGGAAAAGGCTCAATAAAGGACCCTGAAAAGGTAGTGTGTTATTGTTGCTTCGTTCTTATTGTTCTTGTTAGTGAGTAAATCATGAAATAGCTATTCATTTAATGGACAACAATGAGAATTCGATATGGTGGTGTTTGGATTGAGAGATTTGACTATGGATTGGGGGATGGATATAAAATCCACAACCAAATCCACTCAATTTGAACTCCATTGTAATACCTCACCATGTTCCCTTTCACATACACCTCGCTTATCCTGACACACGCGTCGATAGTAAATTAATCGATGTATTCATTGATAATTAAGTCCCTTAAAAAAGATTTACCCACTTATAGAACAATTAATTCGCAACTTTTAGAATAGTGGGGAATATATACGATGATGTTTGCCCTCCCACTCAACTCCCTAAAGTTGAGTATCTATAATGATAAAGTGTGGGCTGGATGGGCCTAATATACACTTGGGTCTCCTATAAAATATGTAAGAACTATCCTAAAACAACTCTCATGTGAACTTCTTGGGCCTCCTTATTTTTGTACCACTTTAAATTACAACGTAAGAACTAACACTGCTCTATCTAGCATCCACTCACACGGTAAATGCACACTCTCGAATTCAAATTCTTCCTACAAAACCCACACAAAATCCAGACAAAAGATTTTAAATAGGTAGATTTTAATTACAAAGAATTTCAAAACCATTCTTGAAAATATCAATTGGGATTTCTAATCCTTCAATCCAAACACTACCTTCAGGAATTGTGATCGTTATTGGTTGATCTTAATATTTGTAGTTGTATATGTTGAGCACTTCATCTGTCAATTTACAGGAAGGTAAGCTATGTGGGAAACCTGGCTATGAGCATCTTAGTGAACCACTCCATATACTCATTGAGGCTGATTTACCAGCCAATATTGTTGATATCAAACTGAGGCAAGCACAGGAGATAATCGAGGAGTTGCTGAAGCCTGTGGTATTATGTCCAACCAATTTTTGTGATTTTCAATAAATCAAAACTACTCACCAAGTTTCAAATTCTAAGCAACTATGATGATCCTAGCCATCTGTCTTTGTTTTCATGCCTTGTACATTTGATCAGTGCCACACACTTATTATGTCATGTAGATTAACGAGTGTAGGACAGTACTTTGAGTTTTCATTACTTTCATTTTCAGTGTGGATCAGTAGTTTCAAAGGTGGACTACTGCACATCTTGCACCGTACTCTCATTCTTTGGACTTTTGCCCTCTGTACTTCTGGCTTTTTATCTTCAGTCCTTGCACTTTCAATTTTTTTAATTTTGCCCCTTTAAAGTAAAAGGAACATTTTAAAGTCTAGAGTGCACAAATCATGAAATTGTCAAGTACATGAGGCAAAAGAGCACAAATTAAGTACACGAGGCAATAGCCAAAAAAAAAAAAAGAAGAAAAGTAGAAAGGGCTGAAGTATAGGAAAAGTTTGTAGGGGGCGAGTAGGCGTTTCCTGTTCAGATGTTAAACGATGACAGCAAATTGACCTTAATCATACACGAGATGAAGTTTACACGTCACGTAAAAAAATGCTTATCAATTGCTTCTTGGCATGTTCATGCTCTAATTCTACTTTTGCTTTTTCTGCAGGATGAGCCCCAGGATTTTATAAAGAGGCAACAATTACGCGAGCTCGCGATGCTTAATTCAAATTTCAGAGAAGAGAGCCCGGGACCAAGTGGTAGCGTCTCACCTTTCAACACCAGTGGACTGAAACGTGCAAAAACAGGACGCTAAGAATAGTCCTTGATCTCTGCACAAGGATTCTTCTTCTTTGATCAACAGAATCATACATGGGTAAAAAAGGTAAACAAAATATGGGATCACGTAATTTTTGTCCGGTCTTACTTTCTCACTTATTTAATTGGGTAGAATTCAGAAATCGATTATCTAAATGGGTGGGAGAAAGAAAAAGCATCCTACATGTTTGTTTTTGAACCAGAAATTGTTGCGGTCGGTTGTCGAAAAATGCATTATTTGGCTTGATTCTAGTGTGAGTTGTGTTTATTATTATTGGTAGAGAGTAGTATTGACTGATTTTGTAGATATTTTGTTAGGACTTGTCTCCATAATTTTGTTTTCTATATTGAATTGAGTTATTTTGAGCAGAAGTTATCTAGATATATTTTTGTATGCTATTTTTACCAGGTAATTCGCCTTTTGTCCTGATCTTGTCATCTATAAAACCTCTATGACTGTCTAGTTTCTGTTTTCTATTTATTTTTTTTTTTTATATTTTATTATTGTCATCTTGTGCTTCTGACTCTACTCAGTACAGTCTTATGATTGTTTCTTGTGAATCCAAGTCTAAGAACATCGCTTGACATCATTATTGCTAGGGGTGGGCTGGGGTTGGGTTTATGCGGGTTTCAGATTGTCGGATCGGGTACCCGATGTGCTAAAAAATAACCAATCTTCCACTCGATCTCGCGGGAACCTGCCCCTGCGGGTGTCCGACCCCGGCAGTTCCTGTGTCGGGTCGGGCTATTTTCTGAGCTACTTTTTTAGCATCGAGTCTTTTTTGGCTTCTTTAAGGTTGTTAAAAAGATCTATAAAATTTTAGTTGATTTTTGTAAAACAGAAACCCGACCTAAGCTAAATATCCCGACACGTGGAAAGTCCACCCCTAATTATTGTGAAATTTTAGTTTCTATTTGAATTTTAGTAAAGCTCACAGTGTATTTTGAAGTTGACTCGAGCGATTTACGTGCAAATTAATAAGTCCCTTATAAGCTGTTTGGAGTTCGCTTAAATAAAAGTCGTTTAGTGAGGCTCACTGTAACAAACAAACAAACCAATTTTTAAACTAAACAAATTCCTTGTCAGGTCGTTAGTTGACTGGTGTAAATTAATAAATAGTTTGATATTTTAATTTTCACAATTTTGCTTATGATAAATACTACCTCCGTCCCACTCTAACTTTTCTACTTTCCTCTTTGATTTGTCTCACCTTAACTTTCCAGTCCATAAATGGCAAACTTCTCTCATAATCTCCACCCTCAATCTCCATCTTTAAAAAAGTCAAAGATTCCACAAAATCTGTTTTTTCTTAACCTCCGTGCTTGGTCAAAGTAGTAAACTTAAGCCGGGATGGAGGAAGTATAAACTAAAGTTGGGTTTTGGAGAAAGAGTTAAAATTGTGAATGTAGTATAATTTTTTTGGAAGATGTAATTTTGTTATACTATACAGAATTTATGAATAATACAATATGTCAACTTATTAAATTGGATAAATATCGAAAATCTGGCTTGATTCAATTACAGTTCTAATCTTAAGCAAAAGACCCTAGTAAGACGGATAATGAGATAAATTAAATATGCTCAAATGTTGACCATTTTGATCATTTTTAACTCATATCTGACCGTTGGATCATGTACAGAGCCTTTTTCTAGGGTATCTTACAGTTCCATTACAAAAATCTACTAATCACTCAAAACATAAGTATCTGCTATATGCAAAACATAATTGTATTATCGATTGTAAGAAAAATAAATCAAATAAGGAATATTACGATCTTGTGGCAGAACCTAATGTTGTTTCTTTTGTTACCGTTTAATTGCATGTCCTAATTCCAGTTGCCACCAAAATGTAGGTAGTTAGTGAAAATAGGTACTGCACAAACTTCATTTATTTCAGAACCCACTGATCCATTTTCTATGCTAACATGAAATCTGAGAGAGAGAGCTGACGATCCATAACCCACGATCTGGTGATTTATTCTGGAACTTGTTGCAGGTTCGTCTACACGGTCGTGTGCGCATAGAGATGCTTGTGAATCTGCATGCAGTTCAATCATCCATCAGAACTACCACTGCCACTCCAATACCCTAATTTGTAACTGATTTTTATTCTGGCAATAACTGTTTGTTTGATTTTCTTCTATAAATGATGATTCACCTCTGAATCAACGGTTGTATCGATGTAACCGTTGCGTAGAAGTAAGACTCTATATTTAATCTATAGTTTGACAATATAAAAGTAATATATCAAATTTTAGTTAGATATTTCATAATACATTACACAAGACATTTAATGACATGCGCAACTGAATACTCTATGGTTCCACATAATAATAAGGAAAAATTGCAAAAGTTGTCCATCAAATACAGGGGTTGACACATTTCTGCATATTATGTTAAGCTCTGGCAATTGTTGCCCACAAGTAACAAAATTGCATAATTTTTACCCAAATCTCGCCGGAATTTATTAAAAGTCACGTGCCCGACGAGATTAAAAAAATCGACAATTGCAGCCCACTTGACAGTCTAGCTGGATCCAACATGGTGTTTTGGGAAACTTTTACCAAGTCATCATAAATTAATGGGCCACTTTTGTCAAATTGCAAATTTAAAAAAAAAAATTAAAAAAATCAATATAGGGAAATTAGGCGAGGTAACCTCCCGTACATAAATATTTGGCCAAATAACCTTTGACCAGCAAACCCTATTTATGTTCGATTAAAAAAAAAGCAAAATTAATTATTCTTTTTTTTTTTAAATTTACACATTGGCCCCAAGAGCTTATCTCTCTTTCATTATTAGGCTCTTCGGCCATTTCCCTCTGTCTTTCCTAATTCCGTCAGATACCCGGTAAAATTCGGCGAGCTTGTGAATTCAATTCAAACCTCATATTTCTTTCTCTTTTCTTCTCAGATCAAAGGGAGCTGGGGCTTCAGATTCTTCCCTTTTTCTCTGATTCTTCTTCTTCCCACAAATTACAGTTTCATCATTCTTGTTATCCCCAAAATATTGCAGAAAAATCAATGGCTGAAACCATCTCGGTCGTCTGCTTCTCCGGCTTTTCTGCGATTTCATCTCCAGGTAGGGCTTCTACTTCTTTTACTCCACCAAGACTCTTTTCCCAATTCCCCCGTCCCCGCGTCAACTTCACCGTCAAGACCTCCGGTTTATCCCATTTCTAGCGACGATGCTTCCGGATTTCTTGACCCCCAATTTTTATTTTTCATTGGGTTCATTGTAGCAATACAATGGGTTCCAGAGGAGAGAATTACCCTGCTTACTTCTGATGGGCTAATTCAAATTAGTGGAATCTTGTACAGGGCTGGGTCTGATGTATGTTTTTCCTGGTTCTTGTTATGCTATTAGTTTCTGATTCCTTGATATATGGTTATAAGGGTTATAGAGAATACAACTCCTTTCAGAATTCTGGATGGTGGTTAGTTAGTTAGTAATTGAGAAGGAGTTGTGAATTTTCAAAACATTTTTCGATATTAGTTTTGCTTACATCTCAAGTTTTCGATCTTCATTTTGTGTAGCATCTATCTTGACAAAATAATTTCATCTGGTTTGTCTCATTGTTGCTCTTGCCCGCTAGCCAAAGTTTGTTGAGAACAAAAAATTGCAAGTAATCATTTCTTTGTATACATGTAACATTCTATATTTTCGATCTTCATTTTGTGTAGCCACTATCTTGACAAAATAATTTCATCTGGTCTGTCTCATTGCTGCTCTTGCCCGCTAGTCAAAGTTTGTTGAGAACAAAAAATTGCAAGTAATCATTTCTTTGTATACATGTAATATTCTATATTTTTTCTCATATGCTTCTTTAAAATCCATAATTAATTGTTTCTAGGCAATCTCTTGTTAATTCTATTTGTTGATTATTATGTAGGGTGGATGGGAGATCGAGGAGGTAGCAGAAAGGGAAGCCATGGAAGAGGCTGGAGTACAAGATAATCCTTCTCCTTTTATGCTTGCTATAGTTTTTATTACTCTTACATCACAGCATGTTAAATGTAAGTGACTTTTAGTACCTTGCTTCATCATGACATTCATACATATGATGATGAAGCGACAATCTTGATTGGATTATCCTCCTAATTAGCTCGTGGTGAATTTCTGCATTTGAAAAGATGGGAAACAGTTTTGGGGTAAAGGAAAACAATGGTAAGATTGCTCTATTTTTTTAGTTCCCTGATGAACTCAGTATATGTATATCACGTGTTGTCGTTTGTAATTAGTTATATAGCCTTTGACCAAAGTCCATTTTTTTCTGTTCAATTAAAAGAAAAGTAAAATTAATTAAAATTTTCTAAAATTTGTACATCGGCCCCAAAAGCTTATTTCACTTTCAATATTAGGCTCTTTCAGCTGTTCCTTCTGCCTTCCCCAATCCCCATTAGTTTTGCAGTAAAATTCTGGCGAGCTTGCTGCTTCTTGTCATCATTTTGATGCTCTCATCTCCCCCTATCTATCTTTGCGAAGGTGTTGCTTGCTAACGCCGCCCTCCTCATTGTCCGGTACTGCTCCTCGCAGATTTTGTATTTGATCATGGACTAACCTTGTTTTTGTTGTTATTCTTAATATCTCAGACATGCTCTAGCTTATTCTCATGATAAGCATGTGATTCACAAAGACATCAAGAAGGAGAATTTGTTGTTTGATCATGAGTTAATGCCCATTCTCATAGTCTGACCTTAATTATATATCTTAGTTGATGTAAAACTTTGATCTACATTATGATGTTTACTGAGCTGATCTTTCACATGTTAGCTTTATCTATTCACCCTATTCTTAAGTAATCGAAATTATTTTTTTTAAACATTCCATTTTCTCTCATCTTAAATTACAGTTCTTCGAACTGCATTCTGCTCTATGTATCTTGTGGTGATGGAAAATGTGAAGATACTTAAAGCCTTCTACCGCCATCTACTGCCTCCTCCGCCGTGCTGGTGGCTGCTTCCATAGTGGTCAATTACGGATTAGTCTTTGACTTGGCCAGGTTTCCATTGTTTAACTTCGATAGTGGTCAATCATTGTTTAACTGCTTTAGAACATCTCAGTTGCAATAGGATTTTTCTGGCATAGATAACAGGGATGTCTTAGCCTTTGTGATTAAGAAGAACTTATGTTATTTGATTTTTGTGATGCGCAGGAATTTCTCAACCTCTGCCATCATGGAAAGAATTCCCAGCGAATGGCCTCGTCCAGCATGACGTGCACCCTGGATTAATTACAGAGTGAGAAACTTCTTAAAACCTATCTACTAATGTTTTCCGGAACTTGATAAATCTGCATGCTGAACTAATCGTAGATGCTTTTGCTTGTTTTGACCTGTTAGTATTGCCACTTCTATGATCTTGTTGTTTCAGTTCAATCTGGCCCTTATTTCTGTTTTCTGAACATGGACTTCATTTGTCTTTATAGACACTATGGGTTGTATGTACTATGATTTGAAGAATCTTTACAAGATATCATCTGCCAGAATGAAAATTTCATTTTATGTTTGAGGTGCACTATGTAAGTAATGCATCCACGATTTCTAAATCTAATGTGAACTAATTGAATTTTAGGAGTAAATTCTTGGATATGTATTGATTGAAAAACTGTGACTACATTGCTTGCAAGTTATATGTATCGCAAGATTCATCGAGCCTTCTGCACTTATTCAAGTGGGAACTGGTAGATGAAAAAGATATAGAGCAAGTTCTGAATATGTTAAGAGCACACCCTAAACATGGAGGAAATATTTGGCATGCGCAAAATGTATCTGTGATACTTGAGTTTCTGTGTTTCATATATCATTGGATTTTAGGCTTCTATTGTCAATTGCTAGGACCTTGTGCTCTATTGAGAGAAACCACGTCATGCTCATCAAACTAGTTCCATATTGTGAGAGAAAGCATTGACGAGTACAGTATGATGCATTTGTGATATTCTAAGAAAAGTTGCAACCTACCAATTACATGATTTTGTGTAATCTCATTTGGATGTATACTACTTCTTTGCTTCTTCATGTGCCCACTGCTGCATTGGTGATATCTTTTTTGCCTTCCAGTTTGTCTTACAGTACAAGCTTTGATACCTTTAGGTCATTAGCGGTCATTTGGGATGTGTGTGAACCGTTGCTGTTGACCCAAGTAATACTTGGTTTTGCACAGGATCTGCTGATCGAACAGAAATATCTTGGTTGTTTTTTTATTTTTATTTCTCCTTCTATGTTTTATTTTTTATACATGATGAGTTTCTCTTTGTGGTGGCAAGATATGGGACTTAGCGAGTGGTAGGCTGAAACTCACTCTTATTGGTCACATTGACCAAGTACGAGGTAAATCACTTTTTGTATGGATAACACTCATTTTTTGAACCGTTTTATGGTATTACAATTCAAAAATAAAAAAATAAAAATCTAAAACTTCTTGCAGGTCTGGCTCTTAGCATTTTTCAGCTTCTTAGTTCTATAATCAGGTTAGTTTGAAAAAGTTTTCCTTCTCCATTTGTTTCACTTCATTTCCTTAATGCCTGACCTAAAAGCATTCCCATTTTTTTAGCAATGGGGCTGCAGAGTCCATCTTAAGATCGAGGGCGATGATGATAACTGGAAGGCTTCTGTCTAAGGAAAATGCTTTTGCATTTATAGAAGAATCTAGTAAGCTCTGCCCTGATCTACAGTACTTATTATCCGGCATCCATGGTTTGAACATCTATCCTGTAGCTGCTTGTGACCATATAATTGCAACACGAAGCTGTTTGCAGCCCCTTTGTTATGCATACAGACAGTTGTATTGGGATTTGACTTTCTTCCCGAATTTTGTATTGTTTCCCTGCTTAGTACTTTCTGAAGGCCTGGATATACAATTTTCATTTATGGTGCTACTGTGCTAGCAATTCATGATGAACAATCTGCATACTTCTATATGGTCCTTACTTCATAACTTCATACTAACATGAGCATAGTTTTGCATGTAAACTTGTACGCTTCATTTGCAGTGCAATCAATATTGATTGAACAATGTGCCCTTTTTGATAGAAGACTGCTCCATAAATTCAGCCAATGATAAATTAGTATCTGATATGATTGATATATTTTCACAGTTTCTTTCCGACTCCTTGATCTGAGAATCATCCTTTGATTCTTGCGCTGTTGAAAATGAAATTTCAGTGGCTGAAGGCGCAAAAATTTGTTGATTTTCTCCAAGAATGGTTGATATCCTACTATACCTTGCATACTTTGTAGACCTTCAGCTTTGGAAAGTTATGAATTTGACTGATACTCATATGATGATTTTATCCTACGAGTTATTCATATTTTCTACTACTGAGTTATTGATATTTGCTATTGTTTTTTCTTCATTTTTGGTTTTAGAGATGTTCTTTCAGCTATTGATAAGAGGTTTGCCTTCCTGGATGGTCAAGAGACAGATGAATGTGAATCTGCACTCGAAGCACTAGGTCATCATGTAAGTTGTTCATCTAAATGATTATAGTTGTGAAAGCAACTACTGTACTAATGTATTTTGTATTGTACATTATGTTTGAAGCCATGAGTCGAGCAAACACACGTACATGTTTTCTGCTGGTGATGACAAATTAGTTAAATGTTGGGACCTAGAGCAGAATAAGGTATTTTCTCAATTTCAACTGTTGCTTCAGCTTGTGTACATAATTGACTTGTACTAATGTTACTTTCTCTATCTTCAGGTTATTCGTTCTTATCATGGTCATCTTAGTGGTGTCTACAGCTTGGCTCTTCATTTCCTCTATTCATAAGTTCTGTATCAAGATTCTAATATTTTACAGTACTTCAAGTGTTTTGTGTCATATTTGTATAATACATGCATGTATATGTATATTCTTGACCAATTTTTTTGGTTTTGTTTATCTTTATATTTCACATTGACTTTTAAGGGCTGAAGCCACTGGTTTGTGGGACGGACTTTTGATTGTGTCGCAGGGTCATTTGCGGGTCTTGGTTTCCTTGCATAACTTATAAGGAGTGTTTTTCATTGCTTTTGTTTTTAAAAAAGTGATTAAAATTAGCATTTGTGCGAAATTCACTTACGGTGAAAAGTGAGTAGTGTAAGAGAATTAAGTGATTTTGGCCGAAATTTTAGAATGGAAGTGTTTGATAAATAAGTACTTATAGCCTCTTAATTACAAATTACAAAATAAGGAATAAGCAGAAGAAGGGTTGTAGCTACTTACAACTTATGGCTAAAAATTAATTTATTCAAGCAAAAGTTATAAAATACAAACAATAATAATTAACTTAAATTTAGTTATAAGCTGAAAAATGATTAAATACAATTATTGCAAACACTATTTTATCTGGAAAATTAAATGTTTCTATGGCTGGTGGCATGTGGCAAAAAATATTCATCATCTTTTATCCTCTTCTTGATGCATGCGTTGTTGGTATTTCCCCTGTAGACGATTACTGGCATCACTGGCAAGATGTTCTTTGTTGTGGTCTCCTAGCCTCCTAGGTATGTTCCATTTGCTCTATGACCAAGAAGTTAATTTAAGAAGCTTAATTATTACTGCATGTTGTTCGATTATAATTTAATTTGTAAGGTTTGTTTAATTACCATTGATGAATTTAGATTTCTACATTACAAACTACACAAAATTCGAAAGAAAGAAACTTAGACAAATCACCCAAAAGATCAATTAGTTGTAGTTTATTGTTATACTTCAACTTCATTTTAATACATATATATGTATATAGAGACAAATTACTCAAACACACAATTTTTTTAAACAAGTTTAACTGGGCGATCTGGTCCAATTTTGACAGTGCTTCTTACCCTACATTTAAATTCTAATAAAGATAAGCATAACCCAATATACTAAAGAATATGGGTGATTTTATAAAATTCACTGTTTATATTTACAATTCATATTTTATTTTTCTTTTATCTTCAGGATCTTTTTTTTAACTTATGACAAAGAACGAAAATGAGTATCTTATTAAAATCTTAAAAATTCATATATAGGAAGCAAAAAAAAAAAAGAAATTCGTAAGTGAAATAAGCAAATTAATGGTAACACACAATCAAAACAAGTAAAAGATAAAAAATAAAAATAAAAATAAAAACCTATTTTCTGGTTCTAACCGATTCTTTGCTTTGGTGGTCTTCCACTTGGCCGTTTTGTTCGTGGACACAAAATAATTCTTGACTTAACATCATCAGGGATTTGCCATTCATCTTCGGCTAGTAATGGATAGACAAATTCAGAATACGATTCTCTCCAACATGATGTCGTATAAAAACGAGAGCATAACTCATATCCATCTCATATCCATCACCTCCAGTATGTTTAACAGCGGCAATTGCATGTGCACACGGAAATTTCTCCAAATCAAATTGTTTACAAGTGCATGTGAAAACTTCAAAATTGACAATTTGCGTGTCAATTTCTTTATACACCTCAAACTCTGTTGGAGAAATAGGAATAACCTTCATACCGTGAGACTGATTGTACACCATGATCATTTTCTTCTCCATAGGTGGTGTCAAATAGCTACTACATTTTGTTGCATCATTATGCCTTTCATGGAACCATCTCTGCAATGTCACTCTAATGTGCTCAATTAAATTCAAAGATTCTGCATATAGCGAATCCCTTTGCAATGTGCTCTACTCCAAACGTGGACACCCCCAACCTCATTTTCCAGGTAGTCTCTAATCCCTTTATGCAACCCACAAAGTGCTGTCATCTTTTTATCAAATTCTGTCATATTATAGGCCTCTGCTGTCATCCAAAACAATGTTCCAAAATCTATTCTTGAAATTTTTTTCTTCATGTTGTTTTGCAAGTGCCATATACAGTGTACGTGATGTGCCAAACTAAAAACTTTTTCAAAAGCAGGATGAATACTTACACCACGATCAGATATAATCACTAGCTCTTCGTATAATCACTAGCTCTTCGATATCTCCGGTTATTTCCTTCAGCTTATTGAAAAACCACATCCATGAAGCTTCATTTTCAGAATCAACTATAGCCCATGCAAGAGGAAAAATTTGAACATTTGCATCTTGACATGTAGCAACAAGCAGTGTACCTCTATATCTGTTAGTCAGAAAGGTGCCATCAACGGAAATCACGGGCCTAATTGATGTTTGAAATCCACGTATACTTGGCCCCAATGCCATAAAAAAATACTTGAAGCGGTGAAAACACATTGATGTTAGGTTGCATTTTGCTAGAGATATCATTGATTCTGGTTCTGTGGAGGTGAAGAAGGTACACACATTGCATAACCCTGCTGATTTTCTTACTAAGGGTGTACCTGGGAACAAAGTGGAGCATTGTTCGAGCTTGCTGCAGCTTGAGCAATGTCATGAAGAGCAGTAACAGAAAGGCAGTAATGAGGCAGGAAGAGGCACACTTGATTCATTGAGGTGGAGATTTGTGAGGTGGTGTTCAATCTCATCAAGTGAGCTATACTTTGTAGTATGGTGTGTTGGGAATGTGGAACCGGGATCAGGAAGTGAAGAACCGGAGGTTTGAACCGGGTTTGAGCATCAAGAAGCCAAGCTGTTCAGAGTGAGCCAGGTTCGTGGCAGTTGAGAATAACCGTCATTTGTGACGGATTAGTTTCAGAGTTTGTGACGAAGAAAACCGTCGTTTTTGTCCGGTAGCTGAGCTCAACTTGATTCAGTTAGAACTTTCTGTACGGTTACATTCGAGCTCCAATTCTTATATCATTGTAAAGCTCTCATCAAGGAGAAGGTCACTACGTCGAGCAATTTCCTTTATTCTTAGATTAGAGAGAGTATTTTGAGATAGAACGTTTCTGCCCTAATTTGTAACCAGAGTTGGGCATTTCGTTTATTGGGTGTATTCTCTGTAATTGATTGAATTTCTTAGTGGATTGGGGTGTGTCTTGCCTCCGTGGATGTAGTTCATCTTGAACGAACCACGTAAAACCTGTGTGTGATTCAATTTCAGTTCCTGTGTTGCGTAAGTTCAATTCGACCATAACTTTGGCCGAACTGAGTGTGTGTTTTTCAGATTGATCTTTGTGCGAATTCCATATTCTGTCTAGTTGTGTGTAAAGGAGTTGAATTCACTAACAAATGACGCCGTCTGTGGGAAGCAACTCTCACAGCTTGAAGAAGAGAAGGAATGGCTGGTATGAAGATGGATTTTGAGAAGTTTACAGGAAGGAATGATTTCACACTGTGGAAGATCAAGATGAATGCAGTATTGGTTCACAATGGCATTGATCTTGCATTGATACCTCTGGATTCGTGGGAAGAAAATGAGAAACCCAAGTTTGCATCAGTGGATAAGAAGGCCCTCAGTCTTATCTTTCTGTGTTTGGGTGATAAACCTTTGAGAGAGGTCTCAAGATGCAAGAGTTCCTCAGAAGCATGGAAGAGATTGGAAGATCTGTATCAATCTAAGTCAGTTTCCAACAAGCTGTTCTTGAAGCAGAAGATGTTGGCCTTCAAGATCACTGAAGATAAGGTAATTTCTGATCAGCTTGATGAGTTCATTAAGATGGTTGAAGAATTGGAAGACCTGGATGTGAAATTGGAGGAGGATGACAAAGCATTGATGGTGTTAAACATTCTTCCAAAATCCATGGAAAGCTTTAAGGATGCCTTGATGTATAGGAGAGATGAGCAGCTATCTTATGATGGGATAGTGAAGGCTCTGAGGTCTAAATGTTTCCAGACTCAAGGTGATAAAGGCATGATGCAATCTGGAGAAGGTTTGAATGTCAAATTCAAGAAACCTTGGCAAGGCAAGAAGGGACAGAATGCTAAGGATCCAAAGGCAGGAGACTCTAATCCTAAGAAGGGGAATGAATGGGTTGAGAAGAGGAAATGCTTCAAGTGCAAGCAGCCTGGTCACCTGAAGAAGGACTGTCCTAAGAGAAATAAGAAAGGTGGAAATCAAGGGGCAGAATCTGCTGCCATTGATCATCAAGAAGATCCTACAGAGGTATTAAATGTTACTGAATCAAGAATGGTAAAGGAATGGGTCTTGGACACAGGCTGCTCCTTTCATATGTGTCCAAACCAGTCATGGTTTGATGAACTGAAAAGAGAAGATGGTGGAAATGTTCTCCTGGGAAATGACCAATCATGTAAGGTCAAAGGAGTTGGATCAGTGAGCATAATGATGTTTGATGGTGTGGTCAGAGTCATCTCAAATGTAAGATATGTTCCTGGCCTTAAAAGAAATCTTCTATCTCTTGGTTCTTTAGTAACTAGTGGGTGTCAGTTTAGCTCAGTATATGGCTTCTTGCATATCACAAAACATGGAAAAATGGTGATAAAAGGTAGACAGCATAATAGGTTGTTTATCTTGATTGGTTCACCTGTTGTTGGGAGTGTAGATATGGTCTTGAGCAGTTCTGAGCTTGTTAAATGGCACAAGAGACTTGGACACATAGGAGAGAAAGGGTTGAAGGAACTGTCAAGAAGTGGAGTAATTGGAAATATGGGAAATCAAGATCTGGAGTTCTGTGATCAGTGTGCTTTGGGCAAATCCAAGAAGCTGCCCTATGGAAAGGGTGTTCACACAACTCAAGAGCCATTAGATTATGTTCCCTCTGACATATGGGGTCCTGCAAGGACAGAGTCTCATGGTGGTGCAAGGTATTTCATGTCCTTAATTGATGATTACAGCAGAAAGGTGTGGATCATGTTGATGAAGAATAAGAGTGATGCTTTTCATAAGTTCAAAACATGGTTGATTCAACTGGAAAATGTCAAAGGGAAGAAGCTGAAGCACCTTAGGACTGATAATGGACTGGAATATCTCTCTACTGAGTTTACAAACTTCTGTGAAGAAAGAGGAATCAAGAGACACAGGACTGTACCAATGAATCCTCAACAGAATGGAGTTGCTGAGAGGTTTAATAGGACTCTCCTTGAAAGAGTTAGGTGTATGCTGTTGGATGCTGGGTTGCCAAAGGTATTTTGGGGAGAAACCATTGCTACAGCATGTTATCTCATTAACAGGTCACCCTCATCAGTGATTGGGTTCAAAACACCTGAAGAGGTGTGGAGTGGACAGAAACCAAGTTATGAAGGGTTAAGGGTGTTTGGGTGTCTTGCTTTTGTCCATGTCAAGCAAGACAAGTTAGATGCAAGAGCTCTAAGATGTGTATTTCTTGGATATCCGGATGGAATAAAGGGCTACAGATTGTGGTGCTTAGAGAAGGGAAATCAGAAGATAATCACAAGTAGAGATGTAAAGTTTAATGAGAATGTGATGGCTTACACTTCTACAGGCTCTAAGGAAGAATTTGATGGTGCTAAAGAGACAGAAAAGATATCAATTCAGGTGGAGCATCCTGCTGAAGATAATCACACACCTCAACCACAAGAAAATCTACAAGATAGTGATTCATCATCTGAAGAAGAAGAACAAACTGGACTTTCACAAAATGTAAGAGAATACAGCATTGGAAGGGACAGGCCTAGAAGAACAATCAACAGACCTGATTTCTATGGTCAAGCATGGAGTGTTTACTATGCCTTGAGTGTTGCTGAAGACCTGGAATCACAAGAGCCTAGTAGTTTTAAAGAAGCACTAGACTGTGAAGAAGGTGAACACTGGATACAGGCAATGATTGAAGAGATGGAGTCCCTGGAAAAGAATGAGACCTGGATATTGGTGAATAAACCAAAAGGTCAGAAACTTGTAAAATCTAAATGGATATACAAGAAGAAACTAGAGACAGCAGGATCCAAACAGGTGAGGTTTAAAGCAAGATTGGTGGCTAGGGGCTTTACACAAAGAGAAGGAATTGATTTTAATGAAGTTTTCTCTCCAGTGGTAAAGCATTGCTCAATCAGGTTGCTTTTATCAAAAGTTACACAAGAGGACATGGAATTACAACAACTGGATGTAAAGACAACATTCTTACATGGAGAACTCAATGAGAAGATATATATGAAACAGCCAGAAGGCTTTGTTGTTCCTGAACAAGAAGACAAAGTTTGTTTGCTGAAGAAGTCACTATATGGAATCAAACAAAGTCCAAGACAGTGGAATAAGAGGTTCAATGACTTCATGATCAGTGTTGGCTTTGTAAGAAGTCTTTATGATAGTTGTGTTTACTTCAACAAAGGTTCAAAGCAAGATAAAGTCTTCCTTCTATTGTATGTGGATGATATGCTAATTGCCAGCAGGAACAAGAAGAGGGTACAATGGTTGAAGGATAAACTTAACACTGAATTTGACATGAAAGATCTGGGAGAGGCCAAGAAGATTTTGGGCATGAACATTCTAAGAAACAGAGAAGCTGGAGTGCTTTGGTTATCTCAGAGGCAATATCTACAGAAGGTGTTGGAGAGGTTTCATATGCATGAAGCTAAACCTCTCTCTACTCCAGTTAATCTACAGAAGAAACTCTCCAAAGAGCAATGCCCAAAGACTGAAGAGGAAATCATACATATGAGCAATATCCCTTATGCAAGTGGAGTTGGAAGTCTTATGTATGGAATGATTTGTAGCAGGCCTGACTTGGCCTATGCCGTGTCTTTAGTAAGCAGGTTCATGTCAAACCCAGGAGTTGTGCATTGGGAAGCTTTGAAACATGTGATGAGGTATTTGAAAGGATCAGTGAACTTGTCACTGAAGTTTGAAAAAAGAGTGGATGGAAGTACTGTTGCATTGGAGGGGTTTGCTGATTCTGATTTTGCAGCAAACATAGACACAAGGAAATCTATTTCTGGATTTGTGTTTACCTTATTTGGAACAGCCATCAGCTGGAGAAGTGTACAACAATCAGTTGTAGCACTGTCAACAACAGAAGCAGAATATATTTCCTTAACTGAAGCTATCAAATAAGCAATCTGGCTGAAAGGGATTTTGAGAGATTTGGATATCAAGCAGAAGTGTGTGGCAATCTACTGTGATAATCAAAGTGCTCTACACCTTGTGAAACATCAAGCATTTCATGAAAGGTCAAAACACATTGATGTTAGGTTGCATTTTGCTAGAGATATCATTGATTCTGGTTCTGTGGAGGTGAAGAAGGTACACACATTGCATAACCCTGCTGATTTTCTTACTAAGGGTGTACCTGGGAACAAAGTGGAGCATTGTTCGAGCTTGCTGCAGCTTGAGCAATGTCATGAAGAGCAGTAACAGAAAGGCAGTAATGAGGCAGGAAGAGGCACACTTGATTCATTGAGGTGGAGATTTGTGAGGTGGTGTTCAATCTCATCAAGTGAGCTATACTTTGTAGTATGGTGTGTTGGGAATGTGGAACCGGGATCAGGAAGTGAAGAACCGGAGGTTTGAACCGGGTTTGAGCATCAAGAAGTCAAGCTGTTCAGAGTGAGCTGGGTTCGTGGCAGTTGAGAATAACCGTCATTTGTGACGGATTAGTTTCAGAGTTTGTGACGAAGAAAACCGTCGTTTTTGTCCGGTAGCTGAGCTCAACTTGATTCAGTTAGAACTTTCTGTACGGTTACATTCGAGCTCCAATTCTTATATCATTGTAAAGCTATCATCAAGGAGAAGGTAACTACGTCGAGCAATTTCCTTTAATCTTAGATTAGAGAGAGTATTTTGAGATAGAACGTTTCTGCCCTAATTTGTAACCAGAGTTGGGCATTTCGTTTATTGGGTGTATTCTCTGTAATTGATTGAATTTCTTAGTGGATTGGGGTGTGTCTTGCCTCCGTGGATGTAGTTCATCTTGAACGAACCACGTAAAACCTGTGTGTGATTCAATTTCAGTTCCTGTGTTGCGTAAGTTCAATTCGACCATAACTTTGGCCGAACTGAGTGTGTGTTTTTCAGATTGATCTTTATGCGAATTCCATATTCTGTCTAGTTGTGTGTGAAGGATTTGAATTCACTAACAATGGGTGATCCTATTCGGATTATTAGATTGACGACAGATTGTTGGATTGACAAAGAACCACGTTCTTGTGAGGGGACGTGTTGGAATGTTGAATCCAACAAATGACTCACATGTGTTGGGGCGTATTGGAATATGTGATGAGGACATGTGAGGGAATGTGTTGGACCTTTATAAACCTAGTGAGTCACTCATCATATCACCAATTGGGAATGGAAGCCCACTTGGTGGCTAAGGATCTCGTTTCATAGTGAGTGGCCCACTCATCATATCACCAATTGGGAATGGAAGTCCACTTGGTGGCTAAGGATTTGGTTTCATAGTGAGTGGCCCTCGACTTTGACAGTTCCATTATTCATTAAAGATAAGAGCTCTTCACCCAGATTTTTGCGGCAAACTTCGAAGAAAGGAGAATTAAGTGTAGAAGAATATGTGAAATTCAGTCAGTAGGGCATACCGTTGAGATGATGATATGATTCTGCGCATTCTGAATGGTTTATGAACTGCGTTTGAATCAATTATTGTAAATATCATTACTCAGTCAAGTTCATTGGAGTTATCAGAGGTTTAGTAACTTCTGCAGACTCATAAATTGAGATTAAGCAGTTTCATGGTGTAAATCATGTGTCTCAACTAGTAGTTAATGTTCTTACTACGAAAAATCCTGCCAAGTGGATAAGATAGTTGATAATAGAGCTCTTAAAAAAGAGGTTTTGGTGGCAGGAACAATAGAGGAAGGGGCAGACATGGATTTGGTGGAAAACGCAAAATGTATTACCAACTTTGTGGAAGGAATAATCACTTTGCACCAAATTTTTATTGGAGATTTGATGAGGACTTTCATAGGTTAGAGACACAAGTTATTCAAGCTAATGTTGCAGCTCTACTCCTCCTAGCAATGGTCAATCTGTTGATCTAAATCCAAATCCCTCTTATGCTTACCATAACTATTCCTCTCAACCATACATTTATATAAATTCTCATATTAATGCTCCTTCTATAGCTAACTCTTCTGTTAGATCAATTTCTCCATCTATTGCAGGTTCATATACTCCATCTACTTATTCTGTTGTTGCACATGAATCAGACTGATACTTAGTAGTAGGGCAACACACCATGTCACAAACAATTTCAATAATCTTATTCTTCGAAGACCTTATACTGGTAAGAACTTTTTAGTAGTTGGAAATGGTTCATTCCCGTCTATATCTCATATTGGTCAATTCCCCTAGTCTTATATCTGATAAGCTCATCCAGTTTTCACATGTTCTATTTATGCCTCAATGGACAAAAAATCTTATACATGTCACTAAATTGCTCAGTGATAATCAATCATACATTTATGTGTTGTCAAGGATATTCAATCTCATCAGGTGCTACCGAGAGGGGCACTTAAGAAAGAATACAAGCTTGACCTCAAACACTTCCAGCCATTCCGGAGTCGACCTACCTCACTCATTTTATCCTCAGCTATCTGTTATTCTCAGTTGTTATCTGTATCTTTTAAGCATAACCGTATTTTTGCTTCTTCCTTGTCTACTAGTTTGTCATAGATGTCTGGCATGCTAGATTGTGTCATCCATGCTAGAACATGCTTACTCTTGTACTCAAACTACTGAATGTATCAGCTTCATTGAATAAAATGACCTTCTATGCCACATACCATTATTGCACCATTTGAGCTTGTACACACAGGTTTAGGGACCAGCCTCTGTCCTTTCCAAAGAAGGTTATAGATACTAATCATATTATATCCAATTTGTAGATGACTACACCTAATTTACATGGATATATCCTCTCTATCACAAGTGTGTTTAACCTTCAACAATTCCAAGCCATGGTTAACAGACAATTCAATAATAAGATCAAAATGGTTCAATTTGATTAGGGTATGGATTACAGAACCTTACAATCTTTTTTTCTACCTCACTTGGTATCCTCTTCAAACACCCTTGCCCATATACACACCCTCAAAATGGCAGTGCATAAACGGAAAACTCTAGAAGCTAGATGTAACATAATTATGCATATATGCTTATCAACTGCCTCTTAGTCACACACGCTCTTCATCCCTTTGCGACGTGGCATGCATGGTGAGCCATCTACAAGGCTAACCCTGTTCATAAAGGATATACGTGTTTAAGTAGGATGCCATAGTGCATATATAGTGCTAGAACAATGGTATTAAATGATCATGAGCTTCCATTCCCTAAGTTCTTTCTTGAATAAAACAACACTATAGTTTCTCCCTCAGTATCTTCTTTCCTCCTAGCCATTAACCAACATTTCCAGGGTTTTCTTCTCCTCCTTCAAGCTCATCATCATCTAACAGCTCACTCGATCCGTCTTCATCAGCTCTATCAAACTCCCCTGCACATGCCTCATCTTTATCTGATCTTAATCCTCTTCATGTCCTAACTCAATATTAGCCTAATGTAGCTAATAATCATCCAGTGAAAGCTAGAGATAGAGTTGGTGTGGTCAAGCCAAACTCTACACTTTCAACCCATCTATCATTGAGCTATCGTCTGATTTTGAAGCTATATCAATGGTAGCTTGGAAACATGCAATGGATGCTGAGTTTTTTTGCCTTGAGTTCCAATAATACTTGGACTTTAGTTTCTTTCTTTGAGCATATGAATCCTATTACCTGCAAATGGTTTTTCAATCAAACACTTACTTGATGGATCCATAGAAATACTCAAAGTTGAGTTGGTAGCAAAGGGGTTTCAGCATAATGCAGTGATCGATTATTTTATACATTCAGCCGAGTTATGAAGTCCTCGACTATGAGGCATATGATTACTTTAGCTTTATCCATAAGCTGGCATGTCTACCAAGTGGATGTTAAAAATGCTTTCCTAAAATGAGAGTTAAAAGAGTGTGTGTACATGAAACAACCAAAATGATATGTGGATTCCACTAAGCCAACTTTTGTGTGTAAGTTGAATAAGCCACTGTATGGGCTAAATAAGACTCCTAAAGCTTAACATGAGAAATTGAAGGCATTTTTTTGTTGTCCAGGGCTTTCACACTTCTGTATTTGATACATCATTGTTCTACAAAATAAAAATTGCAGTATATTGTTAATCTTGGTGTATATAGCTTGTCATTGGAGATATTAGAGCTATGATCGCCCATACTATTCGTCTTCTAGATGCCCACTTCTCACTTAAGACTTGGGAGATGTTCACTATTTTCTAGGAGTTGAGGTTCAAAAAAACTTTTATGGAGGATTCTTTCAAAATAAAGTTAAATATGTGAGAGATCTATTAAGAAGGGTTGGTACGGAATGTTCTAAGGCATGTCCAACACCCTACATTCCTAACAAGAAGCTCTCTCACTGATGGAGAGGAATTTGATCAACCAACTCTTTATAGAAGAACTGTGGGTGCTCTACGGAACTTGAGTATGACAAGGCCAGATATCTCTTACACAGTATACAAGGTAAGTCAACTTATGCATCATATTATAATCAACCATTGGAAGGCGTATAAGAGGATGTTAAGATTTTTGCAGGGCATTATTACTCATGGAATGACATTTCATCCAGTTGTGAAATTTATCTTGCGAGTATATTCATACACAGATTGTCCAACTAGGTGGATGACATGAAGTCCACGAGTGGCTATTGCATCTTTCTGGGTAATAATCTTATGGCTTGGTGCTCGAGGAAGCAGTTTGTGGTGGCAAGAAGTAACACAGAGTCCAAATATCGCTCACTGGCCTTAACTACGACTGAGATGGGTTGGATATGCACATTGCTCACATAATTGGGGGTGAAGATTGATCAGCCATCACTATTGTGCTGTGATAACATAAGGGATCTAAGTTTGTCTAGCAATCCAATTTTTCATCAGCGTACGAAGCACATCAAAATTAATATGCACTACATCAGGAGCCAAATGCAAAAGAAGGAAGTGGATGCCCGTTTTGTGCGATATTTTGAAGATCAACTAACAGACTTGCTAACCAAACTGTTGTTAGTATCATGCTTTCAGTTGTTAGCTCAACAACTTTGTTATGCGAAGCAATAGAGTGATTAGTTTTTTAGGGAGCATGTTAAGAGCAATGCTTGTGGAACCGGACCGGCCAGTGCCATGAACCGGCCACAAATCTGGTCTGGTCCGGTCCGGTAGGGGTACAAAACTGAAAATGATGCTAAATCGATCAAAACTACTAATAATTGGATAGGTTGAACTGGAAAACAACGTTTCCAAAAATAATGATTATACATTATCAAATATTTTGCGCAGTCTCATATCTTTATTAATTATAATTTTTTTTTTGTCCTTTAAACTTTGTATCATTTTCAAATACAAAATATATTATGTTCTATACGAAAATATAATATAATATACAAGATCTAATTAACAATCATTTTCGGTCGAACCACTAGTTGAACCTGTCGGACCGCTTGGACCGTGAACGTGTAGCATGATCGTTGTTCATTCACCTGTCTGGTTCCACAAACACTGGTTAAAAGTGTGGAAATGCATCATCTAAGCCACAATCATGTCAGCATGCATGTCACCCCAACGAGGGGATGAAGAGCGAGTATGGTTAAGAGGCAGTTGTTAGTCGTTTCTATAACATAATTATGTCACAACTAGCTTTTAGAGTTTTCCGTTTATGTTTATAAATAGCGAGACTTTTCTCTTGTAATTCGGATTTGGATATACAATAATAAGACAAAATATATAAATATATCTCAATATTTCACAAGTTTAATAAATTTAGTACAATGTTTCAATAATTGTTGATTAAATCACAACTTATCAAAATTTTAACAAGTATAGCCTCCATATAATTTGTCTATCTATATAGTAGATGGAAGTCCACGACGACAATACTAACTCATAAAATTGCTAATATAAAATATACAAATATGTATCCAAATCATAAAACTCTTGGATATTTTTGTATATTTTTTGATTTTTAATAAATTGATAAATTAGCATGGTACAAATAAGCAAGAACAATTCCAAATTCAAAGAATCAATAAAATAAACTCATTAATAGATCAAATATTGCTTTTTGATTACAACGATCTTTACCCCAAAGGAAATATTTTGAGTATTTATGGTCACTTTACACCATCAATATGGTGTTATGTTGAATAAACAATTTTGAATTAGTTGTTATTTCACATACGTGTGCTATATGATTGCAATCTTATTGGATCTTCCACATTGGAAAAAATATTTTGAGTTTTTATTATCACTTTACACCATAAAATTAAGTGTTATTTTTTTAGTGTTCAATTTGTTGCTCCTTGTTAACAATTCACATGTCAATAAAAACAATTTGAAACAAAAGCATAATAAAAAACCTATTCCTTCGAGCTGCTGCCTTCTTTTTCTAAACAAGAAATATGCCGAATTCCTTGCTCTTCGAAAAAGCTCTCATGCTTGCAAACAATCTTGATTTGGTGGACTTCCATATACGAGGAGATTCAAGCATCACTATAGTTGCTCCCATGGACAAAGATGATTGTTCATCTACATACTTATCTATTCTCCTAACTGTTAAGGAACTGTTGTCTTCGTATCAAGGGAGGAAATTATTTTGGATCAACAAGAAGGAAAAATATATGGGTCACTGTATTTTTCAATTTGCTAAAACCAACTCTTTAGAATCTTCTTTGGAACTCACCACTGCCTTTCTTTTATAAATACTGGTTGATTCCAGCTAATTTGATGAAATTCTTTTCCTTCAAAAAGTAAAGAACATATGATATAACATAAAGAGTCAAATATCGAAAAATATCATATTTTCTAAGAAATCATGAATCCTTAGTGCAATTTGGTCTTATTTTTATGTTATATTTAAGGGTCATTCTACTATGCAATCGTTGCATAGATGCAACCGAAGGATAATTTTGCCATTTTAGTATTTTAACTGGGACCCAACTTAATTTTTAATTCATTGATTGTGCAGTTGGCGGATTTAATCATCTATTCTTTCAATTTGACGGTGATGAGAGGGTAGGAGAGGCGTTGATTGTCACGAAAATAGGGCAGTTCCAATCGTCGTGGGTTATGCCTCTGGACATCCCCTGAGATGGTGCTGGTTGAGGATATTATGCACGATGAGCATTTGACATATTTGTGACTGCGGCATAGGGAAGAACACTTTGGTAGAAATTGGTCCAAATTAGGGAAGCAATGGAGTACTGGAGGTATTCTTGAAGACCGTGGATTGGTTTTGAAATGAAGAGAGTAATGTTGATGGGTTTGAATTATGTAAATAGGAATACAGAAACTTGTGAATTTTAAGGGAATGGTGATTAGTGAGATACCAAATTTCTCCTAGGCCTATTAAAAATAATAAATGGCAGGATGAATGGTCAGGATGATTGTTAACATGATCGTAAGGCTGATAATCAACGGTTGTATCGATGTAACCGTTGCGTAGAAGTAAGACTCTATATTTAATAATAACAACTCACGTCAATAAAAACAATACTATAGCAAAAACATAGAAGCACTACCTCTATACAAGATAAGAATCATGTTCCAAAAATATTATTTGTTCAAAAATAAAAGTCATATTTAAAAAAATTAACAATCTCGTTTTATTAGTTTTATTTAGTTTTAGTTTTCTGAAAATCTAATAATATTTAGGAAATTTAAAATAATTTTCTGAATAACTTTTTAATTTTCTGGATTTAAAAAATTAGAATTTTCAAAATAATTTTAATATTTTTGAACTTTAAATGATTTTTAGAATATATTTCATATATCATTTTATTTTTATTATAATTATTTTTAAATTTTTTAGAATATATTTTAATAATTTTTTATTTTTTATTTTTATTTTTATGATTTGGCAAAAGTTGCGATTAATTTATGATGATTTGCCCAAAATGCCACGTTGGATTCAGCTAGGCTGCCATGTGGACTGCAATCGCTCATTTTTTAATCTCGTCGGACATGTGAGCCGACACGTGATTTTTAATGAATTCCGGTGAGATTTGGACAAAAAATACGCAATTTTGTTACTTGATAGACAACAATTGACAGAGCTAAATATAATGGATAGAAATGTGTCACCCTCTATATTGACGGAACTTTTGCAATTTCCCCTAATAATAATAACAACTGACGTCAATAAAAACAATACTATAGCAAAAACATAGAAGCACTACATCTATACAAAGATAAGAATCATGTTCCAAAAATATTATTTGTTCAAAAATAAAAGTCATATTTAAAAAATTAACAATCTCGTTTTATTAGTTAAAGGTAAAAATTAAAACTTTTAATTTCATAAACAGGTTACATTTAATTAGATAAATGAAATTGTATAAATAAGAACTTAGTATTCTTAAAAAATTGTACATTCATATAATTGGAAAAAAAAGGTCGTATATTTATAAGATAAAACTCTCATTTTAAGGTGTGATGAATATGCTGTTTATTTTTTTTGGGAAAGGTATAATGAAAGAGTGAGTCTGTGTGTGAACGATCACACGTGTGACGGAATACACTTTTACAGAAAATATTGATACTTTTACAGAAAAAAGTGATACTTTTACTACATTGATACTTTTACAGATAAAAATGATACTTTTACTACAAAAAGTGATACTTTTTCTGTTAAAAAATGTGATACTTTTATAGATAAACGTGATACTTTTACCACAAAAAATAATACTTTTTTCCGTCACACCGTGTGACGGTCACATACGAATTTTTGCCGAAGATGTTGTAAATTGATTTTTATTGCATAAACGATATATAAGTGGCATTCATAATTTTCTCGGTAAGCATTATACTTCTTACAACCTTAATGATATCATAAATTATTCCAAAAGAATAAAAGAAAAACTAATGCTATCATAATTGTCACACGATATGTAATGACAAAAAACTCCATAAGATTGAAATTAGTCAAAAGACGAGATCAGTGTAAAGTTTGATCTTTAATGCTTTTTAATGTTCTCAATTTATTGTATCATATATGAATAAATAGTAGTATGACCAGTTTTAATTAATTATATAATTCAGATATAATGATAGGACTCATTTGAGGAAAAAATATATATTTTTTCTTTTTTTGAGGGAAAGAAAAAAGAAATAAAAAATTTCACCTGCAATATTAAACTAAGGGTACGTTTGCTTTACACTTGGCTCAATAGATTTACAGGACCGAATCCCAATAAAACACAGTCAAATTTGATCAAGCACTTCCCAGTCTTAAGCAAACGGACCCTAAGAAATTGGTTTTCAAAACAAAAACCAAACAACCCATTATTTGGAAAAGTGGATAGGGCTGCCAAAACCCTACCCGAAAGCGAAAACCGCATTATATAAAGCACACCGCATGGCAGCCGTTCTCAACCCCTCACACATCGCCTAAAACAATCTCATTCATTCCTAAACCCTAATTTGTTTCATCCCAATAATCTTTTAACCGGTAAGTATTTAATTTTTATCGTTGTTTTGGTCATTGTGCTTCTTGGTCTTTGTTTTTTTGTTTTTTTTTGGATTTGATTATATTTGGAAGCGGTTCGAGGATTTTCTGGTTGCTTACTAAGGTCTGGTTTGTAGGTTGAGACGATGTCGGATGAGGAACGGGAAGAGAAGGAGTTAGATCTCACCTCCCCTGAAGTTGTCACCAAATACAAATCCGCCGCTGAAATTGTCAACAGTTGAGTTTGCTGTTAATTTGTTTAAAGTTTGTGTTTGAAAATTGTCATAAGCTATTGTGTTTTCCAAAGTTTTCTTTTAGGTTAACAGTTGTGTAATATCGGTTCTGGAATCTAGTTTCCTATTTTTAATTTTTTATTTATTTTCGACTTATGAAAGATTATCACTTTATGCAGAGGCACTGCAATTAGTGTTGTCTGAATGTAAACCCAAGGCCAAGATTGTCGACCTTTGTGAGAAAGGAGATGCTTTCATCAGAGAGTAAGTAGTTTTATTTACTTTTGTTATATTCTTAGCGTATTCATTGGACTTTGAAATTAGTGTTTTAGAATTATATGTGGCTAACTTAGTTGATCTTAAATCTCGTGTTTTATAATAGGCAATCTGGGAATATGTACAAGAATGTTAAAAAGAAGATAGAGAGAGGTGTTGCATTCCCAACTTGCATTTCTGTGAACAACGTAATCTGCCATTATTCGCCCTTGGCCAGCGATGAGACTGTATTGGAAGATGGGGATATATTAAAAATGTAAGTTTACGTCATGTTTTTAAGTATTCTTGAGCGTGTATATGCAACACAATATACTGTGTATGAAATGATTGATAATTTATTCGCAGTGATATGGGGTGTCATATAGATGGATTTATTGCTGTAGTTGCGCACACCCATGTGCTTCAGCAAGGACCAGTCACCGGCAGGGCAGCTGATGTTATTGCTGCTGCAAACACTGCGGCCGAGGTTGCCTTGAGGCTTGTGAGGCCAGGGAAAAAGGTAACCTCAAGGTCTTTCCTTAATTTCCTGGTTGTTTGATTCATCCATTCTGTTATTATTATTATTTTTTTAAATTCTATTTCACATAATTAAAGAAAGAATTTTACAATTAAAAGTCAAGGTCTTCAGTGGCAGTCAATGCACTTTTATGTTTGTTTATCGTTGTTTTGTTTTATGCTAGATGCAAATAGTGTGGATGTTGTCATTATTTCTGTAACTTCTTGTTATATATATGTGCTAGAGGTGTTTTGCACATTTGTCTTAGCTTTTGCTTATCATTTTATCTCCCCTATGTGATGAACACTTTGTATGAGCTATGGGTCTATATCCAGATGATGCTCTTATATGTCATAGTTACTCTGATGGGTTTTTCTTGTACCTTCTCTCACAGATTGAGTTTATAGTAAGTGTTGAGTTCACAGTTCATCAACTGTTACTTCTGTATTGTTGAAGTTTAACGAGATGAGGCAACTTTGCCGAGGTGATCGAATCTTTATCAGTCTCCTCTTTTTCCCTGTTACCTATATGTCAATGGCCAGCTTCAATATTTTTTGGTACAGTATTTATAGTACCATGCTATTTGGTGGGCCAACATTGACTTTTTCTATTAGACATTTTAGTTTTCCAAGTACGCAGTCTCTTCCTGTATTGTTGAAGTATAAGGAGATGAGGCAACTTTGCCGAGGTGATCGAATCTTATCAATTTCCTCTTTTTCCCTGTTGCCTATAGCGCCATTGGCCAGCTTCAATACTTTGCATGGTGCAGTGTTTATAGTGCCATGCTTTTTGGTGGGCCAACATCAACTTGTACTAGAACACATTTTGGTTTCCACCTGCAGACTAACTTTTTTTTATTAGACTATGATTTTATTGGACTTTAACGATGATTCTCTATATGATGATTATATTCATGAGTGATGGATCTTGCATCCCATGAAGTTCTCTGTAGTCATAGTTACACTGATAGAGATTTGTGGAAACCTTTTTATATGTATTCTGTAATTCTGAAGGTTCTAGTCTGCAGAACTTTTGTATTAGAAGGCAACTTTGCCGAGGTGTTCGATTTTTTGATTGCCTCTTTTCCCTGTTGCCAAAATTCTATGGGCTGATTCTGGTCTCCGAGATTGATCTGTATGGTTTCAGTCTTGCAATCTGGTTAAAGCCGAAATGATTATAAATTGCAAAAATATACTATGACTGCCCAAAAATGTGAGTCCTAAATAAAATGAATTTGAAATAGCTTATATTCAGCATGTAAATGTGTACCAAAATTGTTGGAGAGTGCTCACTTCAAATTGTTTTTGAAAGTAATTTTAGCCATAGGAGTGACCTTTTAGATTCTAACAAATTATTGTTCTTCTACTGATGGTAGAACAAAGACGTTACGGAGGCAATTCAGAAAGTTGCTGCTGCTTATGATTGCAAGATCGTTGAAGGAGTTTTAAGTCATCAGATGAAGCAATTTGTGATTGATGGAAACAAGGTTGTCTTGAGTGTGACAAGCCCTGATACGAGAGTTGATGAAGCAGAATTTGAGGAAAATGAGGTGTACTCTGTCGATATCGTAACCAGTACTGGTGAAGGCAAGGTAATTTTTTCTAGATGTCATTGGACGTGCTCTTTAGCTGATTAAGGTTTTGGTTCAGAAATGATTCATGGAATTTGAATATTTGCAGCCAAAATTATTGGATGAGAAGCAGACAACAATATATAAAAGAGCCGTTGACAAGAATTATCATCTAAAGATGAAAGCATCTCGGTTCATATTTAGTGAGATAAGCCAGAAGTTCCCCATCATGCCATTTTCTGCTAGGGCCTTGGAGGAGAAGCGTGCTCGATTGGGCCTGGTAGAATGTATGAATCACGAACTTCTGCAGCCGTATCCTGTACTTCATGAGAAGCCTGGTATGGACTTTCCAATGATACTGGTTTTCGTATTCTTCTTATCTTCTCCTATGTCATCTAATGCCAACCTAATTACTTGTTCACAGGTGATCTGGTTGCACACATAAAGTTCACCGTCTTGTTAATGCCGAATGGGTCTGATCGAATCACATCTCATCCTCTGCAAGAGCTGCAACCCACAAAAACTGTTGATGATCCCGAGATCAAAGCCTGGTTAGCATTGGGCACTAAGACAAAGAAGAAAGGTGGTGGCAAGAAAAAGAAAGGTTAGATACAGAGTTCATATGGTGTACCAAGGGGGTGTTTGCAAACAGTAGTGATTCTAGAAAAGTGATTTAAATTGGTTTTGGGAAAAAAAGTGATTCTAAACAAATAAAAAAAGAATAAATAAAATAACCAATTAATAGTTCAATTTATTTGAAAAGAAGCCAAAATCTAGAGTTTAGGGGAATTCTCAAAAGCACTTTTTTGAAGTGATTTGAGAGACCAATTATGAGATTGCAAACACCCTTAAAAAGTGCTTTTTAAAAGTGAAGTGTTGCAATTGGGTTTGTAAACACCCTCCAAGTATTGCTGGCACTGGGTCTAGTTGACCTGGCTGGGCCATGCAGCCTACTTTGCAGGTTGTTGGGCCTCTCCGGTTTTGGGCTTTTTTGTGTATCGTACTATCAGTTTGCTGTTGGTTAACATATCGGGGTAAAAATGTGGTTTGCAGGTAAAAAAGGGGAGAAGTCGGAGGGAACAGCTGATGCGGAGCCTATGGATGCAGACGCACCAAATGGCGCAGCTTCTCAAGAGTGATAGAGTAGTTGCTTCTGTTTGTATCTTAACCATGAAATGAAATTTTGGCCGCCCTTGTTATATTTGGTTGATTCAAGTTTAAAAAATGTGAATCTAACAGTGCTTTATTGTGCACAGTTTGTTGATGTTTTATATATCGTTTTGTTCATATAAAATAGAGCGCTAAAATGAAAAACCAAAATTTTGTGAAACGGGTTTTGAGCAATTCAGATTGATAGATGAGCTGAAGTATGATTTTCTGAAAATACACTAGACAGCATTGGGTTTCTCTGGATAAATAAATGGGTATTGTCACTTGGATTTTAAAAATCTTGCGAATATTAGTGTTATTTTTAACAATGCAGGAATTTAGTTATAAAGCATTCGTGGAAATCATGCAAATAGAAGATTCTAAGTTTCTAACACTTGCCACAAATTTTAGTGCATAACGTCTAAGCCTTTGAACCACCCGTTTCACTTGTAGTAGGAATTGAACATTATTTTTAATAATACAATTAATAAGATTTTGCAAACAACTGAATGTCGTATTACATTGAAGTAAATTAGTAACATAGACTAGGAACGACCGTAACACATTATATTTTGAAAATAAAAGCATAATTTGCAAAGGATAAATTAATCCAGAAAAAGATATTTTTAGAACATAGTATAAACAATTTCATGCACATGTACCTTTCTATATTTCTATATTAAAATGCAAGTGAACAATTAATCTGTCTATGGTTCTATGTTGAGGCTGACGAATGTTCTAAAAATTAGTAATCCTTTCGTCCCAAATGCATTTGCACTGGCAAGTAGAAACACTTATTAAGAAAAAATTAATTTTTGGATTATATTGACTTATCAATCGTATTTGTTTACTTTATTTGGTAAATAAAGGTGTATTATGAGGTATAATTTGTGAGATTTGTTACCTTTTTAAGAAAATATGCAAATTGTTTGGGATGAACTGAAATAGAAAGTGTGCAAATTCATTCGAGACGAAGGGAATATTTCATTTTGTGTTCTGAAAATTAGCGTTTCGTTTTTTTATTTCTAAAAAGAGAACTTTGTTTGGCGAATTAGTTACATATGATAAAAAAGAACAGTAGAAACATAAGTCGTTGAAATGTCAGAGTTTGTGCACGTGTGCAATGTTATTAAGCAGAAAGACTTATAAAGAAACAACAATATATATGTTGAGTAAGTTTTTACAGAGTACGAACTTGATCAGAACAGAAAGAACATTTATTTGTAAGATTTGTGAAAGAATTCATTCTTTCTTACAAGCAATGTTATATGGAGAAGTACAGTGATGAATATACACTTTTGCACTTAAAGAAACATTTAGGAATCCCTCCTAAAGTTCACTATCTACTTCCCATAAATATGTGCACACCCTTCTAGTCCTCCAAATGGGATTATCAGTACAGATGATCCCTCAATTTATACTCAGATGATTCTCCCGAACCTCTATGTCTTCTCCCGAACAGACTAGACACAACTCTCCCGAATTATACCTAATGATCTACTGATGTTCGTTCACAGTTCGAACATCAATATAATAGATACAAGCTTTTGATGAATCACTCAAGTGTTTCACTCTGTAAAACTCGATGCATTTTAATGTTTTCTCATCACTATTTATACTGCATTCTTTCGGCTCTTCAATCACCATTTCTCCAGCAATTTTGGGTGATTTAGAAGTAATTTGGGAAGCTTTGACCTTCTTTGTCTTGATCTTTGATTGATTCCTTGAAATGAGGAACAAGATCACCTTCCTTGATTTTCTGAATCATCTTTCCTTTCTTCACTTTCAATCTTCATGATTCTATCAATCGACCAATTTAAGCAACAAAAGTATTTTTCAATAAATGCCATTTATAAAAAAAAAAAAAAAATTTACAATCTCCCCCTTGGCATTCTAGTTAAAAAAATACTGTTGTTAGTCTTGCAAGATAGAGTGAGTATCTAATGGTGAATCAATCAATCAAATAAATGCAAGACTTGTGTCAGTTAGAACTAGTTCATTCACAGTATGAACTGGCAAACAACCCTGCAAAACATAGTAAAAAGGATATACATAAAGCAATAACCAACAAAAAGAAAACAGGGTGCACAGCCCAAACCGCCCAAACTAGCAGGAGTTAAACAGATACATGCTAAAGATTTCCTTCTTCCTCTTCGTCTTCTTCTTTGGCAGTTCCTCCAGCTTCAGCAGTCATTTTCTCCCCCTTTTTCGATTTGGAATGCAAAGGATGCAGAATTTTTTGGTCATGCCCAGGAACGGACTGTGGTTGTAGGAATTGTTTGAACTGCCCAGGAACAGTATGTGGTTCGATCCATGAAGGATCTTGGTCCAGATTGTTCGAAGAAATTACCACGCCTATCATCACTGAGGACCTTTTGCTTGAAAATGATGGCCCATATCAGGCTGGGAAAGGAAAGGTTCTTTCTTAGCTTAGGACGACATAGGGTGGGTTTGAGAGAGGATTTGTGAGCTAGTTCGCATCCCAATCTTATGAAGCATATTGCCTTCAAGTGTGAGACCGGCATGGGATAAATCAGAGTCCAGCCACTTGGTCACTCGGTTTCCTGTGATTCATGTCCTCCACAAGTTCGTACTCTGGAGGACCGGTTAGTTAATATGAGAATTTTGGCAGCGTCCATTGTCGGCTGAACCACTGGAGCAGGGGTTGAGCTCTTCCTTTTAGCTGCCTCTTTTGTGCGTCCCATGATTGCTGTAAGATTAGGGAAACCCTAGCATAGGCTTTGAAAAGCGAGAGTGAGATATGAAAAGGGTGAATTCGAAGAGGCGCATATATAGTGATACTGACATAGATAAGTGTGGAAAAAGATGTGATGTGACATCTAGATATTTTCAAAAGATTTGAGAATCAAGATAATTAAGGAACATATCTTTTGACCTTTATTTTTGATTAAGGAACACTTGACTAATATGTGCAGCGGATTCTTGAAAAATAAGGAAGTGAGCCTACTTATGCAAATGTATCAAAAGAAATCTTTAAGATCAGCCCTTGTTGCACCAAATATTTGGCAAAGATCTTATTCAGTAAAAAAGTTTATTAATTTTCAATGAGGATCACATATCCAACGTAAGGACTCAGAAAGAACATTCCATTATGACTCCTTTTTTTTTTTTTTTTTGGAGTTGCATGTGGAAACCACTTTTCACTTAGCGACAACAGAAATATTTTCATCCGAAGTCTACCCCATTACTTTGTGGTTTCCTTGAAGAAGAATCATGTTTGACTTAGAGCTATCAGAATTTTCGCGCGAAAGCTACCGCAATAATCTATGATTGTCAACATCATCGTTCACTTAGAGCAATCGAAATTTTCGTCCGAAAGCTAACCCACTACTTGATGATGCTTGAAGTGCAACACAATCAAAGGAACCCTTCAAGAAAATTACTGCACTAGATACACTTATTGTCATTAGCTTTCACACACTCGGTCATTTTCTGTGCATGAGACTTATTTGCTCACAACAAAATTTTGCCAAGGTAGCTCTTTATGACAATATACATGGGAAGTGATGGAGTCATAGAAAATTATATTTGCTACCTTTTGGACTGCAAAACAATGGGCAGTAAGGATTAAGATCTTGAAGAAGAGTATCCATGAATTACAAATATGTCTAAATGCAAAAGGTCCTACATGCAATTGCAATGCAATATATTTTTTTTTTAAAGAATCAAGAATATAAACTATGCAGTGCATATTCCTAGAGACTTTCCTAATGTAAAAAATTTGTTTGAGTCAAGTGCATTGGTAAACATATCGGCCAGTTGTTCCTTTGTAGAACATGTTCCAAAATTATTGTTCTCTTTTAAACCAATTCTCCAATGAAGTGGTAACGAACATCAATATGCTTCGTTTGAGAATGTTGAACTGGATTTTTAGATATATTTATTGCGCTGGTGTTATCACAAAATAAATTTACAAAATGAAAATCAAACCCGTAATCCAAGAGCATCTGTTTCATCCAGATGCATTCGGCCTCACCTATCGAGAGTGAGATGTTGTTTTTAGATTCAGTGACTCCATCAACTGAAGAGACTTCAGTCTTGGGTTCTTCAGAGAAAAAACAGCAGTGGAACTGTGAACATCCTGAGTGATTTCCTCTGTGACAGAATCATTTTCAGACCTGAAATTTGATAGATTAGCAAGACTATCACAGTTAATATGCCCAAGTTTTCATTTCACACAAAGTATCGTGATCTAATACGTAACAATTATCAGTTGTCCTTGTCATCTATAAAACCTCTATGACTGTCTAGTTTCTGTTTTCTATTTTTCTTTATATATTTTATTATTGTCATCTTGTGCTTCTGACTCTACTCAGTACAGTCTTATGATTGTTTCTTGTGAATCCAAGTCTAAGAACATCGCTTGACATCATTATTGCTAGGGGTGGGCTGGGGTTGGGTTTATGCGGGTTTCAGATTGTCGGATCGGGTACCTCTGTCCCACTCTAACTTTTCTACTTTCCTCTTTGATTTGTCTCACCTTAACTTTCCAGTCCATAAATGGCAAACTTCTCTCATAATCTCCACCCTCAATCTCCATCTTTAAAAAAGTCAAAGATTCCACAAAATCTGTTTTTTCTTAACCTCCGTGCTTGGTCAAAGTAGTAAATTTAAGCCGGGATGGAGGAAGTATAAACTAAAGTTGGGTTTTGGAGAAAGAGTTAAAATTGTGAATGTAGTATAATTTTTTTGGAAGATGTAATTTTGTTATAATATACAGAATTTATGAATAATACAATATGTCAACTTATTAAATTGGATAAATATCGAAAATCTGGCTTGATTCAATTACAGTTCTAATCTTAAGCAAAAGACACTAGTAAGACGGATAATGAGATAAATTAAATATGCTCAAATGTTGACCATTTTGATCATTTTTAACTCATATCTGACCGTTGGATCATGTACAGAGCCTTTTTCTAGGGTATCTTACAGTTCCATTACAAAAATCTACTAATCACTCAAAACATAAGTATCTGCTATATGCAAAACATAATTGTATTACCAATTGTAAGAAAAATAAATCAAATAAGGAATATTACGATCTTGTGGCAGAACCTAATGTTGTTTCTTTTGTTACAGTTTAATTGCATGTCCTAATTCCAGTTGCCACCAAAATGTAGGTAGTTAGTGAAAATAGGTACTGCACAAACTTCATTTATTTCAGAACCCACTGATCCATTTTCTATGCTAACATGAAATCTGAGAGAGAGAGCTGACGATCCATAACCCACGATCTGGTGATTAATTCTGAAACTTGTTGCAGGTTCGTCTACACGGTCGTGTGCGCATAGAGATGCTTGCGAATCTGCATGCAGTTCAATCATCCATCAGAACTACCACTGCCACTCCAATACCCTAATTTGTAACTGATTTTTATTCTGGCAATAACTGTTTGTTTGATTTTCTTCTATAAATGATGATTCACCTCTGATTTCTGTTTTAATTGGACACTTATTCTCATATTTGACAAATTTGACACTAAATGACCAAAATAGAACATGTTTAAGGTTGGAATCTGAGACGAATACAAGAACAATGTTGTGAAAGTTCAGGCTAAGAACATAGGAGGCCAACGAGGGTGTAGCGCCTAAATAGAGACTAGTTTGAGCTGGTTGGAAATTTAGCAAGTGGTAAAGAGATTGGTGACTATTTTACTTAATATAATAACAAAATCCTCCAGAAATAGTAATTTAGCTATTTTCCGCCCAAAATCTATTGCCAAATCTGGAAAACACGACTTTATGTTTATAGGCTTTTGGCTGATTATTAAACGCATTTGTATAGGCTTTTGGCTGATTATTAAACGCATTTGTACCATATATTCGTTTAAGATAAATTTATATAACAACCTAATTTAATTGTTCACTCCCCAAAAATTAGGAAAATTTGTCTATAGTTATATAAGGATAAAAATTTACAATCTTCCAGAAAAAAGAAAAGACTCCATATCATATACTCCCTCTATTTCATATTAATTGACATTTTAGGATGTTCTTCTCTTTTTCAATTAATTGACATTCTACATATTTTTCACTAATTCTACCAATTTTCTCTTTGCACTCAATCCTAAAATATCTCTACTTTTCAATCTATCATAGATATTTTGATTTGGTCAATTTTTTAGCTATTGGTATATCTGTCAAAATATTCGATCCTTAATTCTTTCCTTTCATCCTAAAAAAGTCAATTACTATGGAACAGATGGAGTATTACAAAATATATCTAACGCAATCATGAGGAAATCTGTTCAATAATTCAGTCAATTCCAAAAAGGAGGCAATATTTCGTTCAGTTTATGTAGCACATAGGAGTAATATAAAAAATTGTCCAAGTTTATGTAAAATGAAGTAAAAAACAATCGAAAAAAATATATCAACAATCGAAAAAAATATATCAACGAGAAAATAACCTAGATACTTTATACCCAAAAAATTGGGAATATTAGGTTAGACAAATAGTGGTTACAAACTTCCTCAAAAAAAAAAAAATAGTGGTTACAAATATGTGATTGCTCCAATACTTTTTATCATAATTGATTGAGTGAACATTGTTTGTGATGATCACATATGGCAGGCATCATGTAGTGGAATTTAGTAAAATTGATACTTTTGTAAAAAGAATCCAATACATTGTGGAGATGTCATAAAAAGAAAAATATGTGTTGAAATAAGTAAGAGAGAAATAAGAAAGCTACAAGGAATACTTTTTTAAACAAAAGTGATATTTTCGATGCAAAAAGTAATACTTTTGTATTGATGATTTTGCTGTGAAAAAGTATACTTTAATAAATAAAAGTGATAGTTTTATTGCAAGCGGCGTGTGACTTCACACACAATTTTTTGTTTAATTGATTTAGGCATACCTTAATTTTTATTATTATTATTTTTTTTTTTTACGATTTCGGTATCTTTTTATGTTCACAACCATATAATATAATTTTATGCAGATAAGCACTGATTTTAATTTTAACTTATTCTTAATCATAACAAATAAAATAGTTCGTCAATTCGTACCATATATCCATCTATATTTTGTAAGTTGTGCATCGTACGGGTATGTTACTAGTTTGTACTGATAAATCATCAGTTTCCAACACATACCTCAGGAAGTTTGTGGCGGAAGACGACATCTAATCGAGCATCCAGGGTGTTCTCACATACAATTTTCCCGTCTTGAGAAGCCACGACTATGCCTCCAGAGCTTCAACCATGGAAGAAACAGAGTTGAAGAACATACATATTTTCTGATAACTGGAAATATGACACTCACCAGAACGGACCAAAGGATTGATCATCTCCTTTACGGGGAGGGGGGAGGTGTACTCCGTCAACGGTGACGCTTGGTGGCTGTACTCCGGCTTTCTTTGCGTACACTTGCTTTGCTTCCTCCAAAACTGAATTCACTAGGTCCAAGTCCATCTCCCGACATCTCAACAGTACAGACCGCTCCTTCAGACGTAGTAAACTCTGAAATATGGTTTATGATCTTAGTTCAATCTTTTTCATTACAATAATGCTTAACATAAGTAGCTTGCAGGAAGTAAGTAACATCTTACAACTAAGTGACTAACTATGAATCACCACTGTGGATTTCAGATCTACAAATCCTTCAATTCAGACACGAGTGAAGATACATAAATTTTGTATTAAATCAGAAGTGACCACATGTCAAATAATTTGTCCATCCTACAACTATAAATATGTTCTGATTTTTCGCCAAACACAAGTTCAAAAAGCAAGGAGGTTCTCTCTAGCATTCCAATGTGTTCTAGTAAAATCCAAAAGCAAGTGTCTTAGCAAGATCCAGAGACGTTTATACATGCGTTTATGTTCTAAAAGTGTTATATGTTGTTCTAGTCAAGAAATAACATTCGATTCAAGATATGACTTTAGTCCTTGAATTTAACGTTATAAATTTAAGAAATCAATTTGTTACAGATAACAAGATCAAAGTTCATCAAAATATTCCAAGACTTTGAGAGTTCTTTATCCTTAAAGTTCTTGAGATTTTCTACGTTTGATCTGAAATTAATACTTTAAAGCCACAGATCAACGTAGCGGATTGTAGTGAAAGACCCACCCAATGCATCTTTTGAAGAACAAGTTCCGTTGTTGAGAGCCGATTAATATACTCCAAAAATGGAAGATATTATTTTGAAGAGAATAATCAAAGAAGAACTAGTGGGAGAAACCGCAAAGTTGTAAAGTTTTTTCATTTAATCCAAACACTCAATTTTATACATGTTTTTTATGTTCATCTATGAAATTTATTATTACAACAAGCTTAGGTTGAAAGAATTTGGAGAATGGAGGAAGGTACCTGAATAATCAAGTCCTTAAGAAGAGCTTTATATTTATCTTTGTTGTCAGAGACTTTTGCAAGCTCCTTTCGTGCAGCTTCTTTCATGTTGTTTACAACATCATCTTGAGCTTGAAGCACTTTGATACGTGACGCATTTAACTGCATCGAATACTCACTGCACAACAAACAACATAAATCATCAATCATGTGAAACACTATCTAAGGGAAAGGAAAGGATAGGATTGACTTACATCTTCTTACGAACTTCAACCTGCTTCACCTTCCGCTCGTACTCTTGCTTGATTTTCTTCTTCTCTGCTTCAACTAGTTGCAGTTTCTCAATGTTGAATTCCTAAGGGACCAATTCAAGATTATTTAAATTTGCAAACTAATTCTAGACAGGGATGTTGGATATGTGTCCTTTGTTCCCCATTTTTTGTTGCATGCTCTAAATTTTCACATTGCACCTATATAGATTTATGGCAACTAAAATTGAGGAGGAAATTTGACCTATATATTTCCTTAACTATTTCTCTACGAGGTCTCCCAGTGATTTCATAATCTTGTATCAAATTCCACCTGATATGAGAACCCTTTATATGTTTTTTTCCCACTATCAACGACTTTTACAAAAATTGTTCAAGTGTTTAATCTAAAAATATGAAAAATAAAAAAATCGACGTAAATTTAATTGCGTGAAGGACATTGTGTTGAACTATGAAATCATGTGGGGCTTTCGTACAATTCTGACACCACACAAGATTATAAAACTACAGGAGATCGTGGTGCAATCAAACCCTTCCTCTCTTTTTTTTCAAACACACTCAGAGGCAAATTTGAGCATGAATCCGATCAATCCCTCAATCTAAATCAAAAGAATAGCTAAAACAAACTAAAAGAGGCACAATTTGTGACTAGAACACACACTTACACACAGAAAATATAAGTTGAGAATGGTAAAAGGGGAAAAAAGAACCTCTTCGGCAGAGACAGAGATTTCATTGGCTTTCTCCTGGGCTTCCTGCCGAATGAATCTAACCATCTGCTGTATCTGCTTCGATACATCGGCATCGTTCATCTTCTTTTGTTTTTCTGAGAAGATATTCAAACTAGAAATTGAATTTTGGATGCGAATTGAGGCAGTGAATTATGATGAAGAAGATGGGAGAAAAGAAAGCCGGAAAGAGCGTGATGGGAGGGTGTCTCAAGTTCGGAGAACTTGTGGACAAAGTACGAGGTTTTTAAGTGGGGCCCCACAGAATCTTGGTCCGTCAACTGCCAACTCATCAATTATGTTGTTGTAGTATCGGGTATTACCAATCTCGAGGAAATTCTTATCTATACAATCGGATAGTATATGATTGAATAGTTTAAAGTTGGTTACTTATTCTTATCTATCTAGTTGGATAGTATATGACTAAATAATTTACGGACACATTTTTTGCACGAATAGAGATTTATTGGACTTCATTACTAGGTGAATGATGCATTACCCCAAACTCAATACAATTGACTATGTATGAAAGGGTTAGCCCAAATTTAGCTCTAATTTTTTGGGAAAAGATATAAATTGTCACCTAAAGATTTTCGACCCTGGATTATTTTTTCGGGTAAATAGATACTTGAACTTTTTCAATAGGTAAACACACCAGTGAACTTTTAAATTCAAGATAAATAGAGGCCCCTAAAATATTAAATAACTAAATAAATTTTAAGAATAATCAATAAATCTAAATAATAACAAATTAATAGCATAAAATTCATAATTATTTAATAACTTAAAATAAATCTTAATTAATTTTAAAATATTTAATAACTTGTGGATTTGATATAATTTTTCCTTAACCTTATTTAAATAATTTTCTAGAATTTTATAATATTACTGTTAATATGTTTTCTTGATTTTTCATATAATATTTTTATTTAGTTTGTTACTTTTAGATTTATTAAATATTTTTCAAATGAATTTAGTTGTTTCAATAATCAGGAAGGTTATGTTTCTCTCAAATTGAAAGTTCGGGTGTTTATTTGACCTATATTTAAACTTCAAGTACCTATTTGCACCAAAAACTAATTATGACCCAATTTAAACATGAGGTACAAATGGAGGAAAACTTTTGTAGCTTTTCCCCTAATTTTTCTTTTTCGACATAGTAGTAATGTGAACAGATACTCCATTTATCTAGATAGTTTTGATTTGCATTTTCGCCTGACCTACAAAAATATATCACATACTATTCTACACAAATTATTATTGTTTTATTTTCATGTGTTGGTTCTAGTTAATATAGATTCGTATTATCTATATCGACAAAAAAAAATATATATAAACAATAAATGATATATAGAAAGTATGAAAGCAAAATAGAGCATAAATTTCTTAAATATCATTTGTCAATCTGTACAAAAATAATGATAGGCAAATCATTTGGATAAATGTAGTACGTTTCTATAAAGGAAAATGTTAAAGAAATGCTAATTATTATTACTCCTACTACTAATATTATTAGTTAGTAATAGGAACGACAATAATAATAAGTATAAAAATATGAATATACCTACATATAATATATCCTATGCAACTTACGTTACTATCATTTTCAAAAGCACTCACCCACAAAAAAAAAAAAAAAAAAAAAAAAAAAAAAAAAAAAATAAAAAGAGAATGGCCAAAGTTTTTCAAAAATATCTATTAAACAATAGTATCTATTTAATTTAACATTAGGTGCAATTATCCAAATTTAAATTTTGGTCAGAATGCGAGCGGCAGAGGTGGAAATAGTGCAATTAGTCAAATTTAAATTTTAGTCAAAGTGTGAGCGACAAGGATGAGAATAGGTTAGGTTATCCGACATGGACTTACTATTTGAATTACGTTGGACTAAGCCTTACTTGGCCTCTATAACAAATAGACTAGGGTTGAACCTTTTTATAAGGCTAATTCTATGCTACCCACTTGGGTAGTGCCCAAGTGGGAAATCTACCATACACTTGGAGGGTGTGTGGTGATCTAATGGCTATTCTTCTTTTGATCTCCATACACTTTCCAAGTGTATGGTAGATCTCCTATTTGGGCACTACCCACTTGGGTAGTAAAGAAAAAGCCTTTTTATAACCTATTTATTTTCATAGAGTAGGCCAAAACCATTAAAAGTCTTATACCCTATCCGGTCGGCCTATTTTGAGCTCATATATATGTACAGATATAATTACTTTTATAATTATTTTATATAGAACATGTGTAGTGTAATAGATTTAAAACGAGACATATGCTAGGTTTGAGCTCGAAAAAAAAAAACATATTTAATATAATAGATTAGGAATATGACATTATTTTTAAGAGTAGGCTCAGGCTGTCCACCTTAAGCCTTGCCTACCCCAGCCTATTCCTACCCCGTAGCGCTTACAAAATTATATATATCTTCCAATCTATGAACAAGGGAAAAAGTGAAAAGGTCGAATACAGCTCATATATCACACCATGGTAAAACTAACAAATTATTTATTTTGACAAAAGAAAAAAAGAAAAAAACTAAATTTGGTCATAATTACACCTAAACTTAAAGGTTTTGATTTACTCCCTCCATCTCATAATAAGAATCTTCTTTTCAAAATGTACATTTTTATTTTATTTTTAGTCAATTTAATAAAGTTACAATTCTCAATAAACCATTAATATGCACGCAATTGATTTGTTTTAATTTTTACTTATCATATTCAATCCTATCTATTAAAATGTTAAATTAAAAGAAAAAATTAAAATTTGAACTATTAAAATGAGACGTCAATTTTATACTTCTAGATTCCCCACTTATAGTTAGCGTAAAAGTATACAAATGGATCTTATTCAGAGAAAAAAAAAAAAAAAAAATTAGACATGGACCAAGCCAGGCCCATTAAATACATATGAACAGAGAGGTCCATTAAACATATTAAATAGGCCGATATATTGAAATACTTACCGAAACCGAGCCCATAAGCATAGTCCGCCTCAATTCCTTCTCCTCCAACTTCCAAATTCGATTTCCTCTGCAACAAGTCACTGAGTTTAGGGGAATCAAAGCCATCGGAGAAAGCCCCAACTGCACGAGAAATCAAGTTCAACAATGGCGGCATCCGCAATGTTACTCGATCCGAAACCCCTAATCTCTTCCGATCCGCCGCCGTCCATCCCCGCCATAAAAAACGACGCCGTCACCTCCTCCGACGAAGAAGATTACTACGGCCGTCTCAAATCTCTGCAGCGTCAGCTTGAATTCATAGACATCCAAGAGGAATACGTGAAGGACGAACTCAAAAACCTAAAGCGAGAGCACTTAAGGGCGCAGGAGGAGGTCAAGCGGATTCAATCTGTTCCTCTGGTAATCGGCCAATTCATGGAAATGGTTGACCAGAATAACGGAATAGTCGGGTCGACTACCGGGTCGAACTACTACGTTCGGATCCTCAGCACCATTAATCGTGAGCTCCTCAAACCCTCGGCTTCCGTCGCTCTTCACCGCCACTCTAATGCCTTAGTTGATGTGTTGCCGCCTGAGGCTGACTCGAGTATTTCCCTGCTCAGTCAATCTGAGAAGCCTGATGTCTCTTATAATGTGAGCGAGTTCTTATTTCTTATTATTGCTTTTTATGCAGTTATGGTTATCTGGATTTAGAAAGATTATGACTTCGATTGTACTCAATTGGTGGTACGGTATATTCTGGCTGGGTGGAAATTTTTGTTAAATTGAGTTTGGGTCAATTAACGTTACTAATATGTGCATTTGGAATTTTGAAAATTGAGCTTGTTATCAGTCTATTTTGTTGTGGGTATTTTAGTTTTCAACCTCTAATTGCTGAGCCTATGTTGTTAAAGTTGGCCTTTTTGTAATTTGTAATGATTGTTTTTACCTTGAGAGATTGGTTGATGCCAAATCTACTTGTGTGCTACTTTCCAGATTTTATTTCCTTTGGTGAATTTGGTGAATGTTCTTTTTGCAACTAGTGTTATAACTCTTGTTGATGTTCATATTGTGGGTATATTTAGTTTCATCTAATATACGTTATGTTTTCTGGATCACTATTATGTGCCAAAAAAACAGGTCTGTAGAATCCGCTGATATTATCAAATAGTTATTTTATCTTGCTCTCACAGGATTGATCCTAAATCAATCCCTGTTATACATTCTGTACTGTAGTAGAAAATAGTTTCTAAATGCTGCTGATATTGAGGTTTACATTAACATAGTTGTTTTGCCTCGGACAACATAGGCAAACTGTAAATGGAACCTGAACTTAAATGGTTCAATTTCCATTTGTATACTTGTCTCCCTTGTCTCTTCAGAAATTGATTTTAGGAGTACACTACCTCCATACAAGATGCACACCTACATGTTCCTTGTACATTAGAAGGTTTTCATTCCTATGAGGAAATTCTTTGTTTTCCACTCTATTGTTTCTTGCAACTAGTCTGGTAGTGAATAAGGTTTGAGGAGCGAATTGGTTAGGCGGCAGTGGTTTCGTATTATTATTTGAGCTTATCATTGTGCAATTCAATGTTTGCAGGTAGTGATGTTACATTCTCGACTTTCTGACACTATGCTTTTCTTTCTATTATGTGATCAGGATATTGGTGGATGTGATATTCAAAAACAGGAGATTCGTGAAGCTGTTGAATTACCTCTAACACATCATGAGCTCTACAAGCAGATTGGTATTGACCCCCCACGTGGTGTGTTGCTTTATGGCCCCCCTGGTACAGGTAAAACTATGCTTGCAAAGGCTGTGGCAAATCATACAACTGCAGCTTTCATTAGAGTGGTGGGTTCAGAATTTGTTCAGAAATATCTTGGTGAGGTACTTCTCGAAGATCTTTCACTTGCTTATAGTGTATTTACAGCATTACAGTAATCATTTTATGTTGCTTTCTTGTTTTAATCAATTAAACGGTGAATCTAACATAAATTGTCGCATCTTGACTTAAAAAGGGTCCTAGAATGGTCCGCGATGTGTTCCGTTTGGCTAAAGAGAATGCTCCTGCAATTATATTCATCGATGAGGTTGATGCCATTGCAACTGCACGATTTGATGCCCAAACTGGGGCTGACAGAGAGGTTCAAAGAATTCTCATGGAGCTTCTAAATCAGGTAAGGTCTTTATATATCTGTGAATTTAAGAGTTCAAATGTCTTTATCACATTTATGAAGATGCTATTTGAGTGCCGTCTCATATGGACATTCCTCTAATGCTGTGGCAGATGGATGGATTTGATCAAACTGTGAATGTCAAGGTTATAATGGCCACCAATCGTGCAGACACCTTGGACCCTGCACTTCTTCGTCCTGGTAGACTTGATCGTAAAATTGAATTTCCTTTACCTGATAGACGGCAAAAGAGGCTGGTTTTTCAGGTTAGATTTTGCAAAAAGTATGCCTAGAGTTGATCATTTCATTAGCATGGTTTTTATGATAAGCATCTGGTTCCTTCTGATCAGAATGGCATATGATAGTGTGTCTCTTCTCACTAATGATCAGTGTGCTCATTCTCCTGTTCGTGCCTGATCAATTTGCTGGAACTGATTTGAACTGAAGTGATTGTTCGTTGTTGCTTTTTGTCAAATAGGTTTGCACTGCCAAGATGAACTTAGGTGATGAAGTTGACTTGGAGGACTATGTCTCTCGACCTGATAAAATAAGTGCTGCCGAGGTTTGTTTTCATAATTTTTTGTCTATTCCATTATTCTCCATTCGTAAGAGAAATCCAGCTATATCTGTAGAATCTGGATTTCTCAGTGCTTCTTGCTCAATTTGTCCACTGTAAAGTTTGGTCTTGCCTATATTCACTATCCACCTTCATGGGAGAATGAGTTCCACAAGTGAAGTTTTCCTTGTGAATTCTATCATAATATACTCTTATCCATCAGGGGCTTGTTTGTTAGAATCTCTAGGATACCTTGCAGTGAGTTGTGGTATGAATCAAGCCTTGGTTATATGTTCTGTTCTGCAATTTATTTGAGTTTTCGATATCGCAGTTGAGTTGTTTGGTTGGACAACTGAATGATTAGGAGTAGATCAATATGAAGTCTGAATACTCTTACAAACTAATACCTGAACAAAATTTAAGGCATTGTTGACCATCTGAAAGTAGCCGAGGAGCCACAGTACGATGGGATTAAGATCATAAGAATGAGGTCTTGATGATAATACACTTTAGCCTCTAGGCACCGGGCCTTTCGTCCAGCTCTACAGCCACACCGTAAGTTACCACCAATTGGGTCCCCTAAGAATTAGTGATGGGAGCATAAAAGATCATTGTATGTTATATACTGCACAAAAGAAAAGTGAACACAAAAACCCTCGCTGGCATCTTAACCTGCATGTGCTTGTGGTTTTATGTCTTCAGACAACAAAAGATTCAACGTTAACTATGATAAAATTTTGTGAGCACTCGACTCTAAAAGATTGCTAAGAAAATATATCATATTTTCATTATTGGTTTTCTGTAGATTGCTGCTATATGTCAAGAAGCAGGTCTCCATGCTGTTAGAAAGAATCGTTACGTGATACTTCCAAAAGACTTCGAGAAGGGGTACCGGAGCAATGTGAAGAAACCAGACACTGATTTCGAGTTTTACAAGTAAAGACTCCTTTTAAGAGCAAGAGGAATTGAATCCGCCCCCTCCAGTGTTTTCATGTTTACTTGGAATCTGTAGCATCTTTTCCATGGCGTGTATCTCTAATATTTGTTCATGTGGAGTTTGAATCTTCTCATTTAAATACCAAGCTAAATCATTCCTTCAGACTATTTAGCGTCTTGCAACAATGACTGTTCATTGTGGATCCCTTTAACGTCTTGACATGTGTTCACAAACTTTTCCTTGGTGCAAGGGTGTTGGGCTACTTGTTTCAGGGATGCTTGGTACGGGGGAGTGAGGGTGGGTAATGGGAGTAAAAGATTGATCAATTCCTTTTCGAGGATCAATTCTATATTTATGTTTGGTGCATATGAATGAGAATCGAAGTAAGTTAGTCGGTATTCCATTTGATTATCTAGTCCCCACGTTATTCCATAGTTGATTATCTACTCCTCACGTCATTTCATAGTGTGATCGATTCTTATTTATACCTATTACAATTCCTGAGCGGCTCCAACTCTCTGTTTCGGCTGGTTTAGGAGCCAATAATAACTATCACTGGGAAGTCAATTGATGATATGTGAATGGAGGTTGAAAAATTGGTTGGGTCAGATAAATCAGCCACTTGAAATTTTAAATGGGCCGGCCGTTGGAATTTTGACCATAATTACAAAAACCTAATAGGTTATAGATTAATCCGAAAATCATGGTCTTAATTTTTTGAGGATTAGATGGGTTTTACGAACATACTTTTAGCCTAATGAATTTTGAGCCGGCGGCTCATCATATGACGATGGCACGCCGGATTTGTCAAGCTAAATTGCTACTTCTAATTGTAAAAACTAAAAGCTCATAAATAAGATTGCAATTTTTTCAAATGTAAATTCCACCACACGGCGAAAAAGAGAAAAATGGTTCGGGAGCCCATAATATTTTGTTTTGAAATTGAGACTCAATTCAATCAGAAAAATAAGGAGCTATCTAAACAATTTGAGCGCCTGAAGAAAAAGAAAAAAACGAGTAAGCAATGTGCCAACGAGTTGGCTCTATGAGACATCTAATCTATGCCAAAAAAAAAAAAAAAAATCAGATAGCATCAAATAAAGATTAAGTATTATCCGCGAAAAGAACAGCGGAATTAAGATATGACCCTTGCACTCATGACTGCATGCACAACGAGCAAACGATTTGGATGACGGATCCAGTCATAAGCAAATTTGACGATCGAAGCAGAAAATCAATGGAGAAAGATCTGGAAAGGCCAAAAAAATGTACACACAACGAAGTCTCACGCTAAAATCATGCGGAGATATCTTTTATTATTTCGGGGACTAAAAAAAAAAAAAAAAAACAATATTAAAGATGAAACCTTCTCTCATCTTCCCATAAGAGAAAGTGAGGGATACAAAAGACGACGGTTAAATTTTTAGATGAAGAGATTGTTAACAGCGACGACAGTTAATATTATATATGAGGTTGGGAACGGGTTGCCCAAAATTTTATCACACAAAACTCTAGTAGGAGCCCAGAATAATTATATCACCGGAAAGTCTTCGTTTTTTGTCAAATAGAAGCTCATATTTTATAAGATTTAGAGTTTTATAATATAAATTTCACACACACCAAAAGAGAAAAGCAATATAAAATAAGTGATCTGGTATACTTGATGGAATTTAGCAGGAGGATAAAAGACCTCACTCCACAATATAACTCCTGGTTAATGAAAGCTACAAGGATTAGATAATTTACATCTTAATGTTCTTAAAGTATTAATATTTGTTTTAAATAGTTTTTAAAATATTAATGTTTATTTAAATGGTTGTTAAAATATCATTTTATTTTAATTGATTTTTGAAGTTCTAAACTTTCTTTCTTCAATTAGTCCCTGAAGTATCTTTTGTTATAATTGATACCTTATGTTGTAAAACTTATTTCAATTGATCCTTAAACTATTATAAAAGTCTATCTTAAGGTCCCTGGAAGAAAAAAAAATCATTAAATATGTGAAATCGCCGATTTCATTTAAAATGATATTACAACAGATATTTTATTAATTAAAAATTGTGCAATTTTTTATTATGATACTTTAACCCCCAAATGAAGGTGAATTATACTAGAATATGAATTTGAACAGAAGTCCGAGATAACATTTTTTCAAGAAATATTTTTGAACTCTGACTATCTTGAATTTAAAGTAAAATTGAACATTATAAATGAAAGGACTTTAAAATCATATGTTTGAAGGTCTTTAAAATATTAAAAATAAAATTTTAAAGTCCTTTGATAATATTCAATTCTACTTTAAATTCAAGATATACAGAGTTCAAAATATCTAGATCAAATGAGCACATTTCTAACTAAAATTAAATTACCACAAAACATTTCTCAGAGTTTGATAAAATTCTTGAAAAATTATATTCTCGAACTTTTATTCAAATTCATATTCTGGTATATTTACCTTCGTCTGGGTAAAAATATCATAATGACAAGTTACACAATATTTATTTAATAAAAAATATGTTATAACTATTTTGAATTAAACCAGCGATTTCACATATTTAATGTAATTTTTATTTTAGGGGCCCTAAGATATATTTTTATAATAGTATAAGGACCAATTGAAATAATTTTAAAACACATGGGACCAATTGAAGTAAAAAATAGTTCAGGGACTAATTGAACCAAAGAGTTAGAATTTCAGGAACCAATTAAACAATAATGATAATTGATACTTTAAGGACCTTAAGATGTATATTGCCCAAGGATTTACTTATATATCTCCTTATTTATCGTAAACTAACAGTTTCTAATATTTTCTTTACTTATTTATTACTTGGCATATCCTAAAATAAGAGTTCTAGAGCCAGAAATGGATGTGAAATCTCTGTAGAATACTGATAAAATCTATAGATCATGGCAAACATCACACTTCCATCCATAGCAACGGTTTCCATACACTTGGACAGGAAGAATTACTCATTTTGGTGCGCTCAAGTGTTAGCAATCGCCACAACTCATGGATTCGATGATCTCTTACTGGTCACAATCCATCACCAAATCAATTTGTAAAAGATGCTACAAAATCAACTCAAAATCCACACTTTCTAGCATGGTTAATAAATGATCGTTTTCTCTAGAACTAGCTAATGAACTCGAATTCTGAAGCTGTGATGGGGCACATCCAAAGGTGCACTACGTCTGCAGAGATATGGAAAGTATCTGACACATCCTGTTGGAATATTGAATATGAGTGATATATGGGTGGCATGTGAGTTGTCCCACATTGATAAAATATTAGAAGAGAGAACCCCGTGTAAACCTAATGAGCCACTCATATCACCAATTCATTTTAGGATGAAAGTTGGCATCGTCGATGTGACGAGCATCAACGAGCATGGGTGATCCTATTCGGATTATTAGATTGACGACAGATTGTTGGATTGACAAAGAACCACGTTCTTGTGAGGGGACGCGTTGGAATGTTGAATCCAACAAATGACTCACATGTGTTGGGGCGTATTGGAATATGTGATGAGGACATGTGAGGGAATGTGTTGGACCCTTATAAACCTAGTGAGTCACTCATCATATCACCAATTGGGAATGGAAGCCCACTTGGTGGCTAAGGATCTCGTTTCATAGTGAGCGGCCCACTCATCATATCACCAATTGGGAATGGAAGTCCACTTGGTGGCTAAGGATTTGGTTTCATAGTGAGTGGCCCTCGACTTTGACAGTTCCATTATTCATTAAAGATAAGAGCTCTTCACCCAGATTTTTGCGGCAAACTTCGAAGAAAGGAGAATTAAGTGTAGAAGAATATGTGAAATTCAGTCAGCAGGGCATACCGTTGAGATGATGATATGATTCTGCGCATTCTGAATGGTTTATGAACTGCGTTTGAATCAATTATTGTAAATATCATTACTCAGTCAAGTTCATTGGAGTTATCAGAGGTTTAGTAACTTCTGCAGACTCATAAATTGAGATTAAGCAGTTTCATGGTGTAAATCATGTGTCTCAACTAGTAGTTAATGTTCTTACTACGAAAAATCCTGCCAAGTGGATAAGATAGTTGATAATAGAGCTCTTAAAAAAGAGGTTTTGGTGGCAGGAATAATAGAGGAAGGGGCAGACATGGATTTGGTGGAAAACGCAAAATGTATTACCAACTTTGTGGAAGGAATAATCACTTTGCACCAAATTTTTATTGGAGATTTGATGAGGACTTTCATAGGTTAGAGACACAAGTTATTCAAGCTAATGTTGCAGCTCTACTCCTCCTAGCAATGGTCAATCTGTTGATCTAAATCCAAATCCCTCTTATGCTTACCATAACTATTCCTCTCAACCATACATTTATATAAATTCTCATATTAATGCTCCTTCTATAGCTAACTCTTCTGTTAGATCAATTTCTCCATCTATTGCAGGTTCATATACTCCATCTACTTATTCTGTTGTTGCACATGAATCAGACTGATACTTAGTAGTAGGGCAACACACCATGTCACAAACAATTTCAATAATCTTATTCTTCGAAGACCTTATACTGGTAAGAACTTTTTAGTAGTTGGAAATGGTTCATTCCCGTCTATATCTCATATTGGTCAATTCCCCTAGTCTTATATCTGATAAGCTCATCCAGTTTCACATGTTCTATTTATGCCTCAATGGACAAAAAATCTTATACATGTCACTAAATTGCTCAGTGATAATCAATCATACATTTATGTGTTGTCAAGGATATTCAATCTCATCAGGTGCTACCGAGAGGGGCACTTAAGAAAGAATACAAGCTTGACCTCAAACACTTCCAGCCATTCCGGAGTCGACCTACCTCACTCATTTTATCCTCAGCTATCTGTTATTCTCAGTTGTTATCTGTATCTTTTAAGCATAACCGTATTTTTGCTTCTTCCTTGTCTACTAGTTTGTCATAGATGTCTGGCATGCTAGATTGTGTCATCCATGCTAGAACATGCTTACTCTTGTACTCAAACTACTGAATGTATCAGCTTCATTGAATAAAATGACCTTCTATGCCACATACCATTATTGCACCATTTGAGCTTGTACACACAGGTTTAGGGACCAGCCTCTGTCCTTTCCAAAGAAGGTTATAGATACTAATCATATTATATCCAATTTGTAGATGACTACACCTAATTTACATGGATATATCCTCTCTATCACAAGTGTGTTTAACCTTCAACAATTCCAAGCCATGGTTAACAGACAATTCAATAATAAGATCAAAATGGTTCAATTTGATTAGGGTATGGATTACAGAACCTTACAATCTTTTTTTCTACCTCACTTGGTATCCTCTTCAAACACCCTTGCCCATATACACACCCTCAAAATGGCAGTGCATAAACGGAAAACTCTAGAAGCTAGATGTAACATAATTATGCATATATGCTTATCAACTGCCTCTTAGTCACACACGCTCTTCATCCCTTTGCGACGTGGCATGCATGGTGAGCCATCTACAAGGCTAACCCTGTTCATAAAGGATATACGTGTTTAAGTAGGATGCCATAGTGCATATATAGTGCTAGAACAATGGTATTAAATGATCATGAGCTTCCATTCCCTAAGTTCTTTCTTGAATAAAACAACACTATAGTTTCTCCCTCAGTATCTTCTTTCCTCCTAGCCATTAACCAACATTTCCAGGGTTTTCTTCTCCTCCTTCAAGCTCATCATCATCTAACAGCTCACTCGATCCGTCTTCATCAGCTCTATCAAACTCCCCTGCACATGCCTCATCTTTATCTGATCTTAATCCTCTTCATGTCCTAACTCAATATTAGCCTAATGTAGCTAATAATCATCCAGTGAAAGCTAGAGATAGAGTTGGTGTGGTCAAGCCAAACTCTACACTTTCAACCCATCTATCATTGAGCTATCGTCTGATTTTGAAGCTATATCAATGGTAGCTTGGAAACATGCAATGGATGCTGAGTTTTTTTGCCTTGAGTTCCAATAATACTTGGACTTTAGTTTCTTTCTTTGAGCATATGAATCCTATTACCTGCAAATGGTTTTTCAATCAAACACTTACTTGATGGATCCATAGAAATACTCAAAGTTGAGTTGGTAGCAAAGGGGTTTCAGCATAATGCAGTGATCGATTATTTTATACATTCAGCCGAGTTATGAAGTCCTCGACTATGAGGCATATGATTACTTTAGCTTTATCCATAAGCTGGCATGTCTACAAAGTGGATGTTAAAAATGCTTTCCTAAAATGAGAGTTAAAAGAGTGTGTGTACATGAAACAACCAAAATGATATGTGGATTCCACTAAGCCAACTTTTGTGTGTAAGTTGAATAAGCCACTGTATGGGCTAAATAAGACTCCTAAAGCTTAACATGAGAAATTGAAGGCATTTTTTTGTTGTCCAGGGCTTTCACACTTCTGTATTTGATACATCATTGTTCTACAAAATAAAAATTGCAGTATATTGTTAATCTTGGTGTATATAGCTTGTCATTGGAGATATTAGAGCTATGATCGCCCATACTATTCGTCTTCTAGATGCCCACTTCTCACTTAAGACTTGGGAGATGTTCACTATTTTCTAGGAGTTGAGGTTCAAAAAAACTTTTATGGAGGATTCTTTCAAAATAAAGTTAAATATGTGAGAGATCTATTAAGAAGGGTTGGTACGGAATGTGCTAAGGCATGTCCAACACCCTACATTCCTAACAAGAAGCTCTCTCACTGATGGAGAGGAATTTGATCAACCAACTCTTTATAGAAGAACTGTGGGTGCTCTACGGAACTTGAGTATGACAAGGCCAGATATCTCTTACATAGTATACAAGGTAAGTCAACTTATGCATCATATTATAATCAACCATTGGAAGGCGTATAAGAGGATGTTAAGATTTTTGCAGGGCATTATTACTCATGGAATGACATTTCATCCAGTTGTGAAATTTATCTTGCGAGTATATTCATACACAGATTGTCCAACTAGGTGGATGACATGAAGTCCACGAGTGGCTATTGCATCTTTCTGGGTAATAATCTTATGGCTTGGTGCTCGAGGAAGCAGTTTGTGGTGGCAAGAAGTAACACAGAGTCCAAATATCGCTCACTGGCCTTAACTACGACTGAGATGGGTTGGATATGCACATTGCTCACATAATTGGGGGTGAAGATTGATCAGCCATCACTATTGTGCTGTGATAACATAAGGGATCTAAGTTTGTCTAGCAATCCAATTTTTCATCAGCGTACGAAGCACATCAAAATTAATATGCACTACATCAGGAGCCAAATGCAAAAGAAGGAAGTGGATGCCCGTTTTGTGCGATATTTTGAAGATCAACTAACAGACTTGCTAACCAAACTATTGTTAGTATCATGCTTTCAGTTGTTAGCTCAACAACTTTGTTATGCGAAGCAATAGAGTGATTAGTTTTTTAGGGAGCATGTTAAGAGCAATGCTTGTGGAACCGGACCGGCCAGTGCCATGAACCGGCCACAAATCTGGTCTGGTCCGGTCCGGTAGGGGTACAAAACTGAAAATGATGCTAAATCGATCAAAACTACTAATAATTGGATAGGTTGAACTGGAAAACAACGTTTCCAAAAATAATGATTATACATTATCAAATATTTTGCGCAGTCTCATATCTTTATTTATTATATTTTTTTTTTTTTGTCCTTTAAACTTTGTATCATTTTCAAATACAAAATATATTATGTTCTATACGAAAATATAATATAATATACAAGATCTAATTAACAATCATTTCCGATCGAACCACTAGTTGAACCTGTCGGACCGCTTGGACCGTGAACGTGTAGCATGATCGTTGTTCATTCACCTGTCTGGTTCCACAAACACTGGTTAAAAGTGTGGAAATGCATCATCTAAGCCACAATCATGTCAGCATGCATGTCACCCCAACGAGGGGATGAAGAGCGAGTATGGTTAAGAGGCAGTTGTTAGTCGTTTCTATAACATAATTATGTCACAACTAGCTTTTAGAGTTTTCCGTTTATGTTTATAAATAGCGAGACTTTTCTCTTGTAATTCGGATTTGGATATACAATAATAAGACAAAATATATAAATATATCTCAATATTTCACAAGTTTAATAAATTTAGTACAATGTTTCAATAATTGTTGATTAAATCACAACTTATCAAAATTTTAACAAGTATAGCCTCCATATAATTTGTCTATCTATATAGTAGATGGAAGTCCACGACGACAATACTAACTCATAAAATTGCTAATATAAAATATACAAATATGTATCCAAATCATAAAACTCTTGGATATTTTTGTATATTTGATTTTTAATAAATTGATAAATTAGCATGGTACAAATAAGCAAGAACAATTCCAAATTCAAAGAATCAATAAAATAAACTCATTAATAGATCAAATATTGCTTTTTGATTACAACGATCTTTACCCCAAAGGAAATATTTTGAGTATTTATGGTCACTTTACACCATCAATATGGTGTTATGTTGAATAAACAATTTTGAATTAGTTGTTATTTCACATACGTGTGCTATATGATTGCAATCTTATTGGATCTTCCATATTGGAAAAAATATTTTGAGTTTTTATTATCACTTTACACCATAAAATTAAGTGTTATTTTTTTAGTGTTCAATTTGTTGCTCCTTGTTAACAATTCACATGTCAATAAAAACAATTTGAAACAAAAGCATAATAAAAAACCTATTCCTTCGAGCTGCTGCCTTCTTTTTCTAAACAAGAAATATGCCGAATTCCTTGCTCTTCGAAAAAGCTCTCATGCTTGCAAACAATCTTGATTTGGTGGACTTCCATATACGAGGAGATTCAAGCATCACTATAGTTGCTCCCATGGACAAAGATGATTGTTCATCTACATACTTATCTATTCTCCTAACTGTTAAGGAACTGTTGTCTTCGTATCAAGGGAGGAAATTATTTTGGATCAACAAGAAGGAAAAATATATGGGTCACTGTATTTTTCAATTTGCTAAAACCAACTCTTTAGAATCTTCTTTGGAACTCACCACTGCCTTTCTTTTATAAATACTGGTTGATTCCAGCTAATTTGATGAAATTCTTTTCCTTCAAAAAGTAAAGAACATATGATATAACATAAAGAGTCAAATATCGAAAAATATCATATTTTCTAAGAAATCATGAATCCTTAGTGCAATTTGGTCTTATTTTTATGTTATATTTAAGGGTCATTCTACTATGCAATCGTTGCATAGATGCAACCGAAGGATAATTTTGCCATTTTAGTATTTTAACTGGGACCCAACTTAATTTTTAATTCATTGATTGTGCAGTTGGCGGATTTAATCATCTATTCTTTCAATTTGACGGTGATGAGAGGGTAGGAGAGGCGTTGATTGTCACGAAAATAGGGCAGTTCCAATCGTCGTGGGTTATGCCTCTGGACATCCCCTGAGATGGTGCTGGTTGAGGATATTATGCACGATGAGCATTTGACATATTTGTGACTGCGGCATAGGGAAGAACACTTTGGTAGAAATTGGTCCAAATTAGGGAAGCAATGGAGTACTGGAGGTATTCTTGAAGACCGTGGATTGGTTTTGAAATGAAGGGAGTAATGTTGGTGGGTTTGAATTATGTAAATAGGAATACATAAACTTGTGAATTTTAAGGGAATGGTGATTAGTGAGATACCAAATTTCTCCTAGGCCTATTAAAAATAATAAATGGCAGGATGAATGGTCAGGATGATTGTTAACATGATCGTAAGGCTGATAATCAACGGTTGTATCGATGTAACCGTTGCGTAGAAGTAAGACTCTATATTTAATAATAATAACTCACGTCAATAAAAACAATACTATAGCAAAAACATAGAAGCACTACCTCTATACAAGATAAGAATCATGTTCCAAAAATATTATTTGTTCAAAAATAAAAGTCATATTTAAAAAATTAACAATCTCGTTTTATTAGTTTTATTTAGTTTTAGTTTTCTGAAAATCTAATAATATTTAGGAAATTTAAAATAATTTTCTGAATAACTTTTTAATTTTCTGGATTTAAAAAATTAGAATTTTCAAAATAATTTTAATATTTTTGAACTTTAAATGATTTTTAGAATATATTTCATATATCATTTTATTTTTATTATAATTATTTTTAAATTTTTTAGAATATATTTTAATAATTTTTTATTTTTTATTTTTATTTTTATGATTTGGCAAAAGTTGCGATTAATTTATGATGATTTGCCCAAAATGCCACGTTGGATTCAGCTAGGCTGCCATGTGGACTGCAATCGCTCATTTTTTAATCTCGTCGGACATGTGAGCCGACACGTGATTTTTAATGAATTCCGGTGAGATTTGGACAAAAAATACGCAATTTTGTTACTTGATAGACAACAATTGACAGAGCTAAATATAATGGATAGAAATGTGTCACCCTCTATATTGACGGAACTTTTGCAATTTCCCCTAATAATAATAACAACTGACGTCAATAAAAACAATACTATAGCAAAAACATAGAAGCACTACATCTATACAAAGATAAGAATCATGTTCCAAAAATATTATTTGTTCAAAAATAAAAGTCATATTTAAAAAATTAACAATCTCGTTTTATTAGTTAAAGGTAAAAATTAAAACTTTTAATTTCATAAACAGGTTACATTTAATTAGATAAATGAAATTGTATAAATAAGAACTTAGTATTCTTAAAAAATTGTACATTCATATAATTGGAAAAAAAAGGTCGTATATTTATAAGATAAAACTCTCATTTTAAGGTGTGATGAATATGCTGTTTATTTTTTTTGGGAAAGGTATAATGAAAGAGTGAGTCTGTGTGTGAACGATCACACGTGTGACGGAATACACTTTTACAGAAAATATTGATACTTTTACAGAAAAAAGTGATACTTTTACTACATTGATACTTTTACAGATAAAAATGATACTTTTACTACAAAAAGTGATACTTTTTCTGTTAAAAAATGTGATACTTTTATAGATAAACGTGATACTTTTACCACAAAAAATAATACTTTTTTCCGTCACACCGTGTGACGGTCACATACGAATTTTTGCCGAAGATGTTGTAAATTGATTTTTATTGCATAAACGATATATAAGTGGCATTCATAATTTTCTCGGTAAGCATTATACTTCTTACAACCTTAATGATATCATAAATTATTCCAAAAGAATAAAAGAAAAACTAATGCTATCATAATTGTCACACGATATGTAATGACAAAAAACTCCATAAGATTGAAATTAGTCAAAAGACGAGATCAGTGTAAAGTTTGATCTTTAATGCTTTTTAATGTTCTCAATTTATTGTATCATATATGAATAAATAGTAGTATGACCAGTTTTAATTAATTATATAATTCAGATATAATGATAGGACTCATTTGAGGAAAAAATATATATTTTTTCTTTTTTTGAGGGAAAGAAAAAAGAAATAAAAAATTTCACCTGCAATATTAAACTAAGGGTACGTTTGCTTTACACTTGGCTCAATAGATTTACAGGACCGAATCCCAATAAAACACAGTCAAATTTGATCAAGCACTTCCCAGTCTTAAGCAAACGGACCCTAAGAAATTGGTTTTCAAAACAAAAACCAAACAACCCATTATTTGGAAAAGTGGATAGGGCTGCCAAAACCCTACCCGAAAGCGAAAACCGCATTATATAAAGCACACCGCATGGCAGCCGTTCTCAACCCCTCACACATCGCCTAAAACAATCTCATTCATTCCTAAACCCTAATTTGTTTCATCCCAATAATCTTTTAACCGGTAAGTATTTAATTTTTATCGTTGTTTTGGTCATTGTGCTTCTTGGTCTTTGTTTTTTTGTTTTTTTTTGGATTTGATTATATTTGGAAGCGGTTCGAGGATTTTCTGGTTGCTTACTAAGGTCTGGTTTGTAGGTTGAGACGATGTCGGATGAGGAACGGGAAGAGAAGGAGTTAGATCTCACCTCCCCTGAAGTTGTCACCAAATACAAATCCGCCGCTGAAATTGTCAACAGTTGAGTTTGCTGTTAATTTGTTTAAAGTTTGTGTTTGAAAATTGTCATAAGCTATTGTGTTTTCCAAAGTTTTCTTTTAGGTTAACAGTTGTGTAATATCGGTTCTGGAATCTAGTTTCCTATTTTTAATTTTTTATTTATTTTCGACTTATGAAAGATTATCACTTTATGCAGAGGCACTGCAATTAGTGTTGTCTGAATGTAAACCCAAGGCCAAGATTGTCGACCTTTGTGAGAAAGGAGATGCTTTCATCAGAGAGTAAGTAGTTTTATTTACTTTTGTTATATTCTTAGCGTATTCATTGGACTTTGAAATTAGTGTTTTAGAATTATATGTGGCTAACTTAGTTGATCTTAAATCTCGTGTTTTATAATAGGCAATCTGGGAATATGTACAAGAATGTTAAAAAGAAGATAGAGAGAGGTGTTGCATTCCCAACTTGCATTTCTGTGAACAACGTAATCTGCCATTATTCGCCCTTGGCCAGCGATGAGACTGTATTGGAAGATGGGGATATATTAAAAATGTAAGTTTACGTCATGTTTTTAAGTATTCTTGAGCGTGTATATGCAACACAATATACTGTGTATGAAATGATTGATAATTTATTCGCAGTGATATGGGGTGTCATATAGATGGATTTATTGCTGTAGTTGCGCACACCCATGTGCTTCAGCAAGGACCAGTCACCGGCAGGGCAGCTGATGTTATTGCTGCTGCAAACACTGCGGCCGAGGTTGCCTTGAGGCTTGTGAGGCCAGGGAAAAAGGTAACCTCAAGGTCTTTCCTTAATTTCCTGGTTGTTTGATTCATCCATTCTGTTATTATTATTATTTTTTTAAATTCTATTTCACATAATTAAAGAAAGAATTTTACAATTAAAAGTCAAGGTCTTCAGTGGCAGTCAATGCACTTTTATGTTTGTTTATCGTTGTTTTGTTTTATGCTAGATGCAAATAGTGTGGATGTTGTCATTATTTCTGTAACTTCTTGTTATATATATGTGCTAGAGGTGTTTTGCACATTTGTCTTAGCTTTTGCTTATCATTTTATCTCCCCTATGTGATGAACACTTTGTATGAGCTATGGGTCTATATCCAGATGATGCTCTTATATGTCATAGTTACTCTGATGGGTTTTTCTTGTACCTTCTCTCACAGATTGAGTTTATAGTAAGTGTTGAGTTCACAGTTCATCAACTGTTACTTCTGTATTGTTGAAGTTTAACGAGATGAGGCAACTTTGCCGAGGTGATCGAATCTTTATCAGTCTCCTCTTTTTCCCTGTTACCTATATGTCAATGGCCAGCTTCAATATTTTTTGGTACAGTATTTATAGTACCATGCTATTTGGTGGGCCAACATTGACTTTTTCTATTAGACATTTTAGTTTTCCAAGTACGCAGTCTCTTCCTGTATTGTTGAAGTATAAGGAGATGAGGCAACTTTGCCGAGGTGATCGAATCTTATCAATTTCCTCTTTTTCCCTGTTGCCTATAGCGCCATTGGCCAGCTTCAATACTTTGCATGGTGCAGTGTTTATAGTGCCATGCTTTTTGGTGGGCCAACATCGACTTGTACTAGAACACATTTTGGTTTCCACCTGCAGACTAACTTTTTTTTATTAGACTATGATTTTATTGGACTTTAACCATGATTCTCTATATGATGATTATATTCATGAGTGATGGATCTTGCATCCCATGAAGTTCTCTGTAGTCATAGTTACACTGATAGAGATTTGTGGAAACCTTTTTATATGTATTCTGTAATTCTGAAGGTTCTAGTCTGCAGAACTTTTGTATTAGAAGGCAACTTTGCCGAGGTGTTCGATTTTTTGATTGCCTCTTTTCCCTGTTGCCAAAATTCTATGGGCTGATTCTGGTCTCCGAGATTGATCTGTATGGTGTCAGTCTTGCAATCTGGTTAAAGCCGAAATGATTATAAATTGCAAAAATATACTATGACTGCCCAAAAATGTGAGTCCTAAATAAAATGAATTTGAAATAGCTTATATTCAGCATGTAAATGTGTACCAAAATTGTTGGAGTGCTCACTTCAAATTGTTTTTGAAAGTAATTTTAGCCATAGAAGTGACCTTTTAGATTCTAACAAATTATTGTTCTTCTACTGATGGTAGAACAAAGACGTTACGGAGGCAATTCAGAAAGTTGCTGCTGCTTATGATTGCAAGATCGTTGAAGGAGTTTTAAGTCATCAGATGAAGCAATTTGTGATTGATGGAAACAAGGTTGTCTTGAGTGTGACAAGCCCTGATACGAGAGTTGATGAAGCAGAATTTGAGGAAAATGAGGTGTACTCTGTCGATATCGTAACCAGTACTGGTGAAGGCAAGGTAATTTTTTCTAGATGTCATTGGACGTGCTCTTTAGCTGATTAAGGTTTTGGTTCAGAAATGATTCATGGAATTTGAATATTTGCAGCCAAAATTATTGGATGAGAAGCAGACAACAATATATAAAAGAGCCGTTGACAAGAATTATCATCTAAAGATGAAAGCATCTCGGTTCATATTTAGTGAGATAAGCCAGAAGTTCCCCATCATGCCATTTTCTGCTAGGGCCTTGGAGGAGAAGCGTGCTCGATTGGGCCTGGTAGAATGTATGAATCACGAACTTCTGCAGCCGTATCCTGTACTTCATGAGAAGCCTGGTATGGACTTTCCAATGATACTGGTTTTCGTATTCTTCTTATCTTCTCCTATGTCATCTAATGCCAACCTAATTACTTGTTCACAGGTGATCTGGTTGCACACATAAAGTTCACCGTCTTGTTAATGCCGAATGGGTCTGATCGAATCACATCTCATCCTCTGCAAGAGCTGCAACCCACAAAAACTGTTGATGATCCCGAGATCAAAGCCTGGTTAGCATTGGGCACTAAGACAAAGAAGAAAGGTGGTGGCAAGAAAAAGAAAGGTTAGATACAGAGTTCATATGGTGTACCAAGGGGGTGTTTGCAAACAGTAGTGATTCTAGAAAAGTGATTTAAATTGGTTTTGGGAAAAAAAGTGATTCTAAACAAATAAAAAAAGAATAAATAAAATAACCAATTAATAGTTCAATTTATTTGAAAAGAAGCCAAAATCTACAGTTTAGGGGAATTCTCAAAAGCACTTTTTTGAAGTGATTTGAGAGACCAATTATGAGATTGCAAACACCCTTAAAAAGTGCTTTTTAAAAGTGAAGTGTTGCAATTGGGTTTGTAAACACCCTCCAAGTATTGCTGGCACTGGGTCTAGTTGACCTGGCTGGGCCATGCAGCCTACTTTGCAGGTTGTTGGGCCTCTCCGGTTTTGGGCTTTTTTGTGTATCGTACTATCAGTTTGCTGTTGGTTAACATATCGGGGTAAAAATGTGGTTTGCAGGTAAAAAAGGGGAGAAGTCGGAGGGAACAGCTGATGCGGAGCCTATGGATGCAGACGCACCAAATGGCGCAGCTTCTCAAGAGTGATAGAGTAGTTGCTTCTGTTTGTATCTTAACCATGAAATGAAATTTTGGCCGCCCTTGTTATATTTGGTTGATTCAAGTTTAAAAAATGTGAATCTAACAGTGCTTTATTGTGCACAGTTTGTTGATGTTTTATATATCGTTTTGTTCATATAAAATAGAGCGCTAAAATGAAAACCAAAATTTTGTGAAACGGCTTTTGAGCAATTCAGATTGTTAGATGATCTGAAGTATGATTTTATGAAAATACACTAGACAGCATTGGGTTCCTCTGGATAAATAAATGGGTATTGTCACTTGGATTTTAAAAATCTTCCGAGTATTAGTGTTATTTCTAACAATGCAGGAATTTAGTTATAAAGCATTCGTGGAAAAATTACAAATCATGCAAATAGAAGATTCTTACACTTACCACAAATTTTAGTGCATAACGTCTAAGCCTTTTAACCACCTAGGGGTGACCAAAATCGAACCGAAACCAAAAAATCAATCCAAACTAAGTGATTCGGTTTTGTATATACAATCGGCTCGGCTCTAAATATTGGAATCGATTTATAATTTGGTTCGGTTCGATTCTTAACAAAAAATAATTCGGTTAACTGAACTGAATTACTCATATTTAATTATATATTTATTGTATACTATTTTTCTTGATTGAATTGATATACATTAGTAATTTCTACATTTAACATACATGGAAATTAAAATTTATCCCTTTATATTGGTTCCTTCTTTAATTTGATTTTTTAATAGAAAAAAAATATTATGAATAACAAGATTTGTTGCTATAAAAAATAAAAAAATAAAATTGTAAAACTTTAAAACTTAAAACAATAATCGAACCGAACCAAACCAATTTTTTTTGGTTCGGTTCGGTTAAGAAGATGTGTTCGGTTCGGTTCGATTTTAAATAGAAATATTCGGTTTCGATTCTTGTCGGTTCGGTTCGATTTTCAACCGAACCAATCGAATGCTCACCCCTAGAACCACCTGTTTCACTTGTAGTAGGAATTGAACATTATTTTTAATAATATATATAAATAATAAGTCAAGTCATCCAGAATTAGTAAGTTAAGATTTTTCACGCTCAATTATTTAGTTACTAAGAATAGAAGTGAATTTGAATTTCGAATTTTGAATTTTGAATTATCCCATGTTATATTTTGAGATCTGGCGAAAACTCAGCAACAATAAATCTGTAAAGATATTTAAAACAGATTTCGTTATATTATTTAAAATTTTGAAATTTTGAAATTTAAAAAAATCCTTATCTGATAACATATTTGCTCCTATAAATACAGTGTCTTCAGTAAATGAGAATCACATTTGCAGCTGGGTATTTTTATTTTTTATTCATTTCACAATTTATTTCGCCACTATTTCAGTTTATTTGATTCATATTTGATTTTGCTGAGTAATTCTATTTCTTATTCATTTTGCAATTTCTTAGCTTTGTAACTATTACAGTTTTTTGGATTCACATTTGTGGATGCAAATTTCTATTAGTCTGACATTCCTTAATTATTATGTGTAACTTTGATAGATTCTTCACCATAATGGATGCTCCAAAGGGACGACCTGCAAATAAAGATAAGAAAAAATCAGCAACACTGAATCATGATTCTGGCGAAAACAACTTTGAAGATTGCGAAAATCAAATTTATCTACCATCATCTTTTTCTACGGTAATATGTAATCATATAAAATGTTTAGATTTATTTATTTCCTGTTATGTGAATTATTTAAATTGTTGTCAATATATTTTTCTCAGAAAAAAATAATTTGGTTTATTACATGTATACCGTCAATCCGCGAAGAATATTGGAAAAGGGTTAGAGATTCGCTAAACATTCAAGGATCCGCTGATGTTGAAGACCAAATCTGATTTTATTGTAGTAGATTTCAATTTTATAATTTTTTTTAAATAAATCTATGTATCAACTTCAATTGAATTACATTATTCACAATTCTGATAATGTTTTAGTAAGCAATATAAATCATTGAAATATATATAAATTAAAATATCTCGGCAAAAGCGTTGTTTGGTTAAGATATTCTAAAAAGAAAAAAACGTAGAAATATATATTTATAAATCAAAATATTTCTATTGAAAAATCCGTGGAGCTGAAAAGGTCATATATTAATTTACTTTTCAATTGGATATCTAATTGTCATATTAAACGATCTAAATATCCAGTCCAAATCATATCAACATTGTATATATTTAATTTTGAATTGTTCATGTTGTTGAGATGTTTTAGGAATTAAAAATATGTTACAGATATGTTTTCTAGAATTTTAAAATACAACATATCTATTTAAAATTTATAGTTATATAATACAATTTATAAATAAAAGAATTTATATATATATATATATATATATATATATATATATAGTTAGAATAAAAAAAGGCAATACATATCTAAAATCAAAGGGTAAAATATAATTGAATATTAGAAGATTTAAATATCCGAACCAAATAAAACAAAAGAATAGACATGTAATTTATTTTAATATATAGTGTAAAATGTAGTTGATATATTTCAGGAATTATACATTCGTTGAAATATACTATTTCGCTATTAATCAACAGAATAAATATTTAGACATGTGTATATTAGAGTTTTAGAGTTTTAAATAAACTTTAAATAAATATATGGACTCCCAATTTTTTAAATTAATGTTTAACAGAATGAATATTTAGATGCGTGTATACTAAGGCGAGCCTGTTGTTTAAAAAGAAAATGTTTGCCACATATTCAATACATGTATATAATACAACTTATAAAATCAATTTAAAATTATTTCATTAGTATAGATATAATAAAAACATATTATAAAATTTAGACATGTAATTGAGATATTCGAGGAATTGAATAAATTGTATATATATATATGTACTCTATATTTTCAAAGAATCTTATATCTATTTTTTATTTATGAAATGAATATAAATAATTTTTAAATAACTAATGTGGATATATTCACTGATTAAAAACATTTATAATTATATATTTCAATTTATAAATCAAAGAATAAAAAAACGCCATATATCTTTTTTAATAATTTGTACGATATTATTGAAACAGTATAAGATCTATATTTCCGGTCAAAAAAAAAAAAGATAATCTAATGATTTTTCAGGAATTATATAATTAGTAAAATATGTTTTTAGGCGGTATCTTTAACAGAACGTAGTTATAAACGCGTGTATACTAGGGTTTTATATAGGCTATAAATATCTGGACCCTTCATCCATATCTGTCACAGGCAAGAGAAACAATGGCTCCGGTATTCAACATGGTTGATGAACCCAATGTGTTGTGGGCAGTAAGGGTTCGTTTAGTGATGAACTTACTCCAAAAAAAATATGTTGTGGGCGAGCGTACATAGCCTATGTGGGGACTACCATATGTGGGGACTAGCAGATGAACATTACAACTACAGAAAAAATAATTCTAAATTACGATCAGAAAAATACAAAATAATTTATCTTAGAACAAATTTATTTCAAATGGAGGAATATTTCTAAATTAATAGAAATTTAGAATGTTCATTAATGGTGGAATATTTCTAAATTAATAGAAATTTAGAATGTTCATTTTTTTAAAAATAAATTTAAATTGGTAATTTACAATCCGAAAATACTTAATTTCATTCGTTTTTTTCTTCTCTCATCTCACTCCCAAAATCTTAATATTAAATTATAATAAATTTTGGAATAGATCATACTGATTAACAATAATAAACAAACAATGAAGATATACAATCCAGAATTGCAATACTATTTAATAAGATTGAGAAAAGAATATATTTTGTTAATGATTGTTCCTATATAAAGTATTTTATTAGTTTAGTTCATTAATTTTTCTTTATGTTTGTCTAAATCAAAATCCAAATTTATTTGTATAAATGAGCTAATTGAAAGATTTGAGGTCATCTATGTCTTTAAAAATTCTAAATCCAAATTCAACTGTATTTATATGAATCAGCTCATCGTATGGACTATGAAGATTCAATTCATCCTAAAATAAAATTGTATTTTCTATGTCTTTTTTAAAATTTATTTCTAATAGAGGATATTTTGTAGGTAAACTAATAAAATATTTTATATAAGAATAATCCTTAATTCTTTTTTTGTTGTTGTTTCTAATAGAAGATGTTTTGTACGTAAACTAATAAAATATTTTATATAAGGATAATCCTTAAGATTATTTGTTTCTCAATCCTATTAATTGATATTAGATTTGAAACTTTTTGTTTCTCATTCTGTTCAATCATATCGGATTCTGGATTATGTATTTTCACTTTATTTATTATTATTAATCAGTGTGATTTATTCAAATTTATTATAATTTAATATGAATGTTTTGATATGGACAAGAGAAGCTAAATAAACGGATGAAATAAAAAAAAAAAAAAATCTGGAATAAGATACGAGGAAGAAATTCGTGAAAAAATTAAAAGGTATTTTTATTAGTGGAAAAATCTGATTTTCTGGAGTAAGAGGCAAGAAATGAATAACACTGCAAAAGAACACAAAAGTTTTCATTGTAACAAATTTTAACCATTTCTTTTTTTGTTATATATTATCAAATAAAAATGCATTTTTAATAAAAAAGTATTGTTCATATTAATATTGATTTACTCTTAAAAAAAATAGTCCGTGCATCGCACGGGAGCATTTACTAGTACAATTAATAAGATTTTGCAAACAACTGAAGGTCATATTACATTGAAGTAAATTAATAACGTAGACTAGGAACGACTGTAACACATTATATTTTGAAGATAAAAGCATAATTTGCAAAGGATAAATTAATCCAAAAAAAGATATTTTTAGAACGTAGTATAAACAATTTTTAAAAGTTAGACATGCACATGTACATTTCTATATTTCTATATTAAAATGCAAGTAAACAAATAATCTGTCTATATATGGTTCTATGTTGAGGCTGACGAATGTTCTGAAAATTAATACTCCTTCAGTCCCAAATGCACTTGCACTGACAAATAAAAACACATATTAAGAAAAAGTTATTTTTTGGATTATATTGATTTTTCAATCATATCTTTTTACTTTATTTGGTAAATAAAGGTGTATTATGAGGTATAATTTGTGAGATTTGTTTCTTTTTTAAGAAAGTATGCAAATTGCTTGGGATGAACTTAAATATAAAGTGTGCAAATTCATTCGGGACGAAGGGAGTATTTCATTTTGTGTTCTGAAAATTAGCGTCTCGTTTTATTATTTCTAAAAAGAGAACTTTGTTTGGCGAATTAGTTACGTATGATAAAAAGGAAGTTCAGTAGAAACATAAGTCGTTGAAATGTCAAAATTTGTGCGCGTGTGTAATTTTATTAAGCAGAAAGACTTATAAAGAAACAACAATATATACGATGAATAGGTTCTTACAGAGTACGAACTTGATCAGAACAGAAAGAAAATTTATTTGTAAGATTTGTGAAAGAATCCCTTCTTTCTTACAAGCAATGTTCTATGGAGAAGTACAGTAATGAAGATACACTTTTGCACTTACAGAAACATTTAGGAATCCCTCCTAAAGTTCAATACTTACTTCCCCTAAATATGTGCACACCCTTCTGGTCACCCAGGTGGGATTATCAGTACAGATGATCCCTCAATCTACACTCCGATGATTCTCCCGAACCTCTATGTGTTCTCCCGAACAGACTAGACACAACTCTCCCGAATTATATCTAATGATCTACTGATGTTCGTTCACAGTTCGAACATCAATATAACAGATACAAGCTTTTGATGAATCACTCAAGTGTTTCACTCTGCAAAACTCGATGCATTTTAATGTTTTCTCATCACTATTTATACTGCATTCTTCCGGTTCTTCAATCACCATTTCTCTAGCAATTTTGGGTGATTTGGAAGTAATTTGGGAAGCTTTGACCTTCCTTCTTTGTCTTGAACTTTGATTGATTCCTTGAGATGAGGAACAAGGCCACCTTCCTTGATTTTCTGAATCATCTTTCCTTTCTTCACTTTCAATCTTCATGATCCTATCAATCAACCAATTTTAAGCAACAAGAGTATTTTTCAATAAATGTCATTTATACAAAAAATATTTTTTACAATCTCCCCCTTGGCATTCTAGTTCGAAAAATATTGCTGTTAATCCTGCAAGACAGAGTGAGTATCCAATGGTGAATCAATCAATTAGATAAATGCAAGACTTATGTCAGTTAGAACTAGTTCATTCACAGTATGAACTGGCAAGCACTATTGACCCTGCAAAAGATAGTAAAAAGGATATACATAAATCAATAGCCAACAAAAAGAAAACAGGGGGGCACATGAAGCAATAGCCAACAAAAAAGAAAACAGGGTGCAAAGCCCAAACCGCCCAAACCAGTAGGAGTTAAACAGATACATGCTAAAGAGTTCCTTCTTCCTCTTCGTCTTCTTCTTTGGCAATTCCTCCAGCTTCAGCAATCATTTTCTCCCCCTTTTTCGATCTGGAATGTAAAGGATGCAGAATTTTTTGGTCATGCCCAGGAACGGACTGTGGTTGTAGGAATTGTTCGAACTGCCCAGGAACAGTATGTGGTTCGATCCATGAAGGATCTTGGTCCAGATTGTTCGAAGAAATCATCACGCCTATCATTTATGAGGACCTTTTGCTTGAAAATGATGGCCCATATCAGGTCGGGAAAAGAAAGTTTCTTTTAGCTTAGGACAACATAGGGTGGGTTTGAGAGAGGATTTGTGAGCAGTTGGCGTCCAGTTCCGCATCCCAATCTTATGAAGCATATTGCCTTCAAGTATGAGATCGGCATGGGATAAATCAGAGTCCAGCCACTTGGTCACTTGGTTTCCTGTGATTAATGTCCTCCACAAGTTCGTACTCTGGAGGACCGGTCAGTTAATATGAGAGTTTTGGCAGCGTTCATTGTTGGCTGAACCACTGGAGCAGGGGTTGAGCTCTTCCTTTTAGCTGCCTCTTTTGTGCGTCCCATGATTGCTGTAAGATTAGGAAAACCCTAGCACAGGCTTTGAAAAGCGAAAGTGAGATATGAAGAGGGTTAATTCGAAAAGGCACATATATAGTGATACTGACATAGATAAGTACGGAAAAAGATGTGATGTGACACTTGGATATTTTCAAAAGATTTGAGAATCAAGATAATTAAGGAACATATCTTTTGACCTTTATATTTTTAAGGAACGCTTGAGTAATATGTGCAGCGGATTCTTGAAAAATAAGGAAGTGATGTATATGCCTACTTATGCAAATGTATCAAAAGAAATCTTTAAGATCAGCCCTTGTTTCACCACATATTTGGCAAAGATTTTATTCAGTAAACAAGTTTATTAATTTTCAATGAGGATCACATATCCAACGTAAGGACTCAGAAAGAACATCCCATTATGACTCCCTTTGTTTCTTTTTTTTTTTTTTTCTTTTTTTTTTTGAGTTGCATGTGGAAACCACTTTTCACTTAGAGACAATAGAAATATTTTCATCTGAAGTCTACCCCATTACTCTATGATTGTCAATATCATCGTTTACTTAGAACAATCGGAATTTTCGCCCAAAAGCTACCCCACTACTTGATGATGCTTGAAGTGCAACAAAATCAGAGGAACCCTTCAAGAACATTACTGCACTAGATACGCTTTTTGTCATTAGCTTTCACACACTCGGTCATTTTCTGTGCATGAGACGTATTTGCTCACAACATCATTTTCCGAAGGTAGCTCTTTATGACAATATACATGGGAAGTGATGGAGTCATAGAAAATTATTTTTGCTACCTTTTGGACTGCAAAACAATGGGCAGTAAGGATCAAGATCTTGAAGAAGAGTATGCATGAATTACAAATATGTCTAAATGCAAAAGGTCCTACAAACAAATGCAATTTATTTATTTATTTATTTAATGAATCAAGAATATAAACTATGCAGTGCATATTCCTAGAGACTTCCCTAATGTAAAAAATCTGTTTGAGTCAAGTGCCTTCGTAAACATATCAGCCAGTTGTTCCTGTGTAGAACATGTTCTAAAATTATTGTTCTCTTTTAAACCAATTCTCCAATGAAGTGGTAACGAACATCAATATGCTTCGTTTGAGAATGTTGAACTGAATTTTTAGATATATTTATTGCGCTGGTGTTATCACAAAACAAATTTACAGAATGAAAATCAAACCCGTAATCCAGGAGCATCTGTTTCATCCAGATGCATTCGGCCTCACCTGTCGAGAGTGAGATGTTTTTAGATTCAGTGACTCCATCAACTGAAGAGACTTCAGTCTTGGGTTCTTTCAGATAAAGAACAATAGTGGAACTGTGAACATCCTGAGTGATTTCCTCTGTGACAGAATCATTTTCAGACCTGAAATTTGATATATTAGCAAGACTATCACAGTTAATATGCCCAAGTTTTTTATGCCATGTTTTCATTTCATACAAAGTATCGTGATATAGTAAGTAACAATTATCAGTTATCCTTGTTCCTGTAAGAACACAATTATTCTTTTTATCAAATACCCAGCATTTATCTTGTGTAAATCTAACATTCAATTTTTTATCACAGAGATGACTGATACTTATCAGATTTGCTGTTAGATTTTCAACAAGCATTAACTCCTTCCAAATTAGGCATACCACTGACATTCAGTGTTCCTATTCCAAATACCTTGTTTCGCACACCATCTCCAAAAGTAACAAATTTATCATTTACAGGAGACGCATGTGTGAGATTTGCTCGTACACCTGTCATGTGCCTCGAACATCCACTGTCAAAATACCATGTCTCTTCAAGGTTCGACTTCAGAGCAAGAATGGAAGTGAAACATTTATTTTCCTTTTGAACCCAGATTTTGGTTTGTTTGTGATTGCTCAAGTCAGCCTTTGTTTTGGGATTTGGCTTTTGATTGTATCTTGACTGAACTTTATATATGTCCCTGAAGGTGACTTTGCCAGTGTACAAGTCATATCGCATCCTTTTTCAATTAGGACGGATATGTCCTTTAATATTGTAGTAGTGGCAAGTAGGGATAAATTTAAAGTTCTCATGTCTAGAGTATGAATTCGAGACAGAGTGTTCCTGGTCAGAATGAACAGTTTGATTATTTGGCCTATGTCCAACCACTGTTCGTTCTCGACTGGAACTCTTTCCAAAAAAACCACTGCGGTTTCTTACCTCATTACCTTTACCCTTCGAATGGTCTGCAAACCACCTACTTTAGTTGTTAGTGGGTGATTCTTGAGGTCCCTTCATTACTTTAGACAGCTCCCTTTTGAGCATTTGTATCTCATTTTCTTTGTCCTTGCTAACCTGTTGCATATTAACAAGTTCTTGTTTTAAGGAACTTATTGAGATGTCTTTTGAGCTGATTACCTGTTTGGCAGTTTTTAGTTCATTCTCCAGCAGAGTATACTTCGCTCGTGAGTTTGTACGGAAGTGCTCGGATCTCCTCTTTTCTCTTAAGTTCTGACATTTGCTTCTAAGGATTTTATGATCTCTGCAGCCTTGTTTGCTCTTGAGGATATTTCTTCATACATAGCCTGCAATTGTTCTGCAGTAGGTCATGACTTTTCATCAGACTCAGACTCATCAGCCACATCTTTTCCTGTCAGTTCCTTGATGGGTCGAACATGAGCCATCAAACAAGTAAATCCTTCAACAAATAACATAGAGCAAGATTGTTGGTGTTATTGATTGCATCATCTGCCTTTGACTCTTCATCAGTCTCTGAGTCACTCCACGTTGCCTTGTAAGCTTTTTTTTTTCCTCAAGAAATTTGGACATTCCGCCTGATAATGTCCATATCCTTCGCACTCTCTGCACTGGTCATTCTCCTTTTTGCTGTCCGGATTCTTTCCATTTGAATTTCTTCCACCAGATTTGTTTTTGTTGAAGTTCCTGGAGTTGTTCTTTCCTGGTCCCTTGGAAGTATTGAACCTCTTCATCATTTTCCCATAGTTCTTTTCTAGGAAGGCCAAAGTGTCTGCAAAATTTACAGCATCCAGGTCATCGGATTCTTCTTCTTGTTTTTCGGATACTTCAGTCTTTAGTGCAATGCCTTTGGCTTTGACTTTATCGTAGCCATTGTTGATTTCAAACGTTCGTAGTTCTCCGAGAATATCGTCCAGAGTCATGTCTTTGACCTTCATGAACGATTCCAAGACAGTGATTTTCTCTCTGAATCTGGATGGCAGAGTTCTCATGATCTTTGAGACCTGTCTTTCTTCTGAGATATTTTCTCCAAGTATGTAGCAATCATTCACTACATCACAGAACCTTGCATAGAAACCATCGATATTTTCATCTGCATTCATTTTGATGTTATCGAATTGAAGAGATAACCTTTGGAGTTTTGAGGTTTTGACTGAGGCATTCCCTTCAAATTGGCTTTGAAAAATTCGCCATGCATCCTTTGTGGTTGTGCATTTCACTATCATCTTGTGTCTCAATGGATCTACAGATCCTAGAAGTGCGTAACGCTGTGTAGTTTGCTTCTTCTTCTTGCTTGTCCTTTTCGGTAAAGGACTCAACTAGTTTTGGGACAAGTTTCTTTTCATTATTCTCCATTTGAGGCCACTCCCATCCTCTTTCAACTGTGAGCCAGCACTTCTTGAATCTCAAGTACACTATCATCATGGCTTTTCAGCAGGTGTAGTTGGTTCCATCCAGAATGGAGGTCGCAGAAATATGTGATCAATGGAAGCCATTTTGTTCCCTTGGATCTACCTGTTTATAAAAACTGGAACCTGCTCTGGTACCAATTGAAATGTCAGAGTTTGTGCGCGTGTGTAATGTTATTAAGAAGAAAGACTTATAAAGAAATAACAATATATACGATGAGTAAGTTCTTACAGAGTACGAACTTGATCAAAACAGAAAGAAAATTTATTTGTAAGATTTGTGAAAGAATCCCTTCTTTCTTACAAGCAATGTTCTATGGAGAAGTACAGTAATGAAGATACACTTTTGCACTTACAGAAACATTTAGGAATCCCTCCTAAAGTTCAATACTTACTTCCCCTAAATATGTGCACACCCTTCTGGTCCCTCAGATGGGATTATCAGTACAGATGATCCCTCAATCTACACTCAGATGATTCTCCCGAACCTCTATGTGTTCTCCCGAACAGACTAGACACAACTCTCCCGAATTATATCTAATGATCTACTGATGTTCGTTCACAGTTCGAACATCAATATAACAGATACAAGCTTTTGATGAATAACTCAAGTGTTTCACTCTGCAAACTCGATGCATTTTAATGTTTTCTCATCACTATTTATACTGCATTCTTCCGGCTCTTCAATCACCATTTCTCCAGCAATTTTGGGTGATTTGGAAGTAATTTGGGAAGCTTTGACCTTCCTTCTTTGTCTTGAACTTTGATTGATTCCTTGAGATGAGGAACAAGGCCACCTTCCTTGATTTTCTGAATCATCTTTCCTTTCTTCACTTTCAATCTTCATGATCCTATCAATCAACCAATTTTAAGCAACAAGAGTATTTTTCAATAAATGTCATTTATATAAAAAATGTTTTTTTTACAGTCGTGTTAGTACGAATTAATAGTTTTCAGAGAATCGTATCTTCGTCAGTTTAACATAAAGAAAAAAGTTGTATATTTTCAAACAAGACACCATTTTATTTAAATGTTTATAACATCACTTTATCTTTGACATATATTACCATAAATAATACTCCTTCCGTCCTACTTAAATTTGCACACTTGTCTTTTCCGTCCATTCCACTTAACTTTGCACACGCTTAAAAAGGAATTTTTTCTCATAATCTCCATCCTCAAAATCTCTACTCTCAATCTACACATTTGATAAAGTCTACTTAAAAGTAAAAGTAATTTTTTCTTAACATCCGTGTCCGATCAACCTCGCAAAATTAAGTGGGAGGGAGGGAGTATCTAACTATCATACCTTTAAGCTAAAAGTTGGCTTATGTATCAAACACTTCAACTTTTATATTTGACTAAAACCACTATTAACTTCAAACATTACCTACTTTTGCTTGTAAGTAATTTTACTATAATTTTTAATTTCAATCATTTTTTCAAAATTGAAGTAAAGGAAAACACCACTAAGGGTGAGTTTGCAATTACTTTTTCCATGTGCTTTTCAGCTTGTAACTTGGGAAAGCTATTTTCGAGCGTTTGGAAAAATACATTTAGCTTTAATAAGAGTGATTTTAGGCCAAAAACTAAAAATAGAAAATAGTTACTTTTTTCAACTTTTTGGTATTTTGGTAAATAAATAGAAGTTTTCTCTCTCACTCATAAGCTAAAAGCTGCTTAAATATCAAATACCCCAACTTTTATATTTGACTAAAATCACTTCTATTCTAAAAAAACTACCTACTTTTGATTTTAAGCAATTTTACCACAATCCCTACTTTTATTCACTTTTTCAAAAGTTAAGTAAAGGAAAACACCCCCTAAACTATTCGGTGTTTGGAATTGATTTTGCTTTTAGAGAAGTGATCAAAATAAGTGATTTTGAAAAGCAATAATTTTTAGGGAGTGTTTGCGATTGCTTGTACTTAAGATTAATTGATTAAATCTAGAGATTGTGAAAAAAAATATTTTAAAGAAAAAATAGGGAGTGTTTGCAATAATAAATATGATTTATACAAAAAGTAGAAGTGACATTGTTTGGAAAAAAAGTAGTTTTAGCTCGAAGTTATATGTATAAGCAGAAAAAAGCATGTGATCGTCTTCTTCTAGATTTTACTTGAAATAAGTTATTTTAAATCACTGTTAAAGTAGAAACAGATATTTGAAAACACTCAAATCTACTTTTTTAAGCCAAAAACGTAAAAGTACTTATTCTAAGTTGCAAACATTGGCTTACCTTGCAACTTCTAGCTTTAATCAACTTAAATTTAAGCAAAAACGGACATTTGAAAATACTTTTTCCAATTTATTCTAAGCTAAAAGTCCAAAAATACTTAGTGTGTGTTTACTTAAGGTTGAGGAGTACTGGATCAAATTTAACTGAAAAAATTAATTAATAAGAATTAATAAATATACTTTATTAAAATTTAAACACCTAAATTTATTGAGTCAAACGTTAAGTAAATACCCTTAAAATTTAGACATTTAAAAACACCCCCGGATACCCTAGTTTGTCGACAATATTACAATAAATAAATACCAAACAGAAAATGGAAAGCTAAATTATGCATTAAAAAAAAACTCAATTTTATTGATACTCCTCGAGCTACTTTCATTATTGTAAATCTATCAGCCAATCATTAGTGGAGCTTGGGTACGTGCCACGCAGCCGACACAAACAGATGTACAACGAATCCAAAGATGGTTGTGGGTCCCACCCCAATTCAGGGTAGCTTAAATCCATTTGAGCTCAAGGGTTTCCACTAAAGCAACACCATAATTCATAATTATAAATAATTCAATTACAGTAATTTTACCAACTTGATTAGTGCGGACCATGTCGGTCGAAAACGTCCTTATAACAATAAATTTCAATGTATAAATAAACAAACATAAAAAATATATACATCATTGGATTTATGTGTACAATTTTTAATAATGATCTGATTCTTCTATTCAATTAATTTCAAAATTTGATGGAGAAGTTAATAGCTGAATCTTTTGTACACTTGAATTTGACTTCTGTAACATCAATCCTAATACTTGATAGCTTGATTTCAAATTGAATGTTGCACTTGGAGACCTCCGCGATGAACAACTTTGATATGAGAATAACGTTGTTGAGACCACGCAGAACGCTATGATATTTGATGGATTTGTGAACTGAAAAATGCGATCCCAGGAGCTTGACACCTTGATCTCAGATTGAACGCACTACAACATAAATGACCTAATGTAACACCCAAAAAGTGTTACTTATATATCAAAATCTGTTACTATAGACTTTATGTAACACTTTATTGGTGTTACAGTTGCCGGTGCTACCTAAAGTCTAATGTAACACTTTTAATGATCTTTAGTAACACTTTTAATAAGTGTTACATTAGATTTTAAATTGTAACACTTTATGGTAACACTAAAAAAATGTTACACATAACCCCCTTTATGTAACACTTTTAATTGAAAGAAAAAATAAAAAAAAATTGTCATTGCTGGGTTTCGAACCCAAGTGGCTAGATTGCAGGAGCTTAAGTGCAAAGTCTTAACCACTAGGCTACAATAACTTTTTTAGTTTTTTTTTTTTGTAAGAAAAATAATATATACACAAGATTTTATTGTAACATCAATAAAATATACTCAAAATTAAGTTTTCATCAAACTACAATCTAACTTAATTTTATTTAGGTTATTCATATCAATTTGACACAATGTTTTCATTATTTTTTATTTTTTTTCATTTTCATCCACTAATATATATATATATATATATTAATTTTATACATCTAGTTATTGTATATAAAACTTAAGACATTATCATTAATTTTAATTACCATAATTTTATGTATTAAGACACCTTAATGGTTGTTTTTTTTATAGATTTTAAATAAAAATAAATAAACTTACAAACATGAAGATATATGACCAAATGTCCCAAGTCTAGGTTCTCACACTTAAGAAATATATTCAAATTCTTAAAGCTACAAGTCTATTTTGTAATTGTTTAGTAAAACCACAAATAAGTCACAAATAAAATTTAATTTATTCTTAACGAATAAGTAAATCTTTAGGTGCTCTAATAAATTGTTATTTTTGTAGGTCTGAGTCGATCATTTTTACTACTTATGTTACAGGCATTATGTTGCAATAATTAAGATATAACACATGAGACAAATAAAAATAAAAGTCACTTAAGAAAAATAATCCACAAATATTTAATTAGTTTAAAATAAAATAAATAATTTTATTATTTACAAGTGTTACTTATTTATAAGTGTTACATAAAAGTGTTACTTATTCAAAAGTGTTGCGTAAAGAGTGTTACTTATTTAAAAGTGTTACCTAAATGTGTTACAATTTAAAAGTGTTACGTTCAAAGCGTCACATATTCTAAAAGTGTTACATGAAAGTGTTACATATTCGCAGATTTTACAAAAGTATTACATAAAAGTGTTACATATTTATAAATGTTACAAAAGTGTTACATAAAAGTCAAAATTTTAAAAGTGTTACAAACGAAATGTTACATAAAGCCATTTATGTCGTAGTGACGCCGTTTCTGGTGGATTTATTCGAGGACTGCCTTCGAATGACACCTTGAATGATGGGAGAGAGTTTCGTCTTTGCTTTGCAGAAAAGTGATTCAGGTTAAAACTGATCATTTGAAAGACCATACCGTTTTCGCACAAGATCATACATGGATTCTATTATAACAGATGTGAGAAAATAACATAAATGAGAAATATAAACGACACACATATTTACGTGGTTCACTAACAATGTGTAAGCTATGTCCACAGGCAGAAGAGTGGAATTCTTTTATTCAGATGTTCTTCAGAGTTACAGATGATCAGACACAGATAATTGACTAATTCAGATTAGTCCTAAGCCTAACTATAGCTATTAGACATATCCCCTAATTAGCTGGGCCTCAAATAGGCCGGATATTAACTAAATCGTCTATTGGACGCGGCCGCGTTGGACACTATCGCGGCCGCATTCCGGGTCCAGCTCTCGATGCCTTAATTAGTCCCAAAACGTCGCGACCGTGTTTACTTAAGTCGTGGTCGCGTTCAGCTCCCAGACACGGCCGCATCCACTTGTAGCAACCACGTTCGCCAGTCAGCCGTCCTGGACTTAACTACGCACCTTTTGTTGTGGTCACGTCCATCCGACGCGGTCGCTACACTCAGACACGTGCAACACTCAGCAGAAACCCAAATTCAAGGGATAATTCAACAAATCTCCATCTTGACTTGAATCATCTCACAGATTAAAACATATGTTTCTTTAGATGCACTCAAAAGGATGCCTAGACGTACGAGCAACCTCTCGTACCTAGATTCGTCCCTAATAATGGGACAACTAACATCTCGTGATATTTAACAAGTCCAAATAGTTTTGGAACTTGTTACGTGGAACATACTTGGTGAACATGTCAGCGGGATTATTAGCAGTCCCAACTTTCTTCACCTTAATTCTCTTCTCACTTCGTAGGAAATGATATCTGACGTCAATATGCTTCGTCCTCTCATGATGCCCTTGATCTTTGGCCAAACATATCACACTGAGACTATCACAAAATACAGACGCATAGTCATGATGCAGATTGAGATCACTAACCAATCATTTCAACCAAATCCCCTCCTTAGCTGCTTCCGTCAACACCATATACTCTACTTCAGTAGTAGACAGAGTAACTGTAGGCTGAAAAGTAGTCTTCCAACTCACAACGGAACCACTAAGAGAGAACACATAACCAATCATAGACCTCCTACTATCCACATCTCCCGCACAGTCAGAGTCAAAATACCCTGCTACAAAATAACTCGTATCACCTCCATAAATGAGACCAACATCAGATGTACCTCTAAGGTACCGGAATATTCTCTTCACTGCCTGCCAATGCTCCTTTCTAGGTTGAGCCATAAATCTGCTAACCACACTGACAACATGTTCAAGGTCAGGTCTAGTGCAGACCATCGCATACATCAAACTCCCTACAATACTAGCATTGGGAACTCTAGACATGTACTCCATCTCCTCAGTCGACTTAGGTGCAAAAACAACACACAAATGAATATTAACAGCACTCGGAGTGTCAATAGATTTAGTAGTAGACATACCAAACCTTGACAATATCTTCTGAATGTATTCCTTTTGGGAAAGGAAAAACATCTTCCGACTTCTATCTTTATAAATCTCCATGCCCAACATCTTCTGAGCAACACCTAAATCCTTCATCTCAAACTCAGCACTAAGAAGACCCTTCAACTTCTGAATATCCGACTTAACTTTAGTAGCTATCAACATATCATCTACAGGGCCAAATAGATGTAAGAACCATCCTCCAACTTGTTATGATACACACAACTATCATACGGACTCCTGTTGTAGCCAATTTGTGTCATGTGGCTATCAAATCTCTTGTACCACTGTCTCAGAGACTACTTTAGCCCATAAATGAACTTCTTCAACTTACAAACATAATCTTCTTTCCTCGAAACTTGAAAACTATCTGGCTGAGTCATGTATCTCTCCTTATCTAACTCTCCATGTAGGAAAGTTGTCTTTACATCGAGCTGTTCAAGCTCAAGATCCTGTTCGGCAACCATCTATAATAACACCCTAATAGAAGTATATCTGACTACAGGTGAGAAAATCTCATCGTAGTCTAGTCCCACTCTCTGCGTGAACCCTCTAGTAACGACTCTGACCTTATACCTTATGCCCTTAGCTGGTGATTTACCTTCATTCTTCTTGAAAATCCATTTGCAAGTCACAATTTTTCTCTCCAGAGGCCTTCTAACTAAATCCCAAGCCATATTCTTGTGAAGCAACTCCATCTCATCTTCCATGGCAGCAAGCCATTGAGTAGACTTCGTACATGTAACAACTTCTCTATAGGTGGATGACTCATAAGAGTCCACCTCTTCAGCAACCTGCAATGCATAGCCCACCATATCCTCAAACCCATACCTCTTAGGAGCTTCAACTCCAATACTTCTAGCTCGATCAAGAGCTATACTATACGGTCTAGCTTTAGTCGGTTTTGATTATGATGGTACATCATCTTTCAGCTCGGTATCAGACTGCAAGTGTTCTTCTACATCACTTTTTTTGTGATTCATTATGCTCCACCTGTTTGTCAGCACTATCTTTTCCTGACATAACAATAGACTTCACCGTGGGGTTAAACATAGAATTATCATAAAAAATAATATTCCTGCTGAGAATAACCTTACCTTCAGACGGGGACCAAATTTTATACCCCTTTACACCATCCCCATAGCCTACAAACACTCCCTTCTTCGCTCTTGGCTCTAATTTACCCTCACTCACACGATAATAAACAATACACCCAAAAGCTCTCAAATTTGAGTAGTCAGCAGACTTACCAGACCACACCTCATTAGGTGTTTTGAGGTTGAAACCTGTGTGAGGTCCACGGTTTATCAAGTAACAAGTTGTGTTGACCGCTTTAACCCAAAATCTTCGAGCTAATCCAACATTAGAGAGCATGCATCAAGCTCTCTCCAAAAGCGTCTGGTTCATACGTTCTGCTATACCATTATGCTGTGGTGTATGCCTCACTGTATGATGTCTTGCAACCCCCTCATCTTTGCAAATATCATCAAAATCCGAAGAACAAAATTCCAGACCATTATCAATTCGCAGCCTCTTGATCTTCTTCCCAATTTGATTCTCTACCAATGTGTTCACTGCTTGAAACTCTTGAAAGCTTCACCGTTATGCTTCATCATAAACACCCAAGTCATCCTTGAGTAGTCATCAATCATAGACACAAAGTATATATAGCCTGTTAAAGAGTCAACACTTGAAGGACCCCTATAATCAACATGGATATAATCAAGTGTACCTTTCGTTCTATGAACTGTCTTGGGAAACTTCTTGCAATGCAACTTTCCAAGAACACAGTGTTCACAAAACTTGGCTAGTGACCTTATGGCCACCAAGAAGATCTCCATTCGACAGAATCTGCATCCCTCTTTCACCCATGTGACCAAGCCTCATATGCCACAACTTGGTCAAATCATCCTTGTGAACCTCAGATGATGCAACAACAACAGAAACATATATAGTTGACCCCTACAAGAAATACAGAGTCCCATGCTTCACACCTTTCAGAAGCACGTCTGAACCTTTGTAGACATACAAAACTCCACCTTCACCTCTGAAATTGAAATCCTTGTTGTTCAGTAGACTCAATGATATCAGATTCTTCGTCATTAGTGGAACATGCCTAACATTGTTCAGCGAGCATAATTTACCATCATGCGTCCTCAGGTTAATTGAGTCAATTCCAACCACCTTGCAAACTGAACTGTTGGTCATGGAAATATAACCACCATACATCTGCTTGTACGTCGTGAACCACTCTCTGCGTGGACATATGTGGTAAGATGCCCAAGACTAAGAACCCAGATGTTGGTGTGACGTGCTTATTTAGCAGCGTCTAGAGCCAAATCATCCTTCCTTTTAACGTGTTTGACTTATTTTGAAGGTATTTTGAGTATTTCAGGGTCAAAAGTTGTATTTTACGACTATTGGATGAAAGAACAAGTCAACGGATAAGAAAAATAGGTCTAAACCGGCCTGAACCGGTCCGGACCGGTCTGGAATCGGTCTGGAGTTGAACCGACGCACCCGCAACATAGGAAGGCACGGGGCCGCGACGAAATGTGGCTAGATAGTGAAGTGGCACTGTAAGAGCATCGCGACCGCGACACACATGCATCGGGGCTACGATAAAAAGCCACATTTTAAGGAAGTTTTTAGCACAAAGCATCGCAACCGCGAGAGTTGTTTTGCGTGGTCGCGACAAAAAGTCGATTTTGAAGAGGTTTCCTGTTCCAAGTGGGAATCAAAGCCTAGAGACCCCAAGACTCGTCCCGAAGCCTAAAAAAGACATAAAAGCTCGATTTTAGAAGAAGATTATCAGAGATCATCAGAATCATCACATCAAATCAGAAATTCTCATACTTTTACATTGGAGTTGAAGACGTGAGAGCGAGAAGATGAAGATCGACGAGTCGAACAATCGGGTTTAATTATTTCTTGCTTAGTTTTTATTTTCTTTACGATGTATTCTCTGAATTGTTGTGTTGAATCGATACTAGGCATGAGTAGGTAAACTACTCGTGTCCTAGGATTAGTCTAATCTATTTTCTTTACAATGGTTTAATTGTTCTTGTAATTTATAGACTCCAATTTTATTATCTATCTATCTATCTATCTATGTGTTTGTTCTAGATTCATGATTAAAAATAATTTAATGAATTAGGTTTAGTCTAATCGTTTAACAATTCTACTCCGAGGGAAGGGAGTTTTTATTAGACATACAACATATAGCGTAATTGTCTATGACTGCGGAGACAAAGGTTAAAGGTCTTTTGGGAGTTGTTAGGATCAATCGACTCGAGAGAGCAATTGTTCTAATCAATCCACAACTTAGTCGCTTCGAGAGAAGGGCTAAGTTATTTAAGTGTCATCTAATAGATAGTAAAATTGGTTTAAAAGTTTATAAATTATAGATTAATTACCATTAGCGTAAATCTTGAAATCGACACCCTAGGATACATTCTCGTTGATTGAAATCACTTTTACTACTTAATTCAGTTTAATAGTCTATATGCAATATTAGTTTAATACTTAATCAATCATCCACCAATTCCAATGTCTAGTTAGGGTAATTCTAGATAATTAGGGTATCAAAGTACGTTAGCTTATTCCATGTGGATCGACCTTGACTTTCACTATATACATCTATACTCCTATACTTGCGGTATTTTAGGGTTAGAATTAGAGCCTGTCACATCCTCGGAGCTGGTGTTCTCTCCTTCAGCAACAGCAGCAGTACCTATTTTATCTCCTGTTTTCGCTTCTTCAGACAATCATTCTTCCAATGACATGTCTCTTTGCAGTAATTGCAAGTATTAGTCGGCTTAGGGATTTTTGATCCAGATTTCTTCTTCCCTGAATTTCGGAACCCCTTATTCCCATTCCTGCTGGCTACTAGCCCAGCGACATGATTATCCGAGCTCCTACCAGTCGCCTTATGGTGCGGCTCTCTGGCATGCAAAGCTGATTTCATTTGTACAAAATTCTTATATGATAGGGGTAGGGAAACTAACAAAATCAAAGGAGCGTCCCCGTCCTGTACGTTGACCTCAATATTATGCAACTCCAAAAGAGTTGTGTTCAATTGATCCAGATTTAAAAGAAGTTTGATGATGCGAACTACTGCATGTTCACGAAGCGACTAACCTTCGTGTATACGTAGACTGAACAAACATTGCTTTAACAATAACTTGTTGGTGAGCGACTTTGTCATATCCAAACTCTCCAGTTTCAACCACAAACCTGCTGCAGTTTCCTCCTCTACGACCTCAGTAATGATATCATCTGCAAGACACAACATGATCGTCGAGTGCATCTTCTCCTCCAAACTGGCCATCTTAGCGTCAGACAGAGCCACCACCTTGCCCTTCTTATCTTTTGCAATCAGCGGTGCCCACAACCCTTATTTGTTTCAACAAGGCTCGCATCTTGATTTGCCACAGACTAAAAATATTCCTCCCCGTAAATTTGTCGACATTCATGTTTATCCGAGACATCTTCCTCACCAGATTGCGGAACCCCCTTCAATGGGTTCTACTATCAATTTGTTATAACGAATGTGAGAAAAATAACGTAAACGAGAAATATAAATGACACACAGATTTACGTGGTTCATTAACAATGCATTAACTACGTCCACGGGCTGAAAAGAGGAATTCGTTTATACAGATGTTCTTCATAGTTACAGATAATTGACTGATTCAGATTAGCCCTAAGCCTAATTAGAGCTATTAGATATATCTCCTAGTTAGCTGGGCCACAAACAGGCCGAATATTAACTAAACCGCCTATCGGCCGCGGCCGCGTTTCGAGTCCAGCTCTTGACGCCTTAATTCGCCTCCAAACGTCGCGACCGCGTTTTCTTCAGTCACGTTAGCGTTCAGCTCCCAGACGCGGCCGTGTCCACCTGTAGCGGTTGTGTTCGCCAGTCAGCCGTCCCAGACTTAACCACGTACCTTTTGTTGTGGCCGCGTCCACTCGGCGCGGTCACTACACTCAGACACGTCCAATACTCAGCGGAAACCCAGATTTAAGGCACAATTCAACATATTTTGATACACTTTTGCATTCAGATTATTATTTTTTCCTATTTCGAATTATCATCGTAGAGGATATTTAATTTAGTGATTGATGGCATAATTATTTGATCCGATTAATGATGTATTAATTTTTAATGCATGTTATTTGAGATTAATAATTCCAGGTATAGTATACTTCATATATGCATTAGTAGTGGTAATTTGACGATTGAAATCCTATAATTAGAAGTCTTCAAATAGTGTAGTAACTAGAAGTTGTATTATGTACTAATTATTGTGATGGTAGTAGTATACTTCATACATGCATTAATAATGTTGCTGGTAATTTGATGATTGAAATCCTATAATTAGAAGTCTAGTAAATCAGTGAATGTCCTTGGCCTTAGTAAAGTAGGTTGATGATCTATAATTATATCACTTGATTGCTTAATGATTTCGATTTGTCTGGGAAGTATAATACATGCCTAAGGATATTGAGATATCGTAAATTTCTGGATTATAGGTAACATCTCTCATCTGAATAATTTGAAATTATGATCTAAATGTTTATTTTAAGTGTATATTATATGATGTTTATTCAACTGTTGTACATTCTTTTAGTAATTAGAACTCTCATTGAGATATGAGTAAATTGATTTTACCATTTGTGCCTATTATCTAGGGTTTACTTGAGATTGATTTAATTATTTGTGCTTATTATGTAAAATTGAATCTATTTTTTGTGCCTATTATGTGGATTTTACCTGAGATTGATTATATTATTTGTGCATATTATGTGAAAGTTACCAGAGATTGATTATATTATTTATGCCTAATATGTGAAATTTAATTGAGATTGATTTTATTATTTGAGTCTATTATGTAAAATTGGTCTGATTATGTGAAGTATGTGTAAGTTGTCCAATGGTTGAGTCTATCTACTCCCCGGATAATTGCAAATGTGATGAACTATTTGCAATTTCTCCGTATTATGAAAAGTCATTTATCATCTGTGCATGAGTTTATTGTATCAGGGAAAGAGCTATTTAACAAAGATGTCTTGAATTTTTATTTCTCAATGAGGAAAGATATTTGTCCCACTTCGTTTAGCTTAATGATTTTCTTTTTGCCTTTCTAATGTTACTTTCATAGAAAAATGATTACTTTACCTTATATAATTTGTGTTTGCAGAAGATAAATAATGATGCTTGCATCCGTGAATATTGCCTACAAGTTTAGTACATGGCCTTATAGGTGTTGATGTTCATATAAGTATTGATGCTCATGAGCGTCGAGACCTAAAGGGTATGATGTTAATGAGTGTTAATACTCATATCTCATATCATATTTGTTAATTTATTATGGCGCAGGCTCCATACGGACAGTGAACCGTTTTATTATCTAATGAACATTGCAAGTGAAGAATATGTTGAATTTAACAAAGATAAAAATCATTGGCCTTTGTGAAATAAACTACGAAAAACTAAGTTCCTTATAGAGGTCTATTAATCATCTTTATTGTATACATTCATGTAATATGTGTTTAATTTAAAGCAACAGTTATAAGAGTTTAATAATATAATATATCTTTGCACTGAGATGAATTTTGTTCATAGATATTGACGACGACTATTTGCAGCCAATAAAATTTCTCGACATAGCCCACACATTTAATAAATTAAAATATTATTAGTAAAAAACTACATTGTTCTTGATAAAAAATTAACATAATCAATTAAAATTGAAAATTTAAGAAACACCAAAAAATTATAATATTTTTCTCTGTATCATCTTCTTCCCACATATCTCTTCTTTTCAGAATTTCATAAACCCTAATTTCTTAAATGTTTCGTCAATGGAGGAAATAAATAACAACGAAAATTCACTTAATTAATATGAATATGTGGATATCATTTCTTTCTTCATTAGATTGAAAAACGAGATTGCAAGTAGAAATTGAAATTAATGATTTCTATGTTGGAAGGCAAAATGACTGCAAAAATTTTGAATCTTTGGAGCGAAGAAAAAAATGGCAACACAGCAAAAGAAAAATCTCATCATTCATATTTAAAACTTGAACATGGGGAGAGGTGTGTTCCTCAAAATCAATGATTCCAAAATCATCAGGAGATTTTATATTACAAATGATTGAAATAGATTTCATGTGCATACCCAAAATAAAATTGATGTTGCTCTAAAGATAATTGAAGAAAACGCCATCGCGTTGCTGAAATCGGAACCCCATCATATATAACTAGGGGTGGGGAAAAATACCGAAATGCCGAAATACCGCACATACCGTATCGAAAAATTACCGAAAATACCGAAATTTTCGGTATACCGAATTTTCGGTACGGTATGATACCGTACCGGAAATTTTCGGTACGGTAACGGTATGATAATTTGAAATTTTCGGTATATACCGAATACCGAAAAAAGTTCGGTAATTTCGGTATATATCGGTATACCGAATTTTTTTCGGTATTTTGGTAGTTCGGTATTTCGGTATACCAAATTCCTAACGGTATACCGTAAATTTTCGGTATACCGAAATCAACGGTATGGATCGGTATATACCGATACCGATACACAATTCGGTATACCGAATTTTCGGTACGGTATCGGTATTTACCGATATCATACCGAATTTTCGGTATGCCAAATTTCGGTATACCGAAATTTTCGGTACGGTAACGGTATGGATTTTCGGCGTACCGAAAATTTCGGTACGGTAACGGTATGGGCAATTCTGAACCACATCTATATATAACACCTAATCCTCATATAGCTTGAAATCATTAATAATGGACATGAACAATTTAATAAGTGAAAATGAACTGGTGACGGGATCTCATTTTCACGACAAACAATTCAATATATGAAACCAACAATCTCGTCGTTTCTCTTACTTTCTTTCTAACAATCAGGTCGCTTCTCTTTCTTTCTTTTTATTTTTTTTATGTTCTATTTATAATATTTTAATTTAAACAATTTAATCCAAAAAATAAAATGGTATAATTAGTATTCGATGAGCTGTATTAAGAATTTTATACTAATTTTATAATAAAAGTGGGCTGCATTAAAAAGTGGACTACATTGAAAAATTTAGTGGGTTACGAATAGCCACCGTCTAAATATTTCAAATATAAGATACTGAGGGAAAATTATTAGTATTGTAACTATATATTTGCTCTGAGATGGATTTATGCTAAATATTTTGCGGTACCAAAAAATAAGTAGGACTGGATTTGGAAGAAAGTTTAACACAATGAATTACAGGAAACGGAATTTCATGGGGAAAAACTGATTTCGTTGGATAAAAATAATATCTTGTTGAAAAAAAGGATACTACTACTTTTTTTTAAAAAATGTCTTTTTAAGTTTGAATAAAAATTAAGGAGTATGAAAAATTAATAAATAAACCCTCAACTACATTATATAAATATGATAGGTTAGATAATTAGAAAATTTTAAGAATAATTAGGGATAATACTGAGAAATGTGGAAGGATTGAAAATACAACTATTTATAAATGAAACATAAAAGATAAAAAAACATCTAAAAAAATCGGAGATAGTACCTTATAGTAACAACAATATCATATTTTCTTTTTTTCCAAACAACAACAATATTTATAGTAAATTTTAAATTAGAAAATATATTTAATTGTTGCAAGGAAATCAAATTACTAAAACCTTCCCACGAAAACCAACATGCTAAAACATGAGTCCATCACCTTTGAATTATTTCCAGCTTACTGCACAGGAAACCATTCGCCACTCAGTAGCTTGAAACCGCCCCCCGTTTGATTACTTTTCCAGTTTCTTCTCCATTGGCCAACTATAAATTACTCCAGTCATTCTCCCTCCCAATCACACTAAATCAAACTCATAATCACTTTTTCCCCCAAATTCAATCTCATTTCTCTAGTTATCGCTTCATTCTCGCAATGGATACGAAGATAGGTTCACTGGATTCCTGTAGTGCACCCGACTGTAATGGCGTCGGTAGTCTCCCCTCAAACGGCGCCGTTTCCACCATCCAACCGAGCGCCATATCGTTCAACTCAGCCGAGGCGACGCTCGGCCGTCACCTGGCGCGCCGGCTTGTGCAGATCGGCGTCAATGACGTGTTCTCGGTACCCGGAGACTTCAATCTGACGCTGCTCGACCATCTCATAGCGGAGCCGGGGCTTAACCTGGTCGGATGCTGCAATGAGCTCAATGCAGGATACGCCGCCGACGGTTACGCTAGGGCTCGAGGCGTCGGCGCATGCGTGGCGACGTTTACTGTCGGAGGTTGAGTATACTCAATGCGATCGCCGGTGCGTACAGCGAGAATTTGCCGGTGATTTGCATCGTCGGCGGTCCGAACTCGAACGATTACGGTACTAATCGGATCTTACATCATACTATCGGGTTACCGGATTTTACCCAGGAGCTTCGTTGCTTCCAGACTGTTACTTGCTATCAGGTATGGATTGTGTGTGCATTTAATAATTTCTCAATGGAATCAAGCAACTCTATCGACTGATTTATTTATTAAGTTTTGTTATAGTTTTTTCAATCTTTTAGATCACAATATACTGCATTATTTTGAGATGTAATATATTGTTTTTTTCCTTTTTTTGTAGGCTGTGGTGAATAATTTGGAGGATGGGCATGAGTTGATAGACACGGCGATATCGACGGCGTTAAAGGAGAGCAAGCCGGTGTATATAAGCGTGAGCTGCAACTTACCTGCGATTCCACACCCGACATTTAGCCGTGATCCTGTACCGTTTTCTCTCTCTCCAAAGTAAGCTTCAGTTGCATCATTTATGTCTGTGAGATTTTGGACAGATTGGAGATATTAATTTGTTTAATAATTGATAATTACATCTTTATATATAGTTTACGTTGAGTGTGTTGCTTAATAATTGCATTTTGTTTTGACTAATTTGAGAACTTCAAACAAATCTTGTCCAAAAATATTGAGATTTTTTAGAAACAATGATTCACCAACATTCTCGTTTCAGTACTATTTTGTTGCTATAACTTTCCAGTGTCCATTGCTGGACATAATGTAATACTTGAGTTCCTTCCTCTAAGGTAGATATTGATAATGTTATCAGATTGAGCAATAAAATGGGCCTAGAAGCCGCGGTTGAAGCCACACTCGAGTTCTTGAACAAGGCTGTGAAGCCCGTAATGGTGGGTGGGCCGAAAATGCGCGTTGCAAAAGCCTGCAACGCATTCGTTGAATTAGCAGACGCCTGCAGTTACGCGGTTGCTGTTATGCCATCGGCTAAAGGCCTAATCCCAGAGCATCACCCCCATTTCATCGGCACGTATTGGGGTGTAGTGAGCACTGCCTTCTGTGCTGAAATAGTGGAGTCAGCTGATGCATACGTCTTTGCTGGGCCGATATTCAACGACTACAGTTCAGTGGGCTACTCTCTGCTTCTCAAGAAGGAGAAGGCCATTATAGTGCAGCCGGACCGCGTGATTGTTGGTAATGGGCCGACGTTTGGGTGTGTTCTAATGAAGGATTTCTTGCTGGCTCTTGCGAAGAGGATCAAGCCCAATCCAACTGCTTACGAGAACTATTCGAGGATTTATGTGCCTGAAGGGCTTCCTCTGAAAAGTGAGCCTAAGGAGGCTTTGAGGGTTAATGTTCTGTTTCAGCATATTCAGAAGATGTTGTCTGGAAAGACAGCTGTCATTGCTGAAACAGGGGATTCGTGGTTTAATTGCCAGAAGCTGAAATTACCAGCTGGATGTGGGTGAGTAATAGCAAATTATCTGATTGCAGTTCATTAATTTGATTTTGTTTCTTTATATTGAGTGTATTTTTGGTTGTTCAGGTATGAGTTTCAGATGCAGTATGGTTCAATTGGTTGGTCTGTTGGAGCAACTCTTGGTTATGCTCAGGCTGTACCGGAGAAGCGAGTCGTTGCTTGCATTGGCGATGGTAGCTTTCAGGTATATAAACATGTCATGTTCGGTTATCGTGTTTCGTGGTTTTCGTTTGATTTTATTATAAACATAAAAAGTAATTAACTTAATCTACCATTCTTGTTATGGGGTCGTGCTCATCCTATTGCACCTTATCGTGTTATTTTGTTTCTGTGATTTTGGCTCAAAATTGTGTCGTGTAAAGATTGCTACCCCTAAAAGCTGATACATAATACTAGTGAAAATTCCAGATCATAATGACAACTCTAAATGTGAGTACAAGACATACTATTCTATTCATCGCCCTCAAAAGCTGATCGCGCTAATCATATTAAGTATATCGTAACGATGTAATTTTATGCGATGGCACAGGTGACAGCCCAGGATGTGGCAACAATGCTTCGATGCAGGCAAAATACCATAATCTTCCTGATAAACAATGGCGGTTACACAATTGAAGTAGAGATCCATGATGGGCCTTATAACGTGATCAAGAACTGGAACTACACTGCCCTGGTCGACGCAATCTGCAATGGCGAAGGCAAATGCTGGACCACTAAGGTGAGTTGAATGAATTCGATTAGTCATCAAATTGAATCGCTCCATTTAACTTGATTATATCAATTGCTCAGGTGCGATGCGAAGAAGAACTGGTTAAAGCTATTGATACTGCTACTGGAGCCAAGAAAGATTGCTTGTGTTTCATTGAGGTGATAGCTCATAAAGACGATACGAGCAAAGAACTTCTTGAATGGGGTTCGCGGGTCTCTGCAGCTAATAGCCGCCCACCGAACCCTCAGTAGACTCGGTTGAAGCTGCAAATCATGTGAGATGAATTGCTCCAGTTTCTGTTTTATTCATGTTTACTAGGTTTGTGGTATTATTCTAACAACCAGAGTTGTATTATTTTGCGTATTCCTAAGAATTGATTTGTATATCGGAAATTACTTTTGTTTGCTGTTGTGCTTTGGTGCTTGACTTCTTTTTTTCTTTTTTTTTAATTACCTATTACACGTTCACCGGTGCAATGCACAGGATAAAATATTTTATTATATTAATAATATGTGATGTGATTAAGTTCTAATTTTGCAACAAAATATTATAAGACGTACATGAGTCATTACATATATAATGTGCGTGTATATATTACTAATTTCATAAAAAATTAATTAATATTTTTATTATGCATCAATATATTTTATTGGAAATAAATACCCATATTTTTTCTAATAATTTTTTATACGATTAGCCAATGATATGAATGTCTAATTGAACATCGCGAAATAAAGATTAGTTTGATATATTTTTCTTCGTAAATGAAGGTGATGCGAAAAAGTTATCAATGTTGAGTTACAAAGAAAAATAATGAAGAGAGATAACTTGGGAAGATAAGAGTAAATTGTGGAATAAAACTCCCACAACTTACGTCTATAATTCTTTTAAAAATTAATAAATAAGTTAGAAATAAACTCCTTTAGCCTATTTGATAGACAAGTGTTTTTTCTGGTTTATAGCTTGTATTGATAACACGTATTTTTCTGTTGTTTTAATAGTAAAGAGGATTGCAACCAATAAAAATCACGTATACAAAATGAGATCATTGTGACATCACAAATAAACATAGGAGGTTAGGTTTTTGTGGGTTTTGAATTGTCGGGTTAGGCACCTGCCACATCGGGTACCCCATAAAAGAAATCTGATCGAGCGGTACCCGCTGCCGTTGACATCTGACCCGGCAAATTAGGTTTTTTCTCAAAGTTGTATCTATTTTTTCATTCTTTAAGATTTTTGAAAAATTTAAAAGATGAATAATTTTATTAAAATAGAGTATTAGAAAATTTGACCGGACCCAAATTAAACCCAAGAAATACGGGATGGGTTCGGGTATAATAGAAAGCATATAGAAAATACTCAATTTAATCGAATAAAATCAGCACGGCCTGATGAATATCCTAAAAGTCCACCCCCAAATAAGCACGTTACTAATGAGTTGAAAATCTACATGAGCGTTAATAAACTTCGCTCTTGTGATGTCGGCATATTGCCTTTAGTTACTGGTTACTAGAGCTGGCAATTCGGGCAGCTCGGTCGGGCCGGGTCCAGTCAGGTGAAGGGGTAATTTAGGGTCGATTCGGGTTCGATTTTATTTTGGGCCTAAAAATGTTAGGCTAATCCGACCCGACGGACCTCGGATCATCGTGCAAAAAAAGTCCACCAATGAATTTTTTCCTTTTCTTTTTCGTTACCCTAACCATGAAGGAGAATTATATATTCAGGCTAATTTCAGTTTAATTCTCTTGAAAAAGCTTAATGAGAATAGTTCCGTTTAATTTTATCCCAAGTATTGGGTAAACTACCTTAAGGGGGAGCCTAGATTATTATCTAAGGTTTTATTCGAATTTTAGCATTTTATTCTGGATCAGAAGGATTTCCCGGCTTTTTTATTTTCACCAAGGTAAACGCTAGATAAAGTTAGATAAAATGTCACTATCTTAAATTAAGAATCAATATAAACGGAGCCAAAGAGAAAGAGTAATCATAAACAGACCCGCCCAAAGAAAATATGTGACAGAAGTATTCACATTACAAAGTGACCCATTCAGCACAAAAATATAGGAACAACGACATGAAAAACTTACTAAAAACTCAATAAAGTTTGTCCTAAATACTAATAAGCTCCCAAAAGCGCTTATGTATCAAGAAATATATATGCTAAAGGATTGCGTTTTATGTGCTCCTATTTCATCTTAGCAATTTGTAGGTAGGGGTGGGGAAAAATACCGAATTTTCGGTATACAGACCGTACCATACCGAAAAATATCGAAAATACCGAAATTTTTATACCGATATTTTCGGTACGGTACCAAATTTTCGGTACTGTATCGATATATGAATGTCAAATTTTCGATATTTCGGTATATGCCGAATATCGAAGCAAATCGGTACGGTATTTCGGTATATACCGAACTCATCGGTAATAACGGTATTTCGGTATATACCGTAAAAATTGGTATATACCGAATAGTCAGTAAATAAGATTTTCGATAATTCGGCAATACCGAATATTACCGAATTAATATCAATTTTTTTTTTTATCAGCTATTTTAAAATTTAAGTAAAAATAAAATAAGAAATGCTGTATTAGAGAGAGTTACGTTTAGTTTATTTCAAAATCAAAGTCTGATTTTTGAAGTCTCATATTTAAAACATTAAAACCCTAGCCGCGCTCCTCTCCGACGTCTCCGCCACTAGCTCCGCCGCTCGCGCCACTCGCTTCGCCGCTTGCTCCGCTGCTCGCGCCCCTCGCTCCGCCGCTTGCTCCGCTGCTCGCGCCACTCGCTCCGCCGCTCGCCCCACCGCCAGCTCTTCGACACCATCTTCCTCGCACTGTCGCCGGCCACCTCGCACCGCCACTGATTCGACACATCGTAAAGGTTTGTCTTATTATTTGCTTGCTGAAATACTGCTCAAAATATTGTGCGGCTTATCAAGTTTAGTAAAATTGTTTCTGATTCTGAGTGGTGAACTTGTGACAGTCTCTTTGATGCTTGATTTCTATTATTTACTAAACTAATTTTCATTCTCTTCCTTGTTTTGCTTCCGACGTGAATCTTGTGTTTGAGTTTGTTTACCACATCTTAATCTGCTGGATGTGGAGCATTTTAAGGTAATATATTTTTTTAAGTATGAAAACAGGCTTAGCTAGAGTAGTTTAAAAGTGTAATTGCATATGAGAAGTTGATTTATGATTGTTGTGTAGTGGCATTACATTAATTATTGAGATTCTCACTATATTCAATATACTCTAGAACAATTAAGTTGCTTTATGTGGTATTATACCATTGTCAAGGTTAAGTTGTTGGAGTGAATAGAGTAACTAATATCATTGTTGGATTGATGTGAATAACTCGGTTCCACACTGAAAATTGTGCATGATTAAATTGACTTGTGTTTGATTGATATTGATTAATATGAATTTTGTGTGGCATTCGTCAGAATAACTCGCTTAAGTTGACTTGTGTTGGATTGATAATCATTGATTAATATAGATTTGTCATTTGAGTTTTTTCTAGTAAGTTTATAAGAATTTTATTGAATGCAGGCAGTTCATTTCCAAGGATTTGAAGTGAAGATAGCTTCGAAGTGGATTTTAAATAAGGATTTCAATCATTGACTTAATTTGTTTGTGCGCTTTGTTGTAGTGACCCTAAGTTGTTTTGGTTGTTCTTTTATTGTGATTTCTATTTGATGGAGTATTTTTTGGACTTTATGGTTCACTTATCAGACTACTTTTGTTATAATCTTTTGTTGTATTGACACTAATTTGATGTAATATTTTAGTAAATTTTCAGTATTTTTTCGGTATAAATAAAGTTCGGTATTTTCGGTATTAAACAAATCGGTATGAAAATGGTAATACCGTTACCGTATATCCATTTCGGCATACTGAATTTTCGGTACGGTATGGTATCACCAAATTCTATACCGAAATTTTCGGTACGGTTTCAGTATGAATTATGCTATACCGAAAATTTCGGTATGGTATTCGGTACGGTATGCCGTACCGATCCATCCCTATTTGTAGGTATAATTTGGTCCGGTTAATTTGGTAACATACCCAAAGAATTAGCTAATTTTTTTTTTTCAATTATATCGGCTCGACCCTCGGGCCTGTGGGCCAGTCCGTTCCCGACCCGCTAAAAAAAAGTCCGTTCGGATCGGGTCAAAAAAACCTGAAATTTTTCGGGCCTATAATATTATGTCCCAGATCACTTTATATATATTGGGTATAAATTAAAATTACCAAATTACCCCCAACATATATCATTTGTAATCCTAGAAACTACTGTTGTCTTCCACAATTTTCATAATCATCAAAAGTAATACATTTAGATGTAAATAGTAATACATTCTGACTCATAATTCGAATTGTACGGATCTTAGACTCGTACACAAGTTCGCAATATTGGTAGTTTTGAAATTGTGATTCTTTCTTCATTGTTCATTTTGTGTCCTCATCTTATCAGCAAAATTGAGTTTTACTACCTTTAATCAATTCAACAATATCGAGAGTATTTATATTCGATTCGAATGATAGCGTTGTTCCTTAAAATAAATTCGAATGATAGTTGAATATAATAGTTTAAGAATTCAAATCATGGCGAACAATCTTACAAATATTCAAAACTGAAATAATTAGTTAAAATCTCTTTCTAAGTATCAAATGATATTATGTATTTGTATCAAGCTGAGCAATTATTATTAGTGAGTTGGCGTGGTCTAATTTTATTGAATTTAATTTCTTATCGAAAATCAAATCGAAATTTCACTTAATAAAAATTGTAATGCCTTCAGAATTCATGAAATAACTAAAACCATAATTCTTTTATTGGACCGACATGTATCTATTCAATTTTGTTGGTGGCCTAAAAATGCCAGATTACTCGGTTCAATTAATTTTTTTGCAGCTAAATTATGGTTGTAAATTTTAACTCCACTACAAAATATGTAAATCCGTAGCTCTCAATTCTCTCAACACAACTCAATTGAATCAACAAGAACCAACCAAGCAATCACACTTGAATGCAAAGAAAAACAATCAAAGAAAAGAAAGAGAATAACAACACGAATTACGTGGTTCGGCCCAAAAAGATGCCTACGTCCACGGGAGGATATCTCGTCTTCTATTCGCTGTATGATTCACAGAAAAACACACTCATTCCCTAAGTGATCACTTCACAATAAAGTTTGAAGGATTCACTAGCTACTCTCAAGAGTGTTTCTTGTTTTCTATCCTCTCCTCTCTTATCATGCGCCCATCTAACTGATCTTGATAAGCTACATATACCAGAGCTGAAGTGGAAACCGTCTGAGAAGCAATGGATGAGATTAAACCAAGAGAAACAGATCACAACTAATCCAGCAACAAAATAACCGTTTTGAAAGACAACAGTAAAACGACAACGGTTTGGATAAAAACCGTTGTCAAAGCTCTTTAACAGAAATAACTGAATCTGTTTCTGAAAACTGCTTCTTAACTGTTTTTCTTCCTTTTAATCTATTTCCAGCTGAAATCTGAGTTTATGAGCCAATTCCTTAACAATCTCCACCTTGGCTATCAACGAAGACAAGAACAATCCAATTACATCTCAAAACAACCATTAAGCAAACCAACTCAATACCTCCACCTTTCCCCTTGCAACTAACAAGGAGTTTTCCTTCCTTCTTACTGAGGTAAAACATTTACTAGCTCAAGGCAGTACCTAAATTTATCAGCAGGTAATGACTTGGTTAGCATATCAGCAGCATTCTCTTTTGTATCCACCTTCTTTAACTCAACAACTCCACTCTCCACCACATCTCTCACAAAATGATGTCTAACATCAATGTGCTTGCATCTCTCATGAAACACCTGATGCTTAGCTAAGTGCAAAGCACTCTGAGAGTCACAAAAGACCTTAACTCCTTTCTGCAGCAATCCAAACTCACTGAGAATTCCTTTAAGCCAGATGGCCTCTTTTACTGCTTCTGTTACTGCAAGAAATTCAGCTTCTGTGGTTGAAAGAGCTACTACAGACTGTAGCATTGACTTCCAGCTTATTGCTGAATTGAACAAGGTGAATATATATCCTGTCTGAGACTTTCTTGAATCCAAATTAGCTGCATAATCTGAATCAACATATCCACAAAGAAAATCCTCTGAAATTTCTTCTGACTTCTGATACAGAATACCATGACTTGAACTTCCTTTTAGATATCTGAATAACCATTTTAAAGCCTCCCAGTGACTTTTACCAGGATCAGCCATGTATCTACTAATCACACTGATTGAATGAGCCACATCAGGCCTGGTGCACACCATAGAGTACATAACAGATCCAACTGCACTGGAATATGGAACTCTGCTCATCTCAGCTCTTTCTTCATCATCTTTAGGTTTCTGTAGCTCTGATAGCTTAAATTGTTGGCTTAGAGGAACAGACACCTTCCTACACTCATGCATATTGAATCTCTTCAATACCTTTTCAATGTATGACTGTTGACTCAACCACAAACACCCAGATTTCCTGTCTCTTAAAATATCCATACCCAAGATCCTTTTTGCAGACCCTAGCACTTTCATTTCAAAACCAGCTTGAAGACTTTCTTTCAATGACTTGATTTCTTCTGGATCCTTGCTAGCTATCAACATGTCATCCACATATAGAAGTAGATAGGAGATCACTGTCTTTCCATCCCTTTTGAGATACACACAATTGTCATATCTACATCTGTTGTATCCTATACTTTTCATGTAGTTATCAAACTTGATATACCACTGTCTAGGACTTTGCTTTATTCCATACAAAGATTTCTTTAGCAAACATACCTTTCCTTCATTTTCTGGTGCAATGAATCCCTCTAGCTGGTTCATATATATAGTCTCCTTTAAATCTCCATGAAGAAAAGCAGTTTTCACATCTAATTGTTCCAGAATTAGATCATATTGAGTGACAATGGCCAAAAGAATTCTGATAGAGCAGTGTTTAACAACAGGGGAGAAGATTTCATTATAATCCACTCCCTCCCTTTGAGTAAAACCTCTTGCCACTAACCTGGCCTTGAATCTTACTCTTTCTGCTTCTGAAACCTCCATCTTCTTTTTGAATATCCACTTGCAGCTGACAAGTTTCTGATGTGTAGGTTTTCTTACTAACTCCCAGGTTTTGTTCTTTTCCAAAGATTCAATCTCTTCTTGCATAGCAATTAGCCATTGATCTCTCTCTGAGCTGTTCATAGCTTCTGAATAAGTTTTTGGTTCACTGCTGTCAACTTCTTCAGCAGTTACAAAAGCATAAGCCATTAGATAGTCATCATTATACTTGACTGAGGGCTTTGGAATCCTTCTAACTCTGTCTCTGACCAGTTGGTAACTCCCTTGATCTTCATGTTCAGTGTCCAACTCTGTGTCACTCTGATGTTCTTCTTCAGTATCACCATCTTCAAATAACTCTGGTTTCTCCACCTTAAGTGGAGAATTTGTGGATTTGTCAGTGATGATAATGTCAGTGTGTTTCTGTTGCTTGAAGGGTTTTTCTTCTTCACAGAAAACAACATCCCTGCTCACCAAGATTTTTCCTAACCCTGGTTCAATGCACCAAAGCCTGTATCCTTTTATGCCTTTGAGATAACCCAGCATGACACACTTGAGTGCTCTTGCCTCAAGCTTATCTCCTTTAGAGTGAACAAAAGCCTTACAACCAAAAGCTCTTAGGTGATTATAACTTGGTTTCTTCCCAGACCACATCTCTTCAGGAGTCTTGAAATCAATAGCTGAGGATGGACATCTATTTATCAGATAGGTTGCTGTTGAGGCAGCTTCTGCCCAAAACCTCTTTGCTAATCCTGATTCCAGTAACATGCACCTTACCCTCTCAAGAATTGTCCTATTCATTCTTTCTGAGACTCCATTCTGTTGGGGGTTTCCTGGCACAGTCTTATGCCTCTTTATCCCTTTGGCAGCACAGTACTTGTTAAAATCATCAGAGACAAATTCTAGTCCATTATCAGTTCTCAGGCATTTTAGAGTTTTTCCTGTTTCACTTTCAACTTCCTTGTGCCATTCTTGGAACTTCTGAAAAGCATCTGACTTATTTTTCAGGACATAGATCCATAATTTTCTGGAATAATCATCCACTATGCTCAGAAAGTATTTCCCTCCACCTAGAGAGATAGTTCTTGATGGACCCCATAAATCTGAATGAGCATATTCAAGAGGTGATGAGGAGGTGTGTTTACCAGTAGTGTAAGGTAGTTTCTTGCTTTTTCCCAGAATACAAGTCTCACACATGTTTATGGTGAACTTGTCTTTGTGCTGTAATAGGTTTTGCTTGAGCAACTCATTTAAGCCATTTTGACTTACATGCCCTAGCCTTGAGTGCCATTTGAGAGATTCAGCATCTACAATATTTGTGGCAGTTCCCATAACAATACTTCCATCCAAGTAATATAAACTGGATCTTTTTATACCCCTCATCACTACCTTATTATCTTTTATGATGTGCAAACTCCCATTTTGTGATTGGAAGCTGCATCCTTTGTTTTCAAGGGTACCTAAACTTATTAGGTTCCTTTTTAGTTCAGGAATGTACCTTACTGAAGTCAGTACTTTCACAGATCCATCATGTATTTTGATATGAATGTTTTTAATGCCTCTGACTTGACATATTTGGTTATTTCCCAGCATCACAGATCCATAGTTTTGGTCCTGGAATTCTTGAAACCACTCCTTCTTAGGACACATGTGAAAACTACATCCACTGTCAAGAATCCATAACTCCTCAGGGTTTCCATCTGAAATATTCAGAACTTGGGCTTCATCTTCTGCTGTGGCAAGATCTAGAGTGTTCTGACTTTGCTTCTTCTCAGTCTGCTTCTTCTTCCAGTCCCAGCAGTTCTTCTTCAAATGCTCTGGCTTCTTGCAGTGATGGCACTTTCTGGTTTCTTTTCCATCATCTCCCTTAGCTTTGGCCTGTGGATCTTTCTTGACTGCATCTTGAGGTTTCTTCTTATTTTTGAACTGTTTGCCCTTTGTGATATTCAAACCATCTCCTACTGTGCCCATCTTCAATTCATTTTCTCTTTGAAGCTCTTTTGACCTTAATGCAATCTGAACTTCTTCTAAGGTAATCTCTGTCTTCTTTCCATAGAGTAGAGTGTCCCTGAGATGATCATAGGACTTAGGGAGGGCATTGAGTAGGAGAATGGCCTTATCTTCATCTTCCAGATCCACCTCAAGACTCTCAAGATCATCAATGAGTTTTGTAAACTCATCTAGCTGTTCTTCTACAGATTTATCTTCTGTAAATCTAAATGAGTACAGTCTTTGCTTGGTGTAGAGTCTGTTGGCCAGAGATTTGGACATGTAAAGACTGTCCAATTTCTTCCAGACTCCCTCTGCAGTAGATTCCTTTGAAACTTCTCTGAGTACCTTATCAGTGAGACAAAGTATGAGTGTGCTATGAGCCTTGTCTGAGATTTCTTGCCATTGAGCCTGGTCCATCTTTTCTGGTTTGGCTTTCTCCCCTAGAAGCGCAGCAGATAACCCTTGCTGTGTCAACAGGGCCTTCATCTTGATTTTCCACAGACCATAATCGTTCTTCCCTGAGAACTTCTCTGCATCAAACTTTGCTGCAGCCATGATTTGATATCAAGATCAGGAACTCCTTTAATCAGATGATTTCTTCCTCCTGGCAAAACTTCAAATACAATGTGGGCACGAATCCAATTCCCACAGACAGCGCCAAATTGTAAATCCGTAGCTCTCAATTCTCTCAACACAACTCAATTGAATCAACAAGAACCAACCAAGCAATCACACTTGAATGCAAAGAAAAACAATCAAAGAAAAGAAAGAGAATAACAACACGAATTACGTGGTTCGGCCCAAAAAGATGCCTACGTCCACGGGAGGATATCTCGTCTTCTATTCGCTGTATGATTCACAGAAAAACACACTCATTCCCTAAGTGATCACTTCACAATAAAGTTTGAAGGATTCACTAGCTACTCTCAAGAGTGTTTCTTGTTTTCTATCCTCTCCTCTCTTATCATGCGCCCATCTAACTGATCTTGATAAGCTACATATACCAGAGCTGAAGTGGAAACCGTCTGAGAAGCAATGGATGAGATTAAACCTAGAGAAACAGATCACAACTAATCCAGCAACAAAATAACCGTTTTGAAAGACAACAGTAAAACGACAATGGTTTGGATAAAAACCGTTGTCAAAGCTCTTTAACAGAAATAACTGAATCTGTTTCTGAAAACTGCTTCTTAACTGTTTTTCTTCCTTTTAATCTATTTCCAGCTGAAATCTGAGTTTATGAGCCAATTCCTTAACAAAATAAAATAGCTCTTTTTTTAGAGTTATAAAATAATAAAGTTCCAACTTTACTATAAGCAGTAATTGCGCGGGTGTAAGTCTATTCGTTTGAGATGGGTCTTGGGTTTAAAGTTTAGACCCATTCTCTTCGGAATTGAGAGGTGTGGTACAATTTTAGGTTAAGTAGTGGTCATCGTTAGAACTGTCGATTTCAATTCTAAACCAGTGATTTGGAAACCACACCCTTAATCGAAATTGAATCAATATATATCATGGTTTTAATTTCTTACCGTATAAGAATCGGTTTATACACTGTTTTTTTTTTTTTTTTTTTATTAAAGGTATTTCATCCATTTTTTACCATTAAAACCGATTGTCCAACCGAAACTACCGAGTTTGGTTTGAACTATCAGTTCCATTCTAGCTTATGATAAATCTCTACCGTCCATTTGAAACGATCATTTGATGTAGATCGTACACGTGGCAAAGAAAAAACAAACAAATAAATAATTAAAACCGAAGGTATAATTGCTTGTTTGTGGTTCGTAATACTGTGAAACCGAAACATAATCGTTTATATGCAGTTTTGGTTTGAAATTGAAATCGGGTCAATGGTGAATTCACTATTGACATTCTTTTTTAGGTCATAACAACTAAATTAGTTGGTTGAACTTCAACTTGATATTTGTGTAGTGAATTTATATATATATCCTGAATTTGACTCATATACGTAGTTAAAATTCACTTAAATTAATTAATTTTAGCTAATCAATGGAATCGTTTCGTTAAAAAAATTATTTCAATCAATTAAGTTGATTTTTTTTTTTTGTTTTGTAATTAATAATACTTAATAATTGGATAGTAATGGGCTGGACAGCCATTTTCAATAGGAGCAGCCCAAACTGCCCCAGGCCCATCAATTAAGCAGAAAGGGGTGCTATATATATAGTAGCAAACCCTAGGGTTTTATCCATTGCTATTTACAGTCCCAATCCGTCACTCATTTCCTCCAGACGATTCCGAACCGAAGCTCTCGTTAATCCAGGGTTTCTGTTTCAGCGATGAGAGCCAAGGTAAAATCATTTGTTTCGATCACGTTTTCTTTTCAATCTCTTGTAATTCACTGCAAAAATCTAGAATTAAATTCGTAATTCGTATCTCTTGTAATTCACTGCAAAAATTTAGAATTAAATCCGATTTTGTCTTACAGTGGAAGAAGAAGCGTATGAGGAGGTTGAAGAGGAAGCGCCGAAAGATGAGGCAGAGATCCAAGTAGTCTCCCCTGTTCTTCAGCGTCTCGTATAAGGATTTCCAGTTTTCCGTCGTTTTCTATTTCGTGAGTTTCGATATGTAGGATACTTCTCCGAACTACATTTTGTGGACTAACTCGTTAATCAATTATTCGGTTTTTCGTCCATTTTCCGGTTTTTTTAATTTATTGCTGTTTTTGTTTGATCCGTTTTTATTTTCTAGTTGTAATTGTGCTTTTTGATTGTTGATGTGTATGCGTATGCTTCTGGAATCGTGTTGGAAATTAGGAATTAGGTTAACATCATCTTAGTGCAACTAATATATTCGGTCGAAGAGTTTTGTGATAGATCTGTTTTACTTATAGAAGCAGGATCTGTGCAATTCTTTTATGAATCTACTTTCAAGTTTTGATCTTTCTTGCAGATTGACAGCTCTTTCTGTGTCCATTGTTGAAGAAGTAGGAAAATACATTCTGTGTTTGGTAATTTGTGAGTCCTAATTTTGTCTATAGTAGCCTGAAATGTGATCATAAATTGCCCTACTGCTATTATTGGATATCAGTGGATAACTTGGTCTAGGGTCTATCATAATTCATATGGATGTGGTGCTAGGGAAGAAACTAGGGAGTGTTTGGCTAAGTTTATATGGATATATAAGATGTAAAGGAGCTTATAAGATTTTAAAAGTGTTTGGTAAAATAAGTTTTAGAACTGAAATTAGGCTATTAAGATATAATTGCATTAGTTATCTTATTTTTTAAGATCTTGTATGTAATACTCAAATTGTGGTATAACATCGTAGTTAACTAGGAACTTGGTTATATTTCTCAGCTTTTGTCCTAGTTGTTACATTGATGGGGTTAAAAATGTTGCATGCCTTAGTTATTGTTTTCCAACTACCGTGAAAATACGGAGTTGAATTATTCATTTTTATGTTTGATGGTGTCCTATGATCAAATTCGTTTATTAATTGTCGTTTAATTTTTATGAAATGTTCATAAATATTTGTTATTTAACTTTCCTTTTCATATTTCTTACAAGGCAGTCTTTAATGTTATTCCACAATAAATTCAACTTTCCATTCTACGATCTTATTAAAGAATTGTTGGAAACATATTGGGTGGGTTTTTTGAGGCTTGAGAGTGTCGATGTACTGTCGGCTAAAGTAAAAAAAGTGATGAAACTTATGTTAAAAATAAGTCCCCCAATATATTTGTGTAAACCTTAATCAAACACATTCAAATAGTATAAGAAGATATAATAATCATATAACATAAAGAAAATAGAGGGGAGAAGAAATAGGGGGCATTTGAAGATATAATAATAATAATAATAATAATAATAATAATAATAATAATGATAATGAAGAAAAAATATTGGAGAAGAAAGAAGAGGCATTTAAGGGGCAGAAGGTTAGTTTGTTCATTTATCATATTTCTAATTTTCTAATGCTTAATTACAAATAAAAAATTGTTTTATTTCGAGTTGAGTGAAATTTTAGTGGTTGGGGTGAAACCACTTTTTAGGAATGTAGATTAGATGGTGAAATGTCATGGAAACTGTGGCTGTGTGTCAAGCTTGAGGCAGATTATTTCAATTTCTTATAAAATTAATTTAGAAGAAACGATGTTCAGATTTTCAAGAACTAGAAAATGGAGCGAAGATGAGTTGGTGTTGTTGGCGGCGATGATTATTGTAGGATAAGTAAAAAAGATGGAGTGGAATAATTTTTTGTTTTAAAATTATTTTTTGAATTTTAAATAAATTTATAAGAAATTGAAAACTCTAATTAACCGAAAATTTTAAAATTCTCTCTTTTTTTTTTTTTTTTTTTTTTTTTTTTTTTTTCCATTTTTCTGAAAGTCTTTTTATATATATAACGTTTAAACTTTTTTTATTTTAGAATTTTAAAATTAATTTTACTTTGTTTTGTGGAAATATATATTTTATATATTACTCCCTCCGTCCCGGCTTAACCTGCTTAGGTTGACAAAAACAGATTTTGTGAAATATTTGACTTTTTTAAAGGTGGAGATTGAGAATGAAGATTTTGAGGTTGGAGATTGTGAGAGAAATTTGCGATTTATGGGGTAGGCAGGTTAAGGTGGGACAACCTAAAATGACAAGTAGACATGTTAAGTTGGAACGGAGGTAGTACTATTTTTGAATTTTTATTGGTTTCTGGATTTAATTTTATTTTTAATAATCTAAAATTGAATTTTAATTAAGTTTATGGTTATGATTTTCTTTGCTGTTGAGAAGTACAATATTCACAGTTTGGCATCTCTAAAAAGAGAAAATAATAAAAATGTCCCAAAATAGACATGTGCGAGTTACGTGTTAGCTTGTTGGCTGAAAAATTTCACCGGAGGTTATTAGTTACAAAATATGAGGAGTTCAGGTTGCAAACGACAAAGAAAAAATAGTTTAGGTTCCAAAGTGCAAAAATGTGCAAAGTTCAGGTTAATTTTAATAATTAACCATAATATTATTTCCTAAACATGTACATGATATAAAATTATGAAGTATACGATATAATATAATCGTGTACGATGTACACGATATTATCGTCACTCTAAGTCAATCACATTAAAACCCTCTACATAAAGCAAAATAAGCAGAAAAGTGTATAGTGACTTAGTGAGCCTCCGACAAGTCACCGCACATCATTTCCACAATTATTAATATGTCCGACTGTTCAATGAAATTCTGAATCAAGTTATGATTGACTAAACTGCAATCGAAACAGGCTCCTCTCAATTTGAACAATAATCTATCATACCTTATTAATTTAATGCATAAAATCAGTAATCATTAAGAAACTCAAAAAAATACTCCCTCCGTCCCGGCTTAAGTTTCCTACTTTGACCGGGCACGGAGGTTAAGGAAAAACAGATTTTGTGGAATCTTTGACTTTTTTAAAGTTGGAGATTGAGGGTGAAGATTTTGAGGGTGAAGATTGTGAGAAAAGTTTGCCATTTATGGAGTGGAAAGTTAAGTTGGGACAAACCAAAAAAGAAAGTAGGAAAGTTAGAGTGGGACGGAGGTAGTAATAAATAGACAAATTTTGATCATTTTTTACTAGATAAACAAGAATTCCCTTTCAATGACCTTGTTAAATCGAAAAAGTAATTTTATGATTCACCCAAGATATGTTACACCACTTAATCAGATACTACTGCGTTAGGAAAAGAGAATAAGATTCGAGTTGAAGAGTGACTTTACGACATACCAATTTAAAATTACTTTTGGCAATTCAGAAGTCAGGTTCCAAGTTTTTACTTATTTTCTAATTTATTTTCAGTCTAATATTGCTCACATGTGACGTAAATAACATAACATTTTGAGAATTCATCGTCGGAAAGTGGTTATGATTGAAGTTGCAAAAATGGTTAAGCTGATGATTTATGCTGTAAAATTTAAATGGGATGTTAAAAATGCGATTTTGGTGAAACTTATGCTTTGCAACTAAGCTTTAAATGAAAAAAGGACGGAGGTAATATTGGTCCTACATCTGTTGAATAATTAAATAAGAGACACTTTAAAGTAGTCAAATATATTTTATAAAATATACATACATATAAGTTTTTTTATCATTCTACTATACAATTGTAAAGTTAATAAAATAAAAAATCTAGATAATTCTAAGTGTTAATATCAACGAACAACTCATACTATACGCATTTTTGCACTTAACTACCTAAGATTATTTTTCGTATCAATTTGTAACTTGTAGTTTGTTAAATTATCCGTTTGCAACTGCGCATCATGTTTTTCAGCGACTATCTACTCACATGACTTGCGCACACTATTTTAAAGGTCAAAATGTGTATATTAATCTCAAAAGCGTGAGTTTCTTGATTTGGAGATGGGTGTACGAGGAAGAAGGAGAAGCTGCTATGGTTTCTTTTGGCATTGGGTTTTATTCAACGTTTTGGTGGGAAATTCATCCCCACACCAAGAACTCGAATTTCTGAGGTTGATGTACCAATTTTCACCTTTAAAATAGTGTGTGCGAGTCACGTGAGTAGTTATTCGCCGGAGAATATGATGTGGGGTTGCAAATGGATAATTTCACAAACTACAGGTTGCAAATTGATATAAAAAATAATTTAGGCAGTTAAGTGAAAAAACGCGTATAGTACGGGTTACTTTTTTATATTAACCCTATTTCAGTTTGAATTACATGACAATGACTTTATTTTTATCAGGATGAAATCTAATATAAGAGATAATAAGAGGAGAGACTTGAGATAAATGAAAGCGAAGCTTTTTATATACATAAGAGAACACAGCTCTAAAAGACTAGTTCTCTAAAAAAAAATGGAGTATGCCTATGTTTGCCCTAAAGAAACTATGTTTTATTTATTTTTTGGCTATAGTAGTAGTTTTATATTGGCAATGTTACTGCAATAACACTCTCGTTTCACTCAAAATATGCTCTCGCTTCACTAAAAACATGGCCCAATTCCTAGATAAAAACAGAAAATGTTAGTAGCTTATTTTCATTTTTTATCACATAGACACACTTCCTCTATTTCTCTCTTCTCTCTTTGGTTTTCTGAATCACTCTCTCAATGGAAAACCTTTGCCAGATAGTGGTGGAATGATTTGTGGAGGGTATTCAATTTGTGGATGATTATAGAGTTGTATTTGAAGGGTATGCTGTTTTTGTGGGTTGCTGAGGAGAGTTGTTCATTCGGTTGTTGAGCTGGGGTTGTTTAGCCGGTTATTATTTTATTCGGTAATCTGGTTGAGTTTGTTTTTATATAAACAGTTTTAGCGGTTCCCTATAAATGGGTTTCGACCACCCTAGAGTGGAAGAGTAAAATATTTTCCTGAGTTCGAATGTTCCCGAAACCACACGATTTTCGATCATTGAATAAGTATGGTGAGTGTTGGTTAGATTTGTGATTTATGTGATCCAAATTGGGTTGGGGTTCTTGATTTTTATCGAAGCAACAAACTACCTTGCTGTGAACGAGTCTTGATTATGGATTATTGAGTCAAAATTTGTGTATTCGGTGTATATAGATGCTCTGTTTCACTCCCTTTTTTGGGTAACCTCTTATTTTTTTAGGTTTTTATAGATGCTCTATTTCAGTCTGCTTTTCGAGTAACCTTCTTTTATAGATGCTCTATTTCAGTCCGTTTCGAGTAACCTCCTTTTATGTGTCTAACATTAATCTTAATTGCTCTGTTCTTATAATGTAGTTGTTATGAAATATCACTCAAGAAACACTCAATCACCTCTCACAAACACAATATCAAACAAGTGGTTAACACACATTCTAACCAAGAACAAAACCAAAACAAAAACCAACATACAATGCCTACGTCAACGAGCCAAGAGAAACTTTTACTAACTCAGGATCCGAACTACAATCACAAGAATCAAGGTATTGAGCTCATACATACCATGACTCTTTTCTTCCTCACTTGGTCTCTCTATTTCCTATTGTATTTCTCTCTTTAGAGCGTAAAGAATGGAATTAAACTGAATATCTAACTTCCTAACTAATAATACATCTTGGATTAGAAATAGGATGAAAGACTAGCCAAATTCACTAAGTTGCCACTAGCAAATCTGATGCAGAAAAAGACCAGGAAACAACAACGATTTTGATATTTAAGTTAGTTAAAATCGTTGTCTGTTGCTTATCAATTAAAACTGCTTTTAATTTGCATTCACCAACAACTTATTTTAAGCTCTCTTCCAACTGCTTCTACACATGCATTGTATCAACATCTTGACTTTATGTTTAGACACATAATTCCACCTCAACATTCTCCACCTTGGCTAAACATCTAGCCAAACATCAATCCAAATCTGTCAGCAAAACACTCCACCTGAACCACACAGCTCTTTGATCAAGAGTTGCATTCACTTCATTTGAGCAATCTGAACTAACCGCAAACAATGCTTGAATTTATTTGTAGCTAAAGACTTGGTCAACATATCTGAGGCATTATCTTCAGTTCCTACCTTTGTCAAAGTAACAATTCTCTTCTCAGTTATATCTCTCACAAAGTGGAGCTTAACATCTATGTGTTTACTCCTCTCATGAAAAACCTGGTGTTTTACCAAATGTAGTGTGCTTTGAGAGTCATAGATAACTCTTACTGACTTTTGACTGCTCCCAAACTCTTCCAAGTTTCCTCTCTACCAAACTGCTTCTTTCACAGCCTTTGTAACAACAATATATTCAGCTGTTGTGGTTGATAAAGCAACCATAGAATTTTTAACTAACTGCTACTCCAAACAAAGTGAAAATATACCTAGATTGAGACTTCCTTGAGTCTAGGCTAGCTGCATAGTCTGAGTCACTGAACCCCTGCAAAGCATCACCCTCAACGGTAGCTGATCTTTTGAACAAAATGTCAAAACTGCTAGTTCCCCTCAAATACCTTAACACCTACTTTAATGCCTCCTAATGTGCTCTTCCTGGATTTGCCATGTACCTGCTAACAACACCTATAGCATGTGCCACATCAGGCCTGGTACATATCATAGTATACATCACACTTTCAACTGCATTAGCTTATGGAATTCTACTCATTTCCTCTGAATTCTACTTAGTCTTTGGTTTTTGCATTTCAATGCTAGCCCAATGGTACAGAAACAATACTGGCCTCATGCATATTAAACCTCTTCAGAACCTTCTGTATGTAATCCTGTTGATGTAGCCACAATACTCCACTGGACCTATTTCTTTCCATGTTCTTTCCAAGAATCCTTTTTGCATTACCAAGGACTTTCATCTCAAATACACTCTGTAATTCTCCTTTTAGGTATCTGATTTCATCCTTGCTTCTGCTTGCAACCAACATGCCATCCACATATAGAAGAAAATTTCAAATACACACAACTATCATATCTTGATCTGACATAACCAATGCTCCTCATATGTGTATAAAATTTGATATATCATTCTCTTGGACTCTGTTTCAGTCCATAAAGTGATTTTTGCAGAAGACAAACTTTATTCCCACTGCCTGGCATGACAAATCCCTCTGGTTGGGCCATATAGATCTTCTCTTTTAAGTCTCGATGTAAAAATGCAATTTTTACATCTAACTGTTCAAGCTCCAATCAAACTGAGTTACCAAAGCAAACAATATCCTGATTGAACAGTGTTTAACTACTGGAGAAAAGATATCATTGTAGTCTATCCCTTCTCCCTGAGTAAACCCCCTGGCCACCAATCTAGTTTTGAATCTCACAGATTAAGTATGAGTTACCTCTACTTTCCTCTTATAAATCTAATTACAGCTGACTAGTTTCTGCTTGTATGGTCTGGTTACTGGAGTCCAAGTCTTGTTCTTCTCCAATGAGTCATCTTCCTCCTTCATAGCTAACATCCATTTGTCTCTATCACTGCTCATCATTGGTTCTTTATAATCTCTTGGTTCATTGCATTCTATCTCTTCAGTTGCTACAAGAGCATATGCAGTGAGATAATCTTCTGCATATCTTGTAGATGGCTTGACTGTGCTCCTTTCTCTTTCCCTTACCAACTGATATCCTTGCAAATCATGATCTAAGCTTGGCTGATGCTCATCCTTAGACTCTTCTGATAGATCTTCTGCATCTTCTACCAGTGGCTCCACTTTAACAAGTAATCTGTTATCTACTTATTCTGAAGCCAACTTCACTATGGTTTTCCTTTAAAGGCATTACATCTTCTCTGAAGACCACATCCCTGCTGATCAGGATTTTTCCAGCACTAGACTCTGTACACCATAGTCTATATCCCTTAACTCCAGTGGGATAACCAAGCATTAAACATTTTACAGCTCTAGCATCTAGTTCATCCTGTTTGATATGTGCATATGCTCTACATCCAAATACATCAAGTACACGGATCTTAGGATAGACACAAAAATTACTAATCGGATCTAATATATACTTTTGAATAAAAAAAGGATGGCACAATACGCAATAGTTTTACAATTGATTTTACTTCACACATTGAAAACCAGTCTTCTAACCATCGAGACCCACCGTCACTGCATCGGAATATCCCCTGCTGCGAGCCACCGCCTCATGCCGCTACCCGTCTCAGCCGCACCTCTGTCCCCACGCCTGCTCCACCTTCCACTGCTATCCTATCTGGTAATATATAGGCCCTATTAAAATGTGGATTCTGCATTTCTATATAGTTGATTCATAAATGTGGAGACTTAGAATTTCTAAATTTGGTGTCTGATTCTAGGAGATTATTGAGATCCTTATAAATAGAGGTGACATTTCGGGAGTATTTTAAAGAAATTGTACAATTTAATAAGAAATGTGATTATAATTTGAGGCATATATAAGTAATGTTAAACTATTTTGTAGAATGAAGGGAGTATTTTATTTTCATTTCATTGTTTCATCAAATAAGTTCACAGTTCATCTCAACAAGATTGAGGAACCCCTTCAACAAGGCTCTGGTATCAATTTGTTATAATGAATACGAGAAAGATAACATAAAATGAGAAAGTAAACGACACACATATTTACGTGGTTTACTAATAATGTATTAGCTGCGTCAACATCCAGAAGAGAGGAATCAATTCACTATATCATAGTGTTTACAGACAGACTATCTCAGACTACCGAGTATTCCCTCGACAGATTGGGTACGAAATTCAAAGTACTCACAGACAGACTAACATCAGAACTAGGAATACTAAACATATAGACTGTATACAAAATTCAGAATAATCTAATAAATACAAAATTCCCTAGAACAACAATAGAACTATTTATAAGCCCTTAACAGACAAAAATAGAAAATAGGCTGAAATTGGGCCTAAACGCGCAAAAGCCAGATTTTCCACCGCGATACTTGTTGCGGTCGCATCCCGACGTCAGCCCCACCTCCCCCCAACCTTGTCGTAGCCGCGTCTCACCTTTCGTATTGAGTCCGCAACATACACCACGTTATCCAGCCATCCTCTGTCGCGGTCACATCCTCTAGACGTGTCCAAACTCCAACAGAAATAGATTTTAAGGCAAACGCGGATCAAACCTCCACCTTGACAACATACGTGAACCAAAACCGACGAGATTCAATGCACTAATTCAACACACGTGTATATGATAACATCACTAATTAACACATGTCGTGTATTAGTATGTTAGATAAATAAAATACTTAATGGAACACAAACTAAAATAAAAGATCCAATCTGCATTTTGTAACGTCTTCCAAATAAAATAAAGTATATTAAGCATTTTGTAAATAATATTTAATAATATTGGTACTATTTTTATTGGTAAAAGTTGAACCATAATCAAATAGTTGCGGCTAACTAAACATAGGTAATCTCTATCCTCCTAAATGAAAGTCGAAATGAGTTATATGTTACTTTTAAAGCTAGAATGTTTAAGTATTGGTGAAGATATTATTATTTGTTGATTTTACTTTTTAATTTATTCGTATTTTTACAACTTTAACTAATAAAAATAATTATTCACTAGTAAAATAAATTTTTTAAGATAAAAATATATACTCCCTCCGTCCCAACCTAATTGATCAACCTTGGCCGGACACGGCTAAGGAAAAACATATTTTATAGAATCTTTTGACTTTTTCAAAGATGGAGATTAAGAATGAAGATTTCGAGGGTGGAGATTATGAGAGAATTTGCCACTTATGGGCTATGACAATTATGTTAGGACAAACAAATATAACAAATTGGCCAATTAGGCCGGGACGGAGGGAGTATAATTTTTAAATATTTGTTTCTTTCTTGAACATAGAGTAATAAAATATAATATGTCAATCAAGTCAATTCATTGTAAATGTAACTCTTTTATAACTTACTAGAATTGTCACATCGTGACATGCATAATTTGAAATACATTTATTTATAAAAATTAAAATCAAATCGAGTAAAATAGATTGAATAATTTTATATTTAAATAAAGAACTTTAAATTAGCTAATATTTTTTTTATTAGAAATATTCAATTCTTTTTTATTTGTAGCACAAATCCATGCAAATAGTTCAATCCGCAACGCATATTCAAATCTAAATCCAATAATAGATCAACAACTGATTGCTTATTTCAAATTCAATATTATTTCAATATAGTCAATATGAGTATCAAAAGAAATATTGAGAAATATGATTAACTTTAATCTATAGTATGTGAAATTTATTAAAAAAAGTTATTTGTGGATTTAAACGTTCGAAAAACAGTTTCAAAAATATTGAGAGAGAGAGAGAAATGCGATATAAAAACGAAGCAAATGTTTAGATTTTTATTATTTCTAAACTATTGTGGTGTTATATGTAAATATAAAAATTTATATATTTATACAAGAAATATTAGTTTTGCAAACACTAAATAGTGTCTTTATATCTATGTTATCTCGACAATTGAAACTATTACCACACGGATATTTGGTTGAGTCTATTCTAGTGTAGTTATAGGTAAGAAAGACAACCATATTTTAGTCTTCATCTAAAGTAAATGGAAATTATCAAGATTTTTAATGCAATTATGACAATGGTAACAAATATTTATTTAAGTAACTAAAATTTATATTTTATATTATTTTAGTAAATAATTTATTTAAGATAAAAACAAAGCTGAAGGAAAAAGAATAAAATAATGTGCAGCCAATAAATGTATACATAAAAATACAATAAATATCCGAAATTGAAAAAAGCTTTCATTGAAAATACAATGATCATCCAACTCTAAAGCTTACAAGAAACAAATACAATTGAAAAACAATCATCATCAAAACTTCTAAAACTAATGAATCCTTATCTCATTGAAATGCATGTTGCTCTACATATTGTCAACTCCTTTTCATGTTTCTCCCACCTCCCCATTTTTTTCTCTTCTTGAATCAAACCTAAATGAAAATGTAAACACAAAAATAAATCAAATCAATAAGTGAGAGAATAGATATTTGATTCGCCGTGAATATGGTGATCGGTTTCCACTATATTTATAAAAGAGTACAACAACAGTAATCGAGAAAATATAGGGAAGTTACAACAAATAAATCCCCAAGATATGTACATAATATCTATCCTATTTTACACTCTATTTATGTACATCAATTTAGTTTACATAATTCTTCTCTATTACCCCCCCCCCCTCCCCCCCCTCCAAGTGAAGTGTGGGATTGACATCAACACAAAGCTTGGAGCGAATAAGTTCAAAAGAGGGACGAGGTAAGCTTTTGGTGAATATGTCCGCCAATTGGAGATGTGAAGGAACAAAACGAGTCTCCAACTGATTCGCAGCTACTAGCTCACGAATAAAGTGACAGTCCAAATCAATGTGCTTGGCACGTTTGTGGGCAATGGGATTCTGACTGAGAAATAAGGCACTTTTGTTGTCACAAAGAAGTGCGGACGAGAAGAAGGTAGTGCACGCAGTTCAGAGAGAAGATGGAAAAGCCAGACCATCTCTTGAGCAGTGTTAGCAGTGCACGATATTCGGATTCACAGCTGGAGCGAGCAACAGTGGGCTGTTTCTTTGCACTCCAAGAAACTAAGTTACCACCCAAAAAGATTGAGTAACCATAAGTCCAATGCCGGGTTTCAAGACAGCGAGCCCAATCAGCGTCAGAGTAGCCCAGTATAGTGAAATCCGAAGTGCGAGTGAAGGATAGACCGTGGTGAATGGTGCCCTTGACATAGCGAAGAATACGCTTGACAGCTGAGAAGTGAGCAACAGTAGGATGTTGGAGAAATTGGCTGACATGGTTGACAGCATAAGAGAGGTCCGGGCAAGTGATGGTTAAGTATTGTAACGCCCCAACAAGTGACCGATATAGGGTTGGATCGGGAAAGGGATCACCAGTACTTTGTAAGGATTCACCAGCAGGAAGAGGAGTGGAAACCGGTTTAGAGTCGAGAAGTTGAGCTCTAGACAAGATGTCATGAGCGTATTTCGCTTGGCCCAAGAATAGACCAGTAGGCGTAAGAGAAATCTCAAGACCCATAAAATAGTTGAGAGAACCGAGGTCCTTTGTGGCAAATTCATTGTTGACACGATCGATGAAACGGCGAAGATGAGGAGAGCTACTACCTGTAACAATAATATCATCAACATAGAGAAGTAGAAAAATAGTAAAGTCAGGACGATGTATAAAAAACAAAGATGTGTCAGAACGACTACGAATGAAACCTAAAGAAAGTAAAAAGGAATTGAAACGCTCAAACCAGGCACGAGGAGCTTGGCAAAGACCATACAACACCTTTTTTAATTTGCAAACATGAGTAGGAAAGTGTGGATCGATGAAACCTGGGGGTTGAGTCATGAAAACTGGTTTGTCAAGAACACCATGGAGGAAAGCATTCTTGACATCCAGTTGGTGCAAAGGCCACGAGCGTTGAGTTGCAAGAGAAAGAATGACACGAACAGTAGCAGCACGAACAACAGGACTGAATGTATGTGTAAAATCAAACCCAGGTAGCTGGGTGAAGCCTTGAGCAACGAGACGAGCCTTATGACGTTCAATGGAACCATCAGAGTTAAATTTAGTCCGGAAGACCCACTTGGAACCAACGATGTTTTCATGTGGTGGACGGGGAACGAGATCCCACGTATCATTAGAGTGCAAAGCAGCCATTTCATCGCGCATAGCATGCAACCAGTGAGGGGATTTCATTGCGGATTTAAATCCTTTGGGGTCTGCAGAAGAGGTTAGTGAAGCAAGAAGAGCAGTAGAAGCAATGTCAACAAAATGACGAGATTTAAAAATACCAGACTTTGCTCGAGTTTACATAGGATGAGTAGGCAGAGCGACCGGAGAAAGAGGTGATGGAGCGACTATCGAAGAAGAGGAACGACCGGAGGAGTCACCGGAAAGTGAAGCGGACGAAGAGGAAGACGGTGGTGGAGCAGTGATCACGGGAGACTGGAGTGGAGGAGGAGCCTCGTGGAAAGGACCGTGGGGCGAGGCCGTGTGAGAGAAATAAACTGGACTGCGGAGTGGGGTTGATGAATTGGGCTGGAAAGCAGCAGGTGAATGTGTGGGGCTGGGAAATTGGGCCTGGGGGGATGGGCCTGGGGGAACAGCAAGGGGCAGAGTTTGTGGCAGGCTAGAGGGTGAGGGATGGTCCCCAAAAGGACAACAACAGTTAGGCCGTGGGGGACTTTGGGCCTGAGAAGGCAGTGGAGAATTGGAAGAGGCAAGGGGTGCATGGGCCAATGATTCCGGAAGTGGCCAAGGACAGAAGGCCGAGAAGAAATTGAAGAAGAGCCAGGAACCTGAAAATCAACAAAACTAGAAAAATCTAATGTGTCAGTAGAAGAATTAGACGGAATATTTTGGAAAGGAAAAATTGATTCATCAAATTGAGCATGTCTAGTAATATAAATTTGACGAGTCACAGGATCGTAACACCGAAAACCCTTATGAGAGCTACTATAACCCAAAAAAATACAAGGTAGACTGCGGGGAGATAATTTAGTAGAAACATAATTACGAAGATAAGGAAAAACGCGACAGCCAAAAACTTTAAAAAGACCATAATTGGGAACACAATTAAATAATAGTTCAAAGGGGGATTTATTATCTAGAAGGGTACTAGGCAGTCTATTTATAATGTATACATCAGAGGAAAAAGCATCAAGCCAGAATTCCGCAGGAACATGCACATGAAATAATAAGGAGAGACCAGTTTCAGTAATATGCCGATGTTTACACTCTGCTCTACCATTTTGTTGAGGAGTATAAGGACAAGATAGACGATGAATAATACCATGCGAAGCAAAAAGATTAGAAACACGTTTATTAACAAATTCACCACCTCCATCACTTTGAAATTTTTTAATGGTTGATTGAAATTGATTGTGAACAAGCGATAGAAAGCGGGTTAAGACATAAAACAAATCAGATTTATTACGCAACGGATACAACCAAGAGAAACGAGAAAAATCATCCACAAACACATCATAATATTTAAAACCAGAAGATGAAACAATGGGTGCAGGATCCCACAAATCACAATGCACTAAATCTAAAACGAAGAAGCACGTTTTTCATTTAACGAAAAAGGTAAACGTTTACTTTTAGCTAATTGACAAGAAGAACATAAACCAGGTTTAGGTAAAATAGAATTAAGGGATAAGTAACCCAATTTGTTCAACAAATGAATAACGGAAATAGAAGTGTGTCCTAAATGAGAATGCCACCATTCATAAGAAGAATTTAAAGAACGAGAATTTAAAACAGCATCGAAAGCAGTGGAACACCGATCAAGAACATATAAACCGTCTTTACACCGTCCCTTTGCCAGAATGGTCTTTGTTATCTGATGCTGAACAACAAAAGATTGGTTAGAAAAAACAACAGTAACAGGAAGATCCGCGGTCAATTTACTAACAGACAAAAGATTTTTAGTGATATGAGGGATGACTAAAACATCTAATAAAGGTAAGGAATTAGCAACTGAATGAGAACCCAAGTGGGAAATGGAAAGAGAAGCACCGTTACCAACGGTGACAGTAGAATTACCGGTATAAGGAGCAAATTCATCAAGAGTATCTGTGGAAGAAGTCATGTGGGTGGTGGACCTGTATCAACATACCAATCTGATGGAGATGAATTGACGGAGCATTGGGCGCCAAAAGCTTGAGCAAGATTGGCAGAATCAACCGTGGGACGAGTATAACGATCGGGGCTATTGTTAGCATAGTGCGACCCCTGGCAAATCTGGCAACGTGGAGGTCGACGAGAAGCAGTGGCACCGGAAGTAGCAGACGAACCACCGCGAGCAGAAGGAGAATTAGGAGGGCCTGAAGTGCGTTGTCCAGTATGATAGTTATTGGAGCCTGAGGATCCAAATTGGTGACTTGAGGAATTGGGTGGGCCTGAAGCATGACCACGCCCAGAATTGTAACCACCACGACTGGAGGGAGTACGACCAGTACCGCGGCCGCGACCTTGTGGACCACCGCGAGCAGAATAGAATGCAGCGGTTGCAGGAATGGAATCGACAGCGGTGTGTGCCTTTTCGCGGAGCTCATGGTCACGCGCCTGACTGATCAGGTCGTTGAAAGCAAGAGGAAAAGGTAGCGCGAGGCGAAGATCGACGAACATACGGAAATCGGGACCAAGACAACGAAGAAACCACCTACACTTATCAGGTTTCGAAACAGGATGTCCAATGGCGGCGAGCTGATGGCATAGCGATTTGAACCGACGGCCAAAATCTGTGACATATTGGGTTCCTCGTTGCAAAAACTGTAATTCATCACGAAGCTGATTTGCGCGGGACGGGGTGTTTGGACTAAAGGCGGCCTCAAGGGCAGCCCAAACGGCAGCGGCAGACCCGAGGCCAATCACCTCGGACATCGCCTCCTCGGAAAGGGAGGAGAAGAGGAGACTAAGAACTTGATCGTGACGCCGAACTCAAACGGAATGGGCTGGATTCGGCACAAGGGCAGATTCGTCACCGGAAGATTTATCACCGGAGACAGAAGAGACGATCGGCGATGTGGCGGCAACAGGAAGAAAGGCAGGCGGCTCGCAGCTAGAACCATCGAGAAAAACATGAAGATGGTCACATTTGAGCATGGTGTGTACCTGTTAATTTGTGGAAGAGAGTCTAATATTAATGAGATGAAGCATGGTATTGAGGGGAAGAGAGATGGAGTCAGAAGCCATGGAAAAAGCGAAAGAAAACGGGAGAGAAGCAGCGAAAGAGAAGAGGCGAGAAAATATGAGATTTTAAGGGTCCTGGTGATTTAGGCTGATACCATGAGAGAATAGATATTTGATTCACCGTGAATATGGTGATCGGTTTCCACTATATTTATAAAAGAGTACAACAACAGTAATCGAGAAAATATAGGGAAGTTACAACAAATAAATCCCCAAGATATGTACAGAATATCTATCATATTTTACACTCTATTTATGTACATCAATTTAATTTACATAATTCTTCTTTATTAATAAGTAGGTAAATGAAAAGATATTTACAACAATATATAGCAATAGAACATAAAAATTAGCCATGTTCTATTTTTCATAAAACGACATTTAAGTTGATTATAAAGTTAGAAGTCAAAACTTGAATAGATCAAAATCATTGATTATAAAGATGTGCATGAAGAACAAACTTAGATAAGTATACGTGTATATTGTCACATACAAAAGACACAAAATAGATGAAATACAAAGTATTAGGAACTAACTTCAAAATATATAAACTCTCATTTTAGATTGTGAATGTGTTGAGATAATTATTCAACAGAAAATATATAAAATAAAGTTGAGAAAATTACGAAGCTGCCCTGAGTACCACCTGCAAAAACATCAATCCAAACTAGTCTCCACAGCCTGAGGATAATTAAGTAATTACGTAACCAGAAAAGTTAATTAATATATTACATTTTAAAAATTGATAAATTCAATGAAATACCTCTGTGGAGATCACCACCAAATTATCATATCATGAAAAAGTCCTGCGAAGTGCTTGAATTATACATTACGGAAAGGTTTCAGAATTAATTTTAACAGCTGATCTTCAATGAAGGTGTAAAAAAGAAATAGCTAGTGGACGACGGGGCTAGGCAGAAATTGATGCCTGCCCGAGACTCTTCACACTTCCGAAGCCATAAAAGAGACAAACGAGTTTTCAAACCAATTAATAAGTGTGATTGATTATTTTGCCTCAATCGAGGCTAATTGCATTACTAAGCAATATTATAAAGATACAATCAGTGAGTAAAACAAGGAAAGTAGATAATTAAAATAAATGCAAAGATATGGACTAATCATCTAGAATATTCTGACTGACACCCCCCCGCAAGCAAAGCGTGGGATTCTCGAGCACGCGGAGCTTGGAACGAAACATCTCGAATTGTGGACGAGGAAGACTCTTTGTAAAAACATCAACAAGCTGCAGAGAAGACGGAACAAACTGAGTACGTAGGCAACCATTTTCAACCAACTCTCGAACAAAATGGCAATCAATATCAATGTGCTTGGCGCGCTTGTGAGACACCGGGTTCTGAGATAGAAATAAAGCGCTTCTGTTATCACAGAGCAAGGTAGCCGGTGAAGAGGGCAAAGCATGAAGTTCCCGAAGAATGTTTGTGACCCAGACAAGTTCGGAAGCAGTGCTAGCCATAGCACGGTATTCGGACTCACAGCTAGATCGAGAAACTGTCGGTTGTTTCTTCGCACTCCAGGAGATAAGATTCGGACCGAGAAAGATTGAATACCCATAAGTCGATCGTCGAGTGTCAACACACCTCGCCCAATCTGCATCAGAATAACCAAGAAGAGTAGAATCGCCCGAAGAGAAGGTTAGGCCATACGATATGGTTCCTTTAGCATACCGAAGAATCCGTTTGACAGCCTGGAAGTGTTCAACAGTAGGACACTGCTGGAACTGGCTAACCGTATTCACAAAATAGGCGATGTCAGGGCGAGTGATCGTCAGATACTGTAATGCGCCAACAAGAGATCTATATAAGGTTGGATCGGAGAAAGGATCACCAGCCGCAGTGAAAGTGGCCCCTGGAGCAAGAGGAGTAGAGACAGGTTTGGAATCCAATAACTTAGCACGGGTCAGAATATCCCGAGCATATTTGGACTGGCTCAGAAACAATCCTGATGAAGGATAGGACACCTCGAGACCCAAGAAATATCCCAATCGACCAAGGTCTTTAATTGCAAATTCTTGCTGAACCCGAGAAAGCAACTGGTGGAGAGCAACAACATTATTTCCGGTGACGATGATGTCATCGACATAAACAAGAAGATAGATAATAGAGGAAGCTTCTTTGAAGACAAATAGTGAAGTATCCGCATTGCTGCACTGAAACCCCAGACGAAGAAGAAAGGCGCGGAAGCGCTGATACCAGGCTAAGGGGGCCTGGCGAAGACCATATAATGCTTTTTTGAGGCGGCATACATCATTTGGACGCAGAGGATCAATGTAGCCCGGTGGTTGCGCCATGTATACAGGTTTAGCGAGATGACCGTTTAGGAAGGCGTTCTTTACATCAAGTTGATGTAGAGGCCAAGAGCGCATGACGGCAAGAGATAAAACAATACGAACCGTAGAGGCTTTAACTACCGGGCTGAAAGTGTGCGTGAAGTCGAAACCAGGAAGTTGGCTAAAACCCTGAGCAACCAGACGTGCTTTATAGCGGTCGATAGAGCCGTCAGCAAGAAGTTTAACTCGGTAAACCCATTTGGAGCCAACGACGTTTGTGTCAGGAGGCCGAGGAACTAAATCCCAAGTGGCATTTACACGAAGTGCATCCATCTCTTCATTCATAGCAGAAACCCATTGAGGTGATTTAAGGGCAGTCTTAATACCTTTGGGCTCGGAGATAGCGGTAAGAGCCGAATAAAGTGAGCTGGACTCTAAGAGAGCAATGTCGGCTGGGTATCGGGGCTTAAAGATACCGGACTGAGCTCGTGTCCGCATAGGATGTGTACGGACAGGAGGTGGAGGTTGTGCAGTCGGAGCTAGAGGTGGTGGAATTTCAGCCGGAGGTGTCGGAATAGCAGCCTGTGGTGTGGGCGAAGCAGGAGGATCAGGAGCCTGATCTGTCTGAACCACCGAGTCATGAGGACACATCGAACATGGCCTGGAAGGGGCCAATTGAGAAGGCAAGGATGGAGAAGATTCTTCCAATGGTGCGGAGTTTTGATCCCGAAACTCGGAAACATCCAATTTAGATAGGGGCGAGCTGTGGAGTGCTTGGCAAAAGGGAAGCTGAGCTCATCGAAAACGGCATGGCGGCTGACATAGGTTCGTGAAGTAGTAGGATCAAAACACCTGTAGCCCTTGTGCTGTGAGCTATAGCCCAGAAATACGCAAGAAGTGCTACGGGGGGCGAACTTGTTCGGAGCATAGTCGCGAAGGCAAGGGTATACGCGACAACCGAAGACATGAAAGACATCATATGCCGGAGATTTGCCATAAACAACCTCAAATGGCGATTTCTGATGTAGGAGAAAAGAAGGCAATCTGTTTATGATGAACACGGCACAACTGAAGGCTTCGACCCAGAAACGTAGTGGAACAGATGAATGAAACATAAGAGCAAGCCCAGTTTCTGTTATATGGCGATGTTTGCGCTCGGCTCTCCCATTTTGTGCCGGTGTATAAGGACAAGACATAATATGATGTATTCCACAAGCATTAAAAAGAGACTGTATTTTGCGACTAGTAAACTCAGTCCCTCCGTCCGACTGAAACTGCTTAATCTTAGCAGAAAATTGATTCTCAACAAAGCATTGAAAACGAATAAATACATCATAAAATTCGGATTTGGCACGCATAGGATAAAACCATGTGAAACGGCTATAGTCATCAACAAAGATTGCATAATACCGATAACCAGAGTCAGAAATAATCGGGGCTGGACCCCACAAATCACAATGCACCAATTGCAACAAATGAGAAGCACGCTTATCATTATAAGAATATGGTAACCGTTTACTTTTCGCCATTTGGCAAGAATTGCATAAATTCGGCGATGGTAATAAAGAAGTAATAGAGACATGTCCAAGTTTGCCAAGCAGTGAAACAATAGAATAAGAAACATGACCTAATCTATTGTGCCACAAATCAAAAGAGGCATGAATCTTCTTATTTGTTGAGACGGCGGAGAAAGTAGTACTAGGGGAGTCAAGAATGTAAAGCCCACGGTCAAGTCTTCCTGTTGCGAGGAGCTGCCCGGTGTCTCGATTCTGTATGCGAAACTGAGAGTCATTAAATAAAACATGCACATGATAATCTCGGGTTAATTTGCTTATGGATAATAAGTTTTTGGTGAGTCCAGGCACAACGAGCACATCCTGCAAAGTCAGATCAGGAGTAATAGAAATAGACCCTTTATGAGAAATAGATAAGGTTGCGCCATTACCGACTTGGACATGTTCAGAACCCGAGTAAGAGGACGCATCGTCTAGTCGACTCGCATCAGAAGTCATATGGGCGGATGCCCCAGTGTCCAAGAACCAATCTGACCCATTATCATTTGAGATGGAACATCCTGCAGAGAAGGCTTCAGCTAGATGAGCAGTAGAATTAACTGCAGAGGCAGGTCGCTGGGGTCGTTCGAAACTTCGATCGAACCGTTTGGGACAATCAAATGCAAAATGATCATTTTCCCTGCAGAGTTGACAACGAGGAGCGAAGTTCCTCTTACTGCGACTCTGACCACTATTGCGAGTGTTGTTACCACCGCGGCTGCGAGAGGAAGAGGAGCTGCCGCGACCCCGCGTGATTGTTGTGAACGCAGGTTGGGCGACAGGAGCATCTTCAAGTGTTTTTTGGAATAACTCATGGCTCTGAGCAAGAGCCAGCAATGTATAGAAGTCCGGCAGCGGGTCCTGGGCAAGTTGAGCAGCCGTGAAGCTTGAAAACGAGGAGCCGAGACCTCGTAAAAACCAATGTGATTTATCGGACTCGTCAATAGGACGGCCGATGGCTGCAAGCTGATCGGAAATTGATTTGAAACGCCGTCCGTATTCAGCGACGGACTGGGTGCCGCGTTTGGCAGAGAGAAGGTCATCTTTTAGACTTAATTCCCGGGCCTTAGAGCCGTGGCTATAGGCAGATTCCAGTGCCTTCCAAACGTCCTTCGCCGTCTTGCAACCAATTACGACGGACATCGATTCTTCCGTTAATGTTGACACAAGAAATAATTTGAGTGTCTGATCACGGGAATACCACGTTTTATAGGCTGGATTTTCAACAGTTTGGCCGGCAGAATTGATAATTGTCGTCTCCGGAGCCGATGTCGAGCCATCCACGAGGGAGAGGAACTGTTGACTAGTGAGAAGAGGATGAACTTGTGCATGCCACAGTAAATAATTGGACGAAGAAAGCTTAATCGTGACCATATGAATCATGGTCGAAAGTGGAAGGGTGGGAGTTTTTGATGCAGTCGCCATGGAAAAAGAAATCCGGCGAGAAGAGGGAGAAAGAAACTGTGGCGGCGGCACTGAGGGTTTTAGCCAATTGTGGCTGATACCATGTGATTGATTATTTTGCCTCAATCGAGGCTAATTGCATTACTAAGCAATATTATAAAGATACAATCAGTGAGTAAAACAAGGAAAGTAGATAATTAAAATAAATGCAAAGATATGGACTAATCATCTAGAATATTCTGACTGACAATAAGCTCTTTGAACATTCAGCCAAGTCAGCTTCTTGAAAATCAGCTCAAAAATAAGCTGTTGAAAGTTGGAAATAAAATTAGTTTTGGACCAGAGGCTTTGACAACGGTTATGTCTACCATTGTTGTTTTGAAGCAAAATTGTTGTCGTTTTCATGCATGCAGTTTTAAAAGGGTATCTTGGTGATTTTAGTAGGATTTCGCCCTTATTCTGTTTCCAATCAGACTAGTTAGTTAATATAGATTGTATTGTGGTTACTCTATCATTAACTACACTAGAGAGAAATAATACAAGTTGTTGTAGAGAGATCAAGAGAGAAATATAGAGCCATAGGTTGTTATGAGCTGCTCTTGATTCTTGTATCTTATAATCCTCAATTGAGTTAGAAAGCTTCTTCCTGACCTATGGACGTAGGCATCTTGCCAAACCACATAAATTGCTTGTTCATATTTTAGATTCTTGATTGAATTGCTTGTTTACACATGTGTGCTTACAAGGTGTTTATAGAATTGCTTGTGTGAGTTGATTGAGCGACTTGTATATTAATTTCACCAACAAGTGGCGCCGTTTGTGGGAAATCACAAACAAGAAGAAATCTCGATCAACATCATTTCAATCTCAATCAACACCATGGAGAATATCGAGCCTACTGAGCTGGGCCGATATTGGTGAGATGAGAGATTGACGTGCTGAAGTTAAGATTCCAGACAACGTTCTTTTGAAGAAAGGTGAGGATGCCGTAGACGCAATTGTTAAAAGCACTTACCCAGATTTTTAGAGCATGGTGGACAATCCATCGTTTCTGCATAAAAGAGCAATACTTGCACCTACATTGGACGTCATTGACTCCATTAATGAATACATGATCAAACTCAATGAATGCGAGTCCAAGATGTATTTAAGCTCTGATAGTGTTTGTAAGTCTGAAAATAATGTTAATGTGTTGGTGGATGTCCATACTCTAGAATTCTTAATTTATTGAAGTGTTCTGGCGTACCTAATCATGAGTTCAACCTTAAGGTGGGTACTCCTGTCATGTTGTTGAGGAATATAGATCACTCAAAAGAGTTGTGCAATGGCACAAAGTTGCTATTAACTAGGCTTCGAAAGCATATTCTTTAAGGAAATGTGATAACTGAAAATTACTATGGGGATATGGTCATAAATCCCAGGCTTTTCCTAACTCCTTCGGATCCGAGGCTATCCTTCAAATTTCAAAGAAGACATATTCCAATTATAGTGTCATGTGCAATGACAATCAAAACAAGAGTCAAGGATAATCATTGTCTCATGTCGGATTTTTTTTTAAAAAATCGGTATTCAGTCATGGTCAATTATATGTAACAGTTTCAAGGGTAACCAACAGAAAAGGACTGAAAATATTGACTTGCTACGATAAAGTTGTTGAACAGAAAATAACAAAGAATGTTGTCTTTCAAGAAGTTTTCCGAAATGTGTAGTTTTATGATTTGCAATGATTTATTTTATACTTGTCAATAATTTATTTTACTTTAAACTTTTGTTCTTTTAAAATATGTATTAAAATTTGTAAATAAAAAATGATGCATTTTATGGACGTCTCGTGCATTTGCATGGATGCCAACACTAGTTCCTAATTAAACACACATAAATTTATGTTTTAGTCCAAATATATACATTATAAGCTCAAAAGTAATTGCTCCACACATGAAAAAAGAAAAAAGAAAATAGCAAAAAATCTTGTATGCCTACGGAACAAGTTAAAATTAACTAGTTTACTTGCTATAACAGATGAAAATATAGTTGTAGTAATATAATGATTGTAATTTAGAATTATCACATACTATATAATAGTAAATGACTATGAATTTGAACAAGATATTTAACTTAGTTCCACATGTATACAAGATTCTTTTGCGATTTTTTTTTGGACCGTATGGTACAATATAAAAAGACTAAACCGATAGAGAAGAAAACTGGACCAAGAAAGTCATCACTCTTTGTCTAATTCTATGTTACATCAAATAGCACTGTATATTCAAATCAAATCGAGGGGACCGGCAATAAACGCGTGGCAGAGTCCTTATAATTAGGGTTAATAAACAGACTATTAGATAAAAAATTCGTGTTCGAGTTCGAATATTATTTGTTCAAACATATTTACTTCTATTTGTTTAGTAACGAGCAAAGTTTGCACATTATTAAGAGCTCATAAACATATTTTAGACTCGTATAATAATAATAATAATAATAATAATAATAATAATAATAATAATAATAATAATAATAATAATAATAATAATAATAATAATAATAATTTTATATTATTCATGTAACTCATCTATTTAAATGTTCATGAATTTGTTGTTGAAATAATAAAACTCAACTTCTTTTTCTGTGTGAAACGAGAATAATATATAATATTTGCATTCATGGATACAAAATGTACGTTAACAAACTTAATGTTCTGTATTCGTGAACAGTTCGTAAAAATTATTGAAAATCAAATCAACAAACTCGATTTGAGCTCGATTTACTTAAAGTTTGAAACCCAAAGCTCGGCTCAGCTCGATAACAACCCTATTTACAATGGGCAAGAAAGACTTTGTTCAGCTAGTCAATGCTTGTGCCATTTTATCATCCCCATGTATCTACAAGGCAATGTTTGGATAAGAGATTAAAATTCCAGAGGTTGACTAGGAGTCAGTCTTGTACCTCAAAAGAAGGTGGACTCTGAGTCAATGGTATCCAATCTGCAATCTCTAATTAAATATTGTAATACAATGAGGCCTGCTTCATGCAACGTACTGCAATGAGGATTCAAGCTTTTCCATGGCTTCTTTTGTTCCAAATCTTGTACATTTTCCGGGTTTCCGGTCAGTGCCTCGATGATCAACGCTTGCTATTGCTTCAGTTGAAGAACAACCTTGTATTCGAGTCTTCGACAAAGCTGGTGAATTGGAGGGATGGTGTTGACTGCTGCTTATGGGATGGAGTTGATTGTGATGATAATTCAGGACAAGTGATTGGTTTGGACCTGGAAAATGAGTCAATCTCCGCTGGACTCGACAACTCTACTGCTCTTTTCAGCCTTCAATACCTTCAAAGGCTGAATCTTGCTTTCAACACCTTCAACGGCACTCAGATTCCAAAGAGGCTTCAAAATCTAACCAATTTGGCATATCTGAATCTGTCAAATGCAGGTTTTGGTGGACAAGTTCCAATCGAAATTTCGACGCTGAAAAACTTGATCAGTCTTGATCTCTCCACCTTATTTGCAGGGATGGTACCTCTAAAACTTGAGAATCCAACTCTGCAGATGATGTTTCAGAATCTTTCAGGGCTTAAAGAACTCTATCTCGATGGAGTCGATATTTCTGCTCAAAGAAATGATTGGTGTCAAGCCTTGTCTTCTTTTTTACCCAATTTAACAACTTTGAGCTTGCGCTATTGTAGTCTATCAGGCCCCATAGATTCTTCTCTTTCACGGCTTCGTTTCCTCTCGATTCTTCGCCTCGATGGGAACAATCTATCAGCTACAGTTCCGGACTTGTCAGAGAAATTTTCAAACTTTACAATCTTAACACTCAGCAATTGCTTTCTGCAAGGTTCCTTCCCAGAATCCATTTTCCAGGTACCCACTCTACAGATTCTGGATTTGTCCAACAACATGCTACTCAGAGGTACCATACCACAGTTTCCCATCAACAGTTCTTTTAGGACTATCGAGCTTAGCTACACTAACTTCACAGGATCATTGCCCGTTTCGATCGGCAATCTTAGAATGTTGTCCAAAATAGATCTGTCTAATTGCAACTTCAGTGGAAGAATCCCATCCACTATAGGCAATCTAACAGAACTAGTTTTCCTGGATTTTTCGGTCAACTCTTTCACCGGTTCGATACCACCTTTTCACAAGTCCAAGAAACTTGCTTATTTGGACTTCAGCCGTAATTCTCTAACAGGTTCACTTTCTTCCATGCACTTTGAAGGCCTCTCCAGTATCGTTTATATAAACTTAGTGAACAATCTTCTCATTGGGAGCATTCCACAATCTCTCTTTGCTTTACCTTCACTGCAAAAACTTCTGCTTTCCAACAACAAATTTAGTGGCCAAATTAATGAATTCTCCTCTTCAAATCATTCTCATCTGGACACATTAGATTTGAGCAGTAACCAGCTCAGAGGTTCTATTCCCGAATCTTTCTTCAAACTTGAACGGCTTAATGCTCTCTCACTTACTTCGAACCTGTTTAATGGCACCGTAAATCTGGAATCGATTCAAAGGCTTCGCAACCTTACACGACTGGAGATTGGGTACAACAACTTGTCAATTGACACGAGCAGCAACCTGAGCTTGTCCCAGCTTCCCCAGCTCAGCAGGCTAAATCTAGCATCCTGCAACCTGTACAACTTTCCTGATCTCAGAAATCAATCCAAACTGACATTTTTGGACCTCTCAGGAAATCATATCGAAGGAGAAATACCTAATTGGATTTGGAATATCGGAGATGGGGCGATCAACCATTTGAATCTCTCACATAATCACCTGGTAGATCTCCAAAAGCCTGTGAATAATATGTCCCCTTTTCTTAGTGTATTAGATTTACACTCGAACAGGCTCAACGGTGAGTTTCCAATGCCCCCAAAATTAGCTATCTATGTGGATTACTCGAGCAACAGATTCCAACAGCCCATTCCAGTTAACATCGGAAATGTTGCTTCCGTTCCTCTGTTCTTCTCTCTTGCAAACAATAGCTTTACTGGAACTATCCCTGCATCTCTTTGCAATGCAAGTTATCTTCAAGTTCTAGACTTGTCTACCAACGTCATCAGTGGTAGCATACCACCTTGCCTATTACGAAGTATCACTAGTCTTGGAGTCTTGAATCTGGCGGGAAACAATATGAGCGGTTACATTCCAGATACATTTTCTGTCAACTGTAGTCTAAAGACTTTAGACCTCAGTAATAATAAATTCGGAGGGACAATCCCACCGTCTCTGGCCAACTGCAATTCTTTAGAAGTCATGAATGTTGGGAACAATAACATCGATGATGCATTCCCTTGCAAGCTTAAAAACTCTTCCAGTTTGCGTGTTCTTGTTTTACGGAACAATAAATTTCATGGAGACCTAAGATGTTCCGGGATCAATGGGAGCTGGCCGAATCTTCAAATCATTGATCTAGCTTCCAACAACTTCAGTGGACAATTAGACCCAGAAAGTATTCAAAGCTGGAAAGGGATGGTGAAAGAAAATGATGAAGAGATTGCGGGCGGCAGCCATCTACGCTTTGATTTTCTGAATCTCAATAACTTCTACTACCAGGACACAGTGACAGTTACCATCAAAAGCCTAGAGATGGAGCTCCGCAAGATTTTGACAGTCTTTACAGCTATCGATTTCTCTAGCAATAACTTCACAGGGATGATTCCTGAAACAGTTGGAAATCTCAGTTCACTTTATGTTCTCAACTTATCACACAATGCTTTCAGTGGCAGCATCCCTCACTCAATAGGGAATTTGAAAGAGCTTGGATCACTGGACCTTTCGGTGAACCAGTTAAGTGGGGATATACCACAAGAGTTTTCCAGACTAAATTTCCTTTCAGTCTTGAATTTGTCCTACAATAAGCTAGTCGGAAAAATACCAAGTGGTTCCCAATTTCAAACCTTTTCGGCAGAAAGCTTTGCAGGAAACACAGGGCTGTGTGGATTTCCTTTGTACACAAGCTGTAATCCTGGTGCACTGGCTGGAAATTCCACAGACCCAGCACCAAGTTCAAATGCGATGGATGATTGGGTGTTTGTATTTGCCGCCTGGGGATATGTGGTTGGAGTGATAGTATTTTTTTCTTCTCTTGTGTTCTGCAACAAGTGGAGGGAGAATTTCAACAAGCAACTGGATAAATTTCTAGACCTTATTGTCCCCAGATATTGATTCAGTGACCAGAGTTATGACGGCAATATGTTAATCAACTCTGCTATGTTATTGAAAAATAAATTAGTGTAAGACCCGTGCGATGCGTGGAAGTCAACTTTTGTGTATTTTTAAAAGTCACTTTATTTTGTGTTTCGTAATGTTTTGTTCTTGTGGAGTTTTGTGTACTTTTAATGTTACTAGCAACAAACACGTGCGTTGTATATGGTCACTATTTTTTATCATTATATTATCATAAAAGTAAACTTATACGTGAAATATTAATACTTTGTGTTGTAGTACCGATTGATTTGTTCTTTTAAAATCCAATATGCAGTGGTTTATCATTGTTTACACAACTTCTCAAATTCTTAAAAAAAATGTAATTGATATACCAAATAAAATTAGAAATCAGATAAAAAAGAATCATAAAAGAGGGGAAAAAAAAAAAGAGCTCCAAGGATACATACTTCTAGTTTCAGTAAAACAAGTTATAATGTAAGGAAAAAAAAAAGGAAAAATTTGACAAAACACGGTTTAATTTAGTAATATTTGGTCCGACAATTTTTTCTATTATACTTAAAGTTTGAAGCATTCTAATTGTTTTCACTTAATATATTCTAATTATTTTTTTTCTTTCTCAATATACATAGACATCTGCTACGGAAACATTTTTTGATTAATTAGTAGTAAGTAACACATTTTCGTATAATTTATTTATTCAACTAAAATTGCTTATTGCAATTTCTCTTAATTAATTTTCCATATCGACGTTGACATTGTAAAATTGTATGTCATTAAAAATAAAAATTATATTACATGATTCTTTTTCGTTGAGGTTTAATGTAGCGTCTCATAATATATAGTCGAATTATATTTCCTTGGCATTCACAATCTTCTTTGTGCTTCTTTATTTCCTCGTTAATTGGTAACAATTTTTTTGTATGTGCTTGTGAAATCAAACATTTTGTAGTAGTCAAATTCATTCTCTCCCTGATAAACATTTATAATTTATATAACAATTTTCCTTTCTCAGTTTTTTGCAATCGAAATATCTAAGTTACTTATGATGTAATTTTTCTTTCTTACTATTACTAATAATGTACTCCCTCCGTCCCGACCCAATTTGCCTAGCTTGGCCAGGTACGTAGGTTAAGAAAAAATAGATTTTGTGGAATCTTTGACTTTTTCAAAGGTGGAAATTGAATGTGGAGATTTTGAGGAAGAAGATTGTGAGAGAAATTTGTCATTTATGGGCTGACAAATTAGATTGGGACAAACCAAAAAGGAAAGTAGGCAAATTAGAGCGGGACGGAGGGAGTAACATATTTTTGCACTAAGCAGGATGCGTAGTAAATCCATGGACCATGCGTATTATTCACTCTATACCTACCCAATTTCATAAAAAAATAGATTAAGATCAAACTAACTTTCAAAATGAATTAGTTTCCTAAATTTTCACTGAAGAGCGTATTGTGATTATAAGTGATTTGAGAATTCATATTTCCATAAGTGTAAATTCCAGCTTGTTATATGGCGGGTCGAAAAGTCACTACTTAATCAATTTCAAAAAAAGGAGGAAAAAAAAAAAAAAAAAAAGACAAACAAAGGGAGCTCCAGAAATTGAGGTAAGAATTGTGTTCAGTCAATTTAAGTGTAACTTAGTGAAATTTCTCATAATTCTCATTTTGACAAAAATGGTAATGAGATGGAATAGATAAGCTCTTGGCTCTTGTGTTATTTATAGGAAAGTAATCTATTTATCAATTGTGCTACTTCACATTTTTATGACATCCACTATAAACTAAAAAGTGTGCTACTTCACATTTTTTTTTCTTCGAAAAACTAAAAAGTGTGCATATCGATAAGGGTAAACACTTGATTCTCTCCAAGAATAGATGTCTGGTTGTGACAAAATATATAAACCATTATATTGAGTTAAACATTTTTCAATTTCTATTGTGGCAAATTTAGAATGTATTACCTTGGTATAGCTGCTATGAATTTTCAATACAACTTTTGCAAACATCCTTTTCTTCTTCCTTGTAGGATCCTTCATTACATCTATCACGTGCTTTGTACAATGTATTTGAAATATTTTCCACTTTGTCTAATATTCATGTGAGACAACAATAGCTTCCCTATTTCATTGAGAATTAACACGTTTGGTTTATTAGAATATAATATATAATATATATGCTTTAAATTATGTGTATATAGAACTTGAATAGGATTTATGTACCTAACTTGCATGGATTTTTATATTTACAAGTCAACCGGACCCAATCAGATTTTAAATTTTTGCTCATAAAAAAAATGCATAAATAAACACGTCAAGCGATACTTTTTCCAGGAGCCACAAAACTTTTTCGACAAAATGTAGTGCATTTTAAAAAAAACTTAATAATTAATGTGTTTTTCAAATTAAATTATGTGATCTTAGCAAGTTTTATTAAGTTTTTAATATCAAGATTTATATATGCTCTCTATTTTACAACCTAGAAATTGTATTCAACTATTATTTAAGTGGATTATTTTACATTTTTCAGGAAAATTATTTTTTTTTGGAAAAAGATATTGTTACATTTTACATTGTAATCCTTTCTAGAATTATTAAATTTGTTTCTAGAAAAACGTAATATTTTTTATAAACTCAATAAATCGTGTATTTTTTTCTATTTTGTGTGCTCCTATCAAGTTTTATATATTTTTACCATCAACTATATACACAAGTACACAATTTATAATCTCCATATTTATATTCCCTTTTTCTACTTTTGAATTATACCTTTTACAAAAAAAGTAATACATTTTTTCGATAAAATATTAGTTTTTCTTGATAAAGTATTACTTTTTAGCGAAAAAAAAGGTATTTATCACTAGGATTTGTTGGATATGCGAAATGGATGCCCATCTTTTTTTCTTATTGAGCTTGTTTTTTCAAGTCTGAGTTGGTTGGATCAATCAGATATCACTTTATTTCACAAAGATATTATTATTTTTATATAAAAGCATCAATAAAGGGACCCTTCTATTAAAAAATACATTTGCATTATAAAATAATATTTTTGGCACAGAAAAGTCATGCTTTAAGATTCAGTAAACACTAATTAAAGTAGGATCGGACTGTTGTACATTAGAAATTTCATTCATATAATGTATATAAGTTCTTTTCATTAAACTTACCTCTTGCAATCTATTTTTTTATATGATATCGTTAAGAATTACTTTGAATGTATCATTCTTTTACTCGTGTTTCATAGATTTCGGTTAAATCCTGTATTTGTACTTGACCTGCATACATTATTTTCAATACATCAAACCTTTACATTCACTCATATTCTTTGGGTTTCATAGTTAATGGCTTGCCATTAGCGAAAGTTCTTCAATTGTTCAAAGTGTGGTTTGATATGTAGAATGTTTGCTATTGTAGTTTAGAAATTTACTTCACCTATTAAGAGAATATAGTGTTAGTTTCCCACAAAATAAAAAAGAGAATATAATGTTAGTTATTTTTCATATATAACTATCCCCCTACCTATAAAAGTGTGGGTGTTTCTTACAAAATAATGTATGGACAAAAATATCCTATATCAATAACTATATTTAAGGTTAAATAAGTAAATTGTTATATAATTAAAATGCACTAATTAATTCCAATTCCAAGATAATAATGGTGGAAAGATAACCTATATCAATTACTATTATAAAACTCTCTTAAAAACAAAAACAAAAACAAAAACAAAAGGAATTACCTATTTATTTATATTTAAATTCTGCTTACATGACACTATTTATATTTAAATTCTTCTTACATGCCGTAATATGATATATATATATTAGTATTAGTTTAGTTGGATTTTTATAAATAAAATTTTAAATGGGTGGAATTTTATTTAATTTAAGTTTATTTGGTTGTTTCTAGATTAAGTTTATAGAGTAGCACCTTTTAATTTTTACGAACTTATTTTCCAAATCATTGGTGCAGGTATTATAATTTTCATGACCAATAACTTATGCACTTCAAATTATGTTTGAATCATGCAACTTTCTCGAAATTAATTAAATGAGAAATGTGATATTTCACCACTAAACTAGATGGTTAAGATCCCTATCATAACAATCCTGAATAAGAATTGAAATTTATTAAGAAGGGTAAAGGAGAGTTCAATAATTTTGATTTATAATTAAAAAGTTTTTTCAAAAGTTAAATAAAGTTAATTCTATATTAAATTATATCATAAGAGCTTGCTAACCTTATATATATCATAAGCATATACTTAGCTGATGTGATTTATTTTTATTATTTTAAGCCAAGGATTATGAAAATTTAACATTTTTACCTTTTCAAATTTAACAATGCAAGTAAAAATTATATAATTTTGGAGAAAATTACGAATAAGTTTATTGATGAATCTTCAAGCTAATAAAATGAGTTACAATAACAGAGGTGGTAAGAAATATTTGTAGTAATTTATTTGATATTATTTTCGTCATTTTTAAGTTAAGGATTATCGACATTTCATATATATATATATATATATATATATATGTATGTGTGTGTTGTTTTTTATTAACTATGTATGTAAAATGTATTTCAATTCTCTAGAGAAGATAAAGAAAAATTATACACTAACGAGGAGATTGTATAATTAATTTTATTTGATATTGGTGTTTAATAAAATTATAAGCAAACATGACAAACATTTTACCGTACTAAATTATTTTTTTCCTTTTTTTGTTGGATGATTTACTTTAATTACTTATTTGTGTCATGTCTTATTCTGGAAAGTTAATAAGAGTTTCATGTGATGGGAAAAAAGTAAAAGAAACATTGTCTCTGATTTTAAATAAATCTAAATAAGATATACATATATAGAGGATGAAAAGTTCACTTCAAAAATGAATTTCATATTCGCAAAGAAAGAGGAAGGAGAAACAACACAAATAATTTTGTTATTAGTCAAAGAAAAAGTGAAATAAATCACAATAGAAATAAGTAGGTTTAGAAGTAGGTCACCAAGAACCATTCAAGGATTTTAGAAGGTCTTTAGTTTGAGTAAACAAAACTAATCACTTAAAATTATTACATAAATATGTATCTTCGTGGCTTATTAGCTTTGATATCTAAAATTAATGGCCGAAACTCAAAATATAGTCCACTAACTTTTTTTGGTTACGTACATTTGGCCATTTTTACTAGAAAACATTGACATCCACCTACGATGGAATTAAAAAAAAATAATATATTGAAGAAAGCATAAATAAGTGCTTATACATATAATGTGATAATAAATCACGCAAATAACTATTTTGTGTTGATGGGAAAAAATGGTACCGAAAGTATTCAAAGTATATTTAATCATTTTATTAATTCTTTAGTCATGGAACTCCATGAATTTTTCTAGCCTATTTAGTCAAAGTATTAAAAAAATATAATTTTGAAATTCATGTGTATAATGGACAACACAGTGAACATATAAAACTAGAAGTCTAAGAAAAAATAAAAATAAAGAGAACAAAAAAAAGTCATGCATACACAAAAATAAGACAATATACATTGCATGGTCATATATCAAGGAAACAATTCTTTAGTTTTGATGTTTTTTAAACGAAAATGTCCCTAATTATAAATCAATATAAACTAAAGAAATATACTCCCTTCATTCACAAATAAGTGTCATTTTAGACTTTCAAGTGGATTTTAAGAAATTATGGGATAGACAACAACACAACTTCAATTTTCTCTCCATCATTTTCTTTATTACCATAAATTTCACCAAATTTTCTTTATTTAATATTATAAATATTTTTATTGTAATTTCCTTAGATTTAGCAAAGGGCGATATTGGAATAAATATGCAAAAATTTTAGAATGACACTCTTTTGTGAAAAAAAATGAGTTTTCCTACAATGACACTTATTTGTGAACAAAGGGAGTATATATATATATATATGTACATATATATGTGTGTGTGTCTGTGTCTATGTATGTATGTATGTATATATATATGTATATAGTATGTATATTCAAAATACGTATGAATATAAAGATATAATAACTTAAAGGAGCTTCATGAAACATTAAGTATAATTAATTCAAAAGATAAATGAATATTGGGAACAAAAAATATTTTGATTATTAATTATGATTTTCAGCATATATCTTTAAGATAAAAAGTATACTTAAAAAATTGTGAGGAAGTGTTCAATCTCATCAAGTGAGCTATACTTTGAAATAGGATGTGTTGGGAATGTGGAACCGGGATCAGGAGGTGAAGAACCGGATGGATGAGCCGGGTTTTAGCATGAAGAAGTGAATCTGTGCAGAATAAACGGGGTTCAGGGTTGTTGGGGATAACCGTCGTTTGTGACGAGTCTGTTTCAGATTTGTGACGGGAAAAACCGTCACATTTGTCCGGTAGCAGATGCCAACTTGATTCAGTTAGAACTTCTTCGTCAGTTACATTCGAGCTGCAACACCTATATCATTGGAAAGCTCTCTTCCAGGAGAAACACACTACGTCGAGCAATTTCCTTCTTTCATAGATTACAGAGAGAATTTGAGAGTGATTGTTTTCTGCCCTAATTTGTTCCAGAATTGGGCGTTTTCATTTCTGGGTGTAATTTCTGTAATTGATTGGATATCTTAGTGAATTGAGGTGTGCCTTGCCTCCGTGGATGTAGTTCATCTTGAACGAACCACGTAAAACGAGTGTGTGATTCATTTATATTTCCAGTTCTGCGCAAGTTCACCTCGGCCATAACTCTGGCCGAACTAGTTGTGTGTTTTCAAACTTGTTATTCTTCGAACTCATTCCAGATTCTTAGTGTTGTGTGATTAGGAGTTGATTTTACTAACAAGTGGCGCCGTCTGTGGGAATCAGCTCGCACAGTTTGAAGAAGAAAAGGAATGGCTGGTATGAAGATGGATTTTGAGAAGTTTACTGGAAGGAATGATTTCACATTGTGGAAAATTAAGATGAACGCAGTACTGGTTCACAATGGCCTTGATCTTGCATTGATACCTCTGGAGTCATGGGAAGAAACTGAGAAACCTAAGTTTGCATCAGTGGATAAGAAGGCCCTAAGTCTTATCTTCTTGTGCTTGGGTGATAAACCGTTGAGGGAGGTTTCGAGGTGCAAGAGTTCCTCAGAAGCATGGAGGAGATTGGAAGAACTGTATCAATCAAAGTCAGTTTCCAACAAACTGTTCCTAAAGCAGAGATGTTGGCCTTCAAGATCACTGAAGACAAGGTAATTTCTGATCAACTTGATGAATTCATTAAGATGATTGAAGAATTGGAAGATCTGGATGTGAAATTGGAGGAGGATGACAAGGCATTGATGGTGTTAAACATTCTTCCAAAATCCATGGAAAGCTTTAAGGATGCCTTGATGTATGGGAGAGATGATCAGCTATCCTATGATGGAATAGTGAAGGCTCTGAGATCTAAATGTTTTCAGACTCAAGGTGATAAAGGCATGGTGCAACCTGGAGAAGGACTGAATGTTAAATTCAAGAAACCTTGGCAAGGCAAGAAGGGACAGAATGCTAAGGATCCAAAGTCTGGGGATTCAAATCCTAAGAAGGGGAATGACTGGGTTGAGAAGAGGAAATGCTTCAAGTGTAAACAGCCAGGTCACTTGAAGAAGGATTGCCCTAAGAGGAATAAGAAAGCTGGAAATCAAGGGGCAGAAGCTGCTGCCATTGATCATCAACAAGACCCTCCAGAAGTGTTAAATGTAACTGATTCAAGAATGGTAAAGGAATGGGTCCTGGACACCGGGTGTTCCTTTCACATGTGTCCTCATCAGTCATGGTTTAATGAACTGAAGAAAGAAGATGGTGGAAATGTTCTCCTGGGAAATGACCAATCATGCAAGGTCAAAGGAGTTGGATCAGTGAGCATAAGGATGTTTGATGGTGTGGTTAGAATCATCTCAAATGTTAGGTATGTCCCTGGCCTTAAAAGGAATCTTCTATCTCTTGGTTCTTTGGTAACCAGTGGATGTCAGTTTAGCTCAGTAGATGGATTCTTGCATATCACAAAACATGGAAAAATGGTGATAAAAGGCAGACAGCATAATGGACTATTTATCCTGATTGGTTCACCTGTTGTTGGAAGTGTGGATATGGTCTTGAACAATTCTGAGATTGCTAAATGGCACAAGAGACTTGTACACATAGGAGTGAAGGGATTGAAGGAATTGTCAAGGAGTGGAGTAATTGGAAATCTGAGAAATCAAGAACTGGAGTTCTGTGATCAGTGTGCTCTGGGCAAATCTAAGAAGTTGCCCTATGGAAAGGGAGCTCACACAACTCAAGAACCATTAGATTATGTTCACTCTGACATATGGGGTCCTGCAAGAACAGAATCTTATGGTGGTGCAAGGTATTTCATGTCCTTGATTGATGACTACAGCAGAAAGGTGTGGATCATGTTGATGAAGAATAAGAGTGATGCCTTTCATAAGTTCAAAACATGGTTGATCCAACTGGAAAATGTCAAAGGGAAGAAGCTGAAGCATCTTAGGACTGATAATGGACTGGAGTATCTCTCTACAGAGTTTACAAACTTCTGTGAAGAAAGAGGAATCAAAAGACACAGGACAGTACCAATGAATCCTCAACAGAATGGAGTAGCAGAAAGGTTCAACAGGACTCTTCTTGAAAGAGTGAGGTGTATGCTGTTGGATGCTGGGTTGCCAAAGGTGTTTTGGGGAGAAACCATTGCTACAGCATGCTATCTCATCAATAGGTCACCTTCATCAGTAATCGGGTTCAAAACACCTGAAGAGGTGTGGTGTGGACAGAAACCAAGTTATGAGGGGTTAAGGGTGTTTGGGTGTCTTGCTTTTGCCCATGTCAAGCAAGACAAGCTAGATGCAAGGGCTCTCAGATGTGTGTTTCTTGGATATCCGGATGGAATGAAGGGTTACAGATTGTGGTGCTTAGAAAAAGGAAATCAGAAGATAATCACAAGTAGAGATGTGAAGTTTAATGAGAATGTGATGGCTTACACTTCGACAGGCTCTAAGGAAGAATTTGATGGTGCTAAAGACACAGAGGAGATACCAATTCAGGTGGAGCACCCTGCAGAAGATGATCTCACACCTCAACCACAAGAAGATTTACAAGAAAGTGATTCATCATCTGAAGAAGAGGCACAAACTGAACCTTCACAAAACATCAGGGAATACAGCATTGGAAGAGATAGGCCTAGAAGAACAATCAACAGACCTGATTTCTATGGCCAAGCAGGGAGTGTCTATTATGCCTTAAGTGTTGCTGAAGACTTGGAATCACAAGAGCCTAGTAGTTTTCAAGAAGCACTAGACTGTGAGGAAGGTGAACACTGGATACAGGCAATGACAGAAGAGATGGAGTCTCTGGAAAAGAATAAAACCTGGATATTGGTGGAAAAACCAAAAGGTCAGAAGCTGGTAAGTTCCAAATGGATATACAAGAAAAAACTAGAGACAGCAGGATCAAAACAGGTGAGGTTTAAAGCAAGATTGGTGGCTAGGGGCTTTACACAAAGAGAAGGAATTGATTTCAATGAGGTTTTCTCTCCAGTAGTAAAGCACTGCTCAATCAGGCTGCTTTTATCAAAGGTCACACAGGAGGACATGGAACTACAACAACTGGATGTAAAGACAACATTCTTACATGGAGAACTCAATGAGGAGATATATATGAAACAGCCAGAAGGCTTTGTTGTTCCTGGGAAAGAAGACAAAGTATGTTTACTGAAGAAGTCACTATATGGACTTAAACAAAGTCCAAAACAGTGGAACAAGAGGTTCAATGACTTCATGATCAGTGTTGGCTTTGTAAGAAGTCTTTATGACAGTTGTGTTTACTTCAACAAAGGTTCAAAGCAAGATAAAGTTTTTCTTCTATTGTATGTGGATGACATGCTAATTGCCAGCAGGAACAAGAACAGAATACAATGGTTGAAGGATAGACTTAATGCTGAATTTGACATGAAAGATCTGGGAGAAGCCAAGAAGATATTGGGCATGAACATTCTAAGAAACAGAGAAGCTGGAGTACTGTGGTTATCTCAGAGACAATACCTACAGAAAGTACTGGAGAGGTTTCATATGCATGAAGCCAAACCTCTCTCTACTCCAGTTAATCTACAGAAGAAACTTTCCAAAGAACAATGCCCAAAGACTGAAGAGGAAATAATACAGATGAGCAATATCCCTTATGCAAGTGGAGTTGGAAGTCTTATGTATGGAATGATCTGTAGCAGGCCTGACTTGGCATATGCTGTATCTTTGGTAAGCAGGTTCATGTCAAATCCAGGAGTTGAACATTGGGAAGCTTTGAAACATGTGATGAGGTATTTAAAAGGATCAGTGAACATGTCACTGAAATTTGAGAAGAAAGTAGATGGAAGTACTGTTGCATTGGAGGGGTTTGCTGATTCTGATTTTGCAGCAAACGTGGACACTAGGAAGTCTATTTCTGGGTTTGTGTTTACCTTATATGGGACATCCATCAGCTGGAGGAGTGCACAACAATCTGTTGTGGCACTATCAACTACAGAAGCAGAATATATCTCTTTAACTGAAGCTATCAAAGAATCAATCTGGTTGAAAGGGGTGTTGAGAGATTTGGATATCAAGCAGAAGTGTGTAGTAATCTACTGTGATAATCAAAGTGCTTTACATCTTGTGAAACACCAAGCATTTCATGAAAGATCAAAACACATTGATGTTAGGTTACACTTTGCTAGAGATATCATAGATTCTGGGACTGTGGAGGTGAAGAAGGTACACACATTGCATAATCCTGCTGATTTTCTTACAAAGGGTGTACCTGGAAACAAGGTGGATCATTGCTCGAGCTTGCTGCAGCTGGAGCAATGTCAGGAAGAGCATTAACAGAAAGACAGTGATGAGGCAGGAAGAGGTACACTTGATTCATTGAGGTGGAGATTTGTGAGGAAGTGTTCAATCTCATCAAGTGAGCTATACTTTGAAATAGGATGTGTTGGGAATGTGGAACCGGGATCAGGAGGTGAAGAACCGGATGGATGAGCCGGGTTTTAGCATGAAGAAGTGAATCTGTGCAGAATAAACCGGGTTCAGGGTTGTTGGGGATAACCGTCGTTTGTGACGAGTCTGTTTCAGATTTGTGACGGGAAAAACCGTCACATTTGTCCGGTAGCAGATGCCAACTTGATTCAGTTAGAACTTCTTCGTCAGTTACATTCGAGCTGCAATACCTATATCATTGGAAAGCTCTCTTCCAGGAGAAACACACTACGTCGAGCAATTTCCTTCTTTCATAGATTACAGAGAGAATTTGAGAGTGATTGTTTTCTGCCCTAATTTGTTCCAGAATTGGGCGTTTTCATTTCTGGGTGTAATTTCTGTAATTGATTGGATATCTTAGTGAATTGAGGTGTGCCTTGCCTCCGTGGATGTAGTTCATCTTGAACGAACCACGTAAAACGAGTGTGTGATTCATTTATATTTCCAGTTCTGCGCAAGTTCACCTCGGCCACAACTCTGGCCGAACTAGTTGTGTGTTTTCAAACTTGTTATTCTTCGAACTCATTCCAGATTCTTAGTGTTGTGTGATTAGGAGTTGATTTTACTAACAAAAATATTTTTAAATTTGCAAAGATAGAGGAAGAAGAACAAAAAACAATTAATTTTTTATTACTCTAAAGAAAAGTGAGAATTTTCAAAATAGAAATAAGTAGGTTTATAAGTAAGTCTCCAAGAATTATTCATAGATATTAGAACGTCCTTAGTTTAAGTAAATAAAAATTAATCATGTAGGAGATAAATATGTATATTTTTGGCTTATTAGCTCCAACATTAAAAAATATTTGGTGAAATTCAAATTTAGTCCTCTAACTATAAAGCTCAGTAACTTTTTTATTCTCTACATATAATCATTTTTACTAGAAATCATTGACAACATCTACATAAAATTAAATGTTTCAAAAAACAATGGAAATCCAAGATAACATAAAATAAGAGCTTACATATATAATGCGATAATAGATCAAGCAAACCCCTTTTGTATTGATACAAAAAAGAATAGAACTGAAAAATATTTTAAGTATATTTAATCATCTAATTAAATCCTTTAGTCATAGAACACCAAGAGTTGTTCTAGAAAGTTCTAAAAATATTATATGAAAGTTTATGTATACCATACGCAACAAAATAAACTTTACAACCTAGAAGTCAATATTAAAAACAAAAATAAAATTTATAATAATCCACGCAAACACAATTATAAGAACTTACATATTTCATGATCATAAATCAAGCAAAGACCTTTTAAGTATTTATAATTTTTTTATAATATATATATATATATATATATATATATATATATATATATATTCTCTAATTCTTAGTTTATTTAATCATCTCACTATTTCTTTTCTTTTTTATGGTGCACCTTAATTTTGTTAGCCAATTCAATTTAATTAGACTATTATATATTTATTTTTATTCACGTGTACCACGTGCAATGCACGTGAGACTTTACTAGTATAAGTAAAAAGTCTCTCATTTTTTTCTAAATCGTACTCAATTACTTCAGTGTCATAACCTATGTGACTGCAATTATTGAATTATGCTCCACACTTTCCTTTAGCACTACTCTTTCTATTCTCCGAAGGAAATTCTATGCTTATTTTCCTGGTGTATTACATACAAATATTTATGTATACATGTATAAATATATTTGATTATGAATTTCACCAACTAAGAATGATGTAGATTACTTCAAAGGGTTGTGCAGAAGGATTTACATACTATGCAGTTATGATCGTAGCTAATTTTCTCAAGGTTAATTCTTCCTCGTAATTCGTGACTATTTTCCCATTCTTCACTTCTGCAAACATTCCACAAACATTTGCCTCATTTGAAATATATGTTAGGGCCCGCTTGGTTGCAAATTATCAATGACAATGGTAATGAGTATGAATGAAGGGTCAATCATACTATGAAATGAAATGAAATGAGGGGAATTGTTAATAAAATGGGGTACTGATTAACTTATTTATTATGTACCAAGCACCATAAATGGGAATGAGTCTTCATTCATTCACATTCCTTGCCCTTAAACCCCCCAACCAAGCGAGCCCTTAATCATTTTTGTCAAATTAATTTGTATTTATATTCAGGCTTAGGGTTTCAGTGTTTCATCAAATTATTTATGTCGCCAAGCTTGGTCTTGAGGTCTTTGTATCGTACTAATGTACTTGATTTTTCCTAAAAAAAAAGTTGTACTTGATTTTTTCTTTGATGTTTTGTGTTGCTTCTTTAATTATTACTTCTCTTACTAAGAATTGTTTCATTTTCTAACATAAAATTATGAAATCTACGGTGACACTTTTCATCATCACATTTGATATTAGATATGTGTAGTCTCTCTCTAATATCCATTAAAGTCTTTATATCTTCATTAAAAATCAATGCTCATATGAGGGCACTCTACATCACATTTTTTTCCTTTTTTTTGGCTAAATTGTCCTTGACATATAATATTTGAATATATTTTATATTTTCCACCTCTTACATCTTTGTCCATCATTATCAATTTCTTGATCTTTGTTTTTTCCTTCGTGCATGTTGTTTCTTGTCCAACTCGTTTAACATTTAAACTTAAGTGTCACCGTGACAAATAACTAAATAGTTAATATTCAATTTTCTAAATTTCAAGCATTATAAAAAATAAAAAAAATAAGAAATATATTAACCCTGAAATACTAAAAAACCCCTGAACATGAAAAAGAAAATTTGAGAAATTAAATTTAAAAAAGAAACAAAATTCTAAAAATAGAAAGAAATAAATGCACTCTAAAAAATATGTCAGCTAAAAAAACACAAAAAGAAAAAGGAATAAAAAGTAAAAAAAAAATCAATTTGACCTCGTTTCTTCACAAGACCTTAGCAAGATCTTCTGATAAAGATGAATCTCGTAATACATTATTTCTATTTTCATCCACTCTGTATATCAACAACATACGACTGAAACTATTCAGGACAGTCTTCAGTTGCTTTCAACTCTGCAAAATTGTGATAGAACCATGTCTTGTGCTCTAAAAAGTATAAACTCCAAGTTTTGCAGATGCAAGCTCTTTATCATATTTACTCCTAATGAAGAAAAAATGAATATAAGTACAGCCTAATATTTCTTTTCTGAAGTCAAGTGTTTGTTCTGAATTAGAAGTAAATAAATCATACTCCCTCCATTTCAAAATAAGTGTCGTGTTACACTTTTTTGTAAAAATTAAGGACGGGGGTTAAAAGACAGATATGTCCCTACAGAATCAACTACTTCAATTATATTTTCCTTTTATGAGATACTTCCTCCGTCCCACCTTATCTTACACAATTTCCTTAAATGGTCGTCCCACCTTATCTTGCATAGTTTAAAAAAGGAAAGTTATAACATAATCTCCACCCTCAAAATCTACACCCTCGATCCACCTTTGAAAAGTCAACAAACAACCAAAAATCAACTTTTCTTAATACCTGTGCCGATCCTCCCTGTGTAAGATAAGTCGGGACGGAGGAAATATTTTATTTCTTCTAATTGTATTCCCTCTCTCCTATCATACTATAATGGTGTTATTGGATTACCAAAATTATGAGACATAAAGTAGGATTTTGTGGGATTTGTTTAGAGATAATGTTGGAAGAAATATTGTAATACTTATTGTGAAAAAATTTAAAGAGTCTAGAACGACATTTATTTTAAAATGGAGGGAGTATAATTTTTAAGAACTTTAGTGGATCTAAGTCAAAACTTTCCATTATCACAACAAATAGTTGGAATTTCATACTCAAATCTTGCAGCATCATAATAAATGGTCCGAGCATTCAAATTCATAAATTCATGTTCCCAAAAAAATGTAAATATCGTAATATATTAATTCAAGTGTCGAATAAAATAACACAATGAAATCTAATTCACTATTTTTCTTGGTACATTTAAAGTGACTTACCATTTAACATTGAATCTATGTAGCACATTGTTGTTGTTGTTGTTGTTGTTGTGGTTGTTGTTGTTGTTGTTGTTGTTGTTGTTGTTGTTGTTGTTGTTGTTGTTGTTGTTGTTGTTGTTGTTGTTGTTATTATTATTATTATTATTATTATTGTTCTTGTTAACTCTATCTTTATATTTTTGCTTTAAGTAACACTTAGGTTTGCATTTTTTTTTTTGTCATGCATGTTATCTATGATGATATGCATCTTATATAGTTAGGCTTGATGTGAACATTTGATGTTCCAAGAAAAATATTATAACCATAAATTTACAGTTGTTATATACAACACAAAAAAGGAAAGAAAATAATGGCCTTCTTCATCTAATCCAAGCTAAAATAAAATAAGATTAGTTGAAAGAAAAAGTTGATTCAAGCCCAAAAAAGTAATAATTATAATAATGATACAATTGCAGTTGTAAACATAACAAAAAGAAAAAAAGAAACATTTAATTTACCATAGGTGACCGAGATGTCGAGCCACGTCAAATTAAACTACATTATCTATCTCGAATAACTAGTAGCAGTGACAAGTAATGGTCGAATCCACAAGGAGCGGATGAATTAATTATTTTTTTAATATTAATAACTACACGACAAAGGTAAATAAAAAGGGGGTTTTGATTTGTATAAATCTACTTAATAAATTAATCAAATAAACAACTGATAACTAAAGACTTCAAATACTCAATTAAGCAAATAACTTGACTTAAATCAATATCAAAAGAATGCTAGTTCTCAGTTCAGTATCCCCCTACTCGTATACGAATTAATTAACTAATTACACCTGATTATCTATCCCACAGCTCTCTAACCCTAGACCGACAACAAGCTCTGTCGGCCCGAATTATCCCTTAATATTAGTTAACTAAAATAAGGTCTTTAGTTAATCCTATTTAATTAAACAGCCTACAACAAGCTCTCTATGTTTAATTCATTAAACACATTAATTATTAGGATAATAGGCCAGACTAGACTCCAAATACATACGCTCGATTCAGATGGCCTAGATTTGTATTACCTCTAACGAATATAATTTAGCATTGATAAATTAATAACCTAATTATTCGACGGCCCCTATCAAATCAAGAAATCATAATATCATGAGTCATATGATTAAGTAACACAAATAAATTATCGGATAGAAATCAAAATTTAATTACGTATCTGATAATGCGCAATCCGATATCCAAGAAACTTAACAAAAACCTACGTAGGCGATACGAAAACACACAAGATTTACGTGGTTCGATCCGGAGATCTACGTCCACGGGCAGAAAATCACTCTTGCCGAGGTGTTTCTTTTACTAGAACTTTGAGTTTACAAGCAATAATTCAGAATACAGAATGCGAACCCTAATTCAGAGTTCTTTTCTCATATTTATACTCAACTTTCCTAAACCCTAACTGAACCCTAACTAATTCCCTATTCTCACGCCTATTTCCCGCTGCATGGCGGTTGGGAACGGATCGTGGGCCTTGTTTCGCGGAACGAACCACCCGTTGGGCCGACGCGTGTTTCTGGACCTGCTGGGCCTACGCGTGCTGGGCCTACGCGTGCTTGCTGGGCCTATGCGTGCTGGGCCGGTCAGTGGGCTCAGGTATTAACCCGACCCGAAGTGATCGGGCCATCCCTATCAGATGCCCCCCCCCCAGCCGAAGCGAGGAAGGAGCTTCGGTTGTCACCGGGGTGGAACCATAATCAAGAGGGGGCGTGGTCGCGGGCGCGCCGAAGTGTTTGTGGATGACTAAGTCTATCCGCGTCCTAGGGACTCCCCGGCGCAGTCTGCGGAAGCGGAACCGAACTAGGCCGAAGTGCACAGGACAGGTAGCGAGATACCGAATTTCCCAAAAGCAAGAAACGTATCGGAAGTACATAATGACCTGGCCGAGGTAAAGGAATCACCGGAGCGTAGTAGTCTGGCCAAAATGAAGGAAGCACCGGAGTGTGGTGGTATGACCGAGGTAAAGGAATCACCGGAGTGTAGTTTGAATCTTCCTGACGAAGGGTGAGGTTGATGTGATTGGCGGCGCCATCATGAGAGAGAGGGATGTGAAGTGACACGCTCTGCGATTTCCCATAAACCTGTTCCCCACGCGCCTTGGGAACCGTAAAGCGCGTGAAGAGCACGGCTAAATCTCCATCATTGAATTTGAATAGGCTGTATCAGAGCCGTTGGTTTTTTGCGTATATATTTGGAATAATTGCACAGTAACTCTTCATCTTCTTCATTGCGATTTACCAGTTTAGAAAACGGGAAAAAGAGAGGAATTCTGTGCCTGTGATTCATCTCAAATCAAAACTTCTCAAATTCAACCCAAGTAAGTATGTCTTCCTCTTCATCTTCTACCTCATCTTCTGCCTCTATTCAAGAAGTAGGGACTACGAGTGCCCCGTTAGACGTCCCCCCCCTTCGGTATCTCATTCCGGAAAGGAATGAGATTAGGACCGTAGACAGGGCCGATGGCCTGGAAAGTAATGTTATGATGGTCGCTTTTTATCAATGCGCGGAGGAGGAATTGGAGGTGGCCTCTGTAGCATTACGGATGTCGCGAGTGCAGATTGAGAGAGAAATCCCTTCGTTTTACTTCCCCTTTAACTTAGAGTATATAATACCGAACCCCGATGATAGGGCCTGCTGCCCGCCACAGGGGTTTATTAGTGTGTACATAGATCCCCTTAGAATAGGCTTGAGACTGCCCCTGTGGGACATTGTGATCCAGTTGCTGAAATACTACGGTATTGCCTTGAGCCAACTAGCGCCGAACGCGGTGAGGCAAGTAGTGGGATTCACTGTAGTATGCAAGAATGCCGGGATAGAACCGACCGTAGAGCTTTTTAGGTTTTTTTACCAATTAAAAAACTTCGGGAAATCCAAGGGGTGGTACTCCTTCAGTCCCCGAGCCTGAGGTGGGTTCAAGGTTCAAAACCCAAGTAAGGTAGAGGGGTGGAAGGAGAGGTTTATATTTGTAAAGAACCAAGTAGCTCTCCCGAAGTGGAGGAGGGAGGAGGTACTTGATACCGCTCCGGTGGAGAGCCCGGAGGCTGAAGTCATACATGTATTCCGGTCAGTGGGGACTTTCAAAACCCTCTGTTCCGAGGAAGAACTGGAGGGGGCAGGACTGAGCCCGTACTATTCGGGCGATGCGGATGCCGAAGAGGGTATGAGTTCTTCTTTCCTGCTTTTTACAAACTATGACTGCGTATATAACTAACTTTACCTTCTGTGTGCAGTGGGACGCTTCGGGAAAGAGCCGGCTGGAAACCCCGCGGTGGCTGCGGCGGCCAAAAAGAAAGGCAAATCTGCTGAGGCATCTCCCCGGGGAAAGATGCCATCCGATACGAGGCCCAGTGCTGGGTCTGAGGAACAGGTAGGGGTAACGAAGCCTACCCCTATGTCCAAGAAGAGGCCGGAGCCATCCGGGACTCCTCCAACAGCAGCGAAAAGACTCCGCCCGGAGGGGGGTATGGAGGTAAGTTCCAGACGTGTTGTCAGCTACTGTACTGCAATTGCATTGTATATTTTTCTGTGTTGATCATTGTTTGCTATCATTGGTGGCAGTTGAAGGAGCAGGGGCCCTCAAGTCTGTTGGGGTTAGAGGGCGCGGACGCCGAAGAACTTCTGCGCTTGGCGCGAGGAATCCTGGACCTCGGTCGTAAGAGCGAGAAGGAAGGCAAGGAGGAGCTGGCCGAAGTGGCCAGGGAGCTTCGGGCGCGCAACGACCGATTAGCCCAGGATTTGACCGAGGCACGCAAGAGGGCTGCCTTGGTCGAAAATGAAGCTGCGCGTCTGCGCGGAGTGGAGGCGGAGACCAATGTCCTCCGAGGTGAGGTACTGCGGCTGCGGGCAGAGATGGAGGCTCGGGAAGCTGCCGTAGTCGAAGGGCAAGGAGCGATGCTGAAGGCATTCGTCGACAAATTATTTCAAACCAGCACATTCCTTGACTTCCAGACGGAGTTTGTGGCAATAGGGGACCAGGCCACACGATCCGCGCTGCTGGAGCAGGTGAAGGAGGTCTACCAGAATGTGGATGTATATCGTCCAGAATTCGGGTATGACTTTGAGGCAGTGGCCGGGGTGGAAAAGGCCTACTACGCAGCTTTAGCGAATCTGCCGGAGTGGCCCCTGGTGAAGGCTCTAGGGGAGAAGAAACAACTGCTGACGGCCGCGGAGATCGCCAACTGTGAGGTGGACCAGGACCAAGAGTTCATGGCGTTCCGCCGGGGTGAGCTGGTCTCCGAGCCCCGAAACAAAGAACCCCCCCCTCGGATGGAGGTCGAAGCCGTAGCTGCGGACGAAGCTGTCGCCGCGAATGAGGAGGAAGAAGCCGAAGTGTCAGAGGGCCGGTGAGAGGTGTTGCCCGAAGATACTGAGGCAACGGAGCGGGAGGTCAGTCGATCCCCGCAAATTTAAAATTGTAGATAATAGGAGTATATGAGAATCATTGTACTGAGTCCGGGACATTGTACTTCCATTTTGTTGAATATAATTGTTTGTTTCTCAGACACTTCGTCTTCCCTTCGCTTGCATGATCAATTTATGTTTGTTTTCGAATTGAACTCCAACTCTTTACATACTTGAGATTGATCGATCTGGTTGACTCTTCTTTCTGTTTAGAATACCGCGGAATTACACGAAACAATAAAGAAACTCATGCGATCACTTGAGTGGTTCCGCGAAGAAAAGAACAACCTGCAAATGCACGTAGTGCCAAAGCTAGAAAAGCAGGTGGCCTCGGCAGAGAGGAAAGTGGTTGAAGCCGAAGAAAGAGCCAAAGATTTCGAACTGAAGTACAGGGCTAAAGCTGCTGAAATGAGTCGTGTCCTCGTTCATCAAAGGGAATACGACCGGATACTGTCTGAGTTCGGCCTTCTTACCTTTGAGGAAGTGGAGGAGCGGGTCATAGAGATTCAGGGCGAAATCGCGGCGCTTGTTGCAAATAACCCCGCGGAGTCCTCAGAGCTCGTAAGAAAGCGGGAGGTTCTGGAGTTGCTTCTCAGCATGTACGAAGGGCTGAAGGGCCGAGGCAGGTGGAGGCCTTCTGCCGAGGAATTCATTGCGAGTTCAAGCCGGAGCCAAGGTACTCCAAAAGCTCCCCGGAAGGATAAAAAGAAACCCTCTGGAAAGAGCAAAGGCATTGTTATTCGAGAGCCAGCTCCAGTGACCACGATCGAAGAAGAGCCCGCTGTGGTTGCCGAAGAAGTAGTCGAGGAGCTGGCCAGAGAAATTGAAGTGATGGCTCCGGAGGAGTGGGACCCTGTGCAGTGGGCCCAAACCCCGAGGTCCACTCCACAACCAAGTAGCCGAGCTCGGACTAGAGACGAAGTCCCCAGGCAAACGCCCAGAGCAAGTCCTCGGCGTCGGGAAGCTCGCGGGGGAGAAAGAGCCGGAGCCCGAGGCCGAAGAACGACAAGATCCCGGAGGACGCAGCGGAGGTCTAGGATTAGGCCTCAACGCCGGAGCGCTGAATATTGGCTCGGGGGCCGTAGATAATGGCTTACCTTCTTTTTTTTTTTTTTTTTTTTTTTTTTTTTTTGAAGTTTTATGTAAAAAACTTTTCGGTGTTATATCATTTAGAAGATAATAAAATCGTTTTGATGTGCACAAATGTGTTAAGGAAAACAACAAGTTATTAACTGTTTTAGTTAGGTGTCCGGGAACACAATTCGAATAACTCTAATGTAAATCTCCCCGGACGGATCAGGCGGGAGTAAAGTAAGTCTCCCCGGACGGATCAGGCGGGAGTAAACACTTCCCCGGTTAAACAGGCGAGATAGTGATATAAGTCCGGGGACGAAATGTGAATCTCCTCGGACGGACCGAGGGAGAGATTTAATTGTCCGGAGACTAATAATGATAATACGATTGCGTTAGGGCGTCCCCGTAACGTAAAGGAAAACACAGCAAGATGCATAAACAAAGAATTTTTATTCAACGATGAGTGCCGGAGCAAACTAAAGAGTACAAAGAGAGATAACAATCATGAAAGAAACGTACAATGAGCATAAAGATAAGATAGTACTTGTGATTTGGCATTCACAGATAGAAGCGCCTCAAGTTGGTAACGTGCCAGCTTCGGGGAATCGAGGTCCCATTGAGATGCTCTAACTGATAGGATCCGGAATCGTGCGCGGCAACGACGCGGTAGGGACCTTCCCAAGAAGCATGTAATTTCCCCTCGGGGGCAGCTTTGCTGGCTGAATTGAGCCGAAGAACTAGGTCCCCGACATTGAACTGAGTGCCCCGGACCCGGAGGTGATGATACTGGGCTGCACGTTGTTTACATTTGGCCTGTTGAATGAATGATTGGTCACGACGATTTTCAAGCTCATCCAAATTCGCTCGGAGAGCCTCGTCATTATCTTCTGGAACCAATGTGATGAGGCGGGGGCTTGGTACACTGATTTCCGCAGGAATAACGGCTTCGGAGCCATAAGTAAGGCTGTAAGGAGTCTCCCCGGTAGAGGTATGCGGTGTCGTGCGATAAGCCCATAGGACTTGTGGAAGGTTTTCAGCCCAGAGACCTTTGGCATTATCCAGGCGTTTCTTTATACCCGTGAGCAGTGTACGATTGGTGACTTCAACCTGACTGTTGGCTTGAGGGTGAGTAACCGAGGTGAAAATTTGTTTGATGTGAAGCTCTTCGCACCATGACCGAAAGGGATCATTGGCAAATTGTTTACCATTGTCCGAGATAATAGTACTCGGGATGCCGAAGCGACAAACGATATTGCGCCACACAAACTTCAAGATATTTTGACCAGTAATGGCCGTAAGAGGTTCGGCTTCAACCCACTTAGTGAAGTAGTCTACGGCAACGACCAGGAATTTCAATCCCCCCGGAGCAACTGGGAAGGGGCCGACAATGTCGATTCCCCATTGAATAAACGGCCACGCACTCTGGATTCCAGTGAGCTCGGTCTGCGGCAAATACTTCACACGGGAGTGCAGCTGACACTTGCTGCATTTGGTCACTAAGTCGTGGGCATCGTTGAACAAAGTTGGCCAATAATATCCCCAGCGGAGAACTTTTTTGGCCAATGTCCGGGAACCGATATGGCTGGCACAGGCCCCTTCGTGAACCTCCCGTAGAACTTGAGTAGCTTCGGCAGGAGCGAGACACCGGAGACTCGGTTGTAGGTATGACCGCCGGTACAAGACTCCATCATGAAAGGAGTATTTGGGGGCTTTGAGGACAACTTGCCGAGCTTGCAGCTTATCAGTAGGCAGAATTCCATCTCGGAGATATTGAATGATAGGAGTCATCCAATTCGGATCACTATCGGTCAGTACCGAAACTGTGGCCTCATGAATGGCTGGATGAGATAAGTCTTCGACCATGATATCCGGAGATATATTAGTTCGGACCGCGGAGGCCAATTTGCTGAGCGCGTCTGCTCTTGTATTCTGAGCGCGTGGTATTTTCTGGATAACAACTGTATCAAGAGTTGACATAAGCTTGAGTGTTAGAGCACGGTACCTGATCATTGTTTCATCCTTGGCGACATAAGTCCCCTGGATTTGCCTGGACACGACCTCGGAGTCCGTGAAGAGCTCAAGATGACGAACGTCTAAGGATTGAGCGAGCCGGAGCCCGGCGAGGATTGCCTCGTATTCTGCTTCATTATTAGTCACCTTAAACTTGAATCGGATGACGTATTTAACTTCAACCCCCTCGGGGTCAATGAGAAGCACCCCGGCACCACTTCCTCGAGTCGTGGATGCTCCATCCACATATAGTTGCCACTTCCGAGGTGAGGATACGAGGGTAGCGGGATGATGGGCAACACTGTCTGCCGAAGACTCATGATTGTCTCCCGAGGCTTCAGCCAGAAAGTCGGCGAGTGCTTGACCCTTAATAGCTCGGCGGGGAAGAAATTGGATATCGTATTCGCCCAGCTCAACTGCCCACTTGGCGAGGCGCCCCGACACCTCGGGCTTGACGAGAATCTGACGGATAGGATGGTTGGTCAGAACTCGTATTTCACGTCCTTGGAAGTATGGCCGTAGACGCCGAGCTGCCATGACAAGAGCCAGCACAGTTTTCTCCAGCGTGGAGTATCGTGTCTCTGCCCCGTGGAGTACACGACTTGCGAAATACACGGGATGTTGAACCCCATCGACTTCGCGCACAAGTGCGGCGCTAATAGCTTCCTCGGCGGAGGCTAAATACACATAAAGAGGCTCTCCGGAGAGAGGAACTGACAAAGTGGGTAACTGCTGAATATGATGCTTCAAAGCCTCGAAAGCTGCAGTACAGTCTGGTGTCCACTCGAATGACTTCGCTTGTCCCAAAATCTTGAAGAAGGGGAGTTGACGCTCTGCTGCTTTAGATAAAAAGCGGTTTAAGGCCGCCAAACCACCCGTGAGGCGTTGAACGTCTCTGAACGTCTTCGGCGGTTGCAGATCTAAAACATCCCGAAGTTTGGCTGGATTGGCCTGTAGACCATGCTGTGAAATCATATAACCGAGAAACTTGCCGGAGCCAACGCCGAAAGTGCATTTCGCCGGATTAAGTCGCAAATTGTAACGCCGCAGAGTACGCAACGTTTCAGCTATGTCTCGCACGCATGAAGAATGAGAGGTACTCTTTATAACAAGATCATCAACGCAAACCTCGACGTTGCGGCCAATCTGGTCGTGGAAAACACGGTCCATGAGACGTTGATATGTGGCTCCAGCGTTCTTGAGCCCGAAGGGCATTTTCTTAAAAGCAAAACACCCGAAAGCAGTGATGAATGCTGTCTTGATGGCATCTTGCGGATCCATAAAGATCTGGTGGTATCCCTTATACAGATCCAAGAAACAAAGTGCCACATACCCAGTAATGGCTTCGGCCTTTTGGTCTATGGAAGGTAGGGGATAACAGTCCTTCGGACAATGTTTATTGAGGTCGGAGAAGTCGACGCACATCCGCCATGCCCCGCTGGACTTTATCACCATCACCGGATTGGACAGCCAAGAGGGGTAATACACTTCGAACAAGATGTCCGCATCCAAGAGCTGTTGCACCTCGACTCGAATGGCTTCATTTCGCTCCGGAGCGAACTTCCTTTGCTTCTGCTGGATAGGCTTTATGCTGGGATCGATGTTCAGCTTGTGTGTTATTATATCGGGAGAGACCCCGGGCATATCTAGAGGAGACCATGCGAAGACATCGGAATATTCTCGCAAGGTCTGAATGATAGCCTGGTGTAACCATGGCACATCCACGGCTCCGACGGTTACAGCCTGTTCCGGCTTGGACGGATCAAGCGGTACTTGGGCGGTGGCATCCCCCAATGAGGTACATTCCCGAGGTTCAAGAGCCGATGATGCTACCTGAAGCTGCTGTTTGGGAGGAACTTTAGCAGTCTTTTTGAGGGCCACGTACATACACTCCTTTGAAACCCGCTGACTCCCGCGGATAGCCACTTCGCCATGCGAAGTGGGGAACTTTAGTGCGAGGTGGTATGTGGAGCATATGGCTTTGGCGGGGGTAAGCCAGTCCCGGCCCAAGATCATGTTGTATGGTGATGGGGAGTTCACCACATAAAAATCCACGAAAATGCTTTTTATCGCCGGATAAGTCTCCAAAGACGCCGGGAGAGTGATGACACCCTCTGGCTGGACTTCACCCTGAGTGAAAGTCTACAGTGGCCCGGGGACCGGCCGAAGTTGTTCCCGAGGAATCCCCATCTTCTGGAAATAGTCGGCAAATATGACACTCACTGCGGCTCCATTGTCCACGAAGACCCGCTTTACTGTGATATTGGCCACAGTCATGTCGATGACAATGGCATCAGTATGAGGTGTTATCTCTGGAACAGGGTCCCTGTCTGTGAAACTAACAGTTTCAGATTGATGGAGGCGCTTATGACGTGGCTCCTCGGGAGGAGGACGGCGAGCCTCTGCCTTCAATGCATTTCGTGAAGCCCCGGTGGGAAGGGCCCCGTATATCACGTTTATCACGTGAGTGGGTGCATTGTCTCCGGGTCCTCCCGGAGGAGGAGGTGGTGGCAGAAAACGAGGCTGTTGGCGATTGCCAGAGTCTTGCCGTGCATTATTGCTAGGTCCCGGCCGATTATTCTGCCACGGCGGCCGATTCTGTTGCGCGCCCCGGTCATGATAACCTCCGCAGTTATGAGACGAACCCCCATTCTGGCTTGTCCGAGGTTTATCATCGGTCCGCGCGATGTATTGTCGCAGGAGACCTTTCCTTAGGCACTCCTCGATTTCCTTGCTGAGTTCTCGGCACTCCTCTGTCTCGTGCCCATGATCTCGGTGGTACGCACACCACTTTCCACGGTTCCTCTTCTTAGGCGGAGCAGTCATCCGCGGACAAGGCCGTAGATCGTTCTTGTGAACAGAAAGGATTTCGGCTCGTGACTTCGTCAACGGAGTAAATTGTGGAATATCACCTCGGGATTCTGGACGCCCCGGGTTCAGACGGGAAAAGGCACTAGGTCGCGTGCTAGGCCCAGCTTGTGCCCTATCGGACTGCCGCTTGCTAGCATGTTTCTCACGTTTCCGGCGAGTCTGCTCTTCGGCTTTAGCATATCTGCACACCGTTTTGAACAGTGCTCGGGTTGTGACCGGTGGGTTTCGAACCAACTCGGTGTAAAGCGGACTAGGACGGAGTCCATTCATGAATGCGTTGATGACTACGTCCTCTGAACAATTTTCCACCTTGAGGCTCTCCGCTGTGAAGCGGTCAAGGAATTGGGTAACGGTTTCACCGTCCCGCTGTTCCATATTCATGAGGTCGGCCAGGGTGGCCATGGGCTTCGCTCGTGCTTCGAAACGCGCCCAAAAGTGTTCGGCGAGTTCTCTAAAAGAAGATACGCTGTTGCGTGGGAGAGAATCAAACCAAACCCGAGCTTCATCCTGAAGGTACTCAGGGAAAATCTTACAGTAATGGAGGGATGTAGTGTGATCGCGGCTAAGCATGTTATGCCTGGAAGCTCCAAGAAAATTGGCTGGATCTCCGGTGCCGTCGTAAGGTGGTATGGCCGGCCGTTTGAACCCTTCGGGAAGGGAGGTAGCCATGATTTCTTGGGAGAACGGTGTGATGATATCTCCATTGGCATCAAGGCCCAGGATTCTGTCCAATTCGACATTGCGTTGGACTCGCTCATACTCTTGAAGATCTAGAGTATGAGGATTGGCATAACGAACTCTCTTAGCCGCGTTGAGTGGACGGCGGCGATCCATATCGGTAGGTTCATCGTTGCGCCGTCGTGATTCGTTAGAACTCCCATGGTCCTCGGAAGAACCAGGTCGTTCCCGTCGCCGATCCTGACGCCCGCGATGCCCCAGGTCTTGTTGATCACGCGAGTGCTGACGATGTGGAGGCACCGCGGGATTGGCATCATGTCCGGCAGGCCCCGCGGGGTGTAGGTGATTAGCCGCCCAGTCTTGAAGAACATGGGCATGCTCCTGTAGGAAAGCTTGGAGCAATTCTGGAGTGATTTGAATGTTAACCGGTGGCTGGGCAGCAGCAAGATTAGGGTTTTGCATGTCCTGAGGGGGTGGGGGTAAATACTGATTGTCTGGATTCGCAACCGGGCCTTGGTTGCCCTGATGATGAGATGTACCTCTTGTCGGCGATTGCCTCGGCGGCAAAACTTGATCCACGGGTGGATCTTGGTTGGATTGATCACCGTGGCGAGATTGATTCAAACGAGTCGTCACCATGATCTTTGAATACACTGTGAACGTCAAAAATTGCTTTACAGTTTCCCACAGACGGCGCCAATTGATAATGCGCAATCCGATATCCAAGAAACTTAACAAAAACCTACATAGGCGATACGAAAACACACAAGATTTACGTGGTTCGATCCGGAGATCTACGTCCACGGGCAGAAAATCACTCTTGCCGAGGTGTTTCTTTTACTAGAACTTTGAGTTTACAAGCAATAATTCAGAATACAGAATGCGAACCCTAATTCAGAGTTCTTTTCTCATATTTATACTCAACTTTCCTAAACCCTAACTGAACCCTAACTAATTCCCTATTCTCACGCCTATTTCCCGCTGCATGGCGGTTGGGAACGGATCGTGGGCCTTGATTCGCGGAACGAACCATCCGTTGGGCCGACGCGTGTTTCTGGACCTGCTGGGCCTACGCGTGCTGGGCCTACGCGTGCTTGCTGGGCCGGTCAGTGGGCTCAGGTATTAACCCGACCCGAAGTGATCGGGTCATCCCTATCAGTATCAATTGATCATAAAATACAAGTAGGATTCAATATCCCAGAACTAGCATAAAATACTTTAGCTACACATAATTAAACTATTGTCTAACATCTTATAAAATAAAGACATAATTAAAATGAATGTAGAAATTAAACGAAGTTGGAGAGCTGCTGCCGTCTTCTGACCTAAGTGCTCCACGTTAATCAATGATCCCCCTTTTCAATTCTGGACGTATGCTAATAAATATAGGCATCCTTTTCTGAACCTACTATTCCCTTATAATTATGGGGTGGACATGTGGGCCTCCTATAACCATTTATGGGTTGGGTCTTCTTAAAAGATTTATCACATTTGATGGGCTTTCGGGTCGATATTGGATCTTTGAGATGGAACCGTAATTGTTCCTCTGTCATATTCAAGGTATCTTTCATCACTATTTTATACTCTTTAGCAGTGACAATAGTATTCAGTCATTCAATCTTTTGCTTGTCCTATTCTTCTAAGGCCTGGAGCCTTTGCTCAATAACGTCGATGCTTTCTCCGGCATTGGATGTGCCTGCTTTTCCTTTGCCCTTGCCCAATCGCCTAGCCGCGTTCCTCCCCATTGGACGAGTGCGTTCCGTCCTAGCTTCCTCTCCAGCGCTCGAGTCGTTATTTGAAGATATCACGTATTCTCCAGTTGCCGATACTTTTGTCTTTTTTTAGCCGTGGCCATCATCTTCTGGATCGACAAACTTCGGGCTGTCTTTCAAAACATACCGAGAACTCATATGATTAAAATTCCCTCCATATTTTGCTTTATATTGAACCTTCGCCTTCTCTATGATATCTGCATCGCTACAACCACTCCCCCATGCCTTATTCTCCTGATTTAAACAACAACAGAACCATTTCACCTATTTCTGCAGAGTATAGTAATGTGTCTTCAACATATTATGAGTCCTAAATAGTGTGCCGCTTGGACGGTTCGTGTTGTACTTCTCGGCGATCCGAACCCACATTTGATCGAGCTTTTGATCGTTTTCAACAACAGAGTCTGTGCTGATATCGAGCCAACAACTAGAGAGAAGAGCGTTTTCTTCATTAGAGTAAGTTTTCTTTTGTGGAGCTGGAGCCTTGGGTGGATCATCGGCAGTCTCAAAGTTGGCAGCGAGATTTATTCGCTCAAGTCCGACTGGGGAGAACTGAGACGAGAAAGGAGACAAACATTGAGAGTTCGGGGTCAGAGTGTATCTGTTTGTATCGGAAGTCAGAACTATCACTACCGGGCCTTCTCGATGAATTTGTGTCCATCATCGGAAGAAACCCGGATTGAGGAGGTTGCATGTACGGAATTTGATTCGGATACATGTAGAATGTTGATCCAGATGGAATAAACGGAATGGGTTGGTTGTTGCTACCTTCCGGAAAATTCGGAAGATGAGTTGGAAAATTTGGATTTTGAGGATTGAAGTTGGTAATAGGTGGAGAAAGTTGATATTTGGGGGAGACGCTTCTTCTCCGGAATTTGAAGAATTGAACCATTGCGTCCATGAATTTTTATCCATTTTTTTTCTTTTGTGTGAAGAGAAGAAATTTAGCTTGAAAATTGAAATTTGATAGTAGTAGATAATGTGGGAAAAATGATGAAGTGGGAAGATATATTTATAGGGAAAATTTAAATTATTAAAAAAAAAAAAATTCTAACGGCTCTCCAACAAGTTCAGTTTTAAAAAAATAAAAAAATAAAAAAAGAGAGAATAATTTTGAAGTTGTTGCAATAACGGCTATTAATATACATACATATTTCACTTTCAACAAATAACATGTAATAAAAAAGAAAAAAAAAACGAAAAAAAATTAAATAAGGGGACAGGCTGTAGGCCGTGGGGCCCGCCCTGCCTCATTTTTTCCGCGCGCGTCTCCGCACCCGCCAGCCTCCCCCACTCTCAACGAACACAATATACCTGGGTAGCGTTTCTGCTACCTGGGTATTCCTTCCCCTACCCCAAATTCCTTTCCCAATGGTGTATCCATATTTGGGTATTTCACCCAATTCCACCAAGGCAAAATACTCCCCATTGTGGAGGAACTAAATAATCAATTTAACGGTTGTATGTACCATTTCGTATAGTGAGACACGAATCTTATATCTGTGAAATTCGAATCATGGGAAAATATATTAGTATTTATGTCTAAAGGTATTACATATTCTGGGTAAATGTATCATGGTGAAAATGTATTAATATTATAATATTTTAATCCCGAACAAGTAATATCATTAAGTATGAATCGTGATATTCACCCCGAATTGCACTGTCCAACTAATGCACATAGAGATTTTGCCTTTCTTATAACCCCATTTATTATCCTTTGTGATTTTGGACATTATTATTATTATTATACTTCTAAAGAAAATAATTACATTTCAATTTTAATCCTCTACGTTGCATAAAAAGAGTTCCAGTTGAAATATATATTTTTTATGTTTTATCAATTTAATGAAGGTACAACTCTAAAAAAACAATCAATATGCACATATACGACTTATTTTATCATATATTTAACTTATTCAATAAAACGAACTAATTTGTGAAATTAAAAGTTTTAATCTTTTACGTGAACTAGTAAAACGAGATATTCATATTCAAAACATGACTGACCGCACTGTCGGGTGCAATCAAAATAAGATAATTATTTACCTAACTATTCCTAACAGTAGCTAGAGCAAGTCAGGGTCGATCCCACAGAGAACAAGAATCTATATATATATAAAAGCAAAATGGAGGGCATTCATGTAATTTTGGCTTTCCTCCAAAACTTTTAGAGAAAAATTGGTAACTTTTTCTTATTTTTGGTAATTTCATAATTTTCTTTTACTTTTCTAAAATACAAATAACATTTTCATTTTTAATCTGATTTTTATGCATAACATACCAAATTATTTATTTTTTCACGACCTTCGATTCGACATCCATATCACATATATTATAATGAGATATTTGATTTGAATAAACAAATTGTTTGTTGGCTAATTATTTGTGCTAGAATTAATGTTTATTGTGAATTGAACTATAATATTTTGGTTTTAGTTGCAACTAAGATTAGTAAAATAATTTCTTTATAAAAGAATTTGAGTATTTTTTTTTATATAAAAATACAACTAATCAATTTATTTTATTTGACATGAATTTTTCAATATTTTTTTTATTTAAGTCAGGGAGAAACCCCATTTTTTAAATAATGAAAGTCCTACTTTATCAAATCAAAGGCAAAAACAACAATATCTATTTTATAATCAACTTATTAAATCATCAAATTTGCTAAAATATCTTCTTATCACGACTTTGAGCATATATATAATGTTGTATTAAAATAGTTACTGAAATTATTTTTAATTACCTATTTATATTTTTAATAACGAGTATTTTGTTAAAATTACTCTTTGTAGCCTAAATTATGACTTTTATTACATTTGGCAGTCTTTTTAATTTTTTACTTTTACTAAAACTTCAATTATATGTTTTTATACTTTTTAAGCTAAATAATACTTGGTCGCACAAATTAACATCAAATGCCTTTTTTACTCTTAACAATCAAAATAAATTTGTTCGCATTAATCAATTTTTATCTTCAAATAAATAAACTATTTATAAGAAGACTATAACAATTATATAAATAATTTACAATACCAAATAAAATACGGAATATTCAAATATTTTGAAGAAGTCAAAGACTTTAATTTGTTGTTCGAATCATTAAATGAATTTTGAATTTTATTTTGTTAGAATAAGATTTTATTAAATAAAAATTACTTAAGTATGTTTGAAATCACCAAATGAAATGTTAAAAGTCGCAAATGAAAATTTAACTTTATAAACAAAAAATTAAATATTTATTGTTAGACCTTGAAAATTTATTTAGATAAAGTAAAAGTTAAATATAAAATAAAAGCATGGACATAATGAGAAAAATATTAAACTTTACATTAATATGATCCAAATTAAATAACATTGTTCCTTTTATTATATATTTTATGGTTATTTTTAATTATTTATAGTTAGAATTGAAAATTTATTTTATAAATTAAAAAAAAAAACTATCTATGTATCTATACATATATATATATATATATATATATATATATATATATATATATATATGTATATATAAACCATAGTAGGTGACACTTTTCAGCCTAAAATTTTAGACTATGATTGGTAAGTTATTGTCACATTTGGTATGAATCAAAATTTATTTACTTTCTAAAGTTGCAAATATCTTTTTTTCAGTTCTAATCTATTTATTATGTATACAATATCAAATTAATCATCTTTTGACGATGTTTGATTTGACATCCATATGATATATATAATATTAAGATATTCTATTTAAAATATTATATTTTTTTGTTCGTTGATTACTTACGTAAGATTTCAATGTTTAATGTAGGTTGTACAAAAAATATAGTATTGGTTTAGAATACAATTAAAATTCATTCACATAATTCTTTTTTACAAATTATTTTACTTGATTATTTCATTAAAGCCACAACTAATCAGTTTATTTTATCTGACATGAATTGTCTCAAGTTAATATTTGATTTATAATCAGCTTATTGAATTATTGAATTTGCTAATGCTTTATTGATATAATAATTATTTATGTTGATAAATCACAAAACTATGATTTTCACTCATATAGATAACTTTATATATGATAATTAATCTTAGAATTTTTTTTATTAATTTTTTATATTTTAGATATATTAATGTTATTTTTCTATAAATAATTACAATTTGAAACTTATACTATGATATTATACAAGTTGCAACTAAACTTCTTTTAAATAAGCAAAATTAACCAATTAGAACTATATGTTTTTTAGAAATTGCAACCTAAACAATACTGTGTCACATTAACCAATCTCAATTATGTCTTCTTTTCTTTTCTTTTTTCACATTTTGCAACCTAAGCAAAAAAAAAAAAATTATTTTATTTTTATTTTTAATTTTTACTTTAACCAATGTATATCTTTAAATGATCATCTACTATTGACAATATAAATTTATAATTTAATTTAAACTTTTGGACATATATATGAAAATATTAAGAAATATTGGAGCACTCATATGTTTTATTTTGTTGTTCCAACTATTGAATTATTTTGTTATTCAAAATATTGAATAACTTTTGAATTTTATTTTGTTAATTTTTTATTCTTTGTATATCTAAAATACTAAGTAAAGTACTAAAACTTGAAAATGAGATTTTTTAAAAGAAGATAGTTATAGTTAGAATTTAAAACTTTATATAGATAATTTAAATATTTAAAGTAAACCGGAAAGAATAAAAGAAAAATAAATTTCTTATAATATTATCCAGTTTATTTTATTTAATAATATGAGTTGATAGTTAGATATTTATGTTTGTTTTAACATTCATAATTAATTAAGATATTATGCACATAGGTGAAGAATGATGCAGACACACTAAATATGTGTTTGTATTTCAAAGATAAGAAATGATCATTTTGAAAAAGATACCTTTTTTTTATTGAATATTTATCTTAATGTTAATATATATATATATATATATATATATATATATATTTATATATAAAGTAAGTTATATTAAATTCATATATGACATCCGAGAAACTTATATTTACATTACCTATAATTTTATTTATGTCTTATCTTATATTTTAAAAATTATATATTTTATTATGATAGATCATATTAAAATATTAGATTATATCATATTTAGTTTTATTAAAATCATTACTTCTTAACTAAACTTCCGTGCATCGCACGGGAATATTACCAGTATATATAAAAGTAAAATGGAGGTTACTTTTGTAATTTTAACTTTCCCTCCTAATATTTACTCCATAATTTGGTAAGTTGTTGTACATTTAGTAAGTTTTAAATTTTATTTTAATTTTTTTAAATACTAATAACTCTTTCATTTTTAATCCGATTTTTAAGTAAGATATATCATTTAAATGGTCTTTTCACGAGTTTTAATTTGACATTCATATCACATATATTATAATAAGTTGAAAAGTAATATTATTTTCTTTACTAATTATATGTATTAAATATTGTTTATTGGCCTGCAAAACTAGATTAGTTAAACAGGTTCTTTTGTATTTCGTCTGAAATTTTGGACCATAATTGGTACTACTTCCGTTTTTATTAGATGTAGTATTAGGTTTTGTCAATTGTTTTTAAATAGATTCTCCTTTTCTTTTTTTTTGCTAATTCTTTCATTACTATCCGTGCCATTTTTCTAATTTTTATTAGATGAATTATTTTTTCTTATAAGATATAGTTTTAGATTTTGTGAATTATTTTTAAATAGATGTTTGTTTAGCGATTTTTTTCTAATTTTTCCATAATTATCCATACTATTATCTCTACAAAACTCTAATTTACCATATCCAGTATCATATATAAATGGGAAGAAAGATAATATAAAGAAAATATGATGATAAATTGGGAAATTCCACTAGAAGGTTTCTAAAAATCAATTCGAGGCCTGAATTAAAGAGTTTTAAATTCAGGGCCTGAATTTTATTCTCACTCTTCCGTCTTGAAAAATAGGACACATTATCTGATATATGGCATGTTCATTATTATATATATAGAAAAATTCAATATACTTTATACTGGAACTTTCAATCTATCCCGTACTGAATCTTCCGCACATCGAATAATATATCCTACTTTTAAATAAATAATCCTGAATTGAGAATCTGGCCGGCTAATTGAGAAAAACTCAAAATTCAGGCCTTAAATTGAGAACCTTCAATATCCAGGCCCCTAATTGGGGCACTTTTCCAAAATTTAAGCCTTCAACTGAAATTCTGCTTGTAACGCCTCAATCCCATTAGCTCGGGATTAAAGTGCTACTAAATTTTCTTCTCTTTTGATTAAGTAATAAATCAGAAAATGTGCGAAAGCGTGACATAAAATACTTATTGGATAAAAGTAGAAATTTTATTGACAATAAGATACTGCCAAAACATATTTACACTAGTGGTGCCAAAGTTTCTAAGAAAATGCAAATCCCGGATTTTGTGACACACAAACTTGTTAATATATACAGAAGAGGCAAAAACATCTTTGAGTTGCGGGTAGAAGAAGGAATCCGGTGACCTTTGCCGCAACAGCCCCGCCACCTTGCTCAATTAACCTGAAGATTTGTAATTATGGGCATGAGTATAAACTCAGTGGAAACTTTGTAAGCAGTTATACTAACGAAGGTGCACAATAATAAACACATCCTTGACTTAGGAGCCCATCTTACGACTCAAAAGCCATATTGCTAGACTAGGGGCCAATCTTACGACTCCCAAGTCCCACTCAAAAGCCAATCTTACGACTTAAGAGGTATCATATCATTAGCCCGAAGGCAAAACATATTTATCAAGTACAAGTTCAGTAGCATAATATACTTACAAATAGCCCAGTCACCCACCTTGTTTTGCTTGCTTTAAAATAGTTGAGTCGTGTATGTCCTAGGCCCAACCTGCACTACACCTAGCACATGTTGTTTAATTAATTAGTATTACTTATCGGGTTTAGTATTTTCAAAGTGATTAAGTGTGGTACAATATCTTTGGACTATGTCTATCTTTTACAATTTCTAATATATGAGTCAAATCGTAATAAATTATAGTTCTAAATCAAAAGGCCTAACTATTTTATTAAATTTAAATTATTAACAACATTGATAAATATTTTAAACTAACTACCATGCATCTCAAACAACAACTATTTAATAAATTTAAGAAAATAGCTAAATTTATAAATCTACTTAAATCAAGAAAATAATTAAATTCCTAAATTTATATAAACTATAAATGACAATAAGGAAAGAAAACTATTAAAATTACATACCTTAAAAGATTTTAATACTATACGACAACTTTCCGAAACACCGGTAGAAGCGTTGTCAAAATTAAACTGATAAGGACCTCCTAGTTAAAGGAATTCCTTTTAATACATTCACTAAAATGTTGAAAGGTTTAATTATTAATACCTTACCTTGTAACCTATTTATATAAAAAATTTCAACAACTCTTCAACCTGTTCTTCGATGTGGGATGATTTTATATGCAAGATTTGTTATGCTTGCAATTATTACGTTCCTGCTGGTTATCATCATTCTTTTTCCAAATTTAGTATGCTAGGCTTTGTGAATGATTTACTATTATTATCTTATTATATTAGTTACTTTAATTGTGAGTATATATATATAGTATACTACGTGTTTTTATTATATAACTTAGTTAGTTAGGTTAATATGTTATAAATTAAACATGTTTCTTATTTCTTATACCCGATGTTAATTATATATTTTGAATTTTCATCCTTTCGGTGCTAGGAGTGCGGTTGACATGGTACATCACGGTCACACTTATTTGCCAAAATAAAATCATAAAATCAAATAACTTTGCATTTTAAAATAAAATCGGTAACAATATTTTAAAATGCAATCAATGTATTTATTGCGTTTCAAAGATTCGGGGTATCACAGTCTCCTCTACTTTTAAAAAAATTTCGTCCTCGAAATTGTACTTACTTGGTTTAGGATATTCGGATATTTTGCTAAAATCTCATCTTCTCGTTCCCAAGTAGCTTCTTCTTTTCCATGTCTACTCCACTGTACTAGTACTAAGGGAACTTCTCTATTCCTCAAAGTGTGAACTTTTCTTCCTAGGATAGCAATGGGGTTCTCTTCATAAGTGAGGTTTTTATTGACTTCCAGATTCTCATGATGAATAACGTGATTTGAATCTGGGACATACTTCCTTAGTACTGATACATGAAAGACGTTATGGATATTGGTAAGTTCTGGTGGTAGAGCTAACTTATAGGCGACGTCTCCAATTCTATCTAGAATCTCAAATGGGCCAATATATCTTGGTTTTAACTTCCCTCTCTTTCCGAAGCGTATTACTCCTTTCATTGGTGCCATTTTGAGAAAAACCTTATCGCCTGTATTGAATTGTAGATCCTTCCTTCGTGTATCAGCGTATGATTTCTGTCGATCCTGGGCGGCCTTAATTCTTTCTCGAATCTTAGTTACCACTCCAATGGTTCTTTCGATGATTTCAGGCCCTAAAATCTTTCGTTCTCCAACTTCATCCCAGTAAATCGGCGATCTACACCTTCTCCCGTAGAGTGCTTCATATGGTGCCATCTTTATTGTCGCCTGGTAACTGTTGTTATAGGAAAACTCTACTAGCGGTAAATATGTTTCCCAGTTTCCTCCAAAGTCTAGTACACAGGCTCTAAGCATATCCTCGAGTGTCTGTATTGTTCTTTCTGACTGTCCATCAGTTTGTGGATGATATGATGTGCTGAAGTTGAGCTTTGTCCCAAGGGCCGTTTGTAGACTTCTCCAGAATTTAGAGGTGAAACGAGTATCTCTGTCCGAAACTATGGTCACTGGTACTCCGTGTAATCTAATAATCTCATCTACGTACCGTTGAGCAAGTTGATCCATGTTGAGCGTCATTCTTACCGGTATAAAGTGTGCTGTCTTTGTAAGTCTGTCAATGATCACCCAAATAGCTTCATTCCTTCTTGCTGTTCGTGGCAGTCCAGTAACAAAGTCCATTGCTATGTGTTCCCACTTCCATTCGGGAATCTCTAAAGGGTGTAAGAGTCCTGAAGGCCGTTGGTGTTCTGCTTTAACTTGTTGGCATGTTAAACATCTTTCAACAAATTTCCCTATTGATCGTTTCATATTTCTCCACCAATAGATCTCTTTTAGGTCCTTGAACATTTTCGTCCCTCCTGGATGAGCTGTGTACGGGGTATTGTGAGCTTCTTCAAGAATTTCCTGCCTTACGCCATCATCCTTAGGTACACATAATCTTCCTTCGTATGTTAAAGTTCCATCTGGTGTTACAAAGAATCCCTTGATGGTTCCTGCAATTGCCCGGTCTTTCATCTTGAGGAGGAATTGGTCAGTCCTTTGTGCTACCTTTATTCGATCTCTTAAAGTAGGTTGTAAGGTTAATGCTGCGATCATAGCAGTAGTATGGCCTGACTTCACAAAATCTAGATTCAACTTAGCAAATTCTATTAATAATAGCTCTTGTTGTGTTGGGAGACTAGCCATATGACTTTCATTTTTCCTACTAAGTGCATCAGCTACGACATTTGCCTTGCCCGGGTGATAGAGGATGGTACAATCATAATCCTTTACTAGCTCCAGCCATCTTCTTTGGCGCATGTTGAGTTCTTTTTGTGTGAAAAAGTAATTTAAACTCTTATGGTCTGTGTAGATTTCACATTTCCCACCATAGAGGTAATGACGCCATATCTTTAGTGCGTGAACAACAGCAGCTAGTTCTAGGTCATGTGTAGGGTAGTTTAACTCATGGGGTTTCAATTGTCTTGAGGCATAAGCGACGACTTTTCCATGCTGCATCAAAATACATCCTAGTCCTAACTTTGAGGCATCGGTGTAAATGACAAACCCTTCTGATCCGTCAGGGATAGTTAGAACTGGCGCGGTTACGAGTCTCTGCTTAAGCTCTTGAAAGCTGTTTTCGCATTTGTCAGTCCAGTGGAACTGGTTGCTCTTCTTTGTTAATTGAGTCAAAGGCCTAGCGATCTTCGAGAAATCTTGAATGAATCTTCTGTAGTAACCAGCTAAACCCAGAAAACTTCGGACCTCATTCACATTCTTCGGAGCTTTCCAATTCATTATTGCTTCAACCTTCGCGGGATCCACTTCGATTCCAATAGCCGTGATAATATGGCCTAGAAAAACAACTCGATCTAGCCAAAATTCACATTTGCTAAATTTAGCATAAAGCTTCTCCTGTCGTAAGGTACCTAGTATAGTTCTAAGATGTTTCTCGTGTTGTTCTTTATCTCTTGAGTATACTAGGATATCATCAATGAAGACTATGACAAACTGATCCAGATAAGGATGGAATACCCTATTCATCAAATCCATGAATACTGCGGGTGCATTTGTTAATCCAAAAGGCATTACTATGAACTCATAATGACCATATCGTGTTCTAAAGGCTGTCTTAGAAATATCACATTCTTTGACCTTGAGTTGGTGGTTGCCCGATCTGAGATCGATCTTTGAGAACACGCTAGCTCCCTTCAGTTGGTCAAAAAGATCTTCTATTCTAGGCAAGGGATACTTATTCTTGATTGTTAGGCGGTTGAGTTCCCGATAATCAATGCACATTCTAAGTGATCCGTCTTTCTTCTTTACAAACAATACAGGGGCTCCCCATGGAGAAACACTTGGCCTGATGAACTTCTTGTCCAGCAACTCTTGAAGCTGTATTTTTAATTCTTGTAATTCCTTAGGCGCCATTCGATAAGGTGCTTTAGATACAGGCGCAGCTCCGGGCACCAAATCTATTGTGAATTCAACCTGTCGATCAGGAGGTATTCCTGGCAACTCATCTGGAAATACGTCCACATAATCTCTCACCGTTGATATATCAGCAGGTGTAACCTTACCAGTATTATTTTCCATGATATTCACAAGGTAGCCTTCACTTCCCTTCTTCTGTAACATTCTTACAGCCTTCATTGCTGACACAATATGCGGTCTGGTATTAGTTTTGGCTCCGTAAAAGGTGAATTTGGATCCTATTGGTCTTTCAAAATCTATTTCACGCTCAAAGCATCGGATTGTTGCTTTATTCTTGGTCAACCAATCTATACCCAAAATAACATCGAAACATTTCATCTCTAACACATATAGATCGGCTTCCAGTTCTTGGTTACCTATCAAAAGCTTCACACCAGTCACAATATCCTTAGTCCTAATAGTTTCTCCTGAGGGAATACTTACCGTTAATTCTTCTCCATTTGTATTACCTTTTAGTCTTAACTTCCTTTTTAAAATCTTCGGATATAAAAGAATGTGATGCACCAGTATCAAACAAAATATATGCCGGAAGGTTGAATACAAGTAGCATACCTGCCTGCCATGGTTTCATTCTCCTCCGTTAACTCTTCTTGTGCTAAGGCAAAAACTCGTGCCTTCCCTGATTTCTTGTCTGGTGCACTAACATTTTGTGGCGCCTTGATCTGCGTAGTAGTGCACTCCCAATACCTATGTCCTGGTCGATGACACTTATAGCAAACATTCTTTCCCAACAAACATTCTCCATAGTGGTGCTTATTGCAATTAGGACATATCGGAACAGCATTTGGTCCTGGTCCCCCCCTTGGGGTTGCCTTCTTCACAAAGTGGTTAGTCTTATTCTTATCTCTAAAATCCCATTTCCTTTTTCCGGGTTGCTCTTGAGGTTTCTGGTTGTATTCTAAATTCTGGCTAAGGGATACAATACGTGCTCGTTCAAACGTTTCATGGTACGTAGGTAGTTTCAAACCCGACACGATACCCCCGATCTCTGGACGCAAATCTCTCTCAAAACGTCTTGCTTTTCTTTCATCTGTGTCAACCAAGTGTGGGGCATATTTAGATAATTGATTAAAACGTCTTTCATACTCCATCACTGGAAGGGTTCCCTGCTTCAGATTGACAAACTCAATTTCCTTTTGGTCACGGATAGACTGTGGAAAGTAACGATCCATCATCATGTTCTTAAAATCATTCCAGGTCATATTTTGCTTTTGTTCATTCGTCATTGTTCGCTCGTGTGATTTCCACCAGTGTCCAGCATCTTCCACAAGTTGAAATATTGCGCACGAAACTTTCTGATTTTCAGTTGATTCCATATGGTCAAAGATTCTTTCAAGCTCAAGAATCCATTCCTCAGCGACCATAGGTCCTTCGCTACCTCTGAATCTTGGTGGTGAAAAACGACGAAATTGCTCTATAATGACATTAGTATTGATACCCTGGTTCTGTGGATTTGGTATATTCTGGTTAGCTGGTATTTGTTGTATGAGTCCCTGCAGAGAGTTCAAGAACTCTCGTGCAAAATCCGCTCCCTGCACTCCAACCGCAGGTGGAGGTTGCCTCTCAGCAGCTGGCCCGACAAATGGCTCATTTTCATTTTGCACATGTTTACGTGGCCTTCCTCGCGCTGCCATACTTTTGGGAGAAAGAGAAATATCACTTAATTATATGCATATATACCTTTGTTTAACATACCGAATAATTTGTAAACAAATCATATACATAAAAGATATTGGGTTTACAAATCCATATATATATACAAAAGTACATTGGTTTTTAATACCTTAACCCGTACAAAAAGTCTATTAGTTTATCATGCTTATACGAGCAAAAAGATAGCATGATCAAAGGATGACTTATATACATTCCTATTGGCAAAAAGGATATTTACGATCTAGTTATATACTTAAACATCACTATACAAAAAAAAAACTATCAACTATTACTATATGTACGCCCTCTAAGTTTCCAACTATATCAGAACCAATTACTGGGACCCGCCTGGTTCTCTGCTGGTGGGGTACGCATACGTCGACCCCTAGATGGTACGCTCTCATCATGGACTGATCCTATGGACTCGTTAGGCTCGGTATCTTCTGAGGGATCCTCTTCCTCCTCGTCCTCGTCCTCTTCTGCTACTCCTGCTTCCTCCCTTTGCGATCTTGCGAACCCGAGACAGAATTCCGTCCGATCCCTAGCGCGTTCGGCAAGACGTTCGTCAGCAATAGCTTCTGAGCGCTTGTTGGCGGCAACCTCGTCATAATGATTTGCCCTTTGCCTCTGTTCCTCTGCCTCCATTTCCATCTGGTCTGCAATTGCGAGGCACCTTTGACGTTCTCTAATAACCATAGCGAGGCGGACACTAAAATGTTCATAATTAATTGTCAGTCCAGCCGTAGAGTCTATCGTAAGCATTTCATCCAATAACCGATGGGCAACATCTCTATAATTTGGGAGGACAGTGTCTGCTAAGCGCATAGAAGCCTCGTACTCAGTAATGTGATGTCCTTCTTGTATGGCGTTGTTCCAACGTCTCAGTAATATATTTATATGCTCGCCTATATTCTGATATTCACCCTGTCTGGTCCTCCGGTAGACTGATATCGCGGGTGATAGATCTCTGTTAGCGAGTGTTCTTCGTCTATATACTACTGTTTTTCTAGCAGTTTGTTTTGTTCGAACCATCCTATCATAAAGAAGAAATATGGGTCAGTTTCTAATCTGGCTTCTTAATTGGTAGTAAAAGTTTCGAGGACAAAACATTTTTGAACTATATAAAACTCATAATAAAATACACATACCTTGGAGCGAGTGTCGGTCTGTTGGCAAAGTCACGGTTCCCCTCGGTTTTATTTTATAAATCAAGTATACAGAAAAGTAGACCCGCTCTGATACCACTCTGTAACGCCTCAATCCCATTAGCTCGGGATTAAAGTGCTACTAAATTTTCTTCTCTTTTGATTAAGTAATAAATCAGAAAATGTGCGAAAGCGTGACATAAAATACTTATTGGATAAAAGTAGAAATTTTATTGACAATAAGATACTGCCAAAACATATTTACACTAGTGGTGCCAAAGTTTCTAAGAAAATGCAAATCCCGGATTTTGTGACACACAAACTTGTTAATATATACAGAAGAGGCAAAAACATCTTTGAGTTGCGGGTAGAAGAAGAAATCCGGTGACCTTTGCCGCAACAGCCCCGCCACCTTGCTCGATTAACCTGAAGATTTGTAATTATGGGCATGAGTATAAACTCAGTGGAAACTTTGTAAGCAGTTATACTAACGAAGGTGCACAATAATAAACACATCCTTGACTTAGGAGCCCATCTTACGACTCAAAAGCCATATTGCTAGACTAGGGGGCCAATCTTACGACTCCCAAGTCCCACTCAAAAGCCAATCTTACGACTTAAGAGGTATCATATCATTAGCCCGAAGGCAAAACATATTTATCAAGTACAAGTTCAGTAGCATAATATACTTACAAATAGCCCAGTCACCCACCTTGTTTTGCTTGCTTTAAAATAGTTGAGTCGTGTATGTCCTAGGCCCAACCTGCACTACACCTAGCACATGTTGTTTAATTAATTAGTATTACTTATCGGGTTTAGTATTTTCAAAGTGATTAAGTGTGGTACAATATCTTTGGATTATGTCTATCTTTTACAATTTCTAATACATAAGTCGAGTCGTCATAAATTATAGTCCTAAATTAAAAGGCCTAACTATTTTATTAAATTTAAATTATTAACTACATTGATAAATATTTTAAACTAATTACCATGCATCTCAAACAACAACTATTTAATAAATTTAAGAAAATAGCTAAATTTATAAATCTACTTAAATCAAGAAAATAATTAAATTCCTAAATTTATATAAACTATAAATGACAATAATAAAAAAAAAAACTATTAAAATTACATACCTTAAAAGATTTTAATACTATACGACAACTTTCCGAAACACCGGTAGAAGCGTTGTCAAAATTAAACTGATAAGGACCTCCTAGTTAAAGGAATTCCTTTTAATACATTCACTAAAATGTTGAAAGGTTTAATTATTAATACCTTACCTTGTAACCTATTTATATAAAAAATTTCAACAACTCTTCAACCTGTTCTTCGATGTGGGATGATTTTATATGCAAGATTTGTTATGCTTGCAATTATTACGTTCCTGCTGGTTATCATCATTCTTTTTCCAAATTAAGTATGCTAGGCTTTGTGAATGATTTACTATTATTATCTTATTATATTAGTTACTTTAATTGTGAGTATATATATATAGTATACTACGTGTTTTTATTATATAACTTAGTTAGTTAGGTTAATATGTTATAAATTAAACATGTTTCTTATTTCTTATACCCGATGTTAATTATATATTTTGAATTTTCATCCTTTCGGTGCTAGGAGTGCGGTTGACCTGGTACATCACGGTCACACTTATTTGCCAAAATAAAATCATAAAATCAAATAACTTTGCATTTTAAAATAAAATGGGTAAAAATATTTTAAAATACAAACAATGTATTTTATTGCGTTTCAAAGATTCGGGGTATCACAGTCTCCCCTACTTTTAAAAATTTCGTCCTCGAAATTGTACTTACTTGGTTTAGGATATTCGGATATTTTGCTAAAATCTCATCTTCTCGTTCCCAAGTAGCTTCTTCTTTCTCATGTCTACTCCACTGCACTAGTACTAAGGGAACCTCTCTATTCCTCAAAGTGTGAACTTTTCTTCCTAGGATAGCAATGGGGTTCTCTTCATAAGTGAGTTTTTATTGACCTCCAGATTCTCATGATGAATAACGTGATTTGAATCTGGGACATAGTTTCTAAGTACTGATACATGAAAGACGTTATGGATATTGGTAAGTTCTGGTGGTAGAGCTAACTTATAGGCGACGTCTCCAATTCTATCTAGAATCTCAAATGGGCCAATATATCTTGGTTTTAACTTCCCTCTCTTTCCGAAGCGTATTACTCCTTTCATTGGTGCCATTTTGAGAAAAACCTTATCGCCTGTATTGAATTGTAGATCCTTCCTTCGTGTGTCAGCGTATGATTTCTGTCGATCCTGGGCGGCCTTAATTCTTTCTCGAATCTTAGTTACCACTCCAATGGTTCTTTCGATGATTTCAGGCCCTAAAATCTTTCGTTCTCCAACTTCATCCCAGTAAATCGGCGATCTACACCTTCTCCCGTAGAGTGCTTCATATGGTGCCATCTTTATTGTCGCCTGGTAACTGTTGTTATAGGAAAACTCTACTAGCGGTAAATATGTTTCCCAGTTTCCTCCAAAGTCTAGTACACAGGCTCTAAGCATATCCTCGAGTGTCTGTATTGTTCTTTTTGACTGTCCATCAGTTTGTGGATGATATGATGTGCTGAAGTTGAGCTTTGTCCCAAGGGCCGTTTGTAGACTTCTCCAGAATTTAGAGGTGAAACGAGTATCTCTGTCCGAAACTATGGTCACTGGTACTCCGTGTAATCTAACAATCTCGTCTACGTACCGTTGAGCGAGTTGATCCATGTTAAGTGTCATTCTTACTGGTATAAAATGTGCTGTCTTTGTAAGTCTGTCAACGATCACCCAAATAGCTTCATTCCTTCTTGCTGTTCGTGGCAGTCCAGTAACAAAGTCCATTGCTATGTGTTCCCACTTCCATTCGGGAATCTCTAAAGGGTGTAAGAGTCCTGAAGGCCGTTGGTGCTCTGCCTTAACCTGTTGGCACGTTAAACATTTTTCAACAAATTGCCCTATTGATCGCTTCATATTTCTCCACCAATAGATTTCTTTTAGGTCCTTGAACATTTTCGTCCCTCCTGGATGAGCTGTGTACGGGGTATTGTGAGCTTCTTCAAGAATTTCCTTCCTTATGTCATCATCCTTAGGTACACATAATCTTCCTTCGTATGTTAAAGTTCCATCTGGTGTTACAAAGAATCCCTTGATGGTTCCTGCAATTGCCCGGTCTTTCATCTTGAGGAGGAATTGGTAAGTCCTTTGTGCTATCTTTATTCGATCTCTTAAAGTAGGTTGTATGGTTAATGCTGCGATCATAGCAGTAGTATGACCTGACTTCACAAAATCTAGACTCAACTTAGCAAATTCTATTAATAATAGCTCTTGTTGCGTTGGGAGACTGGCCATATGACTTTCATTTTTCCTACTAAGTGCATCAGCTACGACATTTGCCTTGCCCGGGTGATAGAGGATGGTACAATCATAATCCTTTACTAGCTCCAGCCATCTTCTTTGGCGCATGTTGAGTTCTTTTTGTGTGAAAAAGTACTTTAAACTCTTATGGTCTGTGTAGATTTCACATTTCCCACCATAGAGGTAATGACGCCATATCTTTAGTGCGTGAACAACAGCAGCTAGTTCTAGGTCATGTGTAGGGTAGTTTAACTCATGAGGTTTCAATTGTCTTGAGGCATAAGCGACGACTTTTCCATGCTGCATCAAAACACATCCTAGTCCTAACTTTGAGGCATCGGTGTAAATGACAAACCCTTCTGATCCGTCAGGGATAGTTAGAACTGGCGCGGTTACGAGTCTCTGCTTAAGCTCTTGAAAGCTGTTTTCGCATTCGTCAGTCCAGTGGAACTGGTTGCTCTTCTTTGTTAATTGAGTCAAAGGCCTAGCGATCTTCGAGAAATCTTGAATGAATCTTCTGTAGTAACCCGCTAGACCCAGAAAACTTCGGACCTCATTCACATTCTTCGGAGCTTTCCAATTCATTACTGCTTCAACCTTCGCGGGATCCACTTCGATTCCACTAGCCGTGATAATATGGCCTAGAAAAACAACTCGATCTAGCCAAACTTCACATTTGCTAAATTTAGCATAAAGCTTCTCCTGTCGTAAGGTGCCTAGTATAGTTCTAAGATGTTTCTCGTGTTGTTCTTTATCTCTTGAGTATACTAGGATATCATCAATGAAGACTATGACAAACTGGTCCAGATAAGGATGGAATACCCTATTCATTAATTCCATGAATACTGCGGGTGTATTTGTTAATCCAAAAGGCATTACTATGAACTCATAATGACCATATCGTGTTCTAAAGGCTGTCTTAGAAATATCACATTCTTTGACCTTGAGTTGGTGGTAGCCCGATCTGAGATCGATCTTTGAGAACACGCTAGCTCCCTTCAGTTGGTCAAAAAGATCTTCTATTCTAGGCAAGGGATACTTATTCTTGATTGTTAGGCGGTTGAGTTCCCGATAATCAATGCACATTCTAAGTGATCCGTCTTTCTTCTTTACAAACAAGAGCTATTATTAATAGAATTTGCTAAGTTGAATCTAGATTTTGTGAAGTCAGGCCATACTACTGCTATGATCGCAGCATTAACCTTACAACCTACTTTAAGAGATCGAATAAAGGTAGCACAAAGGACTGACCAATTCCTCCTCAAGATGAAAGACCGGGCAATTGCAGGAACCATCAAGGGATTCTTTGTAACACCAGATGGAACTTTAACATACGAAGGAAGATTATGTGTACCTAAGGATGATGACGTAAGGAAGGAAATTCTTGAAGAAGCTCACAATACCCCGTACACAGCTCATCCAGGAGGGACGAAAATGTTCAAGGACCTAAAAGAAATCTATTGGTGGAGAAATATGAAGCGATCAATAGGGCAATTTGTTGAAAAATGTTTAACGTGCCAACAGGTTAAGGCAGAGCACCAACGGCCTTCAGGACTCTTACACCCTTTAGAGATTCCCGAATGGAAGTGGGAACACATAGCAATGGACTTTGTTACTGGACTGCCACGAACAGAAAGAAGGAATGAAGCTATTTGGGTGATCATTGACAGACTTACAAAGACAGCACACTTTATACCGGTAAGAATGACGCTCAACATGGATCAACTTGCTCAACGGTACGTAGACGAGATTATTAGATTACACGGAGTACCAGTGACCATAGTTTCGGACAGAGATACTCGTTTCACCTCTAAATTCTGGAGAAGTCTACAAACAGCCCTTGGGACAAAGCTCAACTTCAGCACATCATATCATCCACAAACTGATGGACAGTCAGAAAGAACAATACAGACACTCGAGGATATGCTTAGAGCCTGTGTACTAGACTTTGGAGGAAACTGGGAAACATATTTACCGCTAGTAGAGTTTTCCTATAACAACAGTTACCAGGCGACAATAAAGATGGCACCATATGAAGCACTCTACGGGAGAAGGTGTAGATCGCCGATTTACTGGGATGAAGTTGGAGAACGAAAGATTTTAGGGCCTGAAATCATCGAAAGAACCATTGGAGTGGTAACTAAGATTCGAGAAAGAATTAAGGCCGCCCAGGATCGACAGAAATCATACGCTGACACACGAAGGAAGGATCTACAATTTAATACAGGCGATAAGGTTTTTCTCAAAATGGCACCAATGAAAGGAGTAATACGCTTCGGAAAGAGAGGGAAGTTAAAACCAAGATATATTGGCCCATTTGAGATTCTAGATAGAATTGGAGACGTCGCCTATAAGTTAGCTTTACCACCAGAACTTACCAATATCCATAACGTCTTTCATGTATCAGTACTAAGGAAGTATGTCCCAGATTCAAATCACGTTATTCATCATGAGAATCTGGAAGTCAATAAAAACCTCACTTATGAAGAGAACCCCATTGCTATCCTAGGAAGAAAAGTTCACACTTTGAGGAATAGAGAAGTTCCCTTAGTACTAGTACAGTGGAGTAGACATGGAAAAGAAGAAGCTACTTGGGAACGAGAAGATGAGATTTTAGCAAAATATCCGAATATCCTAAACCAAGTAAGTACAATTTCGAGGACGAAATTTTTTTAAAAGTAGGGGAGACTGTGATACCCCGAATCTTTGAAACGCAATAAATACATTGATTGCATTTTAAAATATTGTTACCGATTTTATTTTAAAATGCAAAGTTATTTGATTTTATGATTTTATTTTGGCAAATAAGTGTGACCGTGATGTACCAGGTCAACCGCACTCCTAGCACCGAAAGGATGAAAATTCAAAATATATAATTAACATCGGGTATAAGAAATAAGAAACATGTTTACTTTATAACATATTAACCTAACTAACTAAGTTATATAATAAAAACACGTAGTATACTATATATATATACTCACAATTAAAGTAACTAATATTAAGATAATAATAGTAAATCATTCACAAAGCCTAGCATACTAAATTTGGAAAAAGAATGATGATAACCAGCAGGAACGTAATAATTGCAAGCATAACAAATCTTGCATATAAAATCATCCCACATCGAAGAACAGGTTGAAGAGTTGTTGAAATTTTTTATATAAATAGGTTACAAGGTAAGGTATTAATAATTAAACCTTTCAACATTTTAGTGAATGTATTAAAAGGAATTCCTTTAACTAGGAGGTCCTTATCAGTTTAATTTTGACAACGCTTCTACCGGTGTTTCGGAAAGTTGTCGTATAGTATTAAAATCTTTTAAGGTATGTAATTTTAATAGTTTTCTTTCCTTATTGTCATTTATAGTTTATATAAATTTAGGAATTTAATTATTTTCTTGATTTAAGTAGATTTATAAATTTAGCTATTTTCTTAAATTTATTAAATAGTTGTTGTTTGAGATGCATGGTAATTAGTTTAAAATATTTATCAATGTAGTTAATAATTTAAATTTAATAAAATAGTTAGGCCTTTTAATTTAGGACTATAATTTATGACGACTCGACTTATGTATTAGAAATTGTAAAAGATAGACATAATCCAAAGATATTGTACCACACTTAATCACTTTGAAAATACTAAACCCGATAAGTAATACTAATTAATTAAACAACATGTGCTAGGTGTAGTGCAGGTTGGGCCTAGGACATACACGACTCAACTATTTTAAAGCAAGCAAAACAAGGTGGGTGACTGGGCTATTTGTAAGTATATTATGCTACTGAACTTGTACTTGATAAATATGTTTTGCCTTCGGGCTAATGATATGATACCTCTTAAGTCGTAAGATTGGCTTTTGAGTGGGACTTGGGAGTCGTAAGATTGGCCCCCTAGTCTAGCAATATGGCTTTTGAGTCGTAAGATGGGCTCCTAAGTCAAGGATGTGTTTATTATTGTGCACCTTCGTTAGTATAACTGCTTACAAAGTTTCCACTGAGTTTATACTCATGCCCATAATTTATTACAAATCTTCAGGTTTTTATTGACCTCCAGATTCTCATGATGAATAACGTGATTTGAATCTGGGACATACTTTCTAAGTACTGATACATGGAAGACGTTATGGATATTGGTAAGCTCTGGCGGTAGAGCTAACTTATAGGCGACGTCTCCAATTCTATCTAGAATCTCAAATGGGCCAATATATCTTGGTTTTAACTTCCCTCTCTTCCCAAAACGTATTACTCCTTTCATTGGTGCCATTTTGAGAAAAACCTTATCGCCGGTATTGAATTGTAGATCCTTCCTTCGCGAGTCAGCATATGATTTTTGTCGATCCTGGGCAGCCTTGATTCTTTCTCGAATCTTAGTTACTACTCCAATGGTTCTATCGATGATCTCAGGGCCTAAGGTTTTTCGTTCTCCAACTTCATCCCAGTAAATCGGCGATCTACATCTCCTTCCATAGAGTGCTTCATACGGTGTCATCTTTATGGTAGCTTGGTAACTGTTATTATAAGAAAATTCTACTAATGGCAAATATGTTTCCCAGCTTCCTCCAAAGTCTAGTACACAAGCTCTAAGCATATCTTCGAGTGTCTGTATTGTTCTTTCTGACTGTCCATCAGTTTGTGGATGATATGATGTGCTGAAGTTGAGCTTTGTCCCAAGGGCCGTTTGTAGACTTCTCCAGAATTTAGAGGTGAAACGAGTATCTCTGTCCGAAACTATGGTCACTGGTACTCCGTGTAATCTAACAATCTCGTCTACGTACCGTTGAGCAAGTTGATCCATGTTAAGCGTCATTCTTACCGGTATAAAGTGTGCTGTCTTTGTAAGTCTGTCAATGATCACCCAAATAGCTTCATTCCTTCTTGTTGTTCGTGGCAGTCCAGTAACAAAGTCCATTGCTATGTGTTCCCACTTCCATTCGGGAATCTCTAAAGGGTGTAAGAGTCCTGAAGGCCGTTGGTGCTCTGCTTTAACCTGTTGGCACGTTAAACATTTTTCAACAAATTGCCTCTCCCGTGCAAAATCCGCTCCTTGTACTTCAACAGCAGGTGGAGGTTGCCTCTCAGCAGCTGGCCCAACAAATGGCTCATTTTCATTTTGCACATGTTTACGTGGCCTTCCTCGCGCTGCCATACTTTTGGGAGAAGGAGAAATAACACTTAATTATATGCATATATACCTTTGTTTAACATACCGAATAATTTGTAACAAATCATATACATAAAAGATATTGGGTTTACAAATCCATATATATATACAAAAAGTACATTGGTTTTTAATACCCTAACCCGTACAAAATGTCTATTAGTTAATCATGCTTATACGAGCAAAAAGATAGCATGATCAAAGGATGACTTATGTACATTCCTATTAGCAAAAGGATATTTACGGTCTAGTTATGTACCTAGACATCATTGTACAAAAACTATCTACTATTACTATATGTACATCCTCTAGGTTTCCAACTATATTAGAACCAATTACTGGGGCCTGCCTGGTTCTCTGCTAGTGGGGTACGCACACGTCGACCCCTAGATGGTATGCTCTCACCAGGATTGGACCCTATAGACTCATTGGGTACACTTTCCTCTGAGGGATCCTCTTCCTCCTCGTCCTCGTCCTCTTCTGCTACTCCTGCTTCCTCCCTTTGCGATCTTGCGAACTCGAGACAGAATTCCGCCCGATCCCTAGCGCGTTCGGCAAGACGTTCATTATGTGGACAAAGGATGATGACGTAAGGAAGGAAATTCTTGAAGAAGCTCACAATACCCCGTACACAGCTCATCCAGGAGGGACGAAAATGTTCAAGGACCTAAAAGAAATCTATTGGTGGAGAAATATGAAGCGATCAATAGGGCAATTTGTTGAAAAATGTTTAACGTGCCAACAGGTTAAAGCAGAGCACCAACGGCCTTCAGGACTCTTACACCCTTTAGAGATTCCCGAATGGAAGTGGGAACACATAGCAATGGACTTTGTTACTGGACTGCCACGAACAACAAGAAGGAATGAAGCTATTTGGGTGATCATTGACAGACTTACAAAGACAGCACACTTTATACCGGTAAGAATGACGCTTAACATGGATCAACTTGCTCAACGGTACGTAGACGAGATTGTTAGATTACACGGAGTACCAGTGACCATAGTTTCGGACAGAGATACTCGTTTCACCTCTAAATTCTGGAGAAGTCTACAAACGGCCCTTGGGACAAAGCTCAACTTCAGCACATCATATCATCCACAAACTGATGGACAGTCAGAAAGAACAATACAGACACTCGAAGATATGCTTAGAGCTTGTGTACTAGACTTTGGAGGAAGCTGGGAAACATATTTGCCATTAGTAGAATTTTCTTATAATAACAGTTACCAAGCTACCATAAAGATGACACCGTATGAAGCACTCTATGGAAGGAGATGTAGATCGCCGATTTACTGGGATGAAGTTGGAGAACGAAAAACCTTAGGCCCTGAGATCATCGATAGAACCATTGGAGTAGTAACTAAGATTCGAGAAAGAATCAAGGCTGCCCAGGATCGACAAAAATCATATGCTGACTCGCGAAGGAAGGATCTACAATTCAATACCGGCGATAAGGTTTTTCTCAAAATGGCACCAATGAAAGGAGTAATACGTTTTGGGAAGAGAGGGAAGTTAAAACCAAGATATATTGGCCCATTTGAGATTCTAGATAGAATTGGAGACGTCGCCTATAAGTTAGCTCTACCGCCAGAGCTTACCAATATCCATAACGTCTTCCATGTATCAGTACTTAGAAAGTATGTCCCAGATTCAAATCACGTTATTCATCATGAGAATCTGGAGGTCAATAAAAACCTGAAGATTTGTAATAAATTATGGGCATGAGTATAAACTCAGTGGAAACTTTGTAAGCAGTTATACTAACGAAGGTGCACAATAATAAACACATCCTTGACTTAGGAGCCCATCTTACGACTCAAAAGCCATATTGCTAGACTAGGGGGCCAATCTTACGAGTCCCAAGTCCCACTCAAAAGCCAATCTTACGACTTAAGAGGTATCATATCATTAGCCCGAAGGCAAAACATATTTATCAAGTACAAGTTCAGTAGCATAATATACTTACAAATAGCCCAGTCACCCACCTTGTTTTGCTTGCTTTAAAATAGTTGAGTCGTGTATGTCCTAGGCCCAACCTGCACTACACCTAGCACATGTTGTTTAATTAATTAGCATTACTTATCGGGTTTAGTATTTTCAAAGTGATTAAGTGTGGTACAATATCTTTGGATTATGTCTATCTTTTACAATTTCTAATATATGAGTCAAATCGTAATAAATTATAGTTCTAAATCAAAAGGCCTAACTATTTTATTAAATTTAAATTATTAACAACATTGATAAATATTTTAAACTAACTACCATGCATCTCAAACAACAACTATTTAATAAATTTAAGAAAATAGCTAAATTTATAAATCTACTTAAATCAAGAAAATAATTAAATTCCTAAATTTATATAAACTATAAATGACAATAAGGAAAGAAAACTATTAAAATTACATACCTTAAAAGATTTTAATACTATACGACAACTTTTCGAAACACCGGTAGAAGCGTTGTCAAAATTAAACTGATAAGGACCTCCTAGTTAAAGGAATTCCTTTTAATACATTCACTAAAATGTTGAAAGGTTTAATTATTAGTACCTTACCTTGTAACCTATTTATATAAAAAATTTCAACAACTCTTCAACCTGTTCTTCGATGTGGGATGATTTTATATGCAAGATTTGTTATGCTTGCAATTATTACGTTCCTGCTGGTTATCATCATTCTTTTTCCAAATTTAGTATGCTAGGCTTTGTGAATGATTTACTATTATTATCTTATTATATTAGTTACTTTAATTGTGAGTATATATATATAGTATACTACGTGTTTTTATTATATAACTTAGTTAGTTAGGTTAATATGTTATAAATTAAACATGTTTCTTATTTCTTATACCCGATGTTAATTATATATTTTGAATTTTCATCCTTTCGGTGCTAGGAGTGCGGTTGACCTGGTACATCACGGTCACACTTATTTGCCAAAATAAAATCATAAAATCAAATAACTTTGCATTTTAAAATAAAATCGGTAACAATATTTTAAAACGCAATCAATGTATTTATTGCGTTTCAAAGATTCGGGGTATCACACTGCTAGGATAAATTTAAGAGGTTTGTGAAGAGATAGGAAATTTGGTTGAGGATATACCATTTCCCCTGTATTTTGATTCTCCAATCCAAAATTAGGATTGCATATAAAAAAACAACGGATGTACTCCCTCCGTCCCGGTTAACTTGTCACAGTTGACCGGGCACGAATGTTAAGAAAAAATAGATTTTGTGGAATTTTTAACTTTTTTAAAGTTGGAGATTGAATGTGGATATTTTAAGGGTAGAGATTGTTGCCTTTAATTATCATTTATGAGTGTGACAAGTTAAGTGGGACGGACTGAATTGGAAAGTAGGACAAGTTAACTGGGACGGAGGGAGTAGTATGTTATTATCACATTTAGTAAAAATCAAACTTTATTTTCATCTTTTAAACCACAAATAACTTTTTCATTTCGAACCATTTTTTAATTATGTATAATATATCAAATTAAAGCTCTTTTGAAGATCTTTAATTTGATATTCATATTTTTTTTAGGAAAACTTGATATCCATAACACATATATTATAATTAGATATTTCATTTGGAAATATAATATTGTTTGTTCATTGATTATTTGAATAAGATTTTGAGCGTTTAAGGTGGTCTGTACTATAGCCTAGGACCAGAATACAATTAAATTAGGTAAATTGTTCTCCAATAAAAACATAACTATCTTGATTGTTTTATTAAAAGCAAAACTAATTAATTTATTTAATTTGACGGAAAGTTTTCTTCATTTATGTGTCGAGATAAAATTCATTATTTAAATAATTAAGCATGGAATTTCTTAAATTTAAAATAAAATTTAAAGTATAATTTAATAATCGGCTTATTAAATAATTATATTTGCAGATATTAATTTGTAGTTTGTTATAATATTAATTTTGTTTGGTTAATCGCAGGACTATGACTTCTACACATATTTATATATGAAAATTAATATTGAATATATTTTATTACTTATTGATTTTTTCATAGTTTATATTTATTATGTTATTTTTATTTAAAAATTTACACTTTGCAACCTAAACAGTGAGATTTTATACATGTTGCAATCTACTTTTTTTTTTAAAAAAAAAAATAAAATAAAATTAATCTGCCTGATATTTATAATTTTTTTTAGATTTTGCAACCTAAACATTACTTTGTCGCATTAATTAACCTCAACTATGTCTATTTTTCATAATTTTCATCCTAATTAATTTATTTATTTAAATTAATAAATTTGTATCTTTAAATAAATCTAATATTTACAATAAAGATATAGAATTGATTTGAATAAACTTCATTATATATGAAATTCTTAAGATATATTGAAAAACTCATATATTTTATTTTGTTATTCCAACTATTGAATGATCTTTGAATTTATTTTGTTAGTATAAAGAATCATTTAAACCTGAAACGTATTTGAGTATATATTAAATCCATAAATTAGCATTCTCTTTTTAAAGAGGAAGTTAAATAGGTATATTCAAAATTTTAAAATTATTTAGATAAGTTAAAATATCTAAATAAAATTAAAAAAAAAAAAAAAAACACTAATTTACATATAACATTATTCACTTTATTATATTTAACATATTTTGATGGGTTCTATGATATTTAGATATTTGTGTTAGTTTGAATATTCTTTATCAATATGGTTACAGACACACTAAATATATGTTTGAGTTCAATATTAAGATAATAGTGTTTGTTTGAATATTCATTATCACTTAAATATATGTTCACACAAAAAATTGATATTCTTAATTATTTTTTTTGTTTGAGTATTTATTTTATTTATGTTAATCTATAAGATAATACATTTATAAAACATACGTTATATTAAATCCATATATCAGTTGAACACAAAGAGATTTACATTACTTATAACTTTTATATGTTTAATAAAAACTGTTCAAAAATTTATTTGGTTTAGAATGCAACAACTCCAATTTTTTAATATTTGATTATATAATATTTAATTTAATTTAATTATTATTTTTTAAATAAATTTCCGTGCATCGCACGGGAGTGTTACTAGTTAATCAAATAACTGTATTAACCAATTTTATATAAGTACTAATAATAATATAAATATAATATGGGGGGAGTTTTGATGAGATTTAATTAACTAATGCAAATAACAAGTAAACTAAAGATGAATTAACTAATGAATAAAAAGTATTCCCGCCTTTAACCCAGTATCCCCCTAGCCTGTATATCCATATAACTAATGCAACTACTTAACTAATTAGTTATGAGACCCCTACTCCAAGAATTAACAGGTACGCTTAGCTAACCCTTGTTACCCCTTAAGTATAATTAATCATAAGAACTTAGTAATTAATCCTATCCAATTAAGTAGTCCTAGGAGACGCTCGCTAGAACAATATTAATCAAACGCATAGGGAACTAAGGTAACGGAGTAGGTACGATGTTGTACTCACAAACTCGGTACAAGTGACCGCGACTTTATGTTATCCTAGCGAATAACCACTTTTTGCTACTTTTGGGCACAAACGCATAACAATTACGGATTATGAATTCATGACCTAGCGACAGCTATATGCCTATTACTAGGGTGATCAGTCCACATAACAAACATATAAAAGATAGAGTAATCCAATAACACAAGTAATCTCAGAACATAATAAAATTAAGCAATTACTGAATTAATTACATAAATAACAGTCTAGGGTTCAACATAGTCAAAGACGGGAAAGTAAAAGTTTAGCCGATCATAGCGATCACTAAGAACAAACTAATAAAAGAAAACATAAAACTATAAAACCCGAGTTGCTGAATCTTGAATCTCCGTGTTCTTCAGAATTTCCACGTCCGAGCTCCTGAATCAGTATAAAAGTGTGATTTTCGGACTTTTGGATCTTCTATTTATAGTTGAGGATCAATTGGGCTCAATTTGGACTGAAAAAGGACTTATCCGCGTATGACTTGGGCTGGGCCGCCACCTGTCTCGGCCGAGAATTTCAGGCTCGGCCGAGCTGCCTATAAAAGTGGCTCGGCCGAGCTGCCTATAAAAGTGGCTCGGCCGAGCTGCCTATAAAAGTGGCTCGGCCGAGCTGCCTATAAAAGTGGCTCGGCCGAGAATCTTTAACAGCCAATTTCACTTCTTTCGCTGACCTTCAAGCTCGGCCGAGCTCCTCTGGCTCGGCCGAGACTGCTTCCCAGCATCATTGGATCGATTTCCTCTTGGTTTTTGATTTGCGAAACTTGTTCTCACATCCAGTTTAAGCCGAGTTCGACTTTTTGGTCTAATTTCACCTTAATACTTCAAAACAAGTCAAACAACATCAATTTGTCCAATAATATTAATATGAGCAATACACGACTCATTACGCATGCAAATGTTATTAACTAAACACTTTATTCGACCTATTATGCACGCATAATTACGTGTACCAATGACCCTTATTATAGGGCAATAATATTTTTCAAACATATCTCATTTTATGAAAATGATGAGTATATATTAAGAAAATAACTTAAATTTATCAAAAACCTAAATTCGATACATCACTCTTAATATAATACCAAGAGGTTACAGGTGTTGGACCAAATTTCTACCCCTATATTCCATTTGTACTAATACAGAAAACAACTTAAATCTCTAATTAAACCTATTAGTTTCCCAACAAAGATTAGAGTGCTAGCAATTAATGATTAGTCCCCCCCAACAAACATTTAGGGAGCATTTTAAAGAAATTGTACATTTTAATAAGAAATGTGATTATAGTTGAGCATATAAAAATTTTGTTAAACTATTTTTTAGGACGAAGGGAGTATTTTATTTTCATTTCATTGTTTCATCAAATAAGTTAACAATTCATCTAAGCTTACTATCGTGGCATATTAGTAATCCGTCCATATTTATAATTTGCAGATGAAATTCTCTATTTTAATATGTGTCTTACTTTTTATTTTAAAACAATCATTAATTACATGTCACGTGTATATATTGACATGACTAATTACTAATTAAATAAAACTACTAGTCGAATCTAATATATACGTTTAAATAAAAAAAGATGCCACAATATGCAGCAGTTTTACAATTGATTTTACTTCACACATTGAAAACCCGTCCGCTAGCCGTCGAGGCCAACCGTCACTGCATCGGAACATCCCCTGCTGCGAGCCACCGCCTCATGCTGCCACCCATCTCAGTCGCCAACTCCACTTTCGACTGCTACTCTATCTGCTAATAAATAGGCCTATTAAAATATGGATTCTGCATTTCTACTATAGTTTACTACCTCTGTCTTTGATTCATAAATTTGGAGACTTAGAATTTTTATTTGGTGTCTGATTCTAGGAGATTATTGAGATCCTTATTAATAGAGAAGATGTAATTCGATAATAATTTGTTGTAGATTTAATCGAGTGTAAATATAGGATAGAATTTTATACTTATCTTGGGAATATTCTGTTGTAAATTTCCCTTGATTTTCTCTTCAGTCTGTTGTATTTTTTTACAATAAATAGTGGAAACCTGATCACCATATTCACGGTGAATCAAATATTTATTCTTTCATGGTATCAGCCTAAATCACCAGAAACCCTTATTCTCTGTCACCTTTCGTTCCTTTTCTCTCCTGTTCTTATTTCTCGCTCCTGTTCTTTTCTTTTTCTCTCCCATGGCTTCTGAATCCACGTCTCTCCCTCTTACCACTATGCTTCATCTTATTAACATTCGTCTCACCTCATCAAACTACCTCTTATGGCGCGAACAAGTTCATGCGATGCTCAAGGTGGATGGGCTCCACGTTTTTCTTGACGGCTCTTGCCCGGAGCCGCCTGCTTCTATTTCTGTTCCAGCATCCTCGCCTGCCACCACCCCTGCTGCCGCTTCTTCTGCCGGTGACAAATCTGACCCTCTACCAAATCCAGCCTATCCGATTTGGATACGCCGCCACGACCAGGTTCTCAGTCTTCTCTTCTCCTCTCTCTCCGAGGAGGCGATGTCGGAGGTTATTGGCCTTCGGTCTGCCGCTGCCGTTTGGGCTGCTCTTGAAGCCGCTTTTAGCCCGAATACTCCGTCTCGTGCGAATCAACTTCGCGACGAGCTGCAATTTTTACAGCGAGGTTCTCAGTCTGTTCATGAATATGGTCGTCGCTTCAAGTCGTTATGTCATCAACTCGCCGCTATTGGTCATCCCGTTTCTGAATCTGATAAATGTCGGTGGTTTCTTCGCGGCCTTGGTCCTGAATTTCGCTCGTTCACTGATCTTCGTCTCGCTCTCCCCTTTCCTCTTGTTTTCAATGATCTGCTTAATCAGGCTCGCGATCAGGAACTCCGGGATAAAGTGAACGCAGCTGCTGATGTTGTCCCTGCTGCCGCCGCATTCTACTCCACTTGCGGTGGCTCGTCCGGTCGCAGTTCTTCGTCCAATCATGGTACTGGCCGCGGCTTTCCTAACCGTGGCAATTTCGGTCGTGGCAGTTCTTCTTCCTCTTCTCCAGTTTCCACTTTTGGTCGCGGTTCCTCACATGGGTTTGGTTCCTTTAATTCTGGCCGTGGCACTTTCTCCACCAACTCTGGCTCTTCGGCTCCTCGTTGTCCTCCTCGCTGTCAGATTTGTCAGGGGACCCACTACGCCAATAATTGTCCTGATCGCTACAATCGCCCCCTCCCCCCCCCCCCCCCCCCCGCCTGATTTTACTCACCTTGCTCAAGCTTTTGGCACCCAGTGTTCCGTCAATTCGTCTGCCTCTGACTGGTATGTTGATACCGGCGCCACCGCTCACATGACGTCTTCCACAGATACTCTCGATGTTTTTGAACCCTATACCGGTAATTCTACGGTCACTGTTGGTAACGGTGCCTCCCTTTCTATTTCACACTTGGGTTCTCGTTCTGTTGATCATTCTTTACCGTTATTGGATGTTTTAGTCGTTCCTCATATCACTAAAAATCTTTTGTCTATTAGTAAATTAACTTCTGATCTTCCTGTTACTGTTGTTTTTTCTAACAAATCTTTTGTTGTTCAGAATCAGAAAACAAAGGAAATACTGGCACGGGGACGGTGTAAGGATGGTTTATATGTTCTTGATCGGGGTTCTTCTGCTTTCGTTGCTGCGTTAAATTCTCGTACTTTAAATTCTTAGTTCGAATTGTGGCATTCACGTTTAGGCCATACTCCTGTTTCCATTATTAATTTGTTGAAACAATTGGGTTACTTAACCGTTAATTCTCTTTTGCCTAAGCCTGGCTTGTGTTCATCTTGTCAATTAGCTAAAAGTAAACGTCTTCCTTTTTCGTTGAATGAAAAACGTGCTTCTTCTGTTTTAGATTTAGTTCATTGTGATTTATGGGGTCCTGCCCCTATTGCTTCTTCTTCTGGCTTTAAATATTATGTTGTGTTTATGGATGATTTTTCTCAGTTTTCTTGGTTATATCCGTTACGTGCTAAATCTGATTTTTTTGATGTTTTAAAGCGCTTCCTATCTCTTGTTCACAATCAATTTAACTCCATGGTTAAAAATTTTCAAAGTGATGGAGGTGGTGAATTTGTTAATAAACGTGTCTCCACTCTTTTTGCTTCACATGGCATTATTCATCGTCTCTCTTGTCCTTATACCCCACTGCAAAATGGTAGAGCTGAGCGTAAACACCGGCACATCACTGAAACTGGTCTATCTTTATTGTTTCATGCACATGTTCCTACTGAATTCTGGCTTGATGCGTTTTCTTCCGCTGTTTACATTATAAATAGACTTCCTAGCCCTCTTCTCCATAACAAATCTCCTTTTGAAATATTGTTTAATTGTATTCCAAATTATGGTCTTTTAAAAGTTTTTGGCTGTCGCGTTTTTCCTTACCTTCGCAATTATGTTTCGCATAAACTGTCACCCCGTAGTTTACCTTGCATTTTCCTGGGTTATAGTAGTTCGCATAAGGGTTTTCGGTGTTACGATCCTATCACCCGTCGTCTTTACATTACTCGTTATGCTCAATTTGATGAATCGATTTTCCCGTTTAAGAATAATTTGTCTAATTCATCTACTGACCAACTTGATTTTTCCAGTTTTATTGATTTTCAGGTTTCTAATTCTTCTACTAGCACTCATCCTCCGTCTCCATTCTTGGCCCAATACCTGCAGGACCATTTACTGAGCCTTCCGCGTTTCGTCCAGACACGCTGGACATGTCTTCCAGCAAGCCCACTTGCTGCCTTCAAGACATATCACATATCTCTCCACATGCGGCCCATCATTCACCGCCTTCTGCTGACCCAATCCCGCCATCTCCAGCCCATTCTCCTGGCCCATTATCATCACCCACTCCTGCTCCACTATTTCATCCACCAACCCAAGCCCACTCTCCTTCCACGTTACTCCTGTCCAATACCGAGCCTCCTGCTTCTCCTGTTGCCGAGCCCCTATCCCATACCGAGCCTACTGCCCCTACTACGCTGGATCCGTCTTCTCCTGTTTCCTCGTCTCCACCGGTTGTTCCACTTCCTCCCGCTTCTCAGGTTTCGTTATCCACTCATCCTATGCAAACACGTGCAAAGTCTGGTATTTTTAAATCTCGTCATTTCTTAGATATTGCTTCTACTGCTCTTCTTGCTGCACTAACTTCCTCTGCAGAACCTAAAGGCTTTAAATCCGCCATGAAGATTCCTCATTGGTTAAATGCCATGCGTGATGAAATGCGTGCCTTGCATTCCAATGATACATGGGACCTCGTCCCTCGCCCGTCTCAGGAGAACATTGTTGGTTCGAAATGGGTCTTCCGCACAACGTATAACTCTGATGGCTCTGTTGAACGTCATAAAGCCCGTCTGGTTGCCCAGGGCTTTACTCAGATACCTGGTTTCGATTTTGTTCATACTTTCAGCCCTGTTGTCCGTGCTGCCACTGTTCGTGTTATCTTATCCCTTGCCACTCAGCGCTCCTGGCCTCTGCACCAGCTCGATGTCAAAAATGCCTTCCTCCATGGCGTCCTTGACAAATCGGTCTTTATGGCCCAACCTCCAGGTTTCATCAATCCACGTTTTCCTGATCACGTCTGTAAATTGAAAAAAGCCTTGTATGGTCTTCGTCAGGCCCCTCGTGCATGGTTTGAGCGTTTTAACTCCTTTCTTTTAGCTTTAGGCTTTACTCGTAGTCGCTCCGACACCTCCCTTTTCTTTATTCATCGTCCCCACTTTTCAATTTTTTTTTATTATATGTTGATGATATTATTGTCACAGGTAGCAATCCCGCTGTTCTCCGTCGCTTCATTAATTGTGTCAATTCTGAGTTTGCAATCAAAGATCTTGGTCAACTCAGTTATTTTTTGGGTTTGGAGATATCGCATACATCTACTGGTCTTTTCTTAGGCCAAGCCAAATATGCCCATGACATCTTATCTCGGGCTCAACTTCTTGACTCAAAGTCAGTTTCCACTCCTTTAGCTGCTGGCGAATCTCTCCTCAGCTCTGGTGATCCCTTTCATGATCCCACTCTTTATCGGTCCCTCAATGGATGCGTTACAATACTTGACGATTACTCATCCGGATCTATCTTATGCTGTCAACCACGTCAGTCAATTTCTCCAGCACCCCACACTTGATCATTTTTCAGCTGTTAAACGCATCCTTCGTTATGTCAAGGGCACCGTCCATTATGGTCTATCCTTCACTCGTTCTTCGAATTCCACCGTATTGGGCTACTCTGATGCTGATTGGGCCCGTTGTATTGACACTCGCCGTTCCACCTATGGCTACTCCATTTTCTTGGGTGGTAACTTAGTCTCTTGGAGTGCCAAAAAGCAACCTACTGTTGCACGCTCCAGTTGTGAATCCGAATACCGTGCACTTGCCACCACTGCTCAGGAAATGGTCTGGCTCTCCCATCTCCTCTCCGAGCTTCGTGCACTTCCATCTTCTCGTCCGCTTTTACTTTGTGACAACAAGAGTGCACTGTTTCTAAGTCAAAATCCCATTGCCCACAAACGTGCCAAGCATATTGACATAGATTGTCATTTTAATCGCGAGCTCGTTGCTGCGAATAAGCTGGAAACTCGTTTTGTTCCTTCTCATCTCCAGCTCGCGGACATTTTTACCAAGAGTTTACCTCGTCCCTCGTTTGAGCTTCTTCGTTCCAAGCTCTGTGTTGTTCTGAATCCCACACTTCGCTTGCGGGGGGGTAATAGAGAAGATGTAATTCGATAATAATTTGTTGTAGATTTAATCGAGTGTGAATATAGGATAGAATTTTATACTTATCTTGGGAATATTCTGTTGTAAATTTCCCTTGATTTTCTCTTCAGTCTGTTGTATTTTTTTACAATAAATAGTGGAAACCTGATCACCATATTCACGGTGAATCAAATATTTATTCTTTCACTTATAAGTAGAGGTGGCATTTCGGCGGCTCGGCCGGGTCGGTCTGGGCTTGTCGGTCCAGTGCCATATTTCAGGCTGGGTCGGATTGGATCAAAATTTGATCGGACCTAAATTAGTTGGCTCGATTCACGATATTTCCCTATAATATGCTAAGATTATAGGGTTGATCCAGTGTCCGACGACTTTTGGTTCATCGCGCCGGTTCGATTAGGTCAAATAATACTTCGGGCATTTAGTTTTATGATCCAATCCATCTAAAATATCGGATCGGACCGATTTTATCACCTCTACTTATAAGCAAGGATGAAAATATCGCGAGCGAAATCTCGCGAAAATTGACTTGCCGAGATAAAAAAGCGCTGAAAGTCATTTCTCTCGCGAGATTTCGGCCAAAATCTCGCCTTAATCTTGGTTTTGTCATTTTCTCACGAGATTTCGGCCAAAATCTCGCCAATGAAGTTCCTAAACAAAAATTCTACTTTAAAGGACATTGAAGAGAGCTCCAAATTCTAACCACCAAACCAAGTCAACATCTTATTGTAATCTCCACATATAATCTATATAATTACTTATTCATTTGAAATCAAATAAGCAAGAATTGCCCCTCATATCATAAAATTTCCATAATAAGCAATTGAAAATTTTGTATATAAATTTAATTTATAATTATTATATTTGGACAACGCGTATTTTTGTAAATATTTTTTTGTTTATAATTTTAAGATGAATTTATATATTAAAGTTGATTATAATATTTTTAAAATATTTTGTTAAATTTTCAGATTTTTTATATAATATTTTCGTACTGGTAACTAGTGATGTTGTACGAAAAAACGTCAAAATGTGTTTTATGTTGCTACTCATTATTTATATTATTTTATATTTATGAATTAGTTGTAAATAAATCCATTTCTATCCAATTTTAAGATTGTATATGTATCTAAGTTTGTTATAATAATTTTAAAAATATCATGTTAAATTTTTAGTTTTTTTATATATTTTCTATTTTTTTATAAATTGCACCAATATTTTTATTGGTATCGATATTTCTTCGTGATCTCCGTAAATTTGAGACACTGATATCTTCGGGAAGACCATATTTTCATGTGTAATCGTGAGTTGAGGTTGCTATAATTTCATTGATTTTGGGAATTTTGTAGACAAATGTTGCTTGTCTGGATAATTCGGATTTCTTTTTTTATAGACAAAATCGATTAGCAAGATACATCTTGAAGAATTTTATGTAATTAATGATAAATTAGGTCCTTCTATAGTACGATCATTCCATTAATACAATCTTTATTCTACATCATTAGATTCACTTATTTTTATTACTAGTCATTAGATCAACATTTTATGTCAACTTATTACCTGCTAAACAAGTCACATGGATAAATAAATAAAAAAGTAAGAAAAAAGGTAGCCAATTGTATTACTCCCTCTGTCCCGGCTTAACCTCCCTAGGGAATGGGTAGAAAGGGTAGAAAAATAAATCAAAAGTAAAAAAGAGACGATATTTTTTTTAACCAATAAGCGAATTTTACTGCGGAAATGAGAAGAAAAAAAATACTTAAACATAAAAGGCAAAAAAATAGGGAAGTAGTGAAAATAAAACCTGTTATTATCTTTTTAATTTAATAAAATAGTTGGGGGTAACTAGATCTCTATCATTGGTCATGAAAAAAAATACTAAAATCTATATCTATATATATATATATAAGTAAAATGGAAGTTAGTTTAGTACTTTTAATTTTCCCGCCTAAACTTTAAGGCTATAATTGGTAAGTTTTTATTAGTATTGGTAAGTGCATAATTTTTTTTATAGATTTTTTAATTATAAATAATTTTTTCATTTCTAATCCGTTTTTCAAACATAATATATCAAATTATTTATCTTTTTATGATCTTTAATATGACATGGAGATCACATATATTAAAAAGAGATACTTGATAACAGATTGTTTATTAGTTAATTATTATATTACGTTTGCGTGTTAATTATGAATTGGACTATAATATTGAGGTTAAGTTGCAATTAAAAATGCATAAAATAATTCCTTCATAATAAAAAAAAGTCATTGATTTTCTATAAAAATACAACTAATCAGTTTATTTTATTCGACATGAACTTTCAAATATTTTCTTTATTTAAATTACTCTAGGAGAAAATTCATTCTTTAAATAATGAAACTCCTAATTTATTAAATTAAAGGTAAAAAGTTAATATTTTAATTTTATAATCAGTTTATTAAATTGTTATATCTGCTTATATGTTTTTATAATAACAATGTTTGTTTGATTAGTCGTGGAAATACGGGAGCTTTGAGCATGTACGTTTTTTTTATATAACAATGTCTTTTCATAATTATAATAAAAAATATTTTTATTACTTATTCATATTTTTATATAATGTAAAAAAATTAAAAAAAATTACAATTTGCAATCTAAATTATAACATCAATTTGCTAGATTTTGCAATTTTATTTTTATTCTTTTACATAACGAACCTCAACTATATATTTTTTACACTTTGCAACCAATACAATAATTTGTTGCACTAACTAACCTCAATTATGTCTTTTTAAATCTAATAAAAAAATTATATTTAAATAAATATACCATTTAACAAAAATATAAATTTTATTTGAATAAATTACAACATCAAATAAAATTTAACAATATTCAAATATATTGAAGAACTCACGGATCTTAATTTCTTATCCAATTATTGAATACCTTTTGGATTGTGTATTTTTAATGTTCAAATTTATTTAAAAATAAGAATTATTTAAGTATATTTGAAATCACCAAGTGAAATGTTAAAATTGCAAATGAGAATCTAATTTTCAAAGAAAAAAGTTAATTTTTACATTATAAGTTAGCTTTTTGTTTAGATAAACCAAAAATCTCTGTGTGTGTGCGCGCACACGCACACACTATAAGAAGGTTAATTTCGTAAGTTTACTTTTTTCGGCTAAATTTTGGACCATAATTCTGTAATTAAGTTGTAATTTTGGAAAGTTTAAACTATTTTTCAAAAAAAATAAAATAATAACTTTTTTTTTTATTATTTCTAACCCACTTTATGTAATATAATACTATCATTTTAATGGTCTTTTCACGAACTTTAATTTAATATTCATGTCGCACATATTATAATGAAACATTCAATATGAAAAATCATATTATTTTTTGGTTGATTATTTGTATTAAATGACAGTATTTATTGGTCTGTAAACTAAGATTAGTTAAATACTTTTTTTCTATAAAATATTAATTTATTTATTCTATAAAAATACAATCAATTGGTTTGTTTCATTTTACATAAAATAAATCAATATTCGATATATACATAAAAATAATAAGGAGAGAATTTCTATAAATATATTTTTCCACTATTCTTTTATAGAAGTTTTGTCAACTTTCCATTTTTTTAAAGAATGAAACCGATTGTTGATATCGATTTTGGATTAAATTTGATATTTATTGTGGTTGAATTATTTGTATTGGGCTTGTATAAAAAAAAAATAAAAGAAGTTAGCTAAAGAAAATCTTACTAATAGATTATTTTATTAAAGAGGTATAATTGATCAATTATATTATTAAATTTCTTATCTCAATTTTGTTGAATAAAATAAAGAGAAACTATTCCGAGCGACCTCATCATCAACATAAAAAATGGGTTGTACACATTTTACTAAAGTTTGTATTTTCTGTTCAATTACTAAACTGAAATAGATGCTAAAAACTACTATAAGTATTTTTCATTTTTTCTGCTATCTTTTGAATATATTGATTCTAAAAGTATGTTTATGATATAACAACCCTATTATTTTCTTTTTAATATAAATAATTTTCTATTTTTTTATGTTTATGATGTTACCATTCTATTAGTTTTCTTTTTAATATAAATAATTTTCTATTTTTTTACGATCGTCAATTTGAACCATAGATTCCATATATTAAAAGTGATACACCGATCACATGTGTGAGTTTCAAACAAAATTGAATGAATTATAAAAATAGATTGTACATTTAATATTTATCTTAATTTTATTTTGCAAAATGATTTATCTAATGCTTATAATGCTTACGATTGTCTAATGTCTAATTCAAAATGTTTAAATAATTATTTGATTAAAACTTGGTTACAATTTAGATGACTGGATCACATAATAAATATTTTATTAAAAATATTACTATATAATTAGACTTCCGTGCATCGCACGGGATATATACTAATATATATAAAAGTAAAATGGAGGGTGTTAATGTCATTGTAACTTTCCCTCCAAATATTTTATACCATATAATTGGTAACTTTTTTTATTTTTGGTAAGTTCATAAGTTTCTTTTAATTTTTTTTAAACACAAATAACTTTTTATTTTAATTCGACTTTCGTGCATAATATACCAAATTATTCATTTAATAACGATCTTCGATTTAACATCCATATCACATATATTATAATGAGATACTTAATTTGAATAAATGGATTATTTGTTGGTTAATTATTGGTGCTATAATTGATGTTTATTGTGAATTGGATCATAATATTTTGATCTGAATTGCAACTAAAATTAGTAAAATAATTTCTTTTATAAAAAATATAATTTTTTTTTTATAAAAATACAACTAATCAATTTATTTTATTTTACATGAATTTTCAAATATTTTTGTTATTTAAGTTATGCAGGGAGAAACACCATTGTTTAAATAATGAAAGTCCTACTTTATTAAATCAAAGGCAAAAATTAACATCTATTTTATAATCAACATAATATATCACCAAACTTTCTATATATATTTTTTTATCACGAAAGTACAGAAGCATTGAGCATATGTATAATTTATATTAAAATTGTTATTGAAATTATTTTTAATTACTTATTTATATTTTTAATAATGTGTATTTTGTTAAAATTACTCTTTTAAGGAAATTTATTCTTTGCATCCTAAATTATGAAATTTGTTACATTTTCCAATCTTTTTTTATTTTAATTGTTACTAAAACTTCAATTATATGTTTTTACAGTTTGTAAGCTAAATAATACTTTGTCGCACTAATTAACATCAAATATCTTTTTTACTCTTAACAATCTAAATAACTTTGTTCCCAATAATAAATTTTAATCTTCAAATAAATAAACTAAGAAAGTTATTACATTTATGTATAATTTACAATACCAAATAAAATACGGAAATATTCAAACATTTTGGAGAACTCACGGAATTTAATTTCTTATTCGAATTATTAAATAACTTTTGAATTTATTTTTTTAAAATAAGAATGTACTAAATAAAAAATATTTAAGAATATTTGAAATCACCAAATGAAATGTTAAAAGTTGCAAATGAAAATCTACCCTTGGAAAGAAAAAAATTAGTATATATAATTAGAACTTGAAAGTTTATTTAGATAAATTAAAGAAATATAAAATAAAAGCAGGGGCATAAAGAAAAAAGTATTAAACTTTATACTACATGTGAAATATCCAAGTAAAATATTATTGTTCCTTTTATTATATATTTCATGGCTATTTTTAGTCATTTATAGTTAGAATTTAAAAATTATTTTATAAATTAAATAATCTATATATATTTTATATATAAGCCACAATATGGACAACTCTATAAGTAATACTTTCCAACGTAAAATTTTAGACTGTGATTGATAAGTTGTTGTCACATTTGGTAAGAATAAAAATTTATTTTACTGTCTAACGTTGCAACTATCTTTTTCCATTTCTAATCTATTTTACTGTTTGATTTGACATCCATAATAATAATAACAACAACAACAACAACAACAACAACAACAACACCAACGACGACAACAACAACAACAACAACAACAACAACAACAACAACAATAACGACAAGAACGACAAGAAGAAGAAGAAGAAGAAGAAGAAGAAGAAGAAGAAGAAGAAGAAGAAGAAGAAGATATTCTATTTAAAATATTATATTATTTGTTCATTGATTATTTGCGTAAGATTCTAGTGTTTATTGTGGGGTGTACAGAAAAATATAGTATTGGTTCGAAATACAATTAAAAATCATTCAAATAATTCTTTTCCACAAATTATTTTTACTTAATTATTTCATAAAAACCACAACTAATTAGTTTGTTTATCTAAGTATTGTATCAAATTTTCTTCATTTATTACATTGAGAGAAAAATCAATATACATATAATTGAGCACATCCTTTATCGAATTAAAAGCGATAGTTAATATTTAATTTATAATCAGCATATTAAATTATTAAATTTGCTAATGTTTCTTTGTTATAATAATTGTTTTTGTTGATAATCACAAAACTAAGACTTTTGCTCATATATATAACTTTATATGATCATTAATCTTAATTTTTGTTACTTTTTATATTTTAAATATATTTAATATTAATGTTATTTTTATATAAATAATTACACTTTGCAACCTAATATATTATATTATACAAGTTACAACTAATCTTCTTTTGAATAAAAAAAATTAAAAAACTTGAACTATATGTTTTTTAGACTTTGCAACCTAAACAATACTTGGTCACATTAACTAATCTCAATTATGTCTTCTTTTTTTTCATCATATTTTGCAACCTAAGCAATTTTTTTTTTTTTTTATTAACCAATTTGTATCTTTAAATGAATCTACTATTCACAATATAAATGTATAATTTAATCAAAACTTTTCAACATATAGATAAAAGTATTAAGAAATATTGAAGAACTCATATGATTTATTTTGTTATTCCAACTATTGAATAACGACTTTTGAATTTAGTTTATTATTTTGTTATTCTGTGTATCTCTGAAATACCAAGTAAAATATTAAAACTTGCAAATAAAAGTTTTTTAAAATTAAATAGTTATAGTTATAATTCAAAACTTTATTTAGATAAATTTAAATATTTTAAAGTAAAATGATAAAAATAAAGAAAAAATAATTTTCTCATAACATTATTCAGTTTATTTTATTTAATAATAAGAGTTGATATTTAGATATTTATGTTTGTTTTAACATTCATAATTAATTAAGCTATTATGCATATAGGTAAGAATGATACAAACACACTAATTGTATGTTTGAATTTCAAAGATAAGAAATAATCATTTTGAAAAAGATTTTTTTTATATTTAATATTTATCTTAATGTTAATAATATATATATATATATATATATATACACCTGTATACAAAGTAAGTTATATTAAATTCATATATAACGTGTGAGAAACTTATATTTACATTACTTATAATTTTATTTATATTTTATCCTATAGTAGGTGTGGCCCAGTTGCCTAGGGTTACAAGACCAATACTCGGCCCAAGTTGTCTAGGGTTACAAGCCCAATTATCGGCCCAATTGCAGATTTGGTAATTAGGCCGCGGTAGCAACGCACGGGGGATTGAAGATTCCTCCCACGATCTTCTCTCAATCACGAAGGCAAATTTTGTGGCCATAATTTTAGGAATATAGTTTGGGTTGTGATTTGTATGATATAAATAATAGAATGAAAGACGTTTGAGGGGTTCGGACTCTGATTTTTTGAGATTATAACCTGTAAACTAAACGAAAGAAGGAGAAGAAAAAGTGCCCGGCAGGGACATTATTTTTTCCGTGGACGTAGATCTCCGGATAGAACCACGTACATCTTGCGTTCTGTTGTCTCTTTGCATTCTAATTTGTTATCTTTTGGCTTGTACTTTCTTGATAACGGATCGCGCTTTATCAATTGGCGCCGTCTGTGGGAAACGAAATTGAACGGAATATTGATACTGCACTTGTTACACCATGGTGACCACCCGTTTAACTCAATCTCGCCAAGGTAATCAGACCAATCAAGATCCACCCGTGGATCAAACTTTGCCACCGAGGCAACAGCTGGTGCGAAATACATCTCATCATCAGGGCAACCAAGGCCCAGTCGTGAATCCGGACGACCAATTCCTACCTCTACCTCAACAAGATATACAAAATCCTAATCCCGCTGCTGCACAGCCGCCGATTAATATTCAAATGACTCCGGAATTACTCCAGGCTTTTCTCCAAGAACATGCTCATGTCCTCCAGGACTGGGCAGCCAATCGTTTAAACCTCGAGGGACCTGCTGGAAATGCCACCAACCCCGCGGTACATCCACCTCATCGAAACCCGCCCAACCAACAAGATCCTATGCACAATGGGTGTCAGGATCGACGACGAGAGCGACCTGGTTCCCCCGAGGACCATGGGAGTTCTAATGGGTCAAGACAACGCAATGAAGAACTTGCCGACACTGATCGACGCCGTCCACTTAACGCGACTAAGAGAGCTCGCTATGCCCATCCCCATACTTTAGATCTTCAGGAGTATGAGCGAGTACAACGCAATGTTGAACTAGACAGGATTCTAGGTCTTGATGCCAACGGAGACATTATCACCCCATTCTCCCAAGAAATACTGGCTACGCCCCTTCCCGAAGGGTTCAAGAGACCTGCCATATCACCTTATGATGGAACTGGAGACCCAACCAACTTTCTAGGGGCTTTTAGGCACAACATGATCAGTCGAGATCATACCGTGTCTCTTCACAACCGTAAGATTTTCCCCGAATATCTTCAGGATGAGGCCCAGGTTTGGTTTGACTCCCTTCCCCGCAATAATATATCCTCTTTTAGAGAACTTGCTGAACACTTTTGGGTACGTTTTGAAGCACGTGCAAAGCCCATGTCTACTTTAGTCGATCTGATGAACGTGGAACAAAAAGAAGGAGAAACCGTCTCTCAGTTCCTGGAGCGCTTTACGACCGAAAGTTTGAAAGTGGGAAGTCAGCCTGACAGCATCATTGTCACAGCCTTCATGAACGGATTACGAGCCGAACCACTGTACACCGAGCTAGCCCGTAATACCCCAGCCACTACCCGAGCTCTCTATCATGTGGTTCGTAAGTTCGCTAAAGCAGACGAGCAAACCCGACGTAAGAGAGAGAAATCTATTGCTAAGAGACAGTCAGATAAAGGACAATCCGGGTCTAATACTCGCACCAGTGCCTTCAACCGGCTTGGCAGAGGGCGACTAGAAACTCGTCACGATCTACCTCAACTTACACCTTTGAATCGGTCCCGAATCGAAATACATGCCATCCACAAGGCTGATCTAAGATCTTGCCCTCGCATGACTGCGCCGGCTGATAAACGAAATCGCACCAAGTGGTGCGAATATCACCATGACCACGGGCACGACACAGAAGAATGCCGAGAACTCAGCAAAGAAATTGAAGAGTGTATAAAACAGGGATATTTTCGCCAGTATATTGCTCAACCAGATAATCGACAACAGCACAGAAGTGGCAACCAGCAACAAAATCGGGCTGGCTATAACAATCGGGGCTCAGAACAAAGTCGGTCACAATGGCCGAATAATCGATCCGGGAACAACAACTACCCAAAACACGATCAGGGAAGTAGGAAAAGTACTCAGCAGCCACAACCTCGCTTATTGCCAGCTCCCCCTCCTCAAGAAGAAGGGAACAATCCTTCAACTCGTGTTGTTAATAGCGTCATTCATATGATCTATGGCACGCAGCCGGCAGGAGTGTCTCGCAAAGCTCTTATCGCAGAAGCCCGTAGGCATCCTCCTGAGGAACCCTGTCACAAGCGTTTCCATAAAACTGAAGCAATAAGTTTCATCGAAGACGACCCCGTACCCGAGCGCACACCTAACACTGATGCTATCATCATTGATATGACTGTGGCAAATATTATCATCAAACGGGTGTACGTTGATAATGGTGCAGCCGTGAGTGTTATCTTCTCAGATTGTTTCCAAAAAATGGGCATATCTCGTGATTTGCTTCGACCTGCACCAGGACCCCTGCAGACATTTACACAGGGAGAAGTTCGGGCGGAAGGGATCATTAATCTCCCAGCCTCGATAGGTACTCATCCATCCATCAAAATGGTCTTTGTTGATTTTTATGTGGTGTCATCTACATCCCCTTATAATATGATTCTTGGGCGAGATTGGCTTACTCCTGCACAAGCTGTATGTTCCACGTATCACTTGACGATGAAGTGTCCCTCACCCTACAGAGCAATAGCCATCTGTGGCGACCAGAAGATGGCTAAACAGTGTATGCTCATTGCACTCAAACAGCGGACTACGCCTGCTGCTCGCCCTCAGTTTCAAATAGATACCCCGGGACTCGCATCGATCCCGATTCAGCCCCTTGGCGACGAGGTAGTTGAAGTACCTCTTGATCCAAACAAACCCGAGCAAACTATTAAGGTCGGTGCTGTACATTTACCTCTACTTCACAGCGCCATTGTTCAGATACTGCGCGAATATTCCGCGGTCTTCGCTTGGTCACCCTTGGACATGCCCGGTGTCTCGCTAGACTTGATTACCCACAAATTAAACATTGACCCAACAGTCAAACCAGTACAGCAGAAGCGTAGGCAGTTTGCTGCAGACAGAAAAGCTGCTATCCGTGTAGAGGTTGAAGCGCTTGTGAAGGCAGATATCCTCTTCGAGGTTCATTATCCGACCTGGTTAGCGAATCCTGTTTTGGTTCAAAAGGTTGATAATACGTGGAGAATGTGTGTGGACTTTACTGATCTGAACAAATACTGCCCAAAGGACTGCTATCCACTACCTCCGATCGACCAAAAGGCCGAAGCCATTACCGGGCATCCAGCACTCTGTTTCTTGGACCTCTATAAAGGGTACCACCAAATTCACATGGATCGGAAGGATGCTATTAAAACAGCCTTTATAACGGACTTCGGCATTTTTGCGTACAAAAAGATGCCCTTCGGGCTTAAGAATGCTGGGGCAACTTATCAACGGTTGATGGATCACGTTTTCCAGGACCAAATTGGCCGAAATATAGAAGTTTATGTCGATGACCTCGTCATCAAAAGTCGTACTTTCGATGCATGTGTCCGTGATATTGCTGAAACATTGGACACACTCAGACGCCATAATCTCCGATTAAATCCGGCTAAATGCACCTTTGGGGTCGGTTCCGGAATTTTTTTAGGATACATGGTTTCCCCTCAGGGACTCCAAGCTAATCCTTCCAAAATTCGGGATATACTCAACCTCAAGACACCTGAGAAAGAAAAAGATGTTCAACGCCTCACCGGGCGACTGGCTGCACTGAACAGGTTTTTATCTAAGGCAGCTGAACGACAACTTCGTTTCTTTAAAATTCTGAGGCAAGCTAAAAGATTTGAATGGACTCCCCAATGTCAAGAAGCTTTGGCGACCCTAAAACAGCACATCAGCCAACTCCCCATTGTTTCCGCCCCGATTGCTGGAGAACCCCTGTATATATATTTGTCCACCTCCGATGAAGCCATCAGTGCGGCTCTTGCCCGCGAAGACCAAGGGACTCAGAAGGTTGTATATTTTGCTAGCCGAGCCTTACAAGGACCGGAAACACGATACTCTGTTATCGAGAAGACACTATTGGCACTAGTTATGGCGGCCCGCCGCCTCCGTCCCTATTTCCAAGGACATGTTATCAACGTCCTCACAAACCAACCAATCCGTCAGATTCTGAGTAAGCCCGATCACTCCGGCCGACTCGTTAAATGGATAATAGAGCTGGGAGAACATGACATTCAATTTCTTCCCCGCCGAGCCATTAAAGGCCAAGCCCTAGCCGATTTTCTAGCTGAGGCTCCCTTTGAGGGCTCTGAATCCAGCCCACGCCCTGAGGACATTTCCCCTACTGATCTCAGTATCGAAGCCAAATGATGGCATATCCATGTAGATGGCGCATCCGCTACCAGGGGAAGTGGTGCTGGGGTCATCGTTAATGGGCCCGACGACGTCGAAGTCAAGTATGTTTTACACTTCAAATTTAAAGTCACGAATAATGAAGCTGAATATGAGGCGGTTCTTGCTGGTCTTCGCCTTGCAAAGACTTTAGGAGCCTCACACATCCGAGTATATACTGACTCCGAGGTAGTCTCTAGCCAAATCAATGGCTCATATGCAGCAAAGGAGGAAACCATGAAAAGGTACTTAGCTTTAACCAAAAACCTCTTGCTCACATTTTCCTCTGCTGATATCCACAAGATCCCTCGAGAAGAGAACACAAAGACTGATACTCTCAGCAAGCTAGCCTCTGCGGTCCCTTCAAGCATACCTTCCGACATACTTGTAGGCATCCCATCAGTCCATCTATGAACAGAATGTCTCGGTGATCACTGATTCTAAACCCACTTGGATGACACCCATTGTCCGATACCTACAGGACGGGACTCTACCCGATGACAAGACTCGCGCTCTCCAGATAATCTTAAAAGCACCAAACTACACTTTACATGACGGGGTCTTGTACAGACAATCTTACCTCCAACCCAGTCTTCAATGCCTTGACCCAGTTCAAGCTGACTACATCCTCAAGGAATTACACGAAGGCTCCTGCGCGAGCCATATTGGGTCCCGGACTCTCGCTAAGAAGGCACTACGGTGGGGGTATTATTGGCCTACTCTTTTTAATGATGCACATGACCTAGTGTCAAAATGTGAGAACTGTTAGCGGCACTCACGGATAAAACACTTATCTCAAACAGAGCTCACAGGCATACAGAGCGCATGGCCTTTTATTCAATGGGGCATAGACATTGTGGGTCCTTTCCCTGTAGCTCCAGGAGGTTTCAAATTTTTGGTGGTCGCTGTGGATTACTTTACCAAGTGGGTTGAGGCTGAACCACTTACCACCATCACTAGAAGGAAAATTCTTAATTTTGTTTGGAAGCATATTGTTTGCCGATTCGGTATTCCTAGCAGCATTGTTTCCGACAATGGGAAACAGTTCGCAAACGACCCTTTTCACTCTGGTTGTGAGGAGTTAGACATTAAACAGGCATTCACTTCGGTGGCTCACCCCCAGGCTAATGGTCAGGTAGAGGTGACGAATCGAACACTTGTTGACGGCATCAAAAAACGTTTAGGCGAATCTAAAGGGCTTTGGGCTGATACCCTACCTCAGGTATTATGGGCTATCGTACTACGCCTCACTCTTCTACAGGCGAGACTCCTTTCAGCCTAGCCTATGGCCCCGAAGCTGTCATCCCGGCAGAAATTGGAGTACCCAGCCCTAGGCTGTTGACTATCGACCCGGAGCAAAACGAGGAAGCTCTCCGTACTAACCTTGACGAAGTAGAATATCGCAGGGAACAGACCCTTATTCGACAAGCCAAATATAAACAGCAAACTGCAAAATACTACAATGCTCGAGTTCGGGGCACACAGTTTAAGGTCGGCGATCTCGTGCTCCGGCGCAATTCTGCCAGTAAGGCCAATCCCGAAGGTAAACTCCATGCAGCGTGGGAAGGACCCTATCGTGTGGTTGTCGTCCATTCCCTCGGGAGTTATCAGCTTGCACGCGTCGATGGCACCCCAGTGCCTCGTACTTGGCATGTGACTAACCTTCGAAATTTTTTTCTCTAAACACTGTTAGTTTTATTTCTGCTTTCTACTTCTTGAATATTAGTTTTTATTTTGCAATTGTTCTGACCAATTTTACTTGATAAAATATTCTGTTTCGTCTTTATATTGCTTGTTTACGATACCGTGGGGACGCCCCGGTGTCCTTATATTACATGTTTCCGAACATTTTTTCCGACCAGTCGGGTGTATAGCACACGTCTCCGGACTCAATTACTTGCCTCCCTAATCCGGTCAGGATACATGATCAAGCCTCAGGGTTTGGTTTACATTTTTTCTCACTCGATCGAATAATACAAGTTACTTACTGATCCTTCCGAGGTGTCATTACTTTGTTTTCGCAAAAAAAAAAAAAAAAGAAAAAAAAATTAATATATATATATATACTCTGTATGGTCATTACAAAAGTTATTTCCCCTATAGTGTACACTCAACATTGTAAAATATTGCCTACAATAAAATAAATATTTTTTCAATAAATTGTTTTGGTTAGCCTTTGGCTACACTATGCCCTACTATCACTTTTTTTAGTCCTCCCCGAACCAGAACGCAAAACTCCGTCCTTTGTTTCTGATCGACTACTTCTAGTCCTCTGGGAAGTCTCTTACGTGTTCCGACGCCGCCCTACGTTGTCTCGGTCAAGGACCCCGGTCCTAGGCGTAGCAACTGTTCCTTGCAGATCACGGTCTGTTCTTGAGTGCCCGGATCTTCTACTTGGGCCTGACATGTTGTTCCACTCCGTGTGGTACCACTCTAACGGCGCCAAGGGGTCCATCTCCTCCGGGGTTTGGGTAATGCACTCCCCCGTCTTATGCTGATGAGGATCCGTTGTTTTTCGCAATACCGGGTTTGCTCTCCGTGTCCTCCCCGAAATGTTTGCCCACTCTACAGCATCCCACTCTTCTACCGGCATCTCATCAATTTCCTTTGCCAAGGCTACAACCGTTGCTCCACTGGTCTCCGGCTCATCTACACATGTTTCTCTAGGTTCTTGGGGGAGACCCGATATCGCTTCAGGCATCTTCTTTGCTTTTCCTGCAACCGTGGTGTGGTCCTCGGACCCCATCTCCTCCCGGGCAACAGCCCCTGTTTTCTTGCCCCGAGGTCTCTGCATGTCGTTGTGTTCTTGTTTCTCCTGCCCTGCCACGTCTAGAGCTTCGTTGCGGGCTTCTATTTTCTTTTGCAGCTCCATGAGAAAGCCTAACACCAATCGGTTTCTTATGACTTCGGGGTTATTGGCATCACCTTGCTTGCTCCGTTGCTGGACTTCTTCTCGAATTTCTGCTCTCCGAGCACGAACCTCTTTGATTGATAGTTGCCTGTTGTCAACAAGCAATTGTTCGCATTCTTGTTGGTTTATGCGGAGTTGTTCCAACTCCATATCTTTTAGCACGCACTCTGCCTTATACTGCCGCATTTGTTTCGCAGCTTTCGTCCAAGAGTTTTCTGCCTCCGCGCATCTCTTTTCTATTGATGCTAACTTCTTCGATAACCGCGGGACCTCTTGTAACATCCAGATGTCTCGGTCTTTCTGTAACCAAGCTATCGAAAACCGGAGTTGATTTATTACCTCATATGGGTTTTCAATGTTTCCCTGACAGAGGAGACACCTCGGTATTTAGAACGTACAGATACATGAACATTGTTACAAGTAAAAATGCGTTGCGACATATGACGGCTACAAAACCAATTCATCATTGTTCATTTCTTTGTAAGTACAAATTGCTTCATTACAAAACAAGAGATTACAAAGGAATTTCTATCTTTTTATAGATCGCCTATTCTACATGCTTGTCATGAGTCGGAGGGTCACTGACCTCTCCAGGGGTAGAGGTGGTCCTTAGTACACCTGAGAGCTCTGTGGGGTCCCCGGTTGCCTCTATCGCCTTCCCGGAACCTCCAGCTAAGTCAGTAGGCACCACGCCTCCTTTGTGCTGGATGGGAGCTCTGTTTCTTAATTCCCGTACATGAAAATCATTGCGGAATCCCAAGAAATCTTTGTCTTGGTCTTCATTGCAGCGTTTAATCACCTCGGGCGTCAAGAGCACGTTCTTTTTAGCCAGGGCCTCGATCAGCGGCCACTTCGGTGCTTGTGTCAACGCTTCGAAGTATGCCCCATCTTCATTCCCCACTGCATCGTAGTTATACCCGAAGTCTTCGTCATATACATCGACCTCCGGGTATTTGTCGTATACGGCCTCCAACAGCTCGCTCTTTGTAGCTGTGTCACCTGCAGCCACAAAGGTACTCAGAAACTTCAGGAACGTTTCTGTTTGCATCAACTTCTCGGTGAAGGCCTCTAACATAGCTCCCTGGCCCTCGACCACTCTGCTGAGTTCTTCCTGCGCCGCCGTAAGGTCACCCCGGATCACGGCGACCTCCACAGCTTGTTCTCGCAGTCTTGCTGCCTCTCTCTCAGCGAGCACAGCTCTGTCTCGGGCCTCTCTGGCACTTTTTTGGGCCTCCGCGAACCCGACACGTAATTTGGTGACCTCGGCCTCTAGTTCGGCTATTCTGTCTCGGGAAGATTCTTTCTCTAGCCTTCCCACCAGCCCGCGGATTGGCTCCAGCAGCTGTTCCAGCTCGGCCCCGGCCGCAGTTATTTCGATTCTTTGTTCCTGCATTATCTTACTGTCACGATGGGTGGCACGTAATAGAGCACTATTCACATACATACCTCGTGAGACGGGGTCACGTGCGCCTTTTTGGGAGGTGGTGGTGTTGTTGGCGATGTAATCCTCCTCTTAGAGCTCGGAGTCAGCCCCGAGAGCGGAATATTGTCCTCGTGATCATCTCCATGACCACCCCCTGCCGTCGTTTTCTGTAGCTCCGGGGTCTTAGATCTGTCATCTCGCCCACTGGAGCTGGCTCCGGCTCCCTTCTTCATGGCACTCGTGAACTTACCCACTGCACATGACACATAATGCATTCAGAGATATTAAAATTCATCTTACACAACTTGTACAGAAATAAAGGTCCTACCTTCTATTTCTGCCCCGGCTCTCGACCCCTCTATCTCAGCTACGCCTGGCGCCTCTTCTAAGTCAGTCTCAGCTGGGGTATCCTCCTCCTGGGAATCCGAGGTCCCAGCGGCCCATTTGGAATAATAGGGGCTCAACCCAGCTTCGTCCAGGACTTCTTCTGAAAATTTGGACCCCAGAACACCGGCTTTTTTCAGTATACCTCTAGGTTCCCCCGCTGGTGCACTATCTACTACCTCAAACCTCTGCCACTTCGGCAGAACCCTCTCCTGCCTAACGTATATAAATTTACCTCTCCACCCTTCAATTTTGCTCGGGTTCTTTACTTTGAATTTCTTACCTGGCCTGGGGTTAAGGTAATACCAGCCTTTATTTCTCCCCATAGTTTTAAGCTGAAAGAAATGCCTAAATAAACTAACACTGGGCTTCAATCCCCCCTTACTACATTCAACTAAAAATCCTACCACCTGCCTCATGGCATTGGGCCCTAATTGTCCCAGAGCTAACCCGTAATACTCCAACAGCTTTACCAAAAAATCCCACAGGGGAAACCTCAATCCTACGACCAGTTGATCTATGTATACGGATATAAATCCTTTAGGGGGGCAACATGCCTGATCCTTATATTCAGGAATAATAAATTCAAGGTCAAATGGCAAGAAGAAATTTGGAATCCATTTTCTGATTTGGGCCTCAGTTACGCTGGGTCTCACCTCTGCTACTTCAAACTCTTCAACTTCCTCCTCACAGTGGGGGAAACTAACTGCCTCCATCCTAATTTCACCCAGATCGCCCTGGTAAACCTTCCTAGTTTCACTATTATCTGGGAAGATCACCCATATAGGGGGTGCTCTAAAAGGCTCCCCTTCTCTGCCCACCTCCTCAACTCTAGACGAAGATGAAGACGAGATAGACATACTTACTTGTTTCTTTGATCGGTGTGGTGATAATCTTCAAAGTTGGCACAATCGCTGATCTCCCTAATGCGTGATTCAGTTATCTGCAAGTGAAGAAGGTGAAGGGTTTTTTATCTCCCTCATTTTCTTATAATTTCAGCAACGATTCAGATTCAATGGTTTAAAATCAGCGATTATGATATTCACGTGCCATGCACGCGCCTCGAAGCCCATAATATGCGCCATTTCACACGCGCCTACTCGAATATTGTGCGCACCTGTCAGTCACGCGCCTCAGCTTTATCCAGCACTCGTGTTGAAGAAGTTTCTCAACTCCGGTTGAGGGACCTCAGGGGTTTCGCTTTTCCTCAACTCCGGTTGAGGGACCCCGGGGGTTTCACATTTTCTCAACTCCGGCTGAGGGACCCCGGTGTTTTTGCATTCTCTCCAATTTCGTTTGATGGACTCCGGGAATAACCACGTACTCATGGATCTTCTATTTCATGTCACCTCCCGCCTACTTTTATTTACTCTACAAGCCGAAGCCTCCTGCTCCGGCTTATTTGGGGGAGGGGCATCTGGTAGGTGTGGCCCAGTTGCCTAGGGTTACAAGACCAATACTCGGCCCAAGTTGTCTAGGGTTACAAGCCCAATTATCGGCCCAATTGCATATTTGGTAATTAGGCCGCGGTAGCAACGCACGGGGGATTGAAGATTCCTCCCACGATCTTCTCTCAATCACGAAGGCAGATTTGGTGGCCATAATTTTAGGAATATAGTTAGGGTTGTGATTTGTATGATATAAATAGTAGAATGAAAGACGTTTGAGGGGTTCGGACTCTGATTTTTTGAGATTATAACCTGTAAACTAAACAGAAGAAGGAGAAAAAAAAGTGCCCGGCAGAGACATTATTTTTCCCGTGGACGTAGATCTCCGGATCGAACCACGTACATCTTGTGTTCTGTTGTCTCTTTGCATTCTAATTTGTTATCTTTTGGCTTGTACTTTCTTGATAACGGATCGCGCTTTATCATCCTACATTATTAGAAAAAATAAATTATTAGGATCAAACAATCTCATATTTAAATATTAGATTATATTATATTTAGTTTTATTAAAATCATTACTTTTTAAAGAAACTTCCGTGCATCGCACGGGAATATTACTAGTATTGTTAAAAGTGGGATCTACTTTACTATATATATATATATATATATATATTGAATGTTGTTACCTAGTATAGTAAGTAAAGAGAATGGTGGTATCAAATATCAATCAAATATTAATGTCATGGTTGCACCATAGCATTTCCCTAAAATTATTATACAATTTATTATTATTGTTTGGCGAATGTTGTGCCATAGTATGCTAATATAGATGGCAGAGAGAGGTGGTGGTAGAATTGTTGCTGCAATGCCCTGGCTTTACTGTATCTATTTCCCAGCGTGTTGCAGGCAGGTTATAATTCTCATTTCTATGACGTTGAACAAATTAAATATAAAAGGTTTCTTTAAGCGTAAATTGACTTAGAGCATCTCCAACAATCTTTCTCAAAAAGCAGGTTTTTGTTTGTCATATCAGTATCACCTCAAAAGTTAAAATACTTATACCTCAAAACAAAATTTATCCCCAACAATATACCCAAGAAACAAGAATATGTGGCCGGGTGAGTCCTCTCCCAATCGCATCAGCTCTCCCCTCTCCCTTAGCCCTTTTCTTGTCCAAGTGCCAATGCAGCTCGACACCCCGGCTCGCAAGGCAGCCAAAGAATTCCTCAGAGCTAAAAGAAATATTGATATCACTCTTGCTCTTCCGGGCCCCAAAAAGATTGGAACTAAACGTAAACTTTCGATACCGGGGATTGATGATCCCAACCTCACTCAAATTGATATTGAAGTCTTGGACAAGAAACTGAAAATCTCAGAAATTTCGCCCATCCCTGAAAATTCAAAATCACTCCCACTTGCTCTTCTTCTGGCGGAGGTTGGCACTGACCAACCCCGCCCCACCCAATGAATCTCTTATGCTGGAATTTTCAGGGGCTTGGGAACCCCCGAACAATTCAAGAGCTCCGCGATCTCATTCGCCAAAAGTCCCCCCACATCATCTTCCTCTCCGAAACTAAAAGCTCTTCCCCCTATATCGGAAAACTCAAATCCTCTCTTAATCTCTTTGGTATCTCGGTGGCAGCCCAAGGAAAATCTGGCGGGCTCGCCCTCCTTTGGCGAAAGAACATTTCTGTCTCTCTTCGTGCTATGTGTCATTTCTTCATTGACGTTGATGTTGTTTCTGAATCAGCCTCGTTCCGATTCACCGGTATCTACGGGCAGCCGGATGTTTCTAAGAGGAGAGCCTTTTGGGACTTCTTCTCTCGTGTTTTTGCTTATGTTCCGGAACCATGGATATGTGCTGGCGACTTCAATGAAGTGCTTTCCCAGCAAGAATTTCAGGGCAGCGGTCCAAGAGCATCTTGGCAAATTGACTCTTTCCGCTGTGCCCTCGACTCATGCTTCCTCTCTGTTATGAATACTGTTGGCCCGACATTCACTTGGCAGCCTCTTACCTTTTCTCCATACCCAACGTGCCTGCCTCGACAGAGGAACGTGGAATACTCAAGCCCGTGATTTCTTCCCATGGTCAAAAGTCGAGGTTCTGCCTTCCTTCAAGTCAGATCACGCCCCCCTACATATATACCTAAACGCCTCTAACTCCCACCTCCATCCGAACAGGAAAAATCGGCCTTTTCGATTCGAGGCACTTTGGATTAAATCTCCAGAATGCGAAAAAATCATCACTGATCTTTGGAATAAAAGCCCAAATTGTCTTGACTCCAAAATAAACTCCTGCCGTCTTGGCCTTCTCAGCTAGAGTAAATCAAATCACAATGCTCTCTCTTCTGATATAGCAACGATCAAATCCCAAATCACCTCTCTCTCAAAGGCCCAAAAAATAGAGGAAACAAAAAAGACCCTCACCCTTCTCCATCTCAAACTCGACTCCCTCCTCAATCTCAATGACATTAAATGGAAGCAACGTGCTAAGCAGCACTGGTACAGAGAGGGTGACATAAACACCAGATTTTTCCACGCTTTTGCTTCCAAACGTAGGGATACTAATCTCATTACTGCCCTCCGCAACCCAAATGGCCTCCTATGCTCTACCGAGGGAGATATTCAAGCCATCATTACCGATTACTTCAAAGATATCTTCACTTCAACCCAGCCCTCCTCTGCCTCTATTCATTCTGTTCTCGGCCGTTTCCGTCCAAAAGTAATCACTGCCATGAACCAAATTCTTACCCTCCCATATATAGCTGTAGAAGTTAAAAAAGACCTCAAGCTCATGCACCCCTTCAAATCTCTGGGCCCGGATGGCTTCAGCCCAGTATTCTTCCAAAAATATTGGCACGTTGTCGGCCCTAAAGTTACCAACTCCATTCTTGATTTCCTTAACCATGGAAACTTCCAGCAGCTTATCAACTTTACTCAAATTGTCCTCATCCCAAAAATCAGCCAAACCGATCTCCCCTCCCATTTCTGACCTATCAGTCTCTGTAACGTTATCTACAAACTCGCTTCAAAAGTTCTGGCTAACCGCCTCCAACCCTTACTCCCAAAAATCATATCTGAGTCCCAATCTGCTTTCGTCCCTGGTCGGCTTATCACTGATAATATCCTTCTAGCTCATGAAACACACCATTTTCTCAAATCTCACAAATCTGGTAAAAAAGCTTTTATGTCCATAAAACTCGACATGAGCAAGGCCTTCGACCGGCTCGAATGGACCTTCGTTACTGCAGCCCTCCACTCTTTGGGTTTCCACTAAAAATTCATCGACCTCATCCATACTTGTATCTCAACCTCTTCCTTTTCCTTTCTTCTGAACGACAATCAGTTTGGCTCTCTCACTCCCGAAAGAGGAATCCGTCAGGACGACCCACTCTCACCATATATTTTTATTATTTGCGCTAACGTTTTTTCTCTTATTCTTCATGATCTTTTTTCTGCAGGAAAGCTTCATGGAATTTCAGTTTGCCGAAATGCCCCTGCAATCACTCACCTCTTCTTCGCCGACGATACCCTCCTATTTGGTGAGGCATAAATTGAAGAAGCACGCCACTTCAGGTTTGCCCTTCAGTTGTTTGAGAGCCTCTCGGGCCAACGCATCAACCTCGACAAATTAGGGATTTGCTTCAGCCCAAATGCAGCCCCCGACCTATGTTCCTCAATCTGCGAGCTGCTAGGAATCAACCGAGTGGACACCCACGGGAAGTATCTCGGCCTTCCCTCCGTTATTGGCCGAAGCAAACGTGAAGTCTTCTCCTCTATCAAATACCGAGTTTGGGCCCGTATTCAAGGTTGGAAGGAGAGATTCATCTCACAAAGTGGAAAGGAAATCCTCATCAAATCCGCTCTGCAATCCCTACCCACATACGCCATGTCTTGTTTTCGTGTTCCCGATGGTATACTTGACGACATCCAATCTCTTATCGCCTCCTTCTGGTGGGGAGACTCCGGTGAAAAGAAAAAAATACATTGGGTATCATGGGACAAACTCTCTTGTGCTAAGAATGTTGGTGGTCTGGGTTTTAGAAGCATGAGAGCTTTTAACAAAGCCATGCTTTGCAAACAAGCATGGAGGATCCTCTCGTGTCCGTCCTCACTGCTGGCTCGGGTCTACAAAGCCCGTTATTTCCCTTCCGGGGATTTCCTCCATGCTACCCCAGGCCCTCGCCCGTCTTGGTCCTGGCGAAGTATTGTTGACTCCATCCCGCTCCTCCGTTTGGGCTGCCGTAAGCTTATCTGCTCGGGTGATTCTACTAGAATTTGGGGAGACCCCTGGCTCCCTCGCCCCCCTGATTTCCTCTGTCGAAGTGATCTCGAACCTTTTGATCCCGAGGCTCCTGTCTCAGCCCTCTTCGACCACCAAGAGGGTATTTGGAATGCTGATCTTATTCGATCTATTTTCTCCTTAGAGGAAGCTGACCTTATACTTTCATTGCCCCTTGGCTCTCACGCTCTTCCTGATCTTTGGAGATGGCACCATACACGTAACGGTAAATTCTCGGTTCGTTCTGCCTACCATATCGCCCTTTCCTCTGACATTTCTCCATGCCAACTACCTGCCCCAGCCTCTTCTAGCTCGGGAAACCGGTCTGGAAGATAGCCTGGAATCTCCATATCCCCCCCGTATCCACCACTTCCTCTGGAAATGCCTCTCTCGCACTCTTCCATCTTCCGACAACCTCTCCAGCCGAAACCTCCATTTCCGCGACCCCTGCCCCTTCTGTATGGCCCCTTCTTTCCCCGACTCCCACACCTTCTTCCTTTGCCCCTTCGCTGCGGAAGTTTGGAGATCAGTAGGTATCTTGGATTTTATCCTTAGTAAGAACCAAAATTGTTTCAATCTTTGGCTCCAGGACCTGCTACTCTCTTCTCCTCCTTCTGTTGGCAGCCTCATTGCAATCACCTGCTCTCTCATTTGGTTCAACCGTAATAAAGGAGTTTTCGAGCACTCTTTCTCTAATCCTCCTGCGGTTGCAGCCTCCTCTTTCCACATCCTCAACGACTTCAACTCCTCTCTTCTCACCCCTGAACGCCCTTCCCTCTCACTCTTCTCTCATCAGTCCTTCAGCCCCCCCTCCGTTGAACTGCCCCCGAGTTTACTTTGATGGTGCCATCTCTTCATCGCCCCCTCAGGCGGGAATTGGTATTGCTGTTCTCGATGCCCAATCTAAGTTCATTTTTGGGGCCTGTCTGAAAATTGTGGGCATCACTGACCCGGAGGTGGCCGAGATTATTGCTCTCCGGGAAGCCCTCTCAGTTGCCCAGACACTCGGTTTGGTTAACCCATCTTTCGTGGGAGATGCCTCCTCAGTGATCCTGGTTGCTGATGATTCTTTGGACTGCCCTGCTTCTTGCTTAGCCATCTTTGAAGACTGCTGCCGGCTGAGATCCGCCATGCTAATTTCTGGTTTCTTTTGGGTTGGTAGACTTTGTAATAGTTTAGCTCATGAATTTGCTTCTTTTGCTAAGCATATGACCATGTCGTCTTTCTCTTGTAACTCTTGTCCATCTTGGATGTGTCAATCGCTGCTGGACGATTTCCAGCAAAGTTAATACATCTCTCTCCATTTAAAAAAAAAAAGAATATGTGGGGGGGGGGGGGGGGAGGCGTCCCCTTCAATATCCTATTTATCTTTTTCATTTATTAATTTGTCAATTAAATTAATTATTTAATTTTTGGATAAATAATAAATGATTAATATTCCAACTATTGGAGTTTTTTATATTTAATTATATTTCGGAAAAAAAAAATCCCAAAAAATTATTATTAATTTTTTATTCATATAAAACGTAAAAATAAAAACGAAAGCACACACGGTACATTAAAAAATCCGAAGGCAACAAAGTAAATTTCGAGGGCTAACTTAATATTTTACTAATTATTGTCGGATCGGGTCCAAATATGCTCAATTAAATCTTGTCGAAGCTGGTGATGTTTCTGCTTATCGCGTAGTTGAACACCTCTCGAATGTAGTCATTGAATGCTCCGGTTGACCCTTGACTTACTTGTGGAGGTGGCGTAGCGTAATTGAGATCGTGGGATCAATCGGCCGCTGCATTTCTTTCATTTTCAATTATCATGTTGTGCAATATAATGCAAGCTAACATTATTTCCTTTAAGTTATTCTTGTACTAGAAACGACTTGGACCTTTAATCATTGCCCAACGAGCTTGAAGTACTCCAAATGCACGTTCGACATCTTTTCTAGCAGCCTCTTGCATTTTTTTGAAATGTTTTCTCTTCGGATTTTGTGGACATGGCAAACTTTTCACAAAAGTAACCCACTTTGGATAGATTCTATATATCTGTAAGATAGTATCCTTAATTATATTGCCACGCTCCCTGTGCGACCCTTCTTCCGCGCGCGTTGCGCCCCCTCCCTGCCCTCCCCTTCTTTCCCCTTAACTTCCTGGGAAGCAATTATGCTTTCTGGGAAGTATTCCCCTTCCCCCATTTCTCCTCCCATTGACCAAATACCTCATTTCAGGTATTTTTCATTTTCCATGTCATCAAAAACCTTACCAATGGGGACGCTCTTACAAATTAAATTAAGGGAATGCTTTTAATCTAAAGTGATACATTTTCAAAAACATAAGTAATATATTTACTTATGTGAAGGAATACATTTAGGTATAAATAATGATACCTCACAAGTTGATATAAAATTGAAATACCCTTTTCAACTAAAAGTGATACATTTTCACACAACGTATGATACCTTTACGTATGTGAAGTAATACATTTATACATAAACAGTCTGCAAATTAATATAAATTGAACGAATATTTTTTCAACTAAAATTATACATTTTTACACAACGAGTAATACCTTTACGCATGTGAAGGAATACCTTTATGTATAAATAGTGATACCCCACAAATTAAAACAAATTGGCCAAATACGTTTTTCAACTAAAAAAGATACCCTTTCACACATCGAGTAATACATTTACACATATGAAGTAATATATTTATGCATAAACATTAATACCTCATAAATTAAAACAAATTGAGTGAATATTTTGGAGTATTACCTTTACGCATTTGGTGTAATATGTTTACGCATAAATAGTGATACCTCACAAATTAATATAAATGGAACGAATATTTTCTCAACTAAAGGTGACACATTTTCACACACCGAGTAATACCTTTATGCATCTGAAGTAATAGATTTATGCATAAAAATTAATACCTCACAGACTGAATAAATTTCGAATATTTTTTTCATGTAACAGTGAAATTGAGTCCATCATGCAAAATCACACGTAGGAGATTGTAGATCTACCACCAAGTTGTAAACCTCTTGGATGCAAGTGGATCCTAAAGATGAAGTATAAAGCTAATGGATCAATTAATAAGTACAAGGATAGATTGGTAGCCAAAGGGTTCAAACAAAGAGAAGGTTACAACTTCTTTGATACATATTCCCCTGTTACGAGGATCACTTCCATTAGAGTTCTCATTGCTATTGCAGCATTGCATAACCTTGAGATACATCAAATGGATGTGAAGACGGCCTTCCTAAATGGGGAATTGGATGAGGAGATTTATATGGAACAATCTGAAGGGTTTGTTGTATCTGACCAAGAAAAGAAGGTGTGTAAACTTGTTAGATCATTGTATGGACTCAAACAAGCACCTCTTAAAGGGCATGAAAATTTTGACAATGTAATGCTCTCAAATGGTTTCAAAATCAATGAGTGTGTGTCTATATAAATGGCACTCCAGAAGATTATGTGATAGTGTGTCTATACGTAGATGACATGCTTATTACAGGGAGTAATCATGACTCGATCATGAATACTAAAAATATGTTTGATAAAGCGCGATCCGTTATCAAAAGAACTTCGAGTCAAAGAAAACCGATTGGGAAAACTGTCCTACGCAAAAAAGACAAAGAACACAGGATATACGTGGTTCGCTCCGGAGATCTACGTCCACGGGCCAAAGAAAATCCCCTCCGGGGTGTTTTCCACTCATTTCTTATCAATCTTACAAGCTATAATTTTCAGAGAAATCACAACCCTAACTAAATCCCTATAATCTCGGTCATCAAATATGCATGGTGATTGTGATTGGGAAAAGATCATGGGGGGATCTCCACTCCCGAATGTGCCGCAACTGTAATCTCGGTCATCAAATCTTCATGGTGATTGAATATGCCGTAATTGGGCCGGTTGAGTTGTTAGGCTCGTACTTCTGGGCCTAACTGACTGGGCCATACCTATCAGATGCCCCCCCCAGCCGGAGCGAGGTAGGAGCTTCGGCTTAAAGAGAAAATGAAGGTAGATGTGAGCCGGTGTGAATGAAGTTGGATGAGTTAAGGGGAGGTGAAAATCTGCTAGTATTCCGAGGTCAGACAACTAGAGTCGAGAATCTGCGAAACCCTCGGGGTCAATCAACCGGAGTTGAGAAACTTCAAAACCCTCGAAGTCAATCAACCGGAGTTGAGAAACTTCAAAACCCCCAGGGTCAAGCCGAAGTTGAGAAACTTTGAAAACCCCGGGGTCAATCAACCGGAGTTGGGAAACTTCGAAACCCCCACACTCGTCATACCATGGTGACTACGCGCCAGACTCAATCTCGCCAAGGCGACCAAGCCGACCGCGATCCACACGTGGATCAAACTTTACCGCCGAGGCAACAGTTAGGGGGGAATCAACCTCACAATCAAGGCAATCAAGATCCGCCCCTGAATCCGGACAATCAAATCCTACCTTTGCCCCAAAGAGGTGTCCAGAACCCTACTCCTGCCGCCGCAGGTTAATATTCAAATGACCCCGGAATTGCTCCAGGCCTTTATCCAAGAACATGCTCACATCCTCCAGGACTGGGCAGCCAACCGCACGAACCCCGGTGGGCCTGCTGGAAATGTTGTCAATCACGTAGCACACCCACCTCATCAGAACCCGCCAAACCAACAAGACCCTCTACATAATGTGCGGCCAGACCGACGTAGAGAGCGATCTGGTTCCCCCGAGGACCATGGGAGTTCTAATGGGTCAAGGCAACGCAATGAAGAACTTGCCGACGCCGACCGACGCTGACCCCTTAACGTGGCTAAGAGAGTTCGCTACAAACATCCCCATCCCTTAGACCTCCAGGAGTATGAGCGGGCACAGAGTAATGTCGAATTGGATAGGATTCTAGGTCTTGATGTCAACGGAGACATTATCACACCATTCTCCCAAGAAATACTCGCTACACCCCTTCCCGAAGGGTTCAAGCGACCTGCTATATCGCCTTACGATGGAACTGGGGATCCGGCCAACTTCCTAGGGTCCTTTAGGCACAACATGCTCAGTCGAGATCACACCGTGTCTCTCCACTATTGTAAGATTTTCCGTGAGTATCTTCAGGACGAGGCCCGGGTTTGGTTTGACTCCCTCCCCCGCAATAGTATATCCTCTTTTAGAGAACTCGCTGAACACTTTTGGGCTCGTTTTGAAGCACGAGCCAAGCCCATGTCCATCCTAGCCGATCTGATGAATGTTGAACAAAAGGAAGGAGAAACCATTTCTCAATTCCTGGAGCGCTTTACAACTGAAAGCTTGAAAATAGGAAGTCAGCCTGACAGCATCATCGTCACGACCTTCATGAATGGACTACGTGCCGGACCACTATACACTGAGCTTGCCCGAAACACTCCAACCACTACCCGAGCTCTTTATCATGTGGTCGGAAGGTTCGCCAAGGCGGACGAGCAAACCCGGCGCAAGAAGGAAAAGTCTAATGCCAGGAGACCAGCAGATAAAGGACAACCCGGGCTCAACACTCGCACCAGCACTTTCAGCCGACTAGGCAGAGGGAGATTGGAACCTCGCAACGATCTACCTCAGCTCACACCTTTGAATCGGTCCCGAACCGAGATACATTCCATCCACAAGGCTGACCTGAGATCTTGCCCTCATATGACTGCACCGGCAGACAAGCGAAATCGAGCCAAGTGGTGCAATTATCATCATGACCACGGGCACGATACTGAAGAATGCCGAGAACTTGGCAAACAAATTGAGGAGTGTATAAAACAGGGATATTTTCGCCAGTACATTGCTCACCCCGATAATCAGCAACAGCACAGAGATGGCAACCAGCAACAAAATCGGGGTGGCTATAATAATCAAGGTCAACAACAAGGTCGGCCCCAATGGTAGAATAACCGACACGGGAACAACAACTGCCCTAGGCAAGATCAAGGAAATAGGCAACATAATCAGCAGCAACAACCTCGCTTAGTGCCGGCCCCTCTTCCTCAGGGCGACAATGGGGATAATCCTCCAAATCGTGTTGTCAATAGTATCATTCATATGATTTATGGCACGCAGCCAGCAGGAACTTCCCGCAAAGCCCTCATTGCAGAAGCTCGTAGGCCTCCTCCCGAGGAGCCCCGCCACAAGCGATTTCACAAAACCGAGGCAGTGAGCTTCACCGAAGACGACCCAGTGCCCGAGCGCACCTCTCACACTGACGCTATTATCATTGATATGACTGTAGCAAATATTATCATCAAACGGGTATATGTCGATAATGGTGCTGCTGTAAGCTTTATTTTCTCTGATTGTTTCCAGAAATGGGTATACCCCGTGATCTGCTCCGACCTGCACCGGAACCTCTACAGACATTTACCCAGGGAGAGGTTAAGGCGGAAGGGATCATTAACCTCGCAGCCTCGGTAGGTACTCACCCTGCCATCAAGACTGTTTTTGTTGATTTTTATGTGGTGTCGTCTGCATCACCCTATAATATGATTCTTGGTCGAGATTGGCTTACCCCCGCACAAGCTATCTGCTCCACATATCACTTGACGATGAAGTGTCCTTCACCCTACGGTGTGATTGCCATCCGTGGCGATCAAAAGATGGCTAAGGAGTGCATGCATGTTGCACTCAAAAAGAGGACTAAGCCTGCCGCCAATCCTCAGTTTCAAATAGCTGCCCCGGGACTCGTTTTGGCTCCTACTAAACCTCTTAGCAACTAAGTAGTCGAGGTACCGCTCGATCCAACCAAGCCTGAGCAGACTGTTAAGGTCGGCGCTGTGCATTTGCCTCTACTTCACAGCGCCATTGTTCAGACATTGCGCGAATATTCCGAAGTCTTTGCCTGGTCACCCCTGGATATGCCCGGTGTTTCGCCGGACTTAATCACCCACAAGCTGAATATTGATCCAGTAGTCAAACCAGTTCAGCAGAAGCGCAGACAGTTCGCTGGGGATAGGAAAGCTGCTATCCGCGCAGAGGTTGAGGAGCTTGTTAAGCCAGATATTCTCTTTGAAGTTCACTATCCGACCTGGCTAGCGAATCCTGTCATGGTTCAAAAGCTCGATAACACGTGGAGGATGTGTGTGGACTTTACTGACCTAAACAGGTACTGCCCGAAGGATTGCTATCCACGGCCTCTGATTGACCAAAAGGCCGAGGCCATTACCGGACACCCCGCACTTTATTTCCTGGACCTCTATAAAGGATACCACCAGGTCTACATGGACCGAAAAGACGCAATCAAAACGGCCTTCATAACGGACTTCGGCATCTTTGCTTACAAGAAAATGCCCTTGGGACTTAAGAACGCCGGGGCCACTTATCAGCGTTTGATGGATCACGTCTTTCGGGACCAGATTGGCCGAAATGTAGAAGTTTATGTCGATAATCTCGTTATCAAAAGTCGTACTTTTGATACATGTGTTCGGGACATCGCTGAAACATTGGAAGTGCTCAGACGTAATAACCTCCGACTCAATCCGGCCAAGTGCACCTTTGGGGTCGGTCCCGGGAAATTCTTGGGGTATGTGGTTTCCCCTCAGGGGCTCCAAGCAAATCCCTCCAAAATCAGAGATATCCTTAATCTCAAAACACCTGAAAAGGAAAAAAGATGTTCAGCGTCTTACTGGGAGACTAGCTGCGCTGAATCGGTTTTTGTCTAAAGCAGCCGAGCGACAACTTCCCTTTTTCAAAATTCTGAGGCAGGCTAAAAGATTCGAATGGACTCCCCAATGTGAAGAAGCTTTAGTGGCTCTAAAGCAGCACATCAGCCAGCTTCCTACTGTCTCTGCACCAATTCCCGGGGAGCCCCTGTACATATATTTGTCCGCATCCGATGAGGCCATCAGTGCAGCCCTTGTCCGTGAAGACCGAGGGGCTCAGAAGGTCGTATACTTTGCTAGCCAAGCCCTACAAGGAGCAGAGACTTGGTACTCCATCGCCGAGAAGACGGTGTTAGCGCTGGTTGTGGCAGCCCGCCGCCTGCGTCCCTATTTTCAGGGACATACTATTAACGTCTTCACGAACCAACCAATCCGTCAGGTCTTAAGTAAGCCCGATCATTCCGGCCGACTGGTTAAATGGGCCATCGAGCTGGGGGAGCATGATATCCAGTTTCTTCCTCGCCGAGCTATTAAAGGTCAAGCCCTAGCCGATTTTCTTGCTAAGGATCCCTTTGACGACTCTGAATCCAACCCACCTCCTGAGGTCATTCAGCCTACCGATCTAGACAGCGAAGCCAAACGATGGCATATACACGTAGATGGTGCATCTGCCACCCGGGGGAGCGGAGCTGGAGTTCTTCTCAATGGGCCTGACGCTGTGGAAGTCAAGTATGTTTTGCGATTCAAATTCAAAGTCACGAATAATGAAGCCGAATATGAGGCGGTTCTCGCCGGTCTTCGCCTCGCACAGACCCTAGGAGCCTCACACATCCGGATATATACCGACTCGGAAGTGGTATCTAGCCAAATCAATGGCTCATATGCAGCAAAGGAGGAAACCATGAAAAGGTACCTAGCTTTAACCAAAAAACTTTTGCTGACATTTTCCTCCGCTGATGTCCACAAGGTTCCTCGAGGAGAAAACACAAAGGTTGATACTCTCAGTAAGCTGGCCTCCGTGGCCCCTTCTAGTATATCCCCGGACATACTCGTAGAGGAGGCATCCCATCCATCAATCAATGAACAGGTTGTGTCGGTAATCACTGATGCCGACCCCACTTGGATGACGCCCATTGTCCAATACCTCCGGGATGGGACTCTACCCAAAGACAAGGCGCTGGCTCGCCAGATCATTTTGAAGGCACCGAAGTATACGCTCCATGAGGGGGTCTTATACAGGCAATCCTACCTCCAGCCAAGTCTTCGATGCCTTGACCCAGTTCAAGCTGATTATGTCCTCCGAGAATTACACGAGGCATCCTGTGCGAGCCATGTTGGTTCCCGAACTCTAGCTAAGAAGGCACTACGGTGGGGGTACTACTGGCCCACTCTTTTTAATGATGCGCATGACTTGGTTTCAAAATGCGAAAAGTGTCAGCGGCACTCATGGATAAAACACTTACCCCAAACCGAGCTGGTAGGCATACAGAGCGCATGGCCTTTCATTCGATGGGGCATAGACATCGTGGGTCCATTCCCTGTGGCTCCAGGGGGGTTTAAGTTCTTAGTGGTCGCTGTGGATTATTTTACCAAGTGGGTCGAAGCCGAACCGTTTACCACCATCACTGGTAGGAAAATTCTTAATTTTTTATGGAAAAATATTGTCTGCCAATTCGGTATCCCTGGCACCATTGTTTTCGACAATGGAAAACAGTTCGCAAATGATCCTTTCCGCTCTTGGTGTGAAGAATTGCGCATCAAACAGGCGTTTACTTCGGTGGCTCACCCCCAGGCCAACGGTCAGGTAGATGTGACAAACAGGACACTTGTCGAAGGCATCAAGAAGCGCTTGGGTGAATGTAAAGGGCTTTGGACTGATACCCTACCTCAAGTGTTGTGGGCTTATCGTACTACGCCTCATTCTTCCACAGGCGAAACTTCCTTCAGCCTAACCTACGGCTCCGAGGCCGTCATCCCAGCAGAAATTGGGGTATCCAGCCCTAGGTTATTAGATATCGATCCCGAAACTAATGAAGAAGCAATTCGTGCTAATCTCGACGAAGTGGAATATCGCAGGGAACAGGCACTTATCCGTCAGGCCAAGTATAAACAGCAAACAGCAAAATACTACAATGCGCGAGTCTGCGGGACGCAATTTCAAGTTGGTGACCTCGTGCTCTGGCTCAATTCCGCCAGCAAAGCCGCTCCTGAAGGCAAACTCCAAGCGACATGGGAAGGACCCTATCGTGTGGTTGTTGTTCACTCTTCCGGGAGCTACCAGCTTGAGCGCGTAGATGGCACCCCAGTGCCTCGTACCTGGCATGTGACCAACCTCCGAAGATTTTTTCTCTGATACTGTTAGTTTTATTCTGTCCTCTATCTTTTAAATACAAGTTTGTAATTTGACATTGTTCCGACACTTTTTTCTCAATAAGATCTCATGTTTTCATTTTCTAAACTGATTGTTTAAAACACCGCGGGGACGCCCTGGTATCATTATATCAACTATTTCCGAACACATTTATCTCGCTCCTGATCCGTCAGGAGAAAATTAGAACATGTCCCCGGACTTAATCAATTCCTCGCCTGATCCGATCGGAGGGTATAAGCCACTTACTGATCCTTCCGAGGAGTCATTAATTTGTCTCTGGACTTAATTTAACTCTCTCTCTCAATCCATTCGACGAGGTCAGTTACTTTGTTTTCGAACAAATTTTTGTGTGTATTATGCAAATCGCAACGAACATCTATATGCTCTCCACATTTTTATTACAAGAATTATTTTGCAATCGTATGCATCATACATCTTTTCCACAAAAAAATAAATAAATAAATAAATAAAATAAATAATATATATACAATAAATATTTTTCCCATACATTATTTCATCAAACATTCATCTATACCACTTCCTATTATTGCTTTTTCGAGTCCTCTCCAAACCAGAACGCAAAGCCTCGTTGCTTTGGTCCCAACTGGATATTTCCAGTCCTTCGGGGAACCTCCTGAGAACTACGCTGGACCCCTGAATTGCCTCGGGAAAGGACCCCGGTCCTGGGCACGCCAACCATCCCCTGCAGACCATGACTTGATTGCGGTTGGCTGGGTTTCCTATTCGGGCCCGACATATGTCCCACTCTGTGTGGTCGCACTCCAACGGAGCCAGGGGGTCCATTTTCTCTGAGGCTCGCGCAACATGCTCCCCTGTTTTATCCCGACAATGCTCCTTTGTCTTCTGAGATACTGGGTTTGATCTCCGCGCATCCCCCGGGGTGTTCGCCCACTCTACAGCATCCCACTCCTCTCCCGGCATCTCGTCAATTTCCTTAGCCAGGGCTGAAACTGTTGTTCCACTTGGCTCCGGCTCTTTCTCACGTGGCTTCCTCGATTTTTTTGGAAGGCCCCGACCTTGATTCGGGAGTCTTCCCTGGGTTTCTTGGTGCCGCGGGATTTTCCCCAAGATCAACCTTCTCCCGTACAGCGGCCCCTGTTTTCTTACTCCGGGCTCCCTTTACTTCACTCCGTACTTGCTTCTCCTGCTCTGCCACGTGGAGCGCGTCATTGCGGGCTTCTACTTTCTTCTGAATCTCCAAGAATCCTCTGCCTCCGCACATCTCTTTTCTACTGACGCCAATCTCTTCGATAGCCTGGGGACCTCTTGCAACTTCCAGACATCTCTGTCTTTTTGTAACCAAGCTATCGATGACCTTAGTTGCTTTATCACCTCGTATGGATTTTCGGCGTTTCCCTGACAGATGGGACATCTTCATATCAAGTACACACAGACACATCAACATTGCTAAGGAAAACATGAGTTACAACACAAGTAGAAGACAAAAGAATAATCGTCATTCATTACCTCAAGTACTGTACAACGGATTCATTACACCCCAGACGTTACATATCACAAAACTTTTTTACAAATAGGATATTCTATATTCTTGTCAGGAGGTGGAGGGTCACTGACCTCTCCAGGGGTAGAGGTATTCACTGCTACAGCTGGGAGCATTGCGGGGTCCCTGGTTGCCTCTATCGCTTTCCCGGAGTCTCCAGCCTCGTTCCCCTCACCAGAGGCCAATGTTGGCACTACGGACCTTTTGTGCGGTATGGGGGTTCTATTTCGTAACTCCCACACGTGAAAGCCGTTACGAAAGCCCAAGAAGTCTTTATCCTTGTCTTCGTTGCACCGTCTTATCACCTCGGCAGTCAGGAGCATATTTTTCTTGGCCAGGGCCTCTATCAGCGGCCATTTCGGTGCCTGTGTCAGCGCCTCAAAGTATGCCCCGTCCTCATTTCCCACAGATGGCGCCAATTGATAAAGCGCGATCCGTTATCAAAAGAACTCCGGGTCAAAGAAAACCGATTGGGAAAACCGTCCTACGCAAAAAAGACAAAGAACATAGGATATACGTGGTTCGATCCGAAGATCTACGTCCACGGGCCAAAGAAAATCCCCTCCGGGGTGTTTTCCACTCCTTTCTTATTAATCTTACAAGCTATAGTTTTCAGAGTACAAGAGTCCGAACCCTAAATCCATCTTTAATTCTACTATTTATACCATACAAATCACAAACCTAACTAAATCCCTATAATCTCGGTCATCAAATCTGCATGGTGATTGTGATTGGGAAAAGATCATGGGGGGATCTCCACTCCCGAATGTGCCGCAACTGTAATCTCGGTCATCAAATCTTCATGGTGATTGAATATGCCGTAATTGGGCCGGTTGAGTTGTTGGGCTCGTACTTCTGGGCCTAACTGACTCGGCTGTAACTGGGCCATACCTATCAATGTTAAAACGAAATTTTGACATGAAGGACATGGGTCTGGCTGACGTCATCCTAGGGATGAAAATCTGTAGAACTCCTGATGGAATTTTCCTATTACAAGCTCATTACGTTGAGAATGTGTTGAGGAAATTTGATGCTTTTGACGTACCCCCGGCTAACACTCCTATAGATGTTAATCTACACTTAGCAAAAAATAGAGGAGACTCAGTGCTCCAACTGAAATATGCAAGAATTATTGGAAGCTTGATGTACTTAACAAATGGTACTCATCCTGATATAGCATATCCAGTTAGCAAACTTAGTAGATTTACAATTAATCCTCACAAGGATCACTGAAAAGCTCTGATAAGAGTTTTAAGGTTTTAAAACATACCATGAGTCATAGAATTTTGTATACAAAATATCTAGCCGTATCAAAAGGATACACATATGCAAATTGGATATCTTATACAAAAGATTCAAAATCCACCAGTGGTTATGTATTCACTATAGGTGGAGGAGTTGTGGCTTGAAAATCCACTAAACATACTTACATAGCTCGTTCCACAATGGAATCGGAGTTCATTGCATTAGACAAAGCTGGTGACGAAATAGAATGGCTTCGAAATTTCCTAGAGGATATTCCCGGTTGGTGTAAACCGGTGCCTCCCGTGATGATACACTATGATAGCATGTCTGCTATAGGGAGGGCACAAAGCCACATGTATAATGGTAAGTCTCGACACATAAGAAGGAGACACAATACTGTTAGACATTTGATCTCAAGTGAGGTGATATCTCCATTGACTACGTAAAGTCAAAAGAAAACATTGCGGATCCGCTAACCAAGGTTTTCCATACTCGCGATTTTAAGTAAAATCGATGGATTGACTGTAAAATCGGATCGTAAAATCGAATCGTAAAATTGTAAGATTCTACAACCTATACAAAATAGTCATATATATATAAATTATTCAAGATATATTTAATTACAATAAGTTTTGAATTGATATCACATATAAAAAAATACACATATTATATATACAAATAATAAGAAAGAAAAAAAAAAAACAATTATGGAGAAATATTTTTTGCATCATACTTCATACATACATACAGACATAGTAAGAGATTCTAAAATTATAACTAAAAATACTCTATAAAATTAAAAAAATATCTCTAGTGAAATTAAGTACTAAATAAAAAAATATATTTTTTGGGAAGCTTAGATTTTAATTTAGAACTTGATAGTTAGAAATAAAAATGATGTCTATAATTTACCCTAAAAAATTTAAAAACTTAATTTTAAGTTGGTATAAATTCTACAATTTAATGTTACATGTTTTTTTTATAAAATTGTTAAACTCGTACACAAAATTGTGAACTCGTAATATCGCATGAGCAAACTCAAGAGTTTACTCCGATTTTATCAGACCTCGATTTTGTCACGAGTTCACTCGTTTAGGGAGAAATAACTCGTAAAATCGTAAGAGCTAACTCGAGATTTTGACAAATTACCGCTAACGAAAGGCATTGGTCGAGATCAAATGTATAGTGTTGTAAGGGGAATGAGACTAAAACCCACACACAAAAGGGTGTTTATAGCGGTAACTCGTTCATGATGACTGGAGGATCCCAAGAACTTGGTTCAACGAGACAACTAAGCTTTGAAGCACTCAGTATTGCACTTGAAAAATTAAATTTCAAGCTGATTCTCGATTCCGCTCAAGTGTTAACTGTACCTATTTGGTGCAAAACCTGATGATGTGTGGTGAGGGTAAGCTTAACAGCTTTAAATGATTTATATACCTTCGTAGTGGGGTATTTCAGGGTACCCTTAATAGGAGATCACTTATGTAAGTGTAAAGTGTGGCCGCTTCAAACTGAAAAATGTAATATTTTCAGTACACACTTATGAATCCGAAATAAGGTCCACAACCAAAATGGACAACAACGTGAGAACCAAAAGGATATTAGAGTCATCAATGTTTTTATCTCTAGTTTTCTTTATGTCTTGAACAAGCTTCGTAAACACATCAAGATTTTCTTCGATATCTTTACTTAAATCAAGTTTGAATCTGAAGAACTTTTCAAGTAAGAACATTGTGTTAGCAAAGATGTATCAACATACAATTCTTGCAACTTATCCCACAGAGCCTTAGCACTGTCCTGATCCCAAACCTTTCTTAACACACGGCCAGAGAGGTTCAGAATAATAGATGAGTATGCAAGTTCATCCATTTCTGCCTTTTTTTGCGGCAGTGTCAGAATCAGAAAATGTAAAGCTAATGCTTTTGAACACATGTTGTTGAATTAAAATCCCTTTCACTTTGTGTTGTCAAATACAAAAATCAGAGCGCCCGTCAAACGGGGCCAAGGTAAAACCAGACAAGGAACCCATCACACAGATATGAAGGAGGACTGAACAATCCAAGGATATTTCAGTTCTCAGTACTGATTAATCAGTGGAGCAGGGGGTCACTTGGAAGCCTCCGGAGAAACAAGCAATCACACAGAATGCCAACAACAGACCAGAAGCACAAAATCAAAGAATAATAGCGAAAGTAAACAATCAATCACACATAAATCCTAAAACTACCAGCACGTACAGCCAATCCTATCTATTCCCAAACGACAGCTACAAAAGCAATAAAAGGGGTTTTAGCCTCTTCACCAGAGCAGGTGCTCACCGGGAGGAGAACCCGACTTACCAATCTCAAAAGTACATGGCTCACGTCGGGTAAAGGTGCGACGGGAGGACAGTCAGGGACCTTAGCCTGCTGGTCTCGGCACAAGGAGATCGATCGAGAAAGGAGGGCTCGACCAAGAACTCGACACAACTGGCTTAGACGAGAAGGAAGAGGCTCGGCCGAGAAGGGGGGCATAGCACTGCGCTGTTGGTCTCGGCACACTGGGCTCGGCCAAGAATGGGGGAGCTCGGCCGAGAATTTGGGTAAACCTGCGCGGCCAAGAAAGTGGCGGCTCGGCACGGAAAGGTGGCGTCCTAGAGGCAGAAAAAACGATCGGAAAGATGATTTCGTCGGAGTAACCCTTCAATCCCACACAGAGATTAACGCACAGCGAAGAGACCACGGTTTTGACAACCGTGGCTTTGATACCACTATTAGGAATTCAACCGTGCTTCGGAAATTAAAAGGCTCATAACACCTTGAACCCGTTCCGATCGATCTTCTTGACAGTGTGGTAAATAGGCCAAATCAGAGATTCACATCACATAGAAGAACCCTGAACCCAAAATCCGGTAACTCCTCTCACTCTTACTCTCGACCCACTTGAATAAAACTCACAAAGAGGGACAGTGACAAAGAAGATGAAAGCAGGATAACTGGAGAAGAATGGGTTGATGTTCTCACAAAGAGAACCAATTCTTATGGAAGAAGGAGAATAGAAAAAGAGAGAATAAGTGTGTCTCAGAAAAACGAGAGATATAATAAGGGTCAAGGGAGATAGACAGTTGCATAAGAAAGAGAGAGAGGGCAACCATGGGCTTAGATTTGGCAGATAAAGGGCAGCCCACAATTTGGCCTAAACCCAACATATATTAGAATTATTACCATTATTGATAGATATTTGCTAAAAATAAATATTGGCTAACAATAGGTAGAGTTGGCAAAATCGGATCGATGCAGCCTCCCTGTATCGTAGATGGGCCGGATCATAGGCCCAAAGTACCATTAGAGCTTAACAAGCCCAACTCAATAGGCTAAAAATTCGACGGGCCCTGAACCGACTAAAAGTAATTACTCCCCCCATTCATAAATAAGTATCATTTTAGGATGTCATTTTAGCATTTTTTTCATGTTTATTCCATTATTATCCTTATAGCTAAATCTAAGAAATGTTCCATATAAATCTTTTTAATATTAAATAAAAAAGGTTTTGAGAAATTAATGGTAATAAAGTAAATGATGAAGAGAAAATTGAAAGGGTGTTGTCCATTTCCTAAATTCTTAAATTTCACCTGAAAATTTAAAATGACACTTATTTGTGAACGGAGGAAGTAGTATATTTAAAAGGATAGACTGAGCCAGACTTAAAAGAAAATTTAGTCCAATAAAATTTTAGACCGACCTAACTCAACCCAAAATATAATATTAACCTAATAAATTTGATTCGATCTGATCAGACGGTCCGAATTACCGCATTTAATCGTAGGATTGATGTGAGAACCACTCGTTTCCCTTGTACGTAACTCTCCAGGCTGTTTTCTGATAAGAATCTGTTGGGCCTTAAATAGGTTTATTTAGCCCACAACGGTGATAAAGAGTGTTTTCAAAGTCGCCGAATATAGTGAAGTTGTTTTTGGCATTTCTCTCCTGCTTTACATCATCAATAATAAATGCATTTACCCATTACTTTCATTTTACAAAAAAAAAAAAAAGAAAAAAAAATGATAAAAATTGAATTCCACGGATACATTCAATAATTGAGGCTTTTTTCTTTGTGAAGTAATATAAAAATAAAAATTACATGTCTTTTTTAGGATAAAGTTGTAACAAGTTCATGTGATTACTTGTATTCTAAAATAATTAATTAAATTTAAAGATTATGAAAAAACAGTAAGTATTCTGCAATAATAAGTGATGAATACAAAAACTAAAAGTTGTATTATTTAAAAATATATATTTTTTAATAGAAGTTGTATGTACAAACATAAATAAACATGTGATGACCTGCTTCCAACTTGTGCTTAAAATAATTTATTTTAAATCAATATTAAAGCAGAAGCATGTACTTAAACACTCAAATCTACTTTTTTTTTTTTAAGTTAAAAGTGTAAAATTGTTTATTCTAAGCTTTTACAAACACTACGTAACCATCATGATTCCAATTTTACATCTCATTTTTTGTTATTTTAAATTAGGTCTCTCACCTAGTAGTTAATTATTTTTTACATTAACCATAAGGTTCCAAACAAGTTAATTTTTTTTTTCCTCTTAATCTAAGAACAAAGAAAAATTTATCATCACCCTCCACGATGACTCGAACCCAAGACCAAAGGCCTAGATAGTAGATGCTCTGCCTATCCAACTTCGTCATTAACCATAAGGTTCCAACCTATCTCAATTAGTTGTTAATTAGGCCATTAAACTACAGGCAAAAACTTGGGTGCATAAGATGCACCATAGTGTTATTGTACACCTTGTGGGCCCCACTTGTATTTTTTACCCACCAATTTTACCTCCATTTTTTTTTATTTTTTTACGTTTGTTTTTAAAAAAATTACCGTCATATATATGGCGGTTCTCTCTCTCTCTCTCTATCTTCGTTTTCTCTCTCTAACCTCTTGTGATTTCGCGAGTTTGGCTGTGGAATTTCTCCTGTTAATTTTCTATCAGTAATCTTCTGCGTATTGCTGCTGCTCGAGTTCGTAAGGTATTTTTATGGTGGTTTTTCGAGTTTTTTTTCTGGATTCTTCTTCTCTGTTCTTCTGTGTTGATAATTTGTTATTTTCGAACATGCTCTGTTTATATGATTTTATGTACACAGTACATGTTAATAAACGACAGAATATATGTTAATAAATGGTACAGTATACATAGTTGTTTGATGCAGTATATGTTTTTTATACATCAATCTGTTTTACAGTATGTATTTGTAAACAACACAGTATATATATGTATGTGATGTAGTATGTGTTGATAATTTGTTATTTTCAAACATGCTCTGTTGATAGGATTTAATATACACAGTACATGTTAATAAAGGGCACAATATATGTTAATAAACGGTACAGTATACATAGTTGTTTGATGCAGTATATGATTTTTATACATCAATCTGTTTTACAGTTACAGTATATATTTGTAAACAATACAGTATATATATGTATGTGATGTAGTATGTGTTGATAATTTGTTATTTTCGAACATGCTTTGTTGATATGATTTAATATACACAGTACACGTTAATAAACCTACAGTATATGTGAATAAATGGTACAATATACATAGTTGTTTGATGCAGTATATGGTTTTTATAGAGCAATTGAAGTATACTGTCATATAGAATTTCATGTACTATGAGGTTTTTTCCTTTCTGATGTTCTTGCACTGTTCTATCACTATAAACTTCAGTATCCATATCTACGAGAAATCATAAAACAAACCTCTTCAAAACATTTTCGAATTTGTAATGAAAACAGAATTGTAATGTTCAAATAATGAAATCAAAATCATTAATAGCTCATGTTCATGATTTTTTCGAAGCCAATTGATAACTACTATGATTGATTTTTTTGCAGATTTTGGCTGAAATCTCTTTCTGTGAAAATTGATAGAGAATCAATGACATTATGTTGATGAAGATCGACGAAATCGGCCTGAAAAATCGGCCTGAGGAACTGGTTGATGAAGATAGCGCTGATAATCGTTGTTTGATGAAGAAGATGAGGGTTTTGCCTTTGATTTAAATCAGGAATTTATTTATTTATTTTTACCTTGTGGGTAAAGAATTATAAGTGGGGCCCACACGGTGTACAATAACACTAATGTGCATCTTATGCACATGAGTGTCACTCTAAACTACAAGCTTAATAATGCTGAAAAAAATACTAACTTAATCCGGTTCGGGACCCACACAAAAAAAGAAACCACTAATTGAATTATGGCAATAATCCATAATATTGTAATCAAGTGATAAGTAGGCCTTTCAACCATTATTTAGATTAATTTTTCCATTTACAACAAAAAGGAGAAAGGGAATCAACTCATAATTCCATTGGGTCTTTCAACAACAAAGGGTTCGGGTGTAGCATATCTCCTATCAAAAATCTTATTCTCCTTCATAAATTTTAATTATCTTTTCAATAATTGTGATTAGTTCGTGAAAACTCAGAGTTTGTGCACGTGTGCAATGTAATTAATCTGAAAGACGTGTAAAAAAAAACAATCGTATATATGATAAAGAAAGTTCTTACAGAGTATAAACTTGATCAGAACAGAAAGAAAGTTTATTATTAAGATTTAAGAAATAATCATTTCTTTCTTACAAGCAATATTTCATGGATAAGTACAGTAAAGAGAATACACTTTTGTACTCACAGAAACACTTAGGAATCCCTCCTAAGTTTCAGTACATACTCCCCCTAAATATGTGCTCACTCTTTTGGTCTCCCAAATAAGATTTTCAGTACAGATGATCCCTCAATCTATACTTAAATGATTCTCCCGAACACATTAGACACAACTCTCCCGAATTGTATCTAATGATCTACTGATGTTCGTTCACAGTTCAAACATCAATAGAACAGATGCAAGATTTGATGAATTACACAAGTGTTTTTCTCTCCAAAACTCGATACATTTTAATGTTTTCTCATAACTATTTATACTACATTCTTCCAGCTCTTCAATCACAATTTATCCAGCAATTTTGGGTTACTACCTATTTCTCCTTGTAAAAATACTACCTATTTCTCCAGCAATTTTGGGTGTTTTGGAAGTAATTTGGGAAGCTTTGACTTTCTTTCTTTGTCTTGATCTTTGATTGACTCCTTGAAATGAGGAACAAGATCACCTTCCTTGATTTTCTGAATCATCTTTCCTTTCTTCACTTTCAATCTTCATGATCCTATCAATCAATCAATTTTAAGCAACAAGAGTATTTTTCAATAAATGTCATTTACGTAAAAAGTGATTTTTACAATTCCTATATAAAAAAATAATGTTTCATCTCATATTTTAACATTGTTAATATATATTAATTGGTGGCGTTAGCATTGCATCATTAATATGTGACAAATATACAATATGATGTCACACTAACATCACCAACAACACACGTCACATGTTGATAATGTTTAAATAGAAGATGGATAAATCTATCTCTCAATCATCACATAATCAACCAATTATAAGTTATAACATTTTTTATTATAAAATAATATAAATTCCTAATTTCCAATAGTTTCTCATCTCGCGATCATCACATAATCAACACACATCAGTTATCAGTTATAAAGGAAAAAGTACAGATCGTCGTCCAAACTTTTTGTGTTATTGCACTTTATCATAAAAAATATTTTTATTGCAATTTATCATCTAAACTTATGATTTTATTGCAAATTATCATTCGCGAGAAATTTCAATCATACATAATTGAACAATCGATAGTTGAGATTTGTTCAAGACGATAATTTGTAACACAAAAAAATTTACGTGGCAAACTGCAAAAAATACGCAAAATTGAGATGGTACATTGTAATATAACCATAAAATAATAATATAAATTCGTAAATTTCCAATAATCTTTTAATTACCTATGAATAATTATAATAATATATTTCTAACAATATACTCCCTCCATTCCATATTAATTGACGTTTTACATATTTTCCAATTAATTGACGTTTTACATATTTTTCACCAATTCTACTAATTTTCTCTCTGAATTTAATCCTAAAATATCTAGACTTTTCAATCTATCAGAGATATTTTGATTTAATTAAATCTTTATCTGATGGTATATCTGTCAAAATATTCAATCCTGAACTATTCCCCTTCATCCTATGATAAAGCACAATCCGGTATCCAAGAAACCCAGCGAAGATCAATGCAAGAAATATAAAAAAACACAAGATGTACGTGGTTCGATCCGGAGATCTACGTTCACGGGCTGAAAAATAGCACCTGCCGAGGTGTTTCTTTCACTATACTCTTTGAGTTTACACGTAACAGTTTCAGAATACAAAAATGTGAACCTTAATCTTGAGAACAATTCTCCTATTTATACTATTCAATACCAAACCCTAACTAACTCCCTGTAATCGCGCCTATTTTCCATTGCATGGAAGTTGGGAGCAGATCGTGGGCCTAGAATCGTGGGATACGCCACAGTTGGGCCACGCTATTTAGGCCACGTTATTTAGGCCGCATGCTTAGGCCGCATGCTTCTAGGCCGGTTACTGGGCTGGGTCACTCGGGTCGGATCGGAGTGTCGACCCGATCTGAAGTTACTGGGCCATACCCATCAGATGCCCCCCCCAGCCGGAGCGAGGAAGGAGCTTCGGTTATGACCGGGGTGGAGTTGCCAACAAGATGGGCCGCGGTTACTGGTGAGCCGAAGTATTTTTGGGAAGCCGAGAATTTTCGGAGTCGGAGTTGATCCGTGGTGAAGTCCGCGGAGGCCGAATCAAACTAGGCTGAACATCCCCGAGGTGATAGCGAGGGCCCGAGCACCCCGAAGGCAATAAAGTGTGGCGAAAGAAGACAGCAGTCTGGCCGAGGTGAAGGAGGCACCGGAGTGCTGTCCAAATCTTCCTGGTCAAGAATGGGGTTGATGTGATTGGCGGCGCCATCATGAGAGAGAGGGTGTGAAGTGACACGCTCTGCAATTTCCAATGAACCTGTTCCCCACGCGCCTTGGGAACCGTAAGGCGCGTGATTAGCACGTCCAAATCTGAAACACTGAATTTGAATAGGCCGATCAGGACCGTTGGTTCTTTGAGTATATATTTGGAATAATGGCACAGTATACTTCATCTTCTTCATTGCGATTTGCCAGTTTTAGAAAGCGGGAAAAAAAGAGAATTCTGTGCGCTTGTGATTCATCTCAAATTCAAAACTTCTCAAACTCAAACCAAGTAAGTATGACTTCTTCATCATCTTCTTCTTCTGTTAAGGAAGTAGGGACCCAGAGCTCTCCGTTAGATGTGCCACCCATTCGCTATGTTATTCCAGAGAGGAGTGAGATTAGGACAGTGGAAAGAGCCGACGGCAGGAAAACCAACGTCAAGGTCGTCGGTTTTTACGAGTGTATGGAAAATGATTTCGAAGTGTCCACGATAGTGCCGCGGATGACGCGGGTGCAGATAGAGACCTTAATCCCCTCCTTCTATTTCCCATTTAATTTAGAATACACAGTGCCGGATCCCGGCGATAGGGCCTGTTGCCCGCCGCAGGGTTACATTGGTGTATATATAGACCCCTTAAAAATAGGTTTGAGATTCCCCCTTTGGGACATAGTTATCCGGCTATTGAGATACTATAACATCGCCTTGAGCCAATTAGCACCGAACGCGATTAGGCAAGTAGTCGGGTTCACCGTAGTATGCAAGAATTCCGGGGTGAAACCAACAGTAGAGCTGTTTAGGTATTTTTATCAACTAAAAGCCTTTGGGAAATCCAAGGGGTGGTATTCCTTCAGTCCCCGAGCACGAGGTGGTTTCAAGGTACAAAACCCCAGTAAGGTTGAGGGGTGGAAGGAGAAGTTCATCTTTGTGAAGACCAGAGTGGCCCTCCCGAGGTGGAGAAGGGAGGAGGTGCTAGATACTGCCCCGGTGGGGGATCTGGAGGCCGACGTTGTGGACATATTCCATGCAGTGGGGACTTTCAAGACCCTGTGTACTGAGGAAGAGCTGGAGGAGGCTGGACTGAGCCCATATTATTCGGGCGATGCGGCGGGGATGTCCACCCAGGGTCAAGAGTCGGGAGCTGGGGTTGCCGAGGAGGGTAGGAGTTCTCATACCTGTTTAGAAATTGTTGCCTTGTGCAGGACTAACTCGAATTTCTGTATGCAGTGGGACGATTCGGGAAGGAACCAGCGGGAAGCCCCACAGTGGCTGCAGCAGCCAAGAAGAAGGGAAAAACTGCTGAGGTGTCTCCCCGGGGGAAGATGTCACCCAGTCCAAGACCTTCTGTGGGGCCGGAGGAGCGAGTGGTCGCAACGGGGTCAACCCCCGGAGCAAAGAGGAAGTCGGAACCATCCGGGACATCTCCGGCAGCAGCCAAAAGACTCCGCACAGGGGAAAGTGTAGAGGTAAATCTGGTATTCCCTGTGAGTTGCTGTATGTGTAAATGAAGGGTATGCGACCAATATTGAATTTCTTGTTTTGTCTTTTGTGATGTGTGAAGGAGCAGGGGCCCCCAAGTCTGCTGGGGTTGGAGGGGGCAGACGCCGAGGAGCTTTTGCGCTTGGCGCGGGGGATAATGGAGCTTGGCCGGAAAAACGAGAAGGAGCCCAAAGAAGAGCTGGCCGCGGTGGCAAGGGATCTGCGCGCGCGCAACGACAAGCTAACACAGGATCTGGCCGAAGCGCGCAAGAGGGCGTCTTTGGTGGAGAATGAGGTTGGGCGACTGCGCGAGGTGGAGGCGGAAGCCGGGTCCCTTCGTGGAGAAACGGCTCAGCTGCGGGCAGAGATGAAGGCCCGAGAAACGGCGATTGTCAAAGGTCAGGAGGCCATGCTGAAAGCGTTTGCCGAGAAGTTACTCCAGACGAGCACATTTCTTGACTTTCAGACCGACTTCGTTGCTATCGGGGACACGGCCACGCGATCGTTGCTACTGGAGCAGATCAAAGAGGTCTACCCGAATGTGGACGTATATCGTCCAGAGTTCGGGTATGACTATAATGCTGTGGCCGGGGTGGAGGAGGCATACTATAAAGCTCTAACGCACCTCCCGGAGTGGCCCCTTGTAAAAGCCCTGGCAGAGAAGAAAGAAATTTTAAGGGCCGAGGAGGTTGCAAGCTGTGAGGTGGACCAAGACCAGGAATTCCTGGCATTCCACCGGGGTGAGTTCATCTCTGGGCCCCGAAACAAAGACCCCCCCCCCCCCCCCCCCCCGCATGGAAGCTGCTGCAGTGACTGTGGAAGAAGAGGCCGGAACGGCTGAAGGCCGGAACGGCTGAAGGCCGGCAGGAGAAGGTGCCCGAAGACGCCGAGGGGACCGAGGAGGAGGTCAGTCGTTCCCCTCAAATTTGATGTAGTAGATAATAGGAGAAAATGTAAATCCCTTGTACCGGACCATGGATAATGTACTCCGATTGTGTTGAATATAAATGTTGTTGATTAACTGAGTCGTCGTTCATTGTATGCTTGAGATTGATCTTTCTTGTTGATTCCGTTGCCTGTTCAGAATACCGCGGAATTGCACGACACGATAAAGAAGCTCATGCAATCATTAGAGTTGTTCCGCGGAGAGAAGAATAACTTACAACTGCAAGTAGTGCCGAGGCTAGAAAAGCGGGCGGCCGATGCGGAGAGAAGGGCGAAGGAGGCCGAGGAGAGAGCCTGGGACCAGGAGTTGAAGTACCTGGCGAAAGTTGCTGAACTAGACCGAGTCCTCATTCATCAAAGGGAGTATGACCGGATACTGACTGAGTTCGGCTTACTTACATTTGAGGAAGTTGAGGAGCGGGTCGTAGAGATTCAAAATGAAATTTCAGCACTGATGGCGAAGGGTCCGGCCGAGTCCTCAGAGCTTGTAAGAAAGCGAGAGGTGCTGGAGTTACTCCTCAATATGTATGAAGGTCTGAGAGGACGCAGTAGGTGGCAGCACACTGCCGAAGAGTATATTGCAAGCTCCAGCCGGGCCAAGAGATCGCAAAAGCTCCACGGAGGAGTAAAAAGAGGCCGGCGGGAAAAGGCAAAGGGATAGTAATCCAAGAGCCGGCCCCGGTGACCGCTGTCGAAGAAGTCCCCTTGGCGGTTGTGGAAGAAGAAGTGGAGAAACTAGCCGAAGAGATCGAAGTGATGGACCCCGCGGAGTGGAATCCCGTGAAATGGGCCCAAACACCGAGGTCTACATCGCAGCCGAGTGTTCGAGGCCGCACAAGAAGCGAAACTCCCAGACAAGTACCAAGGACGAGCCCGCGGCGCCGAGTGGGCCAAGGAGGAGAGAGAGCCGGGGCTCAAGGCGGTGAAGCCTCAGAATCCCAGAGGACGCGAAGTAGGTCCGGGAATAGATCTCGACGCCGGAGCGCCGAGTACTGGCTCGGAGGCCATAGATAGTTTGTTTTTTTTTTTTTTTTTTTTTTTTTAATTTTGAAGTAATGTGTAAAGAACCTTTTAGCGTTTAATTGAAAAAAATGTAATAAACCGTTTTGGTTTGCAAAGTTGTGTTAAGGAAAACAACGAGTTGTTAACCAGAAGTAATAATTACTTTAACGGGTGTTCGGGAACACGATATGGACAGCGCCAATGTAAATCTCCCCGGACGGATCGGGCGGGAGTAAAACACCTCTCCGCTAAACAGGCGAGAGGGTGATACGAGTCCGGGGACGAAACGTGTATCTTCCCGGACGGACCGGGAGAGAGAGACAATTGTCCGGAGACGAGAGAAGATAGTACGACTACGCTAGGGCGTCCCCGTAACGTAGAAGAAAGCACAGTAAGATACCCAAATAAAGAACTTTTATTCAATGTCAGTGCCGGAGCAACTTAAAAAAATACAAAGAGCAATTGCAACGAAAAAGAAATGTACAATGAACATAAAGATAGGAATGATACTTGTCATTTGGTGTTCATAGATAGAAACGTCTTAAGTTGGTAACATGCCAGCTTTGGGGAATCGGGGTTCCATCCGGTTGCTCCAACTGGTAAGACCCGGAATCGTGCGTAGCAACAATGCGATAAGGACCTTCCCAGGTAGCATGTAATTTTCCCTCGGGGGCAGCCTTGCTGGCTGAGTTGAGTCGGAGTACTAAGTCCCCGACATTGAACTGAGTACCCCGAACCCGGAGGTGATGATACTGAGCTGCACGTTGTTTACACTTGGCTTGCTGGATGAAAGATTGATCACGACGATATTCAAGCTCATCCAAGTTTGTACGGAGAGCTTCGTCATTATCCTCGGGAGTCAGAGTTGCGAGGCGAGGGCTAGGTACGCTGATTTCCGCCGGAATAACAGTTTCGGAACCATAAGTAAGGCTGTAGGGGGTCTCCCCAGTAGAAGTATGTGGTGTAGTGCGATAGGCCTAAAGAACCTGCGGAAGATTCTCGGCCCACAGACCTTTAGCATGATCCAAACGTTTCTTTATACCCATAAGGAGTGTACGGTTAGTGACTTCAACTTGACCGTTGGCTTGCGGGTGAGCTACCGAGGTGAAAATTTGTTTAATGTGGAGCTCCTCGCACCACGACCGGAAAGGATCATTGGCGAACTGTTTGCCGTTATCCGAAATAATAGTGCTCGGGATGCCGAAGCGACATATAATATTTTACCAGACGAACTTCAAAACGTTCTGACCAGTGATGGCAATAAGAGGTTCGGCTTCTACCCACTTGGTGAAATAATCAACGGCGACCACAAGAAACTTTAGTCCACCCGGAGCGACTGGAAATGGGCCGACAATATCAATTCCCCATTGGATAAATGGCCACACACTTTGAATTCCAGTGAGCTCGGTTTATGGCAGGTGTTTCACACGGGAATGCAATTGACACTTGCTGCACTTGGTCGCTAAGTCATGGGCATCGTTAAACAAGGTCGGCCAATAGTACCCCCACCGAAGAATTTTTTTGGCCAACGTTCGTGAGCCAATATAACTGGCGCAGGCCCCTTCGTGAACCTCCCGAAGAACCTGATCGGCCTGGGCAGGAGCAAGGCACCGAAGATTTGGTTGTATGTATGACCGGCGGTACAAGATTCCATCATGGAATGAATACTTGGGTGCCTTGAGAACTATCTGCCGAGCCTGCAGCTTGTCATTCGGCAAAGTTCCATCTCGGAGATATTGAACGATGGGAGTCATCCAATTTGGGCCACTGTCGATCAATACTGAGACCGTTGCCTCATGAATCACCGGATGAAATAAATCCTCGACCAGAATATCCGGAGATACACTAGTGCGAACCGCGGAGGCTAATTTACTGAGCGCGTCAGCTTTAACATTCTGTGTACGTGGTACCTTTTGGATAACAACCGTATCAAAAGTTGACATAAGTTTGAGTGTTAACGCGAGATACCTGATCATCGTTTCATCCTTAGCGGTATAAGTACCCTGGATCTGATTGGATACAACCTCGGAGTCCGTGAAGAGCTCAAGATGGCGGATAGCTAAGGATTGAGCGAGCCGGAGCCCAGCGAGAACTGCCTCGTATTCTGCTTCATTATTGGTCACCTTAAATTTGAATCGGATAACATACTTAACTTCAACTCCCTCGGGGTCAATAAGAAGCACCCCGGCACCACTTCCACGAGATGTGGAAGCACCATCCACATATAATTGCCACTTACGAGGTGTGGGTTCAAGAGCAATAGGGTGATGATTATCATTGTCTGCGGAGGATCCATGATTATCCCCTGGGGTTTCGGCCAAAAAGTCTGCAAGTGCTTGACCCTTGATAGCTCGGCGGGGAAGAAATTGAATATCATACTCTCCTAGTTCGACAGCCCACTTAGCGAGGCGCCCCGACACCTCGGGCTTAACAAGAATCTGACGGATGGGATGATTGGTTAGGACCCGTATCTCGCGCCCTTGGAAATATGGCCGCAAACGCCGAGCCGCCATGACGAGGGCGAGCACTGTTTTTTCCACCATGGAGTATCGAGTCTCCGCCCCGTGAAGTACTCGGCTTGCAAAATACACCGGATATTGAACACCATTGTCTTCGCGCACAAGAGCGGCGCTAATGGCTTCTTCGGCGGAGGCCAAATATATGTAGAGCGGCTCTCCGGAGAGAGGAACCGATAGAGTGGGCAGTTGCTGTATATGACACTTTAAAGCCTCGAAAGCCTCGGTGCACTGCGGAGTCCACTCAAATGACTTCGCCTGTCTCAAAATCTTGAAAAATGGGAGTTGACGCTCCGCAGCTTTAGACAAAAAAGGGTTTAATGCCGCCAAACCACTAGTGAGACGTTGTACGTCTCTGAACGTCCTCGGTGGTTGCAGATCTAACACATCCCGAAGCTTGGCCGAATTAGCCTGAAGACCATGCTGCGAAACCATATACCCGAGAAACTTTCCGGATCCAACACCGAAGGTGCATTTTGCCGGATTAAGACGCAGATTGTAACGCCGCAGAGTACGCAACGTTTCAACAATGTCCTGTACACATTTAGAATGGGAGGTACTTTTTATGACTAGATCATCAACGTAAACCTCAACATTGCGACCTATTTGATCGCGAAAAATGCGGTCCATAAGACGTTGATATGTGGCCCCCGCATTCTTGAGCCCGAAGGGCATTTTCTTGAAGGCGAAACATCCAAAATCAGTGATAAACGCCGTTTTGAGGGCATCTTGACGATCCATGTGGATCTGATGGTACCCCTTGTATAAGTCTAAGAAACAAAGCGCCACGTGCCCAGTAATGGCTTCGGCCTTTTGGTCGATGGAGGGTAAAGGATAACAATCCTTCGGACAGTGTTTGTTGAGATCGGAGAAGTCGACGCACATTCGCCAGGCTCCGCTGGACTTTACTACCATCACAGGATTAGACAGCCAAGAAGGGTAATAGACTTCGAACAAGATATCTAAATCTAAAAGTTGTTGTACCTCGATTCGAATGGCCGCGTTTCGCTCCGGAGCGAATTTCCTTTGTTTTTGCTGTATAGGTTTGACACTGGGATCGATGTTCAATTTGTGGGTTATTACATCAGGAGAGACCCCGGGCATATCCAAAGGAGACCAGGCGAAAACGTCGGAATACTCTCGCAAGGTCTGGATAATGGCATGATGTAACCACGGCACGTCCACGGCACCGACAGTTACTGTTTGTTCGGGCTTGGTTGGATCAAGCGGCACTTGGACAGTGGTGTCCCCCAGTGATGTACATAGTTGGGGTTCGAAAGTCGATGATGCCACCTGAAGCTGCTGCTTAGGAGGAACCTTTGCTGCCTTTTTGAGTGCGACGTACATGCACTCCTTTGAAACCCGCTGATTACCGCGGATAGCCACTTCGCCATGCGATGTAGGGAATTTTAGCGCAAGGTGGTATGTGGAGCATATGGCTCTGGCGGGGGTAAGCCAATCCCGACCCAAAATCATATTATACGGGGACGGAGAGTTAACTACGTAAAAATCCACAAAAATAGTTTTTATCGCCGGATAGGTTCCCAGAGATGTCGGGAGATTAATAACGCTATCTGGCTGAACTTCGCCCTGAGTGAAGGTCTGTAACGGCCCGGGGGCCAGCCGAAATTGCTCACGAGGAATTCCCATTTTCTGGAAACAGTCGGTGAATATAACACTCACTGCGGCTCCATTGTCTACGAAGACTCGCTTGACTGTAACATTAGCTACAGCCATGTCAATGACGATGGCATCGGTATGGGGTGTAATCTCTGGAACTGGATCTCTATCTGTGAAACTGACAGTTTCGGATTGATGGAGGCGCTTATGACGCGGCTCCTCGGGAGGAGGACGGCGAGCCTCTGCCTTCAAAGCATTTCGCGAAGCCCCAGTGGGAAGGGCCCCGTAAATCACGTTTATGACGTGAGTAGGTGCATTGTCTCCGGGTCCTCCCGGAGGAGGTGGTGGTGGCAAAAAACGAGGCTGTTGACGATTTTCATGGTCTTGTCGTGCATAATTGTTAAACCCCGGCCTATTGTTCTGTCATTGCGGCCTGTTTTGACGCGAACCACGGTCATGATAACCTCCACGATTTTGGGATGAACCCCCATTCTGGCTGGACCGAGGCTTGTCATCGGTCCGAGCAATGTATTGTCGCAAGAAGCCTTTCTTTAGACAATCTTCAATTTCCTTCCCGAGCTCTCGGCACTCCTCCGTCTCATGTCCATGATCACGGTGATACGCGCACCACTTCTCGCGGTTTCGTTTTTCAGGCGGAGCAGTCATCCGCGGACAGGGCCGTAAATCATTCTTGTGAACAGAAAGAATTTCAGCTCGCGATTTTGTAAGCGGGGTGAATTGTGGAATATCCCTTCGAGATTCTGAACGCCCCTGGTTCAGACGAGAAAAAGCACTAGGTCGTGCGCTGGGCCCAACCTGTGTCCTATCGGACTGCCGTTTACTAGCATGTTTCTCACGCTTCCGACGAGTCTGCTCCCCGGCCTTAGCATATCTGCACACAGTATTAAACAGAGCTCGGGTTGTGACCGGAGGATTACGAACCAACTCGGTGTAGAGCGGTCCGGGACGAAGACCATTCATGAAGGCATTGATGATAACATCATCCGAGCAGCCTCCTACCTTAAGACTCTCCGCTGTAAAGCGGTCAAGAAATTGGGTAACGGTTTCGCTGTCCCGTTGTTCCATATTCATAAGGTCGGCCAAAGTGGCCATGGGCTTTGCACGTGCTTCGAAACGCACCCAAAAGTGCTCGGCAAGTTCTCTAAAAGAGGATATGCTATTACGAGGGAGAGAATCAAACCAAACCCGAGCCTCGTCCTGAAGATATTCAGGGAAGATCTTACAATAGTGAAGGGATGTGGTATGATTGCGGCTGAGCATGTTGTGCCTAAATGCTCCAAGAAAATTGGCTGGATCCCCCGTGCCGTCGTAAGGTGGTATGGAAGGCCTTTTGAACCCTTCGGGAAGGGACGTGGCCATAATTTCTTGAGAGAATGGTGTGATAATGTCCCCATTGGCGTCAAGGCCTAGGATTCTATCTAGTTCGACATTGCGTTGTACTCGCTCATACTCCTGGAGATCTAGAGTATGAGGATTGGCATAACGAACTCTATTAGCCGCGTTAAATGGACGGCAGCGATCGGCGTCTGCAGGTTCGTCGTTGCGCTGTCTCGACCCATTAGAACTCCCATGGTCCTCGGGAGAACCGGGTCGCTCCCGTCGCCGATCCTGACGTCCGCGGTGCACTGGATCTTGTCGGCCGTGCGAGTGCTGACGATGTGGATGCTCTGCGGGATTGACAGCGTGTCCGGCAGGTCCATCAGGATTCAGGCGATTGGCCGCCCAGTCTTGGAGAACATGAGCATGTTCTTGTAGGAAAGCCTGGAGTAGTTCTGGAGTCATCTGAATATTAACCTGCGGCCGTGCGGCAGCGGGATTAGGGTTTTGCATGTCTTGTGGAGGTAGAGGTAAGAATTGGTTGTGCGGGTTCATAGCCGGGCCCTGGTTGCCCTGATTATGAGAGGTATCCCGCATCGGCGATTGCCTCGGCGGCAAAACTTGATCCACGGGTGGATCTTGGTTGATCTGATCACCTTGGCGAGATTGATTTAAGCGACTGGTCACCATAGTATACCAAATGCAATGTCAATATCACAATCACTTGCGGTTCCCACAGACGGCGCCAATTGATAAAGCACAATCCGGTATCCAAGAAACCCAGCGAAGATCAATGCAAGAAATATAAAAAAACACAAGATGTACGTGGTTCGATCCGGAGATCTACGTCCACGGACTGAAAAATGGCACCTGCCGAGGTGTTTCTTTCACTATACTCTTTGAGTTTACACGTAACAGTTTCAGAATACAAAAATGCGAACCTTAATCTTGAGAACAATTCTCCTATTTATACTATTCAATACCAAACCCTAACTAACTCCCTGTAATCGCGCCTATTTTCCGTTGCATGGAAGTTGGGAGCAGATCGTGGGCCTAGAATCGTGGGATACGCCACAGTTGGGCCACGCTATTTAGGCCGCATGCTTAGGCCGCATGCTTCTGGGCCGGTTACTGGGCTGGGTCACTCGGGTCGGATCTGAGTGTCGACCCGATCCGAAGTTACTGGGTCATGCCCATCATCCTAAAACGTCAATTGATATGAAATGGAGAAAGTATTAATATATAAGCATCGTGATATCTAAACAAAATCTTTCGAGTGACCTATCCTCCCTCCATTATCATCCACGTCCAAATCCAGTCTTTTTCTAGGATATTACCTGTATGTGTTATATATTACTGAATTACGGTATAAATGCAAGATAAAAATAATATTAACTCTCGATCTTGCATCTATACATTAATTTAATGGTGTATAATACATGCGGTAATACCCATGGCTAAATCACTTATACCTCAAAAATGAACAACGTTTTCTAAAGAAAAAAAAAAATCATAATTACATAATATTTTTCTTTTAGATTACATAATTACATAATCTCTCTCCTATAAAAAGGGAGGAAACTTCAACATGGACTTCCATAGTACCACACCAGTCAGTCTTGCTCTCTTCTCCCATTCATCAATGGCGGCACCGACGAACTCAGAGGAGATCCTCCTCGACTTCTCTCCCATGCTCAAAGTATACAAAGACGGCCGAATCCATCGTCTAATGGGCGAAGAGTTCGTCCCTCCATCAACCGATCCAACAACCGGTGTCCAATCAAAAGACGTCGCAATCGCGCCGGAAATCAACCTCTCCGCTCGCCTCTACCTACCGCCAAACCCTAACTCCGCCACCAAACTCCCCCTACTCGTCTACTTCCACGGCGGCGGCTTCGTCATTGAATCCGCCTTCTCTCCCCTCTACCAGAAACACCTCAACCACCTGGTCGCAGCAGCCAACGTCGTCGCGGTTTCAGTAAATTACCGATTAGCCCCTGAGCACCCCCTCCCTACCGCCTTCGACGATTCATGGCTCGCTCTCAAATGGATCGCTTCCCAATCCGGTGACGATTGGATAAAGCAGTATGCTGATTTAGATCGTGTGTTTTTAGGCGGAGATAGCGCCGGTGCTAACATCGCACACAATATGGGTATGCGGGTTGGGTCGGAGAAGATTGAAGGTATCAATTTACGCGGCATTTTTCTGAATTGTCCGTTTTTTGGAGGGGAAGATGTGATTGGGGATGAAGCTAGTAATCCGATGAAGAGTTTTGGGGATAAGATATGGGGGTTGGCTTGCCCGACAATTTCGGGTCTGGATGAGGCGTGGATAAATCCGGGTAAGGATGAGAAGATTCCGGGTTTGGGTTGTAAGAAGGTGCTGGTTTATGTGGCGGAAAATGATTTTTTGAAGGAGAGGGGATTGTATTATGAGGAGGTGTTGAGAAAGAGTTCGTGGGGAGGGGAAGTTGAGTGTGTGGAGGTTGCTGGAGAAGGCCATGTTTTCAGTGTGTTTTCTCCGGAGGGTGAGAATGGTGCTGCCATGATCAACAAAGTTGCTTCTTTTATTAATCAATAATCACTAGCTTAGCTTCTCTCTCTATCTGCTTTTTAGTTTTCTTCTCTGTTTATCTTTATCTGGACTTTTCATGGTCATTGAAATAAAGTAGTATTTGTTTCCATTTTGAATTTATTGCAGTTTCTCAACTTGTTAGCAACGACAAAATGAGATAGTAATAGGTTTTCTTTGGGTTAATCGTAAACGATCATGTTCAATTTTTAATTGCAACATGATCTTTTCATATGAGATTATTTATTACATTTTGATATTATATCTTGTGTTTTATTATATTTATTAGTCGACACGTATACGATATAATATCACAATTTAATATGTCGTCCTAAATCTATAACCTATTTTGTCATTCACAAATTAATATGTCGTCCTAAATCTATAACCTATTTTGTCATTCACAAATTAATATGTCGTCCTAAATCTTTAACCTATTTTGTCATTCATAGTTGTGAATCGATGATGGAAGAGTCATTATACTACGCCTTTTACTCTCAATTAACGGTAGTGAAAGTGACGAATTGTAAAATTGATGATTGAGGAATTATTATATTACATCTCTCAATTAACGGTAGTGAAAGTGACGAATTGTAAAATTGATGATTGAGGAATTATTATATTACATCTTTCACTCCCAATTAACGGTAGTGGAAGTAACGAATTATAAAATTGATAGAGATTAAATGACGAATTGTAAAATTGATTGATGGAGATTAAATGACAAATTTTAAAATTGATGGAGGCTAAATGATAATTTCGTCAAGGTGTATCTAAAAATAGTGATGATAAAACAATTAGACGTCGAAAAATACAATTTATGTTGTAATTGAAAAACTTTCAAAATTAGTATTAGTATTGCTAGGTTTTAAAGGTCGGCAATTGAAAATTGAACTAAATGTGATTATTTTATAAATAATCCTTTTTCTATATATTATTATTTACTGTCTTTATATCAATTTACCTAAAAGTAGAGGTGGCTATTCGGGCAGTTCGGCTCGATCGGGTCGGGCCCGTCGGGCCAACAATGTATTTTGGGTCGGGTCGGATCAAAATTTGATCGGACCTAAAATTAGTCGGCCCGAGCTCGAGGTATTCCACTATAATATACTTAATTTTTCGGACTGGTCCGAAGACTGTCGGGCTTTTGGCCCATTAGGTCAGTCTAATTGGGTTAAATAGTACTTTGAGCTTACATTTCTATGATCCGACTCATCTAAAATATCGGACCTACTGAACCGGTCCATTGAGCCGGGCCAATTTTGTCAACTCAGGCTAGAAGGTTCATTTATGGGTGGATAAGGAGATATTGATTGCTGATCTCATGGGTCATAGGCTTATCTGTGGCCCTGTCCTGCGGATATTTTACGATTACAGGTGGCCCGTCTAATATTTAGACGGGTGGGGCCTGGAAATCTTGGCCTGACCCAATAAATCAAAGTTCCAACAAAATTCGAACCGATGCGATAATCTTAATATTTATGGTGATAGTCTGAATTGGGACGATTAAATTTTGATCTGACCCAATATAATTCAACTCCATATATATTGTGGTTGGATAGGTTAGGTTCGATTAGGCTGGACATTCTGAATCATCACCTCTAATTACGATATACCATATCAAATATAGTACTAAGAGCATGTTTACTTTGGCGAATTGGGTGTCATTGGGACTATTTATCCTACTTAAAGTAATGTTTACTTTCTTGGTTTCCCAAAATCGGTTGATCCCATATAACCGGAATTATGTGTATAATTTGGGATTATTAAACTCATCTCTCCTCCAAGACTGATTTAGCCATTTAAATTATGATTCTTGATTTCTTGAACTGAAATTTATTGGAAAAATAATACATCCAAAATAAACGGCCTAAGGCGTTCAAACAGGAAGGATAGATAAAGTTGGTTAACAACCTGTTCAGTTTTTAATATACGTTTAAAATATAATATTGGATCATTTACTAAATCAGTTAAATTTGTAGTAGTTTAACATAATTATTTTGGAAATAAGAAATTATGTTAAATTAACAATATGTCTTAAAGTCTGAGGATTATGACAGATAAAATAAATTTACATAACTTTCGTTCTCGGGAAAAAGCATTTTCGTTTTTTTAGAAAAAAATATTTTTAGTCATGTATATTAAATCTTGTCTTGGAAAAAAATATTTATGTTAAAAAATTTCAATTTTAGACTGGTATGTTTCAAAAGTTGTCCAATTTAATGACAGGTCTTGTCTTGGAAAAAATCTTTTATGTTAGAATGTTTCAATTTTAGTCTGGTATATTTAAAAAATTGTCAAATTTAATGATACTGATCATTGCCGACGATCAATTTGGACGGAATTAGACTAATAAATTTTGGACTTTCAAGTGTTGATGCTTATGTGCAAGTATTTGTGCGGATGGCATGCCACATCATTAAATTACTTTAATAGCTAGGCCAAAAAAAAAAAAGAAAAAAAAAGGAAAAGTAAAACCTTAATTCTCATATGAAGTGTTATTTCATTTTATTTTTCTTTCTTTCTTCATCTTTCCCAAATTTATTAGTCACGTGCGAATTCCGGCCAAATTGATCGTCGGCGATAGTCAGTGTCCTTAAATTGGACAATGACATTCCACATCATTAAATTATTTTAGTAGCTAACCAAAAGAAAGAAAAAAAAAATTCCCAAGTCCCATATGAAGTGTATTTCATTTTATTTGTCTTTTTCTCTTCATATTTCCCAAATTTATTAGTCACGTGCGTTGCACGTAATTAATTCCGTTTAAATTGGTAGTCAATGATGGTCAGTGTTCTTAAATCGAACAATTTTTTAAACATACAAAATTACAATTAAAATTTTTTGATATTTAAAATTTTTACTAGACAAGATCTAATATACGTGACGAAAAATGAATTTTTACCCTTTCTTTCTCCTTTACAAGAAAAGTTGGAATATATCAATGTTGGGCCCCTAACCGGGCCCCATCTCAACATTGGTATGATATTGTCCGCTTTGGGCCCGGTTAGGGGCCCAACAACTGGTATCAGAGCATCAGGATAGTTTCCTAGGAGGATTCACGATGAACGACGGAAAGATTTCGGTGGAGAGATTCGATGGGACTGATTATGGATTCTGGAAGATGCAAATTGAAGATTACCTATACGGTAAGGATTTGCACCAGCCCCTCAAGGAGAAGCCCGAGAAGATGTCTGCGGAGGAGTGGGAGTTATTGGACAGGAAAGCGATGAGCGCCGGTGCGTCTGTCGTTGTCCAAGGAAGTGGCTTACCATACCACAGGCGCGAAGTCTACACGGGAGATGCTGAAAACCTTGGAGGAGATGTATCAAAAACCATCGACGGCAAACAAGGTTCATCTGATTAGACGGTTGTTTAATCTGAGGATGACGGAGGGAACACCAGTACAACAACACTTGAATGAGTTCAACATGCTAACCTCACAGTTGGACTCGGTGGATATAAAGTTTGATGATGAGATTCGGGCCCTAATAATGCTATCTTCTCTGCCAGACAGTTGGGCCGGTACAGTGACAGTCGTTAGCGCCACAGACGCTAAGCTGAAGTTTGACAGGGTGAGGGACTTGATGATCGGGGAGGAGATTCGGAGAAACGAATCAGGATCAGGATCGTCCTCAGGGTCAGCACTGAATACCGAGAACAGAGGCAGACAGAAGGGAAGGCAGTCTAGGGGGAGGTCAAAATCCAGAGGGAAGAGTCAGACGAAAAAGTGCTGGAATTGTGACGAGGTTGGTCACTTCAAATACCAGCGCAAGGCGCCGAAGAAGAACAAGGGGGATCAGGCAGACAGGAAGACAGCGAATGCAGCCACGGAAGAGGATGATGGCGATGCATTGGTCTTGAGCGTGTGCAGTCCCATGGAGGCTTGGGTCTTGGATTCCGGCGCATCATTCCACTCATGCGGTAACTTTAGTATAATGCAAAATTATGTTTCTGGCGATTTTGGACAGGTGTATCTGGCAGATGATGAACCCCTAAAAATCGTGGGTAAGGGAAACGTAAAGGTTGAGACATCAAATGGCTCAAAACTGATGTTGAATGGAGTGAGACATATCCCTGGATTAAAGAGAAACTTGCTTTCAGTTGGACAGCTTGACAAGGAAGGTTACGTAGTAACGTTTGGCTGTAGCAACTGGAAGATTACCAAGGGAGCTATGGTAGTAGCTCGTGGTAAGAAGGAAGGAACGCTGTACATGACTAGTAACTCGCAGGATTCCCTTGATCTTGCGAGTGGTAATGGTAATGTAGATTTGTGGCACTGCCGGCTGGGCCACATGAGCGAGAAAGGGATGAAAGTCATGAGTTCGAAGGGTAAACTGCCTGGTTTACAAACCGTAGAGGTTGGTATGTGTGAAGATTGTGTCCTCGGGAAACAAAGGCGAGTGAGTTTCTCGAGGAGTGGCAGGGCCCTGAAGAAGGAGAAGCTAGAGTTGGTCCACAGCGATCTATGGGGACCAGCTCCGGTGGCGTCCATTGGAGGATCGATGTACTACATGACGTTCATCGACGATTCAACCCGCAAGGTGAAGTGCCTGCGTTCCGACAATGGTGGCGAATATGAACTCACGGAGTTCAAGGAGTATTGTGCTGAGCATGGATTCGTACAGAGAGGACTGTACGTGGAAAGCCCCAGCAAAATGGTGTGGCCGAGAGGATGAACAGAACTCTAAATGAACGGGCGAGATGCATGAGACTGAAGAGCGGACTGCCTCAGTCGTTTTGGGCGGATGCAGTGAGCACAGCTGCATTCCTGATCAACCGAGGTCCATCGGTTCCCTTGGACAACCGGCTACCCAAGAAGGAGTGGACTGGAAAGGAGGTAAATCTATCTTACTTGCGTATTTTCGGTTGTGTTGCTTATGCTCTTTTGGATTCTGTTGGGAGAAATAAGCTAGATGCCAAGTCCGTGAAGTGTACGTTTGTTGGGTATGGCGGCGATGAGTTCGGCTATAGGCTATGGGATGAGCAAAGCCGAAAAGTAATTCGCAGCCGAGATGTGATATTCAATGAACAGGTTATGTACAAGGATAGAATGAAGGATTTGGGCGCTGACAGTGGAAACTCCGCACTGTCGAGTTACCCGATCTAGACTCGAGTAGGAGCAAAGGGAGTCCGGTCGATGATGAGGTTCATGATGACGAACCAAGAACACCACCACCACCTCAAAGACCACCTAGAGATCGAAGGCCACCAGATAAGTATTCACCCTCTAACTTTTACTTATTGTTGATTGATGGTGGTGAACCTGAGAGCTTTGCAGAGGCAAAGCAGGTTGGTGATAAACGAAGATGGATGGCTGCCATGGAAGATGAAATGGCATCACTTCGTGTGAATGGCACTTGGGAACTGTCTAAGCTTCCCAAGGGCAAGAAGGCGTTGCACAGCAAGTGGGTCTACCAAATCAAGAATGAGGCCGATGGTAGCAAACGCTACAAAGCAAGGTTAGTCGTGAAAGGGTTCGAGCAACGGTATGGTATTGACTATACGAATGTGTTCACTCCTGTTGTGAAGTTGACAACGATTCGCATGGTGTTGAGCATGGTGGTTGCGGAGAATCTACTGTTGCATCAGATGGATGTGAAGACGGCTTTCCTTCATGGCGACTTAGTGGAGGAGTTGTACATGGTACAACCGGAGGGGTTCGTAGTAGACGGAAAGGAAAGCCTTGTGTGCAAGTTGAAGAAGAGCTTGTATGGGTTGAAGCAAGCTCCGAAGCAGTGGTACATGAAGTTCAACAATTTCATGATGGAGATTGGATACCATAGATGCCATGCTGATCATTGCTGTTACTACAAAAGGTTTGACAGTAGCTACCTCATCCTATTATTATACGTTGACGATATGTTGATTGTAGGAGCCAATCCAAGGGAGTTGGAAAGGCTGAAGAAGCAGTTGTCTGAGAGGTTCTCCATGAAAGACCTTGGAGAAGTAAAGCAGATTTTGGGTATGAGGATCGAGAGAAAGGCGGCAAATTTGTTGTATCTTTCGCAGGCGGACTATATCCAGAAGGTCCTAGAAAGATTTAACATGGAGGGTTCGAAGCCGGTCAATGTTCCCTTGGGGGGACACTTTAAGCTGTCGAAGAAGGAGTCGCCGAGTACCAAGGAGGAGCGTACTCAAATGATGGATGTGCCATATGCATCGGCAATTGGGAGTATCATGTACGCCATGGTTTGTACTCGTCCGGATATTGCACACGCAGTGGGAGTAGTGAGCCGGTTCATGGGTGATCCGGGCAAACAGCATTGGGAAGCGGTGAAGTGGATTCTAAGGTACTTGCGAGGTACCACAAGTAAAGCTTTGTGCTTTGATAGAAGAAATTCTGAGTTAGTTGGCTACGTTGATGCGGACCTAGCATCAAACGATCTTGATGGAAGAAAGAGTACGACCGGGTATGTGTTTACTTATGGTGGTACGGCAATTTCTTGGACATCTAAGTTGCAAAAGATGGTTGCACTGTCCACCACGGAGGCGGAGTACGTTGCCGTGACGGAGGCAAGTAAGGAGATGGTGTGGTTGCAAAGGTTCTTGGGTGAACTTGGAAAGGAGCATGGAAATAGTGTACTCTACGGTGATAGTCAGAGTGCAATCTTCTTGGCGAGCAATCCGGCATTTCATTCAAGAACTAAGCACATTGAATTGAAGTATCATTTCATCCGACACTTACTTGAGAAGAAAGCCTTGCGACTTGAGAAAATTCTCGGGAGTGAGAATCCAGCTGACATGTTTACTAAGGTTGTAACCTTAGAGAAATTGAAGTTGTGCATAACTTCAATTGGCCTTGAAACGTGATGAAGAAGAGGAGATGGTGATACCAAGTAGGAAATGGGGAGAAGAAAAAGAGGAGGAAATTTGCTTTGAAGGTGTTTTAGTCTCCAAGTGGGAGATTGTTGAGTATGGAGCCTAAAACTCGTCCAGGAGCAACTCGGCCAAGGCGGGAGGCCGCGGCCGAGGCAGGATTGACGAAACAGGGGAATTTGAGCCGAGAGAACAACTCGGTCGAGGCAGGAGGCCTCGGCCGAGGTGAGAAGACGACTCGACCGAGGCAGGTGGCCTCGACCGAGTCCCGGAATCTGTACGCGAAGAAGTTAGGCACTGAGAAAGTGCCGCGGCCGAGGCAAGAAGGCAACTCGGCCGAGGCGAGTCTCGCGGCCAGTTTTCTTGGGCCTCAAGTCAGGATCAGATTTTGAGGCCCAAGGTGTTATTATAAATAAGGGTTTCCTTCATTGCTCATTGTAACTCGAAAATTCATCACTCTAGTAAATATCCTGGCTTGGTATCGCCCCCAGACGTAGTAGAGGGGAGGATTGCTAGGATTGTCCAACAAAGTCCCACATCGGATATACATGGGAGGATCATGGGGTTTAATAGGATTGGACTATCTCTAGTGGTATGAGGCCTTTTGGGAGTTAGCCCAAGAACAAATCCGTGCGGGCTTGGCCCAAAGCGGACAATATCATACCAATGTTGAGATGAGGCCCGGTTAGGGGCCCAACAAGTGGTATCAGAGCCATGGTCCCAGACTGAACCGATGTGGTGGAGATCCTCGGAGTGCCAAACAAAGTCGCGGAGATCACGACAGGCTCTATGGACCAGGTGGACCAGGTCAGGTGCACCTGGGTAGAGCAGGCTCCTCAGCAGAAACGAAAGCTCACCAAGGTAGAGCAGGCTCCCCAGCAGAGACGAAAGGTCCGGCTCTACAAACCAGGTGCTGAAACCAGGCTAGGTGCACCTGGGTAGAGGCTGGCTCTCCAGTGGCGGTAACCATGGACTCCGCGTAAGACATGTGCCCAAATGCAGTGGAGTTGGCTAGTCGACTGGATGGAACAGACATGGCCCGGTGGTTCGTTTGAGGGGAGGCTCGGTGGTTCGTTTGGTTCGTGTGAGGGGAGGTTCAGTGGTCCTTTGTTTGAAGGGGAGGATTGTTAGGATTGTCCAACAAAGTCCCACATCGGATATACATGGGAGGATCATGGGGTTTAATAGGATTGGACTATCTCTATTGGTATGAGGCCTTTTGGGAGTTAGCCCAAGAACAAATCCGTGCGGGCTTGGCCCAAAGCGGATAATATCATACCAATGTTGAGATGGGGCCCGGTTAGGGGCCCAACAATCAATGGATTTTTGCCATTAAGATTGTTTTTAAAAGGTAAATTAAATAGTTCGAAATACAACGTAATGGCGTAGGATTCTGATAATTGTTACAAAAATTAATAGAGAATTAAATACTTTATTATTTAAAATTAAGGTGCAGAACTAATAAGAAGGAAAAGGGAGAAAAATAAAAAATAAAAAAAATCGTCATCATATTTCCAACTGCAAGCTGCCTCCGACTATACTCCATTTAAATGTTAGGTGGTACCTACTTGGGTAGGATAGAAGTCGTCCTTAATCACCTAATTTTTCCACCCCTCACCACTTAATCTCGTTAGACCCGATTAATATTGTCTGACCTTAATTAGACGATGATTTTACAACCATGAAGTTTGCCCAAAATAAGGCGAGTGAGACTTGGGTCCATCACCCTAAACCCTAAAACCTTAAGACCTAGACTCCTTTGGGTGATTAGGGGTGATAGGATAACTTTATCATCCATAATTCACTGTCTACTTTGAAGGCTTGGTTACCCGAGTTATCCATGGGCTACCACCCGGCCCGAGTTAAAACACGAAAATGGAGGATAAAAATCAGGATCACCGAGGAGGGATCAAAGAAATCCTGATTACTGTAGCTTTTCGGAAAACCCAAAGTACCCTTTTTGAGAGACGAAGTGGAGCAAATGCAGAATTCAATTGCAACCGGTGTCCTCCTCGAGCAGTTGCAAGCTCTACCCATGGTTGTTTTTCCTTCAAAGTTGATGAGCTAAATTGATAAGTTAAATCAACCCGATCCGTCCCGTCATAATATCTAGGTCAGACATAAACTGAAAGTTTTCTTTGTGAATACATCTCAAGTTTTCGAAACCCCTCTTTGCGCAACTTCTCTCCCCCAAAACATTAACCATGGCCATTTTCTATCATTCTTGAGCAGGTGTATCAGATCAAGCTCGCTGACCTTCCACTTTCATCATGAAGAAGATTTGTGTCTTAGTTGGTCGTATTGCAGCATGGGTGTTAATTAAAGAAGGGAATCTGAAAACTAGAGAATTATTTTCATTTTGTGTTATTTGAGAGGGGTGTTAATGGAATTTCACTACCAAAAGTAAATGGGTGATAAAAAACAGATCCTTATTTCATCCTCTTAGGAGACGAGGGTTAAGAAATCTCCTAACCACCATCTTATCCTTCATTTGATCATGTCCCAAACTAGTCCTAACCATAAGGAGCCGAGGCCTAAAAGAACACTAAAAAAATCTGGAAAAAAATAAAAAAGAAACCCTAAAACACTAAAAAAAACCCTAAACCCTAAAGCTCTAAAAAACCTGAAAAATCCAAAAAAACCCTCTAAAAACCCTAAAAACCCGAAAACACTTGAAAACCCCCAAAAATCCTAAACCATAATGCTAACAGGTGCGGGGTTTGTTGAGAGACAAGACTGTTCGGATTACCCACATCCACCGAGTGGATAATCGTCCGGCGGACCACCTCGCTGAGCTTGGGCACCACACTCAACCCCTCACCACTTACACCCCGGTGACAGCGTCTCTTTATCTTCTATGCTTGGTTCGCATGGATTAGCTGGGATACCCAAACTTTCGGTGCCGCTAGATTTTATTTTTATCTTTATGTTGTATATGTATGTACTTATGATTTTACTTTTGTGGCTCCGTCTCTTTTTGAGCCCCCTGCTATTTCTCTTTGTTTTTCCTCTCTTTCTGACCGTCTTGAGTTGTCAGTTGGTCCAGTTGGGAGGAAGCCCCTCACCACTTTCCTCTAGCTTGGGAGTTTGGGTACTTTGGGCCTAACTCCCCCCGATTTGGGATTCTGGGCAATTTTGCCCCAAATCTTTGTATGTTCGTTTGGACTTCATCGCTATTATTGTATATACACAGGTTGGAGACCGAGCCTCAATCCCTCACCCTATACGGGTGTTTATTTAATAAATAAATAAATAAATAAAAACCCTAAAACCCTAAGTCATACCGCTAAAAATCCCAAGTGCACAATAAGATTTATTGTTCATTTTTGCACGCAATTTTTTGCCAAATAAGACCCAACAAACCCTAGTAATTCAAGGCTTCATTTGTGGAAATTGACAACCAAAATTACTGAAAACTCAAGGGCCTTAGATTCACATAATCAAAAGCCCAAATCATGACTCACGAAAACCTTAAACATCTATTTCGTTTTTTTTAATAATATACTTTTTTCTACGAGACACATTTCTATCTTGTTTTTGGTGTTTATATCTCGACAAAGTATGTTTAGGATTGAAAATAAGAGAAAATGGTGAGGAAAAAAAATTTAGCCATAGATTTTCCAATGCCCCCATTAAAACATTTTTTAATGATAAATTATTGGGTCTTTCTATGATACAATTAATGTATCAACACAAATACAGTTTTATATTTTGGATCTCCTACTTCATATAATACAAAATCTTCTACCACAGTTCGAATCACACAAGAAACGTGTTAGATCACAAATCTTTTAATATCCACCATTGATTTATTTATTAAATAAAATAATAAATTAAGGGTAAATTTGTCACATATAAATTCAACCACCTTTTGTTACCTTTATTTTTTTTCCTTCTTCCCGCCCCCAACCCACCTCTAAGGCTCTGACACAACCCCCCTTTTCCTCCCCCAACCCCCACATGCATGGCCCAACCCCTCTCTTCCTCTCTCACTTTCATTGTTCTAAACATTTATATCTCTCTCTTTTTTTACCCTTTTTACTTTTCTTTTATTGAACCATCTTTGTTTTGCTCAATTATATAATAATAATGTAATTTTTTATATTATATTCTTTTACATATATTTTTTATAGAATTGTAATAAATTTTTATATTTTCAATAATAATATATTTATTATTTAGTATAAAATAGATATATATTATCTATATATAAGTAAACTAGGTACGGATATATGTAGTACAAACACACGTTGATATGCATATCATCAATCACTAATTATAAAATTTAAAAAAACAAAACATGTGAAATGATATCTTAATTTTTTTTCATTTACAGTTTAATAATGATGTGATTGTACCACTAACCAAGATTTAGTGAATATGAAATTAACATTTTATTGTATGTACTATTTATAAAATCTTCATTTTATATGGGATATCACACAACTAACGTCAATTTGGTTTAACCCACAACTGGTCTTAGTTTAGTGGTGAGATGATACAACTAACCATGATCTATAGAATATTGTATCAGCATTTCATTTTTGTATTATTTATAAAAACTTCATTTCATATGAAGTATAACACAACTAACATTAGTTTTATGAACCCACAACTAGTCATAGTTAAATGATTATTAGCATATACTTTAATAATGGTTGCATTAACTTGTTCGCTACCGTATTTACTAACTTAAGGCGTAAGTGCAAGTGTGGATGATATGAAGCACTAACATTTAATGTTCGTTTTTTATTATCTACTCGCACAAATGAACTCCAAGAAAAATAACATAAATCAAGCTTAAGATGAATTCTAATCAAAGACAATACTATGAGGTTCGATTTCAATAATACATGTCATATATGATCTCAATTCAGTTATCAAGTTTTCAACAGTTCATTTATCTACAAGGTAATCACTAATACGTAATCTACACCTCGAAGTAATTAAAGTGTAGATTATTTGTATAACTGACGTCTATGTTCAGTTAAATACATATAACTCTTATTAGCAGCAACTAAGATTTAATGTCTTTGATGTTGCATTTGAATTGAAGGATTTGATGATGAAATTGAAATTCATAATCTCAAATCCATTGTTGTGTTTGGATTACTGTGGATTTAAGAATCCATGATTTCATTTTGAGCTACTTTTTGAAGGATTTGGGTGGATTTCAAATCCCCTCTATCTTGAGTGGATAAAAAATCCATTTTGATTCTAAATCCATGGATTTCAAATCTCTCCATCCAAACATAATCTAAAATATCTCAAATCTCGCGATCATATTTATTAATCTTGTCATGTGTTTAATATCCTCAAATATTTACTTTTGATCCAATAGTAATACTTTTTTTCAGGTTTGTTGATACATTACATAATACTTTTTTTTAATAAAACTCAAATACATATATTTTTTACTTTATGTATTCTTATCAAGTTTTACAAAAGTTTTCAACATCAAGTTTATTTAAATTTACACCATTTGTAACCATATATTGATAACTCATTCTCTATCTTCTTAATTATATATTTTACTATAAAAGGACATTATTTCAAAAAATGTATTATTTTTCTCGAAATGCTATTAAGTTTTCACATAAATTATTAATCACTAGTAGTTGATGGGGTACATAATGGATGCAATTTTGATTTGATTTGTTGTTAGTTGATTATGTTAATGGATGGGCTACAAAATGTATGCAAGTTAGATCCGACCTGCTAAGTTTTTGTCTTATTTTATTGGTATCAATAAAAAGAGAAGCTTGCACACTGTAATAAATAAATAAATAAAAGGTTCCGAAAAGGAAAAATACAAAAAGGAAGAAAAAAAAAGAATAGAGAAAGCAAGAGGAGGATATGAGAGTGACGTGAAAGTAAGTGGAAAAAGAGACACTGAAATATGGGGGTAGTTGTTATTTGACTTGGAGAGAGAAAATAGGAGAGAGAGAGTTGAGGGCTTGGTAATGATTTTTGAATACCATAATTACGTTTAGTTATATTAATATCCTAATTATATTATAAAAAAATCCTAAATTTTTATTTAAATTGGATAATTTGTAAATTGTTTGATTTGATGACCATCATTTAAAATTGAGAATCTAATGACTTAAAATTGTTTGGAATATCCGTCCTCTAGAACACCGTAAAAGTCCTCATAAATCATAATGATCAATTAAGATGTGGACTCATTGTGCACGTAGGATTGCCACATAAGCGGTATTAATTAAGGTGATCATAGTAAAATCTATTCGGTGGGTAGAAAATAGTATTGTGTGTGTAATTCATATTATATCGGATTTATGAGGTTGAATCAAATATAAAAATAATATGTCGGACCTATCAAGTTGAAGAAAGTCGAGTTCTGGGGATGATCCTGCCCATCCAAATGGTATTTTTTATTAGTTTACCAAATGTTTTGACAGAAGTGATCACATTCCAGATGTGTTCACCCAAAAGGTATATTTATATTAGAGGGTGTATCCACAAGTCATGTTTAAGTTAGAATGAAGTATTATAGGACGTGTACAGTATTAAATATGTTGATGGTAGTGTGATGGTGTTTTATATTAGTATTATTACTACGACTATGAAATTATATTATTATATTTTGCAAAGGACCATATATAATTATTGATTGATTAAGTGATATTGAAAAGAAAATTAAGATTTACAGTATATAACTATTAAGATGTTTTATTCGTTTATAACATTCATTTTACGGAAAATATGGAAATCTAATAAATGAGACAAAAAAATCAATTTACAACCCATTATAGCTGCGAAGAAATTAACTAAACCGCCGCCTAAACTGAGTTGAATTGTTCCATAAATATTACTCGCTCCGTTTTTTTTAATTGTCATTTTAGAGTATTAAAAATTGTGAAACATAATTTTGGAATAATGCACTCCTAGTCAAATTAACAATTATTCCTAATTCATACTTCTTCCGTTTAGAAAAGAATGTCATTTTAGACACTTTAAAAAATTTAACAATAAGTGTCACTTTACCAAAAAAAATTACAATTCTTCCAATATTATCTTAAACAACCTACTTAATTTAGTTGATTATTTCCTTATTTTACAAAACATACCGATTAAATATTAATCCTTAATTTCTTAAGAAATAGCTAAAATGACATTTTTTATAAAACGGAGGGAGTATGTCTTGCTCTCTCTTCATAAATGATACACTACCTAAATTTTCTTCTTTTCTTAAAATAAGTAGACCTAATGTTGGCAGAAAGTGGTATAAATTTTTAGGACATTTAATTTGAAACAAAATTGAGACTCTACAACGACAATAAAAGTAACGGAGACAGTATTAGTTTTAAATTTCGTTATAAATTAATTCAGATTTAATTACTAGAACAAAAAAGTACATGTAAAATTAAACACCAACAACAAAGTGAAACAATTTTCTTTTCTTTTCAAAATACATAATTAATGTTCAATAAGAATATGATTGTTCAAATATAATATAAAACTACATTATCTTTACAGTTTTTTCAATGCAATATAACTGAATAAGTTTGGGCTACAATTGTTAGCGTGGAGCTAAATTATTATGGTTTTAATCCGACGAATTACACAAGTATAATTGTTGGGAAAATTGCAAAAGTTACCTAATAAGTAAGGGAAGGTGGACCTTTGTTTCCAGCGCTTTTTATGCCCCTTGTATAGCACCTCTATTCAATTTGTGCCCAAAATTTATCGGAAAATACTAAAAAGTATGTGAAAATGCACGTGCTGGTCACTTAAATAAGTTCCGGCCACTGAATCTGACTTGGCATCTGACGTGTCATCAAAGTTGCCCAGTAAGTAAGAGGGTGACAACTTATGTCCATCATCTTTTGAAGCACAATTTATGCCTTACATATAGCAACTATGTACAATTTACGCTGACATTTGATTATGTTACTTGTTCAGTTTACGTTGTTTATGAGCTTCTGATTTTTGGACATGTTTTTACTTTTGTGTTTGTTACTTATTGATTTTTTCCTGACCGACAGCTTTTTTTCAGTTCAGTGCAGGAATTATGCATCTATATACGAATATAAATGAGTCGGATAGGACATGGGTATGCTTCCCCATACCGTACCCTATTTGATTCGGGTACATATACGAGTAATACTCGATGGGCAATCAGGTTACCTACAGACAGTCGGGTTACCCCGATTGATGAAAATTTTGAAGTGGTTTTATGTAGTTGCTTCACAGTAAACAAGGGAATCAAGACAAATCATTTGAATGCACAACATCTAGAATTTAATATACCAACAAATCAAATGTCTACTTTTTCAGATCACAAAACGAGCCATAATTCCAATATTACACATCTAGATAAATAAAATCGCCATTTCCACCATAACAAAAATCCAAACAAAAATACCTAATCAAGCATGCTATTTTTCCCCTTCACAATGAAGACCTACAAAATCTTGTAATATATCACTGACACCAACATCAACACAACAACTAGGGCAATCTTCTTTAGGCGAAGACGTAGATTCTTCATCTCATTGTTCATCCAATGCAATACTCGATTTTCTGCTTCGAGCTGGTTCATCCTCCATATCAAGCAAGGTATTATCACCCTCGCCATTTGGCATAATGGAGGATCTTCCCAAACAATTTGACACTTCAAGTGGCTCAAGCGGCAAATTTAGAGAATAATTGAGACTCCCACTTCTTTTCGCAGATTAGGATTCTTATGTAATGGAGGAGGAAATTTCTGCCTTTTTACAATTTATAACCATCCTAATTTGTTAATTTGTGCAGAAACATGTCCAAAAATCAAAAGATGATTAACAACATACAACAAGACACATAACCCTTTTTGGGCATAAATTGAACATAGATGGTACATGTATAAATTACGCTTTAAAAAGTGTTGGACATAAATTGTCACCCCATTACTTATTGGGCAACTTTGATAACACGTCCGATGTAATGTCAACTTAAGTGGTCGGAATTCACCTAAGTGACCGACACGTGCATTTTGTGCATTTTAGTATTTTCTTAACAATTTTACGCATAGCAACAGAGGCACTGGATATAAATTGCGCTTCAGAAAAGCGTTGATCATAAATGTCCACCCCCTTATTTATTGGACAACTTTTGCAATTTTTCATATATTTATACGAATTTTTTATTTCCTCCTCATTAAATGAAAATGTTATCGTTTTATCAATAAAAACATAGTATATTTACAATACATGTACGCAGTTGGGCTGACCGAATTCCGGATTTTGGGCTCCACGATAATAATTGGAGCTCAAATCTTACTCCGGTACATCAAACTGAAAAATGCAAAAACTATAAAGGTGGTACATTTGTATGTTATGATTTAAATCATGTTTCAAGTGATAAGTTACATTAATTCGTGAATTTTAACGTAAATAAACATAATATTAATGAGCCTAACAATTTTCCAGTGTCATGTATTTAACTAATTCCTAGTATCATTTTGACAATAGAAAAAAGATGCTATATGGAAAAAAATTATCACTTCATCAATTATAAATTTAATGAGGCTCTACATTCCAGGGTCATTCAAATAAAATCAAAATAGTGGTTCTAATTTAAAATTTCCACTACAATTGATTTACTTTAAAGTTGAAAAAAAAAACCGACTTTATTTGTTTGATTGCACATAAATTGAACAGATAAAACTCCTCGATTAAAACAAGAAATGTAAGACAAATATAATTCAGCTAGTTTTCTACCAAAAAAGAAGTCGTCAAGGACTAATAGCACCAGCAAACAAAACAATTCCAACATAAAAATCAATTATTCAATAAAAATTACAACTGATGTTCATTCAGGGTACATCATTTTGTTCAACATTTATTTGTAATATGGTGGCATGTTGTTCAACACGGCACTCAAATTTATACACTGATTTCGCAAATAATTCTATTTTTCCATGAAAAGAACTAATATTTCATTTGCCTTTGTCAAACTTCGGTTGAAGTAACAACATCAGATTCTATGTCTCACATTTATTCTATTTTAATCGTGTTTCACTTTAAATTAAATAAATCGTAAATTTCGAACACATGAATTATAAATCTTAAATTATAAATTAATAAATTATAAACACTGAACCATTAAATCATGAACCGTGAATCATGAATCGTAAGTTTAGAATAGAAAATATACTCTAGTTCAAAAAAGTCGAACTCTATATCTTAAACATGAAATCCAAACATTAATCTTGAATGCTGACACTACAAGAAAACGCGTAAATAGCGGCGAATTTTTAGTAGGAAAATTCATATTCGCCGGTAAAATTATAAATAGCGGCAAAACTTATCCATACGCCGCTAACTTTAGCGACGTTTGGAAATATTTTGTCGCTATTTTTACTTCGCGACAAAAACCTACATTTCGTCGCTAATTTAGCGATGAAAATACACTATTCGCAGCAAACTTAGCGGCAAATATATTATACTTTGTCGCAAAACATGTGTTTTTAGAAAATATATAGTTAAATCTAATTTTCTATTTATTATATATCAAATAGCGGCAAAATATGTATTTTTGTTATCACTTGAAAGTCGTCGCAAATCACTAAAATATCGAAATTAATAATAAAATTATTTTCTTAGTAATTTAAATTATAATAATTTTATTATGAAGCCGACAAAAGAAAAAATATTTGCGGCGAAATTTATCTATACGCCGCTAACTTTAGAGACGTTTGGAAATATTATGTCGCTATTTTTACTTCGCGACGAAAACCTACATTTCGTCGCTAATTTAGCGATGAAAATACACTATTCGCAGCAAACTTAGCGGCAAATATATTATATAGTGTCGCAAAACATGTGTTTTTAAAAAATATATAGTTAAATTTAATTTTCTATTTATTATATATCAAATAACGGCAAAATATGTATTTTTGCCGCTAATATTTAGCGACATATCACTTGAAAGTCGTCGCAAATCACTAAAATATCGAAATTAATAATAAAATTATTTTCTTAGTAATTTAAATTATAATAATTTTAGTGTGAAGCCGACAAAAGAAAAAATATTTGCGGCGAAATTTATCCATACGCCGCTATTTATCCATACGAAATCAATAAGAAAAAATATTTGCGGCGAAAAAACATGTGTTGTCGCTATTTATCCATACGAGAATTTATAGGTTTAGCGACGTTTGGAAATATTTTGTCGCTATTTTTACTTCGCGACGAAAATCTACATTTCGTCGCTAATTTAGCGATGAAAATACACTATTCGCAGCAAACTTAGCGGCAAATATATTATACTTTGTCGCAAAATATGTGTTTTTAAAAAATATATAGTTAAATCTAATTTTCTATTTATTATAAATCAAATAGTGGCAAAATATTTATTTTTGCCGCTAACATTTAGCGACATATTACTTGAAAGTCGTTGCAAATCACTAAAATATCGAAATTAATAATAAAATTATTTTCTTAGTAATTTAAATTATAATAATTTTAGTGTGAAGCAGACAAAAGAAAAAATATTTGCGGCGAAATTTATCCATACGGTGCTATTTATCCATACGAAATTAATAAGAAAAAATATTTGCGGCGAAAAAACATGTGTTGTCGCTATTTATCCATACGAGAATTTATAGATTTAGCGACATTTGGAATTATTTTGTGCTATTTTTATAAAAGTTACGGGACGGGGCAGATAATTACGCGGATAATTTCGACAGGTTGACAAAGTGAAACGAGACGGTTTATAGGTTTAGTTTTACTTTCACAGGGCAAGTTACATGCCCGTCTAATTAGAGGTGACAATTTTGGAGGCCCCGTTCGGTCGGGCCAATGCCATATTTCTGTCCGGGCTGGGTCAAAATTTGGTCAGACCTAAAATTAGTCGGTCCAGTCCGGGGTCTTCCATTAAAATATACAAGAATATCGGGCCGGCCCGAGTCCCGTTGAACTTTTATCCCATCAGACCGGTCTGTTCGGGTCAAATAGCTTTTAACTTAAAATCACTTTTATTAAAACTAAAGTTGTTTTTTCAAATACTCCAAAACAGCTTATGTCAAACTATAAGGTGAAAAGCACTTCAGGAAATCAATTGCAAACACCCCAAATCCTAGTCCTATAAAACAATATATCATCTTTAATATTGACCTCCTTTGAAGATCTTTTATTTTTTTTGAATCTATATTATAATTACCTTTTTTAGATCAATAATATAAGATCATGGAAAAAATCATGAATTAGAAACTTGAGATTTGGATGATTATGCCTACCATCTTTTGATCTATTCATTACTATATAGTAGCAAAAGATTATCTTTGTTTGGCGAATACAATATATGTATGTAACTTGTAGCACTTTAATTATAAATTTTATTAAGGTATTCTTTTGTAGTTAGCTAACTCTCTTGCTATATATATACTTTGTAGAACAAATTGGTGCAACGTTTTAATGAGATGAAAGAAGCATTCTCTTGTAGCATGACTGATGATGAGAACCTACTGTCACATGACATAGAGATCTCTGAACTAGTTTGTGCTGAAGTTCTAGGAAAGAGGTCCGGATACATACAGGGACTTGGACACGGACCTAAGCCTATACCAGCTTCTTGTGATGACAGTTCTCGAAGGGTAGCCAATGCTAAACTTAAAAAGGAGCTTCAATTTACTCAATGTGAACTGGAAAGCACTCGAGCATCCTTGCAATCAGCACAAGAAGATATCAAAAGCCTTAAGGAAAACATGGAGGCTTATCAAACAATGACAATGCAGATATTTAAAAAAATAGCCCCTACTGAAGTTCAGTCTCTGCTGAGTGCGATATCGTCATCTACCCCGCCACTTTAGTGTTAAAGTAAGTCTACTCACTTTTATTTTTGAAGCATATTGTGCTTTATCTTGGTGCTCCCTCTCTCATTTTTGAAGCATCTTATGACACTTGAACGTATATATGAGTATGAAAATTATTATCTGTTGATGGACGATGATTATGAGAGAATAACGAAATGATGTTCAAGATTATTTCATATTATTGTGTTTAGTCTAGACCTTTGAAAATAGATTTTAGGGAGCTTTCGGGGCTTCTATGTTTTACATAAGTTTTAAGCAGAAATGATAGTTATTGATGGTTTGAGGGACTCTATTATTTTTGTTTTTGCAATTTTTGGTTTGTATTTGATACTAAAGTATATATTTGTTTTGACATCAAGTCACACAACATGTGAAATACATCCAAGATTGATGCAAGTTTTATTGTGGTACAATGTTATTTTTGTGATATTATTTTGACACATTGATGATAGTAAATGTAGTTTATTGTTTTATGTAGCTTGTTTTTACAATGATATGCAGCAAAATTTAAATGGATACATGATGTAATGACTTTTTTTCTTCAGGTTCATGTGGTCGATGAAGGAGCTTGAATGAGGAATGGTATTCCCTTTTTTTTTTTTTTTTTTTTTTTTTTTGTGTTTTAGAACAAACTTTATGTTTAAGTACTTGAAACACTACTTGGTTTTATATATGATTCAAGAGCATATCATTTTAGTTAATTCTTAGAAATAGCAAGGAGGCTCGATAATACGTTGCAAATTTTCGTAGCTAATATTTTTTATTAATTTTGTTAATTAGCGACAAAATTTTACATTTTCACTGCAAACTTAGCTACAAAAGATAATTTCGCAGCTAATAATTAGTGATGAACTTTTACATTTTCGCCGCAATATTAGCGACGAAATATAATTTTCACGGATATTATATTTATTTTAGTATTTCACAATTTTATTAATTAGCGACAAATGTCTAAAGTTTTGCCGCACACTTAGCTACGAAATATAATTTTGCAGCTATTAATTAGAGATGAATTTTTACGTTTTCGCCGCAAAATTTGCGAAGAAAAATAGTTTTCGCGGCTAATATATTTATTATTATTATTTTATAATTTTATTAATTAGCGACAAACGTGTAAATTTTCGCCGCACACTTGGCTTCGAAATATAATTTTGCAGCTAATAATTAGCGACGAAATATTACATTTTCGCCGCAACATTAGCGACGAAATATAAATTTTGCGGCTAATATATTTAATTTTATTAATTAGCGAGAAAATATTATAATTGCACCGCAAAATTGGCGGCGAAATAATATATTTGCAGCTAATATATATTTTTTTATATTATTTATAAGTTTTATTATCAGCGACAAACTTATTTTTTTTGCCGCTAATATTTGCGATGATGTACTAACTTTCGTTGCAAACGAAGTTAGCGACGTTGAAATAGCGACGGCTCTGGCGGCGAAATTTTTTGGTCGCTAACTCGGTTTAGCGGCGAAATCCGACTGGTTTGCGACGAAAATTTTCGCCGCTAAAAACACGTTTTCTTGTAGTGTGAATTCTAAATCATAAACTTTAAATTCACAAATCACAAAAAAATAATTATAATTGACTTAATTTTAGAATGAACACGATTAAAACAGGGCAAAAAGTGAGATAGAATGTGCAAAGTATCGGTCTGGTTTCAATTAGTAAGATGGTATTTTAGTCCTGATCCAAATGAGTTCCCAAATTTGAAGTGAAATCTTTTTCCAAACATATAATAAGCACAAATCAAAAACTTCTTAAATACAAAAACTCCAAGGCCCCATTTGGATGGAGGGATTTGATTTGTCAGGGGATTTAAAATGAATAGATTTTAAAATCCTTAGATTTGAAATCCATGGACTTGAAATCCCTTGTTTTGATTTATGGTGGATTTTTGAAAGGATTTTGAAATCCAAAATCTTCAAATCCACTGTTTGGCAAAAAACTGATACAATATTTGTAAAATTCAATTTTTTTTCTTTAAAGTTTAAACTAACAATTTATATTTTTTATTAAATAAAATAATATTTATCTACATCAAAATTAACCGAATAATTTTTTTCTAATTATATATATACACACACACATATATATATATATATATGTTATGTATTTTATATCCCAAAAATTTATTATGAGCATTTTATTGGAGAACGAGATGAAGAGATAGCGATAGGGAGAAGAGAAGAAGAGAGAGAGAGCGGGAGAGAGAGAGAGAGAGAGGGGGGGGGGGGAAGGAGAGAGAAGTGTGAGTTAGGAGGAATTTGTAAATGACTACCTTTGTCAAAGGATTTGAAATCCACCCAAATATAGTGTAAAATGGAGAATTTCAAATCCTAAATTTCTAAATGGGTTGATTTAAAAATCTGGATTTTCAAATCCACTCATTTAGTATTTTATCCAAACACATGGAGTGGATTTGACAATGGATTTATAAATCCATAGCACAAATCTCTCCATCCAAATGGAGCCCAAGTTATATTATGACCCTTGAGGAGTGTCTTGTGGCGGCATGTCGACTGCACAAGAGTATAAGGAGGTGAAGGAGAAGCGAGTGCGGGTGTTCGAAGGAGGTACTCGGAGAAGTGGAGACCGCCACCGCCGGGCGCGCATAAGTTGAATGCTGATGTCGCGGTGATGGAGTGGATGGGAACGAGATTGGGAGGTGTGATTCGGGATGAGGAGGTAAGGTGATTCAGAGCTATGCCTACCCAACTGATATGGGAGAAGTTATAGCAATGCGTGAATTGATGGAGCTACCACTAAGCAAAGGGAGTCGACAGATCATCCTCGAAACGGATTCCATGAAATTATACCACGCACACAGTAAAGGAAAAGAAGATTTGACATATTTTGGCAATATACTTGCCATTATTTTAAGTTATGTTCTCAGTTTTTTAGTTATTCGATTAGGTGAAGAAAGGTACGGCCAATATTTGACCATGGTTTTAACTAGATTTGCTTTTGATGTTAGTTGGTTAGATTTTTATGTCCATAATGAATTATAACCCCTAAGAAATATAGTTGAGACTCAATTTCATTATTGTGGGCCTATTACACTAAGCGTCCATTTGCTTAAGACTGTGGAATGCTGGGCCAAACCTAACTGAGGAAGTTAATGAGTATGTTTTATTGGATTCGAACCTCTAAATCTATTGAGCTCAATCTTAAGCAAACGGACTCTAAGGCTATATCACCCAAATAATTGGTAAGCACCAAGCCCAAAAAGGAGGGCCCATTGTCGGCCCATGCCCAATGGCAACACTAGTCACACTAAATTACCATTATACCCTCAGGTAAGGGATACTATAAATTACTCCATTCTCCTTATTTGAGGTAAGTTTTTCTCCAATACACACTTAATATATTTTATCTACTCACTCTCTAAAAATACCGAAAAACACATTTATACTCAACTATATGCACAAACTGACTTGAGCGTCAGAGGTTCCGCGTCGGGAACCCCCTCCCCCCCCCCCCCCCCCACATGGTTTTTGCAGGTCTAATCGATCAAGTTTTGGACCGCCCGCAACCAAAATTGGAGATTGGAGACAAAAGTATAATTATTATTATAGATATTAATTATTTATTTAAGACAAAGTCTTATGTGCATTAGTTATTCAGTGTAATTCAGGTTGGATATCACAATTTATGTTTAAATGTATTACATGTACTGGATAAAGATATTACAGTACTTTTACAAAGAATGGGTAATATCTTTAAGCATAAATGGTGATACATTTTCACCGTGATACGTTTACCTATCACATATAATACTAAACCCATGATCGGGATTGCACAGATAAAATTGGTGTAACTGGTGCACAAGAGATCTTCCCTTAATTTAAAGCACTATAAACTATTGATGTCTTTTTTATTTTTTTTATCCATAATCGAACATTATTGTTAAAAGTTAAATTACCTCTTTCTCAAATAACTTTGTTTTCTTTTTTGAGGCAAAATTAATTTAAGATTTAGATGGGGTGGCAGGATAGGTTTTTTAAAAACATTTGTTTAGATTTCATGGTGATTTATATATTATTATCTTGTTAGAAATATATTATTATATTGTTAAAAAATTAATAGATAGCGATCGAAAAAATTAACGGGAGTTACAAAGTTATATTATTTCATTTATGATAAAAGTGTTATAATTTATAGCTATTGATTGGTTGATTAGGTGATCGCGGGGATGGAATTTCCTATTCTGAATAGTGTCTACTCTCCTATTTTAATACTGCCAACATTTTTATCTGTTAGAAATTAAGGCACGTAAAACACGTATATGGGAATCGGTATACCTCAGTTGATTTGCAGCGTAATGTATTCGGTTGATTCCCAAACTGAAGGATCGTACTCTGATTCGTCTAATAGCCCGTCTGGACGAATACTACTAGAGCATTCGTCGTCTACTCCACACCCTAGACTCTTGGAGGACTTCGGTGATTCTCCAAGATAGAGAATTAGAGAGAAAAGGGAGAATATGTATTCTGTGGTATTAATTTTTCGTACTCTACGAATACCAGTATATTCGTATATATAATGAGAGAGATCTATCTCCTATTATGGATAAGATCTCCATCCCTATCGGGAATATATCTAGTAAGATATTAAATATCTCGTCAGATATATATCCCAACCATATTGGGATCCATCAGATATGGATGCAACCAACATCTCCCACTCATACAAATCTGATCCGACTTACTCGAATCTGAAAGACTCCACAATTCTCATTATCATATCTCTTCTTTCATACAGAGACTAAGGCGTGCGACCGAGCGAGAACAGAATGGAACAAAGTGAGGAGAGTTATATTAAGTTATCACCCAACTAACATAACTCATCAACTCAGGAGACTCGCTGTGTACCCCAAACTACGTGGTTGCACTAAACCAAACATCTCTGACCCCTCGTATTCATATAGAGCATGTTTGACCCCTTAACTTGTATCTATGCTCATGACTATATCAAAACTAATTCGACTTAGTCGGCCGGCCTATGAGCCATAGTACACAAGTGCATTACCAGCTTAGTTTTTCCTTGGCCTCTCATGTCAATCTGCTTGGACTTGACAGCTTTCTTAGTCATGCTCCGACAGACCGTATCAACCATGGCCATTGAACACATGCTAAAGTAGCGTCATCAAACTTACACTTCATGACAAAGTCCAAAGTCCCAAAGGGCACATAAAACACTATAAGAGCTCACACAGTGACGAAGCAGGGATCTATTCGGTCACTCCTCTTACTAAGGTCGTTATTAAGCACATGTAATATGAATACATGCTATGATGGAGCTCCCACTCAAATTTGGGCATGTCACGCTCTGAACATCATACGAGTCTTAGTCCAGTCGCTCTTCTAGCGTCTGACCTGCGGACCACTTAGGAATTTGTCTCCAACACAACTCCTAATGATTCGCACACTCGGCTATTAAGAAGCTTTTATGAAGTTAGGACATTCTTCATAATCGATCAAGTATGATCTCATCTTGGCCTCTTGCCAAGGCGACTATGGGCAACAACCTTTCGTGTTGTTCCTTTCACGAAGGTGATCACTCAAGTGTTTGATCCGCCAGTCTCATCCTGCTCGCTCACCAAGGCACCAGGGCGATTTCCCGTGTGAGTGGGACAATCCAAGCCTTGTGACATATCACACATAATAGACACATTACTTCTAACATATAATAAGGGCACATTTTATTGATAAATAAAATTGTTCATACAGGCTAAAAAGAATTTTAAATTCTACGAAGTCCCATACTCCTAACATGCCTTTGAAATACATCTCTACTCAAAGGATTGGTGAAAGGATCAGCTATCATTTCACCAGTGGGAACGTGCCTGAGAACCACTTGCCCCTGCGCAATATTATCTCGGATAAAGTGGTATCTGGTGTCAATATGCTTGGTCCTCCCATGATACTTGGGGTCCTTAGCATATGCTAGTGCAGCTGTGTTATCACAAAGGACAACTACTGCATCATCTACATGCGCCGTGACGCGCAAAGTCTGAAGAAATCTTCTCAACCAGATAGCCTCTTGAACTGCAGATGTACAAGCAATGTACTCTGCTTCCATAGTGGATAGAGATATACAAGGCTGCTTCTTGCTACTCCAAGTGATAGCAGCGCCTCCTAACAAAAATGCATATCCTGATGTGGATTTGCGTTCATCTCTATCTGCTGATCCATCAGCATCGCTGTAACCAAGTAGCTTCAAACTGCCACCGTGATAGCACAAAGCTAAATCACTTGTCCCCTTTAGATATCTAAGTATCCTTTTGACTGTAGCCCAGTGAGCGCGTCCAGGATTACTTTGATACCTACTCACCATCCCTACTGCAAAGCACAAGTCTGGTCGAGTACACATCATTGCGTACATCAAACTCTCTACCGCGCTTGCATAAGGAACTTTAGCCATACTTTCCTTTTCATCATCTGTTTTTGGGCATAGATCTTTGCTAAGAATACAATGTTTTTCCATAGGCGTGTCAACGGGTTTAGCATTATGCATATGAAATCGCTCCAGAACCCTCTTAATATAAGTCTCTTGAGACAAAGTTAAGAGTCTCTTTGAGCGATCTCGGTGTATCTTAACACCAAGTATGTATTCTGCCTCTCCCATGTCTTTCATCTCAAAAGTAGATGACAGCCACTGCTGAGTGGCGACAATCATCTCTGTATCATTTCCAGCCAGCAAAATGTCATCCACATATAATGAGAGAATTGTGAAATTCTTCTCATCCCTTTTGACATACACACAGTGATCTTCCTCAACTATCGTAAAGCCTATCGAAGTGATAGCTCGATGAAATCGAAGGTACCACTGTCTGGATGATTGTTTCAGTCCATAAATGAAACATTTTAAGCGGCACACTTTGCGCTCTTGTCCCTTTACCTGAAAACCCTTAGGTTGATCCATATAGATCTCATCACCCAGTTCTCCATTGAGAAATGTTGTCTTCACATCCATTTGGAACAATTCCAAATCAAGATGGGCGACAATTGCTAAAATGAGACGGATAGAGGCAAACCTCACCACCGGGGAGAATGTCTCTTCATAGTCCACACCTTCTCTTTGGGTAAAGCCCTTCGCCACTAGGCGAGCCTTATACTTGTCTATCGAGCCATCTGCTTTTCGCTTGACTTTGAGAACCCACTTGTTCCCAATTGTCTTGCGTCCAGACGGTAGATCGACTAGCTCCCAAACTTGGTTCTTAGCCATCGAACTCATCTCTTCCTCCATAGAACTTATCCACTCTGTAGCATTTGGAGAAGTTACAGCCTCTTCATAAGTGGCTGGCTCATCAACATCCATTGTTGCGCACATGAAAGATTCCCCTTCGAGTTCAAAACGTCTTCGGGGAACCGTTCCACGCTTGCTCCTGCGCAACTCTAGATCTTGAGAGTCTTCATGCAATGGAATTCTCCCACTGACTCTAAGATCGCTCTCATTATTCCCGTCGATTGCTGGATTTGGTTGTAAAACCGCATCCTCGCCAGGAATTCCAGCGTTGTCTTCGGGATCTTGTAACTCATAAAGTTTAAGATCTCCTTTAACTTCTCCAATTGTTGGAAATTCCTCCTCGAGGAAATTGACATCGCGCGACTCAATTTCTGTCATTCCTCCGTCAGGATGTTCACCATACATCACATAGCCTTTCGAGTGGTCACAGTATCTTATAAAGATATGTTTGACTGCTCTAGGACCAAGTTTCCCATGCTTATGGGAAGTATTATGAACAAACCCTGCTGACCCCCAAGGGCGCAAACCTTCTAAGTTGGGCTTTCTCTCATGCCACAACTCATACGGCGTCGAAGGAACTGATTTAGACGGCACACGGTTCAATATGTAGGCAGCAGTTAAGATTGCATCTCCCCAAAATGATATTGGTAGATTTGCTTGCGCCATCATTGATCTGGCCATGTCCAGAAGTGTCCTATTCCTCCTCTCTGCAACACCATTTTGTTGCGGAGTGTAAGGAATTGACAGTTGCCTTATGATCCCTTTTTCCTCACAGTATTGCTTGAACTGATCAGACAAGTATTCTCGCCCTCTATCAGTGCGTAACGTTTTAAGTTTCCTATCTCTTTGGTTCTCAACCTCCGTTAAGAATCGCTTAAAACAATCAAGCGCTTCCGAGCGGTGAGACAGGAGATACACTGAACCATAGCGCGAATAATCATCAATAAATGTGAGGAAATATGATGCACCGTGTCGTGCCTTCACATTTACGGGTCCGCATATGTCTGAGTGAACTAACTCTAGAGGTTGAGTAGCTCTTTTTGCCTTTCCAAAAGGCTTCCGGCAGGCTTTTCCTGCCAGACATGGTTCGCACACAGGAAGGTTGACTTTAGCGAGATTGCCTAAAAGGCCTTCTCGAGCTAACCTAGTCATCCTTTCACGCCCTATGTGTCCTAACCTTGCATGCCATTTATTTGATTCATTCAAAATATCAACAGATGAAGAAATAAAAGTAGTGCATTCAATAGATAAATCTAACATGAAAAATCCATTGTTCATATGTCCTACGCCATAAAGGTTGTTGCCGAGAAAAATAGATAACATGGTCTTTTCAAACAGGAAAGAAAAATTTTGACGCAAAAGTGCTGAAACTGAAAGTAAATTACATCGAATACTAGGCGCATAAAGCACATCACTAAGGAGCAGCTCGCGTCCAGTGCTAAGTGTGAGCTGGTATGCACCAACTCCCACCACCTCTTCTTGCGCGCCATTTCCCATAGCAATGTAGTGGCTGCCTGCTGGTACTCGATGATAATCTACAAATCCTACTCTATCTCTTGTCACGTGTTTGGTTGCTCCTGAGTCTACAATCCAACCATGGAGAGAATTAGCAACTAACACATGTGAACAGACAAATGAATCAGTAGAGCTAGGAGCGGGTCTTACCTTCTTTGGCTCAGTACAACTACGAGCAAAGTGACCCGTCTTTCCACAGTTATAGCAGGTGTCTTTCTTCTTTCCGCCCCTTTTTCCACGGTGACGCTTTTTAGCCTTTTCACCTTGCGGGCCCAAGTTTTGGTTTTTGGCGTTACTTTGTCCTGCATTCTTTTGCTTTTTCCAACGGTTGCCTGTGTTAGGCTTGTGTTGGCCAGCATGTGCGACGAAAGCAGCCGCTTGTGCTCTTTCTGCCTCTCGACGGTCAGCCTCGACTCTAAGATGACTGGCGACGCTGTCAAAGGTCTGGATTTGCTCGTTGTGTGTGAGCACAAGTTTAACTTGTCCCCAAGTCTGCTCAGGTAGCGACCTTAGGACTGCCAAAACTTGTTGTTCGTTGGTGAGTTCATTTCCAACATTTTGAAGCTCTCGAATCATGTCTTTCATGATATCAAGATGCTAGCCCATGGTATGCTTAGGGTCAAGTACGTACTGATTGAATTTAAGGGTTAAAGCCCTTAGTCTCGTTGCCGAGGTAGTGCCGTACGTGACCTTTAAGCTGTCCCACAGCTCTTTAGCTGTAGCAAACGTCTCGAACTCACGAATCAGATGATCCTGCATGCAGCTAAGCATAGTATAGCGCGCAGACCGATCTTGATTCGCCCACTTATTGTACGCGTCTAAATCGCGACGATATTGGGCATTTTGACCGTTCTCTGGCTCAACCGGTGCGGCCATGGTTTCGGTGAGATGGTCAAGGACCTTCATATTATGTAGCAGAAATTTGATCTTACGGTGACACATGGCATAGTTCTGGCCATCTAGTTTGCCAGAACCGTAAAGATCAGAAAAAGCTATTTGGGCATCCATTTCTGTTAATATTTGCGCAAACTATGTTAGAAGATTGTCTATTTAATATTTTTATTCGGGTCCAAATAAAATTTTATTATTTCTCACAATTGAATGGGATCGAAAATTCGCCGCATTGGCTCATAATCATCTCCCACTCAATTGAAGACGATAATAAAAATTAAATGATCGCGAATAAAAATTGTCCATCGCAAGAACATTCATTAAAAATAATAATAAAGTGAGATGTTAATGACCTATGGTGGTAAATACGAAACAACAAAAATTACATGGCCTAAAAAATTGGCCCCTCTAATACATGTGCCCTAGCGAGAAACGAAAAAATAAATAAATAAATAATTACAATTTCCGTTCCTACTACATGATTCTAAAAAAAATTACATCGTAATATCGTATAACCACCATCGTCATCAACCATCTCACACATACATCAACCACTTCACGTAATAAAAATACGCAAACAATTAAATTTAAGTCACATAATTTGATGTATGTTAAAAAAAGACGAAAGGGCCAGCCAAAAGAAAATCCAGGCCCTTAAAAAAAATTATTTTGTTCCTATTTCATAACATTATTAAGTGGGTCAATGAATAAAAAATTGTGCAGCCCGACTGCTGCATCAAAAAAAACGACGGCCCACATTCATGAACCATTTATTTAGGGTTATCCATTTTTAACATAAAAAACAACCTCAATTAAGCCTATTTCCAAAGATTCAGTCCAGAAAATTAAAAAAAATTAACACAGCCCAAAATAAATAATTCAAACTAGCCCAGGACCGGGCCCAATTTGACCCAGCCCAATCTGACAAACTCTAGCCCTCCGCCGCCGCCGTTCACGCAACCGCCGCCGCCGCCGGAGCAGCGGCGCGGCAGCGACGCAACAGCAGCGCGCGCAAGAAACGACGACAGCAGCGGAGCAGCGGCGGAGCAGCGCGCGCTCGCGCCGCCGTCGCGCGCCGGAAAAAACAGTGAGGCACCAGCGCCGGAGGAGCAGCGAAATCTGCGCTGCCGTCGCGCGCAGCTTCGCAGCGCTCGCGTTCACGGCAGTGGCACAGCAGCGAGGTCACACGCAAGGCGGCCGCGCGCAGGGAGGTGCAGCAGCCGCCGCCGCCGCCGTCGGCGCCGTCGCAGCGCAGCAGGGCCGGCGGACAGGATCAAGGCGTGAGCAGTTTTAAACATTGTGTAGAGATGATGAAAGGATGCGGTTTTACCAGAGTTCCATTTTATAACCTATATCCTTTTATTATCTCAATAAAAACGTAAGACAATTATTAAGCCTAAGTTGTATTCTATTTAATAAAACATAGAACAATAATCAATTCAATTCAGGCGAGAACGAATCAACTCGCTCTGATACCACTGTTAGAAATTAAGGCACCTAAAATACGTATATGGGAATCGGTATACCTCAGTTGATTTGCAGCGGAATGTATTCGGTTGATTCCCAAACTGAAGGATCGTACTCTGATTCGTCTACTAGCCCGTCTGGACGAATACTACTAGAGCATTCGCCGTCTACATCACACCCTAGACTCTTGGAGGACTTCGGTGATTCTCCAAGATAGAGAATTAGAGAGAAAAGGGAGAATATGTATTCTGTGGTATTAATTTTCCGTACTCTACGAATACCAGTATATTCGTATATATAATGGGAGAGATCTATCTCCTATTATGGATAAGATCTCCATCCCTATCGGGAATATATCTAGTAAGATATTAAATATCTCGTCAAATATATATCCCAACCATATTGGGATCCATCAGATATGGATGCAACCAACATTATCTTTTTTGTGAGATTATAGAATTTGAATAAGTTAGTATTTCTTAAATTTATGTTTGGAAAGAGATTTTAAAGTTAAAAGAAATTTACAGACTATAAATCATTAAATTCTATTAAGTATTATATTAAGTTATAATTATTTTTATTTTTATTGAAAATTAAAATTTAATTGATAATTTCTTTTTAAATATTTATTTTTTTGTGGACGGTAATGTGTTATTACATAAAAAAATAAGCAATAGATATGACTACTGCTTTTAAGGTTAGATTGTTGATCAAATCGGCCCGATTGATTGAGCCGCCGATCAGATCAGTTTAATTGCCTATTTGGTTATAACAACACTTATTAGTGTCTTATGTAAATGGCAAAAGTAATTAATTAATGAATAAAACGCCTAATTATCACTTAATTAAGATGTGGACTTAGAAGATTATGGATTAAGTTTTTCGATTCGTGTTTTATGGTTTAATGGCCTCATTAACAACTAATTGAGGTAATAAGTTGGAATCTTATGGATTAATGTAAAAATTAATTTAACCGCTAGGTGAGAGCCCTAATTATATCTATATATATAAAAGCAAAATGGAGGGCACTAATGTAATTTTAGTTTTCCCTCCAAAAATTTTAGACCATAATTGATAACTTTCTCTTATTTTCGATAAGTTCATAACTTCTTTTTATATTTCTAAAATACAAATAACTTTTTCATTTTTAATCCGATTTTTATGCATAATACACCAAATTATTCATCTTCTCACGATCTTCGATTTGACATCCATATCATATATATTATAATGAGAAATTTAATTTGAATAAACAAATTATTTGTTGGTTAATTATTTGTGCTAGAATTGATGTTTATTGTGAATTGAACTATAATATTTTGGTTTTAGTTGCACCTAAAATTAGTATAATAAATTATTTATAAAAAATATAATTATTTTTTTTAAATAAAAATACAACTAATCAATTTATTTTATTTGACATAAATTTGTAATTTTTTTATTTAAGTCAGGGAGAAAATCCATTGTTTAAATAATGAAAGTCCTACTTTATTAAATCAAAGGCAAAAACAACAATATCTATTTTATAATCAACTTATTAAATCATCAAATCTGCTAAAATATCTTCTTATCACGACTTTGAGCATATATGTAATTATCTACTAAAATAGGTATTGAAATTATTTTTAATTACCTATTTATATTAATAACGAGTATTTTACTAAAATTACTCTTCTAAGGAAATTTATTCTTTGTAGCCTAAATTATGACTTTTATTACATTTGGCAATCTTTTTAATTTTTTACTTTTACTAAAAATTCAATTATATGTTTTTACACTTTCTAAACTAAATAATAGTATAATACTTGGTCGCACAAATCAACAACGAATACCTTTTTTACTTTTAACACTCTAAATAAATTTGTTCGCATTAAACAATTTTTATCTTCTAATAAATAAATCATTTCTAAGACGGCTATAACATTTACATAAATAATTTACAATACCAAATAAAATACGAAAATTTCAAATATTTTGAAGAAATCAAAGACTTTAATTTGTTATTCGAATCATTAAATAAATTTTGAATTTTATTTTGTTAAAATCATATTTTATTAAATAAAAATTATTTAAGTATATTTGAAATCACCAAATGAAATATTAAAAGTTGCAAAAAAAAAAAATTCAATGTTATAAAGAAAAAATTAAATATTTATAATTAGAACTTGAAAGTTTATTTAGATAATTAAAAGTTAAATATAAAATAAAAGCAGGGACATAATGAGAAAATTATTAAACTTTACATTACATATGATCCAAATAAAATATCACTATTCATTTTATTATATATTTTGTGGTTATTTTTAATTATTTATAGTTAGAATTTAAATATTATTTTATAAATTAATACATATATATATATATATATATATAGTAACACTTTCAGTCTAAAATTTTAGACCGTAATTGGCAAGTTGTCACATTTGGTAAGAATCAAAATTTATTTTACTTTCTAAAGTTGCAAATATCTTCTTTTTTTTTTTTTTTTTCATTTCTGATCTATTTATTATGTATAGTATATCAAATTAATCATCCTTTGACGATGTTTAATTTGACATTCATATGATATATATATATATATATATATATATATATATATATATAAGATATTCTATTTAAAATATTATATTATTTGTTCGTTGATTATTTAAGTAAGATTTCAGTGTTTATTGTGGGTTGTACAAAAAAATATAGTATTGGTTTGAAATACAATTAAAAATCATTCAAATAATTCTCTTTTACAAATTATTTTACTTGATTATTTAATTAAAACCACAACTAATCAGTTTGTTTTATCTGACATGAATTGTCTCAAGTTAATATTTGATTTATAATCATCTTATTAAATTGTTGAATTTGCTAATGCTTATTTGATATAATAATTATTTTTATTGATAAATCACAAAACTATGATTTTCGCTCATATATATATATATATATATATATATATATATATATAAAAAACTTTATATATGATAACTAATCTTAGAATTTTTTTTATTAATTTTTTATGTTTTAGATATATTAAGTAAATACAATTTGCAATCTATACTATGATATTTTACAAGTTGCAACTGAACTTCTTTTAAATAAGCAAAATTAACCAACTAAAACTATATGTTTTTTTGGCTTGCAACCTAAACAATACTGGGTCACATTAACCAATCTCAATTATGTCTTTATTTATTTATTTTTTCACATTTTGCAACCTAAGCATTTTTTTTTTTCATTAACCAATGTATATCTTTAGATGAATCTACTATTTACAATATAAATGTATAATTTCAAACTTTTCAACATATATATGAAAGTATTAAGAAATATTGGAGCACTCATATGATTTATTTTGTTATCCCAACTATTGAATTATTTTGTTATTCCAACTATTGAATAACTTTTGATTTTTTTTTTTTTTATTCTTTGTATATTGAAAATACCAAGTAAAGTACTAAAACTTGCAAATAAGATTTTTTAAAAGGGGATAGTTATATTTAGAATTTAAAACTTTATTTAGATAAATTTAAATATTTAAAATAAAATGGAAAAAAATAAAAGAAAAATAAATTTCTTATAACATTATCCAGTTTATTTTATTTAATAATATGAGTTTGATTGTTAGATATTTATATTTGTTTTAACATTCACAATTAGTTAAGCTATTATGCATGCACATAGGTGAAGAATAATGCAGACACACTAAATGTGTGTTTCGATTTTAAAAATTAGAAACGATCATTTTGAAAAAGATTTTTTTTATATTGAATATTTATCTTAATGTTAATCTATAATATATATCTATAATATATATATATATATATATATATGTATGTATGTATGTATGTATGTATGTATGTATGTATAAAGCAAGTTATATTAACGTGCGAGAAACTTATGTTTACATTACTTATAATTTTATTTATGTTTTATCCTATATTTTAAAAAATATATTTTTTATTAGGATAAAATGATCATATATTTAAATATTAGATTATATCATATTTAATTTTATTAATATTATTACTTTCTAAATAAATTTCCGTGCATCGCACGGGAATATTACTAGTAATTATAATAACAAAATAATTGTGATCAATGAACCCTATTATTGCAATTGCTGAGGAAAATTAATTTAACCACTAGGTGAGAGCCGTAACTATAATTATAATAACAAAATAATTGAGATCAATGAACCCTATTATTGCAATTGTTGAGGACATCTGTTTTTAGCTTTTAGGGTTTATTTCTTAGTTCAAGATCCTCTTACTAACTGGAATCAAAAAATTAGTAGATCTGTTCCAATCAAAACGGGAATAGATTGGGGTTATGAAATTATAATTGATGATCGAGTCGATTCCATGATTATAAGTTGTAAAATTGAGCCGAACTACAAATTTTGATGTTTAGACTTTGGCATGATTGATATGAAGGATTGAAGTGGGAACACAATGGTCGTTACATTTGTTCATTTTCATTCCTTTGATTGGTATGTATTTATGATGGAAATAGTCATTCACAAATGAATTGTTACTCTCATATCATGGGATTAGTCATTTCTCTCACCCTATATGGTATTAGTATTTCTGACAACTAGAAATGAACTAACTATTATTATCATTATTAATTGATTAATTAATTATTCTTATTTTTGTTATTATTTATTATCAATAATTTTTAATTATTCTCTATTAAAAAAATAATATGTTATTAATATTACTATTTTGGTAATTTATTTAGATAATTGACTATTTTATTCCTTATTATTCTTTGAGGATACCAATTATTGGACTGGTTATAATTACCTTTGTTTCTCTCTCTTGCTTTAATTTATTGTGCTTTTCATTTTTATCTCTCTCTTCCTTTTTCAGAGACTCTATTTTCAGTACTTCGCTGGTTTTTCAATTCTGTCACTAAACATTTTCTTCAGCACGACATGAGAACGACGTCAGACACGAATTAGTGGCACTACCTATTTTAACATGACACGATAGATTCGACACAACATGAGAATATTATATTACTGCGACTATAAATATTTTTGTGTATTTGTGTCATGGTAAATATACCTCGTGCCATGACAAATAGACCTTGTGCCATGATAAATATACCTTGTGCCATTAATTTAGCATAGCCAATGAATTTTTTCTTTTAAAATAATATGTTATTGAGTATATGTGGCACGACGTGAGAATATTATATTACTAGATATTAGGGGGCACACGTAGAATACTTTTTTGTGTACTCGTGCCATTATAAATATATAGTGTGTTATGATAAATATAACTCATGTCTAATAAAATACGTAACATTATTTCTTCTTCTCCGTTGAACTTTGGACCCATCGAAGTTGAAGCCACCACAGAGATTGTTTTCTGCAATATTATCGATACTGACATCGTTCCATGTCGGTAATTCCACCAGCACTTTATTACTTCGCTTTAGGACCGGAGTTGCCACTTGTTGAGCAGGTCTGTCGCCGCCTGGGCAGATTCGTCACCGTCTGGACAGATCCGATCTTCATCGACCACCAACTGGTTTCTCCATCTTCCAAAAAATCACCGTTAAGGAAGCTCTGAAATATGAAGTGAGATATGTTTTTATATCTGTATATTTTTTTTTGGAAATGGAGAGTTACAGAGATAGAGAGAGAAAGTAGAGATTTTTGGAGTTCCTCCATTAATTGCAGAGAGAAAGGGAGAGATAAATTTTGTGAGAGAATGAGAGAAAAAGTTCCGACAAGTGATGGGAGAAGGGATAGGAACTACGTGAGAGAAATAGTATGCTCTTTTTCTATATTACTTGAAAATGTTGTTAGATTTTATAAGTTTACTCTAGGATGTGCTAGATATAAATTTTTCCCTTATTCCATTCATTCATACCAATCATGCTGTAATAACTTTATCATAAAAAATAAGAACAAGGAGAGAGAGACTTGTTGTAAGTTTTGTTTTTATGTCGCTTTGAAAAGAAACAAACATTAATTAATGATCAATCGGTTGTTCAATTTTGTCAATTTTTTAATTTTATCAAATAAAAGTAATGGGTGGATGCATTTATTATTGACGATGTAAAGAAAGAGAGGTAATGCCAAAAAAAATCTATACTATATTTGGTAGACTTTAAAAATACTTTATTACCGTTGTGGGCTAAATAAGTGAAAATGGTCATTTATAACACCACAAACAAGTAATATACAGAAAGTATCATTTTGTAAAAGAAAATATAGTTTCTAACACTTTTTTGTCCTTTTGTGACACTTGTCACCCACAAAAAATCCCTCCCCTCTGCAGGCCCTCCACCACCCCCCGTGGCAGGCCCTTTTCCCCATCCCCACCCCCACCATACATACGTACCCTCCTCTTCATGTTGATTGATGTGTTTCTCTCTCTTATTTTTTCTCCTCTCCCTTCATAAACAATAACCACCGCCTCCCACCCCCAACCCTCCTTTTCCAAACCTCCATCATTTTTCTATAAGGTTATTTCTCTTTCCACCATTTTCATCCATCTTCTCACAACAAGATTTTTACTTTCTTCTTTCGCCATGAAAGTGAACTGAACCTCTATTATATTCATCTTCCATCTTTAAACTACGGTGAAGAAAATATTCAATGTGTTGTATTCGATGTTCTGTATATTTTGGTTGTTCGTCTTCGTTGCTTTAACCACTGTAAATCATCTAGATTAGGACGACAGTATCACAAGGTACGAGAGAGAGCACGACGCTTGAACCAAAAGATGATATGATTAATGTTTTGTCTGCCATAAGGAACAACTGCACAACTATTCGTTTGGGTCCTATTTTCCTTAGCCTTAACATTATCAGACTTCATCTACTGAATGGCACGAACACATTGTCTAACTAGGGGTGACTAGGAGTTGGCAAGATCGGTAAATGCCAACAAGGGGATAATGTAATCAATTGCATTACACATCATAATATCATATCGATTTCCCATCCTGGTACTGCATTATTCCTAGGCTCAGTGTCGTCCTCAACATCACCATACTCTTTTGGCTCCTCATTCCGGTTAAAAAGTCCTCTGTTGTGGCTTGACCAATCCTCAATCCCTTCAGAGGAATCCATACCGTGAACAATATAGTCCCTTCGTTTCCTTGTGGAGCTTGTTTAGCAACTCCTTCCCCTTGAGCCATTCTCCTCAACCGTTACATCTAGACCAGGACACTTATTATCTCTGTGACCCGACTTACGACACACACTGCAGTTGCGTTTGGTCTTCTTTTTCTGAGGAACATGATTGTTTCCAATCCAACTAGCACTTTGGCTCCCAATGCTTAGCGAGATTACTGTTGTGCAACTCTGAATGTTGTGTCTTGTCTCACTGCACCTACTACATAATCTCCTTCGACCGATCACTAGCTTTAGATTGCTTCTTAGCCAGGTTTTGTACACGGGTTATTTTAGGTCTACCTGTCTTTTGGCAATTAGGTAGTTTTACCACTTCCTTCGTCACATCTTAATCCACCACCCAATCTTTCAGCTTTGGTATCAGTGTTATTTCACCAAAGTATTGTTGTCGTAGTGTTGACATCTTGTAGTAGTCAGCCACGTAATTTACAACATTTTCTCGCGCTAGACTACAAATTGTAATGTTAACATACACGATGCATACGCACGCATGAGCGCATAGTACGAGATCCAACTGGAACTCTTGGAAGGAACAGGTCCACATTGATAGATTGGCAATATATAATTTTGGAGGTTCTTCAATGCAGAATTTTTTCTCAGTTAAGTTTTTCACAATGATGCCTCGCCCCCTATTAATCGTTTCAGCAATCTTCTTCGAAACCACTTATGTTGAGTCATCGTCACTTGCTTGGTAATACGTCTGACGCTCACTGAACCATCTTTCTATTATGCTCTGGATGGTCTCTAGCAAGGAACAATTAGGCAAATGTCTAGCCCATCTTACTCTTCGATTCCATGTCTCAGCTGCATTGGGCGCCATGAAGCTGAACTGTAGGACCGGACAATATACCCATGCCTAATTTCAAACTTTGCATCCTTCACTGTGTGGTATGCCCCAAGCAGCGATCTTGTCTCAATTAATATAACATATTCGTTAAACTCTTCTTTGAGATACATGTATGCTGCATTGTAGAACATCGTAGCTAGATGTTTCCCATGTCGGGCAACACTAATCTTAAGGTGGTACTAGCATAGTCCATGTGGTACACTAGGGAATACGGCTCCTGCACAATTATCTATGCTTGCATGCTTATCAGAAACAATTAATAAACCTCTGGAAACCTAATGCATTCTTTTAGTTTCCTTAGGAACCATCCCCATGAGTGATTGTTCTCCAAGTGGCCAACACCAAATGCTACTGGAAATTGCTCGCTCCCGTCTTTTGACATGACAACAAATAGAATTCCCTAGTATCTCCCCTTTAGGTGTGTTTCATCTATGGCAATATCCTTCAAATTATGATTAAGAAACCCAGCGATGCACGAGCGTAGTGCGAAAAAGCAATTCTCGAATCTTTCCTTTGAATCGACGGTGTGATCTGTGACTGAGTCGGGATTCATCATTTGCAATATGTATAGGTAAGATAGAATCTTCTTAAAAGACTCCTCGTACACCATCTCGTATGCAAGATGTTTGGCGCGAAGTAGTATCTGGTAGTCGATATCAAATTTGTGGGCTTTGGAGCATACAATGTTGCAACTGTATGGGCCGTCACTCGGCGACCTGTAGTATTGGAGTGGTAAAAGTTACAAGTGTGCTTGGTTAGTGCAACTATTCGCCATAATCCATTCTCCCTATTTGTGTTCATTTGGAATGAGCAAGCATCAAATTTACAAATGATATAGTAGCATGTCAGGATTGATCTTTGCACGAAAATCAGCATTGTTTGCAATGTGATATAGCTCAGCCGCACATATAAAGGTCTGCCTTCGTATTAAACGTTATACCTAGAGCAATCTTCGACTCACATGAACGTACTACTTGAGCTGTTTTGGATTCGTCATCATCCTTATGGAACTCAGACCCTGGAATGTACCATCTAGACCACTCTGTTGGTGGTTTCCGGACATATACAGGCACTTGCAGTTGGGGGTACTCGACAGTTGTTCCACCTCATTTTCGTGGGGTTGTATTCGAGCTACAGACCCAACTCATGTACTCCGTTATGTCCATATCCCTTGAACGTTGGTTCAAGTTTTCCTCCTCCACCTTATCATCCTCTTCGTCTTCATCGTTCCCATCCGCATCTTCTGCACGTGAGTTAAAACCCATTTCTAGTGGAGATATAATATTAATGGATACAAAAATATTTGTTGGTTCCTCAACTATTTGAGCCTGAACATTGCTCCTCATATCGTTTGTAATTCTCATTCATGAACCGTCCATAGCATTGCAGTATGTTTGACACAATACAACAGAAAATTGATGATCTCTTGATTAAATTGGTTGAGCCCATTTCAATCGTCCATCCTAGAGCTGGCTGGCAGATGTTGTGCCTTCAAATTAAGTGATGGTGCGTATGCAATACCGCATGGATTATGACCATGAGGTGACGATGAACACTCTAGAAGTGCAACCGGGAAGACAGTTGGCTCAGGTGCAGTTGTTACAACGAGTGGATGGCGTGAAGTCGGGCCATGCAAGCGTGGCCAAAGATACACATGAATAATTAGATTTGGGCATGAATCGAGTTGTATTTAACATCAATGTCGTCCCAGATTTTCATTTTCACTCTTCGCCCATCGTCGAGAGTCATCAAGGAGTGCAATATGCAGTCGATCTGCTCGACGTTTCCCTGTACATTATCGTGTACAATCCAAAGTAATTTAAATCTACTCATATCTTTATCGTGGATTACATAATACTCTTCCTCACTGCCCTCATAAACACATCATTTCCATGTGCCCCTGAACGCAATGACAACGTGACTAGTATTCATCTACAACAATCACAAATCAATACCAAACACTGCCATATACATCAACTAGTCTTACATGAGAGTCCTAATATTTAATGAATTTGTTTGCAATAATAAATCCCATCTGATATATACATTGCCCTAAATTACCCAAAAATAACCTAAAAAAAGTATGTAGCTTCTTTTTCATAGATGTGTCGCTGAGTACTAGATTCATGTAGGGTTATTAGGACTAGTTTCGAAATACACGCACAGTATTTCCTTAGGTTACATTACTTAATTGAGTGCAGGGTGGATAATACGTTTACCTTGAACTGTAGTAGCTTTTAGACCACTGAAAATGCCGACAGCAGTGAGAGAAGCCCTCCAAGCGATTTTCTTGATTTCAAAATGAAGTGGGCTTAGTTGGTATTCATCAAGCTCTGTTGGAATGGGGACAACCGCAATAGTTGTGAAGAAGTCGGTTAAGACTAAGATCGAAAATATCGATTTTTTGGAAATATCGGTATTCCAAATTTAGAGAAATTTGGAGTAATTTTGGAAATATTGGGGATTTTTTTCAAAAAATGCCGAAAATTTTCTGAAAACAGATAATTTATCACGATTTTTTTTTTGGATTGTTATAAACTAAAACTTAAATATAAATATTTTATCGTAAAATTTTATAAATTTGTTTAAAAATATGATAATTCATCTTTATCTAAAAATAAAGAAGTTAAATCATATTTATAAATAAGAAGTAAAAGCGTCTAAGAAAAATAACTAAAAAAAACAAAGAAAAGAAAAATAGTAAAAGAGAAAGAAGTAATTGACAGTTATCCCACAATTCCACTTCGTCTCCTTCCCTTTCCCTTCCCCCACCCCAATTCGCAATTAACAAATAGTGTTGCATCTTCCTTCTATTAACAAGCAAATATATGTCCCCCAAAATTTTACCTCTTCCTTCTCATTCACCATTTCTATTTCTTGTTAATCCAAGATCATGAAATTAGGAGTTGCAGAAATTTATAGCCAAAATTTGCAGGCTTTTTAACATTCGCTGAAATTTTAAAAAACAAACGTAATTTTTTACGAAATTTCTGTGAAATGACGGGGAAATCTCGTCCAAATCTGCAAAAAAACGGAAGCAGCAAAACTGACAACGAGATTAGCCGAGATCTCGAGAGAACTCGACGATATGCATATAGAATTTTCCTTCAGCTGTTGGATTTGGGCGAGATTTCGCCGAAATCTCGCAAGATTTTCATCTTTGGCTAAGAGTACCACATAAAAATAGGGCAACAATGGGCTGGTGTAATTTAAGGATAAGCATGAATTATAATTTGGGCTCACTCCGAGCCCAAATAACTTGATTTGACAAATATGAAATTTATGATGCATATTGGGCTTATCAAATAAATAATAATAATATTAAAATGTAAAAATAATTCGTGGTGTTACACAGCCTACCACGAAATGAGACTCCTTTGTTGAGGAATACATTTTAAAGATGCAACGAATAGCAGATTCTTTACAGGTAGCAAACAAGTTTTGAAGCTAAACACGAGTAAAGGGAACAATGACATTTTGTTAATTTGCATCGAAAAATTAATTCAAATTTAACTTCAAACAGTGCAAGTACGAAAACATGAAGTCTCGAGTCCCCAAATACAAAAGAAATTTGAAATATGCCGTAATTATACCAAAAACATAAACTATGTGCCTAATTTTTATTATATCTACAAAACACGCCACCCAGACATGGAAACGAGAAACCACATATGTCTTTGAAGATAGCGCCACCTCCACCAACTTCATGGTTTACATTATTGCTATTCGAACATCCAAAATTAAGCTGTCGTTGTGCCTATATCAATGATCATAAACATGTGAGTAGTCACATATAGTAATTGATTGAAAGAAAAAAACAATAGAACTACCGACGGTGTTGTGGAGAAAGGTACCAATAGCAAGTCAGACATCCCCATGAAAAATGATGAACTTTGAATAGTATTTTGTTGACTTGAACTTGTAGAGGCAACCTATAGTACAAAAAGAAAAAATGCATATTTCTCTATATAAGAGTGTTTGTGTGCGCTCCAATATATTATATAAAATGAGAATTTGTTATTCAAATCAAATATACCTCGGAAGGTTGTGGCAATGGATATGGAGGGTGAGTTTCAACCAAGGATCAAAAACTCGCGAGAAATCTGCAAAATCTCGCCGATTTCTCGCTTTTCTGGGCTTCCCGAGACGATAAGCTACTGATGTAACGTTTTGTTGGAAAATCGTGAAATATCGCGATATATTGGCGAGTTTCTCGCTAAATCTCGCGAAATTCTGGCGAAATTCATTTTTTTCTTTCTTATTTCAGCAAAGCTTTTTAAAATTTCGCCCAACCTAGGATTCGAACTTGAGACCTCTTGAATGAGGCTTCATGCTTTAACCACCAGATCAAGTCAACAACATGTTATTATATCTACATAGCATTTATATAACTTATTTTGTAAAATTTAACTTACAATAATATATACCATAAATTATGAAAATGAAAATTAGTTATCAAAATGAAAATTATAACTAATTGGGCATTTTTGGTCTATAATTAGTTATCAAAATGAAAATGAAAATAATTGGTCCATAATTAGTTATCAAAATGAAAATTGAAAATTTATAAACTAAGAATCAGATAATAATTGGACATTTTTGTAAATCTTTTATTTTGTTTATAATTTTAAGATGAATTTATGTATTAAAGTTGGTTATAATATTTTTAAAATATTTTGTTAAACTTTCGAATTTTTAATATAATATTTCGTACTAGTAATTAGTAATGTTGTATAAAAAAAGGTCAAAAAGTGTATTATATTGTCACTCATTGTTTATATTATTTTATATTTATAAATTAGTTGTAAATAAATATATTTCTATCAAACTTAAGATCTGTATAAGTGTTTGGGTTTGTTATAATAATTATAAAAATATCATGTTAAATTTTCAGATTTTTAATATATTTTTCATAAAATTGCACCGATATTTCGATATTAATCGATATCTCACCGAAATCTTCGTAAATTGAAACACCGATATCTCCATAAAAACCGATATTTTCATCCTTGGTTTCAACCATATTCAAGATTTCAACACAAGTGCCATGTGGTTGGTTTACATTTACATACTGAAAATTTACAAATATATAGACTAATAAGGATTTACAAGCTCTAGTTATAACAAGGATAATTATAATTAAGAACTTAAGCAAACCTCATCTTGATTGACTCCTTGAGATGTTCCAGTAGGTTCAAATTTTTCTTCTACACCCTAGTGCACAAGAAAAAGAAAAAAAGAAAAGAGAGGAGAAACCTTAGAATAAACAAGGAATTAACTTTAAAAGAAAAAAAGAAGAAGAAATCAAGAAATAGAAATTTAATAATTTTTTGTACATGATAACAAATTGAAAAGAAAGAAATAACCATTGAAAAAAAGAGACACGGCCTTAGAATAAGATGTCAATAGTGAGGATGAATATGTAGCAGTTGTCAAAGGTTGACAACCGTTTACCTGAAATTGTTTTCTTCTTGTTTTTAATCCCTTTGACTCGAAGATGATTTTCCTCACCAATTTGTAGCGCAGTGTGATTCAACGCCATGCCATCTTTAAATTGGTCTAACTCTTTACCTAGCGTTCTCAAATTTGCGTCATGAATACTCGATTCTTTACTTTGTGAGATCTCATCTACCATCAAAATGCCTTCAACGCACTATCTTTAACAATTTTATAACCAACCTCATTCTCACATGCTTTTGTTAGCAATTGAACATACAAACCACACAATTCTTTATATAGTGTATTTCGAAGCATCTTCGGATCCAAACTGCTTGTGTTGGTAGGGGAATATCGGAAAACTCTAAATTTTGCTTTTCCCATCCACCTTTTTAATATGTACTCACTTGGAATCTTCACAATACTCTCTAAAGTAAATATTTTTAAAATATGAGAACACAAAATCCCTGCGAACTCAATTTTTTTACAGCTACAGTCAGCTTTCCCACTAGACAAATCAAATGTAACTGTGTGGGTGATAATTTTTCTTGTGAGGAGTAACTTTATATCTCTCAAGCAAACCAACATTTTCAAGACTTTCTACACCAGAATCATGTGATTTGTACAACTCCTTCTGAAACCATTTAAATACCATAGGTGAATAAATACTAGCTGCATGCTTCAAAATTTCAACTGGATGCAATAAACATGGAATACTTGTGTTTGACTTAAAATCGGTTATTAGCTCTTCATATCGACGATCTTCAAGAAGTCTAGGGATGTCAATTTTACTCGCGGGTAATCTTATTCGACGGGTAAACAAGTTATAAGGTTGGGTATCGTTTGAACCCGATATTTTTTCGATCGAGTAGGGTAGGGTAAGGGTACAACATATTACCCGTTTAGCTACCCAGGTACCCGATTACATAAATATGTGTTATTATATATGTTATATATTATATAATTAGCATTATATCTAAATGTTATGTTTATAATATATGATTTAATATATAAAATAACATATAATGTTCCATTTACATATTGTATATGCTATATGTGATTTATTGTATAACATTATATCTGATATATATACATATTACATACTAGCTATATATTTTTTATATATCAATCGGGTAACCCGATTACCCGCGGATTACCCGATTACCCAACGGGTATTACCCGTATCTGTACCCGTATCAAATAGGGTAATTAATACTCAATATATTTAACATGTTTTATTAATTTAAAAATAGTAAAATATATTTTCACTTAGATTCTAACTCAAGACCTCCTAAAACTCTCACAAGCAATCCACCAACTCATGATCCTGAAATTGCAGTAGCTGCAAGCTCCGATATCCAGTTTTCTGAGAGTCATCGGGATTCATTACATAATGCAAATGCTACAGAAGGTACATAAGCATAAGAGTGATTCATTTCTTGTGAATGTGTAATTTATTCTAATTGTTGTTTTTGGAAACATGTAGCTTCCGGCTCTAATAAAAGAAGTCGTGGTCCGACAATGGGTAAGGGAATAATGAAAATGTTTGCTGCATATGGGAAAAAAATGAAGATCAATATGAATACATCAATAGGACGACCTATAAATGCAGACGAATCTGCAAAACTTGCAAGTCAAATTGGTATAATTACTAGAGATATTGTTCAAGTGCCCAAACGATGGAAAAATATAGATGAAAAAAATGATTTGGAGCCAGGCGTTGATCATCTAAAGGTAAGGGTGCACGGAAAAAAAAATCGTAATAAATCATTGATTAATATTCTTGTAATCTTAAGTTTGGTTATTTGATATGTAGATTCACATGGATGTCGATGTTGATGCACCGGAAGTGAAACAATGCTTGATTGAGCGGTTTAAGTCTAGCAGCCGACAAAAATGTCATAAGCTTCATAAGCATTTCTTAGAGTATGTAAGTTTGGAGGAGGCTAAGGAGAACAAACCAACCTTTTGTCCTAGTAAAGATACATGGGAAGCACTATGCGAGTTTTTTGCATCACCAAAATACAAGTAACTATATTAATTAATATATTTAGATTTATAGCTTATATTTAATTATAAATTTCTAATTGTTACAGCATATAAGTGATGTGAATAAAAAGAATCGAGCAAATTTAGGTGGCAAGCATATTTCTGGTAGAAAAGTTTTCACTGTTCGTCGCCATGAAATTGTGAGTTTTTTTGCACGATTTATTCACATTGTTTTTATTGTGGGGTTATGGATCAAAATTTAACATTTGTATTTATCTAACTACAACATACCTGATTTTGTGATGGTAAGCTGTGATATGGAAAGTGGTGTTTCTGTTAAATGGTGGCATGAGGAAATTAGTCTAAGATTTTTTTTGCTAACTCTTTGTGTAAATTAAGATGTTTTTTTAAGTTTGCTTTGCTCTAGTCAGTCTATGATAATTTTGCACATGTTTGTGTTATGATTTTTTTCATTTACTTGTTCTAGTCTAAGAACGAGTTAAATGGAAAACCTTGTGATAGAATTGAGTTATATAGACATACACAATGTTCAGAGAATGGCACATGAAAATCTAATGAGGCAAAAGAAAGTTGGGTAAGTTACATAATTTTTTTATAATGGAAATTATGTTATATATATCTTTTACGAATCAACATATTTCAACTAGGAATTGATGGTCAAGAAGCGCGACCAATACGTACAAGAAGGAATTCCCAAGACCGATGATGAAATTGTTCTCGAGGTCTTAGGCCATGGATCAGGAACTTCAAGAGACACGGGAGAAGGTACAAGATTCTGAAATCCAAGTTGATGAGCTCAAGTCAAAAGTGACTGAATTCCAAAATAAGGTGACCGATTTGAAAGACAAGATGGCTCAACAAAGTGAAACCGTGAACAAACTTATGGCTTATTTGGAAAGTATTGGAGTAGAACTTTAAAACATACATAAGGTTAACTTACTCTCTCTTTCTGAAATAATGATATTGTTTTTCACATTTCTTTTGATATTGAATAATCAATTTGATATATTGTTTTTTGTCAAATTTTTTGTCCATTTTTTGGCCTTTTTAGATATGATACTTTGGTGAAAAAGTCAAAGGACGAGAAAGCTTTGATCTTTAGCATTTCGGAGTATGGATAATGCGAAGTTTTAAAAACAGATTTAGATTTTTTTTTTTCTCCTAGTCAGTCATGTTGCTTTCGTTAAGTGATTATTACTATCAAGTTGGGATGTATGTTCTAAGAAATTCTATTTATTTTGGATGTTTATGTTGGATGTTTTGAACTTCTTTAGCATGCATGTTAAATAATGACATTCTACTTAGTATTCTTGCTTATTGATTTATCTTTTCCTCTATTTGCATTTTTAGTTTAATGCATTTATAATTTTTTAAAGTAAAATATTATTGTGTCACTAAACTTTCTCTATAAATTTAGATGCTACCATAAGATCCATTTAATGATATTTTATAGTTTTGTCGCCAAAATTATACTTTAATGGCGAATTGAATCGTTGCATATAAATTTATTCTACGTCATAAACGAATTTATTAGATCACAGTTTGAAAATAATCTCTAAAAATTAATCATCTGTGACAACTAGTTTGTCACCATACATATTTATATTATGACAAAAAATATCTTGTCACCAGATGTCACTTTATAATGACAAAATATATCACCACTATATGTATTTTTTTTTGTGACAATTTTTATTACCGTTACTAATACAATTATACGATGACACACATCGGTCGTCACCACTTGTACTCATTTAGTGACAGTCACTAAATATCACTTTACAATGACAAAATATATCGTCGGCAAAGCCAAGTCTTTAGTGACAACTAAAATTTTCGTCACTCCGTGTCACACCCACCCTTGTAAAACTTATTTTATACTAATTTTTAGCCTTTCAAAACTTGTATGTTCTTTTTTTTTTTTTTCAAAACTAACAATTTAGAATACTCCTTCAAGACCAAAATCTCACCTACATATATTTACATAGATTCAGATCGAGTACAACTGTGTCACCCTCCATTCAACACCATATTTATAGAAATATACATATTAAAGCTCCTTAATTTGAACATGTCCAAAAGGATAGTTAGAATACTAGCAAAAACATAGTGAGTCCAAGGTTTAGCCCCACAGGTCGTCATTCATATACACGGGGCTTCAAAACTTGCAGAAGCTCCAACAGCATGCCAGATCAGCTCACGAGCTCATGCGTAGTTAAACTCACCTACAATGCAAGAACTATGTGAGCTAAAACTCAGTAAGCAGAAATCATGCACGAGAAATGCATATATGATGGATGCAAATTATAAGACCATCTCTTTCAACTGTTTTCTCAAAAGGAAACCCTTTTTGGTGGGAAATGGCTCCCTTCACTGGCACAACCTCACCAGAATATCCCTCCATACTCGTGACTACCAAGGGTCCCTCCTCCCCCCTTATAGTCCACCCGAGATATCAGTGATGGTTGGTACGACCAAGTGGCTATCCTTCCGAGACTACCAGGGGTCCGCCTCCTGCCTGCCCCTGCAGTCCACCGGAAAGTCTACCTCTTCCCGTACCCCTCATCATAAAGGTGCTGAAGTGGGAACCTCTTCCACGTGCACGCCTGTCACCGGAAGCATCCCGAGAGACACCATATATATTATATAACTCTCAATGTGCCAGTGGTGACCAACCCCAAAACATTATCAACTTATGAAATTATGCTATTTTGACTTCTTATATGTACACATGTAATTCTTGTAGATGCTAATGCTCATGATTGATGCACATCAGTTTGTTTTTAGCAACGGAAGAATACACTTTATAAAAAGGTATACAACAACACATATAACAATCAATTATCACAAATAATAAACACAAATACTATGTTCAAGCATTGTAGTTGGAAATAGATTTCTACTTACCTCTCCTCCGAAGTAGCTTTTGAAATTTCCTATTCCACAGTGGTAATCAATCTACGAAAATTTTAAATCGAATTAATACACAATTTATCAAATTCCAGGTTATTAAGTATTTTTAGTGCGAAATTTCCAGTTTCGTCGCATTTTAGTAATAATGCTCTAACTGTTTCTACAAAATTGATATTTATATGATTCAAGTTGGGTTATAAAGCTAACACATAAGACTACAACTTTCATGTTTTATGCTTCAGCAAATTCAGCCTACAAAGAGATCAAATTTGGCGTATTATTAAGTAATTAATTTGAAAACAGCATAGAAACAAAGTGATCACTTCCTTTCTTATTTTCTTTACTCCTGCCTCCACAAACCCACATCATTCTATTTAGTTTCTTCTACCTCCACCTTATTTGGAAATTAAATTAGTACTCTATCATAGTATGTGGAAACCAAAATGATTCCTTCCTAGTTCATATTATTCTATTACATAATTGTTAATTAAGTTAACCTTAAGGAACTAAATGTCCTTACCTGGCTTCGTGAGTAAGTTTCCCCAACCCTCAAGGCTCTATTTTGATGATGCTTCTGAATGTTTAGAGGATATGTATTAAACTTATATATAATAATTACTCCCACCGCCTTTCTTTTCAATTTTACTTAATCTATTTAACTTTCTCTCTTTTCTTCTATATTATGATTATTATTGTTGTTGTTGTTGTTGTTGTTGTTGTTGTTGTTGTTGTTGTTGTTATTCCGAGAATAAAATCATTTTCACATCTAACACTTCCACGTACTACATGATGTTCTATATTTTAAACTTGTCACGCGTAGTCTTAATTTTGTAGCATGTCCTAATATTTTAGACTAGGGGGTTCTTGACTACCAAAGTAAACATCTCCAAATTAGTCGCAAAATATAAAATTCGCGATAAATATAACAAATTAATTACTATAAAACTATCACGTAAATAACACATAAAAATATGGAATGCATGAAATGCAAAAATTATATTGGCCAGTGAGTTGTGAGAGGCGCGGGTATTACACTCCGTGCAATTTTGTTGTGACAAAACATGTCGTCACCACTTGTCTGTATGTAGTGACAATGAAATTTGGTCACTAGTTGTTAGTCTTTACTGACATAATGATTTGTCATGAAAGATATTTATAAAACGACGATAGGTCTTTTGTAACTACAAAGTAACTCTTTTGTGACGATTTAAATTAAATATGACTAAATAATGAATACAGTAGTGACGATGAAAACGTCACCAAAGGTTGATGGGTTGGGTAATTCATTGATTTTCGTCACCAAAATTTGATGTTTTGATGATAAAAATAGCTTTCGTCATATTATATGTTTACTTTTCAATGACGAAATACAATATAAGATGACAAATTTTGGATGATAAAGGTGACGAATTATGCGTCACTATAAATTATAATATATGGCGACTATGAGGAAATACGTCATTAGAAGTCATATTTTTTTGTGACGAATTCAAATATTGTCACATATACCTAATACCACGGACATACCGTGACGATTGTTGCGACGCTAAATTTTCGTCACCTAAAACTCATAGTGACGAAATATGACTTTTATATGACAAATTTTATCGACGCGAAAGCTCATATTTCTTGTAGTAGTAGGATATGGGGGAAGCATACCCGTACCCTACCCGACCCATTTACATCCCTAAAGAAGTCTCTGGAAGTGATTAAAAAATTCCAAGAACTTGTATTGATAAGTGATGTACCTTTTCAAAATACTATCCATGCTCTCACTTCTTTGGGTAGTAGTCATATCCAAACAAAACATTTTCCATCCGTAGGCTAAGGATCACTTTTCCTTTAGACCAAACATGCGCCTCAACCAATCATTTTCTTCATGTCCATACTTAATCAACATCTGGTTCCAAGCTTCGAGGAATTTTGTTTCTTCTCATATTCATATATATAGGAGCTAAAATCTTTAGCAAAATCTCCGAATTGAGAAAAAAACACCACTTAAATGGATGAAAACATTTTGATAAATATGCCAGATACACAAACGATGATTGGTTTCAGGCCATGTAGACTTCAAAGCCTTTGCCATTGTTGTATCTTGACCCGTAAGAATAGTAACTGGTTTCTTATCACACATAGCCTTCGTAAATGTATCAAACAACCACTCAAATGTCAAAGATGTTTCATCATACAACAACGCATCACCAAAACTACAGTCTGCTTATGATGATTCATTCCTACAAACAATGCAATTGGACGACCTTCATTATTTTTTTTCTATAAGTTATATCAAAACACACAGCTTCACCAAAGTTGGAGTACTCTGCTCGCATTTTAGCATCAGCCCAAAAATGGTGGTTATCAGATCATTTTCATCAACTTGAATAGAATAGAAGAAATTAGGATCATAAAATTGCATCTGATGCAAATATTCTAGAACTCCTCCTGCATCCCCTCTTTCTCACATCCCTTGTTCTTTTGGACCACAAATAGTTTCTAAAATCTTGAGGTATGAAACCTAAATTCTCTCTTCCCCTACTTGCTTCACCATAAGGTCATGAGATGGTTTTGGTAGGATGCACACATCGTTGGCCATTTCAATCTGCACGCTGCTGATGGAGTTATTTTCCTATGGCTATCGTGCAAGTGTGTTTTGTTTGGACTTGAGAGATAATAGTTGTGATTTTCAACGAACTGAATACACAAAACATGTCAGTCCTTGGCTACTAACTTTTGTTTTAGCCTCACAACCAAACTTGTTTCTAGACGAGGTGTTTTCACATAAAGATCTCGTTTGTCATGACCCATTTTCCCTTCAGTAGTACAACAATCCTGGCAACTAATTTTCCTGATTGATCCTTATGACTTTTGCTCCTTCTCAAACCAAAACCTACTTGTTTAACATATTCCTTGCAAAATTGATAAGCATCTTCTTCACTGTCAGACCCCAAACTAATCTTCGGAACAAGTTCTTCGGGCACGGACAACTAATTATTTTTCAACCTTTCCTCATTATTTAGACAAGTTAACGACTTGATTCTCGCCAAGTTCATTATCTACACTTGAGCCATGATTTTCTTGTTTTTCATTAGCATCTTCAAAATTCAACCGACGAGAGGCCATTGAGTATGCATCTAAATCAGTTTACATCCCGACATATCCGGTGGAGATAAAAGAAAGAAAACCATTAACCGAGAACACAAAAGTACCATACCCACAGTAAATGGCGGGCATTAATAGATGAAGTTTGTAAAAACAATAATGATGCTAAGATTATAAAATTAATTTAGTTGTTATAAAAAAGTAGTTACTTTGAGAAACTGAACAGGATAAGTAATGGATTAGTTCCCAGATTTCATAAAATCTTCATGAACTATTTTGGTACTATTATTTAATCTTTATTAATGAGTTCACGTCATATTCAATGTATATTTTAATTCACAAAGTAAATAATGAAGACGGAATGATAAAGAAAAAATAATTAAAATTTACTGGCTTAAACAGAATATATAATTACTGATAACTGTAGATACATACTGAATATTTGTACACAGGTGGTAAGGTGTTCCTTGATGGACGGTAGAAAAAAAAAAGAACAAAAGAAGTGGAAAAGTGTTATGTGATGGTGATGGAATTATTTGTGGCAGCTAATAACAAAATGAAAGAGTGATGAAGAACAGGTATCAGATCTCATGGAAAAGAAAATTAAGGAAGAGTAATAATAAAAAATAGGTGTGAGATATCAACCTGTAATTGCGGTGTATTGCCAAATAAAGGATGAATAATAAATAATTATAAAAAAGAGTCAAAGGGAGCCACCATAGTGGCTTGGTTGCGGCAGCTCCAATAAGCCAATTTGGGTGCCTATTTACTTGACGAAAATGACGACGTATTGTTTGGGACATGAATTGGTATATGACTATTGGTATAGGTGATCTCATCTGCAATATGGCATAAGTGGATGACCATAACTAGTGCATTGACTTTTATGGAAATTTAACTTAATTACAAAAAATTATTTTACCCTTTTGTTGACCTTAACGTAACTTGTGCAATAATTAACTATGCATACAACACATAATAAAAGTAGATATTTAGCAAAACATATCACATCACATAGCATGGGATATAACCTAATATCTATAGAATGTTGCGATTAGACAATTAAATCACAATCATAACATTTAAGATAGACAAACGAACTCATAGAACAGAAATCCACACATTGAAAAATAGAAGAACTACGTATGCCGATGCATATCACTTCACATAGCATGGGATATAAGTTGTTGCCTATGGAACGTATTAGACAATTAAACCACAATCATTACATTTAAAATAGACAAACAAACACATAGAATAGAAATTCCCACATTGAAAAATAGAAGAACTCGGTGTCACTACAAGAAAACTGTGAATTAACAATGGACAATTTTCGTTGCTAAATAAGAAAATCCGTTGGTAATCGTATTTAACAACGGATTATCAACAGTTGTTTCTCTGTTGGTAAAGTGCTTGTTGGTAAATTTTACCAACACAATTATTTAGTCCGTTGGGAAATTACCAACAGAACATCAATGGAACATCAACGGTGAAAATACTATCGTTGGTAAGTTACCAACCAACCAATCATTGTAAAGTGGTTGGTAAATCTTCGGTTGTTGGTAAAATATTTTAAACCAGTCATTGTAAAGTGGTTGGTAAATCTTCGGTTGTTGGTAAAAGTATTTTATAAGTAGTTTATTTGCGTTAGTGATCCGTAGGAAATTTACTAACGATCTGAAATCTATTAGTAATCCGTAACATAAATCGGTTGGTAATTTATTTGTAAAATACTAATTGCCTGAAAAATTGTTGGTGATACGATGGTACGAATTCGTTGCTATTTTGTTAGCAATTTATAAGTGAAACAAATATTCTATTTTAATTTGCCAACACACACAATTTGACATAGATCTATTGGTAATCACTAAATAGTTTTTTTTAGTTTTTTTTTTATTCAGATTTTTTTAATATAAAATTCATTTAAATATTTATAAAATTATATAAATTATATTTATTTATTCAAATTTATTTTTGTTAGCCACCAATCAATAACTTTGACATAAAATTAAAATAAAAAATTAATTCGAAGATTAAGAAGTCAAGTGCTTAGAGATAACATGTTATCATTTCAATCCAATCATTTTAGGAACATGCAACCTAATTGAGGAAATTAAACTAAATCATTAAATTAGTCATCACCAATGTATAGTGCCTATAACATATAGTATCCCACAAGTCAATATCATATACACCCAAATAAAAAGATAACTAATGAAGTTCATATAAAACATGCAATGAAGTTCAAAACATTTTAAATAAAACACACCTAACGAAGTTCAAATATCCCAAATAAAACATACCTACTAAATTTGAAGACCCCAAATGAAAGATGCATAATGAATGCTAAAAATGATAGTCATTCATATCATAAACCTATTCCTCTTCCTCATCAAGACCGGGATCCTCCGCATAATCATCATCAGTTGGATAAGCATCAGTAGGAGGAGTTGAAGGGCCACTGCCTCTCATAAATCTTTGGATGAAATCCTCCATCTCTTGTAGCTTTTGTTTCCACTCTAGCTCCATGTGTTCTTGCCTCTCCCTCATTTGTTGCTCCATTTCTTCTTGTCTCTTGATCATCTCCTCGTGCATCTCTTCATAAAGCTCAGCGCGCATTTGGTCACGATCAGGTATTGCAGATCTGGATGAGCTAGGATCTGATATTGCAGCTGATGGTTTGCTTCCTAGCCCATAAACTCGCTTCTTCTTCAATGGTCCAACAACTTCGTAATAAATAGCAGACAAATCAATAGTTTCAGAAGAGTTATTCCCATCATTAGTTTGATTTTGAGTAGCAGCATCATAGCGAGCAGTCACCTTTTCCTACAAACATATATAACATATCTTGTTTGATGATTCACACATAATACATCATAAACTGTAATTAAATTGTGGTAGTAAAGAATATAACAAGTATCCAAATTATAACACCTAGTCATTGGAGGTGAAACAACAATAATTTAGGTAACAAAAAATGATAACTAGAAAAATTACTTCCAATACTTGAACAGTGGGTATCCAGATGCAAATCAAAAGTTAAAATATTTGGACATACATTGCCAATTAATAAGTATACATATGTACATAAATGATCATATATATACACACACACAAAATGTATGCATATGTGCGAATAGACAAAATTTAGATGTTGAAACGACATGTGAATTTTCCATAGATTGGATGATACTACATATTGCATAACTAATCACTTAATATACTCCACAAGTAGTGGATCACTCTTAGTTTTAATTATTAAGTTACCTTAAGCTACGTTGACCACAAAAAAAAAAAAAAAAAAAAGTAAATTTCAATATTTTATACGCAAGAACATCAAAATTAGACGCTCAAATTTAAAATCATTAATTTGTTATATAGTTCTTGATTAACGACATCACGCTATAGCTAATAAAATGGATAAAAAAATCTTTATGTTTCTTTTTTGTTGACAAACTTATAAAATTTCATCAAGAATTTCCACAACAAAATAAGAACGTATTCATAAAAAAATAAAAAAACCATATCTCAGAAGTAAAGGAATTGAACAAAAGAAACAACTAAGCAATATTTAACATATAAAACAAAAAACAAAAAATAAAGAAGTTGTCCAAATTTAACTTACAGCAACTGTCTCCGACCGCTTATCCACAAATTTTCCATCTTTCTTCTTGTGCATCCTTAAAAAGACTTCATAGTCAGTGACAGGACATCCAAGATCTTTAGCCTGAAAAAATTATTGGAACATACATTACATCATTGACAACACCTTAAATAATAAATTCTTGAACTTAAAAAAAGAAAGAAAGAAAAAAACATAAACAACTAGGGCACGTTCACTTTGTTCTAGACTTGTATGACTACTTGGTCGTCCAAGATGTGAGTATTGGTTCTTATGTTGGACCATGTTTGTTTTCCTCATGATATCCAGTTTTGATTTGACTTCAATTTTGAACACAATATTCCAACTTTTGGTTGAGTCTTACGAACTCCAGAGGAATGTTTGTGACTTAATATTCTTAAAGTTGTCTACATTCAATCAATATACTTTAAGCTATGTATTATAACACTATTTAAATTGATTAGAATAATGTATAAGTTTTTACAGCCAGTCCAGGAAATATTGGCTCGACCTTGAGCTTTAAGAAATCTTAAAATTTATCTTGAGCTATTTTTCTACAATTTCAGAAAAAAAAAAAAAAAAAAAAAAAAAAGAACTAGGGTAGTTAAATTACTTACAAGTATAATTTTATGATCTATGACAGATCTAGAGCCCCCGGTGTGTGTTGATGGTCCATTACCCGGTCCCGCAACCTCACTCAAGCGATTTTGGGATGCCTTAAGATACTTGTTCTTAAACTTTGGAGAATCCCATTCTTTCTGCCAGTTATCCCAAGTCTCTTGTGGAACATTCACGAGGCGCTTTCCTGATTTCCTCCACTCACACAGTGTGCCAGAATAACGAATTGCTGCTCGACGCTCAAAGATGTCTCGAACCACAGCTAAGTCCCTATCAAATGAGAAATGCTTCTACAACAAATATATTTACTAATGTTAGACGTAATTAATTATGAGCTATAACATTAATATGTAGCACTCTTGCTAAACTTTATATATAATGTCAAGATAAAATCTTCATTTGCATACGAGAATAATTATTGAGAGACCGCTTAATAAATTACAAAAGATGTTGTTTGAATGCTTTTTAGGTTCTCATGATACAAGTACATGGTGGCACAAGATGTGTCAAATATTACATACTATGTCATAACAAATACTACTACTGATAATAAAAAAATAACATTTTAGGGACACATGCAACTGCACATCCTATGGCATAACATATAGTACTACTAATAATTAAAAAAAAAAAAAATTAGGGATACATGCATCTGCACAATCAGCTTCCCGAGAGTAGCTAAAATTGCAGTGCTTGAATCCCCAAGAATGCAAAAGTTTGTATGGCTTAGGGATCTTGCAAGATGACAATGTCTCACAAAGTGCAATAAACGCTTTAGACTCCATATACACACCAACTGTTGCAAGAGTTTTGGAGGATGAAACACCTCCATCAAAATAATTTGACAGCAGTAAGTGGAGGATGGTGTTCTTTGTAGTTTCTACAACTCAGCGTAATTATAAAAAATAAAAAGAAAATAAAAAATTCTTTTTTCCTTTTTTAGCTAGAAGATTTAGATTATTTAATTTAGTCAGAATTTCAGTGTGCAATGGCTGATGGTAAATTTGCTATTATTTAGAAAAAATGCAACATTTTTATTTTTTCCCATGCATTGTACATTCTCAATTCTTATATCCTTTCAGATATTGTACCAAATTGCATCCGCTTAATTAACGAGTAGTCAGGTTGTGGGTAAATGAAATTAATTAAGAGAGTTATCCAAAATAGTATATAGTTTGAATGCCCATAGAAATCACGAGCAAAAAATCTAAATATGACTTGCTTACAACTTCACAAAATGATAACCTAATGGCCTGTTATTTCACCATGCAATCATGTGTACATACACTATATACAATTTATCCATTAAATTAAGATCATACAGCAGCTTTCTTGGAATGGCAAGTAAGGCATTCATGTTCACATCTTTTATCTTAAAATGAAGGCCATCAATACCACTGCAAAACCTTCTTTTATTATCTCGTGTATGGAACAAGTTGGTGTTCCTAAATGCAAGAAACGTGAATACTTAAGATGAATTTATGTTATTTTGGGTTCACATATTTATATTCATGCATAAGATTACATAATCAGAAATATGAGATAACTATGAGCACATAAAGATCATACAATTCAGAATATGACAAAAACAAGGTGCAAGTAAAGTAATGCAAAGAATTGTAAATACAGGTATATCGACCCAATATTTCATATGATACGATGAACAAAGTTTTATATAAATAAGCATCGATCAAATTACGGAGAAAGTTATCGATTATGGATAAAGTTATCGACACTCACATCATTGTATCCAAGAATAACAGTCATCAATTGAACCTCTTCTATATCAGCAATTGTTAATACAGAACAATTGTTACAATTCCCATTTAATTTTAAGATAAAAATTGTTATAACGCAAACATGATAAAAAGCAAATCAGCTAGTGCAATTTATATATAACCAATTAATCATGAATTATTTATTACTAGTTCAAATGGAAGAAAAAAACATAAACTACCTGAAATTCATTCCAATAATACTCCTTAGTCTGTTGGGAGACAGTTGACCAAGTATATCCTTCCTTGTCAAAGCGTTGTTTTATGCACTTGGTGATCTGCCCCGACGCAACATGTGAGGGAGTGAAGCTGCTTATAGAAAAACACAAAAGGCATATAAAATAAAATTATTAGAAATAAACAGTAATAAGTATATGTGTATGTGTGAGCCAGGGGGAGGGGGGGTGTTGGTTGTATAGTTGTTTGACTTTTGAGGAGGCTAAAACTAGCACGCTCCCACCATGGTCAGATATAAATTGGCCAATGAAAATTACTCTAGTCAAATGTCCATTCAATTAGTTTATCTTCCTTTCTAGCTGATACTTAAAATTTATACATTTATGTCAACAGAGGTACTCTCTAGATATCATATTACTAACATAATTAGGTTCAAACTTATTTCTTGGAGAAAAAAAAAAAGAAAAAATCGTCACTTTCAACTTTTTATTTCTTTATCAGATGTTCCTGAAACTACCTATTAGTAATCAATACCAATTAGCTGAAATTCAAGAAATAATCATTACTTGCAAACACATTTGCAACTTCAACTGCATTTTTCGGTACCTAATTATATCACGGCCAGTTATACAGATACATTGATCACTAATAACGTAATATAAGGGATAAGCTTATCTATTTGTGAATGGAACCAAATCACTACATAAAAATATTTTAATTTTTATCTAAAAATTAGTAATAAATTAACTTACATCTTGTGAGCTATCTTGAGCAATGGCTTAGAATTGCTTGAAGAAGAATTTTCTGATTGATTTGCCACTTGATTGATAAAGCGCAATCCGGTAACCACGAAATTTAACGATAATCTACGCAAACAGAATGTAAAAACACAAGATTTTACGTGGTTCGATCCGGAGATCTACGTCCACGGGCAGAAAATCACTCTTGCCGAGGTGTTTCTTTCACTAAAATTTTGAGTTTACAGGTAGCAATCCACAATACAGAGTGCGAACCCTAATTTAGAGTTCCTTTCTCCTATTTATACTTAATTTCGCCCGAGATGTAGTCTTTCGCACTGACGCATAACTGCACACTCACACGATCTTTGTCTCCGAAAGGTTCTTCACCGGCAGACTCTTTGCTGACAGACTAAGACTATAGATAACTTCACTTCAAAAGGAGAACGCCATCCGATACTGAAACGAATGAACAAGAAAGGTCGGAAAGAGGGATAAGGGGTCATTCTCCAAACGGGACGGGGTCAAATTGGTTTGATCTTTCTCAATCATTCTGGACCCGGGTTTCACGAGCGTTGGCGGGCTCTGGAGTGCCTGTGCCCGCCCGCTTCCATAGAATAGAACAATATCGTGTTTCCTCAACCCTAACTGAACCCTAACAAACTTCCTATATTCACGCCTACTTCCAGCTGCATGGCGGTTGGGAACGAATCTTCAGCCTTGATTCGCGGAACAAACTGCCTGTTGGGCCAGCGCGTGTTTCTGAGCCTGCTGGGCCTGGGCCTACGCGTGCTGGGCCTTCACGTGCTTGCTGGGCCTACGCGTGCTGGGCTGGTCAGTGGGCTCAAGTATTAACCCGACCCGAAGTGACCGGGTTATCCCTATCAGATGCCCCCCCCCCCCAGCCGAAGCAAGGAGGGAGCTTCGGTTGTCACCGGGGTGGAACCGTAAGCAAGAAGGGCCGTGGTCGTTGACGGGCCGAAGTGTTTATGGTTGACTAAGCCTATCCGCGTCCCCGGGGACTCTGCGGAGCAGTCTGCGGGCGCGGAGTCGAGCTAGGCCGAAGTGCACAAGACATTTATCGAGATACCAAATTTTCCAAAAGCAAGAAACGCGTTGGAAGTATATAACAACCTGGCCGAGGTGGAGGGTACACCGGAGTGAGTAGTCTGACCAAAATGAAGGAAGCACCGGAGTGTGGTAGTATGACCGAGGTGAAGGAATCACCGGAGTGTAGTTTGAATCTTCCTGACGAAGGGTGAGGTTGATGTGATTGGCGGCGCCATCATGAGAGAGAGGGATGTGAAGTGACACGCTCTGCGATTTCCAAGAAACCTGTTCCCCACGCGCCTTGGGAACTGTAAAGCGCGTGAAGAGCACGTTTAAATCTCCATCACTGAATTTGAATAGGCTGCATCAGAGCCGTTGGTTTTTTGCGTATATAATTGGAATAACTGCACAGCAACCTTTCATCTTCTTCATTGCGATTCATCAGTTTAGGAAGCGGGAAAAAGAGGCAATCTGCACTCGTGATTCATCTCAGATCAAAAACTTCTCAAATCAACCCACTCACATTCAACCCAAGTAAGTATGTCTTCCTCTTCACCTTCTGCCTCATCTTCTGCCTCTGTTGAAGAATTGGGGACTTCGAGTACCCCGTTAGACGTTCCCCCCCTATCATATCTCATTCCGGAGAGGAATGAGGTTAGGACTATAGACAGGGCCGACGGCCGGGAATGCAACGTTATGATGGTTGCTTTCTATCCATGCGCGGAGGAGGGTTTGGAGGTGGCCTCCGTAGCGTCACGGATGTCGCGAGAGCAAATTGAGAGAGAACTCCCGTCGTTTTACCTTCCCTTCAACCTAGAGTATATAATACCGAACCCCGAGGATAGGGCATGTTGCCCACCGCAGGGGTTTATTAGTGTATATATAGATCTCCTTAGAGTAGGCTTGAGATTGCCTTTGTGGGATATTGTCATCCAATTGCTGAAATACTACGGTATTGCCCTCTGCCAATTAGCGCCGAACGCGGTGAGGCAGGTAGTGGGATTCACCGTGGTTTGTAAAAATGCCGGATTAGAACCGACTGTAGAGCTTTTTAGGTTCTTCTTCCAACTAAAAAACTTCGGGAAGTCCAAGGGATGGTACTCCTTCAGTCCTCGAGCCCGAGGTGGGTTCAAGGTTCAAAACCCAAGTAAGGTAGAGGGGTGGAAGGAGAGGTTTATATTTATTAGGAATAAGGTAGCTCTCCCGAAGTGGAGGAGTGATGAGGTGCTTGATACCGCTCCGGTGGAGAGCCCCGAGGCTGAAGTGATTCATACATTCCGGACAGTGGGGACTTTCAAAACCCTCTGTTCCGAGGAGGAATTGGAGGAGGCAGGGCTGAGCCCGTATTATTCGGGCAATGCGGGGGCCGAAGAGGGTAGGAGTCTCTCCGTCTTGCCTTTTGCAACTGTTGATTTTTACATAACTAATCTTTGCCTTTCTTGTGCAGTGGGACGCTTCGGGAAAGAACCTGCCGGAAGCCCCGCATCGTCGGCGGCGGCGAAAAAGAAGGGGAAAGCCGCTGAGGTGTCTCCCCGGGGGAAGATGCCACCCAGTGCGCGGCCCAGCGCTGGGTCGGAGGAGCAGGTAGGGGTAACGAAGCCTATCCCGATGTCCAAAAAGAGACCGGAGTCATCTGGGACTCCTCCGTCAGCAGCGAAAAGACTTCGCGCGGAGGGAGGTATGGAGGTAAGTGCCAGTCTTGTTTAATGCAATGGCATTGAATATGCTTCTGTGCTGATCACTGTTTACGATCATTGGTTCAGGTGAGGGAACAGGGGCCCCCAAGTCTGTTGGGGTTAGAAGGCGCGGACGCCGAAGAGCTCCTGCGCTTGGCGCGAGGTATCCTAGACCTCGGCCGCAGGAGCGAGAAGGAGGGGAAGGAGAAGCTGGCCGAGGTGGCCAGAGAACTCCGGGCGCGCAACGACCGTCTGACGCACGATATGACCGAGGCACGCAAGAAGGCTGCCTTGGTCGAAACCGAGGTCGCGCGTCTGCGCGGGGTGGATGCGGAGAATAATGTTCTCCGGGGTGAAGTGCTGCGGCTGCAGGCGGAAATGGAGGCGAGGGAAGCTGCCGTGGTCGAAGGGCAGGGAGCGTTGCTGAAGGCCTTCGCCGATAAGTTATTCAAAACCAGCACGTTCCTCGACTTCCAGACGGAGTTCGTGGCTATTGGGGACCAGGCCACTCGATCCGCGCTGCTGGAGCAAGTGAAGGAGGTCTACCCGAATGTGGACGTATATCGTCCAGAATTCGGGTATGACTTTGAGTCAGTGGCCGGAGTGGAGAAGGCCTATTATGCAGCGCTATCAAATCTGCCGGAGTGGCCCCTGGTGAAGGCTCTCGGGGAGAAGAAGCAACTTCTGACGGCCGCGGAAGTTGCCAACTGTGAGGTGGACCAGGACAAGGAATTCATGGCCTTCTGCCGAGGTGAGCTGGTCACCGCACCCCGGAGCATCGAGCCCCCTCCACGGATGGAAGTTGAAGCCCCAGCTGCGATCGAAGCCCTCGCAGCAACGGAGGAAAGAGAAGCCGAAGTCTCCGAGGGCCGGCGAGAGGGGTTGCCCGAAGAGACTGAGGCAACTGAGCGGGAGGTCAGTCGATCCCCGCAAATTTAAAATTGTATAGTTTAGGGATGTATGCTAATCAATGTACCGAATTTGGAACAATTGTACTTCTGCAATGTTAAATATAATTTTCTGTTTCTCGGACTCTTGAACTTCTCTTTTTATTTGCATGATCAATTTATGTCTGTTGTCGAACTGAACTCCAACTTTTTACATACTTGAGAGTAATCGATCTGGTTGACTCTTCTTTCTGTTTAGAACACCGCGGAACTACACGAAACCATAAAGAAGCTCATGCAATCACTTGAGTGGTTCCGCGGGGAAAAGAATCATCTGCAAATGCACGTAGTGCCAAAGCTAGAGAAGCAGGTGGCCTCGGCAGAGAGGAAAGTAGTTGAAGCCGAAGAGAGAGCTAAAGACTTCGAGATGAAATACCGGTCTACAGCTGCCGAGATGAGCCGTGTCCTCGTTCATCAAAGGGAGTATGACCGGATACTATCAGAGTTCGGTCTTCTGACCTTTGAGGAAGTGGAGGAACGGGTCGTAGAGATCCAAGGTGACATCGCAGCATTGATGTCAAGGAGCTCTGTCGAGTCATCGGAGCTCGTAAGGAAACGAGAAGTCCTGGAGTTGCTTCTCAGTATGTATGAGGGGCTGAAGGGCCGAGGCAGGTGGAGGCCTTCTGCCGAAGAATTCATCGCGAGCTCAAGCCGGGACCAAAGTACGCAGAAAGCTCCTCGGAAGGATAAGAAAAAACCCTCCGGAAAGAGCAAAGGCATAGTGATCCGAGAGCCAGCTCCAGTGACCATAATCGAAGAAGAACCCGCAGCGGTTGCCAAAGAGGTAGTCGAGGAGCTGGCCACGGAAATCGAAGTAATGGCTCCGGAGGAGTGGGACCCTGAGCAGTGGGCCCAAACCCCGAGGTCCGCGCCACAACAAAGTAGCCGAGCTCGGACCAGGGGTGAAGTCCCCAGGCAAGCGCCCAGAGCAAGTCCTCGGCGTAGGGAAGCTCGCGGGGACGAGAGAGCCGGAGCCCGAGGCCGAGGAACTTCAAGGTCCCGGAGGACGCGGCAAAGATCGAGGAGCAGGCAGCAACGCCGGAGCGCTGAGTATTGGCTCGGGGGCCGCAGATGACCTTTTTTTTTTTTTTTTTTTTATGTTTAAAGTCTTGTGTAAAAACTTTCTTATGTTGTAATATTCAGAAGGTTATAAAACTGTTGTAGTGTGTACAAACGTATTTAATGAGAGCAACAGGTTACGAACCATTTTAATCGGGTGTTCGGGAACACGACAGGAAAAATTATTAACAATTTTAATTGGGTGTTCGGGAACACAATATGGATAAATCCAATCTCCCCGGACTAATCAGACGGGAGTAATATCTCCCCGGACGGATCAGGCGGGAGTAAACACTTCTCCGGTTAAACAGACGAGAAAGTGATGTAAGTCCGGAGACGGTACACGAATCTCCTCGGAAGGACCAAGGAAGAGATTTACTTGTCCGGAGACCAATAACGATAATATGATTGCGTTAGGGCGTCCCCGTAACGTAAAGAAAAACATAGCAAGATACATAAGCCAAGAATTTTTATTCAATGATAAGTGCCGGAGAAAATTCAAAAGTACAAGGAGAGATAACTACTATAAAAGAAATTAAAGATAAGATGGTACTTGAGATTTGGCCTTCACAGATAGAAACGCCTCAAGTTAGTGATGTGCCAGCTTCGGGGAATCAGGGTCCCGTTGAGATGCTCTAGCTGATAGGATCCGGAATCGTGTGCGGCAACGACTCGGTAGGGACCTTCCCAAGATGCCTGTAATTTCCCCTCAGGGGCAGCTTTGCTGGCTGAGTTGAGCCGAAGAACTAAGTCCCCGACATTGAACTGAGTACCCCGGACCCGGAGGTTATAATACTGGGCTGCTCGTTGTTTACTCCTGGCCTGTTGAATGAATGATTGGTCACGGCGATTTTCAAGCTCATCCAAATTTACCCGGAGAGCCTCGTCGTTATCCTCTGGATCCAATGTGAGGAGGCGGGGGCTTGGTACGCTGATTTCAGCAGGGATAACGGCTTCGGAACCATAAGTAAGACTGTAAGGAGTCTCCCCGGTAGATGTATTCGGTGTTGTGCGATAAGCCCATAGGACTTGTGGAAGGTTTTCTGCCCAGAGACCTTTGGCATTATCCAGGCGCTTCTTTATGCCCGTGAGTAGTGTCCGATTGGTGACTTCGACCTGCCCGTTGGCTTGAGGGTGAGCAACCGAAGTAAAGATTTGTTTGATGTGGAGCTCTTCACACCATGACCGAAATGGATCGTTGGCAAACTGTTTACCATTGTCCGAGATGATAGTGCTCGGGATGCCGAAGCGACATACAATATTGCGCCATACAAATTTTAAAACATTTTGACCAGTAATGGCTGTAAGTGGTTCGGCTTCGACCCACTTAGTGAAGTAGTCTACGGCAACGACCAGGAACTTCAATCCTCCCGGAGCAACGGGGAATGGGCCAACAATGTCGATACCCCACCGAATAAACGGCCACGCACGTTGGATCCCAGTGAGCTCGGTCTGTGGTAGATGCTTCACTCGGGAGTGCAGTTGACACTTGCTGCATTTGGTCACTAAGTCGTGGGCATCGTTGAACAGAGTTGGCCAATAATATCCCCAGCGGAGAACTTTCTTGGCCAATGTCCGAGAGCCAATATGACTGGCACAGGCCCCTTCGTGAACCTCCCGCAGAACTTGGGTAGCTTCGGCAGGAGCGAGACACCGGAGGCTCGGTTGTAGATATGATCGCCGGTACAAGACTCCATCATGAAAGGAGTACTTGGGGGCTTTGAGGGCAACTTGCCGAGCTTGCAGCTTGTCAGTAGGCAGGATTCCATCTCGGAGATATTGAATAATGGGAGTCATCCAATTCGGATCACTATCGGTCAATACTGAAACTGTGGCTTCATGAATTGCTGGATGAGATAGGTCTTCGACCATGATATCCGGAGATATATTAGTTCGGACCGCGGAGGCCAACTTACTGAGTGCGTCCGCTCTTGCATTTTGAGCACGCGGTATTTTCTGGATAATAACTGCATCAAAAGTTGACATGAGCTTGAGTGTTAGAGCACGATACCTGATCATTGTTTCATCCTTGGCGACATAAGTCCCCTGAATTTGTTTGGACACGATCTCGGAGTCAGTGAAGAGCTCAAGATGACGAACGCCTAAGGATTGAGCGAGCCGGAGCCCGGCGAGAACTGCCTCATACTCCGCTTCATTATTAGTCACCTTGAACTTGAATCGGATGACGTGTTTTACTTCAACCTCCTCGGGGTCGATGAGGAGTACCCCGGCACCACTTCCCCGAGTTGTGGAGGCTCCATCCACATATAGCTGCCATTTCCTATGTGAGGGTACGTGGGTAGCGGGGTGATGTGTATAACTGTCTGTCGGAGACTCAGGATTGTCTCCCGGGGTTTCAGCCAGAAAGTCGGCGAGTGCCTGTCCCTTGATTGCTCGTCGGGGAAGATATTGAATATCATATTCGCCTAACTCGACGGCCCACTTTGCGAGGCTCCCAGACACCTCGGGTTTGACAAGAATCTGGCGGATAGGATGATTGGTCAGAACCCGTATTTCACGTCCTTGGAAATATGGCCGTAAACGCCGAGCTGCCATAACAATTGCCAAAGCGGTTTTTTTCTAACACAGAGTACCGTGTCTCCGCCCCGTGGAGAACACGACTTGCGAAGTAGACAGGATGTTGGACCCCATTGACTTCGCGCACAAGTGCAGCACTAATAGCTTCCTCGGAGGAAGCTAAATATAAATAAAGCGGCTCTCCGGGGAGAGGAACTGACAAAGTGGGCAGCTGCTGTATGTGACGTTTCAAAGCCTCGAAGGCCTCGGTACACTCCGGAGTCCACTCAAAGGACTTCGCTTGTCTCAAGATTTTGAAGAATGGTAGCTGGCGCTCTGCCGCTTTAGATAAGAATCGATTTAAAGCCGCTAAACCTCCTGTGAGACGTTGAACATCCCTGAATGTCTTAGGTGGTTGCAGTTCTAGCACATCCCGAAGTTTGGCCGGGTTGGCCTGCAAATCGTGTTGTGAAACCATATAACCCAAAAACTTGCCGGAGCCGACGCCGAAAGTGCATTTTGCTGGATTAAGGCGCAAATTGTAGCTTCGCCGGGTGCGCAATGTTTCGGCAATGTCTTGCACACATGAAGAATGGGATATACTCTTTATAACAAGGTCGTCAACGTAAACCTCGACGTTGCGGCCAATCTGGCCGTGGAAAACCCGGTCCATGAGACGCTGGTATGTGGCTCCGGCGTTCTTGAGCCCGAAGGGCATTTTCTTAAAAGCATAGCACCCAAAAGCAGTGATGAATGCTGTCTTGATGGCATCTTGCGGATCCATGAAGATCTGGTGGTATCCCTTATACAGATCCAAGAAACAAAGTGCCACAAACCCAGTAATGGCCTCGGTCTTTTGGTCGATGGAAGGTAGTGGATAACAGTCTTTCGGACAATGTTTATTGAGGTCAGAGAAGTCGACGCACATCCGCCATGCCCCACTGGATTTAACCACCATTACTGGATTCGATAGCCAGGAGGGGTAATATACCTCGAACAGGATGTCCGCATCCAAGAGTTGTTGCACCTCGATTCGAATTGCGTCATTTCGCTTCGGGACGAATTTCCTTTGCTTCTGTTGGATAGGCTTTATGCTGGGATCAATGTTCAGCTTGTGTGTTATTATGTCGGGAGAGACCCCGGGCATATCCAGAGGAGACCATGCGAAGACATCGGAATATTCTCGCAAGGTCTGAATTATAGCCTGATGCAACCATGGCACATCCACGGCTCCGACGGTTACTGTCTGTTCCGGCTTGGACGGATCAAGCGGGACTTGGGCAGTGGCATCCCCCAATGAGGTACATTCCCGAGGTTCCAGAACCGATGATGCTACCTGAAGCTGCTGTTTAGGAGGAGCTTTAGCAGTCTTTTTGAGTGCTATGTACATACATTCTTTTGAAACCCGCTGACTCCCGCGGATAGCCACTTCGCCGTGCGAAGTGGGGAACTTTAGTGCGAGGTGATATGTGGAACATATGGCTTTGGCTGGGGTAAGCCAGTCCCGGCCCAATATCATGTTGTACGGTGACGGGGAATTCACCACATAAAAATCCACGAAGATGGTTTTTATCTTCGGATAGGTTCCCAGGGATGCCGGGAGAGTGATAACTCCTTCTGGCTGGACTTCACCCTGGGTGAAAGTCTGCAGTGGCCCGGGGGCCGGCCGAAGTTGTTCCCGAGGAATCCCCATCCTTTGGAAACAGTCGGCGAATATAATGCTCACCGCGGCTCCATTATCCACGAAGACTCGCCTTATTGTTATATTGGCTACAGTCATGTCGATGACAATAGCGTCAGTATGAGGTGTTATCTCCGGAACCGGGTCCCTATCCGTAAAGCTGACAGTCTCGGATTGATGGAGGCGTTTATGACGTGGCTCCTCGGGAGGAGGACGTCGAGCCTCTGCCTTCAAGGCATGTCGCGAGGCCCCGGTGGGAAGGGCCCCATATATCACGTTTATTACGTGAGGAGGCGCGTTGTCTTCTGGTCCCCCCGGAGGAGGAGGTGGCGGAGGAAGACGTGGTTGCTGGCAATTGCCAGAATCTTGCCGTGCGTAGTTATTGGGCCCCGGCCGATTATTCTGCCACGGCGGCCGATTCTGTTGTGTGCCGCGGTCATGATATCCATGATTACTGGACGACCCCCCATTCTGACCTGTCCGGGGTTTGTCATCGGTCCGCGCAATGTATTGGCGCAAGAAACATTTCCTCAGGCACTCCTCTATTTCCTTGCTGAGTTCTCGGCACTCCTCTGTCTCGTGCCCATGATCTTGGTGGTACGCACACCACTTTCCGCGATTCCTCTTCTCAGGCGGCGCAGTCATCCGCGGACAAGGTCGCAGATCGTTCTTGTGAATAGAAAGGATTTCGGCTCGTGACTTCGTCAACGGAGTCAATTGTGGAATATCGCCTTGGGATTCTGAACGCCCCGGGGTCAGGCGGGAAAATGCGCTAGGTCGCGGACTAGGCCCGGTTTGTGCTTTGTCGGACTGCCGCTTGCTAGCGTGTTTCTCACGCTTCTGGCGAGTCTGCTCCTCTGCCTTAGCAAATTTGCACACCGTTTTGAACAGTGCTCGGGTTGTGACTGGCGTATTTCGAACTAACTCGGTGTAAAGTGCTCCGGGACGGAGTCCATTCATGAATGCGTTAATGAGTACGTCGTCGGGGCAATTCCCCACCTTGAGGCTTACCGCTGTGAAGCGATCAAGAAATTGGGTAACGGTTTCACCGTCCCGCTGTTCCATGTTCATGACATCGGCCAGTGTGGCCATGGGCTTCGCCTGCGCTTCGAACCGTGCCCAAAAGTGCTCGGCGAGTTCTCTGAAAGAAGATACGCTGTTGCGTGGGAGAGAATCAAACCACACCCGAGCTTCATCCTGTAAGTACTCAGGGAAAATCTTGCAATACTGGAGGGATGTAATGTTATCGTGGCTAAGCATGTTGTGCCTAAAAGCTCCAAGAAAATTGGCCGGATCTCCGGTGCCATTGTAAGGTGGTATGGCTGGCCGTTTAAACCCTTCGGGAAGGGAGGTGGCCATGATTTCTTGGGAGAATGGTGTGATGATATCTCCATTGGCATCGAGGCCCAGAATTCTGTCCAGTTCAACATTGCGTTGAACTCGCTCATACTCTTGAAGGTCTAGAGCATGGGATTAGCATAGCGAACCCTCTTAGCCGCATTAAGTGGACGGCGGCGATCCACATCAATAGGTTCATCGTTGCGAGGTCGTGATTCGTTAGAACTCCCCTGGTCCTCGGAGGAACCAGGTCGTTCCCGTCGCCGATCCTAACGTCCGCGGTGCCCCGGGTCCTGTTGATCACGCGAGTGTTGACGAGGTGGGGGCACCGCGGGATTAGCATCATGGCCGGCGGGCCCCGCGGCAGGCCCCGCGGGATGTAGGCGATTAGCTGCCCAATCTTGAAGAACATGTGCATGCTCTTGTAAGAAAGCCTGGAGCAATTCTGGGGTAATTTGAATGTTAACCGGTGGTTGGTCAGCAGCGGGATTAGGGTGTTGCATGTTTTGAGGGGGTGGACCTTGATTGCCCTGATGTTGAGATGTACTTCTTGCCGGCAATTGCCTCGGCGGCAAAACCTGATCCACGGGTGGATCCTGGTTGGATTGATCACCGTGGCGGGATTGATTCAAACGAGTTGTCACCATGATTCTGGAACACGCTATGAACGTCAAAAATTGCTTTTCGTTCCCACAGACGGCGCCAATTGATAAAGCGCAATCCGATAACCACGAAATTTAACGATAATCTACGCAAACAGAATGTAAAAACACAAGATTTTACGTGGTTCGATCCGGAGATCTACGTCCACGGGCAGAAAATCACTCTTGCCGAGGTGTTTCTTTCACTAAAATTTTGAGTTTACAGGTAGCAATCCACAATACAGAGTGCGAACCCTAATTCAGAGTTCCTTTCTCCTATTTATACTTAATTTTTCCTCAACCCTAACTGAACCCTAACAAACTTCCTATATTCACGCCTACTTCCAGCTGCATGGCAGTTGGGAACGAATCTTCAGCCTTGATTCGCGGAACAAACTGCCTGTTGGGCCAGCGCGTGTTTCTGAGCCTGCTGGGCCTGGGCCTACGCGTGCTGGGCCTTCACGTGCTTGCTAGGCCTACGCGTGCTGGGCTGGTCAGTGGGCTCAAGTATTAACCCGACCCGAAGTGACCGGGTTATCCCTATCAATCACCAAGATTTGTTCTAGCAACTGGAGCGGTCGGTGATTCTGGTGATTCATCATCAACAAGTGTTGTGTGAGACGGTGTATGATTAGGTGGTGCATATTGCAATGTCGGTGGTGGTAATGGCGATTGAGTAGTTGGTGCACATTGCAATGACGATGATGGTGGTGGTGCAGATGATTGAGTAGTCAACTCATGTCGCATTGCTGGTGGTGGTGAACATGACTGAGTAGTTGATGTACGTTGCAACGCTGGTGGTGGTGGTGTTGGTGACTGAGTAGTTGTTGCAGATTGCAATGTTGGTGATACGGATGATAAAGTTCCATTTCCTCTACCATAGCCAACTCGAGAACCAAAAGCAACTGGACGTCCTCCAAGTCCATTTATGCCACCAAAATCATCTCTATGACCAAGGTTGATTTGACGTCCTCCATGCCTATCTTCAGATCCACGACCACGTGAACGTCCTCCACGCCCATTTTCATGTCCACGACCAAGTGAACGTCCCCCACGCCCATCTCCTTTACTAGACAACCCTCCAGCTATATTACTACAACATAAATTTCCAGAAAAAAAAAAAATATACAAGTTATGCATCAAAGAAAGCGTATTCTAACTAAAGATTCAATATTGAAGCAAAATGTCAGCCATTATACTATGTGTATACTTAAAAAAGTACCATATTTTTTGTTGTTTAGCCATTCCAACACATAAAAATTAAGTAACTTTGTGGTGTATTTTTTGTTCATTCACGTAAAACTAAATAGTAAAAGAAAATTCCAAGATATAAGCTGATGAAATTAAATCAATGGTGAAGTCTAGAATTTACAAGAATTAGTTAGATTATTTCACAAATTCCTGGAACAGGATCCTCTTCATTTCCTTCATGATAAATTTCGTGAATTCCAAAAGATCTCAACCCTTAGTTCAATCAACAAGTTGCAACATGTCGCATCTCTAAACACGTGTTGTCTAGCTTATCATGTACAATTTCTTTTCTTTTTAGATTAAGATATTGAAGGCTGAGCCATTACTAATACAAAATTTATCTACCCAATACTTTGATCAGAATCTACACAACTCGTAAAAAAAGAAAATTATGAACTAGATAAGTTAAGAGGTATAACAATCGAACAATTTGCTGCTACTCACATGTTCATCTTCTCAAGAAAACACACACACTGTACTCATCATTTATAAACATCATTTGTATCAGACAGACTAGCGGAATATAAGAACATAAAAAGAAAGTAAATTTTGTTAAAAATAATAGCCAACGATGAAAATGCTAGAAATGATGGAATAGGATATGCTTGAAGTCGGGGCTATGGAAGAAAAAAAAAAAGGGATCTGGGTCTCAAATTCCCAAATCTTAGCACATCTTATTACTACTATCAAGTTGCATAATGCAGTAATTCTTTATTACATCTTATTTCTCAATACATCTAATTCAAGCATCTAAACACAAAATTAGAACAAAAAGAAGAACTATTTCAGAAAACTAGATACCTATACTCTGTTAGAGAGTCTAATCCCTAAACGACATTGAGTAAAATAACACAACTGAAAATTAAATAATTGTAGGAAACAATACCTCCTTCTTGAATTCCTCTATTAGTGATAAGAAACGAGGATTCTTAATTTGTTTTCCTTGTGTTATATGGTTTCCAATGTTTTCCCAAAACAAAATCAATTCGCCCGCCAAACTTTACCGCGCAATTTGATCGTGTGTTGCTCTCTGAGGCTGACCCCTTCTTCCCTCTCAATTACAGTTACATCGAGATATAATAAGCCCCAATTTGAGGATAGTGGCGGAGCCACGTTTGTGGGAGCCGGAGTATGTGGTCTCCGCCCCATGGAACTTCTCTTCCTAGGTTAGAAAATAAAATTAGGGAAAGGGTTATAAAATAGATCCTTGCTTCGTATCTTCTGATTTAGAGCCCCTACAACCTTTCATCCCTATTTTTCTAATGATATATTCCTTATATGTATTTTTTATACGTACTTTATGCTATATATATGTATAGTATAGTATATACAGTGAATAAGAATGGTCATGAGTGCAAGAATATATTATTAAAAGATAATGTATAGCTGACTCTACACATTTCAAGTTAAAATTCCTTTTATTATTTTCCGAGTACTGGAGTAAATTGATTAAAATATTCCTAAAAATATTCTCGAATTTATTTAAACTATAATATGTATAAATATATTTGTATATATATCAGGATGGTAATGAGGTGGATTTAAACCCGAACCCATGAAATCCGTCTTGGTCAAACCCGCTAAAAATCTGATTTAAAGGATTTTAACTAGTTCGAAGCGGGTTAAGGGTTTTGTTAAACCCGCCCCTAACCCGTCTCGTGTATATTAATTATAAAATATTAATAATTTTATAAATACATAACACTAAAGAAGCTATAGTAAAATAGTCAACATTCACTCTTACCTAGATAGAGATGTTAAAATGAGCCCGACCCAATAAGCCAGCCCGCTCAATCCGAAAAAAAGATTGAGCTGGCACGACTTTATATTGGCCCAAAAAAATTAAGCCCATCTGGCCCGACAAGAGCTGCCCGTAAATGGCCCGACTTTATGTTTTATATATATATATATATATATATATATATATATATATATATATATATATATATATATAGAAGGCTAAAAAATCTACATTAGCACTATCTATTAATTAATTATAATATATAGAAGTGCTAGTTATTGAAATTTTAAATATACATTATACTTTTTATAAAATCAATTATATATTATTGTAGTAGTGGTTATACTAGGTTGTAAACAAATCTTTGATTCGATTCGTGATTCGAATTCGCTTAAGATGATTCGAATTTGAATACGAATTAATTATAAGATTCGATTAGTATTCGAATTCAAATTCGAATATAGTTGTATTCGATTCGAATAATTCGAATATTCGGTTCGTTTATATATAATATATTTTAAAAATTAATAATACATATAATATCAGTGTTCTAAAAATCGCTAGTCGCTAGTCGGTTGGTCCACTAGGGCCTAGCACCTAGAGCGCCTAGGCGGCACCACCTTAGACAAATAATTTAATTATTTATAAATATTTAATAAGTAAATAATATATAAAGTTTATATATAATATATTTTAAAAATTAATAATACATATAATACCAGTGTTCTAAAAATCGCTAGTCGCTAGTCGGTTGGTCCACTGGGGCCTAGCACCTAGAGCGCCTAGGCGGCACCACCTTAGACGAATAATTTAATTATTTATAAATATTTAATAAGTAAATAATATATAATTTTTTTTTTTTATAATAATAGCAATCTATCCTAAACAAAATATATTTTGCCTTTTAGCCAACATAGTCAAGAATAGTGCAATATTTAATTTACATGTACAAACTACAAATAAATAAAAATACCGTAAAAATTGAAAGACAGAACTCAATAGTCGATACTAAAAAAAGCAATAGGGTAACATTATCCCATAATATAATTCAAAGATTATGTTATCCAAATATTCTAAACAATAAATTTGAGGTCATTAAGCCAAAAAAATAAACAAAATAATTTTCTTTTTTTTTTAAAACAAGGCGGGTTAGGCGGGCTAGGGGGCTAGGCAGGTTAGGCGCCGCCTAATCGGGCTCGACGGTGCCGAAATTGACCAGCGCCAAAAACAGCCGAATAAGAGGAATACGGGTCGGGCTTGGGCCGCCTAACCCGTTTTTAAGAACAATGTATAATACTAAATATATGTATATAATATATTTATATAGCTATATATTAAAATAATTTTTTATATATAATATATATTATGTAAAAAATTAATTAAAAAATAATAATATTTGAATATTTAAAAAACAAATATAAAAGCTTTTCGAATCTCGAATCGAATCGTGTAGTTCAAAAATTTCTCACGAATCAAATTTGAATCACATATCTAAATTCGATTAATATTCGATTCGAATTCAAATTCGAGTTTATATTTGCGAATTCGAATCGAATTTCTTAATATTCGGTTCGATTCGATTCGATTCGTTTACATCCCTAGGTTATAGTATCATGCTAAATCAGCCCATCCAGTCCTGCCTCGACGTACCTATTAAGTAGGGATGTCAAACGGGCCAGTTCTAGCTGTTCGGGCTAGCCTAGCAGTTTTTGGGCTTATCGGTTCTTTTTCATCGGGCCGACAATGGTGAAATTAACCATAATCCTACTGGTTTTCGAGCTAATCGGACCACTATCGGGCTACAAACCAAACTTTCAAAATTATAACATAAAAACAATTAAGGTTCAAAATATCGAGGAAAATCACCATTACATAACAAAACGACATAATATTATCAAGACTATTTTTTTCTTTTTGAATACCACAACCCAGCTCGCTGCATGGGCTACATACAATGGGATATTCCCAGGCTGGTCCCAGGCTAAACGATTGTAACATCCAAATTTTCATAAAATAATTTACAGTAGTTTTAAATAGCAATAATCAATATCCAGACGTTTTATATAATAATAAAACAATTTCTAATCAGGGCATTAGATGAACCAGATAAAATGCATCTAAATTTATTTGCGAACACAATTCTTCAATAAGGGATTATTTAGTATCATACATTGACATGCTTATAATATAATTAATTAACAACACATAATATAACATTGACCGTATGGAAAGAGACATTTACGAGTGTACTTACATTGACCATATGGAAGGAGACTAGTACTTATAATATAATTAATTAACAACACATAATATAACATTGACTGTATGGAAAGAGACCCATACGAGTGTACTTACATTGACCGTATGGAAGGAGACTCGTACTTATAATATAATTAATTAACAACACATAATATAACATTGACCGTATGGAAGAGACCCATACGAGTGTACTTACATTGACCGTATGGAAGGAGACACATACGTGTGTACTTTAATTTATCCCATTAAGTATAAGTGTGTGTGTGAATGTACAAGCATATCTAATGTACAAGCCTATATAAAATGCAAATCAATTCCTGCTTAATTAGATTCTATTAATTTTATTTTATTATTTTTAATAAAAAAACAAATAACTAAAAAAGGGAATTTTAGTGCAATTTATTAGATGTAACATCTATATCTATATTTATATTGTAGTGTAATTTTTTAGGTGTAACATTTATAAGATTATAAACAAGAAACCATTAAGAAATATATTGTTGGAGCAAAATTACATATAATGTGGTGGTTGGTAGAGTCGGCAAAATCGGTCTGACCTAATGGACCGGCTCAGCCCGTCCGATATTTTTGATAGGCTGGACTGTAAAAATGTAGGCTCAAAGAATCACCAGGTCCAACAAGCTTGGGCCGATGTAGTAAAAACCCGACGGTCCCGGGGCGACTTGAAAATCTTAGTATATTTAAGGAGAATAGGTTGGGTACGCTCCATATTTAAAGGGAATAGGCTAGGAAAGCTAAAAAATCTTAGTATATTTAGCATTTTATCAGAACACATGAAGTTGATTTGACAAAGGATTTATAAATTCATAGCTCGAATATTTCCATCCAAATGGGACCTAAGACAATTGTGTATTCACATTTTTAACACAAGGGAGAAAATAGTAAAGAAAAATAGCTATGTCACCAAACATAACAAATATTAGCAGTGTTTTCCACCCAAAGTGAACTTTAAGAAGCTACATGACGAGAGGAGGCATGCATAAAAGAAAGATATTTTTCAGTTCCTTGAAGAAATTTGTAATACGTCATTTACATTGTTTGAAGAAGTTTTCAAACTAATGAAGGTAAAATGCACCAGTAGCTAACTCTAATGCTTATAACAGATATAAGATACGCTCCAATCTGATGTGGTTATGGATCTTTCTTTTCAAATATATCCACAAGTTCAAATCCGTACATGTTGTGCAAACTATAAAAGCCACATATATTTGTTTTATTCTTCTCTACAGTAGCACAAGAGTCGAGAATCAGTAAAAATTGAATCAGAAATTGTTCAAGATTTATCCCACTACAACTCATTGATTGATTGTCACCGTGCAAGCAACACCAGATTCGTTGCTCCCTCTTGAAATCAACTTTGCACTTTCTTTTCCTAACCCAACTCATCCAAACTTGCTTAATCTTCTTCCAAAATCACCAACCTCAAGATAATGGTTTCTGTTGATCACTAAAAATCAGAAGGCATACATTAGCATTTTTAAGTCATGAGCACCTTTTATTGCAAAACCATATTAAGAATTCAACATTACACCTAAACAATATTTTAAAGCAAAAAGTTATGCATCATACTTTACCCCTGAACCATCTTTCAACAGGAAAAAGTTGTACCAAACACAAAATCGAGGAAAACATCTTTCTTGACAGCAAGGGAAGAGGGAATCAACCTCCCACTGTTATTTCCGAAAGGTCGATCTTAAAAATTTAAATAGGTGAATATCCACATTTAAAGTTCATGCTGTTCATTTGACTTATCAACTTATCAGATGTGGCATCTCAAAACTTAAACGAACATCATAATTCTGTCAAAAGTAGCAGAATGATTAAGAACAGGCAAAAGAAACAACTATAGATCATCATAACAGCTTGTGCATACTAAAAAAATTGTAATATGCAAGATTATCATTGACCATTTGCCAAAGTTAAAGGCCAATCTGGAATCCAAAAAAAAAAAAAAAAAATAGGAACAAAGAAACAATAAGAAAAAATAAAGAAAGAAGATTCATATTACTATTATGTGTGTGTCTGTGTATAGGAAACAACTATACCAGCAAAGATAAAGTGATGCAATTTGCTTAGTCATTGTCAAAGTCATTGGTGTCATCATATAACTCGTCATTTTCTTTAAATGAATCCAGCTCTTCTTCATCTGATTCAAGTAAAGCTTCATCTTCATGTTCAATATCATCATCATGAAGCTCTATAAATTCACCATTTGGATCATCCAATACTATTTCTTCATCCAATTGAATATGATTAGAATGATGGATACCAATGTCATCCTCTTGAAACGGTGACTGCTCATTTCCTTCAGTTGTTGCTGTAACATCTACAACATGCCTAGCTTTTATTTTAAACACAGGCCACCAATCACACTTGTCACGCCTTAAGCTAGGATAGTTACAAAAATACACTTGATTTGCTTGCACAGCTAACACAAATGGTTCATACTTGCTAAAATGCCATTTATAATTCACCTCAACAAGATTATAATCTTTATGGACCCTTGTTCCCAAGTTTGGAGCAGGGTCAAACCAATCACACTTAAATAGTACAGTTCTCTTGATTGGTAAGGCGGGGTATTCTAATTCAATGACTTCTATCAACTAACCATAGTAGTCACTCTCACTAACACTTAAATTAGAACCTCCAATGCAAACCCCACTATTCATAGTAGCTCTAGCCGAACCGTGCTGTAAAGTATGGAATCTATAACCATTTACATAGTAGCCGTGATACGACATGACAGTTCGATTTGGACCTGTTGCGAGATCCTTTATGAACTTATTAACAACATTGTTTGAAGGATCATGTGCCTATTTGGAGAAAAAGAAAAAGGAAAAAGGAACTTAATAATCTTTGCATAAATACATGACAGTCATGACTTTTCATGCCATATAACTTATGCTTCTTCATATCGATGCATCTTGCCATATTTGAAGCATATCCATCAGGAAATCGAAGTCTTTTTACCCATTCACACAAAACTTGTTTTCCTGATTTATCCAAAGTGTAACATGCTTTAGGGTATTTGCCAGTTGATACAATCCTTGCCAACTCAGGGCGACGACAATATTCATTCAACTCTTCCCTAGATTTACATGTGTCCTTTGTCTTTCCTTCAACATCCATAACCGTGTTAAATATATTGTTAAATACATTTTTTTCAAAGTGCATCACATCTAGGTTATGTCGAATCAAGTTTGAACTCCAATAAGGTAAATCCCAGAAAATGCTTCTCTTTTTCCAACCGCAACCTCTGCATTTTTCCCGATTATTCTCATTAGCCTCCAATTCCGTGACTTTCATTATTCCCAAATCTTCAATCTCTCTCAATATTTCAGTTCCAAACTTGACTGGCGGTGCAACCTTGACCACAATTTTATTCTTCAAGAATGAAGTTTTGTTCTTTTGAAATGGATGATCCCGAGGTAAAAACTTACGATGATTGTCAAACCATGACTGCTTTCTACTTTTCGAAAGAGTAAACGCATCTGAGTCCTCCATGCAATATGGACAAGCTAATCGACCAGCTGTACTCCAACTAGACAACATTGAATATGCAGGAAAGTCGCTGATTGTCCACATAAGAGCAACTTTCATCTGGAAGTTTTGCTTCTTGGAAATGTCATATGCTACTACACCGGCCTCCCATAATTGTTTCAGTTCCTCAATAAGAGGCTGTAAGAATACATCGATTTTATCTTTTGGGTTTTCCGGCCCAGGAACTAACACAGTTAAAAACATGTATTGTTCTTTCATACATAGCCATGGCGGTAGGTTGTATGGTGTTATTATTACTGGCCAAGAAGAATATTGTTGTCCTGATTGCCCAAATGGTTGAAACCCATCAGTACAAAGCCCCAATCGCACGTTTCGAATTTCATTTGCAAAATCAGGATATGCCTTGTCAAAATGTTGCCAAGCAAGAGAATCTGAGGGATGTGTCATAACACCATCTTTAGCCTTATGGTCCGCATGCCACCTCATTTCCTTAGCTGTGGCACTAGATGCATATAATCTCTTTAGCCTATCGGTGAGAGGGAAGTAATACATTTTCTTGTACGGAATATTACTTTTCTGTCTTTTGTTGCTTTCTCGACCCGTTCTCTTGTACCGAGAATGTCCACAAAATTTACAACTATTTAGCTTGTTGTCATCACGCCAGTATATCATGCAACGATTTGTGCAACATTCAATTTTTTCCACGGGTAAGCCCATACCTCTTAGCAACTTCTTCGTATTGTAGAAGTTCTCTGTTACTACATTATTATCTAGAAGAATCTCCTTCATATATTGAACCATTTGATCAAAGTTCTTTTCAGTCATACGATTCTCAGATTTCATGGTCATAACTCGAGCAACATGTGACAACAATGTATGCGTTTTACAACCAGGCCATAACTCGGTATTTGCAGCATTGAGCATATCATAAAATTTCTGAGCTTCTGGATTGGGAGGTTCATCCAAGTCTTGAGGAGGAAGATCGGGACCAGCAGCATCTAATACCATAGAGTGGTATGCAGTGGCGGCATCTATATTACCCATTCCCTGATTACCTATTGTATCCTCACTGTTGTAGACGACCTCATTGGTTTCCCCATGGCAATCCCATACATAATATTCTGGAACAAATCCATATTTGGCCAAATGGAACTTAACTAGATCTGAATCACGATATACACAATTTTGGCATGTACGGCTATTACATGGACACCTAATTTTGTTCCCATCCATCCATTCAGTTTGACTACTAGCAAACTCAATAAATTTTTGTAGACCACCGACAAATTCTTCATTTAGATGACCACTTGTAAACCTATGATACATCCACTGACGATCTGATCTCATTTTTAATCCATTGATATTTGATATGCAAGTCCCTAAGCAACACCAATAAGATAATGATTGCTATTACTATGAAAATAATGACAAAACTTACTATTAAAGAACATACTTATCAATAAAGATGTGAAACCAGAAAAAAAAAAAATCATATATCTTTTTTTTAATTGTGATAAATATAGATCAATATCACCAAATTGATGTTTACAAGATAAATATCATAATGAGCAGTCTAATATTTGCTTAATTTGGGCAAATAATTATACATAGATAAAGAGAATATGGGGTGTTTGCATTTGCTTTTTCTAAGTACTTTTCAGCTTATGACTTAAGAAAAATTATTTTGTAGTGTTTGCAAAGTCAACTTCTGCTTTAAGAAAAGTGCTTCCAAGGAAAAAGTGCCTTAAAAAACATAAGTGATTTTATACCCAACACTCCAACTTCTACTTATTGTCAGAAATCACTTTTTTTTTTTCAAACATTGTCTACAAATTTTACATAAGTGATTTTTATAGAATCTTCAATATTAATCACTTTTTCAAAAGCAAAGCAATCACAAACACCCCCTTAATGACAATTATTTAGATAGTATGATAATTTTTTAAGACATAAGTGATTTTACACCAAAAACTCCATCTCCTACTTATTGTTAGAAATCACTTTTTTTTTTTCCAAATACTACCTACTTTCTACATAAGTGATTTTTATAAAATCTTTAATATTAATCACTTTATCAAAAGAAAAAACAATCGCAAACATCCTCTAAGCATTTAGAACTAATACAAATTAGTGACCATCACTATCGCAGTCACAGGCCGACTATTATCCACACAAAAAAACATACAAAAATTGAAAAGCAAAATAATGATCAAGAAATAAATAAATGATTACTTAGAGCCATTGCATGATAAACAGAGCAAAGTACGGTAAAAATCTAAGTAATTTGACCAAACTTAACATTTAAATTTTATAAGTTTCTGATTTCAATAAATAAAAACACAAATTCTAGTCTCACACACAAACCCAATTTTCCTGAAAGAAATATACTTCATTTTTTTTTAAAATCAGAATAAATTCCGACGACGACAAACCCAATTTAGCCACGCCAACGCCGCCGTGCAACATACTTTTCAGTGAAACGGGTGGGCCAGGTGGTGTACGTACCTGGCGTTTTCTGGCGTGAAGTTGGTAAATTGCGACGGAGACTGCAGCAGTTGCTATGACAGTAGCAACGGCGCCGATGGTGACAGTAGCGAGGCGGCGTGCGGAGTAGGGTGGAACTTGGGTTGAGGGAGAAATCCACCTGGAACGCGTTTTTTTGTTATATCAGTGAAGTTTGTTTTGATTTTTTTTTTTTTTTGTTCTTTTAACTTTTCTTTTTCTGAAAAACCTTTTCCATTATCTCAAGATAATTAATATACACAAATCTTCTTCAATTTATATAGTTTTGAATCTTTACGTAATGTCATTATTTTATAAATGATAGTAGAATTACAAAAAATATAAGCTTTTTTAATAAAAATATTAAGCATAACCAAAATATATTTAATAAATTGGTTGTCTTCTTAATTATCCACAATTTTAAATTGAATTTTATTTGAATGGACCGGTCTAAATTGTTAGATATTTTAGATAGACTGGACCACATAAATTTTGGCCCAATTGACCGGGCCTGATGGGGCAAAAGCCCAATAGACAATTGGTTGACCGATAATCTTAGTATATTATAAGGGGATAGACTGGATTGTGATGACTAATTTCAAGCCCGATCAAATTTTGGTCCAACCTGACCCGAAATATGACCTTGGCTGGACGAGATAGGGCCGGGCCTGACCGCCCGAATATCCACTTCTAATGATTACGAACTGAGTTTTCCTTTTGCAAATATGAATTTATAATAGATTTTGATAGTTGGCAATTATCGAAAGAAAATAGAAGCTCATTGATGATTACAAAGGAAGCAATATTTTAATCACTAATTAATTAACAACAACATTCACAATCCATAAGGTGATCTCTAACTATCATGTGTTCATTTGTAATCACAAACATATGAAGTTGTTGGCAAAACTACCAACAGATGAAGATCCGTAGGTAATTACCAGGAAATTGTGAATCTGTTACAAAATACCAATAAATTAAAAATTCGTTGGCGACTAGAAATGAAATTTTTAGTTGGTAAATACAATATTCTTCCTTCAACCAAATATTACCAACGACTTACATCAGTCGGTAAATTTTGTTAGTAGTCTGTAGGTAAGTAGTTGCTAAGGTTATCCCTAGAGAAATACACCAAATTTGCCAACGAATTTCTTCAGTTAATAAAGTTTTGTTGTTAATCTGTTGGTGGATTCGTCATAAAATTAACCAAATGTATATTGTTAGCAATCAGTTGCTATTTTTTTGGTAATTACCAACGGATGCCACTTGTTGGCAATATTCATTGGTAAATTGCAGTTTTCTTGTAGTTTGTGTAGATGCAAATGTAGTATTGTCCGCAACCTTCACCTGCCTTATTTTTTTCCTTTGAGTAGGAGGGAGGTGGTGGGAGTGGGAATCGAACCCCTTACCTTCACCATAAACTGGTGAGACGATGTCATTAGACGACCAAGGCCTGGGCCCTTCACTTGCCTTGTTCGCATCTTCACTTCAGCATAAATATCCTATCTTAGTCTTTAATATATATGGGATTCAGGAAATTGAGAATATAATGCCTGGTTGATAGTTAGGAAATGATTTTGAAAGGGATATAAAAACTCTTGCACATATTGATTCGATGTGCACCAATGAATAAATAATTTTATCCCAAAAATAATAAGGATTAAAACCTTGTCATTTAATTGTATCTAATATAAAATGATCATATTAAAGCTTCAGAATTTTCGAGATATATTAGTTGTGGATGTTGAATTTTAAAACTGTATTTGTTGAAACTGAAAATTCTGCGCAGTAGTAAAAAACTCAATAACAAGAAAACTACAAGATTAATCTTTTTGAAATTTTAAAATACAAGAAAACTCAATATATCAAACATTTAAAATCAGAATACATTATATTATAGATATTACGCTGAAGTAGTATAAAAATTATATACAATAAAATATATGTTCAATTGAATTGAAAATTTTGACAGAATATCATAGGAATGAAAAGAGATAACATAATATAATTTCATAATTTTTCAATTTTTCTTAATAGGGGAATGTAATTTTGAAATGAAATACATGTGTGTTTGAAGGAAAAAAGATAGAAAGATAAAAGTGGCATAATAAAAATTCCTAGAATAATATGAACGAAAGTTTTAAGAAAAAATCAGGTTATTTGGTTGTAATCTTGGTTTATGACAGGAATCCCACATTTATAGCTTATATTCGATTCTAGGAGTCATAATTATACTATGAAAGTGTTTTCTTATCTCTTAAGGAATCATGGGCTTAAGCTTTAATTTAGGACAAGAGTCTCATAAACCATGAAATAGTTTAAAAAATATAATTAGACCTTATATTAATAAAGAACTTAATAATAATAATAATAATAATAATAATAATAATAATAATAATAATAATAATAATAATAATAATAATAATAATAATAATCTCCTTTACTATTAAAGAAGAATCGCAGGTACGTGTCTCTCTTTCCTTTCTTTAAACTCCTTAAATTTCGCTTCTTATTTTTTTGACGCGTGTCCTTTGTATTTTTCTTTTATTCTTTTTCACGTTGCACGCTGCTTTCTCCTTCAAACGCGAATACAAAATGGTGGAAGATAGCAGGCGGTTTCTCCCTCAAATGCCAAACACTACAAGAAAAACTGCTATCAGTGACGGGAAAAACCGTGGCTGAAGGTCAGAAAACTGTCGCTAAAGACTTTTAGTGACGGGAAATCTCCTGTCATAGCCCGTGGCTAACGCTTCCGTAGCTAATTGTATATAGTAACGGGATCATTGTCCCGTCACTAAAAAGTAAATAGTGAGAGACACTTTACTGTCATTAAATATATTTTTAATGACGAAAAATATTGTCACTAATATAATTACTTCCCCTCATTATAAAGTAGCTATTAAACAATTATTATTCTCACTATATATACAATCCCGTTACTAAATGTTCTAATATTTTGAGAAATTCTCCCTCATTATATATACAAAAAAAGCTACACCTTTTACCAATTATTATTATTCTATTTGTTTTACTAGTATTACTCCCGTGCGATGCACGGAAGTATGTTAACATTAAAATATATTTTAACAAAATTAATTACTATATGATGTTATTTTTTAAATTGTGAACCTTGTACACTCGATAAAATAAATAATTCAAAATCTTGTATTATCATACAGTAAAATATTAAATCCCAATGAACTAATGATTCCAACGGCAATTCCAACGGAGCCTTTTACCGTTGGAATTTTTCCATTGAAATTTGACAGTTTTCTTGTAGTGAAACAAACTGACAAAATTGTGATAGTAAAGCATTTCTTTAGGGACAAATACATGAATAATACACTTGAAAATGTCCAACTTGCAATTGAAAGGGAAAATAATTTTCTTTATTATATATTTGGCTTCATTTTATTTAATTAGACAAAAATATTTATTTATATGTATATAAGTACATATATAGATTAATTTACCGAATAAAACTAAGATAGAAAGATATATACAATAAATTAATTAATTAAAGTATTTATAAAGAAATAGATTTTTTTATAAAAAAATAAACTAATTTTTACGGCCTAAATTTGACACCAATTAACATGCTCTATACGTACTGAGATCTAATTAAATAATCAACTAATATAAATTTTCTTTTATTTTATTAAATATCACACTTTTATATATACGGTACGTATGTTGAATTAAAGATCATGAAAAGATAATTAATTTTATATATAATATGTAAATGGTTATGATCAAAATACTATTTGTATTTAAAATTTGGGAAAAATACTTCTTTAGAAAGAAGGAAAAATAAAAAATTAAAGTTCGCATTTGTACAAATAACAAAAACTATAATGGTTCGGAAATGCAATTTACAATCTTAACTTTCTTATAACTTTTATACATGTGTAGATTTTGTAATATATCTACATAAACATTTCCAACTATAAATATTTACTTGTTCCTTTCTAAAATTAGATTCTCATTTGCAACTTATAATATTTTACTTGATGATATCAGATATACCCAGAATATTTCTAAATAAATCCTAACATTAACAAAATAAAATTTAAAAGTTATTCATAATACGAATAACAATTTAAAGTGTGTGAATTCTAAAAAATACTTAAATATGTTTACATTTTATTTGGTACTGTAATTTATTCAAATAAATTTTATATTTATAATGCAAATATTATATATATCTAAATATAATATTGATTAATGAAAAAAACTATTGCTTAGGTTGCAAAAAGTTAAAAAAAAAAATTGAATTTAGTTAGTGCGACAAAGTATTTTATAGTTTAAAAAGTGTGAAAAAAAATTAGTTAAGGTAAGTCACGTAAAAAAAAAACCAACTGAAAAGAAATATTTAAAGATGTACCGAATGTCATAATTTAGGCTACAAAATGTAACTTACTTAACAATATAATTATTATAAAAATATGTATCTATATCTATATATATATAAAAGTAAAATGGGGGGTATTGATGTCATTTTACCTTTCCCTCCAAAACTTTTACACCATATTATTGGTAACTTTTTCTTATTTTTGGTAATTCATAACTTTCTTTTCTTTTCTTTTTTAAATGCAAATACCTTTTTTTATTTTTAATCCGATTTTTATGTATAATATATAAAATTATTCATCTTTTCACGATCTTCGATTTGACATCCATATCACATATATTATAATGAGATATTTGATTTGAATAAATGGATTGTTTGTTGGTTAATTATTTATGTTAAAGTCGTTTATGTGAATCGGAATAATATTTTGGTTTGAGTTACAACTAAAATTACTAAAATAATTTCTTTTATAAAAAATATGAGTATTTTTTTTTTATAAAAATAAAACTAATCAATTTATTTTAATTTACATGAATTTTTAAATATTTTTGTTATTTAAGTTATGCAGGGAGGAAAATCAATATTGTTTAAATAATGAAGCCCTTCTTTATTAAATCACATGCAAAAAAAATAATATCTATTTTATAGTCAACTTATTAAATCATCAAATTGGCTAATATATTTTTGTATCACGAAAGTACATAAGCTTTGAGTATATATATAATTATATATTAAATTTGTTATTGAAATTATTTTTAATTACCTTATATATTTTTAATAATGTGTATTGTTTTAAAATGACTTTTTTTTAAGAAAATTTATTCTTTGCAGCCTAAATTGTGACATTTGTTACATTTTGAAATATTTTTTAATTTTTTGCTTTTACTAAAATTTCAGTTATATGTTTTTACACTGTGTAAGCTAAATTATACTTTGACGCGTGAATCAACATCAACTGTCTTTTTTTACTCTTAACAATTTAAATTACTTTGTTCGCATTGATCAATTTCTATCTTCGGTAAATAACTATTTATAAAAAAAATATAACGTTTATACAAACAATTTTACAATACCAAATTAAATAAGAAAATATTAAAATTTTGAAGAACTCACATAATTTAATTTGTTATTCAAATTATTAAATAATTTTTGAATTTATTTTGTTAAAATAATAATTTATTAAATGAAAAATATTTAAATATATTTGGAATTACCAAATGAAATGTTAAAAGTTGCAAATCAAAATCTAACTTTACAAAGAGAAAATTAAATATATATATATAAATATATATATAAAATTAGAACTTGAAAGTTCATTTAGATAAATTAAAAAGATATAAAATAAAAGCAGACATTAAGAAAAAAATATTAAGGTTTACATTATATATGAAATGTCCAAATAAAATATCATTGTACCTTTTATTATATATTTCATGGTTATTTTAGTTATTTATAGTTAGAATTTAAAAATTATTTTAAAAATAAAAAAAAATCTATATATATAAGCCACAGTATGTATAACTCTGTAAGTTACACTTTGTAGCCTTAAATTTTAGATTATTATTGGTAAGTTGTCACTTTTGGTAAGAATCAAAATTTATTTTACTTTTTAAAGTTGCAAATATCTTTTTTCTTTTCTAATCTATTTATTATGTACTACCTCCGTTTTTTTAAATGTTCTTTTAACTTTTGTATTTTGTTTATAATTAAATGTTCTTTTAGCTTCTTTTTTTTCACAATTTTCCCATACTACCCATTTTATTATCCCTAAAAATTCTCATATTATGTAACCTACCATATAATTAGATAAAAATAGTAAGGAAATATGGAGAAAATTAAGGGATTTAAGGGAAGAGAGAAAAATCTAAAAAGGAGCTTATTTGTCCACTCCCCCTACTTCATAATTTTTTTATCCAAGTCTAAAAAATGGAGGTAGTATACTCTATTAAATTAATCATCTTTTGACGATGTTTGATTTGACATTCATATGATATATATATATATATATATATATAGGTATTCTATTTAAAATATTAGATTATTTGTTCATTGATTATTTGAGTTAAGATTTTAGTGTTTATTGTGTGTTATACATTAAATATAGAATTGGTTCGCAATACAATAAAAAATCATTCAAATAATTATCTTTTTAGTATAATTTTACTTAATTATTTCATGAAAACAAAAACTAATCAATTTGTTTTATCTGACAGGAATTGTCTCAAGTTCTCTTCATTTATTAAATTGAGAGAAAAACCAATGTATATAATTGAACACATAATTTATCGAATTAAAAGCGATAGTTAATATTTGATTTATAATCAACGTATTAAATTATTAAATTGGCCAATGTTTATTTGTTATAATAATAATTTTTGTTGATAAATCACAAAACTATGACTTTTGTTCATATATATATAACTTTATATATAATAATTAATCTTAATTTTTTTAATACCTTTTTTTTTTACATGTATTATTGTTATTTGTCTATAAATAATTACACTTTGCATCCTAAACTATTATATTATACAAATTGCAACTAAATTTATTTTAATAAGCAAAGTTATCCAACTTGATTATGTATTTTTTTTCACATTAACCAATTTCAATTATATCTTTTTTCACATTTTGCAACCTAAATAATTTTTTTTTTTTACATTAACCAATGTGTATCTTTAAATAAATCTATTATTTATAATACAAATGTATAATTTAATTGAAAATATATATATGAAAGTATTAAGAAATATCGAAGAACTCATATGTTTTATTTTATTATTCCAACTATTGAATAACTTTTGAATTTTATTTTGTTATATCGTATATCTAAATTTACCAAGTAAAGTATGAAAACTTGCAAATAAGATTTTTTAAAAGTAAATAGTTATAGTTAGAATTTAAAACTTTATTTAGATAAATTTAAATATTTAAAGTAAAATGAAAAAAATAAAGAAAATTAAATTTCTTAAAACATTATTCAATTTATTTTATTTAATAATATGAGTTTATATATAGATATTTATGTTAGTTTTAACACTCATAATTAATTAAGATATTATGCATATAGGTGGAGAATGATACAGACGCACTAAATGTGTGCTTGGATTTCAAAGATAAGAAATGATCATTTCGAAAAAGATTTTTTTTTATATTTGATATTAATCTATTATATATATATATACACATATATATACATATATATATATATACACGTACACACACCTATATATAAAGTAAGTTATATTAAATTCACATATAATGTGCGAGAAACTTATATTTACATTACTTATAATTTTATTTATACATTTAAAAAAAAAATTATTAGGATAAAACGATCATATATTTAAATATTATATTATATTATATTTAAGTGTATTACTTTTTAAATAAATTTTCGTGCATCACACGGGAGTATTACTAGTATATATAAAAGTAAAATTGGGGGTATTGATGTCATTTTACCTTTCCCTCCAAAACTTTTACACCATATAATTGATAACTTTTTCTTATTTTTGGTAATTCATAACTTTCTTTTTTCTTTTTTAAATGCAAATAACTTTTTCATTTTTAACCCGATTTTTAAGCATAATATACCAAATTATTCATTTTTTCACGATCTTCGATTTGACATCCATATCACATATATTATAATGAGATATTTGATTTGAATAAACGGATTATTTGTTGGTAAAAAAATTAATGCTAAACTCGATGTTTATGTGAATCAGACTAATATTTTGGTTTGAGTTGCAACTAAAATTACTAAAATAATTTCTTTTATAAAAAATATGAGTATTTTTTTAATAAAAATACAACTAATCAATTTATTTTAATTTACGTGAATTTTCAAATATTTTTGTTATTTGAGTTATGCAGGGAGGAAAACTATTGTTTAAATAATGAAAGCCATTCTTTATTAAATCAAAGGCAAAAAAAATAATATCTATTTTATAGTCAACTTATTAATCATCAAATTGGCTAATATATATATATATTTTTTATCACGAAAGTACATAAACTTTGAGTATAAATATAATTATATATTAAATTTGCTATTGAAATTATTTTTAATTACCTATATATATTTTTAATAATGTGTATTTTGTTGAAATGACTTTTTTAAGGAAATTTATTCGTTGCAGCCTAAATTATGACATTTGTTACATTTTGCAATCTTTTTTTAATTTTTTGCTTTTACTAAAATTTCAGTTATATGTTTTTACACTTTGTAAGCTAAATAATTCTTTGGCGTACTAATCAACATCAAACGTCTTTTTTACTCTTAACAATTTAAATTACTTTGTTCGGATTGATCAATTTCTATCTTCAATATATAACTATTTATAAGAAAAATATAACATTTACACAAATAATTTACATTACCAGATAAAATAAGAAAATATTTAAATTTTGAAGAACTCACATAATTTAATTTGTTATTTAAATTATTAAATAACTTTTGAATTTATTTTGTTAAAATAATAATTTATTAAATGAAAAATATTCAAGTATATTTGGAATTGCCAAATGAAATGTTAAAAATTGCAAATGAATATATATATATATATATATATATAATTAGAACTTGAAAGTTTATTTAGATAAATTAAAAAGATATAAAATAAAAGCCGAGACATAAAGAAAAAAATATTAAGTTTTACATTACATACGAAATATCCAAATAAAATATCATTGTACCTTTTATTATATATTTCATGGTTATTTTAATTATTTATAGTTAGAATTTAAAAATTATTTTAAAAATAAAAAAATCTATATATTTATATATATATATATATATATATATAAATATATATATATATAAGCCACGATATGTATAACTTTGTAAGTTACACTTTGTAGCATAAAATTTTAGAATATTATTGGTAAGTTATCACATTTGGTAAGAATCAAAATTTATTTTACTTTCTAAAGTTGCAAATATCTTTCATTTCTAATCTATTTATTATGTACTACCTCCCTTTTTTTAGATGTTCTTTTAACTTTTGTGTTTTGTTTATAATTAAATGTTCTTTTAGCTTCTTCTTTTTTTTCACAATTTTTCCTATACTTACCCCTTTTATTATCCCTAAAAATTCTCACATTATGTAACCTACCATATAATTAGATATAAAATAGTAAGGAAATATGGAGAAAATTATGGGGATTAAAGGGAGAAAAATCTAAAAAATGAGCTAATTTGTACACTCCTTCTACTCCATAATTTTTTTATCCAAGTCTAAAAAATGGAAGTAGTATACTCTATCAAATTAATCATCTTTTGATGATGTTTGATTTGACATCCATATGATATATATATAATGATAAGGTATTCTATTTAAAATATTATATTATTTGTTCATTGATGATTCGAGTAAGATTTCAGTGTTTATTGTGGTTTGTACATTAAATATAGAATTGGTTCGCAATACAATCAAAATCCATTCAAATAATTATCTTTTTAGTATAATTTTACTTAATTATTCATGAAAACAAAAACTAATCAATTTGTTTTATCTTATAGGAATTGTCTCAAGTTCTCTTCATTTATTACTTAATTGAACATATAATTTATCGAATTGAAAGTGATAGTTAATATTTGATTTATAATAAGCGTATCAAATTATTAAATTGGCCAATATTTATTTGTTATAATAATTATTTTTGTTGATAAATCACTTTGCTCATGTATATATAAATATATAACTTTATATATAACAATTAATCTTAATTTTTTTATTACTTTTTTCTTTTTACATATATTATTGTTATTTTCCTATAAATAATTACACTTTGCATCCTAAACTATGATATTATACAAGTTGCAACTAAACTTCTTTTAATAAGCAAAATTAACCAATTTGATTATGTCTTTTCTTTCACATTAACCAATTTCAGTTATATCTTTTTTTCACATTTTGCAACCTAAATATTTTTTTTTGCATTAACCAATGTGTATCTTTAAATAAATCTATTATTTACAATACAAATGTATAATTTAATTGAAACTTTTCAACATATATATGAAAGTATTTAGAAATATCGAAGAACTCATATGTTTTATTTTATTATTCCAACTATTGAATAACTTTTGAATTTTATTTTGTTATTCTTCGTATATCTAAAATACCAAGTAAAGTATTAAAACTTGCAAATAAGATTTTTTAAAAGTAAATAGTTATAGTTAGAATTTAAAACTTTATGTAGATAAATTTAAATATTTAAAGTAAAATTAAAAAAAAAAAAAGAAAATTGAATTTCTTATAACATTATTCAATTAATTTTATTTAATAATATGAGTTTATATTTAGATATTTATGTTAGTTTTAACATTCACAATTAATTAAGATATTATGCATATAGGTGGAGAATGATACAAACACACTAAAATGTGTGCTTGGATTTCAAAGATAAGAAATGATCATTTTGAAAAAGATTTTTTTTTTATATATTTGATTGATATTAATCTATTTTATATATATATATATATATATATATATATATATACACACGTACACACACCTATATAAATTAAGTTATATTAAATTCACATAAAACGCGCGAGAAACTTATATTTACATTACTTATAATTTTATTTATACATTTCAAAAAATATATTTTATAAGGATAAAATGATCACATATTTGAATATTAAATTATATCATATTTAAGGGTATTACTTTTTAAATAAACTTCAGTTCATCGCACGGGAGTATGACTAGTTAGTAATAAAAGAATAACCTGAATAATAATTATGATATATAAGTATGCATTTGTTGTAAGTTCCCATACTTCCGTGACTAATTAAACAAACATTGTTATTATAAAAAATATACTCCTTTCGTTCCTTTTTATTTGATCTTTTAGCATCTTATTGATTTTTCGAATTAAACCTTTTAGTTATCTTTTACAATTTCTCTCAATTTTGCCGTCTGTCAATCCTAAAATATTTCTTACTTTTCAACCTAGATTTGAGATAGATGCGAGAGAGAAAGGAGATTACTGGGGATATTTGAAAAAAATGAATTCTTAATTCTTCCACTTTTTTCTAAAAAATCAATTAAAAAGAAATGGAGGGAGTATATTAGTAGATGTAAGTAATTGTTTAATAAATTGTTTGCAAAATATTAATTTTTCCTTCAACTTAATAAAATAAGAGTTTCATTATTTAAACAATGAATTTTATCTCGGACGTAACTTAGGTAAAGAAAAATATATTAGAAATTCTTCTTATATAAACTAAATAAATTTCTTGTAGTTTAAAAAGAACTCAACTAACCATAATCTAACCAAAATAATTAATCAATAAATTTATTTTTAAATCTAATATATGTGATATAAATGTCAAATTGAAGATCGTGAAAAGATGAATAATTTGGTATATTATGTGTAAAGAAACGGATTAAAAATAAAAAAGTGATTTGCATTTACAAAATAAAAAAGAAAATTATTACTTACCAAAATTGACAAAATCTTACTAAAATTAATGTTAAACTTTTAGGCGGGAAAAGTAAAATGACATAAAAGTCCTCAATTTTACTTTTATATATATATAGATTACCCATCATAATAGATCACTATGGTAATTCGAATGTATAAAAAAACATATATAATCAATAAAGCTGATTTTAATTAACGAATGAGCAAGTGGTAAATGTTACTTTTATGAATAATCAATATCTAACAAAAGCACTTCACGCTATTTGAAGAAAAAAGTAATTACAAAAATAAATCGAGTCTTAAGCGGACACGTCCAAAAGAATAAGAGTATTCAAACTGCTTGACAAAAAGCTTCTAATGTGTAGTTCTGCTTTTGATGTGACTTTTCCCATCATATAGCGTCCACCTAATAACATAACAACTACAAATTAATACATTAATTAGAAAAAATAAAAGCACAAAAAAATATAAATATACAATGAAAAAATATACAAGAGTATTCAAATCAGAAACAAAAAGGTAAGAGAGAGAAATAGAGAAATTAGCCAAAACAAGTCACACAAACTAGTTTTTATAACTGTAAAAACGTTATTTTAAAGACCATTTATATCAAATGCATACATAACTAAGTCAAAAGGAAGTACAAAAGCCTATTTTATTTTAAAGGTACAGACACACAATGTGAATCTAATTAAAAGAATCATAATCCTAAAATTTAGTAATTTTACACTAATTTCATTCTCATGTATTGGCAGTTAAAATTGCACTGAGGCCAATCAACAGATAGTGTGAATGCACAAAAGTTGATAAAAATAATGTGAATCAAGCAAACAGGAGTCTCTACATTACTTTCCCAGCTAGAGTGCCAATTTAGCTATATGTCACTAACCAAAATTTGGGAAATCTAAAATAATTGAATAAGAAATTTCAAGCCTATTATTTGAATCTTATTAAAAGAATAAATATATATATATATATATATATATATATATTTTAATTTTTTTTTTTTTTGTAGAAATGTAGACTTATTTATACAAAAGAAAAAGCAAACAAGTTCAAGAATCACCTCGTCCAAGGTTAATCCATCGATGCTTGACACACTCCCAGTAAAAGCAATTTCGATTATTTCTTTGCCTAGTTCATACATTTCAGATATCCATAATAACTAAAGGAAAGGATTTTCCATTACAACTTGTTATGTAAAATAAATAAACTGAAAAAGTAAATAAACAAAGAAGTTACACAAGATGCAGAATATACCTTGAGAGTAACGAGATACCCATTTTTTATAGGATTTTCATAAGACCAGATTTAACCACCTGAAATAGAAATCAAAACAGTTCACTCTTTCCATCCCAAAATAAGAATTCTCATTAAAAGAATTGAAGAGAATCTTTTATTAGAAAGATCAGAAAGAATCAGCATCCAAATAAAATAAAGCCAATAAATAAAAATGAGTATAAAATCAATAACATTATTTCATATAATAGAAGTGTTTATTCGGAATATGAACATATTTTTTTCTTTGAAATTCTATCTGATTCTTTCCTAAACGTGAACGTAGTCTTACATGATAAAGTCCAGTTAATGTGTTTCATGTATCCCTGCAAATAATTGCACGATAATCGAGTTAACAAATATAAGTTTAAACCAAACGAAAAAAGGAGTGAACCTGCTTTCATCCCGAATCTTTGCTAGTCCGAGGATCACCGACAGATCCTCGTTGTTACTGCTTCTCAGCAGCCATTAACTATCATCATGACAACATGTCATCCACTCAAGTAGCGGCACAGACAACAAAATTTGCAGCTTTGTACGCATTTTATCATCTTCTTTCTTGTTAACCTGTAAAGAGGTGCAATAAGTAAAAGTGGACATTATATATCTCCTTGTTATTATCTTTAGATTACATTTCTCCCACATAAACCAAAGAGAAACTTCAACATGTAGTGACCAAGCAAGATACTTATGATAACTTACTCATGTTCCACAAGCTGATTTTTTTTAATCAAGTAGGCTATTTGATAGTTTAAATCAGCTAATGACTTTGCTTATATCATGGCTTGGTGCAGACAAAACATAAATTTACAGATGTAGGGAGTTTTTTATGCATGTCTTTCTATATGAAACATGCACAAAAAAAGGGGAGCTCATTAACCTCACTCTGAATGCATCATGTAAGGAACACCAAAAGAAAATAAAGACTAGTCAAGTGCCAAAATGTTGGTCTCTATCAGGTTGGGTGTTGTAGAGGAAACTGAATTTGCAGACACCAGGGATATGGGTAGTGTGGGACTAGTTCTAGATGATTGAATCTCAAAAGATTCATCCTTGAAATTTTCTGAAGCAGCACTGCCCAGTTTAACAGGTGCGAAACAAAACTCCTATGTCTACCTTTTTGTAGCACTGGATCTAACTTACTTGTATCCCCTGTGGATCTGCTTGGTTTTCCACGTCACGTGGCTGCACAACAATTCCGTCATGGGTGGGAGTTTGCTATTGTTGAAGAAAATGACTTTGACTGCTTCCCTGAGATAAAACTGTTGAATTTTTCAATTGCATGAAAGACGGAAAATCATGTTATTTCATAGAATGAACCAATAATTAAGAGGGGGGGGGGGGGAAGGAGCCTAACATACACCAGTTCTTTGACTGGTCACAGTTCTAAAATCTAGACTGACCAATTCTTTACAAGTATTTAAAGTTAATCTAAAATTCAATGCATGTAACTATGACCAGGCAATTCAAGGATGGTTCAAGACTTGAGCTTCCTTGTGTATTTAAGACTTTAAGTTTGGTTATTGGCACTCTACATCAACCAAAACATCATTTGTTGACAAAGCAAATATGTCCAAATAATTTACCACATGTAACTTAAGATAAAAAGCTCCAGTACCTCGGCATTTAGTTGATCATTCCATCTTTTTGTAGTACCAGTTTTCTAAACAAAGGTTTATCCTTTTCCCTTCTCAAAAGCTTTGAAACAAGAATAAGAATGTGACAAATACAGTTGGTTTCGTTTCACTTCATGTTTAAATTATTGAGCTTCTAAAACATGTTATAGTTCTCTTGGTACTAAAATGATAAGTCTGTTCTACTCTAAGCACATTGATTGATCAATACATGATTTAGTCATAATGGCCTTAATGGAGCATGTACAGAAAACAAATTTAGCGTTTATCCCTATTGATGCCATATCACAGGGTTGTTGCGCTAATGCAAGTACCTCACTTTATCTAGTCCTCAATGCTTGACTCGCTAATGACACTAAAATTTCCACTTTCTATGAAAACTAGATAAAGTAGTAACCACTAGGAGCACATTCCTATTGTCCTTAACCCCAAAGTTCAAAGTCCAACCTACATTCTGGAAACTCGTACACATTAACGAAAGAAAGATATAAAACATCAAAATTCAAGTTAACCAAGATTGCAACGAAGATATGAAAATGATCTAGTTGTGTGTCAGTTGGCTTCCTCAAACCCATTAACACCAAACTCGCCTACGAAATTATAAATAATTAAAAAAATCACATCTACATCACTCTCTTACCATAGCTTAGAAACACTACAATCATCCACATACTAAATGTAGTTATAAAAAATCAGTAGAAATAATAGAAGATCCAATAAATCATAAAAAAAACTCAATGAACTAATTCACTGCATCTTATAATAACGATCATTCCCTATTTTATTAATCAACCAAATAACAATATCTACAAAAAGAGAACATAAAACATATCAAATTCAAGTAAGAATCGAAGATAACCAAAGATGAAACCCATAACCCAAATTTCCTTCTCATAAACGTAAAATAACAATAATTTCGAATTGAAACATATACACTTGAAACCTAATACATCCACATAACCCACGTATGCGGTAATGTAGGAAAGCACAACCAAGCAAAAAAATGCAACCGTAAGAGAGTGAGAGAGACAGAGAGATCTGGAATGAATATAGATAAGATGGAACCAACATAACAAATTTAATCTTTTTACGGAAAAAATGAAGCTTCACCTAGCAAAACTAGGGTTTGATTAAGAGAATTAGTAATGAGGCGAAAGACCATCACCTGTTATTACGCTATAAACAGTGGCAAGGAGGCATCGATCTATGGTGGAAGAGAGTTATTTTTGGTGGAATTTCCAGGAGGGGGGACGAAGGGGTATTCAGGGACGAAGGGGTTAGAAAAAACTATGAAGTTTCATTATCCTTTGTCTAACTTTTTCTTATTATTTCTTATTTCTTATTTGTTTTAAAGAAATCAATAAATTTTCATCAATGGGAGGCTTTTGGGTGGGAAAAGATTCCGCCAATTTTTCACTATTTTTACTTTTAGTGACCGTAGATTTTTTCAAATAAAATGAAATGAATACTCCTCACCAATAGTTAATTTTTAATGAGAGTATATTTTTACTCTCACTAAAGATGATATATAGTGAGAGTTTTTTCCTACTCTCACTAAATTTTTGTCAATGATAGTGGGTTTTCTTGTAGTGAAATACAAATATCTGCATGTGAAACCGCTCCGCAAACGGTTTCTCTGTGCATCCACAACGTGATATCTCCACTTTCTTTACTTCTCAAATTCTCTCTCTTCCCCTCTTCTTCTCACTCTTTTTTTTTTTGCGCTCACCCCGTCTCATCTGCCAAACCGCTGGCACCAAACCTTCCCTCATGCCGCAACTCTCCGTAGCAGGCGCCGGCCAAAGAGGGTGAAATTGACCATGAGAAAAAAACAAATGTGTCTAATTTAGAGCCGAGGGAGAAGTTCTCCGGTGGAATGAGCGGCGGACAGAAGGCCGGCGTAGCAATCGGACTATCATCAGCGTTCGTGTAGTAGATGTCAGCGCGCTGGTGTACAAGAGCGACATCAGAATATTCAGACCTTCCGGCGCCCCATGTATTTTCTCTCTCTATAATCTCTCTACCATACACATAATCATATGCGCAAATCCAGGGCTTTTTATTATCATTCAGATTTATTTTTTGTAGATTGTTTTTTACTGATTTGTTGAATTTTTTTCTTATTATTACTAAGAATAAGAATCGAGTTGCTTCACCATTGTAGCTTAAATGCGTAGCATATTTGATTCAATACTCATTCTCACATTGTGGCATGCAATAGTGAACATTCATGAGATCAAGTATGTTGTTAAAATGTGATTGAATGTTACAACTGAGACAGTCAGTTTCTAGGATGTATGCATGACAATTAGGCTATGCATAGTTTATCATGAATTGAGTAGTTAGTCTGTGTGAGTCACTGAACTGAACTGCTTTTTCAGATTCTGTGGGTGGTATACTTTCTGCTGCAAGTAATATTGAGTTCAATATATATACAATTTCTGCTGAACTTTTTATGTTAATATTGATTTCAATTTGTTTCCTTAGATTCTAAATCAGGTTGTGGTGAGTGGATGATAAATGGTTCAATGAAGGTAGTGCCACCATAACTACGTTGGTGCGAGTGATGATTTGGTAGGAAATTTGTGTAGGTTATTGTATTGGAGGCTTATAATAAAGAGAATCTATGACTATTACATTGAAAAAACACTGACGAGATCTTAACCTTGGATAGCGCAAAGGTGACGAAAAGCCTAATGTAGTTTCTCTTTACTGTTGTTGATTTCATTTGATATTTTTATCAAATTTTGATTAGTGAAATAACTACAATGACTAAAAGCATGTGCAGTTTTTTTACATCCCTGCTAACTATTAAAACACGGTTGCGCAAAACTCGGAGAAAACACGCGTACTTCTTACAAAATTTCTCCTATTTTCGCTTTAAGCTATTATATCTATGTTCATGCTTTAATTTCTTCTTACATGCTAATGGTTGACGGTTCCTCTATTTTCTCCTTGCAAATACCAAACCGTGCAAAAGAGAGGTGAGTTCTCTTAACCCATGAAAGTTTCACAAATCTACGGATTGGCAAAATATCAATCACAAGACAAAGAGGACATAGTAGAAGATAGATCTCAAACAAGTCTTCTAACAGGTTCACCATCAAAACTTATTATTTTCGTTCTTTAATTGCTCGATTTTTAGGTTAGTTTTTATGGAATTTTTTTGGCTGTATATATGATACATCTCATTATTTGAGAGAGTTTTTATGTTCAACTTATTCAAAGATAGAGTGGGAAGCTATGGTAATATAGAAAAAAAAATGCAGTGAATGAGATGAATATTGAACAGTAAAGGGGGGGGGGGGGGGGGAGATTTTGGGGACTGCGGTGGTGGAAAATTTGTCTGGAGCAGGGTACCATACGATCCGGGGTGGCGGTCCTGCTTTAGTTTTATATCATATGCAATAGAGTCTCTTGGTTGATGTGCCTTTTCAGGTTTGCCATGCATTAATAATGTAGCAATTAATATTTTAGAATGTATGTTGCAGCGAGGGAGAAAAGTTAAATGACAAATGCTTTAGGTTGGTAGGAAGGTTTACACTCAGTATTTTATGACAAATAGAACCTTTATATTTGTCTTTCATGTTTGTTCCTCTATTGAGTTTCACAGCAATGATAAAATGACTTCTTAAATCATACATTTATTTTTTATAGTCAGACAAAGGAGATGTTGTGGAATCAGTTATCTTATAGCCTTATGTATTTACCAAAGTATTGAGGTTCTGAATCGTGATTGTAGTGGAATTTGCTCTCTATTACCGCTTGAGTAGAATCTCATGAACATATCCTTCTTCAAAATCACAAGGGGTATGCTATTATTTCTAATCCACCCTTAATACTAAAAGAAGGTCGCTAAAATTAAGGAGAAATTGGGGAAACCGCACATCGTCTTCTTAATATTCCGGGAAAGGTATTTCGCGACTTTTCCATCCAAAATAAAATTGCTTCTTCACAAACTCTGCAACTTCTCGATGAACTTATATATTGCTACCAAGGAATTACTGCTTCAACCCCATAGACTTTGAGGCATAAAAGGAGACCAAGGGAGACCAAGAAATTTGAATTTATTGGTGAGAACTTTTACAATTATTCATGGAGAATTATGGATTTTGAATGTTATTTTGTTTGTCTAAACTAGAGGTCGAATCTGCAGACATTATTTGGAAGATCATATCATACCAGTCGCCAACTGTTGACACTGACAAAGGTAATCACAAGGAGTTCAGAATTTAAGGCAGTGAGTGAATTTATAGTTTATGATTAACTAAATTATATATTACTGCAGATGAAACGGACTTCATTTGTATGTTTATTACGAATTCATTTTGTTCTATTAGTCATTCGATGTATCTGGGTCTTACATAATTGACTACCAGGCAACCAACAACTTGATTGATGCAAAGGTATAATAAGTTCTGATATAGGTTTGTACATCATTTTATTTCTTATACATTTTTGTATTGTGGTGGGGTTGGTCATCAAAATGTCCATTGTTATGGTGAAGAGATCATGATAGAAGAGTTCTCAACTTATGTGGGGGCAAGAGAAAAGAAGGTTGTAAAAAAGATAGAAGAGTTCTCAGCTTCCACGAAACTCGGAAGGCAAGAGAGAAGAATTGAAGTTTCAGTACAGGTTTCAGTACAGAGAAGAAGATTGCAGAAAAAGAGAAGTCAATTGAAGTTTATGTTGGAATTTATCACCAAGATATGTTCACCAATATGCAACTCAATCAAATCTACAAACACTATAACTACCACTTGGTTGACAATCAAACCACAAAGAATGACATGCATAAGAAATAAATGGAACAAGCTATTTACGTGGTTCGGATTCGTGTTGAATCCTACATCCACGGCCTCAAAGATCACACCTCTTTATTGATTTCAAGGAACACCAGATTACAAGCTATCTCCCTCAAAAGATTATGCAAGAAGAAGAAAACTACAACTCACTTCTTCTCTCTTTTTGATACAACTCTCTATTGTTTCCTCTCTTTCTCAATACAAGACGATTCTCTTCATTGAATCACCGTTAATCTCTTATAAACAAGCTAACCGCCTTTATCTTGACTAATCACAGCTCTCCACAACAGTTAAGCTCTTCCAAAGCAGTTAAAACAGAAACAAAACGGTTACAGGAAGTTTCGGCCATTGCAAACGGTTAACTGAACGAACAGATACAGAAACTCGGCCCATCTTGGTTTGAATTCTGTGAAACAATTCGGCCAGTTATCAGCCGAACAAACCCAACCTTTTCCTCCTTATTTTAAACTTGATTTTGAACCGACTCTTGTGCCCTCTGTTGTCAATCTTATTATTTGAATTACCATTTAACTGATTCTTAACCGTATAAAGAAGTTTATAGAATGATTGAGCTTATATTTCACAGTTTACTTACCGAAACTTAGTGTTTTAGGTCAGATGCTGTGATGCAAAGTAGATTTATATGATGTGTTTGTGTGCTACTTCTATTATCTGAAATTACGGGGTGATAATGAGTATGAGTTTTCTTAGGCTGAATTAACTACAAAGGAAAATTAAATAAGTTTATTTGGATTTTTAATTTTCTTTTCTTTAATGTAAGAATGAAAAATAATTATCATCTAATTAATGTTAGTTGTAATTATCATTATTAGTGGCATCAATACGTAATTATGCTTCATGATGTTATATTTTATTACTACAATAAGAAGTTATATCTTTGCATATTACAAAACAAAAATTATATTTGAATTCATTTATTTCTGATGGTTTTATGTTAAATAATTTGTTAATTTTTTTTTATATATTATGTGGTTAAATAATATTTTTGTTCTACTATTTTCATTAGTTAGAGAACAAAGTATGGACGAGGATGATTCAAGAGATGTCCTCTTCTGCCCAAATAAAGATGAGCAATGAAGGTCAGGAAATTTTGAATATTTATAATTAGTTATGTCATCCATCAATATGTCAATATTACACTTAAATATGACACTACTATTAATATTATTTAATTCTTCAGTATTTAAAAAGTTCATTTATCCGTGCATCGCACGGGTGGACATCTAGTAATAATAATAATAATATTTTACGGGTATTATACGCCGATAAACCATAACACATATAGGATTAGTTCAATTAAAATCATTTATGTCCAAATCAGTGATAAAAATCAAAATTTAGTTCTTAAAAAAAAGCTAAATTTTGATAGTAATGTAAGGGTGACTCTTAAAAAATAAAAAAGAAATTATTGAGTTCCTCGGATCACTTGTATAACTAATTAATAACTAACTAATCAGTAATACATGTTAGTGTCTTAAGAAAAAAAAGAAAAAAATTGAAAGCGTGATGGACTGGGCAGCTATCTTTCACTTTGACCAGCCCAAACCGTCGCAGGCCCATTTATTAAGCGGAAAGGGCTGCTATATATATACTCGCCAGAGCTAGGGTTTTATCCATCACCGGTTTTCTTCCAGAGGTTTCAAAAGCGGAGCATTCGTTCTGCAGAGTTTCTGTTTCAGCGATGAGAGCCAAGGTAAATTTATTTCTGTTAATCTCTCTCTGTCTCGATCTATAGTTATTTCAGTGTAGTTATTCTCAATTAAATTCGATTTTTCCTACAGAGGAGGATTTGTTTCAATCACTTTTTTTCTCAATCTATTGTAGTTTGAGTGCAACAATTCTGAATTATATCCGTTATTGTGTTGCAGTGGAAGAAGAAGCGTATGAGGAGGTTGAAGAGGAAGCGCCGAAAGATGAGGCAGAGATCTAAGTAGGCTTCCCCGGTCGTCAGCGTCGCATATCTAGGGTATCAGTTTTACGTATTTTGTTTCTGTTTCAAGAATTTCGATTTGTAATAGGTCGAATATTATTACTTTCTGGAACTACATTTTGTAGATCGACTGCTTAATCAGTTTTGCTTTTCGTCAACATCGTCGTTTTTATGTTCTATCCATTATCAATTTTGTTTGATGCCTTTTTGTTTTTGTTTTTTGGTTATGATTTTGTTTGGAGTCCATATATAATTAATTTATGTGTGTGTATATCTATATATGTATATGCTTAGGTTTTTCTGTTGGGTTTTTCAACTTAAGAACATCAGTGATAGGATATCTGCCAATTAAATTAAATTGGATATTGTTGTTATGCACGATATGAACAGGGATGGATTTAGGGGGGGGGGGGGCGCAGGGCTGCGGTTGCTCGACTTGGACTTTCATTTCGCTCCCCCAACTTAAAAGTTTGCCCCCTTATTCACGCTTGATATAGAATCATTGATCAATCAGTGTATATGAGCATTCCATACATTCTGTTCGAGATCTGTCTTGTTCTTAAGGTATCATTGTGTTTTGAAATAAGATCTTAGATATTGCTGACCTTGGATATATGATATTAAATTTGTGTTCTCCTATTCTAGTAGAGGTAAGATTTTTCTTATCCCACATAATCTGTAATCTGTGTGTTCACTTAGCTCCTAAATGATGTTGAGCCTATGCCGGGTGTTTTCAAATGTTTAAAACAATTGCTTTTGAGAGAGAAGATTTTTCTTTTCCCATGTAATCTGTAATCTGTGTGTTCAATTAGCTCCTAATGATGTTGAGCCTATGCTGGGTGTTTTCAAATGTTTAAAACAATTGCTTTTGAGCTTTTGGCTCCATATAAGCAGGAAATAGTGTTTGCAAATTGCAAACTTCTGCTTAAACTGCAACAAGCTTGGAGCTAGAAATTGTTGATACGTGAAGCCTCGAGGGTAAGAAATAGGAGCCTGATGGGCACTTTGTCAATTTCAAATGTTACGATTGGAATTGCAATTTAGATCTTGTCCTGATGGTATGTTATCATAGGGGAGGACCCTGAAAATGCTTGGTTAGGTATTCTTATCTGGGCTATGCAGTCCAAGTAAAACAGTCCCCTTTGTGTGTTTACTGATCATGGACGACCAATTTTCCATACTTGTAACATCCTTATTTAGTATAAAACTTGTGAACCTTTTTTTTGATAATATGTGTTTTTTGTAATGACGTTTAATTAGATGTCATGAGGGTGTTTGCAGACTTATTTGGGTGTTCAAAATCACTTCTTATAATCTATTCTCCCTATTGGGAGTGTCCTCAATCTTATTAATGGGACTCAGAATAATTTTTGAAAAGTAATTAAAAGTGGATTATTAAAAGCTGATAACACTCACCTTGTATCATCTTTTGGCTTTAATATCATTTTATTTTCAAAAACTACTAAATTCTAGTTTTTGTACAAAAATCAATTCAACACACTTCACTAAAGTCATGGTAACTTTGCTTTGACAGAGGGTGTTCGATTTGTGGATTCTATCTAGAACACGTAATTTCTTTGAATTTTATATCAAAAGTGATGCAATTAAACTACAAATTATTTTACACGGTTTTTGATTTCTAGTGATTGTTGTGCGAGCAAAATATTATCATCGTCTTCAGTCTTACCATATAATGGGCCTCTGCTAACAGATGAGTGATGAGTTCATTCTTCGTTGGAAAAACACCCTAGTAAACATGTAATATGACTAACCAGTATGTATTCATGACGTAAAATATATGATATTACGAATAATAAATAAATAATTTGAGAGCAGCAATCGCTCATTCACTTCCTCATTGCTAAATGTGTACAACGGATGATTCTATTCCATCCTCAAAGATAGGGTCTTCGTATTGCATCGTGTGTGATTTACAATTTATCTAAATAAATTAATGGTCAATAGTTTACAACTTTTCATAAGTGAGTGGTGTGTAAACAAGGATGAAAATTTCGATTTTTTCGAAAATATCGATATCAGTGAACATATCAATATCGATGCACTTTTAAAGAAAGTTGAAATTTTTATTAAAATTTGAAAATTTAAGATGATATTTTATAAAATGCTATAACTAACTTAAATGCATATGTTTAGTTAAATTTTTAATATAAATGGAAATATTTGGAACTAGTTTATAAATATTAAACAATATAAGCGATGTCTGATAATATGATAATATGCACACCCCTTCCGGCACGTGGAATAAGAAAGAGTTATTTTTTGCTTTTTAGTTGATTTTTTTAAAGGTGGAGATTGAGCGTTGAGATTATAAAAGAAATTATCTTTTTAAGGGTGTGCAAATTATTTCAGGACACCCCGAAAAAGGAAAATATGCAAATTATCTCGGGACGAAGGGAGTACATATTAAAAATGTCGACAAACTGTTGTTTCTCGTCAAAATTTCTTATTTTTCTAAATTCAATATTATCTTTAGCTCAAAAAGGAGTATATTGCGTATCATGTCAACCATTTAAAAAACCGAAAATATCGAATTTGAAATTTTGGTAAAATTACGACAATTGTACTTGGAGACAACTGAAATCAAAATTTTCGGATACTTCTGAAAATTTTGGACCGAAATTCTGACAGAAATTTATTACATCCCAATTTCATTTAGGATTAGCCAAAAAGAGAATTTCGTATAAATTCCAAGATATTTTTATCCCTGTGTGTAAGCATTACCTTATGGCTAATATCGAATTTTTCCATATTGCACAACAAGATGAAAAAATCGCGAGAATTATCGCTGAAATTTCGGGTTTTTTGAGTTGCCAAAACGAAATTAGAACTATAATATGCTTTTTTAAATATTGTTGATATTTCAACGAAATAACGGAGAAACATTAGTTAATTTTGGTTGTTCTTTCTTTTTTTGTTTCTTCGTGTGAAATGGTGGGGAGTTGATGGTGTGGTAGATTGATATGCATTATGCTAATGTTAATCATTTGAGGGACAAATATTATTGGGTCAGATCCAAACTAATTGGTCCATGAGAGAAAGGGAAAAATACGAGTGACATCTGAATAGTTTTCATTATAATTACTCTCATGTTATAAAATGATACCAGTATTGCTTAGATAAAGATGGGACATATGTTCCATTTGAGCCTCATAAATCATTAGTACTAATAACGTTACATGAAAAAACTTCAAAATATATTACTAGACAATGTCTAATTTTTTAGTATTTATAAATTAGTCGTAAATATATCAATTTGTATAAATTCTTAACATAAATATGGTATTTAATTACTTATAATAATTTATAAAATATCATGGTTAATATTTCAGCTTTTAATATAATTTTCAGTATTTTTTAAAAATTGCATGGATACTTGTACCGATTTCATCAATATTTTCGTAAAATTAAAACGTACAGCTTTTAATATAATTTATAAAATATCATGGTTAATATCAGTATTTTGTCCTATGCGCGGCATGCACGAAATTTCTGACCCGATATCACGAGTGTGGGAAAAGATGGAAAAAAATCAAAAGGAAAGAAGAAGAAGAAGAAGAATCCACACAGAATGAGAGAAATTGACCATCACTATCAGCTAGAAAATGGGTTTACAGTGGATAAATAACGTGCAGAAAAAGTAGGGAAATTTCCACATAGTGTCAGATACTCATGCACTTGAGTCAACTCGCTACCAAGGATTTTGCGTGAGAAATTCTATGCTAACGCGTTTGATACTGTCCGACTGAATGATTTAAAAATGTATATGAAAAATCAATCATTTATTTCAATCTACGAATAGTTGGATCACCTAGTCGAACACTACCTGACTGCGTAGTATAGAATTAATCGTTTCGTGTGTGGAGGTTTTGCTTGAATGATAATAGTTTTTTTTTTTAGTACAATCATTATATTAATACAACCATAATCGGGCCTATTAGATTCAATCATTTTTAATCTTAATCATAAAATTATGAGTGACACTCATGTGCATAAGATGCACATTAATATTATTGTACCTCTTGTGGGGCCCACTTATGGTTTTAGCGCGCGTGACATATATATATATATATATTAAGGTGTGTTTAAAATCACAAAATAGGCGCTGACTTAGTTGGTAAAGGCCCGACATTGTACTCTTTAGTGCGCGGGTTCGAATCTTAACAGCACCTTTTTATTTTTCACCATTTCGATGTAGTATACGTAAATATTTATTTTTTCCAACTTACAATACTCACAGTATATTTAATATTTTGATATAGTATACGTTATGATGTCTGACAGTATACGTTGTTTTAGTTAATTTTTGTTTTATACTGCTAATTTTTTTTTTCCAACTTACATTACTCACAGTATATTTAATATTTCGATATATTATACGTCGTGATGTCTGATAGTATATGTTGTGTTAGTTAATTTTTGTTTTATACTGCGAAATATTTATTTTTTCCAACTTACAATACTCACAGTATATTTAATATTTCGATACAGTAAACGTTATGATGCCTGACAGTATACGTTGTTTTAGTTAATTTTTGTTTTATACTGCGATATTTTTTTTTTCAACTTACAATACTCACAGTATATTTAATATTTCGATACAATATACGTTGTGATGCCTGACAGTATATGTTGTTTTAGTTAATTTTTGTTTCATACTGCGATATATTTATTTTTCCCAACTTACAATACTCACAGTATATTTAATATTTCGATACGGTGTATATTATGATGTATGACAGTATAGGTTTGGTTAGATTAATTTTTCTTGTATATTGTACAATATAAGGCAAAAAAAATGAAGGAAGAAGGAAAAAAGATGCAAACAGAAAAGGAAAAGGAAAAGGCAAAGGCAAAGGCAAAAAAAATGAAGGAAGAAGGAAAAAAGATGCAAACAGAATTGAACCCTTGACCTCAAGGTTGAGATATTTAAGACTACATTAAATATCACCAGACCACTTACTTTTAGTGTTCAACAAACAGGCCATTAAATATATAAACACGCGCGCGCATAAAAATTAATATAATAATAATTGGCCGGTTCAGACCGGTTCAGCGATTTTTTTAGGTTGAACTGGTGGGGCCCACAAGGTGTACAATAACATTATGGTGCATCTTATGCACCCAAGTTTTTACCTAAAATTATTATCCAAATATAACTAAGTTGTCTATGAACATTCTGTGGTGTGTAAGTTGCATGCTACTCTTAAGTACTCAATTATAGGGATTTTCTTATATATTATAAAAACATGTTTTGTTGTAGTTAATTTTGTGAGTGAACTCATCTATTGAGTAATCTTGGAGTTTATCTTATGGGGAATTTTTTTCTTAAGTATACCCTAAAGTTAAAAGAGAAACTTTATACCAAATGGAGTTAACTCCAACTAGGTTAAAAAGTAAATTATTAGATATTATGTTCTAAAATTAGATTATTGGATAAATTACATTGGAGCAATACAATATAAGAAGATTTAAAATATGCACCACCACTCTACGTCCCTTTAACTCTGTCAATTTTTTTTTTTCCTCCTAATCTAAGAAACAAAGAAAAAATCCTCCCTACCTTTATGGTGACTCGAACCCAGGACCAAAGGTCTAGGTCGTAGATGCTCTGCCACTTGAGCTATCCAACTTCGTCTTTTTTTTTTTTTCCTAATCTAAGAACAAAGAAAAATCCCTTCCCTCCCCCAACGATAACTCGAACCCAAGACCAAAGACTTAGGTAGTAGATACTCTGCCACTTGTACTATCCAACTTCGTTTGATAATCGATGCCCCTTAACTCTGTCTATGACTTAAAAAATGCCTAACACTTAAACACAGAAATTTCTAACAATGTTGATAATATCAATAAATTGATTCAATTAAAAAAAATGAGTAATCAAGATGTAATTATCTTATTCATTTTATTCTACTCCCTCCGTCCCAAATGAACTTAAACAGGAAGACCGACACACATATTAAGAAAAAATTATTTTTGTAGGATTTGTTGATTTTTCAAAGGTTGATTGAGAGTGGAGATTTTGAGAGTGGAAATTGTGTTATAACTTTCTTTTTTAAGAGTGTGTAAGTTTGCTTGATACAGACGAAAATAGAAAGTATACAAGTTCATTCGGGACGGAGGAAGTATTTTTTAAATTTTTTGTCCCTATTACTTATAATTCAAAGTATATGCATTCAGTATTATGAAGTAATCATTTAAATTAAACAATAAATATTTAATTAACATTTATTAAAATCAAGTAAAATACATCTATATAATAGGCTGAAAGAAAGGAGGCAGGTCCCCTCTTAATTCCCGTAGAAATTCTATTACATTTGATATTATATATTGTGTTTCATCATATTCACCAATCACCAATCGACACGTAGTGAATCCGAATTGCTGTTAACGATAGTGTAGTTCCGTGTATGGTAGTGAGCACAGTAAGTCACAAAAGTAGTTGTATTAATCTATAACGTGACCCAATAATAAGACAGATAAACATAAAATTATAATAATTTAAATACTCGTAGTAAAATCAAAATAGAATTTGGACTCCTTTTGTAGTCAAAATAATTACGATGTCTCCACAATGTAACGAACGCCGACCTTTCGTACCTTTCGTTCTTTGATTTTACTTTGATTATTTGCATTCCTTATAATATGTACTATAAGTTAAAATAGATGCTATTTCAATTCCGTTTCTAAGTGTCCATCAACTCATCAAGTAATGAGTTAAAATTCTATAAAAATATTTAATTATATCATTTAAAATTTAGAATGTGACATTTAAAACTTAGCAGTGAACATATTGATATGCTTTAAAGGTGGATAGAGGAATATTTTCGATCACCAATTATCAATTACTTATTAATAATTGCAGTGAGTTCTTTGCCAATGATCTATTTCATCCCAACTGTATAAATTTAAAATTAAATCAAACTACTTAATATTTTATTCAAAATTCTTATCCAAAAATCTAGTGGAGCTTGATTTGATAATAAGGGGGTGTTTGTAAATAATAGTGCTTTTGTAGAAGTGATTTAAATTGATTGTTGTGGTGAAATGATAATTTGGTAGTGTTTAAAAAAAAAGTGATTTTGAACAATGCAAAACAAAAATCACTTCTTAACTTTTAATTTACACAAATAACCTTTTATTCTTGTTACAACTAGCTGAAATTTATTTACTCCATCCATAAAAAAATATTACTCCACATATTTCAGCAGGAGAAGAATATCAATCTGTGAAACATAAAAATTCCATCAACTAGCACAAAAATCCGGCAAATTTTATGAGGCCAACCTCGATTTCCAAAAGCGAATCCTCGATTCCTTCCGCCTCGGGGACGAGACCTACATCCCTAAGTCAATTGGCTCATTGGAAAACTCCGCCACCATGAAAGAGGGCCGCGCAGAATCTTCCTCTGTAATCTTCATCTTCAAATTTTCGACAGTGATAATCTATGGTGAGCAATTTTTCTGCAACAAGTGAAGATTGAATCCATAAGTATTATTCTTTGTCGTAGTCTTCTTCGTTGTAAGCTCTCTTGAGAGGTTGGTAGGGTGTGAATTTGTGGGTAGTGTGGATCTGAGAGCCATTATTCTTACTTCTGTACAGATTATGTTCTGCAACTGGGGACAGGTAAATAAAATAAACTAAAGTTGAACATATTTACAGAAAGTCCAAAATCTGCCAAAAGCTAGTCTTTTGTGGATTCTGAGAAGCTGCTTTAAAGCACTTCTGAAAATTGATTTTGTTGTCAAAAATAAGTTTGCAAACACTACTACAAATGAAAAATAATTTTTAAAAGTGATTTTGGGTGTGTTATTGAGTTTGCAAACACCACCTAAGAGCATGATCAATGGGGATTAATTTGTACCTCCCATTAGGTATCATTTGCATTGTGGGAGAGTGATGTGGAGGAGAGATGGGAAAATGGGTACAAATCTTTGTACCCAAATTGAAGAGATTAGAAGGCAAGTGGGGTTGGTTGCTGTTAGTCATGGACCCAGAAATTTTATCGAGGGGGGCCCATCAATAGACAAATTTAGGTACTCATTTTATCGGGGTAATTTTTTTAATTATACTCTAAGATTCGACAAATTTTATACCAAGTAGGTGACTCATTTTGAGAAGGCTAGAAGACAAACTCTCATATATTATACTCTAAATTTAATATTTGGTTAAATTACATTTAAAACTAAAGTTTTAGAAAATCTAAAAGGGGCGGGGCACCTCTAAATTGAACTTCAACAATATTCAACTATATATATAAAACTAAAAATACTAATGATATTGATAAGATTAATAAATCGATTCAATTTTTAAAAAAAAGATAATCAAGATTTAGTGTCTCGAAACATTTCATTCTATTTTGTAATTTTTTTATCTCTATTGGGTATACTTAAAAATGTATCTATTGATTATTATTAAATCATAATCAAGTTAGACAATATAATTATTTATTTTATTTAATTACGTTGTATTAAAATCGACTGAAACACACTTACATAATAGCACATTTCGACTGGGGCCAGGGGACCCAGTGCGCCCTTGGCCCCCATGTAGGTCCGTCAGTGGTTGCTGTGCGCTTCAAGCGCTGCTCGGGGGGGAAGATCTGGGCTCGTGGCCCCGCTGCCCGCGTGGGCAAGGTGCGGCGTGGGCCCACGCCTAGAAAGGGGGGTATTTTTTTTTTCTTTTCCTTTATTTGTTTATTTATTTATCTTTTACTTTATTGTTTTATTTATATATAGTGTTTAGTTGAATGTTGATATTTTATTTTTTAACTTTCATCCTTTTTAATAATATTATCATGTTAAAAAATCGATGATTTTTTTTTTGGTTGTTACAAACTTTAGAAAAAAAAAATTATTTTTTCTCGGAATTTTTTTAATAAGAAATTAAATTAATTGTATATGTGAAAGTTGTAAATAAGATTTTTATAAATTGTAGATGTGAAAATAATATAATTATATAAGTGATTTTTATGTGGGACCCCAAAAAAGTGTTATTTGTACCTAAGAGAATTGGAAGAAAAATGTACAAATTTAGTGGGGTTTAACTTATGAGGTGGCTATGATGACTGTGGCAATAATGTGGCAGATACAAATCGGAACTGCATTGCTGATGCCCTAATATATGCATAACTAAATTACATACATAAATAGTTAGGCTTGGCAATAAGTAGGGAATAGAGGTGGGCAAATGGTTCAAGAATCAGGGAACCGGCACGGTTTGAACCGCCTATCAACGATTCTGGATAAGTTGATCGTAGTTCCGGTTCCGAATCGAAACCTAAATAGGTTAGGTTCGGTTTTGATTTCGGTTTGTATATATTGCAAACCGTGAACCGTCGTTGAACTGTCAATTTAACCGTCAGTTTTTAGTATTTTTTATTTGTTTATATTTCTTTTATATATTTTTAATAATTAGTTAGAAGTTGTAACTTGTAAGTTGTAAATTAGAATTGAAGTTGCAAGTTTGTGGTTGAATAGTTATTGACTATTGTAATTTTCTCTTAGTTATATTAGAATTTAGTGTTATCAATTTGTAATTGTAACTTGTAAGTTGTAAATTACCAATTAATCAAAGATGATCATTTTTTATAAAGGTGCATCATTTTGTACTGTTACATTCTCAAATTATATATATCATACAAGAATCTTATATATTTATTTTTTATAAATAAACTGCAAAAAAAAAAAAAAAAAAAAAAAATTGAAGAACCGGCTGTTAGAAATCGAACTGCCAGTTGTTCCATGGTTTCAAAACGTAACCGAAACCGCCATAGAGCGGTTTCAGTTTTGGTTCCACCCCCTACGGTTCCAGAACCAGCGGTTCCGACCCGAGGAACCGTAACCGTAACTGTAACCGTTTGGACACCCCTAGGCGAAGAATCCTCGTTCCTCTGCAGGAATCTGCCCTGAACCAAGTGGGGAATTTCCGATTTGTTCCCACGTGAGGTGGGGATGGGGAAGGAATTATTCCCGTTAGCCGAGGCGAGGTGGGGATGGGAAATGCTTTTCCCGCCCTGTTTTTCTCGTGGGGACCCGATAATATTATTTAGTTTTATATTTTTAATATATTTAGGTGGTAAAAATATATTTTATTTTTATTATTGTAATACTAATTAAAATGACTTATATATATTATTCTAGATTTTTTTATTGGTTTTGTTAAGTTTAAGTCTACTAATTATTTTTAATTTTTTTTTAATTAAAATTTTACTAGTAGAGATTATATATTATGATAAAAAATAAAAAATAAAAAGAAGACGCCCCTACGGGAACGAAATGGGACCAAAAAACCCTACAAACGATAGGACGGATATGAGAACTTAACCCCGACCCGACTCGCTCTGTCCCATTGCCAACCCTCTCGATCAGTCTTTTTTTTCCTTGTTCTGGTGAAGGAAATGTGCAATGGAATGAAACTACGTGCGACCAATCATGTTTTACTCGGTTACGATTTTTCAATACCGATTCCGAGCAAAAAGAACCAAAAAAAAAAAACAACAAATTACAAATCTTTGGTTAATAAAATTAAAATTAGCTTGAAAAACAACAAAATATGAACTACTACTCCTATTATTATTATTAGAGTTAATTACAACGTCTCCATCAAACTATCAGTGTTTTTTCGCATAAGTCATTAAACATTTTCTTATGGCACTAATACATACAAACTATACGAGTTTGACAGATAAATCACCAAACTTATTTTTCTACCAACTTTTGTCAGAATTCCGCATGTGACTTGCGCATGATACACTTATCAGAGTATTTTTTTTCAAACAACTTTTTTAGTAGATAGAGGAGCTGCCCATCTTGAACAATGAAGGTTCTAGATATTGAGGAGGAGAACCATTAGCGGTTCAAATGAATTGTTAAGGAAGCTCTTAAAGGTTTATATCGCGCAAGTCACGTGCGGAATTTCGGTCAAAAATGATTGGAAAACAAGTTTGGTGGTTTATCTGTCAACCGAAAAATAAGTTTGGTGATTTATTTGTCACACCTGCATAATTTGTATGTATTGGTAGAAGAGACGGAACCAGAATTTTATAATAAAAGGGGGGCGAAATAATATTTTTGAGATACTTATCAAAGTTTTTAGAATTTGGGAATGGCGAAATCTTTTTTTAACTACAATTACACTGTATATGTATATATAAAGTAGTTCAATTGGTAAATTTGAGGGGGGCGGCAGCAGCCGCCAGTCCCCTTGGCTCCGTCCCTGCTTGATGGCAAGAAAAAAGAGTTAGTAGTTTATGTGTAAAAACGTTAATAGTTTGGTGAGATTGCTGTAATTATTATTATTATTATTATTATTATTATTATTATTATTATTATTATTATTATTATTATTATTATTATTATTATTATTATTATTATTATTATTATTATTATTATTATTATTATTATTATTATTATTCATTATTATTATTATATTATTATTATTATTATTATTATTATTATTATTATTATTATTATTATTATTATTATTATTATTATTATTATTATTATTATTTCACTTTGTGAGTTATTCTAGTTGTTTGGACTTTGAACCTTGTATTTTGGTTGCAATTTTGTTCTTGTTTAGTAATAGTAGTAATACAAATAAATTAAGAGTTTACTTATTTTTATTATTAATTCATTTTTTAATACAAATAAATTAATTTGTTTTATCATGCACCTCCCCAATGATTTTGGTACGTATACTAGCTTTGCAAAGACTGTGTCAGCTTCATAAAGATACTAGATCTTCTCCAACTAGAATACAATAAATTGTGATATTGTTACCATAGTTACATTTTTTTTTTTATATATATTATTTTCAGTTCAACATTATCTACTGAATTTACAGTTTCGAGTGAACCATTTTACACTAAATTTTACACAAAAAAAATATTCAATTATTACTTTATTTATAACTAATTAATCAAATAATTATTTAGAATTAAATTAATTAAGATAAACTATTAAATACGTAACATTTATGTAATTAAAGTTTAAATAAAGTTAATTGCAACACTAGATTGATAGAATATGATTAGTGAGCCATTTTTCTATTTCAATCTTCTTGGTTTGACATAATAATATGAAAACAAAATAGAAAATAATTACTCCCTCCGTTTCATAAAGAATGTCATTTTAGACACTCTTAAAAATTTCACAATAAGTGTCACTTTACAAAAAAAAACTACAATTCTTCCAATATTATCTTAAACAACCTACTTAATTTAGTTGATTATTTCCTCATTTCACAAAACATGCCAATTAAATATTAATTATTAATTTCTCCAAAAATAGCTAAAATGACATTTTTTATGAAACGGAGGGAGTAATTAGTAAACAAATGACAAGAAACGACTAACTTAAACAAGGTTAACGCGGTTCTTTTCCATGCCTGTATTTTATTTCACTAATATAAAAACATTAATTAATATGAAAAATTATGTTATGCATTAATTAATAATTATATTATGCATTAATTAATGAAATAAGACAAGAATGAAACATTAGAGAAGAGAGTTCTTACCAAAAAAAATAATAAAAATGGAAAAATAGAAATTTTGGCGTACTTGGTCCGGTTAATATATAATGCATTAATTAAAATTTAAAAGTAGATGAAGTTTCCATATACTTCCAAAATTCCAATTGCGAAGACTGCACATGTAATTGCTTTGAACGATAATTCTATTATTTATTGAGGTCAACTTTCAACGTTAGGTAACCTCACCAAATTTCAATTTTTAGCACTATAAACGACTACTTGATGTCTCTCTATTATTTCAGATTTTATATTTATATTCTTCTATTTTGGATGATTTTTATATTTTAATTAGTCTAATTGAATTGATTCACTCTTGTTATAGGAGTGAATAATAGGGCTCGAAATAAAACTGGACTAGAAATAGAGTTTAGGTTGCAATATGACGAAATAAATAAGTGAATGTGTAAAGATGGCTTGGGCCATTGCTGCAGCAACATAGGTGATAACAAGCAAATGAGTTTATTTTTTTCCTCCTAATCTAAGAAAGAAAGAAAAACCCTCCCCTCCTTCCACGGTGACTCGAATCCAGGACCAAAGGCCTAGGTAGTAGATGCTCTGCCACTTGAGCTATACTACTTTGTCAATAACAAGCAAATGAGTGCAAATGGTGATACCTGCTGGTACTACATACACTACAGATTATCGCACGAGGAGAATAAACCCTATTTACTTCAATATCCAATCAATGCTCCAATAATAAAGGAGTAGCCTTATCCTAAAATTGCAAAATGCCCCCCGGCTAATAAATATCTACAAATAAAGACAACGTAATTAAAAGGTGCGGACTTGGGCCTTGTCGATCCACAGACGATCAAGTTTGTCGAGAAAGAGCTACGCGGCTTCATCTCTATCACTCTTTCCTACCTCGAAACGATTTGCCCTCGAATCGGCATTGACTTCATCTCCAGACTAATTATCACCAACCTAAGGAATTTAATGTTTTACGTTGAAGAAGTGCGAATATGGCTCGGAAGACGCAACCGGTATATTCATGATCATAAATAGGTGGCTTGGTATCTGTTACCTCTTCAAGAAGCATTCCACGAGCACCACGCTTAGGGGTTGTCCGATTTCACCGCATGAAACATTGGCCCGGGCTAGCGAAAGCGCCAACGAGAGGGGTACTCGACGGGCAAGGAGGCGGTGGCTACCAGATGCCCGATCTAATGGCGGACGAGAAGCCAGTGTGGCTAGGAAAAATATCGGGCGACTGGAACTGGCGGTAAAAGGGTCGGTTACTTGGTGAGATGTCTGTTACTCAAGGGGAAGAGCACGTCGGTGGGCTTCAGAGCAAACGCTGGTGCCAGCATATAAAGAATGTCCTGGTATGAAATTCGTAGACCTCCAATATATCTCGCAACCAATTGATAAGGGGATTCAAATAATTCATTGTGCGCAAGAAAGTGAAAAAATTGCTCAGTATACTCCGTTATTGAATTCGAACCTTAGTGAAGATTATGTAACCTTTGATATAACGTACAATTAAAAATGGCAGAAACTCCTTAAGGATGAGTTTAGCAAACTTCTACCACGTTTCAACCTCGACTTGCCTTGACGACGCCGCACTGCTTTCAGTTGCTTCCACCAAGTAGCGGCGTGACCCCCTAGTCATGTGCTACTAGACAAAACTGGTTGATCAGCCGGAATGCCCTTGTAGTTGAGGACCTCCTCAACATCGGCTAACAAATCTAAACAGGAGTCTGGATCCATGCTACTGGAAAACTCAAGCATAGCGATGTTGAGATCCTATTTTCACCTGGATCCGTCCTCCACATGATAGTTGTGACGCGCAACAGCTGGAGCGAAGTGATTGTCATGGTTATCTAATCGTCCAAATCGCTTTGACCACAGTGTTGATCTGCGAGCTCATTAATAAGGGGTGGATTGTTTCTGCCCAATGTCATGGTGGTCAACCGTTGGAGCAATTTCCCTGCTAATGAACTTGTTGCCTTAACTGATCCAAACAGTGTTCTAATCGGTTGTTCTCAGGCAATGCAGCTGGTGACCAGGCAACATTGTTAGGATCGTAAGCCAAATCAAGATACCAACTGAGGCAACAACGGAGTGATAACAAGCAATTGAACACAAATGGCGATATCTGCTAGTACTACATACACTACAGATTTATCGCACAAGGGGAAAAAACCCTGTTATACTTCAATATCCAATCAATGCTCCAACAATAAATTAGCGACCTTATTTAAACTCCACAAAGTCTTATTCAGTAAATTGCAAAACCGCCTTGGCTAATAAATATCTCAAAAATAAAGACAACTTAATCAATTAAAAGGTGCAGGCTTGGACCTTGTCGATTCACAGACAATCATGTTTGTCGAGAAAGAACAACGCGACTTTATCTCCACCACTCTTCCCTTCCGTGAAACAATTCGCTCTCGAATCGGCATTGACTTCATCTCCATTAGTAATTAAATAGTTCACTACTCGTACCTGTTGTCGTAAATGAGCAGAATGTACTATCATTCAAGTTTTGAAACATTGTCGAACTATTAACATTAGATTTGAGATTGTCTGGTTATTAATTGAGTCAAGCTTGAACAAACTTTAATTGAGCTAAGATGAGTCAAGCTCGAGCAATTTCATAATTTTACACTCGTTTTAATAAATTTTATATATTGAGCTTGAGCCGAATTTTAAATTTTATAAAACAGAAAATAAGTTCAAGCTTGTTTGATATCTTAATTAAACCGAGTTTAAATAAAATTTTAACGAACTATCTGGACACGAGTATAAATAGTTTGATTTGATATTCATTACTCATACCCTCTTAGTTTTAGCTTTATTTGTTAATTAAATCAGCTATAGTCTATAAGTGGCGGGTTAGTTGGTGAGAATTTTTAAAGAAAAATGCTAACAGTAATCTTTCTTTATAAGCTAAATCAAGAAACCCATTGTCCTTCACTTTGATTTAATTTCATAAACGAAAAATTGACAAGCATAATGCATTTTTTATCATAAAAAACGTTGGATCAAACCAATACATTCACACACAATCATAATTCATACATATACCATATTGATGTGTATAAAATATATGACGTAAAATACAAGAAGTATAATATAACTAGTGCAAGAATCCACCATAGTTAGAACTTAGAAGTTCTACTTTTTGAACCCTCGTCAACGGAGTTTTAGAGAGAAAGTAGCGAAAGAGGTGTGAATTCGGACGGTCCGACTCAATCCATGAGGCTAACACTATATGTTTAGTCGGTTTAAAATTTCTTCGGGCAAAAAATTATTGAGCGTAATCTAGTTCGCCCCTTAATTTTACTAAAATTTTCAGATCGGCCGATGACCTGCTGGACTTTTAGCCTATCGAGTCGAGTCTATAGAGTCCGATGATACTTGGAGTCTAAATTCTTATGATCCAATTCATTTAAAATATCGAATGAATTGGCGGGCCCATCGGACTAACCATAGCAACCCTCTAAAAATATCTATCAATAGTGGCACAAGAAAACAAGAGAATCATCCCCACCCCTTCCCCCCACCCTACCCCACCCCACCATATAATACATATTCTACACCATATACACACATATATGAATGTCATATATTCAAAACAAATGAGCAAGGGGATACTTGGACTGGGATGTTCCCATTCGAATGTGGCATGGGTCATCCTTAACGTATTTCATTTTACACCGGATGGCCCATCCCTCCACATCCACACCCTATTACCTACATCACTTTTTACAATTTTCAACACACCTTTTACAAATTCCAATGCACCTTTTACAATTTCCAATGCACATCCTAAGCTACTATACCCTTAAACTAAAATACCTTTTTGGATGTCCCATCCATGGATGTGCCCCATCGGACGTGGTACATGCCACTACATCCCAATCCAATTATCCCCCAAGAGTTTGATTCTATGTCACATAAAAAAGCAGCTCCAAAGTCAAACAAAAGCTATAAATAAATTAATGTATGGGCCGACATTAAACGCGTTGATCTGGACTACAAAACCCACCAAAACACACACAGACACACCTACTTACCGTTTTCTTACCTTGAAAACTCCCTGTCTGACCATCCAACCTTTAACACCATCATACATTTCTGCATCCTTTTTCTTGCTTTTTTCAATCCTTCCCCTGGGCCAAAACTGAGAGGTTTCGGGTTGGCTTCGAATTGAAAACCGTAAAAAAACTTCATTTGATGGATTATAATCCAACAACTTATCCTCTTGACAGGTCAAAAAACGTTTCTCGCAACTCAGTCCAATGAGAATTCGAATCATTCCATGGCTTCTTTTGCTATCCCTGATCCATATCTTGTATGTTTGTCGGGTTTCCGGTCAGTGCCTCGATGATCAACGGCTGCTATTGCTCCAGTTGAAGAACAGCCTTTTATTCGAGTCTTCGACAAAGCTGGTGAATTGGAGGGATGGTGTTGACTGCTGCTTATGGGATGGAGTTGATTGTGATGATAATTCAGGACAAGTGATTGGTTTGGACCTGGAAAATGAGTCAATCTCCGCTGGACTCGACAACTCTACTGCTCTTTTCAGCCTTCAATACCTTCAAAGGCTGAATCTTGCTTTCAACACCTTCAACGGCACTCAGATTCCAAAGAGGCTTCAAAATCTAACCAATTTGGCATATCTGAATCTGTCAAATGCAGGTTTTGGTGGACAAGTTCCAATCGAAATTTCGACGCTGAAAAACTTGATCAGTCTTGATCTCTCCACCTTATTTGCAGGGATGGTACCTCTGAAACTTGAGAATCCAAATCTGCAGATGATGTTTCAGAATCTTTCAGGGCTTAAAGAACTCTATCTCGATGGAGTCGATATTTCTGCTCAAAGAAATGATTGGTGTCAAGCCTTGTCTTCTTTTTTACCCAATTTAACAACTTTGAGCTTGCGCTATTGTAGTCTATCAGGCCCCATACATTCTTCTCTTTCACGGCTTCGTTTCCTCTCGATTCTTCGCCTCGATGGGAACAATCTATCAGCGACAGTTCCGGACTTGTCAGAGAAATTTTCAAACTTTACAATCTTAACACTCAGCAATTGCTTTCTGCAAGGTTCCTTCCCAGAATCCATTTTCCAGGTACCCACTCTACAGATTCTGGATTTGTCCAACAACATGCTACTCAGAGGTACCATACCACAGTTTCCCATCAACAGTTCTTTTAGGACTATCGAGCTTAGCTACACTAACTTCACAGGATCATTGCCCGTTTCGATCGGCAATCTTAGAATGTTGTCCAAAATAGATCTGTCTAATTGCAACTTCAGTGGAAGAATCCCATCCACTATAGGCAATCTAACAGAACTAGTTTTCCTGGATTTTTCGGTCAACTCTTTCACCGGTTCGATACCACCTTTTCACAAGTCCAAGAAACTTGCTTATTTGGACTTCAGCCGTAATTCTCTAACAGGTTCACTTTCTTCCATGCACTTTGAAGGCCTCTCCAGTATCGTTTATATAAACTTAGTGAACAATTTCCTCAATGGGAGCATTCCACAGTCTCTCTTTGCTCTGCCTTCACTACAGAAACTTCAGCTGTCCAACAATAGATTTAGGGGCCAGATAATTGAGTTCTCCCCGTCAAATCCTTCCCATCTGGACACGTTAGATTTGAGCAGTAACCAGTTCGAAGGTTCTATTCCCGATTCTTTCTTCAAACTTGAACGGCTTAATGTTCTCTCACTTACTTCGAACCGGTTTAATGGCACCGTAAAGCTGGAATCGATTCAAAGGCTTCGCAACCTTACACGACTGGAGATTGGGTACAACAACTTGTCAATTGACACGAGCAGCAACCTGAGCTTGTCCCAGCTTCCCCAGCTCAGCAGGCTAAATCTAGCATCCTGCAACCTGTACAACTTTCCTGATCTCAGAAATCAATCCAAACTGACATTTTTGGACCTCTCAGGAAATCATATCGAAGGAGAAATACCTAATTGGATTTGGAATATCGGAGATGGGGCGATCAACCATTTGAATCTCTCACATAATCACCTGGTAGATCTCCAAAAGCCTGTGAATAATATGTCCCCTTTTCTTAGTGTATTAGATTTACACTCGAACAGGCTCAACGGTGAGTTTCCAATGCCCCCAAAATCAGCTATCTATGTGGATTACTCGAGCAACAGATTCCAACAGCCCATTCCAGTTAACATCGGAAATGTTGCTTCGTTTCCTCTGTTCTTCTCTCTTGCAAACAATAGCTTTACTGGAACTATCCCTGCATCTCTTTGCAATGCAAGTTATCTTCAAGTTCTAGACTTGTCTACCAACGTCATCAGTGGTAGCATACCACCTTGCCTATTACGAAGTATCACTAGTCTTGGAGTCTTGAATCTGGCGGGAAACAATATGAGCGGTTACATTCCAGATACATTTTCTGTCAACTGTAGTCTAAAGACTTTAGACCTCAGTAATAATAAATTCGGAGGGACAATCCCACCGTCTCTGGCCAACTGCAATTCTTTAGAAGTCATGAATGTTGGGAACAATAACATCGATGATGCATTCCCTTGCAAGCTTAAAAACTCTTCCAGTTTGCGTGTTCTTGTTTTACGGAACAATAAATTTCATGGAGACCTAAGATGTTCCGGGATCAATGGGAGCTGGCCGAATCTTCAAATCATTGATCTAGCTTCCAACAACTTCAGTGGACAATTAGACCCAGAAAGTATTCAAAGCTGGAAAGGGATGGTGAAAGAAAATGATGAAGAGATTGCGGGCGGCAGCCATCTACGCTTTGATTTTCTGAATCTCAATAACTTCTACTACCAGGACACAGTGACAGTTACCATCAAAAGCCTAGAGATGGAGCTCCGCAAGATTTTGACAGTCTTTACAGCTATCGATTTCTCTAGCAATAACTTCACAGGGATGATTCCTGAAACAGTTGGAAATCTCAGTTCACTTTATGTTCTCAACTTATCACACAATGCTTTCAGTGGCAGCATCCCTCACTCAATAGGGAATTTGAAAGAGCTTGGATCGCTGGACCTTTCGGTTAACCAGCTAACTGGGGATATACCTCAAGAGTTTTCCAGACTAAATTTCCTTTCAGTCTTGAATTTATCCCACAATAAGCTAGTCGGAAGAATACCAAGTGGTTCCCAATTTCAAACCTTTTCGGCAGAAAGCTTTGTTGGAAACACAGGGCTATGTGGATTTCCTCTGAACAAAAGCTGTAACCCTAATGGAGCGGCCACGAAGTCTACACCGAGCCTCAAGAAGATGGAATTTGATTGGCTGTTCATATTCACCGGTTTGGGTTATGGGATCGGAGCATCAATAATTCTTGCTCCTCTTGCATTCTGCGGGCAGTGGAGAGATCACTGCACCAAGGAACTGGATCAATTTCTGAAGCGGATCATTCCGAGATATGGATTCAGTTACGTCAGGTATGATGCAAAGGTTGAGGCAGTAGAAGACAATGAAGATGAGATGACAGATGATGATGAGGACGACGATGAAGAAGAAGACGGATTATCTAATGGGAGGTACTGTGTGTTTTGCACAAAACTGGACATTCAAATAAAGACAGCCATTCACAATGCCAAATGTACATGCCATTACTCACCACCAACATTCTCATCTTCCCCTACATCATCATCATCATCTTTACTAGTCATTTATCACCAGAACTTTTGAATTTTTTCTTCTCATTTTTTTTGTATAGATAGATACATAGCTAGAAATTTGCATTAGCGCAAGCAGGGATTGATCAATCAACATTCTTTATCTTTATGTAAGCTGAGTTCATTATTTCTTAATACATACATAAAGAAACGCTGTTCCAATTATTGACCATATCATTCAGTACTTTTATCGAACACATTGTACTCATATACAGTCCTCCTCAAAGCAACATAAAGATCATGTAAAAAGAGTTAACCGAAACACAGTCGGCTGAATAATGATAAGTGAAACAAATCCAACATAAAGATGGGGACTTTGAATATCAGATTGAAGAAGAAAGCCTGCATGTAATATCACACAAAAACATTAGCACAAATAGGGGAACGAAGTCGATAATTATACCTCGTAAGAGACGTAAGCAGACATTCCTCTCTGATGTGTGCGTTTGCGTTTAGAAATTTCACCAGGAATGTTTGTACAGTGAATTTCACGATGCAATTTGATAATGAAAGCAGAAGCCAAAGCTGTAACTAAGAATGAGAATTCTGCCACATAAACACAAGTTTTTATCTTTAAAAAAAATGCTGGCATGGTTTTATCTGCAAATTTATTTTAGATAATGTATAACTAATTTAAATGTAAATAAGTATTTAAAATTTTAAACAAGATGTCATGTTTAACACATACTCCCCCGTCCCGACCTAGTTGTCCAACTTGTCATATTTGTTTGTCCCAAACTAATTGTCCAAGCCCATAAATGGCAAATTCTCTCACAATCTCCACCCTCAAAATCTCTACTTTTAATCTATATCTTCGAAAAAGTCAAAGATTCCATAAAATCTATCATTTTTCTATCTCCGTGTCCGACTAAAATTGAACAATTAAACCAAAACGGAGAAAGTACTACATAAATAAATATGAAACTATAAAAGTTGTCTAGCAATATAATACATCTTCAGAGGTTTTCATACAATATTATTAGTATCAAAATGATGTTAATAAAAAAACATTCCCAACTCTAAAGAAAAATGAAATCCGAAATCGAAACTTACAGACATATTCTGATATATTACAATGAAACTAAGGCAATGTTTGGTTGAGGTTGGGGTGGCAGGGTTTGGGGAAGTGGCTGGAGTTAGTGGCTGGGGTGTTAGAGAGTCATGTTTGGTTGGGTGGCTGGGGTTGTGGTTGAAGTGTGAGATTTAATTATTAATTGTAAAATGTGATGTGATATGTGTAAAAAGTAGTTTTTAATGATTGGGAGAATGATTAAAGTAGTGTTAGGATTTGTGATTGACGTCCCCCCACCAAACCCTAATTCCCCGGCTTGGCCAAACCAATCCAAAGAAACATGAGGTTGGGTTGGCCCAACTGATGAGAGGTTGGGTCAACCCCAACCAAACATGCCCTAAGTTAAATACACCAAAATAAAAATATATTAAGGGTCCGCTTAGTTGCAAATCATCAATGACAATAATAATGTGTATGAATGAGGAGTTAAACATATTAAAGACTGAAATAGGAGAAATTGTTAATAAAAGGGGTAATGATAAATATCAAGTACCATAAATGAAAATAAGTCCTCATTCATTCTCATTCCTTACCCCTGAATCCCCAACCAAGCGGGCCCTAATACCTACGATATATCATGGATATTTCAGCGACATCATACAAAAATATTACCTCTGTTCTATTTCAGTGCATTGGAAATACTAAAATTTCAGTTAGTTTTTGCGATTCTTCAATCTTTGGCTGTAGTATGGAGAGGGGGAATTCATGTTTCGTTAGATTAGAGTTGGTATTTTAGGCCGCTCAATCCATTAGACCGACGCTATATCTTAAATTGGCCGAAGTTCTATTGAGCTAAAAATTGGTGAGACAAGCTCAGATCATTGCTCTGAAACATTTTAAAATTGTCGAATTGACTCGTCATTGAAAAACGGTGATACAAGATAGTTTATATTGTACAAAAAAAAAATTAATGATTTAATCTATCTAAAATATTGAACCGACTGGACCGATCAATCAGTGCAAGCCCATTATACCATCAATTGATTAGATTTGTCTGGGTTTCTGTATGAGATAATATAAACTTTGAGATTAGGAGATCAATATGGGCCATTGGGCTTTTGCATATCAACATTGGCCACCTCTATCAGATATGTCACTGTTTTGATCATTGCATTTGATATTTATAACACCAATAATGGATTAACGATTAAAAATATAATGGACCCCACCTGTTGAAGTTTGTGTTCGGAACGAGCATGATTATCTCCATTAAAAGAGATTTCTGACTAATTTTGATTAATCCCTATTTACGAATTAGAATTTTATTAGTTGGCTATATACCTTTTCTTCTGATTTTTTCTGCTTGACCATACATATCTCCTGCCTAAGCTAGTCTAAACGCTATGTCTTAATGTACCGTTCGACTAAGTCTAGCCACTTTTACAATATGAATATAGATCCTGAAAATTATGGTGAAGTGAATGGTAGGATCCTGTATGAAATATGTTACTACCTCCATTCCGCTCTAACTTTCCTATTTTCCTTTTTTGTTTGTCCCAACTTAACTTTCCAGCCCATAAATGGCAAACTTCTCTCACAATCTCCACCCTCAAAATCTTCACCCTCAAAACTGTTCGGCCGTTCCCTGTGGGATCGATCCTTATTTACCATTCTACTAAGTAGGACAGTTAGTAAGGTTTAAGTGTATTCTTCATACACATTAATTTGGTAGTAAGAAACGACGCTACCAGCAGTAAATTTGTTGATCAGTTTATCTTGGCCATGAAAAATATAACTGATAGTCTAATAGATGCAGGTCAAGTGGTAACAGATGATGAGCTTATAGTCTATATACTGAGTGGCTTCGGCCCGGAATTTGAGTCCATAGTAGTCAATTTGTCTACTAAATCTGAGGCCCTGACTCTTCAAGAGGTGCATTTTGCCCTCCAAACACACGAGATGAGACTGTTTCAACAAGCTCATTCTCAAGGTATGTTGGCTGCGATGGAGAATATGGAAATAGCTGTCAATTATGCAAGTAATCAGTCTCATAGGAATTCAGGGAATGCTGGTTATGGTAGAGGATATCAAAGTAATGGCAAAGGTATTGGTAATAATTCTGGTAATCTCGGTAGTTATGGCAGAGGGAACATGAATTCCAACAATAGAGGAGGTAGACCTCCCTCCAGAGGTGGAAGAGGCAAAGGTAGATCAACTAAGTTCAAGAATCCATGTCAAATATGTGGGAAGACTAATCATATGGCTGCAAGATGTTACTATAGATTTGATGAAGAATACCAATGTGGTACTCAAGTCAATTTGACAGAAACTGATGAGGGAGAAGGATACTTGCCTTCAGAATCTGATCTATCCCAAAACCCATAAAGTATGTTCTATGATCTACTGGTGTCTCACACAGCCTGTACAGCTTATCAAGACAATACTCCTGGTTCATCTCAATGGTGCATTGACTCTGGAGCGTCCAGTCACATCACTGCCGATCCAATCAAGATTACTAATCAAAAGCCTTACAAAGGAACAGGTAAGGTGGTAGTAGGTAATGGGAAGAAGCTTAATATTTCCCAAATTGGTTTTACAAAATGTCTTACTATGTCAAATGAACAATCTCTTATGCTTAAAGATATCTTATATGTTCCAGATATAACAAAAAATTTGTTAAGCATATCTAGAATAACAAGGGATAATAATGTATATGTACAATTTCATGCTAACCAATGCTTTGTGAAGGATGCAAGAAGTCACAAAATTCTACTGAAGGGTTATCTTAAAGATGGATTATATCAGCTAGATTTGAGACAGCTTGGGACGTCTGATGAAGTGCTTCAGAAGAAAGAAACAGAACAATTTCAGGAGTCTAAGTCAGTAAATAAGTTTTTTCAATCTCTTACTTGTAGTGGCAATAATGATGCTAGTTTGTGGCACTTGAGGTTTGGTCATGCTTGTCCTAGTATTGTCAATACTGTTATGAAATGTATTCAGATTAAGCCTCAAAAGGGGATTGGTTTCTGTGAGTCTTGTAAACTAGGAAAGATGCACAATATTACATTTTCCTCTGTAAAACATAAATCTGAACATCCTTTTGATATGATACAGTCAGATATTTGGGGCCCTTCTTCTGTTGTGTCTTCAAATGGTTATAGATACTACATGTTGTTCATAGATAACTATAGTAGGTATACGTGGATATATCCTATGAATAACAAGTCAGAAGCATTAAACATATTTAAAGTGTTTTATAAAAGCATTCAAACTCAATTCAAAACCGGCATCGAAGTATTTCAATCTGATATAGGAAATGAATATAGCCTTATTGGAAAATTTTGGTCTTCTGAAGGAACTCATGTTCAATATTCATGCCCATATGCTCATCAGCAAAATGGGAAGCCTGAGAGGAAATACCAGCATGTAGTTGAAATGGGGTTAACCATGCTGGCACACTCAGGTCTTCCTATGAATTTTTGGTGGGATGCGTTTGGGACTGCAGTCTACACCATAAATAGGACTCCAACGCCTGTGCTAAATAACATAAGTCCATTTCAAAAATTGTATAATGTTGTTCCTGATTATAGTTTCCTAAAGCCTTTTGGTTGCAGTTGTTTTCCTTACTTAAGGCCATATAATAACGGTAAGTTGCAGTTTAGATCTAGTAAGTGTGTCTTCATTGGGTACAGTCAAAGTCACAAAGGGTACAGGTGCTTACACTCATCAGGGAAAGAATACATGGCCAAGGCAGTGTCCTTCAATGAAATAGAATTTGCATGCAAGGACATATTTTCATCAACCGGGTCAGAGGCAACAGGGCAATATAAAAATCCTGCTGGTAATATCTTACCCCCTATCTTAAATAATGATTTGTTTCAGAATGTAAGTGACAACTCATATCATGAAGCTGATTCTTCTCCGATTCTCATAGTAGTGCCAGTAATGCCAATAATAATAGTCATAATGCTAGTGCTAGTAATAGTGCTAATAACAATCAACAAATAGTTCCTACACACCACATGATAACTAGATCTAAAGTAGGGGTTCATAAACCAAAGGTATATACAGCATCAGAAACTGAAATCAGTGAACCAACAAGTGTAAGTCAGGCACTAGAAAATGAACAATGGAAGAAGGCTATGAGTGAGGAGTATGAAGCCTTGATGAGGAACAAAACCTGGGAATTAGTACCTTACAATAATGACATGAAAGTAATTGATCATAAATGGTTGTTTAAAGTAAAGCAAAAAGCTGATGGAACTGTTGAGAGATTAAAAGCTAGACTAGTAGCAAAAGGATTTCAACAAATTCCTGGAATTGACTATTTTGAGACATTTAGTCCGGTAATAAAACCGATTTCAATCAGGCTTATGTTGTCCATGGCAGTTTCAAAAGAGTGGCCAATATATCAAATTGATGTAAATAATGCCTTCTTGAATGGAGATCTTAAAGAAGAAGTTTATATGACACAACCTCTAGGCCCCTTTCTTTATGATAGCAATCCGGGCCTGTAAATTGACAAAGTCCCTTTATGGGTTGAAACAAGCACCAAAATCTTGGAACGACAAACTCAAAGATGCACTGATTTCTTTAAAATTCACACAATCTGTGTCAGACACTTCTCTATTTTTTCAGAAGAAGAACAACAGTCTACTAATGGTATTGGTATACGTAGATGATATTCTTGTAACAGGTGACAATACAAAGGAAATTCAGCAACTTATCACACTACTCAACACACACTTCTCACTAAAACAGCTAGGAGAAGTCATTATTTTCTGGGGTTAGAAGTCAGCAGAAACTCTTATGGGATCGTTCTAAAACAATCCAAATATATCAGTGACCTGTTGAAAAAGACAAATATGGCTGAGTGTAAGCCTGCAGAGAGTCCATACTGCATCAACACTAAGCAATACAAGGGAGATTCAGAATTATTTGATATGCCAACCATATATAGAAGTGCAGTGGGGGCACTACAATACCTTACAACTTCAAGACCAGACATAAGCTACATTGTCAACAAGCTGAGTCAATTCCTATCAGCACCAACAACGAAGCATTGGCAGGCCTGCAAAAGGGTGATGAGATATCTAAAGGGTAACATTGATCAAGGGCTAGCATTTGTACCTTCATCAACTGACAGACTAATAGCATATTCAGACGCTGATTGGGCGGGGTCAGTTGATGACAGAAGGTCAACAGGAGGACATTGTGTGTTCTTGGGCAGAAATTTAATCACATGGAGTGCTAAGAAGCAGGATGTGGTAGCAAGGAGCTCAGCTGAATCTGAGTATAGATCACTTGCTAATGCTGCAACTGAAGTTATGGGGATTGAATCCTTATTCAAGGAATTGGGAATTCAAGTCAAGCCACCAAGTGTAAAATGGTGTGACAACAGTAATGCAATCAATCTTGCCTCAAACCCTGTATATCATGCAAGAACAAAGCACATAGAAGTTGATGTGCACTATATAAGAGAATTGGTGAAGAAAAAGGTAATAGATGTGAGGTATGTCAATACAGAGGAGCAACTTGCAAATATCTTGACAAAACCTCTAGCCGTTACAAGATTCAAAATGCTGACAGCAAGAATCAATGTGGGCAAAATTATAGAAATACAAGGGTAAAGGAGGAGTGCTACAGCAGAACACCAGAATGGCATCAGGATGACATTAAGTGACTCAAATTGTAATTAGTGTCTAGTCAGTAGTTCTTTAGTTTGTAGTCTGTAGTCTGTTCGTCAACAAGACTCCATGCTAGGATTAAAGGGAGTATATTAGATATATATATATATATATATTATATATTATAGAGATATATACATAGAGATATATATACATAGAATCTGTTAGAGGGGAATTAGTTACAACTGCAACCCCTCTTGACTATAAATAATGTACACTCAGCTCATTTCTAATTAATGAGATTATATCATTGTAGTTAACAGTCATTACTTATTCAATTTTAAAAATCCGAAATTTGTTAATTAAGCTAATAAATTTTCATTAACATTAATCCTAACTTAATCAAACTACCCCAAACTCAACCCACTTTTCCCAAACCCAACTCATACAAACCTATTTTCTGGATCATACTCTCTCTCTCTCTATCCTCCCTCTCTCTTCGAAACCTTATTTCGTCTTCATGCCCGCCGAAATCAAATCCTAATTTGATTTCACTCGATCTCTTTCATCTCTCTCGCCGATCTACCTATATGGTGGTCGTTTGAGTATTGATGTTCTTCTATCCTACTAGATCTGGTACATCTAGGTTATTTTCTTGAGTTTCAGATCTGTTCATTTTTTGTAATTTCATGGACGATTCTCCTGAATTTGACGAAATTGCATACGATTCAGAAGATTTGTTTGTCGTTGATACTCAGTTGTCGGAGCCGATGTTGAAGCTAGAAACTGAAGCGGCTACGATTTCGGAGGAAAAGGGGTGTTCAAAGTGGGTTTTTGTTCCAGATCTTCCGTCTCTGTGTAGCGAGTGACTCAGCACCAAGGAACTTCGAGATCATTACCGGATGTGCCTTGCAATATGGATTCCTGCCAATTTAAAGGTCGATGTAAACTATTCTCTCCTTTTGTGGTTTATTTTAGCCCAGATCTGGGTTTTGCTGTTCTTAATATGCTCCTGTGTAGGTTTGCCTGAATTTGCTCTGATTATCTGTTTAATTTTGCTGAAAATGCCCTTGTGTGGGTTTTGATTGGTTTGTTTTGTTAATCTGATCCGAGTTATGCATGATTATACCCCTGTGTAGGTTTTGAAAGATCTGCTTGGTTAATCTGCTATGAGTTTCGACATGATCATACCCCTGTGTGGGTCTTGATTAATCTAGAAATGCCCCTATGTGGGTTTTGATTTGTCTGTTTTGTTAATCTGCTCTCAGTTTCGACATGATTATACCCTAGCGTGGGTTTTGATTGATCTGAAAATGCCCCTGTGTGGGTTTTGATTTGTCTGTTTGGTTAATTTGATCTGAGTTTCTGCATGATTATACCTCTATGTGGGTTTTGATTGATCTGAAAATGCCCCTGTGTAGGTTATTTTACCTGATGGTGTGCATGTGTTGGTGTCAGTAGAACAAAACGATGTTTGTGCATTTTACGGGTGATATAATCAAACAAATGGTAGCTTAAAATAAATGATTTAATTATTTTATGATGTTTTAATGTTGCCTTTGTTGGTAAGTTGGTATAGTGTGCTGAATTTGTTTTATTGAAGCTGGCAGCTTAAACTAGCTACTAAACTTGGTTCATGCTAGATTAAGGTTGCCCTTTAAAACATGTGGAGTGCTTAATTGTTACCCTGTGATAAAAAATTTCTGAGGGTTAAGTGTTGGAATCAACTATGTTAGAAGTTGTGAATAATGCTTGGAAAATAAAACTTCATTAAATTGATTCCTATGTTTATGACCTAAGCAAAATGTGTACATCTATATGATTATTATGCCATAAACGTAAGATCATATCCAAAAGATGCCCTAGTCCCTATTCTAATGATAACTCAAAGCACACCTAATCCACAAATGTCATAACTTCCAACAGATTGCTCTTTTTCAACCAAATGATCAATTGCTTGTCTGACTACTTCTTCTTCAACCTCTAGGGATGTTGGGAGTATCCCCTCCTTACTTAAATGACTTTTGCCCAAATGTGGACGCTTGTAGTTGTTGTGACATTTCTGTTTCATGATTTCTGTCAAGCATTCTTGTAGGCTTAAAAGTTGTTCAATTTGTTTGCTTCTAGCTGTCCATAAGCTGTTATGACATTCCTCACCAGATCTTCCACATTATATGAAGCTGTTTCGATCTGCAGTAACTGAATGGCTCTAAAAAAACCTAAGTCTAGGATATTTGTGTCTGGTGAGTTAGGATTTTGAAACATTACTTGAATGTCAAACCCATCTGTTGATGTTAGTTGTCTAAATTCGGGATCGAAATTGCTTATATGTGGTTCGCATTATCCTGTTGAATTAAAATCTGCATGCTTGCACTTGTTGGCCATTTTGCTTTAATAGTTGGGATAATTTGAAATTGTATGGCATGTTGGCAGTAAAGGTTCAATTAAAAAAATACAGCCTCTTGTAAAGTCATCAATGCTACTAACCGGATTGTTAAATTGTTTTAGGAGACTTACAAGAAAATGTTTGCTAAATGATGAAAAATTTCTGATAGCAAATCATACCTGTTGCAATAGGCAGTTTTTGGTTACTTGCTTGTTGATTGTTTCAATTGGTTTAGTGATTTTAGTGTCTCAGACTCGATTTTTCTGTTGTTTCAAAGAGTAGGTTTAGTTGTTGTGAATAAATAATTTCCAATCTTTTCATCAAACAATAAATCTCCATCGGCTGAATATTGAGGTCTAGCAACGACACACATGAACATTACCTTTGTGATAAACCATTTATTTTACATGATCTATATGTATCCTCTTCTTCCTCTAATTTATATGCTGTCTCATTTGCTCTTTGCATGCAGAACCATTTTTTGTCTATATGAACAATGTTGTGCATCAGCTCGTACCTAATTTTATTCAGTTGTATATCTAGATGCAAATAGCTTAAGTTGAATTTTAGCATCTGTAACATGTTTGCTTCGGTTGGTGTTGGCTTGATTGCGTTTGTATGAGGTTTTATCACCCTTGGCTTGACCCATCTTCCAACTTGACTTTTATTCACCTGCAATTACTTTGCGAATCTTCTAATACTGCCCCTTTTACAGAATGAGATTCCTTTGAATTCCTTGATATCCAGTTCTGCTGGTTTCGGACCAACAGTCCATTTTTTTATCTAAAAATGCAACAGGTGACCATTTGGCTATTTGTTGCTTTACAGATTCCCATATGTAATGAACCGTCCGACGACTAACTCCATATGATGTCGCCGCTGACTTGATCTTGCCATAAATGACGACCCTGTCCGTGCTGTTGGCCAACATATACTGCACGATCATAGTCCTGTCTGATGTAGCGATGTGAGACTGCTTTTGATTGTTAGGCATAGTTGTTCTTCTTTTCAAATTCTGGATGCTCATTAATATTGTCTTAAATGCTATAGTAACAACTTTTATAGAGCAACATTGGGGGTTGATTTCGATCTTTTTAGGGGAAAAATTGAATTGGAATTGGATTTTACATTAAGAGGGAAATTTGATGTAAACCTGATTTTGCATTTGTTGGAGGGCATTTTTTCCAAGACTTGTTTATAATGAAATTTGAAATTTCTGCCCAATTTTTTTTTTTTTTTTTTTTTTTTTTTTTTTTTTTTTAGTGTATTTGGATTATTTTGATATGATTAATTTGTGTTAGTTTAAGCACACATTTATTTAGCAAGTTTTATTTTCTGAAAAAATGAGGGAAAGATTAGTATACCAATCCTTCCCTCATTTTCACATTAATCTTAGTTGACTAATCAACACAAAAAGTAAGAATTTTTTATTTTTTTAATATACACGTCATAACAAATGTGCAAATTAAGTCGGGACGGAGGGAGTATCTCATATATTGCCCGATTTTATTGTGGCTTATTATTATAATAATTAGTATAATATTTTAATAAATTCAAAGCCTTGATAATATTATTTCAAGTATTTTATTTCTTATAGTCACTAGATAGGTACCCACACGATGCGTGGGTAGACGTTTTAATTGATTATACGTATCCATAGTAATATAAATTTTACATGCATACTTCATACATCATTGGATTGGTGCATATGTAGAGATAAAATCAAAGATTAATGTTACTTTGATTCACATCTACACATGGACTAATCCAATGGTTCATAGTGTATACGGGTATTACTCACGGGAGTAGGGTAAAATTAACCGTTATTTTATATTGTTTGTGCATCTTAATCAAAATATCATTTGCGTACTCCACACAAAAAGAAAATCACTTGCGTACTCACTATTAAGCTTTTGTCTAGTAAATAGAATCATGATATGTTATTTCACATCCAAACATATATTTTAGTTATCTCATGCATTAATTTGAAAAGATTTGAAGTTTATATCTTTTTGTTTTTTGTTTGAAATCGTCATAACTTTTTATTAACTTAGAATGTTAAAGTGCTGCGAAAAAGTGGGTATGTCATTGTTTCCAAGAAATCTAGTCAAAATCTAAAACTTCCCTAGTGTTTGGGCGGAAAAAATGGAGGGAAATCTTTTTTTATTTCCTGGTGATTTTTATTTCCCAAATTGGCAAGCCATATGGGCGATAAAATGATTTATAAAAATAAAATATGTCATTTGTTATTATATATATAGATATAAAATATAGAATATAGATAGTAAATATGTTTGTAGTTTATATAAAGTAATAGATCATAAATAATATGTTTAAATTTAACTTACTTTTTAGTCAAATTTGCCAATAAAATTTATTATATCTAATAGTTCATTATTAACATATATAAAGGTAGAATTCATAAACATGAACTCTAACGCTTCTTGTTCTCCATTTTTTTGGTGAAATCTCATATTTATTTTTAAGTTAATTATGATTTTACCATAGTTAGTCATTTTAAGCTATTTATAACTAAAAGAGAACGAAAACTCATGTATGAGGCAAATTTTATTGTAAGGTATTCGAAAAAGAGGTTTATTAACCAAAGCTAACAACTTTATAATTTAGTGTTATTCCTTTTTAGATGGGTCGTTTACTTTACTAACTTATAAAGTTTATTTTTATAAGCTTAGGTTTAGGAGTTGTTGTAAGATATAACTTAGATACTATATTTTAAGATACTATTGTACAATCTTTTTTATAGAGAATATAGTTTTATCTTAGATACAACAATACAATAATCATTTCATGTAGTTTTTTCAAATAACAATATTTATTTTAAATTAAAAATTCAAAATCACCGATTACTCGAAGCAAATAGATCCCATCTGCAGAAAGAACTGATAGGTGGAGTGATTCTGGAGATTTTATTAGAAATCTCCGGATATTTTTGAATTTTAGTTTGGTTCCGAAAAATTTCGAATTTCCAAACCGCTACGCACGGTACTCACCCTAGCTCCTAGTCACTATTCTGATTTTTTTTTTTTCTATATTGTAGAATCCTTTGGTATCACTATATATAATAGTATAAATTATTAACCCGGAGGATTAGTTGGAGAGGTTACAGTTCTGTTGATAAACTCACATATACATCTTTCTAATTTTTTTTTATATTTTTTTTAAAAAAAAATTGTATAGCTTAGGGGTAATTTATTTAGCCCTTGGTTTTCTTACCCTTATTGTAGTCTGAAAATTTTATTCTAACTTGATAGGAAGATTTTTCTTAAAACAACTTGATAGCTCATACAGGAAAAAGAAATTGATGAAGAAAGAGAAGTGCATAAAATTTGCAGAATTGCATTTAACCCATATCAACTGAAGAGAAAATGGAATGAATAAAAATTTGATGCTGTTAGTTTTTGATGCTATTATATAGAAATGTAATCGAATCAATGTATATGCTCGAGTTTGATGACTGAAAAACTGAAAGATTGAGTCTCGATTTGAACTCGATCATCCTCAATTTATTGGTGTCGAGAAGGAAAATTTATAGTCTAACATCTATTGTTAATTCAATTAGAAAAGATTAAAATAAAACTATTTATACATGTAAATAACTAAATATACATGTACCGTGGTCAGAGCATTCTTAGTCCAGAAAGCTCTAAAGGAAAGGAAAGAAAAATAGATTGCTTGGGCTAAAGCTTCTTCCGAGCCTCGTCCAGATGCCACATCAGCAACTGCAAATTCGTGCCTCAAAGATGATGACAGACCTCCTGCACTCATATCTTCTACTCGTGTTAATTCTCGCGAGCATGGTGAACCATTGCATTCTTCTTCTAATGATTAACCAAAGACTTTGTCGGATGAAAGCAAGAAGAGTAGCGATAGGATTCGGGTCGATTCGACCGAGAGTATATGGAGTTATGGAAGTGTGTTTTAGGGAAAAAAATAATCTAGTATTTAAACTAACAGCTAGGGTTTGATGTTAGTTTTTTGCACCCTAATTATGTGCAATTATATTTATTTAGAATATTTTGATATTGTTGTGGTTTGAATGTGTTCTCAAGACCCCTATTTTTTTGCTAACAAATCTATACAGATTTTTTTTAAGAAAATGATTTGTTTATTAACATAGATGAATGTAGACACATTGTAGTTACTATATTATGAATTGATTTTTTCAGTTTTTAAAATAGAGGGAATATCTCAACAAATTTATTTTGGAATAAAATTAATTATGTTTTAGGTTAAATGTATAAAAAGATTAATTTGTTAAAATTAAGAGATTTCTCCAAATACATGAAACAGGTTGCCAATTAAATTGGATTGTTCTATTTTGCACAATTTTTTGTTTCCCAATTACGTATATAAAATGAGCGGGAAAAAAAAATATTTTTTTAATTGTGGAAACAATACATTTTGTTATTATATATATAGATATAGATATAGATATAGATTAATTCATTTTAATTAAAATTGATACTCTTTCGATATCAACAAAACGTGAAAATCTCAACCATATATTTTATAGGGGGAAATTGATTTTATTCTCAAACTAATGTATAAAATTGTAACAAATTACCAAATAAAAGAGATTTTGTCGGCTATTTTAAGGGATCATCAAATCAGTACGATTTCATTGTTTTTACATGTTTTCTTTCCCAAATAAGTAATGATTAATGGGCGGGAAAAACACTTTTTTTCCAAAAGTAGTATGAATCCATTTTGTTTTTATATATATATAAATAACAAAAAATGAAATGGTTAAAATTTTTTACAAAGAAAACTTTTGTGTTCTTTTGCAGTGTTATTCATTCATTGCCTCTTACTCTGGAATATCAATAATTTCCACTAATAAAAACACATTTTAATTTTTTCACGAATTTCTTACTCGTATCTTGTTCCAGTTTTTTTTTTTTTTTTTTTTTTTTTTTTTTTTTTTTTTTTTAAATCTTGTCTCTATCAAAACATTAATATTAAATTGTGATAAATTTTGAGTAGACTACACTAATTGGTAATAATAAATAAAGCGAACATACATAATCTAGAATCCGATATCAGTTAATAAATAAAACGAACATACATAATCCAGAATCCGATATCAGTTAATAGAATTGAGAAATAAATAATCTTAAGGATTATTCTTATATAAAATATTTTATTAGTTTACGTACAAAACATCTTCTATTAGAAACAAACATAATTTTCTTTTAAGGATTATTCTTATATAAAATATTTTATTAGTTTACCTACAAAATATCCTCTATTAGAAATAAATTTTAAGAAAGACATAGAAAATACAATTTTATTTAGGATGAACTGAATCTTCATAGTCCATATGATGAGCTCATTCATATAAATAGAGTTGGATTTGGATTAAGAATTTTAAAAGACATAGATGACTTCAAATCTTTCAATTTTTTTATCCAATAATCTCCTATATCCATAAGATGAGCTCATTAATATAAATAAAGTTGGATTTTAATTTAGAAAATTAATGGACTAAACTAATAAAATACTTTATATAAGAATAATCATTAAGAAAATATATTCTTTTCTCAATCTTATTAAATTGTATTGCAATTCTGGATTGTATATCTTGGTTGTTTGTTTATTATTATTAATCAGTATGATCTATTTCAAAATTTATTATAATTTAATATTAAGATTTTGGAAGAGAGATGAGAGAAGAAAAAAAATAAATGAAATTATTTTCGAGAGGAGAAATAAAATGGATAAAATACTTTACAGATAAACTAATTTTGGGAAAAAATAATATTGTACTGTGGACAAAAATGGATAAAATACTTTACAGATAAAATAATTTTGGGAAAAAATAATATTGTACAGTGGAAAAAAACTAAAAAAACTGATTTTGTGGAATAAGAGGCGAGGAAGGAATCAAAAATATATTTAGCTAGTATTTTTTTTTTGTGGGGTGTGTTAGCTGACCGAACACATCATGGTGGTCTCTATAAGAAAACTCACTGGTGGTTCCATATCATTATTGATATACAATAATCTATATATAGTTTGATACATTGATTTTTACAATTTAGAAATTCTTGAAATCAAGCAAGCGGCCATCCTTTTGCCCTTTTTATAGGGGTATAGAAAATTAGAAATTATATCTGAAAGATTTGGAAAATCGGAAATTATATCTGAAAGATTTGGAATGATCTGGACATTCTATTATCAGATATCTTCAAGATTACATATTATTGTATATTAAAAAATTGATAAAATCACATCTATTTTTTGGTAAAGCTGTGGTAATTCATATATTAATATACACGTCATAATTATAATTTATATTAAAATAAAAATCCGGTCTATAATGAATATTGATTTCGTTAATCATTCCAATTATGTGATAGTTCTAAATTTATATGTGATATCATTTTATAGTTGTTATCAACCAATCTGTATATTAAATTTATTTTGTTTATAAGATAATATTTTGGAATTTTTTCTGCAATAGTTCATGATAGTTGTTAAATGGGATATTTCTTCTTAAAAGTCTTGCGTATAGTAAATATTTTCGACTGAGTTTTATCAAAGTTTAATTGTAAACATATTGTAATGACAAAAATGAAATACTGCCATAAAATAAGAATTTCAATTGAAGTTGATACATGAACTTATTTTTGCAGGAAATTAAAAAACTGAACTCTGCTACAATAAAATCAAAATTAGTCTTCAATCTCAGTTGATCGTCGGATGAGTTGATTGTCTCTAATCTTTTGCCAATATTTTGAACGGATTGAGACTGTACATGTTATAAACAAAATGTAAAGTTTAGCACAATATATGGACAATAATATAAATAATTCACATAACAGAAATTAAAAATATAGGTTGAATTTTTATATGATTACAGATTACCGTAGAAAACGATGATGGTATATAGATTTGAATTCTGCAATCATCAAACTTGTTTTCGCCATAATCAAGATTCAGTGTTGCTGATATTTTCTTATCTTGATTTGCATGTAGTACTTTTGGAGCATCCATTGTGAAGTACCTATTAAAGTTGACCCATAATAATCAAGGAATGAAGGGATTATACAAATTTGCAGTAAAAAATGTAAATTGCGAATGAACTATCAAAGTTGTCACATAATAATCAAGGAATGAAGGAATTATAGAAATTTGCAGTAAAAAATGTAAATTGCGAAATGAATAAAAAAAATATCAGCTGCAAAAGTGATTCTCATTTACTGAAGACCTTATGTATTTATAGGAGCAATAATGTTATTGGATAATTTTTTTTTTTAAATTCGAATTTCAAAATTTTAAAAAATGTGCAACAAATTCTGTTATATATTTATGTACAGATTTGCTATTGCTGATTTTTAAAATAAAAAAAAATTCGAAAACTTGAATCCCGCTAATATCATTGGATTTTTCAAATTTCAAAATTCAAATTCACATCTATTTATGGTAACTATTAAAATGGGCGGAAAAAGTTTCAACTTACTAATTTCGGATGACTTGGCTTATTATATATATATATATATATATATATATATAGATTTTTAGGGAGGGATACATAACTTCCACAAAAAAAAATGTGATTTGACTTAATTTTTACCAAATTAGCTAGTTAAGGAAACCGTTTCCTAATTTATCGGAGTAAAAAAGGGTAGGTAAGTGGGCCAGCCATAAATTAAAATTTACAGTCAAATAAATAAATAATTTTTTATTTCCCAAATAAGTATATAAGTTGGGGGGAGGGGGGAGGAGAGAGGGGGATGAAATGCTTTATTTTTCAGGTATAAAAATAATATATTTTTTAGATAGTTGGAATATAGGGTTTGTAATTAGTATTTTCACCCTAATTTTATGCGATAAAATAAATTTGTAGATTCATTTGCATAGTAATTTCGATAAAAGAAATAGCTGATTTATTTAGGTATTGTAACATAAATAATATTGGTAAAGATTCATTCTAAAATATTATGGTTAAAGATTGATTTGTATCTTGCGATTTGATAATTTTGTAAAGTAAATCTGGATACAACTAATTATTACTTATATTTAGGGACAAAAAAACTCATTCCAATAAATTCAGCAACAACTTCCCTAATTTTGCAAAAACATTACCATTACATATATATGTACCAGATTTGGAGATATTTTAGGCATATATTGTGTTCTTTTTTTAATTAAAAAAATATTTTTTATTACCATATATAGTAAGCAATTTGGGCGGGAAAAATACTATTTTCCAATTGTAGTATAAATCCATTTTGTTTATATATATATATATAGATGTTGCTGATGTTCGGTCACTCACCTATTCGTAGTTCACACATATTTAAATCTCCTAAAAAGAACAAGTTATATATGTATCTAAACTAAAGCATTATACATCAACAGTGTACACATTAATATGTACCTACAGTACTCTAAAAAAAATAAAAATTGTACCTATTGGGGGAGGAGAAACATTTCAGTATTAATGTGTATATATTTTTTTGAAGTACTAATGTGTGCATATATAATGATAAGTAGAGATACTAAATATCAATCATTATTATCTACCATGCTCGTTGGTTGATATGTTAAAATATCTTAAATAGAGTTAATTACCATATTTATCCATAGCTATTGACACATTAACTTAGCCCGTGTTTACAAAAACTTATTTTAAGCACTATGTACTTTTGACTTATAAAAAGTAAATTTGAGTGATAATCAATACATGCTTCTATTTTAACAATGGTTTAAAATAACTTATTTTTAACAGAATTTAGAAGTAGGTCATCACATGTTTTTTTCTACTTATGCATCAACTTTTATTAAAAATTACATTTCTCCCAAACAATACAACTTCTACTTTGAATATAAATCACTTATTATTGCAAACGCTCCCTACTTTTTCTTAAAAGTAATATTTCCATAATCTCTAAATTTAATCAATTATAAATTAAAAGCAATCGCAAACATCCTCTTAATAGAAGAACGTTGGCTTACTGAACATTATTCTAAAATTTAATTTACATTTCTTCTTTTTCAGGAGTGGAACCTGCACTAACGAAATAGCCAATGGCACATATATTACTCATCTTGATAATGCTGAAACGGGTAATTGAATACTCCTTCCGTCCCGGTTTAAGTTTCCTACTTTGATCGGGCACGGAGGTTAAGAAAAAATAAATTTTGTGGAATCTATAACTTTTTTAAAGAAATAAATATTTAAGAAAGCAATAAAGATGGGGGGTTGATAAAGAACTAACAATCTACTATTGACAAATAAAAGCAACTAAACACAATTGAAAGAAACAAGTACTCAAAAACAATAGAAGAGATCTTTTTCGGTTTTAGTTTTCAAATAGTAAAACAAGTCACCCTTGATCATGCTTCTCCTTGGTCTTGAACAATTGATGCAATTATTGTTAATGCCCGATTAAATTGTGATTCAAGCCCTTATCTCAAGACTATTAACAAGCTCTAATAGCCTTGTTGTCCCTTAATCTTAGTTAATCAAAATAAGCTCTTCGACTAACCCTATTCAGTTTAACCGAATCCTCGAACAAGCTCTCTTAGATTCAATCACCAAAAGCATTAAACACTAGGACAACGAGATAAATTCAACATAAAACTCGAAAGCTCGGTTTTAGTGGTTGAATTTTGTATTATCCCCAATAAATAACTATTGTTTGCTACACGGGAATCGGAAATCCTACAATTACGGATAGTAATCTCCTATTCTAGCAACACATTCACAAATCCCTTAAAGGGTGATCAATCCAATAATCAATTCATAAATGTGAGTCAATAAGAGCAAATAACACAAAACACTTAAATACACAATAATCTCGGTAACATTAACCGCAATAATCACATCAATGTCTCGACTCAAGGTTCCACAATGGTCAAGGATGAACTAAGGGTGCTAGCCACCCATATTAACTAATACAATCAGAAAATAAATGGAAAAATAAAGAAACATGATACTGATATGGATGAATCCAAAGATGTCAATTGGAGAAGATGATCCTTCAATCTCTAGTCCAATCTCCTTCCTTGGTGGCTGAATAGTGCTCTCCAAGTATCAAAAATGTATCAAAAGTTGTCTAAAAAGTTAGGTTAAATTCGAATGGGATGATATATATATAAGGAGAGAAAGTGCTAATAAAAAATAGGCAAAAACGTATTCAGGATTTCAAAACAGGGCAGTAAATCTCGGCCGAGACGTGAAAACGGGTTTTTAGGAATTTTGGGTCGAAGCCTGATCTCGGCCGAGATTAGGTTGCATCTCGGCCAAGACGTGAAAAGAGAAAATTAGGGCTTTTTGGGATTTGACTCATCTCGGCCGAGATGGGTGAGATCTTCATCTTTGAGATTCTTCAAGTATTCCCTGGAGACTCATCTCGGCCGAGATTGGATTGTATCTCGGCCGAGATCTTCGATTTTGCAGTTCTTCATGAAATCCCCTGGAGACTCATCTCGGCCGAGATTTGCATCATGTCTCGGCCGAGATCTTCAGTTGGCCCTTCCTTTTGCTGCCTCGATCGATCCCTCGACTCCGCGGTCATTTGATGTTCTTTTTCCATCCTTTTTCACCTGTTTTAGCACAGAAACAGCACAAACGCATTATTTTGCCCATGAGAATATAAAAGCACTAGATACACGTAATTATGCACATTATTACACTAAAATGACACTAAAAGTGCCATAAAGTGCGTGCACGGAACACGTGTACCAACTGCCCTTTTTCATCGTTTGCAATTGAAAACGCAAGTTCATCGCCCTAGCGCGAGAAGACGACTTAAACAATTTTTCAAGAACTGACCATACTTCAGCAGAAGATTGACACCTAGTTACGTGCCCTAGCATTCCTTCAGATATGGAGGCAAGCAACCAACCAAAAAGAATTTTATCACGCCTCAACCATACCTGATATTGCGGATTAGGTTGACGCAGCTGCTCATTCGTGGCCGTCGGTGTTTCCAGGAATTGAGGCGGCGGCGCCGTAGTACCCAATAGCAAGCCATCATATCCATGACCTTGTGCGATGGCAAGCACTTGAGTCTTCCAAAATTATGTAGTTCCCCGTCTCCAGACGAAGACCAATTGGGGCGAGAACAGTAAAATTGGCGATATTGTTGACCGCCGTCGAACCAGTAGATGTAGACACCTCCACCGTCGCCATTAATCGAAGGCGTTAGCAAGAAATCTTGAGAAAGACGAGAAAATAGAATGAGAGAACTATTATGTGGATCTGTGGCTTAATCTGATACCATGTTAACTACAATGATATAATCTCATTAATTAGAAATGAGCTGAGTGTACATTATTTATAGTCAAGAGGGGTTGCAGTTGTAACTAATTCCCCTCTAACAGATTCTATGTATATATATCTCTATGATATATAATATATATATATATATATGTATATCTAATACATTATTGAAAATAAATGTGTGTTATGAGGGCATTTTGGAGAAAATTTCTTTTTATTTTGGGGGTGTACAATATAGAATAGAACGATAAAAAAGAAAAGTGTGCAAATTATGATGGGACGGAGAAATAATATATTTATAACCTATCTACATTACACTTCTTTAATTTGAAATAAAGGAAAACTTTCTAATATGGATTCCGGAAATTTTCTATCGGGGCACATCAATTATTCACTATTGAAGATATGGTAATCAATTTATTTTTATGAGATGTTTACATAATAATTATGGCAAAATTTTATATACAACATATGCATGAATTTTCCGGGTTGACATATTCAATCATATTAAGAGGGTGTTTAGCTAAACTTATTCAAACATTTAATAAGTTATTCGAAAGACAGATGTAATTTTTTAGGAACTTGTAAGTTAATAAAGTGTTTAGATAAAAGAGCTTATAAGCTCGCAATTGAATGAATTAATTTTATGAAGTGTGTAGTGTGTGAACTGTGTGTATGAGAAATATGTGTATAGTTGTGTGAAGTATGTAAAATTTAAGTGTAACTTATAAGATCTTAAAAAAATAAGATGGACTACATGAACTTATTTTTTTTGGAGCTTATAAGCTCTAAAAACTTATTTTTACATCTTATAAGTAGTCCAACATAATATTTGCCAAAGTCATTTAAAGAACTTATAAGCTCTCAAACATCTTATAAGATGTTTTGAGAAGATTATAAGTTTAGTCAAACACCCTCTAATTCTCACTTAAAAAAATTCAATGGATACTTTTTATCAGAAAAGTAATATTTTATTTCAGAAAAATATAATATTTCACATGTTTTTTTAAATAAAACACATGCTTTTCTTAAAAAGTAACACCTTTCGCAAAAAATGTATAAGTCATTGAAAATTGATGGACTCCTAACTCTTTTTTTTATTTATTTAACACCTCTTTTTTAGGTTCCCTTATTGAGGTGGTGAAAATAGTACTTAATTGATCAAAAGTTCACTTTTTCATGTATATATATAAACAAGTATAAGTATCAATAGTACTTTATCGATAATTTTATCATAAAAAAATAATATTTTTATCAAAAAAATGATACTTCTAAAATTCTAGAATTGATCTGGACATACATATGCAATTTTATCTGGAGGAGCGGGCCTTAGGGGCGTGCACGACAATAGGGTTTGAGATTTGAAAAATTCACTACCGCCCTAGAGTTCGGTGCTCACAAAATCTAAGGAGCGAAATCGAACCAAAACTTATAAATATCCGTACACCATCCCAAAATTTGGGACAATTCGGTACAATATTTCAGATCTACAAAACAATTTTGCTCAATACGATATACTCGATTATTTAAAGATTTTTCAAGATTCTTAGTATCAAAGTTAAAACTGAAAAACAAATCAACATACTTCCATTAGAGTTGCAATTAAAATAATAATTTATGTTGGCATAAACATTGAGTCATAAGTAAACATTTCAAAACTTGTAAATTGCTCTATGCCTAATATGATTAATATATTTTTATAATCTCAATTTTCGGTATGTGATAATTCAGGTTAGTTTAATATAATTCGATACGATTCTCAATATGAATATTACTGAATATGCACAAATCGTATCATTATTAATTTCGATACAGTTCAATCCAAAAAAAATAAAAAATCAATGATTCATTTCCAATTAGGTATACTTTCAATTCGATTTTCGGTATATTTTAATATATCCGAGTTTCATGCACACCGCTAGCGGGCATGCCGTACAAACATCCAAGAGTAATTTGCAACAAAATTTAATCTGTACAATCACATTAATTTCCAGATGGAAAGAGTATTAACACACATATACAAATATATGACAATAATTTGAATTTACATCACCAACTTCAATCTAAAATTTCCTAAAATGAGTGACTAAACGCATGTAAATTAACAATATCCCACTCAAAACGCACCAAAATTGTTAATTTCTCCATAGAGAAAGTAACCGATTCTTCAAAATTCAAGGAACTCCCGAGTCAAGCACTGAGTCAACACAGCCTCTACAAATCGGGCAACTCGAGCCAGTCCTCAGCCAGCAATCAACACAGTCCGAGTGGAAGCCATGGCGGCAGCGTGGCAACACCTTCACACTGTCACCCTCCTGAAACACGCTCAAACAAATGGCGCACTCGGCTACAGGCTTGCTGATCGAGCCGTACAATGAGACGGGCAAGGAGCTGATGGTGGCGGAGTCGAGTCCCGGCCCCTGACACGGCGGCGCGTTGTGGGGGTGGCGGCGGTAGGCGCATACGTAGAGACAGTAGAGAAACATGAAGGTGAAGATGATGATGCAGAATAAAAAGAGGGCGCCTAGAACTGGACTTTTGCCATTGATCTGCTCTCTGAGGTCAGGGAAATGAATCGGCTCGAAATTCTGGGTCGCCATGCAGTGAGTCACTCAGTGTGTGAAATGTGTGAGAGGTGGTGTGGAGAAATCGAGGAAAATTAAAGGCATGTTTGGAAAGATGGATTTAGTTCAGATATATCTTTTGTACGATATTCCGTATCATGAGTTGTATTTTATTTTGGGGTAGGACATATAATATTATAAATTTGATGTATTTGAAATTAAAATAAAGTAATAGTAGTGCATGATTAGAGAAATAAAAAAGACAGATGTTTGGATTGCGGTGGCACGGATAGAGATGTATCCAACTTATATCCACAACTCTATTATCATTCATAATCTAACTTCAATAATCTATCACTCAAAATATTTAAATTGAGATGTAGTGAAATATGTTCGTTAACAATAATACATTAATGGTTGGTTTATTCATTTGCAAGTAGAAATGTATTTTTGTTTAAAGTGTAGTAGGATAAGATGTAATCTGCAGATATCACATCAATACGTTTTAGGATGGTTGAGAAGTATTTTTATATTGATAAAAGTTATGTAAATAATGATTGATTGATTGACTAATGATAAAAATATGTATTAAAAATTTTAAAAGGTGTATTGAAGGTTATAAAATGTGGTATGGATAATGATGTAGATAATATGAGGTGGATGCAAATTGGACAATCCGGATGACAGATCTATACAGTAAAATAAAAATGGATTGGGACATCCCCAATGCGGATGGCCCAATGTCAGCCCAAATATCCCCTAAGGGTGTGTCTGCTTAAGGTTTTTCGATCCCCGATTTATTGGAGAAAAGCAAACCTACTCTTTCACCACTTTATTTACTTTCACCAACAATACTTCAACAATTCTCAGTCTTAAACAAACCCACCTTAAATAATACTCCCTCTGTTTCATAAAGAATGTCATTTTAACTATTTTTGGAGAAATTAAGAATTGGTATTTAATTGGTATGTTTTGTGAAATAAGGAAATAATCGACTAAATTAAGTAGGTTATTTAAGATAATATTTGAAGATTTGTAGTTTTTTTTGTAAAATGACACTTATTGTGAAAATTTTTAAGGTGTCTAAAATGACATTGTTTATGAAACGGAGGGAGTAAATCGTTATACATAAATGTATATCACACTTTATTTTATAATAATTTAAATACGTGATTCATCCTACAAAAATAGACTTACAGGTTTTTCTACATATACCAAGAAATAGAAGTTATTATAGTTTGGTCATTAAATTTTTACTTTACTTTCTTATTCTACCCGTATGTGCTTATTGATATGGAGAGTTATGAGATACATCAAAATAGGGACAAAAATAAAAGTAAAAAATTAATGATGTGCTAAATATAATAAAAAATCTATCTTTGTAGGCGGAACGAGTTTTTTAGTTTGAACTATGCAATATTTACACTTTCTCATTGGAAGATGGTAAAGAGTCTATTGTATAGTTTAAAATATACGATTTTGACATTAAGCGCTAGCTTATAGTTAATGTATACAATTGTGTATAGTTTAAATAGTAAAGTATAATTACCCTAAATAAAAGTATTGGTTAGGCCCCCTCTCTCTCTCCCTTTACGCCTACTTTTGCTTTGAATATTTCTTCAATATAAAATAATTTGACTGTCATTTTGAACAAAAAAATTGTTTCTAAAAAAAATTGAAATATGTGTAAGAATTATGTTATATAAGTCTATTTAAAAAAAACTTCTTAATAGCATCGCCTCAATAATTTATAGTAAAGATCATGAGTTAGAACTCGCTCCTCGTCCTTACTAAGAAAATCTTGTAAAAACAACATTTTTATAGAATAGAAGAAATAAGAGTTAACTTAAAATATTATTGTACAAAAAAACATACAGATAGAAATTTTAAGAAGTCAAAAGAGACTAAGAGGCGTTTGAAAAAATAATTTTAGCTTTTTTTATGTGATTTTCTTTACGCAATTATTTAAAATTATTTTTTCCTTTAAATATTAAATATTACCCACATTTTCCAAAATATTTTTTCTAAATTTATTGAATTCAATCATTTTTTTAAAAGCAAAAACACTCGTTCAACACCCGTGCATCCCTCATGTCTTTGATCTCAGTCGCACCTCTTAGAGATTTCAAACGCCAATTCTATTTATATAAATTATTATATTATATATTTTAAATTAGAGCTTGCGGATAGAGGGAACATAATTTAGCTTTACTTGTTAAAGGAAATTATAGATATGTCCACTAATTTCACTTTTAAAATCCAGTTCAGTTTTGGGTGGATAAAGACTTATCCAACCAAAGTCTTTTTTTGGTTATTTTAAGGTGGTGGACAAGTACGATGCTCATTGAATCTTGGCTAATTTCTGATGTTTTTCTTGCTTTCTTTCGCTGGAATTTATCACCTCCATTCCAAACTTACTCCATTTGTTTTGGCTAACTTTTCACAGTTCACCGAGCACAAATATTAAGAAAAATTAGATTTTTTTTTTTATTTGACTTTTTTAAAGGTGGAAATTCAGTGTGGAGATTTTGAGAGTGCAGATTGTGAGAGAAATTTCTTTTTTAAGAATGTGAAAAGTTAAGTGGGACAAACCGAAATGAAAAGTAGAAAAAGTTAACCGGGAGGAAGGGAGTAACTAATGGTATTCAGAATAACGGACACACAAGTTGAGTTCACAGGTTTTTTAGTTTTTTTAACCAATGATTCTTAAATTCTGAATAAATATAAATTGTACAATAAATCAATATATAATCATAGAATATATAAAATGTTCTGTCAGAAACTCAGAATAATATAACAACCTATATAAACTGTAGCTTTCTTTCAGCTAGATTATGAATGTCGGTGTTTAAGAAAGAATCTCAAAACTTGGCATGTTTGGTTGGCGCCCAACCTCTCATCAGTTGGGCCAACCCAACCTCATGTTTTTTTGGGTTGATTTAGCTAAGTCGGGATATTTGGGTTTGGTCGGGGGACATCAGTCACAAATCCAAACACTACTTTAATCATTCTCTCAATTATTAATAACTACTTCTTACACATATCACATCACATTTTACAATTAATAATTAAATATCACACTCCAACCACAACCTCAGCCACCCAACCAAACATCTCCAGCTACTTCCCCCAGCCACTAACTCCAACTACTTTCCCCAGCCCAGCCACCCCAACCCCAACCAAACATTGCCTTAGGGTCCGCTTGGTTGGAGAATTTAGGGGGTAAGGAAGGAGAATGAACGAGGACTAATAAATAAGTTAATCATTACTCCTTTTTATTAACAATTCCTCCCCTTTCATTCCTTAATATGATTAACCCCTTATTCATACCTATTGTCACTGTCATTGATGAGTTGCAACTAAAGGCCCTTAATCTAATGTCAATATAGCGTTATTTGTTTATTTGGAGATCTTTGTTAGTGTATTTTATCCTAATACTGTTACTAATATATGATGTCCATTTTGCAATACCAAAGTAAATATTTACGATATAACGTCATGTTGTACTCTAACATAATGATAAGTACAGTAACATTTTGTAAATTGTATTCCTTTCGTCCCGGCTCAATTTGCCTATCTTGGTCGGACACGGAGGTTAAGAAAAAGTAGATTTTGTGGAATCTTTGACTTTTTCAAAGGTGGGGATTGAATGTGGAAATTTTGAGGTTGGAGATTGTGAGAGAAAGTTGTCATTTATGGGTTGACAAATTAGATTGGGACAAACCAAAAAGAAAAATAGGCAAATTAGAGCGGGACGGAGAGAGTATTTAGTAAATGATATAATAGCCATTACACACGGAAAAAGAAGTTATTAATTAAATAAAAATATTATTAGAAAAAAATAAATAATGGTAAATTTTCACGGGATTCAAATACTTTAGTAAAAATATAAGAGCAATAAAGATTTGTTTTTCTCATGCATTTTCTAGCTGCAATTTTTGTATCAAAGCCAAGAATCTCATTATTTAAACAATGTTCATAAGTACAAGACTTTTTTTTATTTAATCAGTAAAATTCCGAATCATCCAATCTAACGGATAGGCAGAAAAAAGAAAAAAAAAAAAAACTCCGCATCAAGTGATATACAGCCCAAGAATGCCCTGCTCAATAACTGCATGCACAACAAGTAAGAAATCAGAAAACCACCACTATGATACAATTAAACAAGACGCCAACTAGACCATAAAGTAAAATAAAAATAAAGATGCACTAACCACAAGGTCAATAGGCGACGAGAAGGCCAAAAGAACCGACAGAAGTTGCACGTTGGTGAGGAAAAATCTCACACGAGAAAAAATCTTAGCAGAGAGGAGAAAATTAGACCGGTAAAAATATTAAAGAATGTGGAATATGACTGACAGCAAAGAGCCGTCGACCATTAAAGATTCTAGAGAAAGCATATTGTTTCTTTCTTATCGAATTATACCTGAAGGTATTTTTTTTAGACGGCAATGAAATTGAGTCTCTGATTATAGTTTAAAAAATTTGCTTATATTAAGACAATTTAAATTTAATCAAACAGAACCGCGGTTTCACTAAAACGTATGAGTAAATATAAATGGAATTTAAAACAAATATATCAATCAAAAAGGTAGTCCCGGCGGGGCTCGAACCCGCGACCTTCGGCTCATAAGACCAACGCTCTAACCAACTGAGCTACGGGACTTGTTGTTAATAAAAATCATTCTACTTAATTAAAATATTCATAATTTGCATACTTTAGCTAATTATCTAATCTTTCTTCATCATAACGAAATAAATGTCTATTGGCGGCATTTTATTTACTACGATTTCACCTTCAGACTTTAATCTATTTACCAATGCAGCAGTATTTGTATTAATTTCCCAAAATTATCCGGCCTCGCCTCTATAAACTAAGATAGAGACAACTTACATAAATTCTACATACAAAGGTAGAGATCACGAAATTAGTTCAATTCGATAGGTCATCTCAATTCGTCCGACATTTTAATTAATTTAGGTTATAGAATTTCTATCTCCACGTTCTATTGGGTCTAACGGATCTAACCTAAATACCTAATAGGTCAAAATTCCGATGGTTTGTAAGTCAGCCTAACAATGTTACTATAATAGAAGTTGGGTTGGACTCACAATTTTTCGATTCAATAAACGTTCGGGCAGGTCCAATTTTAATATATGTTATTGGCTTGACTCTAGTTCGAACCCAATCTAACCTTCAAGAAGCTCAAGGTGTAAAATTTAAAAGGGAGAATATATAAATTTACCCTGAATTTATATATGGATTCAAATTAGATCATGAACTATTTTGCTCAAATAAAAACTTGAACTTTTTAAATAGAACGAATACAGTTCCGAACTTTTAAATTCATGACAAATTGAACCTTCTTAAATATTAAGATAACTAAATAAATTTTAATATATTTAATAAAGTAAACAAATTAAATGAAAGAAATATACATAAAAAGTAAAAAAGTTGCAACGTAGAGTCTACAATTTACTTAATAACTTAATTAAGGGGGTGTTTGCAAACAATTGTGCTTTTAGAAAAGTGATTAAAATTGATTTTGTGGTAAAATTAGAATTTGGTAGTGTTTGGAAAAAAAGTGATTCTAAACAAATAAAAAAGAATAAATAAAACAAAAACTAATTCCATATATTTGAAAGAAGCCAAAAGCACCTAAAATCTAAGGTTTTGGGGATTCTCAAAATCACTTCTAGGAAGTGATTAGAGAGGTCAAATATGAGTTTGCAAACACTCCATCAAATTAAAGTGCTTTCCAAAAGTAATTTTAATTTTGATAATGAGTTTGCAAACACCCTCTAAATATTTTTTTTCTATACTTAACTTAAATAGTTTCTTAGAATTTTATTAAATGATTTTAAACATTTTATTTATTTTCATATACATTTTTATTTGTTACTTTTAGATTTATTAAATACTGTTCAAAATTATTTAGTTATTTTAATATTTAGAAAGGTTATAAATATCTTAAATTTAAAAGTTCATGGGCCTATTTGACCTATTTAAAAAGTTCAAGTATCTATTTAAATAATAAAAAAATTAAAGAAAAAAAAAAGAAAAAGATTTAGTTCAGTATAAACTTGGGGTATAAATCAAGTGGTAAATTTGTACATCTTTCTGTTAGCCAACTCAACCATCCAGCTACACACTCCACATCAGCTGAAGAAAACCATCAGTCCAGCTCAATTCCAGCAGCAAAACAACGCCAGCAAAGAGGTGGTCCATATAGCTGCAATATGCAGAATTCTGTTTCTGTATAATGTATATTGTTTACAGTCTGTATTAAGGTACAAATCTGTTATTATGTGGTCCATGTAGGGCTGAGTCAGCAGCCACCATCTTAGTCTATACATGTGGAAGAAATGCAATGTAACAGTATCCAAGAATGAAATGAAAACACAGATTTAGAAAGTGTGCAGTAATACTTTAATGGCTTGTTTCCTCTTTCATGTTTATCCTCTTTTTCTATCATGGTATCAGAGCAGGCTTTCCTGCGTCTGATATCCTCCCTTTCCTTCATTTTCTTTGATTCTCTAAGCTGTCATGTCCACATCAACAGACCTAATCACAACTGTGAACACTACAGTGGTGCCTTTACCATACCAGCTCATTTCTTTTAAACTTGATGAAACAAACTATCTAGTTTGGAAGCAGCACGTTCTTATCACCATCAGAGGCTATCACCTCGAAAAATTCATTGATGAGGAGCAAGATTCACCAGATGAGCACATCATGGATGGCTCAAAACAGATACCAAATCCTGCATACCTGTTATGGAGAAGGCAAGATCAACTGCTTGCTTCTTGGATCTTGTCATCTCTCTCCACCGGAGTGTTAGTTCAAGTGGTTGGCTTGAATACATCCAAAGAAATCTGGCGAGCTCTTGCCCTCAGCTACTCCAGTCAATCCAGTGCTAAACTCATGCAGTACAAATATAAACTTCAGATGCTGAAGAAGGGAGGATCTACAATGAGAGAATATCTCAATAAAATCAAAGAATGTTTTGATTTACTTGCTTCTGCTGGGCAAGTCTTGGAAGAACAAGATCAGATTCTACACATCATCGCTGGATTGGGCAGTGAATATGATGCAGTAATGATCTCCATCACCTCAAGAACTCAGCCATGGTCTGTACCAGAAGTTCAAGCTCTTCTGTTGAGCTATGAATCAAGATTGGAAGCATCTTCCAATACTGCCCTAAACACTGATGGTTCTCAACCAAGTCTTAACACTGCTACTGCAAACAGATCTGGATCTGGGAGAGGTTACAACAATAATGCTCAACGAGGAAGAGGAAGACCACCACAGACACCTCAAAATCAAGGTAGAGGAAGATGGCCTCAAGGTAGAGGAAATCCAGCACCAGCTAGAGGAAGAGGAGGAGGCAGAATAAATAGAAATAATTTGTTTTGTCAACTCTGTGAGAAGCCAAAACATGCTGCCTATGAGTGTTGGCATAGGTTTGATGAAACTTACCCAATCCCAGCCAATCAACCCAACTACACTCCACCAACATACCCTCAACAGATTCCAAATTATGGGAGAGGTTCCAATAACACTCCCAATCTCAATATGGTGCAGTCCTCTAATTTTCAATACTCTGATGCTGGCTCAGAAAGCTCCTGGTTTCCAGACACTGGTGCTACTAATCATGTCACTCATGACTTTGCCAACCTCAACACTGCTACATAAAACTATGGAGGTATGAAGTTGCATTTGGGAAATGGAGCAGGTATAAACATTACTCACATTGGAAATTCTAAGTTAAAGGATAACTTTCATCACAGAACCTTCATTTTAAAAGATTTGTTGCATGTCCCTACTGTCACCAAGAATCTTCTCAGTGTCTCTCAATTTGCTCTTGATAATCATGTCTTTTTTGAATTCCATCCTCATTTTTGTCTTGTGAAGGATTTGGATACTCAGGCAGTACTTCTCAAAGGGATGGTTAAAGACGGGCTCTATCATTTCCATCTTCACAATATCAAGAATATCTCAGCACCAGACCTCAGCCACCCTTCACTACACTCTGTTTTTGTTCCTTCTGTTTTTCCTAGTATAAATCAAGTCAGCTTAGGCCCAAGCATTAGACTATGGCATCAAAGGCTAGGCCACTGTGCTTATGATGTTGTAAAACGGGCATTGACAAATTGTAATGTTTCTTTTTCAAGTAATGAGAATGATCTTACTTTGTGTTCTTCATGTGCTGTTTCCAAATCTCACAAACTCCCCTTCCCTGATTCTACTTCTACATATACCCAACCATTTACCTTAATTCACTCTGATCTTTGGGGACCAGCTCCTATCACTTCTAGGAATGGTTACCACTACTATATCAACTTCATTGATCATACCACCAGATTTACATGGATATATCTTCTCACCCACAAATCTGATGTCAAGTCTGTTTTTATTCATTTTCATAAGATGATACAAACTCAGTTTCAGACTAACATCAAAATGCTTCAAACTGATGGAGGTAAGGAATATCAGTCCCTTTCCAATTATTTTTCTGAGAATGGCATTCACCATCGAATCTCCTGTCCTTACACTCCTCAGCAAAACGGATTAGCTGAAAGAAAACATAGACATCTAGTGGAAATGGGTTTGGCTCTCTTGTCCAATGCTTCTCTTCCCACATCCTTTTGGGATGATGCTTTTACCACTGCCTGCTACCTCATTAACAGAATTCCAGCCAAAATTCTTCAGTTTAAAACTCCTCTAGAACTACTATATGGTCACAAACCTGATTATCAAAGGCTTAAAGTTTTTGGTTGCCTCTGTTATCCTCACATCCGTCCATATAACCACAACAAACTTGAATACAGATCTTCCCCAGGGATCTTCTTAGGTTATCATAACTCTCATAAAGGATATAAAGTCTTACTCCCTACTGGCCGCATCATAATCACCAGACATGTTGTCTTTGATGAACTTATTTTTCCCTACAAATCCCCACATTTTCCCTTTAGTATACCTACAGAATCTTCTACTACTTCCACTATATCCATCCCTCTTCCTATATTGTCTAATCCATTACCTGCATCTGGCATCTCACCCCTCTCACCATCCCAACACACTTCTCCTCCAAACTCTTCCTGCAATAAATCTCTTACAAATGTTGATATTTCTGCTGATGCAACTAACCCTTTACCTCAAGAATTGCCTGTTGTGAGTGATGATTATGCAGGTTCAGGCTCTCAAGTCTCTTCTCCACCCCCAACAACCAATACTCATCATATGACCACCAGAAGCAAGCTTGGCATATTCAAGCCAAAGCTTCACCTCACTGCCACAGCTGAAGAATCTGAACCTACATCCGTTCACATTGCTCTTCAAAATCCTCACTGGAAAGCTGCTATGGAAGCAGAATATGCAGCTCTCCAAAAGAACAACACATGGCAGCTCACTACTCTCCCTCCTGACAAAAATCTAATTGGCTGTAAGTGGATATTCAAAATAAAAAGGCATGCTGATGGCTCTATCTCCAAATATAAAGCAAGATTGGTTGCTCAAGGTTTCTCCCAGAGTGCAGGCTTGGATTTCAGAGATACATTTAGCCCTGTGGTCAAACCTACAACTATCCGATTGATCCTAACCATAGCAGTTCAATTCCATTGGCCCATCAGACAATTGGATGTCAATAATGCCATTTTGCATGGGGATGTGGTTGAAAATCTTTACATGAAGCAACCTCCAGGTTTTGAAACAGGTCATAACCTCGTTTGCAAGCTTTCCAAAGCTATCTATGGTCTCAAACAAGCCTCTAGAGCTTGGTACAACAAAGTCAAGAGTGTTTTACTCACTCTCGGTTTCCAAGGATCCAAAGCTGATACTTCATTATTCGTTCAGTTTCACAAGGGTTCAGTTATTTATCTACTGATTTATGTGGATGACATTCTGATTACAGGAAACAATACTGCTGTCATACAGAAAGTGATCTTCCAGCTTGGTCAAGCTTTCTCTCTTAAGGATTTGGGTCCTCTCAATCATTTTCTAGGCATTGAGGTGGCTTATACTCAACATGGTCTTCATCTTTCTCAGAAGAAATACATCACAGATCTTCTTACCAAAGCTCACATGCCCAATGCCAACCCTATAGCCACTCCTATGGTCACCTCTCCACCCTTATCTAAATTTGATGGCAATCCTGTCCCTGACCCCCGTCATTACAGAAGTATTGTGGGAGCTTTACAATATCTTACCCTCACCCATCCTGAAATCGCATATGCCGTCAACAAAGTAAGCCAATTCATGTCCAACCCTCTTGACAATCATTGGAAAGCTGTCAAACGTATACTCAGATATCTCAGTGGTACTTCAGATTTTGGCCTACTCATTACTCCTCATACTAAACTTCAACTGGTGGGTTTTTCCGATTCAGATTGGGGTGGAGATCCTGATGATCGCAAATCCGTTTCAGGCTTATGTGTTTACTTTGGTAACACACTGATTTCATGGAGTTCAAAGAAACAGCATTCCGTCTCTCGATCCAGCACAGAAGCTGAATACAAGAGTTTAGCTCATCTCACTGCTGAACTGACTTGGCTCCGTTCATTACTTCATGAACTTCGCATTCCTCTGTCTCACACACCTATTGCCTGGATCGATAACATGAGCACTATATCCATGGCCTCGAATCCTATCCTTCACTCCAGAACCAAACATGTCCACCTCGATTATCATTTTGTACGTGAAGTTGTTGCTGCCAACGAGCTCAAAGTACATCATGTTCCTTCTATTGATCAAGTTGCTGATCTCTTTACAAAACCGTTGAGTATTCAATTCTTTGCTCGATTACTGAACAAATTAAATATTGTTTCCTTAGCCTCGCAAGAATTGCGGGGGGATGTTAGCCAACTCAACCATCCAGCTACACACTCCACATGATCAGCTGAAGAAAACCATCAGTCCAGCTCAATTCCAGCAGCAAAACAATGCCAGCAAAGAGGTGGTCCATATAGCTGCAATATGCAGAATTCTGTTTCTGTATAATGTATATTGTTTACAGTCTGTATTAAGGTACAAATCTGTTATTATGTGGTCCATGTAGGGCTGAGTCAGCAGCCACCATCTTAGTCTATATATGTGGAAGAAATGCAATGTAACAGTATCCAAGAATGAAATGAAAACACAGATTTAGAAAGTGTGCAGTAATACTTTAATGGCTTGTTTCCTCTTTCATGTTTATCCTCTTTTTCTATCACTTTCCAATTTAAAATGCAGGGTAAAGTTCAAAAAGAAGAAAGATTCAAAACATGAGGACAAAATATTAGATCCCGCAAGTTGAGGTGATATTTCAAATTGATTGGGTCATAAAAATTTAGATTTACAGGACCATTGGATCCAACAGGCTGACCCTGATGAGCTAAAAATAAACGGACCACGGAACCCGAAAATCATTATATATCGAAAGAGGATAGAGTGGGCTGGGCTCAATATTTATTGGCCCACAGAACCATCAAATCTAATAGTTCCGGTTAGACTAACGATCTTGACGAGATGAACTGGACCGAACTGAGGGGATTGAATTGGTACTTCTACAAAATATTCATTTCCCCTCCTCATAAACATCATAATTTTCATTACATTACCAACACTAGGAAGCAGCAAAGTACATACTAAAACACCACGATTAGATTAAAGCTAATCTCTTAATGGACATTACCAAGACACCTAAAAACACAGCGTAATTACAAGCCATGCCACTGCATGGAAGTAGTATCAAAGCCCCCATCTTCTTCACCTGGAACCCACAATCCTCCTTCAAAACAATTATTACAGAAATCAGCATTCTGATGAGAATAAAAAGGAACAACGTCAGGCTGAAGATACGGCGTCGGATCATCTAGTACGTTGATCATGGCCTGGTGAAGCCATATTTGGGTCTTGAGAAATTTGACGTACTGTATGGCTTCTTCGAGCATGGAAACCGTGTCCATTTTGGAGCACCCGGGTACCAGGCTCTGCAGAATCTTGAACCTGTCGCTTATCCGGTGGCGCCGCCGCCTCGCCGCCACACTTTGAGGGTCAGTGGACAACTTCCCGCCGCCTTTGTTCTTCTCCATTGATTTGGTTGTTTGTGAAGAGATTATGTAACTGAAGTCAGTTTTTGTAGTGGGGGATGTTTTATATGGAAATGATAAGATCCGACCCGGGTTTGGGGGGTATAGGGAGGTAGGGTAGGGTGTATACATGTGTACAGTGACATATATCCATTGTCAAAGTCAGCCAACCGCCCGGATACGTGTGTTTTAACATAGCTGCAAAGCTAGGCAAGCAAAAGGGGCTTGGGTTATGTCGTAAGATATGCCAAATTCCCAAGAAAACAAATACACAAACGACGAAATATATAAAAATAAAAAATAAATAAACTGTGTTGAATGTGCAATTAGAGCATTGGTCCAACTTGATGGACGATCAGAAAAATTAGGCTTCAAATATAATCGGGCTCAACAGTTTTGGCCCAAAAAGTTAAAATATGATGGCCTACAGACCAGCATAAAAAAATTGGAACTGGATCTCTCTATTTTATTTGGTCAACTTCTTATTAATTTTGTAAAGAGAAAAATACATTTTAGTAAAATAAATAAAAAGATAAATACTTGTTAACACTTAAACGGAAATTAGTTGGAGTTAGTGACAAAAACGTGTATTTCCTGAAAAGAAGTGAATAAAAAGTTACCTGTTTTAATTTAGTAACCACTTATTTTAGTTTGATCAAAGACAAAAATTGAATATTAAGAAGAGTAGTTAAAGTAATGATTATATTTGGAGTAATGAGTGAGAGCAATATAGGTCCAGTGAGAAGATTGTTTGGGAATGAAAGGAGGGATCAAATCCCGATGAAAATTGAGTGAATCCCAAAGAAGAAAAGAGGGGGTGGGGCCCCTAACCTGAATCCAAAGTAGAAGTAGTTCAACCAAGACCACCTCCTGTCTTTATCATCTTTTAGGGACTCACCTCATTCATCATATTGCTACTTCTTTCCAAAATTTCAACAACTCTTGTGTTCCCCATTTCAAGAATATGGAAACATAGCTAAATTGGGGGATACCGGATATGCACTCTCCTGCAAAAATTTTCGTCTAACTACAATTAATCCTCTTTTAAACTATAGATTTTTATTGACTACATACGTGTTTATTTTTCAGATTCTTCTCGACCTAATCACATGTATATTTCAATTAACACAGCCTAGGTTCCAACTACTTGCAAGACCCTAGTTTACCATCTGACTAACGCTTGCCAAATTCTATGACCATTGATGTTCATCACTTAGTTAGAGATGGTGGACGATATATTTATACCAATTGTAGTTGTTAAAATAGGTTTAGACCGATTCAATTCGCCAGACAATTGTACGGGTCTATATGAAATAGAATTGGACCTATCAGGCACGATCAATATTTTCAATGATAAATTCATGGTCTACTTTATATTATTATTATTATTATTATTATTATTATTATTGTTGTTGTTGTTGTTATTATTATAGTCTAACGAATATGTTAATGATCCTTTAACAAACTATTCCTTTAATGTTCATGATCTATAAATAAACAAACTTGAATAAGTGATAATCGAGGAGTAAGCATAATTTTCTTACCGAACACTTTATCCAACATGACAACCTAATCCTAATGCATCTATCAACTTGAACAAAACTATAAATTCATGTCGCTCCTTCAATTTGTAACACAAACACGTGAACTTTGCATATGAGCACTTTTAAACAAAAAAATAGAAAGAGAGACATTTTTTATATTTCAACAGTGAGTTGTTTCGCATTGACAGATATTGAAAAAATTGCACTAGTTCATAAGTATGGTAAGTCACTTTTTCTATTAATAATTAATTTTACAATTGAATCTTTGTAACTAAATTCACATGTAATTAAAACTCTCAAAGTTTAACAAACTCATTTTCTTGTATAAAATCATAATATAAATTTACATATATATATATATATATATATCTAGGCTTTAATAGTTTGCTGATATTACTTACGGTTTGTGGTTGATAGGGATGGCCCGGTCACTTCGGGTTGGGTTCATACATTGGCCCACCGATCAGTCCAGGAGTACGTGTCGGCCCAGAAGCATGCGTCGGCCCAACTTGTGGTTTGCTCCGCAATTCAAGACCCACGATTCGTTCCCAACTATCACGCAACGGAAAACAGGCGTGATAATAGGGAATTAGTTAGGGTTCAGTTAGGGTTCACGAGGGTTTAGTATAAATTGAAGAAAAGAACTCTGAATTAGGGTTCGCATTCTGTATTCTGAATTATTACGTGTAAACTCAAAATTCGAGTAAAAGAAACACCTCGGCAGGTGCAATTTTGTGCCCGTGGACGTAGATCTCCGGATCGAACCACGTAAATCTTGTGCTTTTTCATATTGCTTACATAGGTTTCCGTTAAGTTTCTTGGATATCAGATTGCGCTTTATCAATTGGCGCCGTCTGTGGGAATCGTAAAGCAATTTCTGACGTTAACAGCGCATTCAAATACCATGGTGATGACTCGACTGAATCAATCTCGCCACGGTGATCAATCCAATCAAGATCCACCCGTGGATCAAGTTTTGCCGCCGAGGCAATCACCAATAAGAGGTACGTCTCATCATCAGGGCAACCAAGGCCCGGGTATAAATCCAGACAACCAGTTCTTACCTCCACCCCCACAAGACATGCAAAACCCTAATCCCGTTGCTGCCCAGCCACCGGTTAACATTCAAATCACTCCAGAATTGCTCCAGGCTTTCCTACAAGAGCATGCCCATGTTTTTCAAGACTGGGCGGCCAACCGCCTAAATCATGAGGGACCCGCCGGACAGGATGCTAATCCCGCGGTGCCTCCACATCGTCAGCACTCGCGTGATCGACAGGACCCGGGATATCGCGGGCGTCAGGATCGGCGACGGGAACGACCTGGTTCTCCCGAGGACCATGGGAGTTCTAACGAATCACGACAACGCAACGATGAACCTACCGATGTCGATCGCCGCCGTCCACTCAACGCGGCTAAGAGAGTTCGTTATGCCAATCCTCATACTCTAGATCTTCAAGAGTATGAGCGAGTTCAACGCAATGTCGAACTGGACAGAATTCTGGGCCTTGATGCCAATGGAGATATCATCACACCGTTCTCCCAAGAAATCATGGCCACCTCCCTTCCCGAAGGGTTCAAACGGCCGGCCATACCACCTTACGACGGCACCGGAGATCCAGCCAATTTTCTTGGAGCTTTCAGGCACAACATGCTTAGCCGCGATCATACTACGTCCCTCCATTACTGTAAGATTTTCCCTGAGTACCTTCAGGATGAAGCTCAGTTTTGGTTTGATTCTCTCCCACGCAACAGCGTATCTTCTTTTAGAGAACTCGCCGAACACTTTTGGGCGCATTTCGAAGCACGTGCGAAGCCCATGGCCACCCTGGCCGACCTCATGAATATGGAACAGCGAGACGGTGAAACCGTTACTCAATTTCTTGACCGCTTTACAGCGGAGAGCCTTAAGGTGGGAAATTGCTCAGATGACGTAGTCATCAACGCATTCATGAATGGACTCCGTCCCGGACCACTTTACACCGAGTTGGTTCGAAATCCACCGGTCACAACCCGAGCACTGTTCAAAATGGTGTGCAGATATGCTAAGGCCGAGGAGCAGACTCGCCGGAAACGTGAGAAACATGCTAGCAAGCGGCAGTCCGACAGGGCACAAGCTGGGCCTAGCACGCAACCTAGTGCCTTTTCCCGTCTGAACCCGGGGCGTTCAGAATCCCGAGGTGATATTCCACAATTTACTCCGTTGACAAAGTCACGAGCTGAAATTCTTTCTGTTCACAAGAACGATTTACGACCTTGTCCGTGGATGACTGCTCCGCCTGAAAAGAGGAACCGTGGAAAGTGGTGTGCGTACCACCGAGATCATGGGCACGAGACAGAGGAGTGCCGAGAGCTCAGCAAGGAAATTGAGGAGTGTCTAAGGAAAGGTCTCTTGCGACAATATATTGTGCGGACCGATGACAAACCTCGGACAAGCCAGAATGGGGGTTCGTCTCATAACCGCGGAGGATATCATGACCGGGGCACACAACAAAATCGGCCGCCGTGGCAGAATAATCGGCCGAGACCTAGCAATAATGCACGGCAAGACTCTGGCAATCGCCAACAGCCTCGTTTTCTGCCACCACCTCCTCCTCCGGGAGGACCCGGAGACAATGCACCCACTCACGTAATAAACGTGATATATGGGGCCCTCCCCACCGGGGCCTCACGAAATGCCTTGAAGGCAGAGGCTCGCCGTCCTCCTCCCGAGGAGCCACGTCATAAGCACCTCCATCAATCCGAGACTGTTAGTTTCACAGATAGGGACCCGATTCCAGAGATAACACCTCATACTGATGCTATTGTCATCGACATGACTGTGGCCAATATTACAATAAAGCAGGTCTTTGTGGACAATGGAGCCGCAGTAAGTGTTATATTCGCCGACTGTTTCCAAAAGATGGGAATTCTTCGGGAACAATTTCGGCCGGCCCCCGGGCCATTGCAGACTTTCACTCAGGGTGAAGTCCAACCAGAAGGTGTCATCACTCTCCTGGCGTCTCTGGGGACCTATCCGGCGATAAAAACCATTTTCGTGGATTTTTATGTGGTGAACTCCCCGTCACCGTACAACATGATCTTGGGTCGGGACTGGCTTACTCCCGCCAAAGCCATATGCTCCACATACCACCTCGCTCTAAAATTCCCCACCTCGCATGGCGAAGTGGCTATCCGCGGTAGTCAGCGGGTTTCAAAGGAGTGTATGTACGTGGCACTAAAAAAGACTGCCAAAGTTCCTCCCAAACAGCAACTTCAAGTAGCATCATCGGCTCTTGAACCTCGGGTATGTACCTCATTGGGGGATACCACCGTCCAGGTACCGCTTGATCCGTCCAAGCCAGAACAGACTGTAACTGTCGGTGCCGTGGATGTGCCATGGTTGCACCAGGCCATCATTCAGACCTTGCGAGAGCATTCCGATGTCTTTGCATGGTCTCCTTTGGATATGCCAGGGGTCTCTCCCGATATAATAACCCACAAGCTGAACATCGATCCCAGCGTAAAGCCTATACAGCAAAAGCAAAGGAAGTTCGCTCCGGAGCGAAATGCAGCAATTCGAATCGAAGTGCAACAACTCTTGGATGCGGACATCTTGTTCGAAGTGTATTACCCCTCTTGGCTATCCAATCCGGTGATGGTGATAAAGTCCAGCGGGGCATGGCGGATGTGTGTCGACTTCTCCGACCTCAATAAACATTGTCCGAAGGACTGTTATCCCCTACCTTCCATTGACCAAAAGGCCGAAGCCATTACTGGCTACGTGGCACTTTGTTTCTTAGATCTGTATAAGGGATACCACCAGATCTTTATGGATCCGCAGGATGCCCTCAAGACAGCATTCATCACTGCTTTCGGGTGTTTTGCTTTTAAGAAAATGCCCTTCGGGCTCAAGAACGCTGGAGCCACATATCAACGTCTTATGGACCGTGTTTTCCACGACCAGATTGGCCGCAACGTCGAGGTTTACGTTGATGATCTTGTTATAAAGAGTACCTCTCATTCTTCATGTGTGCAAGACGTAGCTGAAACGTTGCGTACTCTGCGGCGTTACAATTTGCGACTTAATCCGGCAAAATGCACTTTCGGCGTTGGCTCCGGCAAGTTTCTCGGTTATATGGTTTCACAACATGGTCTTCAGGCCAATCCAGCCAATGTTAGTAAAATCAACTCTTAATCACACAACACTAAGAATCTGGAATGAGTTCGAAGAATAACAATTTGAAAACACACGACTAGTTCGGCCAGAGTTGTGGCCGAGGTGAACTTGCGCAGAACTGGAAATATAAATGAATCACACACTCGTTTTACGTGGTTCGTTCAAGATGAACTACATCCACGGAGGCAAGGCACACCTCAATTCACTAAGATATCCAATCAATTACAGAAATTACACTCAGAAATGAAAATGCCCAATTCTGGAACAAACTAGGGCAGAAAACAATCACTCTCAAATTCTCTCTGTAATCTATGCAAGAAGGAAATTGCTCGACGTAGTGTTGTTCTCCTGGAAGAGAGCTTTCCAAAGATATATGTATTGTAGCTCGAATGTAACTGACCAAGAAGTTCTAACTGAATGAAGTTGACATCTGCTACCGGACAAATGTGACGGTTTTTCCCGTCACAAACCTGAAACAGACTCGTCACAACTGACGGTTATCCCCAACAACCCCGAACCCGGTCTATTCTGAACAGATTGACTTCTTCATGAAAAAACCCGGTTCATCCATCCGGTTCTTCACCTCCTGATCCCGGTTCCACATTCCCAATACATCCTATTTCAAAGCATAGCTCACTTGATGAGATTGAACATTTCCTCACAAATCTCCACCTCAATGAATCAAGTGTACCCCTTTCTGCCTCATCACTGCCTTTCTGTTAATGCTCTTCATGACATTGCTCAAGCTGCAGCAAGCTCGAGCAATGATCCACCTTGTTTTTAGGTACACCCTTTGTAAGAAAATCAGCAGGATTATGCAATGTGTGTACCTTCTTCACCTCCACAGTCCCAGAATCTATGATATCTCTAGCAAAGTGTAGCCTAACATCAATGTGTTTTGATCTTTCATGAAATGCTTGGTGTTTCACAAGATGTAAAGCACTTTGATTATCACAGTAGATTACCACACACTTCTGCTTGATATCCAAATCTCTTAACACCCCTTTCAACCAGATTGACTCTTTGATAGCTTCAGTTAAAGAGATATATTCTGCTTCTGTAGTTGATAGTGCCACAACAGATTGTTGTGCACTCCTCCAGCTGATGGCTGTCCCATATAGGGTAAACACAAATCCTGAAATGGACTTCCTTGTGTCCACGTTTGCTGCAAAATCAGAATCAGCAAACCCCTCCAATGCAACAGTACTGCCATCTACTTTCTTCTCAAATTTCAGTGACATGTTCACAGATCCTTTTAAGTACCTCATCACATGTTTCAAAGCTTCCCAATGTTCAACTCCTGGATTTGACATGAACCTGCTTACCAAAGATACAGCATATGCCAAGTCAGGCCTGCTACAGATCATTCCATACATAAGACTTCCAACTCCACTTGCATAAGGGATATTGCTCATCTGTATGATTTCCTCTTCAGTCTTTGGGCATTGTTCTTTGGAAAGTTTCTTCTGTAGATTAACTGGAGTAGAGAGAGGTTTGGCTTCATGCATATGAAACCTCTCCAATACTTTCTGTAGGTATTGTCTCTGAGATAACCAAAGTACTCCAGCTTCTCTGTTTCTTAGAATGTTCATGCCCAATATCTTCTTGGCTTCTCCCAGATCTTTCATGTCAAATTCAGCATTAAGTCTATCCTTCAACCATTGTATTCTGTTCTTGTTCCTGCTGGCAATTAGCATGTCATCCACATACAATAGAAGAAAAACTTTATCTTGCTTTGAACCTTTGTTGAAGTACACACAACTGTCATAAAGGCTTCTTACAAAGCCAACACTGATCATGAAGTCATTAAACCTCTTGTTCCACTGTCTTGGACTTTGTTTAAGTCCATATAGTGACTTCTTCAGTAAGCATACTTTGTCTTCTTTCCCAGGAACAACAAAACCTTCTGGCTGTTTCATATATATCTCCTCATTGAGTTCTCCATGTAAGAATGCTGTCTTTACATCCAGTTGTTGTAGTTCCATGTCCTCCTGTGTGACCTTTGATAAAAGCAGCCTGATTGAGCAGTGCTTTACTACTGGGGAGAAAACCTCATTGAAATCAATTCCTTCTCTTTGTGTAAAGCCCCTAGCTACCAATCTTGCTTTAAACCTCACCTGTTTGGATCCTGCTGTCTCTAGTTTCTTCTTGTATATCCACTTGGAGCTTACAAGCTTCTGACCTTTTGGTTTTTCCACCAATATCCAGGTTTTATTCTTTTCCAGAGACTCCATCTCTTCTGTCATTGCCTGTATCCAGTGTTCACCTTCCTCACAGTCTAGTGCTTCTTGAAAACTACTAGGCTCTTGTGATTCCAAGTCTTCAGCAACACTTAAGGCATAATAGACACTCCCTACTTGGCCATAGAAATCAGGTCTGTTGATTGTTCTTCTAGGCCTGTCCCTTCTAATGCTGTATTCCCTGATGTTTTGTGAAGGTCCAGTTTGTGCCTCTTCTTCAGATGATGAATCACTTTCTTGTAAATCTTCTTGTGGTTGAGGTGTGTGATCATCTTCTGCAGGATGCTCCACCTGAATTGATATCTCCTCTGTCTCTTTAGCACCATCAAATTCTTCCTTAGAGCCTGTAGAAGTGTAAGCCATCACATTCTCATTAAACTTCACATCTCTACTTGTGATTATCTTCTGATTTCCTTTTTCTAAGCACCACAATCTGTAACCCTTCATTCCATCTGGATATCCAAGAAACACACATCTGAGAGCCCTTGCATCTAGCTTGTCTTGCTTGACATGGGCAAAAGCCAGACACCCAAACACCCTTAGCCCTTCATAACTTGGTTTCTGTCCACTCCACACCTCTTCAGGTGTTTTGAACCCAATTGCTGATGAGGGTGACCTGTTGATGAGATAGCATGCTGTAGCAATGGTTTCTCCCCAAAACACCTTTGGCAACCCAGCATCCAATAGCATACACCTCACTCTTTCAAGAAGAGTCCTGTTGAACCTTTCTGCAACTCCATTCTGTTGAGGATTCATTGGTACAGTCCTGTGTCTTTTGATTCCTCTTTCTTCACAGAAGTTTGTAAACTCTGTAGAGAGATACTCCAGTCCATTATCAGTCCTCAGATGCTTCAGCTTCTTCCCTTTGACATTTTCCAGTTGGATCAACCATGTTTTGAACTTCTGAAAGGCATCACTCTTGTTCTTCATCAACATGATCCACACCTTTCTGCTGTAGTCATCAATCAAGGACATGAAATACCTTGCACCACCATGAGATTCTGTTCTTGCAGGACCCCATATGTCAGAGTGAACATAATCTAATGGTTCCTGAGTTGTGTGAACTCCCTTTCCATAGGGCAACTTCTTGGATTTGCCCAGAGCACACTGATCACAGAAATCCAGTTCTTGATTTCCCAGATTTCCAATTACTCCACTCCTTGACAATTCCTTCAATCCCTTCACTCCTATGTGTCCAAGTCTCTTGTGCCATTTAACCATCTCAGAGCTGTTCAAGACCATATCCACATTCCCAACAACAGGTGAACCAATCAGGATAAATAGTCCATTATGCTGTCTGCCTTTTATCACCATTTTTCCATGTTTTGTGATATGCAAGAATCCATCTACTGAGCTAAACTGACATCCACTGGTTACCAAAGAACCAAGAGATAGAAGATTCCTTTTAAGGCCAGGAACATACCTAACATTTGAGATGATTCTGACCACACCATCAAACATCCTTATGCTCACTGATCCAACTCCTTTGACCTTGCATGATTGGTCATTTCCCAGGAGAACATTTCCACCATCTTCTTTCTTCAGTTCATTAAACCATGACTGATGAGGACACATGTGAAAGGAACACCCGGTGTCCAGGACCCATTCCTTTACCATTTTTGAATCAGTAACATTTAACACTTCTGGAGGGTCTGGTTGATGATCAATGGCAGCAGCTTCTGCCCCTTGATTTCCAGCTTTCTTATTCCTCTTAGGACAATCCTTCTTCAAGTGACCTGGCTGTTTACACTTTAAGCATTTCCTCTTCTCAACCCAGTCATTCCCCTTCTTAGGATTTGAATCCCCAGACTTTGGATCCTTAGCATTCTGTCCCTTCTTGCCTTGCCAAGGTTTCTTGAATTTAACATTCAGTCCTTCTCCAGGTTGCACCATGCCTTTATCACCTTGAGTCTGGAAACATTTAGATCTCAGAGCCTTCACTATTCCATCATAGGATAGCTGATCATCTCTCCCATACATCAAGGCATCCTTAAAGCTTTCCATGGATTTTGGAAGAATGTTTAACACCATCAATGCCTTGTCATCCTCCTCCAATTTCACATCCAGATCTTCCAATTCTTCAATCATCTTAATGAACTCATCAAGTTGATCAGAAATTACCTTGTCTTCAGTGATCTTGAAGGCCAACATCTTCTGCTTCAGGAACAGTTTGTTGGAAACTGACTTTGATTGATACAGTTCTTCCAATCTCCTCCATGCTTCTGAGGAGCTCTTGCATCTTGAAACCTCCCTCAACGGTTTATCACCCAAACATAAGAAAATAAGACTTAGGGCCTTCTTATCCACTGATGCAAACTCAGGTTTCTCAGTTTCTTCCCATGATTCCAGAGGTATCAATGCAAGATCAAGGCCATTATGAACTAGTACTGCGTTCATCTTGATCTTCCACAATGTGAAATCATTCCTTCCAGTGAACTTCTCAAAATCCATCTTCATACCAGCCATTCCTTCTCTTCTTCAAACTGTGCGAGTTGATTCCCACAGACGGCGCCACTTGTTAGTAAAATCAACTCTTAATCACACAACACTAAGAATCTGGAATGAGTTCGAAGAATAACAATTTGAAAACACACGACTAGTTCGGCCAGAGTTGTGGTCGAGGTGAACTTGCGCAGAACTGGAAATATAAATGAATCACACACTCGTTTTACGTGGTTCGTTCAAGATGAACTACATCCACGGAGGCAAGGCACATCTCAATTCATTAAGATATCCAATCAATTACAGAAATTACACTCAGAAATGAAAACGCCCAATTCTGGAACAAACTAGGGCAGAAAACAATCACTCTCAAATTCTCTCTGTAATCTATGCAAGAAGGAAATTGCTCGACGTAGTGTTGTTCTCCTGGAAGAGAGCTTTCCAAAGATATATGTATTGTAGCTCGAATGTAACTGACCAAGAAGTTCTAACTGAATGAAGTTGACATCTGCTACCGGACAAATGTGACGGTTTTTCCCGTCACAAACCTGAAACAGACTCGTCACAACTGACGGTTATCCCCAACAACCCCGAACCTGGTCTATTCTGAACAGATTGACTTCTTCATGAAAAAACCCGGTTCATCCATCCGGTTCTTCACCTCCTGATCCCGGTTCCACATTCCCAACACATCCTATTTCAAAGTATAGCTCACTTGATGAGATTGAACATTTCCTCACAGCCAAACTTCGGGACGTTTTAGATCTGCAACCACCGAAGACGTTCAGAGACGTTCAACGCCTCACGGGTGGTTTGGCGGCCTTAAACCGCTTTTTATCTAAAGCAGCAGAGCGCCAACTCCCCTTCTTCAAGATTTTGAGACAAGCGAAGTCATTCGAGTGGACACCGGAGTGTACTGCAGCTTTCGAGGCTTTGAAGCATCATATTCAACAGTTACCCACTTTGTCAGTTCCTCTCTCCGGAGAGCCTCTAAAAATGTGTATTTAGCCTCCGCCGAGGAAGCTATTAGCGCCGCACTTGTGCGCGAAGTCAATGGGGTTCAACATCCCGTGTATTTCGCAAGTCGTGTACTTCACGGGGCGGAGACACGATACTCCATGCTGGAAAAAACTGTGCTGGCTCTTGTCATGGCAGCTCGGCGTCTCCGGCCATATTTCCAAGGACGCGAAATACGAGTTCTGACCAATCATCCTATCCGTCAGATTCTTGTCAAGCCCGAGGTGTCCGGGCACCTCGCCAAGTGGGCTGTCGAATTAGGCGAATACGATATTCAATTTCTTCCCCGCCGAGCTATCAAGGGTCAAGCACTTGCCGACTTTTTGGTGAAACCCCGGGAGATAATCATGAGTCTTCGGCAGACAGTGTTACCCATCATCCCGCTACCCTCGTATCCTCACCTCGCAAGTGGCAATTATATGTGGATGGTGCATCCACGACCCGAGGAAGTGGTGCCGGGGTGCTCCTCATTGACCCCGAGGGAGTTGAAGTTAAATACGTCATCCGATTCAAATTTAAGGTGACTAATAATGAAGCAGAATACGAGGCAGTCATCGCCGGGCTCCGGCTCGCAAAATCCTTAGCCATTCGCCATCTTGAGCTCTTCACGGACTCCGAGGTCGTGTCCAAGCAAATCCAGGGGACTTATGTCGCCAAGGATGAAACAATGATCAGGTATCGTGCTTTAACACTTAAGCTTATGTCAACTCTTGATACAGTTGTTATCCAGAAAATACAACGTACTCAGAATGCAAGAGCAGATGCGCTCAGCAAATTGGCCTCCGCGGTCCGAACTAATATATCTCCGGATATCATGGTCGAAGACTTGTCTCATCCAGCAATTCATGAGGCAACGGTTTCGGTACTGACCGATAGTGATCCGAGTTGGATGACCCCTATTGACCGCACTGTCGCGATGCGGTAAAATTAATTAAACCTAGCTACCCTTCTAGCTCGTAGAAGTGGTAAGTAGGGTCGATCCCACAGGGAGCAGGAAGACTCTTAGTGTTTAAATAAATCCTAATACTAGCAACGTATATAAGTATATAAATAATGGGGGTTTGTAACTTGATATATATTAACTAAAGAACTAAAACAGAATTTAAGCAAATTAACTATGACTTGTTCTACTTATAAAATAACGAATCCCAGCCCTTAATCTTATCTCCCCCTAGTTATTACTACCCTGTGATAGATGCAATTATTAACCAATTTTATCCTTAAAACTCCTACCCCGAGGTTAACAACAAGCTCTGCTAACCTCGTTATCCCTTATGTTTAACTAACCAAAACAAGCTCTTTGGTTAGTCTATCCAGTTGAGTGACCTCAGAATAAGCTCTCTGGATCTCATTAACCGGACGCCTAGAGAACTAGGATAACGGGATAGACACGGTGTGGACCTCGTAAGCTCGGACCCATTCAGACCGAGCTATATACTATCCTAGCGATATCACTCGCTATTCGCTACTAAGTGGCTATAGGTTCGTAACAATTACGGATTACGATTATAACCTAGCGTTACTTATGCAATTATAATCCTAGGTGATCAATCTAGCATATAAACGCACAAGCATTGAAGGATAAACAAATAGTATAACAACGTTTCAAGGAATCAACTGATTAATAACCACTGTAAATATCACAGAATAGCAAAACTAGGGTTCGACTCAATTAAGGACTGAAATAACCTACTAGCCGCTCATGGCGGTGACAAAAGACAAATTAAACTGAAAATACATAATTGTAAAGACTTAAGGACTAGAAAACCCGAGTATTGCCGATCTTGATTGCCCGTCTCCTTCGGAATCTCTCAATCTTGCTCTCTCGTAATGTTCTCGTTCTCTATTTCCGAGCATAAGAATCCCTTTTTATAGAGAAAGTCAATTTAGGTCGATTCTGGGCTTTAAAACGGAACTCTTGTGGCCCAAGGATTAATTAACCGCCTTAATGGGCCGCGACCGCGCTTACGGGCCGCGCCCGCGCCCGCTCCTAATCCAGCACCACGCCGCGGCCGCGCAAGTATGACTCGGCCGCGCTACTTGTCCAGAGATTTTCTGCTTATTTCTTCACTTGGACCGCGGCCGCGCCATTTTGCCGCGGTCGCGGTGCTTCGTTCTTCATTTTCCGGCGATTTTTCCATCTTTTTGACCTCCGGACTTCATTTCCTCGTTGTGCATCCGGCCGAGTACGAATACTTAGCCTTAAATCACCTGTTAAGCTCAAAATGAAAACACAAACGTCAAATAGTCCAAAGGCACTAAAACAATCCAAATACTCTCCATTCTACACGCAATCATCACAATTCATCACTCTAACAGACTTAAAGTGCATAAATAAACGCGTGTACCAAAATCCCCCAAACTTAACCCTTTGTTCGTCCCGAACAAATCTAAATCAAACAACAACCAAGACACGGGTTTTAAGGCACTTTAAGTGGCAATTACGCGTTTCAGAAAGGTTTTCCAATAAAACATAGCAACATGATGTAACCGAGCATATTTGACAGAGCAACTTCAACTACTTTCATTGCTTATAATTTTCAACAATTGATCCTCACCGGAATTGTGTATCACTCTTCTCTCAAGTGTTTAAGGTATGCAAAGTACTACACTCGCACTGACTTATATGCAACGACCACCATATGCTTGCCTATTATTTAAGTCGGACCTAGTACTCAGCACGTGTGGCAAAGAATCAAAAAGGTCTTTAATTCGGTTGTAATAAAGGCTTAGGTAAGGTAGGATAAAATTTGGATGAAAATGACTAAAATGTGGACTAACCGAGTTATTCCTACTCAACCACCCCTCAAAACAATCACTCCCATCTCACTCTCCCAATCTCAGTACATCTCAGTACATCACCCCAAGGGATGACTTCTTCTACCCACGTCCGCATCTTTTACAACCAAGTGTTTTTTTTTTTTTTTTTTTTTTTTTTTTTTTTTTTTTTTTACTAAGCACTTTTCTTACTCCCATCCTCATTTCTTTTCTTGCTTTTGCATTGCTTTTGCATTGTACATATTAACAAGTCTAAGCTTTTAGCACATAGGAGGGGAACCTTCTTGAATTTTCTATCACCAATTCCCTTTTCATATCTCATTTCACTCCCCTTTTTCAGCCCATAGGAATCCCAAATATCATTCCCAACTACCTCTCATTTCGCCTCCCTCTTAACTAGATTAGTCCAATAAGGTCAAAGGCCAATTGAAAAGATATTCGGCTTGTAATATTCGGCTAACAAGTGATAGGCTCACGGCTCAACTGGGCTAACTAAGGGAAATTACTTTTTCAAGTTCGCGGTCAAAAAGGTAATTATGTTGAGTGTCTGAAATAGGCTAATCAAGAAATGCCTAAGATCACTTTCTAAGCCACAACACACATTGACTTATTCACGACAGACATGCAAGGCAAGTTCTAGGGTCTATATGCACATAATCAATGGAAATCACACCGAAAGAATTTGTACAAGTTACTCCAAAACTGGAGGTACAAAATAGGCTCAAGTCCTCTCAAGGCAATTTTACTGATCAATGTTGCGAATTACAGCTCAATTTCATATCCATTACCCGTCATGCTCTATCATATGCTATTCAAAACAAGTTTTAACAACAATCCTCATAAACTCATTGCCAACTTATCATCACCTTAATGTGTTAATTTTATCTTTACAACACAATTCAGTTTTCTTTTCCCTTCCTAGACTCGATCTAGACTCTACCAAAATAAACACAAAATATCATAAAGACTCCACAAAACAAAATAACGAAACAGATGACTACGGCTCACAGGCCCACATACTATCAATGGCACACAGGCCCAATCCTCAACTAATGGCTCACAGGCCCAACAAACAAAATAGAAACAAACAGCATATTAGAAACGCTGCCAAGTCGCCCCACGTCACACCCCCCTCCCCCAAACTTGGTTGAAAACCAGAGTTTGAGGGAAGAAAAAGTGGTGCGGCTTGGTACGTACTTACAGTGCTTTACTGAGGCGGCAGCGGGGGTGGATGCCCCCTTGTCCCCAAAAGGACTACATGTATTTCCACTGAGTTTCTTGCTGCCTCTGCCATTCCTGCTGTTGCTCTGACCACGTCTGCATCTGTGCCCGACGATCATCCTCCGTCTTGTGTTTTATGGTAATCCTTATTATGTAAAAATGCAAAAATATGAAAGAGAACTAATCTAATGCTGAATAAAAGAAAACGAAATAATTAAAAAAAAACCGTAAACATTGGGTTGCCTCCCAACAAGCGCTGTTGTTTTACGTCGTTGGCTCGACGGCTGCATATTCCCTCAGCGTTTGCGCCAAGGTGGTTTCCACATGGGCCCAGACCAATTCAGGCACTTTACCCCATTCCGCCTTTCATCTTCCTTTTTACGATGCCGCACCAATGCGGACCAATTCAGCTTACTCCTGCACCTATTCTCACAATCATTCTCAACAAAAGGGTTAGTCGCATCAGGTGAGAAAACAGAATTAGCATCTTCAGGATGTCCGATAGCATCATAAATATTTAACTTAACGATGTGGTCATCAAATTCCATACTCAGAGTCCCCTTACCTACATCAATCTTTGTTTGAGCGGTGTTCAAGAACGGCCGCCCTAACAAAATTGGGGAAGGTGTAGTGGAATCTCCTTGCATGTCTAGAACATAAAAATCAGCAGGAAATACTAGTTCACCTACTTCTACTAAGACATCTTCAATTAGACCATCGGGATATGTATTACTGCGATCTGCTAACTGAATTACTATCCTAGTTTCTTTCAGTGGTCCTAGTTTTAATGCATGAAATATCGCTCTTGGCATTACATTAATGGATGCTCCTAGGTCTAGCATGGCACGTTCAATGTTTATGCCCTCTATTCTACAAGGAATGACAAACATACCTGGGTCCTTACATTTTGGTGGCATCTTCATTTGGAAGATTGCTGATACGTTTTCTCCCATCAGGACCTTTTCATCCCCCTTGAGTTTACGTTTGTTGGTGCATAGCTCCTTTAGGAACTTGGCGTATCTGGGAATTTGCTTGATAGCATCGATCAAGGGGATGTTGATGTCAACCTTTCGAAACACCTCTAATATCTCCTTCTCTTTGTCAGGTAGTGTCGGTCTGATCATGCGACTGGGGAAAGGAAGTGGCAGAGGCGGAATAGATGCAGAATGTGTTGATTCCTGCTGAACAGGGGCCGCGGCCGTTCTCTCCGAAATGTCGTTTTTGTCATCTTCCAATGGTTGCCCGGGCTTCTTAAGCTCTCCAAGCTGGTTACCACTCCTCAATGTGATGGCACTGACATTTCTAGGATTTATTTCAGGTTGTGATGGCAGTTTACCACTCTGCATATTCTCTAGTCGACTTATAGCAGTTGCCATCTGGCTCATCTGTGTCTCGAGATTCTTGATGCTTGATGTTGCATCCTTTTGAAATTGCACAGTGTTTGTTGCTAAAGTCTTCACAATATCCGCCAATGATGAGTCGGGTACTTGTTCGGCTGGCTGCTTTGTATAATACATACCTCTAGGTGGTGGAGGTCTGTTTTGCCCACTTGACTGACCTTGCTGATTACCATAGCTGAAATTCGGATGATCCCTCCATCCTGGGTTGTACGACTGGGAATATGGGTCGTACTTTCGGCCTTGGAAGTTTCCAGTTCCGACAGCATTGGCGTGTGCTTCTAACTCATTACCCAGAACTTCGCAATTATCGGTTGTGTGATCGGTAGTATCACATATTCGGCAGGGTCGGATATTTGAGCTCCCCCCCAAAACAGCCTTCTGGACCATTTTGGTAAGCTGATCAATCTTCGCATCCATTTGAGAATCGTTCACCTCCCTCACTATCCGTGTTGAAACATCCCGTGTCCCGAATTGTTGAGTCTTAGCCGCCATTTTCGAAATGAGTGCTCTAGCAGCTGTCGGGGTTTTGTCACATAGGTCTCCCCCACTGGCAGAGTCCAGCATGTTCCGGTTTGACTGCGTCAGCCCTTCATAGAAGTACTGGATGAGCAACTGTTCTGTGATCTGATGTTGGGGACATCTGGCCACCAGCTTTTCAAAGCGTTCCCAATACTCGTACAAAGTTTCTCCGGGCAGTTGTACCGCTCCACTGATTTCCTTCCGGATGTTCGTGGCCTTAGATGCCGGAAAGTACTTCTCCAAGAATTGGGTCTCCATTTCCTCCCAAGTTTTTATAGATGCTGAGGGGAGGTAGTAGAGCCAATCCTTGGCCATATCCTTCAGAGAAAAAGGAAATGCCCGCAGTTTTATCTGTTCTTCAGTGACTTTCGTCGGCTTCATGCTCGAACAGACGATGTGGAACTCCTTCAAATGTTTGTGCGGATCTTCTCCTGCTAACCCATGGAAAGAGGGTAACAGGTGAATTAACCCTGATCGGAGTTCGAAAGTGGTGTCCTCCCCCAAGTCGGGGAAGGTGATGCATAGAGGCTGGTGAGTAGTGCCAGTGGTGGCCAATTCCCGCATAGTCCTTTCGGTTGCCATTGCTGCTGGCTCAGGTTCAGACGCGGAAGATTTCTCGGTGACAAAAAGAAACTTAGGTGAGTTCAAGTGTATCGCAAAAATAAAATAAAAAAATAAAATTACGAGACTCAATATAGAACTGATAAAAATAAACACTTAAAATCTTGCACCACTCCCCGGCAACGGCGCCAAAATTTGACCGCACTGTCGCGATGCGGTAAAATTAATTAAACCTAGCTACCCTTCTAGCTCGTAGAAGTGGTAAGTAGGGTCGATCCCACAGGGAGCAGGAAGACTCTTAGTGTTTAAATAAATCCTAATACTAGCAACGTATATAAGTATATAAATAATGGGGGTTTGTAACTTGATATATATTAACTAAAGAACTAAAACAGAATTTAAGCAAATTAACTATGACTTGTTCTACTTATAAAATAACGAATCCCAGCCCTTAATCTTATCTCCCCCTAGTTATTACTACCCTGTGATAGATGCAATTATTAACCAATTTTATCCTTAAAACTCCTACCCCGAGGTTAACAACAAGCTCTGCTAACCTCGTTATCCCTTATGTTTAACTAACCAAAACAAGCTCTTTGGTTAGTCTATCCAGTTGAGTGACCTCAGAATAAGCTCTCTGGATCTCATTAACCGGACGCCTAGAGAACTAGGATAACGGGATAGACACGGTGTGGACCTCGTAAGCTCGGACCCATTCAGACCGAGCTATATACTATCCTAGCGATATCACTCGCTATTCGCTACTAAGTGGCTATAGGTTCGTAACAATTACGGATTACGATTATAACCTAGCGTTACTTATGCAATTATAATCCTAGGTGATCAATCTAGCATATAAACGCACAAGCATTGAAGGATAAACAAATAGTATAACAACGTTTCAAGGAATCAACTGATTAATAACCACTGTAAATATCACAGAATAGCAAAACTAGGGTTCGACTCAATTAAGGACTGAAATAACCTACTAGCCGCTCATGGCGGTGACAAAAGACAAATTAAACTGAAAATACATAATTGTAAAGACTTAAGGACTAGAAAACCCGAGTATTGCCGATCTTGATTGCCCGTCTCCTTCGGAATCTCTCAATCTTGCTCTCTCGTAATGTTCTCGTTCTCTATTTCCGAGCATAAGAATCCCTTTTTATAGAGAAAGTCAATTTAGGTCGATTCTGGGCTTTAAAACGGAACTCTTGTGGCCCAAGGATTAATTAACCGCCTTAATGGGCCGCGACCGCGCTTACGGGCCGCGCCCGCGCCCGCTCCTAATCCAGCACCACGCCGCGGCCGCGCAAGTATGACTCGGCCGCGCTACTTGTCCAGAGATTTTCTGCTTATTTCTTCACTTGGACCGCGGCCGCGCCATTTTGCCGCGGTCGCGGTGCTTCGTTCTTCATTTTCCGGCGATTTTTCCATCTTTTTGACCTCCGGACTTCATTTCCTCGTTGTGCATCCGGCCGAGTACGAATACTTAGCCTTAAATCACCTGTTAAGCTCAAAATGAAAACACAAACGTCAAATAGTCCAAAGGCACTAAAACAATCCAAATACTCTCCATTCTACACGCAATCATCACAATTCATCACTCTAACAGACTTAAAGTGCATAAATAAACGCGTGTACCACCTATCATTCAATATCTCCGAGATGGAATTCTGCCCAATGATAAGCTGCGAGCTCGGCAAGTAGTTCTCAAAGCCCCCAAATACTCCATTCATGGAGTCTTGTATCGACGGTCGTACCTACAACCGAGTCTCCGGTGCCTCGCTCCTACCGAGGCTAACCAAGTTCTACGGGAGGTTCACGAAGGGGCTTGTGCCAGTCATATCGGCTCCCGGACATTGGCCAAGAAAGTTCTCCGCTGGGGATATTATTGGCCAACTTTGTTTAACGATGCCCACGACTTAGTGACAAAATGCAGCAAGTGTCAGCTACATTCTCGTGTGAAACACCTGCCTCAAACCGAACTCACTGGAATCCAAAGTGCATGGCCATTTATTCAGTGGGGAATTGATATTGTCGGCCCGTTTCCGGTCGCTCCGGGTGGGTTGAAGGTTCTGGTGGTCGCCGTGGATTACTTCACCAAATGGGTAGAAGCAGAACCTCTTACTGCAATCACTGGTCAGAATATCTTGAAGTTCGTCTGGCGAAATATTGTATGTCGCTTCGGCATACCGAGCACCATTATCTCGGATAATGGCAAGCAATTTGCCAACGATCCCTTCCGGTCATGGTGTGAGGAGCTTCATATCAAACAAGTTTTCACCTCGGTAGCTCACCCTCAAGCCAACGGTCAGGTTGAAGTCACTAACCGAACCCTACTCACGGGTATAAAGAAACGCCTGGATAATGCCAAGGGCCTTTGGGCCGAAAACCTTCCACAAGTACTATGGGCTTATCGCACGACACCGCATACCTCTACCGGGGAGACTCCTTACAGCCTTACTTATGGTTCCGAAGCCGTTATTCCTGCGGAAATCAGTGTACCAAGCCCCCGCCTCATCACATTGGTTCCAGAGGATAATGACGAAGCTCTCCGAACGAATTTGGATGAGCTTGAAAATCGTCGTGATCAATCATTCATTCAACAGGCCAGGTGTAAACAACGTGCAGCCCAGTATCATCACCTCCGGGTCCGGGGCACTCAGTTCAATGTCGGGGACCTAGTGCTTTGGCTCAATTCAGCCAGCAAAGCAGCCCCCGAGGGGAAATTACATGCTTCTTGGGAGGGTCCCTACCGCGTCGTTGCCGCGCACGATTCCGGATCCTATCAGTTAGAGCATCTCAATGGAACCTCGATTCCCCGAAGCTGGCACGTTACCAACTTGAGGCGCTTCTATCTGTGAATGCCAAATCACAAGTACCATCTTATCTTTATGCTCATTGTACGTTTCTTTTATGATTGTTATCTCTCTTTGTATTCTTTAGTTTGCTCCGGCACTCATCATTGAATAAAAATTCTTTGTTTATGCATCTTGCTGTGTTCTCTTTTACGTTACGGGGACGCCCTAATGCATTCATAAAATTATTATTCATCTTCGGACAATTAACTCTCTCTCTCGATCCGTCCGAAGAGATTCACATTCCGTCCCCGGACTCACATCACTTTCTCGCCTGTTTAACCGGAGAAGTGATTACTCCCGCCTGACCCGTCCGGGGAGATTTTACTCCCACCCGATCCGTCCGGGGAGATTTGCATTGGATTTATCCATACTGTGTTCCCGAACACCCAAGTAAAACAGTTATTACTTTTGGTTCATAACTTGTTGTTTTCCTTAACACATTTATGCACACCAAAACGATTTTATTATCTTCCGAATAATACTACGACAAAAAGTTCTTTACATGAAACTAAAAAAAAAAAAACAAACAAACAATCATCTACGGCCCCCGAGCCAGTATTCAGCGCTCCGGCGTTGAGGCCTACTCCTAGATCTGCGCTGTGTCCTCCGGGATCTTGTAGATCCTCGACCTCGGGCTCCGGCTCTTTCCCCTCCGCGGGCTCCCCGACGCCGTGGACTTGTCCTTGGCGCTTGTCGGGGAATTTCGTCCCTTGTATGAGCGCGGCTACTTGGCTGCGGAGCAGACCTCGGGGTCTGGGCCCACTGCACAGGGTCCCACTCCTCCGGAGCCATCACTTCAATTTCTCTGGCCAGCTCCTCGACTACTTCTTCGGCGACCACAGCGGCCTCTTCTTCGATCGTAGTCACTGGTGCTGGCTCTCGGATCACAATGCCTTTGCTCTTTCCCGCGAGCTTCTTTTTACCCTTCCGAGGAGCTTTTGAAGTGTCCTGGCTCCGGCTTGTACTGACAATAAATTCCTCGGCAGAGGGCCGCCACTTGCCACGGCCCTTCAGTCCTTTATACATGTTAAGGAGCAACTCCAACACCTCTCGCTTCCGTACGAGTTCCGAGGACTCAGCCAGGCTCCTCGCCATAAGCGCTGAGATCTCTTCCTGAATCTCTACAACCCGCGCCTTGACTTCCTCAAATGTCAGTAGACCGAACTCGGTCAATATTCGGTCATACTCCCTCTGATGGATGAGGACTCGGTCCAGTTCAGCAACTTTGGCCAGATACTTCAGCTCTTGATCAAAGGCTTTCTCCTCGGCTTCCTTCACCTTCCTCTCTGCCGAGGCCACCTGCTTTTCTAGCTTTGGCACTACGTGCATTTGCAGGTTGTTCTTTTCTTCGCGGAACCACTCAAGTGATCGCATGAGTTTCTTTATTGTTTCGTGCAATTCCGCGGTATTCTAAACAGAAAGAAGAGTCAACCAGATCGATCAATCTCAAGTATGTAAAGAGTTGGAGTTCAGTTCGAAAACAAAAATTATATTCAACAAAACGGAAGTACATTATCCATGATTCAGTACAATGTTTGCATATGCCCCTATTATCTACAACTTTAAATTTGAGGGGAACGACTGACCTCCCGCTCGGTCCCCTCAATATCCTCGGGCAACACCTCTCGCCGGCCCTCCGACACTTCGGCTTCTTCCTCCTCATTCGCTGCGACAGCTTCGTCCGCAGCTATGGCATCAACCTCCATCCGAGGGGGGGGTTCTTTGTTTCGGGGCTCGGAGACCAGCTCACCCCGGCGGAACGCCAGAAACTCTTGGTCCTGGTCCACCTCGCAGTTGGCGATCTCCGCGGCCGTCAGAAATTGTTTCTTCTCCCCTAGAGCCTTCAACAGGGGCCACTCCGGCAGATTCGCTAATGCTGCGTAGTAGGCCTTTTCCACCCCGGCCACTGCCTCAAAGTCGTACCCGAATTCTGGACGATATACATCCACATTCGGGTAGACCTCCTTAACCTGCTCCAGCAGCGCAGATCGCGTGGCCTGGTCCCCTATTGCCACAAAATCCGTCTGGAAGTCAAGGAATGTGCTGGTTTGGAACAGTTTTTCGGCGAATGCCTGCAGCATCGCTCCTTGACCTTCGACCATGGCAGCTTCCCGAGCCTCCATCTCTGCCCGCAGCTGCAGTACTTCACCTCGGAGGACATTGGTCTTTGCCTCCACTCCGCGTAGACGCGCAACCTCATTTTCGACCAAGGCAGCCCTCTTACGTGCCTCGGTCAGGTCTTGGGTTAACCGGTCGTTGCGCACCCGAAGCTCCCTAGCCACTTCGGCCAGCTCCTCCTTGCCTTCCTTCTCGCTCTTACGACCGAGGTCCAGGATTCCTCGCGCCAAGCGCAGAAGTTCTTCGGCATCGGCCCCCTCCAACCCCAACAGACTTGAGGGGCCCTGCTCCTTCAACTGCCACCAATAATAGCACACAATGATCAGCACAGAAAAACATACAATGCATTTGCATTAACAGTAGCTGACAGCACGTCTGGAACTTACCTCCATACCCCCCTCCGTGCGGAGTCTTTTTGCTGCTGTTGGAGGAGTCCCGGATGGCTCCGGCCTCTTCTTGGACATTGGGGTAGGCTTCACTACCCCCTACCTGCTCCTCAGACCCAGCACTAGGCCTCGCATCAGATGACATCTTTCCCCGGGGAGATGCCTCAGCAGTTTTCCCTTTCTTTTTGGCCGCCGCCGCCGCCGCGGGGTTTCCAGCCGGCTCTTTCCCGAAGCGTCCCACTGCACACAGAAGTTAAAGTTAGTTATATACAAAGTAATAGTTTGTAAAAAACAAAACAGAAGAACTCCTACCCTCTTCGGCAACCGCATCGCCCGAATAATACGGGCTCAGTCCTGCCCCCTCCAGTTCTTCCTCAGTACAGAGGGTTTTGAAAGTCCCCACTGACCGGAATACATGTATGACTTCGGCCTCCGGGTTCTCCACCGGAGCGGTATCAAGTACCTCATCCCTCCTCCACTTCGGGAGAGCTACTTTGTTTTTCACAAATATAAACCTCTCCTTCCATCCCTCCACCTTACTCGGATTTTGAACCTTGAACCCACCTCGGGCTCGGGGACTGAAGGAGTACCACCCCTTGGATTTCCCGAAGGCTTTTAATTGGTAGAAAAACCTAAAAAGCTCTACGGTCGGTTCTATCCCGGCATTCTTGCATACTACGGTGAATCCCACTACTTGCCTCACTGCGTTCGGCGCTAGTTGGCTTAAGGCAATGCCGTAGTATTTCAGTAACTGGACCACAATGTCCCACAGGGGCAGTCTCAAGCCTATTCTAAGGGGATCTATATACACACTAATAAAACCCTGCGGCGGGCAGCAGGCCCTATCATCAGGGTTCGGTACTATATACTCTAAGTTAAATGGAAAGTAAAATGAGGGGATTTCTCTCTCAATCTGCACTCGCGTCATCCGTAACGCTACAGAGGCCACCTCAAAATCCCCCTCCGCGCATTCATAGAAACCGACCATCATAACATTGCTTTCCAGGCCGTCGGCCCTGTCTACGGTCCTAATCTCATTCCTTTCCGGAATGAGATATCGAAGGGGGGGGGGACATCTAACGGGGCACTCGTAGTCCCTACTTCTTGAATAGAGGCAGAAGATGAAGAAGAAGGTATACTTACTTGGGTTGAGTTTGAGAAGTTTTGATTTGAGATGAATCACAAGCACAGAATTCCCCTCTTTTTCCCGCTTTCTAAACTGGCAAATCGCAATGAAGAAGATGAAGAGTTACTGTGCAATTATTCCAAATATATACGCAAAAAACCAACGGCTCTGATACAGCCTATTCAAATTCAGTGATGGAGATTTAGACGTGCTCTTCACGCGCTTTACAGTTCCCAAGGCGCGTGGGGAACAGGTTTATTGGAAATCGCAGAGCGTGTCACTTCACATCCCTCTATCTCATGATGGCGCCGCCAATCACATCAACCTCACTCTTCGTCAGGAAGATTTAAACTACACTCCGGTGCTCCCTTTACCTCGGCCATACTACCACACTCCGGCGCTCCCTTCATTGTGGCCAGACTACTACACTCCGGTGTACCCTTCACCTCGGCCAGGTCATTATGTACTTCCGACACGTTTCTTGCTTTTGGGAAACTCGGTATCTCGCCATCTGTCCCGTGCACTTCGGCCTAGTTCGGTTCCGCTTCCGCAGACTGCGCCGCGGAGTCTCTGAGACGCGGATAGAATTAGTCATCCACAAACACTTCGGCGCGCCCGCGACCACGGCCCCTCTTGCTTATGGTTCCACCCCGGTGACAACCGAAGCTCCTTCCTCGATTCGGCTGGGGGGGACATCTGTCACACCCACCCTTGTAAAGACTTATCCTATATTAATTTTCTTAGCCTTACAAAACCTATATAATTTTTTTTTTTTCAAAATTAACATCTTAGAATACTCCTTCAAGACCAAAACGTCACCTACATATCTTTATATAGCTCCAGATTGAGTACAAAAGTGTCACACTTCATTCAGCACCATATTTACATAAATATACATATTAAAGTACTTTAATTTAAACATGTCCAAAAAGATTGTTAGAACACTAGCAAAAACATAGTGAGTCCAAGGTTTAGCCCCACAGGTCGTCATTCATATACACGAGGCTTCAAAACTTGCATCAGCTCCAACAGCATGCCAGATCAGTCCACGAGCTTATGCATAGTCAAACTCACCTACAATGCAAGAACTACGTGAGCTAAAACTCAGTAAGCAGAAATCATGCATGACCAATGCGTGAATGATGAGATGCATTTCACAAAACCATTTCTTTCAACTCTTTCTCCAAAGAAATCATATTTGGTGGGAATTGGCTCTCGTCACTGTCACAAACCTCCCAAAAATAACACTCATTGGCCACACTCGTGACTACCAAGGGTCCCTCCTCCCCCCTTATAGCCCACCCGAGATATCAGTGATGGTTGGTACGACCGAGCGGCTATCCTCCCGAGACTACCAGGGGTCCGCCTCCTGCCTGCCCCCGCAGTCCACCGGGAAGTGTACCTCTTCCCGTACCCATCATCATAAAGGTGCTGAAGTGGGAACCTCTTCCGCGTACACGCCTGTCACCGGAAGCATCCCGAGAGACACCATATATAATATATAACTCTCAATGTGACAGTGGTGACCAACCCCAAAACATTTCCACTTTATGAAATTATGCTATTTTGACTTCTCTCATGTACACATGCAATTTCCTACAAATGCTAATGCTCATGACTAATATGCTCACCAATTTACTATCAACAATAGAATAAAACACTTGATACAAAAAGATACAAGTGCACGTATTACAATCGGTCATCACAAATAATATGCACAAATACTATGTTCAAGCATTGTAGTTAAAGATGGATTTCTACTTACCTCTTCTCCGATGGCAATTATCCGATATTTCTTATGTCTCGTTGGCCAACACAAACCAGCCTAAATAGCGGAAAAGATATTTTATAAGTCTAATTATAATAGAAGTTCAGTCGGCTAACTTTAGAACTTTGTAGTATTTCTCATCAATACTAAAAAAAATTCTTAGCCTCAAATAGTTTCCATATGATTACGTTCCTCTAATTAAAATCATTATAAATTTTATGTCCATTTTTCTTATTTACAAAAACCATTCTGATGTTAATAACCTTTGTGAATCAAGTTCTATAAAATAATCTATCTAACAGGCACAATGATTATATATATACAGATACATTATGTAATCCCTTACTTTTATTAATATGAACCACCTAATCAACATAACCTACAAATTATTTATTAATCCAAACATTTAGTTAATCAATTTTATTTATAAAAGGCTCTACGTATACCTTAAATTCAACCTAACTTTAATCTCATTTTTTTTTTTTTTTTCCTTAACATAATTGCCAAGGGTATGCGTGAACACAATTTAGCATCTTAATATGATAAAATTGTAAATCTAATGATAAAAGGGGTTTGCTTATGCTAAGTTTTTAATTTATTTCAACGTACCTGCTTCTTATCTAACTGGAGCTGTCCCCCCCCCCCCCCCCCCCCCATCTTCTCCTTCTTCTTTCGTAGGGTTTTCCTTTTTGTCACACTACTGCCAAGGTATGTATGGAGTATATATATATCTCATTAAAGATAAGTATAGTTTAGTCTTTTTAACTAATAATATAGTCCACCGCCTTTTGTCTTTCTTAATTTGATCATTTTCTTTTTCTCTCTTTTTATTTATTTATTATTATCATATTATTGTTGTTGTTGTTGTTGTTGTTGTTGTTGTTTCGACAATAAAATCCTTTACACATCTAACACTTCCACGTACTACATAATGTTCTATATTTTAAGCTTGTCACGCGTAGTCTTAAATTTTGTAGCATGTCCCAATATTTTAGACTAGGGGGTTCTTGACTACCAAGGTAAACATGTCCAAATTAGTCGCAAAATATAAAATGACGTAATAAATATAACAAATTAATTACTATCAAACTATCACGCAAATAGCACATAACAATATGGAATGCATGAAATGCAAAAATTATATTGGCCAGTGAGTTGTGAGAGGCGCGGGTATTACATCCTCCCCCCCTTATAAAAATTTCGTCCCCGAAATTTACTTACTTGAAGAGCTCCGGATATTTGGCTCTCATTTCTTCCTCTCTTTCCCAAGTGGCTTCTTCGACTGATTGATTTCTCCATAGCACTTTGACTAACGGAATTTCTTTGTTTCTGAGTTGTTTTACTTCCCTTAATAAAATCTGTACTGGTACTCCCTTATACCCTAAGTCTGCTTGTAGTTCTACGGGTTCACTGTTTAGGACATGAGACGGATTTGCAATATACTTCTTTAACACTGACACATGGAACACATTGTGTATTTGAGACATTGATGCTGGCAAATCAAGTCTGTAGGCAACATCACCAACTCTCTCAATAATACGAAATGGACCAATATATCTCGGACTAAGTTTTCCTTTCTTACCAAACCGCATTATTTCCTTCATTGGTGCAACTTTCAAGAATACTAGATCTCCCACTGCAAACTCAAGTGCTCTCCTTCTCTTATCTGCATAGCTTTTCTGGCGACTCTGAGCCGTTTTCATTCTTTCCCGAATCTGTGACACAGCTTCTGACATTTCCTGTATTACACTTGGACCTAGAAGTCTTCTTTCGCCAACCTCATCCCAATGTATCGGAGATCGACACTTCCTACCATATAGTGCTTCATAAGGGGCCATTCCTATAGTAGATTGATAACTGTTGTTGTAGGAAAATTCTATCAAAGGTAGAAATTTGCTCCATTGACCTTGAAAATCTAACACGCAAGCTCTGAGCATATCTTCTAAAGTTTGTATCGCTCTTTCTGATTGTCCGTCAGTTTGTGGATGATACGCAGTACTGAAAGACAACTGTGTTCCCAGTGCCTTGTGTAAACTCTTCCAGAAGGTAGACAGGAATCTTGAGTCTCTATCTGAAACAATGGATAACGGTACTCCGTGAAGTCTAACTACTTCCTGTATATACATCTGAGCATAACGATCCATGGAGTAAGTAGTACAGACTGGGAGAAAATGAGCCGATTTCGTAAGTCTGTCCACAATTACCCAGATAGCATCGTGACCCTTTACAGTTTTCGGCAATCCCACCACAAAATCCATTGTAATGTTCTCCCATTTCCATTCCGGAATCAGTAAGGGTCGTAAGGTTCCTGCCGGTCTTTGATGTTCTGCTTTTACCTGCTGACAAGTCAAACATTGTTCTACACACTGAGCAATATCTTTCTTCATACCTGGCCACCAATACTGCACTTTTAGATCTCGATACATTTTGGTAGCTCCTGGGTGTACTGAATATGGTGTCGAATGCGCCTCTGCCATAATATCTCTACGAATGCTATCTACATTTGGCACACATAACCGGTTTTTGAATCTTAAGACATCATTCCCTGACAACTGAAAGTCTGAAGGCGTCCCTGAAGCGGCATCCTTCTTTACTTTAGCTAAATATTCATCTTCATTCTGTCCCTGCTTAATTCTATCAAGTAGGGTGGGTTGAAGGGTTAGAGCTGCTAGTCTTGCCTCCACTATCCCCAGTTGAACAATCTCAACATTCATTCTTTGCAAGTCTAGTAACTCTGGTTTCTGAACCAAAGCCATCAATGTAGTACCTTGGGACGATTTTCTGCTTAAGGCATCAGCTACGACATTTGCTTTACCAGGATGATAACTGATAACACAATCATAGTCTTTCACAAGTTCTAACCATCTTCTCTGTCTCATATTCAGCTCTTTCTGTGTGAAAAAGTACTTCAGACTTTTGTGATCTGTGTAGATCTCACATCGTTCTCCATATAGATAGTGTCTCCAAATTTTTAGCGCAAATACTACTGTTGCAAGCTCCAAGTCATGAGTAGGGTAGTTCTTCTCATACTCCTTCAACTGTCTGGATGCATATGCTATTACTTTGCCGTTCTGCATTAACACACACCATAAACCATTCTTCGAAGCATCACTATATACCACAAAGCCTCCAGTCCCCGTTGGTATTGAAAGGATCGGCGCTGAGGTTAACCTTTTCTTCAGTTCTTGAAAACTCTGCTCACAAGCCTCTGTCCACTTGAACGTTACACTCTTCCTAGTAGGGCTGTGCATCGGTCGGTTTCGGTAACCGAACCGACCGAAAATTCATAACCGACCGAAACCGAATTTACAATTTTAAAAACCGAACCGACCGACCAAACACTTTATGACCGATTCAAAATCGAACCGAAAGTTTCGGTCGGTTTTGCGTCGGTTAACCGAAATCGAATTTAAATTTAGATAGAAACCCCTTTTATTGTATCTCTCATGTTTACCAACAACACATGGGGCATCACGGGAATGAGTAAAATGAAAACTGTACAATCTGGAGCATGATAACAAATTCATAATGATAACAAAAGCATGTATCAATTATGATGAATTTTTTAAAATCAAACATGAATTATACAAAAGCATACATACAAAGCATACATACAAATTACATACAAAATGGAGTGCGAGAATCTGACATACTAATCAGTCTAATCCCAACAATATACAATACATAAAAACAAATTTCTTCAGATTAATACAACACACTGAACCTAATTACACACAACTGATATAGAAAATTCACGTTACTCACTAGTCACTCCGACGCGGCCACGCGAGCGGCGAGACAGGGCAGACAGGAAGGGCGCCGAGGTGTGAGCGAGGTGGCGCCGACGGTGTGAGCCTGTCGGAGTACGCGAATCTGAGAGAGTAGAGGGTGACTGGGTGAGGGTTTGAGAGAGCTGAGGACTGAGGAGTGAGGAGCGAGGGCGAGACTGTGAGAGCGGCTAGGGAGTAGGGAGGGAAGAATTGAATTAGGGTTTTGTTTTTATACTTATTATTAAATCGGTTCGGTTCGGTTAATTCGGATTTTCATTTCAGAAAACCGACACCGACCGACTAAACCAAAATTTTGCCTTTCTGAAACCGACAACCGATTTGTTTGTCTAAAAACCGAACCGACCGAAAAAATTCGGTCGGTTATGGTCGGTTTTTTCGGTCAGGACCGAAATCTGCACACCCCTACTTCCTAGTTAACTGTGTTAAGGGAGATGCAATTTTCGAAAATCCTTCTACAAATTTCCGATAATACCCAGCTAACCCGAGAAAACTACGTACCTCTGAAGGGTTTGTAGGTTGTGGCCAATTGTTAATTGCTTCAACTTTACTTGGATCAACTGAAATTCCTTCTCCTGACACAACATGCCCTAGAAATATTACTCGATCCAACCAGAACTCACATTTCTTGAACTTAGCATACAACTGTTTCTCCTTAAGAACGTCTAAAACCTTTCTCAAATGCACAGCATGCTCTGCTTCATTCTTGGAATAAATCAGGATGTCATCAATAAACACGATAACGAACTTATCCAAAAAGTCTTTGAATACCCGATTCATCATATCCATGAAAGCTGCTGGGGCATTTGTCAAACCGAATGGCATCACCAAAAACTCATAGTGCCCGTATCTTGTACTGAATGCCGTTTTTGGAATATCTTCCTCTTTAATTTTCAGTTGATGATAACCTGAACGCAAGTCAATCTTGGAGAATATGGAAGCTCCCTGGAGTTGATCAAACAAGTCATCAATCCTGGGTAAGGGGTATTTGTTTTTTATCGTAACCTTGTTCAGTTCTCTGTAATCTATACACATCCTCATAGTACCATCTTTCTTCTTGACAAACAAAACCGGTGCACCCCATGGCGAAAAGCTAGGTCTAATGAAGCCCTTGTCCAGTAAATCTTGTAGCTGAATCTTCAATTCTTTCAACTCTGTTGGCGCCATTCTATATGGTGATTTCGATATAGGAGCAGTCCCTGGATATACGTCAATTACAAACTCTATCTCTCTGTTTGGGGGTAATCCTGGGAGTTCGTCTGGAAATACTTCAGGGTATTCTTGCACCACTATTACCTCCTCAATAGTCGGATTTTGTTTCTCTTCCATACTCATAACACTTACTAGGTAGCCTTCACAACCGCTTTCCAATAACCGTTTAGCTTTCACCGCTGATATCGTGTGATATTTGAACCTTTTTCTTACTCCAACAAAGACAAAAGATGTGTCACCAGGCGGCTGAAATGTGATTATCTTGTTCTGACAATCTATTGTAGCACCATATTTCGATAGCCGGTCCATTCCCAAAATCACATCATAGTCGTTCATATCGAATATGATCAGATCAGCATAAAGTTCTCTTCCTTCAATAGAGATAACACATGCTCGCAGAATATGGTTAGTTTGTTTTGACTCTCCGGAGGGGATCACTACATTGTAACTAACGTCTGCTACATCAGGTTTCCTACCCAGCCTCTTCACATACTCAGTGGATGCAAATGAATGTGTAGCTCCAGAATCAAATAATGCAAATGCAATCGTATCACAAATGGAAACTTTACCTGTTACTACAGATGTATTTGCTTCCGCTTCCTCTGTGGTCATGGTAAAGACTCTAGCTGGCGTCCTCTTTTGTGTAGCAGGGTTTGACTTCTCTGGACAAACCGTGGAAATGTGTCCTGCTTTTCCACATTTAAAACAAGTCCGGTACTCTGCAAAGCACTTTCCACTATGCGAACCTCCACATGTGGGACATGTAGGTTGTGTAACTGGTGGTTTTCCTTGTTCACCCTTTTGGCGCTTGTTCTGATCCCATGTTTGTTGTCCTGGTTTTGGTTGAGAACCCGGCCTTGGACCTTGCACTTGTAACGGCCTTTTCTTTCCATCTCCTACAAAACGAGGTCCTTGTCTCTATAAAAACTGGCGCCTAACCTCCTAAGCACGCTTAATTTTCATTTCAGCTTGTTCGGCAATCAACGCTCGTTCAGCAACTTGTGAGTAAGTTACTCCATGTATACCAGCCATACACACATCTCTATATAGCTCTGGCCTCAGACCTTCTAGGAATCTCTCTACTTTCAATGTATCAGTACTAACCATGTGCTCCGCAAACCTAGAGAGTTGCTCGAACTTGGCGATGTAGTCTGTGACATCCATTGACCCTTGCCTTAACTGTATGAACTCGTTCATTTTCATTACTCGAACAGGGGCAGTGAAATACTTGTTTCTAAAAAGTTCTTTGAATCTATCCCACGTCATTATCGCCACATCCGCAATCGTCTTCATTGTATCCCACCAATGTCCCGCACTTCCACGTAGCATGAACGATGCACACAGTACCTTTTCCCCGTCAGGGACTTTACTATATAAAAACATGTTCTCTATAGTTCTAAGCCAATCCTCCGCATCAGTGGGATCCACTGCACTCTCAAATGTTGGTGGGTTAAGCTTTCTAAACCTCTCTCCGATGACTTCTAAGTATTCAGCTCGAGGTTGCTGTTGATTTACACCATTCCCTGGTTGTCCACCCACACCCCTTTGTTGGATAAGTTATTGAATCTGTTGCAACTGTTGTTCGACTAACCCTGTCAACCGAGCCACAATCGCTTCCAGGCCAACACCTACTGCTGGTGCATTTTGTTCCTGTTCATTATCTCCTTCAACACCTTCTCCTCTAACGACCTCCATGATTTCTTTCTAATTTTATTGTCCTTCTGTCACAGGGCAATATGATTCATGAAATAATGAATGCAAATTAAGAAAAAGTAAAACTTACTGGCATGTCTGAGCTCTAGAAGTTCTGAGCTCATGTATACGAACAGTCTACAGGGCACAAACCGGGCTCTGATACCACTCTGTCACACCCACCCTTGTAAAGACTTATCCTATATTAATTTTCTTAGCCTTACAAAACCTGTATAATTTTTTTTTTTTCAAAATTAACATCTTAGAATACTCCTTCAAGACCAAAACGTCACCTACATATCTTTATATAGCTCCAGATTGAGTACAAAAGTGTCACACTTCATTCAGCACCATATTTACATAAATATACATATTAAAGTACTTTAATTTAAACATGTCCAAAAAGATTGTTAGAACACTAGCAAAAACATAGTGAGTCCAAGGTTTAGCCCCACAGGTCGTCATTCATATACACGAGGCTTCAAAACTTGCATCAGCTCCAACAGCATGCCAGATCAGTCCACGAGCTTATGCATAGTCAAACTCACCTACAATGCAAGAACTACGTGAGCTAAAACTCAGTAAGCAGAAATCATGCATGACCAATGCGTGAATAATGAGATGCATTTCACAAAACCATTTCTTTCAACTCTTTCTCCAAAGAAATCATATTTGGTGGGAATTGGCTCTCGTCACTGTCACAAACCTCCCAAAAATAACACTCATTGGCCACACTCGTGACTACCAAGGGTCCCTCCTCCCCCCTTATAGTCCACCCGAGATATCAGTGATGGTTGGTACGACCGAGCGGCTATCCTCCCGAGACTACCAGGGGTCCGCCTCCTGCCTGCCCCCGCAGTCCACCGGGAAGTGTACCTCTTCCCGTACCCATCATCATAAAGGTGCTGAAGTGGGAACCTCTTCCGCGTGCACGCCTGTCACCGGAAGCATCCCGAGAGACACCATATATAATATATAACTCTCAATGTGACAGTGGTGACCAACCCCAAAACATTTCCACTTTATGAAATTATGCTATTTTGACTTCTCTCATGTACACATGCAATTTCCTACAAATGCTAATGCTCATGACTAATATGCTCACCAATTTACTATCAACAATAGAATAAAACACTTGATACAAAAAGATACAAGTGCACGTATTACAATCGGTCATCACAAATAATATGCACAAATACTATGTTCAAGCATTGTAGTTAAAGATGGATTTCTACTTACCTCTTCTCCGATGGCAATTATCCGATATTTCTTATGTCTCGTTGGCCAACACAAACCAGCCTAAATAGCGGAAAAGATATTTTATAAGTCTAATTATAATAGAAGTTCAGTCGGCTAACTTTAGAACTTTGTAGTATTTCTCATCAATACTAAAAAAAATTCTTAGCCTCAAATAGTTTCCATATGATTACGTTCCTCTAATTAAAATCATTATAAATTTTATGTCCATTTTTCTTATTTACAAAAACCATTCTGATGTTAATAACCTTTGTGAATCAAGTTCTATAAAATAATCTATCTAACAGGCACAATGATTATATATATACAGATACATTATGTAATCCCTTACTTTTATTAATATGAACCACCTAATCAACATAACCTACAAATTATTTATTAATCCAAACATTTAGTTAATCAATTTTATTTATAAAAGGCTCTACGTATACCTTAAATTCAACCTAACTTTAATCTCATTTTTTTTTTTTGTTTCCTTAACATAATTGCCAAGGGTATGCGTGAACACAATTTAGCATCTTAATATGATAAAGTTGTAAATCTAATGATAAAAGGGGTTTGCTTATGCTAAGTTTTTAATTTATTTCAACGTACCTGCTTCTTATCTAACTGGAGCTGTCCCCCCCCCCCCCCCCCCCCCATCTTCTCCTTCTTCTTTCGTAGGGTTTTCCTTTTTGTCACACTACTGCCAAGGTATGTATGGAGTATATATATATCTCATTAAAGATAAGTATAGTTTAGTCTTTTTAACTAATAATATAGTCCACCGCCTTTTGTCTTTCTTAATTTGATCATTTTCTTTTTCTCTCTTTTTATTTATTTATTATTATCATATTATTGTTGTTGTTGTTGTTGTTGTTGTTTCGACAATAAAATCCTTTACACATCTAACACTTCCACGTACTACATAATGTTCTATATTTTAAGCTTGTCACGCGTAGTCTTAAATTTTGTAGCATGTCCCAATATTTTAGACTAGGGGGTTCTTGACTACCAAGGTAAACATGTCCAAATTAGTCGCAAAATATAAAATGACGTAATAAATATAACAAATTAATTACTATCAAACTATCACGCAAATAGCACATAACAATATGGAATGCATGAAATGCAAAAATTATATTGGCCAGTGAGTTGTGAGAGGCGCGGGTATTACAGCATCTGATAGGGATGGCCCGGTCACTTCGGGTCGGGTTCATACATTGGCCCACCAACCAGTCCAGGAGTACGTGTCGGCCCAGAAGCATGCGTCGGCCCAACTTGTGGTTTGCTCCGCAATTCAAGGCCAACGATTCGTTCCCAACTATCACGCAACGGAAAACAGGCGTGATAATAGGGAATTAGTTAGGGTTCAGTTAGGGTTCACGAGGGTTTAGTATAAATTGAAGAAAAGAACTCTGAATTAGGGTTCGCATTCTGTATTCTGAATTATTACGTGTAAACTCAAAATTCGAGTAAAAGAAACACCTCGGCAGGTGCAATTTTGTGCCCGTGGACGTAGATCTCCGGATCGAACCACGTAAATCTTGTTCTTTTTCATATTGCTTACATAAGTTTCCGTTAAGTTTCTTGGATATCAGATTGCGCTTTATCAGTGGTGAAGGTGAGAAGTTCGAACTTGATCTCAGTAAAAGAAGAGATATATATATAATGTTAAAAGATAAGGGTAAAAGATAATTTGCAGCAAGAAGCACAATGACATGAGGCATCCGGGTTTCCAGTGGAGAGGGTTGGTAGAATCGTAATTATAGTTACTTCTTCAACTTAACACTTTTTTACCTGCTTTTTTAACTGTCTTTTCAAACCACCATCGATCAAATCCTCTCACTGCATATACATGATCATCATCATGATACATACAAGAATGCACACATTGTTAGGAGTTTGAATTTTCGGATTTTTTTTATAGTTAAAATTATATTTTTATTTCGATTACCTTCTAATTAAAATTACAGATATAATTAAATCAACAATCATTTTAAAACACTCCAAAAAAATTAACATCTTTTTTTTTTTTTTTTAAATCGGTAATCAAGTGTTAATGTTAAAAATTTATTTATCGTCTTCACAAATAAGTTTTCATTAATAATTTTAATACATTTATAAAAAATAATTTTTTTTAAAAAAAATCTACTTAAACAGATTCTGCCGGGTAGTATAATCGCATTATTATTACATCTATGTCTACATTTTATATAATTTCTATGACTAAAACCATATGAAAAGAAGATAAATTAGCATGACCCACAAACAGTTTTTGACAGATTTAAGGACGGATAAATTTGTTTGAGAACCGAATCCAATTTATCTCTCTACAAATAGATACACCTCTGTTAGTTGTAGCGGAATTGGTCTTCGGATCACGAATGAGGTATTTGATGTTGTCGTAATTTTTTTTCCAAAATAAATCACGTAAATGTTCCACCAACCAATCATAATTCAAGTGTCAATTCTGTGGTGGACGATATATCTCGTATATATTCTCTCAACTACATATTTCCATTTCCATAATACTTAACGTGAAAACTTTAATTGTACGAACTCATCCAAATCTATTGTTTGCTTTAGGATAGAATGAGGTAAAGTTTATAAGATGTTGTCTAATTATCCTTAATTAAGCAATCAAAATGTATTAAACAATTAAATTATAATTCATAAAATTATTTGAATTAGATTGTTATGTTCTTCATCCAAGCAATAGAATATAGTAAAATTTATAATATATTGTGAAATTATCCTTAAATAAGTAATCAAAATATACTAATTTATAATTTATAAATTATTTAAATTAAATTCTCACGTTCAGCGTTATTCATCTGGACGAAGAAATCTATAAACAAACATAGCTCGAGTGGTTGAGAGAAATACGAGAAGTGGGACAAAGTTATACTATAACTTTTCATCATTATCCACTTATTATTGAATACTAGATGTCCTCCCGTGCGATGCACGGGATAAATTATTGAACATTTTATTTAATTAATAATGATTAAATTTTAATATTGTTGTAAAAGCATTATACCATACATACAGTGTATACACACAATATTATTTGATGTATTTAACTTAAGTAAATATTAACATTTATTTTTTGATGTAGGGGAATATCAGTCTTAAACTTAATTTCATAAAAAGTAAATTAAATTATTTTTATTATACATCAACTTCTATTAAAAACATATAACCCACATTTTTCACTAATATAATTTTTATGTGATTGGGCATTAATGTAAATCTAACAAATTCTTGCCATTTTACTATTTGTCATAAAAACAAACTAATTCTGGAACTCAGATAATTATTAAAATATAAAATTGTGAAAAGAAACTAAAAATTATATGTTTCTGAAATACTCTCACACTTATTATATGAAAATATTTAATTATCTAAATATATCATAATTAACCTTGCAAAAAGTATTTTATATTTTAATTAATTAATTTATATATCTATATGGATATCTAATTGAAGGTTGGAAATAAGGACTTATTTGATATATTTTTCATTAAAAATAAAATTGATACAAAAAAAGTTATAATTATTTAAGCTTTTAGATTAAAAATAAGAAGAATGAAGAGAGAGGAATTTTTTTATTTGTAGATAAGAACATATAATGGAATAATTTTCAATGTAAAAAGAGATAAAATAGAAAATTGTCTTGCTAATATAAAAAGTGCAAAAAAAATAAATAAATAAATAACTACCACATGTTAAAAGAAAAAGAGTGAAGATAAAACATGGTAAAAAAAGAAAAAAAAGAAAAAGGCCCTAGAAATACTCTGAAGATGACACATATGCAAAATATCCTGCTTTTATATTAACTAGTTTTCCACCCGTGCGATGCACGGGTTTGAATTTTTTTATTAAATTATTATTAAAATATAAAAGTAAATATGTATAATAATGAAAATTAAAATAAGTAATGAATAAAATATATTAGAGATGTGACGTGTACGAAATGTACTACAATAGATAAAAAATTGATACTACCTCCGTCCTGCCTAACTTTGCACGGTTGACCAGACACGTATATTAAGAAAAAGTTATTTTTGCTTTTTAGTTGGATTTTTCAAAGGTGGAGATTGAGGGAGAAGATTGTGAGAGAAATTCTTTTTTTAGGGGTGTGCAAAATTATGTGGGACGGGCCAAAAGAGAAAATATGCAAAATTAGGCGGGACGTGCGGAGTATATAATATATTGCATGACGCTGGTTATGCGATAATTGTATATTTGTGATATTTAAATAATATACTCCCTCCGTCCTGGTTAAAGTTGCCACTTTGACCGGGCACAGATGTTAAGAAAAAACAGTTCTTTGACTTTTTTAACGGTTGAGATTAAGGGTTGAGATTTTGAGGGTGATGATTGTGGGATTAGTTTCCTTTTTTGGGGTGACAACTTTATTTGGGACGGACCAAAAAGGCAAGTAAGCAGCTTTAAGCGGGACGGAGGGAGTACTAATGCAATTACATATTCATATAAGGCAAAGCAATGCCAGAAGTCACATATATTATATTTCGTATTTAGTAATATTATCATGAGATTGCGCAATGGTATTAGTTCATTAATCAATGGTGCTAAAATATATAATATTGCGACGTATTTAAAGAAAAAAAAAATCAATCTATTATATTTGTAACATCATTTTTCTTTTCACAAAAGAGACACTAATTCAGTCCTCAAATCATTTTAACTATTATATCTAAAATTTTAACTGTAAATTGTAACTTTAATAAATCGACCCATTTTTTTATCGAATTTCTGTAAAACAAAATGATTCACCAAAATTATTATAATAGGACAAAATTAAAATAAAAGAAATTAATCTTCTAGAAAAAAGTAGATAATTTTTCAAATAAAATATTATTTTGATAATATTTGGCATTTCTATTTTTATATAGAAAAAAAATTCAAATTGAAATGTATCATAATAATCATAAAAAAGTAAGTTACACTTAAAAATTAAAATTTTATACATGCATAATGGATGTCAAATCGAAGATCGTGAAACGAAGATTAATTCAGTATATTTTTCATAAAAACAAAGTTGAGTCGAAAAAGTTATACGACTTTTAAATATTAAGGTGGAAAGCGAAAAAAAAAAAAAAAAAACCAAAAAATTGTGATTGGTTGGCTTTTAACCAACTCCCTCATATTTCTCCCCTTTCTACTATTTTTTTCTTCCGCTAGATTAGTAAATATTGATAGATAATTTTTTTTAAAAAAATCAAAATTAGGAGAAAAAGACACCTCATTCAAGTTGAATTTTCAACGATCTTCCTTTTAAGAATAAGGAAGATAAAGGGGGGTATGTAAGGTGCTTACTTGGGCGGCCCATAACCTGTTCTATTGACCCGATCCGTTTAAATAATCCAACACTCTCAAAGGTAAAAAATTGAGGAACATATGTTGTAATCACAATCAGCAAATGTGGTTCTATTTTGTTACGTATATTAACTAATTAAAACAATAATTTGTTAATGATAAATTGATAATGTAACATTTGATCAGACGAACAAATAATACTTTTTTGCACTATACTGACATTTTTTTTTTTGTTTATAATTTAAGACAAAGTCTCATGTGCACCAGTTGCATAGTGCAATTTGAATTGAATATCACGATGCATGCTTAAAGGTATTACATGTTATAGATAAAGGTATTATAATACTTTTATCCACTTTTAAGCTAAATTGTGATACATTTTCACTGTGATACCTTAACCCATCACATGTACTCCCTCCGTCCCAGTTAACTTGTCCTACTTTCCATTTCGATCCGTCCCACTTAACTTGTCACACCCATAAATGTCAATAAAAGGCAATAATCTTCACCCTCAAAATATCCACATTCAATCTACATCTTTAAAAAAAATTAAAAATTCCACAAAATCTGCCTTTTCTTTACATCGTGCCCGGTCAACTGTGACAAGTTAACCGGGACATGCAGATCAGAAAGAGTCCTTGGAGGGATCACTGACCACTCTTGAGCCATGTTCGTCGCCCTAGGAGGGAGTAATACTTTTAGACATAAATAGTACTCCCTCCTTCCCGATTTAATTGGCCTACCTTGGTCGGGTACGAGGACTAAAAAAAAGCAAATTTTATGGAATCTTTGACTTTTTCAAAAGATGAGATTTTGAGGGTGGAGATTGTGAGAATTTGTCATTTATGGACTAGAATTAAGTTGGGACAAAAAAAAAAAAAAAAAAAAAGTAGACCAATTAGACGAGGATAGAAGGAGTAATATATTTTGATCTATAATCCGAATGGCACGAAACTAAAATCGTAAAATTAATACACAAGACATTTCCCCCTGATTTATTTACTGCCTCCTTTCCAAAAAGGGTCATGTTGTACAAAGATCATGTTTTAATCAATTACATGAAGATGCAACACTCTAAACCCATTAATTGACAATTATACATATTATTTTAGTTGTTTATTCAATCATAGGCTCTGTTTGTTTATGGCTGTGAGTGGCTGGAGTACTGTAGGCTGTGGGGAATAAAGTGAAATATGAGGTTGGGGTAAATAAGTGAGTGTTTGTTTATGTTGGTTGGAGATTGGATTGTGGGGTGATTATAATATAAAAGGTGGTAAAGGTGATTTGATATGTGTAAGAGGTAGTTAGTGAATGATTGGTTATTGATTAAAGTTGTATTGAGAATTAGGTTTGATTGATAATGTGTGTAAGAGGTAGTTAATAAATGATTGGTAATTGATTAAAGTTGTATTGGGAATTGAGTTTGATTGATGATGTGTGTAAGAGGTAGTTAGTGGATTGATGTTTGATGTTTTGTTGTTTGGTGTTTAAAATAATTTATTGGAGGATTTTAGAGTTGGGCACAATATATTGTGCACAACCTAGAACCAAACACATGTGAACTGTGCTAAATCCTGAACGGCTGTGTCAATCCATAAACAAACAGGCCCATAATTTATTAGTGTATTTTTTTTAATTGAGCTAATAAAACTAAACATTAAATTTTTAAACTAAATTCTTATTTCGGATAAAAATATTATGAGAGAACTAGCCTGTATTTATTTTCTTATATTTTACTCATCTATATTTATATTTTCGTTATGTTTGGGCAGTACAGGCCCAGCCAAGTTCCCTGGGTAAAGAGAAAACCAGTGGACTGGACCGGAAGTCCACTGAATCATCGGCCCATCCATTAGTATGAAAAATGAAATGGGCTCATGTCCCATTCATTGTCCCTGCCCGAGTTATAGAGCTGCAAACGAGTAGAGGTTTTGTTGAACAGATGATTAACGAGGTCATTTATTTGAATAAAACGAAAAAAATTTAAGCTCATTTTACAAACGAACATAACTTGAATATAAATGGCTCGTTCATTAAGAGATCGCGAACAAGTATTTCGAAACTCAATCAATAATAATGATAATAATAAAAAGAGTTTTTATCGGTTAAGGACCCGAAAGATAGGTCAACTATCAATTTAGGTCCTGAAAAATAACTTCTAACAATCAAGGGCCTAGAAGATTTGAAACTATCAATGGAAGACCCATAAGTCTTAAATCATTAGAGGGCCTGTTTGGAAAATTGCAAAACCACAAAATCAAATTGCACAAAATAAAATTGTCTCGAAGTGATAAGTAGTGGAAATATACATCAAAGCCTTTCACCACATCTTTATAAATTTGTTATTTTTTGAATTCTTTGTAGTTTAAGTTATTTGTTTTTTTTTTAATTTACTTTTTTAAACATCTGTAATTTCTTTTTTAAGTCATACACAGGAAAAAAATATTTTTTTCTTTTAAAAAGTCTGTAATTTCTTTTTGAGTTCATAATATATAAATTCATGTAAATATATTTCATTAAACTGTATTTTTTCTTATGTAAATACCTTTTTTGTTAATTGTATATTTTTTAAAAAATTGTAAATATTTATAATTTTAGATATATCAAGATAATTTAAAAAAACAATGTAGTGAAAGACTTTACACATATATTTCCTTACTTATCACTTCGAGATAAGTTTATTTTTTTAGTTTTGCAATTTTTCAAACATGCCCTATAATGGTTTTGGATTTATGGGTCTTCCATTGATAATTTCAAATATTTTAAACCCTAGATTGATACAAATTATCTTTCAGGACCTGAATTGATAGTTGACATATCTTTTGGGTCCTCAATAAAAACCCTAATAAAAAAAATAACAACAAAAATAATAGTATTCTGCTGAATAAAGTAGGATTTATAAAATTGTGCAATCATTATGCTGGAAATAAAGATCGATAGAATAATCAAAAGAAAGAGTAGAATAACTTGGATTCAAGTAGATTAAATGGTCTTAATTTTAAGTCACAGTACAAACGTAAATTTAGATTGACTCGTCCTTCATCCGAACGGATAAATCCATAAACAAACATGCTTTTATATTTTACTTTCTCGCCTTCCCTACCCTTTTTATCAAAGACAAAATTATGATTAACAAAAGAAAAAATGACATTGTGATCCATACTTTTTATATTTTTCACTTGCCCACACAATTTTAACTTAGGGTATGAGCAATAGTGAGTACAAATATTTATTTGTACCCACCAAATAGGTACAAAATCAATGGGAGAGGAAGGTAGTAATTGGACAGAAGATGGGGGTACAAATACATACACCCACCATCAGTGAGTGAGCGAGAGTTGGGAGGGGGGGGGGGGGGAGGAGGGGAGCGATGCCCAGTCGCTGGGAAATGGAAGGGATTTCTGGCGCGTGCCATGAGCGAGTCGCTACGCCTAAAAAGTTGGACAACAAGGGTTTTTTTATATTTTATGTTTCTTCTGTTTTTTTGGTTTAACTTTTGTTGGAACATTTTTTAAAATTAAGGCAATGCATTTGAAATTAAACCGTTGGAACAATGGATAGTCGGCTACTTTACTGTGCAACAGAAAAATTTACTATTTCTTTTCCGTTGTTTAATTAATTTTTTAAAAAAAAAAAAAATCACCAATATATACATGGTCATTCTTTCATCTATTTTATCAACTTCCACAAATTTCATCTAGTATTTTTTACTATTTATTTTGGAAATTATCATTCTTACGATGGATGAAAATTCTTGGATGAATTGGTTTAGTAATTCTTCTAATTCGGAAGAAAATTTCAACCCTCGTACTCAAAATTCTTCCACTGGTTCCCAAAATTTCACCATTCGACCCAACATGATATCAACTTAAAATTTTTCAATTCATCCAAATTCTCAGATTGAATCTGATGGCTACTCCCGCTGCGCCATATTTTATGTATCCTCCTCAAAATTTTTAATTTCCTTATATGTCGCCCCCTACTTATGGATTTTCTCCTTAAAGTGCAACAACAATTCCTTTAAACTCGTCTAGAAGAGCTAATATAGCGGATCGAGCACTGACAGGGAGTGTAATACTCCGTCATCTGGGTCAGCTTCTCCATTCCCACCACATTAATTCTCCCAGGGATCGAGAATATTAATCTCGATGCAGAAGCGTATTCCGACGGGGTTAGCAATGTTCCACAAGGAAGAAAGATGACATATTCTCCAAGATGGAAGGGCCCAGAAAATGAGTTGCTTGCATGGTGTTGGGTGAATATCAGCAAAGATTTAGTGATCAGCAACGCTCAACTTCCTGATGTCGAATTCCAAAAACCAGCGAGAGCACGAAAGCCTATCCTCTGACCTTGTTAGGCATTAGATCAGATGAGGAAAAGAATCACAACCGATTACAACAAGAATCGATCCGCTAACTTCACGTAGCGAGATTGTGCTCCGATGAAGACACATTTTTATACTGCTCAAAGATTCGTGTCTGAATTTAATGCCAATTTCATATCTCTGAAGGAGAATTGGGGTAGCACTGGGAAAATACTAACAGCGGTGTCGAATTCAATAAATTCTTGGCATGTGGAAAATTCTTAGTGTTTGTACTAAGTGGATTAACCAACAAGACCATGATCATTGAGGTAAAAAAAAGTCAAGAACTTCTGAGTCCGGGACATACACATCATCTTCAAACAACGAAGATGATGATCCAGACCGCTCTTGCCCAATTAGGCAAAAAACAGGAAAGGTAAGACAAAAATTGACGTTTACGACGAGATAAAAACGACTGTCTAAGTAATATGGAAGAGTACAAGATTATTTCACAGCAAAATATAGCCGAGCTAAAAGCCCTGAACCAAACGAAAGATTACGACATATTCATGAGAGACGCCACAAAGGATGACTCCGGAGCAACTTCGCGTACACTATCGAGTCTGTGAGGAAATTAAGAAGAAGCGGGGCTGGGTGTGGAGTTACGATGAAATTTAAATAACGGGTATGCTGCATTGTTTAGTTTGTAGTTTATTACTTGTATTTATGTAGTGTGGTATGATATGTATTTTATTTTCTGTATTTCTGTAGTGTGCTATGTTATGTATTTTATTTCTATATAATTTTGTAGTGTGCTATGTTATGTATTTTATTTCTTGTATTTTGGCGCTATGTTATGTATTTTATTTCTTGTATTTTGTTTCTTTTATTCTAAACTAGCCATTATTATTTGATCTATAAATGGAATGGCAAACCTCATTTGCAGCCTAAAACCCAACAACGTCTAATTCGCTCAATAACTTCCTCTACCCCCATTACGAGTAAAAAATATCTTCAAATCCAAACAGCAACAATAATAGCCCAAGTGATGCGGCGTTCTACAAACATTTTGTTGATGATGTTGATGATAGAATATTTTTTTAAAAATTCTTAATCATCAGAAGATGTTGCTGAAGGCTCAACCGACCACCACAAAGAAGAAGATACGTACAACGAGATCATGAAGGTGCTCACATTCGCCTCGTGCAGGATTCCTTTTGTGACAACCAACATATAATAATGATGTATTATGACGATGTTTTCGATGTGTAGAGAATTGTTCACTTGAATAGTCGATGCCTTGGAATCACATGATGAAAACTTTCTACTTAGAGTTGATGCATTGGTTCAACTTAGAGTTGATGCATTGGGAAGAAAAAGGTTTCTCTCCACTTCAAAAATGTACAACCGCAATCCATCAATCGACATATGATGGTCCAGCCGATCTTTTGATGAGTACCTTCGGGTTGCCAAAACTACATGTATCGAATGTTGTTTAACTTTTGTCGCTGTGCAATCAACTTATTTGGTGAAAGGTACTTAAGAAAAATCACTGCTGCAGACTTCAACGTTTCATCCATATGCATGAGAAGAGATATGGGTTCCCTGGAATGTTGGGTAGTCTCGATTGTTTGCATTGAGAATGGAAAAATTGTCCAGTTGCGTGGAAATGTCAATTCACTAGAGGTGATCATGGAGTTCCAACAATAATGCTTGAAGCAGTTGCTTCCGTAGACTTGTGGATATGGCAGGCTCAAATAATGACATTAGTGTGCTCAACTAATCCCTTTTGTTCAATGGCGTTTTGCAAGGGAAAGCCCCGTAGATAAATTTTCATAGGAAATGGTACGCATTATAGTGGAGGATACTATCTAACTGATGTAATATATCCTGAATGAACAGTTCTTTGTCAAGAGCTCTCACTGTCCAACTGATTTAAAAATAAGTCATTTCAAGCAAATGCAAGAGGCTGCAAGGAAGGATGTCGAGCGAGCATTTAGAGTATTGCAAGCTCCGTGGACAATAATCAAGGTCCGGCATGTTTTTGGTACAAGAGTAATTTGAAAAATATCATGAATACTAGCATTATTTTACATAACGAGGGGGAATCAGCGGTCGATTGGATGGACGAACCTAACATCGACAACAACACAACCACTCAATTTTTTCCAAGGTTCCATCGAAGGATTTAATGAGTACATACAAAGAGATTCCGATCTAGAGGATAAGGAAAAACATCATCAACTTCGCCGACCTGATTGAGCACTTATGGGCACGATGCAACACTAACTAGTTATATTTCAACATTAATAAGCACGTTTATTATTTGTAATTTCGATTCCAAGTTGTATTGATCATTCTCTTTTTTTAAATGTCAACATTTTTTATAATAGTATGTTAAAAAACGACTCAATTTTTTTTATTGTTATTACAAAATTTAGGAAAAATAATTAATTACATTTTATCAAAAAGAAAAAAAAATATTTTTTTTTTTCACAATTTTTTGTTATTTTAATAAAAAAAGTAATTTTAGAATATTAACTAAATTAATTGTAAATATGAAAATTGTAAATAAGATTTTAATAAATTGTAGATGTGAAAATAATATGAGTGGTTTGCATATGAGACCCCCAAATAGTGTCATTTGTACTTAGGATGATTCGGAAGAAATAGGTACAAACATAGTGAGTATTAACTTTTAATGGGGCAGGTATAAATGGGGTTTGCATTGCTCTTACAATTTGTTGTAAATTACCACTTGTAAGAAACTTCAATCATTAATAGCTAAACAAGTGATGAATGATTTGACATCTATTTGAGATGACAATTTAAACTATTTACAAATTTAGATGGTAAATTGCAACAAAACAAAAAAGTTTATACTACACACTACAAAAACACACAAGTTTTAGATGGTAAATTGTAATATTTACTTAAAGAAATAACCATTCGACATTTACACAAACTCTATATTTTTACAAAATAAATCATATATACAGCTAACAATATCAGTGGAAATACTTCTCACAAGTCACTCACACACACGCACAAACATTGAAATCTACTCAGAAACTTTGTTCTAAAATTTTTTGTTTAGCTCTGACTAGACCCCGTGTGAGGCTATGTGGAGAATCTTTGGGTTTGAGATAGCATATAGGGATCCACCAGTTGAGCGATTACCATTCCATCTTCCGGGAGAGCAGAACGTGGTTGTTGACGAAAATACTCGAATAGAGTCAGTTGTGTATTTGGAAAAAATTCGAAGAACAAAGTTTGAAGCTTGGTTCCCAACAAATATTGATTATCCAGAAGGAAACCACTTGACATATGCAGAGTTCCCACAACACTTTGTTTGGAGACAAGTAACGACTCGCGAAAAAGATCGTGCTTTGGGAAGAGTGTATTATGTTCCTCCAGGTACCGGAGATCCTTACTATGTAACGTGTTTGATCAATGTCATCCATGGAGCGAAATGTCACAATGACATAAAAGTGGCTCATGAAGTACAATATGACTCATATAGAGATGCTTGCTACACATTTGGTTTGTTGGAAGATGATAGTGAGTACATAGATGGAATAAAGGAGACAAGCTTTTGGGCATCTGCACATTCCTTACGAACATTGTTCGCAACGTTGCTTACAAAAAGTTGTATGGGTCGCCCAGAAATTGTTTGGGAGAAATGTTGGGAATATTTGTCTGATGATATTCTGTACAAACAACAAAAATTCTATCACCATAAAAGGTATGTACCTACTTTAAAATGTTTATAACTATATAAATTATTAGGTTCCTTTTTGGTTATTAACTTACTTTTTTAATTAATTTTCATAAAACACATTGTTCTATTTTGTTTTTTGTTTTTTTTTTCCAAACAGACTTGATGTTAAATGAGGGACAAATAAAAAAATTGGCCTTAGTGGAGATAGATAAACTATTGCGCAATTGTGGTCGTTGCATGAAGAATTACAGCACTATGTCAGTTCCTGATTATAATGATATTTGCACGAGGCAGAATAGTCTATTACGTGATGAGATGCTATATGACCGCACACTGTTAGGAAAAGAACTTCAAGTGTATCTCACAAAATTGACAGGAGAACAACGGACAGTCTACAACAAGGTGGTTGACTCTGTGCTGTTAAATAAAGGTAAGGTATTCTTCCTTTATGGATATGGTGGTATAGGTAAAACATTTGTTTGGAAAACACTTTTTGCAGCAATAAGATCAAAGGGGCATGTTGTACTAAATGTTGCATCATGTGGTATAGCATCTTTGCTTCTCCCAGGAGGAAGAACAACGCATTCACAATTTAAAATTCCACTAAAGGTACATCACGAATCAATGTGTAGTATAAAGGCAGGTAGTGAACTAGATGAGCTAATTGTATTGTCCAAGCTGATTATTTGGGACGAAGCACCAATGATGCACAAGCACCGTTTCGAAGCATTGGATAAGAGCTTAAAGGATGTTATGAAACGTGTAGATATTGCAAATGCTACTAAACTATTTGGCTGTAAGACCGTAGTTTTTTGGGGGAGACTTCCGTCAAATACTTCCTGTAATACCCAAAGGTCGTAGGTTCGACATAGTCAATGCAACAATCAACTCTTCTTACATATATGGAAGTCATGCGAAGTTCTACGATTAACAAAGAACATGAGATTACAATCTGTTGATCAAGATAGCGATGCATCTAAACTTAAGGAATTCTCAGATTGGTTGGCTGCTATTGGAGATGGAATAATTAGTGATGAAGAGGAAGGAGGATCCACTATTAAAATTCCAAGTGACATGCTGCTACAACCTTCGAATGATCTGATTGCAGCACTTGTTGATTGCATCTACCCAAATCTTTATGATAACATAGATGATCCTGATTATCTTAAACAAAGAGCAATTCTTGCTCCGACATTAGATGTTGTTGATTCCATCAACGACCACATGATAGAAAGAAACAGTAGTGAAGGTCACTCATATTATAGCTCTGATAGTGCAAGCAAATCCGACATGACTACGAAGGCTATCAATGATGTTCATACTCCGGAATTTTTGAATGGTATAAAGTGTTCTGGAGTGCCCAATCATGAATTAAAGTTAAAAATTGGAACACCTATTATGTTTTTGCGTAACATCGATCCAAGTCGTGGTTTGTGCAATGGGACAAGACTAATTCTTAGCCGACTTGGTGAACATGTACTAGAAGCAAAAATCATCACAGGAGCAAGTGCTTGAGAATTAGTATTGATTCCAAGATTATCTATTACACCATCCGATTCAAAGGTTCCATTTAAATTCCAAAGAAGACAATTTCTCATTACAATTTCGTATGCAATGACAATCAACAAAAGCCAGGGCCAATCATTAACACACGTTGGTCTTTTCCTCCGTAAGCCAGTTTTTAGCCACTGACAACTTTATGTGGCTTTCTCTAGGGTAACTAACCGGAACGGCCTCAAAGTTATGATATGTGACCACGAGAAGAAACATGTCAACACAACAATAAATGTAGTTTACAAAAGGAAGTTTTTAGAAATTTGTAGAATACAATACGTACTCTTTATATATTAATGTCGTGACATACTTTACTACGTATATCTATAAAATGATCAAAATGTTAAAACCATTGTTGTTTTTGTTTTTCTTTAGCATAGTATTGTCAACGATTTATGTCCTTAATGAAATGTTTTTTTCCCGTTAGACACAACATTTCAATAATTTTCTTATTATTTGTTTTTTAATATTATTAATTGTTAATTTTTTAATGAAAGTACCTACGTATACACGTCGACGAAAAGACCTAAGATCAACTATTTATATTATAGAAAATAATCAACTTCATACTTAGTTAAACTAAATTGCTTATCATTGCGAAATAAACAGATATTAAAAAACTCATTACATATGAACTAATTTATGATATATAATTCATAAATAATTATATCTCAAATTAACTACTATTAGAAATTATTAAATTCCAATGCACAACATTTGTTACTACTGATAACTATTTTTTGTTATTATCTCATTGATGGATTATGTATTTATCTAATATTATATTAACAAAGTACACTACTAACTAACTGCGTTAGTGAGAATATATATTTTTCTGTGTTTTCACCGTTAGTAGTAATTGTTATTGTTATTACAGTCATGGTCGGACCTCGCTTTAGTCGAGAGAATCCGTCACCTAGCACCCCAAAAAATTGTAATATTTTAGGGGGTCAGCTTTAATTTAAGTACCTATATATAATATGTAGGTATACTTAGATGTGCATCTTTAGAAAATCAATTAACTTTATATAATGATTAGTGTATTTTTTTAACAATTTACAGAAAGGCATTCCAATATTTACATATGCTTCTTTAAAAAATCAATTGATATATTTTTATAATTTGTCTATTTTTTTTACAACTTAAAGAAAGGGGTTCCAAGCCTCCCTCTTACCTTTTTTTTTTTTTTTTAGCTAAAATGATCGCTACAATTTTTAAATATTCTTCTTTAAGTTTGTACACCAAAGAAAAAAAAAACTTATCAACTCATGTGGACAATCTTTGTTCTTTTATTTCATACGAAAATAAATATATAAAGAGAGTTGCTAATTTACCAATTTTTTTAAGTTTTCTTTAAATTGTAGCTAAACCTGCAATACAGCTTTGCGAAGCTTGATTGGAAATAATTTGAGATAAGTAATTTCGTTGTTACTATTTCCATGTGGTATCCCCAATATATAGCCAATTATACACAAAGGGAAGAACATATAAAGGCAAGCAAGTGGCATACTTGAGGAGAACAGACTTAGGTACGATCAATAGATGAAATTATCGCCAATGAGAAAAAATGAAAAACTATTAAAATTGCTACTATAGATAATTTCAGAGAAAGAACAGAACAAATGCAGGGTTGCAGAACACACTAATCACTAACGAATTATCATATATTATTATAAATGATAATGATAATATTTTTTAATTTGAAAAAATGGTCCTCTTTTTTAGAAGATTAATTTCTTTTACTTTTCATTAAAAAAATTAATTTCTTTTACTTTAGTTTCGCATTTTCATAATAATATTTGATGGACTGAATCATTGTGTTTTTTAAAGAAATATGATATAAAAAATGAGCAGATTTGTTACGACTCCAAAATTTATGATCCAACATATATAGTTACGTAATTATAGTTACAAAATAAGTAGTTCATCAATAAATAACATATTTATACTTGCGACAGTGTAACAACTTATTGAATTTATGCGTATAAAATTAACCTGATACAGATAAATGACTTTATAAGCACTTTTAAATAATTAATAATGCCAACAACATACCAAACCATAAAAATACAAAAAATAAACAAATACAATTATAATAACAAAAGAAAAATAAAAAAATATTAAACAAATTCGCAGAAGTTACTAAACAAATACCACCACGATCTCCCGTGCTTCAACTGACCATTCTAAGCCTATAAATAAGTTGCAAACGATTGTGAAGAAACCAAACAAAACATATTCATTATCTTCAAGTATCTTATCTTACATGTCCCATCCACCAAAATAATACCATCCATCAGAAAGAAGTATTCCCGCACTCATGGATATATGCTACGTTGTTGCGGGTCTTACGCCAATCAACACCCCCCACGATAACTTTTCTACGTCTATCTCGCTGCTACCATGTTCCTATGAGGAGGAATGCACTACTTATCAAGAGCATTGAAAGTGTGTTTGAGGATGCAGAGGTAATTTCAGTTTTTAACAAAATATCTTTACCATCGCTATACTATTACAATTACAATCTAAATTCACCATAACTAATGCAATGTTTTTTTCTTCGTTTGTAGGGCTACAAAATCCATGCGAGTATTAGGGGAGCCCTGTTGCATACCCTACAGGGACCACCTAATGTTGGATACGTTTACGGCACAAGAGATTTTACAATCGTTGAAGACAATAATCGTTTTACGACGACCGACAACAGATGCATGATAATGTTCACTGAAGCAAAGTTGATGACAGAAAATTTTCAAACAGACTATGTTGCTCCAGTGATAGAGGTATTTCTAATTAAATTTATATTATATGTATAAATGAACCTATACATTTCAATTTCGTTATAAATTATTTATACTTATTTATTTTTCCTTTTCTTTAGGAACGATGAATATGGAGAAGGGCTAATGTAATTGATGTTGATACATTAAGACGATATTTATTTGTTGTGTGTAACGAATGTCTACGTAGAGTAACATACAACAGAGAATTCGTTCTTTGTAACAAATGTGGACGTGAGAACATGAGTTTTTCAGGTTATTCTTTACAATATATAATTTGGCCTACTCCTCGTTACAATTCTGTAGTAACAAATTATTCATTTTTTTTTTTCCTTTAGAGCAAGCGTAGAGGTTATTATGCGAGATGAACTAGGGATCCTTCGTCAAACATTCTGGGACGAGGTGTGTGCATGGTTTATTGGCTATTGAAGAAATGGGTGGACAAAGAAAATCAACAAATTAATAGTACACCGGCGAAGAAATATTTGGCTTATTAATTATCAGAATTAGCTATTCTATTTAGTTTGTCATTACTGTTATTTTCAATGTCTAATATTATATAACATCCATTGTTACCTATAGCTTATCATATTTGGCGTAATGAAAACTTACATTCCCGTGTCTCTCATTCTCTAATTATTGCATAAAATATCTGGTTACACAATTCATTATAAAATCATTAAAGGAAAAATAATAATAAAATAAAATAAAATATTTTTTTATTGAAGGAATATGTACTTATCTGAAGTACCCATCTTCCAAATTACTTGAATTGTTTCTTGGATGAAATATATCCCCTCCAAAGACAAACTTCTGGAATCAGATTATATAGGTTATATATCAATCACCAAATAAAAATCTGTTTCAGCAATCACTCTACTTCATCTGAAAAAACTCTACAATTAAGTGATATTAAATATATACATATATTAAAGGAATTACAAAAATAAATTACCGTCTTATACTGATACTTAGTATGCAAAAACTTATTATCAAAATATATTATTGTTAACAAATTCACATTTCTACTGCACAAACACATTAATCACAGATTTATTATAATAACATTATTATATATTAAATATGATTTCATAAGAATTAAACTTAGGCTAAAAATATATTATTATGAATATATACAGAGTTCTTTTATATAAAAATGAAACAATTACACCTTTAATTTTTATTTTTTTCACAAGACTTAAAATATAGAATAACGTGAGATGTAGAGTATCCATCTCTAAAAACTCTATAATTACATGAGATGAATTTTTATATTTATATTAAAGGAATTATAAAAATAAATTATAATGTTATACTAATACTTGGTAAGAAAAAAATTTATAATTAAAATAAATTATTCACATTTCTACTGCACAAACACATTATTCACAGATTTATTATAAAATCATTATCATATAATAAATATTATTTAATAAGAAAAATTAGTCTTCAAATAAATCTATATATATATAATAAGTCAAGTCATCCAAAATTAGTAAGTCAAGATTTTTCCCGCTCAATTATTTAGTTACTAATAATAGAAGTGAATTTGAATTTCAAATTTTAAATTTTGAATTATCCCATGTTATATTTTGAGATCTGGCGAAAAATCAGCAACAATAAATTTGTAAAGATATTTAAAACAAATTTCGTTATATTATTTAAAATTTTGAATTTTGAAATTTAAAAGAATCCTTATCTGATAATATATTTGCTCTTATAAATACAGTGTCTTCAGGAAATGAGAATCACGTAAATTAGAATCACATTTGCTGCTAGGTATTTTTATTTTTTATTCATTTCGCAATTTCTTTATTTCGCCACTATTTCAGTTTATTTGATTCATATTTGATTTTGCTGAGTAATTCTATTTCTTATTCATTTTGCAATTTCTTAGCTTTGTAAATATTACAGTTTTTTGGATTCACATTTGTGGATGAAAATTTCTATTATTCTGACATTCCTTAATTATTATGTGTCAACTTTGATAGATACTTCACCATAATGGATGCTCCAAAGGGGACCTGCAAATAAAGATAAGAAAAAATCAGTAACACTGAATCATGATCTTGACGAAAACAGTTTTGAAGATTGCAAAAATCAAATTTATCTACCATCATTTTTTTCTACGGTAATATGTAATCATATAAAAAGTTTAGATTTATTTACTTCCTGTTATGTAAATTATTTAAATTGTTGTCAATGTATTTTTCTAAGAAAAAAACAATTTGATTTATTACATGTATACAGCCAATCCACGAAGAATATTGGCAAAGGGTTAGAGATTCGCTAAACATTCGAGGATCCGCTGATGTTGCAGACCAAATATGATTTTACTGTAGTAGATTTCAATTTTATAATTTTTATTTAAATAAATCCATGTATCAACTTCAATTGAATCGACATTATTCACAATTCTGATAATGTTTTAGTAAGCAATATAAAATCATTGAAATATATATAAATTAAAATATCTCAAAAACGTAGAAATATATATTTATAAATCAAAATATTTCTATTGAAAAATCCGTGGAGTTGAAAAGGCCATATATTAATTTACTTTTCAATTGAAAATCTAATTATCATATTAAACGATCTAAATATCCAGTCCAAATCATATCAACATGGTATATATTTAATTGTTCTTTACTTTTCAATTGGAGATCTAATTGTCATATTAAACGATCTAAATATTCAGTCCAAATCATATCAACATGGTATATATTTAATTTTGAATTGTTCATGTTGTTGAGATGTTTTAGGAATTAAAAAATATGTTATAGATATATTTTCTAGAATTTTAAAATACAATCATATCTATTTAAAATTTATAGTTATATAACACAATTTATAAATAAAAGAATTTGTATATATATATATATATATATATATAGTTAGTTAGAATAAAAAAAGGCAATACACATCTAAAATCAAAGGGTAAAATATAATTGAATATTAAAAGATTTAAATATCCGAACCAAATAAAACAAAAGAATAGACATGTAATTTATTTTAGCATATAGTGTAAAATGTAGTTGAGATATTTCAGGAACTATACATTCGTTGAAATATACTATTTCGCTAATTTAATCAACATAATAAATATTTAGACATGTGTATATTAGAGTTTTAAATAAACTTTAAATAAATATATGGACTCCCCCGATTTTTTAAATTAATGTTTAACAGAATGAATATTTAGATGCGTGTATACTAAGGCGAGCCTGTTGTTTAAAAAGAAAATGTTTGCCACATATTCGATGCATGTATATAATACAACTTATAAAATCAGTTTAAAATTATTTCATTAGTATAGATATAATAAAAACATACTATAAAATTTAGATATGTAATTGAGATATTTCAGGAATTGAATAAATTGTATATATATGTATTCTATATATTTAAAGAACATTATATCTATTTTTTATTTATGAAATAACTACAATTTTTTTTTTTAAATAACTAATGTGGATATATTCACTGATTAAAAAAAAATTATAATTATATATTTCAATTTATAAATCAAAGAATATTTTAACGTAGTTACAGACGCGTGTATACTAGGGTTTTACATAAGCTATAAATATCTGGACCCCTTCATCCATATCTGTCACACGCAATATTTTAGTTTCAAAGTCAGTTGATACGGAAACAATGGCTCTGGTTGATGAACTTACTCAAAAAAAAAATGTTGTGGGCAGTAAGGGTTCTGACATAGCTCCTCGACCAGGTGAACCTTACAATTACAGAAAAAATAATTATAAATTACGATCAGAAAAATAGAAAAATACAAAATAATTTATCTTAGAACAAATTTATTTCAAATAGTGGAATATTTCTAAACTAATAGAAATTTAGAATGTTCATTTTTTTAAAAATAAATTTAAATTGGCAATTTACAATCCGAAAGTACTTAATTTCATTCGGGTTTTTTTTTCTCCCATCTCTCTCCCAAAATCTTAATATTAAATTATAATAAATTTTGGAATAGATCATACTGATTAACAATAATAAACAACAACGAAGATAAACAATCCAGAATTGCAATACAATTTAATAAGATTGAGAAAATAATATATTTTCTTAATGATTATTCCTATATAAAGTATTTTATTAGTTTAGTTCATTAATTTTTCTAAAATCAAAATCCAACTTTATTTGTATTAATGAGCTAATTGAAAGATTTGAGGTCATCTATGTCTTTGAAAATTCTAAATCCAAATTCAACTCTATTTATATGAATCAGCTCATCATATGGACTATGAAGATTCAATTCATCCTAAAATAAAATCATATTTTCTATGACTTTCTTAAAATTTATTTCTAATAGAGGATATTTTGTAGGTAAACTAATAAAATATTTTATATAAGAATAATCCTTAATTATTTTTTTTGTTGTTGTTTCTAATAGAGATGTTTTGTACGTAAACTTATAAAATATTTTATATAAGAATAATCCTTAAGATTATTTATTTTTCAATCCTATTAATAGATATTAGATTTGAAACTTTATGTATGTTCACTGTATTTATTATTATCAATCAGTGTGATCTATTCAAATTTATTATAATTTAATATGAATGTTTTGATATAGACAAGAGAAGCTAAATAAACGGATGAAATTAAAAAAAAAAATTAATTTTCTGGAATAAGATATGAGGAAGAAATTTGTGAAAAAATTAAAATGTATTTTTATTAGTGGAAAATTTTGATTTTCTGGAGTAAGAGGCAAGGAATGAATAACAACAAAAGAACACAAAAGTTTTATTTGTAACAAATTTTAACCATTTCTTTTTTTGTTATATATTATCAAATAAAAATGCATTTTTAATAAAAGGTATTGTTCATATTAATATTGATTTACTCTTAAAAAAAATAGCCCGTGCATCGCACGGGAGCATTTACTAGTTATTATAAATATATACAGTCATTTATATAAACAGGAAACAAATGCACCTTTAATTTCATTTTATTTTCAAAACAATAATACTTAAAGTGTGAAAGTACGTTGTACGCATATGCAAGTTCAAATATCAGGAGAAAATATTGCATGAAAAACACCACATGTCACCCCACTAACCCACTAAATTCTACATTCATATACCATTATACTGTATCAGCCTCTATCTTAAACTACCCACTAACCCATTAATTAGAATTGCAACCGTCTGGTGTTACAATCATCAATATTATGCATATTTCAAATTTCAAATCAAGCTATGTACACGTTCAAAAATAACCTCCTCACTATTTTTTCAATTTCTCATTTGTACCTCTCAAATACTTTGTATAAATTGGCTATTTTCACTGATCTTTTTATCCACACTAACTCACTATCCAAAATAATCATCAAGTTCACATACCTTATGGCTCCAATTTATGCTCTTATCCGCGATCTCACACCTCTGAAAACAAATTGGATTATATCTGCCCGGTTGTTCCACTGCTACCACATGCCAATGAGAGGAAACCCAATGTCAATTTTAACAATAGAATGCGTTTTTGAAGACATTGAGGTATTAACATATTTTAATTGCTTAGCTTTTTAGTAATGCATATATTGTATGTTATTTCAATACTTAATTAAAGACCATTTTTGTTATATAAAGGGAGATAGAATTCATTGTGCCATTGACGACACAACAATCAATCGTTTGGACTGCTCACCAGTTGAAGGCTATATTTATGGCCTTCGAGACTTCATGGTCGTTGAAGACACAAGTCCTTTCAAAACTACATTTAATCGAAACAAAATCCTTTTTGGACCTAATACAAGAATAGTTGAGATAGTTCGTTCTCATCCTGTTTCCCACTTCCAACAGGTTTTTCATATTTTACTTTGTTTCAAATATAAAGATATAAGGATTTTTTACACAATCTTATAATATATATGTCGGCATGTGTAGGAAGATGATTTTTATGCTACTGCAATCATAAACACTGTGGACAACCTAAGGGATTGGTTATCCGTAGGTTGTACTGATTGTTTTCAATGGTTCAACACACATGGGGACTTCATTTTGTGTACAATATGTGGTGCTAAACATAATGATGGTATTTTCAGGTATACAAATTTACTCTAATTAGCATAATTTGCCACGTTTTTTGAATTTTTTTCTAAATTAATTAATACAAATGATATTATCTCAGGCCTAAACATGGAGTCGTGGCGTTTGATGAATCAGGCACAAGGAGGCTTACATTGTGGAACAGGGAATGTGTAAGCTTTATTGGATACTAAAAGCAGGCTAAACTTCTAGATGGTTATTGTTCTTATTTGCCTATGTTTTATCATTTACTATTTAAAGTTTTCATACGTCATTGTAATATATTCATTTTCATTCAATATACGTAATTCGTTTTCATTCCATTATTAAAGCCACTGATATTCCATTGTTACTAAGAACATTATAACAATTATCTATAAGATTGTTATTTATAACAACTAATGGTACATATAAATAAACAATTTACACAACCATATTTACTTTTATACTCCTTAAATATGCAATTATATTATAACATAACAAATGTAAAATTCAACTTTTATTACAAAGACACCAAACAATATATAAGGTGCACGTATAAAGGCACATTATACATCAACAAGTTTTACAAATCAGCTAAAAAGGCCGACCCTCCTAAATTATGTAATCATATAATAAATATAAACTACGACTTTTATTACAAAGACACCAACCAATATATAAGGTGTTGTGTATAAAATATTCTTTTACAAACAAACAAGTTTACAAATACCACTTACAACAGCATGGGCAAGTTAAGATGAGAATCGACCTGATTCAAAAAACAATCAACCTTATTAAAAAAATTCAATCAAAAACTCGCGTATTCAGCTTTAAGTTAAAAGATATCCAATAAAATCTTTGAAATATAATCAGATTACATTAAACAACGATTTAATAAAAATAAGATCAGATACACAAATGATTTGCCATTTAATCATATTTTCGAAGTTTTTATACATCAATATTTTAAACCATTATTTGGCTAAAAACTCAAGATTTTCTAATACACAAGAGTTTTAAGCCATTACTTGGCTAAAAACTCAAGGTTTTCTTCGAAATTTTTTACCAGTGACACATTAAGACCACGACAACTTATATTAACTGGTGATCATTAAACAAAAATCGAAAGTAAAATATAAGATCTAAACAAGAATACACACATGTATGACTCCGAATAAAGATCAATCAATAGTCTCTAGATCAATAAACATTAATCTGTGTAATAGATCTGAAATTAATAGGGAGACACAAATGTATCATTTCCTCTGTCGTCGAAACCAAATCCATACTAAAATATGTACAACAAAATCTTTTAAAAAAATGTTTGCAGATTCATTTTACCACTGATTTGTTGCGAAAAACTGTATCACTGGCCTAAAATATACCATAATAGAAACAAAAAAAAAAAAAAAAATTAAGTGAAGATGATTTATTTGGCTAACAACTCAAGGTTTTGTTATGCACAAAAGTTTTAAGCCAAAAACTCAATGTATTCTTGGAATTTATTTAGCTGTAACACTTTAAGACCACAACAACTTATTTGAACTGCTGATCATTTAACGAAAAATCATAAGCAAAACATCAGATCTAAACAAGAATACACACATGCATGACTCCGAATACAGATAAATCAACAGTCACCAGATCAATAAACATTAATCTGTATAATAGATCTGAAATTAATAGGGAGACACAAATGTATCATTTACCCTGTTGTTGAAACCAGATCCATACTAAAATATATACAACAAAATCGTTAAAAAAAATGTATGCAGATTCATTTTACCATTGAGTTTTTTTGCCAAAATAACTGTATCACTGCAATAAATAACACCATAATAGACACGGAAAAAATCTATCTTTGAAGATGAAATTAGAAATAAACGGATCTTTCAAGAGGTAGGTAGAGAACATATACATATTGTATCAGGTGGGGAGAGAGAATTTTGAAGAACAATCTAGAGACCAAAATTCATCTTAGAGAGAGAGGGAGGCGTGAGGTAGAAGTCCACTCTGTTGGACGATCACTATTTATAGAGTAAAGGGATGCCGAAATATTAGGGTTTTGGCAGCAATAAGTGAGGCGCCGCCTTAAATTAATAGACCACACAACACCTCACACTAATGCACCGGAAATATACTGCTGTTGTTGCAATGGGCCACCCAACATTTCACACAAATGGGCTCATTTATTGGGATTCTATATATGTAGTCATATTAATTGAATATGGGTTGGGCTTCAATTCTCATTATTGGTTTTTAATATTGGGCTAATGTTAGGAAATAGGTAGTAGCTAAATCAGCCCAATTGATTCATTGCTTGATATCTTTACTAATAAAACATAAAATATTACTTTAATTACTGAAAATGAGAATTAACAATTAACGCTTAATTATTTAATGATTTTAATCACACACATATTAATAATATTAATAACATATTAGTTTAGTTTGTTCACTTATGAATTTTTTGCAATATTATTATTTTTCTTAAGTTATTAATTACTACCTCCATTTATTGTTTTAGTTTTTCGTTTTATATATAATTAGATTTAATGTTCATTTACCATTTTTTACACAATTTTTTTTATAAATACTCCTTTCACCATTCATAAAAATCTCATATTATACAACCTACCATATAATTAGATAACAATAGTAACGAAGTGTGGAGAAAAATTATGAATTTAAAAGTATATATAAATCTAAAGAGGGGCTTATTTGATTTGTAGTTATCATTTTTCATAATTATTAAATACAAATATTAATACTTTATCATTTACGGGCGAAAAATTAATACTCCAAAGCCCAAGCAATTGTGTATTATAATTTTTTTCATTTAATATATATTTTTTTCAATTTTACATATTGCTTGCACAATTTATTTTTAACTTACAACATAATTTATAGTCAAATATTTATAATTTAAATCTACGTTTTACCCGTGCATCGCATGGGCGAACATCTAGTTTCCTTAAAGAAATAACCATTCGACATTTACACAAACTCTATATTTTTACAAAATAAATCATATATACAACTAACAATATCAGTGGAAATACTTCTCACAAGTCACTCACACACAACCCACAATCATTGAAATCTACTCAGAAACTTTGTTCTAAATTTTTTTGTTTAGCTCTGACTAGACCTCGTCTAGACGCTAAACTATCATCGATCCGTTATGATTTTTCTCCGACATTTCCTCATTTAATCGTGTCTAAATCCGGCTTGATCCTGTTCAAGCTCCGAATTAGTGCTCGACCTCAATTTGTCAACCAACTAATGCTTAACATCTTATAAAATATTGCTCACAGATCTATAGTAACTCCCCTAGCCCCATTGAAATGACCAATAGGCCCCAATTCCTCCGGGTGGGCAGGGTGATGCCAACCATGCATCGTTGAGTCGTACCTTTCGCCATCGCCCCACAACGCGTAGGCTTCTTCACCGTGGACTGCATCGTCTCCGATCAACAGTTGCTCTTCTGGCATTCGCAACGGTATCACAATCTTGATTAACAAAAGAATCAGTGTTGTGGCGACGATGTTCCACCCGATGATAAAGAGTGCGGCAACTAATTGCTTGACGAATAGGATTCCGCCGCCGTAAAATGCCCCTTTTGTGTTCTTCACCGGTAGTATCATTCTGCAGAGGGTGGGGTGGGCCAGCAGCCCTGTTAGGAGGCCGCCGAGGATTCCAGCGACGGCGTGTGTGTAAAACACTGCTAATGTATCGTCCACCTGTAAGAGTTGAATTTATTAGCCCACTTCCAATTTAACAAAGAAAATACACTATTTTTTATGTACTTGAGGTATACAGATCTTTGATCTGTATAATTAGGGGTAAAGGTCATATTGTATTAAACTATTAATATTTATCCTGAAAATTAGTACTTGTTCTAAAGAAACATTTTCTCACAACAAGTAATATCTATCAATATAAACAATAATACATTTTTAACATGATATTTTTTTTTCAGAACAAGTAATATTTTCATCATGACCACTAATACATTTTTATGGAAAATTGCATGAATCTAAGATCCGTTCAACTTGTTACTAGAGAACTACTCAAGAAACGGATTGTGTGAATCTAAGATTCGTACAGCTGGTGTACAAAAGAACTACAAAAAATAACCCTGCATCCGAGTTTACAGTTATCCACTACACATTTATACACACCCACTTATATAGTAAATCTATGGTAGACACATTTATTTCTCTGCATAACATCTATAATAGATTATACCCCTTACCTCCCATAAAATGAGTATGTTTGAAAAATATACAATTTCTTATTTTTTGTCAATTTAATGAAGGTATAACCCTCCAAAATCCATTATCGCACTTATAAAGATTTTTTTTATTTGACTTATTCAATCATATCTAACTAATTTGTAAAATAAAAAAAAGGTAAACAAAATATGGATTTTTAAAACAAGACTCTTATTTTGGGACAAATTTTTTGAACATATTTTTTTATGGAAATAATGTTTTGCCGGAATACGCTAGTGAGAATTTGAGGTTTTATTTAAAATCAAATTTAAATTGCAAATTACTTTTATATTTGATTACTATTGTAAGGAAAAAAAAAAAGATGATAGTGTAAGTGAAAAAAAAAAATTAATAAGAAGCCAACAATAAATACGTCATTCAAATTGATAGTTAACATTTAAAAAAATTCTCATAATTTCCCATCATTATTGTAATTCAATATGGGTTGGTCCTTTTAAAAGAATTTAAAAATTATGACTTATCAAATTCTGGTCATATAGTGGGGCTTTTATTTATTTATTTATTATTTCTTTGTTGAGAAGGATGAAGTAATAGGTGTGTTTATTCAAAGGAATGAAGAAAGAATGACTAAAGAGAAAGATTAAATGGCAGGAGTATTCATTACTTAGATTAATTTTTTGGTCCTCGATTCTAGTTATGTTAAAGGGATTTTTCTTTGTTATTAATTTTAGTAAAAATAATATAACAATCAACATATATCATCATATGAGAAATGAAAAATGGGAAAAAAAATGAGGCAAGTGGAAAGGACAAAATGGTACCTTCTGTAGGAAAGTAGACTTTTTATGAAGAATCATCATTGAAAACCACGGGACGCTACCAGCCACCACTCCATATATTATAGCCGCCCACGATTGCACCACACCTGCCTCAGTTATTTTTACACACTTCAAACTTCGCTACATAACTATGCCACTATTACTACTGCTACTACCACTGGTAATTACAATAATAACTTTTTGTTTGCGATTATTTCCATTTTTATTACAAAAATTATAAAAATAATACACTAAGCCTTGGGGTATGACAAAACAAGATAATTATAAAGTTTAATATCAATTTGTCCTTCAGTTTTATACTCTATTTGATGTTTTATGTTGCTGCATGTACTTACAAATGTCAATTGATACCTAAATTATTATGTTCTAGCAAAACTTAATAAAAATTACAATCGAGGCTAAATTTTGTCTATATTTACTTTTATTCCCCAAAATATTACCTTAAACTAATTTGCAGGTGTAGTAGAAGTTAGATGAATCAAACCTCGGTACATCCTCAACCAACATTATTTTATTAGGCCTTTAAAGGTTTTAAATAGACCAAAGTGGCACTATTGAGATATATCTATTTTTTCAAGTAGCTTAGGGTTTTGATGTTTTTGGTTAGAAACAGAAATTAGACTAAATTCTAACTTCAATTATAATAATTTGTTAGTTTTTGTCAAAAAGTAATAATTTAAGCAATAACTAGCAAAAATCTTAAAATATAGGTAGCAATCAAAGACTTTTTAAGGTCGACTCCAAAAAGAAGAAAAACACTAGAAGAAATAATAATAATAATAATAATAATAATAATAATAATAATAATAATAATAATAATAATAATAATAATAATAATAATAATAATAATAATAATAATAATAATAATAATAATAATAATAATAATAATAATAATAATAATTCCTGCAACATTACTAGTTGATTTGAATAAATTTGTAAACAACAAACCCAAAGTTGTAACCGGTGAGACGGTATATTGAAACTTAGCGATTAATCGGTGTTTAGACGTAGTTGATGGGGTTATTGGCTTAGCCAAGTTAAAAAGAATCGACTACATAAATTAATTGAATTTAGTCAAAAAAAAAAATTGCAACTGAGAACAAAAAGTCATACCTGCACCAGGCGTAATGCACGCAAGACCGGTGATCATGCCCTGAACAGCTCCGATTACAGAAGGCTTTCCGAAGTAGATAACATCAAGCGATGTCCATACAAGAAGGCTGGTCGCTGCCGATATATTGGTGTTCAAAATCGCAATTGATGAAACTATGTTCGCCGCGTACGGCGCGCCGCCGTTGAACCCTGACCAGCCCATCCACAACAGCCCAGCTCCGGCGAGCATTAACAGAATGTTGTTTGGTACATATCTTTCCCTGTCGGCTTTCAACCTGGGCCCCACCTATTATCCAACATTAAAAATGGTAATCAGAAAAATAATTACTGGTTTGAGAATTTAATTCCCCGTTCCCATGTAAAAGCATGGGGCTTGATTCATTAATTAATTAAAAATAGGAAGTAATGTTTAGTAATGAAATTAATATTTAAAAGTAAAAGATATTTTGAAGAGTTTGAGGAGACAATCATCCCTCATCCGAACAAATTTTTTAGCTACTTGTGGAAATATGAACTTCTTTTCTAGCCATAAATCTAAAATTGGCAATTACAGGTGTTTGCAGAAAAACCTATAATGCCAAAAATTATGTTTCACTACTGAATTTTTTACTTGGGGGGGGGGGGGGGGGGGGTTTGTTGACAAGTGAAACTAATTTTATATGTGCTTCCAAACTATATTTTATGCTTTAAAAAATTATTTAAAATCGTATTATAGAAGTTGATATTACCCGATGTTAAGTTGATTTTAGATCAAAATTATTTTATTTTCAAATACTACCTAATTCTAATTTTTTCTTAAAAAAACAATTTAAATTATTTATTTTTATGCACAATAATTTGCATATTTTTACTTTGTTCTCATAACCTATATCTAACCCGTCAACATTTAAGGGATATCTAGGTTGACTTGTGCCTAGTCGATGATTCATCCCACATATTTTGTCTAAGTTGTTGTGTATTGGTGTCATCCACCTCATCGAACTAGTCATTATTTATAATTTAACTGCTCTTAATTTAACATATATCTTACGCTATATACTTACAATTCGCATATTAATTTTTCATGTACAAGTACTAATACCCACCCTCCCATATTTCATCTGAAATCATCAACATTTTGCATATATCTACCTGGATGTGCTCCAAACAACTATAATCCAATTCAATGATCCCCTTCATCTACACTAACAAAATTTCGGCACCAATTAAAAGGATGGAACTTAAATTTAAAAAAAGATAATTAGAAGAATTGGGGGGCTAAAAAAGAAAAAGAAAAAGAAAACAGGTTAATTAAATCAATTTGAAATGTGAAGGAAGTAAGAACAATTTCCGTACCCAATAAGCCGCCGTGAAGCCCGAAATCCCGGAGGCCAGATGTATCACATACCCGCCGGAATAATCAATCACCCCCCAATGGTACAGAAACCCGCCGCCCCATAAACTGTACGCGCCGACAGTGTAACAGAAAGTCAACCACAGCGGCACAAACGCCATCCACGCCCTAATATTCATCCTCCCCAACACCGACCCCGCCAGCAGAATCGTCGTGATCGCCGCAAACGTGAACTGGAAATACACCAGCGTCGCCATCGGAAAAAACGGCTCGTTCATCTGCGTCTCCACCGCCCCGTCGGCGTAGTAGTGCGTGCTCTCCACGACGGCGGCGCGTTTGGTGAGGTACTTCTGGTCGAGGGCGGGGGCGCCCTTCCCCCAGAAGGGGAGCAGCTGGTGACCGAAGGCGATGCGGAAGTCGAGGAGGACCCAGCAGATTAAGACGGCGGCGAAGGCGTAGAGCGCCATGAAGGCGGAGTTGACGGCCCATTTCTTTTTGACGATGCTGGCGTAGAGGATGACGAGGCCGGGCATTGATTGGAGACCGACGAGGGTGGAGGCCGTCATTTGCCAGGCGTTGTCGCCTTTGTTTAGCCATGAGGGGACCGATGGGAGGACTTGTTGGTAGGCATCCATTTTTGGGGGAGTTTTGAGGTTTGATTTGGAGCTAGTGTTGTATATATATATGTGTGTGGGAACAGTGTGTGTGAAGGAAGAGAGGGGAAATTTGAAAGAATGTTAGAAGTCGTTGTTAGTCGGAGTAGGGACCAGAGGTTGGGTAGCCATTTTAATGGGAGAAAAGTCTTCTGCTAAAGGTTAATTAAAGTGAAGCTTCGTGTGAAAATGCAACGACACGGGGTTGTTGCTTGGGGCCTGGGGGTCAATATGGATTATTTTTTTATTGTAGATGATGCAGTAGATGCTACCCGTGGTAAAATCGGTCGCCTCATATTTTAGATGGATTAGGTGATAAAAAGAATTTGTTCTCGAGTATTATTTAGTTTAATAAAAAGAAAAGTTCGACGATCCACGGACCAAATTGATAATCTTAGTGGAATAAATTGAGCGGGACTTAACTAATTTTAGGCCCAGTCAAATTTTGATACAGATGGCCCAATATACAGCATTAGCCGGACGGGCTGGCTTGACAGAGTCAAGCTACTCAAATTGTCACATCTAATAGATATAACACTAATATAAAGTCTCATGTATACCAGTTGCACTATGCAATCCAGAGTGAATATTATGATTTATGAAGGTATCACTAGTAAATGCATTATGATATATTTACCAAGAACAAGTGATACCTTTACGCATACATAAACATTAATACATTTTGGTTGTGATACTTTTATCCAAAACATATAATACATTTAGATATAAATACTAATACTTTTTGTGATAGTACTTTTATGAAAATTACACGGATCTAATATTCGTGCAACTTGTGATTAAGCTTGCAACTTTGTACCTAAAATTATCATGATTTTGTGGTATTATTAATGTGTTGATTCTCAGAATTATGTGTGTTACTCCTAAAAGAAACATTGCAAAAGTGTATTAGATGCTTTAGGATTGTATCAAGGACGACTAGTTACGTAGACGAGTTTTATTTTGTTTTACATTTTATTATTTGAAAATTAATTTTATTTAAAGACATTACTTGTTTATGATATATAAGTGATATCTTTAAACATATAAATATCAATAATTTTTTATCATTATACTTTTACCCAAAATATATAATAGTTTTAGATATATATGCTCATATACTTTTACCCATAGTTTAAATAACACGAATCTAACTAGTGCATAAGAAACCTCAGCTGAATTGGGTTGTTTATTGTAGATGCTTCAATAGAAAGTCTTAATTATAAACAAATAGAAATAGCCTTGTGTGGTGAAATTAATTAATAATGAAAGTGGGTGTGTGAAAAAACGAAAAAACCTGGATCACAAAAAGTAGATATAGAATTTTTTATTGAAAAATGATTTCAAGCTTAATATATTCATAGATTAGAAATGTTCTTCTCCGCTTATAATTTTACTCCCTCTATTCACAAATAAGTGTCGTTTTAGAGGAAATTAAAATTTCACAAAATAATGTCATTCTAACTCTTTTTGCACATTTTGTCCAACTTTGCCCTTCGCTAAATCTAAGAAAATTTCCATACAAATCATATAATATTATATAAATAAAATATGGAGAAAAAGATGGATGAATTTATGGTAATAAAAAAATCGATTGAGAGAAAAATGGAGGGTGTTGTTGTCCATTCCATAATCTCTTAAATTCCACTTGAAAATTTAAATGACACTTATTTGTGAACAAAAGTTTAAATAAACACAAAAATTGATTCAAGGAATAGTTTAAAGCAAGTATAACAACAACAATTGCATGTAAAACACTTCATTCCTATCCCTATCCCTATCCCTATCTTATATAAAACTAAGGCCTCGTCTCCTTTCAGGTTAGGACAAGGTCGGGATGGGATGTGACTAAGGATAAAATGGCGTTAGGACACAAGAGGGACTTCTTATCCCTTGTCTAATATGAAGGATGAAAACCGAATTTGTTTTTGTTACCTACCCATTTTGGTTTGAGAAATCTCATTAACACCCTCCCCATTAAAACAAAATAAGATAATAATCAGCATAATTCATAAGTCACTCTTCATCTCCTCTTCATTCCTGAAATCTTACTCCAACTCCCATGGCAGCCAATATACACAACCATAGTTACTGTTCGAGAGAAGGGTGCTGCGCAAATTAAGGAGAACAACCATGTATAGTGCTTCAGCTTCGAAGGAGATTTTACCTGGGTTCTCCGACGAGAAGGATCGACGCAATTTAGTGCTTCAACATCGAAGGAGAAACTGAGCTATGGTTAAGGTTCGCAGCTGCGCGAGGTGAAGATGCGTATGAAATTCTGAATTGGGTAAACCTAAACACGCAAAACAGGGGTTTTGGGTATTTCACCCACGCTACAGTAACCGGGACATGTTGAATCCCTCCTAAAGAGGAGGGATTGAAATCCTGGATTTTGTCCTCCTTTCCCCTGTTTTGACCTGGGCCGAGGTATAGCCCAGGGATAGATCGTGTACCTTAGCCTTCAAAGTAGACAACGGATTAGGGGTGATAAAGTTGTCATATCACCCCTAATCCACCAAAGGAGACGAGGCCTAATAGTATGTTGATATGTTATCACCGGATTAGGCTACAGATGAAAAGACAAGAGAGAAAGAAAGGAAGAACTAAACATGAAAAGCAAAACCATAGGAAGTTATGTACATTTTAATCTTTCTTTCTTTTTTATTGTTTTTTGAAAATTTTCTTTTGGCTTTTCAATTGTAATTTTAAATTGCATATAACCTTTTTTGTTTCTAATAATTTTTTTACGAATAATATACCAAGCTAATCATATTTTAAGAATCTTTATTTTGACACACACATTGAATATATTAAAAAGTAATTGATTTATTATAAATAAGGTATTAGATCTAGCATATGAACTATATATTTAATAATATTATTAAATATAAGGGTAAATTACAAAAGTTCACCCCAAGTTTAGACATTTAGCATTTTATAGTATCATGTTTTAAATTTCGCTGATTAACATCCCAAGTTTACGGAATTTGCAACTCAATGTAATTAAAGGATTTTTTTTTTTTTTAAATCTCACCATAATTCACATCATGTGAGATGTGTGTGAGGCTCTTTAATGGTAAATGAGACATTCTGATTTTTAAAATGCGCCTCCAACGGTAAAATTCAGGCCCTCCTTCATCCCCACTATGATTGTCTCAATTCTCTTGCCAGTGTTTCATAGGCCCCAAAAAAATTATCCTTCAGCTGCTCATCATTCTCTATTCTCTCTGTTGAATATGGACGAACTCTACAGCTGTGAAACAAGATGTAAACAGCTCACGTCATGGACGAATCACAACTCCATGAGGAGCTAGATATTCGACCTGCCAAAGATATCGGGTAAGAAAAAGAGGTCTTTAGCATCATGAGGGTGTAAACTTCATAGCTTAAGTCGGTTTTTAACGATAGTGAGACGTAGGGATGACTTCTTCAGTGTGGCCTTTGTTTTATTGTACAATATGCTAAATTGCTCATGTTTATGCTTCAAATTTGGAATACTAAAATTATTGTAAGACCTTGGATGGTGTCAATTGTTTGTAAATTTTTTCAGCAATCAGGAGGGTGTATCTTCTTTGTTTAGGCCGATACATCAATGTGCAAAAAATCACGATGACCAAAGCCGCGGCTATCGAGGCATGTGAGCATCATTGAAGATCAACTGAGGATGAGTAGGAAAAAGGAGAAATACCTATGGGTTACTTTGCTTGTTTCTTGGATTTTGATGTATTTTTGTATGTGAATTTCAATGTAGCAAATGAGTCGAATGTTTATGTTTTGTGTTTGTGGGACTTGTTCTTAGTTGTAGTTGTTTTCAAATGGCTGGTGTTCTAATGTTTTATTGAATTTGAGCCTCTGATCTCGTGAGCATCTTCATCACCAACAAAGAATGATGGAGTTAAAGCTTTCATCTTCATCAACAACAAGGAATGGTGGAGTTTAAGCTCTTTCCTTCACCATGCCACTTGAGCATCTGAGCTCTCCTCTCACGGAGCCTCTTCATCAACAACCTTAGAGTCTCTAGCATAACAAGAATTGGCTTGCTTCTTGCCTTCAAATGGTGGAGTTAAAGCTCTCTGATAAAATTGTTGCAGAGAACGTCAGTTTTTTGAATGTCCACTAGATTCAAGCGAGATTTTAAGAAAATTCGGCTAATTACATTAAGTTGCAAAGTCTGTGAACTTGGAATATAAAATCGGCGAAGTTTAAAACATAATGTTGCAAAATGCTAAATGAACTTATGATGGTTTTTGTTATTTACCCCTAATAAAATAAACTTATTATATTCCGACATCTAGTTTATATCAACAAAGGCTCTAGAGGAATTTTTTATGAAAGCAAGAGTCATCTTTATTGTAATCACAATCTTCTTACTTTTCAATAGTACAACATCTTCTACAATAATTGTGCAATCAGACAATATGAAATCATTAATAATATGATGGAGTGTACTTTCTTTTGAATTAATACTGCATCGTAGTTGTATTCTAGTGGAAGGCCTTCGTCAATGCCACCAGTAAACTCATGTTGAGCAATGGACACTTGTTATTGTGGATCTTATATGTGAATTTTATCTTGATTTTTCTCTTCAACTTCCTCACACGCATCTTCAAAAAACTCTTAATTTTCTGGTCTGTCAACTACCAATCACTGCTCCTCTAAGTCAACTTCAGTTTCATGTAGGCTTGAAAGCATAGCAGCCAACTGATCATTCCACACCTGCAAAAATTCTGTTCGAGCTCTTGTATCCATCAGAGCTTGATTGGCAGCAGCCCGCAGTTCACTCAATTGCTGCTCGCATTGGTACATTGGCGATTTCAGCGGTCTTATGTCCATCATCAGACTATGTTCTATGTCAAGTCTTAGTTCCACTGGTCCAGCTAGATCCGATAGATAACATGCATGACAAATCCATAGCTTTCTCTAATGATCTCACAAATGAAAAAATAGAGTTTAGCTCAAAAAACAAGAATCAATAATCAAAAGAAAAGAATACACAATTTCTTATATATATATATAAATATATACAAGGAAAAATAAATAAATGGCTAGATTGAAATCAAATTATCTATCAAACCAAAAAAACGAGAACCAAGTCGAACATCAACAACATAAGGAACATAAGTACATCAATAGTAATTGGCAGCGACTATTCGCAGCCTATAAAATTTCTCAATGCAACCCACTTTTATTTACAAATGAGTATAAAATTCTTAATACAACCCACAAAATACCAATTAAACACTTTCTTTATCAAATTAAAATATTATATAAAAAACATTAAAAAACAAGAAAATAAAGAAAAGAAAGGGGAGCAGCCCTCGAAATACAGAGAAAGAAAAGAGAGAAAAGGAGGAGGTAGAAGAGAAGAAGAAAGATATTTAGCGGACAATGATCCTCAAGGATCATGGTGCTGCAATTTTGTTTCACAATGATTCAGGAAATATAATACTAGTATATATAATTTCATCTGCATTTTCGACAAACGAACAGGCGGACTTCAATTTCTAGGATTTTGCTCAGTAATGATAATTAAAATCTCGATTCCAGTTGAAATTGGATTGATTGGTTTGAAAAGTTAAATTAATGTGTGTTAGTTAATATGGGAATGCTCAATGGACGTTAGTGTTCCAATTTGGGAGCATGTTCACCAATGTTAGTGTCATAGTCAGATGTCTACCTTACTCAGATTTGTTGTAAGTTATTTGGGGAGGGGGGCTGTTGTGCTTCAGTCTCCCCATCTTTAAAATATCCACGTATGTATTTATATATATTTGTGTGTATCTGAGACTTAAGTTCAGATTTTTCTGTTCTTACAGTTTTCATGTTGATAATGATGAAACTGCGTTTCAATTCCAAAATACAGACAGAGAATTTTTTTTAATGTTTCTTAATTTTTCAAATATATGTAGCTTTTAATTGATTGTGTTAATTTTCCATTAATGACATTTTAGTCTTTTATAATACTATTTTAATTTATTAAATCAATTGGTTGTGTTGAGAAAATTTATGGACTGCAAATAACCACCGTCATAATAATTACGTGTCGTCCAATAATATAATTTTGTAGTAATTATGTATCGTCCAATAATGTAATTATTGTTAGGATGTTATGCAATTAGGAAGAGAAAGATCCGAATTGATCTTTGTTGTCTAACGAATTAAGGAAGCGTTTTTGAAAATGAAAGAGGACACGAGTGATGAGGCAACTTACCAACTTCTAATAAATTAATTTGTGACGTATTGTTATGACAAGAATTTAGTAAATTGACAACAAACTATAATTTAAGTAACACTTCTAATTCATTATCAGCGTACACCAAAACAACTTTTCTTTAAAGAAAGTCTAATAAAGTCTTTTTCTATATAATCATTTGCTTTCAGTAATTAAAAAAAATAAAACATAGTACGAAAGTACCTAGAAGGTTCGAGGAAGATGGAGTATTATATTTGACTTGATGAAATAGCATTAGTTAAGTCCAATTAGTTAAAACAGTCAAATTTGAAACTTCACTTTTTTCACTAGGGCGCACGTGATTTATATCTTTTAGTAGATCATAATTTTAAACTGTTAAGTTAATTAATTATTTATCTGAAGTACTTGATATATTTAAATGAGTTTAAGTTGTAAAATATAATGAAGCCTTATAAATGTACATGCTAAAAATGGTATAAAAATCGAACCGAAAATTTGATGAACCGAATCCAATTTATTTGAAAACTTAATACTAAATATCGAACAGAAAAATAATATTTCGTTTCGGTAAAAAAAACCATTACTTTTAAAGAAATCCATCATAGTTTCTCTTGTTTCAATGTTTCTGCCTTTTTCCTTTTTGTTGTTTTACCAACAGAATTCAAAATTTGCTAATTTGCTTTTCTAAATTCTGTCCTGTAAAATCTCCTTCTCCAATTGAAGAAGAAATAATGTGAAAATAAAATATTAAATTAACTAATTAATTAGATTATGGTATGGATTGGATATTGGGTGGATGTGTCAAATAAGGGTTTATATGTTAAATGGGCTCAGCTGACTTGGTAGGGTCTAATTAGATGGACATTACCCAAAGTGCAAAAATCCCCCAATAAAAGTAGTATTATTAAGGTTGTTCGGTATTCGGTAAAATCTGAATTATCGTTCAATTTTTACTGTACTGAGTCGAATATTAAATTTCTAAGAAATATAAAATCAAGTTCACTACATACTAAGTTGTCGGTTTCAGTATAATTCGATTGGTAAAATCAAAATATGTTCACCCCTATAAAAATATGCTAAAGTGTTCTTCAATCAAAAAAACCAAACGATTGTATTAGTTTGTAATAATAACTTTGCTCAATAACGAGAATCTTCTTTCAAGCAATATCTCGTTTATAGTGCAAGTAAAAGACTAATATTTTTAGTTTAACGATTTAGATATGATTGAGTAAGTCAAATAAAAAAAATATAATAAGGTTATAAGTGGGAATTTATGATTTTTTAGAGTTGGTATTTCATTGAATTATTCAAAAATAAGTTTTACATTTTCAAATAAGACTCTTATTATGAGATGGCAATGGAGTAGTATTTTCATCCATAAAGAATATAAAACTGATATTATATAACTTTGGCTTAATAAAGTACAAATACACAACATTTTGGTCAATTAGGATATACATTACAACCTTTCAATTTTAATGTATACCGCTAAGCCTACGTTACATGCAATAGTACCCATGATTACTACTGAAAAAATGTATGTTTCTATTCAATGGACGTGATTATTAGCAAGAACTTATTGAATGCATCGATTGGGATCATAATAAATTAAAAGTTGCTCCTGTTATGCAGCCTTGAGTATTGTACAAGGACGTGTTGTAGGAGTAACGCATTACCTTCTGGGTGGAATTGCCACAACATGGACATTCTTCTTAGCAAGAATTATTGCAGTAGGATAATAGCTAGGAGGATTTGAAAAACAATATGGCATTAAGATTTTCAACATTTAGCCAGGGGTTAGCTCAAGACCCACTACTCGTCGTATTAAGTTTGGTATTGCTACCGCATATGACTTCGAAAGTCGTGATGATATTATATCTATATTTTTCCCCAAGAATCTTTAGAATTCTCATTGTTTAGCTTTCAATTCGCCTCTGACCATCAAATGAAATGCACCACCTTTTAATTTTTTACAATTAAATGCATACGAGCTAATTTCCAGCTCCATTGCTGATGTGGAGCCCGAAACTGAAATTTTGGGCCATATTTCCTGACGTGGAATTATAAATATTTTTATTTTATTTAAGCCCATATTTTGCTTAAGGACGTGGCAAACAAATTAATAACGGAGATTGGATGTGGATCCTTGCCCTTATTGGCGGATGACTCTCTCCCCTAATAAATTTTCTTGTATGGCGAATCTCTCTTATTATCTGTTTTAATAGCCATAACCCAATTGTACTGATGGTGTTGCAAATGAAATGCATCCACAAGCAACAACTTAGGAAACAGAGTCCTACAACCGATCTCTTATGTGATGCCATATTGTTCAATTAGATCAGACAGATAATGGTTAAATCTGAAACTGATTTTCACTTGTTTATAGGATTCAACGAAAAGTAAAGAAAAATTAAATAATGGTATGACCCCTACCTTATGTAATATATTGCCATTAAAAAACAAAAAGAATTGAAAGAAATGAATAAATAAGAAAAAGTTCACGTATAAAGAAGTGTCTGGGAAGGAAATGGCGAAAATCTCTATGAGGTTCTTATTCTGCTGCACGTTCAAAAAGATTAGAGAATATCTTCACCAGATTGATTAGGATTATTTTAGACCAAAACATTACAATCCACGTCAGAAAATTATGGACCAAAATTTCAATTTCGGGCTCCAGTTCTTCACATCATCAATTGCAGCCCTAAATTATTTCGTGTATACTAAATTATAAAAAAATAAAAGGTGGTGTATATATGCGTTAAAATTGAAAGGTCGTGTTTGGAGCTGTCAAAATGATCGGGTCGGGCAAGCCAAGCCTAGTCCGGTCAACAAACAAACTCGGGCTGCGTCGGGCCGGACCAGATTTTTTCGGGTTGCAAAAATTGTAGTCTAGCCCATCCTCGGACCATTAGGTTATCGGGCCAATTTCGGCCCAATGCACCTAAAAAAAAGTTTCAATACCAAATTCAAAATAAAACTATTAAAAAGTCAAAGTTATAATAAAAATGCTCATATAATAAAGAAATAAGACAAGGGACTTACAATTATTCAAACTTTTAAAATTCACTTTTATTATTTATGTATATTAAAATTTCAAAAAATATGGAGAGACTTTTCCCTCTAAAAATTAATTGAAGCAAAAAATATTTTGTTATCTCAAATAAGTTAAGTAATTAATAGATAGTGCTAATGTGGATTTTGAGCCTTCTATTTAAAAAATAAAAAAAATAATATACAAAATAAAGTCGGGTCATTTTCGGGGCAAATCGGTCTGAGCTCATTTGGCTTGTTGGGCTGCTACGGTCGGGCCAGATAGGTTTAATTTTTTCGGGCCAATATAAAGTCGGGTCAACTCAATCTTCTTTTCAGATTCGGCGGGCTAATCGTATTGTATATTTTAGTTGACCAAAAAGTCGTGCATCTTTACGTTATTAGGCCTATAACTTTATATAAGACCTAATTGAATTTTTTTTTCTCAAGTGTAAAATGTATACTATTTTTCAAGTCAATATAGTATTCTAATTATATATTTTTTCAAATTTTAATATAAACTATATAGAGTCGTGCTATTTATAATAGATTAAATATTAAATACTGTTGCATTTTATACTGTGGATAATATCAATTTGTGGGCACTTAAAAGAAATATCTAGAAGAGAAAAGGACAGTATAGGAGACATGGGCCCAATTTTGAAATAAGTTGGGTCCTCAAAACCTTAAATTGAACCCTTATAGTATGGGCCCAGAGGCCCCAGGCTGGGTTCATTTGATTCTTAGAAGATTCGAAGATCAGACGCCATGACTTTCCTGGCTGTCCATTAATGAATTAGACTGGCCCATTAAAACGTGCAAGTGTTTACAGCGCCACTCGAGATTATTTTTTAAATATATTAAGTAGTCCATATTTGAAACTTGATTTTTTTATTTTTAAGGTAGGCTTATTGTACACTAAGATTCGTGTAATTTGGGTGTTGAGTAATTTTTCATGAAAGGATATTAGTACTTATGTTTAAAAGTATTACTTGTTCTGAAGATATGTATCGTGCTGAAAAGATATTAGTATTTATCCTTAAAAGTATTACCCGTTCTGGGTACCCAGACCAAGTAATACATTATAGTATAAACAGTAATATCTGACTTGAATTGCTTCGTGCACCTGGTGTATAGATTACATTGACTCATAACAAATAATACATTTTAGTATAAACAGTAATACCTTACTTGAATTACATCGCGCACCTGGTGTATATGAAACTTTGCCTTCTTTTTAAAGGGTAAGAAAATGTTGCTTGGACGGTGAGTTTCACTTGAAAGCCTGAATTATATGAATTGTGTCGATAAAAGATCCGAACTTTGTTTGTTCTTAGATAAGACTCGTATTTCTGAATTTTCTCAGTTCGTAACTTACTTATATATGCTCTTAATTGTGGACTTGCATCGTATGTATCACTCTCAATTCAATGTTTATATTGATTCACTCCAATTGAGAGCTTGCATTCTATACACTCAATTGAGAGTGGTATATAACTGTAAGCCATGAATTGAGAAAATCATAAAATATAAGTCCTGAATTAGTAACAAATAAAAAATTTAGGCATTTTACTGATATTTTACTTCAAATACAAATATATACAACTATTAAATATTATTTTGTACTATAATTTTCTATTTTAAATTGCATGCAACCTGAACTCATTATTAATTTTCAATTATATTACTATTTATTATTAAACTTGTTGATCATTAATTATTATTTAATTTTGCAATTTATTTTCAAAATAAATATTGATATTAAATAGTTTTTATTATAAATGCACTATATGTGTATGTGTCTAGGGTACGGTGAGCAATGTATATCAGCATATTTTCGTATGATATTGACAAAATGTTTGTGCAAGTCCTTTAACTATTCATAAATATTTGTATAGGTTCCTCAATTATCAAAATATTTGTCAAGATTCTTTAACTATAAAATTCAATTTGTTCAAATCCCTATGCGATTGAGAGTAAGCAAAAGTAGTCGAATATATATAATTTCCATCCAAATGTTACAAGTTCTGAAGTTAGCTATTCTTTTGAGGAAAAATATATTAGAATATGTTAATAGATTCGACTGTTTTCGTTTTCTTTAGTTGTGTAGGGACTTGAAGACAATAATTTTGAATAGTTCATGGACCTGGACACACATTTTGATAACTGAGGGATCTATATAACATTTGTCAATAATTAAAGGACCTAAACAAACATTTAAATAATTGAAGGACCTATACAAATTTAATCATTTACCTATGAGTAAAGGACCTACAAATGCATTTTGGCTATGTTATTTCCTCTAGCTATAATACGTAATTGCTTAAATAAATTATTTAGGGTAATGTTATTGTAACACATCTAAAAAAAATCTTTTTCTACTATATAATATTTTCCCTAAACTCCAACATAATTTTATATAATCTAGATCTTCAGACAAATTTTCTCGTGGGTAGAACCCTTGGATTTTACCACGTGATTACACAACCTACCATGACCCAAACATTCTTGATTTATATCTGAAAAATCGTTTAAAAATAAATTGGTTTAATGTGATTATCAATCTATCAAATAAAAACCTATAACTCTGAGATTAACCGACGTTTTCTTTTTCTTTTTTAAAGGACGATTCAAACATTCATACTTTTTGCAGTATCTATCGTTAGTTCCTCTCAAGAGCACATTGGGTCGGTAGAGCGAAGCACGAACTATCCTCCCTACCCGATGCTTCCACCCTGCCTCGAGGGTGCACGCGATAAGGTGGTAGTGGAGGTTCCAACAGAAAGATATCTGAAAGTCAGTTGGTATACTGACGATCGTTATCCCCCTGCTAAAAAGTATGGGATCATTGACATGTCCCTATAAAAGATACATGGGTAGGATGCTCTAGGGATTAGGGCTTATGTGACACACGTGAAAGGACTATTTTACCCTCCAATCCTAATATAGTAAGTATATAAACTTTGTTGGGAAATCACGATCACAACGAATAACAAACGATAGACGAGAAGAATCGACAACGCAAAACGAACACACCAAATCTAACGTGGTTCGCTAACAACTTGTTAGCTATGCCCACGGCCAAACGAGAGAATCCAAGTAATATACCAAAGAATGTTATAATAAAGGACAAAGACAAACTTGACCCTAGGTTAATTAGTCAACTCTTCATCCTAACAAATGGAGATAAATTGAGTACCAATTGATTGATATTCGACCAAATCAATTCTCCACTCTCTATTGACCAAACGACTATAAACCCACAAATAGAGTCTCAAAACCAAATTGAATATTCTAAACCAAACGAGTACCAAATATTCAATAAATATCAATTCTAGAATATCCTAGACTAACAACCCCTGTCTTCTGTCTAATCAATTCAATATAACTTCTAAAGACAATAGGACTATTTATAAGCCCCCAAACCTAATCCTAGACACACAAAAAAAAATCAATCTGGGTCTAAATAGCTTAAGCCATAACCTGTGCCGCTTAGGCATGTCGAGCCCGTGCTCGTTTCTTGCCACGACTCGTTGCGGCCACGCCTACTTTCCAGCTCGGAATACACTTTCCAGGCAAAATTTGACGCGACCGCGTTGCCTTTCGGCGCGGTCGCGTTTCTTCCAACGGACTTCATATTCAAGCCTCCACATTTGACACGAACGATGAACCAAATCAGACCGATTTAAGGCACAAATTCTTAACAAACTTCTCATTTCTTCAAGGTAACACATTCATATTTTTACTATTCCATTACTCTCACTTGCCCATCATTCTTGCAAAACTCATAGCTTCCGACCACTGACTTTAACGTCGAAGACTCTTCGCCGGAGACCCCCTCTGATGTTGGTCCTTGCAGGTCCGTGCTCAAACGACCCATGCATTTGAAGGACAGATAAGAGATTCATTCAAGCAATGTTTTAGGTACTCTTCAATTATGTTCTTGTAGTGTAGGAACTGGTTTTATTTTGGCACTACAATACCGAAGAGAGTTGTTTTGAAGAAAGGTATTATCTTTCATTTTTATTTAAAACAAGTACTCCCTCCGTCCCACTTAAATTTGTAAACTTTCCTTTTCAATCCGTCCCACTTAATTTTTCACATCCTAAAAAATGAAATTTCTCTCACAATGTCCACCCTCAATCTCCACCTCTGAAAAAGTCAAAGATTCCCCAAAATCTATTTTTTCTTAACATCCGTGTCCGGTCAACCGTTCAAAATTAGCTGGGACGGAGGAAGTATATGTTATAGTAAGTGAAAAAATTAGTTTTACCAATACAATGATTGCACTATAACATTTCCCATTAAATATTAAGTTCTATCGCAATGCTCGTCTAAATCCCGCTGCTGATTCTCCACTACTTTCATCCATCCTTAATCATGTCTAGGGATGTAAACAAGCCGAACCAAGCCGAGCAGTATCAGGCTTGAGTTCGACTCGTTGATTTTTAGTGAGCTCGAGTTCGGCTCGAACTTGTAAAAGTGTGTTCGAGTTCGGTCCGTTATATAATTACCAAGCTCGCGAATAGTTCGAGTTCGATTCGGCAAAAGTTCGATAACATAATAAAGCAAACTTAAGTTCGAGCTCGGTTAAAAAAAGCTCGAAAACATAGTTCGAGCTCGGATTCGTGAAAAGCTCGATAACATAGTTCGAGCTCGGATTCGTGAAACCTGTAATAAAGCTCGAGACTCACTAAAAAAAAGCTCGTTTATAGACTAAGCTCAGTATCAAAATTAGTACATAACATTCAGTTTCTGCTTATTATCATGCATCAATATCCAAATGAGCTATCATCATCTTAAAAGAAAAACAGAATAGATCAAAAGTAAGATAAGTACGATAAATAAATCATTTGGTAAATATTTTGCTTATATTGAACTACTGAGTTAATAAATAAATCAATGAAAATATTTACTAAAAGTCATAGTTGGCCTGGTAGTATAAGATCTTTGCCTTATTTTAAATGGTCTAGAGTTTAAATCCCATTGAACACATATTTTTTTTAAATATATATATATTCGAGCTGGCTCGCGAGCCAGCTCGTAAGCTCGGCTCGCGAGCCTGAGTTCGCGAACAGGCTCACGAACTTGTGAACCAAATAATTGCAGGCTCGAGTTCGGCTCGAAAATTTTGTCAAGCCCGAAATTGGGCTCGGGCTCGATTCGTTTAGGTCAGCGAACGATCTCGAACGAATATTTTTTCGAGTCGAAACCCGAATAGCTCGCGAACAGTTCGGTTTGATTACATCCCTGATCGTGTCCTTCAGAAAAATTTACCATGCATTTCTTTTGATGGGGCCATTTTCACTTCCCAAAATTTTGTGACTATTGGAGTATATTTCACTTCTGCCAGTGGTTCTTCTTTTAAGACTGTTGCAAAGCGGTTCTCGATCCAAAATTAGTTGAGTGTTATGCACTACGGGAGGCCATCCAACTTGCACGACAATCGGGTGTGGATAATATTTGTGTCCTTGGAGATACGAATACTGTTATTCTTGCTTCACTCGGCGAAACTGGTTGTGCTTTGTTAAGTTTGCCTATTCTTATGGATATCAAAGAACTCTTATCTTGGTCCCCTCTCATTCAATTATTTTTAATGTGACGAGCGGACAATTTCATTGCTCATAATTTAGCTACTTATGTTAAGTCTAGTGCTTTGAATTTTTATGTGTGGAACGTCCAACCATCTTTCCTATGTCAATCAGTGCTGACTGATTCTAGCGTTTATTAATGCATTATATTTTCCTTTAAAGAAAAAAAAATTAAATAAATATTAGGTGAACACTCACTTTTTTCATTTTTTTGAGAAATTAGGTCAACACTCACTATCCGACCATTTTTTATTTTATTACTTTTTTCCAACCAGACTCATTGTGCAAATGGGCTGACTAATTTGTTGCGTTCCCCGACCCAATTTTGAAAAATGAGATCATTTATTTCATTTATCTATCCCAATTTTATGCTTTAACTTATTTATGTTTCATTTACTCACGACACATATATTAAACAAGAGCGGGTATTACGTGTTATTGCATATCCTCCCTAAAAAAGCCCTCAATATCCTAAAACATCCTAGAATCCTAAATCATAAAAAACTCTAAAACCCTACAAGAATCCTAAAAACACTAAAAAACTAAAATCCCTAAAAACCCTAGGTGCACAATAAGTCTTATTGTGCATCTGGTGCGTATAATTTTTCGTTATTGAATAATTCACTAATTAATACGTATCGTGTATTAAAAATTGCATAACATAAGATACAATAGTTAGTGACAGAAAATTCGAATTGCAATATTTGTCTGAATATGTATGCATGCCGAATGCGTGTGCATGTACTAAAAAATAGGATGTAAATATGAACTAAATTAGCTTGATTCGTTTCGTGATTCAAATTTGATGGAGAAGATCGGATTCAGAAAGTTTAAATTTGGAACGAATTAATTTTTATGTTCATATAATATTTGAATTCGAATACAAATATAATTATATTCAATTCGAAAACTCGAATATTCAATTTTATATATCTTATGTTTACAATAAATTAACATAGATAATATACTATTAAAAGTTGTACCTGATTTTTAAAAAAACAAAATAACATTTGAATGTTTTAAAATACATACAATAAAATAAAAGAGAACTTTTCGAATTTTGAGTCGAATCAAATTCGATTACCTTTAAAATTCAATTAATATACAAATTCAAATTCCATTTCTTAGTATTTAATTGGATTCGATTTCTTTCGAACCTACTCAAGAAGACGCAAAACAAAAATAGAAACCGATAATATATTGTAATCTCGGAACAAAATACACAAAATGCAAATGTTTCTTCATGTCATATTATAAAATTACTAATGTACACAGTTGTCATTTACGAAATGTAGAAGTTCTTAGTCGTGACAGAATTTTAAATTAATCAATATCAGAAAAAATATCTCACACAAGCGTGATTCGAATCTTCTCCTACATAATCATTGTACACTTTCTATTAGACACATAGTCGGGTTTGCTGGTTCACCAAACATTGAGGTTAACTGGATTAATTTAAGTAGGAACTTAAATAAATTTCATCAATTGAAAAACAACGTGAGAAATTAAAAAATTTACACAAAGAAATTACTTCTCATGGGGCAATCATTCGATGTTCGATGATATAGAAAATGACCCGAATCGATTAGCAATCTAGATGTTCTATTATATTCAGTGAAACATTTTTACTGCAATAATATCACCACATGACATTTGTATAATATGATATAAGCGATGCATCACCAATAATCATGTATTATGCATTGACGTTACCATATTAGAGACGGAGAAAGGGAAAGATCCAAATTACCTTATTAATCCAGGTTATTGCCAAGCAATTTGAATGTACAAATGTAGAACAATGAAGAGTTGGTGGGTTACTTTGGGGGCAAAACGAGGTCCGTGGAAGAGAAGCGACGTCGTATGCGGTGAAAGAAGATGATGAAGAAAAGAAAAGCCACAAAAAGCATGACAAGGACAAACATCGTAATTTTTCCATCAAAAGCGAAGTGGGCGCCGCCGTCTTCCAACATAGACGACGTCGTTGCTGGAGAAGGCGATTGTATACTACTCATCATACTTTGCTAATGGTAATGGCGGCAACATGATTTTTGATTTTATATTTGTTTGAGGTGGGGAAAGAGGCATATAATAATATTGTTTTTCTTGAATTGTGTAATTATAATGGGACCTTCTTGTTTGTATCTATCAACTTGCCTTAACAAAGACAACAATACATATATCAACTTGCCCTTTTTTACCAAATATCCTAGCCCAATATGCTACTTTAGTGTGTCGGATTCTGCAATTAATGCAGGCTGATTTCATTAATTATTAAATATAACTAATGTTTTAGGAAAATACAATAATTTATAATATATGAGTCTTTTTACAATACACCTGGTATATTGATATATCTAAAATCTTAATCATTGGATTACACAAATTTAAATAATAACCATTTAAACTAAACGTTAAGCGTAGCAACTTATTCTTTCTTTCTTTAATTGTCTTTTCTTTGACAATTGTATCTGTTTATAAATATAATCGGTCGATCTGAAGAGATATTAAAATTCAAATAATTTATTAAGTATTATTTAATTATTTTATTCATTTTGATTATTTTTTAAGAGTGATTTGACAATATTATAAATTTTATCACGTCATGTTCCAAATAAACATTAGATTTAGAATTATACAATAAAAATTTTCATTTCTTGATTTTCTACACACTACTCCATCTGTAAACAAACATACGATAGGCTTTTTATTAGCACACTTAAATATTTTTTTGTCTCTTTTTATCACCAAGTAAATTATTATTTTGAAAAATTAAAATATTTAAAATAAGATGTGAAAATAAGATAAAAATTATTTTTCTTATAACATTATTTAATTAATTTGATTATATATTTCGGAGTTGTGTGATATTTAGATATTTGTGTTTGTTTGAATATTCATAATCTATTAAGCTATTTGTGGGGTTAACATAGGTTAAGAATGATACAGACGCACTAAATATGTATTTGAATTTCAAAATTACGAGAGGATCATTTTTAAGATTTTTTTTAATTTAATATTTCAGTGTCGTGTTAATCTATAAAATAATATATTTATAAAAAGTAGTTATATTAAAAATCCATATATCATATAGGATAACCTGATATTTACGTAAAGTATAATTTCTCTATATTTAATTCAAAATTTTCAAATATATTTATTTTATTAGGATACAACAGTCACATTTTTAAATATTAAAGTATATAATATTTATTCTAATCAAATCGTTATTTTCAAATAAACATACATATATCACACGAAAGTAATACTAATATATAAAATAATAAACGTTCTAATAAAGTATATAAATAAAATAATAAATTTACAAATAATATAATGTGAATAATTATATTACCGCTACTAACTTAAGTTATTTATTTCAATTCTAAGCAAATTAATATTCAACAACACATGTAAACATTAAATAAAGAATCTAAAATGCAAATATTATATGTCTAACTTGATGGAATTATACTTACCTATCAAAGAGTTATAAGTTTGCTACCGAACCAAGTAGGACTCATGCCCTATCAAAGCTAGAGTCAGCTCTTGCCTCCAAAAAATTCAAACTAATCAATTTGGCATGTGATTGTCACGTATTTGATATTTGATCGAAAAATTTCGACGGAGATTATTATTTGTACAATTCGTGAACTTCAGGTTACAATCGATCAAAAAATAAAATTAGGTAATGAGTATAAACACTCACAAAGTAAATATTAATTTATGTATTTAACCTAAACATCATATGTGCATTATATATAAGTCCACATAAATATTTAAATAATATTAAGAGATGTGGAAGAAGGTCATGAAAACCTCCAATTATTATTATTATTATTATTATTATTATTATTATTATTATTATTATTATTATTATTATTATTATTATACCTTACAAAACTTATGTTACAGAACTTAGAAAAAACTATTGAGTATTTTTAGGCGGCGGCTAATCGTAACCAACTATTTTAATAAATTAAAATGATCTTAGTACAAGATTATAATGTTCTTACTAAAAAAGTAATATTAACACAATTAATTGATAACAATATATATATATAATATATATATATATATATATATTATTCGAAAAAATAAGAAGTATAAAAAATTATAATTTTCTTTCTTGTGCCTCATCTTTAAGGTGTCTGTTTTCCCAAAACTTCATAAACCCTAATTTCTTCAATATATCATTGATGGAGGATATGAATAACAAAAAAAAAAAAATCACTTAATAATTGTTAATGTTTCAGAGAATTCGATTTCGAGTTTCGTCCATGCAGGGATTTGCACCAACTTCAGTAAGATTAGGATTATGGATATGGCTGATAATCTTCTAGTGAGATTCTTTGAATTGAACTTGAGAATAATACGTCCATATAGAAACTTGATTCACCAAAAATTTAATTTATGGTGATTCATACCCGCATTCAGAATCTGATAATTGGGCCGAGGGGAGAATGAAAACTTAAAGACAACAACAAATTTTAAATTTTCAACAAAAAGAAATATTAAAGAACTTGTTGCCTGACTTTTTATATTAACCTTTTATTGTTTTATTTATATTATATTAATTGAAATAATTTAATTTAAAAAGGAAATGATATACCCAAGTGAATTGTATTAAGAATTTTATCTATTTTTTTAAAAATAATTTGCATTGAGAAATAGATTGCATTAGGAAAAAAAAATTAGGCTGCAAATAATCATCGTCAATTCATATCATTAATGTAGTGGATCCATTGTCACGATTTACAGGGATGGAGCTTTGCAGGGAATAGATTAAAAACTATCTGGAACCCAAAGACATAGTACACACGAATTATAGTTGTGGTTATTGTTTAGTGACGTTTGCCGGATTTAGGTATTTTGGATGATTCCAATGATTAAGATTCGCATGTGCGGATGTGAATGTCATCTCTCCTAATAAGGCAAAATTCGGTAACACCTCATCGTCCAACCTTCCTACATTAATGTCCATTATATATACACTAATTTCATGCAACAAATCATATTTTCTTTGAGGACATTTATTTTCAAATAAAATTCAAACTCTAAACCCACAGTTAAGAATGAATTATATACCAATTACATGGGTTCGTGCAATTTGATCATAGACAATTTTACTTGACAATGTATTATTATATTTGTCCCTGCTTATTTTGCACAATTGATCGAACACAGATATTAAAAAAATATATAGATTTTGGAGAATTTTTTACTTTTTCAAGGGTGAGTGAAAATTGTAAGATAATTTTCCTTTTTAAGGGTGTGCAAAGTTAAGTGAAACGGATCGAAAATGAAAATATGCAAATTTAAGTGGGACGGAGGGAGTAATTTATATGTAATGTATTACTCCCTCTGTCCCGGCTTATTTTGAACAGTTGACCGGGCACGATGTTAAGACAAATAAAATTTGTTTTTTCTTTGACTTTTTTAAAGGTGGAGATTGTGAGAATTAATTTCTATTTTAGAGGTGTACAAAATAATTTGGGACGATCGTAAACGAAAAATGTGCAAAATAAGCCGGGACGAAGGGAGTACTTTTTATTTTTTAGTAAAGTAAGTCCCACTCTCAAGTAATTCTTATACATTTCTTTTTAGGCCACACCATAAAGATTTGTTACCCCATTATTATTATTATTATTATTATTATTATTATTGTTATTATTTCTCCCTCCGTTGTTGTTTTTTTTCTTATGTTTATGTTGATTTTTTACTTTCCATACCCGTTCTGGTTTATTAGTTAAAAAATGCTTCTCTCATTTTTTCTTGGGTTCTATTTTGATTTCCACCCATCTTATTCTTATTATGTTTTTTTTTTAAAGATCATTTTTATTATATTTATTGTTTAAGCTAGTGTTCTTTTTTTTTCCCTTTTTCTTTTCACTCATCATCTTTTTCTCTCTAAAAGTATATACTATGATGAAAAACAGTCAATAAATATAAAATACACATGTAAACAAGTAAATTAAAGTAAATTATCCATATCAATGTAAAAAACAAAATAGGCACAAGAAGAAAAGAAAAAAAATACAAATTTCTATAAATCAAAATAACACCACCACGTAGTAAAATATCTTTTTAAAATATGATATTTAAAATTCATAAGTGAGAAAAAATTACAATATGCATTACAACGATAATATAACTCATCAAATTTTCCTTAAAAGATAAGGAAGGTAACTAGGAATGTGGGTATGGATCTTTACTAAAATGGCTTTAATAGAAAATCCGGGACGACAAATAGTTCCTATAATTATCTCCCCCTTTTTTATAATTAAGGAATACATAGTAATATCATAAAAATTGTTTGTTGTTAAGAATTGTTATACCATTTATATTATACTTTCACTGTCATTAATTATGTTTTTATCAGATTATTTTTTATCAACTTAATTTTCAATACGTAGATAAGTTTTCTATAATTAAAAATAAAAAGATAACTATAATAAAATAAAAGGAAATTCTTTTAGCGGTACGTAACTATTTCCGCTAATTATGCAAATGTAAACGTGGAAGAACAAATTAAAGACACTAATGGATAGTTATTATATAATAAAGAGGAGGTCAATTACCATTTTTAAATAAATAAATAAATTAGAGGGTAGAATGCCAAGCGGCTAATAAGAATTTTTTTCCTATTTATTTCATATATATACTCCCTCCGTCCCGGCTTAACCTGCCTAGGTTGATCGGGCACGGGGATTAAGAAAAAACAGATTTTGTGGAATCTTTGACTTTTTTAAAGGTGGAGATTGAGAATAAAGATTTTGAGGGTGGAGATTGTGAGAGAAATTTGCTATTTATGGGATAGGCAGGTTAAGGTGGGACAAACTAAAATGGTAAGTAGGCAGGTTAAGCTGGGAAGGAGGTAGTATAATATATATATTAAGTTAGTGGATAAATTGACTACTTTGTTAACTATTTATCAATGTGACTTGTTTATTAGGTAAGAGGTTTAACATAAATTATTGATTTAATGGTCAGTATTAAAAGTAAGTGAATTCAATAATCTAGATTATAATTGTATTGATGAAATAGTTGTACTATAGAAGGACATTGTATTAAATATTTTCGTATAAAACTTATACTACCATTTAAGACAAATATAGAACTATAACTATTGGTTTAACGCTATTTGTTTTTCTTTCATTTACTTAATTTCTTTTTGGAGCAGGGTTTGATTATTTGAATACGTACTTCTTGACAAATATAATCGGAAAATATTGCCAAATTTTCATATGTGGCAACATTGAAACAGCGGAAGCCATCAAAATCTGCAAAATTTGATTGTGTATATTTGTCAAGAACTAAAACACTATTAAAGCTCTAGAAAATTAAAGTATGTGAAATTTAATTATTTTTTGTTAATGATTCCAAATTTCCAATCCCATAAATAAATTACAAACAAAAATTATACAGTTAACTAGGATAACAATACAGGATATAACCTAGTACTGAAGCTTGTTATCAACAAAGGCCCATTAGCTCAGTTGGTTAGAGCGTCGTGCTAATAACGCGAAGGTCGCAGGTTCGAAACCTGCATGGGCCAAAATTTTCTATTGTCTTTTATTTACCTGTTTTCATTATTTTTAAATTTAGCGTTTAAACCTTTTTCTTTCCTTTCTTTTAAATTTTTTTGCCGACGCAGTAGCTCAAACTTTTTTTAATATCTGAGTTATCCTCATCTCTCTTTTTTTGTTTTTTTAATTTTTTATTTATTTATTCTTTAAATAAGATAGTTATAAGTTATTCTGCATTTTTAGCAAATTCAGCTATTAATCCTTGTTTCTGATTGATTGATATCTTCAGTTTCTGAAAAACAGTATCTAATCTTCTTAATTTTGCCGGGAAAAATTAAAATGTCAAGGGAATAATGTAGAATCAAATATGTCCCCTTTCATAAAGTGCCGTATTCAATAAATTTACACAAAGAAGTTTGTTGTAATAGAGAATTTACACGTAAAAATTCATGAATTTTAGATCCATTTTTCATTCATATATTCCTTGCGCACTCAAAAAATGTAAAATATTTGTTTCATATTTTCCCTTAACCAAATATCCTCTAACCCAACTGGGGGACTTTATGTGAATCCAACTAACTAGTTGACTTAGGGTTAGGGCCAAAAAGTTAGAAACTTGTACGAGCCCAAAAATATTTTGTGATAGAAATTAGTAATTCTATTTATAGCCACAATATTTTCTTTTTGCAGTAATATGGATTTCTCATTTTGCATGAAAATCTGCCATCTCTCCTCCTTTCCACATCCATCAATTTGATAGATGATTATAAGTTTCTCTCCTAAATGAAATAAATTGATTTTTTGTTTCTAAACTTAACTACAATTTTCTCTCTAGAACTCTTGTCTATTCTGAAATTCAACAATCAAACTTGTCCTCAAACTCACAGACCTAAAAAGCTTCTTTACTTCTCACTTTAATTTGCATGAAATAGAAGTCAGCAACTTTTTTTCTTGGGTGAGAATTTAAGCGTCCATTTGCTTCGTGAGAAGAACATAGTTGGTGGTGTGTTAGGTGGGAGGTGAGAGAAAATATAGCTTATCGCTGATCTTAGTAAGAAAAGACGAGAGTGAGGGTGAGAGATAAAAATGGTGCTTTGTGACCATGGTCTTACATCTTCTTTGCCGTTTACCATTTCTTCCCTGTTTCGTTGTGACTAAAGTCTACTGGTGTTTAGGAACTGCAGTTTGGGTGGGTATTGGCTATGAGTTTCAGGCTTTGTAGGTTATGATTACAAGACACCTTTAGGCTTTTCACTGAAATTCTCCGGGAGCATCCGGGGAAAGCCAAGCGACAAGAAAAACTGAGCCTATGGAGGTAGCCAGACGGGCTGAACGACCACCCAACAGTGCTATCAAAATGGTGGTTGTCCGTTGCCACCACCATTGTTATCAAACAGTCATGTCTTCACCGTCAAGACAGTAGCCCTGTCTTATTTGGAAATCAAGTTTTGAAGCTCTTCGCTCTAGTAAAGTGGCTTAAATCTCTTCTTTTATTACTTCTGTAGCACCACTTGTAGCGCACTTAGGATATTTATTCCTTTTCTAGCACCGCTTGTAGCAGAAGGTGTTTTTTAAACTCTAGATTTATGTGCATGTTTGGTTTCCATATGATTTCTTTTGCACTGTTAAAATTACTGCTTTACTATTGTGTGTTTTGGTGTTTCATTGTGTTCCGTCCCTTTACCCATCCCCTTTTAAATGGTATGTTTTAAGGTTATTTGTGGCTTTATCTGTTGTTGCTGCATTTTCTCTTTGTGAAAAACATAGCCGGGTCATTTTTTGTAAAACTGTGTTCTTTTAAAATGTCTATAATCAGCTACAATCTCGAGCCCTTTAGTGACAATTGGCAACAGAAAAAAAAAAAAAAAAAAGGATATATTGATCCAACAAGAAAATGTATAAAGCAATAGACAAGCCATTTTTCTGCCACTGAAATTGTTGGGAAAAAGGCCAAGATGGATGGGTTTGCTTATTCTATTATTATTCTCAACATGTCTAGTTCTATGTTAAGAAAGATAGGCAACTAAAACCGGTTAAGGAACTTTGAGAAAAAAAGGGAAGAACTTTATACTGAGACATTTTTGCTTAATAAAGTATTTTACCTTGAAAAAGATTTTTAATTTATGCTTGATTTGAATAAGGAAATTGATGAGAACCTTGGTGGTGTTTACCAAACTTATGCAAGTATTAAGCAAACCTTGGTGGTGTTTACCACATCAAATAGTTGGTACTGGTTGTTCATATTGGCTGAAACGAATTAAATGGTGGATATTTACTGATACACGGTAGGTTAATTCGATCCTTAACACAATATTAGAAGGGATTACAATCTTCATTTACATCATTGGATGCCAAAATAATTATAAACTTCAAGCTACAGTGTCAATTTAATTCTAGAGACGAAATGTAGTACATCAGTGCATTTAATTCCCCATACCTAATCTCCTATATAAACATGTTCCACAAGTCAGAGTATACTGCCGCCGATCTACACCTGCTTTAAAATATGGTGCTTTGGATACAAACATACTAGGACACGTCCAAACCTACCCAAAAAACAGGAACAAATGGTTCATTGCAAAATTGTTCTTCTTTATGGGAATGATTGCCAAAGTTTAAGGTACTGATGTTTCACGCGCCTGTAAAGGATCTCATACATGACATTATATAATGTGTAATATATTATCTTTATATTTTCTATTAGTATTTATCTATGTTAATTTATACGTTTAGACAATTTCAATCCTTCCTCTGATTTGCATTAGTAGTTCTCTTAGTTAAATAGATATTAAGTAAATGGAAAAAAAATTATAAACTGAAATTTGTTCCCTCCGGCCATGTTCTGCTATGCACGTAGGAAAGAGGACGTACATTAAGAATAGAAAATATATTATTTTGGAAGAATTTTTTAATATCCAAAACGAAGTTTTGCAGATATTATTGAGGACGTACTTCTTTTGAGAATATATTTCATAGGAAGGGGTTGGCGAACTCGAATGCTACGGAACAAAACGGATAGTGAGCAAAGTTGAGAAAATCTAAAGGGAGTAAAATATATTCAGGAAATTAGATTTTTTGACGTTCTAACCGATTATTCTTATTTATAACGACATGATCGATTTTAATTATATTAATAATTCAGGGTTCAGGTCGTTACTAAAAATGCGATAAAGACTAAACTAATTACCAATTAGCGGCCGCCGGCGTCTGGTGTCCTTAAATTGGACATTTTTCGAAATATAGTGAACTAAACTTTAAATTTCGAAATATAAAAAAAAAAAAGAATATTTATCTTAATTGCTTTAGAGAAATGAAAAGAAGAAGAAAAAAATATATACAAAACTTTTGATCTATAAATGGGCTAGGCTTAAAGCCCAATAGTGAGGAATGACGTGGCCACCAGCCCACTCACATAATCATTTTCGATCATCATTACGTTTTCGTTTCTTTGTCAACCTAAACCCCACAGACCCACCAATTACATTATCTAATGTTCCCTCCCCAAATAAAAGATATGGATAATGCACACGCCTACAACAGCGCGTGTGGGTAAGCTCATCTTCTGTGGCCCATAGTGTTGCACGTTGAGATGTCAATCCCCGCGGTTGGACGGGGTGGGAAAAAATATTGAAATAGCGTATGTAATATATTAAAAATTATTGAAATTCAATTGAATTTTCAGTAATATATCGGTATTTATTGATATTGTATCGAATTTATTTCGGCATATCGAAATTTTCGGTACAATAACGGTATGGATTTTCGACGTACCGAAAATTTCGGTTTGTTAATAGTATGGGCGATTTGCTAGGGTATATCGTACCGAACCATTCCTAAATTTGACCTGTACAGTTTCAATCTTTTAGGAATGGTAATATAAGAGTTTTTGCAATTGCTTTACTTTAAGAAAGTGATTGAAATTATAGATTATAGAAAATGAATTATGGAAAAACAAGGTGTGTTTGAAGAAAAAAACGATTTCAAATAATTAACTAAAGAGACACAACAAATTTTGTTGAGCTTTTTTATTCTGAAAGTAGGGGTGTTCATTCGTATGAATAGTCGGGTTTCGGATTATTCAGGTTTAGATTAGTCAAATTTAAAAGTCATTCGTAATCCGATCCAAAAGATTTCGGGTATTTAGATAATCGGGTTTTAGATATTCGGAATAATAGGATCGAATATCAAATTATCTGAAATTTCTAAGCATACAATAACAAACACATTTACATTTCCAAATACACGAAGTGAACTACATCAACCTGTAAGAATAACAAAAGCAAATAAAAGTAATTTTATCATTTACGAGTGTGGTGTCCCATAATACAATTTAACAATTATTGTCACATAATTAAATATGATCTGCCAAGTGCCAAAATAATATTTAATTTGTTTGGACTCCTTTTACTGGACATATACCATTTAATCAATAAACTTGTTTGTTGGGTCTTAGATGAAATTGAATGTAATTTTTTATGTTTTATATATTTCTTATTTGAGTTTAGGATGAAATTCAAATAAAAATGTAAGGTCCGAATCCGATCCATTTATCTATTTAAGAATTTGCGTGAACCAATTTATCTGATCTGAATCCAAATTAGTAATCCATATAGCTCAATGGTTCGAATAGTTTTTCAGACAATTTTGATAAATCCAAATAATGAACACCTGCACCTAAAAGTACTTCTTTTAAAAGCTGAAACTCGTTTTGCAATCACTTAATTTTTCCCAAGTTATAAGCTGAAAACACATGGAAAAATCAATTACAAACACCGCCTATAGGTTGCGTTGTATTAATAGGTTGGGCTGTATTAATGGGTTGGATCGTAGCAGGTTGTTGAGTAAATTCTCCTAACTCAAATTCAACTCATTTATTAAACGCGTCAGAAATCAAAATTCCTATGTAACCCGCTAATTTTGTGTCAACCATTAACCCATTCAATCCACATATCCACATATATTAAAAAGAAAAGAAAAGAAAAGAAAATATGTATAATTATATTTATTAGTTTTAACAATTACATATCATATAAAAATATCTAAACAAAAACAACTCCACTATAAGACAATAGATAAGTAAAAATCGAAACAATAAATTGCTTTGTTGACTTGATGCATTAATTTAATATCTACATTTACAATTAAAAAACACGAAAGTGGAGAGATATTAGATTAGAATAGAGTTTTAGTTTCTAACTTCCAACCAACACAAATTATGCTTCACTTTTATAAATGCTCAAATCTAGGATGTTGTCTTGAGTTCTTTCTTCCAAATTTAATTGTGATACGTTGTTATTGATATTCTAATTCTTAATCTCTTCTTTGGTTTCACTAACTTTTATATTTAAAATTTTCATATATACCTTAAAAAATAGTTTTGTATTAAATTTATAAATGAGTCAAACGGATTAAATGCAGTAAAACAGATTGACCCGCGTTCAACAAGTTCTTTAATTGTGGTGGGTTCGACACACTTAACACATGAACCCACCAACCTCTACCCAACCCCACTTAAAACAAGTTGGGTTCGTGTTGAGTTGACGTATTGAAACCCATATTGACACCCCTGTCCGGTCTATTAGACCAATGATATATGTCCATATGTTGAATTTAATTTAACCGGTCTAAAATTTTATTGAGTGAAAAATGAGCGAATGTCTATACTACTTGATGTGTGTGTAAGTGTGATGCAGCCTTATCATCATGCAGACAAAGATACATAACCAATAAACGCTTAAATAATTGATAGTAAAACCAAGCAAACTATGATCGAATGGCAAAAAGGGGGATGTTGATCCATTTGCACACCTCATATGTGTGTGTCTTATAAGATTACCTGCAAAAAAGTTTATCGGTGAGTATTCCGACGAAGAAACCTTCGATGCCTAAGTCAGTAATCGGAGAAGAAAGATATTTCAATGAAACAGTGATAATTCTTTTATGAGAGAGGAAAAGTATGTGCTGTTTTAAAAGATGGGGTATTATAATGTCTTTACCCTAAGGGCAAAAAGAGAAAATTCTCTAAGTCCCCCCAAAACCCTACTTACTTGGGCCCAACCACTAAAGCCCATTACAGATTAGTGGCCCTTGTGGCCAAGTCTGAATCCCTAGCTCTTGCGTCCGTACATGCTGTCGGGCTTTCGGTTGCAGCGCTGAACTTTGATTGACCCATTCGAGTCCGTCTCCCTCGAAGTTCCCCACGTCAGGTAACTTCCGCTCTGTCTTCGGATATCACATGGTCACGAGCGGCTAGATGCCGATATAGTACTCTACGACGTGCAGATGCCCGATCTGGAGACCTTCAACGCCTCTTGCCCAAGACAGGGCAGTTCCTTACTCCCACATCATCACCTGTAAAATATAGGTCAGACCACTAATTCATTGATCGGGCCATTAACTTTATTTGATCGAGTTCGTTGAATCTGATAGTATTTAACATTAAAATTTTATATTAAAATATTAAATGGACCAGATCAAACGGTGGGTCGGAAATTTGAGAAAACTTGTAATCAACTTTTCTTTATTCCTTATTTCAGCGGCTCTCCATTTCTAACGGGCTTCTGCTCCCTCGTCACTTTTTCCTTCTATTTTCTTTTATTTTCCGATTAGATAGATATTCCGAAACACCCTTTTACGCGCGTTATTTTTTTATGTGAAAAAGGAAACCTAATAAAAAAGGCAATTCCAGAAAGGAATCAGTTATATAGATATATACATATATATAGGTTATTTTTAGAGAGAGAGGAGAGAGAGTGGCCGTGCAATTTAACGGCCACCACCACCAGCACCACCATCTCTATCACCATCATCAAAAATTTCAGAGAAAACAAATTAATAGGAGAAGATTTTTGAAACCTCTATTCTTTTGTTCGTCTTTTTTTATTTTTTGTTTTTTCACAAAAGAATTTATCGCTGCAACGTGTATTTATTTCGGACCTTCGTCTTTCATGGTCAACGGTGGTGTTTTCAGGTAAAGATTTGTTTCAGCTCATTGCATTTTATCAATTCGTGATTTATTTTTGTTAATGGGGATACTTTGATTGCGGAAGATGCAGCAACATTTATTCAACACAATGCGTAGTTTGAAGATGATTGATGGGTGCAAAGGCACCCAAGTATACGCCCTAAATCCCAGCGGCGGTGGAGGAGCTGCCGGTGGAGGTGGCGGCGTGGGCGAGAAATTATTGCATCATTTGCAAGACCATCTAAGGGTTAATTCAATTAGGTCGAGATCGCATCGGCGTTATCAGAGTATTTCCGACACGATTGGGAATGCAACAATTCTGGAAGAGGCTATTGCGACTTATGGTCTTCCCCAATCGGATCTCATTGAGCCTCAGATTGATCCGAATATCAGATTTGTTGATTTTGTGGATGTTCTAGCTGATGTATATAGGAGACTCCAGAATTGCACTGAAGTTGAGAGATCAGGAATATATATGGAGCAATCTGCAATATTTAAATGGTTGCCTGACCCGAAATTGTTCAGGCGATGTCTTCGTTCCGCCAGGCAGCACGCTGTGGATGTGCATTGGAAGGTTGTACTTTCTGCTTGGTTGAGGTTTGAGAGAAGGGAGGATGAGTTGTTTGGGGTGTCTGCAATGGATTGTAGCGGCTGGATCATGGAATGCCCTAAAAGCTCCTTGGTACCAGGGTACAACCCTGAGTCTGCACATGATACGTGTACATGTTCCCAACCCATGGAAGAAGACGAGGCTGTGGAATCCGATGAGCTAGAATGTTCCACATCCATTAGTTCTGTTGATGATGATGATTATGATATGTATTTTTGCGTTGGGGATGATGAGGTCAGATGCAATAGATACAAAATCGCGTCTCTCTCCAGACCGTTTAGATCAATGTTGTACGGTACCTTTATGGAAGCGAAGAGGGAGAGGATACATTTCACTCTGAATGGGATATCGGCGAATGCAATGAGAGCTGCTGAGGTTTTCAGCAGGTCTAAGAGTGTGGATTCTTTTGATCCGGATGTTGTTTTAGAACTCTTGGTGTTGGCTAATAGGTTTTGCTGCGATGAAATGAAATCTGCTTGTGATGCATATCTGGCCTCTTTTGTTGATGATATGGATAATGCTATGGTTTTGATTGAATACGGTTTGGAGGAGACTGCTTATCTGTTGGTAGCAGCTTGCTTGCAGGTGATTCTAAGGGAGCTGCCTAGTTCGATGCACAACCCGAATGTAACCAAACTCTTCTGTAGTCGAGAAGCGAGGGAAAGATTAGCAATGGTTGGGCAAGCTTCTTTCTTGCTCTACAGCTTTCTGAGCCTTATAGCAATGGAAGATGACGTAAAGTCAAACACAACGGTTATGCTTCTAGAAAGGATGGGAGAATGTGCAACGGGGGACTGGCAGAAGCAACTCGCGTATCACCAGTTGGGCTGTGTGATGCTCGAAAGAAAGGAGTATAAAGATGCGCAGAAATGGTTCGAGGCAGCGGTCGAATCAGGCCATGTTTATTCTTTAGTGGGAGTAGCAAGAGCGAAAGACAAGCGTGGCCATAGATACAAGGCGTATACGTTGATGAACTCCCTCATTTCCGAGTACAATCCATGTGGGTGGATGTATCAAGAACGATCTCTTTATAGCAGTGGGAAAGAGAAGAAGATGGATCTGAATACGGCTACTGAAATGGACCCCACTCTTACGTATCCTTACAAGTACAAAGCCGTTTCAATGATGGAGGAGGACAAAATCGGTGCCGCTATATCTGAGATTAACAAGATAATTGGTTTTAAGATCTCTCCTGATTGCCTTGAGTTACGCGCTTGGTTCTTGATTGCCTTGGGGGACTATGAAGGAGCTCTAACGGATGTTCGTGCACTTTTGACTTTAGACCCGCATTATATGATGTTTCATGGAAAGGTGCACGGGGATCAGTTGGTGGAGCTTCTACGCCATAATGTGGAGCAGCGTAATCAAGCCGATTGTTGGATGCAGCTCTATGATAGGTGGTCTTCCGTAGATGATGTTGGCTCTCTAGCTGTTGTGCATCATATGTTGGCCAATGATCCTGGGAAAAGCCTTTTACGGTTTAGGCAGTCTCTCCTCCTACTACGGTTAGTTTTCTTGCTATCAGTTTTGGCCCCAAGTTTCTTTCCTTGATCAAGTGCATTTGCTTGTTGTAAGATTTTGGTTTTATTTCTTCCATTGGAAATGTAATATTTGCTATATGTTTTCTTTCTTCACACACAGACACACATGGGATTGAATGCCTTTCCATTTAAGGAGTCTCAATTGTTTCTTGATTTGATCTGATTATTGCTGGTGTGGCAAGATCAGTAACATATAAGTTGGTGCAGATTAAATTGCCACAAGGCTGCAATGAGAAGTCTAAGAATGGCTCGAAATCATGCACCTACTGAACACGAAAGACTTATCTACGAAGGCTGGATCTTGTACGACACAGGTTATCGTGAAGAAGCAATAGCAAAAGCCGAAAAATCCATCTCAATCCAAAGATCATTTGAAGCTTTTTTCTTGAAAGCGTATGTTCTTTCAGAAACAACAACAGATACAGAGTCTTCGTTGTATGTTATCCAGCTTCTTGAGGAAGCTCTAAGGTGCCCGTCTGATGGCCTTAGGAAAGGACAAGTAAGCCCTATATCCTTGCAGGAAAAGACATGTTTTGACCAAGAGTCAAAGCAAAAACACTGATTGACCTATGTTGTTGTGCAGGCTTTGAGTAATCTGGCAAGTATTTACGTAGACGTGGATAAACTAGACCATGCTGTTGACTGTTACATGAACGCTTTGAACATTAAGCATACACGGGCGCATCAGGGTCTGGCACGTGTATACCATCTCAAGAATCTTCGTAAAGCTGCATATGATGAGATGACAAAGTTGATTGAGAAGGCCAGAAATAATGCATCGGCTTACGAGAAACGTTCGGAATATTGTGACCGTGAAATGGCAAAAAACGATCTTAGCATGGCAACCCGACTGGACCCACTAAGGACGTTTCCATATAGATATCGCGCTGCTGGTAAGTCTTTTTAGCTTCCCATCATTGTCTTTATCTTGTAGTATAATGTTTGATTGGGTACTATTAGTTGGACTCTGTGGTCCTTTTTCTTGATCATGAGTATTTAATTAGTTAATTGTAAATCAATTGAATTATATATGAGTAGTTGTTTAAGATTCGTGTAATAGATTAGGTGATAAGTTACCATCTCCTATATGCTGTGTTTCATTATCTGAAAAAAGCACTTTTAAGACACTGAACTTTCACATTTTATATTGTTATTTTAGTGAACCCTCGAGTACACGTATACATTTACATTGTTATTTTGAGTCCTCAAACTTTTATGTCTGCTCAAAAGTCCTCAAGCAAGTATGTACTAGGAGTTATATGAGAACTTTCTAAATTTAAATGTATAAGGAAGAACGGATTAATAGCTTCTTGGCTGGGGTTTCACTTCTACCATTGCGAAGCCCCTTTATAAAGCAACTCACATCAATAAGTTAGGATGTTGATCTCCTTCTATACCTCCTAGAGAAACACGTTGTGCAAGTGCGGATTCAAGATAATAGGAGTCTTAGTAGCAAAAACTAAAATAAAGGCTTTTCTTCGTGAGATCGGTAGTCATAAATTTGAAATTATGATATGCCTTTCAGTCTTGATGGATGACCACAAAGAAGCTGAAGCAATAAACGAGCTCTCCAAGGCAATAGCTTTCAAGCCTGACCTGCAGCTGCTTCATCTCCGTTCAGCATTCTACGATTCAATGGGAGATTATGCTTCTACCCTCCGAGACTGTGAGGCAGCCCTTTGTCTTGATCCAAACCACGCTGATACACTTGAACTTTATCAGAAAGCCCAAAAACGAGCTGAAGAACAACCCAAGTGATATGGGAATGAAAGAAAGCAACAGTTGGCAGATGTATTGTAATTCTTGTAGGAGAAACTGTATATTGGAGAAAAAAGAAAAAAATTGAAAGGAAAAAATAGAAAGAGCAAATCCCTGTAAACTTATTCTCACTTCTTTTTGTTTTCCTTTTTTCTTTTAATCTTTTTTCTTTTTCTTTGTAATAGTACCAAGTTTCTGTCTCAATGAAATTGGTTGAACAGAAAGATTTGTACATATAATTGCAGATTGTTACAGATGTCTCTTTCACATATCCTCTGTTGCTTCAATTTTTTTACCAGGTGGTTGTCTTAAAGTGGAAACTTTTGTAATAGCTCACGAGAAACCCACACTTCCAGCTGCCTACTATTTATGGCTTCTTCATCTAACTTCTTGAAAACTATTTCCCTTTTTAATTATTTAATTCAATCATCAAAATCTCAGTTTTCCTGATCATTTACAGGTATAGGTAACCATTCATGGCGGAAAACAAGAATCAGATTCTTCAGCCGAGGAAGCTGAACCTCAACGTGCCTCCATTATCAACACGGCGCCCTTCTGTTGCCCCGTCTACCACCATTTCATCGCTGTCCCAATCCAACAGAACCAACATGGTCCCGTTTTCATGGGAGCGAATCCCCGGCGAGCCTAAAGACAAGCGAACAAACGAAAACTCTCCACCGCCGACTCCAAGACCACCGCCCGGGTGGCGGCAGCCACCATCCGATCATGGAGAAAGGTTCTCGGATGGTATTGATATCTTCTCACTAGCTGAGTCAGGGGATGACGACATGGAAGCCAATTGGAAAGCGACAAGTGGCAGGAGTCCGGAAAGAGAGGAGCCGTATAATGGCTATGGTTCGTCGAATTTCATCATACAGAGATTCTTACCAGATGCTCAGGCTTTGGCCGAAGCATCTGTTATGAACAAGGAGAGCCCGTTTTCGGACTCTCCTTCGTTCTCTCGGGCTGTTAGCATAGGGAGATCACATGATGGGTTGAAGGGGTGTGGGCTTGGTAGTTTCTTGCCGTGGAGGATGAAGCCCAAACCGTGTAGTGTTAAGAGCCCGGTTTGTGATACTATTATAGGCCCGAATGTAAAGCAGAAACGCTTCTGATCATTTTTTTGGGTCATCCATCAGTTTCTGCCTGGATTGTATATTTGTGATTATGGTAATGGTAATAATAACTAATAACACAGTTTTGTTAATTGTGAGCTGCAGGATGAATTTAGTAGGATTTTGCTGGAAAATTATTTGCCTGAAATTTAGTTCAAGAACTTAATATCCGAATAATGCAATGCAATGCTGCTGCCAGCCTGCCAGCGAGGCCCAACTTTTCGTTAGATGGAAGAGTCTGTTGACTCGAACCCGAATAAATTACAATTTTTTAGGGGCTCGGAGTAATTTTTGGTATCCATATATAATTTTTAATTTAGGTGCCAGTCCAGGAGTGTAAGAATTATGACTTGATTAGCACAATCTAAACTTTCGATTCCATATCGGATTTCAATCTTATATTTTATCATGATAGATGTTTATATTAAATTATTAATAAAATAAAAATGCATGGAACGCGACAAAGAGGTTACCTTGATTGAATCCAACTATTTGAGCTATTTCATACTCCCTCCGTTCCGCGGGAGTTTGCACATTTGACCTGACACGTATATATTAAAAAAAAAAAATTGCTTTTGCTTTTTCTTTGACTTTTGAAGCATATTTAAACTGAATTTTAAGGGAGAGATTAGTTCACTAATATTTCCCTTCACTAGTAACACTCCCGTGCGATGCACGAAAATTTATTTAAAAAATAATAATTTGATAAAATTAAATATTATATAATTTAACATTAAAAATGGAGTTGTTGCATTCTAAACTAAATAAATATTTGAATAGTTTTGATAAATTTTATAAAAGTTACAAGTAATGTAACTATCTGTTTGTGTTCACATGATATATGGATTTAATGTAACATACGTTTTATAAATGTGTTCTCTTATGGATTAACATAAAAAAATGAATATTCGAACAAAAAATATATATATTTAAGAACATCAAATTGTTGTGTGAGCATATATTTAAGTGATAATGAATAGTCAAACAAACACTAATATTATCTTAATATTGAACTCTAACATATATTTAGTGTGTCTATATCCATATTGATATGTATGGACACCCACAAATAGCTTAAGTGATAAAGAATATTCAAATAAATACAAATATCTAAATATCATAGAACCCATCAAAATATATTAAATATAATAAACTGAATAATATTATATGTAAATTAATGTTTTTTTTAGTTATTCATTTTATTTAAATATTTTAACTTATCTATATAATTTTAAAATTTTGAATATACCTACTTAACTTCCTCTTTTAAAAAGAGAATACTAATTTTATAGATTTAATATATACTCAAATATGTTTCAGGTTTAAATGATTCTTGATACTAACAAAATAAATTCAAAGATCATTCAATAGTTGGAATAACAAAATAAAATATATGAGTTTTTCAATATATCTTAAGAATTTCAATATGTTGAAGTTTATTCAAATAAATTCTATATTTTCATTATAGATATTATATTTTATTTAAAGATACAAATTTATTAATTTAAATAAATTAACTAATTAGGTTGAAAAATGTGGAAAATAGACATAGTTAATTAATGCCACGGAGTAATGTTGAGGTTGCAAAATCAACAAAAATTATAAAGACCAAACAGATTAATTTTATTTTAAAAAAAATAGATTGTAACACGTATAAAATCTCATAGTTTAGGTTGCAAAGTGTATATTTTTAATAAAAATAACATAATAAATATAAACTATGAAAAAATGAATAAGTAATAAAAAAAAAAAAATCAGTATGAATTTTCATATATAAATATATAAATAGGTGTGGAAGTCGTAGTCCTGAGATTAACCAAACAAAATTGTTATTATAACAAACTACAAATTAATAGGTGCAAATATAATTATTTAATAAGCAGATTGTTAAATTATACTTTTAAACTTTTATTTTAAATTTAAGAAATTACATGCTTAATCATTTAAATAATGAATTTTATTTCGACACGTAAATAAAGAAAACTTTCGGTCAAATTAAATAATAATTAGTTTTGCTTTTAATAAAATAATCAAGATAGTTATTTTTTTATTAGAGAACTATTTACCTAATTTTAGTTGTATTCGGTCCTAGGTTATAGTACAAACCACCTTAACCGCTCAAATCTTATTCAAATAATCAACGAACCAACGATATAAAATTTTCAAATGAAATATCTAATTATAATAGATATGATATGAACATCAAATTTTCCTAAAAAAATATGAATATCAAATTAAAGAACTTCAGAAGAGCTTTAATTTGATATATTATACATAATTAAAAATAGGTTCGAAATGAAAAAGTTATTTGCGGTTTAAAAGATTAAAATAAAGTTTGATTTTTACTAAATGTGACAATAACATACTACATCCGTTGTTTTTTTATATGCAATTTTAATTTGGATTAGAGAATCAAAATACAGGAGAAATGGTATATCCTCAACTAAATTTCCTATCTCCGCACAAATCTCTTAAATTTATCTTAGCAGAATTTCAGTTGAAGGCTTGAATTTTGGAAAAATGCCCCAATTAGGGGCCTGAATATTGGAGGTTCTCAATTCAAGGCCTGAATTTTGAGTTTTTCTCAAGTAGCAGGCCAGATTCTCAATTCAGGATTACGTATTCAAAAGTAAGATATTTTATTCGATGTGCGAAATATTCAGTATGGAGTAGATTAAAAGTTCCAATATATATATATATATATATATATATATATATATATATATAATGAACACTCCATATATCAGATAATATGTCCTATTGTTCAAGACGTAAGAGTGAATAAAATTCAAAATCCAGACCTCTATTAAGAAAAACACTCAAAATTCAGGGCCTGAATTGAAAACTCCTAAAATTCAGGGCTCGAATAGATTTTCTGAAACCTTCTAGTGGAATTTTGTAATTTATCATCATATTTTCTTTATATTATCTTTCTTCCCATTTATATGTGATACTTGATACGATAAATTAGAAAATTAGAGTTTTTTAGAGATAATGTTACGGATAATATTGGAAAAATTAGAAAAAAAGGCTAAACAAACATCTAATTAAAAATAATTGACAAAACCTACAATTATATCTAAAAAAAAAAAATCATCTAATTAAAATTAGAAAAATGACACTGATAATATGAAAAAATTAATAATAAAAAAAAAAGAAAAAAAGAGATCTATTTAAAAATAATTGACAAAACCTAAAACTACATTTAATAAAAAACGGAGGTAGTACCAATTATGGTCCAAAATTTAAGACGAAATACAAAAAATCTTGTTTAACTAATCTAGTTTTGCAGGCCAATAAACAATAGTATTTAATACATATAATTAGCAAAGAAAATAATACTCCCTCCGTCCCGGCTTAATTTGCACATCTACTCCGGCGCGTATATTAAGAAAAAATAAATTTTGTGGAATCTTTGACTTTTTTAAAGGTGGAGATTGAGGGTGGAGATTTTAAGGGTGGAGATTGTAAGATTCCTTTCCATTTTAGGGGTGTGCGAAATAGGGTGGGACGACTGAAAAAGAAAAGTGTGCAAATTAGGACGGGACGGAGGGAGTATTGCTTTTCATCTCATTATAATATATGTGATATGGATGTCAAATTAAAACTCGTGAAAAGATCATTTAAATGATATATCTTACATAAAAATCGGATTAAAAATGAAAAAGTTATTAGTATTTAAAAAATTAAAATAAAATTTAAGCTTACTAAAGTTACAACAACTTACCAAATTTTGAAGTAAAAATTAGGAGGGAAAGTTAAAATTACAAAAGTAACCTCCATTTTACTTATATATATATATATATATATATATATATATAGATTTTCACCTAAATTAAACCTGCTAGTATAGTAAATTACAACAGAATATAATTAAGGGCAAAACTGCTTGAAATTCAGTGTGAAAAATTCAAAATTTTAACTCAAAAATTCTGGGGAAACTTTTCCCCACCAAATAGCCTTACAAAAAACCTGTTTTACATCCAAATAAACCTGGAATTACATTCAATTTTTTCCTCCTAAACATTGGGAAATCTAAAACTTACACTCTATAAATGCTCATATCTACCTTCAGTTAATGCATTCAATGCTAATACAGTAAATTCAAAAAAATAGATTTACAATCATCAAATGACTAATAATAGGAAGGAACATAATGTGCTTCATCAGACCGCAACTTGATCGCCCAATTTCTCATAGTCAACAACACAGACGAAGTTGATCATTATGGCAAGACCAAGGAGGCGACTACATCATTTGGAGTGAGCTGCCGAACAGTTCAGTACCTTTGGGAATCTGCACAGAAGCAGATTTTAGATGGTTCACTTGTTTCATTGTGAAGTGTGAAATTGTAAGTGTGGCACTAGATACTGATTTAATGAAGAGTATATCTTTTTCAAAGAGGGGCACCATTCGAAGGCTTGCCAAGGAGATGAAAGTTGGCAAAAGCAAAGTTGGCAGATAGGTTAAATCAGGTGTCATCAAGCCACATACAAATGCATTCAAACCTCAATTAACAGAAGAAAACAAACTGCAGAGGCTCAAATACAGTCTTAGTATTATACATTTGGACATGCAACTAAACAAGATAAGGTACGGTACTATGCACAATGTTATTCATATAGATGAAAAGTGGGTTTATATGCAAAGAACCACGGAAAGGGCTTACAAACTTGTAGAAGAAGAAGACCCGTACAGGACATGTAAGAGCAAAAGATATATCACCAAGGTGATGTTCTTGTGTGCCGTAGTAAGGCCACAATACAGTTTAGAGGGTGAATTATTGTTTGATGGAAAAATTAGGATTTTCCCATTCACAACAATTTAACCAGCAGTGAGAAACAATGGAAACAGACAAAGGAGCACTTTAGTGGTCAAACCTATTGAGTCAATTACCAAGCAAGTGATAAAAGACTATTTGTTACAAAAGGTGAGTTCTAAAAAACATCAGATTATATTTCATCATTTATTTTTAGAACTTATGTAAGTCTCCTAAATCTTTCCAAACTATTTTATTTAACTATTGGACATATTGGTGACTTTACTAACACCTTTTCCATATGACTTCCCAACTGTTTAATCATGCATACAAACAGAGTATCCCAGCTATTAAGACAAAATGACCTGCACAAGCTAGTAAACACATAATCATTCAACAGGATAATGCAAAGCCACATATCAGTAACTATGACCCAGAGTTCAGGCAGGCTGCCACATAATTTGGTTTTGAAATGATACTGATATGACAACCCCCAAACTCATCCGACACAAACATTCTAGATTTGAGCTACTTTAGAGCAATTCAATCTCTACAAGTGGAGACAACATCATATTATGTGGAGGATTTAGTTGCTAATGTTCTTAAGTCATTTGAAGACTTGGAAATCAATAAACTGAATTGTGTATTTTTTAGCCTACAAGCTTGCATGATTGAGGTAATGAAGAGCAAGGGCAACAATAATTACAAGTTGCAATACATTGGAAAATCTGCCCTAACTAGAGAAGGGTTACTACCAACAACTCTAGAAGTGAATGAGGATATTGTTAGGCAAGCCATTGAGTATTTGATTGCTAATGAGCATGCAGGGGGAACTTATGACATTGGAGGAATCATGACGGAGTTGGGTTACATTTATGTTAGGTTTTAGCTATTTTAGAAAGAATTTTATATTTACAGCATAAACAAAATATATGTGTAAATTTTGCTTAAGCTGCAAGCATTGTGATTTGAAGAAACAATTATTTTTTGTGTAATCTAATTGTGTTTGTTTTATTAGTATTAACCTCCAGAAAGTTTTCATCATTGGGTTCAATTAACCAGATTCCTTCAAAACACAATTGAATTGCATGCAAAACAAAGGCCGAGGGCAACATTAAACATAAGGTAAAACAACTTATTTTTAAGCAACCATCTCACAGCATCCTAAACAAACACAATCTATGTGAAGGGTAAAATTACATTATCGGGCAATTGTATTATTTAAGGTAAGCTACCAACAAACACAAATCTACCCATTTTTGTTGGTTTACAATAAACAATCGGCATAACACATTTCATCTTGTTTAAAGAACCAATCAATAAACATCAGCCTAAACACAAGCTGACATTAAGCAACATAAGCTTTAACACAACAAGTCAGTATCTCTTTCAATCTGAAACCAACTATTCAACATATCAATCACACTTGAATCCACATCTCAAGCTAGACATATGAACCCAACAAATCGGCAACCCAACCGTTCTAACCAGCATATTAACACAAGGTATATGCTAATATTAACCGACTAAGGTATCAAGCAGAGGGCATCAATAATTTAGCAACCGAGTCAAGCAATACCAAAAAAACCGATTAAAGATCCCCATAAAACGAAACAAACTAGCAACATTCAAATCAACTAGCTAAAGCAGTATAACACAACCTTAACATGAATCACACAGTATGAAGTCGAATCGGTTAAAAATTAATAGATCTGAAAGGGATAAGATACTTAAACCTTTAAAACAGACGGACACCAAACCCCAAGGCACTGCATGAAGTGTCTCTTCATTTCCCTCGACTCCAACCAATCGGTTACCCGCGGAAGAAGGTCAAGGAGATCAAGTGTTGCACCTTTGGAGGCGGAGCCAAGATTCACCCCAGAAACCGACTCCAAGCACTCAAGACGAAGAATATCTCCGTTTTCAAATTGGGTTTCAGAAACAAAGGAATTCTTCGAATCTAAAGCCACCAGTTCCAAATCAGAACCTTCTTCCATTGAAACATAAATCTGAGATTAAAAAAAAAAAAAAACGGATCTCAGATAGATTTTGAGAGACAGGGGATAGATCTGAGATAGAGAGAGTGTTTGAACATAGATCTGAGATAGAGAAATGGATCTCAAACAGATCTTGAAGAGAAATGGGATAGATCTGAGATAGTATGAAGAACAGCGACGGAGTATTCTAGAGAGAATAAAGAGCAGGGTTTTCGAAGTGAGAGAGGGGTGTAGTATGAGTGAATCAGTAAGGGTAATGGGTTTGGGGTGGGGTAGGTTAGTTTAGTTAATTAAGGCTAGGGTTAAGTTAATAAATTTAATTAATCTAATTTTAGTAATGACATTGCTCTTAATATGTTTAAGAGGTTGATTTAGTGAAAAAAATTTCCTTTTAGGAAGTGTGCAAAATTGGATGGGACGTATCGAAAAAGAAAGTGTGCAAATTTAGTTGGGATGAAGGGAGTAATAAATTAACATTAACTAGATTATGTTCATTTCATAACATGATACATTGAATTCCCTAAAAAAATAAAATAAAAAAGAAATAAATAAATAACATGACACATTGAATAATTATGATTATTTTTTTAAAAATCAATTATGGAACTTGGATCTCAATAAAAAGGGTTTTTGATTCATAATGCGAATGATCCGTTTAGAGAATAATAAATAGTTCTAATGTAGATCACTCTTTTATTATTCAAATTTAAGTTCAATTTTTCTATAAAATTACCACTAATTTTCGCTCTGGTTGTTATACTTTTCAAAATTGTTGAGATGGTTACGCATTTGGAAGTCGATAAAATCATCAAAATCATTCCTAAATTGCATTTAGGAAACTTAACTAACTTACTATATGATTTTCACTTGTAATATCCGAACATATTAAAATGTGCCTCCAATAAGTATTTTATCGTTTTTGAAATTTCAAAATGAAAATTACTTTCCCAACATAATATTAGCATGTCTATATTTTATGACAATAAATTCAAAAAATGTATTGATTCGGTCCTTGTAAATGAGACATTTCTAAGGAAAAAAAATTACCGAATGCATATCATGGTAATGGTATACATATTAAGTCTGATCCACTAAATAATATGTTGTCGAGAAATATATATCATATGCAATAGCGATATAATGTCCCTCATTGACATATCCTATAATGTATTTTAGTTGCGAGACGAATTTTAGGTAAAAAAATTAATTAATATGTTGTGTGTTTCATATTTTACATTATATAAATAAATAAAATGATGAATTAACCATAATTTAGAATTTCAGTTCTAATCTAACTGTGACGAAATTTTCAATTCAATCAGAGAGTTCAAATGAATCCTTTACAACAAAAATAACATCTAAATGTGCTGCGAACCAAACAACGTAGCTCAACACATGCTCGCGGCACGTGCGACATTAAATTCATTGTTTGGTATACCAAAAATTTTAAATTACGCATTTTTTGGACTTATTTAATTTATATATATATATATATATATATTTGTTATTAATATTATTATTTGTTTATTTTTGTGTTTCCTCATTGTTTTCTTTGAAGAGGAAACAACAATGAAATTTCGTACTTTTTAGTTTGACTGTCTCTATTTTGCCTTTCATTCGTGCCGGAAAAATATTATTTATGATAGACTATTTTTAATTATTTTTTTTTTTCTTTGAGATAGAGATAAATGATAATAATAAATAATTTGTCGTTTAGGAAAAAAATGTGGGTGAAGAAAATGAACTAAAGGGAAATATCATATAGAAAGAATTACAAAGAAACTTCTAAAAAAATATATTTATGCTTAAATTTACATTTGTACAAAATTTGTGTCATCTCAAGGCAAATTTAATAAACTACGGCATTATTCATCGTGTAATTAAAATAATAAATGTATTTTTTTTTATTTACTGAACTAAGTGAACTCCGAGTTCACATTTCTGACAAAACACTATTTGAAGTCGCCTCTGGCAGAGGCGACTTCTGTTTTAAATTTTTTTTTTTTTTATTTGAAAACGCCCCTGCTAGGGCGTTATACGGTATACGAAAACAACATACTAAAAGTCGCCCCTCCCAGGGGCGACATCTTAACAATTTTTTTTTTTTTTAATTATTGTATATATATATTTTTATCTTGGATTTAGATTGTTTATTTTAAGAATTTTCGTTTGTTATTTGTCTTTAATTTGGGTTATACTCCGCGTTCATTTTTTCCTTTAATTTGAGTCGAATTTATCATTTTTTATTATTAGTTAAGATTCTTAATCGAGTATAATCGATTTTTACTCCTATTACGTCAAAAATAAAATATTTAGATTAATAAAAAATACTTAAAATATGAAGTTCTTTTTATCTAATTATTACAAATAAGTTGAAAAAATAAAATGTCTAATATTCATGACCAGTCCCACATCGCGTTTTTTTCCTGTTTCGTTTAGCTCTCCCTCTCCGTTCCTCGATGGGTGCATCGGATTCTGCTTCTTGGGCGCGTTGTGATTGACCATCATCTAGTGTGCCGATATTCAAACTAAACGTGGGGCGACCTGATGAAGATGATGTTTGACCCAAATACGGAATCGGGGACATATTAAACTATCCTGGATGAACCGCCAAATTCGGCTGGTGAGGAAAAATGTCGGCGGTTGTTGTGTAGTTGCCGACTTCCAGGAGAGAGGTGAAGGACTGATCAAAAACCGCATTGATTCCCGATGAGGAGTGAAAAAATCATTTTCGTTCACCATCGGAGGCACGTAGTAGCTTGACTGCATTTCAACACTAGGATGCTCATGAGATGTAGGATGTGAAGGCCCGAGGAGATCGCCGGACACAGACCTAGATGGATGAGTGTTACGCGATGTAGAACCACCAGGTCGGTGTCCGAAGTTAGTACGTGTGGACGTACTACGTCTCCGCCCTTGCTGGGGTGCGTCACGTGGCATGGGCATCTCAGCTGCTTGGTGTTGTGCGTTTGGCTGTGGGTGATGGTAGGCTGAATGTTGATCTTGAAAATTTTGTTGTGCTGCTTGATAAAACTCCTCAATCGACCTCCGGCTCTCTAATATAGTCACTCTCTCCGACAATTACTCGATGCATTCCCTCAACGATTCTTTCCTAAAAGTAAAATTTGTAAATAAACATACGTGAGAATGATTTTTATGCGGATTGGTACTATTTATGTGTATTGCATAGGAAGTTGTTTACCCACCAAATTTTCGAGATATGCATAACTTGACGGCTGAGATCCCTCTTGTACACCTATACCAGGAGTTATTAACCTTCGTGTGACCTCTTGATACCAACCCATGTAACCAACGTCCACTTCATCACCTTGGTTCCCGATCTGAGGGACAGTCACAATATACTGATTTCGAGTGTTCCATTGCTCCACATATTGCGCGTGGGTTACAAGCCAGTTTTGATTGGAACGTCCACGTCGATCTGTTCTACCATACAAATTTCTGTGTTCAGCTGCAATCGACGGTGGGATGGACTGTCGCATACCGAATTGCCGGAACACTTGATCAGGATAATATAGCTCAACGATTGAGTGATGGATCAGTGGACATTTTGATATCCATGTGTACGTAACATTAATCATGTTGTCATCAAGATATGATTGGACTGCTGGAGGGATTGACTCATACAGTCTCCAAACAAACTGCAAAGTAAAAGCTATTTAAAAGTTATTCGTTACATTAAAGTTTGTATTAGAAAAGGTTTAGGGAAGAATGTTTAGTTTTGTACCTCATCTGGGGTTTGTCTATACAGGTACTCCCGGATAGTCTTCACGTAGCTGTTGAGGCTATGCGTGAAAGTGTGGTATTGCAGCCATTCAGCTCTGTATGGCGCAATTGGTAGTTCACCGGCTGCTCCATCGATCCTTCCTAGCTCGAATCGCCTACCTACATGTCTAGGCTGCATAAATGTTATGCGCGTCCAGGCTCAAATCTGAAAGAAAGTTCAAAACATAGATTTAATGTTATTATGCAATGAATTGGATAGAACAAGCTAAAATAAATGCTAAGTATTACGGTGTACCTGAAGTAACTGCATAGCCCCGCCAATAGACTTTCTTTCTCTTCGGGCTGCACAACATAATTGATGGTACAAGAATCCCAGCACCGCACTTCCCCAGCTGTATTTAGAGCATTCATATACATCTTCCATTTCAGTCAAGTACAGCAATGATCCGAGGTTTCCAGACGTGTCTGGGCACATAATCGATCCCAGCAGAATCAACGCAACCCCGCGCGAGTACTGCTCTACTTCGACGGCTTCTATTTCGTCATCCACCGGGTTATCCCTTAGATGCTTTCCGAGTGCTGGCAATGAGAATCTCGAACCAAGAATCTCACCTGCGTCTGGAGTCCAACCTAACAAGGCTTCGCACCTACATCTCCAGTACTCAAACGTGGCTTCAGTAACTCCGTTAATCACCGGCCTTCCATCAACTTTCAAGCCCCAAATGAAGGCTACATCCTGTAGTGTGACAGTGGCCTCACCGACTCTAAAGTGGAATGTATGTGTCTCTGGTCTCCAGCGTTCCACCAATGCAGTGATGATAGCTCTGTTAATGGCGTAGTCACCGCAGCGATAAACCCCGTAGAATCCCATCTCATGTAACATCGCTATAACTCTGTAATGCAAACGCTGATTACGTTTTACTTTCCCACCATCTTCATCATCATCATACTCGTCAGCATAGTCATCGATCCGCCAAAAAATTCCACTACCATGGTGGCATTTCAAAGTCCTACTAATGTCTCCCTCGAATACCTCCGCGGATCGGTGTGTTTCTTGCTCGGTTAACACTCTGTTATCAATGGGGCCATATTGTCCGAGATGGTCCATGCTACAAAAATAGAGTACATTCCCAATCAGATTAGAAACAACGATTAGACAATCAGAGTGACATGTTCTTTGCAAGTTAATGTTCGGATTTGAAAGGTAACCGAATATATAGAAAAGAACAAACTATTAAGATTACATGATGTGTTTAATATTAATATAAAATAAAAAAAATTGGACCCAAATGTTTCAGACAAAATAAGGAATAAATTTGCCACATGTGATAGTTCTAACTGTTCCACTCTATCGTGTTTAACGTCTTCGGCCTGTTGATGATTCAGGCTGAGTCCTAGGAGCTTCATCTGCCTGGTATTGTTGTCTAGCCCGAACTTGGGGCCAATCCATTTCATTTTGGTATCTTGTGGACCTTGGCCGTCCATGCCGTCTTGATTTCCGTAACTCCGGATTGTGGCATAACTCAAACGAGGGCTCATCCCAATAGTATTCGTCTGACTAAGGGTTAAATCTGCCACTATATGTCTGGACATAGAAGCTTGTGTTGTAGTAAGATCTCATGTAAATGCCTGGGTCAACACCGTAATGACGACAGGTTTGCATTGCATGCGAACAGGGGATCCCATTCTGTTTCCACTTCCCACACGTACATTCCCTGGTTGATAATTTCACCACATGTGTAAATGTATCGTTCGAGCCGGGTGAAAAGGTCTTGACAAACGCTGATTGTTCAGACAGATCAACTTGGAAGACCACGTGGTGCAGTGCCTTCCTCTGTCTCTGATCATATTGCTTGAATATCTCGTCAGGCCATGGCTGACATCTTGCTTGCATTTGACGACTCATTGACAAGCGGTCAAAGAAGTATTTCGTGGAACGATAGAAAGTTATCTGAACAATAGCACAGATCGGTAGTTTTCGTGCCCCTTTCAGAACTCCGTTGATGCCTTCTGATAGGTTAGTTGTTAATATGCCACATCTCCATCCACCGTCGTGTGAAATGGTCCATTGCGCTGCCTCAATATCATTCAAATACGCGTAGCCACTTTCACTTATGGCTCTGATCTTTGCCATCGCATTCTCGAAATGGCGCACTGTAAATGCTGAACCAGCCTCCCAGCACAAATCCTTCAGTTTAACATTTTTCACCAAGGTGTTAAAGTTAGAGCAAACATGCCTTAGACAGAAACGGTGAACCCCACCAGGGGGCAAAAATTGCGGGAATCGCTTAGCAGCCTCGATTAGCCCAACGCAACGATCAGACACCAGACAGAGCCCCTCAACTCCCCTGACAACATATTTCGTTAACCTTTTCAGAAACCACTTCCAAGCGGCAAACGTTTCCTCATCGACTATAGCATAGGCTAAAGGTAGAACTTGTTGGTTGGCATCCACCCCGACAGCAATCAACATTTTATGCTTGTACTTGGTGTACAGATGCGTTCCATCGACACTGATAACTTTCCGACACTGTTGGAACCCATCTATGCACGGTCTAAAGGCCCAGAAAACGTACTTCAACATCTTAACTCCAGAAGCCCTTTTGTCCACGTGACGCCACTTCACCACCGTGCCAGGGTTCCATTTCTGTATTGCTCTAAAAAACTTCGGTAATTTCACTACTGAGCTCTCCCACGTGCCATACACATTCTCTCTTGCCCGTTTCAAACTGTGCCAAGCCTTGTGATACGAGATTTCGTATTGGTACCTATCTCTAACTTGCTGTTGGACCAACTTCACCTCGTATCCTGGGTCAACCTGAAATATTCCTGTAAGCAACATAGCAATCATGTTCTTACACAGATTCTGATGGTCGACGGAGACAGCGTTCATTAAACATGAATGAGGGCCTGACATCTTTGTAATCTGCCACATATTGAATTTGTTCTTCAGGACTGCCCTCAGACCCCATTCATAGCTATTGTTCCCTTGGCTGTTCTTGCACTTGACCTTCCATAACTGCTGCGTACTTTCGACCACCAAATATTCACGTCGTGCAATGCGTACAGAAAAATCCTTCACTGCCGACTGTAGATTCTTCTTATCGGTGAATACCATGCCCATGACCAGTTTTCTCTCATTAGCATCATACAACCTAACCTTCTTTGGCCTGTCATACGAATCTACAAAAATTTCTGGGCAGGACGTGTTGAAAAAGCTGATTCCCTCTTGCATTTCATTGCTTGTTTGAGTGGCTGGAATCACATTTTGTCGCCCACCTGGAGGTGCGTTGGCCTGTTGATTATACAGATCCTGAAGATCCTCGGCCGTCACGTCATCTGCTTCATCTTCGCTGCTGGATTCACTATCACTCGTCTCAGAATCTTCAAGCTCGTTTGGACCGAAGCTGTCTACCATCGGATCAACCTCCTGATCACCGACTACACCCGCCCCGTACTCACATGTGGAATCGTTTTGAGTTTCATAGTTAGTCGCGATAGTAGGACGGTTTGGGAATTCAACGAAACTAGTACTACAGGTGCCCTGTGTATCGAGCCCAAAACTGGTTGGACCGTCGCCCCTAAGAAATGCCGCGTATTGGTGGTAGTCATCCGTAAAAGGTACATTTTGTTTGGTCGCCGTCTAGACTACTACACTTTCAACATGAAGATGAACGTAACGATTGCCAGCATCCGGGTCAAAGAAAAACCACAGATCTTTGTCATTATTGATCGGTATTAGTTGTAAAATATCATCTTCGCAAAATGCGGCTGACACTTTCAAAGTATATCGATCGCTATCGATATCCAACATTTGATGTAATAGAGAAAGCAGTCCAGAGTGGCCAATCCAACGAGGCACCCTACGACCGCCAATGGGTGGCCCTTCGGTACCACTTCCACGGTGCACGATAATTCCAACCTTTTCCGACGGCGCCATTATCTTCAAATTTAAGTATTTTAGCGTATATTAAACTATTCTAAGTCGAAACATGTAACAATAATAATATTAATGCTAATAATAATAATAATAATAAAAATAATAAAAATAAAAATAATGTTAACAATACTAATAATAATAAACATAATATAATACAATACGTAATCCAAAAAATGGCAATACTATTAATAGATATTAATATTGATACTAATAATAGTAAGATTAATAATCATATAAATAATGCGATAATAATGATACGAGATTAATAATAATAATCGTAATAGTCATATTAAACGCAATTATAAAAAACACAACAATAATATTATTAACAATCATAATAATATTAATGCTATTAATAATAATAATAATATTAACCCTAATAATAATAAAAACGATAACAATAATAGTAATAATAATAATAATAATAAGAATAATAATAATGTTAATAATAAAAATAACAATAATAATAAATAATAATAATAATAAATAATAATAATAATAGTCACATTAAACGTAATAAAAAAACCACAATAATAATATTATTAACAATCATAATAATATTAATGCTAATAATAATAAAGATAATAATAATAATAATAATAATAATAATAATAATAATAATAATAATAATAATAATAACAACAAAAAAACCACAATAATAATATTATTAACAATCATAATAATATTAATGCTAATAATAATAAAGATAATAATAATAATAATAATAATAATAATAATAATAACAACAACATAAACGTGGTAATATTACGAATAACACACACACACATATATATATATATATATATATATATATATATATATATAAATATCAAGAGTATTATTAATAATAATAATCATGATAATAATAATAGTAATAATAATAATAATAATAATAATAATAGTAATAACTAAAATAAACGTAGTAAAAATACGAAAAACAAATATATATATATATATATATATATATATATCAGTAACTTTAAAAACAATAATACTATTAGTACCAATACTAATAATAATCATAATAAGAACAAAATAACAGTAGTATAAACAATAATAATCATGGCAACAATAATAATAATAATAATAATAATAATAATAATAATAATAATAATAATAATCTAAAGGAAATTTTCATAAACATACACACTAAAAATGCAACTACTAGGCACAGTTGAAGCAATCACAGTAAAATATCTTTGTTTTCCAGTATACATACATAACAGTTTTTTTTGTTCAATTATTTACAGTTTAAATTCATTGACAAGAAAATAAACTAAAATTATATATACAATTTTGATACCTTAATGAAGATGCGATGTAGATGTATTTAAAGCCTTCTTCTAGTCCAAACGAGAACCAGCAATGTGTCCACTAATTTTTGGTCGAACGAGCTTCAAAAACCTTCAAAATAATTAGAAGATAATTACATAAAATATATCACTGGTATAACATTCGAAATTTATAATATAAATTATGAAGAACGTGTAAATATAAACAAATTATAACCTTATCAAATACCTCTTCAATTTTAGACAAGCCGTCTACACAACAAATGCAATGTTATAACACCTTCAACTTCAATAAAATGAGAGCGAAAGTAAAAGAATGAAGAAGGAGAGAAAATGAGACTGTAAGGTGGGTTGAAGATGATAATATATGAGATTGTGTATTGCCGGATGAAACATATATAACACATCCGGTCAAACTTTTCCCTAAAAAAATTCAATCGGATGTGACAATTCACTGCACTCTGCAACACACACCGCCTTCCCCCCCAACACTGCACCCCTGCATCCCTACCCACTGCCCCTAAGACCCTGCCCCAACCCCCATTAGACGTGGCTAAAATCCAAAACTACAAAGTAGCAGGGGCGACTTTGGGTATATACGTCCACGTATTTCAGCGATTTCACCAAAAAAAATAAAAAATAAAATAGATGTAACTTACCGTGTTTTATGGCGTATGTATACCGTATAACGCCTCTAGCAGGGACATTTTCAAAAAAAAAAAAAAAAAATTAACACAGAAGTCGCCTCTGCCAGAGGCGACTTCGGCGACTTCAAATAGTGTTTTGTCAGAAAATGTGAACTCACCTGTGGGCACAGGCGAGTTCACTTAGTTCAGTAAATAAAAAAAAAAATACACTTATTATTTTAATTACACGATGAACAGTGCCGTAGTTTATTAAATTTGCCGTCATCTCAAAGGAAGGAGAATAAATAAAAAATAAAATAAAAAAAAGTGAAAAGTTTAGGGTTTTAGAACCCAGCGAGTCGGGCATCCCGGGCAGGCGAAGGCGCTGCCCGTTAAATAATTCACTATTAAGCTACTCCCTCGAACCCTTCCTCCCGCTTGTTCTCTCCATTTCGAAATCCTTCATCTTTCTCTCTCATACAAGCATCTCTGAGTTTTATTGCAGTTGATGCTTGAATCCTCTCTCCATCTATTGAATTGTCGAAGCATATGCTCAAGCAAGAACTGATCTTTTATTGAAGAGTTCATCGGCGAAGCTTTAGAAGAAAGCGAGGGAGGGGGAAAACCTAGCAGCTGCGACTGTAAATCCAAGTGTTCGGTTTTTATTTAAGGTAATTCTGATCTATTTATGTTGTTTAATTTGTATTTCTATGTATTTGAGTTTTTATTGACTAGATTTCGTGTTGTTTCTGGTGTAGCCGTTGGGGATTAGGTTTAGAATATTGCGAATTTATTTTGCGGTGATGTGTTGTCATATTGGTATGATTGAGATGGTGTATCGGTGCTATTTGAGTTGTTTAGTTGAATCTATTCTCGAGATCTGTTTATTGACGTGCCTGAATTTATGCGTTAGTGTTTAAGCGGCGGTCATGCTTTTGAATGGTGTGAATTGAAAATAAAATAAAATTACTGTTCTCTGATGATTAAAATAACATAGATATGTTGTGGGTGATGAGATTTGATCTGTTGTGGTTTTTATTGGTTCATTTAGGTAGTGTTATAAAGAGCTACTGAATGGTTTTCAATTGGGTTATGAGCAATAATTGGGGTGATAGTTGAGTTGGAAAGCTACATATTATTTGCTTGGTTGTTATGTCCCTTTCTGCAATTTATCTGTCATACTTTTGATCAAGGTCTTGTTGTGGATTTTACATGGTTGTCTTCAAATCTAGCAGGAATGTTTAGCATGTAAAACTTAAAAATGATGTAGTATGTGATTATTCGTGATAGTTCTCTCTTTTGTAGGGGAAAATGGCATTGGAGATTACCCAGTATCTATTGTCTGCTCAGTCACCAGATGCAAAAGCTCGAACTGAGGCAGAGAGCATTCTCCGTCAGTTCCAGGAGCAAAACTTGCCTGGGTTCCTGTTGTCATTATCTGTTGAGCTATCAAACGATGGTAAACCCACTGAATCTCGTAGACTTGCTGGTATTGTACTTAAGAACTCCTTGGATGCTAAGGAATCTGCCAGAAAAGAGCAGCTTGTCCAACAATGGGTTGCAATTGACATTTCATTTAAATCCCAAATTAAAAGCTCTCTTTTGAACACCCTTGGATCTTCTACCCGTGAGGCTGGCCATACAGCCGCACAAGTGGTTGCGAAGATAGCTTCCATTGAAATCCCCCGAAAAGAATGGCCAGAACTTGTTGCATCACTGCTTGCCAATATGACTCGGCCAGATGGTTCGCCATCTCTGAAACAAGCTACACTGGAAACACTTGGTTTTGTATGTGAAGAGATATCTCATGAAGATCTTGTGCAAGATGAAGTAAATGCTATTCTAACGGCAGTTGTTCAGGGAATGAATATCACTGAGCAAAACCCTGAAGTTCGGCTTGCTGCTACAATGTCTTTGTACAATGCACTTGATTTTGCTCGGACCAATTTTGACAATGATATGGAGAGGGCCTACATAATGAAGGTGATTTTTGATGCTGCCATGGCAAAAGAGACAGAAATCAGACAGGCTGCATTTGAGTGTCTGGTTTCTATTGCATCTACATACTATGAAATACTTGAACCTTACATGCAAACAATCTTTGAGCTGACGTCTAATGCAGTCAAAGGGGATGAGGAGGCTGTTGCCCTTCAAGCAGTAGAGTTTTGGAGCTCTATTTGTGATGAAGAACTAGAGATGCAAGACTATGAGGTTCCTGAAAGTGGAGATTTAAGTGCTCCACATTCGCACTTTATCCAGAAGGCTCTTCCCACTCTAGTGCCTATGCTCCTAGAAACACTACTTAAGCAGGATGAGGACCAAGATCAGGAGGATGGAATTTGGAATCTGGCCATGGCTGGTGGCACATGTCTTGGTCTTGTTGCTAGGACCGTTGGGGATGCTATTGTTCCTCTGGTGATGCCGTTTGTTGAGACCAACATATCAAAGGATGACTGGCGGTCTCGTGAGGCGGCTACCTATGCATTTGGTTCAATCCTTGAAGGGCCAAGTATTGAGAAGCTATCTCCTATGGTTAATGCTGGTTTAGATTTTCTGCTGAATGCAATGAGCTACCCGAACAGCCATGTAAAAGATACAACAGCATGGACTCTTAGTCGTATCTTTGAGTTACTGCACTCGCCAGCTACTGGTTTCTCTGTTATTAACCCAGCTAATCTCCAAAGGATTTTGGGGGTTTTATTGGAGAGTATGAAAGATGCTCCACATGTGTCAGAAAAGGTCTGTGGAGCTATCTACTTTCTTGCTCAGGGATATGAGGATGCTGGGCCAAGCTCTTCACTGCTCACACCTTACCTTCCTGATATTTTGAATAGTTTAATCACCACTGCTGATCGAACAGATGGCAGTGACTCTAAACTCAGGACTTCTGCATATGAAACCTTGAATGAGGTTGTTAGGTGCTCGAACCTTTCGGAGACATCTCAGATTATCCCCAATCTTCTGCCGGCTATCATGTCTAAGTTGGAACAAACTTTAACCCTTCAAATTGTATCATCTGATGACAGGGAAAAGCAAGGAGATTTGCAGGCCTCTCTTTGTGGGGTTCTTCAGGTTATCATCCAAAAACTAAGCAGTACTGAGGAAACTAAGCCCATAATATTGCAGGTGGCTGACCAGATAATGCTTTGTTTCTTAAATGTTTTCGGCTGTCGTAGTTCAACTGTTCATGAAGAAGCTATGTTGGCTATAGGTGCACTAGCCTATGCAACTGGGCCAGGGTTTGAGAAGTACATGCCGGAGTTCTACAAGTATCTAGAAATGGGTTTGCAGAATTTTGAGGAGTACCAGGTCTGTGCTATCTCAGTTGGGGTTGTTGGTGACATTTGCCGAGCATTAGATGACAAGATCTTACCATATTGTGATGGGATCATGACTCATCTTCTCAAGGATCTCTCCAGTAGTGAACTGCACCGATCGGTTAAACCTCCCATATTCTCCTGTTTTGGTGACATTGCTCTTGCTATTGGTGAACATTTTGAGAAGTACATCAGTTATGCTTTGCCAATGATGCAAAGTGCATCTGAAGTGTGTGCTCAGATGGACGATAGTGATGAGGAGATGATAGACTACGGCAACCAGCTCAGACGCAGTATTTTCGAGGCTTATTCTGGAATTCTTCAGGGATTTAAGAATTCAAAGGCTGAATTGATGTTGCCCCATGCTCCTCATCTCTTGCAGTTTATTGAATTGGTTGCTAAAGACCAGCAGAGGTATTTTCTCCAATCCAAATTTACCATTTTATATGTCTATTTATATGTTGTACTATCTATATGTGACTGTGTGCGCGATGCTCAGGGATGAGACTGTGACGAAGGCAACAGTGGCAGTTCTAGGTGACCTAGCAGATGCACTTGGTTCAAATATAAAGATGCTCTTCAAGGACAGTAAATCTTGCACTGATTTATTGGTCGAGTGCCTCCAGTCAGATGATGACCAGCTAAAAGAAACAGCTACATGGACCCAGGGTATGATTGGACGTGCATTTTCTATCCAAGGCTGAGCATTTCACTCAGATGCTATTTGTCCGTGTCAAATGTTCCCACCTCTCTCTCTCTCCCCCCTCTCGTTCTGATAATGTCATGTCGTCAGTGTCCTCACAGAGATGTGGGATGAAGTCATGTTTAATCGAGTCTTGTCTAATGCGGGTGAAAGTGCTGAAATTCTTTAGTTGGTCATCAAATTATGACAAATTTTGAGTCTTCTAAGCATATGGCCACCTTGTTTTAGTGGCCTGTTATTGTAGTAAAGTATCTTCATGGAAAGGCCAAATTTCACTTCATGACCTGGCTTTTTTGCTTCCCCATATCTTGAGTTTATGTTTTACTTGGTGACATTTACTATAATATGCCATGAGCTGACTTAGTCGAGTCGTGGCTCGAGCTAAGGAGCTCTCAAGTATATGAGTTTGAGCTCGATTTGAGTACTTCAGATTCAAATCGAGCCCGAACTTGTACTTGAGAGTGCCATATCAACAACGCTTCTAAATGGTGTTGGGCAATTTTTTTCATTTATCGTCTTTCCTTTTTCTTTTGGATTTTTAAGTTTTTGGTGTACTGTCTAATATTTTCTTTGTGGTCCTAAGAATACTGAAGTTATAAATGGTCCTATATATCTTCATTAGATTGACTTTCTTGGCGACTTGCTAGTCAGCTTCTGCCGTTGCCATGTTCATCTTCTTTGTGCCCCCTCTATGCTTTAATGGTATCACTATAATTGTTTTGTAAATCTTTGGCTAGTCCTTTTCCTTTAGTCTAAAATAATTTAAGAAATCTATAATATAATCTTGCTTTTATTTGATATTTTAATTAAATATTACTCCTTTCATTAAAATTTTAGCTTTATTTCTTTTGTCTACACATCTACATCTCGTTTATTGTTTAAATATATTTAATAGCTATTGAGAATTTCAATATACATTAATGGGAAATTTACATAAATAGTCTAGTCAAAGACTCAAAGTGTTATTTATCAAGAATGTCCTTATTCCAAATAATAAAAAATAGTTTATTTTTGCACAACTCAGTTGTTTAACACAGTGTTTGTGGGACCGGACCGGTGATCGAAACGGACAAGCTACCGGTTCAAGGTTCGACCGGTTTGACCACCGGTCCAATCGGTCAACGGCATTTGCTGATTTTTGGATTTCAATAGTTGCTTATTTGTAATACAATATAATTTGATATTTGAGTTCAACTTGTGAAAAAAAGTTCAACATATATCAATATTAATTAATCTAAAGATACAAAAGTTTTAACAATCCGAGACAAAGAAATGATTTCTACTGCATCTAAAGATGGAGAAGATGGGTAGGAGTGAGAACAAGCAAACCCTAGTTTGAGAGGTGGAAGAACAGGTTTATGAGAAATAAGGGCAAATGAAAAATGAAAGGTGAAAATTTCGTTTTTTTACTTAAAATTGGACTCGAAACCACAACTTTATTTAAAAAAAAAGGATTATAACACCGGTTCGCCGATCTAATCGGTTTTGACCGATTTTGACCGGTTTTCAACGGTTTTATGATGTTTCCGGTTATTTCACACTGCCGGACCGGTTCCAGGCATGGTTCCCGGTTGAACCGATCGAACCGGCCGGTCCGCTCCGGTCCCAAAAACCCTGGTTTTTATAAATAACCGAGTTGTGTAAACAACTAGATTATTTTATTAAAAAACAACTATTGTTTTAAACAACTTAGCTATTTAAAAAAACAACCATGTTACTTTACACAACTCCGTTGTTTTTATGTAACACAATCTTATTGTTTTGCCCAACATAAAAAATGGAAAGAAAAAAAAGATCTAACATTTACCAATATCATTTCAAAGAATATGGATTTTCAAAACAAATTAAAGCATGTTATACAAAAAAGCAAGAACAAACACATATCTTATTAATAATCTAAAAATGAAGGACGGAACATAAAAGAGGAGAAGAAATGAAGGAGAGAGAAGTAGAAAGAAAAAAATGAAAAGAAAGAGAGCACGCTGATAAAAATGAAGAGGGAAGATTAAGAAATAGGGAATGGGGAATTGGGTATCACGATTTATGTTTAAATGTTAAATGTATTACTTGTTTTGGGTAAAAATATTATAATACATTACTCAGAACAAATGATATTTTAAACATAAACATTAATATATTTTCAACATGATACATTTACGCAAAACATGTAATACCTTTAGGTATAAACGCTAATACATTTTCATAAAAAAAATCTCATGACCCGAATTGCACAGATCTAAGATTCTTGCAACTAGTGTACAACAAACTTACTCTATAGAAACGATTTATCTTTATAAAACAAGTTAAAATGCAAATTAAGCCTATCTTTATGAGATGGAGTGAGTAAATAGACTTCTGAACTTGCGATAGGTTACACTAATCTGATAAAGGTTTCTTATTACTCTTATATTGTTATATAGCCTATGTGTATCTAAGCTCTGGCTGTAAGTGAATTGAGTTGATTTGAATTTGTAGGTGTTCGTGTTTAGTTCATTTAATTTTATTCGAACTCGAATCAAGTCGGATGGTCTTTGAGAATGTTTGATTTTGTTAATGAATATGTTTGACCATATTTTTGAGCATCTGTGCTTGTAAATTAGCTTAGTTTTGTTGATGGATCTCTTGCCCCTCCTACGCCGTATGGCATGCGAAAGGCAAACAACTTCTCATGCTTTGTTGCTCATCTTTAACCAAGAAATTTATGGAGGAAATTACTGGTCATGATTCTTCACGAGCGCTGTGGCTTGCACTCGAGGCGGCTTTTAGTTATTCTTCGATGTCTCAAGAACAACAATTATGAGACGAACTCCATACTCTGTTCAAAGAATCTTTTTCTGCGGCACAACCATTGGTTTTTACATGGATAGGGGCAACAATTTGAAAGCTTTTTTGCTACTCTTGCACTTAATATATTGCTCTCCTGTTCGTGACCTGATAGAGTTAACAATATGATTTGGTTGTATGTTTCATTTGGTAGGATATATTTTGTTTGATATAATTTATCTTTTAGAATTATTTATTTTGATTTGTTTCTTTTTATTGTGATTAAGATTTTAGGAGCCTGATGCACTAAAATCTAACCCAGTAAACCGTAAGTGAACGGTGCTAGTGTACCTAGTGACAAACAAGGTTGATCCCACATTACACTGTATCCTATGTATAGTTTGATACCCTAATTTTAATACTTCTACCCTATCTAGACTCTCGAATAAGTGGTTGAGTTTAATATATTCTAAAACCTAAATTGCATAAAATACTTAGTTAAATACTAATTGCTTGGCAAATAAGAAATAAAAAAAAAAAGGAAAATTCAGATGAGATTAAGACGCATTCTAGGGCTTCGATTTCAGTTATTATCTCATATGTGTGATTATTATATTATTCTAGACTTTTAGACCGATTATATCATTATTAGATGGCACTACTCTTAATAAGCCCTCCTCTCAGACGATGTCAACATGTAGATCTATTTCGAACAATTATTGGCGCTTGCGCTATATACTTGTAGTCTATTAACAAAATCTCATCTCAGATGTCGAATTGTTGAGCAGGTGGACAAATATCAAGTGATCAAGTTGATACAATCATATAAATAAAACAAGCATATAGATAATCAAATAAAAATGATGTCTAGAATTAAACAAAAGAAATCAAAACATTTTCGATAAATAACCTACTTTCTAACCCTAGAACACAAGTTGTTTAGTTACTCATGTCTAAAGTTAAAAACCAAAATAATTCATAGACAAACATGTTCGGAAAATAACTAAAAGAAAAAGAAGTAAAAACTCGAATCTCAATCTTGATCTTCGTTTCGTCGTTCCTTGCTCTTTAATCTCGCCTCTAATATATTCTCCGATGATAAAAGTCCGTCTCTCTGACTCCTGGAAGCCTCTATTTATAGTTTGAAATCAAGTGGTGTTGAATTAGGTCGAGTTTGGAAGAAAACGTGTGAAAACTTAAGTTGGACGACCCTCGAATGCGGTTGTTCCTACCAACACAGTCGTTCCACTGACGCGGCCGCGTTGCCTGTTCGTCTTCCAGTGCTCACAGCACTAACGAAAAGAGATTTTTCGCGGCTGCATCTATCAATGCGGCCGTTCCGGTCTAGAACCGGTTCAAGTCTGGTTTTTATCTTTCAGTCCGTTCTTTGGCTCTTTTCATCCGTTCTTACTCCTACTTATCTCGTTTCCTCTCCAAACTTCGTCAAAGTGCCATTTTTGGCATAAATTCACCTATTTAACTCCAAAACACTCACAAACACGTTATAAAGCTCAATACAACGAATATTACATATTTTGACCAAATATACATGCAAATGTCATAAATACCCACCTAAATCGACCTAAAAATGCATGTATACACAATGTGTATCAAAATCCCTTAAACTTAACATGTTGTTCATCCCCGAACAACAAAAGAAAATAGAATAAGAGCATCATGCTTTTAGGGCAATTGGATGACGAATCTAGTCTCAGTGAAGTTTTTCAGAATACTAAAAACAAAGAAATTCGAGCACTTGTGACATGACAATATCTCAACTACTTTTGAGATAAGAGACTTGTAAATTAAATGATCCTCACTTGTTAAGTGTATCACTAATCTCTCAAGTGCATAAACTTTGGACATGTTTACACTGAGATTGGACCACATGCACCGTCTACCATAAGCTTGCCTATTGTCTAAATTGAACCTCGTACTTAAAATGCGTGGCAAAGAATAAAAAAAGTCTTAAGTTTTGGTTGTAATGTGCGCTTAAGGTAAGGTAGGATAAATAAGGGTTTAAGAAAAGAATGCCTTAAATTATTTTTATTAGTCACAACACGTACTTGACGTATTCTTAAAGATGGTTTTTTTAAACAGTTTACGGTGATCATTCAGAGGTTTATAAAGATGTGTTTATCTTCAAAGATGATTTTTCTTATGTTCATTCCTCGATTGTGATTGCTTCATTTTCCATTCTCGTTATTTCTTATTTGGTGCAACAACAATTTAAGGATGATGTTATTCTGATTTGGCTACAAGATTTCAAGGATGTTCATTCCTGTCTATGTACCTATTTCAACGAGATCGACCACATGAAGGTGAATCGTCTTCAAGGAGAGGAGAATTATGGAGATAACAATATGATTTGGTTGTATCTTTTATTTGGTAGGATATATTTAGTTCAATATAATTTATCTTTTAGAATATTTATTTTGATATTTTTCTTTATATTGTGATTCGGATTTTAGTTGAAGTATTAGTATAAATAGGAGCCTCTTATATTGTAATAGATAGTTGATTTGATATTTTATAATAGAAAACGGGGTTATTCCCAATTTATGTCTCTTCATGGTATTCTTAGAATAAACAGATTTAGACCCGCGTATTATTATCTCACACGCTTCTCGCTGCATCATGACCTTATACACCAAACACAAGTCTTTAAATTATTTGAAAAATCCATGATGGGACCTGCATCAATACAAGGAGCTTTTGTCTCTCAAAATCAGTCACGGGGCAATGCTTCTTCTCATAATCAGTCATACGGTCGTGGTTTCTCACAAAATCAGTCCCGTGGAAGTGCTTGTGATTGTGGATGGAAGACCTACATTCCTATGCGTCAAATCTGTGGGGAAATCAATCACTTTGTGGATTAGTGCCGGTAAAGTTTTCTCCACGATTTTGGAATGGAGGCTGCAAATTTGGCACAAGTTTTTCGCACAAATTGTAATATTTCACATGAGCCTGCTTTTGATTGGTTTGTAGATACTGGAGCTTATGCTTATATGACCTTGACAACCTCAATGTTGGTAACAATACTTCATTCACTAATTTCTCATACTGGCTCATCTCATATTTCTAATTGTGTGCATTCCTTAGACGTCTTGGTCATTCTCAATATCACCAAGAATTTACTATCTATTAACAAGTTAACATATGACTATCACGTTAATGTTGTCTTTTCAAAAAATCATTTGTCATTCAGAATCGGGCAACAAAAACACACTAGCTCGAGGAAGATGTGAAAGTGGCCTCTACGTCTCGAAGTAGGTTTTGCTTAGGTAGCAACTCTGCGTTCCAAAGCTTTGAGAGCCTCGTTTGAGTTATGACTTTGAGCATTTCATATTTAACGTAATTATTAGGCACTAATTCATAACTAAAATAGTGCGAAAGTATGTGAAATGATACTTGCTAACCCTCATTTTTGTATGTTTGGCGGGTGTCCCTTGTTTGTTTTGTAGTATTTTGATACAAAAATGGACTTATTTGGAGTAGTGGAATCCCGATAAAGATTGTGTGAAAAGAGGTCTTGGAAAGATGATTGGAAGTGATTGGGCTTAAAAAGAACCTTGAATCAGTCTAAAATGAAGTCAGACAGGCCCAAAATTAGCAAGCAAAAGATGCGCATGGGACATAATAAAAATCCCGGCTGAGTAAAAGGGTGAGGCCAAGAATAAATTGAAGATCAGAATGATTTGCCCGGAAGACTTTACCCGGCTGAGTTGATTACCTCGGAAAATTGTCCGGCCGGGCAAAAGCTCGTCTTAATATAAGCGTTTTGGGCTCATTTGGTAGCCCATATAGATAAGGGATTATTTGCTATCATTCATTAGTTTAGCAGATTTATGGCTCATTTGATAGCCCATATAAGGCGTGAGTAAATACATAGTCAGATTTAAACATCTGTTTGGTACTCCATACGATTATCATTCACAAAACAAGGAGCCTAATATATTTTAATGTATAACCCCTGTATGTAATCTGCTTAATTTGGGTTGATAACATTTACATGCCTGAAAAGTAACCATGATAATAGGTGAATATGGATGAAGATGATTTTTTTTTCCTGCTGATGCGTTATTAAGTGTGTATATAATTGTACATTTCCTTTCTTATTCGGCCTTATCTAGAATATTTTATGGGTTATCAAGCTGTTGCTGTAAATAATCTTAACCCACTATACACCCTACCAAATGAATGACAAGTTATAATATACCACATAATCATGTTAAACTATCTAATGACAGATACTAGCCACTTATCTTAACATAACTACCTAATGAGCTTTCAGAGCATATAGTATAACATGTCATTCATTTGGTAGAGTGTATTGCATGTCACTATTATTTACTCTCATCTGTTTGATAGCACATACAACAACCTAATTAAGGCAGGATAAGCAAAGAAACGTACACTTATGCCCTCTACTTAATAAAACAACATTGGAAGTGTATTTCGCGACACTGGTATTTTAGAGAGAAAAAATCTTATCATAGTTACTGTGGCAACATGTATAAGCTATATGGAAAAATTGGTCTGATTACTTACCGGGGTTGGTACAGTGTACCGAGCCTCATTTTAGTGAAGTGTCTCTGTAAGGACTATCAAACGGATGTTAAAGTCCGATTATATATATACTCACCCTTATATAGGCTACCAAATGAGCCCTTCATGTGTAATTCACCCCTATCTATTTTTCTCCCTACTTTAATCTAGTTTTGTGTACTCCTATAAATATCTAGACTCTTACTATCAAAACAATCAGAGATATACATCAGACTTTTACTTTATACAATTTTTAAAGAGTATATAGAGAGTCGAGAAGAAGATGTTATAGAAGCGGGTATCCGAAAGGAGCACTTCGTATGTTTTAAATAATATCGTCTAATATCTCTGATTACTTGTATTAAATGATATTTTCTATTTCAGTGAATGTTTATTTATTTATTTTGATTATGCAGTAGTTGTCTATATCTTAGGGTTTTAGAGAGTAAGTTTCTTTTACAATGTAGATTTTGTATGTTTTTATCATTTTGATTCATGATTGATCTGAAGGTTGTTATCTATATGTTGAGATATGATTGCTCCATAATTAGCTTGATCACCTATATTGTGCACACATGGATAAGTATCCAAAATCTGAGAGGTGAGAATATTAATGACCAAACAAAACATAACATGTTATTTGAAAGACCGAGAGTATGAAGAATAATATGGTGGTGTTTCCTAGGTACTGTTAGGAGATGTATACACATGCTTAACCGAGAAGTTAGTTTGTTGCATATAATCTACACCTCAGGCGCTCCTAGAGAAGGTTTGAGATACACTTAGAGAATCTTAATAGCAATAGGATCAATCTGAATTAGGAGATAATATTATTGTTGAACTACCAATTGATCCTAAAATTGACAATCTTAAGATAGTCTTTTAGTATTGATTCTAGTTTATTAATTACGTCATGTCTTAATTGTTCAATTACTTGATTAATGGTCTATCTAAGTATTATGTCAACACCAAACCATCATTAATTCGATCCACATAGATATACTAGGATTATAACACTGTAGTAATTTAGGTAGAGTCCCTACACTAGTGTCTGTGGGATATGACCTTGCTTGTCACTAGCTAGCAACTACACCATGTACTTGCGGTAAGGCTGTTAGAAAATAGAGCGATCAAACATTCCGACTCAAGACATATTCCTTCTAATATTATTTCCAGTTTAAATAAATTAGGTCATTTATATGTTACTTAGTTGTTGCCTAAACCTACCATATGCTCCTCTTGCCAGTTAGGCAAGAGAAAGAGATTATCTTTTACTTTGAATTAGAAACGTGTCTCTCGAGTTTTGCATTTAATTCATCGTGATTTATGAGGTCTTGTGCTTGTTTCTCCACATATGGTGCTTTTCCAAGCTATATTATTTTTGTGGACGATTATTTTCGCTTTACCTGGCTTTACCCGTTGCTTGCAAAATCTGAGTTTTATGATATAAGTGCCCTTATGTGTAGTCAATTTTCTTGTATAGTCTATAATAGGTAGAAAATTGTGCATTAATTTAGTTGTCAAGATTGCAGTTTTATTCGTATTTTGGTTATTGCATTCACTACCTTTCAACCTATCTAACTTTCTTGGTACGAATTACGTTAGTTTCTCTTTAAGTGTTTATTTTAGTGAATTTGGAGGTTTTTCAGATCTAGACGAAGGAACATATATCGAGTTGGGCTTAACACTAGGAGACTTGGTGTCAAATCCAACCCAAGTCAAGGCTGCCAAAATAGACGAAATAGAAGACGAGAAGAGTTGATTTAATTGAATGGGAAGAAAGCCTAAACTACGAGGAGGACAAGTTCGACCCATGGCCCATGATTGGTGGAAAAAAAGCCCACGTGGGGCTTATATATGTGCGTGTGTGTGTGTGGAGGTCTTGCAATGAAGAAGTATCATGTAGACTCCAGGAGAGATTTGATTTAAGCAGAGCCGCGAGAAAGAAAGGACTGGTGATTCACGTCGACAATTCGGTTTCGTTATTTTTAGTTTTTAATTTAATGTTCGATATTTTTTACTTAAGTTTTGTAACGTCGATATGTGCGACTAGACTTTAAATTTCAGTTCTTGATCTATGATTAAACCTTGTAATTCTTACGAGGACAATTTCTTGAATTGTGTTTTGGAATTATTTATGTTATCTAGTTTAATTATTTTTATATTTGAGTTATTGAATAAGATTGATCACCTATTTTGATTTGTCACATATTTACAGTTAGGGTATTATCATAATCCATAATTTTTGTGTACACCCGTTGGTAGCAATTAGTGAATTAATTCATTTAGATAGCATAAATCAGGGTTAATTGTACCAAACTTGTGAGTCTAACACTGTATTTACCCTATTATCCTAGTACATTATGCGTTTAACCAATTAAATCTAGAGAACTTGTTCTAGGTTGTTTGGTTAAATAGATTGATTAGAGAACTTGTTCTAGGTTGTTCTGTTAAATAGATTGATTAGAGAACTTGTTTTGATTAATTACAATCAAGGGATAATTCGAATCAACATAACTTGTTAGTTGAGGGGTAGAGATTCTAGGACAAATTTGAAAGTAGTCACATTAATTACAAGGGTATATTAGTCTAGGGGGATAACTAGATTGATATCTGAAATTTTATACTTATTTGTTTTTAATTATCTTTACTACTTTTTTCCAATTAGTTTTCTAGTTTATTACTCATTAGGTAAACCAACTCCCCCCTTTTGTTCTTTTGTTTAATTAATACATAAAAAAATAAAATCGAACTGCTTCTTGTATGATCGACCCTGACTTACCACCACTACTGAATAGTAGAGGGAAAGTAATGAATTTAATTTTGCGTGCCTCGACAGCACGGTCAAAATTTTTGCGCCGTTGTCGGGGACCCGTGCAAGATTAATTGTGTTTTTAGTATTAACTAGTAGTAGTTAATTTAGGATTAATTTAATTCTAACTTAGTTATTGGGTCTTCATTGTCTTCCTTTCCCGTAAAAAAGTTTTTTTTAGAAGCAGGGCACACTGGGACACCTAGTGTCAATTCTGACGAAATTTTATTCCTTTGTACGTGTTTGGTTTTCAGTTTATTTGTCTAATTTTGGTTGTTGTCACTCATCTTGGCCATTGTTCCTTCGTTTCTTGGCAGTTGTGAATGATCACCCGATCACACGTGAATAAAGAATTGCAATTCTACGCCGAGATTACGTGAAGAGATCGAGTTTTGAGAAAACAAGTGAGGAAAACCTTAGAGAAGTTCGAGTAATCACCATTTTTCCCCGTAAGTACTTATACCGAATCAGAAAGTGAAAAAGAGAGTATGGAAGCAAACATGACAATGTAAGAACTGGCCAATACTTGCATAACTTTCAACCTCTCTACATTACCTTTCCTAGCTTGGATGATAACACCACTCTCGAGCTAAAATTCGTGTTGATTCATCTATTGCCTCCTTCCATGGTCTCGCGGGTGACAATCCTCACAAGTATCTCAAAACGAGCATGAAGCCCACGACGGTCACAGAGGAGAAAATTAAGTTGCGAGTTTTTCCATTCTCCCTCAAAGACTTGGCAAATGATTGACTTTATTATTTCCTGTCGGCATCCATCACTACATGGGCTCAAATGGAGAATTTGCTTCTAAAGAAGTATTTTCCAACATCTAGAGCAACCAATATAAGGAAGGAGATGTGTGGGACAAGACTGATGCATGGTGAAACTTTGTATGGATATTAGGAACTTTTTAGGAAATTGGTGGCAAGTTGTCCACAACACCAAATAACTAGACAATTATTAATCCAGTACTTCTACGAGGCATTGCCTATGATGGATAGAAACATGATAGATGTAGCCAGCGGAGAAGTGCTAGTGGACGAAACCCCAATTGCGGTCAGGGTACTCATATCTAATATGACAGTGAACTCTCAGCATTTCGGTCAACGAGATGCATCATTGAAGATGGTAAGGGGGATGAACGATTCGTCTCTCAATAACAAATTTGGTAGAGTTAACTTCTTTTGTGAGAAAGGTCGCTGCAGGGAGTATTCAACAAGTCAAGTCATGCCGTATTTGTGACACCACTGATAACACGATGGATACTTGTAAGGTTTTGGGAGATGAGACTGATGTCCATGATAACATAGTAGGAACCGAAAATTTCTAAGGAAGAAAGTACGACCTATATTTGAATACATATAATTCGGGATGGAGAGATCACCCCAATCTGAGGTATGGAAAACAACAGCCGTCGCGGCTTGTGGAACATCCCCGTACGGCCCAACAACAACAACATGGATCGTTCTACCCAATACAATATGTTGAACCTCCCCCTAATATGACATTAGAAGAGATGATAAAAACCTTGACATTGAATATAGTGCAACTCTAAAAAAACATGAATCAATTCCAGAAAGATACTCTGTCGGGTATAAAAAGCATGGAGACGCAAATGAGTCAGTTGGCAATAGCCGTCAGCCGCCTTGAATCCTAAAATAGTGGAAAGTTACCATCTCAGCTGGAAATCAGTCCGAGGAACGACCGTGCTGTGACCTTGAGAAATGGGAAACAACTTGGAGAGCTTAAGAAGCCCGGCCATATGCTGGAAAATGAAAACGAAAGGACGAATCTGCCGAACAACACGATACTGGGTCACTCAGTGTCGACATTCTTTCCAGTACAAAATGAAAGGGAAGTCTACCGTACAAAATGACACTGGGGCACCTAGTGTCATTACCGACATGGGTTCACCCAGTGTCAAGTGTCAACCCAACGATAATAAAATACATACCCCTGTCATATAGCAATATGTATCCTGATGGGGTAATAGAAGATGTCCTTCATGAAGTTAATGAACTTGTGTTTCCTATGGATTTTTATGTGCTTGATATTCATGGTGACTCATCGATTCGGCGTTCTTGAATACCTCTCAAACAAAAATAGATGTTGGCAAGGGTACCCTCACAATGAACTTCGATGGAAGAGCCGTCAAATTTAATATATATGATGCTATGAAATTTTCGAAAGATGTGAGTTCTGTCTTTTTTGTTAGTGTCATTGACCCACTTGTCGAGGAGGTATTTCAGTTGAATTGCAGGGACGATTTAGACATGGTGCTCAAAACAAAGTTGGATTCTGGTGGTCATGAAATTTTTTAAACCCATAAGGAATTCGATGAAATGGTGGCACCTTTACAATCCTCAAAGCCGATTATTCCAAGGTATGCCAACAATTTCATTAAATTACCTGATTCTCACCAAAAGATTCTCCCATCTACAATACAAGCACCCACGCTTGAATAACTACTCAATTTGTTCGGGAACTGGTCTTCATTGGAAGAATAACTACTCAATTTGTTCCGTCAAATCTTCAATTAGCTGCATCTTCACGAAGAGTTGACATGCCCATTGTAACAACAAATTTCATGTATTAAATGTATAAACACGAAAAAGATGTACAAAATTGAATATTCAGATCAAATGAATAAATTTTACAACTTTGTAGATCCTATCTCTATTTTCCTCTTATTCTTCTCTCCATTTGTATATGTCTTCAAACTTGTTAACTTGAACAACGCTAATCCAAAGCTTGTAAGCTTACTTTTATATTAAACGTTGTTTCTTGTCGATTTTCTCGAAGAACACCAAAGAATGCCGAAATTCCTTTGTACCACAATTCTTCACTTGATTCTTGACTATTCGATGAACTTCGAGATTTTAATCCGCACCGAATATGAGTTCTTCAATTTATAACGTTAAAATTCAAGAATCGGAGTAAATTCAACAACATCTTGACACGTGAAGGTTTCCAATAGGTCAATAAAATATATATGAAATCATCAATTTAATTGACTATTTAATTAATTCCTAACATTAAAATAATCAAATATAAGATTGACTTTCAATATATACTTTATTATGTGACTCATTTCAATTGGATACAAAATTTGCGTATCAACATCCATCTTTGAGTTCCAACGATCTAAGCTTCGTGTTGACCCTAGAGCTAGCAAAACTGGCCCGACCCATCGGGCCAGCCCATTTAGCCCGATATAAAGCGGGTTGAGTCGGAATATTAGAGGTCCAAAAAAATTTGGGCTTTTTTGGCCCGGCCCGAATGAAATTGAATTTTTTTTCCTCACTAATTGAATAAGAAAAATTCAGGAATTAGGTAATATCTTGTGTATTATTATTATTATTATTATTATTTTTTTCTAGCAGATCATAAATATATCTATTTACCGAGAGATTAAAACATTTGACTAATTTAATACTCTATTTCTTCAATTTTATTATCCGAAGATGGAAAATGAATTGGATGCGAGCATGCTCATTAATTATTATGTGTCGAGAAATGGTGAATTGATTAACATGTAGTATAGTACATACACAAAAATTAAATAACTTGTGACGTGTAGTATATAACTATATATCATCATCCATTCTTTTATTATTATTATCATGGTTATATCTGGGGTTCGAGATATGCCTATAGATATGATTCCATATTGCAACGAATAGTAACATATTATCTTCCCATCAGGTTTTTTCCTTAGAAAAATTAAACTGAAGTTCGCCTCAATATATAATTCTACTTCATGGTTAAAGTAACAAAAAGGAAAAGGAAAAAACTAATTGATGAACTTTTTTGGCCCGATGGCCCGAGGTCTGCCGGGCCGGGCCTAGCATTTCTAGGCCCGAAATAAATTTGGCCTGGCCCGAACTTCACCTTGGCCAGACTAAGCCCGGTCCGGCCCGACCGTCCGAATTGCCACCTCTAGTTGACCCTAATCCCAGGCCTTGCTTGAAAGGGGCTGATAAAGACATAAACTACAATATACTCCCTCTGTCCCGGCTAACTTTTCACAGTTGATCGGGTACGAATGTTAAGAAAAAATTGAATTTGTTTTTTTTTTTTTTTTTTTTTTTTTTTTTTTTTTTTTTTTAATTTTTTTAAAGGTGAAGATTGAGTGTGGAGATTTTGAGGGTGGAAATTGTAAGAGAAATTTCATTTTTAAGAGTGTGAAAAGTAAAGTCGGACGAATCAAAATGAAAAGAATGAAAAGTTAACTGGGATGGAGAGAGTATCTCTTAAATATTCTACAATAATCTTTGCTCGTAACTAGTTCATAATTGTAATCTTAAGGTAAATAACCTTTGTTATTATCTTTATATTGTAATATAGACTAATCAACTATGTGTGGTGATTGGTTATTTTTCCTTACAACTAAGCCTTAACTTGTTGGCGAACTACTAAAGAATGAGTCATTGAATATTCACGCTTCGTTTATTTATAAAATAAGTTAGATAAATTGTTCGTTTATTTAAATAATTTTTTTTACGAGTTATTCAACGAATACATATTCCGTTACGGAGATATTTTCACTGGCTTCTCCGTTTTGAAACGGACTTCGTTTTGTATATATTCCATAAGATAATAAACTTGCACAAACACATCATTTGAAAAGAAAAAAAAATGACGTTTCAATTGGATCACACTGTATTTGATTTTTGTGTCCCACATAACTTATGATACACCCAATGAATTTTATTAAGTTCAACATAAATATCTACCTATATGGGATCTAAACTGACAACGTCTCAAAAAAAAAAAAAAAAAAAAAAAAGAAATGAAGTTTCACAAGAAGAAACTTATATATAATTGGACATGGACTTAGCAACCACCAATTCAAAATCTTTATTTAGTTAATTCTTGGTGCATTATTTCCTTACCATTACAAAAAATAGAAAAAATATTCTTACAAAAGAAACACCAGAGTTTTAAGGTTGAAAGAACCAAAATTTGCCTAAATATATGATGGCGAAGAGTTATACATTATTATATGTACACAACCTCCAAGGAGGTCAAGTAATTAGTCATTCTTGCTTTTGTTTTAATTCCCTTTCTTGTCTTTTACCTATGACTTTGCCGGGCATTGATTAAGAGAGCCTTACAATTCCAAATCTACAACCTAGAGGTCTTCATCTACCACCTAGAGGTCTTCATCTACCAGAACCAAAGGACGACATTGCCCCTGATGAACGATAAGACGCCCCCACAGTACCAATGGTACTATCACTAGTCCTCTCAGTGAACCCTAATGCCAAAAATCTTGAAGTAACCTCATCACCTCTCCTTGAACCAGCTAAACTCAATCTATCAAACAAAGGCATCATTACATCCCCATTCAAAAACTTCATCACCTGTCTCACACTGGGCCGAGCCTCCGGATTCGGATGCGAACACAACAGGCCTAAGCCCAATACCAGTTCCATCTCTTCAACCACATACATTGAGCCCAATCTAGCATCCACCACATCAAAAATGCTTCCCTTTTGCAAACACTCGGCCACCCAATCCACCAATATCACATTCCTATGGGCCTCAAGCACCACCGGAGCTCTTCCGCAAGCTATTGCTAGAAGCAAAATGCCAAAAGCAAACACATCCGTGCTTGTTGAGGCCTTCCCCGTTCTAGTGAGCTCCGGGGCAATGTACCCAACAGTCCCTACAACGTTCGTTGTATGCGAATTTTTTCCGTGATCATATAGCCTAGCTAGCCCAAAGTCGCCTAGGCGGGGATTCATATCCCCGTCTATTAAAACATTGCTTGACTTTATATCGCGATGGATCACAACTTTTTCCCACTCTTCATGTAAGTACAAAAGCCCGGACCCGATACCTTTTATGATGTTGAATCTTTGTGCCCAGTCTAAGAAAAGCCCATTATTGGGATCATAAAGTAAAGAATCAAGGCTCCCATTTGGTACATAGTCATACACTAGTAAAAGATCATTCTTGTTCTTACACCACCCTTGTAGATGTACTAAGTTTTTATGCCGTAATCTTCCTAAGCTCTCTATTTCAGCTGCGAATTCGCGCATCCCTTGTAGTTGATTATTCGACGTGATCTTTTTAACCGCGGCTACAACGCCAGTTGTCGGTAGAACTCCTCTGTAAACAGCTCCGAATCCTCCTTCGCCAATCTTTTCGTTTTCTTTGAACCCTTTCGTTGCTTTGTAAAGATCCCGGTACCGGAATCTGTGAGGGGAATCCAGTTCCCAGTCTTCTAACATCTCAAGCTTCCTCACTCTCCGATAGAAAACGATTGTTATCAGTGATGCTAACAGGATGAAAAGTAGAAGAGAAAACGAACCTATGAGAGCTTTTCTCACTTTAGCACGATTAGATGCAGACATTTTTTCGACTGGTACGACTGGAAGTAAGGTTTGGTTTAGTTCCTCTGCGGTTCCATTGATACGGAAGCTCCATCCGAGGATGTAATGGGCGCTGGATTTTCGGCCGGTTGCGGCCGAAAATCCGGCGTACATATTCTCTACCAGAACGGGAGATAAGTCAATAACTTCTGAAAGTAAGGGCCTGCTTGGCTTACGAATGTTTAACGGAGCAATAGTTACATTCACAACTTTTTCGATTCCATCGTATTCGATCCATGCTTGGATGGGCCCGTCTTTCTCCAGATTCAGTTCCTCGTAATGAGCTTGCGTTCCTTCGATGTAATATTCAGCAGATTTGGATGCTTTTGACTTAACACCATTGGTGTTGATTCCGACGTGGTTTCCGTCGGTGTCTGAGACCTCGTTGAAGCCATCTACGGTGTCGAATTCCACCATGAAAACGTGGTTGGAAGGGTTGCCGTCGTTGGAATTGTTGAAGACGCCGAGGAAATGTTCAGGGGCGGCGGCGGGGAAGGCCGGATCAGGGGAGAGAGTGAAGGATAGGCCGTAGCCGCCGCGGTTTGAGGTGGAAGGGTTTATTTGGAAGACGAAGTTTGTGGTGAATGAAGAGTTTTGCAGAGTCGGAATCGGCGTCGGAAAGAATGCGTGGCCGATGACGGAGTGGGAGGTGTTGGTGAGCCTTAGGGCTCCGTTTGGTTTGATTATTGCTCCTTTAAGATCAAGATTTGAGTTGTTGAAACCATGGAAGGTGAAGTTGTTAATGGATTGGGATATGAGGAAAAAATTGCAGATAAGGAGGGTTTGGATTATGGTATTGGAATAAGCCATGTGGAGAAGAAATAGTAGTGGGGAAGGCAAGAGTCTCACTAGGAATAATGAACATATATATACGTAATTAATTCAGTCACAACCCCTAAGTAGTCACGCGTTAATACCACCACTAGATGATATGTAAACATTTATCCATCGTGGATATAACACGAGTTAATGTGTTTACCATAATGTACCGCTATCTCATAAAATACCAATGCGAATCATTTGTTTTGCTTTCCAGCTCTCCCTCATCCTCTTCTCTTCGCCATTCTTTTGATTTTTTGTTAGTTATTGAAGACAGATCGTAGAAGAGTTGGAGAGGCATATTCTATTTCACCCATCGTTGAAGAAAGAGTATACCAGCGGCTTCCGATTAAAGACGGACAAAATTTCATGTCCAAATGGCACTGCCGCTTCTGTCGCCACTTCACCGTAAATACTTATGGCAAATCGGCGGAATTTAAGACAAAAGGGAGACTGTTTACTTCGCCCATAGTGTCCCACAATGACCTTTAATTATCCAAATTCAGTCCATCTTCCTTCCTCAACATTGCTTCGAGTAATGAATTAATCATACAACCGCACAGAAATTGAAAACTCATGGACAAACTAAGATTGCAGTAATCATTCCCCTTTTAACTAATGATTTACAGAAATTAATTAAAAAATAAGTAGGTCCCAATAAAACATGTAAAAAGATAATAATACCCCATAGTTGTATTGGTGCAACAATTGCACAAAAGAATAACCCTTTTTTTTTTAATGCTTTTGTGTTTTTAAAGTTCCATTTTATTGAGTCCTACTCATGTCTCACTCTAGAAAATTGGTTACTTTTTTTTTTTTTTGGCTTTATGAATTTAAAGGTCATGATTCATTTTTTATGGTCAATTTCAATGTTTAGGGTCTAGGATTTGGATTTTTTAGAGTACGGTATATTTTGTATTTCAGATATATGTGATTTCATGTATCTTTTTATAAATTAATTGTTCATAATTTAGAATTAATGATTAAGATTGAGATACAATAAAAGTGGAGGAGAAAAGGCGGACAGAATGGTTACATTATTATGATTTAAGTAGAAAAGTGGCTGTGGTCACACTAGCATTTCGTGATAAATAGAGAGAAATTTGCAAGACAACGCGCATGAGCATTTTGAGTGGCTGAGAAGTGAGGGTAGTGTATGGCCCTCCAGAGTTTTCGTCAGGTCTTGGTCTTTACTCTTACGGCGAACATCGGAATTGAATAACCCTAAACCCAGAAAGAAAAAAAACAAGATATTTTGTCGGTGGGGTTTCAAAATTGAAATGAAATTGAGATTAACTTTGAAAACTTAGTATTTTAAGAATTATAATTCTGTTTTACCAAAACTTTTGTTTTTGAATACCATTGGAATCTTCTCTAACAGTCTAACTAGTTACAAACATCTCAACTACGCTGGATTCTTCCTCTGTTTTACACCACATATATAGGGGCGGGGAAAAATTACCCAAATATTCAAATATCGCACATATCGTATCGAAAAATTATTGAAAATATCGAAATTTTCGATATACCGAATTTTCGATACGATATGATACCATACCAGAAATTTTCAGTACGGTAACGGTATGATAATCTAAAAATTTCGGTATATACCGAAATACCGAAAAAAAGTTCGGTATTTTCGATATATAATTGGTATACCGAAATTTTTTCGGTATTGTGGTAGTTCGGTATTTCGGTATACCAAATTTCTAACGGTATATCGTAAATTTTTGATATATCGAAATTTCGGTATACCAAAATCAACTGTATGGATCGGTATATGCCGATACCGATAAAAAGTTCGGTATACCGAATTTTCTGTACGGTATCGATATTTACCGATATGATACCGAATTTTCGATATACCGAAATTTCCAGTACAGTAACGGTATGAATTTTCGACGTACCGAAAATATCGATACGGTAACGATATGGGCGATTCGTACCGAACCACCCCTACACATATATCTTACGCTTACTGATATAACTGTATGTATAATTATGTTACAGCAAAAATGATTTTTAAGTTAATAAAGATTGTTTAAAATAACAAGTATTTTTCACAGTTACTCTCTCCGTCTCGGCCTAATTAGTCGGACACGAAGACTAAGAAAAAATAGATTTTGTGAAATCTTTGATTTTTCCAAAGGTGAAATTTAATGGTGGAAATTATGAGATACATTTATCATTTATTGGGTGATCAATTAGATTGGAACAATAAAAACGGAAGGTAGGCCAATTAGGCTGAGACGGAGGGACTACATTACAAAAAATATAGGCAAAAACTTGTGTGCATATGATGCATCATAAGTTATTGTACATCAATCCAATTAAAAGATCCGCGCGCGACCCGTTTTGTTGGTCCGACCTACGCCAATTCTTTTTTTTAATATTCGCGGAACATATAGGTTATATATATTAAAACTGCGTTTGTTACAACAAGGTAGTGAGTGGCGCAATGATATTGCAGTTGTTGGGAGGCGTTAGAATGTGGAGGGCAAGGGTTTGAACCCTGCCGCCTCCAATTGGTGTGTTCATTTTTTTTTTATTATTTTATATAAATTAGTGTATGAAATAATATAAACATTTTTTTATGTGTTTTATACAAATTAGTGTATGAAATAATATAAATTGATATGCTTATAAACATTAATAAATGTTGGTGGCTTAGTGGTAGTTTTTTTATCTCATAATTTGAGGTCTTGGGTTCAAATCTTAAACTCTACAATTTTTCTTAATTGTTTTTAATTTATTAATAATATAATTTTCTTTTTATTTCTATACATTTATTTTTCCAACTCACAATATAAAATATTATTCGCTTGTAGTATATATAATGTTGCCTAATAGATAATTTTCTTGTCGCAATAGTATCTTTTATATACCTTTATTTTTTTAACTTACAGTATCATTATTGTTTTCTTATAGTATATATTATATGCCTAATAGTATAATTATTGTTTTCTTATTGTATATACTATCTTGATTAAAAAATAATTTCATTTATTAATAGTATAATTTTCTTTTTGTTTCTATATATTTATTTTTCCTACTCATATTATAAATATTATTTGCTTGTAGTATATATATTGTTGCCTAATAGTATACTTTTCTTTCAACAACAGTATCCTTAATAATTCTTGGTTTTTTTTTTTTTTTTTTTCTTTTTGTCTACTACTGTATATATTTTTTTTTAACTTACAGTATAATTATTGTTCTCTTATAATATATATTATATTGCCTAATAGGATAATTATTATTTTCTGATAGTATATACTCCCTCCGTTCCATATTAATTGACGTTTTAGGATGAAAGAGAAGAATTAAGAGTGAAATTTTTTGCCAGATATACCCTCACCTAATTTAGGGGATAAAGATTTGATCAAATAAAAATATCTCTGATAGATTGAAAAGTACAGATTTTTTAGTATTGAGTCCAGGGAGAAAACTGGTAGAATTGGTGAAAAATATGTAAAACGTCAATTACTAGGAAAAGAAAAGAACATCCTAAAACATCAATTAATATGGGACGGAGGGAGTACTATCTTGATTAAAAATATAATTTCATTTATTAATAGTATAATTATTGTTAGCTTATAGTATATTCAATTTTAATTTTATAATAATTACTATTATTAATTCTATAAATTAACAAATAAATATAACACATATATAAAAAAAAGTACAAAAAATAATTACAAGTTTCAAACTCAGGACCTCACACTTTATAATTTATATACAAAACCACCAAGACACAAGACATTTATATGTAATTAATGCTTAATTATTTATATATAATAATAAGATGTAAAAGAAAAAAAAAATTAAAGGAAGTGAGGCACTAGGTTTTGAACCTAGCATCTTACAATTAAAGCAATGAGCCATACCACCAAGCCATCAAACATTTTTGTGATTCATACGCAGCCTTATTAGTTTAAACATAATAACTGTACGTTAAAAAAGAATAAAAATTACACAATCCGCCGGGTCGCACGCACGACCCGGTTCTGCGGATGCAAAAATTTATACATTACAGTTGAGCCTTTTTTTGGAGTCCATGTTTTAATTTGGAGTGATGTACAATAAGCCTATTGTACATCACATGCACACAAGTCTCACTCAAAAATATATCATTAATGATTAGTCGTCTGAATAATCTGATCGCAAATAATATGATAACCTGGTCATATTTAAGACGGTAAATTCGTCTCAAATCGTATTAAATATTTCTTACAAAAACTATCTGTTTCCAAAAAAGCCTGATAATAACCTTAAATGATTTATGAAGTATATTTATGACAATAAATCACCACAGACAATTACTATAGTTTCCAAATATGTGGCACAATATATTTAATTTTTTTGTAAGAGGAAAATCAATTAAAAAGCAAACAATTAGACACGAGAACTTTGTGAATTTGATGAGTGAGTGGTTGCATCACCAATTAATAAGCAAACTATTAGAAACTTCTGGAAGACTTACGTCTACAAATCACTCGTTAGAGTGTGCTCATGTCGGAATGGAATAGTAAAAGGAGAAAAAAGGATGATTTTTTTAGGTGGAGTTTGAAACTTTGAAATGAAACTTGTTTTAGGGAATTGAAATTAATCTTGAAAAACTTTTGATACATTTTGGTTGACCACTTGTTGCCAAACAATTTCTTTTGTTGATCACTTGTTGTGATTCATTTTTGGATCACTGATACATTTTCTGAAATGTATCACCAAATACTTTTTGACGACTTATTGAAAGTAGTCAAAAAAATGTTGTACAAAAAATTCTTTTTGTTGAACACTTATTGTCACAAAATTCTTTACAAATTAATTGAGACTATTTTCGTAAATTAGAGACAATTAATTGCTACAAAAAATATTAGAGACGCATTTGAGACAATTTTATCGTTTCAAATATATTTTTGCGACAAAGTTATTGGGCTACTAATTAGTGTCAACGTTGTCTCTAAAATAAAGTTGTGACAAATAATTATTATTTGAGGCCACTTCAATTATGTGGTCTCAAAAGATCATTTTTCTTGTAATGTATCGCTTCACCCTTCAAATCCTTCACTTTTCTTCCGCTCTTTCCTTTATATCATCTCTTTTCATAATTTTATAAGGATACTATCTATATCTATATATATATATATATAAAAGTAAAATGAGGATTATTATTGTAAATTACATTAAGTATTACCTTCCTTAATAAATGAATATATACTCTATTAAATTAAAAGTAAAAGTTAATGTATAATTTAATGATTGACTAATTAAATTATTATATTTATAAATATTATTTAATTAAAATTAATCATGGGACAACGACTTTCACATATATTTATATATGATAATTAATCTATAAATTAATTTTTATTACATATTCATATTTTCTATTTATTAATATTATTTTGTTATAAATAATAATTACACTTTGTAATCTAAACTATGAGTTAATGTGCTACAATCTATATTTCTATTTAAAAAATAAAATCAATATGCTTGAGCTAACTAGGGTTTTTAGAGTTCTCAATATAAACAATACTTTGTCGCATTTTTTCATATTTTGCAACCTAAGCAAAATATACAGACATATATTATTAAGATATATTGAAGAATTCATATGCTTTGTTTTGTTAGTCCAACTATAGAATAATCATTGAATTTTATTTTATTAATATCAAGATTTATTTAAAATCTAAAAAGTATTTGAGTATATTAAACCACCATGTAAAATATTAAAACTTGAAAACTATTTTTTCTTAAAATAAAGTAAATAGTTATAGTTTAAATTTGAAAAATTATTTGGATAAATCAAAATATTTAAAAAATTGAAAAAAAAAACACTAATTTTCTTATAGTACAATTAAATTTATTTTATTTGATATATTTTGGCGTGTCATGTGATATTTATGTATTTGTGTTTGTTTTAATATTTATTTTTAATTAAGCTATTACGGGTTCGCATAGGTTAAGATGGATACACACACACACACTAAATATATGTTTGGGTTTCAATATTAGGAGATATTCATTCTTAAAAGTAGATATAATTTATTTTTTACACTGAATATTTTATCTTATAGTAAATTTATAAAATAATATATTTATAAAATGTAAGTTTTATTAAATCCATATATCACTTAGGAGAAATTGATATTTACATTATTTATATTTTGAGTTTATATCATTTTACAACATGTAGTATGCACGTTTTTCATTTTTTTTTTCAATCACAACCTGAACTATATGTTTTTTCACGTTTGCAACGTCTGTTAGCAATTTAAGTGTGAAAAATAAAAGAATATTAGAAAATATTTAAATAGCATAAAATTTTTAAAAAATCTAAAAAATATTTTTTAAATTCTAAACCTCATTTAAAATACCAGAAAATTAACTTAAACATGTTATTAAAGAATTGAGTATTTTTATAAAAAAAGTTCAAATCAAATCATTTTAAGCAAGAAAAATAAAAAAGTTATTATTTTTTTAAAATCCTAAAACTATTATAAATTTCTGAAAATTATCTTTCAAACTCTAAAATTTATTTAAACTATTTGAAAGTTATCTTGAAAAATTATTTTAAAATCTATAAAATTTTGTTTAAGACATGTGGAAGTATCTATTAAAAGTCAAATTTTACGATATAAGTATCTTTTTAATTATTTTTTTGAAAAAATAAATCCTTTTAAAAATATTTAAAGTTATTTGAAGTAATATCAAAATTGTTCGATCTTCTTTTATGAAAATTGAATTTTTTTTTTAATTAAAATAACTTCTACATTTTTTTCAGTTAAGTTTATGATATTTTAAATAATTTTTTAGAATTTAAAAATAAATATTGTATTTTCTAAATATTTTTATTATTTTTAAATAGTTTCTTTTCTTTTCGAAAACTGCTACCAAAGGTTGCAAAGGTAGGAAAGCGCAAAGTTCAGGTTGATCGTAAAAAAAGAAAAAATGATTATTCAAATATTCATTTAGTTAGAATATAATAATTCTATATTTTTTTTATGTTAGATAATATTATATTTAATTTAATAAGATAATTACTTTTTAAATAAATTTTCGTGCATCGCACGAGAGCGATACTAGTCTATATAAAAGTAAAATGGAGGGCATTTATGTCATTGTAACTTTCCCGCCTAAATTTTTAACAATAATTTGGTAAGTTCATGTTAATTTTGGTAAGTTCATAATCCATTTTTTATGCAAATAACTTTTTTATTTATAATTCATTTTTTAGGTATAATATATCAGATTATTCGACTTTTCACAGTGTTCAGTTTGACATACATATCACATATATTATGATGATATATTTGATTTGATTTTTTTTTTTTTTTTGGTTATTATTGGGGTTATATTTGAGTTTTTATTGTGAATTGGAGTATACTGTTGGGTCTAGGCTGCAACTAAAAAGTAATAAAATAATCATCTGATAAAGAATATTAGTTAAGATTTTTTTAAAGTACAATGCATTAATTCATTTTATTTAACATTAATTTTTAATTTTTTTACTTATGTTATACTCGAAATAAAAATAATTGTTTAAATAGTGAAATTCACATTTTATTAAATTAAAGGCAAAAAATAATGTTTAATTTTTATAAATAATTTGTTAAATCGTTACATCTGTTAACATACATACATATATATATATATATATATGTATATGAAGTATGAAAGCTTTATGCATATGTATGTTTACATATCATATACATTATTGAGATTGTTTTTTGTTACTTCTTCATATTTTTATATAATCTATTTTGTTACAATTATTTTATTAAATAAATTTACTCTTCGCGGCCTAAGCAATTTGATCTCATTAATTCATTTTTATCTTTAAATAAATATAATATATATAACAAAAACGTATAATTTATTTGAATAAATTACCATACCAAATAAAACTTGAAAATATTCAAATATCCGAAAAACTCGCATACTTTAAATAATCAATCTACTTTTGGATTCTATTTTGTTAATGCTAGGATTTGCTAAAAAATAAGAAGTATATGAGTATATCACCAAGTGAAATGTTACACATTGCAAATGATAATCTGATTTTAGAAAGAAACAATTAATTATTTATAGTTATAATTTGGAAATGATTTAGATATATTAAGAATTCTACACATATATAAAAGCTATTCCCTTCGACCCAAAATAAAAGTGTCGCTTTAGACTTTTTTTGAAAAACTAAGGATGAGTGGAAATGATAAATATATCCCTACACAATCTATTTATATGTTTTGTGGATTTAAGAAAATATAGTCAACTAAATTAAATAGGTTGTTTATGGTAAGATTTGAAGAATTGTGTTTTTCTTTCTTTAGTTGCTAAAATGACATTTTTTTTTTGAACAATTTCATTTTCTGTAAAGTGGTTTCAGACTGGAGGGAGTATAAGTGAGTTAAAATTATAAATTGTATTTTCCCACCAAAATATTTTGTGTTATTTATGGTTATTTGTACAATTGCCAACTTTTTTATTGTTTGTTCATTTTTTTCCTTTTGCCCTTCTTTCTAAGAAAATCCATTTTTTCCATTTTTAAGTACCAATAACTTTGTTTTTAACTTAAACATTTTTTACATATTATATATGAAATTAATCATCTTTTTATGATCTCTAATTTTGACATCTATATCACATATTTAAAAGTGTGATATTATATTAAACAAATATATAGTTGTTTAGTGGTTGATTGTTCACTTATTTGGTTAGATTTGAGTACTTATTGTGGATGTTTGTTGATGTCATATTTAGGCTGCAAATACGAATTAGTTAAACAATCATGTTAAAAATATATTTTATTTTATTTTTTAAAATAATTTAATTTATTTACTTACTGTATTTACCTTTTATTCTATAAATTAATCTATATCTATACAAATTAATATACATATAAATGTCTGTGTGTGTTTCTAAAATAAAATAAAATGGAGTCAAATATGTAAAAAAAATCATAATTCTGTTCAATTGCAAATCAAACATTTTCAAGGATTTTATTTATGTATGTGTCCCTAAAGATAAGTTGTTATAGTGTCAACATTCTATCACTTTGTTTCTTTGTCAACAATTCTTTTCTGTTTTTTAAAATGTTAACAAGTTTTTTTTTGTTTTTTAATCTGTTTTACATACAATATATCAAATTAATAATCATTTCACCTTCTTTAAGTTGAATTATATTTTAAGCCTTTGTGGATTAGACTATGTATATAGTGAATTAGATTATATAAAAATAAATCAATTGACAAATTTTAACAATCAAAATATAAGATTATTCAGAAAGAAAAATCTAATTTTCTTATAAATTATCAATGTAATTTTTCACTATCTTATCTTTTTTTTTTTTTTTTAAATAAGTTGCGTGTTATTATATTTTTATTTTTTTCCAACACATGCAATTAATTGGACTATTTGTGGTTATTTGTATAGTTAAGAATGATAAAGTATGTTTGACATTTTTATTTGTTATATTTAATATTTATTTTAGTTTTATCAATAATAATATTTTTTATTCATAAATAATATGTATGTATTTAATCCAAAATTTTTAAGGGAGAAACGAATGTATAAAATTATTTAAAATTTTACTATAATATAATTCAAAATTATAAAATATTTATTTCATCAAATATACAATATTTACATTTTTAAATAATAAAGTAATATAAAATTGAATTTAATTAAAATATTATTATACTAGCAGACTTCCGTGCATCGGACGAAAGTAATACTAGTTAAAACAAAAGTAGAAAATAAGCTAAACAGACATCAATTTATTAACAAATTATAAAATCTAAAAAACAGCATCTAAAAAAGGGATGTAGTTACATTTATCAATTTTAAATTGGCTCGTTAATTAAATTTATTATAAATTTGACACGGTCCAATAGCACGACATAAAACTCGCACGATAATTTCGATGTTAGGCCGAGTTCTATTGGATTTGGGACTCGATAGTGACTCAATATATATATATATATATATATATATATATATATTTTTTTTTTTTTTTTAAATTATGACTTATTAGTAATAATATTGCATCATTTTGTGAATTCAAAACATTCAAAAATGATGGAGGCACTAGTGTTAAAAAATTTCGATGGAGCTTTACTTGGATGAACCTAACATATGTCACTACAAGAAAACTGCCAAATTCCAATGACATAAAAACCGCTGTAATTTTTAAAAATTCCAACGGTAATTCCAACGGCAAATGAGCCGTTGGAAAAAAAAATTCAATGGCAGAAGTCGTTGGAAAAAAAATTCCAACAGGAGGCTCCGTTGGAATCATTTTTCCATTGGAATTTAATTGTTAGAACAAAAAAATTCCAACAACCATTTTTCCAACGGCATAAAAACCATTGGAATTGAAATTCCAACAAAGATTTACTATATTCCCAAGGTTTTTTTGTAAATCTTTGTTGGAATTTCAATTCCAACGACTTTTATGCCGTTGGAAAAGTGGTTGTTGGAATTTTTTTGTTCTAACAATTAAATTTCAATAGAAAAATGATTCCAACGACAATTCCAACGGAGCCTTTTACCATTAGAATTTTTTTTTCCAGCAACTATTCCAACGGCTTCTGTCGTTGGAATTTTTTCCAACAGCTATTCCAACGGCATTTTTGCCGTTGGATTTTTTTTTCAAAATTCCAACGGCTCATTTGCCGTTGGAATTACCATTGGAATTTGATAGTTTTTTTTTTAGTGTGTAGCACTTCAACAACTTTATTAGTGTAAGTTATATCACGATGCTTATAAAATTATACTAATAATTTTTTTGAATTTTTTAATTAAGGATATTAATCTGTTAAGGTTGGAGCTGATTAATTTGGTGATTGAAATTTACTTGGAAAAAGTTTAAAGACATGAGCATCGATGCCTAGAGAGGAAATGTGGATTAGAGAATTTGAAAGAACTTTTTTGTTTAATGACTATGTCTTATGTAACGACCCGCAGATTTGACGGACTGTCCCCACAAACCACCACAAGTCTTTTCCAGCGCGCTGACGGACTGTCCCCACAAACCACCAAACCACCACAAGTTTTTTCCAGCGCGCTGACGAACTGTCCCCACAAACCACCACAAGTCTTTTCCAGCGCGCTGACGAACTGTCCCCACAAACCACCAAACCACCACAAGTCTTTTCCAGCGCGCTGACGGACTGTCCCCACAAACCACCACAAGTCTTTTCCAGCGCGCTGACGGACTGTCCCCACAAACCACCACAAGTCTTTTCCAGCGGACTTTATCCTCACTCACGCGCACCCTGAGAAACTTCCCAGGGGGTCACCCATCCTGAAATTGCTCCAGGCCAAGCACGCTTAACCTCAGAGTTTTTCTCAGAATGAGCACCAGAAAAGAAGATGCACCTTGGTGGTATGAGTAGCACTAATCAATTCTTTAAGCTCTCTTTAACTTATGCAGTCCCATACCTACATAGTCTTGGAATGGCCCAAATAGCCGACTATACGGTCCCATACCCGCACAGTCTTAGGATACCCTCTTTTTCGGGTGTGATGTCGGTTCATTCATGTCTCCCTTCCCAGAGAAGCCTGCCACGAGCCGCTCATTGTCCGTGCCTTCTTCTTCTTATTGCACCGGCGACCACTCCCCGTCCTCGTCGGTCCCGGGCGTCACATCTTATGCCATAGACCCTTGTTGTAATGTTTTTTTTTTTTTTTTTTTTTTTTTTTTTTTTTTTAATTCATCTATTTTTTGCATGGAGATTATCTACAGAATATGTTTGCTGCTTATTTGAATGTTTAAATTTACTAGAATTCCTCGTTGTGCGATGAACGATCTAAAATATATTTATTTTTAAGAAAAAATAAAGTAAAAAATAAAAAAAATATAATCGAATAACTTATTTTTTTTATAAATAAAAGAATATTAAATTACATAATAGCTTTTAATTTCATTCATCAAAATTATTTAATTTATTTATAGGAAATATTACAATATACCATTCCAAATTTACGTGGTTTTGCAATGTGCTGTATAAACTTTTTTTGTTGCACATTGTTATCTCGAACAAATCTTATGTTGGAAAAATTATATATTTCAAAAGAAATTGATTATATCAATTATATATTGTAACATGTAATTATTATGTTTGTATTTAATAAGTTGAAATTATATTTTATAGGTTAATTTAGTTTGACCATAACCACCAAATAAACTCATTATTGTTATTAAATTATTATTTTTATTATTACTACTTATTATTCAACATATAACTTCCTTAGTAATTATTCTTACGTATGCTTGTCATAAATTTAATTAATGTTAGCATTAATTATATCATTACTATTTGAGAATATGAGCGCATATATATGTGTGTGTGTGCTCGCGCGCGCGTCTTTGTGTGTACTATCATTTGTAGTAGAGATGTGAGATAACTGTCCTTTCAAACATTATCATATATCATCTTCTATTATTTTCATACAATAATATTGTTGGGTTTGTGTTCAATTTCGTTTATTCCTGCTCCTAGCACAAGCTAGAAGTTCTGTTGTATCCTGGAGGATTACTCAAGTAAATTCTTTAGAACAGTGTTATTATAACACGTCTCAGAAAATATACTTTTATCCATATAATATTCCCCAAGAATTTATTATCCCACGAGATACTAATACTTTTGTGATAGTTACTTGATATTTTTTTTTGGAATCAAGTTGAGACAAGGTAGCTGTAAATTTAGTGAATTATGTTATTGTTCCATAATCAATCCTCGAGGTACGCTTTCTCGGTCTCATTTCCATGTTATAATTTGATGTCAACTTGTTAGTGAAGTATCATTTTTTTTATATACATGATTAATATATGTTTATATTTGAGTTGTTATTCTACGTGTTTACATAATTATTTTGAGGGAAAAATAATGTTTTTTTTTTTTATGACATTTTATTGAAATAACTTAGCCATGTAAATTGGGATATGCTCTTAAGTTGCTTATGGGATGAAGGTTGTTTTTTTGTTTCTGTTTAGATTCGGCAAACACTATCACATATATTATATTATGTTTGTTGTTTTGGATATTAGTTTGTGAAAATCATCATATTCTTGAACTATTACTGGAAACTGAAACTAAATCAATTTGAGGTTGACTTTTAATGCGTATTGCCACTTACCCAAGGTATTTCTTGTTGTTTGGAAGTTATTGTGAATAGATGCATCGTGGGAGAATTATAACTAATCATATGATTTTTTAAGATTATATCTGAGCTAGCATCCCTATGATTGTCATCAAGATTGTTTCATGATGCATCAAATCTAGGGTATTAGCTAATATTATTATTGCTTCACTCGTTCCGAGGGAAAAATTCTTCTACTTAGTAATTATGAAACTGTAAAGAGTTGCAATTGATGTTAGAACATAACTTCTATTTTTAATTATTCAAAAAAAAAAAAAAAAAAATTCATGTCAAGGTATAATTTATTTGGCCATTGATGTATACTTTCTTGCTGCATTATTTCTAATTCATATTAGTATTCCGTGTTGGAGTAGATTTTAAAGATTTTCTTATACTAAATTGTTTTGGTGGCTTACTAAGAGTTTGTACTTAAATGTTGACCAACCGGCATATTTTTTCGGGTTAATAACAGAAATCAACCTGTACTAGTCGCGTCTTGACACTTTGGAACCTAAACTTTTTTTTTGACAGATTGCAACCTGTACTTTACGTTTTTCAACCTCCGGCAATATTTTCCGGCGAGAAAATAAAAAAATTATTAAAAAATATTTAAAAATCAGAAAATTATTAAAAAAAATCTAAAATTATTTCTAAAACTATAAAATTCATTTAAAATATCTTAAAATTAATTGAAATGGTGGAATTATTTTAAAAAATTTTTAATTTTATTTTAAAAAAATAAATAATTTATAGGAAAATAAAAAAAATCATTTAAATTTAAAAATAATTTAATTTTTTTTCTTGCTAGAAAATTAAAAAATATTAAAAAATATTTAAAAAATCTGAAATTATTTCTAAAACTAAAATTCATTTAGAATATCTTAAAATTAACTTGAAATGGTTGAATTATTTTTAAAATTTTCAATTTTATTTCAAAAGATTAATTTGTAATTTCAAGGTTGTGTAAATTAGTTTAATTAGTTTTTGGGTTTCTATATATATATACGGATTTTATTCAAGGATTTTGTCTTCTAATTAAATAAAAATAAAGACCTATTTAAAAGTTTAGAAAATAAATGTGAGATCATCGGTTTCCAGAACATGGAATACAATTATTAATGTGCTGAATAATTTGTTTTAATGTCGTTATACATATCAAATTTTAAATAGATAGTGGGTTAATATCTTATATAAGTTTGAGCTAAAAGTAAAAAATATCAACTAATTTTATAAAAGTAAAAGTTATACTATTTAATTTATATAATTGTTAGTTTAAATTTAATATTTTCTAGTGCATTTGAAAATTTTGTATTGAGGTTGAAGAATTACAATAGCTTCACCAATAACTTTTGAAAAAAATTGTATGCACTATGACAAAAACTAATCAAATTAATTTACACAATCTAGAATAATTTCAATTAGTATGATTAGTTAATTTCTTGGTTATAAAAAATTAGTTAATTTATAAATTATTTTAAAATTAAAAAAATAATTGAAAATTTTAAAAATAATTCCACCATTTTAAGTTAATTTTAAGATATTTTTAATAATTTTTTATATTTTAGCAATAATTTCAGCTTTTTTTATATAATTTTATGATTTTAAATATTTTAATTTTTTTTTTTAATTTTCTAGTCAGAAAGTTAAATTATTTTGAAATTTAAATTATTTTTGTATTCTTTATAAATTATTTTTAATTATTTTTAAATAAAATTAACATTTTAAAAAACAATTCCACAATTTCAAATTAATGTTAAGATATTTTAAATGAATTTTTATAGTTTTAGAAATAATTTCAGATTTTTCTAAATAATTTTCTGATTTTTAATTTTTTTTAATAATTTTTAAATTTTCTCGCTGGAAAATATTGCCGGAAGTTAAAAAACGTAAAGTATAGGTTGCAATCGGTCAAAAAAAAAAGTTTAGGTTCCAAAGTATCAAAACGCGAATAGTACAGGTTGATTTATGTTATTAACTCTATTTTTTCATAAAATAAATTAATATGTGACCATAATTAAAAGTACGGAGGATAGTGTTTGTTCAACATGGTTATAGATAAATAATCAAGGAGGTATGTGTATCTTACTTGATGATTTTTTTCTTGAAAAATAGATTTTATACCTCGGTAGATCTATCGATTCATAAGAAGATGCAAAACATGTACTAGTTGGTAACTTTGCAGGAATCTTAGTTGTGACTAATCATTTGAATACATGAAAGAGGAAATGAAGAAATTGATGAGGTTTAAATTGACTAAAATATTTCAAAATGTGGAGGTTATGTAAAGATATTACAAATTATGTTGCTCATGCAATTAGCGTTCCATTGTTCAAAGACACATCGATGATAATTGGTGTTAAATATATATAAAATATTGTCTACAAGTGGACCAGTATTCTACACATGGTGAGGGTGAAATACTTGAGAAAAACCATAAACCATAGTATTATTATACTGAGTTCTCCACTGTTTATACATTGATGATAAATAATGTTAAAATTATTTGAGATATAAGTGGTTAACCAAATATTGAGAGTTGAAATTATGTCCAACTATGTGAAGTCAAAAATGGAACTTCGCCAATATGTAGAATAATTATTGGTTGTTTTTACAAAAAAAATCGAGGGGATTGGGACTAAATTCTAAAGCCACTTGAGATTAACAATGATGGTAACCCAACCTGCGTGATTGGAGATCCCATGAATCAGGTTCATATGGGTAGTAACAAGTCACTTGTTAGTCCTGCTAGCACCTTTATAATCTTGTCCTTTCCTATGACGTGTCTGTTGCTAGACTGCAAAATTGTGAGTATTTGCAGAATATACTTGATGGACTCCCCTATATGAGTGTGGAGTGGGGCCGCTCCTATGAGATATTGGCTAAGTCTTTAGAGCACTCATGAACTACCAGACATGGGCATGACTGATAAAGCACAACACCACGTTGAACAATGAAATTACGTGTGGGATGTGATTGATAAGAGACTTTAGTTCATAGAAGTTAAATACTTCACTAAAACTCTATGAGTTATATCTTATCTTTCTAGGTTTGGTTCATAGTCCAAAAGACACCAGATTCGATGCATTTTATACTCTTAGCCCATCAATATAAATATTTCATTATTTTCTATAAAAGTACTTTCTTTTGAAAGAGGTGGGATTGTTGAAAAAATTATATATTTCAAAAGAAATTGATTATATTAATTGTAGGTTAATAAGTTGAAATTATATTTTGTAGGTTAATTGAGTTTGACCACAACCACCAAATAACCTCATTCTTGTTATTAAATTATTATTTTTATTATTACTGCTTATTATTTAACATGTACTTCCTTAGTCATTATTCTTATTTATGCTTGTCATGAATTTTATTAATATTAGTATTAATTATACCATTATCAGTTCAGCATATATATATATATATATATATGTGTGTGTGTGTGTGTGTACTATTATTTGTAGTAGAGATGTGAGGCAAGTGTCCTTTCAAACATTATCATATACTCCCCCCGTCCCAAATAAAATTGCACAGGGGGATCGACACACATAATAAGAAAAAGTTACTTTTTGAGATTTTGTTGATTTTTCAAAGGTTGATTGAGGGTGGAGATTTTGAAGGTGGAGATTGTGTCATAACTTTATTTTTTAAGGGTGTGCAAGTGTACTTAGGACGAAAGCGGAAAATGTGCAAGTTCATTCGGGACGGAGGGAGTATCATCTTCTATTATTTTCATACAATAATATTGCTGGGTTTGTGTTCAAATTCGTTGATTCCCGTTCCTAGCATAAACTAGAAGTTCTGTTGTATTCTGGAGGATTACTCAAGTAAAACCTTTAGGACAGTGTTATTATAACACGCTTAAGAAAATCTATTATAACACGCCTAAGAAAATCTACTTTTATCCATATAATATTCCCCAAGATCCCAACATCTTAACCATTCATTATCCAATTATGGACGGCGAAGCTTTCTCTTAGATGATATTTTTTGTACAATACCATAAGTTTAGATGGTAAATTGTAACAAAAATATAGTTTTTACGGCGAAGTACAAAAACACGAAAAGTTTGGATGTCAATCTGTAATTTTCCATTATTTTTATTTGTAACTTATATCCAATGTAAATAGTTCAACTTACAATAAATACTCTAAGCAAGTAATCGATCAACAAACAATTGTTTATTTTATATTTAATATATTATATCAAAATATTGACTATCAATATCAAATTAAATACTAAGAAAAGAGGTTTGCTTTTTATCTATTGCAAATAAAAGAAATGGATTAAAAAAAAGGTGTTAGTGCCTTTAGGATGTTTGAAGAATCAAATCATTTGAGAGAGAGAGAGAGAGAGAGGGAGAGAGAGATACGAAAAATAATGTAGATCTCTAAATTCTTTCTATACCTAATGTGAGCATATGTGTTCCCCCCCCCCCCACCACAAATTTATTTTTCTATCTTTATAAAAAGAAAATATTATCTATGAATTTAGAAACTAAAAATTAATTAGTTTTTACTATTTATGAACAATTGTATTATTGTAGAAATAATACATATATGGAGTTGGTCATGTTAGAATGAAGAAAGCACACATACTGCATGCATGTTGAGCATTAATTCAAGTCGTCTTTATTAGATATATTATCCGTTGTGTAATAGCAAGCTTTACTAGTTTATAGCCGTTAGATGTAGGACAATTGTCGGCCATTTAAGTTGTGATAGGTACAATGCATTAGGGTAAACTTGCTATAAATGTGACAATCTTTCCACTTCAGTTTTCAATGAAACAATAGCCGCAAGTTTTATCCCTCAGCTATTATCATGTCTTCCCTTGTTTCTTTATTTCAGTTACATGAGTAGATGCTATTTTCTAACATGTATCAGGGTAGGATTGAAAGACCATGTTTCTGATACTAACACCCTCTTTATCTCTTGTCAAAATCAGCCTCAATCCACTCCCTAAGAGGGAGAGTCTCTTCTCAAAATGGGAGATGATAAAAATGCCAGCAAGACAGCCGAAGCTGTGGATAAATCCACTAGAAAAGAATTACAAGGGGCACATATTTGGCCACTGGTTCACACTAGATCCAAGTGGTACAACCACAAAACTCTGTAAAGTTTGGAGATAACAATTACCTTATATGAAGGCAACATATTTTGGCAGTACTAAGAGGTTATGGGCTCGAGGAATATCTTACTGGAGAGATTTCAACACCAAAAAAAATTCATCACCGAAGAAGGAGCAAGTGTGAAGATCAACCCTAAATTCCAGCTGTTTCAGAGGCAAGGCCAGTTTCTTGCCTCATGGTTGCTCTCTTCACTAAGTGAGAGTGTTCTCATCATGATGGTAGGGTTAGAATCCACATGTGAGTTAGGGAGCACACTGGAAACCAACTTCTCCAGTCAAACTAAAGCTAAGAAAATGCAATACACACTGGAATTACAAAGCTTTAGAAAAGGGAGCTTGAGCATGAAAGATTACCTCAATAAGGTAAAAGCACGTTGTGATGCTTTGGCAGCAGCAGGACATAAAGTAAGTGATGAAGACCAAACCATGCATGTGCTTTGAAGCCTCAGTGGGGATTATAATCTTATTATGGTTTCAGTCACATAAAAAATAGATGCATACCACTTAGAGATGTGTGTGCACTCTTTTTGAGCTATAAGAACAGGTTTGAGAGCCTGTCTGGAAATTATGATGAAACATCACTCTCCACTGACAACATGACATCTCATGGTGGAGATAAGAACAATGCTTCTGGAAAAAGGTAGAGGAAATAACGACAGCAATGGAAGAGGAGGAAACAATGGAGGTAGATTTGGAAGATGAGGTTTTAAAAGAGGTGGTAGATTTCCCAACAATGGAAAACTTTTCTGCCAAATTTTTGGATTCAACAACACCAACACTACGTAGAAGTGCTTCTACTAGAAGCAAGGTTACAAACCTCCAAATGACAACCAGGGATATGGGAACAATCCTCCAGGAAATAGATTCATGAATGCTCCTCAGACAAATCAGACAAGCACCAATTTTCCTCTCCAGGACAGCTATTCAAAATTCTCCAGTTGGTTACCTGATCTGGGGCTTCCAGACATGTGACATACGATTTGGGAAATCTCATCATAGTTGTTGATTATCAGGGTGGTAGCAAGTTGCATCGCCGCAATTGTTCAAGTGTGTTAATATCTCATATTGGTAATTCTAAGTTTAACTCCACCTATCCTTCAACAGATAGAATTTTTAAGATAAATAACCTTCTCCATGTCACTGGAATTAAAAAGAAACAATTCTGTAGTGTTAATGACGTGTATTTTGAATTTCACTCATCTAACTGTTTTGTTAAGGATCAAACCAACAGAGCAATTCTTTTCTGAGGAAATCTTGAAGATGGATTATAAAAGTTTGAGCTCATTAATACCACGAAGACTATCTCTCCATAGTCTAAGGTTTTCTAGTTCAATCAATCTTACAACCTAAACTGTTGAGCAGTACTTTCAATCCCATATATTTTTCTGTTTCTAGTTCTGTAGGTTGTTCTAATTCCAAGAAGAAATAGGATTAGATGTTTGGCACAACAGGTTAGGCCATGCCTCTTTTGAGATTGTGTCAAAAGCCTTGAAAGATTGTAACCTCACAGCTTCTCTCAATAAAAAATATTTACCTTGTTCGGCATGTTTTCAATCCAAAGCTCATTCCTTACCCTACAATGACTCTAATTCTGTTTTTGCTGATCCTTTTGAACTGATACACAATGATCTATGATGAACGCCTCCACAAAGGTCCATAAATTGATATCAATACTATATCACTTTCATTGACCAAGTTACCAGATATACTTGGATATACTTTCCCAAACTCAAGTTAGATATCTTTAATGCTTTCCTCAACTTCGAAGCCCTTGTTCAAAATTAATTCCAAAAGAACATAAAAGCCCTCCAAAGTGATTGGGGAGGTGAATACAGTAACCTCTCAAATTAGCTCCAAGAAAAAGGAATTATCCATAGAATTTATTGTCCCTATACTCCTCAACAAAATGGTTTGCTGAGAGAAAGAATAGGCACATAGTTGAGATTGGATTAACATTAATGACTCAAGCAAGTACGCCTCAAAGCTTTTGGCTTGAAGCTTTTAAAACAACAGTGCATATCATTAATAGGATCCCAGTCAAAGTTCTGAACTATATATCCCCTTTTGAATCTCTTTACCATAGAAACCCTGACATTTTGCATTTAAGAGTTTTTGGCTACCTTTGCTATCCAAATTTGAGACCCTATCCTAGGACAAAGTTGGACCACATGTCTAAATATAACACTTTTCTTGGTTACTCAGATGGGTATAAAGGTTATAAAGTTCTTTTGCCCTCTGGGAAAACTTTGATCACGAGGCACATTACCTTTTTCTGAAACCATTTTCCCTTTTATTGGACAAACAAAACCAGCATGTTTCTTGAAATAAGACATGCCTCTGAAATCCCAAATCCTTGTGTCACTATTACTTCACCTGACATTAACCAACGACCACCTTATCTACTCACACACCAGAAAGGAATCCCAATAATACCTCTGTCTCTAGTTCATCTCCTAGCAGTACTTTTGAATCCTCTACCAGTCCTATTCCCATGCACTCTAGTGCTACACATACCACCACATCTCATGAACTAATAGAGGTATTAACACCCATTGAACATATTGTTGAGGATCTAGCTAGGGAGGCTATACCCTTGCAGAATCTACACCCTAAGAGGACAAGAGCCAAGGCAGGAATCAGAAAGCCTAAGATTTTTACTGCTCACTTGAGTGATGAGTATGAGCCATCATCATTTGAGGAAGCTCAACATAATCCTCATTGGAAAAAAGATAACGAAAGATGAAATTGAAGCCACGTTGAACCACTTCCAACAGACAAGAAAATGGTGTGGTGTAGATGGGTTTATAAAAAAAAATGAAGATGGATCTCTAGCAAGATATAAAGCTAGATTGGTGGCAAAGGGGTATACTCAAACCCCCTGGGTTTGACTATGATGATTCATGTGGTAAAACCTATGAGTATCAATACAATTTTGAGCATTGCAGTGAGTCAAGGATGGGATGTGAGGTAACTGGATGTGAACGATGCTTTGTTAAATGGTGAGCTGGAAAAGGAAGTCTATATGCAACAACCCCAGGTTTTGAGGTTGAAAAGGAGAAGGGATTGGTCTGTAAACTCTCTAAAGACATATATGGCTTGAAACAAGCCTCTAGAGCTTGGTTCAATAAGTTGAAGTTTATCTTTAAAGACCTTGGTTTTAAATTCTCAATATCTGAAAATTCCTTGTACAATTGGTTTAGGAATAGCTCATGCATCATTCTATTGGTTTATGTGGATGATAACTTGATAACTGGAAGTCACAAGAAAGAAATTAAAGAACTGATCAAACTTCTTGATACAAAGATTTCTTTGAAAGATCTTAGGAAGGTGCATCAGTTTCTTGGTATGGAAGTCAAGTATATTGAGTATGGAATACATTTGTCTAAGGAACAATATGTTAAGACTTTGTTGAAAAAGGTTGGCATGGAAAAGGCAAAAGATGCACCAACTCCTAAGGTCACTTCTCCTGCCTTGTCAAGTCCATTGGTAATCAGTTGAGTGATTTCACTATGTACAGAAGCATCATTGGAGGATTGCATTACACAACTATAACAAGATATGAAATCTCTTTTAGTGTCAATAAGCTCGGCCAATATATGCAGAGTCCCTTGAATAAACACTTGAAAGCAATGAAGAGGTTGCTAAGATACTTGGTAGGTAGCTGTAATTTTGGGTTGGCCATCACCAAGTCATCCATTTCTACCTTAACAGGATATGCAGATTCAGATTGAGCAACATACTTGGATGATAGAAAGTCTATCTCAGGGTACTGTGTTTACTTAGGAGATAATTTGGTGTGTTGGTGCTCTAAAAAACAACCTACAGTGTCAAGAACAAGCACTGAAGCAGAGTACATGATAGAAAGTCTATCTCAGGATACTGTGTTTACTTAGGAGATAATTTGGTGTGTTGGTGCTCTAAAAAACAACCTACAGTGTCAAGAACAAGCACTGAACCAGAGTACAGTTGCCTTGCTCACCGTGCTTAAAAAATTCTTTGGATCAAGTCATTACTATCTGAGTTACAATTCGAATTGTCCCAAACCACCAGTCATTTGTTCTGAAAATATTAGAGCTAAAAATGCTTGGCTATTAACCCAGTGATGCAGTCAAGAATGTAGCATGTTGAGATAGAGGTTCATTTCATAAGGGAAAAAGTTAGTGAAGGCACTCTATGTGTGCAACATGTGCCAAGTATTGATAAAACTACCGATGTTCTCTCGAAGGCTTTGTCCGGACAATCTTTCACTCGATGCGGAAGTAAATTGAAGGTCATCCATGCACCTCGCTTAGATTGAGGGGGGATGTTAGAATGAAGAAAACACACATACCGCATGCATGTTGAGCATTAATTCAAGTTGTCTTTATTAGCTATATTATCCATTGTATAATAGCGGACTTTACTAGTTTATAGCCATTAGATGTAGGACAACTGTCGGTCATCTAAGTTGTGATAGGTACAATGCATTAGGGTAAACTTGCTATAGATGTAACACTCTTTTCACTTCAGTTTTCAATGAAATAGTAGTCGCAAGTTTTATCCCTCGACTATTATCATATATTTCATTGTTTCTTTATTTCAGTTACATGAGTATATGTTAGAACAAGTGTTTCTTCCAGTTCTAGGTTCAGTGTTTCACCCTGTATTGAAACACCCTGAGAAACATGTTCTACTCTTCCTTGCATTTTTACCTTGCTGTCCTTGTATGTTTATTTTATGTTTATGGTATGTATGTGTATTCGGATAAATTTGGTTTTAAATGTATAACTGCTTGTGAAACTTATCCAAACCGAAAGTCTTCTCTTGGGAGATTGGCGGTTGTGTTTTTTTATCTTATCTTGCAGGTTATAACTGTCATTCTTCAAGGCTATTTATATGCAACAAGGAGAAGATCAAGGTGTGGAAAAAAGGAGAGAAACCCGAAGGGTAAAGATCAGAAATCTCCAAGTCATTTTCGCACCAAAAGGTGAACACTAACATCTTCATACATCTCACATTTTTTGTTGTGAGAACTTTTGTGGTTCTTCTCTCAAAAGAGGTTCACTTTGTATGTTGACCTAGTCTGAGTGTAAATTTGATCGTTTGTTGTATGATCAAATTTAGGTTTTGGAAGGCATTGTATAAAACTCATTCCGATGTGATTGATGATAAAATTGCTCAGGCTTTGTTTTGTCTGAGTTTGAGTTATCTCGTCTCTGTTTATTATTTCTAGTTTTATACAACCTACAATTCAACTTTAAATAGAGTGTGTTCGTCCCAGTATTACAACACCCAGTGTAACACTCTCATGGCCAGTGCATAAATTCCTTCAATTGGTACCAAAGCAATCACTTGACGCTACTAAGTGAGATTTTGCGACAAAAAGGAATCATGGATGTGCCTGGAACAACATTGATGCGGCCTCCCATTTTAGATGGTACAAATTATTCCACGTGAAAGATAAAAATGAGGGCCTACATCAAATCGTTGGATGAAGAGCGTGGAGATCAGTAGTTGTTGGCTGGACACTGCTTTGCAAAGAAGACAAAGATGGTGATGTTGTACTCAAATCTGAGGCTAAGTGGACAAACGATGAGTTTATTCTCTCATGTTACAATTCTAAAGCAATTAATGCCATTTTTGGATATGTTGATACATCTTTGTTTCAAATGATTCAAAATTGTGTTATTACTAAAGAAGCTTGGTAGATTTTGCAAAGGCAATGTGAAGGCTCACAGGTGTATGGAAGTCGAAGTTGATAGCAACACGCTTTGAAACACTCAGAATAGAAGAGTCAGAAACTATCTCTTCATACAATTCCAGATTGTGTGAACTTGCTAATGAGTCTCATGCCCTTGGAGATCCTATTAGCAACGAAAGGTTGGTTAACAAGGTATTACGTACTCTTCCCGAATGTTTTAATATCAAAGTCTATCCCTTAGAAGATTCTAGAGATACATCCAAAATGTCTTTGGATGAGTTGATTGGTATTCTTCAAACCTTTGAACTAAACATAAATCAACAACACCAAATGAGAGGAAATAACAAAGCAATTGCTTTTCCTTCTCAATTGGGTGAGTCTGGTTCAAACACAAAAGGTGATAGCATCCCGTTGAATGAAAATCTTGATGATCCCATTGCATATTTGACTAGGAAGTATCAAATATTTTTTATCTAAAAACAAAAAGAAGAGTGTTTCAAAAGGTGTTTTTAATCCCATAACTTAGCTCATTTTGTTTTTTCAGACGGTGTTCCTGATGTGCTGATTGGTGATGTTCCATCATCTTTGGAACATATTGTAATTGCTGATGCGACTGTGATTTAATATTATATTGGCTGATTTCTCAAAAAAAAAAATCCTATCACCAAGGGTTTTGAAAATCGAAATCCTGGAAAAGATTCTTATGGGCAATCCCTGAATAAAAATGATTCTCCTCAAACTTCTGGTTTTAATTTTCAAAATCAAGGAGGATACTCTCCCAAAGATGCTAGGTCCATTCAATGTCATGCATGTTCTGGTTATGGACATTATGCTAATCAATGTGTTAACAATCTTATGAAACGTGGAACAAATTTTGTTGTCACACTGAGTGATAATGAGTCTAATGATGAGGAAGAAGGATGCAGTGCTTCACAGAATTTTTCAGCACTCATGGTAACACTTGATGAATTGAGTGTTGTTTAAAGTGTTGAAACATCTCTTGAAACACCTGATGTGTGTGAGACTGACCCAGATCCATCTGAGTATGAACTTCTTCTAATGGCTTTTAGAGAAATGCATCAAGAACTTGTGGTTTCTGTCAGATTGTTAAATGAGGCTAGATCCGAAACCATTTTTTTCAAAAGTAAAATCTCTCACTTGGAGAGATCTTTATCTCTCAAAGATAAAGATCTTGAAACCGTGACTCTCGATCTTAAAAGGAAAACTAAGTTCTTGAATTTTTTCAATTCTAGTACTTCAAAATTGAATGAAATTCTTTCAGCACAACAATATGGGTCATTTGGCATTGGCTATAATCATTCGTCTCAAAGTTCTTTTCAATCAATTTTAAAAGAATCCAAAACGCCTATGTTTATTAAAGAAATGAATAGGTTTGAAAATCTATCCTTGGAAAACACTCCTCCTAAAATATTGAAAAATGATTTTGACATTGCTAGCCTAACCGAACAACTGGTAATTTATCCATCACTAGTATTGAGGTCAGAAATTTCCAAGAACAAGATAGCAATGACTCTCAAAAATTGAAAAGGTCCAGGTCTGATGATAATGATAGAGGAGTAGTGTGTGACTATTGCGCTATTCCTAGTCACAAGAGACCTTATTGCTTCAGGAAAAAAAAAAGTTGCTTCGTAAGAAACTTTCTAGAGTGTCACACTCTGTGTTGCAACACTCTACCTCATACTGCACTAAGCCTAAAACCATTTCTCCTCCAGAGCAATTATCTGATAGTTGCTGTAACATGATCTACACCTCCTTAATAGCTAATATTCGAGGGGTATGGTATTTTGATAGCGGTTGCTCTAGGCATATGACAGGCACCAAAATGTTTTTGAAAGAGTATGAAGATTTTGATGGTGGCAGTGTTACTTTTGGTGGGGGAACCAAAGGTAGAATTATTGGCAAGGATGTTCTAGATGTTAAGGGATTACCTAACCTGGAAAATGTTTTGCATGTGAAAGGCCTTATGGCAAACTTGATAAGCATAAGTCAACTTTGTGATGAAAATCTTCATGTCAAGTTTGAAAAAGATTTATGTAGTGTATATGACGGTGCAAATGAGTGTATAATGACAGGAACAAGAGCCTCCAACAATTGCTATTCTATTGAGGAAGGAATAGCATGTCACAAGGCATAAATTGATGAAGTTAAGCGGTGGCACCAAAAGTTGGGCCATGTCAACTACCGTCAGCTTCAAAGGCTTGCTTCAATGGAGGTTGTGAAAGGGAATAGAGTTGAAGATGATGTGTTGGACCTTGTTGAACAACAATCTCAAAATACTGAGGATGTTGCTTAAGATGTTGAAACACCTCCCGTTAACAATGTTCAGAATCCCACAAACTCAAACCCTCCTACTCATGAGGCTTAAAGAGATGCAAAATATTTAAAAGATGTGGGAGATGAAGTCATGGTTAGAAGAGATCCACCAGGTAGAGTCCGAAAGATGCACCCAGCTACTCAAATCATAGGTAATGTAAATGACAGTGTTCGTACTCGTCATAAGGAAAGAACTGACTACTCAAAAATGGTAAAACTTGCTTGCCTATCTTCTACTTTCATGCAAATTCATGAAACTTGCTTTGTATCCAATTTGGAACCAAAGAATGTAGATGAAGCTCTACATGATGGAAACTGGATTAATGCTATGCATGAAGAACTTCATCAATTCACAAGGAATGATGTTTTGGATTTAGTTCCTAGACCTCATGGTGTGAATGTCATTGGTACAAAATGGATATTCAAGAACAAGACGGATGAACTAGGAAAAGTGATTCGTAAAAAGGCACGACTTGTGGAACAAGGGTACACACAAGTTGAAGGTCTTGATTATGATGAGACTTTTGCTCCTATTGCTTGGTTAGAGTCCATCCGGTTCTTAATAGTTGTTTCATGTTTTTTCAATAGAAAGCTCTATCAAATGGATGTTAAAAGTGCATTCTTAAATGGAATTTTGATGAAGAAGCTTATTTGAGCAACCCAAGGGGTTTGTTGATCCATATAAAACTGATCATGTGTTTAAATTTAAGAAGGCTCTATATGGACTGAAACAAACTGATCATGTGTCCTAGGTAAAATCATGATTATTATGTAAAGTTGATTTGTTAGGGAAATGTTTATGAATAATACAATTTTATTATTTTAGTTTAAATTAATTTTCCATGATCGCTTATTTGCTAATAAATAATATGGATTTGACTAGTAATTGTATATTTGTTTTGTTGTTACATGTGTTATGAATTTTCAAGTGCATAATGATGTTAGTTGATATAGGATATTAATTGGAATTTAAATTTTGAATACAATATTACTTGAACAATAAATTTAGATGCATTTCCATTTGGTTCTTTTGACGATTTTATTGGTGACTGTCTTTTGTATATAAAAAAAAAAAAGAAAAAAAAAACGATATTGACTATTCTAATTTAAATTGCTTTAAAACATTTTATTAAAATCGGGTCGTTACAGAGTGGTATCAGAGCGAGGTCTATGTTTCTATAGACTCGTTCATATATGAAAATTTGAATAAGGAGTCGTGTCATTAAAGTATCATATGCTTCTCGGCTACCTCTGCTTCGTCGCTGGGCACCAAGGTAATGTACATTAAATTTTGTAAAATTCATGCACAAACACATTTCACGCTGTTGATACATGAAATTTGTATCCAATTAAAATGCACCACGTGATAAAATATGCGGTTAAAATCAATTTTATATTGATTATTTCAATATTAGGAATTAATTAAATAAAATTCCTAAGTTAAAAGATCAATTTAATTGGTGATTTACTATATATTTTATTGGCCAATTGGAAGCCGCCACGTGTCAAGATGATGCAGATATTACTATATTAAATTAAATTAATTTAGTAATTATCCAAAAAGATGAGGATAAACATCAACTTATGGCGGACCAATCAAAATGTGCCACGTGTCAAGTTGATGCAGTAATTATTAAATTAAATACAATTAATTTAATAATTATCTTATGGATAATGATATTGTGGAGGACCAATCATATCACTCCATTCGGACCCGAGCCCGTTAGGGTTTTCCAATCCTACAACTATAAATAGGGCTCTCATTCTCCACCAAAATCATCAACAACACAAGTCAAGAAGCAAGTGAAGAATTCCAGAGCAAAGTTCTTCGGCATTCTTCAAGCAACTCCAAGTGTTCTTCAGCGTTCTCCAAGAAACGGCTTTTGATTCGAGATCAAGGTGCTGAGCCCCTCCAATCAACGTTTCCGAGATAAATATCTGAAGGTGTTCGTCGACGTTCATCAAAATCTTCGAAGTTGTTCATTGAACATCCATCCAAGAAGACCGTTTGATCCAAAATTAAGCTTCCAAGCCTTTGGGTCAACGTTATTCAAGTCAAAACTAAAAAATCGGAGAAGATCGAAGTCAACTCCGCATTTGAAGGCATCAAACAAATTGAAGAGAAGAATCAGAGGGATTTTAGGGATCGTACCGCAATATCGTTTGATTTTAGATTTTTAATTTGTACGAATTATTTTGTGTTAAAACACAAAATTTGTTGTTACACACGCATGATCATTATTCACAAGCTTGTCAATATCAATGTGTACCAGTAGTACCCATTGACAGTGCCAATCAGAACCAATACATACATTCATGTAGAATTTCTATTATGAGACTGAGCTTTTTATGACTATTTTGACTATGTACGCGATAAGGCTAGTTCGCATGTTAATCTAGCCATTTATTATTTCTATCTAATTGGCTCTTCTTCCTTTTTATTTCAACATACTGATTCAGGACTATAGCTTATTCTTTTCGTTTTTGTTTTCTTAACACCCTTTCATGATCATTTAGATCGATTGCGCATTTTTTTCCTATGCATGACCTGTAGAAGTTTAAGTCTTAGAACCAGAAAAGTTATTCAATGTCCCTCGACTTGTTATATTTTTATAAAAAAAAAATGTGTTTAGTCATTTAATGTGTCTATTTTCGTAAATTCAATACGTAGTTCACTCACGCTTTCATGTTTATACTTTCTACGATATGTATTACGCCACTCACTAATGAAGTTAGAGTTAATTTGCATAGTAAGAAAAAATTTCGACCAAAAAGTCTCGCTACTTCTTGTTGTCTTCGCTGCTATCTTGACAATATTTACCCGTCGCTACTGAGCCGTTGACAACAACAATGTGTGCTCGTGGTGTGTGGTGATTTCTATCGACTTGATAAGTAGTACGCAATGATTGTGGGATGGAGTTTCGGGTTTAAAAAAAATGTGCTTGAGGAATTAAGGGGGATAACTATTGACGTATGATAACTCTAAATTATACTATTTAGTATAATATAACAAATTTCAAGGACGAAATTATTTTCAACGGGGGTAGAACGTAATACCCCAAAATTTTGGTCTATTATTTAATTCTAAAATATTATTTTACGTACTCGTATAAATAATTCGATATTATATAATTTATTACATATTTCTAAAATTATTCCGTGATATTTATTTGTAACACGAAAAGTGAAACAAAAAATATTAATATGTAAATTTTTGCCAAAAAAATATTATTTATAATATTTTAATCCCAGGCTAGTTAAAAAATTTAAAATAATATGTTTGGTCCTCGTCTTGATTAAATAACATCCGGTATTCCGTTTTATATATATTATTAATTAAATTCAAGATTTTTCGTTCTCAATTTATTCACTCATTTATTCATTTATCAAATTGAAATAACCATTAATATTTTCAATGCATAGTTGAACCTACGGCCTAACCCCATGTCAATTTGGCCAGTTTAATATTTCTGAAGCCCGATTATATTGAGAATCACTGTTCAATTATTTGCAAACCCATTTGTTTGCAATCTATTTATTTAATTCATTTTAAACTCAACGTCTCAATAGGAAAATCATTAATTATAATTTAGCCCATAACATTCATTGTTCATTTTATTATCAAGTCTAAGCTCTTGAGCCCAAGTTAAGTTCATGAACATGGTTCATTTAATATTTTGTGGCCCAATTATATTGGGAATCATTAGCTAATCATTTTCAAGTCATTTTAGTTGTACATATATTCATTTATTAATTTTAGACATAATATTTTGTAGAAAAAAAATCATTAATTTTATTTTATTCCATTACATGCATATGTTATCGCGTTACTCAGCCCAAATCTTTGAGTCCAAGACTCAAGCTCAATACATTAATATGTAGAAATGTCCATGTCTTGAGCCCAAAGAAATCCAAAATTATTGCATAATTGTGGGAAAAAAGTTGATTTGGTCCCTTAACTTTTTACCTTTTCTGATTTAGTCCCACAATTAATTACTTTTTCGATTTAGTCCCGTAGCTCTAGTAATTGCTCAATTTAAGGACAATTTTGACCCAATTTTGACCAAGTCGCCGGAAAAACGCACGTGACACCCACGTGCCGGCGCTGATTACTGAATTCCGGCGACTAATGCCATTTGGCGCTCCATACGTGACGTGGATTTATTTTTTACATTTTTTCCTTCATTAATCAATTTACACCTCAGCAAACAGACTTCCACCTAAGATATCAATATACAACACACTAAATTAATTTCCACCTAAGATATTCATTAGATAAATTCTGTTCAATTAAAGAAAGAACACAAAACTTGGTAAACAAAAATTAGGCATACAACTTAAGAACCCTAATCGACCCTCCATTTCCCTAATTTCCCCATTTCACCTGAAGAGCCGTAGAAGCAAAAGCAAATCGCCGAAAATTGCATCCCTTCATAAACCCACAAATCTCTTCATCTCGGTTGTTAGTAGAGCAGCGACGTCAGAATCAGAGTCTTAGGGTGACTCTCGCCGTCAATAAATCGCGGCGGGATGGTTTTCGTCAGAAAGAAGGGCGCAACGGATTGGCACCCTCCCAACTACGGTAACTCGCTCATATTTTGTTTTGACTTGTATTGTTCTTGTTTTTCAAGATATATGCCTTAGGGTTTATAGATGTTGGTTTAGGTGGCTCAGTTTAGGGTGAAGTGGGTCTCGTAATGTCGTAATGTCGTATGTGTTATCTTCAGTTGTGACAGGAATCTTATTATATTTCTTCTTAATAAAAGACTGTTTTTTTTTAATGTATTTGTGAATTTTTAATGCATTATGTGTTTGGTGTGTGGGGTAATGGGTGTTAATGTTGTCCCCTTGTTTGGATTTTGTCCTACAGTAATGGTCCCCACAACAGTTTTTAAAGTGTATTGAGTTTGTCTTTATCTTTATTGTATCATCTATATTGACCATATCTGTATGAAATGTGTTGACTTGAGTTTCTGGGCCCCTTTTGTTGAGTTCTTTCGCTGCTGTATTTTAAGAGTTTAGGAATGAGTATGGTGTTTGCTAATTTGCAGATCCAAAAAGCAAATACCTTAGTGTGGTGTTGCACTTTGATGGGGTATTTGCAGATATGCCCAACACCAGGTACGTCGGTGGTGATAGGATGGTATTTGATTGGGTAAAGGCGAACGAAATCAAGCATTCTGATTTGATGGGTTTCAGTGATAAGGCTGGGGTTAAGGGGGAAAGGATGTTTCATGTCATGATGCGGGATGGGTAATTTAAATTCCTTGGGGAGGATGAGGGTATTAGGGAATGCGCAAATAGCTTCCTTACACTAAGAGAGATGCATGTGTATGTAGAGGAATTTCAAAATGATTCCCAGCCTGAAAGATCCCCAAATGCTAGTGACTCCGAGTACGAGACATTCGAAGACCCCGACTTTGTGATTGGGAATGAGTGTAACGAAGATGAGGACGATGTTTTATTCGAGTCTAATGTAGTTGATGTGGGAGGGGAGATGGATGCCATTGATCCAACAAATTTAGATGGCGGTAGTTTTTTTGTTGACATCACGGTGGATGCCGCAGACGGTCAGGGGCACGGTAGTTTAGAAGTAGGGCACGATGAGGCTACAGAAACGGTGAGCCCACTTGTTGAAGGTCAGGCTGTTGGTAGGGGCCGTGGGAGAGGTCGGGGTAGGGCTAGAGGTCGAGGTCGAGGTAAGGGCTTAGGGCAAGGGAGGGTTCAAGTTTTAGAAGAGCCTGTTGATAAGAGACAGTGTAGCGGGGTGGATAAGAATCTCAAAAAGGGAAAAGAAAAGGTCGTTGTTGAGTCAAGCGAAGAAGATGCAGACAGTGAGGATGAAGATGACATAGTGGAGGAAGGAGGGGAAGATTTCGACGAGAACCGACTGAGCGAGTCGGATGAAGAGGGGACTATTCCCAACTATCCCGTATTCAACCCAAGGACCATCTACAACTTGGAGTTTGTCATTGAGCAGGTGTTTCTCCTAATTTAATTTTACTCCTATTTTGTGTCTTCCAAATTGTTTAGGAGATTTATATGATTTATATTTTAAATCTGATTATTCATGAAATTTTCAGTGTGTTAATCGAAACAACAGCTTGTGTTTAGAATAATATTGTTGTTCAGTAGGTTCAAGTTGCTAGTTTTTTCTGATTAAGACTACTAGTTTAGTCTATAAGTAATTTACAACAATACTAAACTAATATATTCAAATTATGCACTTGAGGAAATAAGTAATAAGATGATGATGATGCTACAAAATAAGTAATAAAATAAGTAATAAAATTATGGCAGATTAGTTTCTGATTAAGACTTCAAAGGGTCTTACTTTTATTTTCTTTAACATGTCCGATTAGTTTATTTAATTAAGATGATGATGCTACAAAATAAGTAATAAAATAATGGCAGATTTGTGAGTAAACTGACTGCATATAGATTAGGCAGATTTGTGAGTAAACTTTGATTGTTTAGGCTGATTTGGTTCACTCCTCAAAATTATCAGTGACTAACGCAGATTTGACTATCATATTTAGTACGAGTCATTGTCTGGGAAATTTACTTAACATACCAACATACACATCTCACAGGTTTTTTCAAGTAAAAAAGAGTTCAAGAAGGCTGCTGAAAACCATGCAATAAAGCACCAGAGGCAGATTCGTTTCACTAAGAATGACGAAAGAAGAATTTATGTGAAGTGTGTTAATCGAAGGTGCAAATGGTTGATCCATGCATTGAAGATGAAAGACGAGGAATCATGGCAAATCAGGAAATTCTATGCAAAGCATAGGTGCGCTACTTCACAGACGATAAAAAGCGCTACCTCAACATGGTTATCGGAAAGGTTTCTTCAAAGGTTCCAGAGTCATAAAAAGAGGAGTATTCAGGGATTTATTGAGGATGTGTCGTCTGACACCCACATCACCATCACTAGACACCAGGCATACAAAACCAAAGCCAAAGCCATAAGAATGATAGAGGGGGACCCCGATGCTCAGTATGCCAAGCTTTGGTCATATGCCGAGGAGTTACGAAGGACAAATCCTGGTTCAACAATCTTACTTGGGACAAATGGAGATGATGGCATAACTCGTTTCAGTCACTTCTACGTCTGTTTCGCAGCCTTGAAGCAAGGATTTCTAGCCGGCTGTCGGCCTTTGCTGGGTGTGGATGGTTGCCATTTGAAGAGTAAGCATGGGGGAATTTTACTAACGACGGTTGGAACAGATGGGAACAACAATCTATATCCGGTTGCGTGGGCGGTAGTAGAGAAAGAAAACGGTGAAATCTGGGAGTGGTTTCTGACAATTCTGAAACAAGATCTGATGATTACATCTGATGGATTTACGTTTATCTCGGACAAACAGAAAGGACTCATACAAGCCTTTAAGAAGATTTTCCCTAATAATGCACATAGGTTTTGTGTTCGTCATATGCACAACAATTTGAAATCGGCCGGTTTTCAAGGGTTGGCTTACAAGCAAGCCATGTGGAGGGCTGCCTGTAGCACTACTGTTGGTGAATTTTATGAGAGGATGAAGGAGCTAAAAAGCTTGAATGAGGCAGCTTGGGAATGGTTCAGTGATAAGTCCCCGGAACAGTGGTCGAAGGCCTTCTTCGGTTTTGAGTCAAAGTGCGATATGCTGCTGAACAACGTTTGCGAAAGCTTCAATTCCATGATACTTGACGCACGTGATAAGGCAATCATCACCATGATGGAGTGGATCAGAGAGCACATCATGAAGCGTTTACAGAAACACCGAGACAGAGCGAATGCAAGGTGGAAAGAGAAGTTGTGTCCAAGAATAAGCAAGATATTAGAGAGAAACAGGGAGAAGGTAACCGATTGCGCTGCTATTAAGGCCAGCGCTCGATACTATCAAGTCCGATGTTTTTATGGTGGCCAATATTCGGTGGACTTGGAGAGGCGTGAGTGTTCTTGCAGGGCATGGCAGCTGACTGGAATCCCATGCACTCACGCGTTATCTGCCATCCTACATGAAAGGAAAGAGCCTGAAGATTTTGTACATCCGTATTATGAAGTGGACACTTACAAGATGGCTTACGAACACCCCATAATTCCTTTGAGCTACGACATGTTATGGGGGGACAGCCTATATATCCCTCCTCTCCCACCAGATTTTGGGAAGAAAAGAGCAAAAGGCCGTCCTGAAATGAACCGAAGGCCGGAAGAAGGAGAGAAGGTGAGCAAGGCAAAAAAAGGAAGGGTGTGAAAGTCCAGAAAATGAAACGACAACAGAGGACAGTTAGTTGTAGAAAGTGTGGTGGCAAAGGCCACAATGCAGCCACTTATACCAATCCACCGGTAATCTAAACTTATGACCAGTCTATATTAAGCACAACTGCACTTGCAAATTGTTGGCTCATGTTTTGACTATTTCCTCTATTTGTTGTTATATCTATAGTTTGTAGAAAATACAGAAGCAAATGAGGAAAGACGTTCAGAAGCTAATCAGGTAAAGACATACTTTGTGTTATTTTTCAGTAGATTATTTTTTTTATAAGGTGATGGTAAATCAAAATTTTCGTTGTTTTATCTAAGGATAACTCGGAGGCAGAACCGACTATAGAGGTCACGAGAAAAAAGGGAAGAAAGAAAAAGGTAAAATCGGCGTTTTCCCAATTAAATTGCTGTAGAACTTATCAATTTAGTCCCTTAAATCATTTTTTTTTTTTTTTTGGGAATAGATATGTGATAGATCAGTGGCTGAACCGAGATCGATTAAGAGAAGCAAGCCTCTTGAGGTAGAGGTACGGATATTTATAATGAGGACATATTTGGGAAGATACTATGTTATGTTGAATTTTTTAGCCGAGTGTTTAATTATTGTGCTTGTGATTGTTATTGGGAATCTTTGATTATTGTTTTGAATTGCCACTATTTATCGGGTCTATTCGATGATCTTTGTGGGTTTGATGGAGAATATATGTTATGTTGAATTTTTTAGCATCTTGTAAATTATATGACTTGAGATTGTGTGCTATTTTGTGAAGATTGCACCTCCCCGGATAAATGATGACACAGAGTTGAGCACGCAAGCTGAGGAGATCATAATTTCTCAACATGTGCCCACGACTCAAGAAAGCCAAATTCCAACTGCTTCGTGGTTGAAACCGCCTCAAGTAGTCCCAATTCCGGGGCCTACTATGTATCAACAACTACAAATGGGGCAACCGCAGCTTCAGCGAAGAGTGCAGTATAGGGCTCCACCTCCATTTGCATCCGGTTCGTTCAGTTACACAAGCGCCAGCCAAGTAACAAAGGGCAAGGGTGGTCCGATTATTGTGGAACGAGGACAAAAATTCTTGGATCTCTCGGTTAATCCCCATACATCTCAGGACAAGGGGAAAGGGAATGCATAGCTTTTACAAGAAAGATGTTTTTGTCAAATGCAAAGATTGTACAGATTTGCTAAATTGCCTAGTTTGATGTGGCCTTTGCACAATTATATTAACCACTTTAGTGCTTGCATGCACATGTTTTTGTTTCAATTGATGTGCTTTTGTGCACTCTTTTTGGGTAGATCATGTAAACTCTCCTCATGTGATCGAATTGGAATTACGAAGTTATCCTCTGAATTCAATAGCCTTTTATATTTTACTTAATATGATCCATTTACTGAATCATGTTCGGAGTTCTCAATTTACATCTATTGGATTGTTTGGCATATAAACTGTCTAGAATTTTTTTGTTTGTTTCACCCTTAAATTGATGGACATGTTGTTGTCACAATTCATCAACTATTTTGTGTTGATATCAACCTCAACATACATACGATTCGCATTGCTAGAAAACAATACACCAATTGATACACCACCAACACCAACATTCGCAATACACTGCCATTACACCACCAATTTGCAAAAAGATTTCCATGAGATTAATTAGAATTTCCGAATCATGCATCACAACAGCAATACAACACCAATACGCAACCAACATCTTTGCTAAACCCATAAACAAATACACCAACTAATACACCAACTACACGACATTCACCATTCAGGGTGTGATCCTATCAATACAACCTCTTCAATTTGATCTCTGAATCAATCTCAAACCCAAAATGTTTGAACATTAGAGTTACAAAACAACAAGAAAAAATAAAAACGGTCAATTTAAACACGAGGTTAGGACATCTCTTGGCCGACTCCATCCTAAGTGCTCGGTTTTGATTTAACAACTCATTGTTAACCGACATCAACTCCTTGTTCCTCATATCCATTTTCTTTTTTTCTTCAACCAGCAATTCATTCTCTATCTCCGTAAGGGAACGGATTTCTTCCAGATTAACCCGGGAATTGCACAGGGACTCAATTTCAGCATCCTTCTCGTTTAGCCTTCGTAATAACCCTCTAATTATGCATCTGCTTCTTTCACATAGCGGTGGTTCTATCCATCCAAACACCGTACAGTGACCAGCATTCTACCAAATGGCCACACCAATACGATTTGAAAATATTAAATTGGAAACAAGTGGGATTTACAGTAAAACAAAAATAGCGTCAAAAAAATTTGTACCGGGTATCGGGGGCAGCCAAAGAACCTGCGGCCAATGTTATCGTCTTCCCAAGAAGTTTTGACGGCGGCGACCAAACCATAATTGCAAACGACTGCGTTTTGCGAGCTGCTGCTATCTTGTGACATATTTCAGGACGTGGATTTTAGGGGGGATGGGTGTCGTTCTTCAACCTCCAAATGGGTAGGGCAATTAAATATCAAGATGCACGAGTTTGGGAAGAGTTTGGCAGGAGATGAATTAGGGTTCTTTTTCTGCAAATTTGGGGAGGCAGAACGCGATTGTGAAGAAGAGGAGGAAATATGTAATGCCTTTATTAAATATTTATTTTATTTAAGAATTCTGAGTTGTCAAATTAAAAAAAAAAAAAAAATCCAGATCACATAATCAAACACACGTGGATAATCAGCGCCGGCGGCACGTGGGTGTCACGTGCGTTTTTCCGGCGACTTGGTCAAAATTGGGTCAAAATTGTCCTTAAATTGAGCAATTACTAGAGTTACGGGACTAAATCGAAAAAGTAATTAATTATGAGACTAAATCAGAAAAGACAAAAAGTTAAGGGACCAAATCAACTTTTTTCCCCATAATTGTTGTACTCACGCAAGATCGTAAAATATCAAAAAAATCCTGGGTTTATTCTTACCATTAACCCATTTCAAAATCCTATCCTAATACTCCTAACCCCAAGTAGATATACATTATAAAAATACGCAGTCGTGGAAAACTTACCCCAAATCTCATAATCGGCACATATAGTATATAATTAAAACTGGTGTAGCCTTCCCGTAGTGTTCTTCAATAGAAGTGGTGGATTGCTTTACATCGTCTTCCGACCACAAATTCGTGCCATTGTTCTTACAACCAACCAAGGTAATCTTCATGCACCCTCTCCAATTTTATGTCCGTCAGTATCGCCTTCCACTGCCTCGAACGACATATCCAATTCCAAGCACAAATTGAACCCAAACTGACTCTATTTGTCACATTTATTTCAGCGAAACTCGCGGCCAATTTATTCCCAGCCGCAGCGTCATTCAGATCAGTGGGACGTCAGGGGTGTGTGTTAATGTTCGTACGTATTCGTGTATTTGAGTATTGCGCGTGTGTATATGTGCGTATATGGAGATGGTGTGCCATTGTGTGTGTTGGCTTGTACTGGTGCGCGTGAGTTGATGTGTGTGTGAAATTGTGGGTTTAATTGTGTGTGTATATTGTTAGTATGCATGCTATATATTGTAATTATATAATGGAGATGATTAATGGGGTCAGGGCAGTGGATGCTTGGGAGAAGGGAAGTTAATATTCCAAAGTCTTGATTTTATTTCCTTGTTTCCAATAATCCCTACTTCCAATAAACACAATGTTTCACCCACCTCAAACAAAGTTTTCCAAAAATATCAATTCAGCCCACAAGCAAACCTAGCTAAATGATATCATATTACATTAAGTTATTTATGTCATCAATTAAGATAATCAATAATATAATAATTGTAGGTTGCAAAGATCAAGGATTTCAAACATGGTATTTGCATTATATTTCACTCATTTTTCAAGACAATTCAGGTGGAGGTTTACTGTTTATGATAATTATATGCTTGATTAATTGTGTGAATATATCTGTTATATTTTCAAGTTACAAGTGTATATTCAAATTTATTTGATATACAAATTCAAGTTCCGTGAGTACATAGATTTACAAGTTACAAGTTACAAGTTTATATTGAATATATTATTCAAGTTGCAAGTTACAAGTTATGACTGTTTATACTTTATGCTTTTAGTTTTGTGTATAATTATCCTAAATTGTATCCTCCACGAGTTGAAGGAAGCTGACCCCAATCCAATACTGAGTCTTTCAGGTTAACTTGGAGTGAGTTGATGGAGTAGGAGGCGGAGCTGAGAGCATATTAATCGCTTATAATAAAAGTTTGTTGTCATTAATGCAAGATGAATTATATGTTTGAAATGTTATTTTTGTTCACTCTATTTGACTGGCTAATTTTTATAAATGGTATTTTCGAACCTTTAGCTTATTTACGATAACTCTCATGAGATATAGATTAATCAAACTTATTTAAATTATCTCTTTATGTTATGACTTTAACTATGATTAGATATTTTAGGTTGAGTTGGTACTTATTTTGTTATCTGTGACTTGTGCTTTTGGGGATACATCTGATTTATATGCAAATTATGTAGGCCATGAATATAGAAATTATGATATGTCGTTAGTCATGTTCTATGTTAATTTGTTGTAAGCAGGTGCTTTTATAATTGTTGAATTAATCATTTAGGATAGGTAGAAATATAATATATTTTTATTTGGAAAATTTTATTAGTAACTACTTAAGTGCAAATATGCTTGATTGTATTATTTGAGTTAATTTTATAATGTTCAAATTAAATATTGTATTGAAGTGTTGGCTAGGTATTGTTTAATTGATGATTGTTGATCTATTGTGGCCATGTAATACCAACTAGATATTTATTACCAGTAATTATTCAAATATTCTTGAATAGTTAATATTATAAAATGTGTCTTAGGTAAAATCATGATTATTATGTAAAATTGATTTGTTAGGAAAATGTTTATGAATAATGCTATTTTATTATTTTAGTTTAAATTAATTTTCCATGATCGCTTATTTGCTAATAAATAATATGGGTTTGACTAGTAATTGTATATTTGATTTGTTGTTACATGTGTTATGAATTTTCAAGTGCATAATGATGTTAGTTGATATCGGATATTAATTGTGATTTAAATTTTGAATACAATATTACTTGAACAATAAATTTAGATGCATTTCCATTTGGTTCTTTTAACGATTTTATTGGTGACTGTCTTTTGTATATAAAAAAAAAAGAAAATAAAAACCGATATTGACTATTCTTATTTAAATTGCTTTAAAACATTTTATGAAAATCGGGTCTTTTCAGTTTGCAAATAAAACAACATAAAAATGGAACATTTTATAGCCAATCAAAATATGCCAAGGTTTTGGTTAACAAGTTTAATTTGGTGAACTCTAAATCAATGAAAACTCCTTTGAGTTCTTGTATCAAGATTTGTAAAGACAGTGTTTCACAAGGTGTTGAGAACACCTTGTATAGGAGTATGATTGGGAGTTTGCTATACTTGACTGCTAGCCGTCCAGACTTATGTTATAGTGTCTCTGTATGTACACGTTATCAAGCTGATCCTAAAGTGACCCACTTAAATGCTGTAAAACGTATCATAAAATATGAGAGTGGAACAACATATTTAGGTATTTAGTATTCTAAAGACACTAACACTAATTTGGTAGGTTTTTGTGATGCTGATTGGGCCGGAGATGTAGATGATAGAAAGAGTACCTCAGGAGGTTGTTTTTACCTAGGAAATAATTTGGTGTCATGGCATTGTAAAAAGAAAAATTGTGTTTCTTTGTCCACTGCCGAGTCAGAATACATTGCACTAGGGAATTGTTTTACTTAACTGTTATGGATGCAACGAATGTTAGTCAATTATGGCCTTAACAGTAATGGTCTTTTGGTGTATTGTGATAATGCTAGTGCTATTGATATCACCAAAAATCCAGTAGAACACTCTCGCACAAAACACATTGATATCCGTCGTCGTTTCATAAGGGATTTGGTTGAAAAGAATGTTGTGAACATAGAACATATACCAACTGAAAGACAACTTGCGGATATTTTTACTAAATCCTTAGATTTAGAGAGGTTTTCCTTTCTAAGGAAATCTCATGGCTTGTGTATTATTTAATTTCTTAAGTTTTGTATAGGGTGTTACAACATCCTTTTGTATGTAAGTGTTGTTCTTGTGTTTGTGTCTTCTTTTGTACTCTTGTTACTCATTACCGAATTCTTTTTGGAAGGATGAATTTTACTAAAGATGATTCTTCAAGGACTTGATCTCGATGGGTATTCTGTACAATCCCTTGTTCAAAAGTTGTTTTACCCAAATCATCATCAAATTCTGATTTTCTTATCCCTGTCAGATTCTACTGATGATGATCTATAGGTAACATGCAATTATGTGACATATTCTCTAAAATTTTGGAGAAAAACACTTGAACTAAGGTGTTACATCAAGTGTTGGATCACTGTATGAAACACTATTTTTGGTCAGTTCTTGTGAATCTTCTTATGTCTTACTTCCATTTAAAAAATTTGTAATGATGTATTGTTTTTTTCTTTTATAAGATCAAAATATTTTTTTAAATAAAATTAAAATTAAAATAATAAAAAATCCATTAAAAATAATATTTTAGTTTATTTTGCATTTGTGTTTTAAATTATGTTCGTAATATTTTAATAAAAATATCTGCAATTGTTGAGTAAGTGGTGTAACATTAGAACTTATCAATGTCCCTATTTTCATGGAAAATGTGGGTGGTTACCATAGTGGTGGAACACGTTAGTTTTAGGGGGAGTTATTTTTCAAAAATTCGAATGTTTAATAACTGTTTTTTTTTTCTTTTTTGGAGTATTTAATCTGGGCCTGTTCATTATTTTTATTCTGATTTATTGTTGACAAGATGTCGGATACAGAGGAGGATATAGTCCAGATTATTTTTCCCTTTCAAAGATAGTTTACAAAAATAAACATCCTATCTTCTTCCTCAAACGTTTCCATCTCAATCTCACGCTACCTCTTCCGTTTCTACAGAACCCTTACACTCACAATCTATGGCAGATTTGACCAAAGATCCTTATGACATTAGGAGTGAATATGCAGGAGCTCGAAGGAATGATGTTCCATCAGATGCTACAACACCCCCGGTTCAAAACCCGTCTGAAATTCAGGAAGAAAACCCTAGTATGGATCTTGAAGAATTTGTTCCTCCAGATGCATTTCTGAACATTCAACTACCAGGTGATCAAGAAAATTCTGTAGATGTGGAGGATGTTCCTGCATTCGACTTGATTAGGGACACTATTCAATCATATTCTAGTCCGATCAAATGTGCCTCCAAGAGGCAACGAGGGCACTCACCGACTTTGGGGGAGAATAAGCCTCCAGCCACGAAGAAGGGGCCTCCCAAGATGCAACCTCCACCACCATTTAGGTTGCCCTCGGATACTGAAGATGATGAAGAGGAGGACCCTGACTATGAGGATGCAATTCACACAAAAAGTGCCCAAAAGATGTTCACTGGAGAGGCCAGAAAGAAAAGGAAGGTTGCCAAGGAAAGTTGAAGTAAAGGACCATCCAATGTTGTTGAAGGTGATTCAGCAGCCCGAATCACCTTCTGGTGGAGTTCCTCGACCAGAAACCCCTATAGAAGAACAAGTACCAGGCTATGACAAAGAGGAGACACTAGCTGACTGGCTGAGAGTCTTGAAAAAGTTGGTGAAGGATCCAGTGTTCCAGCACCTGCTGAAACACCTGATGATGACACTACTAAATTTGCTACTGAACTTGATGCTGAGTTGGAAGAGGAGTCTGAAAAAGAACAAGGAAATGAGTCTGATAAGGAAGAAAGTGGTTCTAGAAATGAAGAGGCAGAGGAGGAAAGAAATGAGGATTCTGAGGAGACGGAGCTTGAAGAATTTGATGACTCCAGTGATGAAGATGTTGTAATGAAAGAAGCTGCTCCTGAAGATGAGACTTCAAGTGAAGAAGAGGCCCTACCTCCAGTAAGATCCAGACATGCTACACAGGGTGCTACAACACTGAATGCAAACAGGGCTCATAGCAATTATTTCTATACGAAGAAAGCATTAAAACACTGGAAATATTTCCAAAACAGGGCAGTTACCTCTGAGAGAAAGCTTGACACTCCTCACTTTGAAAGGTATGACCTTATTTCCATAATTGAAGCAGCTCATCTAGGTAAAACTTTGGAGTTAAATTGCAAGTTTGCTGAAGATTTTGTACGTGAATTTTATTGCAATTTGACTAAAGGCGTGAGGAGTCCTAATAATTTTAGGTTTGGAAAGTTTACCTTAGGAGAAGAGTTGTGCTTTTTACTCATGCCCTTATCAATGACCTTCTCCATTTCCCCCCAAACAATGAAGAGGAAGAGCTCCATGACTTAGATCACGTGATTTCCGAAGCCACGGGTGGTCATAAGGCTATTTGGCCTGTTAACTAGAAAATTTCAGCTTCCCTCCTTACCTCAAAGTATGCCATCCTACACAAGGTTGGCTGCTTTAACTGGTTTCCCATCAAGAACCACAATGTTGCAACTCAAACGCAGATGAAATTTTTGTACGAGTCATAAATGGTGTCCAATTTAACTTTGGCCAGTTTGTCTTCGATACAATTACTAACTTTGCAGAGAGGAAGTCGCAACATCAATATCTACCTTTCCCTTGCCTTATTTGGAAGCTACTTCGAAGTCAGAATATCAAGGTCTCTGCTAATTCACAATACTTCCATGATCTCCATGAGATCACTATTGATGAATTGTTTGATCCTCCATATGTGCAGGATGTACAACGAGTGGAGCCTATAGTAGAAGAAGTGATTGGAGGAGGTGATGCTGACCATGGTGCAACACACTGAGGAACAGTCTCTGTCCCAGTCGTGCAACTCTTGAACTGGACTTAGATGGCTAAAGCTCGGAGAAGGAGTGCATAAAGGGATGCAACCTTCTGGGGAAGTGTTGAGAGGGACCTACGAAGCATACTTGCCGGTCAAAAGGGGGGAGAAAGTGTTGGTGATGGTGAGGCTGGTGTTGGTGGTGACATAGAGGAGGAAGATGATGGAGCTGGTTCTGGGAAAGATGATGATGGTAAAATAGGTGGTGGATTTGTGGATATGACTAACATTGTTGGTACCAGTGGCACCAAGGATAATTGATAGTTGTGCTTGTATGTTGGTAATGGTTTTTTATGCTGGACATCTTTATGTTGGTTTGTGTGAATGATGCATGGACATCATTTTAAGGGGGAGTTGTTTACGCTTCCTTTTGTGAGTTTGTTTTGCACATATTTAGGGGAAGAGAGAGGTGGAGGGAGAGTGGAGCTGTTTGTGACCTCTCACCTCTCTCGTAGGATGAATGTTATGGGTTTGTGGTTTTGTGTTTTATATGTTGTACATTAGGACTTGTTTTAGTTCTGTTGATGTTTGTTCATTAAGTTTGTGGTTGTGTGTTTGTTTTGGCCAGCAAGATAAAAAATGGGAGATTGTTAGAATAAGTGTTTCTTCAAGTGTTCTAGGTTAAGTGTTTCACCCTGTATTGAAACACCCTGAGAAACATGTTCTACTCTTCCTTGTATTTTTACCTTACTGCCCTTGTATGTTTATTTTATGTTTATGATATGTATGTGTATTCGGATAAGTTTGGTTTTAAATGTATAACTGCTTGTGAAACTTATCCAAACCGAAAGTCTTCTCTTGGAAGATTAGCGGTTGTGATTTTTATCTTATCTTGCAGGTTATAACTGCCATTCTTCAAGGCTATGTATAGGCAACAAGAAGAAGATCAAGGTGTAGGAAAAAGGAGAAAACCGAAGTGTAAAATAAATCTCCAAGTCGTTTTCGCACTAAAAGTTGAAGACTAACATCTTCATAAATCTCACACGTTTCGTTGTGAGAACTTTTGTGATTCTTCTCTCAAAAGAGGATCACTTTGTATGTTGACCTAGTTTGAGTGTAAATTTGATCGTTTGTTGTATGATCAAATTTAAGTTTTGAAAGCCATTATATAAAACTCATTTCACTGTGATTGATGATAAAATTGCTCAGGCTTTGTTTTGTCTGAGTTTGAATTATCTCGTCTCTGTTTGTTATTTCAAGTTTTATACAACTTCCAAATTCAACTTTAAATAGAGTGTGTTCGTCCCAGAGTTACAACACCCAGTGTAACACTCTCATGATCAGTACATAAATTTCTTCAATGTATGATATTTTTCAACAGTTCATAGTGTAAATTTTTTTTTTTAAAAAAAATAACTAATATTTTAAAAGAATTACTTAGTAAGTATTTATGAATAATATTTACTTAATTTTTATTTGTATCTCAAACTCAATCAAATAATTCAACTCATATTACATAAACAAATTTAACCTAAATAATCTACAAACAATCGCATTTTTTAATATAACTTCCTTCAAAATATGCAACATAGATGTCAAATTAAAGGTCATGAAAACATTAATTTGCTATATTTTACATAAAAAACAAAAGAACCAGAAATTGTTTTCTTTTTAATTTTTTTTTATTATACAATGAATCAATCAAAAGTTGCCACCTATAATTTTTTTATATAGAAAATTGCCAAGACTTTACCATATATATATATACAAATATTTACCATAAATATAAAAATCTCTTATTATATTACTTATGATAATCTACTATGTTAGAAGGTGAAATGGGTGGGAAGATACGTCTAATTTCTTTTTATAAAGAGTTCTTTTTTATTATATAGTAAGATTTTTGTAGTTTTACACATATCAATACTAGTAATATGTTTAGTGAGATTGAGTAAAATAACATGATAAGTATTAATGAGTTTATCGGGCCGGTTTGGGTGATCGAGTTTTTATTGATTTTGATTCAGGTTAAGATTTTCAACTCCATAAATTTAATAAGTGAATTTAGATTAACCTTTATCAATTTCAACTGGTGTGATAACGATCCAACCGGCACAATTTGCCATCCCTAAAATTTACTAAGGACACAATAAAAAAATAAGAAAGTAATGCACTATATTCTGTTAGAAAGTGAGTTATATTTGGACAAAAAGGCTATCAAATATGAAGGGACTTTGTATACTATTCAATCAATACACATTATGACATATATGGAGATAAGTATAACATCATTATATATGATGGTGAAAGATATAAGATATTCAAATATAATATTAAACTGAAAATCTCGTGTGAAATAAATAACAATGTGGGGCTCATGGATATAATTTCATCTTTTAATTCAACTAATTCAAACTGCGTTGATTTTCTCTTTCTGTTAGGGGGTTGTTTTCTTCAAAGAAGCAAACTATGTTGAATTTGAGGTGTGTATTTTTTTTAAAAAGGAAAAATTGTGGGGAAGATGAGATGTCTTAGTCAAAATACCATTTTTTAATTATATTGTTTGATGTAAGCTACTTTTCTTATAGTAGTATATATTTAGGGTGTTTCCATTTGGTTTTTTAAAGTGATTTTCAGATAATTTGACAAAAATTATGTTGTAGTATTTGTAAAAGTCAATTTTTGCTTTAAAAGAAATGCTTTAAATTAATGTAAAAGTTAAAAATAAAAATTTAATGTTTTTCTCTATTCAATGGTAATCTATAAATTATATGATATTTTTAAAAGACATAAGTGATTTTATAGCAAACATTTCGACTGCCTAAATTTTACATAAGTGATTTTTATAGAATCTTTAATTTTAATCACTTTTTCAAAAGTAAAAGTAGCCACACACACCTCCTTAGAAAAGCTAGTCCTAGCTTATGGTTATAAATTAAGTAATTGTTTGGTTTAAAGGATTAGCTGAGAATAGGTTAATTATTTCAAGTTATTGTCTGTTTAGTACTCTTTTCGCTTTATATTAATTGACATTTTAAAAATAAATAAAAGATTAAGAATGAAATAGATTAGCTAATACCTATCTCACCCATATTAATTTCTAAAATCTAGATATGTGTCTCTCTTTCAACAATTATGTTCGCATGTTCTCTCTCAAGATTACACTAGACCAAATAAAAATATTAATAATAGGTTGAGAAGTAAAGGATATTTTAGAATTGAGTCAGGAAAAAAATTGATGGAAATCATAAAAAATATCTAAAACGTCAGTAATTGAAAAAATGATTAACACGCTAAAATGCTGATTAACATGGAGCGAAGGGAGTATTTAGTTAAAGGCTCGGGAAGGAGAAGTGGTCTGATCCAAACTAAGCTTATTTTTCAACATTGAGACAATTTGTCTCGATCAAAATGGTGGCTTTAGCCCCATTTTATCGAGGTTGTAAAAGTCTCTAAGCTTAGTTAAGCGGTGGATTGAGACCTAAAAATTAGTTGGAGTTTGGGTGGGGCTAATCGAAACATACGTGTGATTAAGTGGAAAAAAATTAAAAAATAAACATAGATGGTTAATAAAAACTTAATGCCTAAACTGAAAGCAATCGAATTAATCGAGAATTTTTACAAGAGAATATTTTGTAATTCAAATAAAACATCTGAACTCATACCACATTTTATCTATTTTACCTACGAGGCATGTGGTGAAAAGTGCGAGCAGATTCAGTTGTGTGTAATTAAAAACTTACCCAATTAATTCTGCATCATTAAACTAATTATCCATTGATTGGTGACTTATTAACGGTATCGAGTGCTAATTATTTTAGTACCTTGAATAGTGAGTCAACCCTATATATTTTATTTGGTTTGCTTCATCACAATTCGATAATTATTTTTTTATTTACAAAATTCTGAGGCTGAATTTGGGTTAGTTAAACGCAATCGAGACCGCATTATGTTCATTATTGCAAGTGAGACTCTTCCTTCTCCACATGGCTGATTCCAATTCCTTAATCCAAATCCTCCTTCTCTGCAATTTTTTCATCATATCCCAATCCATTAACAGCTTCACCTTCCATGGTTTCAACGACTCAAATCTCGATCTTAAAGGCGGAGCCGTAATCAAACCAAACGGAGCCTTAAGGCTCACCAACAACTCCCAGTCTGTCATCGGCCATGTATTCTTTCCGATGCCGATTTCGAAGCTGCAAAACTCTTCATTCTCCACAAACTTCGTCTTCCAAATAAACCCTTCCAGTTCCAGTTCCAGCTCAAACAGCGGCGGCCACGGCCTAGCCTTCACTCTCTCCCCTTCTCCGGCCTTCCCAGGCGCCGCCGCCGGCCATTTCCTCGGGGTCTTCAACCAATCCAACGACGGCGATTCCTCAAATCATGTTTTCATGGTGGAATTCGACACCGTAGATGGCTTCAATGAGGTCTCCGACACCGACGGAAACCACGTTGGAATCAACACCAATGGTGTTAACTCAAAAGCATCCAAATCTGCTGAATATTACATCGAAGGGACGCAAGCTCATTATGAGGAATTGAATCTGGAGAAAGACGGTCCGATCCAAGTTTGGATCGAGTACGATGGAATCAACAAAGTTGTGAATGTAACTATTGCTCCATTAAACATTCGTAAGCCAAACAGGCCCTTACTTTCAGAGGTTATTGACTTATCTCCTGTTCTAGTGGAGAATATGTACGCTGGATTTTCGGCGGCAACAGGCCGAAAATCCAGCGCGCATTACATCCTCGGATGGAGCTTCCGTATTAACGGAACCGCAGATCAACTAAACAAATCCATACTTGCCGTTGTACCAGTCGAAAAAATGTCTGCATCTAATCGTGCTAAAGTGAGAATAGCTCTGATTGGTTCATTTTCTTCTCTTTTAATCTTAGTTGCATTACTGATAAGCATCATTTTCTATCGGAGAGTGATGAAGTTTGAGATGTTAGAAGACTGGGAACTGGACGCGCCTCATAGATTCCGGTACCGGGATCTTTACAAAGCAACGAAAGGGTTCAAAGATAGCGAAAAAATCGGTGAAGGAGGATTCGGAGCTGTTTACAGAGGAGTTCTACCGGCGACTGGCGTAGAAGCTGCAGTCAAAAAGATCAGGTCGAATAATCGACTGCAAGGGATGCGTGAATTCGCAGCGGAAATCGAGAGTTTAGGAAGATTACGGCATAAAAATTTAGTGCATCTCCAAGGATGGTGTAAAAACAAAAAAGATCTTTTACTAGTGTATGACTATGTCCCAAATGGGAGCCTTGATTCTTTACTTTATCATCCCAATAATGGGCTTTTCTTGGACTGGGCCCAAAGATTCAACATCATAAAAGGGATCGTGTCCGGGCTTTTGTACTTACATGAAGAGTGGGAGCAAGTTGTGATCCATCGTGATATAAAGTCAAGCAATGTTTTAATAGACGCGGATATGAATCCCCGTTTAGGCGACTTTGGGCTAGCTAGGCTATACAATCATGGCCAAAATTCGTACACAACAAACGTTGTGGGGACGATTGGGTACATTGCGCCGGAGCTCACTAAAACAGGGAAGGCCTCAACAAGCACGGATGTGTTTGCTTTCGGCATTTTGCTTTTAGAAATGGCGTGCGGAAGAGCTCCAGTTGTGTGTGAGGCCAATAGGAATGTTATACTGGCGGATTGGGTGGTTGAGTGTTTGCAAACGGGGAGCATTTTTGATGTGGTTGATCCTAGATTGGAGTCAAAGTACGTGGTTGAAGAGATGGAGTTGGTATTGGGGTTGGGCATGTTGTGTTCGCATCCGAATCCGGAGGCCCGGCCCAGTATGAGGCAGGTGATGAAGTTTTTGAATGGGGATGAAGTGTTGCCTTTGTTTGATACATTGAGCTCGGCTGGTTCAAGCAAAGATGATGAGTTTACTTCAAGATTTTTTGGATTAGGGTTCACTGACAGGATTACTGATACTATTGGTACTACGGGAAGATCGTATCATTCGTTAGGGGCAATATCGTCTTATGCATGTGTAACATTTTAATGTATAATTCTTGACCGTCATATACTTAGGTAGATTTTGCATTTTTTGTAAAACTTGTGAATTATAAAAAAAAAAAAAAAAAAAAGGGTAAAACTTGTGTGTTTCTTTTGTAAGAAACTAAATAAAGATTTTGAATTGGTTGTTGCAAATCCATATATACTTATAAGTAGGGATGCTGAAAAAAAAAATTATTTGCAAATTATTCGAATTGCGGTTCGAAATAATATTCATTTGGGATCGTTCATTAACATAAACGAACCCAGTCCAAATCAAATTTGGAGTTCAACTAAATTTTCGAATTGAATTCGAACCTGCAGATATTTGGTTCGTAAGCTCGCGAACTTGTTCACGAACGTAGGGTTGCGCGACTCTATATATTAAATTATAAAAAATTATATACTTGTGTTCAACGTGAATCGAACACTCTGTTGCCGACCTCTCGAGCTCAATTACATGTTTCACGAACTCGAGCTCGAACTATGCTGGTTTAATATAATATCGAGCTTTTACTGAATACATCTCAAATTATTTACGAGCTTAGTAATTACATGTTTAACGAACTCGTGCTCGAATTATATTTGTTTATTACGAAATCGAACTTTTGCTGAACCGAGTTCGAACTATTTGCGAACTTAGTAACTGCAAAATAAATCGAACTCGAACATAATTTTAAAAGATCGATCAAATACGAGCAGAACTCAAAAATATTGAAAAACCAAATGAGCCAAGTCTTGTATTGTTCGTCTTAATTCGACTTGTTTACATCCCTACTTATAAATTTCCTCCGGTGGAAATTGATATTCTTTTCTTTGGAGACCCAACCACCAAAGTTTAGTTAGGTATTTATGTTAAAACTTAATAAAATTCATTGGGTGCGTCATAAGAGGGGTCACAGAAATCAAATACAATATAATCCATTTGAAACACCCTTTCTTTTTCTTATTTTAAATTGACGACTTTCTACAAGTTTAATATCTTATGGAATGTACAACACAGTTCATATGGAATGTACAACACCAAGTCCATTTCAGAACTGAGAAGCCGATGAAATCAGGGTTGCAAAGGAATAGATTTTTAGTTAAATAATTCGTGAATAAACTCGTTTACGTAAATAGACGAATAAATTTTTATATTTATTTATAAACGAGCAGAACTTGAATATTCATTGACTCATTTATTAATAGTTTGTCACCAAATGTGTTGAAGGCCTAACTAATATTAATAATATTGAAACCAATAATATACGACTATATTCATAAGTACAAACAATTTAATATTCTTATATTACATGTTATTCTTGTCAGTATATGGTTAAATTTATTTATTTGTATGAAAATTTTAAAAAAATGCAAGGTAATTAGTGAGGGAAACTATCCTCTAGAGAGGGGAAGTGATAGAGTTCGTGGAGTCCGGAAAACCTGGGCCATCCATCCAATTGGGGAAATCCAGGCCGTCAATCAAAATTCATCCATGCAAAAGTAAAAAGCATATTCCAGTTCGTTAGTGAGAACGATCGACTTAAATATATCACCCCACAAAGTATAATTATTTTACTTTTAAATTATTTTTTATAATTAAATAATAGTAAAAAGTAGTGGCCATGTGCAATACATGTGCATATTGCTAGTATTAAGTTAAAATGTGGATGCTACACTTGTATACTCTTTCAGGTGTAGCATAAATGAAACTCATTAACAAATAGTCGTACACAAGGTTGTCAAACTCGCGATTTTAAGTAGAATCGGTGGTGTGTCAGTAAAATCGGATCGTAAAATCGAATCGTAAAATCGTAAGATTCTACTATCTATACAAAATAACCATATATTTAAATTATTCTAAATATATTTTAATTACAACAAGTTTTGAATAGATATTACTTATAAAATATACATATATTATATACACATTTAATCAAAGAGAAAAGAAATACAATATGGAGAAATGTTTTAGGCATCATGATTCATATATATATTTAGTAAATCATTTTTAAATTGTAATTATGGATACTTTAATTTTAAGAGAAAATTAACAAATAACTTTAGTGAAATTAACTACTACATAAAAGATATAAGATATATTTTTATGAAGCTTATATTTTAATTTAGAACTTGATAATTAGAAAAAAAATTCAGCAAATTGGCTCTCTTTGAGTATAAATTGATCTAGAAAAGTTTTAAAAACCCAATTTTAAATTGGTATAAATTCTACAATTCATATTATATGTTTTTTAATTGGTAAAATAGAGTAAAAAGCAGTATGTTATAAAATTGTTAAACTCATACACAAAATCGTAAAATCGTAAAACTCGTAAAATCGCATGAGCAAACTCGAGAGTTTACTCCGATTTCATCAGATTTCGATTTTATCACTGAGTTAACTCGTTTAGGGAGAAATAACTCGTAAACTCGTAGAATCGTAAGAGTTGACTCGAGATTTTGACAACCCACTTATATGAATGTGTAGAAAATCTTTAATTTACTAAAAGAATGATCGATGGTGCCACGTTTCAAGAGTAGAGAAATTTAAGTAAGTTGGGTAAATTTTAAGAAGATGCAACTATTTTTTTGTAATGGTAGTTACAAAAGAAAAAGAAAATTATTCCTACTTAAATTTTGTTAGTTGAATTGGAACAAGGATAATTGGATCACCTTCTGGAAGACCATCTATCCTCAATTGATATTTTCCAAAAAAATATTCTATTACTTTATCCAAAAAAATCATTCAATTATAAGTGTCTGATAACCAAAACAAAATTTTGCCTACAAGAATTTTACACTTAAAATGTAATTCGAAGAAATACATTATATCATAGTCATACTTCCTAACAAAATATATTAATACCAAAATTCAATTCCAAATTCATCATATAATGTCAGATGTGACTGAAACTTACCATAATTCTTTGTTTAAATGTTAAAATTAGTCTGGAAATTATATTACGTCACATACTCACTTATTACTTTGTTGTACATATTTTTTGTATATATTTTAATGTTAATCCTTAATTTCTTATACTCGCAGAAGTTAATATCCTTAATTTTAAATCTCCAAATAACTTTGAGCATCATTAAACAAATTATCCATTGATTGGTGACTTAATAACAGTTCAGAAGGCTAATTAAAATACCTTGAATAGTGAGTCAACCCTATATTTTATTTCTAACTACTACTCCAAACGAATTTCAGTAATTAAAAATTGATACATAAAATTGGCCTCTTAGATGGGTTATTGCGTGAGCCGATGTAAGTCTCATACTATATTGGTCAATCATAATAGATATGCATAAATTAATATTCGTCTTCAAAAGTTTTAAAATATATCATTACATTTATAATCTATTTAAATTTGAGACGCTTATCTTTTATGTCACGGAAAATAATCTACTTGAATCATTGATCAATTAAGAAACGTTTTGTGTTTAATGATCATGTTTTGTGTTTTAGATTAAAGTGTATAAATCTATATAAAATTATGGAATAGATTTTCTGCATATTTGAACATTTAAATGTGTATTGTACTTAAGAAAAGTCAATTATTCTAATAGCACGGAAATCCTATTCGTGAGACATAAATTAATGTGTTCATTGTTGATGTGTAAAAAATTGCATTCCTCAATTATGGATGAAGATAATTAGTTGCATTATATAAGATGTTGACGCACCAACTGGTAAACATATATAACTTGTTTCCACCATGAGTAGGGAATGAGACTATCTAATAGTAATAGTGTTAGTGTGACTAACGAAGACATAAATATACATGCAAGTATTAACAACTCATCCACATATGTATGTTATCGTCTTATTACTGTATCATGTTTGGGTTAATATTTTCGACACAATAAGTTTATTTAGATGTGTTCAAATAAGCCTTCATTTGTTTGGGCATTATCGAACTAGTTGATAACTTTCAACTCGAATAATTTGCCACCCACAACAAAGTTGTAGGTGAAGAAATTCTTTTTGAGAGAAAATTAGGAATTGAGGGTAAGATAGAAAAGGATTACATTGTGTATTTGTTAAGTTCTCGCACACTGCTTAAAACAACAATTACTTAAGATGAAGGAAGGCACTATCACTTTTAGAGGTGTCATCACTTTTTTCCCCTATAAATATTTTTATTAGTGAATAACAATGTCCTAAAAGATGCTAGGCACTAGACGAACGGTGAATTAGGATCAAACGTCTAATTGATGTCTAGGCGGAATTAATCGGGTCCAAATGGAGTTTGATAGAGAGGAGTCAGGGAAAAAACATGCCTAGATATGGTCTAGACGAGGTTAATCGGGTCTAAACGAGATTAGACGTGAATAAGTCGGAGAAAAACATAAGCGACCAAGCGTTAGATGGAGGCGGATGGATTGAATGTAAAAAGTTAGATCTTATTTAGATGAGATTAATTGGATCTAAGTGGAATTAGACGTGAATGAGTCGAGGGAAAACATAAGCGATCAAGAATTGCCTAACGCTTAAACGGAGGCGGAGTGATTGATGTAAAAAATTAGAAAAACATAACGTCGACAGCAGGATTCGAACCTGCGCAGGCAAAGCCCAACAGATTTCGAGTCTGTCTCCTTAACCACTCGGACATATCGACCTATGATGGAAACTGTAACATATAATATAGAAATAAAAGAAATAAGTTTCCGTTTTGACTTGGAATTTATTTCGAAAACAAAATGAAAATAATTAATCTTGGGATTTTGTAGAGCGGCATATAACCGGAATCACTTTTTTTTCTTTTTCCTTTTCAATTAAAATTTCTAATGCGGATAGAATTTGTGGAAATTAATTAGGATCACTGATTTGAGTTACAAGATGCTTAATCAACCAAATTATGAGCTCGATAAGTTTAAATTTCGATGAACTATTTGTGTTTTATAATACTGAGTATTAAGTTGAAGTAATTCTGTCAGATTTGATGTTTATTGAATTAAACTCTTGCTGTAAATTTGAAAGGTTAACAAAAACAATTGCATTGCCCGAATGTTTTCCATTTTCTTTTTCAATATGTCACTTTAGTACATGCTTTTTAATCATATATTATTTTTAAGTCCTATAAATCTTTCTAAAACTTAAAATAGAACTCCAAATTGATTTTTCAGTTATTGCTGGTGTGGATATCAACTTAAAATGAATCGTAGACCGGAAATTATGGCGCTTGGGCCAGACCCACCTAGGCTTGGCCATCAACTAAATCGGTCGAAATCCTCGACCGTCAAAACAAGCACACTGTGGGCTCAACGAAGGACAATATACACTGCTCCACCCAGACCATACTCACGAGACCGCTACCCCTGTCCGTGACAGCAATCCACCTGGATCCCAACAACGACCGCGATCGTCGACCGCCGTCATCATTACAACATCAGAATAACACATGGTCAGGATGATGCTCCAACTCAGCAAGGAAGCTCCATGTAGACACCAGCCATCTGGCACCGACCATGACACTTGGTGGACACGTGTCAGTCATGCAAGAGATGCTTCCAAAGGCTATAAATACCCCAACATCCCCATTGTAATAGGATCATCAGAAAATAGAGAGAAACAAGACATAAGAAAGAGAAAATAGAGACAAGAAATGTTATATTGTGGAATTTGTGTATTAACACAAGCAATCAATAAAGATATCATACTTTGTCCATAGACTCGTATAATTAACTTTACAACTTTATACGACCTACCGCTGAACCGGTCTACACTATGTGGTAGCGGTCTACGTACAAAATGGCCATTTAAATTCCTAACAAACGCCATTAACTAAGTTACTTAAGAAGACCCATCCACAGCTGGATTTAATTTGAATTGCACACAGACCTAATACTTTGTGTTCCAGTAATAATTAATGTACTTGTGCAATGTACAAGCAAATAGAATTTAATATACTTTTACTACGTACAAATATGTGGATTTATAAGAAAAATTATTCATAATTTTATTGTCAAGATTAGATATTCTTTTTTATTTTTCTTTTGCAATAAATATCTGCGAGTCTCCTATTCTGTAAACATCAATAGAGGTGGCAATTTAAGCTAACCGTTCAACGCTCAGTCCGTCGGGTTTGGTCGGGTAACAAAATCATTTAACACAGCTAGAGGTGACAATTTGGATCGGGCTTGGCCTGTCGGCCCAACTTCGAAATTCAGGTTGGGTCGGACCAAACCAAAATTTGATCGGACCATAAATTAGTCGACCCAATTAAGTGTTAGACTCTTGTCAACCGCCCGTCTAGCATTTAGCATATTTTACAACATTGCGCGTGACTCGTTGCTGGGCAAATTACGGGACTTTTGATATAAATCAGATTTTATGAGATACAAACATCATTATTTATAGAATCACTTGAAAGAAGGTGGGTGCAAAAGTATCATTTTGTGGGCAAAAAATATTACTTTTGTTTCTTGTTTTGAACAACTAAAGTATAATATTTTCTTATTTAATAGAATGTTTCCTGGAAAAAAAATTATTACTCTCTTCATTTTATAAAAAAGAAAAAAATATCATGTTTGAAAATATTTCTTATCTCAATATAAGGGTATGTTTGTTTATGGTTTTGCCCAGTAAATTTAGGAGACCAAATCCCAATAAAGCACACTCATTAACTCCATCAGCCAAGTTTGTCCCAACACTCCCCAACCTTAAACAAACATACCCTAAGAGTCTTGTATGAGGGTATTAGAAGAAAATCTCCCTCTTCTCCCCCTCCCCCCACCCCCCCTCCCAATAGGCACAGTGGTGGCAGAGAACCCTACCGCCGAATCTCGCTCGTAATACTGTCACCCGTATAGTATCACAAAAGGGAGGGATGCATCGGAGATTTCTGAAATCAGATCGGCGAAGAAGATGTTCGATGATTTGGAAGCAGAGGTTTTTGGATCGACAAGAGTGTGTAGAGGCACACTTATCACCAATTTTACGGCAGCATAAATGGATCTTCTAGATGAAGCATACAAGTATATATTGATCGGTAAGTGTTCGAACGGATCTCCTGGATTTGGAACTATTAGATCTCAGCTAAGTAGTTCTGGCTTTAAAGGCACCGTTTACATAGGATCTATGAATTTCAAGCATGCTATGATTAAACTTTTTAATGAAGAAGATTTCCAAAGATCGTTGACGAAACAGGTGGTGCATGTTAGGGGTTTTCCGATGCAAGATTCTCGCTACCGGAGCTCCCTCTACACCTTTCTTATAAGAAATCTTTGTATAGAATAGGTTCGGTGATAGGTAATCCGCTAAGAATTGATGAACCTACAACAGACAGGTCTAGACCTAGTATGGCCAGAATTTGCGTCGAACTTGACTTAACTAAAACTAGGTTTGAGGGAATCCTGATTGCTTGTGGTGATAAATTGTGCTCGCAAAAAGTGCTTTATGACAAGACACATGACTATTGTTTTAGCTGCAAACACTTAGGGCATAATACCATAGATTGTTTTGGTGAACATTATAAAAAGAAATTTGAATAGCTTAATATGAAAACGAAGAATGATAAAAATAGTACATCTAGGTCAGCATTGGCAACCTATGAAAGATAATAATATCACAAATGTAGAGGCTAGTAACAATGATGGGAATAGGGTGCAGGAAGTTTTGAGGCAATCAATATCCAGCCAACTTCTCCACACCTTAGACAAGAGGGTGAGGGAATGTAGACTAGCAAAAACCAATAGAATGTTGATGGCTCTAGGAATGTGCTTGTAGGTAATCAGAGTCATAATAAGATGAATAACTAGACTCCTAGGGATATGTGTGAAAATAAGGTGGACAACGATAAATATATAAGGCTTAATAAAGAGGATAAGAACAATGGTAAGAAAACTCATGAGAATTCATTTTCTAAACTCAGATTGCATGATCCTGATACTGATTGTGTGTTTGAAGCTGATGTTTCTTGATACTGAACACTAATTTGATGGGAATTCTTGTTTTGTTGAGAGAGAGAATGAGGAAGACAAGAGCCAGCATGGATCAGATGATGGTAGATACTCTGGTGCCAAGGGTAGATCCACCAAGAAGAAAAGGAAAAAAAAGGTAAGAAAAAAGGTGATGGGGCCTTTGCAAATGGTAACTGGGAAAGGTGTGAAAACTACTGAAAGTGAGTGTTCATCTTTTATTAATGAAGATCTTAATTTGGAACATTAGAGGGCTTGGTAATACTAAAGCTCAGAGACATTTAAAAGATCTTATTCATGATTTTTAAAAAAAAAAACTTGATCCGCTTATGTTGCTTGAAACTTAGAAAGCTAATCCTCCTGATGATTTCTGGGTACGTATGATGGGTTTCTCGGATGTGTGATTAATAGTAACTATAAATTTTGGTTGTTATGTGAATGTTTATGTTCTTGCTTGCCGTGATTAAATGATAGATGTTGAGGTTTGTAATGATTCCGTTGGTGTAAATTTCTTTGGTACTTGTGTGTATGTTGTGTGTGATAGAAAAGGTAGGCTTAATCTTAGGAATGATATTAAGGGTTGTGCTCACAGTATCATCCTTGGATAGGGTGGGGGATATCAATACTATTCTGAATGCTAGTGAAATAGAAGGGGGAGGGGCTCTTAAAACTAAATCCATGGATGATTTTTAATTTTTTTTATCACTAATTGTGGGCTAGAGGACGTTGGTTTTGTTGGAAACTAGTTTACCTAGAATGCCAACCATGTGTTTGAAAGATTGACCCTTAATTCTAGTGAATTGGTGGGTAAGTATAATTCCCTTGAAGTTAAGTATCTTGCTAAAAGATCCTCGAACCACTGTCCCCTTTTAATGTTTATTCAGACTTTGTCTTCGAAGCCTAAGGCCTCTTTTAGATTTATAGATGCTTGGGTCAAACATCATGGCTTTTGTCAGTTTGTTAAGGATAATTGGGGTTTTCATACTAGGGAACAGGGTATGAATATTCTGAAGCATAAATTGTATAGGCTTAAAAGGTACCTTAAACACTAGAACAAAACTATTTTTGGAAATATTTTTGATAAGGTTAGAGAGATTGAGCAAGCAGTGTTTACTCAGGAGGATACTTATATCAATGATCCTACTGATGCTAATCTTGCCCTTCTAAGGCAAAAACAGGCACAGTTCACTCATGCTATTGTCGTAGAAGACACTTTCTGGAAATAGAAGGCTGCTTGTAAATGGCTTAAGGAGGTTGAAAAGAAACAACTTACTTTCATGCTTTGGTTAAGAAAAAACGTGTTAAAAGCTATATTTTTGAAATAAAGATCAATAAGCAAATGACCTCTAATCCTGATCTCATTCTGTCTTCTGCTTGTGATTTCCTCGAAAAAATATTTTCTTCTGAAGGATGTGACTTACAACACGAGGTTTTTGTGTCTATAGCTCCTATGTTAAGTGATGATCTGTCTATTAATCTTTGTAACCCTCCCACTGAGGATGAGGTTAAAAAGATGATTTTTAGCATGGAGAAAAACAGTATGGCAGGGCCTGATGACTTATCTGTACTATTTTTTCGACATTTTCGGGACATCCTTAAAGAGATTTAATGGTTGCATGTGTTGAGTTTTTTACTGGGCACCAATGCCCAGGAGCTTCACATCTACCATTCACTCTCATTCCTAAGATTGACAAGCCTCTCACTTGGGGTGACTATAGGCTCATAAGCCTGTGCAATGTGGTTAACAAAATCTTGACAAAACTTATCAATAGTAGGTTGTCCAACATCCTTCCTAACATTGTCCCTAGAGCTCAGAGTGGTTTTGTTCCCACTAGAAACATTGCTGATAATATCATTTATGCTACAGAACTGGTCCATGACATCATAATAAGTGTAAAGAGGGGAAAATGGTTTCAAAACTGGATTTGGCTAAAGCCTATGATAGGTGGAATGTGGGGCCTCTGTAAAATTCTGCATTTTATTGGCTTTCATGATTTGTTTATCAGATGTATCTCCAACAATATTGAGCAATCTTGGTTTTCTGTTCTTATAAATGGGTCTCCTTGTGGTTTCTTCAAGTCTTCTAAGGGATTAAGGCAAGGAGACCCCTATCCCCTAGCTTGTTTGCAATTTTTTCTATCATCTTATCATGTGGTCTTAACAACCTTTTCTACTCCTGTCCCAAACTGAAATACAACAAAAAGGGTTGCTAGTTCCTTGCTTATCATTTGCTGATAATACTATTATATGATTTTCCTCTTACATCAATTCTTTCAAAAAAATGTTCGAATTTCTTGGCAATTTTGAAAATGCCACAGGGCAAAAAATTATTTTTTCAAAATCTTCTGTGATTTTTAGCTCTAATGTCAAAAGAGCAAGGAAAACAGGATATTGGATACTGTTGGGGTTAGGGAAGAGGGTCCGCCATTTAAATATTTGGGGATTCATTTATTCAAGGGTAGAGTAAAATGTGTTCTGTTTGAGGAAGTGATTAAGAGAATTTTGAACAGATTAGGAGGGCGGAATAATTTGTTCCTTAGTTTTTGGGGTAGACTTCAACTTATCAAAAATGATTTGTATTCTATTCCTTTATACATTCTGAGGGTGGTTGGGCCACTTAAAGGTGTTGTGACTAGAGTACATAGAAATTTGAATGGGTTCTTATGGGGTTTTGGTGTTGAAAAATGAAAAATTCATTAGGCTGATTGAGATAAAGTTTGCTTTCCTATTGAGGAAGGTGGTCTGAGGGTTAGAGATGTGGGTATAATGGCTGATGTGTTTGCTCTTCAGGCCTGGTAGAAGCTTAGGACTAGTGATACATTGTGGAGAGAGTTCCTTAGATAAAGATACTTAAAGAAAACTCACCCCTTTGTGGCTGACATTGGGTATAATCATTCTCATTTCTGGAAGAGGATCCTATATGTTAAGGAGGTAGCTGAAAATATTTTTTGAAGGCTTTGGAAGGGTAAAATCTCATTTTGGTTTGATATTTGGTGTGAGTGTGGCCCACTGTGCCAGTATGCTAATGTTTTTACACTAGTCAGTGTGTGGCAGATTTTTTGGTGTAATAATGAATGAGACTTGTCTTCTGTTTCTCATATTCTTCCCTCCCATGTTATGAATTGCATCCTTGAGGCTCCCTTTTATTCTGATATGCTTGATATACCTGTTTGGAAATTAACCCCAAATAGCACATTTTCTAAATGGTCTGCACGGAACTCATTGAGATAAAAAAAAATCCCATTGGGGTTTGGAGATCTATGATGTTGCCTAAATCCACTTTGAACACGATTGCCATCTTTATTTGGAGGTTGACTAGAAATTCCTTTCTCTTGATAGCAATCTCATTAAAAGAGGATTTCAGGTAGTTTCCATGTGCCCTTTGTGTTGTATTGCATTTAAAATAAAACAACATTTGTTTGTTAATTGTCCATTTGCTAAACAGGTATGGTCTTTCTTTGCTTCCTTTTTCAGTTTAAACTTCCTAGAAGCATGTCCTTACTTCATCTTTTTGGCATTTGGTTCCAAAGACTTCGTAGCCAGGACCATTTAAGATATGTGCTTCCTCTGCTAGTCTGCCAGCAGATTTGGTTGGCTAGAAACCTTAAAAATTTTCAAGGCATTGATACTAACTTGAACAAAATCCAACTCCATGTGGTGAATATCTTGAGGACTATGGGAATGTTTTTGATTGCTTCTACTTCAGAATAATTGATTCAATTTAGAGATTATGGAAAAATTCCTCTTAAGAAAAAATAGGGAGTGTTTGCAGTAATAAGTAATTTATACACAAAGTACAAGTTGTGTTGTTTGGGAAAAAAAGTGATTTTAAATAGAAATTTTATGTATAAGCAGAAAAAAGCATATGATGACCTGCTTCCAACTTCTGCTAAAAATAAGTTATTTTAAACCACTGTTAAAGTAGAAACAGGTATTTAAAAACACTCAAATTCACTTTTTTCAAGCTAAAAGTGCATAAGTGCTTAGAATAAGCTTTTGCAAACACTGTCTATGTCTTCAGCTGATTTATTGCCAATTGGATTCTAGAAGGCTTATTGACACTTGGCTAAAAAGTGGGGGTTTGGGGTTACCTTGAGGAATGAGAAACAACAGTTGATGGTTTTATGGGAATCTCCAAATGATGATTGGATCAAGCCCAATACTGATGGATCATCCAAGGGTAATCCTGGCCGGGGTGGGTAATTGGAAACTATAATGCTAATTTTGAGGGGTTTATTAATTTTTTTTTATAATTGTGATAACATCTTTGCTGAAATTGCAGCAGTGGTTGAGGGCATCAGTTTTTGCTTTGATTTAGGCTTTAGAAAAATTGGGTGGAAGTGGATGCTTTGGCTATCATCTTTATCAAAAAGCTCCAGGAAACCAGAGATATCAGCAGCCCCTATCTAAATATAAAAAACTGAGAAGTCAACGGAAATTTTTTATCTTCCACATTTACAGAGAAGGTAATAAAATAGCAGATAGGTTGGCTAGTGAAGCAGTCCGAAAGAGACAAAGTTTAAGATTTAGAGAAATTGATAATTGTAAATGTATTAGTGGTCATATTAGATTAGGTGCTATGGGCTTGCCCAACTTTAGATTTAAAAAAACGTGCAAAAGTGATGTATATTGTGAAAACATTTGTGATGTTCTTTGACTAGGTGATATATATAGGTTGGGAATCTGCGTCAATTTCCCCATTCATAGATGGTTTTATTTAAAAAAAAAAAAAAGTTGTTCTAAAAATAATGTTTCAATTTATTAATTTAAGAAAAAATTAAAATTTTAATTTCACGAATTAGTAGATATGATTGAATAAGTTAAAAAAAATTGAGTTGGATAGTTGCACTTTCATCAAATTGATTAAAAAAAAGATAGAGAAAGAAAATCATATTTTCAAACATGACTCTTTTTATAGGACGGATATAATACTTTTTTGTAACACTTTTCTCCCCATAAGGTATCATTTCTTTTTTCTTTTTATGCAAACTTATTCTCATGTTCTAAAAGTATCATCACAACAATTTTATTGGGAAAAATATCATTCTTTAGGGGAAAAGTATCATTTTTCCATATACATAGAAAAGATTATGGTTAATTCTCACCTACCCCGTAGACAATGCCTAAATAGATTATATAATTTTAGATTAGTGTGTAGATACAAATAAAAAAAACCAAGAAGAAAATCCTATAATCATAGTAATACATGGTGATCATTCTAATATGCAACCGTTGCATGTGTGCAACCAGGGGATAACTTGTAAATTCAAAGTTAGTAGTGGGTCGCTCTCGAATTTTTTAATATGAATTATGTGACAATGTCATAATTTTTCCAATTTCCTAAGAAAAATGACGGTGATTGATAGGTATGGCCCAGTAACTTCGGGTCGGACTGACACCCCGGGTCAGATCAACCCGACCCGGAGCAACTGAGCCCAGGAAGATAAGCCCAACAACCGGTCTAGAAGCGGGCATGAGCCGGGGACGGCCCAATGGCGGCATATAGGGAAAGTAAGATCCCCACGATCTTCTTCCAACTCCCATGTAGAGATGGTGGGCGTAATTATAGGGAGTTAGTTAGGGTTTGAGTTGAGGAGTATAAGTAGGAGAATTGTACTCAGAATTAGGGTTAGCATTTTGTATTCGAGAAACTATTACGTGTAAACTGACAGAGATAGTGAAATAACACCTCGGCCGGTGATATTCTTAGCCCGTGGACGTAGATCTCCAGATCGAACCACGTACATCCTGTGTTCTTTAAGTTTCTTGCATTGGTTTACATTCCCAGGGGGTTTTGCGTTCGAAGTTTATTTGGTAAACGAATTACGCTTTATCAATTGGCACCGTCTGTGGGAACCGAAGGCAAGAAAACCCTAGTTTTTCATCACATTCGCAATGGTGAATACTCGTAGGTCCACTAATCCTACCCAGTCCCGTCGTGATCCCCCTGTGGATCAGATTCCGCCGCCCCGTCAACGAAACCAGAATCCGCCCGCAGAGCACGCTAATATTCCGAATCACCCTCCTGCTGATGACCCAGCGCAAGTTAATCCCCCGCCAGCTCCCGAGCTGTTGCATATGCAGCAGGTCTTCCTTCAAGAACACGCTGCTTTGTTCCAAGAATGGAACAACCGTCGCGCCCACTCCGGTGAGTGTGCCAACAATGGCGCTGAACGAGTAAGAAATCCACCTCGGGACTTATCGCGTGACTTGGATGAGGATCCCCCTCATCGAGCAAGACTTGAACGCCGAAGAAAAAGGACAGTTTCTCCGGTGGATAATCGCAGCTCTAATGGGTCGAGGCCCCGAGACGTTTATGACGGTGCACATCGTCGCCGACCTGCTGATGTTCCTAAGCGTCCTCGTCTTGACCCATCTCGTATGCTGGATCCTGCGGAACAAGAGCAGGCCCAATTCGCCGCGGAGCTCGACAAGGTTTTGGGCCTTGATGCTAACGGGGAAATCATCACCCCATTCTCGGATGAGATTCTTGCGGCCCCACTCCCTGATGGTTTCAAACTCCCCCCGGTGGCTGTATACAACGGCACTGGGGATCCGAGTAATTTCCTGAACGCCTTTAAGTACGCTATGTTCAACCGCAACTGCACTCCTCACCATCTGTGCAAGGTGTTTCCCGAGTATCTCCAGGACGAGGCTAGACTTTGGTTTGATTCTTTACCACGGGGTAGCGTTACTTCTTTTCGCGATCTTGCCGAGCAGTTTTGGGCGCGTTTTCATACGCGGGCAAAGCCCATGGCCACTTTGGCCGACCTCATGAATATGGAACAACGGGACGGAGAAACCGTTACCCAATTTCTTGATCGCTTTACAGCGGAGAGCCTTAAAGTGGGGAGCCGGTCGGATGATGTTGTCATCAATGCCTTTATGAATGGCCTTCGTCCTGGACCGCTTTACACCGAGTTGGTTCGGAACCCTCCCGTCACAACCCGGGCTTTGTTTAACACTGTGTGCAGATATGCTAAGGCCGAGGAGCAGACTCTCCGTAAGCGTGAAAAGCATGCTAGCAAACGGCAGTCCGATAGGTCCCCAGCCGGGCCCAGTGCGCGACCTAGTGCCTTCTCTCGTCTGAACCGGGGATGTCCAGAACCTCGAGGAGATATTCCACAGCTCACCCCGCTTACAAAATCACGGGCCGAAATTCTTTCTGTTCACAAGAATGATATGCGGCCATGTCCGCGGATGACTGCTCCAGCTGAAAAGCGAAACCGCGAAAAATGGTGCGCGTACCACCATGATCATGGACATGAAACAGAGGAGTGTCGAGAGCTCGGCAAGGAAATTGAAGATTGTCTAAAGAAAGGTTTCTTGCGACAATACGTTGCTCGGACCGACGACAGGCCTCGGTCAAGCCAGAATGGAGGTTCGCAACAAAACCGTGGAAGCTATAATGACCGTGGTTCACGTCAAAACAGGCCGCAATGGCAGAACAACAGGCCGGGGCCAAACAGCTATGCACGGCAGGACCACGGAAATCGTCAGCAACCCCATTTTTTGCCACCACCGCCTCCTCCGGGAGGACCCGGAGACAATCCGCCTACCCATGTCATAAACGTGATTTACGGAGCCCTCCCCACTGGGGCTTCTCGGAATGCCTTGAAGGCAGAGGCACGCCGTCCTCCTCCCGAGGAGCCGCGTCACAAACGCCTCCACCAATCTGAGACTGTCAGTTTTACAGACAGAGATCCTGTTCCTGAGCTTACCCCCCATACCGACGCCATCGTCATTGATATGGCCATAGCCAATGTTATAGTAAAGCGGGTCTTTGTAGAGAATGGAGCCGCAGTTAGTGTCATATTCACCGATTGTTTTCAAAAAATGGGGATTCCTCGTGAGCAGCTCCGGCCAGCCCCCGGGCCGTTATAGACCTTCACCCAGGGTGAAGTCCAGCCTGAAGGAGTTATTAATCTCCCCGCGTCTCTTGGAACTTATCCGGCGATAAAAACCATTTTTGTGGAATTTTACGTGGTTAACGCTCCGTCCCCGTACAACATGATTCTGGGTCGGGATTGGCTCACTCCAGCAAGAGCCATATGCTCCACATACCACCTCGCACTGAAATTCCCTACATCACATGGCGAGGTGGCTATCCGCGGCAGTCAGCGAGTTTCTAAGGAGTGCATGTACGTCGCACTCAAAAAGGCAGCAAAGGTTCCTCCTAAGCCGCAGTTTCAGGTAACACCCTCGGTTCTCATACCTAATTCATGTACATCGCTGGGGGACACCACTGTTCAGGTGCCGCTTGATCCGTCCAAGCCCGAGCAAACCGTAACCGTCGGCGCTGTGGATGTACCGTGGTTACACCATGCTATCATTCAGACCTTGCAGGAATACTCCGACGTCTTCGCGTGGTCTCCCTTGGACATGCCAGGGGTCTCCGCGGATGTTATAACTCACAAGTTAAATATTGATCCCAATGTCAAACCTATACAACAAAAACGAAGGAAATTCGCTGCGGAGCGGAACGCAGCCATTCGAACTGAAGTACAACAACTTTTAGATGCAGACATCTTGTTTGAAGTTCATTATCCTTCTTGGCTTTCTAATCCGGTGATGGTAACGAAGTCCAGTGGGGCATGGCGAATGTGTGTCGATTTTTCAGATCTTAATAAACACTGTCCAAAGGATTGTTATCCTTTGCCCTCTATTGACCAAAAAGCCGAAGCCATTACTAGGCACGCGGCACTTTGCTTCTTGGACTTATACAAGCGATACCACCAAATCCACATGGACCGTCAGGATGCCCTCAAAACGGCATTCGTCACTGACTTCGGATGTTTTGCTTTCAAGAAAATGCCCTTCGGGCTAAAGAATGCGGGAGCCACATACCAGCGCCTTATGGATCACGTCTTCTGAGGTCAAATCGGTCGTAATGTTGAGGTTTATTGATAACACGTTACTTATGCATGTATTTAGGTCGATATAGGATCATATTTTATATCATTTACGTGCATATTTGACCGACATTTATTTATATTTATAATATTTGGATCATTTGATGTGTTTCGACTTGTTTTGAAGTTAACTAGATATTTTTATTCCATTTGGATGAAGTTCGAAGAAGAAACAAGTCAAATAGAGTGAAAATCGGCCCAAAAGAGTGAAAACCGTCCAAGAACCGGTCCGAACCGGCCTGAACCGGTCCAGTAGTAAAACGACGCGAGAACCGACATGGCCGCGTCAAACCTTCAGCATGGCCGTGTCAAAAGTGGTGCACAACGTTCAAAACGGCTCTGGAACAGAACACGGCCGCGTTACAATTGCAACACGGCCGTGTCAAATTGTTGCTGGAAAAGGAAGAATTGTAAAGCAACACGGTCGTGTCACTTAAGCAACACGGCCGTGTCAAAAAGGCTGCCGAAAAGAGAAATCCTGTTTAATAGGGGATTTGATTTCCTAATAGGATTTTGATCCTATCTTCCCCAAGATTCGTCCCCAACTCTATAAAAAGGACCTCAACCTCTAGGAAAAAGATCATCAATCAATCACGGAAGAACATCAATTACATCATTCCACCTAGAAGACATCTTGGAGGACAAAGAAGACGAAGATCATCGAGACGGAGTCATCCGGGTTTAATTATTCTTTTCTTAGTTTTAATTCTTTACAATGTTTTTATTAGAATTTTGTATTGGATTATTACTAGGCATGAGTAGCTAAGCTATTCGTGTCCTAGGGTTAGAAAGTAGGGATTATTATAACAATGGTTTGATTATGATTTAATCTATTTAATTCCGTTCTTTACGTGTTTTATCTCTATGCTTGTGCTTAAAACTGAATTTAGCTTGATCACCTAGATTTAGTAATTTAGTTTAGCAATTCTGCTTCGAGAGGAGGGAATTGTTATCAGACTTAGAACATAGAGCGCAGTTGTCTATGACTGTGTAGGCCGTGGCTTAGGATCGTTTGGGAGTTATTAGGTTTAATTGACTCGAGAGGGTAATTAGCTTAATTAATCAACGGTTTAATCGCTTCGAGAGAAGGATTAGATTATTGTCGTGCCGCCTAATAAACACTAGAATTGGTAAATCGATAGGTTAATCATAATCAACATTGAAGTAATATCCTGAAATCGAAGCCCTAGGATACCTATTCTCCTTGATTGTTAGTTCTTTGTGTTTCCTAAGTTTGAAGTCATATTTAATTGAGTACCTTAATTAGTAAAATCAACCTTTTGCAATTTAGTATCTAGTTAGGACAATCCTAGAGTATTGAGGTATCAAACTACCTAAAACTATTCCTTGTGGGATCGACCTTGATAGTTGTTACTACACCTACATCCGTACACTTGCGGAACACTAGGTTAGAAACCGACGTCTCAAGTTTTTGGCGCCGTTGCCGGGGAATAGGATTTAGCGCTTAGTTTTTATCTTGAAAAATAGGAGGAAACTAGACTAGATTTTATTTTTTCGTAATTTTAATTTTAATTTTCATTTTTATTTTTGGGTTAATTTTTGTATTACGCGGTAGTTCTTGTTTTTGGTGTTTTCAGGCTTCGTATGCTCACCAGATCAAAAGGGAAAGAAACCCTTCTTCCTTTCGATCCAAAAATTGAAGCGACAGCTCGCAGACACCGAACTAGAAGAAACTTCGCATCTGAGATGGAGAACCCACCACAGCATCCGAATCAGGATGACGCACTTAACAGAGTACTAACAGCTCTGGCACGTTTGGATGATCGAGTCACGAATATACAGCAGCAGCTATCTCCGCAAGGGCCACAGCTACAACAGCAGTACGGCCCAATTCAGATAGACCCAGCTGCAAGCGATGAAGATGACACTCCTATTAGTGACTGCCTGAAGCCCAGTCCAAATCAGCAGGCAGGAGGAGTACAACCTCCACCACTCAATGCCAATAATTTCGAGCTGAAGCCTGCACTAATCAACATAGTGCAGCAAAACCAGTATGGGGGAAGTGCTTTGGAGGATCCGAATGCACATCTGATCAAGTTTCGCAGACTGGCCGACACAATCAAGATCAATCATGTGCCGCACGAGCAGGTCAAGATGAGACTGTTCCCGTTCTCACTGAAGGACAGAGCACTACAGTGGTTCAATTCGCTAGAAGATATCAGAGGTTGGGAAGACTTAAGTACTTCTTTTCTGTTGAAGTACTTTCCACCAAGCAAGATGCTCGACCTGCAAAACCAGATCAATCAGTTCAAGCAATTGGACCAAGAGCCATTCGGAGAGGCTTGGGAGCGATTCCGGGATCTTATCCGCAGTTGCCCTCAACATGGGTTCACCAAGAAGCAGCAAGTGTGCAAGTTCTACAATGGTCTACTTGCTCCGACTAGAAACCAAGTGGATGCAGCTGCGGGTGGAAGTTTGATGGTGAAGTCAGTAAGGATGGCATTCTCAATCCTGGACGCTATGGCCAGAACGAGCTACCAATGGTCGAATGAAAGAAACATGCCAAGGAGGGTAGCAAGTGTCCAAAAAGTCGAGCCCGTCAATAATGAGCTAATTGAAAAGCTCACATCACAAGTAACAGCATTGACGAGCCAGGTGAATTTGCTAACTAATCTGACGTTAGCACAACAGCCAGGGGGTCCGGAAGAAGTTGAAGAAGTAAAATTTTTGAATCAACGGAACTTCAACAATTTCCAGAACAATCAGCCTCGGTACAATCAGTACCCTCAGAATCCGAACCATCAGAACTTTTCATATGGGAACGCGCAAAATACACTTAATCCGCCACCCGGATTTGCTGTTACAAATGGCATGATCCATGACGGTAAGAAGCCATCACAAGAAGAGATCGCGCAGTCACAATTTGAAAAGTATGATGAAAAGTTAGCTCAGTTGGAGAAGAAAGTGGATGGGAAATTTATGGAGCTAAACAAGCATATCACTGGGCAAGGGGCAGACATCAAGAGACTCGAGAACACATTGGTGCAGACTCAAGCTAGCATTGGAGAATTGTCATCAAACATGAGTCAACTGATAAAGATAGTAGGAGCTCAACACAAGCAAGGCCAATATCCGAGTGATACAGTGGTTAATCCGAAGGAGCACTGCAATATTGTGAAGCTAGAGGAGCATGAGGAAAGCATGAAGGACCATGAAGCGAAGAAATCAAGCGAGGAAGTCAAAAACATTGAGAAGAAGGAGGTCAATACAATCATAGATAAGAAAAGTTCATCTCCTATTCTTGATGAGTCTTTTGATTTTTGTTTTAAAAATTCATTCTTCGCTAACCTTAACCCTTTAGAGCAATCTAGTGTTGTTGTTGTGAAACAGGAACCACTAAAGGAGAGAATCCAAGATAAAGAGGAAACCAAGAAGAGGAAGGATGGAAAAGAGACGACGAAGAAGAAACCGAGCAGGCCCAAAAAGAACGCAACCACAAGCATGAAACCGAGAAGAGCAACAAAAGCAAAAGATCCAGGGAGTTTTACTATTTCTTGCTCAATTGGTAGTCATGAGTTTCATAATGTCATGTGTGATTTAGGGTCTAGCATAAATTTGATGTCTCTTAAGCAGTATAGACAATTAGGACTAAGGAAAATTAAACGATCCTTTACTACTATCAAATTGGCGGATGGATCTTCATTAACGCCGTTGGGAGTAGCAGAGGATGTAGTGGTAAGAGTTTTAAATTGTGAATTTCCTAGTGATTTCTTAGTTGTCGACGTGAAAGGGAATGTTGAATTTCCTTTTATCTTAGGAAGACCCTTCTTGGCGACTAGCCAAGCACTAATAGATGTACCTAAAGGGGAGTTGATTTTTCGTGTTCAAAACGAAACAATCACACTCAAAATACATAAGTCGGGTCTAAGGGGTAGGCACAATTGTAGCATTGTTTACACTACCCAAGCTGCTGTAGAAAATCTTCATGTCCCAAATAGCTCTTTAAGTGTTCAGAAAACATGGGGTGGCTAGAAAAATGTTGATAGAAAAAGGACGTCCGGCTGAAGACGTAAAACAAAGCGCTTGTCGGGAGGCAACCCGATGTTTATCGTTTTATGTTTATTTTTATTGCGTTAATTTTATGTTTTACGTGTGTTTTAGTGTTTTATGTTTTTAGGAATCAACATGGACGAGTGTTGCAAGAAACGGGGGTCGAAAAGACAGAAAAATCGCGTTAAAGGAGTAGAAGATGCAACACGGCCGTGTCGCACTATGGACACGGCCGCGTCAAAAAGCACCTAGAAAGTGTTTTTAGCACTGGAATGCAACACGTCCGTGTCACATGCTGGACGCGGCCGCGTTAAGATGGTTCAAACGCAACACGGCCGTGTCACACAATTGACACGGCCGCATCAAAAGGTTTCTCAAAACGTGAATCAACGCTGTAAAGCAACACGGCCGTGTCACATGCTGGACGCGGCCGCGTTAAGATGGTTCAAACGCAACACGGCCGTGTCACACAATTGACACGGCCGCGTCAAAAGGTTTCTCAAAACGTGAATGAACGCTGTAAAGCAACACGGCCGCGTCACATGCTGGACGCGGCCGCGTCAAAATCGACCCAGAAAAGCAATTTTGGCTCAACTGTGACACGGCCGCGTTAGTACCTCAGCAGAAAAAGATGCAAAAATTCAGAGCGTGATGCGGAGACGGCCGAACCAAGATTCAGTAGGAGCAAAATGGCACGATTTCGGAGCTCGTAGGGGTTTCAAAACGCCGCCGTCATAACAACGATTTGTAAGTTAGCACCAAGGCGTACCACGTTTTTCCTCCAAACATTGGCTTTCAGCCAAGTTTGGGGGAGGGGGTAGACCGTGGGACGTCTTGGCAGTTATATTTATAGTTTTGATTTACCTCGTTCGAGTTTCTTAATTATGGGTCCGTGTGCCCATTGTGCTGATTTTTATTGTTTCGATTGGTGTTATAGGGTCTGTGAGCCCAAGTTTGATTGCATATCGTTTCCATGTTGAGTTTTAGGAGTTTTGTTTTTAGTTTTTAGAGTCAGAAAGAATGAGAAAAACCCGGAAAAAGGTAACAAGTGAAAATAAAAAGAGAACAATAGGGAAAGATGGATGATGAATAGTTAATGATGAGATGATTTTGAGAAGTAGATGAAAAATGGCACATAATAGAGCATGAGAGGTGTTTTGAGACGAAATTGAGCTTGAACTTAGAATATTCAATCAAAATTAACCTTGTGAGAATTTGAGCCTAATTATACTCCAATTTTTGGGGTAATATACTTTCTTTCGGTGTGAATTTGATTGAATATATGTACTAGTCGCTAGAACTTGCCTTGAGTCTTTACTAAGAATGTGTCAAGTATGTGTTGTGATTTAGGAAATGATATTAGGCAACTTTTTGTTTAAGCCTATTTGTTCGAACCATGAAAATTGTCTTTGAACCATAATGGAAAAATTGTCCCTAGTTAGCCCAATTGAGCCTTATTGCCTTACTTATTCATAACCTAACAATGTCAGCCGAAACCTTTTGATTTAACTCTTTTTTCCCTAATTGGATTAATCAAGTTAGAGGGATTAGAATTGGAAGGAATTTTGGGTGAACAAATTGTGGGAAGGAATGGGAAGTAGGGATATTTTCAAAAGATGAAGGAAATAAGAGAAAAGTGATAGGTGAAATTCCAAGAAAAATAGCCTCTCCTAGTGCGAAAGTAAAAAAGAAAAAAAAGAAAAAAAAGAAAACAAAAAAAAAAAAAAAGGAAAAAAAAAAAGGAAGGAAAAGTTTGTTGTTGTTAGTATTCTAGAGGAGAGGCTAGGAAATAAAGTGCTTAAATTGTGAATTTGATTAGAACAGTCGGGTAGTCCCAAAGATGTGGTACCCACAGAATTGAAAATCACTTAAGTTGTACGGACTTTTGAAGGTGAAGAAGTCATCTCAATTGGGATGAGTTGCTGAAAATTGAAGAGGGAGATTGAGTGATTATAATGAGGGGTAGTCGGGTTAGACGTAACTTGATTAGTCCAATGAATAGTCACTTATATCTACATGTATCCCACCTTACCTTAAGCCCACGTTACAACCAAAAGAAAGACCTATTTGATCCTTTGTCACACGTATCAAGTACGAGGTCTAGTTTAGACGATTGGCAAGCATATGGTAGGCTTTGCATGTAATTCAATATGAGTGAAAATTATTTTAGCCTAAACACTTGAGAGATGAGTGAAACACTTACCCGGTGAGGGTTGAATAATTCGAAAGTTCAAAGTCTCGAGATTAGTTGATTTACGCGTTATCACATATGCTCAAGTGAATTGTGTTGCTTAGTTGTTTTAAGAAAAATTAGACTGAAACTAAATTCATCATCTAGTCGCCCTAAACAAAATGCATAATCACTTTCTTCTTTGTGTCTTTTGTTATGTTGTTCGGGACGAACAACAGTTTAAGTTTGGGGGATTTTGATAACACGTTACTTATGCATGTATTTAGGTCGATATAGGATCATATTTTATATCATTTACGTGCATATTTGACCGACATTTATTTATATTTATAATATTTGGGTCATTTGATGTGTTTCGACTTGTTTTGAAGTTAACTAGGTATTTTTATTCCATTTGGATGAAGTTCGAAGAAGAAACAAGTCAAATAGAGTGAAAATCGGCCCAAAAGAGTGAAAACCGTCCAAGAACCGGTCCAAACCGGTCCAGTAGCAAAACGACGCGAGAACCGACACGGCCGCGTCAAACCTTCAGCACGGCAGTGTCAAAAGTGGTGCACAACGTTCAAAACGGCTCTGGAACAGAACACGGCCGCGTCACAATTGCAACACGGCCGTGTCAAATTGTTGCTGGAAAAGGAAGAATTGTAAAGCAACACGGTCGTGTCACTTAAGCAACACGGCCGTGTCATAAAGGCTGCCAATAAGAGAAATCCTGTTTAATAGGGGATTTGATTTCCTAATAGGATTTTGATCCTGTCTTCCCCAAGATTCGTCCCCAACTCTATAAAAAGGACCTCAACCTCTAGGAAAAAGATCATCAATCAATCACGGAAGAACATCAATTACATCATTCCACCTAGAAGACATCTTGGAGGACAAAGAAGACGAAGATCATCGAGACGGAGTCATCCGGGTTTAATTATTCTTTTCTTAGTTTTAATTCTTTACAATGTTTTTATTAGAATTTTGTATTGGATTATTACTAGGCATGAGTAGCTAAGCTATTCGTGTCCTAGGGTTAGAAAGTAGGGATTATTATAACAATGGTTTGATTATGATTTAATCTATTTAATTCCGTTCTTTACGTGTTTTATCTCTATGTTTGTGCTTAAAACTGAATTTAGCTTGATCACCTAGATTTAGTAATTTAGTTTAGCAATTCTGCTTCGAGAGGAGGGAATTGTTATCAGACTTAGAACATAGAGCGCAGTTGTCTATGACTGTGTAGGCCGTGGCTTAGGATCCTTTGGGAGTTATTAGGTTTAATTGACTCGAGAGGGTAATTAGCTTAATTAATCAACGGTTTAATCGCTTCGAGAGAAGGATTAGATTATTGTCGTGCCGCCTAATAAACACTAGAATTGGTAAATCGATAGGTTAATCATAATCAACATTGAAGTAATATCCTGAAATCGAAGCCCTAGGATACCTATTCTCCTTGATTGTTAGTTCTTTGTGTTTCCTAAGTTTGAAGTTATATTTAATTGAGTACCTTAATTAGTAAAATCAACCTTTTGCAATATAGTATCTAGTTAGGACAATCCTAGAGTATTGAGGTATCAAACTATCTAAAACTATTCCTTGTGGGATCGACCTTGATAATTGTTACTACACCTACATCCGTACACTTGCGGAACACTAGGTTAGAAACCGACGTGTCATTTATGTTGATGATCTAGTCATAAAAAGTACTTCTCAATCTTCATGTGTGCAAGATATTGTTGAAACGTTGAGTACCTTACGGCGTTATAATCTGCGTCTCAATCCAGCAAAATGCACCTTCGGCGTGGGCTCCGGTAAATTTCTCGGTTATATGATTTCACAACGCGGCCTCTAGGCCAATCCGGCCAAGATTCGGGATGTGTTAGACCTACAACCAACGAGGACAGTAAAAGACGTTCAACGCCTCACTGGCGGTTTGGCAGCCTTAAACCACTTTTTGTCCAAGGCCGCGGAGCGTCAACTCCCATTCTTCAAAATTCTACGGCAGGCAAAGCTGTTTGAGTGGACCCCGTAGTGCACCGAAGCTTTTGAGGCTCTAAAACATCATATTAAGCAACTGTCCGTTCCTCTCCCCGAAGAGCCGCTTTATATATACTTAGCCTCCGCCGAAGAAGCCATCAGCGCGCCTCTTGTACGCGAGGCCAATGGTGTGCAACATCCGGTGTATTTTGCAAGCCGAGCACTTCACGGGGCAAACTCGGTACTCCACGATGGAGAAGACAGTGCTCGCTCTTGTCATGGCGGCCCGGCGTTTGCGGCCTTATTTCCAAGGACGTGAAATCAGGGTTCTTACTAATCACCCCATTCGTCAAATTCGTGTCAAGCCCGAGGTGTCAGGGCGCCTCGCTAAGTGGGCTATCGAGCTAGGAGAGTATGATATTCAATTTATCCCACGCTGAGCTATCAAGGGTCAAGCGCTAGCAGATTTTTTGGCCGAGACACCAGTGGATAATCACGAATCTTCCGCAGATAACGCTAGTCCTCACCCTGCTGCCCTTGAAGCTCCACCTCGCAAGTGGCGACTATATGTGGACGGCGCTTCCACGGTTCGAGGAAGTGGGGCTGGGGTGCTTTTCATTGGCCCCGAGGGCGTTGAAGTTAAATACGTCATTCGGTTTAAATTTAAGGTAACTAATAATGAAGCGGAGTACGAGGCAGTCCTCGCCGGGCTCCGGCTCGCTCAATCCTTAGCAATCCCCCATCTCGAGCTCTTCACGGACTCCGCGGTTGTTTCTAATCAGATCAAAGGCACCTACACTGCTAAGGATGAAACGATGATCAGGTATCTCGCTTTGACGCTTAAACTAATGTCAACTTTTGCTTCGGTTGATATCCAGCAGGTACCACGTGAACAGAATGTTCAAGCTGACGCTCTCAGCAAAATGGCCTCCGCGGTCCTCACTAATGTGTCTCCGGACATCATAGTCGAAGATGCCCTTCATCCGGCAATTCATGAGGCAACGGTCTCCGTATTGACCGAAAATGGTCCCAATTGGATGACCCCCATCGTCCATTATCTCCGGGATGGAACTTTGCTGACTGACAAGTTGCAAGCTCGGCGGATAGTTCTCAAGGCGCCAAAGTACACACTCCACGACGGAATCTTATATCGGTAGTCGTACTTGCAACCGAATCTTCAGTGCCTTGCTCCCACCCAGGCCGATCAGGTTCTTCGGGAGATTCACGAGGGAGCCTGCGCCGGCCATATCGGCTCAAGGACGTTGGCCAAAAAAATTCTTCGGTGGGGGTACTACTGGCCAACCTTGTTTAACGATGCCCATGATTTAGTGACCAAGTGCGGCAAGTGTCAGCGTCATTCCCGCGTGAAACATCTGCCACAAACCGAGCTCACTGGAATACAAAGTGCCTGGCCATTTATCCAATGGGGAATTGATATTGTGGGTCCGTTTCCAGTCGCTCCAGGGGGACTTAAATTTCTTGTAGTCGCTGTTGATTACTTCACCAAGTGGGTAGAAGCCGAACCTCTCACTGCCATCACTGGTCAGAACATCTTAAAGTTCGTCTGACGTAATATTGTATGTCGCTTTGGCATCCCGAGCACCATTATTTCAGACAACGGCAAACAGTTCGCCAATGATCCCTTCCGGTCATTGTGCGAGGAGCTCCACATTAAGCAAATTTTCACCTCGGTAGCTCATCCTCAAGCCAATGGTCAGGTCGAAGTCACTAATCGCACACTCCTTATGGGTTTAAAGAAACGTTTGGATCACGCTAAAGGTCTTTAGGCCGAGAATCTTCCGCAGGTTCTTTGGGCCTATCGCACTACGCCGCATACCTCCACTGGAGAGACCCCTTACAGTCTTACTTACGGATCTGAAGCCGTCATTCCGGCGGAAATCAGCGTACCTAGCCCCCGCCTCGTGACTTTCAATCCCGAGGATAATAATGAAGCTATCCGTACAAACTTAGACGAGCTCGAATATCGTCGTGAACAATCTTTCATCTAGCAAGCCAAGTGTAAGCAACGAGCAGCTCAATATCACCACCTCCGGGTTCGGGGTACTCAGTTTAATGTCGGGGACTTGGTACTCCGGCTCAACTCAGCCAGCAAGGCTGCCCCCGAGGGGAAATTGCATGCTACCTGGGAAGGGCCTTATCGCGTTATCGCTGCGCACGACTCCGGGTCCTACCAGTTAGCGCACCCTGATGGAACTCCGGTTCCCCGAAGCTGGCACGTTACCAACTTAAGGCGTTTCTATCTATGAACACCAAGTGACAAGTATCGTTCCTATCTTTACATTCATTGTATATTTCTTTTTCGTTGTGATTTCTCTTTGTATTTTTTAATTGTTCCGGCAATCACCTTGAATAAAGTTTTTTACTTGCGAATCTTACTGTACTTTGTTCTACGTTACGGGGACGCCCTAGCGTAGTCTTACTATTATTATCCGTCTCCGGACAGTTTGATCTCTCGCCCGGTCCGTCCGGGGAGATTCACATTTAGTCCCTGGACTTGTATTCCCTCTCGCCTGTTTAACCGGAGAGGTCTTTCACTCCCGCCCGATCCGTCCGGGGAGATTCTATGCCCTGTACATATGGTGCTCCCGAGTATCTGTTAAGGCAATTATAAATGCATTCTGGTTAACAGCTCATTATTTTCCTTTCAAAATACGCATCTTTGCATGCCAAAACGGTTTTTTACATTTTTCAATTACATGCCAAAAGGTTCTATATGTACTACCAACGATAAAGAGTAAAATCTATTTTCGGCCCCCGAGCCAGTACTCGGCGCTCCGGCGTTGCGACCCATGTCGGGAGCTGCTCCGTGTCCTCCGAGATCCTGCGGCTTCTCGGCTTTGAGCCCCGGCTCTTTCCCTCCTACGGCTCCCTTGACGTCGCGGACTCACTCTTGGTACTTGTCTTGGGCCTTCGCCTCTCGCCCTGTCCCGAAGACTCGGCTGCGACGCTGGCCTCGATGTCTGGGCCCATTTCACGGGATCCCACTCCGCGGGGTCCATCACTTCAATCTCTTCGGCCAGCTTTTCGACTTCTTCCTCCGCGACAACCACGGGGACTTCCTCGACTACAGTTCCCGAGGCTGGCTCCTGGATTACTATCCCTTGACTTTTCCCCGCCGATCTCTTCTTACCCTTCCGGGGGACTTTTGCAGTCCCTTGGCCCCGGCTAGAGCTCGCGATGTACTCTTCGGCGGTGCGCCGCCACCTGCCGCGGCCTTTCAGTCCTTCATACATACTTAGCAATAATTCCAGCACCTCCCGTTTTCTTATCAGCTCCGCGGACTCTGCCGAACCCGTCGTCATCAGTGCCGAAATTTCACCTTGAATCTCGGTGACCCGCTCCTCAATTTCCTCAAAAGTCAGTAGGTCGTACTCTGTAAGTATCCAGTCATACTCCCTTTGATGGATAAGAACGCGGTCCAGTTCGGCCACCTTCGATAAATACTTTAGTTCCTGGTCTCTAGCCCTCTCCGTGGCCCTAGCTCTTGCCTCCTCGGCCTCTTTAGCTCTTCTCTCCGCTGCGGCCACCCGCCTCTCCAACCGCGGCACTACATGCCTTTGCAAGTTATCTTTCTCTCCGCGGAACCAGTCTAACGACTACATGAGCTTCTTTATCGTGTTATGCAGTTCCGCGATGTCCTGATCGGGTACCAAAGTCAGTGTGAAAGATGAATTTCAAACACAACACTGGACAACTATTCAATAATTAAACAAACACACTTATATTCACCAAAACAAGTGTACATTGTCAATCGTTTTGTACAACGGATTTACAGTTATTCCTATCATTTACTATACTGTGATAGGTATCAAATTTGTGGGGAATGACTGACCTCCCCCTCTTCGGTCCCTTCAGTGGCCTCGGGCTCCACATCGCCTCTCTCTCCACCTCGTAATCCACCTCCTGCCGGTCTCCCACCATTCCTGCCTCCTTTCCCGCAGCCTCCGCGGCAATCTCCATGCGGGGGGGAGGGGGGGGTGGTGGCTCTTTGTTTTGGGCTTCGGAGACGAATTCACCCCGACGGAATGCCAAGAACTCCTGGTCTTGGTCCACCCCGCAGCTTGAGATCTCCTCGGCACTTAAAATCTTTTTCTTCTCTGCTAGGGCCTTCACGAGGGGCCACTCCGGGAGGCGCGCCAAGGCTTTATAGTAGGCCTCTTCCACCCCGGCCACGGCGTTGAAGTCATACCCGAACTCTGGGCGATAAACGTCCACGTTTGGGTAGATTTCCTTGATTTGCTCCAATAATACCGATCGGGTGGCCGTATCCCCGACCGCGACGAAGTTGGTCTGGAAGTCGAGAAAGGTGCTCGTCTGGAACAACTTCTCGGCAAATGCTTTCAACATTGCCTCTTGACCTTCAACAACAGCCGCTTCTCGGGCCTTCATCTCTGCCCGCAGTTGAGCCGTTTCACCACGGAGAGCCCCGGCCTCCGCCTCCACTTCGCGCAACCGCGCGATCTCATTCTTAACCAATGCCCCCCTCTTGCGTGCTTCGGCCAGATCATGAGTAAGTCTGTCGTTGCGCGCGAGCAGCTCCCTTGCCACCTCGGCCGGCTCTTCTTTGGCCTCCTTCTCGCTCCTCCGGCCGAGCTCCATAATCCCCCATGCCAAGTGCAACAGCTCCTCGGCGTCCGCCCCTTCCAATCCCAGCAGACTTATGGGCCCTTGCCCCTTCACAACAAAATACCGGGGTCAATACTGGTAACATACACTTAATTTTAGCAAACATTACACCTCGGAGATCAGTTATGTCCGCTTTACCTCGGCGCCCTCCTCCGTGCGGAGTCTTTTGGCTGCCGTCGGCGGTGTCCCGGATGGTTCCGACTTTCTTTTTGTTCCGGGGGCTGACCCTGCCGCCACCGCTCGCTCCTCCGACCCAACGGAGGGTCTTGGACTGGGCGACATCCTCCCTCGGGGGGATACTTCAGCCGCTTTCCCTTTCATCTTTGCCGCCGTAGTTACCGCGGGGCTTCCAGCTGTTTCCTTTCCGAAGCGTCCCACTGCATACAGAAATTGGAGTTAGTCCTGCACAAGACACCAATCTTACACAGATATAAGAGTTCCTACCCTCCTCGGAAACCCCGGTTCCCGTTTCCGGCCCCCGGGCGGACATACCCTCAGCATTGCCCGAATAATATGGGCTCAACCCCGCCTCCTCTAGCTCCGCCTCGGTGCAAAGGGTCTTGAACGTCCCCAGCGCACGGAATGGTCCCACGACCTCGGCCTCCGGTTCCTCCACCGGGGAGTTATCTAACACTTCCTCCCTCCTCCACCTCGGGAGGGCCACGTTGGTCTTCACGTAGATAAATTTCTCCTTCCAGCCCTCCACCTTGCTCGGGTTCTGCACCTTGAAACCACCTCGGGGCCGGGGGCTGAAGGAGTACCAGCCTTTTGCTTTCCCGAAGGCTTTTAGCTGGAAGAAATATCGAAACAATTCTACATCTGGTTCCACCCCGGCATTCCTACATACCACGGTGAACCCGTCTACTTGCCTCACGGCGTTAGGTGCTAATTGGCTCAAAGCGATGTTATAATACCTTAGCAAATGTATAATAATGTCCCAGAGGGGAAATCTCAACCCTATCTTCAGATGATCTATATATACGCTAATGAAGCCTTTCGGCGGGCAACAGGCCCTGTCACCGGGCTCCGGCACTATGTACTCTAAGTTAAATGGAAAGTAAAACGAGGGGATCAGGGTTTCTATTTGTACCCGAGTCATCCGCAAGGCTACCGCCGACACTTCATATTCCTCTTCCAGACATTCCTCAAATCCCACTGCCCGGGTACCGGCCTCCCTAAAATCGGCCCTATACACCATCCTATTCACTAGTCTTTCTGGAATAATAAAGCGTATCGGGGGTACATTCAATGGGGCTTTTTCAGTTCCTACTTCCTTAATCGAAGAAGAAGACGATGAAGAAGACATACTTACTTGCTTTTGGTTTGAGATGGATAGAAAATGCACAGATGATTCTTCTTTTTTTTTCCCCGCTTTCTGAAACTCGCAATCGCAAATGAGGAAGATGAAGTACACTGTGCACATAGCCATATATATATTTTTGAATCAACGACTTAGATCTGGCTTTTTCAAATTTCGCCTCTCAGATTCGGACGTGCCGCTCACGCGCTTTACAGTTCCCAAGGCGCGTGGGGAACAGGTCCCTTGGAAATCTCAAAATGCGTCACTTCACATCCCTCTCTCTCATGATGGCGCCGCCAATCACATCAACTTCATTCTTGGCCAGGAAGTTTTGGGAAGCACTCCGGTGTCTCTTTCACCTCGGCCACGTTACAGTTCGCTTTTGCTACACTTTATTGCCCTCGGGGTACTCTAGTTCGGCTCCGGTTGATTTCCTCCTCCCGGGGGGCCTCATTACGGATCAGGCCATCTCCGTCACTTCGGGGTCATTCAGTACGGTCCGTTTGGTCCCCGCGGATCCCATCACTCCGGGGATGGATTATCTCGGCTCCAGCAAATTCTCGGGCCTTAGGGGCACTTCGGCTCGCCGTTGACAACAATCCATCTCGCTCGTTGCTTCATTGCCTTGCTCAAACTCGGCACCTGTTACACTTCACCCTGCTTATAACCGTAGCTCCTTCCTCGCTCCGGCTGGTGGGGGGGCATCTGATAGGTATGGCCCAGTAACTTAGGGTCGGACTGACACCCCGGGCCAGATCAACCCGACCCGCAGCAACTGAGCCCAGGAAGATAAGCCCAACAACCGGTCTAGAAGTGGGCATGAGCCGGGGGCGGCCTAATGGCGGCATATAGGGAAAGTAAGATCCCCACGATCTTCTTCCAACTCCCATGCAGAGATGGTGGGCGTAATTATAGGGAGTTAGTTAGGGTTTGAGTTGAGGAGTATAAGTAGGAGAATTGTACTCAGAATTAGGGTTGGCATTTTGTATTCGAGAAACTATTACGTGTAAACTGACAGAGATAGTGAAATAACACCTCGGCCGGTGATATTCTTAGCCCGTGGACGTAGATCTCCGGATCGAACCACGTACATCCTGTGTTCTTTAAGTTTCTTGCATTGGTTTACATTCCCAGGGGGTTTTGCGTTTGAAGTTTATTTGCTAAACGGATTACGCTTTATCAGTGATGAGAAAGAGTGTTGTTGAATATGAAGGCAAAGATGGAGAGGGAAACGATTCAGAAGATTGATGTAATCCGAAGGTACGCGTCTCTGTCATTATTTTACCCGGAATCTGAAAGTGATGCCTCGTCTGAGGGGGATTTCCACACTCGAACAACCCAGATCTTGTACCCCAATATCTAAGAGTACATTAGCAAATACGTTCATCTGAGAGTAACTACGGTCAGCTCCACCATATTTTTCCGAATCATATAGAATTCGTTAAAATCACCCCCAGTAAGCCATGGTAAATTATGCAACTCATGAATTTCATATAAACGCCACAACAGTTGCCAAGAAAGATGACGTAAATTCACCACAGAATTACCGTAAACACTCGTAAATCGTCACTTTAAAGAGTCAAAATAAACCAAGCAATCCATATGCACCTTAGAAAAAGATAAAATGTTTACATGAAAAGGATCCTTCCAAAAAACTACTAAACCACCACTAAGACCCTAAGGGTCAATATAAAACATTCCAGAAAAACCAAACAAGCCTCTAAAACGAGAACAAACAACCGAAGACAACTTAGATTCATAAATGAACAGAATACCGGGACTATGACTGGCAATCAATTGCCTCAAAGAAAGGAGTGCATGATAGTTTCCAAGGCCTCGTGCATTCCAGACTATACAACTCATAATTCCCGGCGGTGCTAGTCCACACCAGACACTGCCGATTCCACAATGTTCAAATCAGTAGAAAGAGCAATAGATAAGACCGGTACCACATCTTCTGCTCCTTAACAATTCAGAGATGCTTCTCCTCATTTGCCACAATGTCATCATCCAGATTCGGCTATTTCTTTCGTTTTTTTGGGACTGAAGGAGCTAAAGTTTCGCCCCCCATAAACTCGGCCGGCCCGCACCCCGTGCACGACCACGTGTCCGGCTACCCGCCTGCCATCCACTAAAACCACTGTCCATCGTCAGCAAACGATCGAACACCTTTGCAACAGGTACTAGACCAGCTTGCTGGTCTGAACTTATCTCCAGTACCACTCCACCATCATTGGCACATCTATCCCAACACCATTATCAGCTGCTACTCCCCCCGCCGACAACTGAATGAAAGGTGTAGACCAAACACCCTCTTTCACCTAAACCAGTGCACCCTGATTAACTTCAAACATCACCTGATGCCTCACCTGCACAGCAGTGTCTGAAGCTGCTGATTCCCCATCCGAATCACTTGTTGTCCCTTTTTAGATCCACCAGCTAAAGGTTGTCCTCGTGCATGACTCACGTCCCCACCAACACTTGCAAACAACGTACCAATCGTACCAACCGTCGAGAGCCCTTGTCCATCAGCACGCAGCCACGGACCATACAGTCGCTGTGATAACCCACCATTTCCATCAGTTCCCTGATGTGTCCCACAATCCATTTCAACATGATCCAATTTTCCACAACAATGGCAAAACTCTGATAATTTCTCACATCAGAAGAGTACTATATCCTTCTTTCAGGAATAACAGTCCCTCGACTCAATGGTTTATGTATATCTACCATAACTCTCGCAAATACTTTCCAAGAACCCGAGGTGGATCCACCTCCAATATCGTACCTATCTTTGAACCAACAGCTCTCCCGACTTCATCCATCATATGGCGAAATTGCAATCCATGGAGTTGCACCCAAAAAGGTACTCGTGAGATCACAAATGTATCAAGTTTTTGGTCCCCAGAAAGTCGAGCCAAAGCCAAAAGAGATCCGTTGAAATTCCACGGTTGGCCCTTCAAGACCCGACTACATTCCCCCATACTACCAAACTTAAAGGCCATCATGCCTCCGCCTCGAAGGCACCTCCAATGAACCATCAAGGTGCCATATTCTCTTCAGTGCCACCATAAGATCTCGTAAGCCAATATGGCGTGGAAGCACAAATCGACCATATAGAAATGAGTCAGATACAACATCCGCACTAGGCAACACGACGACTTCCTCCGCCTCCGCTTCTGATAATTTTAAAGCACCCCACACATCCGTCAGAGAATTAAGAGGATGACTCTCCATAATTGTAACTTGAGAAATAAGTTATTTAGAGGAAACAAGATGTCGCTATTCACAGACAATCAACCCACAAAGAAAGACAAAAACTAAAAAACAAACGAGACCAAAGATGGAAACACCTTGGCCGAAGAAGGCACTGAACCCCGGAGAAAACTCAGTGGAACTGCGTGGACTAATCTCACAAAAGGGTAAGAGAAACTATGTGGACTAATCTCACAAAGGGGTAATGAGCGTGGCATATACATTTTCTTACAATTAGAACATAGTTTTTGCCATGATAATTTATAAAAGTCAAGGATAATCTTTGTCTCATGATGGATTGTTCCTAAAAAAGTTTGTATTCAATCATAGTCAACTAGACATTGCAGTTTCACGGGTCACGAATTGCCAAAGATTGAAGATATTGATTTGTGATGATGAAAATAAAAGATGTAACAAAACACACCGCATGTTGTGTACAAAGATGTATTTAGAAATGTGTAGATGTATATATATATATTTTTTTTCATTTTTTAAATAAAATAAATCTTATATTATTAATGCAGTGTTTTTTGTGATTAATAATCCTTATATTTACATATTTATGTATGTTATTCAATCACTTTCTTTTTATATATGTCAACAAACAGATATGACATGAAGCGTTTAAACTGAAATCCATTACAATTAATTATACATTCCCATATTATTAAAACATCTTATAACCGTGCATCATACTAGTGATTTACTTGTTCTTCATAAAAGCGTATAGTTATTACGAAAAAGAGTTAATAAATATCGTATTTATTTTCAAAATTTATTAAATATTTTCAAAATAATTTTTAGAATAAAATAATTTACTATTTTTTAAAGTAGTTATAAGCTAAATTAACAGGAATAATATAAAAAAACAAAATATTTACCGAATTTATTAAAGAAATATAAATAAGAAAGATATTTATAAGAAAAGTTAAAATATATTCGAACCATATAAATAATCTAAAATAATTTTAGTTAATTTCAATTTTTTAATATTGAGTGTACAATTACCATAGTTAATAATATATATATGATCATCATTCATTAACCACATTTCTTAACAACTACTTTAATTGCAATCGTCCAATAACTATCTAAAATCAGCTTTCTCATCACTTTGTGCAACCAACTACCTACAACAAAAATAATTTTTACTAATAACCCAATTATCTCAATCAAGTTGAGCACAACGATTATTGCACAACCTCTTCCAACCTTGTCCAAACACAATCTATAATTAATTCAAGGATTAATTACCAAACAAATCACGACCTTCGGTCCAATTTTCAATTGCAACATGACTTTTAAAACTTGAGATTTTCTAGCATATCCTTTCAATTTGCAATCACTACATCTCTGCCCAACTCCGACCCCCAATTGCTGACGTGAATGACGGTGCTCCCAAAACGACGTCGTTTTGTCTATTGACTGGGATGCTCCTGGCACATAATCGGACATGTGAAAATTATTAAAAAAATAGGAAAATTATAATAACTACAAATGTAATTCATAAAAAGACCCAAGTAATAAACAAAAGGATTGTAAACAAAATCACAAAACAAAAGAGAAAAGAAAATACTTTTCTCAAAACTCAATACACGTATATATGCAGAATGAACAATCGGACCGTTAACAATCGGATGATGTTGCATCAGCATCGTAGCATCAAAAAATGAATATTGTTGTATCGGCGACTGACCTAAAAAATGGCTGCTAAGTTTTTCAATAACAGTAGTAACCATATTCAAATTCGAACTTCCAGAGTCACCACTTCCGGTGGCGCCACCCAACGGACCTTTCCTCTCTCCACCTCAACGCTTCATATATTTGCGGCAACATATTCTACGGTAAATTTTTATCTTTCCTCTCAGCTTTCTCCATTCTCCAATAGGGCTTCTCTTCTTCGCGGCAGCCGTTGGTCATATATATTCTCTCACTTTTTAAAATCTCCCATCAAATTATCCCACTTATCATTGTACTGATTCTGGCCTGATAGCACCCGTTTTTTCCAGCAATAATCCTCACCCATTTTCACCGGAGCTCCACCGATTTTTCCCGCTCTCCGGTGTCCCCCACCCGCTTCATCCTCCCTTTGTTGCCCATTTTCTTCGCTTCAATCAAAAGTAGAGTTCACCTTTTTCATTCTGCAAATATATTTTATTTACAATCCTTTTGTTTTTTAAAGTCTCTTTATGAATCATATTTTTAGTGATTATAATTTTTATTTTTATTTTTAATTTTTTAATAATTTCTATGTATCCGTTGACGTGGATGGAGCATCCCAGTCAATATACGAAACGACGTCATTTTGAGAGTACTGTCATCCACGTCAGCAATTGGAGCCGGATTTGGATGGAGTTGTTGTAATTGAAACAAATTGAAAGGATGTGCTAGAAATTATCAAGTTTTAAATGTCATATTGTAATTGAAAATTGGACTAAAGGTCGTGATTTGTTTGATAATTTACCCTTAATTCAATTAGGTAATGATACAAAATATACACAAATCAAAGAAAACCAAGGCAATTGTAAAAACACTCCTATTATGAATTTTTGTTTGACCACTTCCATTAAGATTGATATATTCTTACAAATTTTCAACAATGATATCATAGGTCACTTTCAAAGAATGAAGGCTCAATTGACTTAATTGTAACTTATAATTGTATTTTTTTTATAAAAAAAAATATGTGATATCTTATTTATTGCATTCTTGGTCGTATAACTTTAAATATTAAATCATATTTAGGGTGAATTACGTGAAAAACCTTTTATTCAATTATCATTTACAACATATGACTTTCAAAAATAACATAGAATTATATTATTTTTATGATTTTTTCAATTTAATGTATCCGAGCAAAAATTAGACTCCAATTCCTAGCGAGAAACCCCAATCGAGATTTGAGTTATTGCAACTACAGACGTGTAATCATACAATCCCTAATTAAATAAAAATAATAATATTTAACTATTATGTTAATTGATAAAACAATGTCATTTTTATTTTATTGGGGGTTAAAATAATTCGTAAAATGACACGTATATAATTGGTGAAAGATATGGACTAGATTAGGATATGTGGGCTTTATTAATTAATAGGTCAGACTAATTAATTAATTAAATGGACATGGATATTAGGCCCATAAACCTAGGGTTATATGGTACTATATATACATATTCTCTATAGTAGAGAATTAAGAGTTTTTATCAGATAAAAATTGGAGGCGCTATAGAATTTGATAAGTGATTTCCTAGCAATCACTTATCGAATAATTGTACCGAGGATAGTTCTTGCGGCGGACGATACATACGCGTGGATACCTGAAGTGGTAAATCAATCGCGTAATTCAGTCCGATCAATTACGCAACAAGTAAGTTGTTCCAACTTTAGCGTAATTTAGGCTCAACGTTTAAATCAGTTATAAATCACGATCAATATTCTCGATTTATTATTCCGCTGCGTACATTAGATGTAGTCGAGAATTACTAACAGTGGTATCAGAGCTCGGGGCTCGATTTATAATTGATTTGATTATCCGTGGATTAAAACTTAGAAAATTGAAATAAAGGAATTGTTTTTTCAAATAAGTTTTACGTAATTCTGTTAAACTTTCAAATAAGTTTTACATATTTTGTTGAACTTTGAAACAATTTAAAGGTTTTGAACCTTCTCCATTACACAATAACCATGGTTGCTGCTGCTGTTGCTGCTGGGCAGCGAACGGCGGCGGTTAAATTGCCACTGTTGCTGTGAGTTTTGATGGCGGCGACGCGGCGGTCATTGCGGCTCCTGCTGCTGCATCTGGTACGCAACAAATTAAATGCCGGCAATGGCGGCGACCGGGGACAGCGGATGCATGTCTACGGCGGCGGCCGGCGTTGGCGGTCAGTGGCGGTGACAGGTGGCGGCACTCAATGGTTAGCGGCTTGCAGCCCAAACCCTAATGGGTTTTGGGCCGATGAGCAACTGGGCCAGGGTGCTGGGCTGTCCAACTACTGAGCTGGGCCTGAACTTTGGGCTGGACTATAGTTTTATTAAATGGGCCAAAATAAATTGGGTTGTTTTAATTAATTTTACTGGGTTGAAATAATTGGACTGGACCAACTTTAATTGAGCTGATTTTAATAAAATATGCCGGATATTTATTTGCTGGGCCATTTCATATAAGCTGGGTTGTTTTATTTAAAAAAAAAAAAAATTGATTTTATTTAATTAATCAAATTAGATTTATTAATTAAATAAATTCGAAAATTCTAATTATAATATTAATTTGTAAATTAGATTAATAAATCTTATTATTATTATTTTGAAATAATAATAATAAACTTATACATTTATGTTAATTTGGAATTAACATTAAAAGTATACTTATATTAATTTGGAATTAATATATTAATTTAATAGACTAATATTAATTTATTAATTAGATTAATAAATTATAATAGTATTATCATTTTTGAAAGAATAATACTAGACTTATATATTTATGTTAATTTAGAATTAATATTAAATGTATATTTATATTAATTTGGAATTAATATATTTAATTTTAATCCACATTTAATTAAAGAATAAAATTTTAATTGGATTAATAATTTTATTCGGTGAGCATTTATTTGATATTATGTAATAAGCTATTATTTGATTTTATGCTTATTCAATTTAAATTATAGTAATTTAAGACCGCTTTTATGTTTGGGTAGGCGGCGCCCAATACATGTAGTCCGTGTCAATATGTATGGGTAGGCGGCGCCCAATATGTGTGGTCCGCATTTCTTATGCCTGGGTAGGCGGCACCCAGTAATTGCGTTTAATTTAATATTAGATATTAAATTTAACAATTAGTATCACATATAAAATCCCCACTAAAACCAAGTCTTGTTTAGAAACAAAATGCGTCGTCCATCATAATTGGTTGAGATTCCTAATCTTTTCGACCACGAGTTTTACACCAAAGTGTTTACTCTAAATCGACAAGACTAGGGCTCATTCATAGATGTATGGTTGACATCGTGTGATGGAATTGACTTGCTTAAATTATTTTGAGACGCCAAAGCGACCAAAATAGTTTGAGGACGCAATATTAATTGGATTAATAAACCAAGAATTGCAAATTGTTGTTGCAATTGGCTTAGAGGCCTACCTAGTGATATTATTGTAGTCATCAGCCAAAGCAGAGGCTGCAGTAATATAAACCTGGATCTTGGACCACTAAGATTTATAATTGTTATAAATCCGTATTTTGTGTTTGGGGGCGCAAAATATGTTAAAATTAGTGGGAGCTAATCATTACAATAAACTCTTGTTTTGATTAGTGATACGAATGTGATCTTTGTTTACTTTATTCTGATTTATTTTCCCATTTTATTATTTTCTCGTCAGATAAAATGTCGTTTTTGGCTTATAAATGTTTGATGGAAACAAACAAGTTGACTGGGTCAAACTTTACGGATTGGCTCCGTTGTTTGCGATTGGTGCTAAGGCAAGACGAGATTGAGTATGTCTTGGATAAACAAATCAGTGTCATCCGTGACAAGAATTCTCCTGAGTACGCTACGTTTGACGAAGAAGCTCATAAAAAACGTGTTGAGGATGCCACATCGGCTCAATGCTTAATGTTGTCATCTATGAGTATTAAACTGCATAGGCAACATTGGAGCATGTTCCCTTATGAGATGCTGAAACACTTGGAGAGTCTGTATGCTTCAGAAGCTCAGACCATGGAGTATGAGATACTCAAAGATCTCCTCAAGTGTAAGCTTCATGATGGGGGCCAGATTTCTGAACATATACTGAAGATGATCGGATTGATTGAGAGGTTGGAATCGATTGGAACGAAGCTACCCTCAAGTGTCTCAATAAATCTGATTTTGCAGTCTCTTCCAAGTTCATTTGAAAACTTCATAGTGAATTTCAACATGAGCAACACGAAGGCAACACTGCCAGAGCTTCACAACATGCTCAAGACCTACGAATCATCTACTTCTAAAGGCAACTCTGTGCTCATGGTGAGCTCTTATGTGAGATCTTCCAAACAGAAGAATAAGCAGAAGAAGAGGAAGAAAGCATCTAAGGATGCGGCCTTGATGCCTAAGAGTGGAGGGGTTCAAAAGAAGCCGAGAATACCAAAGGATGATGTTTGTTCTGCAATGAGAAGGGGCACTGGAAGAGAGACTGCCCGAAGTTCAAAGCACATGGTGCATTGGATGAGAGCTTAAGTAGTTTATTTTGTACGTTGAAAGTAGATTAGATTAGATCTTCCTTCGGGATATAAATTAGATTTATATAATTGATATTTTGTTCTTTAGATTTCAAAGAATGTTATTTCCATTCGAATATTAGACATTTATGACTTTTTCTTTCTATTTTGCAAACAGTAGATGCTTGTTTTGCTTAATAGATTGTTTTAAGGAAGTGTCTTTCTTTTGAATGGAATATATATACTTGAATGTGAACAAAATATTCTCAATGTATAAGAACAAACAGCCTGAGCTAAGTAATACGAATAATAAAACCTACCTGTGGCACTGTAAACTTGGTTATATCAATGAGAAAAGAATAGCAAGATTGAGAAAGTTAGACTATCTCACATCATTTGATTTCGAATCATATGGTGCTTGCGAATTTTGTCTCAAAGGAAAGATGACAAGTTAACCACTTTCTGGGAAAAGGGTTACGTGCCAAGGTTGTGCTCGAGTTGGTCCGCACAGCAGTGTGCGGACCGTTCCAACTTAAGCAATAGGCGAATATTCGTACTTCATAACTTTCACTGATGATTTTTCAAGGTATGGATATGTGTATCTCATGAAACACAAATCTGAGGCCTTCGAGAAATTTAAGGAGTTTAAGTTAGAAGTTGAGAAACAACTTGGAAAGGTATTAGGACTCTCCGATCAGATCGAGGAGGGGAATACTTAAGCCGAGATTTTCTTGATTACTTGAAATCACATGGAATCCGGTCAGACTGGACACCTCCGAGTACACCACAGATGAATGGAGTATCCGAAAGGAGAAATCGAACTTCATTAGATATGGTTCGATCCATGATGAGTTTCATCAGTCTTTCCTTATTCCTTTGGGGTTATGTCTTACTAACCGATGGTTATGTTCTGAATAGATTTCCTCTTGAATCGGTCACGCAAATACCATAAAAGTTATGGTGTGGCAAGAAGTCGAGTCTTAACCATATGTGGACCTGGGTTGTCCTGTTTTGTTAAGAAGATGATGACTGATAAATTGGAGACTAAAAGTGAGAAATTGTATTTTATGGATATCCTCAGGAAACTAAGGATATGAATTCTACTGCCCTGGAGATCACCAGGTGATAGTTCCAAGAATGTGGCGTTTCTTGAAGATATTTATATCTCCGAGGAAGAAGGTCACAACAAGGTAGATCTTGAAAAGATTCAAGAACCACAAAAATAACATAGAGGATGAGGTCTTGTCCAATGAAGTGGACAAGAACTCAGTGGGAGTTTTTCGATGATCTATTGGGAGGGGAAATGACTCTTAGAGGGTCACCTCAAGACAATGAGATGCATCAAAATAAGATATTGTATCAAACCCGCAAGACAACATAGAGGATGAGGTCTTATCCAATGGAGTGGACAAGAACTTAGTGGGAGTTATGATGATCTATTGGGAGGGAAAACAACTCTTAGAGGGTCACTTCAAGACAATAAGATGCATCAAAGACAAGATATTGTATCAGTCCCACCTCAAGAGAATCATAGTGAAATTCTTGAGAATATTCTAAAATGTTGAAAACCAACTCACGATCAGAATAAATCGAATGAACCAATGCAAAACCAACTCAATAGGCCTCAAAGGAATCGTCCTGCACCTGAAAGACTAAATCTATTGGTTGAGAACCAAGATGATGAAGTTGATTCAGAAGACGATGAATCTAAGACCTATATCAAAGCGGTGTCAGACACCGATTCGAAGATGTGGCTGGCTGCCTTAACATCTGCAGATGGCAAGGTACAAACCTACAAGGCTAGGTTGGTGGCAAAGGGTTATAGTCAACGCGAGGGCCTTGATTATGATGAAACCTTTTCGCCAGTCGCTAAGATCAAGTCCATTAGGATATTACTTGCAATAGCTGCATACTATGACTTTGACATTTGGCAAATGGATGTTAAAACCACGTTTCTCAATGGAGAACTCGAAGGAACTGTGTATATGTCACAGCCTGAAGGTTTTATATCCAAAGAAAAGCCGAATGGAGTATGCAAGTTAAAGAAGTCCATTTATGGACTCAAGCAAGCATCTAGGAGTTGGAATATTTGCTTTGACTATCAAATTGTTTGATTTTGTCAAAAGCAAATAGGATCTATGCGTTTATAGTAAACGTAAGAATGAAATGTTGTCTTCCTTATCATATATGTCGACGATATACTGATAATGGGGAGCAATCATTCCATGTTGCAATCCGTGAAAGAGTAGATTTCAGCAAAATCTCGGTAATGAATACTGGAGAACTGTCAAGGCTATTCTTAAGTACCTTAGAAGGACTAAAGAATATTTCTTAAAGTCTATGGTGGGCAGCTAGAGTCATCAGTTACTGGGTATATTGATGTTGGCTTCCAACGGACCATGATGACTTCAAGTCTTTGTCTGGATATGTTTTCGTTCTAAATGGTGGTGCAGTGAATAGGAATAGTTCCAAACAGAGTAGAACTGTCGATTCCAGCACTAAAGCCGAGTATATTGGTAAATCTAAAGCTGCCAAAAGGGGTTGTTGCTTTGTTAAAGTTTGTAAAAGAACTAGGTGTCGTTCCAAGTGCCAGCAGTGCAATACTGTTGTATTGTATAACGGTAATTGCGGTTGCTCTAGCAAAAGGAACCGAGAGCCACTAACAGAAATAAGCATATTCCCTGTAGATATAATCTGATTGGAGAATAATAGATAGGGAGATGTGAAGTTAGATAGAGTATCCACTGATGATAACTTGGTTAATCCTTCAACCAAACAGTTGTGTATAGCTAGACACAACAAGCACTTTGAGAGCTTGGGTGTTAGACACGTTGGTAGTTGGTCTTGATTCAGTGGGAGTTTATAGTTTGTATGTCTTAGAAACCTTTTCGTTTGAGACATTCATTCTTGATCGCATTCTATGACATTTTGATTGTCTTTTGAGTTTATGCATTTATTAGAATAATTATTTTATGGTTTGTTGTTATTCTTATAACTGTTCCCTTGAATCATGACTGTTATTTATGGTGTGAGACATAAATGATATAGTATGATTCTAAAATTGCCATAACCAATGGTCATCAAGAATGGGATATTGATGACACGCGATAGGTTAGCATGTGGTCTGCATCACATTCTCAGAGAATGTAGTAGGTCTCACGACTACGAGATATTAGATTTTCGTGATGGACACATGGGTACTTTGGAGAGTATTGGTATACCCTACTATCAAACCGTTTATTTCCAGTGTCTACGGTTTATTAGTGTGTGGAGTATGTAATGATCCTTTGACCTGAGGTCAATACTCATTTTGTTTGTTAAGTGGTGAACTTTGACCAAGTACAACGCTTGCCTCCCAAAGGAGGATAAGACACGTCTTGTGTTGGGTTCATCATGAGGCAAATGGAAATGGTAGTTGAGCCAAGAATGGGATTCATTCCTCGATTGAAACTCGAGAGAACACTCATATTTCTCTATATCATTTGACAATAAAGTCATTGGCCAATGCAAAAGATGTATTCAATTAAAGTAATTGAATATGATCGAATGTGTCATATAATAAAGACGAGAAAAGTGATTGAGTTATTTGGATAGACACATGGCAGATCCTAGGCTCAATCAGGTGGTTCGTGAATGAAGGGATATTACATAAACTTCATATAAAGGTTTGTTTACTAGATTCACGTAAACGTCCTTCATATATCGAGTTCGCTGCGCAACGCAGTCTAGGAGTTTTGTGCAGACTTTAATTAGATTATCGTCGATAATGGGGGCCTGAAGGGTCACACTTTATGTGTATTGTTGTTCCGCTCAAGGGTACAAGGTTAATGCTTCGAATTATATCTAATGCTAGTCCAAGTGGGAGATTGAAAGATATGGACTAGATTAGGATATGTGGGCTTTATTAATTAATAGGTCAGACTAATTAATTAATTAAATGGACATGGATATTAGGCCCATAAACCTAGGGTTATATGGTACTATATATACATATTCTCTATAGTAGAGAATTAAGGGTTTTTATCAGATAAAAATTGGAGGCGCTATAGAATTTGATAAGTGATTTCCTAGCAATCACTTATCGAATAATTGTACCGAGGATAGTTCCTGCGGCGGACGATACATACGCGTGGATACCTGAAGTGGTGAATCAATCGCGTAATTCAGTCCGATCAATTACGCAACAAGTAAGTTGTTCCAACTTTAGCGTAATTTAGGCTCAACGTTTAAATCAGTTATAAATCACGATCAATATTCTCGATTTATTATTCCGCTGCGTACATTAGATGTAGTCGAGAATTACTAACAATTGGGTGGGTAAAAAAACTCAATTTCATGCTTCATGTCCGCAATTGAAGCCGAAAACTTGCTCAGGTACATGGAATTGAAAAGATTATAAAAATAGTGTGTTTTTACTTTACAATTAAGAGGTCATGTTGCAAATAATAATTGTTCTAAAATTCGTGATTTTTTACGTAATTAACCACAATATTTATGTGCACAAGTTACGTTTATTATGTATGGATCATATTCTCATTTTCAAAATGTTGGATCCATCACTAACCATCGATCTGAAACGTAACCAAAATTATTTATTATACGGTTTGATTTTTGTTTGACCAATTCATATAAAATTTTCTAAACCGTAGATTTGAAACTAAAATCGTCGGCTTGAACCGTTTGGGTAGGGATGTCAACGAGTAATGTAAGGTACATGTACGCCTTTCGCATGCCCTACTCGCATGTAAATTATTTTGCCCGTACCCTACTCTATTACCATATTTTTTTTTATTCAGGTAATGTACGAGTTATACTCTATGGGTATGAGGGTACCCACGAGTAAATGGGTTATCCACTACATTTTATTTTGGCTTGATAAGAAAACACTTTAACAATTTACCAATAATAACAAACTACTAGCATTTTTTATTTTATATTTTGATTTGTGTACCTTGAACAGTTGGAGCAATGAAACTTAAAAGGTATACTATATAGATAAAATAAAGAAATTTACACATAACATATTATATGAATATTTAAATAGATATATAGGTAGGGAATAGGGTGGGGTAGATGGATATAACACTAAACACATATTTTATCCTTACCCTAATATAATTTGGCGGGTAAAGACAATGCCCTACTTGATTACGCTAAACTTCGGGTAGTGCATGACCCATTGTACCAATTTACCCGTAGACAACCTTACCATGTTGGTAAAACTGACATTTTGTACCCCGGTGCACCAATGAAGCTTCTTTATTCATTTTAAGGGGAAGTTCTATGCTACCTTTGCTTGCACTTCGTTATATGTGTGCCATGTGGAGTGCCATTTAAAATCAATGATCTACATTTTCTTCATATTTATTAATTATCTACACAACACATAGAATAAGAGTGCAAACGCTACCTACAAAGGTAGCATAAAATTTTCATGTTTTCAGATAGAGTTAGTCGAGCTCCTTCTTTATGACGTGGCTAGGCATGCATAAGCATGCTGGTTAGAGAAAGCAAAATGTCCCGAACCTGAACGGGTGATCCGACCCTGCTCCCAACACGACGAGGATTTCCACCCTGATCATGGCAACGGGGAGGGACGAGTTTGAATTCGCCCGCCCGAATATTCCCACCCTGGTTCTCTAAATAACCTATATATATATATTCATTATTTTTATATTAAATATGTATATAAAACAAGTTATTATTATTTAAAAAATCTATCTTATTTATTAATGTTATATAAATTTTAGTGTATTGTCTAAACACATAAATCTCAGTATAGATATACATAACAATTGGTTAAAGTATAAAAAATAAATCCGACTCCCGATTGATCCCCTCCCTAATTGTACTCTGATCATTGATGGGCAGTAAATCCGACCTGCCCGCCCCGTTACCAGACCCTGCTGATTGCCGCGGATAGGGCAAGCACGAACCTTTCGTAATTTAGGAATAGTAAGGGCTAAAAGTGTAAAAACCATACAAAGTTCTTGTTTAATTTCGAATTTCTCCTACCTTTCCCTCCTACTTCCCAACATCTCTCTCACTGTTTCTCCACTTCTTTTCAATTCAGATCTCAATTGACACCACAAACTCCCAGATCTTCGTAAATTCTGTCAATACTTCTTATCCGACCACCAACAACTGAAGTTAAACCCTTTCCCCAAATTTTAGGGAAAGAAACTGAAGAAAAATGAAGGAGAAACCAATCGCTGTCCTTACGGAGGAAACGATGACCTTCAGCAACAATTTGTTGGAGATTTTGAGAGACGAGAAGGATCTTGTTAATCTTAACCATTTTCTCCACCAAGCCAACGCCCTTCAATCCCAGTGTGACAAAGACTTCAATGAAGTCCAGAAATCCATCGAAGGTTCATTTTTCTTTAATAGTTGTTCTTTCCCCCCCCCCCCCCCCCCCCTTTATGATGATTTACATAAGCTGTTTTACTGTTAGTAGAAATGGTTTTAATTGTTGATGGGTTTAATTTAACTTGTGCCGATGATTAAATATCCTGTTTCTCTAATCTGCAATGTGGTACATTATTAGTCAGCAATAAGGATGATTTGTATGTTTGGTGTAGATTATTTGAATATTCTGGTAAAAAAATTAAAATTGGATGCCCACGAGCTAAATATTAAATCAGCATCGAACCTTGCCCTAGCTGCCTCTAATTGCATAAGTTCTATAAGTTTATTTCTTTGGATAATCCATAGTGGCACAAATGAGACGATGAAATTGGTCATGTTTCCAAATGGATTTATTTTCCACAATATTTGGCGTAAAGCTAGTCTTTTGGAGTTATGGATTGCACGTAGAGATGTAAAATCGATGGTTTAGAACATCTAGTTCCTTTTTTTTTTTTTTTTTTTTTTGGTTGAATGCAAAAATGGTATCCCTCTAATTGGATGTCAATGAATGCCTTTGTTAATACTTAGTACTCCCTCCGTCCTGGCTTAACCTGCGTAGGTTGATCGGGCACGTGGATTAAGAAAAAACAGATTTTGTGGAATCTTTGACTTTTTTAAAGGTGGAGATTGAGAATGAAAATTTTGAGGGTGGAGATTGTGAGAGAAATTTGCTATTTATGGGATAGGCAGGTTAAGGTGGGACAAACTAAAATGGCAAGTAGGCAGGTTAAGCTGGGACGGAGGTAGTAACTTATATTAAATTTTAAATAAACTCCTAGAATTCCAGGAATTTGCATGTACTCTATGTCGTCCTCCTTCAGATAAACTTTACTTGGTTTATAATTGCATCCATCTTTTTACACGATAACATATGTAATTTGGAGAGCGAGGTGTTTCAAGGAGGTGGGTATCGTGAATCAGTTAGTTTTCACTGTTCCTGATGGTTGATACTTGTCCCAGACTATGAAAAGAAGATTCACGCATGTAAGGTGAAATCAGCAGCTGCAGAATCTGAGAGTGCAGCTGATCCTGAACTAGACTTACTGCAGAAAGAGTTGGATGAGGAGCAGAATCTTGAACGAGTGCTTAGGGACGAGCTCAGATAAGTATATTGATTATTCTACTAGGTGTTTTCTGATTCTTGATTTATTTTCCAGTATTGGCTAACAGCTTCTATTGTGATAAACACAGAAGTTATTAGTGAAATAGACGACTTAGAGCATAAGAGGGAATCTATTGAAGAGCAAAGGCAAAGCATCAAGAAATTCGAGCAAGATGAACTGAGAGCTCAGTAAGTTACTTGAAGCTTTTCTTCTCAATATATTGTGGTTTCTAGCTCATTCTATTATATCTGATATATAGCGAACAGAAATAAGACGATAATTGATTATAGGGCCCTCCAGACATGCTGCAATTTGTTGCTCCTTCCCTTATTCAATAGTGAGTCTTGTTGGGTTGTTGCTAAAGGGCTCCCACATGTGCAGAATTGTTTCATATGGAGAAACTATGTCGAAAAGTGACACTCACATGCATAGGTGGCCACTGGACCCAACAACTCTTAGTGATGCACTCCTTAGAGGTCGTTATAAAAACCACTATCCTGTAGATTGCGTGATGGTAATCGAATTAGAGAGATAAACAGTTCAAGATCCACAGCTAGGTGTCATATGTCATTCAGACTGTCTCATCTCTTTTATTTATTTTATTTATTATTTTCTGTTTTTATATTTCTCCCATGCTATACAATTTGAAAAATGAAAAACTTGGGGGTAAATACCACTGGCAATGAAAGAGATCTGAAATCATGTGCCCGTTTTGTATGTAATATGTTGTTTTATGATCCATCTATTAAAAGTTATTTGTCAGCGAAAAAAAATGGATCTCTTTACGTTGAAACCTTCTATAAATCTTGTAGAGAAACTAGCTTCCAAACAGGGGTACATCTGCCGCCTTTTCTAATTGTTGATTCAGGTGCAGAGAGTAGCATCTTTAGATGAAACGGTTTCAGTCCTCCCATGCATTGCAATAATCCTATTAAGGCCCGCGTAGGAAATATAGGAATAGGAAAAATGAATTCTTTCTAAATAGATCCCACGCTAGAATAAGTCGTTAGGGAGCTGGGCGATTGATTAGCATAAGAGCTGTCACTAGTGGTTTTAGTTGCCTGATGATTGTTATGTTGTTCTACAAGATTTGGATTTCCCTAATCATCAAGGGGTGGGGGGGGGGGGGGGGGGGAGGGAAGAGCTTACGTAAAGTCTGTCATGCCCTTTGTGTCTATCTCCATTCTATCCTAAGTCAAGAAGCATACATTTACTCTAATATGCTTCTCAAGATTCGTGTTTGATGTCTTTTACGGAAACCTATGGAAAATCTTACTCCAACTTGATGAAAAGAGCTACTACAATGCTCTACACAACAATACTTGGCTAATGCATTTTTTGGGTGGTTGTTTGTGTCTGGCAGTTTAATTGTATAATGTTGCTCTGCAGTTTTATCAGTTTTATATTGGTGAAAGCACTTCTAATGGATTTCTTTCTTGGCACGACAACTTATATAATTTTACATGACTTTGTAGGATGAAACTTTCGATGTGTGCATCTTTCACAAAAATAATACCATACCTGGATGACCCATCCAAAATATCGGGCCGTATCCTTTTTTGTTTGAGCAGTTCTAACATGACATTTACGTTCATTTAGTGCTTATATGTTTAGATTTTACTTCACCTGTTCGACATCCCTTTTTTAATGGATTTTCCTTTGAGCAGTTCTAGCATGACATTTACGTTCTGTTAGTGCTTATATGTTTAGGTTTTACTTCACCTGTTTGACATCCCTTATTCAATGGATTTTCCTTTGACTCCAATATCCTAGATATTGTGGATAGAGATAAGAAAGTGGTTGAGAAGTTTGAGTTTGATCCATCAAAGGTCACTCCCTTTGATACCTGTAACAATATTTGGAAGATGATGAACTTGTCATGATGGCGTGTGTGGATTTACATGTAACCTGTGTGCAGCTGCGCAATCGTTGCAGATTCATTGCAACACCGGCAAATAACAACTATTAGGCATATTGAATTGCAAATAGCTCGTGGATCTGGTATATATTTATTTGTCTGAAACAGTAATTGTGATTCTGCACTTAGAAGGGGACTGTGGTCTTACACATATTGACTTATAGTTCCACCGATATGCTCGACTTGGTGAAGCTGTTGGAATACCTCTCTTGAATATGTAATATGGAAGTTGGTGAAACGTTGTTAGTTTTGTGATTCACTTGCCTGTTTGGCTGTCGATCGTATGTATGTTTTACTAGCAATAAAGTGAGACTAGTTGTACTCGGTGGTTTTTACTTCCTACTGATTGGTGGAAGCTTCATGCAGAGTGAAACATTATCTGGGTAGGAAGTTTAAATGAGGACCATGTGATAGTTGGATTGATTATTAAAATATCATCAAACACAAACTCATTTTGTTTCTGTTCAGTTACATGATTCATATGCAGTCCAATAGGTAACTACTGTTACATGTTTGAACATAGGAAAGCCCGAAACAAAGTTATTGCATTAGGACAATAAGAGAATCATTCCAAGTCTAATATCCTTAGAATGATGCTGAAGCGTCTAAACTTGCTGTTTTCTGCTTCTGTCAATGGCGTCAAGCTTTTACCCATGACGAGTGCAAACTTGAGGTGTAGAACCTACTGCTTCGGATAAGTTGATTTCAAGCGAATTTGATTTGCAAGCTTTAGGTACGTTATTTCCTCTGTAGGCTCTGCAGACGTATTTTATGAAGTTCTGAAAATCCTGCGTCCATGAAAAAGTAAAATCAGCTCATGTTTTTATGTATCCTATATATATATATATATATATATATATATATATATATAGAGAGAGAGAGAGAGAGAGAGAGAGAGAGAGAGAGACTAACGTCTTGAAGAGGAAAATTGTCGACGACTACCCATGGCACAAATCTGTGTCGAGGATTGAGCTTAGCTGTTTCGTCAGCATATGCTTTCTCAAGCTGCATAGCGTAACATAGCAGTAACCATTATATGTTTGGTTCTGAGTGCATTGCCTTGGGGATGCTTTGAAAGTTAAATTTGGGGATAGATAATTCGAACAAATTAACCAACATGTAGGCAAATTCAAGATCTAATGCTGGTCTTTTGAGAGCATATTGATAATTCTACTTTATATATGTGGTATTATGTAGCAGTATTGCAATAAAAGATAATTATCTTGTATGTCAACATCTTTGTAAAAAAAACGCAAAACATTTTCAAATAATGTTTTATGTGGGATACGAGATGAAACACTTTGCATACTTCTGTTGCATATAAAGAGTTCTGTAGACCGACCTGAAAACCGAGGCCGTTATTATAGCAACGCTTGAGAGAGGTAGAATCCAAGTCAATTGCACCAAAACATGATTGCCACTGGGTGTGCTTATTCATCAAATGCAGCCGCTCCACACAATATATAAACCTAAAATGTGTCTCCTGCAACAACCCCAACCAAACACATTTATATCACAAAAAACACACAACACACACGTAATGTGCGTAGGAGCGGTGGTAATGGTGGCGGCAACCTACCACTCTAGGCCACGCATTTATGGCGCAAGCTTCTCTAACATCCAGCTCACACTCATCTACACCATGCTGCACAACCACAACACAAATGTTACCAATTAGAGAGAAAAAAGAAGTTCGGGAAACTCTTACCTACTCATATCGATTGTGCCTGCATTGTATTAGATGTGCAACGCACTGGCCAAAAAGTGAAAAAATTGTTTTTCCACCTATGTACCATGCATCCAGGGTTCATTTAGCAGGAGTGATAAGAGATGAGTAAATAAGTCATCATAGCCCATAGTACTTTATCTCCACAAAACTACAGGGCCCGATAAATGTCATGATTAGCTTATATATGATATTTACTCAAATTGAACAGATAGCTTTTACCCACATATCTTATACATTATGCCCCCTACCAAATGAATGTACGTAAATATGTTAAACTATCTATTACCCACTTATGTTATATACTTTTCAAATGAGCTCCTGCAGACACTATCGACATAAATAAGTAAGGACGTACTCCCTACTAAATGAGTCCCCAATAAAGTGCAGACACCATCAATAGAACTAAATGAATCCCCAGTAAAGTGCAGACACCATGGACAGAAATAAGCAACTGACATGTGAAGTGTATACAATAGCAATATGGATAAGTAAGAACTGACCTGACAAATCCAGGTATTGTTGGGTTAAATCTGAGTGTTGCCCCAAGGGACAAGCCTGAGATTGACAATGTTGATGAGATCTGTCTAAAAGATCTTGACGAGATGATTGACGATGAAGTTTGCACAAAAAGGGCAGAGAGATTCATAATAAACTGACAACTCAACCCTGTTCCCGGATGAAATCTGGGATTGTGCAAATGCATGATGAGGATGGGATACTAACCAAACTAGTGATAGAGAGAATGTTAGGATGATTAAAGGATTTAATTAGATGATTAAATATACTTAAAATATTTTCAGTTCTATTCTTTTTTGTATCAATACAAAAGGGGTTTGCTTGATCTATAATCGCATTATATATGTAAGCTCTTATTTTATGTTATCTTGGATTTTCATTGTTTTTTGAAACATTTAATTTTATGTAGATGTTGTCAATGATTTCTAGTAAAAATGATTATATGTAGAGGATAAAAAAGTTACTGAGCTTTATAGTTAGAGGACTAAATTTGAATTTCACCAAATATTTTTTAATGTTGGAGCTAATAAGCCAAAAATATACATATTAATCTCCTACATGATTAATTTTTATTTACTTAAACTAAGGACGTTCTAATATCTATGAATGATTCTTGGAGACTTACTTATAAACCTACTTATTTCTGTTTTGAAAATTCTCACTTTTCTTTAGAGTAATAAAAAATTAATTATTTTTTGTTCTTCTTCCTCTATCTTTGCAAATTTAAAAATATTTTTTAAGTATACTTTTTATCTTAAAGATATATGCTGAAAACCATAATTAATAATCAAAATATTTTTTGTTCCCAATATTCATTTATCTTTAAATTAATTATACTTAATGTTTCATTAAGCTCCTTTAAGTTATTATATCTTTATATTCATACGTATTTTGAATATACATACTATATACATATATATATATACATACATACATAGACACACACACATATATATATGTGCCATTGACACTTATTTGTTCACAAATAAGTGTCATTGTAGGAAAACTCATTTTTTTAACAAAAGAGTCATTCTAAAATTTTTGCATATTTATTCCAATATCGCCCTTTGCTAAATCTAAGGAGATCACCATAAAAATATTTATAATATTAAATAAAGAAAAATTGGTGAAATTTATGGTAATAAAGAAAATGATGGAGAGAAAATTGAAGGTGTATTGTTGTCTATCCCATAATTTCTTAAAATCCACTTGAAAGTCTAAAATGACACTTATTTGTGAATGAAGGGAGTATATTTCTTTAGTTTATATTGATTTATAATTAGGGACATTTTCGTTTAAAAAAAATCAAAACTAAAGAATTGTTTCCTTGATATATGACCATGCAATGTATATTGTCTTATTTTTGTGTATGCATGACTTTTTTTTGTTCTCTTTATTTTTATTTTTTCTTAGACTTCTAGTTTTATATGTTCACTGTGTTGTCCATTATGCACATGAATTTCAAAATTATATTTTTTTAATACTTTGACTAAATAGGCTAGAAAAATTCATGGAGTTCCATGACTAAAGAATTAATAAAATGATTAAATATACTTAGAATACTTTCGGTACCATTTTTTCCCATCAACACAAAATAGTTATTTGCGTGATTTATTATCACATTATATGTATAAGCACTTATTTATGCTTTCTTCAATATATTTTTTTTTTTTAATTCCATCGTAGGTGGATGTCAATGTTTTCTAGTAAAAGTGGCCAAATGTACGTAACCAAAAAAAGTTAGTGGACTATATTTTGAGTTTCGGCCATTAATTTTAGATATCAAAGCTAATAAGCCACAAAGATACATATTTATGTAATAATTTTAAGTGATTAGTTTTGTTTACTCAAACTAAAGACCTTCTAAAATCCTTGAATGGTTCTTGGTGACCTACTTCTAAACCTACTTATTTCTATTGTGATTTTTTTCACTTTTTCTTTGACTAATAACAAAATTATTTGTGTTGTTTCTCCTTCCTCTTTCTTTGCGAATATGAAATTCATTTTTGAAGTGAACTTTTCATCCTCTATATATGTATATCTTATTTAGATTTATTTAAAATCAGAGACAATGTTTCTTTTACTTTTTTCTCATCACATGAAACTCTTATTAACTTTCCAGAATAAGACATGACACAAATAAGTAATTAAAGTAAATCATCCAACAAAAAAGGAAAAAAGTAATTTAGTACGGTAAAATGTTTGTCATGTTTGCTTATAATTTTATTAAACACCAATATCAAATAAAATTAATTATACAATCTCCTCATTAGTGTATAGTTTTTATTTATCTTCTCTAGAGAATTGAAATACATTTTACATACATAGTTAATAAAAAACAACACACACATACATACATATATATATATATATATATATATATATATATATATGAAATATCGATAATTCTTAACTTAAAAATGATGAAAATAATATCAAATAAATTACTACAGATATTTCTTACCACCTCTGTTATTGTAACTCATTTTATTAGCTTGAAGATTCATCAATAAACTTATTCGTAATTTTCTCCAAAATTATATAATTTTTACTTGCATTGTTAAATTTGAAAAGGTAAAAATGTTAAATTTTCATAATCTTTGGCTTAAAATAATAAAAATAAATCACATCAGCTAAGTATATGCTTATGATATATATAAGGTTAGCAAGCTCTTATGATATAATTTAATATAGAATTAACTTTATTTAAATTTTGAAAAACTTTTTAATTATAAATCAAAATTATTGAACTCTCCTTTACCCTTCTTAATAAATTTCAATTCTTATTCAGGATTGTTATGATAGGGATCTTAACCATCTAGTTTAGTGGTGAAATATCACATTTCTCATTTAATTAATTTCAAGAAAGTTGCATGATTCAAACATAATTTGAAGTGCATAAGTTATTGGTCATGAAAATTATAATACCTGCACCAATGATTTGGAAAATAAGTTCGTAAAAATTGAAAGGTGCTACTCTATAAACTTAATCTAGAAACAACCAAATAAACTTAAATTAAATAAAATTTCACCCATTTAAAATTTTATTTATAAAAAAAAATATATATATATATATATATATATATCATATTACGGCATGTAAGAAGAATTTAAATATAAATAAATAGGTAATTCCTTTTGTTTTTGTTTTTGTTTTTAAGAGAGTTTTATAATAGTAATTGATATAGGTTATCTTTCCACCATTATTATCTTGGAATTGGAATTAATTAGTGCATTTTAATTATATAACAATGTACTTATTTAACCTTAAATATAGTTATTGATATAGGATATTTTTATCCATACATTATTTTGTAAGAAACACTCACACTTTTATAGGTAGGGGGATTATAATTGGGCCACTAAGGGCTTTGTTAATTTAATAATTTTAGATTTTGGAAATATATTTTTAGTACCATTTTAAGAGATGTTGGGCGGAATTTGATCCGATCTGAATTATAGAGTGTTATAACAAAGTGTTTTACCAATTATCTTATAATCAATTTTCGTATTAAGTATCCTATTTGTTAACGTTCAAGTGTTTAACACATTTTAAAAGTTATTATACAGCATATTTGTAGAGAAATATGGTTTGTGATCCGATTTAAATTCGAGACAATAATTTAAGGACTAACTTGTCAGTTCGTATCCTTCATCTCATTTTTACTCTATCTCAATCGTATTCCACTATAAAATCGAACTTTACAAAATGAATCGTGAATTTTGAATACATGGATCACGAACCCTACGAACCATTGTTATGAACCTTGAACCACTAAATCATGAGTCATGAACCATAAATTATGACATCATAAATTAAGAATAGAAAATATACACTAGTTTAATAAATTAAACATTAGACCCTGATCATTAAATTTAAACATGAATTATGAAACTAAATTATGAACTTAATATTCAGAAACCACAAAAAAAAAAATTATAATTAAGCTATTTTTTAAAATAAATAGGATTGAAAGAAGGAAAAAATGGGACAGATAATCCTATACGCTAATTTGCATATTTTTGTGATAATAAATTCTGAGACTGGACAGCCTACTAATACTATCTTCAACTTCACAGTATCTCTCACTCTTCACCTCAATAATAAATGGGACTGGTGAGTGGGTATCTTGAATATCTACTAGACATTAATAACTATGGCCCACAGGCCCATAAAAAGAATACTTGATTGCTTTGATTGAACAAATTACCTAGTTTATGCTAATGGGCTGGAACGGAAGATCAAGGTAGATTGGATTGGGCTTGTTATATGTAAAAGCAAATATATTCGGGTCGGCTGTTCATTAGGCCCATTAACCTTTGGACCTGCCGCCCAAGTTGTTCATACTCTTCCACTAAAATCTCGCACACTCTGAGGGGTTTTGTTTAGCTCAGTGAAAACACTGTAGACTTCCGTAGGAAAAGAACTGGAGTGAAATACCCCCTTCTTCTCCTTCCTCTCATCCGAATTTGCAGAAACTTCGTTAATGGCGTCCATAAATTTCAACCCGTTTAACGATAATTGGTTCAGATTCCCACCCAAACTCCAAATTCCACCGATTAATTTCATCTCCTCATTCCTTAAACCCCACTCAAAAACCCCCAACTTCGCTTCCATATCCAATCCATTTTCGAAGAAACCGGTAACCGAACCCGATGAGAAGCCCGGAAAGTACACCCAAATGCTGGAGGAGTTCTACTGGGAGTGCGAGAATTTGCCAGATTATCGGCATAGTCCTGAGGTTGAGAGGATTTTGCAGGAGGACCCGGTTTTCGAGAAGAAGGAAAATCCGACCCAGGAGGAAATTGAGGAGAATGAGAAGTGGTGGGCCGAGTTTCGGAGCAACCCGATTACACAGTTCTTAGCTCGTGCTGAGGAGATTGCGGATAAACTTAATGAGATTGAGCTTCGGGATAATGCCGTTCCGTACAAGAAAGAAGATAAGAAATATTGGCAGGTATTGTTTCATAGTTCTTTTTATTCCTCCTGTTTCTGAAGTATTATAGATGCTATAGATACATTTCGTTTCCATATACATGTGTGTGTGTGTTTGGTTATATATATAGGGAGTGTTTGTGGTTGCTTTAGCTTTTGATTAAGTGATTAAAATCTGAGATTCTAGAAAAATTAATTAATATCAAAGTAGGAGTGTCTGAGATAAGAAGTGATTTTTGGCAAAAATCATAAGTCGAATAGTTTAGAAGTCCTACAATCAGTTAAAAGCTGGTACCCACCTGCTTCTAGAATTCTGCTTAAAGTAGATTAATGAAGCGTAAGCTGTGACAACTAACAATCCTTTTCTGTCTTCTTTAAGTTAAAGTTCACAAGTAATTTTCTTTAGCAAATGCACACACTGCCATAGTTTCATGTCTTAAACTGCTGTGATAAGTTCTACTAATATGTTTCTTGATAATTACATTATTTGATGAAAGAGGGTTTTTTACTTTGGTTGATTAGTACGCTGTGTTCGTGGTATAAGGTTTATTGATTCTGATTGTGAAGGCAGTGCCGAATGTGATTGGGCTGGATGGAAGGCCAATGCCGAGGAAATCAATAAAAACGAAGAAGGAGTCGGATGATAAGTTTTGGGATTTTGCTAGGCAGTTCTTTTTCGGGCTTTGGGGGTTCCGGCAGCGTCCATACCCACCTGGTAGGCCAATCGATGTTGCTCAGGCTATAGGCTATAAAGCACTCGAGAGGCGTTACTATGACTGTAAGTACATAATTTATCGCCATTCGGTTGTGGTGCTACTCTGTTTTGTTTCACCCTTGTCCATTTCAAGCATTTGAGCTTTGATACATAGTAATGTTTTGTTGCCTGATAAATTGAGTATGCCTCGTCGTAGCAAGTTGTTTGGTATACGATTAGGTGGAATCCTGGATTTTGTGTAAAATTTATGCTGCTGATAAAAAGAATCTTTGTATGTAACGAATAAATACTCTTTTTACGTTTTTGTGAGGTTGGCTTTAGAATGGTTGGATGATATGTGATATCAGAAATGATGTGTCCATCAAACTCCATCAAGCTGATCATTATTTGATTTTCCTTTATTTGTCATATGTAGTATCCTTCATAATATATTTTTTTTCTTTTTCCTTTGAAATGATTGTTGCTACTCGTAACTTCTCTTTTCGTCGGTGCACAATTTTACTTGTTTTCTCTGTTGTTATTTTCTTCCTTTTTGGATGCTTCAATTAATTGCTACTTCCATATGTACCACAACCATATAGTTTAGCAAATTGATGATTTCATATTGTTTTTACCTTAGTTATCATGAAAACTGGTGGGTGGTTCTACAAGGATCGATTGGGTCGTACTAGAGGACCAATGGAATTAATACAGCTCAAGACAGCCTGGGGTGCTGGAATAATTGACAAGCATACGTTTATCTGGGGTGATGACATGGATGAATGGGCACCTATTAGCATGATCTATGGTATGGAGAAAGCAATTGCCACTTGGGAAGGTTTGTGATTTGATTCTTGCAAAAACTTATCTTACTTGAACTTGTTGGCATATTTAATCTTGTCCAGAATTGGTCGAGGACTGAGAATCGACATGGTTATATCAATCAATTAGATGTAGTTTACAATGATATCCAAATCTTCCAAACCAAATATAAGTTTGGCATTACAGATATAGTTCTAATTGGCTATTTTGCTCGATTTTCAGTTAGATTAGGTGCAGCCGCTACAGCTTTTCTACATAAGCTACAGAAAGGAATACCACCTTGGGTTCCTCTGAAGGGGCATGAAGATAAAACTTATAAGCAGCTCCAGGAAGAAGCATATGAGAGCAAAAGACGTGATTTAGCCGTTTTAGAGGCTAATGATGGTGTTTGGCCTGGTGTCAGGACCCCTAGTCATGCATTGTTTCTTTGGGCAAGTGGCTCCGAGCTTACATCTCTTTTGGAAGAAGACCACATGCCCAATAAATTCATCCCAAAAGATCTTAGGTATTCTCTCCAGCTATGATTGTTGTGTTTTTGTTGTTTTGGTTGTTCAAGAATCTGTCTACTTCTTTTCTATGGGCTCATTTCGTACGTAAAATAAGGGTCAGATAGATGCAGTTCTCTAAATTTCCCATGCTTGATCCAGAACCTATGGTTAACCCAGTTTATTTGAATTATCTCACCACATCCCTAGAGGATGAAAGTTAGTTTGACTGAATTACCCTTAAACACGTACCACCAAAATCTAAGAAGACAAGAAGGAATTGGTTTTTCAAGTTAAAAAATCCTTCATCATTGTTGTCTAGAGACGCTGAGCTTAGGGAAATGCTTGCAGACTTTTTCCACCAACAGCTCCGTATTCTTCGTCTTATTATTTCCCATAAAACTAACATGCCTTTGACTTCAAGTGTAATCTTCTTTTTCATATTGTTTCCCTTAGAAAAAAATGCCTGTAACTTCAACTATAGGAAAAGGATTTTAATTATGAATTATAGTTCTTATGAATTATGAGAGACTCTTGTATAGTGCTACATTTCCTGCTACGAAACTAATGGGCTGTCCAAGTGTCCATGGTGTCTGAGTTATTTGATTTTCGGGAATTGGAAAGGGGACAGGAAAGAGGGGCTGTGCATTGTATGTGATGGTAGCTGGGATCTGTTTTATATCTACTTACTAGGTGTAGTAAACAATTTCTATATCTTGAGCTTTACTAGCTAGTTGAGGCAAACACAAGATTGTATCTTTTCCACAAAACAAGCATGAGATTGATGGTTTTGGTAATTACTCCTTGTCCATACCCATGAACCAAGATGACCCTATGGTTAAAGACATTGTGGATTTATACAATTAAACTCCACCTGAATTCTTCCGTATCTTGTCAATTTTGGACGTCAGAAATCTCAGTTTCTCTCGATATTGCTTTGGGACAGGCAACAACTGCAGAAAATCATTCCTGGGTTGAGGCCATGGGAAGTTCTCAGCATCGAGCAAGCTATGGATCATCTAACTTATGGTGGTGAGTGGTACCGTGAGCCTCTTGGTTCGTACACGACCGGCCCTCCATACATTGCTGACTGGAACAAAGATGTCCTGGTATGTGCTAGTTTTCTTTCTTTTTCCTACTTTCAAAAGCATAAAATAACTAGAAGTACAAATACTTGAGTCTCTATTCAAAGTTTTTCCTTTTAACTGCTTTCTTTGCAGAATCTCTTTGAGATTTTCCAAGACTTGAGCACTCGAACATACTCCAAACTGGAGAGGACGATTCCAGGTTTCGACAAGATTATGGAAAAGGTACAAGTCGAAGCTGCTAAAAAAGCTGAGAGAAGGAAGGGGAAGAGGGCTGCAAGACAGAGAGCAAAAAACGAGATGCCAGTTAGACGATTCTGAAGCGATTTGTAGCAGCCGATGTCTACACTTAGGTAGCAACAGTATGTTCCTCTGAACGTATGATCATCTTTTTGGTACACAAAGGTTCGCGAAACGTTAGGGCTAGACTTGTCATGTTATTTCCTGTTCAACGAGATTTGGCTTGAGAGTTCCTCAAAATTAAAGATTTTTTGGGAGGATATTGCAGATTAAGAACTTGTAAAGTTGACACTATTTTTGCAGTGGATAAAAATATTAAATCTGTGTATTATTAAGAACTTTTATGTGGTTTATGTGAGGCTCTGATGATGTTGGAACTTGGAAGAGTTTCTTGATGGACTGGATGAATGACTGGTGTAGCATGGATGCTTTATAAGTTCAAGCATTATATGTTAGGTATGTTGGTAATATTGGATTAAATCAACAATTAGTTAATTGGAAATAAGTGTCTTATTTATTGTACGACAGACAAACGATAATCGAAAGATATCTTTATGAGACGGGAAGTACATTATTGGTCTTTGCAAGTCATGCTTTATAGTTCTGCTTAGCAAGTCCCGAAACTTATGTACAGCTTGTTTAAAACGAATTAAATGAATGGAAAAAAGAGAGGCTAGAAAATCTATTGACGAGTTTACCTATTCTCGAGGTATCTATTCTTATTGCAATACCATAGTTTTTATTGCGTCTCGCCATGTATCATCTGATAACCTCCAATTTCAAAAGATGAAAGCCAAGGATATTTATGATATTCTAAGATTTGAATGCATAACATTTGTTTTTATAAACAATATTAAGAAAAAAAAATCTACTCCGTATTTGGTACGAGTATGATCCCACATTAGCCCACCAGAAAGAAAAAAGGAATGACACGTTCAAATCCACCTATAAAAAATGACAACATATCAGTTCCAGAGAAATTACAGAATTAGTCATTAGAAATCGAGATCTGTAACCTATATGAAAGAATATATATATATATAGGCATAAAATATGAATAACAATAAACAGTACTGAACTGTACCCTGAGAAATAAAATAACAACTACCATAATAATTTGTGCAATCCGAGTAACCGACCTATCAGAAGGTGGCATCAAAAACAGGAGCCGCAGCACATGCATCAATCTCATTGGACTTTACATACTTTTGTTAGGGGTAATAAAGTAAAACAGCAGCTGTGTAGGTACGCGTGGAACTCTCCCCAACACCGCCCTTTATATGACGGACAATTGTCCCTGCCTCCCTCCCTCCCACAAACACACAAATTCTGTAAATTTTCTGCAACTCAACAAGATGGATGATGGCGTAACAGAAGTAACAGACATGGTTTTCTCTCACAAGAAGCAACAGGAAGAGAACGAGAGAGAGAAAGTTGCTGCTGAAGAAGGGAAAAATTCAGGTGGTGGGGTGATAAGTAACATGATTTCTGCACTGGTTTCCAAAAATGGTGATGTCAGAGAAGATGAGGAAGAGGACAAGAGTAGCGGAGGGATCTTTAACAAGATTTCTGGTATTTTGCATCAGAATGGAGATGATGATGGAGGAAATGAGAAAGGTGGCGGCGGCGGAGTTGTGGCGGAGGAAACAAAAGATGAAGAAGAAAAGGGGGGGATTTTCAACAATTTGATTTCTGGTATTTTGCAGCAGAATGGAGGTAATGATGGTGTAAATAAGACGGAAGAAAGAAAAGATGAAGAAGAAGAAGTAGAAAAGGGAGGAGGGATGTTGAATAATTTGATTGCTGGTATTTTGCATCCAAGTGGAGGTGGGGGTGATGACACAGGTAGTGGTGATGGGGCCGTTGGCGGTGGCGGCGGCAGTTTGATGGATAATCTTGTATCGCACTTGCAGGCCCCACTAGCTGGTAATTTCCTACTCTCTTCACTTCCTGTTTTAATTCTTTAATGAATGTAAAAAACCCCCCTCCCATTTCACGTCTCACACACTAGAATATTGGTCTTTTGTGAATGTGTTTTCTAGAAGATGGTGGCGGCAGGATCAGCAGATTAGGGTCTAGCATTTAATCGAAGTTTAAACATGGGGTTAAATAATATCCTTGGAAAAAATATAGATGGTCAAGAGCAATCTATAATTAGTTAGACGGGTTTTTGGAAACTGTTCCTCAAAACTTGTTTTAGAGTAGAATGGAAAGGTTTGCATTGTAATTGTTGATTGTTTTGATGACAGATGATGCAGCACCTGCAGCAGAAGAGGCTTCTATGTTGATTCATTCTATTGTTCATGACTAGATTTTAAACTCTGTTTTTTCAGAAAAAAACCCTGCATTATTTTAGTGAAAGTAGGGTTGAATTTCGAACTCTAGTTTTTCACTTGTTTCTCCTTTTGATGATGGGAGAAAAACAAAGATAATGCTATTGTATATAATTTCCATTTTTTTTATATTGTGTGGAAATAATACCCTTTTTTTTTTTAGTATCCCATCCATGTTACTTATATATTAATATAATCAACTATTCACAATCATGAGTAAATAAGTATGATTAATACACGATTAAGATATACACAAATTAGTGACAAGACCAAATTCATAGTTTTTAAGGAGAAATTATAATTAAAAAATCCCAAATGAGGAATTAAAATTGAAAATTTCAATAATGCAAAGACCATAGGAAATGGGCCTCACGTAAATGATAGGACGAGCGCATGGCCCAGTTAGAGCTTTGGGCCCATTTACTTATGGGGGGAAACTATTTCAGATTATCATTTTGGTGATTTTAAATATAACCACGATTCTAAATATAACCACAATCCTAGGGAATTATTGGATAGGGATGGGCACCTCAGGTTGTGGGATGATTCATCTGTAAATAATTATTTTAGGTGGGTGTGGTTCATCCATTTACATCTCTCTAAAGTTATCACATTTTCAATCAATCAATCATTACCCACATCACCTATTATAATATTTTAGATTCACTTTAGTGGTGACTTTCTCACAACCGGGCATAACATAAGACAAAAGTTTATTATAAAAAAAAAAAAAAATGAGGAAAGCCAATAAATCTTATGACCTCGGTTGTGGGATAGGTTGGTCAACTAATTCATTCCACAACCCAACCCCTTTTTACAATCTGTCACATGTCCGTACCTCATTTGTTGTATAAATTATTTATTAGATATAGTTTTAATGATAAATATATAATATAATTTCTATTTTATAAAAATTAAAAAAATTATTAAAATTCTTATTTATTTTTTTCCCTACAAGTAGAGCCTAATGTTGACATATTTTAAAATTTGAAGCTCTTTATTTTTTTCCTTTTATAAAAAGATGGGTTTGTCTGACGGACCCGGTCCGGTCGGATAATCTTAGTATATTATAGGGGAATACGCTGGGCGACTATATCTAGGACCGACTATAATAGGGAACAACATTGTAATAGGGAAGCTCATAACGCTCTTAAATACAACTTGATCAAGCATATATGGCAAAAATTTGGTCCCCCTAATTAAATATATAATTTGAATCTTTTATGTTTGTAATTTAGTATTTCAGACATTTATTAGTAGCTTACTCATTTTTTCAATTTGATAATCCAACTTTTGCAATTTAATTTGGTCATTATTTTAACATGTTATTTTAAATGCATTGAAAAAAAAATCACCTTATTGTAATTGCAAAATTAAAATATTTTTTTTTCTCTTGAAATATATTTGAAAAATGCGAAAAATAATATGCAATTATTAAACCGTAACAAAAATATTGATTTATTGAGAAATAAGTTATGAATTTGGATAAAATAAATTAATATTTATTAAAATGTTAGGTTGTGTTGGGTTATTGATAAAATGTTAAAATGTATTTTTTGAAATGTGGAGTAGGTTGTGTATGTGGAGGATAGAGAAATAAATATTTTATTATAGGTTGGGTTGTGAATGGTTGTTGATAAAGGAGGTCTTAATATTTTCAACCATCCTAAAACCCAATGATGTGGCATCTATCCTACACATCCCTCTAAATAAAAATACATTTTTACTATTTAAGTGGATATACCGATGGGACATATTTCCCTACATCCCTGTCAAATTATCCCCTACCATCGTTATTTCAATTAAAAATAGAAAATATATATGAAATATTTTTGTTGCAACTCCCAAATTTCTGCCGTCCCCATTTCTTTTGTCATGCGAAACCCATTAAATCATTCTAAAAAATCATTATTTTAGATTGTATTTGAATGGAGTTGGAGGATCTTGAAGTATGAATTTTGAAATCCACAGTCAAATTCACTCAACTTGTTTAACAAAAAAAAAATTAAACTCGATGATATTAAACTCCTATAAATTTTTAGTTCATTTTGAATAAATTTGAAATAGTTTTCACAATCTAATTCGTATGGAAGTAGTTAAAGTTATGCTTGTTATTGGGTTGTCAAGAGTTTCAATGGAAAAAAATTGAGTAGACTATTAAATAAGTGAATTATAAGGATATTCCCAAAATTCCTTTTATACTGAAAAAAATCACTTGGTGAACTGACATTGTATAGCTAAATCTATCTTATATTCTTTTGAAAAAAGATAAAAAATTTAAGTTTGTCCATTATTTTAAGAATGAGTATTGTGTGTAACGGTCTCACGTGTGACGAAAAAGAATACACTTTTAAATGACAAAGTGATACTCTTACAGATAAAGTGATACTATTGTTACAGTGATATTTTTACAGATAAAAGTGGTACTTTTGTTATGAAAAGTAATACTTTCTTTTGTTAAAAAAATGTGATACTTTTACATATAAAAGTGATACTTTTACTACATAAAAGTGATACTTTTTCTCTGTCATACCATGGATGGCCGCATGACGGTCTCATACAAATTTTTGCTTTATTTCAAATTCTTAACTTTAGCTCTCTTCTCTTTTTTAGCTGATGATTGTGTTTTGGAATATTTTACTAGCGCTGATTAATATTAATATATTTTGTTAAAAAAGAAAAATATTAATTTATTTTGTAATAAATACTTATTACATTAACCCATCTCATTTCCTATGATTTTACTTCTACGTACCTCTGAATTATCAAAGTTTATTCATTCTTGAATTTTGTACTATAAGTATTTATCCATTAAAATCTTATTTTATTTTTAAATATTATCATTTCATAAACTTTGCTATAAATATTTATCAATTGAAATCTTAATTTTTTATTCTAAAAAATATTATCTTTTCATAAATTCTTCATTTATCTCTGGATAATTTTTTCAGATGTTTGTTCTTTTGCAGGATAGCATAAAGTATAAAAGATGAGACTTCTTTCACTAAGTTTATGTAAGATGATATTTCTTGCAATATTCATGTGCAGTATAATGTACAATTATTATTATTATTATTATTATTATTATTATTATTATTATTATTATTATTATTATTATTATTATTATTATTATTATTATTATTATTTAATTCTTTTTTATGGTTCTCTTCCTGTCAACATCGTATTTGATAAATATACATTGTGAAAAATAACCCCCTTTTAATAGGCACTAATTTTAGAATCATATATTTCAATCAATATCTTTCACAATTATCACTAATTTTGGAATCATATATTTCAATCAATATCTTTCATAATTATCATTTTTTTATTCTTTTCATTATGATAATCCTATTATACTATATAAATACTTCTTTATATTTTATTTATTGAATTATATTTACACTAAAAATAGAAAAAATAAGTTAACTTCTTATACACTGTTTCACTATGAATTTTTAATATATTTATGGCTTATAAATTAATGATTTAAACTTCATCATTATAAATATTTCTTACAAATATCAAAAAAAAATTTCAATGCTTAGGAGTAATAGCATGTTCTCCCTGAATAACAAATGAGTAACTAATTCGCTTCGTACAATAAAAAGAAAAATATTAATTTTTATTGGTGTTGTATTAGTATTATCTATATCTATATGATCATAACAAGGAACTAAGGAGAAAGAAAATAGCAAGTGTATTATAATATTATGTTTATTTTATTGTTAATTTAAACATTAAAATATTGAGTGTCAATAAGGTTTAATTTGAAAAGTTAATTCTATAATATAGCTATATGTAGTTTAAAATTCATTTTTAATTCAAAATTACTAAGTTTGGTCAAGTTTTGCTTCAAAAAATTGGTTTGATCATTTATTAAGAAAATATTTCATTAGATTATCGTAGGACATAATTAAAGATTATAGAAAAAATCATTAAGATTCGAATTTATAAATAATTACTTTGTTATATACTTATACTAAAAAATAGTTTTAAAACCTTTTTAACTTGATTCTTTTACACAACCGATAAATCACATCTTAAGATATCTAATTGATTGATTAGTGAATATAATTATAAAAAATACAATTCACGCTTTGTGCAAAGATAGAATAATAAACCATGCTCTAAATCTGTTTGATGAAATACCTCAAAAGGAAATCACATGTGATGTGGTGACCTACAGTGCTTTGATTTGAAGTTCCACGTTATAGTGGTGGAAGCAAGTGAGATATTATGGTAGGAGATAATATTATGGGAGATGTATGCTATTATTGATGCCTATTGTAAAGAGGGGTTGTTGGATAAAGCAGAAAATGCACTGCACCAAATGATACAATAAAGTGGGGTTCCTAATTTGGTAACCTATAGTGCGTTGATAGACGGGTACTGTCTCCAAGTACAAGTTGATGAAGCTTGGAGGGTTAGCTAAAGTATTGCCCCCAATACTCACAACTATAACATTTTAATCCATGGATATTTGTACGAAGATTAAGATGGATGATGTCATCCATATTTTCAAAGAGATGCTACACAAGGGGTTAAAGCCTGATGTGGCTACTTAAAACTCTCTATTACATGGTTTGTTTTGTAGTGATAGATGTTTTGCTGTTGTGGATCGTTTCGAGGAGCTACAAGCTGTTGGGTTAAAACCAAATTTCTATACTTATTGTAACTAGTTGTAAGGAATGTGCAAAAAGCGGATATCTTGAACGATCATTCCTATTGTTGGAAGCATTGGAAAAGAAAGGAGAACATATTCATATCAATTACTACAACATTGTCATGGATGAATTTTGCGAAGCTACAAAACTTGATACGGCGGAGGCTATTTTCTGTGATCTCCCGTCTAAAGGATTGACGACTGATGTTGTAATGTACAATAGCTTTATGAAAGTATGTTGCGGAAATAGGTTGCTGAAGGAAGCTAAAGATCAAATCTTCTTTCAGAAATGGAACCGGCGAATTTGTTGCCGCATCTTTGTACATACAATTATGTTGTTCAAGGACATTTAATAATTGGTAAATATGACATGCAACAAAGATTTTCGTGGAAAATGAACGTTAAAGAAAGATAACAAGCTAAAGAAATTGCTCGTCATCTAGAATTAGATTATCCAAGTGAAGTTGGGTGTCTCTGATATTGCTCACAAATGTATGCGAAGAAATTGAAGGCGTTGAATTATTCAAGAGTTGTGAGGATTGAAGAATAGTTTTAGTGCGTTGGAGGTATATCGTATTAAGTTGTTTCATTACAATGTATGTTTTGATGAAAATCGATTCTTAGTACAAAGAACTTCAGTTTAAATGGCATCTAAATGATATTCTTGGTGGTTCTTACACGAGTGGGAGATCATAATACTGCCCATTATTTCAGATGATGGAAAGTTAAACCTGTAATATCTTTCAATTTCTCAGCAGTTAATTCAAGGCAAGGGATATGCGGAAGCGAGATCTTTTTCCTCTTTGTGAATTTAAGATAGACCATAACAAAGATAAGAAAATAAGGAGAACAAAGTGATAGAGTAGAGACACATATTTTACGTGAAAAATTCAAATCGGGAAAAAATCCAGGTTGACCTTAGTCCGGAAATTCTTCACTATATGATATGATTACAAAATTTTTATCTCTAGTTACAACGAGAGGATAACTCTTTCACTGTTATAGCAGAACGCTACCTCACTCGCAACTGGCTCACTTTTTCTCTCTAAGGGAAACTCACAATTACTTTATTATTTTTTTTGCAAATGCTCTTCCCACCTTGATTATTTACAGTACTTAAGAGAAATTCTAGAAGAAGTATTAAAAGCAATATTTCAAGTCTATTCTAGAACTCTTCCACTCCATTCTAGAAACAGGTCTAGAATTCTTTCATATCCTTTCATACCATTCTAGAGATAGATCCTTCTAGAGATTAGACCATGTGCTAACAACCAAATAGACTTTTCAATTATGGAGGAATAACCCTAACACTTAGTAATCTCCTTGTCTCTTGGGTCATGGTATGATCATATGTTGTGAGTGAAAGATATGGACTAGATTAGGATATGTGGGCTTTATTAATTAATAAGTCAGACTAATTAATTAATTAAGTGGACATGGATATTAGGCTCATAAACCTAGGGTTATATGGTACTATATATACATATTCTCTACAGTAGAGAATTAAGGGTTTTTATCAGATAAAAATTGGAGGCACTATAGAGTTTGATAAGTGATTTCTTAGCGATCACTTATCGAATAATTGTACCGAGGATAGTTCCTGCGGTGGACGGCATACGCGTGGATACCTGAAGTGGTGAATCAATCGCTCAACTCTGTCCGACTAATTACGCACAAGTAAGTTGTTCCAACTTTAGCGTAATCAATGCTTAACGTGTATATCAGTTATAAATCATGATTAATATTCTCGATTACTTATTCCGCTGCGTACATTAGATGTAGTCGAGAATTTCTAACAGTGGTATCAGAGCCCAGACTCGATTTATAATTGATTTATTTAATTAGTTGTGGATTAAGATTAATAAATTGAATTTTGAAAAATTCTGTAAAACTCAATCATTGAACCTGTTATTGTGCGCCATTAGTTTTGTTATTGTTTTGTTTTCCATTATCACGAAACAACAAAGGACAATTGAAAAGAAAACCCCACTGCAACCGACGGCGTACGCCATTACCGCACAACGAAGCTGTTGCTGTTGTTTGACGACGGCGGCAGCGGAGTCCGGTAAGGCCGCTGTTGTTGTTGAGCGACGACGATGGTCGCAGCGGCGTGAGTCAGGCTTGCGAGCTAGACGGCGGCCGGGGTTGCGGCGGCAACAAGCTGGGTATAGTTGCTGACGACGTCGGCAGTGGCGGCGCAGCCCCGACGCAGCAGCTGCGTGACACGGCGGCTGCGACGACCGGCGTGTTGCTGCTCCTGTTGATGTTGACGGTGATGACGACAGTCCCCTATTGCTTCTGTTGACGACGACGTTCGCCGGAGGAGCTGCGGCGCGGTCGCGGCGGTGGCGGCACGGTCGCGGCGGTTGCGTGGCTTGGTGGAAGTGGCGGCTGATGTCCAGCCCTAACCCTAAAGGTTTTGGGCTGGGCTAGGGCCGAGTTGGACCACTTCAGATGGACTAATTTAATTTGGGCCGGTTTTGGGCACCTGGGCTTGGAGCTGGGTCCTCTAATTGGGCCGGTTTTTTTGTGTCAAATCTAGGCTAGGACCCTTCTGGACTGGGCCGCGGATTTGGGCCCATATGTAAGATCAGCCCAAGACTGGGCTGCTTAAGTAGTAGCTGGGCCAAGACAGCCTGTTTGGGCCGTTAATAAATAAAAAAAAAATTGTTTTAATTTAATTAATTAAATTAGATTGATTAATTAGATTAATTCAAAGTTCCAATTACAAATAAAATAGACTTATACTTTTATGTTAATTTTGAATTAACATTAAAACTATACCTATATTAATATGGGATTAATATATTAATCTAATTGACTAATATTAATTTATTAATTAGATTAATGAATGTTGATAGTATTATTAATTTGAAAGAATAATACTAAACTTATATATTTATATTAATTTGGAATTAATATTAAATGTATATTTATATTAATTTAGAATTAATATATTTAATTTTAATCCACATTTAATTAAAGAATAAAATTTTAATTGGATTAATAATTTTATTCGTTGAGCTTTGTTTGATATTATGTGATAAGCTATTATTTGATTTTATGCTTATTCAATTTAAATTATAGTAATTTAAGACCGCTTTTATGTTTGGGTAGGCGGCGCCCAATACATGAAGTCCGCGACATTATGTATGGGTAGGCGGCGCCCAATATGTGTAGTCCGCATTTCTTATGCCTGGGTAGGCGGCACCCAGTAATTGCGTTTAATTTAATATTAGATATTAAATTTAACAATTAGTATCACATATAAAATCCTCAATAAAACCAAGTCTTATTTAGAAACAAAATGCGTCGTCCATCATAATTGTTTGAGATTCCTAATCTTTTCGACCACGAGTTTTACACCAAAGTGTTTACTCTAAATCGACAAGACTCGGGCTCATTCATAGATGTATGGTTGACATCGTGTGATAGAATTGACTTGCTTAAATTATTTTGAGACGCCAAAGCGACCAAAATAGTTTGAGGACGCAATATTAATTAGATTAATAAACCAAGAATTGCAAATTGTTGTTGCAATTGGCTTAGAGGCCTACCTAGTGATATTATTGTAGTCATCAGCCAAAGCAGAGGCTACAGTAATATAAACTTGGATCTTGGACCACTAAGATTTATAATTGTTATAAATTCGTATTTTGTGTTTGGGGGCGCAAAATATGTTAAAATTAGTGGGAGCTAATCATTACAATAAACTCTTGTTTTGATTAGTGATACGAATGTGATCTTTGTTTACTTTATTCTGATTTATTTTCCCATTTTATTATTTTCTCGTCAGATAAAATGTCGTTTTTGGCTTATAAATGTTTGATGGAAACAAACAAGTTGACTGGGTCAAACTTTACGGATTGGCTCCGTTGTTTGCGATTGGTGCTAAGGCACGACGAGATTGAGTATGTCTTGGACAAACCAATCAGTGTCATCCCTGACAAGAATTCTCCTGAGTACGCTACGTTTGACGAAGAAGCTCATAAGAAACATGTTGAGGATGCCACATCGGCTCAATGCTTAATGTTGTCCTCTATGAGTATTGAACTTCATAGGCAACATTAGAGCATGTTCCCTTGTGAGATGCTGAAACACTTGGAGAGTCTGTACGCTTCAGAAGCTCAGACCATGGAGTATGAGATACTCAAAGATCTCCTCAAGTGTAAGCTTCATGATGGGGGCCAGATTTCTGAACATATACTGAAGATGATCGGATTGATTGAGAGGTTGGAATCGATTGGAAAGAAGCTACCCTCAAGTGTCTCAATAAATCTGATTTTGCAGTCTCTTCCAAGTTCATTTGAAAACTTCATAGTGAATTTCAACATGAGCAACACGAATGCAACACTGCCAGAGCTTCACAACATGCTCAAGACCTACGAATCATCTACTTCTAAAGGCAACTCTGTGCTCATGGTGAGCTCTTCTGTGAGATCTTCCAAACAGAAGAATAAGCAGAAGAAGAGGAAGAAAGCATCTAAGGATGCGGCTTTGATGCCTAAGAGTGGAGGGGTTCAAAAGAAGCCGAGAATACCAAAGGATGAGTGTCTGTTCTGCAATGAGAAGGGGCATTGAAAGAGAGACTGCCCGAAGTTCAAAGCACATGGTGCATTGGATGAGAGCTTAAATAGTTTATTTTGTACGTTGAAAGTAGATTAGATTAGATCTTCCTTCGGGATATCAATTAGATTTATATAATTGATATTTTGTTCTTTAGATTTCAAAGAATATTATTTCCATTCGAATATTAGACATTTATGACTTTTCTTTCTATTTTGCAAACAGTAGATGCTTGTTTTGCTTAATGGATTGTTTGAAGGAAATGTTTTTCTTTTGAATGGAATATATATACTTGAATGTGAATAAAATATTCTCAATGTACAAGAACAAACAGCCTGAGCTAAGTAATATGAATAATAAAACCTACCTGTGGCACTGTAGACTTGGTTATATCAATGAGAAAAGAATAGCAAGATTGAGAAAGTTAGACTATCTCACATCATTTGATTTCGAATCATATGGTGCTTGCGAATCTTGTCTCAAAGGAAAGATGACAAGTTAACCACTTTCTGGGAAAAGGGTTACGTGCCAAGGTTGTGCTCGAGTTGGTCCGCACAGCGGTGTGCGGACCGTTCCAACTTAAGCAATAGACGAATATTCGTACTTCATAACTTTCACTGATGATTTTTCAAGGTATGGATATGTGTATCTCATGAAACACAAATCTGAGGCCTTCGAGAAATTTAAGGAGTTTAAGTTTGAAGTTGAGAAACAACTTGGAAAAGTATTAAGACTCTCCGATCAGATCGAGGAGTGGAATACTTAAGCCGAGATTTTCTTGATTACTTGAAATCACATGGAATCCGGTCAGACTGGACACCTCCGAGTACACCACAGATGAATGGAGTATCCGAAAGGAGAAATCGAACTTCATTAGATATGGTTCGGTCCATGATGAGTTTCACCAGTCTTTCCTCATTGCTTTGGGGTTATGTCTTACTAACCGATAGTTATGTTCTGAATAGAGTTCCTCTTAAATCGGTTACGCAAACACCATATAAGTTATGGTGTGGCAAGAAGTCGAGTCTTAACCATATGTGGACCTGGGGTTGTCCTGTTTTGTTAAGAAGATGACGACTGATAAATTGGAGACTAAAAGTGAGAAATGTTATTTTGTGGATATCCTCAGGAAACTAAGGATATGAATTCTTCTGCCCTGGAGATCACCAGGTGATAGTTCCAAGAATGTGGTGTTTCTTGAAGATATTTATATCTCCGAGGAACAAGTTCACAACAAGGTAAATCTTGAAAAGATTCAAGAACCACAAAAATAACATAGAGGATGAGATCTTGTCCAACGGAGTGGACAAGAACTCAGTGGGAGTTTTCGATGATCTATTGGGAGGGGAAATGACTCTTAGAGGGTCACCTCAAGACAATGAGATGCATCAAAACAAGATATTGTATCAAACCCGCAAGATAACATAGAGGATGAGGTCTTGTCCAATGGAGTGGACAAGAACTCAGTGGGAGTTATGATGATCTATTAGGAGGGGAAACAACTCTTAGAGGGTCACTTCAAGACAATAAGATGCATCACAGACAAGATATTGTATCAGTCCCACCTCAAGAGAATCATAGTGAAATTCTTGAGAATATTCTAAAATGTTGAAAACCAACTCACGATCAGAATAAACCGAATGAACCAACGCAAAACCAACTCAATAGGCCTCAAAGGAATCATCGTGCACCTGAAAGACTAAATCTGTTGGTTGAGAACCAAGATGATGAAGTTGATTCAGAAGACGACGAATCTAAGACCTATATCGAAGCGGTGTCGGGCAACGTTTCGAAGATGTGGCTGGCTGCCTTAACATCTAAAATGGACTCGATGTACCTCAACTAGTCCGGGAACTAGTTGATTTGCCAGTTGGGGCTCGTCCCATAGACTGCAAATGGATCTTCAAGAAGAAGAGAGATGCAGGTAGCAAGGTACAAACCTACAAGGCTAGGTTGGTGGCAAAGGGTTATAGTCAGCGCAAGAGCATTGACTATGATGAAACCTTTTCGCCAGTCACTAACATCAAGTCCATTAGGATATTACTTGCAATAGCTGCATACTATGACTTTAACATTTGGCAAATGGATGTTAAAACCTGACACGTCGGTTTCTAACCTAGTGTTCCGCAAGTGTACGGATGTAGGTGTAGTACTATTGTCAAGGTCGATCCCACAAGGAATAGTTTTAGGTAGTTTGATACCCTAATACTCTAGGAATGTCCTAACTAGATACTAAGTTTTACAGGTTGATTTTACTAACTAAACTACTCAATTAAATATAACTTCAAACTTAGGAAACACGAAAACTAACAATCAAAGAGAAAAGGTATCCTAGGGCTTCGATTTCAGGATATTATTTCAATGTGGAATATGATTAACCTATTAATTTACCAATTCTAGTGTTTATTAGGCGGCACGACAATAATCTAATCCTTCTCTCGAAGCGATTAAACCGTTGATTAATTAAGTTAATTACCCTCTCGAGTCAATTAAACCTAATAACTCCCAAACGATCTTAAGCCACAGCCTACACAGTCATAGACAACTGCGCTCTATGTTCTAAGTCTAATAACAATTCCCTCCTCTCGAAGCGGAATTGTTAAACTAAATTACTAAATCTAGGTGATCAAGCTAAATTCAGTTTAAGCACAAACATAGAGATAAAACACATAAAGAACGGAATTTAATAGATTAAATCATAAATCAAAACATTGTTATAAAAATCCCTACTTTCTAACCCTAGGACACGAATAGCTTAGCTACTCATGCCTAGTAATAATCCAATACAAAATTCTATGAAAAACATTGTAAAGAATTAAACTAGAAAAGAATAAATAAACCCGAATGACTCCGTCTCGATGATCTTCGTCTTCCTTGTCTTCCAAGGTGATGTAATTTATGTTCTTGATGATTGATCCCTTTTTCCTAGAGCTTGGGGTCCTTTTTATAAAGTTGGGGACGAATCTTGGAGAAGATAGGCTTAAAATCCTATTAAAACACGATTTCTCTTATCGGTGGACTTTTTGACACGGCCGTGTTGCTAAAATGACACGGCCGTGTTGCTTTGCAATTCTTCAATTTCTGCGCAACTTTTGACACGGCCGTGTTGCTTGAGTGACACGGCCGTGTTCTATTCCAGAATCAACAGCACATTGTGGACCACTTTTGACACGGCCGTGTTACAAGTCTGACGCGGCAGTGTCGGTTCTTGCCCGGTTTTGCTCCTGAACCGGTTCAGGCCGGTTTGGACCGGTTTGGACCGATTCTTGGACGGTTTTCACTCCTTTGGGCCGGTTTTCACTCTATTCCAACTTGTTTCCTCGTCCGGTAGCCTGAAAATGCTCAAAATACCTTAAAACAAGTCGAAACACGTCAAATGACCCAAGTATTATTAATATAAATAAATGCCGGTCAAATATGCACGTAAATGATATAAAATATGATCCTAAATCGACCTAAATACATGCATAAATAACGTGTTATCAAACTCCCCCAAACTTAAACTGTTGTTCGTCCCGAACATCATACAAAAAGACACAAAGAAGACAAGTGATTATGCATTTTGTTTAGGGCGATTAGACGATGAATTCAGTTTCAGTTTGATTTTCCTTAAAGCAACTAGGCACACAATTCACTTGAGCATATGCGATAACGCGTAAATCAACTAATCTCGAGACTTTGAACTTTCGAATTATTCAACCCTCACCGGGTAAGTGTTTCACTCATCTCTCAAGTGTTTAGGCTAAAATAATTTTCACTCATATTGAATTACATGCAAAGCCTACCATATGCTTGCCAATCGTCTACACTAGACCTCGTACTTGATATGTGTGACAAAGGATCAAAAAGGTCTTTATTTTGGTTGTAATGTGGGCTTAAGGTAAGGTGGGATACATTTGGATATAAGTGATTATTCATTGGACTAATCAAGTTACGTCTAACCCGACTACCCCTCAATACAATCACTCAATCTCACTCTTCAAATTTCAGCAAATCACCCCGCAAAGTGACTTCTTCACCTTCAAAAGTCCGTACAACTTAAGTGCTTTTCATTTCTGTGGGTACCACATTTTTGGGACTACCCGAATGTTCTAAGCAAATTCACAATTTAAACACTTTATTTTCTAGCCTCTCCTCTATAATACAACTTTTCTTTTCTCTTTTTTTTTTTTTCCTTTCCTTTTTTTTTTCTTTATCTTTTTTTCTTTTTTTCTAGGAGAGGCCATTCTTCGTTTTTCACCTATCACTTTTCTCTTATTTCCTTCATCTTTTGAAAATATCCCTATTTCCCATTCCTTCCCACAATTTGTTCACCCAAAATTCCTTTCAATTCTCCTCCCTCTAACTTGATTAATCCAATTATGGCCAAAAGAGTTAGATCAAAAGGTTTCGGCTGATATTGTTTAGGTCATGAATAAATAAAGCTGTAAGGCTCGAGTGGGCTAACTAGGGACAATTTTTTTCATTATGGTTCAAAGGCAATTTTCATGGTTCGAACAAATAGGCTTAAACAAAAAGTTGCCTAAGATCATTTCCTAAATCACAACATATACTTGACACATTCTTAGTAAAGACTCACGGCAAGTTCTAGAGACTAGTACACATATTCAATCAAATTCACACCGAAAGAAAGTATATGACTCCAAAAATTGGAGTATAATTAGGCTCAAATTCTCACAAGGTAAATTTTGATTGAATATTCTCAGTTCAAGCTCAATTTCGTCTCAAAACACCTCTCATGCTCTATTATGTGCCATTTTTTTGTTCATCTAAATCATCTCATCATTAACTATTCGTCATCCATCTTTCCCTAATTTTCTCTTTTTATTTTTCTCACTTGTTACCTATTTCCGGGTTTTATTATTCTTATTGACTCTAAAAACTGCACTACTAAGACTCTAAACTCTAACTCCTAAGACTCAACATAAAAACGATATGCAATCAACTTGGGCTCACAGACCCGATAACACCGATAAATCAGATAACTGGGCTCACAGACCCGATAACATCAATCAAAACAATAACAATCAGCACAATGAGCACACGGACCCACAATTAACAGCAAGAATCTCGAACGAAAAAATAAATCAAAACTAGAAATCTAGCTGCCAAGACGTTCCACGGTCTACCCCCTCCCCCAAACTTGGCTGAAAGCCAATGTTTGGAGGAAAAACGTGGTACGCCTTGGTGCTAACTTACAAATCGTTTCGACGACGGCTTTTTGAAACCCCTACGAGCTCCGAAATCGTGCCATTTTGCTCCTACTGAATCTTGGTTCGGCCGTCTCCGCATCACGCTCTGAATTTTCCATTTTTTTCTGTTGACGTACTGACACGGCCGTGTTGAATGTTGTGACACGGCCGTGTTACATTTGAGCCAAACTTGATGTTTTTGGGCTGATTTTGACACGGCCGTGTCGGTTGTGTGACACGGCCGTGTTGCGTTCCAGTGTGAAATCGTGTTTGGAGCTTCGTTTTGACACGGCCGTGTTATAAGTCCGACACGGCCGTGTTGCTTTTGAACCAAAATTGGTTTTTGGGCCTGATTTTGACGCGGCCGTGTCGTTTTGTGACACGGCCGTGTTGCATTCCAGTGCTGAAAACACTTTCTGAGTGCTTTTTGACGCGGCCGTGTCCGTAGTGCGACACGGCCGTGTTGCATCTTCTGCTCCTTTTAACGCGATTTTTCCGTCTTTTCGACCCCCGTTTCTTGCAACACTCGTCCATGTTGATGCCTAAAAACATAAAACACTAAAACACACGTAAAACATAATAAAAAAATATGAACATAAAACATTAAACATCGGGTTGCCTCCCGACAAGCGCTTTGTTTTACGTCTTCAGCCGGACGTCCTTTTCCTATCAACCTTCTTCTAGCCACCCCGAGTCGGATGTTTTCTGACCAATTAAAGAGCTATTTGGGACATGAGGATTTTCTACAGCAGTTAGGGTAGTGTAAACAATGCTACAATTGTGCCTACCCCTTAGACCCGATTTATGTATGTTGAGTGTGATTATTTCATTTTGAACCCGAAAAACCAACTCCCCTTTAGGTACATCTATTAGTGCTTGGCTAGTCGCCAAGAAGGGTCTTCCTAAGATAAAAGGGAATTCATCACTCCCTTTCATGTCAACAACTAAGAAATCACTAGGGAATTCAAAATTTAGCACTTTTATCACTACATCCTCTGCTACTCCCAACGGCGTTAATGAAGATCCATCCGCCAATTTGATAGTAGTAAAGGACCGTTTAATTTCCCTTAATCCTAATTGTCTATACTGCTTAAGAGACATCAAATTTATGCTAGACCCTAAGTCACACATGACATTATGAAATTCATGACTACCAATTGAGCAAGAAATAGTAAAACTCCCTGGATCTTTTGCTTTTGTTGCTCTTCTTGGTTTCATGCTTGTGTTTGCGTTCTTCTTGGGCCTGCTCGGTCTCTTCTTTGTCGCCTCGTTTCCATCCTCCCACTCCTTTGTTTTCTCTTTAACTTCGATTCTCTCCTTTAGTGGTTCCTGTTTCACAACAACAACTCTAGATTGCTCTAAAGGATCAAGGTTAGCAAAGAACGAATTTTTAAAACAAAAATCAAAAGACTCATCAAGAATAGGAGATGAAGTTTTCTTATCTATGATTGTATTGACCTCCTCCTTCTCAATGTTTTTGACTTCCTCGCTTGATTCCTTTGCTTCTTGGTCCTTCATGCTCTCTTCATGCTCCACAACATTGCAGTGCTCCTTCGGATTCACCACTGTATCACTCGGGTATTGGCCTTGCTTGTGTTGAGCTCCTACTATCTTTATCAGTTGGCTCATGTTTGATGTCAATTCTCCAATGCTAGCTTGGGTCTGCACCAACGTGTTCTCGAGCCTCTTGATGTCTGCTCCTTGCCCAGTGATATGCTTGTTTAGCTCCATGAATTTTCCATCCACTTTCTTCTCCAACTGAGCTAACTTTTCATCATACTTTTCAAATTGTGACAGCGCGATCTCTTCTTGTGATGGCTTCTTACCGTCATGGATCATGCCATTTGTAACAGCAAATCCGGGTGGCGGATTAAGTGTATTTTGCGCGTTCCCATATGAAAAGTTCTGATGATTCTGAGGGTACTGATTGTACCGAGGCTGATTGTTCTGGAAGTTGTTGAAGTTTCGTTGATTCACAAATTTTACTTCTTCAACTTCTTCCGGACCTCCTGGCTGTTGTGCTAACGTTAGATTAGTTAGCAAATTCACCTGGCTCGTCAATGCTGTTACTTGTGCTGTGAGCTTTTCAATTGGCTCATTATTGACGGGCTCGCATTTTTGGACACTGGCTACCCTCCTTGGCATGTTTCTCTCATTCGACCATTGGTAGCTCGTTCTGGCCATCGCGTCCAGGATTGAGAATGCCATCCTCACTGACTTCTCCATCAAACTTCCACCCGCAGCTGCATCCACTTGGTTTCTAGTCGGAGCAAGTAGACCATTGTAGAACTTGCATACTTGCTGCTTCTTGGTGAACCCATGTTGAGGGCAACTCCGGATAAGATCCCGGAATCGCTCCCAAGCCTCTCCGAATGGCTCTTGGTCCAACTGTTTGAACTGATTAATTTGATTCTGCAAGTCGAGCATCTTGCTCGGTGGAAAGTACTTCAGTAAGAACGAAGTGCTCAAGTCTTCCCAATCTCTGATGTCTTCTAGTGAATTGAACCATTGTAATGCTCTGTCCTTCAGTGAGAAAGGGAACAATCTCATCTTGACCTGCTCGTGCGGCACATGATTGATCTTGATTGTGTCGGCCAGTCTGCGAAACTTGATAAGATGCGCATTCGGATCCTCCAAAGCACTTCCCCCATACTGATTTTGCTGCACTATGTTGATTAGTGCAGGCTTCAGCTCGAAATTATTGGCATTAAGTGGTGGAGGTTGCACTCCTCCTGCCTGCTGGTTTGGACTGGGCTTCAAGCAGTTGCTAATAGGCGTGTCATCTTCATCGCCTGCAGCTGGGTCTATCTGAATTGGGCCGTACTGCTGTTGTAGCTGTGGCCCTTGTGGAGGTAGCTGCTGCTGTATGTTCGTGACTCGATCGTCCAACCGTGCCAGAGCTGTCAGTACTCTGTTAAGTGCGTCATCTTGATTTGGATGCTGTGGTGGATTTTCCATCTCAGATGCGGCGTTTCTTCTAGTTCGGTGTCTGCGAGCTGTCGCTTCAATTTCCGGATCGAAAGGACGAAGGGTTTCTTTCCCTTTTGATCTGGTGTGCATACGAAGCCTGAAAACACCAAAAACAAGAACTACCGCGTAACACTAAAATTAAATAAAAAAAATAAAACGAAAATTAAAATTAAAAATACGAAAAAAAATAAAATCTAGTCTAGTTTCCTCCTATTTTTCAAGATAAAAACTAAGCGCTAAATCCTATTCCCCGGCAACGACGCCAAAAACTTGACACGTCGGTTTCTAACCTAGTGTTCCGCAAGTGTACGGATGTAGGTGTAGTACTATTGTCAAGGTCGATCCCACAAGGAATAGTTTTAGGTAGTTTGATACCCTAATACTCTAGGAATGTCCTAACTAGATACTAAGTTTTACAGGTTGATTTTACTAACTAAACTACTCAATTAAATATAACTTCAAACTTAGGAAACACGAAAACTAACAATCAAAGAGAAAAGGTATCCTAGGGCTTCGATTTCAGGATATTATTTCAATGTGGAATATGATTAACCTATTAATTTACCAATTCTAGTGTTTATTAGGCGGCACGACAATAATCTAATCCTTCTCTCGAAGCGATTAAACCGTTGATTAATTAAGCTAATTACCCTCTCGAGTCAATTAAACCTAATAACTCCCAAACGATCTTAAGCCACGGCCTACACAGTCATAGACAACTGCGCTCTATGTTCTAAGTCTGATAACAATTCCCTCCTCTCGAAGTGGAATCGCTAAACTAAATTACTAAATCTAGGTGATCAAGCTAAATTCAGTTTAAGCACAAACATAGAGATAAAACACATAAAGAACGGAATTTAATAGATTAAATCATAAATCAAAACATTGTTATAAAAATCCCTACTTTCTAACCCTAGGACACGAATAGCTTAGCTACTCATGCCTAGTAATAATCCAATACAAAATTCTATGAAAAACATTGTAAAGAATTAAACTAGAAAAGAATAAATAAACCCGAATGACTCCGTCTCGATGATCTTCGTCTTCCTTGTCTTCCAAGGTGATGTAATTTATGTTCTTGATGATTGATCCCTTTTTCCTAGAGCTTGGGGTCCTTTTTATAAAGTTGGGGACGAATCTTGGAGAAGATAGACTTAAAATCCTATTAAAACACGATTTCTCTTATCGGTGGACTTTTTGACACGGCCGTGTTGCTAAAATGACACGGCCGTGTTGCTTTGCAATTCTTCAATTTCTGCGCAACTTTTGACACGGCCGTGTTGCTTGAGTGACACGGCCGTGTTCTATTCCAGAATCAACAGCACATTGTGGACCACTTTTGACACGGCCGTGTTACAAGTCTGACGCGGCCGTGTCGGTTCTTGCCCGGTTTTGCTCCTGAACCGGTTCAGGCCGGTTTGGACCGGTTTGGACCGATTCTTGGACGGTTTTCACTCCTTTGGGCCGGTTTTCATTCTATTCCAACTTGTTTCCTCGTCCGGTAGCCTGAAAATGCTCAAAATACCTTAAAACAAGTCGAAACACGTCAAATGACCCAAGTATTATTAATATAAATAAATGCCGGTCAAATATGCACGTAAATGATATAAAATATGATCCTAAATCGACCTAAATACATGCATAAATAACGTGTTATCAAAACCGCGTTTCTCAATGGAGAATCGAAGGCATTGTGTATATGTCACAGCCTGAAGGTTTTGTATCCAAAGAAAACCGAATGGAGTATGCAAGTTAAAGAAGTTCATTTGTGGACTCAAGCAAGCATCTAGGAGTTGAAATATTTGTTTTGACAAAGCTATCAAATTGTTTGATTTTGTCAGAAGCAAATAGGATCTATGCGTTTACAGTAAACGTAAGAATGAAATGTTGTCTTCCTTATCATATATGTCGACGATATACTGATAATGGAGAGCAATCATTCCATGTTGCAATCCGTGAAAGAGCAGATTTCAGTAAAATCTCGGTAAGGAATACTGGAGAACTGTCAAGGCTATTCTTAAGTACCATAGAAGGACTAAAGAATATTTCTTAAAGTCTATGGTGGGCAGCTAGAGTCATCAGTTACTGGGTATACTGATGTTGGCTTCCAACGGACCATGATGACTACAAGTCTTTGTCTGGATATGTTTTGATTCTAAATGGTGGTGCAGTGAATCGGAATAGTTCCGAACAGAGTATAACTGTCGATTCCAGCACTAAAGCCGAGTATATTGCTAAATCTAAAGCTGCCAAAAAGGGATTGTTGCTTTGTTAAAGTTCGTAAAAGAACTAATGTCGTTCCAAGTGCCAGCAGTGCAATACCGTTGTATTGTGACAACGGTAAGTGCGGTTGCTCTAGCAAAAGGAACCGAGAGTCACGAACAGAAATAAGCATATTCTCTGTAGATATAATCTGATTGGAGAATAATAGATAGGGAGATGTGAAGTTAGATAGAGTATCCACTGATGATAATTTGGTTAATCCTTCAACCAAACAGTTGTGTATAGCTAGACACAACAAGCACTTTGAGAGCTTGGGTGTTAGACACGTTGGTAGTTGGTCTTGATTCAGTGGGAGTTTATAGTTTGTATGTCTTAGAAACCTTTCGTTTGAGACATTCATTCTTGATCGCATTCTATGACATTTGATTGTCTTTTGAGTTTATGCATTTATTAGAATAATTATTTTGATGGTTTGTTATTATTCTTATAACTGTTCCCTTGAATCATGACTGTCATTTATGGTGTGAGACATAAATGATATAGTGTAATTCTAAAATTGTCATAACCAATGGTCATCAAGAATGGGATATTGATGACACGCGATAGGTTAGCATGTGGTCTGCATCACATTCTCAGAGAATGTAGTAGGTCTCACGACTACGAGATATTAGATATCCGTGATGGACACATGGGTACTTTGGAGAGTATTGGTATACCCTACTATTAAACCGTTTGTTTTCAGTGTCTACGGTTTATTAGTGTGTGGAGTATGTAATGATCCTTTGACCTGAGGTCAATACTCATTTTGTTTGTTAAGTGATGAACTTTGACCAAGTACAACGCTTGCCTCCCAAAGGAGGATAAGACACGTCTTGTGTTGGGTTCATCATGAGGCAAATGGAAATGGTAGTTGAGCCAAGAATGGGATTCATTCCTCGATTGAAACTCGAGAGAACACTCATATTTCTCTACATTATTTGACAATAAAGTCATTGGCCAATGCAAAAGATATATTCAATTAAAGTAATTGAATATGATCGAATGTGTCATGTAATAAAGATGAGAAAAATGATTGAGCTATTTGGATAGACACATGGCAGATCCTAGGCTCAATCAGGTGGTTCGTGAATGAAGGGATATTACATAAACTTCATATAAAGGTTTGTTTACTAGATTCACGTAAACGTCCTTCATATATCGCGTTCGCTGCGCAACGCAGTCTAGGAGTTTTGTGCAGACTTTAATTAGATTATCGTCGATAATGGGGGCCTGAAGGGTCACACTTTATGTGTATTGTTGTTCCGCTCAAGGGTACAAGATTAATGCTTCGAATTATATCTAATGCTAGTCCAAGTGGGAGATTGAAAGATATGGACTAGATTAGGATATGTGGGCTTTATTAATTAATAAGTTAGACTAATTAATTAATTAAGTGGACATGGATATTAGGCCCATAAACCTAGGGTTATATGGTACTATATATACATATTCTCTATAGTAGAGAATTAAGGGTTTTTATCAGATAAAAATTGGAGGCACTATAGAATTTGATAAGTGATTTCCTAGCGATCACTTATCGAATAATTGTACCGAGGATAGTTCCTGCGGTGGACGGCATACGCGTGGATACCTGAAGTGGTGAATCAATCGCTCAACTCTGTCCGACTAATTACGCACAAGTAAGTTGTTCCAACTTTAGCGTAATCAATGCTCAACGTGTATATCAGTTATAATTCACGATTAATATTCTCGATTACTTATTCCGCTGCGTACATTAGATGTAGTCGAGAATTTCTAACAGTGAGATGATAGTGAAAATGATGAAATGGAATTAGCCATCATGTTGGACAAGCTTATGTAGTCCTTTCCTTTTTTTGTGAGCTACAATTACAATATATTGAGAACACTTGGATTGTGCCATAACAGGTTTCAAGTAATATGTATATTTATTGAAAATATTATATTTCAATTTTAGCGATTATAATCTTATCAAAATAGCAATTCATAGAGTATTAACTTTATTACATAATCGAGAAAATGAAATCTTAGGTGAAAATATAAAATTTCATATTTAATAACACATTTTCCTCAATAAAAATAAAATGAAAACGTAAAGGAAAATCTAGGTGAAAATACAATGCTCATTGGCAATTTGGACGACCGACTCGACCTGGGCCCCATCAAGTCAAGGGGTATGACTGGGCCGGGGTGAATTTACATCGAGCCTACACATGTTTGGCCTAGCTCTACCCTCCTCGGGACATTAGCTATTTGGATCCCAAAAATGTGATAAATAATGGCATAACTTCAATTTGGTAGTACATAAGCTCATTTGCCATAAAAATACATAAGGTTAAGCATAACAACTAATAAAGTAATAATGAGTAAATATGAAAACAAATAACTTAACATGTAGTGCCCGTCTTTACATCATAATCCAGAAACAAAAAAAGATTAATAAAAATAACAAACATAAAATTATATGAGCGCCGCAAGAAATGACGTTCATTCTTCTTTTCTCATTTTGATTTTGAAGATTTAAAATATAAAATTGGAACGTAATTTACTAATTAATAGTTTTTTTCTCCTTTTCAGTGAGAAAGCAGTGAAAACAAAGAATTAAAACCTACACAACAGTCAGCAACAACTCTTGCAGGCTGGACCCAAGCCAATGAGCTGATCCAATTTCAGTCCGCCAAAAAGTTCTGTTTGATTGGGCCGGACCATTCAGGCCTTCATCCATAGTTAATTTTGGGTTGCTTGGGCTGGCTCATCTTACCAGACCAATTTTGGGGCTCTAAGCATAATGCATATTTTTTCTTTATTAAAATAAAACATAAACAATCTACAAATAAAATTAAAGTATAATATAAAAGAGTAAGTTATGATTGTCATAATTTTCTTTTGAAAATACATAATTCTTCCTAATGAAAATATACATAAAACAATCTAAATATATAAATAAATTGTGACTACACATATCTAGAAGACACATATTTTCATATCATAAATACACATTTTTTTCATAATGAAAGTAAAACAATAAAAATCTAATTAATTTTTTTTTTTAGTAAAAAGAACTAGTTATATAAATTAAAAAAGAGAAAGCAAACCTCATTTGCTTGTTGAGGATCCAACATGTGGGGAGTACGATGGCGCACCGGGTTAACCATCCAAGAAAAGACTCTGCACCACATCTTATATTATATATTACATACTTCATCTGTCTCGACTTAACTTTTCTACTTTGATCGGGCACGAAGGTTAAGAAAAAATCGATTTTATGGAATCTTTGACTTTTTTAAAGGTGGAGATTGGGGGTGGAAATTTTGATGATGAAAATTGTGAATTTTTTTTACCATTTATGATTTGGAAAGTTAAGTTGGGACAAACTAAAAAGAAAAATATGAAAGTTAAAGTTGGACGGAGATAGTATTTGTTTTGGGAGTAAAAACAGTCGTTGCTTTAGAGTGGGTATAGGACAGGATGTGGTGATGAGTTGGTAAGAGGGCGTTCAATTAGGTGACTACATACCAAGATCTGTTTAAGTGGCCACATGCTTAATTACCTTTATACTTCCTGCCACAACGAGTAGGTCAAAATCATGCTTAATTGGCCCCTAGAATACTAATATCACAGCGTGTTTGTTTATGGTTTTCTTCAATGAATTTAGAGAATCAAATTCTAGTAAAGTACACTTATTAACTTTCTTAGTCAAATTTAATCAACACTTTCAAACCTTAATCAAACATATCCATCATTTTATTGAAAATAATTTGTATAAAAAAGACCATATAAAACAAAAACATCACTTACAACTGAAAAAACATATAAGAAATGGAACCCCTATTCAGAAATAATTTTCATTTACTAGACAATATATTGAACAAAAAATATAAACTTTTAAATAAGGAAAAATATAAAATAAATAATATTGTTTTTTTCAAAAATATTTTTCATCAACAAGACAATATATATAATAAGAATAAAATAACTTTCAACTAAAGTAAAACATAAAAACAAATTTGTATGTTTGTATCAGATTGGGTTAGAGAAGGGTTGAACTCGCAACCTGAGCGAACAAGTAAAAGGTTCCTCCGCTACCATTTACATTACAATTTAACATAATATTAAAAAAATCAGGGGCCCTGGCTGACGGGGTGCCCGGTGCAGTGACGCCGCCTTAACCGCCCTCTGTGAATAGAGATCGGGGTTTGATATTCCTGTCCTCCCTTTATGAGGACTACAACACAATCTGGGTCAACTAGCTGAGAAGTGGAGTTATGGGCGGACCCAGAACATATAATTAAGGGTGGACCAATAAATAATCACCGAGCAACAATAATATATTATACACGTAATAATAAATGTTAAATACATTATATTTATTATTTAGATCTAATACAAACAAAAGTTATTATTAAATATAGCAAAATATATCATTAGTTATTTATATCTAATAATCTAGAGTATTTTTGTTGCATGTAAAACTTATCTAAGTATATTCAATTATTTATTGGTGAGGGGCCAGGGCCATCCCACACCAAAGGTAGGTCCGCCCCCGTGGAGTTGGGTATCCTGTTAAATTCATTTATACATAAAATGATCTTTTACTTTATAATAGTAGTTTTTATACTTTAACTGATTATCATGTATGTTTATGTTAAATTTTATGTCATATTTAATAATACACTAAAAACTTAACAATTAAGTTCTATATAAAATATATTTTAAAATAATAATTATGCATGTATATATTAATTAGAAAATCAGGCACGGGATTCAGACCAATCCCCACCCAATTGGCATGGTTGGCCAGAACATATTACCCATTGAATATATGGCATTGTCATCTCTACAACAGTCGGTTCCATAATTAAGTCAACATAAATGAATTACACATAACTATTGAACATGATTCTCTAAAGGGTACGTGTGATCTCATCAAGGCCTATATGAATATTAGGACTTAGCTTGCCTCCATTGCAGTTTTTTTTCAAAAGAATTGGCTCAGTCTGTTGGATCTGTCTATAATTATGTGGCGTTTTTTAGAATATTAATATTAATTTATTTGATTTTTTAGTAATTCAGGTATTGACCCTATAATGATTATCCAGGAGGAGTCCAAGCGAGTAGAGAAACACTAACAGAAAAACCAAAACAACCGTTTGACCAGGGCCCCTTCCCACATCGTGAAAGCATAACCATAAGAATCTTTTTTATTTGTTGCATAAATCAGATAGATTAGTTTAGCTAAATCCAAAAACAATGGCTCCTCCTCAAAATGTCCTTTTGCTTTTGAGTCCTTATTCTCACTTAGATAGTTGAGGTCCATATTATCGCTCCGTCTCACACCGTGAACAACTGAGCCTTTATTCTAAATTAATTGTTGATGGAACGAGTAATTTACTAGGTTTATAAAAAGTTCTCTCTTCGCTTACCAAGATTATAAGGGTTCTCTTTTCTAGTTTTTAATTAATGTAGGACAACTCACATGTGAACATTTATTATTTAATTCAATATTCCAACATTCTAGAAGCTCTTTTCTAAAAGTCTACGTCTAGCTCTAATTACGTCCCGTCTAATTGCTAGATTGTTTTCAACCCTGTAGGTCAACCGCCCGACTAGTGCCTAACAACCTCTTTTTCAAAAGTCTTCGTCTACCTCCAAGTAGGCCAGTCATCCGACTAATGCCTAACAATCTCTTTTTCAAAAGTTTTCGTCTAGCTCCAATTAGGTCTCGTCTAGTTGTTAAACTATTCTCAGTCCTAAACTACGTTTAACTCCATCTAATATTAGACACTAAACTCTAGTCAACCGCCCGACGAGTGCCAAACAACCTCTTTTTCAAAAGTCTTCGTCTAGCTCCGTCTAAGTTTTTATTAGATGCTAAACTCCAGTCAGGCCTCCGACTAGTATCTAACAATTTTTTTCCCAAAGTCTTCGTCTAACTCCAATTAGGTTCCGTCTAGTTGCTAGGCTGTTTCTCAGTCCTAAACCTCATTTAACCCCGTCTAAGCCTCTATTAGACACTAGACTTCAATTAACTGTCCAACTAGCACCTAACGTTTTTTACAACATTGACAAAAAAAAAAAAAATACTGCAGCATCTCGTATTATAACACTAGATATTGCACTATTTGCCTTAAATTTCTCCATCACATTTTTCTCCATATCATAGTCAATTATTTTTAAAATCCAGAAATTGGATTATCATCTGATTTTATATCTCCAATTAAATTGGACTATTCCACTTAACCTCTCACATCATCCCCACAGAAAATTAAAATTATAGAGCAAAATTAGCATACAAATTAACCTTTCTGTCTTGTTGATTGTTGTAGCCTTCTTTGTTGCATTCCTTTTGTTGCTTAGCTTTATAATATTATTTAATAGCTGTGGTTAAGTAAAATCAGAGAATATAAAGTACTCAACAAATCAAATATGAAAATCCAATTAGGGAAATGGAGAGGAGAAAATCTTGGTTATGTTCAATAATCAATAACTCATTTCTTCTCCCAAATACTGCTCCAAATCTCAGACACAAGGCAAAAGGTACGGTATAACAAATTTTCTTAATGTGAGTTGGTTGGAGGTCTCGTTGTTTCTGTTTATGTTGTTTGGGCTCAGTTTCTATTTTGGACTTATTTTATAGGTCCAATATGTTAGGGATTGATTATATATAACTTTCCTATTTGACCTAATGTCATTTTGTATTATTGTTACCATTTTGAATAATAATATACGGATCCTTTCTTCATTGTTAGTGAACCACGTAAGTTCTGTATTCTTATTTGTCCTTTTTCATTAACTTTCTTGCATCAGTTATAACATTTTCGAAAGCTACTTACAGTACAAAGTTTAGTAATAACATTTTTATACATCAGTAAGGGAGCGTTTCGGCTCTATCAATATATTTTTCAAAGGATAATTATGTTTTTTATTGCAGAAATTAGAAGTGAAGGGCTGGTCATTTTGTATAAAGATATAGAGGCATGTGAAGGATATGAAGATATACAAGTGATGTGGGAGATGATACACTCTTCATCTTCTCCCAATGTGCAGAAGAATAGAGGCAAAAAGTTCAAGTATTGGAGATTCTGTTTCAAACAAGTTTGATATACATATAGAACTCAATTGATGAATTTACAGATAAATGTGACAAGATATGTCATCAATTGAACTCAAAGCCAGACATTAAATTTGTTATCATTCCTCTTGATATATATATGAAGATTGATGTATGTATTTATTGATGTAATAATCATGTGGTTTACACATTGAATGGATTAGTAAGAAGTCACAATAATCCTGGGAGGAAGCTTATGCCTATCTAGAATCTTCCCCTGTTTTGGATGTCCTTTTCTATTTCTGTCATAAACCAACTTTTCTTGTACGGGTTGTGTCGTTGTAAAGAATTTAACGTTCTGTTTTGCTGATAAGATTTATTCCCTTTTTGCCCTAAAGTTCTCTGTATTGTTTGAGTATTGCCTTGATGACATATTAGGCTAAATAGGGTACTACTTGGCTGGGGCAATAACTATTTAATTGATAGTGGAGCCTACCTCACTAGGTGAATTGTTCCAGTCGAATACTATCTAACCGTGTACTTAATAATTTCTCGACATGCTAGAATAAGATTGACCTTATATGTAGGGGGGCTTGGATTGGATTTTGGGAGTTTCAGGTTGTTGTATCGGGTACCGACACATAGGTACCCAATAAAGAAATCCCGATCTTCCATCCAATCTTGTGGGTACCCACAATAGTCGGGTCGGACTTTTTCAAAGCTATGTTTCTAGGATTAAATCTTTTTGAATTCTTGAAGACTTTTGAAAAATATGCACAATTATAATTGATTTTAGTAAACTAAGGTACCTAAAAAATCCTGGCCCGAAAATAAGGTACCCGAAATCTATATATATATATATATATATATATATAGAGTGAATCTTGTGTGTGAATGGTCACACGTGTGACGGAATATACTTTTACAGAAAACATTGATACTTTTATAGAAAAAAAATGATACTTTTACTACATTAATACTTTTACAGATAAAGGTGATACTTTTGCTACAAAAAGTGATACTTTTTTTGTTAAAAAAATGTGATACTTTTACAGATAAACGTGATACTTTTACCACAAAAAGTGATACTTTTTCCCGTCACACCGTGTGACGGCTGTGTGACGGTCACATACAAGTTTTTGCCATATATATATATATATATATATATATATATATATATATATATATTCAATTATTCAATATCTCAAAATATATTCAGTTATTACCGATACACGTCGTGTATGCCTGCATTTAAGTCAATTTAGAAGAGGATTTGATAGCATTTACATGCATAATTGGTCGATTTATGCTTATATTCGTTATATTGTGCCGGACAACATGCTTGTGCTTGTTTAAAGTGATTTAGGTGATTTTATGCCAAAAAGTACATTCAGACGAAGTTTAGAGAAGAAATGAGTAAAGATAATGGGAAGAAAGTAAGAAAAGAGGAATCTGATCCAGAGAACATAACTCGGTCGAGTCCAAATTTGGACTTGATCGAGTCAGAGTTCGAATTTATGAAAGAATGTGGTCCAGCGAAAATAACTCGATCCAGGCTGTGTGGTGACTCGGTCGAGTTCTGGTGACTCGGTCGAGGTAAAGAGGTGAATCGGTCGAGTCAGGTAAGGCGGTTTACGCATTTTGGTCTATTTTTGCCCCGTTTCAACCCCAATCCATTCCAAACTTATAAAGAAGACTCCCAAGTCCGAGAATAACATACTAAATCATTGGAGAAGCATCGGAAGCTTGGATTGAAGATCAAGAATGCAAGAGGCAACTATCGAGATCAAGATTTCGGGTTTTGTTATTTCTGTTTTTGGTTTTGATCTTTCAACAATGTTTGTCTACGAATAGACTCCGTTTTCATCGTTTATCTGTATATCTATTTTATTCATATGTTTGCATCAAATTAATCACTTGATATATTTCTAATAGTTTAACAATTCGTTGTTCGAGATGAGAGTTTTGTTAAGAGACTTACGACATATAGTGTAGATACCAATAATTATTCGAGAGGGGTGATGTGTTTACGTAAGCACTGATTTAGGATCTTCAGTGAGTCGTTAGGAGATAGTTAGCCTGAGAGGACAATTGTTATAAATCGATCTACACGTTAGCATCGTCCGAGGGGAGGACTAATCAATAGTCATGCCGCCTAATAAACGATAGAATCGGTCTAAAAGTTTAGAATATAAGGTAATTAAGCATAAAAGTTCGTAATTGAAATCAAAACCTAGAATACGTCTTCATCTTGTCTGAATCTTCCCATGCTATTTGCTTTCTTGTTAATCAAGTTTTTAATTAGTTTAATTAGTTATTATCTGCACTTTAGGGCTTTAGTTAATCATAACAATTACTTCCTTTACAAGAAACTAGATAGAGTAGAACTGTTATAATCGGGGTACTTAGTTAACATAGGACATAGTCTCGATGAGATCGACCTTGTTTGCCACTAGATATAGTAGCATTATACACTTGCGGTTTACTAGGTTAGAATTTAGTGCAAAATTTCTTTATTAGTTCTAAAACATTTTTTGTACACCGTGATAAATAATACTTCCTCCATACTATAATGGAAGCCATGTTTTAGAATTTTCCTCAAAATGAAAGTCATGTTTTGAAGTTAATGTCTGATTTTACTAGACCTAGTAAGAAGTGAAATTTTAGAACTTGTGCTCATGTGCGATGTTCCTCTGTAGTACAACTTAATAAGGAACAGTAACAAAATATACTTAGTAGAAAATGCAAGTTCTTAGACAATAAGAACATAAATAAGACAAAAGTATCAAGATTATGCATAAGATTACGAGGAATAATCCCTCTTCCTCTCAGACATCTTTCATTGGTGAAATGTTGTCCACAAGTACTTACAAACTTTCAGGAGTCCCTTTGAAGATGTCAATCCTACACCCCACCCCCACCCCACCCACTACTTGCTTGGCCTCCTGATCCCCCAGTCGGACATGATGCACATAATCTCTTCCGTTGCACGACGAGATCTCTCGAGCTCATTTGATAACATTCTTCCGAAATTTTCCTAACAACTAGATGGTGTTCTTACACAGGAGTAACACCAAAACTATAGATTACAACTTTCTCTTCACGAAGTTTAATAGCTCCAATAGAGGTTGTCTAGTTACAATGCACATTTTCAAACTCTCTCTAAATAGCACTCATTTTCTCATTTCCTCTTGTATCAGCCTTGATTACGATCTTCTTTCCATATTCCCTTTTGGAGAATCATAGTTCAAATGGTAAGTTTTGACCTCTTTCTTGATCTTTGAGATGTATTGTTTGCTCCATATGGAATGATTTTTGATTTGCAGGATCTTCATCAATGATTGTGTTTGTCAACTTTGCCATAAACACATCTATCTTCTCTTTATTGAAATCTGTCAAACACAACACACTCCAAAAGAAGTATTTTTCGATCAATGCCTCAAGGTTAGAAAAAATTCAATGTTACAAGATATAGTTTTTTTTTTCTTCTCTTTTTTGTTTGTTTGTTATTTCAAGAATTATTTACAAATAACTCAATAAGTCTAATAAAGATATCAAAAAAATTGTGTAAGTGTGAATTGATGATTTTTTAGAGAGTTATACATTTAGTTAATTGACCAAAAGATGGAATGGAAGGAATATCTCATATCTCATTAGAAACAAAAGATAAAATTACTGCAAGACTAAAAAAACAAGTGAAAAATAGTAAAATACATTATGAACTATGAGGATTCTAATGAGACATACTGGGAAATACTTCCTATCGTTTCCTTAAAAGATTCTTTTTCTTATCTTCCCATAACGACGGGAAGACTGTCTCATTAAAGTGATAATCCGTCAATCTCGCGGTAAATAGATCCCGTCTGTCAAAGGTTTCAAATAGCGGACAATAGTTGGGAATCCATATCTAACATAAATACTTAATTGTTCTTAAAGACCCATTTTGATGCGCTGTGGGGGCGCAATAGGGACATAGACTGCATAACCAAATATGTATAAATGTAAAAATATCAAGCTAAATTCAGTTACCAACTGGTACGCATAAATTATTGTTAGCAATGGTTCTGAGACAAATAAAGTAAAGTTGCAACCATATTGCATAACCCCATATATGATAGGCATTTTAGTACACATTTCAATGCCTAATCCTCCATCTATATCATTTTGATGGTGACATGTGAAATCATTTTTGTGTATGCACATGGGTTAAAGGATGCTATACATCGATCCTAACAGATATGCAATAATCATCAAATCCTTATGATGAGAACGCTCTAGAGTTAATAAATCTTATAGACTTTATGAAGTGAGGGTGGTGAGCCTCTATATAGTATTTTCTTGGAGTTTTTCAAATGCAACATTTCTTGTGGACAATAATTCTTTCTGGTTTGAAAGATCCACATATATTATATTGTATTATTTTGTGAGAATGTAATATCTTGCTTATATATCTAGCATAGGAAGGTCTCGATCCTACTTATTTCCAAATATTAGGCTTGGTAGAATGAGTGATGTGCCCTAAAATAATTAATGAGGCAAAGTGGGATGTTGACCTTGCTTTAAATACTTTAGAAATCATTGACTATGTTATAATAAAATTAGCACTGACACTTTACATCGTATCAGATTTTCATCCCTTTTGTATTTCATTCGAAAGAAAGAATGTCCATATAATTTCTTATGTGGATCATCATGCCATGATTTAATATCTAAAGCTCTTGTACCAAAGCTTACACGAGTCAACATTCCAAAGTTCATTATTGGTAGCAACATATGAGTCCGCATCCCAAAGTTCATTGTGGAATACAACATATTAGTTTGTGTCCCAAAGTTCATTTTGAGTAACATCATATATGTGTCCAAAGTCAATTGTGAATAATAATATATAATTTTGTGTCTCAAAGTTCATTTTTGGTACAATATTTGATCCAACGATCATCATAGTAGTGAACTACATACCACTATATTGACTCATTAATTTCTCTAAGATGTGCGTCCTTCCACATTTATAGGAAGTATCTAATATGTGCAAGTCCATTCTCATAATTAGGTTTCTAAATGATTAATATTTGGCACGAATATCTTTACTTAACAATATTTTAGTAACTCTTGGTGCATATAGAGCGTCTTGTGACTATAATTCTTATGTCATTAGGCATCTAGAGATTTCGACGATTCTTCACCTTTTTAGTACTTGTGATTCAATGATGGTCATTATGTAGTGGTACAGTGAGCCTCTATTCTTTGAACTTCCTGTATCCCTTATAGTTAACTGCTCTAGCAGTTTTTTATACAAAAGTATAATATTTCCATACTTATTTAAAAGTTCATTACCAACTCTATCATTTTTGTTTAAAGGGTTTCGATGTGTCTTTTGTACATTATTTCCATAACCACCATGTCCATTTGGGGTAGGCACATCGGAAGGCCTCCAGGGCTTCTATATCCCTTACTTTGTGATGTATCATTGCCATAACTGTAGAGACAGACACATTCGTTTCCTTTACTTTGGGGTTATTTTCACTATTTAGTTCACCATAGTTAGGTTATGGAATTTTCTTTATCCCAGCGCGTTTGGTGTTATTTTTTTTAGAAGAAATTGATCATGCCTCTCAACTACTTGCACTGGTTGATTAGCTTATTGAATATTATAATTCTTTTATTTCATACTCTAGCCTATACGGATTCGCTAGTATAAGCATTGGAGTAGAAAAGTAAATAGATTTTCTGTATCATATCATCTTCTGTGATTCCTTTACACATAAAAAGAGTTTGTTTTCAGATAGAACATGTCGTTATTAAATTCATTGACCCTTTTGTAGTCTGGTAAGTGGATTTCTTTCCACAAAATAATTAATTTTGAAAGTAGAGAGTTATCTATTATTCCAAAATTTCTTTTATGGCAACCCACAGTTCATCGATGTATCCTTAAACTAAAGAATACTTTCAAAGTAAGTTAGGATAAACTTTGACTTTGTTGGACGATTCTTTGTCCTTAGGAATGATATGATTTGTGGTTTTTTGTTTTCAAGTGTGGTACTCAATTTCTTATGAGTTGGTTTTGTCATTTTCTTATGAATTATATTTCGGGACCATATATAAAAAAAAATTCGATACTTTGTAAAATTACTTTATCACGTAGTTGATTTGTTCACGAATTTTCTTTATCATGGACATGCATAATTTATCATTAAAAAAAATGTATGGGCAAAATAATGATCAAGTTCATAATCTATTAGACAAATAAGCTAATTTGTTCTAATAATAAAATTCGCAATAGGCAAAAATAATTGAATGCGCAACTTTCAATTACATGAGAAAGTAGAAGCATATCAAACACAAGTGGACTTTGTCAATATTATTCACACAGACAAAATTCCATTATTTCCGAATTGTACACAATTGCTTTATATGCACATATAAATTTAATCTCAATTTGCTAAAAAATTATAGTTGTATCTAATCTGAAAAACATATATTCATGCAATTTCTCATGCTTAAGTTTTAATAAGTATTTAAATCATCAAGTATAGAAGAAGATCGCCATAGACAACACATCTTGTCATTGTAAACAATTATTTATTTCAGAAAATAAGGTACTCGAGTTACCTTGCAGAAAGACACGATCATTTCCTATGGTACCGCTCAAATTTTGTGAGGGAGGTTTACGAACCGCTTCCTTCCAATCCGATCTCCACATTTATGGAACAATTTGATACTCACAAATACAAATAAAATTCACACATTAGTAATTTAACTAGAAAATTCTTTACTCATTATAATATAATTTATCAGTGAATAAACAAGTGTAAATAAAATTTGATCAACTTCATACACAAGGAAAATCGTTAAATATCAAACAATTCTGATATAATTATCAATACAATACTCAATAATATATCAATAAAATTGCTAAATACCAATGAACATATATAAAATCATCAAATAGGAACCACTGCATACATCTGACTAATACTTGAGAACTCTGACTATATTAACATTAGGCCTACCTATCAATATACTATCAACAGTTTATATGTACAAACTTCAAGAGTTCAAAATAATAATTCTAACAAAACAATTATTAAATACTTTAACAAAAACATATTCTGCTTTAAACATTTGTAGTGCATATATAGTAGTATTGAAGTAAGCAGAGTGTATTTAGCTGTGCATTAGCAATTCAAGAACAATATAAGCAGTTACCAGATACAATTAACAATTAAACATTTATGGCCATAAATTTCGTGCACATAAGATAGAGTGTTTATAGTGATGGAATATCTACATCAAAGTTATACGAGAATATCCAAATTGTTTTACCAAAATTCAATAGAAATTGTAGCAATAAAAACTTCGATTAATTATAAATTTATACATAAGTTTTATTTAAAGATATTCGCTAAATACATAACCCTTTTCCTTTTATCTTGTCGTCACAAAAAAAGTAATTAGTTCTTGTAAGAACGTCTTTCCATACATTAATTAATTCATTTAACCATCAAGACAGAGGTATCTGTGAGTACTAATTACGGAATTACGACACTGATTTTAATAAATTAAGGTAGAAAGAATGGACGAAACCTGATACCCAGAAGATTATATATTATTGTTGTCACATACCGTCGATTTAATCTTGTGTGTGGTCTGTGTGGATTGGAATTAATTTAGATTTGAGGATTGGAATTGTGTTTGTACAATAAAACAATTCGTGCTGATAACGTGTTTAAAGAAAAGTAAGAAAGAAAGATAGACACGGAAGAGAGACATATAATTATGTTCTCTAATTCATCAGAAATCCCTTTTATAAGGTATTTAAAACAGGGTTACAATAATATATAAAATATAGTAAATGCCTAAATTGTCCATCATCAGTTATTTTTGATAAAGTCCTTCAACAATGATATAAATTTTTAAGTGTAGCAAATAATAAATCAAAAAGTAATTTTAAATACAATCATATGTTTATTCTTTACAACCACCACACTTAAGGGGGTAAATGTCTAAATATCGAAATATTGTATATATCGTATTGCAAAATATCACAAAATTCGATATATTAAATTTTCAGTATTGTATGAAAATTGTAGCGAAAATTTTCGGTACGATATCGGTATGATAATCTAAAAATATCAATATTTCGGTGTATACTGAAAAAGTTCGGTATTATCGGTATATACCGGTATACCGAAATATTTTAGGTATTTCGATATGTATTGGTATACCGAATTTTTCTCTATATTTTAGTAGTTCGGTATATCAAAGTTCTAACTGTATACTAAAAAATTTCGATATACCAAAATTAATGGTATGAATCGTTATATACCGATATCGAGGTATACCAAACTTTCAATACGGTATCGGTATCTCTGGCACCGTGCCAAATTTTCGGTACAGTAACGATATGAATTTCGACGTACCGAAAATTTCAGTACAATATCAGTATAGATGATTTGATACGGTACCATACCGAACCACCCCCTACACACTTAAACTAAATAAATATAGAAATTTTATTTTTAGCCGTATAATTCACAACCACTTGTCTTCTTCACAAATCCACTAAATTCCAAATTGTATTTCCTTTTCCTTTTAAAATCGACATTTTATCCTCATGTTTTGTTTTTTCTTTAATTGACCACATTTTCTTCTTCTTTGACTGAAATCAGGAAACAAAATTACATCCACCAAACCTCAGATGAAATTGTAATTCTAAATGGAAATCTAGAAAAGAGAAAAAATGGTCATGGTACGTAAAAGGAATATCTAATTATATAAATGGTGTTTCTTTTTAAGAGAACCGTTATTCCCGACGCTTGAGTACTATTAAGTATTAACAACAATTTGTAGAGTGATAGGGATAACCCGATCAGCTCGGGTCGGGTTAACACCAGGGCCCACTATGCCGGAGCTCGCTGATCGGCCCAACATGCACAAGCCCAGCAAGCGTGCAGAGGTCCACTATCCGTGAATCAAGGCCCAGCGAGTGGTTTGTTCCGTGAATCAAGGCCCATGATCTTTTCCCAACTGCCATGCAGATTTGGTGGGCAAGATTATATGGATTTAGTTAGGGTTGTGATTTAGTAGTATAAATAGGTGAAAAGAACTCAGAATTAGGGTTCGCACTCTGATATACTGAATTACTCCGTGTAAACTCAACATTCTAGTAAAAGAAACACTCCGGCGATTGCCGTTCTCTGCCCGTGGACGTAGATCTCCGGATCGAACCACGTAAATCCTCTGTGTTTTTATATTTTCTGCGTTAATTTAGGTTGAATTTGGTGGTTACCGGATTGCGCTTTATCAAATTGGCGCCGTCTGTGGGAACGACAAGGCAGTTTTTTGAACGCGCTAACCAACAATTTTTTACGTTCACGTAATCCTTAATCATGGTGACGACTCGTTTGAATCATGCTCGCCGCGGGGATCAATCCGATCAAGATACACCCGTGGATCAAGTTGTGCCGCCGAGGCAATTGCCGGCAGAGAGTACATCCAATCATCAGGGTAGTCAAAACCCTCCACCCCCTCAAAACCTGCAAAACCCTAATATTGCTGCTGCTCAACCACCGGTAAACATTCAAATTACCCCAGAACTGCTCCAAGATTTCTTACAAGAGCATGCACATGTCCTTCAAGATTGGGCAGTTAATCGCCTACGTCCTGCCCCGGGGCCTGCTAGCCATAATGCTAATCCCGTGGTGCCTCCACCACGCTCGCGTGATCAACAGGATCTGGGGCACCGCAGGCGTCATGATCGACGACGGGAACAACCTGGTTCTTCCGAGGACCATGGGAGTTTTAATGAGTCGCGACCTCGCAATGAGGAACCTACTGATGCGGATCGTCGCCGTCCACTTAATGCGGCTAAGAGAGTTCGCTACGCAAATCCTCATGCTCTGGATCTTCAAGAGTATGAGCGAGTTCAACGCAACGTTGAACTGGGTAGAATCCTGGGCCTTGATGCCAATGGAGAGATCATCACATAGTTCTCCCAGGAAATCATTGCCACTTCCCTTCCCGAAGGGTTTAAACGACCAGTCATACCTCCTTACAATGGCACAGGAGATCCGGCCAATTTTCTTGGAGCTTTTCGGCACAGCATGCTTAGCCATGATTGCATCACGTCCCTCCAGTATTGTAAGATTTTCCCCGAGTACTTACAGGATAAAGCTCGGATTTGGTTTGATTCTCTCCCACGTGACAGCGTGTCATCCTTCAGAGAACTAGCCGAGCACTTTTGGGCGCGGTTTGAAGCACGGGCAAAGCCCATGGCCACCCTGGCCGACGTCATGAATATGGAACAGCGGGACGGTGAAACCGTTACCCAATTTCTGGACCGTTTCACAGCGGTAAGCCTCAAGGTGGGAAACTGCCCCGACGATGTGGCCATCAACGCTTTTATGAATGGGCTCCGCCCCGGAGCACTCCACACCGAGTTAGCTCGGAACACTCCGGTCACAACTTGAGCACTGTTCAAAACAGTGTGCAAATTTGCTAAGGCCGAGGAGCAGACTCGCCAGAAGCGCGAGAAACACGCTAGCAAGCGGCAATCCGACAAGGCTCAAGCTGGGCCTAGTACTCGACCTAGTGCATTTTCCCGCCTGACACCGGGGCGTTCAGAATCCCGAAGTGAAATTCCACAATTGACTCCATTGACGAAGTCACGAGCTGAAATCCTATCTATCCACAAGAATGATCTGCGACCTTGCCCGCGGATGACCGCGCCTCCTGAAAAGAGGAACCGTGCAAAGTGGTGCGCGCACCACCGAGATCACGGACATGAGACAGAGGAGTGCCGAGAACTCGGCAAGGAGATTGAAGAATGCCTCAAGAAAGGGCTCTTGCGGCAATACGTCGCGCGAACCGGAGACCAACCTCGGGCAAAAACTCTAACTCCTAAGACTCAACATAAAAACGATATGCAATCAACTTCGGGCTCACAGACCCAACAACACTAATACATCAGAAAAATGGGCTCACAGACCCGATAAAATCAATCAAAACAATAAAAATCAGCACAATGGGCACACGGACCCACAATTAACAGCAAGAATCTCGAACGAAAAAATAAATCAAAACTAGAAATCTAGCTGCCAAGACGTTCCACGGTCTACCCCCTCCCCCAAACTTGGCTGAAAGCCAATGTTTGGAGGAAACACGTGGTACGCCTTGGTGCTAACTTACAAATCGTTTCGACGTCGGCTTTTTTAAACCCCTACGAGCTCCGAAATCGTGCCATTTTGCTCCTTACTGGATATTGGTTCGGCCGTCTCCGCATCACGTTCTGAATTTTTGTATTTTTTCTGCTGAAGTTTTGACACGGTCGTGTTGAAGGTTGTGACACGGCCGTGTTACATTTGAACCAAAGTTGATGTTTCCGGGCTGATTTTGACACGGCCGTGTCGTTTGTGTGACACGACCGTGTTGCATTCCAGTTTGGATACACGTTTTGAGAAGGCTTTTGACGCGGCCGTGTTAATTTTGTGACACGGCCGTGTTGCAATTGAACTATCTTAACACGGCCGCGTCCAGCATGTGACACGGCCGTGTTACATTCCAGTGTTAAAAACACTTTCTAGGTGCCTTTTGACGCGGCCGTGTCCATTGTGTGACACGGCCGTGTTGCATCCTCTGCTCCTTTTAACGCGATTTTTCCGTCTTTTCGACCCCCGTTTCTTGCAACACTCGTCCATGTTGATTCCTAAAAACATAAAACACTAAAACACACGTAAAAACATAAAATTAACGAAAAATAAAACAATAAACATCGGGTTGCCTCCCGACAAGCGCTTTGTTTTACGTCATCAGCCGGACGTCCTTTTTCTATCAGCCATTTTCTAGCCACCCCGAGTTGGAAGTTTTCTGAACACTTAAAGAGTTATTTGGGGCACGAGGATTTTCTATAGCAGCTAGGGTAGTGTAAATAATGCTACAATTGTGCCTACCCCTTAGACCCGATTTATGTATGTTGAGTGTGATTATTTCATTTTGAACCCGAAAAACCAACTCCCCTTTAGGTACATCTATTAGTGCTTGGCTAGTCGCCAAGAAGGGTCTTCCTAAGATAAAAGGGAATTCATCACTCCCTTTCATGTCAACAACTAAGAAATCACTAGGGAATTCAAAATTTAGCACTTTTACCACTACATCCTCTGCTACTCCCAACGGCGTTAATGAAGATCCATCCGCCAATTTGATAGTAGTAAAGGACCGTTTAATTTCCCTTAGTCCTAATTGTCTATACTGCTTAAGAGACATCAAGTTTATGCTAGACCCTAAGTCACACATGACATTATGAAATTCATGACTACCAATTGAGCAAGAAATAGTAAAACTCCCTGGATCTTTTGCTTTTGTTGCTCTTCTTGGTTTCATGCTTGTGTTTGCGTTCTTCTTGGGCCTGCTCGGTCTCTTCTTCGTCGCCTCTTTTCCATCCTCCCACTCCTTTATTTTCTCTTTAACTTGGATTCTCTCCTTTAATGGTTCCTGGTTCACCACAACAACTCTAGATTGCTCTAAAGGATCAAGGTTAGCAAAGAATGAATTTTTAAAACAAAAATCAAAAGACTCCTCAAGAATAGGAGATGAAGTTTTCTTATCTATGATTGTATTGACCTCCTCCTTCTCAATGTTTTTGACTTCCTCGCTTGATTCCTTTGCTTCTTGGTCCTTCATGCTCTCTTCATGCTCCACAACATTGCAGTGCTCCTTCGGATTCACCACTGTATCACTCGGGTATTGGCCTTGCTTGTGTTGAGCTCCTACTATCTTTATCAGCTGACTCATGTGTGATGTCAATTCTCCAATGCTAGCTTGAGTCTGCACCAACGTGTTCTCGAGCCTCTTGATGTCTGCCCCTTGCCCAGTGATATGCTTGTTTAGCTCCATGAATTTTCCATCCACTTTCTTCTCCAACTGAGCTAACTTTTCATCATACTTTTCAAATTGTGACATCGCGATCTCTTCTTGTGATGGCTTCTTACCGTCATGGATCATGCCATTTGTAACAGCAAATCCGGGTGGCGGATTAAGTGTATTTTGCGCGTTCCCATATGAAAAGTTCTGATGATTCTGAGGGTACTGATTGTACCGAGGCTGATTGTTCTGGAAGTTGTTGAAGTTTCGTTGATTCACAAATTTTACTTCTTCAACTTCTTCCGGACCCCCTGGCTGTTGTGCTAACGTCAGATTAGTTAGCAAATTCACCTGGCTCGTCAATGCTGTTACTTGTGCTGTGAGCTTTTCAATTGGCTCATTATTGACGGGCTCGCATTTTTGGACACTGGCTACCCTCCTTGGCATGTTTCTCTCATTCGACCATTGGTAGCTCGTTCTGGCCATCACGTCCAGGATTGAGAATGCCATCCTCACTGACTTCTCCATCAAACTTCCACCCGCAGCTGCATCCACTTGGTTTCTAGTCGGAGCAAGTAGACCATTGTAGAACTTGCATACTTGCTGCTTCTTGGTAACCCATGTTGAGGGCAACTCCGGATAAGATCCCGGAATCGCTCCCAACCCTCTCCGAATGGCTCTTGGTCCAACTGTTTGAACTGATTGATCTGGTTCTGCAGGTCGAGCATCTTGCTTGGTGGAAAGTACTTCAACAGGAAAGAAGTACTCAAGTCTTCCCAATCTCTGATATCTTCTAGTGAATTGAACCACTGTAATGCTCTGTCCTTCAGTGAGAAAGGGAACAGTCTCATCTTGACTTGCTCGTGCGGCACATGATTGATCTTGATTGTGTCGGCCAGTCTGCGAAACTTGATCAGATGCGCATTCGGATCCTCCAACGCACTTCCCCCATACTGGTTTTGCTGCACTATGTTGATTAGTGCAGGCTTCAGCTCGAAGTTGTTGGCATTGAGTGGTGGAGGTTGCACTCCTCCTTCCTGCTGGTTTGGACTGGGCTTCAAGCAGTCGCTAATGGGCGTGTCATCTTCATCGCCTGCAGCTGAGTCTATCTGAATTGGTCCGTACTGCTGTTGCAGCTGTGGCTGCTGTACAGGTATCTGCTGCTGTATAGTAGTGACGCGATCGTCCAATCGTGCTAAGGCTGTTAGCACTCTATTTAATACTTCCTTATTCGGTTGCTGCGGTGGGTTCTCCATCTCAACTGTGAAGTTTCTTCTCGTTCGGTGTCTGCGGGCTGTCGTTTCAATTTCTGGATCGAAAGGACGAAGGGTTTCTTTCCCTTTTGATTTGGTGTGCATACGAAGCCTGAAAATACCAAAAACAAGAACTACCGCGTAACACTAAAATTAAATAAAAAAAATAAAACGAAAATTAAAATTTAAAATACGAAAAAATAAAATCTAGTCTAGTTTCCTCCTATTTTTCAAGATAAAAACTAAGCGCTAAATCCTATTCCCCGGCAACGGCGCCAAAAACTTGACACGTCGGTTTCTAACCTAGTGTTCCGCAAGTGTACGGATGTAGGTGTAGTACTATTGTCAAGGTCGATCCCACAAGGAATAGTTTTAGGTAGTTTGATACCCTAATACTCTAGGAATGTCCTAACTAGATACTAAGTTTCAAAGGTTGATTTTAATACGACTTAAGGAATTTAACTAATACTTGACAAACAAATAAAACTAACAATCAATGAGAAAAGGTATCCTAGGGCTTCGATTTCAGGATATTAATTCAATGTTGAATATTATTAACCTATTAATTTACCAATTCTAGTGTTTATTAGGCGGCACGACAATAATCTAATCCTTCTCTCGAAGCGATTAAACCGTTGATTAATTAAGCTAATTACCCTATCGAGTCAATTAAACCTAATAACTCCCAAACGATCCTAAGCCACGGCCTACACAGTCATAGACAACTGCGCTCTATGTTCTAAGTCTGATAACGATTCCCTCCTCTCGAAGCGGAATTGTTAAACTAAATTACTAAATCTAGGTGATCAAGCTAAATTCAGTTTTAAGCATAAACATAGAGATAAAACACATACAGAACGGAATTAATAGATTAAATCATAAAGCAAAACATTGTCATAAAGATCCCTACTTTCTAACCCTAGGACACGAATAGCTTAGCTACTCATGCCTAGTAATAATCCAATACAAAATTCTAATAAAAACATTGTAAAGAATTAAAACTAAGACAAGAATAAATAAACCCGGATGACTCCGTCTCGATGATCTTCGTCTTCCTTGTCTTCCAAGATGATGTAATTTATGTTCTTGATGATTGATTTCGTTTTCCTAGAGCTTGGGGTCCTTTTTATAGAGTTGGGGACGAATCTTCGGAAAGATAGGATCAAAATCCTATTAAAATATGAAATCCTCGCATAAAAACCCTTCTGACACGGCCGTGTTGCTTAAGTGACACGGCCGTGTTGCTTTGCACAAAATTCACTTTCTGCTCAACATTTGACACGGCCGTGTTGCAGTTCTGACACGGCCGTGTTCCATTCCAGAACTAACAGCGCTTTGTGGACCACTTTTGACACGGCCGTGTTGCAAGTCTGACGCGGCCGTGTCGGTTCATGCGTTGTTTTGCTCCTGGACCGGTTCAGGCCGGTTCGGACCGGTTTGGACCGGTTCTTTGACGGTTCTCACTCTTTTGGGCCGGTTTTCACTCTTTTCCAACTTGTTTCCTCGTCCGGTAGCCTGAAAATGCTCAAAATACCTTAAAACAAGTCGAAACACGTCAAATGACCCAAATATTATTAATATAAATAAATGCCGGTCAAATATGCACGTAAATGATATAAAATATGATCCTAAATCGACCTAAATACATGCATAAATAACGTGTTATCACTTTTTCATCTCTCTCCAAATTCAAGCGGCCTTTTGATTAACGAGGTTGTTCTTTTTTTTTTTTTTACTTTTTTTTCTGTTCTCTTTTTCATCTTTTTCAAATTCAAATTTCGTGTTATTTTTATTTGTCTACAAAAAATTTAAATTTCGTGTTATTTTCATCTGTCTCCGAAAAATTCAAATTTTGTGTTATTTTCATTTGTCTCCGAAATACTTCAAGAAAAAATAGGAGGTTTTTTTTTTTTTTTTTTTTTTTTTTTTTAATTCAATTTAAATTGTGAAATGAATGGGGGAAAGGGAATGAAGGAGGGAGAGGGGAAGAAAGCGCGAGAATGACCGAAAAAAAGAGAAAATTTCTTTTATTCAATTTAAATTGTGAATGAAGGAGGGGGAGAGAATGAAGGCGTGGAGTGAAGGAGGGAGAGGGAAGAAGGCGCGAGAAGGTCCTGGAATATTTTAGAGAATAAATATTTGACCAAATAAAAATATCTCTAATAGATTGAAAAATAGATATTTTTTAGGATTAAGTCCAAGAAGAAAATTGGTAGAATTAGTGAAAAATATGTAAAACGTCAATTATTTGGAAAAGAGAAGAACATCATAAAACGTCAATTAATATGGAACGGAGGGAGTATTGGTTATGGTCATATATAGAGCATGGCGACCAATTTAAGTTCATATATATCACCCATCCAAATTTCCCTTTGAAACAAAATAACCTGAAAGGATCAATAAAAAAATAGCGACGCTAATTTATTAAAACTTATTAAAAGTGTCACACAAAAAATATTACTTACTAATGCTTTTTTAAAAGTCTCACGATTTTTTTACTTAATGACACTTTTTAAAAAAATGTATTTAATTTATGGCAAATAGCAACACATACATAAAAATGTCAATATATTTGACAATTTAGTGATACTTTTATAAAACGTCACAATTTTGAGTACACTTTAAATTTTTGTCATAAAATCAATGACACTCTTAGTCTTAAGAGTTACGCGTGTATTTTGTTGACACTATAACTCATTACTCATCTTTGAAGTGACATGGAAGTACTACAATGTCTAAATAAGTGGTATTTGGTGTCTGTGATCAATAATGAATAGCAATAACAAGAAGTAGTAATAGTCACAAGAATAGCCCATTTTATAATGTCGTTATCTTTTAATTTTTTGTCCTAATCTTTTATAGGTTTCATTGCAAATGATTATTTTATAATTTTTTATAATATGGTGCAATTTTTAGATGAATCACACAAGGAATAATACGCCATCTCAAAACTGTTAAAGTTTGTATGACATCTACGTTCTGAACAAGAGCTTTTAGCTCAAAATAGTAAATTTTTCTCTTAGCTTAAAAAAATCTATTTACAATGATGGAGATGATGCTAATTATATCCATTAGCTTGTGATCATATTAGTTGGAATGATGTATTCCAACCAATGAAAACATGACACGTAAGCAACTAACTAGCTAATTACGAATGCCAGTAAAGCAACTAATATTGATTCCTAGACCACTCACGTTTACAGCATGTGCATGGAGCATATGCCATGCACGTGACATGTAGCTAACAACTCTAAAACCTCTAATTATGCTCACTCACTTCTTCACCCCTCAAGTTGAGAATTGGTAGAAACCAATCGAAACTTGGAGATGATCTACTTGAATTGCACACCACCAAGTTGTTTGGTAAAGATATCAACCAATTGTCCAACAATTCCTATATGAAGTAGCTACAAGAATCCAACCTTGTATTTGTCATAGACCAAATGACAATTCATCTCGATATGCTTGGTACGTTCATGAAACACTAGATTTTCAAAGATGTGAAGGGCAACCTGGTTGTCACATATTAAAAGAATGGGATAAGGTATAGTTACCAGTAAATCAGCAACAAGGAAGTCTATCCAAATGAGTTCACAAACTGTAGAAGCCAACCCTCGATACTCTACCGATACACATAGTATCTGTATGCACTTAGGCCGATTTATACAAGTATTTTGGTAGTGTTTGCATATAAATTTGGTGGTTTTGTATTATATTTGATTATCTTGAGCCGAATGACATGCTTGCTCATTTTGTAGCAAAAAGTGTGAATTTAAGGTTAAAATTCCATTGGAATGAAGTTTGGAGAAGAAACGAGTAAGAAAATAGATGAAACGGCGAAAAGAGCGGAATGCAATGTCAAATCATATCTTGACACGTCTTTAGTATTTCGCCCATATCTTGAGATCTACAAGTCTGATTGAGATGCAATTAGTGACGTTAGAAATCTAATTCAAAGGGCAATAATTTTTTTCATAAAGAGCCAAATCCCAATTCGGATCGGAAGACCCTGAAAAACGGCTTTGAAGTTGGATAAGCAGTGCAGTTTCGGTCCATTACTTGGCCCACAAGTCCAAAAACGCATTTTTTGGCGAGTTTTCCTATTCCAATTAGATTTTCTCCCTCTTTATCCTAGATATGTATTCCATGGAACGGACACAATGTGAGTATCGAAAGATATCATAATTGACATTGTGTGAATTTTATTGTCTTGGCTGTACCATAAAAGCCGCCAGTTCAAGACATCGCGTTCATTGAGCTGCGAGTACATTTGATAGCATCTCACTAGGGAAAGTTCAAAGCTGAAAGTTACCTATCTCGATGTAACGGCAATTCATTATGACTTTCTTGTGTGTGTCAGTCTATAGTACATGCACTAGTTGCATTCATGTGGGATTGTTGGGAATTGGCTTTAGAAGATTGGTGTGATCAATCTTTGAGCAATAACTTTGAAACAACTTCTTCCATTCATGTGGGGAATTGTTGAAATTTCGGAGTGAATGGAAAAGTGTCTATTAGACGAAAAGGTGTCCTAAAAAGTTTCATATGTTCAAGTGCAATAGGTGGAAATGAGAGGTCGTGAACATTCGGAAAATGATGCAATCTAGCCATTAGATAGTGACGTTCAGTGAAGACGTACGATCTAACGGTTGTGATTGATCAAGTTGAAATGGTGCAACTATTCACAAAATGACGCTTGAAAGTCTATAAATAGACCTTAACATTTACATCTCCAATTTTTTGAATAACTCGATGGAATAACAAGATCAAGACAACAACAACTTTACTACAATCTGCATTTGTCATCTTGTGTAATTCTAGTATTTGAGTCATTTTGAGTCTACAAGAAAGTCTTGAGTATCAAGTAGTTCGTCGAAAACTTTAGTTTCGTTGTGCTGCGATTTAAAAGTTAAAAGTTATTTTATCTTGGGGATGATTGTCGAAGACTGTGAGCACTTGTATGTGGGGGCAATATCGTCTTATGGACAATGAATCAAACTCATGCCTTGACTTTACCAGTTCCGTAGTTTTTAGAGTCATTTCCAAATACACCATAATTATTTTTTTCCAACACTCTTGCCATCTCAAGTTAGTGCCTATGTTTGCGTTCAACAACTCCATTTTGTAGGGGTTTATATACACAGGTTTTATGATGAAACACTCCCACTGTGAAAAATCACTCTTGGCAATCTTTACTTAAGAATTCAGCCCCATTATCTATTCTAACTGCCTTAATAGTGTTGTCAAACTGTACACTAATCATCTTAAGAAAAGATCTGAGTGATCTTACATCCTGGCTTCGATAAACACACCCAAGTGACTCTGCTATAGTCATCTACTATAATAAGAAAGCAGGGAGTATTAGTGATGCTTGGCTTGTTGTAAGGGCCCCCTATATCCACATGTAACAACTCCAAAACTCTTATAGATTGTACACTACTTGTAGGAAATGATAATTTACTCTGCTTTAGCATATGACAAACATCACAACCTTTATGATTTCTTAAAACTTCTGGTGTGCACACATGTTTGAGAAAGCTAAGATGTTGTAGAGTGCTAGGGGATGCATGTCCTAGCCTTTTGTGCCATAAATCGAACATGTCATGGAAATGAGCCTTTGACAGACTAGGTGAGATTATTAGTGGTTTAATACTATCTTTTTGAAACACATATAACCTTCTTATCATAGGGCTAGTACCTAATACTTCACCTATATCAACCTTTTGCAGCTCACAATATGTAGATAGAAATATTGCTCTAACATTCATGGTGAAGAGGGTTGCGGGATTGACAACAGATTGAATTTAACAGTGGGCAGATAGAAAACATCTGTCAATATGATATTTGGAGATAGAGCTACCTGACCTTAGTTGAGCCACCCATTTCTAAGATCCATCTAGCAGAACTATGGAAGCTTGATCCTTCAAAGTTGTGATATTTTGCATGATATTCAGGTCATTGCACATGTGGCAGCTAGCCCTTGTGTCAATGATCCAAGAGCCTGTTTCAACTCCTCTAGCAGAATAAAAGCAAAGAAGGTTTCTGCTTCTTTATTGTAACCACTCTTGCCTCCAAAACTTCTGCTAGTTTCTTCTGTATTGTTGGACAATATTCTTAGCTCCAAGCAACCTTGCTATTTTTTGTTGAACTATAGTGATATCCACACTGGATGTAGACTGCTTGTTGAAATCTAATACAAAATTGGAACTCTCATTTTGCACACTATTTGCCAAATTTGCTTATGTTTGAAATCTCTTTTCCTTTTAGCTTGAAATACCAGTCAGGATAACCCTTCAACTTGAAACATTCCCCAATTTCATGTCCTGGTTGTTGACAGTGCTCACATATCATTTTCCGTCTCTACATGTTCTAGAGGTTCCTCTACCAGCACTATATCCAATTCTTCCTCGTGTATCTCTACCTTGTGTGTTAATTCTAGTATACAATGCAACACCATCTCCACTATCAGCTTATACTTCTTTCGTATTTCTTTGTTTTTCAATGAGCAAAAACATAGAGTAAGCTTTGTTTATATCCGATAGAGGATCCATAATTAACACTTGACTTCTAACATCAACATATGAATCATTAAGCCCCATTAAAAACTGCATCAACTTGTTACTCTTATCAATTTCAAGCTAATTCTTTCCAGCTTCACACTTACAAGTAGGCATTGGCATAAAAGAAATAAGTTTATCCCACAACTTATTTATTTGGTAAAATAGACTACAATTGAAGAGTTACCTTGTGCAATACTTGCTATCTCTCCCTAAATCTGATATAGTTGCGGACCATTACATTGTCCAAATCGACGTGTGATGCTATCCCAAAGCTTTTTTAGATGAATCAACATACAGAAAAGCATCACCTATTTCCTTGGATAGCCAGCTTAAGATCCACGACATCACCATGTTATCCGCCTTTTGTCACTGCTCGAAGGCTTCTTCCTTGGCTACTTGATTTGGCCTGTAACAAAGCCTAACTTGTTCTTTGCTAGAAGAGCGATCCACATTGACTTACTCCACAACAGAAAATTATTTCCAATCAGTAAATTCATCACCAGTTGCATTCCAGGGTGATCTAATCAATGGAGTTGGATCGCATCATTGGCACGAGCTAAATTCTGCATTTTAGCCGATGATTCTGTCTCCACATTGAGCGCTAGCCATGAACTTGATTTCAAGGACGGAATTTGATTGTTCAGCATTGATCAACCTTGTTCGCTAGATACCATGTTAAAGTCTGTAGGACATGTATTTGTAATGTATATATTGAACAAGAGCTTTTAGCTCAAAATAGTAAATTAATCTCTTAGCTTAAAAAAATCTGTTTAAAAAGATGATGCTGCTGCTGCTTATTTCTATTGGCTTGTAATCCTATTGGTTGGGATGATGTTAAAACGAATAAGAGAAAGATAACATATAACAAGAAATAAACGACACAAGATTTAACGTGCTTCACTAACAACGTGTGAGAAGAGAGAACCAAATTCACTATACCAGAGTGTTTACAGATAGATTATTCACCGACTACCGAGTATTTTCTAGACAAATCGAGTACGTAATTCAGAGTACTCACAGACAAACTAATTCAAAACTGGGAAACTAAGTACAAATTTGACAAATTGAATAATCTAATGACCTCAGAATAATCAGAAGAACCTAAAGTCAACAATAAAACTATATATAAGCCCTAAATAGACTAAAACGGAAAATTAGGCTGAAACTCGGCCTAAACGTGCAAGCCCAGATTTCCACCGTCTTAACTTGTCGCGATCGCGACAGACACGACTTCAGCTCAGATTTTCCGCGATCGCATTGTCTGTCGAACACTGTCGCGGCCGCGTTCAACTCGTCAACGCCTCCGCGTCGAACACTGTCGCGGCTGCGTTCGTCAATCCAGAGCACAGGCTCTAAAACCTTATTCAGCCACCTTTTGTCGCGGCCGCGTCCCCAGACGCGTCCTAAACCAGCAGAAACAAATCCAAAACTCATTCACAGACCAAACCTCCACCTTGACAACAAGCGTGAACCAAAACCTACGAGATTCAAGACACTAATCCAACAGATGATGTGTTCTAACCAATGAAAACAAGACACATAGGCAACTAATACTAATTCTTAGATCACTTACGTTTATAGCATGTGCATGAAGCGTAAGCCATGCACATGACGTGTAGCTAACAACTCCAAAACCTCTACTCATGCTCCCTCACTTCTTCAGTAACAAATTAAATTCTTTATTTTAATTTGTATTTTATCTTATATTTCACTATTTAATTTATATACATGTCATGTATTAATTATTAACATCATCATACACACGTGGCTTCTAACAATTATTTTAAAATAAAAAATAGAATACAGATTGAAATAGTAGAACCCGTATGAACTCTAGAGGTGTTGATTATACTAAAGGAAAGGGTACCTCATCTTGAAATGAGGACATATGTAAAATTCGAGATTGACCATCACTTTGTTATCTGCATAGCTTTTTGAAGAAGCTAAATGAATCAAGCTACCTATATATGGGTCCCATAGTGAGGTTGATCAACTTATTCTTTCTTTTTAGCTGAGGATCCAATCTTTAATGGAATGGAAAGGCGTGTGGATCCAACATGCCCCTCTATTCGCCTCTTCTTTTTATTTGTCTCCATCTCTGGATTCTCATCTGTATATCATAGCTACCCATAATCCAGCATGTTACTAACAATTTCATTGTTTATTATTAAGGTTTAGGGAAAAAAAATTACTCATATATACTTTCCATTTTAGTTTCATTAGATAGCTTTTGCAATATAAATTAGGGTCACTTTTGACATTTTACTTCCATTTGAATAGCTTTAGCAACTTTAGTTCCATAAGCTAAAATATCGAGCACATTTAATTTTAGTTTTACTTCATTATGCTTCGAAAAAATGTCCAATTTAAGGACACCAGACGCCGGCATCCCCGGAATACGCGCACATGATCCAATAAATTGGAAATTTCAGGTCAAAAAACTAATGGGACAGTTATGAATTTAGGTACACCTCAATTCAAAAATACAAAATTTAAATTCACATCAGCATTAGATTTTCTAGAGGGAAATAACACGCGGTTTTAAGTTTATTTGATTAATTACATATACATCTGGATTAATAGTCATTTGACTGAAAGCCCCCAATTTATTAGATCACATGCGGCACAATTAGTGGCCGCCGGATTCTGGCATCCTTAATTTGGACAACTTTTAAAAGATAATGGACTAAAATTGAAATTTCGAAACATACACAAAATTTTTTTGGACAAGCCTTGATATACAAGACTAAGTATGAATTTTTCCCGCAAGAAATTAGTTCAGTTTGCAATAGAGAACCACCAACTACCGCGGATCCCCATTTTGTGAATTCACATGTTTTCCGGCTAATTTATAATTTTCCGGCAAAAGGACTAAAAATTACAAAATTAATGTTATTTATATGAAACTAAAATTGCAAACTCACTTATGGACTAAAAATACAATTTTCCGCTAAGGTTTTAACTATGATGCCATTTCTGGTCCATTTGATCTGTGTCACAAGTCACAACCAACCTTAATTGTGTTTAGTTGCATGTTTAACCTCAAATTTCTGAAAAATGTTTCTATATATGTATTGCTTATAAAAAGTCATACTTACAACATAATTCGGATCCATTAATCATGCATAATCTTATTACACCTTATACTACATCATTCCATTGTTAACACTGGAATAATTTCCTTGTGCGTGATTATCACTCTCGACTCTAACTCGGCCAATATTTTCACATGGTAGGAATAGGATAATGCAACAGAAGATGTAGAATAATTATGACTCGAGTCAATACTAACTGCAAATGTTTGAAAGCTTCCGGTCTCCAATGTTTAAATTCGTCGTACTAATTCTTCAGTAGAAGCTGGAGGTGACACAAATTAAAGAGTACTATAAAGCAGAACGTATCTTCAACCTTCATGAACGTAAACAACAAAATGTCAATTCAATTCGAAAGCGATCTCCAATGTCCAATTATTCATCCACCCTTATAAGGGAATTTAGTGCCGTATATCATTGGATGTACGATAAATGATAAATAGATAGAAAATATGAAAAAAATTAATTTCCTGCTCATGTGTATAGCATCCAGTGGTGTGGGACACTACCTACGGATACGTAGAATTTCCCCCTTATAACCCCTTCGATCCATTTCCACACGTTCTCTCCATTCTGATCACCGCCAGCATGGCCTCCACCGCCGCCTCTACGGTGGGCGGCGAAATTTCCCCTCCGGCACACGACGGGCTCGAGTTCTGGCAATTCATGATCGCGGGCTCAATCGCGGGCTCCGTAGAACACATGGCAATGTTCCCAGTCGACACTCTGAAGACCCGCATGCAGGCGATCAGTTCTCCGACCAAATCCTCGTCGCTAACTCTCCGACAATCTCTGGGCTCAATCATCAAACTCGAAGGCCTTGGGGGCCTGTACCGCGGCATCGCCGCAATGGGCCTGGGAGCCGGCCCCGCCCACGCCGTCTACTTCTCCGTCTACGAATCTTCTAAGAAGCTTCTATCATCAGGTAATCATAGTAATAAAATTGGATACTAGTTTTATTCGCTCTATTAATTATTCGTAATTTGAATTATATACGGTAATAAAACAGATAAAAATAAAAGAATAACGTGGGACCGGATATCTTGTGAACAAACCAGACTTAATACGATAAATTAAACTCTCATAATTATAATAATCTTTCTTATTTTTATTAATTATCTCTAACTATTATTTTTTTGGTTCCTTTAAGTTATCAAACACTGTAAAATATAAATGGCTTAATAACATAAAAATACATAACTTTTATCAAATGCAACATGATCTTTTGAATTTAACGTATAAATACACGATTATTTCAATTTTTCAGTTTAATTCACGAAAGCTACTTTCACTTTTTAATTGCTGACATGAAGCCTAAGATTAAAATTTGGGTTCATAAATTTTCTAACTTGGATTTTTATTTTTATTTTTCTTAAACAACACTAGTCAATCTGGTGAAAGAAATTCCCTCCCAACCCCTAGCATAATACAAAGGGCCAATTACAAAAAAAATCACGACCTTTGGTCCAATTTTCAATTGCAACATGACTTTTAAAACTTATCAATGTTGGTCACCAACTATAATTCTCTTTCAATTACAACATCGGCAAAAAATTTTGACACTTGATTGTGTCTCCATCGCTACCATTAGATGCGTCTGGACACGACCTTCATTTGCCCTCGATCAATTTCACAATCCGTCAATTCTCCTGTCGTTAATTGAGAGTCGAAGAAGTGACACAATAACTTCAATCACCGATTAACGACAATGAAAATGACGGATTGTGAAATTGATCGAGGGTAAATGACGGTCTTGTCCATGTGCATCTAATGGTGGTGATGTCGACACAATCAGATGTTAAAAAAATTAGCCGATGTTATAATTGAAAAAAAGTTATAGTTGGTGATCAACATTGATAAGTTTTAAAAGTCATGTTGCAATTGAAAATTGGACCAAAGGTCGTGATTTTTTTGGTAATTAACCCTAATACAAATCTAATAAACTAGAGATTTTTGTCATTTTTTATTGGACAAATGATTGTGATCGCAGTTTATTAATTGAATACAAGTATGCTAACTTCTTCCTTTAAAAAAAAATGAAAAAAGAAAAAAAGTATCCTAACTTCTATTTTTTGTTTCTTCTTTCTATTTTCTTTTATAAAATGCAGTTGCAATTAAAAACACACCGACGAATATTATTGCGCACTTGATTACATTAATACCATATTTAGCTTAATCAAATCACTAGTCATCAACGATCGAATATAAACTAAAATGATTAGCAAACATAAATAAAAATTCGTCTGTTAGACATTTTACTACTATAACTCATCAGCTTACAAACATACATAGATATACAAACATAGACCATATGAGCTTGCTCGGCTTGAACGTACTTTTCACCGAAGCAGCGGTAACAAACATCATACACTTGGCCTATGAAGAAAACCAACTTAAAATTTCTCATATCCACAACTTGGATCCGTTTAGATTTACGATTTGAGCACTCCCTGGCATATTTAACTCTCCGATGTAATATTCCAGTTGTACGTCAGACATTAGAGCCTGAAATTAGTCCATGTGTATTAAAATGAAAAAAAATAAAAGGTGGTGTATTTCTATGTTAAAATTTGAAAGATCATGTTACATTTGATAATTGACCTAAAGGTCGTGTATTTTTCCGTTATTAAGTCAATATAAATATTATTTAACTACTGTGATTTTATATTATTTATTTTAAATTCATCTAATGAATTTTTTTGAAGTACAAAGTCGTATAGAAATATAAATATTGCAATTTATTGGTAGAATGACTCAAATTAAATTCTTATTAGATCATCATTTTAATTTGATATATTATTATTAAAATACTAATTATGTTCTCCTTCCTTTAAAAAATATGTTAGAATCAATTAACTGTGTAATTCTTTTTTTTTTTTTTTTTATTTACATGTATTACTATTAACTATTTAACACATGCTTTAAAATTTATTTTGTTTGACAAATGTATATATTAAATTTGCTATTAGTCTTTAAAATATAGTACTTTGAAATTGGAATTAGACGAATATTATTTGCGATATATTCGTATATATTGCTATATTTTGAAAATCTCGAGTTTTAATTGTATTTTTAACTTTTATATAAAGATGCGCCATAAATAGGAAGAAATTAAAAAATTTAAACAATTTTGTTACTATGCAGGTAACCCCAACAACTCTATAGCGCATGCAGCTTCCGGCGTGGTCGCTACTGTTACAAGCGACGCCGTTTTGACGCCGATGGATGTGGTGAAGCAGAGGCTGCAGTTGAAGGGGAGTCCGTACAAAGGAGTGTGTGACTGTGTGAAGAGGGTTTTTGTGGAAGAAGGGTTTGGGGCGTTCTACGCCAGTTATAGGACGACGGTTGTGATGAACGCGCCGTTTACGGCCGTGCATTTTGCAACGTATGAGGCGGTGAAGAGAGGGATGACAGAGGTTTCGCCGGAGACTGGCGGCGGAGATGAGAACTTGTTGGTGCATGCGACGGCTGGCGCTGCGGCTGGTGCGTTGGCGGCGGCTATTACGACTCCGCTTGATGTTGTCAAAACTCAGTTGCAGTGCCAGGTAAGTAGAAGACAATCTTACATAAATATTCACCAACTATGATGAAATTTTATTTATGAGTTAAAAATTTATTTTTAATCTTGTATGTTAAGGCTTGTCCAGAAAAAATTATGTATGTTTCGAAATTTCATTTTAATCCACTAAATTTTGAGAAATGTTCAATTTAAGAACACCACCGACGGTCACTAATTATGTTGAATTATGCTCACGCGGCCCAATAAATTGAGAATTTCAGGTAAAAAAGATAACGTGCAGTTATGAAACCAGATGTACATTTTAAGTAATTAAATCAATACACCAATTAAAAAATACAAACACATCAGTGTTGAACTTTCTTAGAAAAATAACTCATCATTTTGAGTTTATTTAATTAATTATATGTACACCTGGATTCATAACTGTTACATTAGCTATTTGACCGAAAAATCCTAATTTATTGGGTCACATGCGACACAATTATTGACCGTCGGCGGCTAGTGTCCTTAAATTGAACATTTTCCGAAATATAGTGAACTAAATTGAAATTTCGAAACATACATAATTCTTTCTAAACAAACCCTAACATATAGGATTAAAAATGAATTTTCCCTATTTGATGATGGTAGGTAGTTAATTACGCTGCCTATTTCCCTATTTGATTATGGTAGGTAGTTAATTAGGCTGCGTATGAATTGAAGGATTTGAAATGTAGGGAGTTGAATCTATTCTATTTCAAAAGTTAATTTAAATTCGAAAAAATTAAAATGCAAATGAGGTCATTTATTTTAAAATATGTTCCATCTTTTATTCCATTTCTACTAATACATATCATGAATGCAATATAATATTATGATAAAATCACAAAACAACACATGTTGCATATTAAAGAAGTTGAAATAGGAGATGAAATATCTGATCTAATTTAATTATAAGTTTTATGTTCGTAAAGAAATAATTCAAAATAAAATAATGGGATTTAGAATCTAAGTCATTCTTTGTATTGTTCAATCCAAAACCAATCTTAGCACATTTAAAGAGATTAGTAATAATAAATCAACCAAACTCAAATTTAACAACAATTGACTTTAGCAAATGAGTACGTTTATTTGAAACTAGCTTGTAAATTCTAAAACTTATAATACAAAAATTAATAAATTTTACAATATTTAAGTTATATTTTTAAGCTTGATTAAACTCAAATAATCTCATGAACCATGAATCAATTCGAAATAATCTCATGAACCATGAATCAATTCGAATGATAAAATTGCGTTTGGCTGAGTAACAACCAAACCAAACTCAACCTCCCAAAAATTATCACTGCTCGACTAGACGCGATTCGATTAATAGTGTACTATGATGATGCAGGGTGTTTGTGGGTGTGATCGATTTTCAAGTAGCTCAATGGTGGGTGTGGCCCAGAGGATAAAGAAAAAGGATGGATATGGTGGGCTTATGCGTGGGTGGATTCCCAGAATGTTGTTTCATGCCCCAGCTGCAGCTATCTGCTGGTCTACTTATGAATCTGTTAAAACCTTTTTTCATGAATTCAATACAAAAATCTGAAGAGTAAATATATATTTATATTTATTGGATAAGTGGCAAGTCTGCTCAATTTGGCTGAGCAATTCAATAATGCGTAGCCACTTTCTGTCACAGTTTATTGTTATATATTGTACAGATAAATTACTCTGCGTTTATAGCTATATATCAAAACATCACAGAAAATACAGGGGTAAAAATAGTAAATTGAACGCCTTGTATTTGCTCGGATTTTTTCTCTTATTGGTTATCAAAAACTAAAACTAGCCACGATTCATCAAGCACCAGTGGTCTAGTGGTAGAATAGTACCCTGCCACGGTACAGACCCGGGTTCGATTCCCGGCTGGTGCATGTATTTTTTTACTATTTTTTGCTTATATTCAAAATCAAGACAGGTAGGTGAGTTGGTAAATCATGCGGGCCCCATCGACTAGTTAGGTAAGATCCAAACTCGAACTCATTTTATTAGGTTAAAAATCTCAACTCGAACACAAAATTGGCAAGAACTTGATAACCTAGCCGACACGATAAGCATATCAATACTTGCATATATTTTTATGTTGTATTATTTTATTCAAGCTCACTAAAATATCACTATTATTGATTTTTGTAAAAAAATACGAAATAAATTTAAACATTAAATAAGCAGCACACATGTTCTATAGTTATCTCCATTAACAAGACACATGGACAAAATTACAAATAAAAGAAAAGTCATTTCGAACGTCTGGACCGTTGACATTGTTAAACAAAATTCTTTGAAATTCTATAATTAGTATTTCCCTTTTAGCTAGCTAGGCCACATGTGCTCTTCTTAAGTAATTACTTTCTACTAAATTGATCAACTCCAAGATTTTCAAATCAATAAAATATCAAAAAAAATTATTCATGCCATTATCGATGATAATGCGCAATCCGATATCCAAGAAACTTAACAAAAACCTTCGTAAGCAATATGAAAACACACAAGATTTACGTGGTTCGATCCGGAGATCTACGTCCACGGGCAGAAAATAACACTTGCCGAGGTGTTTCTTTTACTCGAACTTTGAGTTTACACGTAGTAATTCAGAATACAGAATGCGAACCCTAATTCATAGTTCTTTTCTCATATTTATACTCAACCTTCCTAAACCCTAACTAACTCCCTATTCATGCCTATTTCCCGCTGCATGGCGGTTGGGAACGGATCGTGGGCCTTGATTCGCGGAACAAACCACTCGTTGGGCCGATGCGTATTTCTGGACCTGCTAGGCCTACGCGTGCTGGGCCTACGCGTGTTTCTGGACCTGTTGGGCCTACGTGTGCTGGGCCGGTCAGTGGGCTCAGGTATTAACCCGACCCGAAGTGATCGAGCCATCCCTATCAGATGCCCCCCCAGCCGAAGCGAGGAAGGAGCTTCGGTTGTCACCAGGGTGGAACCATAAGCAAGAGGGGCCGTGGTCGCGGGCGCGCCGAAGTGTTTGTGGATGACTAAGTCTATCCGCGTCCCAGGGACTCCGCGGCGCAGTCTGCGGAAGCGGAGCCGAACTAGGCCGAAGTGCACGGGACAGATAGCGAGATACCGAGTCTCCCAAAAGCAAGAAACGTGTCGGAAGTACATAATGACCTGGCCGAGGTGAAGGGTACACCGGAGTGTAGTAGTCTGGCCACAATGAAGGGAGCGCCGGAGTGTGGTAGTATGGCCGAGGTAAAGGGAGCACCGGAGTGCAGTTTAAATCTTCCTGACGAAGGGTGAGGTTGATGTGATTGGCGGCGCCATCATGAGAGAGAGGGATGTGAAGTGACACGCTCTGCGATTTCCAATAAACCTGTTCCCCACGCGCCTTGGGAACTGTAAAGCGCGTGAAGAGCACGTCTAAATCTCCATCACTGAATTTGAATAGGCTGTATCAGAGCCGTTGGTTTTTTGCGTATATATATTTGGAATAATTGCACAGTAACTCTTCATCTTCTTCATTGCGATTTACCAGTTTAGAAAGTGGGAAAAAGAGGGGAATTCTGTGCTTGTGATTCATCTCAAATCCAAACTTCTCAAACTCTACCCAAGTAAGTATGCCTTCTTCTTCATCTTCTACCTCTATTCAAGAAGTAGGGACTACGAGTGCCCCGTTAGATGTCCCCCCCCCCCCTTCGATATCTCATTCCGGAAAGGAATGAGATTAGGACCGTAGACAGGGCCGACGGCCTAGAAAGCAACGTTATGATGGTCGCTTTTTATGAATGCGCGGAGGAGGATTTTGAGGTGGCCTCTGTAGCGTTACGGATGACGCGAGTGCAGATTGAGAGAGAAATCCCTTCATTTTACTTTCCATTTAACTTAGAGTATATAATACCGAACCCCGATGATAGGGCCTGCTGCCCGCCGCAGGGGTTTATTAGTGTGTATATAGATCCCCTTAGAATAGGCTTGAGACTGCCCCTGTGGGACATTGTGATCCAGTTGCTGAAATACTACGGTATTGCCTTGAGCCAACTAGCGCCGAACGCGGTGAGGCAAGTAGTGGGATTCACCGTAGTATGCAAGAATGCCGGGATAGAACCGACCGTAGAGCTTTTTAGGTTTTTCTACCAATTAAAAGCCTTCGGGAAATCCAAGGGGTGGTACTCCTTCAGTCCCTGAGCCCGAGGTGGGTTCAAGGTTCAAAACCCAAGTAAGGTAGAGGGATGGAAGGAGAGGTTTATATTTGTAAAAAACAAAGTAGCTCTCCCCAAGTGGAGGAGGGATGAGGTACTTGATACCGATCCGGTGGAGAACCCGGAGGCCGAAGTCATACATGTATTCCGGTCAGTGGGGACTTTCAAAACCCTCTGTACTGAGGAAGAACTGGAGGGGGCAGGACTGAACCCGTATTATTCGGGCGATGCGGATGCCGAAGAGGGTAGGAGTTCTTTTGTCCTGCTTTTTACAAACTATGAATGTGTATATAACTAACTTTACCTTCTGTGTGCAGTGGGACGCTTCGGGAAAGAGCCGGCTGGAAACCCCGCGGTGGCGGCGGCGGCCAAAAAGAAGGGCAAATCTGCTGAGGCATCTCCCCGGGGAAAGATGCCATCCGATACGAGGCCCAGTGCTGGATCTGAGGAACAGGTAGGGGTAACGAAGCCTACCCCTATGTCCAAGAAGAGGCCGGAGCCATCCGGGACTCCTCCAACAGCAGCGAAAAGGCTCCGCACGGAGGGGGGTATGGAGGTAAGTTCCAGACGTGTTGTCAGCTACTGTTAATGAAATTACATTGTATATTTTTCTGTGCTGATCATTGTGTGCTATCATTGGTGGCAGTTGAAGGAGCAGGGGCCCTCAAGTCTGTTGGGGTTAGAAGGCGCGGACGTCGAAGAACTTCTGCGCTTGGCGCGAGGTATCCTGGACCTCGGTCGTAAGAGCGAGAAGGAAGGCAAGGAGGAGCTGGCCGAAGTGGCTAGGGAGCTTCGGGCGCGCAACGACCGATTAACCCAAGATCTGACCGAGGCACGCAAGAGGGCTGCCTTGGTCGAAAATGAGGTTGCGCGTCTGCGCGAAGTGGAGGCGGAGACCAATGTCCTCCGAGGTGAAGTACTGCGGCTGCGGGCAGAGATGGAGGCTCGGGAAGCTGCCGTAGTCGAAGGGCAAGGAGCGATGCTGAAGGCATTCGCCGACAAACTGTTCCAAACCAGCACGTTCCTTGACTTCCAGACAGATTTTGTGGCAATAGGGGACCAGGCCACGCGATCTGCGCTGCTGGTGCAGGTTAAGGAGGTCTACCCGAATGTGGATGTATATCGTCCAGAATTCGGGTACGACTTTGAGGCAGTGGCCGGGGTGGAAAAGGCCTACTACGCAGCTCTAGCGAATCTGCCGGAGTGGCCCCTGCTGAAGGCTCTAGGGGAGAAGAAACAACTTCTGACGGCCGCGGAGATCGCCAACTGTGAGGTGGACCAGGACCAAGAGTTCATGGCGTTCCGCCGGGGTGAGCTGGTCTCCGAGCCCCGAAACAAAGAACCCCCCCCCCCCTCGGATGGAGGTCGATGCCATAGCTGCGGACGAAGCTATCGCAGCGAATGAGGAGGAAGAAGCCGAAGTGTCAGAGGGCCGGCGAGAGGTGTTGCCCGAGGATATTGAGGGGACCGAGCGGGAGGTCAGTCGTTCCCCGCAAATTTAAAGTTGTAGATAATAGGAGTATATGCAAACATTGTACTGAATCCTGGATATTGTACTTCCATTTTGTTGAATATAATTTTTGTTTCTCAGACACTTCGTCTTCCTTTTGCTTGAATGATCAATTTATGTTTGTTTTCGAACTGAACTCCAACTCTTTACATTCTTGAGATTGATCGATCTGGTTGACTCTTCTTTCTGTTTAGAATACCGCGGAATTGCACGAAACAATAAAGAAACTCATGCGATCACTTGAGTGGTTCCGCGAAGAAAAGAACAACCTGCAAATGCACGTAGTGCCAAAGCTAGAAAAGCAGGTGGCCTCGGCAGAGAGGAAAGCGGTTGAAGCCGAAGAAAGAGCCAAAGATTTCGAACTGAAGTACCGAGCTAAAGCTGCTGAAATGAGTCGTGTCCTCGTTCATCAAAGGGAATACGATCGGATACTGTCGGAGTTCGGCCTTCTTACCTTTGAGGAAGTGGAGGAGCGGGTCGTAGAGATTCAGGACGAAATCTCGGCGCTTGTGGCAAATAACCCAGCGGAGTCTTCAGAGCTTGTAAGAAAGCGAGAAGTTTTGGAGTTGCTTCTCAGCATGTACGAAGGACTGAAGGGCCGAGGCAGGTGGAGGCCTTCTGCCGAGGAATTCATTGCGAGTTCAAGCCGGAGCCAAGGTACTCCAAAAGCTCCCCGGAAGGATAAAAAGAAACCCGCTGGAAAGAGCAAAGGCATTGTTATCCGAGAGCCAGCTCCAGTGACCACGATTGAAGAAGAGCCCGCTGTGGTCGCCGAAGAAGTAGTCGAGGAGCTGGCCAGAGAAATTGAAGTGATGGCTCCGGAGGAGTGGGACCCTGTGCAGTGGGCCCAAACTCCGAGGTCCGCTCCGCAGCCAAGTAGCCGCGCTCATACAAGGGACGAAATTCCCCGACAAGCGCCAAGGACAAGTCCACGGCGTCGGGGAGCCCGCGGAGGGGAAAGAGCCGGAGCCCGAGGTCGAGGATCTACAAGATCCCGGAGGACACAACGGAGATTTAGGAGTAGGCCTCAACGCCGGAGCGCTGAATACTGGCTCGGGGGCCGTAGATGATCGTTTGTGTTTTTTTTTTTTTTTTTTTTTTTTTTTTTTTTTTGTAGTTTTATGTAAAGAACTTTTTGTCGTAGGATTATTCGGAAAATAATAAAATCGTTTTGGTGCGCATAAATGTGTTAAGGAAAACAACAAGTTATGAACCAACAGTAATAACTGTTTTAATTGGGTGTTCGGGAACACAGTATGGATAAATCCAATGCAAATCTCCCCGGACGGATCGGGCGGGAGTAAAATCTCCCCGGACGGGTCAGGCGGGAGTAACCACTTCTCCGGTTAAACAGGCGAGAAAGTGATATGAGTCCGGGGACGGAATGTGAATCTCCTCGGACGGATCGAGAGAGAGAGTTAATTGTTCGGAGACGAATAATAATTTTATGAATGCGTTAGGGCGTCCCCGTAATGTAAAAGAGAACACAGCAAGATGCATAAACAAAGAATTTTTATTCAATGATAAGTGCCGGAGCAAACTAAAGAATACAAAGAGAGATATAACAATCATAAAAGAAACGTACAATGAGCATAAAGATAAGATGGTACTTGTGATTTGGCATTCACAGAAGAAGCGCCTCAAGTTGGTAACGTGCCAGCTTCGGGGAATCGAGGTCCCATTGAGATGCTCTAACTGATAGGATCCGGAATCGTGCGCGGCAACGACGCGGTAGGGACCCTCCCAAGAAGCATGTAATTTCCCCTCGGGGGCAGCTTTGCTGGCTGAATTGAGCCGAAGCACTAGGTCCCCGACATTGAACTGAGTGCCCCGGACCCGGAGGTGATGATACTGGGCTGCACGTTGTTTACACCTGGCCTGTTGAATGAATGATTGATCACGACGATTTTCAAGCTCATCCAAATTCACTCGGAGAGCTTCGTCATTATCCTCTGGAACCAATGTGATGAGGCGGGGGCTTGGTACACTGATTTCCGCAGGAATAACGGCTTCGGAACCATAAGTAAGGTTGTAAGGAGTCTCCCCGGTAGAGGTATGCGGTGTCGTGCGATAAGCCCATAGGACTTGCGGAAGGTTTTCAGCCCAGAGACCTTTGGCATTATCCAGACGTTTCTTTATACCCGTGAGCAGTGTACGATTGGTGACTTCAACCTGACCGTTGGCTTGAGGGTGAGCAACCGAGGTGAAAATTTGTTTGATGTGAAGCTCTTCGCACCATGACCGAAAGGGATCGTTGGCAAATTGTTTACCATTGTCCGAGATAATAGTGCTCGGGATGCCGAAGCGACATACGATATTGCGCCATACAAACTTCAAGATATTTTGACCAGTAATGGCCGTAAGAGGTTCGGCTTCGACCCACTTAGTGAAGTAATCTACGGCAACGACCAGGAATTTCAATCCCCCCGGAGCAACTGGGAATGGGCCGACAATGTCGATTCCCCATTGAATAAACGGCCACGCACTCTGGATTCCAGTGAGCTCGGTCTGCGGCAGATGCTTCACACGGGAGTGCAGCTGACACTTGCTGCATTTGGTCACTAAGTCGTGGGCATCGTTGAACAAGGTTGGCCAATAATATCCCCAGTGGAGAACTTTCTTCGCCAATGTCCGGGAGCCGATATGGCTGGCACAAGCCCCTTCGTGAACCTCCCGTAGAACTTGAGTAGCTTCGGCAGGAGCGAGACACCGGAGACTCGGTTGTAGGTATGACCGTCGGTACAAGACTCCATCATGAAATGAGTATTTGGGGGCTTTGAGGAGAACTTGCCGAGCTCGCAGCTTATCAGTAGGCAAAATTCCATCTCGGAGATATTGAATGATAGGAGTCATCCAATTCGGATCACTATCGGTCAGTACCGAAACTGTGGCCTCATGAATTGTTGGATGAGATAAGTCTTCGACCATGATATCCGGAGATATATTAGTTCGGACCGCGGAGGCCAATTTGCTGAGCGCATCTGCTCTTGCATTCTGAGCACGTGGTATTTTCTGGATAACAACTGTATCTAGAGTTGACATAAGCTTAAGTGTTAAAGCACGATACCTGATCATTGTTTCATCCTTGGCGACATAAGTCCCCTGGATTTGCTTGGACACGACCTCGGAGTCCGTGAAGAGCTCAAGATGGCGAATGGCTAAGGATTTTGCGAGCCGGAGCCCGGCGAGGATTGCCTCGTATTCTGCTTCATTATTAGTCACCTTAAATTTGAATCGGATGACGTATTTAACTTCAACCCCCTCGGGGTCAATGAGAAGCACCCCGGCACCACTTCCTCGAGTCGTGGATGCTCCATCCACATATAGTTGCCACTTCCGAGGTGAGGATACGAGGGTAGCGGGGTGATGGGTAACACTGTCTGCCGAAGACTCATGATTGTCTCCCGGGGTTTCAGCCAGAAAGTCGGCGAGTGCTTGACCCTTGATAGCTCTGCGGGGAAGAAATTGAATATCGTATTCACCTAATTCGACAGCCCACTTGGCGAGGCGCCCAGACACCTCGGGTTTGACAAGAATCTGACGGATAGGATGATTGGTCAGAACGCGGACTTCACGTCCTTGGAAGTATGGCCGCAGACGCCGAGCCGCCATAACAAGGGCCAACACGGTTTTTTCTAGCATGGAATATCGTGTCTCCGCTCCGTGGAGTACTCGGCTTGCAAAATACACGGGATGCTGAACGCCATTGACTTCTCGTACAAGGGCTGCACTAATAGCTTCCTCGGCGGAAGCCAAGTATAAGTAAAGCGGCTCTCCGGAGAGAGGAACTGACAAAGTAGGCAGCTGCTGTATATGACGTTTCAAAGCGTCGAAAGCCTCGGTGCACTCCGGAGTCCATTCAAAGGACTTCGATTGTCGCAAGATTTTGAAGAATGGGAGTTGGCGCTCTGCCGCTTTGGATAGAAAGCGATTCAAGGCCGCCAAACCGCCCGTGAGGCGCTGAACGTCTCTGAACGTCTTCGGTGGCTGCAGATCCAAAACATCCCGAAGTTTGGCTGGATTAGCTTGAAGACCGTGTTGTGAAACCATATAACCAAGGAACTTGCCGGAGCCAACGCCGAAAGTGCATTTTGCTGGATTAAGTCGCAAATTGTAACGCCGCAGGGTGCGCAACGTTTCGGCAATGTCTTTCACACATGAAGAATGGGAGGTACTCTTTATAACAAGATCATCAACGTAAACCTCGACGTTGCGGCCAATCTGGTCGTGGAAAACACGGTCCATGAGACGTTGATATGTGGCTCCAGCGTTCTTGAGCCCGAAGGGCATTTTCTTAAAAGCAAAACACCCGAAAGCAGTGATGAATGCTGTCTTGAGGGCATCCTGCGGATCCATAAAGATCTGGTGGTATCCCTTATACAGATCTAAGAAACAGAGTGCCACGTACCCAGTAATGGCTTCGGCCTTTTGGTCAATGGAAGGTTGATAACACGTTATTTATGCATGTATTTAGGTCGATTTAGGATCATATTTTATATCATTTACGTGCATATTTGACCGGCATTTATTTATATTAATAATATTTGGGTCATTTGACGTGTTTCGACTTGTTTTAAGGTATTTTGAGCATTTTCAGGCTACCGGACGAGGAAACAAGTTGGAAAAGAGTGAAAACCGGCCCAAAAGAGTGAGAACCGTCGAAGAACCAGTCCAAACCGGTCCGAACCGGCCTGAACCGGTCCAGGAGCAAAATCGGGCAAGAACCGACACGGCCGCGTCAGACTTGTAACACGGCCGTGTCAAAAGTGGTCCACAATGTGCTGTTGATTCTGGAATAGAACACGGCCGTGTCACTCAAGCAACACGGCCGTGTCAAATGTTGCGCAGAAATTGAAGAATTGCAAAGCAACACGGCCGTGTCAAAAAGTCCACCGATAAGAGAAATCGTGTTTTAATAGGATTTTGATCCTATCTTTCCCAAGATTCGGCCCAACTCTATAAAAAGGACCCCAAGCTCTAGAAAGAGGGAATCAATCATCAAGAACATAAATTACATCATCTTGGAGGACAAAGAAGACGAAGATCATCGAGACGGAGTCATCCGGGTTTATTTATTCTTTTCTAGTTTAATTCTTTACAATGTTTTTATTAAGATTTTGTATTGGATTATTGCTAGGCATGAGTAGCTAAGCTATTCGTGTCCTAGGGTTAGAAAGTAGGGATTATTATAACAATGTTTTGATTTATGATTTAATCTATTTAATTCCATTCTTTATGTGTTTTATCTCTATGTTTATGCTTAAACTGAATTTAGCTTGATCACCTAGATTTAGTAATTTAGTTTAACAATTCCGCTTCGAGAGGAGGGAATTGTTATCAGACTTAGAACATAGAGCGCAGTTGTCTATGACTGTGTAGGCCTGACACGTCGGTTTCTAACCTAGTGTTCCGCAAGTGTACGGATGTAGGTGTAGTACTATTGTCAAGGTCGATCCCACAAGGAATAGTTTTAGGTAGTTTGATACCTCAATAATCTAGGAATGTCCTAACTAGATACTAAGTTTCAAAGGTTGATTTTAATACGACTTAAGGAATTTAACTAATACTTGACAAACAAAAAGAACTAACAATCGATGAGAAAAGGTATCCTAGGGCTTCGATTTCAGGATATTAATTCAATGTTGAATATGATTAACCTATTAATTTACCAATTCTAGTGTTTATTAGGCGGCACGACAATAATCTAATCCTTCTCTCAAAGCGATTAAACCGTTGATTAATTAAGCTAATTACCCTCTCGAGTCAATTAAACCTAATAACTCCCAAACGATCCTAAGCCACGGCCTACACAGTCATAGACAACTGCGCTCTATGTTCTAAGTCTGATAACAATTCCCTTCTCTCGAAGTGGAATTGTTAAACTAAATTACTAAATCTAGGTGATCAAGCTAAATTCAATTTTAAGCACAAACATAGAGATAAAACACATACAGAACGGAATTAATAGATTAAAACATAAATCAAAACATTGTTATAAAAATCCCTACTTTCTAACCCTAGGACACGAATAGCTTAGCTACTCATGCCTAGTAATAATCCAATACAAAATTCTAATAAAAACATTGTAAAGAATTAAAACTAAGACAAGAATAAATAAACCCGGATGACTCCGTCTCGATGATCTTCGTCTTCCTTGTCCTCCAAGATTTCTTCTAGGTGGAATAATGTAATTGGTGTCCTTCTGTGTTTTTCTTGATTGATCCCTTTTCCTAGAGCTTGGGGTCCTTTTTATAGAGTTGGGGACGAATCTTGGGAAAGATAGGCTCAAAATCCTATTAAAATATGAAATCCTCGCATAAAAACCCTTCTGACACGGCCGTGTTGATTAAGTGACACGGCCGTGTTGCTTTGCACAAAATTCACTTTCTGCTCAACATTTGACACGGCCGTGTTGCTTGAGTGACACGGCCGTGTTCTGTTCCAGAACCCACAGCGCGTTATGGACCACTTTTGACACGGCCGTGTTACAAGTCTGACGCGGCCGTGTCGGTTCTTGCCCGGTTTTGCTCCTGGACCGGTTCAGGCCGGTTCGGACCGGTTTGGACCGGTTCTTCGACGGTTCTCACTCTTTTGGGCCGGTTTTCACTCTTTTCCAACTTGTTTCCTCGTCCGATAGCCTGAAAATGCTCAAAATACCTTAAAACAAGTCGAAACACGTCAAATGACCCAAATATTATTAATATAAATAAATGCCGGTCAAATATGCACGTAAATGATATAAAATATGATCCTAAATCGACCTACATATATGCATAAATAACGTGTTATCAAACTCCCCCAAACTTAAACTGTTGTTCGTCCCGAACATCATACAAAAAGACACAAAGAAGACAACTGATTATGCATTTTGTTTAGGGCGATTAGACGATGAATTCAGTTTCAGTTTGATTTTCCTTAAAACAACTAGGCACACAATTCACTTGAGCATATGCGATAACGCGTAAATCAACTAATCTCGAGACTTTGAACTTTCGAATTATTCAACCCTCACCGGGTAAGTGTTTCACTCATCTCTTAAGTGTTTAGGCTAAAATAATTTTCACTCATATTGAATTATATGCAAAGCCTACCATATGCTTGCCAATCGTCTACACTAGACCTCGTACTTGATATGTGTGATAAAAGATCAAAAAGGTCTTTATTTTGGTTGTAATGTGGGCTTAAGGTAAGGTGGGATACATTTGGATATAAGTGACTATTCATTGGACTAATCAAGTTACGTCTAACCCGACTACCCCTCAATACAATCACTCAATCTCACTCTTCAAATTTCAGCAAATCACCCCGCAAAGTGACTTCTTCACCTTCAAAAGTCCGTACAACTTAAGTGCTTTTCATTTCTGTGGGTACCACATTTTTTTTGGGACTACCCGAATGTTCTAAGCAAATTCACAATTTAAACACTTTATTTTCTAGCCTCTCCTCTATAATACAACTTTTCTTTTTCTTTTTTTTTTTCAATTTTTTTTTTCTTTTTTTTTTTTTTCTTTTTTTTTTTTCTAGGAGAGGTCATTCTTCGCTTTTCACCTATCACTTTTATTTTATTCCCTTCATCTTTTGAAAATATCCCTATTTCCCATTCCTTCCCACAAATTGTTCACCCAAAATTCCTTTCAATTCTCATCCCTCTAACTTGATTAATCCAATTATGGCCAAAAGAGTTAAATCAAAAGGTTTCGGCTGACATTGTTAGGTTATGAATAAATAAGGCTATAAGGCTCAATTGGGCTAACTAGGGACAATTTTTTTCATTATGGGTCAAAGGCAATTTCCATGGTTTGAACAAATAGGCTTAAACAAAAAGTTGCCTAAGATCATTTCCTAAATCACAACATATACTTGACACATTCTTAGTAAAGACTCAAGGCAAGTTCTAGAGACTAGTACACATATTCAATCAAATTCACACCGAAAGAAAGTATCTTACTCCGAAAATTGGAGTATAATTAGGCTCAAATTCTCACAAGGTAAATTTTGATTGAATATTCTCAGTTCAAGCTCAATTTCGTCTCAAAACACCTCTCATGCTCTATTATGTGCCATTTTTCATCTACTTCTCAAAATCATCTCATCATCAACTATTCATCATCCATCTTTCCCTAATTTTCTCTTATTATTTTTCTCACTTGTTACCTATTTCCGGGTTTTATTATTCTTATTACTCTTAAAAAAAACTGACACACTACTAAGACTCTAAACTCTAAACTCCTAAGACTCAACATGAAAACAATATGCAATCAAACTCGGGCTCACAGACCCAATCAACACCGATAAATCAGATAACTGGGCTCACAGACCCGATAACATCAATCAAACAATAAAAATCAGCACAACTGGGCACACGGACCCACAATTAACAGCAAGAATCTCGAACGAAAAAATAAATCAAAACTAGAAATCTAGCTGCCAAGACGTCCCATGGTCTACCCCCTCCCCCAAACTTGGCTGAAAGCCAATGTTTGGAGGAAAAACGTGGTACGCCTTGGTGCTAACTTACAAATCGTTCGACGATGGCGTTTTGAAACCCCTACGAGCTCCGAAATCGTGCCATTTTGCTCCTACTGAATCTTGGTTCGGCCGTCTCCGCATCGCGCTCTGAAATTTTTTTGCATCTTTTCCGCTGAAGTACTGACACGGCCGTGTTTGAAGGTTGTGACACGGCCGTGTTATAATCGAGCCAAAGTTGATGTTTCTGGGCCGGTCTTGACACGGCCGTGTTATAATGCTAACGCGGCCGTGTTCTGTTTGAACCAAAAATCGATTTCTGTGGCGTTATTGACACGGCCGTGTTAAGTAATGTGACACGGCCATGTTGAATTCCAGTGCCTTTTACCCTTTGGAGCGATCTTTTGACACGGCCGTGTCATATGTGAGACGCGGCCGTGTTACTTTGAGCTGACGTTGACGCGGCCGTGTCATTTTGTGACACGGCCGTGTTGCATTCCAGAAGATTTCTTCCTTTGACGTCAATTTTGACACGGCCGTGTTGAAAAGTGACACGGCCGTGTTACTCTGATTTCCATCTTCATGCGATTTTTCGTCTTTTCGACCCCCGTTTCTTGCACACTCGTCCATGTTGATTCCTAAAAACATAAAACACTAAAACACACGTAAAACATAAAATTAATGCAATAGAAAATAAACATAAAACAATAAACATCGGGTTGCCTCCCGACAAGCGCTTTGTTTTACGTCATCAGCCGGACGTCCTTTTTCTATCAGCCATTTTCTAGCCACCCCGAGTTGGAAGTTTTCTGAACACTTAAAGAGTTATTTGGGGCACGAGGATTTTCTATAGCAGCTAGGGTAGTGTAAATAATGCTACAATTGTGCCTACCCCTTAGACCCGATTTATGTATGTTGAGTGTGATTATTTCGTTTTGAACCCGAAAAACCAACTCCCCTTTAGGTACATCTATTAGTGCTTGGCTAGTCGCCAAGAAGGGTCTTCCTAAGATAAAAGGGAATTCATCACTCCCTTTCATGTCAACAACTAAGAAATCACTAGCGAATTCAAAATTTAGCACTTTTACCACTACATCCTCTGCTACTCCCAACGGCGTTAATGAAGATCCATCCGCCAATTTGATAGTAGTAAAGGACCGTTTAATTTCCCTTAGTCCTAATTGTCTATACTGCTTAAGAGACATCAAGTTTATGCTAGACCCTAAGTCACACATGACATTATGAAATTCATGACTACTAATTGAGCAAGAAATAGTAAAACTCCCTGGATCTTTTGCTTTTGTTGCTCTTCTTGGTTTCATGCTTGTGTTTGCGTTCTTCTTGGGCCTGCTCGGTCTCTTCTTCTTCGCCTCTTTTCCATCCTCCCACTCCTTTGTTTTCTCTTTAACTTGGATTCTCTCCTTTAATGGTTCCTGGTTCACCACAAAAACTCTAGATTGCTCTAAAGGATCAAGGTTAGCAAAGAATGAATTTTTAAAACAAAAATCAAAAGACTCATCAAGAATAGGAGATGAAGTTTTCTTATCTATGATTGTATTGACCTCCTCCTTCTCAATGTTTTTGACTTCCTCGCTTGATTCCTTTGCTTCTTGGTCCTTCATGCTCTCTTCATGCTCCACAACATTGCAGTGCTCCTTCGGATTCACCACTGTATCACTCGGGTATTGGCCTTGCTCGTGTTGAGCTCCTACTATCTTTATCAGCTGACTCATGTGTGATGTCAATTCTCCAATGCTAGCTTGAGTCTGCACCAACGTGTTCTCGAGCCTCTTGATGTCTGCCCCTTGCCCAGTGATATGCTTGTTTAGCTCCATGAATTTTCCATCCACTTTCTTCTCCAACTGAGCTAACTTTTCATCATACTTGTCAAATTGTGATTGCGCAATTTCTTCTTGTGATGGCTTCTTACCGTCATGGATCATGCCATTTGTAACAGCAAATCCGGGTGGCGGATTAAGTGTACTTTGCGCGTTCCCATATGAAAAGTTCTGATGATTCTGAGGGTACTGATTGTACCGAGGCTGATTGTTCTGGAAGTTGTTGAAGTTTCGTTGATTCACAAATTTTGCTTCTTCAACTTCTTCCGGACCCCCTGGCTGTTGTGCTAACGTCAGATTAGTTAGCAAATTCACCTGGCTCGTCAATGTTGTTACTTGTGCTGTGAGCTTTTCAATTGGCTCATTATTGACGGGCTCGCATTTTTGGACACTGGCTACCCTCCTTGGCATGTTTCTCTCATTCGACCATTGGTAGCTCGTTCTTGCCATAGCATCCAGGATTGAGAATGCCATCCTCACTGACTTCTCCATCAAACTTCCACCCGCAGCTGCATCCACTTGGTTTCTAGTCGGAGCAAGTAGACCATTGTAGAACTTGCATACTTGCTGCTTCTTGGTGAACCCATGTTGAGGGAAACTCCGGATAAGATCCCGGAATCGCTCCCAAGCCTCTCCGAATGGCTCTTGGTCCAACTGTTTGAACTGATTAATCTGGTTCTGCAAGTCGAGCATCTTGCTCGGTGGAAAGTACTTCAACAGGAAAGAAGTACTCAAGTCTTCCCAATCTCTGATGTCTTCTAGTGAGTTGAACCACTGTAATGCTCTGTCCTTCAGTGAGAAAGGGAACAATCTCATCTTGACCTGCTCGTGCGGCACATGATTGATCTTGATTGTGTCGGCCAGTCTGCGAAACTTGATCAGATGCGCATTCGGATCCTCCAACGCACTTCCCCCATACTGGTTTTGCTGCACTATGTTGATTAGTGCAGGCTTCAGCTCGAAGTTGTTGGCATTGAGTGGTGGAGGTTGCACTCCTCCTGCCTGCTGGTTTGGACTGGGCTTCAAGCAGTCGCTAATGGGCGTGTCATCTTCATCGCCTGCAGCTGGGTCTATATGAATTGGTCCGTACTGCTGTTGCAGCTGTGGCTGCTGTACAGGTATCTGCTGCTGTATAGTAGTGACGCGATCGTCCAATCGTGCTAAGGCTGTTAGCACTCTATTAAGTGCGTCATCTTGATTTGGATGCTGTGGTGGATTCTCCATCTCAGATGCGGCGTTTCTTCTAGTTCGGTGTCTGCGAGCTGTCGCTTCAATTTCCGGATCGAAAGGAAGAAGGGTTTCTTTCCCTTTTGATCTGGTGTGCAGACGAAGCCTGAAAACACCAAAAACAAGAACTACCGCGTAGCACTAAAATTAAATAAAAAAAATAAAACGAAAATTAAAATTAAAAATACGAAAAAATAAATCTAGTCTAGTTTCCTCCTATTTTTCAAGATAAAAACTAAGCGCTAAATCCTATTCCCCGGCAACGGCGCCAAAAACTTGACACGTCGGTTTCTAACCTAGTGTTCCGCAAGTGTACGGATGTAGGTGTAGTACTATTGTCAAGGTCGATCCCACAAGGAATAGTTTTAGGTAGTTTGATACCTCAATAATCTAGGAATGTCCTAACTAGATACTAAGTTTCAAAGGTTGATTTTAATACGACTTAAGGAATTTAACTAATACTTGACAAACAAAAAGAACTAACAATCGATGAGAAAAGGTATCCTAGGGCTTCGATTTCAGGATATTAATTCAATGTTGAATATGATTAACCTATTAATTTACCAATTCTAGTGTTTATTAGGCGGCACGACAATAATCTAATCCTTCTCTCGAAGCGATTAAACCGTTGATTAATTAAGCTAATTACCCTCTCGAGTCAATTAAACCTAATAACTCCCAAACGATCCTAAGCCACGGCCTACACAGTCATAGACAACTGCGCTCTATGTTCTAAGTCTGATAACAATTCCCTTCTCTCGAAGCGGAATTGTTAAACTAAATTACTAAATCTAGGTGATCAAGCTAAATTCAGTTTTAAGCACAAACATAGAGATAAAACACATACAGAACGGAATTAATAGATTAAAACATAAATCAAAACATTGTTATAAAAATCCCTACTTTCTAACCCTAGGACACCAATAGCTTAGCTACTCATGCCTAGTAATAATCCAATACAAAATGCTAATAAAAACATTGTAAAGAATTAAAACTAAGACAAGAATAAATAAACCCGGATGACTCCGTCTCGATGATCTTCGTCTTCCTTGTCCTCCAAGATTTCTTCTAGGTGGAATAATGTAATTGGTGTCCTTCTGTGTTTTTCTTGATTGATCCCTTTTCCTAGAGCTTGGGGTCCTTTTTATAGAGTTGGGGACGAATCTTGGGAAAGATAGGCTCAAAATCCTATTAAAATATGAAATCCTTGCATAAAAACCCTTCTGACACGGCCGTGTTGATTAAGTGACACGGCCGTGTTGCTTTGCACAAAATTCACTTTCTGCTCAACATTTGACACGGCCGTGTTGCTTGAGTGACACGGCCGTGTTCTGTTCCAGAACCCACAGCGCGTTATGGACCACTTTTGACACGGCCGTGTTACAAGTCTGACGCGGCCGTGTCGGTTCTTGCCCGGTTTTGCTCCTGGACCGGTTCAGGCCGGTTCGGACCGGTTTGGACCGGTTCTTCGACGGTTCTCACTCTTTTGGGCCGGTTTTCACTCTTTTCCAACTTGTTTCCTCGTCCGGTAGCCTGAAAATGCTCAAAATACCTTAAAACAAGTCGAAACACGTCAAATGACCCAAATATTATTAATATAAATAAATGCCGGTCAAATATGCACGTAAATGATATAAAATATGATCCTAAATCGACCTACATACATGCATAAATAACGTGTTATCAAGGCCGTGGCTTAGGATCGTTTGGGAGTTATTAGGTTAATTGACTCGAGAGGATAATTAGCTTAATTAATCAACGGTTTAATCGTTTCGAGAGAAGGATTAGATTATTGTCGTGCCGCCTAATAAACACTAGAATTGGTAAATTAATAGGTTAATTATATTCAACATTGAATTAATATCCTGAAATCGAAGCCCTAGGATACCTTTTCTCATTGATTGTTAGTTTTATTTGTTTGCCAGTTATTAGTTAATTTCTTTAATTCTTGTTAAAATCAACCTTTGAAACTTAGTATCTAGTTAGGACATTCCTAGATTATTGAGGTATCAAACTACCTAAAACTATTCCTTGTGGGATCGACCTTGACAATAGTACTACACCTACATCCGTACACTTGCGGAACACTGGGTTAGAAACCGACGTGTCAAAGGTAGGGGATAACAGTCCTTCGGACAATGTTTATTGAGGTCGGTGAAGTCGACACACATCCGCCATGCCCCGCTAGACTTTATCACCATCACCGGGTTGGATAGCCAAGAGGGGTAATACACTTCGAATAAGATGTCCGCATCCAAGAGTTATTGCACCTCGATTCTAATTGTTGCATTTCGCTCCGGAGCGAATTTCCTTTGCTTTTGTTGTATAGGCTTTACGCTGGGATCGATGTTCAGCTTGTGGGTTATTATGTCGGGAGAGACCCCGGGCATATCCAAAGGGGACCATGCAAAGACATCGGAATGCTCTCGCAAGGTCTGAATGATGGCCTGGTGCAACCATGGCACATCCACGGCACCAACAGTTACAGTCTGTTCTGGCTTGGATGGATCAAGCGGTACCTGGACGGTGGTATCCCCCAATGAGGTACATACCCGAGGTTCAAGAGCCGATGATGCTACTTGAAGCTGCTGTTTGGGAGGAACTTTGGCAGTCTTTTTGAGTGCCACGTACATACACTCCTTTGAAACCCGCTGACTACCGCGGATAGCCACCTCGCCATGCGAGGTGGAGAATTTTAGAGCGAGGTGGTACGTGGAGCATATGGCTTTGGCGGGAGTAAGCCAGTCCCGACCCAAGATCATGTTGTACGGAGACGGGGAGTTCACCACATAGAAATCCACGAAAATAGTTTTAATTGCCGGATAGGTCCCCAGAGACGCCGGGAGAGTGATGACACCTTCTGGTTGGACTTCACCCTGAGTGAAAGTCTGCAATGGCCCGGGGGCCGGTCGAAGTTGTTCCCGAGGAATTCCCATCTTTTGGAAACAGTCGGCGAATATAACACTTACTGCGGCTCCATTGTCCACAAAGACCCGCTTTATTGTAATATTGGCCACAGTCATGTCGATGACAATGGCATCAGTATGAGGTGTTATCTCCGGAACAGGGTCCCTATCTGTGAAACTAACAGTTTCGGATTGATGGAGGCGCTTATGATGTGGCTCCTCGGGAGGAGGACGGCGAGCCTCTGCCTTCAAGGCATTTCGTGAAGCCCCGGTGGGAAGGGCCCCATATATCACGTTTATGACGTGAGTGGGTGCATTGTCTCCGGTTCCTCCCGGAGGAGGAGGTGGTGGCAGAAAACGAGGCTGTTGGCGATTGCCAGAGTCTTTCCGTGCATTATTGCTAGGTCCCGGCCGATTATTCTGCCACGGCGGCCGATTCTGTTGTGCGCCCCGATCATGATAACCTCCGCGGTTATGAGACGAACCCCCATTCTGGCTTGTCCGAGGTCTGTCATCGGTCCGCGCAATGTATTGTCGCAAGAGTCCTTTCCTTAGACACTCCTCAATTTCCTTGCTGAGCTCTCGGCACTCCTCTGTCTCGTGCCCATGATCTCGGTGGTACGCACACCACTTTCCACGGTTCCTTTTTTCAGGCGGAGCAGTCATCCGCGGACAGGGCCGTAGATCGTTCTTGTGAACAGAAAGGATTTCGGCTCGTGACTTTGTCAACGGAGTAAATTGTGGAATATCGCCTCGGGATTCTGAACGCCCCGGGTTCAGGCGGGAAAAGGCACTCGGTCGCGTGCTAGGCCCAGCTTGTGCCCTGTCGGACTGCCGCTTGCTAGCATGTTTCTCACGTTTACGGCGAGTCTGCTCCTCGGCTTTAGCATATCTGCACACCATTTTGAACAGTGCTCGGGTTGTGACTGGTGGGTTTCGAACCAACTCGGTGTAAAGTGGTCCGGGACGGAGTCCATTCATGAATGAGTTGATGACTACGTCATCTGAGCAATTTCCCACCTTGAGGCTCTCCGCTGTAAAGCGGTCAAGAAATTGGGTAACGGTTTCACCGTCCCGCTGTTCCATATTCATGAGGTCGGCCAGGGTGGCCATGGGCTTCGCGCGTGCTTCGAAACCCGCCCAAAAGTGTTCGGCGAGTTCTCTAAAAGAAGATACGCTGTTGCGTGGGAGAGAATCAAACCAAACCCGAGCTTCATCCTGAAGGTACTCAGGGAAAATCTTACAGTAATGAAGGAATGTAGTGTGATCGCGACTAAGCATGTTATGCCTGAAAGCTCCAAGAAAATTGGCTGGATCTCCGGTGCCGTCGTAAGGTGGTATGGCCGGCCGTTTGAACCCTTCGGGAAGGGAGGTGGCCATGATTTCTTGGGAGAACGGTGTGATGATATCTCCATTGGCATCAAGGCCCAGGATTCTGTCCAGTTCGACATTGCGTTGAACTCGCTCATACTCTTGAAGATCTAGAGTACGAGGATTGGCATAACGAACTCTCTTAGCCGCGTTGAGCGGACGGCGGCGATCGACATCGGTAGGTTCATCGTTGCGCTGTCGTGATTCGTTAGAACTCCCATGGTCCTCGGAAGAACCAGGTCGTTCCCGTCGCCGATCCTGACGCCCGCGATGCCCCGGGTCTTGTTGATCACGCGAGTGCTGACGATGTGGAGGCACCGCGGGATTGGCATCATGTCCGGCAGGCCCCGCGGGGTGTAGGCGATTAGCCGCCCAGTCTTGAAGAACATGGGCATGCTCTTGTAGGAAAGCCTGGAGCAATTCTGGAGTGATTTGAATGTTAACCGGTGGCTGGGCAGCAACGGGATTAGGGTTTTGCATGTCTTGTGGGGGTGGAGGCAAGAACTGGTTGTCTGGATTCACAACCGGGCCTTGGTTGCCCTGATGATGAGACGCACCTCTTGTCGGCGACTGCCTCGGCGGCAAAACTTGATCCACGGGTGGATCTTGATTGGATTGATCACCGTGGCGAGATTGATTCAGTCGAGTCATCACCATGATATTTGAATGCACTGTTAACGTCAGAAATTGTTTACGGTTCCCACAGACGGCGCCAATTGATAATGCGCAATCCGATATCCAAGAAACTTAACAAAAACCTTCGTAAGCAATATGAAAACACACAAGATTTACGTGGTTCGATCCGGAGATCTACGTCCACGAGCAGAAAATAACACTTGCCGAGGTGTTTCTTTTACTCGAACTTTGAGTTTACACGTAGTAATTCAGAATACAGAATGCGAACCCTAATTCAGAGTTCTTTTCTCATATTTATACTCAACCTTCCTAAACCCTAACTAACTCCCTATTATCATGCCTATTTCCCGCTGCATGGCGGTTGGGAACGGATCGTGGGCCTTGATTCGCGGAACAAACCACTCGTTGGGCCTACGCGTGTTTCTGGACCTGCTGGGCCTACGCGTGTTTCTGGACCTGCTGGGCCTACGTGTGCTGGGCCGGTCAGTGGGCTCAGGTATTAACCCGACCCGAAATGATCGGGCCATCCCTATCAATCGAGTTGGTCCAATACGACTTGAAATTTATCGTGTTTTATCGAGTTGACTCGATAAAGATCCTAACACGATAGCTATCAAGTCAAACTCGAAATTATCGTGTGAGTTCATGCCGTGCTATGGGCCGTATCGAATTTGGTCACCCTTATCATATCCCCTAAAAGTTACTAAGATTGTTGGGCTACTCCACAAATCAACGGGCATGTTGGGACCAAAACATACTTTTGACTAAAATTCATATAACTAACATATTTAAATATTGAATAAGTTGGAATTAAGGATGTACCAGAATCAAATTGTTCGCGAACTATTCAGGTCTCGACTCGAAAAAATATTTGTTCGAAATCGTTCATTGGCCTAAACGAACCGAACTCAAGTTTAATATCGAGCTCGATAAATTTTCCAAGCCAAACTCGAGTTTATAGGTATTTGGTTCACAAGCGAGCCGAGTTCGATAATATACATGAATATTTTATATATATATAAATTCAATTATGCATAAAAATGTGCTCAGTGTGAATCGAACACATGACCTCCAAGTTCCAACTATTACATGTTTCACGAACTCGAACTCGAACCGAACTCGTTTAATATGTTATCGAGCTTTTATCGAATTGAACTCAAACTATTTGCGAGCTTAGAATTAAACACTTAACGAACTCGAGCTCGAACTATGTTTGTTTATTATGTTATCGAGTTTTTGGAGAACCGAACTCGAACTATTCGTGAATTTAGGCAATGTTTGGTTGGGGCTGGGGTGGCTGGGCTGGGGGAAGTGACTGAAGTTAGTGGTTGTGGCTATTAGAGAGTGATATTTGGTTGAGTGACTGGGGTTGTGGTTGGAGTGTGAGATTTAATTATTAATTGTAAAAGGTGATATGATATGTGTAAGAGGTAGTTTTTAATCATTGGAAGAATGATTAAAGTAGTGTTGGGATTGTGAGGGGGGAATGACTTTATATCCCCCAAGTTTTAATACCCCGACTTGGCCAAACCAATCCAAAGAAACATGAGGTTGGGTGGGCCCAACTGATGAGAGGTTGAGCCAACTCCAACCAAACATTGCCTTAGTAATTACAAAACGAACCGAACTCGAACAAAATTTTATAAGCTCGAACGAACACTAGCCGAACTCGAACACAATAAAAACTTAAACAAGCCTGGAAATTACTTTCTTATCATTCAATGAGCCGAACTCGAGCATTTAGACTGTTCGGTTTGATTCGGCTCGTGTACATTCCTGATTGGAATGACCTATCTGACCAAGCCGATTTTGTGATCTCTATTCAAAATTGGAAATGATCAGCCTTCTATCTATCCCGGACGATGATGGTTTCATAACCAGAGCAACCAATAACGAAGAAACAATTAAATGTGTCCCAGATCCTCTGAAATGTTACAAGTATTTTTCAGAAAACAGATTAACCAGAGAATTACATTTATGGAATTAAGAAAGCTCCTTAAAACTTGTAAACAGTTATCCCATCTCTTACAACCTCATAAGCATCTCTACTTCTGGATCTCCTAATCCCAGCAGTAAAGTGCAGCTTCGATTCTTCAGAAGCAATACAAGTCACCTTAATCCAAATAATCACCTTTGTCTTAATTCCATCTATATCACACAACTTCCCTTTCTCTAGACGACCACTTACAGTCGTCGAAAATCGCACTACAGATTGATCCTTGTAACACACTTCGCATACCGACGGAATGTTAACGGTCAGCTTCTTCGTCTCCTCGTCGAACTCGTAATTCGTCACGTCACGCGGGAATATCCCGATGGCAAGGTCGTGCTCCTTCAGGAGCTCTGTTAGTGGTTTTTGAATTTTTCCTGAAACAGGATGAGTGCATTTGGTGTTTATAACGGTGATACTAACATTTTAGTGACCTAAGTTGAGTTAAAAAAGACGAGACTACTGATTTATGTCATACATTTTAAATATGAATCAACAAATCTTATTCTCAATAGTACATTTGGTGTTCATATGTCATGCAATATATGCTTAAATGTTATAATTATACTACTCAGTCGTCCTACAAGAGGCCTGCTCAAAAAAATTATTTCCTCTATATTAAAATAAGTGTCGTTTTAACAAAAAAAATAACAATTCTTTTAATTTTATAATAAACAACCTATTTAACTTATTGATTATTTCCTTATTCCACAAAATATATCCAATAAAATGAGTTATGAATGGAAATATTTGTCTTTTATATTCATAATTAATTTTTTCAAAAAAAGCTAAATAAACACTTATTTTGAAACGAATGAAATATTGTCTTGAAGCGAGGCTAATTTAAAAAATTAGTATCTCGTTTTACTAATATAAGTAAAAATATATTTTTAACATTCACATTAGATACATATGATAGGATAAATTAAACAAAAAAATAAAATAAGTTTTGTAAGTATATATTGATGGTTTTTGGAAAGTTTTGTCTAAATCAAATTGACAAAATTTAAAAAGTTATACATTTTCAAACTTGATTCCCATTATAGGATGGAGGTAGTACTCCCCCCGTCCTGAAATAATTTGCACAATCCTTCCGGTAGGCAAAATAAGAAAGAGTTGTTTTTTGCTTTTTAGTTGATATTTTCAAAGGTAGAGATTGAGGGTGGAGATTGTAAGAGAAATTTTCTTTTTTAAGGTTGTACAAATTACCTTCGGACACCCCAAAAGAAAAAATGTACAAATTATCTCGGAACGGAGCAAGTATATATTAAGGGATTGCGCTAAAGACTTTCTATTTCTCATGGGAAGGTGATTTATTTTTTTCTTTCAAAACGACATAAACCTCATTTAAATAGGTATTGTACAATCGTAGTTAAACAACTACATGTTCTAGGGGAGTTCTGAGAAATTAACAGGGTACTGAGACCCAATTCTAAAACGAGGTGAACTATAAAGAACTCCCTATGTCTATTGGAATAATCTTGATCAGGCTAATTAGAATTACGTAAAGAATAAGAGGACTCATAAAGGATTCGGACGGAGAACTAACCTTTTATCTTGTTAACCAACCATTTTGCACCTCCTTCAATGTTTGTTGTCAATGCCTGACAAGAAGAATACAAGACAAGAGATTAAACCAACAAATTGCAAAAAACTACACATCTCATGGAAATTCTTATGGAAGATGATAAATATTTAACAAGAAACGAAATCAAAATTGAGCAAAATCAGAAGCCATATTACCTTAATTATTCCAGCAAAAATTGAAGAAACGCATGCAATTAATGAATTACAGAATGGCAAGAAGAGAGAGAGAGAGTTACATTGACATCATTACCAACAGCGGCAAACTCGTTGGTGGCCGTTTGACCCACCCAATATGAACCAACCTTGCCAAAAACTTGATCCATTCACACCCTACCTTGATATTACAGATTTCCTCTTTCTTGTCTCTGTCTCTCTCTGCACCTTGCAGGTCTTAGAGCGACAGAGAGGCCTTCGCGAATGCTAACTTTCTACTCCATTCGTTCTTGCTCTTACGAATATAAGATACTAAATTAACCTTCACTATATTTGGTTACCCACTGATATTAAAAGCCCAAATTGCAATAATATCATTTTGTTTTTTTTATATATAATGAATGGGAATAATAATTTTCGATACAATCTAATACGATCAAACTTGAAATTAAAGGTTATGATTGATTCTAAACATGTTTGGGGTTTAAAACGGGTCAAACCCGAATGATCTACCAGAATAACGGGTTGGATCGGGTCGACCCTCAACTTGATCGTGTCGAATTTGAGCTGGAATAAAATTTTGTAATAATCAAGCCCCAACCCGACCCATTTGCTACCCATAATAATGAAGCTGCCTATAACTAGTAATTCATGAATTTCCATCCTAGTGGAAGCGAGGGTTGCTAATTGTGAATACGTGATACTTAAGTAGGACTAGAAATCTGATTTATTAATATAATTCCAGATTATGTGACTATATTTAAAAGATCGCTTATTCGCAATCAGAATTTATTGTAAAGGACGATCGACGGTGTAAAAGTAATAAAAAGTCAGTCGATGCCAAGATGGGATTTAGTGTACATGTTGTAAGAATATACACGGTTGGTCGATGTAATAAAGACACAAGTAACTTCTTTGCCTGAACAACTCTATTGTATATAAGTGTTTGCACTCGAGATTACAATATGTGTATTACAAGAAACATATTGGGGTATTTATAGAGGTTTGTGGGCCTTTGTATGGGCGACACATGTCTGCCACGTGGCCTGTCTAATTTACACATGTCTGCCACCTGATCTGGTGCTGTTGATATGGATCCTATGTGTCATCCACATGGTGCAATCATTTAGGCGGTGTGCGGTCTCGTATTAAAGACGACTAGGTTATGTGTGATCGATGTTCCTCTTCTGATCTTCAAGAAGGATGGCGATTTATATCTATGCGGTCGTGATCTTTAGTTGTCTTCCGTTTATAAGGGTGGCGTTATTTCTTGATCAGCATTGGTAGTCTCAGGTTGCAGGACTTTGTGATCCATGATCTTTTATAATCAGTGATCTTATGATGGTTTAAGATCTAAATTTTGGGGGTTAGGCAATGCATACCCACACTAGTGAACCCCAAACGTGTAAAATTCTGATATATTTGTCAATAAGATTAAGAAGGTGTTTGGCTAAACTTATTTAAATATCTTGTAAGGTCTCACATATTATAAGATATTTTTAGAGGTTATAAATTGTATGGTCTTATATTAAAATAAGCTGTGGAAGTATTTAGATAAAAAATACTTATAAGATTTCTTCAACATCTTATAAAATATCGATATGTTTGGTAAATAGAATCTTTTTGTAATTGTAATGAATAAAAAAGACATAAAACCATTATGATAACTAAAAAAGAGAGTGGGCAATAGTATCATATGAATTGTATTTAAAAGAGCTAACGGAAAAGGTGGAATTGCGGTACTTTTTTGAAAAGAGCTTATAAGCTCTTGAGGAGCTTAATTATACATCTTTGAAGCTCTTTTTTGAAAAAAAAATTGCCAAAAAAATTTTGAGAGCTTATAAGCTTTTGAACATCTTATAAGATGTTTTAAAGATCTTATAAGCTTCGCCAAACACCCTCTAAATAGATGGTCTCTCTCTTTTTCAACTTGTTATTTTAGAGAGAATGAAAGGTTTTAGAATGTTTGTCTTTTTAGCTTCTTTTTACACTTTTCTTCCAAGATTATATTATTATTAACTTGTATCTTGACACACTATTTCTCGAATCTAGTATACTGTAAGTGAATGGTGCTAGTGTAGATAGCATTGAGAAAGGTCGATCCCACAGAGATTGTGTCTTTTGTGCAATGTAATGCCCTAATCCTAATAGGTCCACCCTATCCAAACTCTCGAATAAAAGTTGTTTGATTTACTATTAAACTATATTGCAGAAAATAAACAAATTAAAGAAAGTAAACAAATACTTTGAAGGAATCAAGTAAACAACCACAAATGATAAAATTAGATAAAAGACGTATTCTAGGATTTTCAATTTCAATTACAATCTTCTATGTTTGATTATCTTATTATTCTAGACTTTTAAACCAAATTCTAATGTTTATTAGGCGGCACTATTCTTAATTATCCCTCCTCTCGAATGATGTTAATGTGTAGATCACTTATGAATAATTACCCTCTCAGTCTAACTATCACATATAAGGGTGAGCACGGGTCTCGGAGATAATCCGCTCCGCATCGAACCCCGGACCGAAAGCACTCCGAACCGATAATATCCGTTGACTATTTGACTTTATCCGAACCGAACCAAACCGAATTTTTTTGTTGTAAATCCGAACCGATCCAAACCGAAAAACCGAAATAGAACCGAGTAGAACCGATTCTAAGTAATCAATTATGGAATTTTTTTATATCATTTAATTAATTTCTTTTATACTATAATATTGAACCATTATGAATTTTAGTAAATTTTAACAATGATATAACTACTGTTTTAGTATTTTATAAAAGATTTAGTAATTAATAATAGAGTACAATATTTATAATAAATCATTTTCATAATAAACATATATCTATTAATTATAAATATATAAACAGTGAATATGTTTATAATTTATATAAAGAAATACATTACTATGATAATTCAATTCTACATTTCTTTAATCCAATCACTAAAATTTATTATTATATCTAATATTTAATTATTTTCACATATAAAGGTCAAAATTCTAGACCTGAACTCACTGCACATAGTTACTATCCTACGCCTGAATTTCAAGTAGTGGCTCGTTTCTTGTTCCCTTCTTCTTTGATTCTCCATCTTTCTCGTGCACACACCTTTTTCTCTTGAAGTCAACTTTAATTTTACTGTAGTTAGTCATATTAAGTTTACCTTTACTTATTGACAATGTATACGACTAGAGTTTTATCAACGAAAAATAATCGGTAAATGTCCAAAGAGGTTATCGATAGCCAATAACTTTATAATTTAGTGTTATTCTTCTTTTGACGAGATAACTACTTCAGTAACCTGTAATTATTTTTTATAAGTTATGATTTTGAAACTTGTCTTAATATATAACTTATAAGTTGTTTAATTACACTTTTTCTTTAACAATATGATATTATTGTAAAGACAACACTATAATTCTTTCGTGCATTTTGCTAAAAATATTAAAGGAAAAACTCCGAACAGCTCCGAATAACCGGACCGAAAGAACCGATCTCCGGAAGGAACTGAACCGATCAACGGAGCAGTTCTGGAGATTTAATTTTGGAAATCTCCGAATATCTCCGAGGTTTGGTTCGGTTCTGGAGATTTCCATATCTCCGAACCGCTCCGGACCGTGCTCACCCCTAAATTCACATATGCTATTCCAAAAAGTCCCTAAACCTATGCTCACACAGATATCTCACTCATCTCGAATCATTATCGATACCTATGCTATATGTTGTAAGCCTATGAACAAGCCTCTACTCTCGGACGTTGAATTGTTGGCATTTAGAATAAAATCAATTGATCAGGTTGATAAATTCATAAAATTATAACAAGTATAAAGATAAACAATAAAAACAGAGTCTAAAATTAATAAAGCAGAATAAAAAAATAGTCGATTATAGCATATTCTCTAACCTTAGAACACAAGGATATTTAGCTACTTATGTTAAACAATAAAATTCAAAAACAACTATAAACAAATACTCTTGAACAATAAAAGTAAACGAAAGCGATAAAACCCGGAATCGTGGATCTTGATCTTCGTCGCTTAGTGTTTCTTACTCTTTAATTCAAACCTCCAAGGTGCTTCCAATAATGTAAAGATGTCTACTTTCCTCTATTCTAAAAATCCCCGATTAGCTCCGATTAATCCCCGTCTAGGCGCTAGGCTCTCATTGACCGCCTACGTTTATTTTCCGAGTCCTCCCCGCCTAACTACGTCTATGTCCCGATTAGTCCCGCCCAGACCCCGATTAGTCGCTAGGCCCCAGTCCACCGCCTAACTAGCGCCTAGCGACTTTTAGAACATTGCTACTTTCTGATGGGATCCTCTATTTATAAGATGGAAAAGATAGAGATTGAAACTATCCGAAAATAGGCCAAAACACATATAAAACGCGTTGGCCGACTTAATCAATTCGACCGAGTCAAGCTTAAATCTCACAATTTGATCGATTCCAAAGATGGGAACTCGACCGAGTTGGCTGCGTTGGCAAAACTCGTCTGAATCACAAACTCACTTCTCGACTGAGTTGCATGAAGCACTCGATCGAGTCGATCCCCTTGACTTGTTACTCGACCGAGTTGATTTGATCAACTCGCCCGAGTTGAAACGTCGGATTTTTCTCTTATTCTTGCTTATCTTCTCTACTCGACCGAGTTGGCTTTTCTGACTCGGTCGGGTCCATCTTTCGCCCTTTTTACACTTTTTCATTTGTTTCTTCCCACAATCTTTACTCATATGCTCGTCAAACTTTGTTCGAAAGGACTTTTTGGATAAAAAAACTACCTCATTAACTTCAAAACAAGCACACACACGTCATGCGACACAATATGATGAATATAAGCACAAATAGGCCAATTATGCATGCAAATGATATAAAATATTCTTCTAAATCTACCTAAATGCATGCATACACGACATGTATCATAATCCCCCAAACTTAAACAGTTGTTCGTCCCAAACAAAAAAAAAAATAGAACAATAACTCAAGCATTAGGGCGATTAGACGACGAATCTAGCCTCAAATTTGATTTTTTTAAAAATCGACAACATAGACAATCGAGCATATATGATATGACAATAAGTCAACTACTCTCGATACAAGATATTTTTAAATAAATGACCCTCGCCGGTTAAGTGTATCACTCTTCTCTCAAATGTATAAAATAGGATGTGTTCACATTCAAATAAGACCATATGCACTGTCTACCATAAACTTGTCTATTGTCTAACTTATACATTGTACTTGAAGCTTGTGAACAGAGAATCATGAAGGTCTTTATTTTTGTTGTAATGTAGGCTTAATGTAAGGTATGATAAGTATGGATGAATTGACTTAGTCTTGGACTAATCAAGTTATTCCTGACCCAACTGCCCCTCAAATATTATTTACTCATTCATCACTCTTCAATTCGCCTAAAACCACAAATTATGGTTTCTTCACCCTATAAAAGCAATTCAAATCATCTCATCAATCAATTGCTCTTAATGTCAATAATATGTGAGTACCACTTTGGGACTACTAATTTTCAAACAATTAGACATACTAAACATATTTTCTAATTTAACGCCTCCTAAACAACAAAATTAAACATAATAAACATATTTTTTTTCTTTTCTTTTCTGATATTTTTTTCAATAAAAAAAAAAATCAATATGAACTAAGAGGGGTCACTTTTTCTAATCTTTTGCCCGTTACATTTTATTCTTTTCACTAAATCATCCCAACTATCAATTCCACTTTACCCCTTATACTTTCTGTCACTCTACCTTCCAATCCATCTTCCTCATAATCAATTAATCCATTCAAGGGACAAAGGTTAAAAATGGAATGATATAAGCTTGTAATGTATAACTAAGAAAAATATAGCTTAAAGGCTCAACGTGACTTACTAAGGATTATTTTATACAATTCGGTGAAAAAAGTCAATTTTGACTAAAAAATAGGCTAAAAGAAAAGAGTGCATAAATTCATCTCCTAAGTTCACATCATGTACTCGATAACATTTGTAAGCAATCCCAAGGTAAATTCTAAAGACTAAATGACATAATGACTAATATATCACACTGAAAGAAAAATATTTGTAAATCTATATCTATATCTATATATATATAAAAGTAAAATGGAGGTAAATTTGTAATTTTAACTTTCCCTCCTAATTTTTCCTCCACAAAATTTGGTAATTTGTTGTACATTTAGTAAGTTTTAAATTTTATTTTAAATTTTTTAAATACTAATAACTTTTTCATTTTTGATACGATTTTTATATAAGATATATCATTTAAATGATTTTTTCACGAGCTTTAATTTGACATCCATATCACATATATTACAATGAAATGAAAAGTAATACTATTTTCATTGCTAATTATATGTATTAAATATTATTTATTGGCCTACAAAACTAGATTAGTTAAATAGGACTTTTTGTATTTCGTCTGAAATTTTGGACCATAATTGGTACTACCTCCGTTTTTATTAGATGTAGTTTTAGATTTTGTCAATTATTTTTAAATAGATGTCTTTTTTTCTTTTTCTTTTTCTTTTTTTTTTTACTTCTGTGTCATTTTTCTAATTTTTATTAGATGATTTTTTTTTTTAATATAAGATATAGTTTTAGGTTTTGTCAATTATTTTTACGTAGATGTTTGTTTAATGTTTTTTCTAATTTTTCCAATATTATTCGTATCATTATCTCTAAAAAACTCTAATTTTATAATTTACCATATCCAGTATCATATATAAATGGGAAGAAAGATAATATAAAGAAAATATGATGATAAATTGCGAAATTTCACTAGAGGTTTCAGACTATCAATTCGAGACCTGAATTTTAGGAGTTTTCACTTCAGGGCTTGAATTTTGAGGTTTTTTTTTTTTTTTTTTTTTTTTTTATTAGAGCTCTAGATTTTTTAATTTTATTCTCACTCTTACGTCTGGAAAAACAGGACACATTATCTGATATATAGAATGTTCAATATATATATATATATAATTTCAATATACTCTGCACTGGAACTTTCAATCTACTCCGTACTAAATCTTTCGCACATCGAATATTATATCCTACTTTTGAATACGTAATCTTGAATTGAGAATCTGGCCTGGTAATTGAGAAAAACTTAAAATTCAGGCCTTGAATTGAGAACCTCCAATATCCAGGGCCCTAATTGGGGCACTTTCCCAAAATTCAAGTCTTCAACTAAAATTCTGCTAGGATAAATTTAAGGGATTTGTGGGGAGATAGGAAATTTGGTTTGAGGATATACCATCCCCCTGTATTATGACTCTAATCCAAAATTAAAATTGCATATGAAAAACAACGGATGTAGTATGTTATTGTCACATTTAGTAAAAATCAAACTTTATTTTAATCTTTTAAACCACAAATAACTTTTTCATTTCGAACCTATTTTCAGTTATGTATTCCATCTGTTCCATATTAATTGACGTTTTAGGATGAAATGAAAAAATTAAAGATTGAATATTTTGACAGATATACCCTCAGCTAAAGATTTGACCAAATCAAAATATTTATGATAGATTGAAAAATAGAGATATTTTAGGATTTAGTTCAGGGAAAAAATTGGTAGAATTGGTGAAAAATATATAAAACGTCAATTAATATGGTACGGAGGGAGTATAATATATCAAATTAAAGCTCTTTTGAAGATCTTTAATTTGATATTCATATTTTTTTAGGAAAATTTGATATCCATATCACATATATTATAATTAAATATTTCATTTGGAAATATTATATTGTTTGTTCCTTGAATATTTGAATAAGATTTGAGCGTTTCAGGTGGTTTGTACTATAGCCTACGACCAGAATACAACTAAAATTAGGTAAATAGTTCTCTAATAAAAAATAACTATCTTGATTATTTTATTAAAAGCAAAACTAATTAATTTATTTAATTTGACCGAACGTTTTCTTTATTTACGTGTCGAGATAAAATTCATTATTTAAATAATTAAATATGTAATTTCTGAAATTTAAAATAAAAGTTAAAGTATAATTTAATAATCGGCTAAGTAAATAATTATATTTGCAAATACTCCCTCCGTCCCGGCCTAATTGGTCAACTTGTCATATTTGTTTGTCCTAACCTAATTGTCCTAGCCCATAAATTGCAAATTCTCTCACAATCTCCACCCTCAAAATCTCCACTTTTGATCTCCACCTTTGAAAAAGTCAAAGATTCCTCAAAATTTATTTTTCCTTAGTCTCCGTGCTCGACCAAGATTGGCCAATTAGGCCAAGACGGAGGGAGTATTAATTTGTAATTTGTTATAATGATATTTTTGTTTGGTTAATCGCAGGATTACGACTTTCACACATATTTGTATATCTATATATGAAAATTAATATTGATTTTTTTTATTACTTATTCATTTTTTTCATAGTTTATATTTAAAAATTTACACTTTGCAACCTAAACTGTGAGATTTTATACGTGTTGTAGTAATTTTTTATAAAATTAAATTAAATTAAACTGCCGGATCTTTATAACTTTTTAGATTTTTGCAACCTAAACATTACTTTGTCGCATTAATTAACTATGTATGTTTTTCACATTTTTCAACCTAATTAATAAATTTGTATCTTAAAATAAATCTAATATTTTTAATAAAAATATAGAATTTATTTGAATAAACTTCAATATATATGAAACTCTTAAGATATATTGAAAAACTCGTATGTTTTATTTTGTTATTCCAACTATTTAATGATCTTTCAATTTACTTTGTTAGTATCAAGAATCATTTAAACCTGAAATGTATTTGAGTATATATTAAATCTTTATAAATTTAGTATTCTCTTTTTAAAGAGGAAGTTAAATAGGCATATTCAAAATTTTAAAATTATTTAGATAAGTTAAAATATCTAAATAAAATGAAAAAAAAAATACTAATTTACATATAACATTATTCAATTCATTATATTTAATATATTGTAATGGATTCTATGATATTTAAATATTTGTGTTTGTTTGAATATTCTTTAACACTTAAGCTATTTGTGGGTGTACACACATATCAATATGAATACAAACACACTAAATATATGTTTGAGTTCAATATTAAGATAATATTAGTGTTTGTTTGAATATTCATTATCACTTAAATATATGCTCACACAACAATTTGATATTCTTAAATATTTTTTTTTATTTGATATTCATTTCTTTATGTTAATCTATAAGAAAATACATTTGTAAAACATACATTATATTAAATCCATATATCATTTGAACACAAACGGATAATTACATTACTTATAATTTTTATATGTTTAATCAAAACTATTCAAATATTTATTTGGTTAAGAATGCAACAACTCCATTTTTTAATATTGGATTATATAATATTTAATTAAATTAAATTATTATTCTTTAAATAAATTTCCGTGCATCGCACGGTAGTGTTACTAGTATATATAAAAGTAAAATGGGGGTTAATAATGTGAAATACCTTTTCCCGCCTAAACTATCATATTAACTATCTAATTCATTCTACTACATTCTACTAAGATTATACATTATTTGGAATTCTTATTAATAGTCCTATTCTTAAATAGTCCTATTAATTAGTAGGTTTTTTCTTTTCTTTCTTTTTTTTTTTTTTTTTGGGTTAATTAGCAAGCTTTAAATTTGGGAAGATATGAGTATTTGCAATTGCTTTTTTTAATTTCTTTTCAGCTTATAACTTGTGAAAAGTAATTTTGGAGTGTTTGAGAAATTATCTTCAGATTTAATAGAAGTGATTTTAATAAAATATTAGAACTATTTAAAGGGTTTTAGGGGGTGTTTGCATCTACTTTTCCTAAGTACTTTTCAACTTATAGCTTGAGAAATCATATTTTGTAATATTTGCGAAACCAGCTTCTGTTTAAAAAAAAAAAAAAGTGCTTCCAAGATAAAAGCTAAAAACAAAATTCTAATGATTTTCTCTACTCAATGACAAATCTGCAAATAATATGATATCTTTTAAAAGATATGAGTGATTTTATACATAAATTATTTAAAAATACATTATAAAAATATAAAAATCTATATATATATATATATATATATATAAGCAAAATGGAGGGCATTAATGTAATTTTAGCTTTCCCTCCAAAAAATTTAGACCATAATTGATATTTTTTTCTTATTTTTGGTAAGTTCATACTTTTTTTTACGTTTCTAAAATACAAATAACTTTTTCATTTATAATCCGGTTTTTATGCATAATATACCAAATTATTCATCTTTTCACTATCTTCGATTTGACATCCATATCACATATATTATAATGAGATAGTTGATTTGGATAAACAAATTGTTTGTTGGTTAATTATTTGTGAATTGGACTATAATATTTTGGTTTTAGTTTCAACTAAAATTAGTAAAATAATTTCTTTATAAAAAATATGATTACTTTTTTTTAATAAAAATACAACTAATCAATTTATTTTATTTGACATGAATTTTCAATATTTTTGTTTTTTTTTTATTTAAGTCAGGGAGAAAACCCATTGTTTAAATAATGAAAGTCCTACTTTATTTAATCAAAGGCAAAAACAACAATATCTATTAAAATAGGTATTGAAATTATCTTTAATTACCTACTTATATTTTTAATAACGAGTATTTGGTTAAAATTGCTCTTTTAAGGAATTTTTTTTTTTTTTGTAGCCTAAATTATGACTTTTAACATTTGGTAAACTTTTTAATTTTTTACTTTCGTTAAAACTTCAAAGATATATTTTTACACTTTCTAAACTAAATAATACTTGGTCGCACAAATCAACAACAAATGCCTTTTTTACTTTTAACAATCTAAATAAATTTGTTTGTATTAATCAATTTTTATCTTCAAATAAATAAAACATTTATAAGAAGACTATAACATTTATTTAAATAATTTATAATACCAAATAAAATACGAAAGTATTCAAATATTTTGAAGAAACCAAAGACTTTAATTTGTTATTCGAATTATTAAATAAAATTTAAAATTTTATTTTGTTAAAATAAGATTTTATCAAACGAAAATTATTTAAGTATGTTTGAAATCACCAAATAAAATGTTAAAAGTTGCAAATGAAAATTCAATGTTATAAAGAAAAAAGTTAAATATTTATAATTATAACTTGAAAGTTTATTTAAATAATAAAAGTTAAATATAAACTAAAAGCACATACATAATGAGAAAATTATAAAACTTTACATTACATATGATCCAAATAAAATATCATTGTTCATTTTATTATATATTTATGGTTATTTTTAATTATTTATAGTTAGAATTTAAATATTATTTTATAAATTAGAAAAAAAAAAATATATATATATATATAAGCCACAGTAGTGAAAATTTTGTAAGTAACACTTTCTAGCCTAAAGTTTTAGACTGTGATTGGTAAGTTGTTGTCACGGTTGGTAAGAATCAAAATTTATTTTACTTTTCTAAAGTTGCAAATATCTTTTGACGATATTTGATTTGACATCCATATGACATATATAATAATAAGATATTCTATTTAAAATATTATTATATTATTTGTTCGTTGATTATTTAAGTAAGATTTCAGTGTTTATTGTGGATTGTACAAAACATATAGTATTGGTTTGGAATACAATTTAAAATCATTCAAATAATTCTCTTTTACAAGTTATTTTACTTGATTATTTCATTAAAACCACAACTAATCAATTTGTTTTATCTGACATAAATTGTCTCAAGTTAATATTTGATTTATAATCAGCTTACTAAATTATTGAATTTGCTAATGCTTATTTGATATAATAATTATTTTTGTTGATAAATCACAAAACTATGATTTTCGCTCATATATATCATATTAATCTTAGAATTTTTTTTATTAATTTTATATGTTTTAGATATTTTTAATAAATACAATTTGCAACCTATATTATGATATTATACAAGTTGCAACTGAAATTCTTTTAAATAAGCAAAATTAACCAACTAGAACTATATGTTTTTTACACTTTGCAACCTAAACAATACTGGGTCACATTAACCAATCACAATTATGGCTTTTTTTTTTCTTTTTTCTTTTTTTAACATTTTGCAACCTAAACAATTTTTTTTTACATTAACCAATGTATATCTTTAGATAAATCTACTATTTACAATATAAATGTATAATTTAATTGAAACTTTTCAACATATATATATATATATGAAATTATTAAGAAATATTAGAGTACTCATATGTTTTATTTTGTTATTTCAACTATTGAATTATTTTGTTATTCCAACTATTGAATAACTTTTGAATTTTATTTTGTTAATTTTTTATTCTTTGTATATCGAAAAAGCCAAGTAAAGTACTAAAACTTGCAGATAAGATTTTATAAAAGGAGATAATTATATTTAGAATTTAAAACTTTATTTAGATAAATTTAAATATTTAAAGTAAAATGAAAAAAAATAAAGAAAAATAAATTTCTTATAACATTATCCAGTTTATTTTATTTAATAATATGAGTTGATAGTTGTATATGTATATTTGTTTTAACATTCATAATTAATTAAGCTATTATGCACATAGGTGATGAATGATGCAGACACACTAAATGTGTGTTTGGATTTCAAAGATAAGAAATGATCATTTTGAAAAATGATTTTTTTTTTTAATATTGAATATTTATCTTAATGTTAATCTATAAAAAAAAGTATATATATATAAAGTAAGTTATATTAAATTCATATATGACGTGCGAGAAACTTATATTTACATTAGTTATAATTTTATTTATGTTTTATCCGATATTTTAAAACGATCGCATATTTATACTGATTTTGCACGGTTGACCCGAAACGTATATTAAGAAAAAACTGATTTTGCTTTTCGGTTGACTTTTTTAAAGGTGGAGATTGAAGAGGGAGATTTTAAGAGGGAGATTGTGAGAAGTGTGCAAATTAGTGTGGGAAGTATCGAAAAGGAAAGTGTGCAAACTCGGGTGGAACGGAGGAAGTATCATATTTAGTTTTATTAAAATTATTACTTTTTAAATAAACTTCCGTGCATCGGACGGGAATATTACTAGTATATATAAAGCCAAATGAAGCGTTTTTATTTAATTTTATCTTTCCCGCCTAAACTATATTATTTATTATATAATTGAATTTATTTTATTTATAGTTCCAATAATTAAGTCATGTCATAAATATACTATAATTGTGTAGTTATGATTGATACAATTTTTGACATCACAATGTGTTTCTCACATTACAAAATTGCTACCAACAAATGGATAAATATGGTAGTAAAAAAATTAATATTTACCTTCACAATAAATCAATTAATTTTTTTAAATAAATTTATATAATTTTAGACCATGATTGAATGTTAATAGTAACTAAAATATGAATTTTTTTTTTTTTTTTTGACGGAAAGAGTATTTAATATTATAGTATACTAAATTTCTTTATGCTCTAATAATAAAAAATAAATTTGAATGTTAAAATATTCTAAAGTAATTTTTTTAGGCTTAATATCCATGTGCACCCTAAACTATCCAAGGTTTTTTCATTCTATGCCTAAATTATTTTTTATTATCAAATAGCAATCTATACTCAAAATATTTGCAAATTTGCGACCTCCGACGAAGAAGTCAAGTGAGAAAGATAAATATTATTTCATTAAAATTAAAAGTAATTTAAAAAATCATTAAAATACTTTAAATTTTAAAATTCATTTAAAATATAATAGATTAACTGAAAATATTATATTTAAAAAAATTATATTCGTAAATATTAGAATTGTCTAAAAAATAATTTTTTCAATAAGTTCAAAATAATTTTTAGAAAATATAGAAATTAATTAAAAGGTAGAGCATAACTTTATAAATATATAATTTTATGAAACAATAAGGATTTTTAAAAATAAAAAAATTAATAAATTTGAAAATAATAATTTTAGGAATCCTTAAATTATTTAAAAATACATTATAAAAATATAAAATTAATCAAATAAAAAAAATTAAATTAGTTAGGCATTTTAAAAATGATTATTTTCTAACTTCCAAATTATTTTAAACATTTTCAGGAAAATTTCAAATTATTTGGATTATCGTGTAATTATTTTATTTTCTTAAAGAATTATTATAACTATTTTATAAAATCTGAAAATTATCCTAAAATTAAAAAAAAAAAAATTATTCAAGATATGTGTAATTATAGATGGAAAAGTATTTTTTAAAACACAAATTTTCTTAAAAGAGTTTAACCTAATTTATAAAAAAAAAAATATAAAAATTATTTAAAATGTAGAAAATAATTATTAAGAAAATCTAATTTATGAAATAAGTAGATCTTTAAATTCAAAAAAATTAAAATTATGAAATCCTTCTAAAAGATTTAAAATTTAAAAATTTCAAATTTATAAAAAAAAATCAATTTTTATGAAAAGTAATTTTTATAAATAACATTTTTTCTGGTCATTTATATTTTAAATGAAATTTCAGAATTTAATAAACAAATTAGATTTTCTAAATGATTTTATGATTTTTAAATGTTCGTTCTTTCTTGCCGGAGGTTGCAAATTGATAAATTCGCGGAGTATAGGTTGCTATTTAATCAAAAAAAAAATACTTTAGGCTTAAAACGGAAAAAAAAAAAAAATCTTGCATATTTCAGAGTGCAAATTTATATTAACAATTTTTTATGTATAAATTCTTTATTTATTTGTTATTTTTGTCTGACAACTTAAAGCAATAATGTCATAACCTTAATACGAATCTTATATTCTCATGCCATTAAAAATGATAAATTGTATTCAACAATATATATATAGACTTTAATAGATATAACAAATTGTATTTCTCTTTATGTGAACTATAATAAACAAATGTCAAACTACTGTTAATTATATGAACAGTTTCTACTACGACAACTGTATAGGTTTTGTAAATCTTAAAAAATACAACTTACTTCAACTATAACTCGAAACATTGCTTTATTTATTTATTTTCAAGAGATATATTTGATGATTAGATTGATTATAAATATTCGTGATAAAACTTTACAGTTTTAGTAACTTTAATTATACATATACGTAATAATGATTTAATTTTTTTAGTTTCGACAAGTCTACATTATCGTTAATAATATAAAAAAGTTATTATTATTCTAAAATTATATAATTTTAAATTATTATTTATACTTATAAGATAGTGCATCGCGCGGAAATATAACTAGTATTGATAAAGCTAAAATAAATATATATATATATATATATATATACATGTTATAAATTTATTTTGTTTTCTTGGTATTAAGACTGAGAATAACTGAAGGAACAGTTTGACAAGAAAAACAAGTTTTTTTTCCTTTTTCGTTTTTTGGAAACAAGAAATGCAAGTTGACAGGCAATGAATTTGAAAATTCATGTATTTAATTGTTCCAACTTTTTGCCCCATTTTCTCCGGCAACTTGATCGTTCCATAAAACTTAAACCAAATTGCCTTTTCCTTTTTCTTTTTTTCTTTTTGTCTTGCACTCCAATATTATTTAAATAAATTTTCTTGTTTTTACTAACACTTGCTCACTATTCGCTACTTGTAGTCCTTACAAGCTAAACTTGACACTATAGGTTATACATATGATAGCTTCATTATTTTCAACTAATAATTTAGAATAATGCACAATTCAATATTTTATCATCATCACATGGTAAGCAAGCTATAGGCAGTGGCGGATTTATGTAAAGATTTGGGGTACGTACAATTGTACTTCCAAAGTGAACCAAATAAATTTATTAGTAGTTGCATGCAGGGACGGAATCAAAGGCGGTGGGTGGCCACGATCGCCTTCCTCAATTTTAAAAAAATAAAAAAATAATAAGAGAGCATATATATGTTTAGTGTAATATTAAAAAAAAAAATTAAATTTTGTTCCGAAAGATTGTCAAATCTCGGTTTTCCCTCCCTCACTTCTAAATACATCAATTAATCACTTTCGATAAAAGACTAAGATTTAATATTGCTGGAAAAAAATTATGTCACCCCTATTAACTAAAATTCCTGGTTCCGCCCCTAGTCATGTCTATCCTGTTAGGATTGTCCAACAAAGTCCCACATCGGATATACATGGGAGGATCATGGGGTTTAATAGGATTGAACTATCTCTATTGGTATGAGGCCTTTTGGGAGTTATCCCAAGAACAAATCCGTGCGGGCTTGGCTCAAAGCGGACAATATCATACCAATGTTGAGATAGGGCCCGGTTAGGGGCCCAACAAGTGGTATCAGAGCCATGGTCCCAAACTGAACCGATGTGGTGGAGATCCTCGGAGTGCCAAACAAAGTAGCGGAGATCACGACAGGCTCTATGGACCAGGTGGACCAGGTCAGGTGGGGTAGAGCAGGCTCCTCAGCAGAAACGAAAGCTCACCAAGGTAGAGCAGGCTCCCCAGCAGAGACGAAAGGTCCGGCTCTACGAACCAGGTGCTGAAACCAGGCTAGGTGCACCTGGGTAGAGGCTGGCTCTCCAGTGGCGGTAAACCATGGACTCCGCGTAAGACATGTGCCCAAATGCGGTGGAGTTGGCTAGTCGACTGGATGGAGCAGACATGGCCCGGTGGTTCGTTTGAGGGGAGGCTCGGTGGTTCGTTTGGTTCGTGTGAGGGGAGGTTCAGTGATCCTTTGTTTGAAGGGGAGGGTTGTTAGGATTGTCCAACAAAGTCCCACATCGGATATACATGGGAGGATCATGGGGTTTAATAGGATTGGACTATCTCTATTGGTATGAGGCCTTTTGGGAGTTAGCCCAAGAACAAATCCGTGCGGGCTTGGCCCAAAGCGGACAATATCATACCAATGTTGAGATAGGGCCCGGTTAGGGGCCCAACATATCCTACTTCCGATCAAGTCGAGTACGAAAGCTATTAATGGTTTCAACTTTTTCATCACTGTGATTTCTGTTTTCTTCAAAATTATAAGTTGAAATGAGGTTTGAACATGGCTAAGTTACTGTCTATGTTGTTAGGCAGAAGATGATCCAAGCCAGAGTTGCAAGGGCCAAAATTGCACTATATGGGATCGTAACACATTCACGGAGATAAAGAAATTTTGATTTTAATATTTAATTTTATCTACTATGATTAGCACATGTCATGACTTTTATCTTTTATTTGTTAGATTTTTTTCGTTTTTCTTTTAAAGGTAACTAATCATTAAATCAGCCAGCACTGTTTGACAGAAAAAGGTGAGAGGAGTGGTCCACACAGTACAACCAGAGATACAGGATTTTGCAAAAGATGCTAAGTTATGTGCCACAAAATTCGCATTTCGCCTAATCCACAATAATCCGCAATCTAGCATCCACGAGAGAAGTTCCTTTATATCCAGCAATATCGGCAAACAAATCGGATTACAATCCATATCTCCAAGGGCTGCAAGGATTACATTAGATGAGTCACCAACAATATTAGCATGCAGAAGGCCCATCTCCTTGATCATCATTAAAGCTTCACGTAGTGCATAGCATTCTGCTAACTCAGGTACAGGCTGACCTTTAATATGTCTTGCTGAAGCCTTTATAAAATCGACTGTGGGAGACAGGATACAAACCCCTAAGGAGTAGATCCCCCGCGCAATAGATATTCCACAGTCAAACGAAACACAATATCTATTGGGAAGAGGTTTGTGGCTGAGTGGAGAGGCAACATCTGAAAAAGCTCGCTCTGGACAATTCCAAACAGTTTGGTAATCTCGAAGGCTCCTGGCAGCTAGTCCTACAACCATCGACGGAGATCGCTACGAACACCATTGAAGATGAAATTATTCCTAAAGAACCAGATGAAGTTGAGGATGACACTGAAGTATGCGATGATATCGGAGTCTCCAGATAACAACACAGCTTGGCACCAAAGGCTGAAGTAATTTTGCTGGAATTGAAAAATAGCCTGCTTGATGCCAGCAGCTTCCCATATAGCAGCAAAATTCGTGCAAGTGAAGAAAAGATGAGTCGACGTAATATTATGCTCGTGGTAAACGGACAGAAATCGTCATGCGGGAGGTGGCGACGTCGTAGGTTCTCACATGATGGGAGGATATCAGTACAGCACTTCCACAGGAAATGTTTAATACGGGCTGGGACATTAAGCATCCAAAGATATTTCCAAGTTTTGAGTGGCCCGTTACTAGATGATGGAGGCGGATCAGCCGAACACAAGTTGGGGTTTGAACAAATGAAGTTATATGAAGATTTCACCGAGAACTTACCATTTGACGAGAAGTGCCATATCCCTCTATCTCTGGACTGGAAATTACGGAGGGGGACAGAGCGGATGAGGTCACCTTCAGCTTTGGAGAATATAGAATCAATGAGATGATCATTCCATTTATATGAATCTGAAGCAATAAGCTGATCAACAGTAGATGTTTGAGATAAAATAGAAACCGAGCTCTGAACCATAAAGGATGGCGGCGATGGAAGCCATCTGTCAAGCCAAATTCTTGTGTCTCTGCCCGAACAAATCATACGCCTACAGCCATGAAGAAGGATCTGCCTTCCTTCCAATATACTTCAACAAATGTAAGAGGGCCGATTCCCTAGTTGTGCTTCCAAGAACGGGATATGTCGATGATAGCGTGATTGAAGGACCCGTGCCAATAGTGAAGTGGGGTTGGTCAAAATTCTCCAGGCTTGTTTACTAAGAAGTGCCAAGTTAAATGCCTTCAAATCTTTAAAACCCAGCCCTCCAAACTGCTTAGGATAAGCTAATTTGTCCGAAGCTATCCAATAAATTTTCCTTTTCCCACTTGAGTCACCCCACCAAAAGGAAGCAATGCAAGATGACAATTTTCCCCAATAAAAGTGTCCGGAAGCAAGAAGCATGACATGGAATACGTAGGAATTGCTTGCAAGACAGCTTTTACCAAAATTTCCCGTCCCGCTCCACTTAGAAACTTCTCTTTCCAACCACTGATCCGTTTAAGAATGCGTTCCTTGATGAATGCAAGGACCTCTTTCTTGCTCCGACCAACAATTGACGGGAGTCTTAGGTATTTAGCATGTTACTGAACTTGATGGATACCAAGAATCCTGCAAATAGCATCGGCTGTAGACGGTAGCACATTGGGGCTGAATAAAATTCCCGACTTCTCGTAATTGATGCATTGCCCCGATGCTTTCTCATAAAGTTAGATAGCGAACTTTAATGATCTAGCTTCATCCTCCATTGCAAGACCAAATAACAATGTATCATCTGCGAAGAACAAATGAGAGATAGCAGGCGCATGTCGAGCAATCCGGATGCCATGAATATGTTTGCAAATCTGAAGGTCTTGCAAGATACAAGAGAACACTTTTGCGCAAATGATAAAGAGATACGGTGAGATGGGGTCCCCTTGGCGGATACACCGTGTGGGAATAAGGGAGCCAAAGCTTGAGCTGTTCAGCATAAAACCAAAAGAAACCGAAGAAATACACACATAAACAAGGTCACAAAATTCATCAGGGATGCCTAAAGAGCAAAGAACAGCAACAACAAAGTGCCACTCAACTCGGTCGAAGGCCTTACTCATGTCCAATTTAACAGACATAAAGCTCTTATTGCCCTCCCTCCTGGTTTTCATGAAATGATGAGTCTCATATGCAATTAGAACGTTATTTGTAATCAAGCGGCCTGGGATGAAGGTTGATTGCGATTCATAAATAAGTTTAGGCAAATGAATTCGTAACCTATTTGCAAGCACTTTGGAAGCTAATTTATTCGAAACATTACAAAGGCTTATAGATATAAAATTGTAATGATATGTGCATGTTTAGGTGATTTATTTTATAAATAGAAAAATGAATTTTATTTTTAACTTGTGTATGTTTCAAAATTAATTTTATTGTTAAAAGATTTCGACTGAATGTATCATTTATGTTGTCACGCTTCTATCTACATTGCTCAGTTAATACACATTTCATGTTATTGAATCATTCACTTAAGATATACTCCACGATCTTGGTCCTAAGTGGAGGAGGTTTTGGGAGGTGGGGGCCGTGAGGTTAATAAACCTCCCGATTTTAGCATTTTTTCTTTTTAAAAACAATAGGCAGTATTGTTGTCGACTTTAAGAAACTGATTCTTACACCAAACTTACAGCGATAAGTTCCTACAGATCGAGCAGTTTGCATACATCAAGTTGTTCTTTTCGGGACTTATTGCAAACAATGCCTATGAGTTTTACGCACAATGGAGTAAATAAAAGAGTTTTCAAGACAATGTATAGTAGGTTATAGGAGCAGTTAAAACAACTTAATATATGAAAGTAAACACATAAAGATTATAGTGGCTCGAAGGTGGGATAATTCTTCTATAATCTTAGTTACACGATACCGAGTCTCACACAGGAAAAAAACACTAAGTTGTTCACACAGTACAAATTCACTAGTTGTCCACTCTTCTCTCACACAGGAAAAACTCACTAAATTGTTTACATAATAAAATCTTAGTTACACGACACTCGAGTCTCAACTCAGCACCTATAACAGTTTTCACCTATCCATAGAAGGGTACACCTCTAACTGTACCAATTCCTTGGAACTAGTCTAGTCTAGTTTGAATCCCTAATTCAACAAAAGACTTCCCATTATACCGTTTAAAGAGTTGAGTATAAGAAATCTCCTTCAACTCAAAGTTGTTTCTGAACATTTTTTAACAGACAAAAGGTGGGCAAGCTTTAGAGAGAAAGATTGAGATTGAGGGTGAGCTTCTTGTGAGCTTGCTTTGTAGATGCTTGAGAACTCTTCATAGCTTATCTGATATGTTCATAATTTGAATGTTTAGTTGCTCAGGCTTATGGTATTCCAGAATCCGTTTGGTCTTCAATCTCTCTCTATTTATAGCGATAAGCCTTGTTGAAGGGAATATGAGATTTTCGTTGACATTTAATGCTCTTCGTACCATCAGATTAGATACAAGTGTCAGACTGTAGATTTTCTTTTGCTTTGTTCAAGATATGCATTTTCATGCTATTGTATAGTCAGTACAAGATTGCCTCATGTGTCTACTGGCTATATTTTCTAATCTTGAAATAGTTGACGTGGAAAAAAATTATTTTTAATCCTGTATGTTCTGAAATTTCAATTTTAGTCTGTTATATTTGAAAAAATGTCAAATTTAAGGACACCAAATGCCTGCGCCACTAATTGTGGCGCATGGGACCCAATGAGTTGGGGGATTTTTGTCAAATGGTTAATGTGGCAGTTATGAATCCAGGTGTATATGTAATTAATCAAATAAAGTCAAAACGGTGAGTTATTTTCCTTCAGAAGTCTAACCCTGATGTAGATTTAGATTTTATATTTTTTAATTGATGTGTTGATTTAATTTCTTGGCATATACACTTGGATTTATAATTGTCACGTCAACTTTTTTACCTAAAATCCCCAAATTATTGAGTCGCGTGCACATATTCCGGCAAAACTAGTGGTCGGTGGCGTCTGGTGTCCTTAAATTGGACATTTTTCGAAACATAGTGGACTAAAATTGAAATTTCGGAACCTACAAGATTTTTCTGAACAAGCCCTAACATACAGGATTAAAAATGGATTTTCTCTAGTTGAGCTTGACTCATAGTCCTTTCCTGCTGATTGCTTATTGCATGGTCTGCTTTACGATCTTGATCGCTACTTGGAGTGGATTGTATACTAGCAGACTTTGATATACACGGTCTTTGCGCAAGTTTTTCCCTATAGCATCTTACAACGTCTAATTCCATCATTCTATAGCGGACTCCATTGTCGTATGTTACAGATGACTCTATTGTGATTTTATGTTGTGATTTTTGTCTAAATATAACTAGCTCTATTTTATTACAGTTGATTGCAGAATTTGGAAGAGTACTTTACAGAGTAATCATTAAAACTAGACCTAAATTTTCAAGCACACGATATACCTCGTTACTGAAATTAGATTAAAGACAAGGAGAGTATGTTGAATATACAAATCCCATTATTTACCTCCTTGATGAAATTAGGTTAAAAACAATGAGAGCCCTTGGATGTAGTCATGGAGCAACTAGATGGACTATTTTATTGCCCCCACATGAATCTTCATAATTCCTTTAAAAAAATCTAACTACCCTTCTCTCCATAAACAATTGCAAAATCTCTCAATATAAGTGCCCCTTTACAGCACAAAACCATAAAGTACACACCATTCTTTAATTTATCCTACATCTCTACTACTTCTCTCTCTAAGTTCTACCAATCAAGATCAACAAAACTAAAACTTCTCCAAAATGCCTTCTGATTTCCCAAAATCCTCCCTTCTACTTCAAAGAATTACCGAAACACCCTCCACAACCGCCGCCGCATCATGTAAAAAACCTTACGGCCAGCCCACCGCCGCTCAAGTCCCCGACAACGTCGCGCGGTACCACGCCCACGCAGTGGGCCCCAACCAGTGCTGCTCCGCCGTCACGCAGCAAATCTCCGCCCCCGTCTCCACCGTATGGTCCGTAGTCCGCCGCTTCGACAATCCACAAGCGTACAAGCACTTCGTCAAGAGCTGCCACGTCATCCTCGGCGACGGCGACGTCGGAACCCTAAGAGAAGTTCGTGTCATCTCCGGCCTGCCCGCGGTCAGCAGCACCGAGCGGTTGGAGATCCTGGATGATGAGCGCCACGTCATCAGCTTCAGCGTCGTCGGTGGGGACCACCGCTTGGCGAACTACCGGTCTGTCACCACCCTGCACGCGGCGGCCGACGGTGGAAGCACGGTGGTTGTGGAGTCGTACGTCGTTGATGTTCCGCAAGGTAATACTAAAGAAGAAACGTGTGTTTTCGTCGACACCATTGTTAAATGTAATCTGCAGTCCTTAGCTCAGATCGCTGAGAACTTAGTCAGACGAAATTCCGCTGCGTAAAAAGATGGAAAACAGAAAATCTGATCTAAAAAAAAAAACTATTCTTCTGTAAATTAGCATGCAAAGAACATTAATATAATTGCTGTGACAGCTGTATCATATCGGATGTGTACGTATGTCTTTTGATTGTTCATGAAATATGTAATTTTTTTTTGGACATTTCACTGTGATCTCTACGGAAATGTGTCGTTTCCTATTTCCGTTCAAATTCAATGTAAGGTTATCTTTATTGTTCCTATTAGGTTTTGTGTGTGTATTATTTTATGTAAAAAGACGATAGATATTGAAGGCCAAGAATTCGATGATATTACTTTTGATCTCCACCCGTAATTCTCTAAGAAACAAAAAAAGCAATAAATATTGAAGGTAATGAAGCTGTGTATTAATTATCGATTAAACCATATTTCACCTTGTTGGTTACATTTGATATAGAAAAGAAAACAAAAAAAGATAAATTATTGTCTCTCTATATGCAACGAAATTTGTTAATAAATTACGCAAGAAATGGGCGAGCTTTGGATGACGAAGAGGTGAAGGTGCAAATGAGATGCTACTAAATGTTTTTTTTTTCTCATCATAGTGGAGGGATTAATTCACTGAAAAATGTTTAGAGAAATGGTTCTTGAGATGACAATTATCGTCTCATTAATTTAAATGATAGTGATGATAAATCAGTCATTAGATTATCTAATTAAACAGACTTTGGCCTATTTTCAAATACAATTAATTGATGCAAAAACATGAAAAAGTATTTGAAGTGTCTTTTATTATCTCATACAAATGATCATTTATGATTATTAAGATGATTAATTAGAAAAAACTCACATAATGTATTTGTGGCAACCTCTATAATCTCATTCTCAATATTGCTTAATTTACTAGTATCTTTTTCTATACACTGAACTTGGCATGCATTGAAATTTGAAATGCTAAATTTAAATAAAGGAGAATTAAAAATTGAAAAATTTCACATCTCATGCCCATTAATGCAAATCGATTTTCCTATAGCAAATAAAACTAATGCATAATAAATTATTAATCACTCATAATATTATTTTTATATCATATTGTACATATCTCGTTGAATGATGCAGTTACAACATCATATGGTACACAAATTTTACAAACGGGAAATTGGGATTGCCCTGAGTGGGGGTGTATAGAGGTTCATGTATTTAAACTCTCTACTTTAATTAACTGATCTTTACTATGTTATTAAAAGGGAGATTCTATGCCACCCAATTAAATAGGTTTTTAACCCCATTAAATATGGGGTGATTCTATGGTTTCACTGTGGTACAGATATCATTGTGAGATAAAAATAAAATTACATAATTCAGTGGGTCCTCATATTTAAATATATATATTCTTCTCTAACAGTGATATCGATAATACAATGCTATCGAAGTTGAACTCTTAAATATATGACATGTGGTAAAGTAGTCGAAAGTAAAAAACTGTAGCTGTTAATTTTTAGTAATGTGTTATATACACATCCAATAAATTAAGATATAATCTTGCGGGGTAACCTAAAACTTTGTGTTAATATTATATATCGTTCATAATCGCGATAATTTCACAAGAAGCCGTGAATTTTGGAAAATGTTTCAATTCGAATCTTGAATTTTGGAATTTCTCAATTCGTGACCTAAATTTTGAGTTTTTCTCAATTAGGGACATGTCCTATGTTTTAAATTTTATTCTCAAATCAGGGTTTATGCCTTTAAAAATGAGACAAATTATCCAATATGCGGAAGGTTCAGTACGATGTCTTGAAAATTTCATTGTACTTTGTACTGAAAATTTTCAATCTCCTCCGTACTGAATCTTCCGTACATTAGATAAAATTTCTTATTTTTCAAGACGCAAGTCATAATTTGAGAATAAAATTTAAAATCTAGACCCTTAATTGAGAAAAATTCGAACTTCAGGCTCTAAATTGAAAAACTCGAAATTCAGGCCTCAACTAAAAAATTTGAGTTTATAATTTAGAATGAAGGCTGGGGTTGGGGGGGATGTATGTATGTTTTAATAGCGTGTTTAGAAAAAAGAAATAAAAATAGTTATGAATTAAGTTGAATGGAAGGAATCAAACAGCTAGGTATGAAGCAAGTTGGGCAATTTGGTGAGCTGTTGTTAAAAGAAAAGGAAATATGACTGCTAATCAATTAGTACGTAATGCAAGTTGCAATTTCTTTCTATAAAAATGTCTACTTTTATGTGTGCAACTTGCTCTCTCTTGTTTTGCTTTTTCTTGTTTTTTAGTAGTTTGAATAGAAAAATAAACAATTAAAAAATTGCAATGAGGAGAATAAAATTGGACATTTCAATTTTAGGACATAGTTGTGTTGCAACTTGCAAGTCGGCAGCCACCGCCCTTTAGTTTTCTCGTGGCTCTCGGTCTTCACAACTTTTATTTAATCATCTAATATTTTCTTTCTAGATAATTTGGGTTAGGACTAAAGTGCAATTCCATGATTCATAGTTCATGACTTATCCGTTACGAGTTTATATATCACGAGTTCACAATTCATTGTTTGTATTTTATGGATTCATATTGAAAGTTCATTGAATTTGATGTTCACGATCCATGGTCTAGATTTTTAGTTTTTGTGTGGAACACAAAATATAATTATAAACAAATCAAGCCAATTGTAATAAATAAAAGATATATACAAACAAATCATGTCCTTATCTAGACCATTATCCTCTCATTTAATACGATTTGTTCTCAAATCGTGCTCGGTTATTGACAAAAATCAAAAGTTCGAAGAGGGGTAGGAATATCCTAAATTCGGGCACCCGAAAAACAATACAAATATCTGTAAAGTCTTGCATCAAATGAGCAATAACATTAGTGAAACAAACACATCCTCCAAGCCGCAACCAACGTTCACAATCCACTAGTTAAATCAAAACTTGCACCGGGAGAAAACTCTCACGGGCGTCCTTGACCAAAAAGAAATCGTCAATTTCTTCATCAAATTTTCGCAATCTATCGTAACCATCAAGAGAACCAAACCAGCAAGTTGGAAATTGATATCCTCGTTAAAATTTGACGGAATGATATTATCACCAAAAAGGGTATTAGAAAATTTATTTCTAGTTTTGATGATGCAAAACCACGATGTAAGATAGGAACTAGTGCCATAATATTCTGCAACCTTTGTAATAGAGAGGGTAAGTTCTCTTAAGATAGAAGTCACGGCACGAAGCTACAACAAAGTCATCAGGCAACATGCATCAAGCAGGCCGATGTAAGAATATATGTTCAAGCGTTGTAGGAAGCAATGATGAAAAGCTTACGCAGAATTTGCGTACAACAACGTCTACTGTTGCACGATTCACTTCATGAAGATACTAGGATCATACAGCAAGGACATGCAGCGTGCAAGTCAGCAGAAAGGGACTTAGGGTCAAAGTCGGCAATTTCAAGATTAAAAAATTAGTCAGTGGAGACAAGAAGGACTTTTGTACTGACTATGCAATAATGTGAAGACACGTATCCTAATGAAAGCAAAAGTAGTTCTGCATATTGACTTGTCGCCGCACCTACTATCGCATAATCTCTCAGCAAAAGGGCAACAACATCTAAAAGCCGCACAAATAGCATTAAATGTTAAACGAGAATCTCCTTATCTCTTCAACAAGGACAAAACCCAACTGCTATAAATAGAGACTGATTGAAGACCAAGAGAGTTACTGAAACACGAGACACACGCGCAACATTTGAAACTAGAAAAGCATTCGATTCCTCGTATCTTAAAACCTCTAGAAAATGCGAGCAAAAGAGAGAAAGTAACAAGAAGAACAATGCAGTGATCAACTACTACTCAAGCAGTAGAGGTGGCCAAAGTCTTATACCATGTATTCGAGCCTTCTAAAATGTTCATTGATCTTGTGAAGAGCGAACCAGAACATTACACCTCATTAGGTAACCCTGCAATCGATGGTTACATTGCTTCAAAATAAGCTTTAACTTTATCTAGAAATATGTTACCTCTATTCTTTTAAAATGTCTTTCTAGGTTGTGTGATTTGTCTAAAAAATAGATGTCTTATTAGCCTTTTTACCATATCTTTTTAAATACTACACTTTGAAAAAAAAAAAAAAAAAATTCTCCTAATCTAAGAAACAAAGAAAAGACCCTCCCCTCCCCCCACGATGACTCGAACCCAAGACCCTAAAAATAACTAATTATCTAACCTACCAGTTCTCATTTATTCCTAACAATAGTATAAAGGAAATGGGAGAAGATTAATGGATTTGAAAGGAGAGAGAAATCTTGATGAGGTTTTTTTGTCCATTCCCCCAACCCCTTAATTTTTTCATCTTCAATCATAAAGACATCTAAAAAATGGAGGCAGTATATTTTGCTTTCATTTGATTTGCATGTAGTTGGTTTCTTATTATTTCAACATGTTGTTTCTTGTTTATGTTTTGGAATTTTGTGGGAGTTCAATTTTGTTGTGGATAGGATGTTCTTAGTTGAAAATATTTTGCTGATTTGGTGATGGATTGAAAACATAAAATGTGAACTGTGAATGTATGATATGTATCTATTTGGCTAATATGAAAGGAACTTATTTTTAGTATTGTGCTTGATTTCACAATCCTTTGACTGTTTTTTTTTTTTTTTTTTTTCTGGAAACATACAGAATTAATTCACTCTGTTTTGCATCATTCTTTTTGTTTGCGTTCTGTTTTTGTCCAAGAATGTATGCTGCACAATCTGTTGAGGTTGTCCAAGGATGCATAGTGATATAATTTTATCATTGATTAAAGTAGATTACATTTTCATTCAATGCCCATTACATAGGTAAAGAAAGGGTGACCTAAACCATTCCAAAATAAACTTTGCATCCTACTAGCAGAGCACGTCGCCCCTTCACCTAGCCATTTCAAAATAATAGGTGCTCAAAACAACACTAGCAAGGTTAAAATTAGTTTCTGATGCATTCTCAGTCCGATCATTTCCTTTGCCATCTTCTTCGGTTCTACGAACATATCATCAACAACATTCTTTAGTCTTTTAGCTACCCTAGTTGCCTCAATTTCCCTTTAGATAGATTCAGGTTTTCCTCCACCAGACCGCCAATTCTACGCATTAAACCAGGAAAATATATTCCTCTTATAGTTTTTACTTCACCTGCCCAAACAAAAAATTCACACCATTGGCAAGTGAATCAGGGCAGGTATATAAGAGACGGCCTCTGCTTTGTGGTTTCAACGAACATACGTGCGAGTACCCCTTCCATATGACGGGTTGGGGGTGGGGATGTGACCTTTGCCTTGTGGATGATGAAGAAGACATATTATGTCTTGTAGTTTTTTTTCTGTTTTGGTGTGAATTAATGAAAATAGTATGTTTGGTACAAATAGTTGTTTCTGGGAGTAGAGGGTTTCACATGTTTTCCTTCCAAATATTGTTTTCCCTCCCTCCCCCAAGTCAATTTTTTTCTCCGAGCGGACTTCTGTATATTTGGGACCAACGTGTTATTTCTTTTGGGACCAAAATTAAAGTGCACAAAAATTAGCAAAAAATACAATGGTAGGACCGCTTCTATGTGTTACGAGTCTTCCGTGGGTCAAATATGCAATAGTTGGGATCAAAATGAAATATTACATTTCCTGTGGGACCGAAATCACAATTTTCTCGCAGGGGAAATGAAATCGTTTTGAATTCGCTATTTTTTGTACGCAAACGGTGTGTGGGTGTGAGTGCGTATGTATGCGTGGGTGCATGGGTATTTGAGTGTGTTTGTGTGTGAGGTGATGTGTGACTGTTTATAGGAATTCATATTTTGTAAACAGTTGTAAGCATTTCGTAATTTTGTAAACCACCTTGTGTTTGTCAAAATGGATGTAATCAGTTCTTTTTATAATTTAAATTTTAGACGTTTTATGAGTAGAGAGGGGCTATTCGGGCAATTAATTGGCCTAGGTCGTGGCCCAAATATTTTTTAAGGTTTTTATTATCTTTCTTAATTTAAGATTTGTACATATGTAAACATATTAAGTGGTATAATATTTTGAAAATATTATAAGTAGGATATAAGCAACAAAATATAAAAATAGTAATTAAAATTATACGACCACCTCCTCGACTAGTCAGTGCTTAGGTGGCCTAGGCATTACAATGTTATGGATCCACAGTATCCCTTTAATTCAATTCAATTTAGTGGTACCCAAAATTAAGGAACGGGACAATCAATAATATAGTGAATCTAGCCTGGAAAATCTAGTTATTCTGCCACTTTGATTTATTAGACCATAGAAAAATTTTAGATGTATAAGATGTCGCTCTATTTTTCTGGCCCACTTCGATTCTATACCAATCAAGCAATTGAAAATTTTTAGAGTATTATAATGTCTATTTTGAAGGGAGAACAACACATCTTTTATGAACTTCATTCATATTTTTTATTTTTTACTTTTTATTTAGATTTAAGATAAGATCATGTGTTACTATTTCTCAATAACTTATTGTGAAGTATTGTAAATGGTACAAATCCCTAATCAATAGTTGGTACTCCTTCACTCTCATATAAATGACCAATTTTTAATTTGTTTTAAATAAGAGTTACTGTTCTTTCTTAAAATGATGACATACAAATTTGTTAACCCAATTCGTCAAGAATGACTATGTCCGGGACACTACCATGGCGGGATATAACTATAACCCAACAATCTCCCACCCGGAGACTGACTTCAAGTGTAACTTTTCTCCTCCATCTCATCGATACCTCTCTCTGGTAGTAGTACCAATCCTTCATCTCAATTTTCAAGGTCAGTTGAAGTCATGCATAGCTTCAACTTCTCTAATGTCACAACTTTAGTCAACATATCATCATGGTTCTCACTTCCTCGAATCTTCATTAGCTAAGACCTTCTTCTCTACGAGGTAACAAATGTAATGATACCTCATGCAACTCGATGTGCTTTATTCTCGAGTGAAAAGCCGGATTTTTTGCTAAGTGAATAGCACTCTGACTATCACATTAGAGAATACTATCTTTCTGCTCCTTCCCCAATTCACACAAGATATTCTGCAAACATACCATCTCTTCTTGGTCACTGCTACATACTCTGCTTCTGCAGTGAATTGTGCTACGATCTTCTGCAACTTAGAAGCCCAAGAAATTATTGCACCACAAGAGTAAACACGTTCCATATTGTACTTTCTCCTTTTGTCAAGATCACTTGTTGCTAAAATCTACATATATACCCCCCCTCCCCAATTCAACAGTTTTTTACTTCAAAACATATGGCTCTCTCTGTAATATCTCTCAAGTACTTGAGGATCCATTTCACTGCCTCCCAATGTTTCTTATCGAGATTACCCAGAAACCGACTAACTACTCACATTGCGTGTGCAATGTCAAGTCTTGTACACCATAACATACATTAGGCTGCCAACTGCTGAAGCATATGGAGATAATTTTCTGCATATGGGCTCGCTCCTCGTTGCTACTAGGTGAATCCTTGTTGGATAGCTTAAACTAACTAAGGAACACTAACTGGTTTTTTTAATGTAGAATCCTCACATAACACGATTTCAACTGTCTTGAGGCCTGATAGCTTACCTTTCAAACACAATACTTTCATCCCCTTCTCACTCATGTGGTCAAGACGACAAAAGTCATAATTCTCATAACATTTTCTAAACCCTCAATAATTACACTCACCTCTTTTATGTAAACCACTTTAATTTTTAAAAATCCAGTTAGAATTCAAATTCCTCTTCGTCTCTCAATTTCTTTCACTTAGCTTTTCCACCAATGATCTAATCCTCATTTGCGTCGATGTCACCGCTAAATGTCCCTTACTGATTTGTCTGCAATATGAGAAGTAGAAGATGAATCAGATTTAAGTGATTAATGTCCACGTCAACGTGGGACCTGACGAAGATGAAGAAGATTCAGGCTACGCCTCCGTTTGGGAAGTTGTGGTGCTATTCAGAATGGATCATGGTCAATTCCCTTAACTGATAATTTTCTTCTCTACCACAACTCCCTTAATTAGGGTTTGTCTTTTGAATGACAATTCATATTCAATAAATGCATAATAATAAATAAATAATAATTTCAACATCTATTAATGAAGTGCCTATTAAATGAGACAAGAAGAAAAAAATTATTTAAATATGAGGGACCTACTAAATCATATATAACGCCATTTTTATCCGCCAGTGGTACTAGTGTCACAGTTGTACCATAGAATTACTCAAGTTGATCCTAATCATATTTATTATATAGAAGCATACGCTTAAATCACAATTGTAATACATCGCAGAATCCATTGACCGCCGCGTAAATGACCAGAATCTGCTTTTCAATTGGCAATGGTGTATATTGTGACTTTTTTAGTATTTCTGTTAACCTTGCTCCTCTATTGAGTAAGGCTGAGTGACAACACCAAGGTTTGAGTCAAATTGAGCAAAGGCGGCTACTTCTCGGGGGCTCTATTTGTAACTAGGAACCCCCAAGCTTTCCGCTTTGTGGGAGGTCAAGTCTCAGTCATCCAAGTAACCTAAAACCTTTCAATTGAAAATGAGGAAGTACGAAATATAATAAGATCATAGCTGGGGTAGTAACCCAAATGAATGGTTCAATGCCAACGATTCTTAAGCTCCCGACCTTCCTCTTATTCAGCCTTACCTTCAATTGTATTGAGAGAGCCCCCTATATGTAGGCTCAACCTGACTGTTGGTTGAGTAATCTGAATGCTCCACTACTTCAGGATTAATGACCATAATTAGTTTGAAGAGTTACACTAAGACAACAAAATGTGGAGGAGTCCGAAAGATAAGAAATTGTAAAGCCACACAAATTGGAAAAATAAAGTAGCGAAAATTGGCTTGCGAGGGCCTGAAATTCGTGTACGTAGGTAGCGCTCGTACACAAGTCCCTTAGTTCGAGGGCTCGAATTAGCCCTTGATTTGCATCCTTTTCGAAGAGAATACGATGCCACCTTAAATTTTAACATTTTGTTAATAGATCCCACTTTATTTTGTCTTAAAACGAGCTATTTTCCAACATATGATTCGATGAAACTTGGTAGCAATTTACAAAATATACATAAACAATCTTATATGCTATAAAAATTATTCAGTACGTTTCGTAACAAGATTAATTTGAATTCATCACATCAAATCCATGATAATCATTTTATTATCACAAAGTTTTAATGGTGGCGTAAGAAAAAAAAAAAAGAATTATCACATAATCTTTTAATCTTTTTAGGATAATGGAAAATCATCTAAAAATTATAGTAAATTATGTGGTCACAAATATACTATTTGTGACGTAGCGAGAACATGGTGAATACACGAGAGTGGGAAAAATCCCAGTTTTTCTATATATGATCAAAACGTAACCAACAAAGTTCAACTCAAGCAACATAAATACTAGGGTTGGCCGTTGGCGCACAAAAGCTCGACTCAACATACTAACGAAAAATAAAAGAAAGCCCATAAAGAAATAACGAAATCAATAAGTCCAACAACAAAATATTCAACGAGAAATCTTAGTCTTCGGTCTCTTCTCCATCAATTTGAGACTATATATCTTCTTATATATAAAAACAAAATCGTCCCAATATAAAAATCTTAAAATTTCCCGCCCAAATTCCAATCTCATTTCTGGAAATAATTATTTTTGGTATGTATAATTATTTTTGGCACACTCAATTAGCATGGTAATGAATCATTTAAATTAAATCTGCAATCAATCAACATAAATTATCACACCACTTGCATATGGTAATGAATCATTCAAATCAAATATGCAACAAAAAATACGAAAAATATGGAAAAAATTGCATATGGAAATCAATCAACATAAATTATCCAATCACTTGTGTTAATATATTCGTTTCGGGATTTTTTTTTTAAATTATATTTTAATTAATGTTGATTTATTAATTAAAGTACAAGATTTAGTATAAAATCTAGGAGATGTGGAGAATTGTTGGTTGGTGAAGATAAGCATGAAGGAAGGGACTCTAGAAGATTTGGCAAGATATCATCTTATACATGGTAACTTGGAGAACAGGAATGATCACGCCTCTATTGTACGTATATAGGCGGACAGACAGTGTGAAGGAGATTAGCAAATACACGATAATATTTTGGAGAGAAATCTGTATTTCAGCCTTCGAGTATTCTTATTTTATAGGGTCAGTATCAGGTTTTCAGTGTGTTATAACATAGTTTGATAAGTCTTATAATGTGTTAAGTGGAAGTATCTTCGGGAGAAGTTGCTTCAAGGTAGGCTCGGGAGAGTTCGTCCGACCTTCAGTGGTGTGTCGTGTCAGTTTTTAAAAAGTCGACAAGAGTCGCCGGGCATTATTGGTGATACAATAGGTTAGGTATAGAAGAGCGAGGTCTTCTTGTAAAATATAGCCTATTTGACAATATTATCAATAACAGAAAGTATGAGGAGTCTGAGGGATTCAGCCCCACGTTTATGTCGTGGTGTTTCTTATCTTGGTTTACTGTTTCATTTTGAACGTTATAGCATTGACGTGCAGTTCGAAGAATTTCGGTATCAAGAGTGGGTCTGTATACTTATACGGCTGATCTTGGACAACTGTATCAATATGGATTTTGGAGAAAATACCCCGCGTCTTCCGTTGCTTGATGGAACAAACTACAATTACTGGAAATCTCTGAGCATGGCACATCTCGAATTCATGGGTGATGCACATTGAGAGGTTGTTGAAAATGGGTGGTCTGCACCTACTGCTTCAAAACCGAAGTCTCAATTGTCTACTATTGAAAAGGACCAATACAAGGTGAACCACAAGGCTCCTTTGTTTATTTAAACGGCGGTAGATCAGACTCAGGACACGAAAATTTGCAACTGCAAAACTGCTAAGGAGGCCTGGGGTCTCCTTGAAAAATACTTCGAAGATACCAAGGAGGTGAAGAAGTCCAAGCTCAGAAACTTGCGGAATCAATTTGATAATCTCAAGATAGAGAAAAACGAATCCATTGAAGAATATTATACATGCTTCATGGGGATTGTAAACAACAGGCTATCATTACGAGAAGTGGTACCAGAATCGCTCATGGTGGACAAGTTTCTAAGGTCCCTTCCGGATTAATTCTTTGAGAAAGTCATAGCCAATGATACTTAGAAAGATGTGGAAAGCATGAAAATTGATCAGCTGGTAGGAGATCTTCTCACATTCGAACTTAACAAAGGCTTTGAAAAGAAGAAAGCAAGTAGGGGAATTACACTCAAGGCTAAAGTCCAGCACAAAGAGGACAGGACACGAGAGCTAGACTTATCAGAGCTTGCTGAGAATATGATATTGTTCACTAAGAAGTTTGGCAACATGATAAAAGAAGTTCTAGAAAAGTGACGTTAAATCCTCTACAGTCGTTAGAAATCTAGGTAAGAATAATACTGTGAGTACTAATTCTTCTTCAAGTTTTGCAGGTACAAACAGATAAAATACATTGTAGAGAATGCAGTGGTTGGGGGCATGTTCAGAAGGAATGTGCTACCTTTCTAAAAAGGCAAAATAAATCCTTCGCAGTAACATGGAGTGACGAGTCAGAAGAAGAAGAGATGTCTGAAGGAGAAAATGATCACTCATGCAATCTTGCGGCCTTTACCACTTCATATTCGTGTCTTCTGGGAAGTGTTCATATAGAAGATACAAATTCAACAGATGCGTTAGGTATGTTACAACATGAATTACCAAACTTTTGTGAGTCTGATGCGTCTAATAAAGACACAGGTCTAACCATAGAAGAAATGCAGAGGATGTACAAAAAATTGTCATTTGAGTGCATTCGTAGAAGCAAGGCGATCAAAAACTAGAAGGGCAACTTCGAGAATCTAAGGTGGAGATGGAAAAATTGAAAATCGCCTTAGAAGTGAAAGACGTCACTATAACTGATCTAACTAGGGAGATAGAAATAGGTTAGAAAAATGCAGAAGTGGTTGTTGCTGAAAAGATTCGCCAAGTTGAGTCAGTGTTACAACATACAATGGAGGATAAGGAGAAAGAAATAACATCCTTGCAGACAGAACTTCAGAAGATCTAGAGTGACTTGAGTATGTGCAGAGATTGTTTGATAGTAAAAAATCAAACCATTGAAAGACTGAACTCAGAGTTAGAACAATCAAAGCAGGTTTTTAAACGAGCTACTCTAACTGAAACTCATAAGCTTAGGACAGAGTTATGGGGATGTATCTGGTCTTGGATATGTAGGGGTGTCATGATCAGTGTGTTTTTATGCAGTCAGATAAAGATGTTATAACACGGGTTGAGCGCGAAAAATTTACAGAACAATCTGAAAATATTTTCAGATACTCTCGATCTGTATGACAAAATAAAATGTCCAGAAAACTGCAAGGAGATAAGGTCGTCGACCTAATAGAATGTTACAACATTCTACGCAGGGGTTCGAAAATAACATTCTAGGGAGGAGAAAAGGTCGTCGACCCAGTAAAATCCCCAAAAAGGGGAAGATTGTTAATATATTAGTTTTGGGATTTTTTCAAAATTATAATTTAATTAATGTTGATTTATTAATTAATGCAGGTACAAGATTTAGTATAAAATCTAGGAAATATGAAGAATTGTTGGTTGATGAAGATAAGCGTGAAGGAAGGGAATCTAGACGATTTGGCAAGATATCATCTTATACATGGTAACTTGGAGAACAAGATTATCACGCCTCTATTGCGCGTATATAGGTGGACAGACAGTGTGAAGGAGATTACCGAATATGCGATAATATTTTGGAAAGAAATTTGTATTTCAGTATTTGAATATTCTTATTTTATAGGGTCAGTATCAGGTTTTCAGTGTGTTATAACATAGTTTGATAAGTCTTATAGTTTGATAAGTCTTATATTGTGTCAAGTGGAAGTATCTTCGGGAGAAGTTGTTTCAAGGCGGGCTCGGGAGAGTTCGTCCAACCTTCGGTGTGGCGTGTCAGTGTCGAAAAATTCGAAGGGAGTCGCCGGACGTTATTGATGATACAATTGGTTAGGTATAGAATAGCGAGGTCTTCTTGTAAATAAATTCCAATATGCTTTTATTTAATTTTGACCTACTATTTAAGTCAGAACAATCATTAATTATTTATTTGATAAAAGAAATATTGGCTTACATTTTTTTGTATGGTAAAGTAAAAAATTTAGTATATGCCACGCTCATTAAGATTCAATGAGCATGACATATACATTTTCTTACAATTCTAACATATTTTTTGTCATGATAATTAATAAAAGTCAAGGACAATTTATATCTCATGATGGGTTGTTCCTAAAAAAACATGTATTCCAGTTTCACGGGTCACGAATTGCCGAGTATTGAAGATATTGATTTGTGATGATAAAAATAAAAGGTGTAACAAAACACCGAATGTTGTGCACAAAGAGGTGTTTAGAAATGTGTGTATATTTATATATATATATAGATGTATATATATTTTTCAGAGTTGCTTAAATAAAAAAAGGAAAAAATTCATTTTTAGTCCAGTATGTTAAGTCTTGTCCAGTAAAAATCCTGTATGTTAGAAAATTTCAATTTTAGTCCTATATGTTCCAAAAGTTGTCCAATTTAAGGACACTAACCATCACCAACGACCAATTTAGCCGGAATTAGACTAATAAATTTAGGGTTTTTGAGTGCTAAAGTTTATGTATCAAGTATTTATCTAGATAACATGTCAAATCATTAAATTACTTTAGTAGCTCGACCAAAAAAGAAAAGAAAAGGGTAACCCCTAATTTTCATATGAGGTGCATTTCATTATATTTTTTATTTTATTTTTCTTTCTTTCTTCATCTTTTTCAAATTTATTAGTGACGTGTGTTGCACGTGATTAATTGTGGCCAAATTAGCCATTTCTGATGGTCAGTGTCCTTAAATTGGACAACTTTGAAAAGATATAGGACTAAAATTGAATTTTTTTGACATACAGGACTTTTACTGGACAAGATCTAACATACTGGATTAAAAGCGAATTTTTTCCAATAGAAAAATCTTACATCATTATTGCAGTGTTTTTTGTAATTAATAATCCTTATATTTACATATTTATGTATGTTGTTCAATCATTTTCTTTTTGTATATGTCAACAAACATATATGACATGGAGCGCTTAAACTGAGATTAATCTCATACAATTATTATACATTCTCATAGTATTACAACATCTTATACTCATGCATTGCACGGGTGATTTACTAGTCATCACTAAAAGTGGAAAACTTTGTTGACGTAAAAGTCTCGCCGTAAATAATTTATTTGATACAATAAAAAATCGTCTCAAATATTTTTTAATATTTTTTAAAACAAGTAATTGTCTCTAAAGTGCATTTAAATAACTTGTGGAGTGTTTTCTAACATTTTCTATAATGTAAATTTATTTTTTTAGAGACTATAATTATGTCTCTGAAAATATGGTTTTTTCTTTCTTTTCTTCCGGTGATTGACAATGATAATCTAATTAATTTGGATATCTTTTTGTGTGGAGATGCCAGTCAAAAAGACTTGAGCCATATATTTGGTGACTAGTATGGCGTCAATTCTAGTTTCTGTCTAGTCATTTCTGTTGGAAGATTTTCTTACAAGTTCCTCCTCTCCAATTAATCAACTATTTTCTATATTGACATCAATGCATACATCAGAGTTAACGGTTAGTTCTCACCTGGAGGAAATTCTTACCAATTTTTACCGGTAATGTATGCACTCAACTGTATGCATAACATGTAGACGGAAAACCAACTATGTCCACCTCTTTTGCTCAGATATCATGCATTCAGTATAGTACAAGCACCACCAGTAGAGGTAGGTAAAAATTTCCTTTAGTCTGACACTTTTCAACTGGGATAATTATTAGACGGTGCGTGACCCTAGTTCGGGGAAGGTGTCCACATAGTATTTTCTTTGTTTTTTTGGCTAAAATATTGTAATTATGAAAAATTGTGTATGACAGCGTAGAAAAGAAAAAAATCTAAAAGAAATTATATAATTGACATCTTCCATTTTTCTCTCTCCTGTTAAATCTTCAAAAAATTTCTTTTTCAATTATTGGAAAGTTAGAGCGGGACGGAGGTAGTAATTACTATCGGGTCGACAGGTCCAATTGTATTATTGCTATATGTATATAATGATGAGTACTTTCTAAATCTAAAAAGTGAAAAGGAAATCCATGGCCCTGCAGTCAAAGATTTGAGAGGAAGGGGGGGCTCTCTCTGTACGGGAGAAATTTCATGGCGTTTGCCTGCCATTCTCCACGTTCCTCTGCCGATTTCGATCCGGTGCAGTGTGTGTAGTGTGTGTATGTGAGAGAGATAATCCGTTCCTCTGCTGCTTCAAATACTCCCCCACCCCTCCATTCACTCCACCCCTCTTCTTCTTCCTTTCCTCACATACTCGCACATAACTGTGTTTTTCAAACATATATAAAATTATATATTTATACACGCATGTAATTGTAGATTTTGCCCTGATTATTTCTTTAAGTTCGAGTATGGATAACCCGTGAAGCTCAGGAGGGATAGCACTGTGGAAGATCTTTGGTCGCCGCGGTGATTTAATCTCTATAGCGTTATCCATCCTGAGTTTTATGGATTTTTTCCCTACTCTCTTTCTCTACTGGACAATTGGTTGCATTGGATGTTTTGACTATCAGTGCATGGTAAGTGCAGTGATAAACCTTACAAAGATGCTTTAAACTTCCCACTCCCCTATTATGGTTAACATAAGTTATATAACCGTTCGCTGATGTGTCTAACATCTCATATAATGCAACTAAATTTCTCATTCATAATTTAAAAATGAGATCTTTAGACACCAACGGTAAATACCGTCAGTAGGAAAACATTTCCGTTGTTCATTGTCTCATCTACATGTGATGAAGATATCACCTCTTGAATCTTTTAATTCTGAAATAGTTATAGTTTTAAAGTAATCATACAAATTGAAAATTTAAAAACTTCTCTTACTAGAAAAACTCCTCTCTCTAAACAGCCCTCTCAAATCCTAAACCAAGTTACCATCTTCTTCCTTCAACTTTTCAACTTTCTCATGGAAGGATGAATGTAGTTTCATCTTTGACTTTCGTTTTATTTTTCTCTGTGTTTTTTCTCATGGAGTCTTCGTCTTCCCTCAACATTAATTTGCACATTTTTTGGGGGTTGCACATAAGATTAGTGACAAATTCGAGATCAAGTATCTGAGTACGCGATTTGTCCAGCACAATAGCAATTTGTTTGATTTACTAGGTTTAGATCTAGTAGTTTGTGCTTCAATTTGTTCATATTTATTTATGTTGTTTTGACTGTTTCTTCTTATCAATTAGTGTTGGTCGATTTCAGTAATTTAATAATATTTTATTGTTCAAAGAAAATCGCATAAATTAGGAAACCTTATAAAGTTACTCATATCAAGATTAATTATTATCTTATCTTTTTCAAAAAAGTGTTTTTCTCTAGCTTATTAATAATACTTTTTTCACTTTGAAGATTCATTTATGACATTCTTAGAAAATCAGTGAAAATTATACCTTGAATTTCTAAAGTAACAATTATTTTGTACTAATTATATTAATTTTGGCCAATTATTTAATCTAATGGCACCTAAAAGTCCAAATAGTACAAAAAGAATATATGCATATTAGCATCCTCTATTCGGTTTTCGGTAAAACCCGAATTATAGTTTGATTTTTACCAAATCGAATCGAATATCGAAATTTTAAAAAATGAAAAATCAAATTTGTTCGATTTTGTTGGGTGTCGAAACCAACAAATATACAAATACTTGTTCTAATTATAAACTTGTGATAGTGGAAACAAGGTTGAATCCTCAGGGATTGGTAGAGATGTATTCTTTTGCAAGATAATTGAAAATAAATTAACTAAAGATGGGGGTTTTTGAAGATTGATATTGAACAAAATTAAATTAACTAAAACAATATTGAAGTGTGTTAAAGATTAGTAATTGACAAGGAGTCCGATCAAAGTTTAATTTCAGATATGGTTCTCATATTCGATCATAGATGCAATAATAAATTCTTCAATTCAACATTAAATTGGTTATGGCTATTGGTACGACCTAATAACCTGTCTCTCCTTACGGATTCGATAATCAGGATACGATCTCTGATTACTTCTCTTGCCAATAAACAATTCTAGATACGATCGTAGAATTTAATTTATCAACAGCATTAAAAAGAGAGAGACCACCAATTCTAGCCAACAAACACACATGTAGGTTTATTTAGACTAGATCGTATACCTCCATAACATAGACAAAAAACCTATTTTTGTAATCAACTATGTTATTTACCACAAATATTAGAACAGTTAAACAATTACGGATTTAACGCTCTAATTGGTACTATACTATTTTGACAATTAAACAATTGGCCATATCATTCAATCAATCAAAACAGTAATTGCATCAAACACGGAAGATATACGAATAATAAAGAATTGAAGAACAAGTAAAACAATTTAGATCTCACAAATATGGAAGAACCAAGCCTTTAATTATTCTTCGATCGGAGAATGGAGTTTAGCCTTCCATGGAGTTTTTTACAAAAGTACTTTTTGGGTGGTTAGAGAAAAGAGAGAAGACAGAAAGAAAAATAATAGCGTAAGTTTTTTTTGTTTTTGAACTTCTCCCCTTATATCTCTCCCTTTGGCCTTATCTAAAACTATTCTAATAAAAGACCAAATATATTAAAACTAATTTCAAATCTCCTGGAGAGAGAAAGATAGGAGTCTCCTTTGTAAAAATCCCGCAGGTATACACTTTCAGGTAAAGCGTGCCCACGCCTTAAGTTCAAAACGCAATTTGATATCCTGCTGGTTAAGGCGTGCCCACGCCTTATGTTCAAAACATCTCCTGGAAATGCCATCTTTGTGGAACATTCTTGAATTCTTCGGAATCAACCGAATTTACATCCAAGTTGCTGAAATCATCCATTTATCCTACAAATACAAATTTTCATCAAAATACAAGAGTTAAGCATAATTTTTACAAATAAAATATGAGAAAATATGATGTATAAATGTGAAAAATGAGTTTTATCAAATTCCCCCACACTTAAACAATGCTTGTCCTCAAGTATATAACTCAACTCTTATCAATGACATCATCTTTTGGTTAATCCTTCTTCTTCCGTTGCTCAAACTCTTCTCTCTTTTTTCTTTTTTTTTTTTTTTCTTTTTTTTTATTCTTTTTTTTTTTTAAATAAAATTGGCAAACAATTCCCCCCCTACCAACAAAAATAGTCAATCACATCAATAAATTGAAATTGGAATGCATAAAATCTGACTCCCTCACAATGGATTCACTCTTTACACTCAAATGTGTTTAGGCTTAAAAATATAACAATCAACTCTCATGTCAATGCATAGAAGACTTTTACCATAAGCTTGCAAATATATCATATCTCAATTACCAAATGACAGAAATTGAATGCAAGAATATTGGGTAGGGATGTAATTGAAAACATGTAGAAGGCTTGGGTTGGTAAGATGAAAAGGATTTTTGGTTAATAGAGTCAAAAGAATCATATGTTATTGCCACACATAGCAGAATTAAATGATGATACTAGACTGCTTTGGATTATTTTACACGACTCTATGTACAAACACTTTTACTTTCTCAATTTTTTTTTTCTCTTCTTTTTTTTTTTCAATCATTTATTTTTTTTTTTTTTCTTTCTTTTTTTTTTCACTTTTTTCTTTTTTTTACTCTACTTATCCTTCTCTATGGAGGAAGAACATAACTCAAAAACTTTACAATTCTCACACTTGTGCAGTCATCTAAATTAGAATCAAGCAACTAAGCATGAACAAGTCCATATAATCCTTCAACTCAAGGTTCAAAATGGGGAAAAATCAACAAAAAGGTTATCAAGGCTTGTAATGTGGTTAATTAGCAAAGAAAAGGTTAAAGCTCAATATGGGTTCACTAGGGGTAAATGAACAAGGGTAGGCTAGAAGCAAAAGGCAACGATAACAAGAAACGGGTTTAAACCTAATACCCTTATTTTATTCAATACATTCAACTCATCAATTGGCATAATCAAAACATGCATAACAATGCAAGTTCTAGAAAAATCAACTATGCATGACAACCACACAACAAAGAAATTGAGCGTATTATATAGTGAATGCTCATCGGCTCAAATCTCACAAAATATAGGTGTATGTGAGTCAAATTTATGCAAACTTTCTTCCAACTATTGACAACAATCAACCACATGCAGCTAGAGGAGAATACACATTTTTTTTTTTTTTTTGAAATAAAACCCACAACACTCATGAGCATTAGAAGAATCAGAATTTAGGGCGATGACAGTCATGAACAAGAATTAAGTATCGAAGAGTTAGGACTCATAAAATGAATGACAAGTGAAACAACCTAGCATGATAGAAGCAAAAATTTAATCCATAAAGTCTAGCATGAAGCAACAACAATCATGACCTATTCCCCCACACTTATTCACAACATTGTCCTCAATGTAAAGAAACTAGATGCTCAAGATATAATAAAGAGTTAGAAAACGTCCCTGAAAAGTAGAGCATCGTAGAACTGGGCGGCATCTATTGTTGAGGAGGTGGAAAAGGTGGATCGAAACCCTCACGTTGGAAGTACGCCATTTGGTTAAGCTCTATTCGTTGCAATTGTTCCCGAAGTAGTCCAAATTGTTCCTTGCAAAATGTTTCAAAGGAGACATCGGCTGGAGGTGGGGCGATATCATCATCATTATCAACCAAGTGACGGGACCGGTGTTGAGAGCCATTTGCATCATGTGGTTTTCTAACATCCACAGGTCCCGGAGGACAAAATTGATACCCATCACCTACTTTCTCAATTAAACACATCATCTCCAAACAATGTAAGACCAAAGAAGGTATGTTACAAGCCACATGAAGGTCATTATCATTAGGATCAATTAAGTTTAAGTTGACAGCCAATTGAGTAATGAGAGATCCCAATATCAAATTTCTCTTTGTGGATAGAGCATGAGTAAACTGAGAAGCTACCCAATATCCGAGATTGACCTTAACTTGGTTTTGCATACAATGTAAGAAGTAAAGTTCGGCTTTATTCAACAACGCGGAGTTATCTTTTCTACCCGAAAAAGAAAAAGCTAGGAACCTATGAATATATTTCAAAGCAGAGTTATGAAGATAGGTATCCGTAGACTTTTTTGGGTTATACATAGACGGATGATTGGAAATATCTCTATAGACTAATAAAGGAGTAAAATTCAAATCATAATCACAAACAGCGTGCAAGTAGTCCTCAGTCATAGCAAACTCCTCAGTGATAAATCCAAAAGCAATGTTAAAATCAGTCAAAGAGAAGTTAAATGATTTTCCCATCAAACGAACTGTATAACCTTAGGGGTATTGAGACCTATTTCATTAGATTTCTTGAACTCAAATGTTGTATAAAACTCACGAACAAGTTCAATATAAGCAGGGTAATTAATGGAAAAGAAGTTATCCCAACCTATATTATGAACTAATGCAAGAACTTCATCCTTAATATGCAAAGCCTCCATGGTAGGAAAGTCGAGAGACTTACAAGGAACAATGTTTCGTTGGCAAACAGTCTTGTACCTTTCTTTATCCTTCTTCCGTGTGAACGTGAGATGACCATTCAAATCAGCTTCGCAAGGTGGAAGAATGTGTAAAGCCTTTCCAAGTCGTGCTCGTTTCCGAATGGGAACAGCATCATAGTCATCTGATTCGCTAGGAGTGGCGTTCGTTTGAGTAACCCGTGTGCCACTGGTATGACCGGACGCAACTGAGCGGGATTTGGCCATGAATTCTACTATGCTATAAAAACTCTAATTATGCAACTGAAACAAAAATTAAGACAGAAAGTATTAACAAATTAGGAATTGGAATAACATGATATAATAATTAATTGAACATACAAAGGATCATATGTAAATATACGCTAACATTCTATATAAAACAGAAAAAGAAACAAATATTCAATGCCATCAATAGAAATATATACACACATCATCGGAACTACCAGCAGTAATATATAAAAAAAAAAATTCGTTTTTTTTTTTTCTTTTGAACAAAATAAAATAAAATTAGTGTGAAGAAATCGAAATAGAAAAACCTGTTGAGAGGACTATCCGACTTGAACTAAGGAAAAACGCAGAACTAATGGTGGCCGTCGCTGCTCTGGACAGAGGGCGGAGAAGAAGAACTGATCCGAAAGAAGGACGACGGAACAGACGATGTTGACGGCGGAGAGGAAACGAGACGAGTATAAGAGATGGAAAAACGGAGGATGTGCGTTTGATATCGAAGTATGAGAAGCTATGGAGGTGTGTTAATGGTGGAATAAAGAGAATTTGAAGGGAAGAGAAAGAAAGAGGACATAGGGTTTTGAGAATGTCTCCTTCTTTTCCTATGGCTAATCGCGACTGCCCCTTTTTGTTCTTTTCTACTTTTCAGTTTTTTTTTTTTTTTTTTAATACTTTATAGAAGACTGTTATAAAAATAATATATATATATATATATATATAAAAATCTAAAAGAAAAACATGAATAATAAAAAGGTGTGACTTCTGCGACTTTGAAAAAAAAACGTGGTTCCGTTTTGTTTTGTTTTTTTTTTTTTTTAAATAAAATATTAAACCTGGAAGTAAAGAGAACATGTAGAAGGAAAATTCAATTAAGGCGTGGGCACGCTCTATTTCATATCATCTTGATCTTGAAAGTATCAGAAAAAAAAACATAAGGCATACCCACGCTTTAAACTAGAACGTCCCCTGGAATAGAAACACCAAATTTTTTTTTTTTTTTTTTAAGATAACAAAACTAATCCTTAAAATACTATAATAAATTAAACTACCACTAGGAAAGATAAACCTTGGGTTGTCTCCCAAGAAGCGCTTTTCTTTAACGTCTTTGGCTAGACCTTACCAATTCATCAATCATGGTATGTGGGATTTGCAAGATCAATAGTATCAACATTATGTACAGAAAAGCCTTCATAAAAGACCTTCAAACGATGACCATTGACCTTAAAAATCTTACCAGTTTCCGGGCTTTCTATTTCAACTGCACCATGAGAAAAGACCTTAGTAACAATAAAAGGACCTAGCCATCTAGAACGCAATTTTCCAGGAAACAATTTTAACTTGGAATGATAAAGCAAAACTTTTTGACCAATGTAAAAATCTTTCCTAGATATCATACGATCATGAAAAACCTTAGTCTTTTCTTTGTAAATCCTCGAGCTTTCATAAGCGTCATGGCGAATTTCTTCCAATTCTTGCAATTGCAGTTTTCTTGAGTCACCCGCTTCATCCAAACTCATATTACATTGCTTAATAGCCCAATAAGCACGATGTTCGAGTTCTACAGGTAAATGACAAGATTTTCCAAATACCAAGCGGTAAGGTGACATACCTATAGGAGTCTTATAAGCCGTTCGATAGGCCCAAAGAGCATCATCAAGTCGAACACTCCAATCTTTCCGGTTTGGATTAACGGTCTTCTCAAGTATGGACTTGATTTCCCTATTGGATATTTCAGCTTGTCCACTCGTCTGCGGATGGTAAGCAGTGGAAACTCGATGAGTGACACCATATTTCTTCATTAAAGTTTCAAACACTCTATTGCAGAAATGAGTTCCACGATCGCTTACAATAGCCCTTGGTGTTCCATACCTAGCAAAGATATGAGACTTGACAAAATCCACCACAACCTTAGCATCATTAGTCCGGGTGGCCTTAGCCTCCACCCATTTCGAAACATAATCCACAGTAAGAAGAATGTAGACATTGCCAAAAGAAGATGGAAAAGGACCCATAAAATCAATTCCCCAAACATCAAATATCTCACAAACTAGAATGGGATTAAGCGGCATTTGATCTCTATGTCCTAGGCTTCCAGTTTTCTGACATTGCTCACAAGTCTTACAAAACATGTATGAATCTCGAAAAATAGTAGGCCAAAACAATCCACATTCAAACACCTTACGAGATGTTCTTTTAGGACCAAAGTGTCCCCCGCATGCATATGAATGACAAAACTGTAAGATAGAAGGAATTTCATGTTCAGGCACACATCTCCGAATAACTTGATCAGAACAATATTTCCATAAATAAGGTTCATCCCAAGTATAGTACTTAGCATCACTTTTAATTTTATCTCTTTGAGCCCTAGATAAAGTACTTGGTAATGTCCTAGTTACCAAATAATTAGCAATATCAGCAAACCAAGGACTCTTCTGATGTAAAGAAAAGAGATGCTCATCTGGAAAATCATCTTTCAACGGGGATGCATTTTCGCTTGTGAGTAACCTGCTAAGATGATCGGCAACTAGATTCTCAGACCCCTTTTTGTCACGTATCTCTAAGTCAAACTCCTGCAATAAGAGTATCCATCGGATAAGCCTAGGCTTTGATTCCTTCTTTGTGAGCAAATACTTGAGCGCTGCATGATCAGAAAAGACAATTATTTTAGCACCAAGTAAATATGAACGGAATTTCTCTAAAGCAAAAACAATTGCTAAAAGTTCTTTTTCCGTTGTGGAATAATTGCTCTGTGCACTGTCAAGTGTTCTCGAAGCATAGTAAATGACATGTGGAGCTCTATCAACTCGTTGTCCAAGAACAGCACCAACAGCATAATTGCTTGCATCACACATAATTTCAAATGGGAGATTCCAATTTGGAGGTTGCATAATCGGTGCTGAAGTCAACTTATCCTTTAGCATATCAAATGCATCCTTGCATACTTCATTGAATTCAAACACTGCATCTTTTTGCAACAGCCTAGACAAGGGAAGAGTGATCTTCGAGAAATCTTTGATAAAGCGACGATAGAAACCTGCATGTCCAAGAAATGAACGGACTTCCCGCACACTTGCGGGATAAGGCAAAGATTTGATAACATCTATCTTAGCTTTATCTACTTCAATTACTCTAGCAGAAACAACATGACCTAGAATAATACCTTGATCAACCATAAAATGACATTTTTCATAGTTCAAAACAAGGTTCTTTTCTATGCATCTTTGAAGGATCTTTGTAAGATTAATAAGACATGCATCAAAAGAATTACCATAGACTGTAAAATCATCCATAAATACTTCTATGATGTTCTCTACATAATCGGAGAAGATACTAACCATACACCTTTGGAATGTGGCAGGTGCATTACAAAGTCCAAACGGCATGCGTCGGCATGCAAAAGTACCAAACGGGCATGTAAATGTTGTCTTTTCCTGATCTTCCGGTGCAATCGGAATTTGGTGAAAACCTGAGTAACCATCAAGGCAACAATAATGAGTACGGCCGGCTAATCGTTCAAGCATTTGATCAATAAAAGGAAGCGGAAAATGATCTTTTCTTGTTAAGGCATTTAACTTCCTATAATCTATACAGACTCGCCACCCATTTTGAACACGAGTTGCTACCAACTCACCATCAAGATTTTCTACCACTGTTATACCTGTTTTCTTTGGAACAACTTGAACATGGCTTACCCATTTGCTATCCAAAATTGGAAAGATCATACCTGCATCGAGAAGTTTCAGAATTTCTAGCTTCACCACCTCCATCATAGGTGGATTCAATCTACGCTGGGCTTCTCTAGAAGGCTTACATCCTTCCTCCAGGAGAATTCTATGCATACATACATGAGAACTTATTCCCTTGATGTCAGCAATTGTCCATCCAATAGCCTCCTTGAATTCTTTAAGCACACGAATCAACTTCTCTTCCTCGATGGCTGAAAGTTTACTAGAGATAATGACTGGCAAAGTGTCATCCTCTCCCAAGAAAGCATATTTCAAATGACTTGGAAGAGGTTTCAATTCCAATTTGGGTGCCTGTATGAGAGATGGAAGAAGTTTAGTGTGTGAAATAGGCAACTCAACATAAGAAATATTGCACCTCATTGATGGCAATGAGTCCAACTCATGAATTATTTCCTGCAAATCATAATGTAGCTCAAACTTTTTCATGACTTCTTTGGACTTTTCAACAGTGAAACTCCTATTAAGTGCTACTTTCAATTTATCATCATCATGCAACTCAAAGATTTTATTCGTTAGAGGTTCTACAACATCGACAACAAAAACAGATGACACATCGCTTGGATATCTCATGGCTTCATAGATATTAAATTTAATAATCTCACCACCAAATTCCATTGTGAGTGAACCATTATGCACATCAATTTTTGTCCTAGATGTTTTCAGAAAAAGGTCTTCCTAACAAAATCAAAGAATGAGATGACTCCTCCTCATCCATGTTTAGCACATAAAAGTCAGCAGGAAAAATCAACTCATTTACTTGCACCAAAACATCTTCTAAGACACCCTCGGGATAAACATTAGATCTATCGGCTAGTTGAATTATCACACCAGTATCTTTCAACGGTCCAAGATTCAAAGATGAATAAACAGATAATGGCATGACATTAATTGAAGCACCTAGATCTAACATTGCTCTTTCAACTCGAACATTACCAACTTTCCAAGGGATAGTAAACATACCTGGATCCTTGCATTTAGGAGGTAACTTTTTCTGTAGAACAGCTGAAACATTTTCACCCATACTAACATACTCATTACCTTTCAATTTCCTCTTATTGGTGCACAGCTCCTTGAGAAATTTAGCATATCGAGGTACCTGTTTAATTGCATCAAGTAAGGGAATATTCACTTCGACCTTACGAAAGGTGTCAAAGATTTCTTTTTCCTCCGCTTCCTTCTTGGATTTGGACAATCTAGATGGGAAAGGAGCACTTGTCATAACCATTGGTGAAGGCTCTGCACTAGACCCTTGAGATTGCTCGACTTGAACTCTAGGAACCTCAACTTCTTTTTCAGCTTCTTCCTCTGGATTTCTTGCTCGAGATGGTTTAATGAGCTCTTTCAACTCCTTTCCATTCCTCAAAGTAACTGCATTTGCATTTTGTTTTGGGTTGACAATTGTTTGTGATGCAACTTTCCTTGAGATTCCAATCGGCTCACAGCTGATGCTAGTTGGTTCATTTGATCCTCAATCTTCTTGATATTTGTTCTCGTCTCTTGTTGGAATTGTTGTGTAGTGACTGCAAGCGACTTAACAATATCCTCAAGAGACGAATTTGAACTCGATGATGGTTGTTGTTGAGGTTGAACAAATTGTCTTGGTTGGAAATTTTGATGTTGAGGTCGTGGACCATAACCGAAGTTAGGATGATCCCTCCAACCTGGATTGTAGGTATTTGAGAAGGGATCATATTTCCTTTGTAGTGGACCTGGATATCCTCCAACTGCATTAGCTTGCTCATGAGGTTCATCTTGGAGTGTGGGACACATGTCAGTCGGATGTCCTGGAGCAGCACAAATTCCACAAGCCTTGACTTGGTGCACATTTCCTGTGGCCATTTGCTGAACAAGAGAAGTTAGATTAGCTATTTGATTTTCAAGAGAAGAAGCACTTACCTCATTCACTCGTCTATAAGATGAGTCTTGTCTAAAACCAAATTGTTGAGAGTTGGCGGCCATAGTGGTGATCAATTCTCTTGCCTCACGAGGAGTTTTGTTCACGATAGCACCTCCGCTTGCAGCATCCATCATTCTTCTCTCCATGGGAAGAAGTCCTTCATAGAAGTATTGCATAAGCAGTTGCTCAGAGATACCATGTTGAGGACAACTTGCCGACAATTGCTTAAATCGTTCCCAATATTCATGAAGAGTTTCAGAATCTTTTTGCTTAATTCCACATATTTCTCTCCTAATACTTGCAGCTCTTGAAGCGGGGAAAAATTTATCAAGGAACAACCTAACCATCCCCGTCCAAGTTGTTATAGAACCAGGAGGCAAATAAAACAACCAATCTTTTGCTCTATCTGCTAGGGAGAATGGGAACGCTCTTAATTTGATTTGATCTTCAGTAACTCCTTGTGGCTTCATGCTAGAACACACCACATGGAATTCCTTTAAGTGTTTGTGAGGATCCTCATTCTCCAGGCCATGGAATCTTGGAAGCAAATGAATCAACCCTGACTTCAATTCAAAATCCCCTTCCAAAGCTGGAAATTGAATGCAAAGCGGCTGCTGATTTATATTCGGTGGTGCAGCCAGTTCTCTCAATGTTCTTTCTTCATTAGCCATTTCTGGTTCAATTTCAGAATCACTTGAAGAATCTACCGGTGAAACTTCCAAATTCAGTGCAGAAAATGAAGATGACACAGCTTGTTTGATCAGTTTAGTATTCTTCCTCAATTTTTTAGCAGTCTTTTCGATTTCAGGATCAAATTGAAGTTCACCTGTACGAGAAGAACGTGGCATCAAAACAAACACAACAATCTTAACTAGAACTAAATATGAAAATAAAGAAAACAAAAGAATAATCTACTTGACACCAAATCCCCGGCAACGGCGCCAGAAATTTGTTGGGTGTCGAAACCAACAAATATACAAATACTTGTTCTAATTATAAACTTGTGATAGTGGAAACAAGGTCGAATCCTCAGGGATTGGTAGAGATGTATTCTTTTGCAAGATAATTGAAAATAAATTAACTAAAGATGGGGGGTTTTGAAGATTGATATTGAACAAAATTAAATTAACTAAAACAATATTAAAGTGTGTTAAAGATTAGTAATTGACAAGGAGTCCGATCAAAGTTTAATTTCAGACATGGTTCTCATATTCGATCATAGATGCAATAATAAATTCTTCAATTCAACATTAAATTGGTTATGGCTATTGGTACGACCTAATAACCTGTCTCTCCTTACTGATTCGATAATCAGGATACGATCTCTGATTACTTCTCTTGCCAATAAACAATTCTAGATACGATCGTAGAATTTAATTTATCAACAACATTAAAAAGAGAGAGACCACCAATTCTAGCCAACAAACACACATGTAGGTTTATTTAGACTAGATCGTATACCTCCATAACATAGACAAAAAATTTATTTTTGTAATCAACTATGTTATTTACCACAAATATTAGAACAGTTAAACAATTACGGATTTAACGCTCTAATTGATACTATACTATTTTGACAATTAAACAATTGGCCATATCATTCAATCAATCAAAACAGTAATTGCATCAAACACGGAAGATATACGAATAATAAAGAATTGAAGAACAAGTAAAACAATTTAGATCTCACAAATATGGAAGAACCAAGCCTTTAATTATTCTTCGATCGGAGAATGGAGTTTAGCCTTCCATGGAGTTTTTTACAAAAGTACTTTTTGGGTGGTAAAAGAGAGAAGACAGAAAGAAAAATAATAGCGTAAGTTTTTTTTGTTTTTGAACTTCTCCCCTTATATCTCTCCCTTTGGCCTTATCTAAAACTATTCTAATAAAAGTCCAAATATATTAAAACTAATTTCAAATCTCCTGGAGAGAGAAAGATAGGAGTCTCCTTTGTAAAAATCCCGCAGGTATACACTTTCAGGTAAAGCGTGCCCACGCCTTAAGTTCAAAACGCAATTTGATATCCTGCTGGTTAAGGTGTGCCCACGCCTTATGTTCAAAACATCTCCTGGAAATGCCATCTTTGTGGAACATTCTTGAATTCTTCGGAATCAACCGAATTTACATCCAAGTTGCTCAAATCATCCATTTATCCTACAAATACAAATTTTCATCAAAATACAAGAGTTAAGCATAATTTTTACAAATAAAATATGAGAAAATATGATGTATAAATGTGAAAAATGAGTTTTATCAAATTTTGTTGAATTGCCTGTTTCGGTTCGATTCGATCGATAAAACCAAAATGTGTCCACCCCTAGGTATTGGCATATACATATTTTAGTTGTAAATAAAGAGATACACATATTACTTTTTTATATAGGTAGCACGTAAACCAATCCGACAATTCTTTGTGATTGTTTTTCCCAAGTACTTTTCAGCTTATAGTTTGAGAAAAGTTATTTTGAAGTGTTTGGGGAAACAACTTTAGTTTCAATAAAAGTAATTTTAGGCCAAAAGCTAAAAGTATAAAATAGTTGTTTTTTCCAACTTTTTGCTATTTACGTAAATAAATAAATCTCACTAATAAGCTAAAAGATGCTTAAGAATCAAACACTCCAGCTTTTACATTTGACGAAAATCATGTATATTCTCAAACATTACCTATTTTTTATTTTAATCAATTTTACTACGGTCTCTATTTTTAATCACTTCTTTAAAAGTTACTTAAAGGAAAACAACCCCTAAAAAGGGGTGGATTTTACGTACTCCCTTCATAAACCTACTCTAAATCTAATAGTAAACTTAATAATGTCCATTTACTTAAGATTGGGAAATGTTGGGCCAAACTTTACTGAGAGAGTTAATGAGTGTGCTTTATTAGGATTCGATCCTCTAAATCTACTGAGTTCAATCTTAAGCAAATGGACTGTGTGTAGAGCCACTGTTTATTCACAAAAAAAAAAAAAAAAAAAAAATTATATTTTACATTACATAAAGGGCCCCCAATTCAATTTCAATTACATAAATCTCATATTTTTATTATATATATATATATATATATATATATTTAATAATTTGTCATATCTAAATAAATTTAATAAAAAATAATTATTTGATTAATATTCTTTAGTTAATCTTGTATACTTAAAATTAATTAATTAATAATTATACGAGGAACTACATGTTACATCAAATTGTAAAATAATAAGCACAACTTTAACACAAATGAACAATAGTACAAAAGACAACAATGTTAAAAATACAAATTACAAAACTTAAATAGTTTGAAATGTTTATAATTAATAAAAAGTAATTATTAAGTTAAATAAAATAAGAATTAATTATTATTTCTGTATAAAATTTAGTATATTATGTATTAAAGATGATTTACACAAAATAAAAAATTAGAAGAATAGAATTGTTTAGATAGTGTAGATAAAAATCAAATAAAATTATTGTATGAGGTTGTAGATACTCTTATATGTCTCCATTTTTTTAGTTAGGAAGAGAATGAGACTACAAGAAAATGGGTAAATAGCGACGAAATTTTTGCGGCAAAATTCATATTCGCCGCTAAAATTATAATTAGCGGCAAAATTTCATACTTCGCTGCTAACTTTAGCGACGTTTGGAATTGTTTTGTCGCTATTTTTGCTTCGCGATGAAAACCTGCATTTCGTCTTAACGATGAAAATAAACTATTCGCAGCAAAATTAGTGGCAAATATATTACACTTTATCACAAAACATGTATTTTTAAAAAGAATATATAGTTAAATCTAATTTCCTATTAATTATACATCAAATAGTGGCAAAAATATCTATTTTTGCCGCTAACACTTAGCGACATATTACTTGAAAGTCGTCGCAAATCACTAAAATATCAAAATTAATAAATAAAATTATTTTCTAAGTAATTTAAATTATAATAATTTTGGTGTGAAGCCGCCAAAAAAAAAATGTTTGCGGCAACATTTATCCATACACCGCTAACCTTAGCGACTTGTTAAATTGTTTTGTTGCTATTTTTACTTCGCAGCGTAAACCTACATTTCGTCGCTAATTTAGCGATGAAAATACACTATTCACAGCAAAATTTGCGGCAAATATATTATACTTTGTCGCAAAAAAATGTATTGTTAAAAAGATATATAGTTAAATCTAATTTCTTAGTAATTAGATATCAAATAGCGATAAAATATCTATTTTTGCCGCTAACACTTAGCGACATATTACTTGAAAGTCGTCGCAAATCACTAAAATTAATAAATAAAATTATTTTGTTAGTACTTTAAATTATAATAATTTTAGTGTGAAGCCGCCAAAAAAAAAATATTTGCGGCGAAATGTATCCATACGCCGCTAACTTTAGCGACGTTTTGAACTATTTTGTCGCTATTTTACTTCGCGATGAAAATCTACATTTCGTCGCTAATTTAGCGATGAAAATACATTATTCGCAGCAAAGTTAGAGGCAAATATATTATACTTTGTCGCAAAAAATGTATTTTTTACAAATATATAGTTAATTCTAATTTTCCATTAATATATATCAAATAGCGACAAAATATCTATTTTTCCGCTAGCACTTAGCGACAAATTACTTGAAAATCATCGCAAATCACTAAAATATCAAATTAATAAATAAAATAATTTTCTTAGTAATTTAAATTATAATAATTTTAGTGTGAAGCCGCCAAAAATAAATGTTTGCAACGAAATTTATCCATATGCCGCTAACTTTAGCGGCTTGTTGAGCTGTTTTGTCGCTATTTTTACTTCGCGATGAAACCTACATTTCGTCGTTAGTTTATTATTATTATTTTATAATTTTATTAATTAGCGATAAAATATTATAATTGCACCGCAAAATTGGCGGTGAAATAAATTTGCAGTTAATATATTTTTTTTTCATATTATTTATAAGTTTTATTATCAGCTACAAACTTATTTGTTTTGTCGTTAATATTTGCGGCGATGTACTAACTTTCGTCGCAAACAAAATTAGCGACGCTGAAATAGCGACGGCCTTGGTGGCGAATTTGTTTGGTCGCTAACTCAGTTTAGCGGCGAAATCCAATTGGTTTGCGGTGAAAAATTCCGCCGCTAAAACGCGTTTCCTTGTAGCGGCGTGCCTTATTTCTCCGCTTGTGAGCAGACTGAGAAAATGATATTAGATAATCCCTCCATGTCATAATAGGCAAAGTCCCATGTCCACCAGTTGCAAGGTGCAATTTGAAGTGAATATCATGATTTATCCTTAAAGGTATTACTTGTTCAAAATAAAAGTATTATAAAATATTTACCAGAACAAGTGATATATTTAAGCATAAACATTAATACATTTTCAACATAATACATTTATCATGAACATGTAATACATTTAGATATAAATACTAGTAATATTTATTACTCATGAACCTAGATCCATGCAGCTAATGCACAAGAGACCCCGCATCTTCATAAAAAGGAATCTATTTAGAATATATAATATTTATCTTTGGTCAGTTTGATGAATGTAAAACTCTTCAAAAATTATTAATATAGATAACTTATTCTATTTTTTTTATTGGACCACGACTAAAAAAAATAAAAAAATCTTCTAACATTTTTTGGAAACAACAAATGTTGTCTCTAATAATAATTATATATGACGATTTGTCGTTACAAAATGTTGTACAAGTAATCTAAGGTTACTTTTAGACTATTTTTAGAGACAATTAGTAGTTCCAAAAATATGTATACACATTTGAGATGACTTAGGACCGAGTTATTGAGACGACTAATAGTGACGATATGTTGTTCTAATTATAAAATTATGACAAAAACTCCTTATTTGAGACCATTTTTTGTTGTCTCAAAAGATCATTTTTCTTGGAGTAGTTCCCTTATACACCAGTTAAGATCTGTGCAATTGGGGTCATGGACAATTTTTCATGAAAATATATTAGTGTGTTGCGCTGAAATGTACTAGTTGTTCCTGAAGAAATGTTATCATACTGAAAGTACATTAGTGTTTTTGCTGAAATGTATTACTTGTTCTGAAGAAAAGTAATATGCTAAAAGACAATACATTTCTACAAAACAAGTAATGTCTTTCAGCATAAATAGTGATACATTTTCATGAATCTGTCCTTTGACGCAGATTGCACAGATCTTATGTACATGCAAATTAGTGTTTTCTTGTAGGGCACTTATTTAATCATATCTAAGTAATTTTTGAAATTTAATTTTTTTATTTTTTACTTAAATTAGTAAAACACAATGTTAATTTTTTAAAACAGAATTTTTTTTTTAAAGATAATTTTAATACATAATTTTGTGGGTTGGAAGGAGTATACGAGGAGGCTTGCATGTGGGTGCTATAGTACTCCACTTTTGAATGAAAGACAATAGAAGCAAATAAACGACGACTGAACATAATTTAGAAAAAAAATATTTATAGAAAGTAGTATCCTGTGTTTGAAGAAAAAAATGGTTTAAAATAATTGAATACAAAGAAGCAACAAATTTTTTACCTTGAGCTTTTTGTCCTGGAAGTGTTTTTCTTAAAATTGCAAATACTCTGAAACAGTTTGAGAATTAAGTGATTTTGATATTAAAAAAAAAAATAAAAAAAAAAATTAATGATTGATAATTAACACTTATATAAGTTATAAGGGGTGTTTACAATTGCTTTACCAGTTTTTCTCTACTTATATTTTGGAAAAATTTGTTTTTGTTTTTTGCAAAATCAACTTAAGCTTTTAAAAAAGTACTTTCAGAAAAAAAAAAAAAAAAAAAAAAAAAAAAAAACTCCAAGCAAAATTTTGTTGTTTCATCGTTTTTCTTCGAACACTATCTACTTTTTTCATATGTGATTTTTCTAAAATCTCTAATTACAATAATATTTTTAGAAGCAAAATCAATTGTAACACCCGTAGTCTCTTAAAATGAGAAGAATCAAGGGATAACTACTTCTGGCTTATAATTAAGAACTGTTTAATTTAAGAGATGGGAAGGAGCTAAGAAATGCAAATACTCACAATTAACCTAACTTTAGTCAAAAGTTGAAAAGTGATAAAAAGAAGCTCCTGCAAACATTAGGATCAACGTCACGATAACGGATTTTAAGTTTTGATATTCTTTTTATATCGAGAATCTCATTAATGAATTCAAATCATGTACAAGACTCTCAATCCATTTAGGAAAATCACGACCCATCCACACAATCGGACCGGCTGGAAAAAAGAAAAAATTTAAAAAAAAAAACTATGGCCCACTACATTAAATTATCCATAAAAAACATACGCCGAAGGACATCCACATGAAGTCCAACAGCAGTAAGACCTGATTCTTGTCTCATGACTGCATGCACAACAAACAAAGAATCGAAAAAATAACTCAATCTCCATCAACCTTCTTCTTGAATGTTTGTCAATCACAACATTATTCAAAATCGAAAGATCTATAGGAAATCGGCAATCGAAGGTTGCATAAGACTTTGAAGACCAAGAAAATTTATCTTAAAACAAAAATTAAAAAAGATCAAAGGTCGTATAAGACGTGAAAAGATGCACATAAAATAATATAAAATAGACAAGTATGCTTCTAACCAAATTTTTGCCCCTCCCTCTCATTTTCTATTTTCCTATGTTCCCTCTATTTTCTACCCTACCCTGGGTATATATATGACATTTATGTTAAATTGAACAGGAAGAGTCACCATTTATCTCTAATTATATACAAACATGCCATATGTCTTTCATTTACGGTATTACCAATGCAAGTCAAGAATCTTGTAGTTCAATAACATTACTTTTAATTATGTAACTAAGAGTTTAAGGGTTTTAGATCACTTCTCACCTCCAAATTTCTCAACGTACTAAAAAAAAGATATTACCGCTACAACAAATATAATATAAAATAATACTCCTTCCGTCCCGTCCTAATTGGCCAACAACTAAGAAAAAACAGATTTTGTGAAATCTTTGATTTTTTCAAAGATGGAGATTAAGAGTAGAGATTTTGAGGGTGGAGATTGGGAGATAATTTGTCATTTATGGACTATATCAATTGAGTTGGTACAAATAAATATGGCAAGTTGGCCAATTAGACCGGAACGGAGGGAATATATTTTTTCTATATCAATCATTATCATATTTTTTTTTTGTCTTCCACAACAGCTAATATATAGTGTATAATATACTTCAAGCATTATTATTCAATTAGATCCACCACTAATATATTATTTTAATAAAGTACTACATATAATCAAAATTTTAAAATAGTGGGTCCCGTCATTTTCAATTTAACAGAAATCCATCATATATTACTATTTTAATAACTTATTATTATTATTATTAAGTGAATAACATCTATTTAAATATCAGGTACATATTAATCTAATTGACACCATATAAAATCTGGCAAACAATGCTAGAAATTGTAAAACTAAAATTTGGAGCTCAAAATGAAACAAACATCCAGATATTTCTATTTTTTCACTTAGCAAATAAATAAAATACTGATTTTTTTAAAATAGAGATCTATTCTTTAGGAAAAAATTCTACATTCTTGTTACATGAAAATATATTAGTTACTTCCGGGTACTCTCTGCAAGTCATGGACCAGCATATGAATGGCCCAATCTGAAAAAATCAAAATAGTTCTCCACCTATTGGACCTGCACATTCGACCCAATCCAGTCTGAGTCCACTAACCTTAACTTTTTAAAGGCCTTTTGTTTTGGACTTCTTCTGTTTCCTAAAAATACACTTTTACCAAATATTCTTATGAATCACGGTTTTTTCAGGAATCATATCACCAAGTTTTAGGCTATATTTGTTTGTGGATTTTTTGTTTGGATATGAAATAGGATGATCTAATTAAATAATTTTATTGATTATTAAGCAATAGCCCCAAGACCACATCTTAAAAACCGTTAAATTATTTACAATTTTAATACATTAACTTATTCTTCTAACTAATTTATCTGTTTTTATTAGATGGAGTACGCATTCTCTCATTTGGTCAAATGAGAGTTCTAAATATAGATCCAACTTTATTTAAACGTAGAAAATACAAGAACGCTAGTAAATGTAGAGATTCTCAGAAGTAACATAATTTCTGTATAAATAATTGAGATGCCTCACTCGACTTATTACATAAGTACACCAAAACATAACTTACTACTTATTATATATACACACTTTAATATTTCACAACAAAAGAATGAATAAATAAATGAATAGGTAATTGCTCAAAAACCCAACTATATGCCTATAGAATATATAATCACTTCTCACCCCTTCTTTCACTCACTCTTGGTTGCAACTTCTGCCGTTTTGGAAACATCCACACCCTCCCCCTTAATCTCCTCAAGCTTTTCCAAAACTTGTCGGGCTTCGGGCCGGGCCGCCGGCGACGGATCAACACAATGCAGCGCCAATTTCAACGTATTAAGCAACTCATCACCATTGTTATCCCTAGACGCCTCCCTCATTAGCTCCACATCAAACACTTCATTAGTCCACTCCTCCTTCACAATTGAAGCCACCCATTGTGGCAGATCAAGCCCGTCTTTCGCCTCGCTCGGCGATTTCCCTGTCAAGAGCTCCAATATGATCACCCCGAGGCTGAAAACATCGGTCTTAGCGCCCGCATTCTTCAGCTTCGAAAACTCTGGCGCCCGGTACCCCATTGACCCCGCTGTGGCAACCACATTGGTGTTGGCCGCACTCGTCATGAGACGGGATAGGCCCACGTCGGCGATCTTGGGCACGTTGTGCTCGTCTAGTAGGACATTAGTAGCCGTTAGATTGCCGTGTACCATGTTGACTTCGTTGTGAAGGTAGCATAGCCCTCGGGTTATACCGGTTGCTATTGTCATCCTTGTGGGCCACGGGATGCTCGTTTCAGGCCCCCGTGCTGCACAAACATCAATAATAGAGGTTAGTAACCTTGTAATTAAAAACGAGATTCTAGACTTGCGACTGACTAAGTAAATAAAAAGCTTACCATGCAGAAAGGAAGCTAAACTTCCATTAGGCATGTAATCATAGACAAGAAGCTTCTCGCCTTTCGGGCCGAGATAATAAGCCCGCAACGCCAAGATATTCGGATGCCGAATCTTGCCAAGCTCCGAAACCTCCAATTCAAACTCCTTCTGCGGTTTAGTGATCTTCTCCCTCAGCCTCTTCACTGCAACTTGATTATTATCCTCCAATGTTGCCTTATACGCTGTCCCATACGCGCTCTTCCCCATTATCTCTGCAGTAGCACACAACAAATCATCAGCAGTGAACACAAAAGGCCCATCGAAATGTACCAATTTGCCCCCGGTTTCGCTTGCTTCCACTTCCGCCCCCGCTGCTTGAACCGCCTTTGCACCGGTTGCAGCTATTGGTTTACGGCTCTTCGTTTTCGAACTGGATTTCTTTCCGATCAAGCAACAGAGCAGTACGCAGCAGAGGATTAGTAGAACAACGAGAAGCGCGCCCGACGCGATTAAAATAATGTCCTTTGTAGTCAGTTTCCGACGGTGGTGATGAGGCTTGAGCGCTCCTTCGGAGGGAGACAGGGTGGGTGCGGGTGCAGGGGAAGGGCATGGAGTTGAGGCAGTGTATCCGCATAGCTGAAGGTTTCCGGTGAATGAACTCGAGTTGAATTTCGTCGCTAAGAGAGAAGGAACTGGACCGGAGAGATTATTGTAGGAGACGTTGAAAGTGGAGAGATTTGGTAGGTCAGAGAGGGAAAGTGGAATTTCACCGGCGAGATTGTTGTTAGACAAATCGAGAATCGTGATGGAGGTGATGTTGCCAATGGAATTGGGGATTTCGCCTTCGAATCTGTTGTTGCTGAGGTTTAGGACTGAGAGATTCTGCAATTTTTGAATCGATTCTGGAATCTGATTATCGAGATAGTTGTTTCCGAAATTGATTGAGATTAACGAAGAGAGATTGGAGAGAGATGAAGGAAAGCTTCCATTGATGAAATTGTTGGAGAAATCAATGGATTTTAGTTTTGATAAATGACCTAATTCGTCAGGGATTTTTCCCCCAATTAGGTTGTGGCTCAGATTTAAATCCTCAAGCATAGTGAGTTTGGTTAGAGAAGATGGAATTGAAGCAGAGAGATTGTTGTAGTGAAGAGAGAGAAAGGTGAGAGAAGGAGAGAGAGAAAGGGTAGCAGGAATGGAGCCAGAGAGGCCATTGAAGCTCAGATTAAGCCTATACAGCCTGGTTGAATTAGCAATACTTGCAGGAATAACTCCATTGATGTCATTATTGCTAAGATCAAGTGCCTGAAGAAGAGGGCAGTTACCAATGGAGGGCGGTATAGAGCCCGAAAGACGGTTATTAAACAAATGCACCCCTCTGAGATTTGGAAGGAAGCCAAGGGAGGTCGGGATAGGGCCGACTAGGCGGTTGTCGTGGAGGCTGATCCGCCGGAGAGCCTTAAGTTGGCCAATTTTCTCGGAGATTCGACCGCCTAATCCCTTCCAGGGGAGCTGGATTGCGATGACCTGGCCGTTGGCGCACTTGATTCCAGCCCAACCGGAGCAGGCGCCGACGCCAGTGTCGTTCCAGCTCCTCAGGACTCCTCCAGGATCAACGAATTCGTGCTTTAGGGCCTTCAATGATTGGTAATCCCCTTGTGTAACAATTACTCCGTCCCATTTACGGGATGAAGCGAGCACTGGATTGAAGAGGAGAAGGAGGAAGAAGGTGGATAGTATGTACTCGATGCAGTTGCGAAGTGGAAACCGCAACTGGATCGGGTCATCCATGAAATTAATTGAGTAACCAAGTTAGATTGTTCAAGAAAGAGGAAGATTGAAGTAGAGAAATATAAGTGTATGATATCTATCTTTTTTTTGGTCTCACTTTTGCTTTTTTCTGACTGAACGTACAGAAAATTTATGAAGGTTATAGAGAGAAGAAATGGGGTGTTCGATGAAAGAATATTGAGACAGAGTCAAAGAAACAGTAAATAAGTTTCCAGTATAATCCCAACGGCTAGTTTCTTTCTCTGTTTTTGTACTTTATTTATATATTTGGGTGAAAAACAGCCCGTGTTTGACGCGGGACGAGCCTAACGGCTATATTCTCTTTGGATACGGGTATGGGACCGATCCGATATGTACCGGAGGACCGTTGTAATACCTTTGACCTATTCTCTCTCGGTCAAATAATTGATCCGTTTTTTTTTCTTTTTCTTTTCTGTTCTTTTGATTCCTCTGCGTTTTGTCTTTATGCCATAATAGAGATAGTCCCAGAGTTCATTATCCTCTACGATTATTAGAATCTTCGGAGATAGCAAAATCAAGTGGTGAGTCATACAACTTCTTTCATTTAATTAGGAGTTAAAAAGAATTCACACAACTACATATATATAATTTAATTGGTTAAAGTTCCAATTTTGATCACATTAGCAATTGGAACTAAAAACTTGCTTGGAGCATTAAATTGAAAAAAATATAAAGATTGTGCATTTCTACGTTATATTTAAAAGGTCATGTTACAAATAATACTTGATTAAAGGTTGGTGCATTTTTACGTAATTAACCCAATAAAAAAACATGGTAATCCAAGAATTAATAATAATATTATATTTTTCCTCAAAGAATTAATAAATATATGAATAGTGTTGGTTCTAGGCTATATAAAATATTAGTATTTGGTTTTTTTAAACACATTAGTGTTTCCAAGTATTTGGTTTTGCAAAAAAAAAAAAAAAACATTTACTATATAATAACTCTTTGCATCATAAAACCTTAAAAAAGAAAAAAGAAAAAAAAAACGAAAAAGTTTACCAATACATTTTTTATTTCTTATTTTTTACTTGTACATATACTTTTAGTTATTAAATGTCGCATAAATACATATATACTATTGATGTGAGACATGTGCAAAAGGCGATTGAGGTGGTCGTCTAGGCGCTATGTGTCACCTAACTGTTTCGATTTTGCCCAAAATGATTACATAAGGTTACATAAGGTGTTTTCTAGTCTAGATGGTCCAAATCGACTTTTTTAAATTGGGAACGATATTCTTTTGGTTAACTTCATAGATAAAACTTAGAGTTGGAGTTATGTAATTTTAAATTTTTAAGATTTAACATATTAATTTGGATTTTTATTTTGTGTTAGCTTATCTGGTAAAGTTTATGAATTGAATGAATTGCATTGATGGCGACTTTGAATTTTTTTTTAAATACAAATCCTTCATGGCAAAAAAAAAAGCAGTTTTTTTTTAATACTAAACAGATTGAAATTGATCCTATGAAGGATTGTGTTGCTATATTTTCTAAATTTTATTTTATTTATATTATTTTTGAATTAAATCATTAATTAAAAAAAAATCTTGGGCGACACCTAAGCGATCAGAAAACGCTCCGCCTTCGCTTTCTGCAACCTAGATGTGAAATGAGTAGTTAAATAGATGTGACACTCCAGTCCGACTAGGCACAAACTAGCCAAACATCCCATTATTGCATATGCCTTGTTTAGGAAAATGCATTTTTTCCTACATATCCACATGAATATGTGGGGTCGAAGTTGGTTAACAAATAACAGCACTAATTTAGTAAAAACTGTGGATTGAAGTGCATTTTGTATGAAGGTATTTGTAAGGTAAGGAGTCCGATGAAAGACGACTTTTACCTTGATGGCGATTAAAGTCCCCAATAATATCTCGAATGCTTGCAAGGAATCAACCATTAATTTGCCACATGTAACCTTATGTACATTTTGATCTATCCATGAAAAATACTTTAATTTTTTAATTATCCTAATATAGGGTATTAATACAAGTAACATCGACCAACCGCAACATTTAACGCATCTTCCATCTTGACTCATTCATCATCTTCCGATTGTCAGTGTATCCAGGCTTTCAGTGTAGCCCCAAACAAAAAATCCATTGCCACTGCCAAATTTTTGCTAGACTTTCTCAGGATCCAAATAATCTAAATTTGTTACACTTTTATCTATTTATGAAAGAGGAGATTGCTGTGGAGAAGATATTCTTGTATAGTAATGGGAGTTATAGGCGAATTAAACAAATGCAGCAGCATCAAAATGGGGGTAATGAATCTTGCTAAAAAAAAAAGAGATCTTTGTCACTTCGTTAGGGGATGATGATGCTGCATGCAGATTTGCTGCAATCCATTCATAATGATATAATCAAAATGTACGAAATTTACTATTTGTTTGTACAAATGCAGGGGAGCCATTTCCAGAGGGAGGAAGATAAAAGCCGAACAGCTAACCAAGCCCCGGTGGGTCCGTCCACATTTACACATACATCATAGAAAATCTCAAAGTATGAAACTAATCATTAGTTTAATGTGCTACTGGTTGGTAAGACCAGATTCAACCCGATTAATCGACATGAGCCCCAAATAAGCAAAACCATTCCTTTTCACCTTATACATGGAATCAACATCCCAACTAAATCACATCATGAGGTAATCATCACACTGCACATAGTTTCATTCTCTCCCATAATCACGACCAGACATTGTGCGCTTAATTATCCATCCCCATTTGCAGGCGGGTTTCAGATTACCCTACCCACCAAACTCCATTCAGGTCTTCGAGGTCTTTTATATTAAACCACCGCAAAAAAGGACCGAATAGAGGAAAATTTCGACATACAAAAACATTATGTTTATGAATCGAGCAACAAAATTAGTATGCTATAAAAAAAGAACAAAAAATAAAAATAAAAACTATTAGGCATAATAGGAGAAAATTGAATGAGAAGGAAAAATGGGAGAAAGAGAGGGGGAGAGAGAACGGTAAAGAAAAGAGAAAGAACAAAAATAGGAAAGAAATAGAAATTGAATGGTGAATTTGGAAAAGAAGATGGGGGAAGTGTAATTCTTTTGATATTATCCACCATTTTCAATTATATTTATCTATTTTAATAGTGGTCAAACTGTGGAACACCTTTTATGATAATAGATCAAGTTACTTGGTCATATTTAGGGGGTGTTTGCAAACAATTGTGCTTTTAGAAAAGTGCTTATAATTGATTTTGAAAAAAAGTTTAGAATTTGGTAGTGTTTGGAAATAAAATTGTGTTAAAGCTAAAAGCTGATAGAACCTGAGTGTTAGCAGCTTCTGAGAATCAGCTTTTAATTGCTTTTCAGAAGCTATTTTGTGTCCCAAAAGTGAGTTTACAAACACTCTAGCTTGTATAAAGTGCTTTTAAAAATTGATTTTGAGAGTCTAATTGAGTTTGCAAATAGTTTCCACTAAGGGTACACTGCGTACCGGGTAAATCTAACAATATTTAAAAGTTTCCGAAGGGTACCCCTAAGAAAGGGCACCTGCGTAATGGTCAGAACTAATACGGTACCTATCCAAAAAATCCGTGGAAACTATTAAATATGGCCAGATAACTTGACCAATTATCACAAAGTCCATCCCCCAACTGACCACTACTAAATTAAAATTAAAAAAAAAAAAAAAAGGCAAAAAATGGTGTAAATTTTCCATAGAAATTCACTCTCTTTCCATTCACTTAGATCATGTTTTCTACCATCTCTCATTTTCTCTTTCTACTTCTCTTTTTCATTTCTCTTCTTTTTTTCTCTCATGTGCTCCATCTTTAATTTCTCCTCCAGCTCCAAGTGTGCATTTATGTTATATTTATATAAATGCACACGCATTGTTTGTTCGTAGTTTTATGTGCTTTTAGTTTTTGTTTATCATTTTTTTCTACTCTATTTTATTTCTCAATCTTTAAATAAGGTATTATTTCAGATTATTGATGCAATTGATATACTTATGTATAAGTTCTTTTTCTTTTTTAGTCGTTCAAAGTAGCAAGACTGATTTGTAGTTTAAACATTTTAAACAACCTGAGTTATGTAGAACAACATAGCAACATAATTGTTTAATACGGAGATGTTTAATACAACTGGCTTCTGTAAATGAAGAGGCTAAAGTTATGCTATTTATATTCAAATGTAATGGTCCTATAATTTAAGCGTGTTAACTAGGTCATTTCTCAAAATTCCACATAAAACCCAATCCTAACCCACCCCTAACGCATATAAGCACTAAACTGATTTGCAAAAAAAAAAAACTAAATCAAAAACATGAAAAGGAAAGTTTTAATCGGACAACACTTTGGCAACTTCCAGCATTCAATTAATTAAATATAACACTCAATTATACGTTATTGAAAATGAACCCTCCTCCAAAAATAATACAACAAATCAAATCCTACGGAAGAAAATATATATAAAACTCGGAAAATTGTGGATTCCATAGATCCAACAATGGAGTTGCAAATATTTTTACATCCCCTATACATGTATAATCATATATTATATGCATAGAAATCTACCTAAAGCATAGCAAATTGCTGCCTCAGTCATCAGATTTTCACAGTTTCTCATACTAAATCTAGAAAAGAAAAACAAACAAATAGAATATATTCGTTACCCCTGACTTACACCGGATCATCAAGCCCTAGTAGCCACCGGAGGCTGAGGAGGAACGGGGATACCGGCGGTGAACAAAGAGAGGAATCCTGAAACGCCTCCCTGAGGCTCCTGCTCATCGAGGAAAAGATCTTCAGGAGCCCTAAAAGCACCGTGTAAGCAAACAATGCCGACTCCAACCATGAGCGCCGATACGAGAACAGATCCGACGCTGGTAAGGAAGATCACGACAACGGTGGAGACAATCAGGAAGAGGAGAGTCTCGCGATCGGAGAATTGGCGACCGAACAGTACTAGAGGCGAATCGGACTGGCGGAAGAGGTAGAGGAAGAGCCAGGCCGCGAGGAGAGCGGCGAGGAGGATCAGCGAGAACGGATTCGTTAGAAGAGAAATCGCGAGGACGGCGGTGATTACCGTGAGGTAATTGGTGCGGAAATAGCCGTAATTTTTGCGCAATCGGAGAGTTGCTTCGGAGAGAGATTCAGGCTTGGAGAAGGCGGAGCGATCTACGAGTTCAGGCCAGGGGCGGCGGTTGGAGAGGCCGGAGCGCACGGTCTCGGAGACGCCGGAGAAGAAGGCGCGGACGGCGGAATTGGAGGCGGATAATTGCTGGTTATCTGAGGATGGGGCCGCGGCGGTAGGGGCGGGTTGGGCGTTGGAGATTGGGAGGATCGCGGGGGAGGAATTTGCGGCCATTTTTGCAGGTGATTTGAGATTTGATTTTGGGCAAATTTGACGGAAGATTATTTATAGGAAATGGGGATCGTTTGGGACACGGTGTATGAATTTGTGATGCTTAGCTATTACGGTATAAATCGCGTCGGTGGATCTGAGCTAGTTATGAGGATACTCCGATTTTACCGGATTTCTACTTTTTCCCATTTTTACGTTAGGGGCCAAAAACGCGTCACTCATGTAAGGTGAGAATTTGAGCGTCTTAGTCGAGCCGTGCCAACGCCATATATTAGATTAAGTTAAAATTTAGGGTCATTTTGGTACGCAATCGTTGCATATATGCAACCGAAGGGTAACTTTGTCAATTTCATTATTTAAAATGGGACCCAATTTATTTTTTAATTCTTTGAATGTGCAGGTGGCAGATTCAATAATTATCCTTTTAATTTGACGGCGAAGAGAAAGGGGCTAGGCGAGGCGTTGATTGTGGCCAACGCCAACCTCAGTAGTCAGTAGTGATGAGAGAGTTTTCCGAGGGGGGGGTGGAATTCAAATGCCAGGAAATAGTAAAGGGCTTCTTCTTCCATTTCCATAATTTCTGTTCATTGTAGGGGTGACATCTTTAATTGATTATTCCAACCGTTAGGTCAGCAATATCAACGGGGAAGAGAGAGAAGTGATGGGGGATAGAAATTTGAAGGACGGGGTTAGTTTCACAAAAGGGGGCAAATAATTTAGTGGTGAGTGAGGAACCCTAATGGCCTCCATTCGCGATTTGGAATTGGGCCGATGCCCGTGAGAAATTCCGTTTAACAAGGGGCAAATCGCTGCACCGTGTGAGAGAAGGGAAGGTGACATTCATTCTCGCTACACCGTGTGAGAGAAGGAAAGGTGACATATGAATTGCAACAGAAAGAATGGCTGTTCAAGGCGAAGGAGGAACAACGGTGGCACAAGTATCCACGAGTTTGACGCGGTGTTTGTAGAGATAGAAAGTAAATGCGACAGCACTCCGAGGGTAAGGGTCGCTGATAAGATTGTGATTACTACTTTCTTAGTTGAATTTGACCGCCGAGCTTCCGTTGGCTGGTGATGGTGGGGCTTGCTGGACCACCGTCGTCCATTCGGAAGTTCGTGGAAGAATGGCTGGCCTTGGTCAGTGAGCGGATGTGGCTCGAATTGGGGCGGCGATTTCGGTGAAATTGGGGCGGCGGTTTCGTCAATGAAGTATATGGAAGCAATGGCTGGTGCAGAATTCTCCTATTGCTGTCGTGACCTGGAGATTTGGTAGATTAGACCTCGAAAGATGCAACCAGTGATAGGAATAGGACAACGACAATGGTAATATAATTTGCTTTCATTGTGCTGTTATCACCTTGCTAAACTCCTCTTATGTTTTTTGCTTTCACCTTATTCATCTCCGGTCCTAAATTCCCGGAGGTCGGTCCACTCCAAGAATGCGAGAGAAAGAGTGACAAGAGAGAGTCTGTCAAGAGAAGCTTCTGAGAGCTGCAAGATCTGGAATTGTGATCTAGAATTACATCTTCTCATTTCAGTTAGTTGTTTGATGCTAAAACAAAGGTTGTTTCTTTATGCATTTATTGGCCCCATCCCTCTTCTTAAAAGGACAGGAATCATTAAGAGCTAGTGGCTATGTGTTTGAGGACTCCAAACAAAAATGGAGTAGCTGTAAGAACGTAGTATAACAGAAGTACTAAAAGACTATAAGTATATCCCTTCTTACTTGGTTTCAATGTCCTAATTACGAGACATAATCATGTTAGCTTCCCCTCTAGTTTCTCTTTAAAAGAGTTATAGATGCTATAGGTCGCTGTACAAATTTGTGAAAGCATATTTGCACATCCAGTCATCCACCCCCCTGACTTTAGTTGTCCATTTCGTTTGATGCCGGCAAGCCTTGTCCTCTCTTTCCATCTTACTGAATTTTAAGTGCCCAAACCTGATCAATAAGGGCAGGAAACCCCACCAGGAAAATATCAGCTGCGTTAGCTATGGCTCACATAGGGATTCCAGTCATTTTGGACACAACTCCTTCAGATTTTCTCCAAATTAGCTTGTTTTTTCCTTAGTTTCCTGCTCTTAATTCTACTCGGTTTGCTTTATTATATCGATTATTATTGTTTTATCTGGGTTTCATTTGTGCCTTAATTTAAATTTAGTTTTAAGCCAAGATCTGATTTATGGTAGAATGATTCTAATGTGGATTGTCCAGATTTCCATTATATTGTTTTGCAGTCATCTTGCTGTGGTATGAAACTTTGTAACTGAAATAATAATTTTGTGTGATTGAATTGAGATCACATAATTCTGAATTTATACAAGATTAAAATTTACTCTGTATTTCTGAGTTGTTAAGCGTTACGGGTTACATCTTGCAGAAGAAGGAGGTGAAATTTGTTTGGATGATATCATGTTACTTGTACTAAAAGGGTCTTTAATTAACTGGGATTACGGTTCCATATGAACTATAAGAAACCATTAATTTGCTAACCAATGAATTTATTTGATTTCAGAGTATATAATATATAATGTGTAAGCAGACATGGTTTATGGTCCGAAGGTGCGGAAGTCTCCAATGGCATGATTTTCCATATTTACATTAGAGCTGCAGGCATGTGAAGACTTATGACCAGTTTGAGACTCGGGGTGTGAGAACTGCTCCTTTTTCCAGATGGAGGTACTGACCATGAAAGAGTCATCGACTGCACAACCCCCAATTCAACCGTTAGGTCATCTCAGTCATGGACCATAATAGAAGTTGGGCTGCTCGCTGAATTCGCTTTGGGGAATTTGTCTAGGGGTTGCTATACACTTGCAGTCTCTGAAGAACTCTCTCCGTAGTAGCAGGTTATTTTTCTTGTGTTCATCTGCTCCCCGTAATATGTTCTCCTCCTATAAACTGCATTATTATCAGTAATGAAGTGTCATAATTGCCAAACCGATAGGCCTTGTGCTATCAGATTTAATTTATGCCTCCATCTTTGGTCTTAAATCTGAAGCCTACCTTCTAATTTTATGAATATCTCCATTAATTGAATTTGTAATCAATTCTTTATGACCTCACATTTCTTGGATCTAAAATGAAAGGAAATTATGTGAATATCCTAGATTGATTAGATTTCTGTTGTTCCTAAAATTAGTTTTAATATATTATTTCTTATGGTACAGAATAGTTGTGAAGAGTGCATCCCTTACTATTCAATGAAACGTGTTGGTGGCTAGTGGAATATTCCTCTCAATTGCCTCTTAACTCGTTCTCAAGACAGAATGTAAATGTTTGAGCTTTGACAATTCTTTCCTTTTCTTTAGGGAAATGTTAATTATTGTCTCTCTTTGTTTTCTTTTTTCTTCTCATCATCTTCTTCCTTTTGTTTCTTTCCTCGCTTTTGTCTTACCCTTTTCTTTTATCGCTAACATCTTCTAAGTTCTACCTAGATTTTCTAAGTTCCTTTTGTTTCTTTCCTCGCTTTTTTTTTTTTTTTTTTTTTTTTTTTGCATCTAAGAATTTTATTTGAGCCGAGTTTTTCTCTTCTCTCATTACATTTCGCATTTGCCTATTGAAGCCTAGCAAATGTCTATCCAATTGATGTTGCAAGAAACATTGCAGGCTTTGATCCTGAAACAATGTGAGGCATTTCTGCCCTATTATTTTCTATAGTTCAAAAGATGAGATTTTATGAAGTCATATTATCAATCGCATGACATGGTTTTTTTCTTTTTTTTTTATGTGCTGCAGTTGTGGTCTCAGACTTTCACCGTAGCTGAAACTATGCTTAAGCAGGACCTTAAGGGAGTGGATCTCGGTTGCTTTGGGGTGAGAACTTTAAAATGACCAGCTAAATCATAATATTCATTCGCAATGTGTGAAACATAGAGTGGGCATATAGTTTATGATGATTAATTGTGACATGTTTATGCATTTTTTTTATCTTAGGAATTTTATTGTTTATGCTATTTTTTTTACCTTGCGATTGTAGAAGTAGATTATCCAAAATATTTTAGACATCGTATGAGTAGTATAAGGACGCAGAGAAGGTAGGGGTATTTTTCAATCAGTATTGTTATTATGGTTTAGAATAAGTGTGGAAATGATTGGAATAAATGCAAATTGATTGCCTTGATTATTTTCCAATCTTACTGTTTGTTTGTAGCGATTTATTCTATATACCATGTGCTCTTTTTTCTGTTTTTTCCTGATGGCAATGGTACTGTTAGCCACAGTAGGATAACTGTGTTCTAGAATGCAATAAATGCAAATAGCTCTGTTTGGATTCAGTAGATGAAAACTCCGAAGATCACAGAGTAATAGATCGTCGAATTTCTGCCACTTCTACGAGTTTGGTGGTTTAACTTCTGCAAATTTGTTTTACTTTATATCTTCCTTCTTGTAATTACTTTATGTAGTTTCTTTTAATTTTCTGGCGTTTCGAAAGGTTTGGACTCTTGGAAAGAAGAAAAGAAACAATTAAGTTTCCAAATAATTCCATTGTTATCATTTTTCGCACATTGTAACAATTGTTTTACGGTATAATGGTCTTTCAGACTCACATTTGTTTTTTTTCATCGTTTTATTCTCCATAATGTTTCCCTCACTTTACATGATAAGCCACGGGGCTAAATTGTATATTTCTTAATGATACTTGATACATCTCGCTTTCCTAAACCACTTCATTTTATATCATTTTAGCAGGTTTTAGCTGACATTATTGGCTTACCTTGCCGAATTGCAAAAGGATGCAAATGTTGTGCTGGAGAAGATGCTTCCTTGTGTCTTGTTTGGACTGAGCTAGAAAGGTATATATTATTGGTCAATGCTTTAACCATTGTATCGAAGTCAGCCCCGAGGCTTGAACAAAGAACAATTGCCATTCCCCTAGTCGAAAATGGTCGGGGTTCATATTTCATGGAAAACAGAAATAAGATATGTGGAATTACTATATTTCTCTTGCATTTAGAATTGAAGTTCGCTACAGATAGTAAATGGAGCAAACATGTTAAAAGACTGCAAGCATTGTGTTAATAAAGAATACTCTTCTTTTTGAAGATTTCTGCTATATGTCTGTTCTTTTATAGATATAGGTTTATGCGCTATTTGTCCGGTGTGTTGGTATGCTGATGGGCGATTGCGGTTTACATGAGTCTTGCTCCTTATTCTTTTCATTTTAAATTTTCAAGGTTGATTTGAGATGCTTTAATGTGGGTTCTTTGTTTGATATTTAAATAGCTAAAAATAAAAACAAGTGTGGTATCTATAATTGTAATATGATTCGTTTCAGATGTATTAATGCTACAATGTTCAACTATGTTGGTATGGTTTTACAGGGAGTATCTTTTTGATTTGATTGAGAAACCAGGATTCTTAAGCGGGCCTGATTCTTTATCAAATGGTCCATCTACAATCTCATTTTCTTCTCCATTATGGTTTCCTCGGATGAAGCAGGTGCAGCCTACAATTAACTTCAGATTGCTGACCAAATCGTATTTCCTGGACTTCCAATCTCTTAATCTCATAATTGATGAATCTTTAGCAGTGCATTTACTGCTTTTATTTTCCATCTTCTGTAGAGCGATATCTCCATGTGAGAAGGGGAGCTGACAGCAAATCCAAGCAAGAAGAATTGGAAGAATGGCGGATCAAGGCGGAGGAGGAACAACGTTGGCACAAATATACATAAGTTTTGAACATAGGCTGAGAATCTGCCTTCGCTGCAGGCTTGTGAAGACTTATGACCAGTTTTGAGACTTGGGGTGTGAGAACTGCCCCTTTTCCAGATGGAGGTAATGACCCTGAAAACACCAGACATTTTCATCTTCTAAGTTCTACCTAGATATGTTGTTTTAGTTTGCCTCTTTTTGGATTTTCTTTTTTTTTGTTGTGCATCTAAGAATTTTATTTGAGCTGGGTTTTTCTCTTTTCTCATTACATTTTGCATTTCCTATTGAAGCCTAGCAAATGTTGGTTCAATTGATGTTGCAAGAAATATTGCAAGCTTGGATCCTGAAATTCGACCCTATTATTTTTCTATAGTTCGAAAGATGAGATTTTATGAAGTCATTTGATATTGATTGCATGACATTGTTGTTTTCTTGTTATTTGATGTATTGTCTGCAGTTGTTGTGGTCTCAAAGACTTTCTCCACAACTTAGACTATCAAGACCTTAGGGGAGTGGATCTGGACTGCATTGGGGTGAGAACCTTACAGCTCAATGACCAGCTAGATCATAATATTCTTTGGAGAATGTGTAAAAGATAGAGTGGGCGTATAGTTGCTGATGATTAATTGTGACATACTGACATGTTTATGCTATTTTTTTTTTATGTTGTGAATTTTAATGTTTATGCTATTTCTTTTGACCTTGTGATTTTTAATTTGATTGAGGTTGTAGAAGTGAATTATCCAAAATATTTTAGGCATGGCATGAGTAGTACAAGGATGCAGATAATTATGCAAGATTGGAGTATGTTCCAATCAGTATTGTGTGCCACAGTAGGATAACTGAGTTCTTGAATGCAATAAATGCAAATGGATTGACGATTTTAATGTTAATTAGGATAATTAGCAGCTTGTATTTAGTGATTTTTTGCTAGATGATATTGGCTCTTTTACTGTCTTATCGTGATTGCAAATGTACTGTTAGTAATACTAGGACAACTTATAGAAAATAACCAAATAAACCTGTACGTAATTGTTGTGGTTAAATAGGATATGGAGCAGATTTTTATGTTGATTTATGCTCAATAAATTAGCTCCCATTTACTTAATTTAACAACCTACAATTAAATTTTGATTAAATTTCTTTTTTTATTATTATTTTTTATTTTTATTTTCTATTAAATAATTATATGTTCTTTTTTAAAAAAAGCTTATTTTTTTATTTATAAATCTGTTATTATGTTGCCACATCAGCAAATAAAAAAAGGCTGCCATCTTAGCAATTATCGAAAGGTTAATCTGTTGCAGATGGTAATCGGGCTAATTTGACAAATTTTGAAACATAAGAACAAATTTTCAGAACTTAAAATGACAAGAATAAAAATCAAAATTAGTACAACATAATAGATGCAGGAACTATTTTCCCTTTTAGTTATTATTTCCTCCGTCCCACTCAGTTTTGCACATTTTTCTTTTCGATCCATCCCATTCAGTTTTGTACATCCTTAAAAAGGAATTTTTTCTTACAATCTACTCCTCAAAATCTTTATCCTCAATCTCCACCTATCAAAAAAGCAAAAATACTTTTTTCTTAATATACGTGTTCGTCCCTACGTGCAAAACTGAACGAGAAGCGAGACGGAAGGAGTACTTAAGTGCATTCGCATCCAAATTTCCTAATACACATATAAATAAAATCTATCTTTTGCTTTTACGTTGACTTTTCGAAAGTGGATTGATGGTGGAGATTATGAGATAAGTTTCCTTTTTGAGAGTGTGCAAATTGTTGTGGGACGTACCGAAGCAAAAAGTGTGCAACTTCATTGGAACGGAGGGAGTAGTTATTTTGTATCAAGATGTTTTGATACCATAAAATTATTTTGTTCATTCCCTTTGTTTTGCCGCCGCGGTCGGATTGATGTTTTTCTCTTTATGAAGTGTCAAACCTCAACGAAAACAGCCGGTGTTCAAGAATATTCAAACCTCAACAGAAAAAATTGAAATTAACTATGACCTCTTGTTTGATGAAGTCATTTTTTTTTTTTCAAATTCATGGATATAAAAGTGAAATTAGCTACGAATGAAAGTGAATTAATTATTAACTAGACAATGGCTATGGTATTACGCCATTACAGAAACAAAATATTTATTGAATCTAAGCTTTGATTTTTTTTTTTTCTTTCTTTCCTTTGTTCTTGTTTTATCTTTTTAAATTTTAATTATTTCATTTACAATTATTTATTTTAAGGAACTTAATATAATAAAAGGGTAAAATTGATATCAAGTGGGCTATATTAAGAAATTTATACTTATTTATTAAATAAAAGTGTGCTATATTGAAAATTGGGTTACATTAAGAAATTTAGTGACTGCCAATAGTCGCCGCCCTAAGAAGAGGCCTACTTATATTATAAATTTGATTTTCTTACAAATTTATTTCATGAATTCTGAATAATCTTAGAATTATATCATTTCTTCCAATCTAACAATAAGTAGATTTTCTTAAATCAGAAAAGTCTAAATAGTTTTAGAGTTACATGCTGACCTATTTTTCTTATGTCAGGCTTTGGCGACAATCTCATGGCTCTGGACTGAATTCTCCAAACGGGCCATGAAGCATTTACAACACTTTTGATATTTATGAAAATTAAAGTTAAATGCAAGAGGCATGATTTGAATGCCTGTCTTTAAATTGTAAAAAAAATGTAAAAATAATTGTACTATATGAATTGATTTTATAAAGAAACACATATAAATACTAGAACAGAAAATATGTGTACAAAAAATACTTTCGGTCCTAAAAAAAATGATAATTTTGTGGGGCCCAAGACGACGGACCATGCCGACTAAAGGGATGTTCGTCCATGTACACATTCATAAACTGTTCTTGTTTATTTCAATGCTTGAGGCCCATCTTCACTTTTGTTTCAATATTTTACACCGCAGCTAATCATTTATTAAATCTTTAAGCATGGATTAGAACCTGTAAAAAATATTATTAATTTGAATTCCTGTTCGTGGCATTATAATTTGTTCCTCTTTTTTGTTATAATTATCAAAATAATAAGGTACTACTTCTCAAAATATAAAAACTCTGAACTAACACCCCTTTAGTTTTTCCCCTTTCCGTAGTTAAATTATCAAAATACTAGAACTATTTGATCCAATATGGTGTCGTCAAATAACTTCCGAAAGATTGCAAACGCTATAGCAAACTGATCTAACCTGACCTGAATAGCTATTGCTATCTGGTGAAACCTCATTCTCCAACGCCCAATTTTTTTTTTTATTAAAGATGGATGTTGACCTTAAATGACTGATTAGTAATTTGGATATATTGATAAACCAATATAATGCAAATTTTGGTCTACCACCAATCATTTAGTCTGTCATCGCTAACATCTAAACAACATGGTTTCTTTTGTTTCCTATTCTCCTTCTTGTATTTCTTCGTCTTGTTTCTACGACCCTATCCTCCTTTTTTCAAAAAAGGGGTAATTCACCACCATTTGAGACACTATCAATTTTTAAATTTAATTTTTTGTATGACGTTACTATCTCGTATGTCAAGTTTTATACATAGTTTGATATGTACATACTGAAATTTTAAGTAAAGGTATTTACTGAGTCATCTCTGCTTAATAAAACGAAGATCAAGGGCTAAGGGCATTTCACTGTTATGTGGGGGAATTTGAGAATTTATGTGGGCACTAGTCATTTCAAGGCCGCGAGTAGTTTTAAGCACTGACGGACCTACATGAGGGACATTGGGGCCACTGGGTCTCCCTGGCCCCGATCGAAATGTGTTAAGTAAGTGTATTTTTTTAGTCGATTTTAATACAACGTAATTAAATAAAATAAATAATTTTATTGTTTTACTTGAATATGATTTAATAATAATCAATTAATGTATTGTTAAGTGTACGTAATAGGGATAAAAATTTCAAGAAATAGAATGAAATGTTTAGAAACACCAAATATTGATTATCTTTTTCTTTTTTAATTAATTGAATCAATTTATTAATCTTATCAATATCATAAGTACTTTTTAGTTTTTTATACATAGTTGAATATTGTTGAACTCATGAATATATTTAGGGACGCCCCGTCCATTTTAGATTTTCTAACAACTATAGTTTTAAATGTAATTTAACAAAAAAAACTTTAGTGTTTTGAGAGTTTGTTTGCTGGTCTTCTCAAAGTGAGCTACCTACTCGATATAAAATTTATCTTCAAATCTTAGAGTACAATTAGAAAAATTTACCCTGATAAAATGAATGCCTATTTTGTCCACAGATGGTCCCCCCAGATCTTCCAAATCATTCTCTTATTGGTTGAGATGGAAGGTCCAATAAGCTTTCACGCTTAATTGATTTTGATATTTGTGTGCTAGTAGAGTATGGTGTGTTTAGAAAATCAAGTTGGTCCAATCACCATAAACTTACTAGGGTAGCAATCATTAGAATTAAATTGTATCTACCTAAATTTCAGATTTTGTAAATAACTTTATAATTTTTACATATTTTTTTAAAATCTAATGGGGTCAAAATGAGAGTGTTGGGACCTAAACAAAATAATAGCGTGTATAGTGGTAACAAAACTACAAAAATCTCGAAGTTATGACGTTACAATAACGGTCATGTACGAAGCACGTAACTGGTTTCCGTCAATTACAAACGGCAAAAAGTGTTGGGGACCAATTTTGTCAAAATTTTTGGAGTATTTATGCCAAGAAAAAGATGTTTGGGACTAAAAGTGCAACACTTTTAATTACTGGGGTAAAAAATGATAATGATGGGACCAAAATGAGACTGACCCATGTCTAATGGAACCAAAAATACAATTTTCTCAAGGTGTTTCTTCGTTTCTTTGAGTAAATGTGTTTGTTTCTGCGGGAATGGACATAGAATTAGGGTTAGTATGTTATTTTCCTTCTCTCTTTTTTTCAGAAATAGAAAGTTAAAAATGCAAATTTTCTGTTTATTTTTCTTTTTTAGGAGTCTAAATAAGATTTTTCTGGAAAATAGTTACCTACATGTTATTTAATAAGGTTTATGTATCTTATAATAAGAAAATTGAAGAAAATAAATAAAAGGCACCTCATATTTTTGGCGACGCAGGTCAAACGTCGCCGGAAGTCCCAAATGCGCACCGTCACATGGCGGGCACGTGCCCTTTGGTAAACTAATAAATAACACTACAAAAAAAATTCATATTAGAGACGGAAATTAGTAACGGATGATATTGGTCACAAAATAAAAACAGAATAAAAATAGAACAGTGACGAAAAGTGACAAAAAATCATTAGTATCCGATTAGTGACGAATTAGCAACCGAAAATTTGAGACGGACATAATATGTCTCTATTCGGTAGGTAATTCGGTCTCTAATTTCATAATAGAGAGGGAAATTTCGTCACTAAATTAAGAGACGGAATAAAATCGGTCTCTAAATTTTAGAGACCAACATTATAGAGACCAACCACTTGGTCTCTAATCCGTCACTATTTTAATTTAGAAACCGATATCATGTAATTAGAGACGAATTTTTCCGTCTTTAAAATTGAGCAATTACTAGAGTCGTGGATCAAAACTATTAGAGCAATTAACTGTGAGACCAAATTCAAATAAGTAAAAAGTTATGGGATGATTTCAACTTTTTCCTCAAAAATATTGAGTTACAGGTTGAAATCTCTGACCGATGGTCTTGTAGGATCAATCTTTTGTAGGACATAAGCTTTAGGCAGGGCCGGACCTTCCGTTAGTCGGAAGAGTCCGTCGACTCGAGCCCGAAAAAATTACAATTTTTTAGGGGCCCGAAATAATTTTTACATATATGTATATATATAGACACAAGTAATATATTTGATATTTGCTATACATGTTCAATAATTGATTTGTGGTCTAGCGGTTGGGTATCTCTGCTTTAGCTTTGCAGACTTGGGTTCGATTCTGGCTTTTGCCAATTTTACTTGTTTTCTGTTGTAATGCCTTGTTGAGCCTAGGCCCCTGATAGGCAAGTCGCGGCTGGACTTGGGCACCTGATAGGCAAGCCCACAACCAGACACTATATTTGTCTATATATTAGGGCAGCACTTAACCGAGAAAAAAAATAATAAAAACAAAAAAGAGAAGAGGGAATTAATATCATCATCAAGAAATTTTTTCTTTACAAATTGGAGGATTCTTCAATTTCAAACCCTAGTCATCAATACAACCATAGAAAATATAAGGTAATTATATTTTATTATTCATTGTTTTTTTAATAATAATTTATGATTGGTTTTGATTGTTTTTATTTATTTATTTTTTAAGGGTATGATTGATTGTGATTGTCGTTTTACAAATTAAGTTAATTGTCAATTATTACTTGCAAGTGGAATGAGGACTTGAAATCCCAACTCAATTAATTAATTAATTTATTTATTTTGGTTTTTGAGAATGAACTCAATTTGTGTGTATATGTCCAATTCTTTTATTCATAGTCATAAATAAATAAATAATTCATAGATTGTTAATTTAATATTTTAACTTTAATTTACTTTTTTCTAACTTTATAAATGCTTCATTTTTATGTGTTTTCTTTCATATTTGTACATTGAAAAAAAAAAAAAAATATAGAGGCCCTATCTAGAAACTCGACTTAGGTCCGAAGATGCCTAGGTCCGGCCCTGGCTTTAGGGACACCATTATTAACTTATTTGGTATATAATATTTTTGGAAAATGTGCAAAAGCATTAGTTTTGTCCCAAAAGAAAAAAAAAAATGACGTTGCATCTTTGTTGTATATTATGCTGCTAATTTCCCAGTAAATGTGCAATATCTAACCAATTAAACATTAAAATATTTAGTAAGATTTTATCATAAGTTTGATTTTTACCTTCTAGGATATCAAAGTAGAAAGTAACACCCTATAACTATTACTAAAGTCCTAAAGTGTCAAAAGACCGTAAAATTTTGAAATTATTATTTCGATTAATATTTAACTAAATAGATATTTTAAAATATCTAATTTTCAATATATTTTATAAATAAAATAATTACATTTATTTTAATTTTTTTATTTTCCGTTAGATTTTATCATAAGTTCAATTTTACCTTTTTTGATATCGAAATAGAAAATAATTGACAATCTATAGCTATTGCTAGCCCTAAAGTATAAAAAGTCCTTATAATTTTGAAACTATTATCTCGATTAACATTTTATTATATAGATATCTTAAAATATCTAATTTTTATATAGTTTTATAAATAAAATAATTACACTTTATTTTATATTTTTAATATGCCAGATTTTATCATAAGCTTAATTTTACCTTTTAGGATATCAAATACAAAATAACTGACAACCTATAGCTATCGCTAGTCGTAAAGTATCAAAAGACCTTATAATTTTAAAATTATTATCTCATTTAATATTTTATAATATGGATATCTCAAAATATCTAATTTCTGTATATATTTATGACTAAAATAAAAAGTAATCGATAACCTATAGCTACTGCCAGAGTCCTAAGGTGTCAAAAGACCTTGTAATTCTGAAATTATTACCTCGATTAAAATTTTATTATATGGATATATTAAATATCTAATTTTATATATATATATATATATTTTTTTTTTAATTTTTTTTTTTTTTTTTTGTAATTTTCCTTTAGATTTTATCATACATTTAATTTTAGCTTGTAGGATATCGAAATATAAAGTAACTCACAACCTATAGCTATTCATAGAGTCATACGTAGTCAAATGACCTTATACTTTTGAAATTATTGTCTCGATTAATATTTTATAATATGTATATCCTAAAATATCTAAATTCTATATATTATTGTAAATAAAATCATTACATTATTCCATGTATTTTTAATTTTCATTTAGATTTAGATTCAATCATAAGTTTAATTTTACCTTTTAGAATGTTGAAATAGAAAGTAACCGACACCTTAGAGTCATTGTTGGAGTTCTAAGGTATCAAAAGACCTTATACTTCTTAAATTGTTATCTCGATTAATATTTTATTATAAGGATATCTTAAAATATCTAATTTCTATATATTTTTAAAAATTAAATAATTACATTATTCTCAACTTTCCGAATTTTCCTTTAGATTTTAGCGTAAGTTTAATTTTACCTTTTTGAATATCAAAATAGAAAGTGATCGACACCTTATAGCAATTGTTGGAGTTCTAAGGTTCCAAAAGACCTTATAATTTTAAAATTGTTATCTCGATTAGCATTATACTAAATGAATATTTTAAAATATCTAATTTTCTATATATCTTTAAATTTCTTATTTTTTTATTTTTTCTTTTATTTCATCATAAGCTTAATTTTACCTTTTACATTATTGAAATACAAAGTAACAGACAACCTACAGTTATTGCTAGAGTCCTAAGGTGTCAAAAAACCTTATAATTTTGAAATTATTATCTTGACTAACATTTTACTATATGAATATCTTAAAATATCTATATTTCTATATATATTTTTATAAATAAAATAATTATATATTTATAATTTCTTTATTTTCTATTAGATTTTACCATAAGATTAATTTACCTTTTAAGATATCGAAATAAGAAGTAAACAACATCCTATAGCTATTGCTAGAGCGCTAAGGTATCAAATGTCCTAATAATTTTGAAATTATTATCTCGTTTAACATTATACAAAATAAATATCTCAATATATCTAATTTTCTATATGTTTTATTCCTTTAGATTTTTTAAAAAGTTAATTTTTACTATTTAGAATATCGAAATAAAAGGTAACTAACAATCTATAGCTACTGCAAGGGACATAAGGAGTCAAAAGACCTTATAGTTTTAATTTATTATCTTGATTAACATTATACTAAATGGATATCTTAAAATATCTAATTTTTCTATATATTTTTATTAAAAAAAAAATTACTTCTTTCTAAATTTGTTATTTTCCTATTAGATTTTTTTATAAGTTTAATTTTACATTTTAGAAAATCGAAATATAAAGTAACCGACAACTTATAGCTATTGTTAGATTCCTAAGTGTCAAAAGACCTTATAATTTTGAAATTATTATCTCGATCAATATTTTATTATATGGATACCTTTAAATATCTAATTTTCTATATATTTTTATAAAAAATAACAACATTTAAAAAAAAATTAACATTCCTTTAGATTTTAGCATAGGTTTAGTTTTACCGTTAAGGATATCGAAGTAGAAAGTAATCGAAAACCTACACCTATTATCAGAGTTCTAAGGTGTCAAAAGAACTTATAATTTTGAAATTATTATCTTGATTACCATTTTGCTCTATGGATATATGAAAATATCTAGTTTTTTATTATCTTATAAATAAAATAATTACATGTATTTTTTTCTGCTAGATTTTATCATAAGTTTAATTCTACCTTTGAGCATATTAAAATAAGAAGTAACCGACACCCTGTAGCAATTGCTAGAGTCTTAAGGTGTCAAAAGACCTTATAATTTGAAATTATTTTCTCCTTGAATATTATACTAAATGGACATCTTAATATATCTAATTTTCAATATGTTTTATTAATAAAATTACATTGTTTTAATTTTTTAATTTTCCTTTAGATTTTATCATAAATTTAAATTTTATTGTGGGAAAATCGGTATAAATGTTCAGTATGTTCTCCTATTTAGAAACTAGGACACTAAGTATATCACTTTTTAAAAATATTTTCTAACTTACGAAAAATTAGTAAAAATGCCCTGTGACCGGCTATAGGCTGTTAACTAGTCGGTTACCTGTGAGCTATCTTTTTACTTTCAGAAAAATTTGTATAAATGGCGAGTATGTTTGCCTTATTTAAAAACTAGGATACTAAGTTTATCACTTTTTAAAAATACCTTCTAACTTACCGGAAGATGGTAAAAATGTTCCATGATCGTCTATAGACTGTGACATAACTGGTCATTGATGAGGTGGCACAACCGGTCATTGATGAGGTGAAGATCTTTTTCTGATGTGGCATAATTTTTTTTTTTTTTTTCTGATGACTCACTTGTTAGGGTGAAAAAAATGTCGTCGACTTTGGCAGTGGCGGATTCGGCAAGAAGGAGGCGAATAGGCGAAGAATCGGGTGATTGGTCAGGTTCCGATCAGTTAGTGGACAGGTGGGCTGGGCAACATTGCTGGCTTCTTCTCAGTCTTCCGTGTTGGTATTTTTGTAAGATTGCAGGACATCCATAGATATTAATGTTTAGTATGTTGGAATTAAGAAAGAAGAGCGGAACAATTTAGTTGTTAATTTTTTAAAATATTAATTTAAAATTTATTTATTAATATTTCGTATAATCATCCTAATTTATAATTTAAAATAAAATAATAATAACAAGAGAAATTTGAAAAAGAAATTTGAAAATATTTATGAATTTTAGAAATTAAAAAAATCATAATTTATTTATTTTTCTGATTTTTAAATAAATTTTAGAATTTTAAAAAAATATCATAAATATTTTTTTTTAATTTTTAAATTTAAATCAATTTTATAACTTTCAAAATAAATTTTAGAAATAGATTTTTAATTTTTTAAATAAATATCATAAATAAATTTTTAAATCTTTGAATTTTAAATGAATTTATATTTTTTAAAATAAAATTCACAAGCAAATTTTTTATTTTTCTGAATTTTAAACAATTTTTTGGGGATTGTAAATTTTACAAATTCAAACTAATATTTTATTTTTATTTTCCACCCTGACAAGTGAGTCAGCAGAAAAAAAAAATAAAAAATTAATGCCACGTCAAAAAAAAGAGCTACACCTCATTAATGAGCAGTTGCGTCACAGTCTATAGCCGGTAACGAGGCATTATCACCAATTTTTTCGTAAGTTAGAGGATATTTCAAAAAGTGGTATACTTAGTGTCCTAGTTTTTAAATACGTGAAACATACTGAGCATTTATATCAATTTTTTCGAAAGTAAAAAGACAGCTCACAGGTGACGGGCTGATTAACAGCCTATAGCCGGCACAAGGTATTTTCACCAATTTTTCGTAAGTTATAAGACATTTTTAAAAAGTGGTATACTTAGTGTCCTAGTGTCTAAATAGGAAAAATATACTGGGCATTTATACCAATTTTTTCTTTAAAATATCGAAATAGAAAATACCGACAACCTATAGCTATTGCTAGAGTCCTAGGTGTCAAAGTACCTTATAATTTTAAAATTATTATCTCGATTAATATTTTATTATATGAATATTTCAAAATATACAATTTTCTATATATTTTTATAAATAAAATAATTACATTTTTCTAAGAAAATTAATTTTCCTTTTAATTTACATAAATTTAATTTTACCTTTTAGATATCGAAGTAGAAAGTAACCTACAACCCACAGCTATTGCCAGTCTTAAGCTATCAAAAACCATATAATTTGAAATTATTATCTCGGATAGCAACTATATGCATATTTTAAGATTTTGAAAGTTAACATTAGTTTCTCTAAAACCAGGTGATGCGTTTCCTCCCTACAGTATTACAAGTATTCCACATTTACGCTTAGAGATGAGCAATTAGACCTCAGGTACCCGACCCAACTCGTGCAGATTTTATCCGATATGGTCGGAGTCCCTTGGATATCGAGTCGGTTTGGAGGTCGGGTTATGGTCGGGTCGGGGTTTCCTCGGGTTACCCTATTTTAACAAAATCAACAATAAGTCTACACCTCCTTCAACAACCTTAAAGAAATAAGAGATGATTCAATCATAAAAATTCAATTTGAAAAGACCCTGACCCGACCGCAAAATTGAAATTTTTATTGAATACCCGACGACCCAAAAAAATCGAAACCCAAAAAAAAAGGACCTGAGCCCACTTATACTAATTACACTAGTTAGTGTTGTTATAACAAGATTGGTGATCGTTATAAAATATATACATTTAATTAGATTGCACTCAAAATAGATCTTAACATATTAATTAAATATAATATATGCCTTAAAAAAAATCATGGAATTAGCCAAATAATGGCACAAGGCCACAAACTGCAGCTATTTCATTTAAAAAAAATTAAAGAAAAAAGAAAATGATAAGAGAGAATAAAAATAAGTCACAAAAGCCCTCATTTTCTGTCCAGTGAAGCAATCTCTCGTTCATCTCTATTACTATTAATAGAATGACATCTGCTAACTCTTTTTTTTCCACTCCTAAATTCTCACCTTCCAATCTCTCTTTGCAATTAAAAGAAAACTTTCTCAATTTAATGGTCTCCCACCATTTTCCTTTTCTTCTTCTCTCAGTTACGGCGGTTCTACCGATTGGCTGGTTCTGTCGGTTCTATCCAATTTTCACCCGTTATTTACGGTTTAACCGCAAATTCGATTAGATATCACTATTCGGACCGGACTATTGACCTGTTCCCGATTAAATCAGTCGGTCCAATTTTGATAACACTAACGTTAGTCACCAATAGGATTGTAAACAAATCAAATATTTTTTATTCAATTCGTGGTTCGAATTCGATTAAGATGATTCAGATTCGAAAAAATCGAATTCGAATTTGAATACGAATTAATTATAAGATTCAAATAATATTCGAATTCAAATATAGTTGTATTCGATTCGAAGAATTCGAATATTCGATTCGTTTATATATAATATATTTTAAAAATTAAATAATACATATAATACTAAATATATGTATATAATATATTTATATAGCTATATATTTAAATTAATTTATGTATAATATATATTATTAAAATTTGTAATTAAAAAAAATTAAAAAGATAATATATGAATATTTAAAAAATAAAAAATATCAATATGTAAAAATAAAATAGAATTTTTCGACTCTCGAATCGAATCGAATAGTTCGAATATTTCTCACGAATCGAATTCGAATCACCTATTTAAATTTAATTAATATTCGATTCGAATTCGAATTCGAGTTTATATTTTCGAATTCGAATCGAATTTCTTAATATTCGGTTCGATTCGATTCGTTTACATCCCTAGTCACCGGCTATAGCAATCAAACATACAATTTTGTGGATACCCTAAACATACACATTTTAAACCAAAACTAATTTATGTGGCTGATTGGTTATGTCAATACTGCAAAAAATCAGACAACATAGTGGAAGAAATAAGCAGCAATTCATGCCAGCAGTGTGTGATGATACATAGACTAGAAGTTAACTTGCTCAAATGTCGCCAGCAAGAAAATAAGCTTTGTGAAGCCCTCCCATTCAGTTTAATCCTGACAAGACTCAAGGCAGAAGCCTATTTGACTCCATCACAGCAGCTACAGGTGAGAGGATGTCGCAAACTAAAGAACAAAATGAAGAGGCCAAATGTATATGACAACATAATATCCAATGGCGTGCAGGTGCAACACATACATATCAAGTATTGCAAACAACAGATTGCCAGAAGATACAAAGAAAAATTGTTTATAAACTATATTAAAGAAGAAAGTCCCTCAATACTTCAATATTCGAGCCATATGGGACGAAGGCATGTTAACCTTACCTAGTAAAGGTCTTTTGCTTCAACAACTGCTCAAGTTCAAGGACCACATTGCTGCTAGACATATTTATGGGTTGTCTACTTTCAACACATCAAGGCTCTTGTGCCCTATCCTGATCCTTCAACCAATCAAGTGAAAATATTAATACATTCTTTCTATTTAAAGTGATGCCCATGTATTTTCAAAGACACAAGAAAAAGCACCAGCCCATAGATTAGTGTCCTCTTTAAGCACGCCTTACATACAGTACCAACTCTAGAGTCTAGCCAAAAAAATACATCCACATAATATTACATGTTCGATCAATCTGATACCTATGAAGAGATTTTTCATCATCAGTTGATGGTGAAACTGAAAACTAAACTAGTTTGTGCAACCTCATCAACCTAAATTGGAAATACTAATCCATTACTGCAATTTTAGAGTCGGCAACATGCAATCTCATAGATGCAACACAATGGTTCTGGCAATTCTTGAAAGAATTTAATTCGTTATTGTCTGAAGCAAGGAAGAAAGAAAACCCAAGATTTTACCATAAACTCATCACTCCAGAAAAAAGAGAGATGAAAAGGGACAAAAAGATTATTCATGTGATAACAATGTAAACCCTATAATTAAATCAAAATCAAACTGCGTAAAAAGCAATCCCCGATCTCTAATAAAATTATTTGATAAAAGCAAACATGAAAACAATAATAGCAATATCAATTTGGTTTCTTCTAACTGATGAGTTTCACAATCCAGTCTCTGAGTTTCGTCTCTGGTTTAAATTTTTTTATTTAAACAAATGGAAGCATACAAATTACTTCTGAGTTCTATCTCTGCTTTCAATTTAAGAAAATAAAAAATGGAGGCAAAACAATCAGCCCGAGTTCTGTCTCTGGTTTAAGAAAAAAAATGCAAGAATACAATTAGAAATCTAAGTTCTATCTCTGGTTTAAGAGAAGAAAAATATGGAAGCAAAAACAATCAGCTAATTGAGACAGTTTCGACCCCCATTTAACCCCCCTTCCCCCTAACCCAATCTGAAAAAAGGCACAACTGTGATAATAATCTCTTAGTTCAAGAATTACTAAAAAATTGTTGGCGACCCAAGAAAAACAAACCTAGAATTTGCCTTCGTGATTGAAATATAAACAAAGCAATCCATAGATAGATGAGGCCCGTTCAAGCCCGTAATACAGGGGTTGGTGAGAATATAAACGCTAATTTTCATCTTAGAGAGAGAAAAATAATATTCTTATATGGTGAACGGCTTGATAAGTTGCAGGTTACACATTAGAAGCTAATATGATGGTTAAGATTAAAAGCTGTTAAATCTAATGGTCCAAGACTTAGGTATATAAATACACCAGATGTATTGTAGAAGAACTCTATAAAGTAATACAAATAAAGCTGCCTAGAGTTTAGCTTTATTATCAGCATTGAGAAGAAGAGGAGCACACTTGAATCAAGTATCTCTGACTAGAATTTATTCAGCTGAAAAGGCCAAATTGTTTGGCGTATTTCTTTAATAAAAAGAATAGTGTTTGGATTATTAGTAATTCTCAACAAATTTGATTTCTTCAAGAAGATAGGAAATGAATACTAGTGCGCATTGAAAAGAACTCATAAACCTGAGAATTGACTAAAGAAGAGATCTTTATAAGATGTAACGAAGACCTGGTATCAGTTAGATGAACATTGCGCAAACGTGCACCCACTGCAGGAAACGTGTCATTGACATTTTAATAGATACTTGATGGAGGTTTTTAGATGCAAATCTGAATGAATAAACAATAACTGTAATTATGACCTTTTGCCATGATATTGTACCAATTATAATTCTGAAGGACAATAATATGTATAAGTAACCTAGTAACCATATCAACAGATCCATATCTGGTCCAAAAAAGATGAAGATTATCAGTGGAGAATAGAGGCAAGAGATACACAAATTAAAACAACCAAACCAGAGTCAGACTTTTATGATGGGACAGAAAGGCAAACAAAATAAACTAAAGATTTGCAAGTTGGATGCAAAAAGTTGCAGAAAATGAATGTTAACAATCTAATGGCAAGAGGAGAACAACAACATGAAGAAGATAAGAACACACTACGATCTACTCCACCATCATTCATCTCAACTATCACCTGATAATCCAATCCAGTATTTAGACATCAATATGCAAGAAATGTGCTATGAAAGGCACTTTAAACTCTTAAGATAAATCTTTAATCTGGATCATAACTAACCTGCTGAATGGGCTTATCATAATACTTCGGTTTCACAAATTCAGTGATACACAATTTCTTTGCTGCTAGAAACAAAAGCTAGAAATTAGTCATAATAATTTACTGCAACCATCATATTTCATATAAAACACATTAAAAAGATCGAATATTGAATAGAACCTTCAGGAACATGACTCGGGTTTGAAATCAGTACCATAAGTTTCTTGAATAGATGTCTAGATAATCTGCTTCTACGTAGTGTTATTTCACAATTAAATAAAACTAAAAAATCAAGTTAAGGATTTATTAATAGATGATTATGGTCCTACTCAGATTTTTATCAAAACTGTTTCACCAAGTAATCACTATTTCAAGAACGACCACATCTTACAGAAATGGTTGAAGCACAAGGATAATAGACACCAAAGTGTTCTAGTACAGTAGATACCTAAGAACTAGCCGACTGCACAATTCAAAAGAAAAATCGCAGCAACGACGTTGTTTTTGCTTATTACTACCACTAGTGTTCCATATTAAAATTAACAGATAATGCCAAAATTACTCGACGAGACTCAAATCAATTATAATATAGTCCATCAATCACCACCACATATTTAACAGATAGAGGAAGAAAACTAATAACGAATCGTAAAATTAATTACCATCGGATTTGTCGGAGGAGGCGAAGGAGAGACTACGACGGCTTTTGGAGAAGAGATCAAAATGATCATCGTGTGATTCCTTTGTATTAGGAGCTCCGTCGAGACTAAGACCCCGGCGGTGGTTGAGCGGCATATTCCGGCCGACTCCGGTGAGAGAATCTCTCAAGTTTCGATTCATGAGAGGGATTTGAAGTCAGAAAATACAGAGAAGCATATATGGATGTGGAGCGGACTAGTAGAGATAGTGCAGAGATGAAATTTCTCCATTTTCAGGGAGTGCTCTGTGTGTGTGGGTGTGTTTTTGGAGGACAACCGATTTAATTCAGATTTAATTTAATTAAGGGTTCAGATCAGACAACCATATTGAGGGAGTGATAAAGATGATTTAAATTAGATGTATTGGAGAAAATCCTGTGAAATATCAATTTCGCCCTTTTCTTTTTTTTATTACTCCTAAATTAATCAATGATTAGGATGACATATTAAAAGATCCAACGGCTAAAAATGATGGTTGCACCAATGCAACAATTGCATAGAAGTAAGACTCTAAAATTTAATCGAGCTTAAAATTACTCAGATCGTTCCAGCATATCTTTTTTATAATATAATAAGATTATTAGATCGTTCCGTAATTCATTGAACTTTTGATTCATCGAATCGGACCTATCGAACTAAATAAAACTTCAAGCTAGAATTTATATCATTCAAACCATCAAGAATATCGAGTCGGACCGATTTTGACACGATATTTTTTTTACATATATGTCAATTTATTTACCTCACAAATATTTTAATTTAAAATTGTAAATAGTACGAGATTAGCCAGAAATTCATGAATTCACTTAAACTCGTATTGTTTTAGGTGCTTTTTTTTTTTTTTTTAAGAATTAAATGCAAAGGGGTTGGATTGGAAATTGGGTGACTTACTTGAAGGTAGGTCTGTGCACGGAGCTTGGAGATTATCGAAATCCGGACCGAATAAGTCTCGAACCGAAAAAATCCGTAGACCATTTGACTTTTTCTGAACCGAACTGAACCGATTATTTCTTTTGGTATGAATTTGGATATTTTTCAATTTTCCGAACCGAAACCCGTATTGAACCGTAACGAAGCATACCGAACTGTATTGAACCGAATAACCGAATAAAATAACAAATTATAGATTTAAAAATATATTATCCCTAAAAGATTAATTTACATAAGAATTAAAAGTTAAATTATTTATAATTTTGTAGTTAGTTATATGTAACATTAATAATTAAAAAAACATTATATTTAATTATTATATAATTTTCAAAACACAAGTTCGTAAGTTGGAACAAATTTGATGTAATAAAATTATTTATATTAGTTAGATGTCAATATATCATGTTCAAATTGAATCTATTATTTAAAAGATTAAAAAAAATCTCCAATTATCCGAACTGAACTGAACCGAATTTAATCATTCCGTTAGATCCGAAATTTTGAACCGAATTATCCCGAAAAAAATAACGGCTTGATTAATGTTGATTTCAATAAAAAAATAAATTATAATTGAGCGGAACAGATTCTATGAGATATGGGTCGGATCTTTTTTGGAAGGTTGCATGAATGCTTCATTTTTTAGACTTGGACAAATTAAGATGATTGTGAAAGATTTACTATTGATTTGAGATAATGGTGTTTAAATATATTTTAAGCAAATATATGTAGATTTATCTCCAAATAAATTTTTGTATAACAAAAATAATGTCTTCCACATATGACAAAGGGCTTTGGGGGGAAAATTCCTGGGTTACTATTTTGGGTGGATTTTATTATATGTGTGTGCCTGTGTGTTACTTGAAAAATAGAAAACATTATACGATGTACGAAAGATTCAGTATGAGACAGATTGAAATTTTCAGTACAGATTATATTTGATTTTTTTATATATTGTACTGAATTTTTCGTGCATCGAATAATGTTTCTTATTCTCAAAACGTAAGTTTTGAATCGAGAATAAAAATTTAAAATTTAGGTACCTAATTGAGAAAACACAAAATTCAGATTCCAACTTATGATTTTATGAAATTCAAATTGTATTAAGATATTTTCTAAAATTCAAGCACTATTGTGAAATTTTTCCTTGGTGAAATCTTCTGCATTGTCTTTCTAACTTTAAATTTTGCTTGAACATCTTCTTCTTCATCTTCTTCATCATCATCATCATCATCATAATAATAATGTAAAATAATACTAAAAATGATTTATTTTCCTCATCGGGGGACTGAAGTCAACCATACGTCCATTAACAAGTCAGAATTTGATCCATTAACAAGTCAGAATTTGATAATTTTTAAAGAAAATTAGTAATAATGACAACAACAATATTAATAATAGTTAAGCAAATTAATGATGATGGTTGGCCTAAAGTCTGAGTCACTCTATCCCTTGAATGAGACTAGTGGGTAAAAAGTGGAATTTAGACAACTCATGATGAATACGGACCAAATCAAAACTGAAAATTTATGTTTGTATTGTAATTAAGTAACATATCAAATTAACAGGTATGTTGATGGCGACTAATGATTAAGAAGTTATTGAAATTAGAGGTTAACGGTTGAAAAGAAGATAGTGTTACAGTATGAAAAATGATACTACTAACTCCGTTTCTATTTATTTTGTTGTTTTTTTAAACTTAAGATTATAAATTAAGGAGTTACTAAATAGATAAATAAGTCATTAATTATTTTTTCTACTTTTTCTTTAACAACAACAATGTTGTTTGACATCTGTAAATGAGAGTATGATTTTAAATGAGAACAATGAGTATCCCCTCGACATCCTAAACAAAAACCATGCCAAATGGGCACCGCTCACATCCGAACAGTTCCAACCCAACATCTCCACTGGCTGGGATTAATTCCAAGCCGCTTTACTCTGTTTGATTTTTATTTATTTATTTTGCTAGGTTTGACTAATTTACTTCGGGCCGCCACTGCAAGTAGGGGATATCCATTGGGCGAGTTTGCATAACATGCTATACGCCCTGTAAAAAAAATCATAAACTCGCAACCTGCTTTGCTCTACTGAATTTATTACCGGGTTTACCGTCCCATCCCAAAGTCCTACAAAATGAAATCAGATATTTAAATATTTTAAAGATGGCCTTAAAGTAAATATCAAAGAAACAACAATTTAATTTATATTTCATAGAATGGAGACGTATACAAGCATACTCAAAAAGGTAACATTCATTACTTATTTAACAGAGAAAAAACATGCATTAGACATACATAAACACATTAACATCGCATGAATCTTACAAAATATCCTATAAAAAATAAAAACTTAAATACTAAAACAATACATCACCAGCAAGAGTGAGGGGGTGTGGACTATTCTAGCGAGTTCAAGCAAGACACGTTTTATGCGGGCTTAAGTTGAACCCGCTTGATTGCCATCCCATCCATTACTTCATAGCTCAAGATCTGGTATCTTGGACTTTCAAACAATTGTTGCAATAACCAATGAGAATTAGAAATAAATTGAATAGAATTAACGTGATACAGGTCATAGTAGATAGCATGATTAAAATATCTCATATATAAATAATGAATAGTTTTGCCATATTTAGGTGTCTTTCTAAATAAGACAATGCTATATAATAATATAATTGTAATTTTCTTGAACGCTAAACACATTTTCAGCTGAATTTCTCAAAATCTGAAATTAAGATTTCATGGCAACTTAGAATAATAACTGACAACCCAGCCTCACCACCTGCAGCATTCATAAGACATACAAAGAAAATTAAATTTTGCACTTACTTTACAAAAAATAAATAGAAATTTATCGCATATGTTTGATATTCAGTGCATTCACCTCAATTCCCTCCTAAAACAATGGCCGAGGCAAAGCATCTTTTCCCCACTGCCCTCAAGCTTGTTGCTTCCCAACCTTTACTTTCCTTGTAACGCTCGATCTGTCATCGAAACGGAAGGTGAGAGAGAGAGACAGAGACAGAGAGAGAGAGCAGATGATAAAAATGTATTATATACCGTTCCAACAGTATCTTCGTTAGATTCAACCCCTCCAATAACATAGATAGAATCATCGAGGACAGCAGCAGACGAATAACCCCTCGCGTGGCTCATAGAGTCCCCAGGCATCCATGTACCTAGACGAGGATCGTATATCTCAACACTAGGCACCATTGATGTTCCATTATAACCTCCAATCGCGTATCTGCAGAAGAACATATCATCATACGCACCATATCCCAGATTTATCGTGGCATTCAATTTAAGGTCGTGCTAGGATCAAAAGATATCAGGATGGGTCAGAAATTTATAGTAGTAAATTCAATGACTGGCATGGATTTGAATCGACCAGTCTCATTCTGAATTATTTTTTTAGTGATTCAGGTGGATATAAATATTCAGTCTAATTCAGGTGGAGTCAATTCTTGCATATCAAATCCTTTAATCCAAACGCAACCTAAATGAAAACTTGTTTAAAGCCAAGTACTGGGAACTCAGACTACTCCAGTAGATATAATCGAAGTATATAAAAAGAACTTACAGCTTCTCATTCATTGTAACAAGTGAGAGGCAGCCTCTGTTTGACTCCATACTCCCAATTCTGGTCCAGGAATTTTCTCTGGGGTCGAACCTTTCAGCAGACCTAGATTATAGAAGTCTAGATTAGATAAAATTGTGATCGATATCTTGGTGTATTTTGAGGACATTTCTTGTGAATAGGTCAAAACCTTGAGCAGTTTCCGCAATGTGCCTAACAGCATTTGCAGGAAAAAAAGAAAAAATTCGTCAGGACTTACTTTAGATATTCAATGCCATTAAAGCCCCCTACAGCATATATTACGCCATTGAGTTCCACAGTAGCAAGAGTAAACCGCTGTAAAAGGAAGAGACAGTAACATAAAGGAATATTAACTTATTAATATCTAACCACAAACATAATCTACGTAGGCCAGAATTACACAACAGGATCAATACAGAGACTCGATCGTGCAGAATAGAGTGTAATTTACGAAGGCATCTAGCTCGATCTTTCCTTTTCCTCGTAAGCATGTTGAAAATAGTCACCATATCAATGATCACATGAAAGATATTTCAACTGTTTAAGGAGTTCTCTAGTATTAATTGCTTCTTGGTTCTTTTACGTATATGTTTTAATCGCTTCAAACCTTATCTTTTATTAGTGTTGGCTGGATGTCGATAAAAACCAGTGAAAATGCAGAATACAGAAATTACAAGACTTGTCTGAAGCTTTTGGTAGATGTTTATGTCATTGCAAAAGGTTTCGCACACATAGCATCTACCTTATTCAACAACTACAATTCATTTATCATTATATAAATTTCTATTTCTTTCATACCAAATTTGGAATGCGAGAATAGAAGACTACCTTTTGTAGCATTGAGCGCGAAGGAATCCATCGCCCAACGTATGGGTCAAACATCTCTACATCTGAAAAGCATTCAATCCCATTCCCTCCTCCAATTGCATAAATTTTATTATTTAAAGCTGCACCACCTAAGCTACCCTTTTCTTTGTTCAGAGAAGGACGCGAGGTCCACTCATTGTTTACCGCATTATACGACTCAACTGCACATCAAGGGCATATAAGTGTCAATACACACACACACACAAACAGAGAAAGAAACAGAGAGATAGGCATTAGAAATACCTGTGTTGTACCACTTACGACCATTCCCGCCACCAAATGAATAAAGTTCTCCGTTAAAGCTTGCAACTGAGGCATACGATCGGACGATAGACATTGGCTTAAGAGATCTTAAGACATCTTCTGAAGGTGAGAAGGAATGCAATGCTGATGAAAACGATACACCATCATATCCACCCACTAAAATTATTGACTCGTTAAGGTTCAACTGAAATTCATCAGGTGACTCATCCAGCATCTGGACACCCAAAGTTTGACGGGAGTTGCTAGCTATAGACGCCAATGCCATGCTCAATCGATGAATTTCTTGTTGTGCCTCAGCCTGAAATGTTACGAAGAGCCAAAATTGGGTATATTACACTTATAAACACTACCAACCAAAGCATTTAGGCAATGCAAGCATAAAGCCCCACCTTCACGCAAAAGGCAGCAAACCCTCCTTGGTGGGGGGAGTAAAGCTCAATATACAGGTCTTGATTAATACGCAATGAAATCAAGAGATTTAGTAAATAGACCCCCTCCCCAACCCAGTTAGTAGCAATCCAAGAAATTTGACCATTCAGATGATTAACACCCAAAAGCAATCCCTGTGTTTCTGTACTATATGTAGTTCTATTAACCTAGCTGAATACTAATATTTAGCCTCATTGAAATATGTCTATCGTATACAACAAGTATACTGCTCGCAGTTTGGAAAGACACACTACAAATTATCAAAATTATCAGACCAGGTTAAACATCCACTAGATTAGTACTCCTACTAACCAGTGCAAAGCAGTCCTATATTTGTAACTCCTTGTAGCTATCGGTGAAAACATCTTCCCTTCCCCCACACCCCCCTCCTTCTAAGAGTTTTAGGTCATATGACTTTGTTAGATCTCATGCCTTCAGGTGACATTTCAGTTACCAGTACACCACGCAGTACCCATGTAATGGCTTTAGCATGGACAACAATCTTCAAATTCAGAACCAGGATGCAGTCTCAAAAAGATCTATACTTATCTTCTGCTTGTTCACAATGATCTTACCACAATAGCCAAGTATGGAAGGTTTCAACTTAAATAACAAGCGAACTAGTTCATAAAGATGATGCTACAGAGAAAAAACATTACCAGTTTCTTTTCCAAACTTTCACTCCTTTGAGTTTGCTCTTGCCTAAAGGTCTTTTGTTCTTCCGCTTCACTTAACAGCTGCGTAGTACATAATTATAGGGGTCAGCTAAGACAAGGATGCATTACAAACAAGTCATCTAGGAATGGAGGTGCATGAGATGAGTCAACAATGTTATTCAAATGATCTAGGAACTTGCTTTCAAATATAAAGAAGGATCTTCATTTAAGTCCTAACACGCAAAGCCTAAGACAGATCCATATTCATTTCAATTGAGCTAAGTTCTATGCTCAATTTTATACGCAAACTTGATTCCATATCAAAATCCAAATTGGAAACAAGAATGAAATGTACCATCAGTATATACTTCAAGTTACCACATGAATAACACATGACAATTATATGAATCAGCACACCACAAATTCAGATATTAGATCTTGTTTAGCACATTTGTGTGTGTAAATGGATCTCATCCCAATCTGCTAAAAGGGCACACATTGTAGACCAACTGACAGTGTTCTCTTACAAATATGTGGTATCCTTCCATTTTCTGATAGTTCTATGTCAATATCATGCACATTATGGAAACGGAGATAGATGGGAAAAACACTAGATGAAGGGTATTACATGGCATTTATTTGCACAATTAAATCGACAATGATTAATAGCTGGACTGCAGGAAAGCAGATAAGTGGGATTTATATTAAACACATAGAGTTCAGTGATACAAAGAATAATAAAGAAAGACCTTTCCTATACCTATAATGAAGATGACTGGCTAAAATTTTGTGTTAGAGTGCAGATATTAATCTAGAGAACTAAAGAATAAATAACAAATAATAAGCTTTCAAGTAAGAAAAACAGTGTATTTAGACTAAAGTAGCTCAAATACAACAAGAAAACAAGTCCAGCAAGGATATCCTGAATTGAGTTGGTAGGCACACAGTATGAAAATCCTAATAAGCAACTAACTAGCTTCATGTAGGCGTAATAACAGTAAACTAAAGCACCTGTGCTATAATAGCAGGATAATCAACTGCATCATAAGAATCTCCATCATTCTTCTCCTCCCAAGTCACCTGGTTATCATCATCAGTCCCACTCTCCACATTCACTTCACTAGTGGATGCAGCTCCAACCACTGGAAACTCACGATTGAAAGCCAAATCTTGCAGTTTTGTGTAGATAAGTTTCTTCTCGTCCAATCCTGGCACTCTGTCATATAAGGATGTCTCCACCAGTTGGTTATTTCCACTCAGATAGAGGGAATTATCTGAATTAGGCGATGTAGCAATGGAGTCATTGGAGTTGGAACAGCTATCATTCAAGGGCAGCGGCTCAGAAGCTCCAGTTTCCTCTTTCTTGATGTTTGGGTGAAACCCCGTCCACTTTGGCGGATTGTTTGGTATGACAGGACTTGTAGAAATTGCTGAAGAGTAGAGTTTGGACATCAACTTGCTTGCCTGAGCATAGTCTAACTCAAACCAGAAGTGCGATTGACTGTAATAGTTGTCAATAATTATTGGCTTAAACTGAAATTCTGGAAGGGCTTGGCACTGCAGGCGGATTCGTACTTGGACCTTAATGCAAAAACAGATAACATTATATACCCTGCCTTCTCAGGTAGAACTTGCAAGAACTTATTAAAACAACATGGTAAAGCAATGACATCTGACCAGATTCCATATATTACCTGAGCTGGATACCTTGTTCTGTCTGAACCATCTGCTGTCCAAGCATATGAATCAATTTTCATTCTCCCTGAGCTAGCAGCTTCATAGATGCCATGTAGTTTTCTCTCAGAGTAGTCAAACAGAAACAGCGGCAGACCTGGCTCAATGTTCTTCACATACGAAAAGTGATGCGCAGGTAGCCCTACGGATCATCGAAACAGAGATAAGTCTAAGGATAGAGCAAGTGTAGACCGAAATTTATAATCAGACTACTTGTCCAAGTATTTAACAAATTAATGACAGTATATATGATATTCATGCAATGTACAACTAAGGGCTATGAACAACAGAGACTCCAACTAATAAGACTAACCGAACAGTTGCTTGGCGAGACATTCTTTCATAGTGATTTTGGTACAACCAAATATGACACCTCCAAGTTGATTCTTGTTCAAATTTCTTGCATATTTCCCACTAGATGCCATACACAGAGAATTAGAAGATTCATTTGGAAAAATGGTGTTTCTGTTCCTCCCAGCTACCATTCTGCAAAAGGCAATTGGATAAAAACAATGTGAGAAAGATCAAAGCTCCAACTGAAATACCAAAGGGTGATGCAATTAGACTAATTTATATTATGCATGACGCTAAAAACGTAATATATCAAAAGGAAAATTTCAGGAAATATATCAAAAAGGAAAATTCGGGAAATGCATACTTCTGCAATGTGTGACTTCAATACATAAATGTCAATGAGAGTGACTTGATTTTGCCATAAGCAACAGCGTAAAAATTGTGGGCAAAACTGACAGGAACCATAAGAAAGCCATGATAACTCCAACATATAATTAAATCCACCCAAAAGTTGCTACTAATTGGAAATATGAGGATGGAAAAACAAGCCAGAACAACAACTGACTTCAAATATATGCCTTGAACTTAGACTTTTATGTTTAATCGTTTTCTCTAACTTGCTTCTTATTTAGAAGAATAGTCCTATGGAGAAACAGGAGTCAAACACGTATATGATTGCGGACGTCAAAGAGATAAATCCCCAATTATTAACTAAAATCACCCAAATAGGCATATCATGTATCATTGCTTTTGTTGTCATTGAACAAGACATGGCGAACCCCTTGTTAGTTCCTACTTCCAACCGTCCTTAATTTAATGAGAAAAACACACGATGGAGCTGTCTTTCAAAACTATCAAAATAAGGTGACTAACTAATGTATGCAATGATAAGTACATGAACAAGTAAAGCAAGGAACTCCAGAATTCAACCATGAACTCATCATATAATCCAACTCCAAAGATGTGGTCAAGAGTAAATGGAAATGTCAAACACCCTACTCACAGAACAAAAAAAAAGAAAAAAAACAGAGACAGAGATTGCCTCTTAACATATAAAATTTTGTGATCATGAAGAAAATAGCCATAATTTGAAACCGCCTTCACCAAATGAAAGTAAAATGACAACACCAACATGAAGAGAGAAAATGTCAACGAATGACGAGAAAATGATAAGGCATATATGAATTCTCATGAACCAAACGAAAATGACAAGGTGGCTCTTCCTACATAGTGCAAATTGGCCACTCAAATTAAAAAATCAGCAATATGTCCTCGTTGTTGGAGTAAAAATCACTTCCTATAGGACTAATCAGATCCTAGCAATTCATACGAGGATACAGAAACATCAGTTCAAATTCTACAAATTATTCGACTAAGCCTTAATGTTTTCTCAGTTCTGATTTCCGAGAATTGACATTCAAATACTATCACTTCAACAAAGAAATGCATACAAATCAAAACAAATGGCAGTAAAAAATTAAAGAATTCCTTACATTTCATATATGGAACTAAATCGATCACAGACACAAAATGTATTATCAAGCAACTCTATTCATCAAATTACCGCTGGAATGAACCTAATTCTTAATTTAACGATACTCGTCCGCACTCCGAATAACCTTTTCTCTAACAAACGATGCCGTATTATCAGTAAAAACATACCAGAAACAGAAAAACAGAAAATAAAGTAAAAAGAGCATAGAAACGCAAAATTCTTCCGAATGCAGAAATGATAAAGTTGAGCAAATAAACAATCGATCAGTAAATCAAATACGCACATTATCTCTAAGCGCACAAATTTTGGGTGTATGGCATGCAAAAATGGCGAAGCTGTAAACAGTGTAAAACTAAAACCTCGTTAATTAGTGTGAAGTGGTGAAGAAATAGTAATGTTTAGATATAATAGCGCGAAACCGAGCCGGGTTTGGAGTTTCGGTAGCCTACGCCCCAGCGCAGGTTAGCATCAGCTGCGAATTTTACCAGTTTTGTATTCTTTGAAGAGTGGGGATTCTTTAGTTTTTTTTTTCATTTTGATTTGATGAATTTATATACAAAAGTAATGGGATGTATCAAAAGCACAATTTGTGGGAAATGAATCATCTACGTTTATTTTAGGTTTATTGGAGAGAGAAAGTGATAAATGATTATATAAATTATCTAGAATGTTCTTTTTTAGTTTCCGCGTATTGGAGAAAACATGCTTTACATGATTACAGAAAATGTATATAGTCTTCTTTTCTTATTTTAATTTGTTTCATTTCTTTACAAAATATATGAGAGAAATGTAAATAATCTAAACCGTAAAAATATAATCTTACATTTAATGGTTCAATTTATCTGTCCCGTATTATATTGATGTGAATGTGGATTTAACTAATAATTTTATGATTGAAAAGTTTGTAACATAATTTTAGGCTCTGTATATTGTGAAGAGTGAGGCTCTTTTCATTTTGATGAGTTTATAGAAAAAGTAAACAAATTTGTGGAAAATGAATCATCTACCTATGTTTGTTTAGGGTCTATTGGAGAGAAAGTAACACATGATTATATAAATTGTGTAGAAAGTTCTTTTTATAGCTTCCGCGTATTGGAGAGAGTATGTCTTACATGATGATAAAAGTTATATAATCTTGTTTTTTTATTTTAATTCGTTTCTTTTCTTTATGACCGAGAGAAATGTAAAGGATCTAAATCGTAGCTATATAATCTTAAATCGAATGGTTTAACTTACCTATTTTGTGCCATATTATATGAATGTGGTCTTAATCAATAATTCCATGATTCTTCAGTTTTTGTGTTATAATTTTTTTAACATCAATCGTTGTTAATGGTAACATGAATTTCGAATTGAATTAGGCTTATACCTATAAAAACATACGTTAAATGTGGAAAAATGTATTTATTACATTTTCAAATCATAAAAGCTGACGAGTTAACTGAACCCTAAATGTGGAAAAATAAATTTATTGTGTCTCCAGCCGGCAAGTCAAGCGAATATTACGTTTCCAGATAATGAAGAGCTAGCGAGTCAAGTGAATCATTTTATCTTTTTTTAATACAATGAGATGTTGGGATAGAACATGAATATTGTAATTTCAGCTTATACTTTATTGGTATATTTATTTGTATGATATGATATCCGTCTTTGCTTTCCTGTTAGAAATTAAGCATCTAAAATACATAATCATGTATGTAGAGAATCGATATATACCTCAGTTGATGCAGCGGAAATAAAATTAGTCGATTCGCTAGATGTTGGATCTCGCTTTAATCGTCTACAAGCCCGTCCTGACGAAAACTACCAGAGCGTCCGTCATTTACTACACACCTTAGACTCTTGAAGGACTTCGGTGATACTCCAAGAAGAAGAATTAGAGAGAAATAGGGAGTAACATATTTTTGTGGTGTATTAATTCCGTACGAATATCAGATGTATCTTTATATATACTGGTATGGGAGAGATCTCTCTCCTATTATGGATAGGATCTCCATCCCTATCGAAAATATATCTGGTAAGATATCAAATATCTAGTCAAATATATATTCTAACTATATTGGGATCCATCAGATATGGATGCAACCAACATCCCCCACTCATACAAATCTGATCCGACTTATTCGAATCAAAGACTCCACAATTCTCATCATCACATCTCTTCTTTCATACAGAGACTAAGGCGTGCGACCGAGCGAGAACAAAATGGAACAAAGTGAGGAGAGTTATATTAAGTTATCACCCAACTAACATAACTCATCAACTCAAGAGACTCGTTGTGTACCCCAAACTATGTGGTTGTACTAGACCAAATATCTCTGATCCCTCTTATGCATATAGAGCATGTTTGACCCCCTAAATTTGTATCTATGCTCATGACTATGTCACACCTAATTCGACTTAGTCGGCCGGCCTATGAGCCATAATACACAAGTGCATTACCAGCTTAGTTTTTCCTTGGCCTCTTATGCCAATCTGCTTGGACTTGACAGCTTTCTTAGTCATGCTCCGACAGACCGTATCAACCATGGTCATTGAACACATGCTAAAGTAGCGTCATCAAGCTTACACTTCATGAAAAAGTTCAAAGTCTCAAAGGGCACGAAAAATCATCATAAGAGCTCACACTGTGACGAAGCAGAGATCTATTCGGTCACTCCTCTTACTAAGGTCGTCATTAAGCACATGTAGTATGAATACATGCTATGATGGAGCTCCCACTCAAATTTGGGCATGTCACGCTCTAAACATCATACGAGTCTTAGTCCAGTCTCTCTTCTAGCATCTAACCTGCGTACCACTAGAAATTTGTCTCCAACACAACTTTCGATGATTCGCACACTCGGCTATTAAGAGGCTTTTATGAATTTAGGATATTCTTCATAATCGATCAATTATGATCTCATCCTGGCCTCTTGCCAAGGCGACTATGGGCAACAACCTTTCGTGTTGTTCCTTTCACGAAGGTGATCACTCGCAAGTAAGTGTTTGATCCGCCAATCTCATCCTGCTCGCTTACCAAAGTGCCAGGGCGATTTTCGGGGTGAGTGGGACAATCCAAGCCTTGTGACATATTACATATAATAGACAAGGTACTTCTAACATATAATAAGGGCACATCTCATTGATAAATAAAATTGTTCATACAGGCTAAAAGAAATTAAATTCTACGAAGTCCCATAATCTTAACATGCCTTTGAAATACATCTCTTCTCAAAGGTTTAGTGAAAGGATCATCTATCATTTCACCAGTGGGAACGTGCCTAAGAACCACTTGCCCCTGCGTAATATTATCTCGGATGAAAATGGTATCTGGTGTCAATATGCTTGGTCCTCCCATGATACTTGGGGTCCTTAGCATATGCTAGTGTAGCTGTGTTGTCACAAAGGACAATTACTGCATCATCTACGTGCGTCGTAATGTGCAAAGTCTGGAGAAATCTTCTCAACCAAATAGCCTCTTGAACTGTAGATGTACAAGCGATGTACTCTGCTTCCATAGTGGATAAAGGTATACAAGGCTGCTTCTTGCTACACCAAGTGATTGCAGCGCCACCCAGCAAGAATGCATATCCCGATGTGGATTTGCGTTCATCTCTATCCGTTGATCCATCAGCATCGCTGTAACCAAGTAGCTTCAGACTGCCACCGTGATAGCACAAAGCTAAATCACTTGTCCCCTTTAAATATCTAAGTATCCATTTGACTGCAACCCAGTGAGCGCGTCTGGGATTACTTTAATACCTACTCACCATCCCAACTGCAAAGCACAGGTCTGGTCGAGGACACATCATTGCGTACATCAAACTCCCTACTGCGTTTGCATAAGGAACTTTAGCCATGCTTTCCTTTTCATCATCTGTCTTTGGGCATAAATCTTTGCTAAGAACATAATTCTTTTCCATAGGCGTGTCAACGGGTTTAGCATAATGCATACGAAATCGCTCCAGAACCCTCTTAATATAAATTTCTTGAGACAAAGTTAAGAGTCTCTTCGGTGTATCTTCACACCAAGTATGTATTATGCCTCTCCCATGTCTTTCATCTCAAAAGTAGATGACAACCACTGTTGAGTGGCGACAATCATCTCCGTATCATTTCCAACTAATAAGATGTCATCCACATACAATGAGAGAATTGTGAATTTTTCCTCATCCCTTTTGACATACACACAGTGATCTTCCTCAACCATCGTAAAGCCTATCGAGGTGATAGTTTGATGAAATCGAAGGTACCACTGTCTGGATGATTGTTTTAGAACATAAATGGAACGTTTTAAGCGGCACACTTTGCGCTCTTGTCCTTTACTTGAAAACCCTTAGTTTGATGCATATAGATCTCATCACCCAGTTTTCCATTGAGAAATGTTGTCTTTACATCCATTTGGAACAATTCCAAATCAAGATGGGCGACAATTGCTAAAATGAGATGGATAGAGGCAAAACTCACCACTGGGGAGAATGTCTCTTTATAGTCCATACCTTCTTTTGGGTAAAGCCTTTCGCCACCATGCGAACTTTGTACTTGTCTATCGTGCCATCTGTTTTTCGCTTGACTTTGAGAACCCACTTGTTCTCAATTGTCTTGCGTCCAGACGGTAGATCGACTTGCTCCCAGACTTGGTTTTTAGCCATCGAACTCATCTCTTCCTCCATAGCACTTATTCATTCTTTAGCATTTGGAGAAGTTACAGTCTCTTCATAAGTGGCTGGCTCATCAACATCTACAGTTGTGCACATGAAAGATTCCCCCTCAAGTTCAAAACGTCTTCGGGGGTACCGTTCCATGTTTGCTCCGTTGCAACTCTAGATCTTGAGAGTCTTCCAGCAGTGGATTTCTCCCACTGACTCCAAGATCGCTCTCATTATTCCCATCGATTGCTGGATTTGGTTGTGAAACCACATCCTCGCCAGAAATACCAGCGTTGTCTTCGGGATCTTATAACTCATACAGTTTAAGATCTCCTTTAACTTCTCCAATTGTTGGAAATTCCTCCTCGAGGAAATTGACATTGTGTGACTCAATTTCTGTCATTCCCCCGTCAGGATGTTCACCATACATCACATATCCTTTCGAGTGGTCACTGTATCTTATAAAGATATGTTTGACTGCTCTTGGACCAAGTTTCCATGCTTATGAGAAGTATTATGAACAAACCCAGCTGAAGTGTAATCAAATTGATTATATTATTTTATTTTGTCAGTTTCAATAATTATTTTTTAAAAATAAATTATATTATTTGTAATCCAATTATACAATAAACCTTTAAAAAAAAAAACCAATTATTATTGATTCATAAAATATAAGACGAAACTTAGGATTTGTTTATTTAATTCACCAAATTAAAATATTTACATGTGAATTAAACCCTATACATTACAAAACACTTTCTGGAAGGCCATGTTCCTTGTTGTATTATGTTGAACTTTATCATCAGCTCCCACCAAGTATTTCATTCTTATGCATTTTGTGACTCTAGAAACTGCGACATATCTGCCCATCATTGAATACAGATTTTTTTTTTTATGTATTTTTCTTTTCTTTTGAATTTTCTGTTTTTCTCTTGATGTTTTCGTTTCTAGGTTTGTTAGTTTCCTTCATTCATTATCGCTGATAAAGATCGATTTAAGAAAGAATAGATTTTAACGGTAGATTGTTTTGCATAAGTTCCGGCTATATAGGTACTAGTATTGTATCGTGTGCTTTTATCTTTGATTTTGAGCGGAGTTTCCCCTTATGGGAATGATTGTCTTCCCGCTATAGGAGTGTTACTTACTCCGTTTTTGGAGCGTTTGAACCGCGACACCCTTTCGAGAATGTTATTTGGGATTTTTTGTTCTGTCTGGATTACTTTAGTAGTTCAAATAGACATTTTGGCACGTTGGTTGTGTGAATAATAATATTTCTATCGTTTTTGGAAAAAAAGGGCTGAACCTTACCTATTTTGTTAATAGATATTGCATAACACACAATAATTGGAAATTGTATAAAAACAAAAACATTCTTAAACAATCCAACTTACATAAACATTAATTTGTCTATCAACTCACATGAAAAATAAAATCGTCTTTATGATCAATTCAAATGTACATGTAGTTCCTTGATTAAGGTTATTATGTTTGATGAAGTCATGATTCCATCCTTAAGAAGTAACTTTTCTCCATCATTTTAGTAACACTTCCCGTTCTCTCTTTCCAGTTGCCAACGTTGCCTTCTTTCTCTTGCTTCGGGAATTCTTCAATTAAGAGGTCCAAAATTCCTTCGGAACCAACTGCTCATTAATAAATAAATGTCAGATAAATATATAAGATTGTTTCTAGATTAAAATAAATAACTAATAGTTTTTTAAAGATATTAAATTTATGTAATATAAATTATTTCAAATGCTATAGTACTTGATGTGTGAAGGACCCAATGTCGAGATGAACGATTGGTTAATACTTCCTGGATCAATTTCTAATGATAAATTGACGGATGCATTGTTTACAAAACACTTATGACATTGACTTTATTTTTATGATTATTTATATGCAAATTTAGATATATGCAATCTAAGAATACGTATAAAATAAAGCAAGTACTTTATAATTTTTACATTGCACCAAAAAAATGAAAATTACCTTGTAACATTTCCGTGTTGTCAGAAGGATTATCAATAATCTTTTTATAACACATATATAGCTTTCCAGAATATGTATCATGATCATGGATGATAATAATCACATCACCATCTTCAAGGACATCTGTGATGACAACGTTAACAAACCGAGATATAATATAATACAAATCATATTTCTTTTCAAGCCTCATTTCATAAACATCAAAATATAGATCCTTGACATGAATGGTAATTGGAGTCTTCAATCTGAAACCAACTCACTTTCTTGGGCAACATAATATACAAACACAACACAAGAAAATAAGAAGTTAAATCAGTACAAATTTCAATTTGTCATAGGGAAAAATTTATTTTTAGTCCTATATATCTAGTAAAATCTTGTATGTTAGAAATTTTCAATTTTAGTCATGTATGTTCAAAAGTTGTCCAATCTAAGGACACTGACAATTGCCGACGACCAATTTGGCCAAAATTAGTCACGTGCGTCGCACATGACTAATACATTCGGGAAAGATGAAGAAAGAAAGAAAAATAAAATGAAATATACCTCATACGGGAATTAGGGTTTAAATTTTTCTTTTTCTTCTTTTGGTTAGCTGCTAAAGTAATTTAATGATGTGGCATGTCATCCGAACAAATACTTGACACATAAGCATCAGCACTCGAAAGCCCCAAATTTATTAGTCTAATTCCGTCCAAATTGGTCGTCGACGATGGTTAATGTCTTTAAATTAGACAACTTTTGAAATATACAGGACTAAATTAAAATTTTCTAACATGCATTTATTTTTTTTATACAAGGCCTAATATATAGGACTACAAATGAATTTTTCCCATTCATCATATGATAGATTTAATTTTGAGTAAATTAGAAATACCTCAAACGTAATACTTTCTATCATACAAAAACCAAGTCGAAATCTTTTGTGGTGAAACATTTTTAAGACCATGATTATCGTCGTGATGTCTACAAGTAAATGTTCTTCTCTTCATATCATAAACAAACAAAATTAACTCTCCACCATTAATATCGTTATCCTTCAAAAATTTCCTTCAACCATCATCAGTATACCAAGCTCTATTATTAGCACCAAACTCAATCTTCACACTCCATTTGAAATTCTTGACCTCCAAAAATAATTTTTGCACTTAAAGCCTCTCTGAAATAATGTACAAACTTCTGTCGAAGTTCCTATGTAAACATATATGATTAAAATATATTATATGGAACTTTTATATAATAATATAACTATACCAAAAGATATATATTGAATTCACTAATTTTTGCAAAGATGTAGAAACTAATTTTTTTTGTAGAAATTGTTTTTTTTTTTGTTTTTTTTTTTTTTTTTGTAGAAATCAAGAAAATACTCAATAACTGCAAGCAAATAATCTACACCAATTAATAATTCACTTAATCTTTTAAGTATGATATATGCAATAGTTCAACCAAATAAATACAATTAATTATCCAAAAAACATAAAATTGTTCAATATTTGCATAATAACATTAAAATTATCTTAATAATAACAGTAATTATCTTTAATAATAACCAATTTATCAGGTAGTAATAAATAAACAGTTAATAGTTTGATTTTATGCATACTCTAATATCTTAAAATAATCTACATTATCAAGACATTCAATGTTAACAATATAAAATGCATTGTAAAAAAACAAATTTGATGAATAACGTAGACAAAATATATTGCAAAAACTAACATATTAAATCAGGGACTTACAATGGTCTATAATGACTGTACTGCTTGAATCCATTTTTGCGAGAACAATTGCAATTCTACCGTTTGAATTAAGATGGCTCAGTGTGATGCATTCCCTCCAACTTATGTAATTTATTCACACAATTCGCATATTAATTTAATTAATTTTAAAAAATAAATTGAAACCAATTTCGAACAAAATTTCAGTAAAGCAGCATACATAAATTAGAGATATAGGTGTTGTCTTTGGTATACCCAATTACTTTCTCATCAACTTGAAACCCTAAATTACATACCAACCTGCCTTCCAAGTGCAAATTGATCGTCTACTAAGTGATGGTTCCTTTGCATCTTGTGCGAGCTCAATGCCCCACCCTGTCAGTGCGACATGATGACCTATCTTTATTGACCTTAATAGACTTAGCTTTGTCACGTCAAGGCATAATATAATAAACATGATGTGACCATCCACAATTGCCCATTTGAGCTCCTAGGTCGCTGGCAAGGTCGACTTGTTGATGAAGCTTGCTATGTGGCTGCCACGTGTTATATTTTTTGCCACGCGTCCTGCATGTGTCAACATACTACGGGCGCAACTTTTTAACTGTGTAAGATGAACAGTCTCTAACATACATGTCAACGTGTCATAGGAGGTGCGGCCGAACAGTTTTAATTCTGAGGCTTCATCTAAGTCGTAAGGTCTTCAATCTCAGCCGTTTATCGATTTTTAACCATTGCCTACCTTAGTCTACAAGTATCCCTTCAATCTTTTACTCTTAACTTTTTTCACTTTCACTTTCTTGAAAGAAGAAATATTCAGATCATAGAGAGAGAGAGTTCAGGCTAAATTTTTTTTAACGGATCCACCTCCCGTTATTTTACTTCCCGACCAGGTAAATTTATGTCTTCTGCTTCTGCGTCTATCCTAGAGCGAATAGAGAAGGAGGCGGGCTTAGGAAACACGTAATCTGGCAAGAACATGCATTTGGATGAGGAGAATGTGGCAGCTTTTGCTCATCAGTTGGATGAGGAAATACAAGTAAGGGAGGAGCCCCCTATCCTGCCACGACCCTAGTATTCCCAAAAGGGGTACCCAGTGAAGAGGCAGCCTTGGGCCATGGGGGCATTGGGCCCCCCTGGAATTTTGGAAAAAAAAAATAGGGGTATAGTGGTAATTTTACATTATACTCCAAAAAAAATATATAATAGATTGAAAGACGGAACGACTTACTCAGTAATTCAGTTACATAAAATTTGAGTGGTGGTTCAGCGGAGGAATTATTCATTCGTTCATCCTTTCTCAAGTTTGAAGGTAAGTTGTCCCCCAAATCCCATTATCTACTTCTGTTTTTATTATATTCTTCTTCTTTTTTGTTCCACCATAAATTTGTAGTTAATTTGTTATCCAACTTTTTATCTCCTTGTGGATTTAGGGGTAGTCAAAGTTATCAATTTGTATTGAAGAAACTAATATTTGACAAATTTGAGGTAAGTATCCTAAATTTAAACCTTATAATTTCATTTTTGTTGAATTAATATTAATTTTTTGGAGTTGTGAATGTTAGTGTTATATTAAAGGGTTAATTACGTGAAAATTCACGTCCTTTTGGTTAATTATAATTTACAACATGACTTTTCAAACATAACATAGAAATACACCACTTTTAGGATTTTTCAATTCAATACAGCCGATAAAAGTAATGGAATAATGAGAATAATAAGAGTTAAGAGAGTGTAACCTTTTGTCAATTGAACTAGGCACTATTTATACTTACTGTTTCTAGGGAAAAGGGTCAATGGGTCATTTCGGCTACCCAATGAACTTCCGCCAACTGTCCTTCTGTACCTGGCGGCGGTGTTAGAGGGTACAGTGCCATTTGTCAGACAAACTAACAGTTGTCTGTACTTCTTGTCGAAGGATTAGAGAGCATGTGGTTTGGTGCACAAGTCATAAGAGTCATTCCAGACCAAGGTTGAGCCTTCACTCCGCGATAATAAGCCTTCACGTTTCGCGAAGCACTCCTTCTCTGCGACAGTCTACTCCCTCAGAGCTGACCACTTACTTTATTCAACCTCTGGACCCCTTCAAAGCTGACACATCATGTCAACCTGTTGTAGTCTCCTTCAAAACTACAAAGGACGACATAGTCTGGTAGCCCTGATGTCTAGCTCTAATCAACCCTACAGGGTGATCACCCTCTTCAGAGCTGAAAGCATCCTATTTACTCTATTCCTAATGAGCCGGCTTCGCACTGCTCTCAGAGTTGCGTGTCAACTCCAACACTTGTAACACCCTGAATTATTTTTACGATTTATTATTATTTAATTAATAAGCCCAACATGCATCATAATTTCATATTGGTCAAATCAAGTTATTTAGGCCTAGATGAAGCCCAAATCATAATTTATTCTTATCTGTAAGGATTGTAGATTACTGCGAATCTTGATCAGATATTTTTAGATATCAATTATATACTTCTCCTAGTTGATAACTGATAATAAGTAATTTTCCTATGGGAAAAACTGTATAAAAAAAAAACAATTAAAAACTATATAGAATCGTTTTTTTTTTTTTTTTTGGAAATTCTTATAGTTATTGCCTAATGGTAGAATTATCTAAAACAGGGAATAGCTCAAAATGATCCAAGAATTATTTGAAATTCTTTAAACTATTCAAAATGCATAAAAATAATATTTTTAACTTTTAAAATTTTGAGAAGTGTTTTGGAAATTTGATGGGCCTGCAAGGTCAAAGGGCGATGGTCAAATTCCAAGACCTGACCTATTAATGGCATGATCTTTTAATAATGATTAATTGATTTTCAGATGTTTTAAAATGTTTCTTTAGATTTTAATAGCAATTCTAAAATGCATTTCAAGTTTTCAGATTTTTTAAGACCAGCATTTCATTTTTTCAATTTTTTTTAACTCTTTCCATACTCTAGCTTTTTAATATATATCTGTATTCGATGGAAATAAATATCGGACTCAACTGTAAAATACTCATAAATACTAGTAGTAACCTTTTTGTTTACAAGTCGGGCTTAATTAGACAAGGCCCATATACAGACGAAATTGGGCCCAAAGGGAACAGGCCTTGCTTCGCCATATCTAGAGCCCTATATCAATAGACTCAAAATTATTTATTTTTATAGAATTTGATATCTTGAGATTTTAAAGTATTTATAATATTTTAGTTATATTGATACTAATTTTATATTTGCAATGTCATAATACACATTATAAGGTAAACACTAATGGATTAATGGTATTAGTTTCAATACTGATATTCCAACCGTTTCATAAATATAGACTCTTTTCAGATTTACACAGATTTAAAAATTAACTTAATACACGTGACAAAATTTTAATATACCCTTATCTAATATGGTGAATTAAACGATGTTACATGTAGGTGGTAATTTAGTGAATCAATTGGTAAGGGTGTAGTAGGGAAAAACATTTAATACACCCCTCCCCTAATAAGAAATTGAGACTATCTTTCTTAGACATCTCCAGAAGAAAAATAGGACTTCTTTTGTGAGATGTAGGAAGTATGTACTACATACAAGGATACATTTATTTATGGATTTGCAGGGCGGATGAAGGAAAGATCAATCCAAATTTACATTTGTGAATTAAAATTAGAATTTCTCAGTCCACTTTAGTCCAAGTTCATTCTACTCTCTCTCCATCACTCTCTTTTTCTTTTTCTTCTTTTAAGTAGGGAAAGCGGATTCGTATCCGTGACCTTCACCAGAAATTGACGAGGCGATGCCACCATACTACCAAGGCATGTGCCATTACTCTATTTCCTCTCTATGCACTCATTACAAAATAATTTTTTAATATTATTTTATTATTTTTCAAGTATGATGATTGTACATTTTACAAATTCTATGATATTTCATTCGAGAAATTTACACTATTATTTAAATTCACATGTCCTATAATCATGCCCGATTTTGCTACGTCACACTCAATACATAAACAAACATACCATGAATGATATTATAAATATAACAATAAGTATTTACATCACTAATTATGTATAAGCACTTTAAATATTCTTATCAATTAAATTTAATAATATAAATAAAAGAAATTAATTGAAGAGCTAAAAATCATGAGTTTCCTAAGTTTGCTTTTTTTAAATGTGAGAGCGGTAGTCAAAATGTGGTACAAGTCAAAAAGAGATAATAATTTGGTGCTACTTTTGCGGTTCCCGTGCTTATTTAGCTGCGATCACACCCTTTAATAATTTCCACTTTTCAACATACAATAATTCATTTAAACAATAAAATAGATATAAAGCTCACATTACCTATTTCCCCAATAAAAGAAATACTACTGCTAATAAATTAATAATGTCACAGCTTTCTATTCTATAATAAATAATTACAAACCTACAAACTGAAATTCAAAATTATAGATTCATGTACCAAAGTACACGAATTTTAGATCTGTACAATCCATGTTAAATGATGGATTCATAAAAGATGTATTTCCTTTGTTTCAAAATAAATGATGTTTCTTAAAGAAAAAAAGAAAGATAAAAATTAAGAACTAAATATATCTCTAAAATTTTGTCGTGATAAGATTTGATGAAGTCAAATATGAATGGAAGGTTGAAAAGTAAAAGATATTTTAGTATTGACATAGGGGCGAAATTGACAAAAATAGTAAAAAATAGCTAAAACATCAATTATTTCGGAAATTATTAAGAAGCCAAAACATCATTTATTTTGAAATGGAGAGAGTATTGTTTATGCAGTAAAATCTCTTTAAATTAATAATGTCGGGATCGTGAAATTTCATTAATTTAGAGAGGTATTAATTAATCGATACACTAATAGTTTATTAATTAATATATGTATTTATATTCGGAGAACTTAGACGTAATTACATAGAAACATATGATGATCAATTATTATCTTATTAATTTATCGATATTATTAATTTACTAAAGGGACCGAAGTTAGAACTGGAGAAAATTATTAACTTAAAGATGTTATTAATTTATGGAGGTTTTACTGTACTGAAATTGTATTACTTGTTATGAGGGACGGTATTAATTTTCATCATAATACTTTCTTAGGAACAAGTAATACTTTTCAACAGAAACATTGATACATTTTCTGCATGATACTTTTCATCAAAATAAATAATAACTTTCACTATAGATACTAACATTTTTCATGAAAAACTACTCATGTTAGATCCGTGTAACATCATATAAGATGTTTGAGAGCTTGTAAGCTCTTCAAATGTGTTTGACAAAATAAGATGCATGTTAATAACTCATAAGATGTAAAAATAAGCTCTTAGAGTATATGTGCTAAAAAATAAATAAGTTCCTTTAATTCAACTTCATTTTTAAGATGTTAATAATTACACTAAATTTTCATATGCTACCATATTACACACACAATACACACATTTAATATACAATTAATACGCACAAATACACCACACAAAATTCACACAATACACATACTTCACACACACCACACAAAACACACACCCCACACTAGTTAAAATATGTGTTTGATAGTAGTTTAATTATTCCTCAAATTTATTCTAAATAACTTCATTTAATTGCAAGCGTATATGATGTTTTATTTAAATACTTTATTAATTTATAAATTCTAAAAAAATTCATAATATAATATCTTAAACAACTTATAAGATGTTGAATATATATATTTATTTAAAATAAACTCAGCCAGTCATCCATCCGTTTCATATTAATTGACGCTTTAGGATATTTTTTTTCCCTATTAATTGAAGTTTTACATATTTTTAATCAATTCTACCAGTTTTCTCCCTGGACTCAATCCTAAAAAATCTCTATTTTTCAATCTATCAGAGATATTTTTATTTAGTCAAATATTTATCCCCTAAATTTAGGTGAGGGTATATCTGTGAAAAAAAATTCATTCTTAACTCTTTATTTTCATCTTAAAACGTCAATTAATATGAAATGAGGGATTATCCGTTAGTAAATTATCGGATATAATCTTAGTTTTCTTTAGGATGCGGCTAAGAATGACATTTTAGATGATTATATGGGGCCAACATGCTATCAATTGTTAGGACAAAGAAGCAATAAAAGAAGACGAAAATAGCTTCTGCCTCAAAAGTCAAAATTACAAAGCATGTTCTTAACAATCAAGTAAAGCATATGTACCAAAAAAATAATGCAATTAACTTCTGTGGTCCAACAACTTGTCTGTGTTCCTGTAAGGTATCGGAGTGCTGATCGAAATATTGTTTAGCCGAGATAGATAATGTGGTAAAAAATAGTTGAAAAAATAAATTTGTTCTTTCCCAATATATTAGGAAGAATCTTAAACAAACACATTCATAGTGTCGTTGGATTTCTTTATTACATCGTACATTTTATGAAATATATCAAGATCTAGATATGTTCATGATAAATATGTACATTGTTTTGGGAAGTTATATGCTAACTCATAAGATAGTACATTAATCCATTTGTTGTGTGTCACATGGTACATGAATAAAAATTAATGGCTATATTTTTCTTGATTTCAATTACTCTGTCACATGTCATACATCTAATGGGTTAAGGTACTATCTAATGGGAAAGCATGAAACTTCCCCGTTTTTGGATGTGCATATTATTTTTTTCTCCTAATCTAATAACAAAAAAAAATTATCTCATCTCTGCAAAATGACTCAAATCCAGAACCAAACATTTAGATAATAAATGCTCTCGTCACTTGAGTTATGCAACTTCGTCCTGAACCTCCATATTATGAAATACGGAATAAATTATAAATTATTATTGTAAAGTCTTGGAATAGAGTTTCTGGTTGGCCATTGAATCTTGAGTATTTATGCTGTTTGTTTACAAATTATGATCGGATTAAATTATTCGTGGGCCAAATCACATAAATCTTCTTCTTAAAGAGTGTTTGTCTAAATTTATTTAAAATTTCTTATAAACTTCAATATATTATAAATTATTTTAAAATTTTATAAGATGTGATCAATTAAGAGCATATAAATTAATAATATGTTTGGATAAAATAAGTTATAAGCTTGCAATAGAATAAAGTGATTTGACAATGAATTTGGAGGATTAATTTGAAAGCAACGAGCAAACATACATTTTGATTATAATGAGAAGTGTGTGTATTATGTGTGGTGTATGCAACATGTGTAGTATGTGAAGTGTATGTAATTGTGAAGAGTGTGTACTGTGTATATTGTATGTATAGTGTGTGCATTGTATGCAACGTGTATGAAGTGTGTGTAGTATATGTGAAATGTGTGAATTGTGTTTAAAATATGTGTGAAGTGTGCGTAGAGTGTGTGAACTGTGTGTAGCATATGAAATTTGAGTGTAAGTATTAAGATCTTAAAAAATAAGTTGGACTAGAGGAACCTATTTTTTTGGAGCGTATAAGCTCTAAAACTTATTATATATTTTTTTATCTTATAAGTTGTTTAATATCTTATTTTGTTAAATACATTTGAAGAACTTATAAGCTCTCAAATATATTATAAGATGTATTTAGGAGCTTATAAATTTAGCCAAAAAAATCTTTTTTTAATAAAATCAACTATAATTCTACACATAGTTCAACAATCTTAATGAAGCAAAAAAATTCATTCATAAAAATTAACATAAAAAAATCGACCCGAGCCAACTCAACTAATGGGTACCAAAAAAAAGTTGAGTATTTTTATCTAGTATTCAAAGCGCCGGGTACCTACCTAAAAAACCCGACCCGATCCCACGATTATTTTTCTCATCCATGATAGAGTTTATTGCCGTGTATCACATTAAAGGTGACGTCATAATTGACAAAACGTGCATTTTCAAAATGGCGCTAGACAGCGAGGACTGAGAAATCTCTGCTGCTACAGTTGAGCTAAAGCCGCTTTTTCATACTCCACTCTTCGCATTCAAAACTTGAAATCCCCCCCTCACTACCCCTCTCTCTCCCCCACGTTTTCCTGCAATTTCCTCCTCCCATGGAAGCCACATCTCCAGCACCACCCAAACAAGCCCCAAACTCCTCCCCACCGCCACCAAAAAAGCCATTCCTAACCTCCCTTATGGAAGCCGCGGCCCTCCGCACCCCATCCTTCAAAGAAGACACATACTTCATCTCCCACCTCAAACCCTCCGAGCGAAAAGCCCTAAGAGACCTCAAAGACAATCTCCTCTCCACCCACGGCCCCGATTCCATATTCGGTATCCCTCTCTCACACAACTCCGATGACCGCGCCGACGTCATCCTCCTCAAATTCCTCCGCGCGCGTGACTTCAAAGTCCCCGACGCCCTCGCAATGCTCCTCAACTGCCTCAATTGGCGAAAAAACTTCCGAGCCGACGTCGTTTTGGAGGAGGATTTAGGGTTCAAGGAGCTGGAAGGATCTGTGGCGTTTATGCAGGGCGTTGATCGAGAAGGCCGGCCTGTGTGCTACAATGCGTATGGGGTGTTCAAGGAGAGGGAAATGTATGATAATGTGTTTGGGGATGAGGAGAAATTGGAGAGGTTTTTGAGGTGGAGAGTGCAGGTTTTGGAAAGAGGGATTAAGATGCTGCAGTTTAAACCTGGGGGCGTTAATTCCATTATTCAGGTTACTGATTTGAAGGATATGCCCAAACGAGAGCTCAGAGTGGCGTCTAATCAGATTCTCTCGCTCTTTCAAGATAATTATCCTGAAATGGTTGCAAGAAAGGTCATTTTACTATTCCTTTTTTTCAAAATTGACCAAAATTACTTGATTTCTTTGTGGTGCTAAAATCATGTTTAGTCTCTGTAACTTTCCATCCGTCTAATTTTGGTCCTAAAAAAGATAAACCTTCAACTTAATCCCGTGTTTTTAGATTTTATCCGTATTTAGCTATTTTTTCGTCCGAGGATCATTTTCTAGTGCCACATATTTTAAAATTAACCTAAAAAATGTTCATGTAATTTTTTCGACCAAATTAATCATCAAATGTGGACAAATTTTAAAGATACGAAATGTTTTTAAACCAAAATTGTAATATCTGAGACAAAAAGCAATTTTATCTCATTAAAATTATTTTTGGTTGTTTTTTTTATTGGGTTTTGGTTGGTGCAGATATTTGTAAATGTGCCATGGTACTTCAGTTTGATGTATTCGATGTTTAGTCCATTTCTTACTCAACGAACCAAGAGTAAGTTTGTGATATCCAAGGAAGGAAATGTTGCTGAGACTCTCTACAAGTAAGTTTTTAGGTGCCATGTGTCTTCTTCATTCTATGTTAGTCCAATAATTTCGCTACAAATCCTCTCTCACATTGTAGGTGCACTCTCTTTAGTACATGATATAGACTTGTAATTAATAACATTATTTAATACACATGAATATGACGCTAAGTAAACATGACAAAGCACAAGATAACACGATAATGTAACATATAATTTCATATGTAATAATTTTGCTATTGACATCTTTTTTTTTTTTTTTTTTGCTAAATGCATTCCAAAAAAGTCATGTTCGATTCTATCAACAAAACATATTTTTGAGGTTTTCGGCTAATATGACCAACTGCCACATTCTTATGTTCTAAAAGTTTATGGTCAGTATCAGACGATTTAAAAGCGAAATTGTGGGTCCGTTTACTTAAAACTGGGGAGTGCTAACCTAAACCTAACTGAGGGAATTAATGAGTGTGCTTTATTGGGATTCAGTCCTCTAAATGAACTGAGCTTAATCTTAAGCAAACGGACCCTGTATTTCTCGTGGGTTATAATATTCCTCCTTTTTTTTTTCTTTTTTTTTTTAAATTCTGGAGAATGGCAATATTGAGGTTGTTAAGATTCTACCCTCCAAAACATACCAAACTTATCATCTAGTATTAATTTGAACTACATTACACGTGATTTGGGTCATATAATTATTTTATGATGCATGTAAACAAAGTGACCTACTTCATGTGTGAATAGAAAAAAAATATATGTATCTATATATATGTATGTTTGTGCTTAAAAAACAGTAGATACTATTCCCCTGTTTTATTTTAATTGGCCTTTTAACTTATTAAGGATTTTGCTAATTAATTGTTGTTTTAGATTTTTTTAATATTTCTTCCTATTTTATCTTTGGTATTTAAAAAATATCTCTAAATTTTTAAGTACTGTATCAAAGAGAGAGGGGTCAGGTAATTATTTGATAACATGATCTTAGTGGGATTAATGAAAGAATTAAGAAATATATTTGTCAATCTATTTAGTTATTAGTTCATTCATTTTATTCTAACCGTCATTAAAAAATGGAGGCACTATTTAAATGTAATTATAGAAAGACATACATAATGATGCGTATGTTTTCGCCAATTGATGGTGAGAAGTGTGACGAATAGTGAAGACCATATTTTGTGTGAGAAGATTTTGTGAGACAAAGTGAATCATTTTCCGTCATAAATTGTAGTCTGCAAGAAGATGATGAGTCATGAGATCTTTTAATGAGTCAGACAGGGAAATATTTAATGATGTTTCAGTTTTTGTACTTATCTATTTATGGATTCCATGATAAAGACAAAACCTAACCTTTTATTTATTGTTTTCTTAAATTCTCTCTAGATTCATTAGGCCGGAGAATGTCCCGGTTCAGTACGGTGGTCTCAGTCGACCCACCGACGCGCTCAATGGTCCACCTAAACCGGCGTCGGAGTTCACCGTCAAAGGTGGCGAAAAAGTGAACATTCAAATTGAGGGCATTGAGGTAATTTTGAAACCAGAAGACCTGCATGTTCTGCCCCCATTACTTTTTTTAAGTGCTTATGAATTTATAAGTTGGGAAAAGTTGTTTTGGAGAGTGTTTGAAAAAAATAATTTCACCTTTGATAATAGTAATTTTAGGTTAAAAGTTAAAAGTAAATAAGAGTTGTGTTTTTCAACTTTTTAGTATTTTGGTAACAAAATAAAAGTTTTCTCTCACGCATAAGCTAAAAGTTGTTTAAGTATCTAATACTCGCATTTTTGTATTTTACAAAAAATAATTTTATTCTCAAACACGTGTTTGCAAACACAATTAAAATCATTTTTGAGAAGCACGTCTAATTGAGAGCAGTGTTTGTAATTTTATGCTTGCCATTAAAATCACTTTTAAAAAGTGATTATTGGTAGTATTTGAAAATAAAGTGAGTTGAAGCTAAAAACTGGTAAAAGTTGGGTGTTAACAACTTCAGAGAATTAGCTTTTAAGTGCCTTTAAAAAGTAATTTTACATTTCTAATCTAATGTTACAAGCACTCCCTCAACATTAAAGTGCTTTTCAAACACAATTATTCATCTTGCAAACACCTCTTAAGAAGACCCATATTTTGAGAATCTAATTCTAACAATCACTTTATTTTTATATACTACAAAATTTTGGTTTACCACAAAAATCATCTTAAACGTTTTCTAAAGTCACACTTTGTTATCACAATCTTTATTTTTAATCTCTTTGATAAAAGTTAAAGCAATTTAATTATTTTTCCATTATATGATGGTTGAAAAGGGTGGTGCAACAATAACGTGGGACCTAGTGGTGGGAGGGTGGGAACTGGAATACAGCGCGGAATTTGTGCCGGAAGCAGAAGGGAGCTACACTATTGCGGTGGAGAAGCCACGGCGGATTGCCGCTGGCGAGGAGGCAGTGCACAACTCCTTCGCGGCTAGGGAGGCCGGAAAATTGGTGCTTTCCGTTGATAACACTGCCTCTCGTAGCCGGAAGGTGGCTGCCTACCGCTATGCGGTGAGGAAATCCACATAATATTGTAGGACTCAACAAGATGATTCTGTGCTCTTTTTTTTGTCTTTTTCTTTTTGGAATTTATGTATTAGATCCTATAAATCTGAGGTGATAGTAGTTTTTCTACTGTGATGTAAATGGTGGTATTGGTATTGTATTGCTTTACTCAGAAGAATTTAGAAAGCTAATTGAGTATATGATAATACTCCTTATATTTCACTTTTGATTTATTTGCTTTTCTATACGTGTTTTTTCGTATATAAATCAAACTCGAATGTATTGCACCTCAAAGTTTTAGATCCTTAATTTCACTCTTTTTAGTCCAAAAATGACGCATTAATTTATTACTCATCCGAATAAAGGAGTGTTTAGAAATGTGTAATAATGTTATATTGTACAGTCTTTGCCCTTCATTTTTTTGATTTCTTTCATTGTTATACAATTATTATATTATACTTACTATAACATGTCTAATCAACTTGTTGTTTGTTTACAACTAATATACTTACTCGTGCATTGCACAATCACCGATTGACAATTAGTCCAGACAGAGAAATAAAAGGTGGACTTAAAATTGGAAGGCTATTTTTTGAATTTGTTATCCCAAGCTTACAAAACTGTTAGTTTTCTAGGTTGATTGATGGATATAATTGATATATTATAGGGTCTTATAGGAAATTAAGGTGTAATTAACTATTAGTATATACAAATTATAATATGTAATAAGTATTTATAAATAAATAATTTGATTTATTTTTATTTATAGTCCAAACTTAATATGAATAATAATTCCCAGTAGCTATATACACAAAATCTAATGTTTAATACCCTATTTGGAATGAGGATCTTATGAATAATGCATGAAATGTTTGCATGATATTTATTAAGTCATGATTAATTATTCATATCGTCTCATCACTTAACTAAGATTAGCAGTAGGTTAAAAATATTTGATGCTAATTGAGTGATACCCCATATAAAATGAAGATTTTATAAATAGTACATACAATAAAATGCTAATATGATGTTCACTAGATCTTGGTTGGTGGTATTATCACATCATTAATAAATTTTAAATAAAAAATTATGATGTCATTTTACATGTTCTGATTTTTAAATTTAATAATTTAAGAATGACTAGTGATTAATGATATACATATATGTGTTAGTTCGATTTACATATTTTTGTATCTAGCTTACTTGTATATATGATATTTGTTTTATAGATAATAATAAGGTAGTGGTGACTGAAATTTTAGTATTTTTTTTATGATAACATCTATATTTGCAAGAATATAATAATAATAATAATAATAATAATAATAATAATAATAATAATAATAATAATATGTGTATGTAAAAGAAATGAGCTTTTGAAAAAGATAGCAAACAAAAAAGAAGGGACGGGTTGGAGATAGAATGCGAGAGAAGATGGTGGGTGTTGGGTGGTGGTTTAGTGGGTCGAGTTGTGGTGGAGGAGAAAGAGGGATATTGATAACTCAAAATTCAGAGACGGTTTTACCCTTTTATATTTTTTTATTTATACTAATGAATCAATGATGGAGATTAAATAACATTTAATTCAAGGGTTTGAATTATGATTGTATTAATAAACTGGTTGCATAATAGAAAGACCCTATAACTACAATTCAGAAATTGTAAAACTAGACATTCATTCAATTTTCAAATTCAGACATATTTTTATACTTTCTATAAATAAAGAAAAAATACAATCTTGAACAACATGCATCCACGTAAAGGATGAACAAAATTAGTGACAAACTTTGTATTTTCTCTCTCTTTAACTTCTTGAAAGTATTTTTTGGATGCCATAGCACAAATAACCTTTTTCATATCAGTTTGTTTTTTACTTACATTAGATAAAAATTAATCTATTCCTCTTAGTTTTATTTTGATACTCATATTAAATATATTAATATTAAACATTAAATTTAAAATAAGTAATTGTTTGTTAGTTAATTATTGGGTTAAGATTTGAATATTCATTGTGGGTATGACTAATTGTGTTGGACTTGTGGTGCAAATAAAAAAACTTTTCAATGAAATAAAAGTTTATTAAATAACTTAAAATTATTTATTTTAAAAATTAATTACTCAACTTATTTTATTTGATTTTTTTTTATAAATAAATATATTTTAAGAGAAAATTCTTAATAATATAAAAGAAAGGTTCCACACTAAAAAATAAATAAAAAAAAAAAAGAAAAAGAAAAGAGAGTAGAGGAAATACCACGTGTGAATTGAAGAAAAAAAGGCAGTGGGGTGGGGTTGTTATATGGCATGGGTTGGGGGCTGGCCTAGCTTTTAGAGAAGGGGGTTGGTTTAGGGAGGGTCTTTGGTAAGGAGAGAAAGGAGATGTTAAATACCACGTTGTATCAATAGTCTAGTTGCACTATAGAATTATCCTATAGTATTGGTTATATCACAAACTCGTTTGAATATAATTTTCAAATTTTTGTTAACCTTTTCTCGCCCAAATATCCAATATTCCATTAAATGCTGCATCTATATTATGGGTGATGGGAGGGTAGTTAATTTTAACAACAATCGTAATATGTTGAAGCAAACATTACATTACATCTGAAAATATACTAAACAAGGAATTGATACATAATACTAGGATATGTGATTTTTATAATATGTACCAAACTTTATCCAACTAAGTGAAGCAAAAGAGACCGTAATATATGTGTAATTACATGAAATTTAAAGAATAAAGTATTCCATGTCAATGATCTTAATTCAATATTTTTTTGGATGTGGAGTCTAAAGAAGGTTTGATTTTGGAGTGTAGAGGAGGTTGGGGTTGGGATGAATAAACAGTGATGGCAATAATTAAGCGTGGTGAGTGTAATTCAATAATTAGGGATGGGATGAACATGTGATGCCACTGGAAGACTTTTGAGTTTACTAGAAAGAAAATTAGAAATATTATTTGGTTGGCTGTTATTGTGTGCATGTTTTTATTGGGGAACGAGAAAGGAAAATAATAAGTATATGATATATATAACGTCCAAAGCAAAGGGATATTGACTGGACCTCTCCTTTGTCTGCCTAGGACTTTTTGAGTGTTTCTTTTTCCAAATAAATATATTTTCTGACAAAACAAAGGTGGCTGCACTGCTTTGTTTCGTTTGCAGCTTTGTGTTGTCAAATACTTAATTTTGGTTTTATCTTTTTCTATATACACTGTTTGCCATGGCCACCATCACTGATGTAATAAACCTGCAAAATCTTGAATTCTTATCATACTTAACCATGATCTTAGTTTCGTGCTGCTATACAAGTTTAATTTGGAGGATGTTTGCAACCCATTTTAATATGTCAAAAATCAATTTTGCCAACACAAAATGATGTGGGAGCATTTGCAAACTCTAATTTCTACTTTAAAAGTTGGCTAAATAGATTATTTTTTTAAATCCATTAAGTTTCATAATTTTTTATTCAAGGATATCATCTTTGGTGATTTCAATTTTGATAATTTAACTTTCAAAATTTATCAAAATGGACCTGTGGATATTATCTGTCATAGGCGGTGACATAACTAATTTATCGAATTTTGAAAGTTAAATAACCAATTTATTGAATTTTAAAAGTGAAAGGACCAAAATTAAAATGATTAAAGATAATATCCTTAAAAAAAAATTGTGAAATTTAATGAACTAAAAGAATACTTTACCCTTAAAAGTTACTAAATTTTTAATAGGTGGTAATCGGGTAGAATGGGGTGCTCTGTATTAAGTCATTTGGTTTCTTGAATTCCCTGAACTATTTGTTAGATACATTGCTAATAATGTGGAATGTTCTTGATTCTCTTTGCTTATTAATGATAGTCTTTTTGTTTTAGTCTACTAGAGGAATTAGATGTTAGGAAACGAAAAATAAAAAAACACATATTTATTATTTGCTATCTTCTCTAATACTCTGACTTGTGGGCTTATTGATTTATATACATGCTACCCTGAGCTGAAATTCAGCAAAAGAGGTATGAATATCCCTTCTCTATCTTTTGCTAATGATATTATTATGTTTACCTCTGCTAAAGTTGTTGGGTTTCAAAAATTGCTTCAGTTTCTTAATTGTTTTGAAAAGGTCACTGGGCAGAAAGTTAATTACTCAAAAAATACTATGGTTTTTGACAAGCATGAGTCTAATTATAATAGGAGGAAAATTCTTGAACTGTCCCAATTTATTGATGAAAAGCTTCATTTTAAGTACCTTGGTGTTCCATTGTTTAAAGGAAGGGTGAAAATGCTCTGTTTCAAGAACTTATTGAGAAAATCAGTAGCAAAATGAAGGGATGGGACAAAGTTTTCCTCAATATGGGGGGGTAAATTGGAACTGATCAAAAGTGTTCTTAATTCCATCCCTATGTACACCCTTAGAGTTATTGGCCCCACCAAGTCTGTTTTGACAGAATCCATAAGATTTTTTAAAAGTTTTCTATGGAGTTCTACTGCTGAACACAAACAGATCCATTGGTCTTCTTGGGAAAAGCTTTGCTTTCCCCCAGGAGAAGGTGGATTAGGTGTTAGGAATCTTTATGATATCAATAGAGCTTTTGCATCTTATGCTTGGTGGAAGCTACGAACCACTGACTCTTTATGGTGTACTTACTTGCGCAATAAATATCTCAAAAAGACTCACCCTTTTAATGCTGATGTAGGTGCTAATCAGTCTCATTTTTGGAAGAGAATCCTTAAGTTGCAGGATTTTACAGATTGCAATATTTACTGGAGATTGGGTAAGGGCCAAATCTCATTCTAGTTTGATAACTGGTGTTCTTTTTCCCCATTATGTACATATGCTGAAATTTTTGATTATGATGAAAAAGTTTCTGATTTCTGGTTGGAGGGGGCATGGAACACCAGTAAGATGAGTTTATTTTTGCCTATGCATGTGATAAATGCTGTAAAAATGCTAAGTATCAACACACACAGTGATGACGTTCCTGTTTCGAAACTTTCTCCTTGTGGTCTCTTCACTTTTCATTCAGTTTGGAATTCCCTGAGACCAACCAAGCTCTCAACAACTTGGCAGTCGATGATGTGGCCCAAAACTATTTTGAAAACTCAATCTATCTTCCTTTGGAGATTGGTCAAAAACTTTCTTGCCATTGATGACAATCTCAACAAAAAAAATAAGGGTTTGAGGTCGTTTCTTGGTGTCATTCCTGTCATTTTGCCAGTGAAGAGACTAACCATCTTTTTGTCCACTGTGATACTGCTTGGCAAGTCTGGAATTATTTTGATCATCTGTTTGGACTGCAAATTCCCTCTGATATATCCTTATCCCAACTTATAGCTCTCTGGTTTTCCAAGAAACGGAATAAGGAACATATCTGCCATACCATTCCTTTTATCATATGCTGGTCTCTTTGGTGTGCTAGGAATTTGTCTAAATTTCAGGATCAAATGTCAAATGCTTCTCGAATTCAAAGGCAAGTGATAGATAAGCTCAATCTTATGTCTGCAGCAAATCTGTTGCCCTCTGGAGAGGCTATTGGTATTTGGCCGAGATTTGGGGGATTCCGGTGGTGATTCGAAACGCAAGAAAACCGATTTTAGTAAAATGAAAACCCCCAAATGATGATTATTGTAAAGCAAATACTGATGGGGCATGTAAAGGTGGAACTGGACTTTCTGGTACCGATGGGGTCATTCGTGACTCCAAGGCTTCCTTCGTTGCTGCAATTTATGAATTTTTGCGCATCTCTAACACAATTTTGGCAGAATTGCATGTTGTTGTATTAGTTTTGAGGCTTTGTGTTAAAAAGGGAATTACACGGATTTGGATAGAAATTGACTCATTGATCTTATACTCAATGTTGAGTAAAAAGGATACAGGACATTGGTCCTATCAAGCCCTATTTGCAGAATTTTGGAAACTTTTACAGGGGATGGAGGTGAAAATTTTGCATATATATCGAGAGGGCAACACTGTTGTTGATCATCTTGCCAATTTAGCAGTGAAAAGAAGGTCGAGCCAAGAAATCAACTCCATTGAAGAGTGTCCAAGTCTTAAAGGATTTTTGTATATAGATGCTATGGGTCTTCCTAATTTTAGATTTTCTAAATAGTTTGTAATTCCTACCCTATGCCTTGTAAACATTCTCTTGAGTTGCTAATATACAGGTTAGGGATCACGCCTCAATCCCTCTATCTTTGGTGGTTTCTTGCCAAAAAAGGAAAAAAAAAAAAAAAAAAGTACTGTGATATCTGAGAAGATAACGAACGTAGAGCTGGAAAAAGTGGTCTAGCCCAGTTTTATGCTTGGGCCAGATAACTACTTGCTCGAAGAAAAAACTGGGCCTACTTTGGCCCAACAAGCCCGGTCTGACATGAGAGTCATAAGTTAGTTTTTTAATCCTATGTATTACCAAACTCTGTAATTTTTCTGGCACTTTATTTTCATTTTCTCAATTTTTTTACCCCAATCCCCTTATGGGTTGTAAATTGGGCCAACTGATTTCTCTGCAAGGGGATCATAAACTTAAAAAGGCCCAAAGGAAAACAATCAAAAGTAATTTTGTATTAAGTTGCCCAATGGCTGAAGTTAGTTAGATTTTACTTATTATAAATATTTTAAACTATTTATTTTAAATAAAATTTATTAATTGTGATATCTGAAAAAAAATCCATATTAAAATTTAAAGAATAATAATTTTATATTACAAATGTTCGTTAAAATTAAGCAAAATTTTCTTCGTATTAAATTTAACCAAATAAGTGAAATTATTAAATAGCTATAATAATAAAATATGACATTTATTTAAGTAAAAATTAAATTTAAGGATATAATATCTGCATTTATTTGTGAATGAACAGTGTCCCTTATTCAACCCCCAATTATACAGTTAAAATATATAGAGTAGGATTGAAGGGAACCCATTTATTATGTTTTACAACCGGATTGGAGAAGGCCTTATACTTTACTATCTTAAATGGAATATTTAATATGAAAAATACAAGTGTTGATACATTTTCTCTTAAATCCATTAATTCTTGCTGGAAAGGGGAGAGATGCAATTTTACTCTTGTACGTATAGGAAAACTCTTATTTGACATATTCTTGTGAAATATATAATTCTCACATTTTCTGAATTGGGTAAACTAATGGGTGATTATGTTGTACCCTAATGGTACCGGTACCATTGAAGCATCTTGATCGTTGGATTGTCCTACTAGCAATCCATTAATTCTTGCTGGAAAGGGGAGAAATGCAATTTTACTCTTGTACGTGTAGGAAAACTCTTATCTGACATATTCTTGTGAAATATATAATTCTCACATTTCTGAATTGGGTAAACTAATGGATGATTATGTTGTACCCCAATAGTACCAATACCATTGTAGCACCCTGATCGTTGGATTGTCCTACTAGCAATCTGCACCCTTGATTGAGTTTTCAGTAATAAAAAAATGTGAAGGGTGTTTCTGTCCATCTCGCACTCCTCCGAAATTTGTGCTCTGCATAGTTATCAGAGTAATTATTATATTTTCACCACTTTTGATAAATTTTTGAATTTAGTCAATAAAACTTACCATCTCCTCTTTCTTCGTTCAACCCTTCCCTCTTCTTTCTTCTTGTTTCTCAGAGATTAGTGCAGATTTCATTTTCAACTATGTTTTCCTCGAGCTCATCCTCCGAACACGATCAAGGCGCGGATGTCCGTCGAGGATACATACCTCGATTAGAGCTCCCCTAGTTTCGAGGTCCAAACTTGGACTACGTTGCGAAAGAAAGAACATACCATTGCTGCCCTCCAATGGGAAACCCCATGCGGTATTAATACACGTGTTTATGCATTCATAATAAGTCGATTTAAGTGTTCATTTAGTAACAATTGCATGCGTAATTGATCGTGTATCATAAAACTCTATCATAAAATGAATCAAGAAACGCACAACAGAGAGAGCCCAAAAAAAGGATTAAATTCCAATTCCAATTAATTAATCTTAGTTCTATCTATGACTACATAGTCATTATTTCTCAAAAAATACCAAAAAAATCATGGAAACGTATTTACATCTACCGCAACGAAAAATAAGAAGACCAAAATTTTACAAACGGAAACCATAAATTCCTTATAAGAACAAGTAAAAAAGAACACAAGCAACTATTATGTGGGAAATTTCAAACTTAACTTTTGGATGGTCCTGCACTCGGCAAATCCAAACCAGGAACTTGAAGGGTATGCGCAAGGTAGGAAGAGAACATGAACAACAAAATCTGCAAAGTAAAACAGAACATGTTACACATCAATTTATGAATTTAATAAAACAAAATTAAATTATAAAGGTCTCGGAAGAACTAAAACATGTTACAACCTCATGGCTTCGAACCCTAATCGGGTGCAGTGAAATAGGAATTAGGGCTACCGGCAACAAGACAGAAGGAAAAACATCGAAGGCGCAAAAGAAGTTAATACATAACCTGATCCCTAATTTTATTTTGGAAAAGCTAAGATGGCCTGAATTAACAATAAATCAATCGTGTTATACTAATAGAAATGAGATGTGCGTATCTAGTCTGAATAATTTACGGCAGGAGAGAAGGTTGAAGTAGGGGACAATTTTTTGGAGGTGAAAGTGGGTCTAAACCCTAATTTCAGAAAGAAAATGAAAGAAATGGGACAATGGTTGGTTTCAGAGGTTTCAAATCGAGAAGTAGAGGAAAGAGGGGATGTAGACATTAATTGAGTCAACCTAGAATTCCCAAACAAATAAAGCCTACTACACACTAGGCTAATAGAATAATAAAATTTTGCTAAAATATAATAAAAATTATTTAAGAGACTACCCATAAAATTGCACTACCTATTATACACTTCAGTGGTACAGGTACCATTGTGACACAAAAATAAGTCTCTGAACTAATTTGTCCATACCTTTTATGTTTACTTTTTCTATCTTTCTTCTCTCTCATTTCATTTACAAATTTACGATGCGAGCCTCGCGATTACATAATTTAGGAAACACCAGTGAAGCATCGTGCCTCACCATTTCACGACTTAAGAAATACGATTCAAGAATATGCAATTCAGGATTCACGCATCAAGCCTCATAATTTCAGAAACACAATTCACGATAGGAACCTCATGATTACAATTCACAATACGAGCCTCACGATTTTACAAGTTCGAAAGAAGATTGCTAAATGGCAGATTCTGCCCGAGCAAACTCTTTTTTCGCTGAACTTATTTTTTTTCGATTATATTCTAATAAAAATTACAAAAATAATTGATTACTACCACAAGACGAGAATTGAATGTTAACTATAATTTTGAAGCACTCTAAAAATTTAACATCTTTTTTATTCTTTTTTTACCTGTAATCGAGCATTAATGTTTAAAAACCAATTACCGTATTTACAAATAAGTTTTCACTAATCATTTATAAAAATTAATTTTTGAAAACCAAAGTTTGCCCGGGTAGAATTTGTCCTGGTAGTATAAACCTTTCATAACTACGATTCATGAACGAGCTTTACGCTGCACCATTTTAGAAAATCATGATTTACGACTAAAATATTCCTGAATCACGATACAATTTTTTCCTATTTAAGAGTGGAATTTGATTGTCACAGAGAGCAATATTGTCAAATTAGTTAACATAGAGTTTATAATAAATATTGTGTAAAAAAAAAGTTTTGTTACAGTTGTGCATTGTTGCTGGCTTATTCTACGCTACCCAAGTGGGTAGTAATCCATTTGAGTATCCACCATACATTTAAAAAGTGTATGCAAATCAAATAATTATAGCTATCAGATCCTCACACACTTTCCAATTGTATGGTGGAATCCACTTGGGTAGTAGCGAGACAGAACCAGAATTTCTTAATGAGGGGGACACAATATCTTTTTTTAGGATATTTATCAATTTCTTTTTTGTATTTTTTTTTTTTAAATATTGAGACTTTCATTGATCAATGTAAATCGTCCAGTACAAGACTCTCAATCAAATCGGAAAATAAGGAACTATCCAAACAATTGGATCACCTGAAGAACGAGCAAGCTATGTGCCAACAAGTTGGCTCTACGAGACATATGCTTTATGCTAAAATACAATCAGATAGCATCAAATAAATGTTAAATATTATCTGCGAAAAGACAAGTGGAACTAAGATATGTTCCTTGCCTCTTGTCTCGTGACTGCATGCACAACGAGTAAAAGATTTGAATGACGGATACTGACAGAAGCAAACTTGATGGTCGGAGCAGAAAGTCAATGGAGAAAGACCAGGAAATGCCGGTAAAAGACTTACATAGATGCGACGAAGTCTCATGCTTAAACCTAGCGGAGAGGGGACCGAAAAGAGAAAAAACAAAACCAAAAGTAAAAATGAAATTTTTCCCATCCTCTCACGAGGGAAGATGAAGGAAGAAGACGCCGGTTAGGTTTTTAAACAAAGAGGGAAGAATAGCCTAGATTTTTAGAGTTATTTATTTTTTTTTTTTTTAATTTAAGGATGACAAAATTCATTTTAAATACAATTATATTGTCTATACACACAATAGTTCTATCGAAATATTTGGTGGGGGGGGGGGGGGGGGAAGAGAATAGCTCTATCACTGAATGGTACCAAAGTGGATAGTGTAAAACTAAGCACTTATTACACTTTCATTCTTTTTTCCCCCCATTTGGAACCTTTTTGCCTACTTCAGAGTCTTCAATTTTATCCCATGCTTTTTACCCTAACTAACCTACTCTACTTTCATGATTTCGCTTTTACCCTCATAACTTTACTGGTTGCTTTGTTACTGAAAGAGGCAAAATATAACATAAAAGGGGTATATAGTTTTCTCAGTCCATTAAATTTTATTATTTTTTATTTGAGAACATTATATTTAGGTATTTTAATTTTGATCCTTTAATTTTTGAAATTCGACAAATTGATCCTTTAACTTTTGAGAGCAAGTAATATAACCGATTTTCTATGAGTCCACATTTTCGAGTGACGAAAGTTAAAAGATCAATTTATCAAATTTCAAAAGTTAACGGACCAAAATTAAAAAAGCTAAGGATAATATCCTAAAAAAATTGGCGAAACCTAATTGATTAAAAGACTATTTACCCAAATAAAATGTGCAAGTAATAAAAAATGTAATTGAAGGGAACAAAATGTGTGTTTTCCAACTTTATACAAAGTCATGTTAAAAAAGAAAATTCATGAAAAATGGGATAGAATGCACCAAAAGATAATGACTAAAACCGGTCCCCTCCAATATACAAAATGATACTCTATGTTTTTCCTTATTTTTCAACCTTTTACAAGGTTAATAGACTAATTATGCTTTACAATATTTTAAGAGTAACATAGAGCAATTTAGTCGATTAACGTTGCCAAAAGTTGAAAAATACACTAATATTTCATATGTCCCTTATATTACAACTGAAATTCTGAGAACTACAGTGAATGTTATAACATTCACAGACGAAACAGTAAATAGAACAAATCACACCACAATATAAACGCGGGGCTGAATCCCTCAGACCCCTCGGACTTTTTGTTATTGATAATATTGCCAAATAGGCTATGTTTTACAAGAAGACCTCACTCTTCTATACCTAAGCTATTGTATCATCAACAACGCCCGGCGACTCCCGTCGACTTCTTCGTCATTGACACGGCACACCACCGAAGGTCGGACGAACTCTCCCGAGCCCGCCTTAAAGTAGCTTCTCCCGAAGATACTTCTACTTGACACACTAAGACTGACAAACTATTACAACTCGAAGACTATGTTATAACACAGTGAAAATCAACTCTTGACTCAATCAAAATAACGCTGTCGAATACTAAGATACTGATCTGTTTCTTTGAACTATAATCACGTATTCGATGCCCCCTACACTGAATGACTTTCGTTAATAAATAGCGGGGTTCACAGCTTTCTCTCCAAGTAACATATCTCTGGATAAGATTGTAATCTTCTTCCAAATCTTCCATATCTTCCCATATCTTTTGCAATCCTTATCCATAATTCCTATTTTCTGCACATAAAATAAATAATTAAATAACAATATATTTTTGACAAAACTCCCAAAATTAAATTCTTTTACAATCTCCCCCTTTTTGGGCATTTTTGTCAAAAACCAACATAATCAGAAATAGTGCAGAAATAAAATCAGGATACTTCCCTTTTCAAAAGCCACTCCCCCTTAGCTGTATAATCTTCCCCCTCAATTGCACAACTCAAACACAAAAGCCAACAAACAATATATCCATGCAGAATAATCATCCTAAATCAATCAAATACTGCAGACACAAATCTCCCCCTGCACAGAAGCATAAAAACTCGAAACAGAAAAACTAACAAACATCTTGAAGGATAGAAGGAAGAACCTCTGAATGATATCTCGGAAGTGAATGTTATAAAATTTTCAGAATGATATCTCGGAAGTAAATGTTATAACATTTTCGGACGAGCCATAGAAGTGGAATCCCACTTCCAGAATTCAGAAATAATCAACTCCCAACAATTTATTCTCCCCCTTTTTTGACATAAAATGCTAACCAAAACATAAAACAAAGACATGGAAACCTATATTGGAACAACATTATGTGACCGGGATGACATTTTTAAATGACAGAGACAGAGCTTTGTGCCGATCACGGGAGATACTGTATGCTTGCACTTCCTCGATGTGGATTCATCGTTAGCCATGGTGCGAGATAAGTGGATGATTCTGACGACTAGGGTTTATAGAGAGATTATGAGATAATGTAGTGAGATATGACCCAGTGCAATGGTCCTCGATTTTTGAAGGGGATATAGGTTTAAGTCCAAACCACTCTTTACTTTAGCCCACAAGATATTTTCCACCTGATCTAGGAATTAGAATAATGGAACCAAAAAATAAAAATTAAACACATGTCCACGATCTAATTTTACGGATTAAACATAGGCACCATGGATATAAAAATGAGAATTTACACACACCTATCAAGTCATGCAAAAGATGCCTAATGCAATAATATAAATTGATTTGTGTAATTAGTGCCCCACAATCTGTGGCAAGCAGAGCATTTGGCAAAGAACTAGACAAAATTTCACATCAAGACATTACTGGCACAATTTGAGAAGACGGGCTAATAAATATTAAAATAAAGGTGCCTTATTCCTTCGATTTCTTTTACCCTCTCGTGGAGTAGCTCGCAAACCCCACGAGCCAAAACCGCACTAGGAAAACCCGGTGCGACGAGCTCTTGGTTTCTTCTTATAACCCCTTGATCAACAATTAAGAAAGCAAGCATTAAGAAATCAAACATTTTATTTTTGTGGTCGGTGGCTTTCACAGATCAATCACTTTCTGTGTTAGTAGCTCTTTTCAATCTTTGTGATCGATAGCTGCTCTCAACATCATTTCATGACCGTAGCCCTTGCCGACAAGAGGGGAATGAGTGTGCCAGTTAGTCGAAAAGAAATGTTAAGTTTTAAGCCAAACAACCCTTTAAACTTGCCCCTTCATATGTGGCGTATGACACGAGGATGTATAAAAAATGTCTAGTGCAGATCCTAGATGCATGTTATAACATAGAATTTTTTGTTTCTTTTTTTTTTTTTTTTTTTTTAATTAAAGACCTATTGACTTTTTGAGTGTGACAAATCTCTGAAATCCAGGGCCTTAAAATAAATATCCGCTAATTGATCTCCAGTTGGACTATGATTCATGATAGTGGTTCCTTCTTCTATTAGTTCCCGAAAATGACGGTGTCTAATATCCATGTGCTTTATTCGAGAGTGTAGGACCAGACTTTTGGTAAAGGTATTAGCACTAGTATTGTCACAGAATATATTGGGAACACTTACCTCAACACCATAGACTGACAACTTTTGATTCATCCTTACGGGTTGCACGCAACAGCTCCCGGTGGCTATACACTCTGCCTCTTTGTAGCTCTTATGTTCATGTTTTAACATGTAAAGAAGATTAGCAGATCTATCACCGGTTAAGACACATTTATCCTCATCATCATAAACTAAGCACTGGTCTTTGGTGAATTTAACATGCAGACCTTGATCACATAAATGACTAATGCTAATGAGATTAGTTTTCAAGTTTTCAACTAACAAAACATCATGCAATCTAGGGAATCCGCTTAAATTAAGTGTACCCTTCCCAATTACTCTACTTCTAACCCCATCACCAAAAGTAACAAATTCATTGACTATCGGTTCTATGTTAACCAAGTGTGACCTATTTCCAGTCATGTGCCTAGAGCACCCACTATCAAAGTACCAAGCCCCCATAATAGCAATATTCAAAGAAAACATGGTATTGAAACAATCGTGAGTTTTGGGAACCCAAACTTGGCGTGTCTTCGAATGTTGTGGTGGTCTCACATCCACCTTTCTTCGTCGTGTGCTTCGAGGACGACCTCTGTAGTTCCAACCTGAAAAGGTATAAAAATAGTCAGTTTTCATTTTATAACAATTAGGACGAAGATGTCCAAGTATACCACAATAATGACAAATGGGAATGAATGGGGGATTATTTTCGAAACCCTGCTCAGAATGTTGTAACATTCTATTTGGTCGACGACCTTTTCTTCTTGCAGTATGTTGGTAATTTTTATACTGTCCAGTAGGACGTGGATATCTAAGATTATTTCCAGATTTCTCTGCAAATATTCCGTGATCAACATGTGTTATAACATTTTCATCAGACTGCACAAAAACAGACTGATCAGCATTAGATGACTCCCCTGCATATCCAAGACCTGTTACATCCCCATGATTCTTTCCTAGACTTATGAGTTCAGTTAGAGAAGTCTTACCAGAGTTTAATCGTTTAAAAACCTGCTTCGATTGTTCTAACTCTGAGTTCAATCTTTCGATGGTCTGGTTCTTTGTCATTAAGCACTCCCTGTATTTTTTCAGGTCATCCTGATTCTTCTAAAGTTCTGCCCGTAAGGAAGATACTTCCTTTTCTTTGTCGGCTAGTGTATGTTGTAACACTACCTCAGCTTTCCGAATCTTTTCAGTCTCCGCTTGCGAGTCACGAAGTTGTCCTTCGAGTTTTTTAATTGCTTTGCTCCCGCGAATGCACTCGACTGACAACTTTTTGCACATTTGTTGCATCTCTTCTATGGTTGGTCCTGTCTCTTCATCAGATTCATAGAAATTTGGTAAATCATGTTGTAACATAACTGGTGCATCAGTTAGGCTTGAGTTTTCTATGTGAACGCTGCCTATCAGGCATGCATGTGATGTGGTAAATGCGGCAAGGTTGCTTGAGCAATCGTTGTCTCCGTCAGAAATTTCTTCCTCATCAGATTCATCACTCCATGTGGCAACAAACAACTTCTTTTGTCTTTTCAAGAAGGTGGCGCATTCCTTTTGAACATGTCCCCAACCGTTGCATTCTCTACACTGTATTCTATCGATTTTTGTACCTGCAAGGTTAGATGAAGAAGTAATATTTGAATTCGCAATATTAAATTTACCTGGCTTCCTTCCCGAAGTAGATGGCTTTCCGTCACTTTTCTGAAACTGCTTCATCATGTTACCAAATTTTTTGGTGAAAAGGATCATGTTCTCAGCAAGTTCTGCCAACTCTGGTTCACGGGAACTTCTATCTTCTTTTTGAACTTCTGCCTTCAGTGCAATTCCTCTACTTGCCTCTTTTTTCTCAAAGCCTTTGTTCATCTCAAATGTGAGGAGATCCCCTACAAGCTGGTCGATCTTCATACTTTCTACGTCCTTTGAGGTATCAATGGCAGTCACCTTTTCCGAGAATCGATCAGGTAGAGATCTCAGAAATTTGTCCACCATGAGTGCTTCCGGAACCGTTTCTCCTAGCGACAGACGCTTATTTACGATTTTCATGAACCGTGTATGGTATTCCTCAATATACTCACTTTCTTCCATCCTCAGATTGTCAAACTGATTTCGCAGGTTTCTGAGCTTTGACTTCTTTACTTCCTTGGTACCTTCAAAATAATTCTCAAGGAGATCCCAAGCTTCCTTAGCAGATTTGCAGTTGCAAATTTTTGTGTACTGAATTTTATCCACCGCTGTTCTGATAAACAAGAGTGCCTTGTGATTCACCTTGTATTTCTCCTTTTCAAGGGCAGACCATTGAGCCTTTGGCTTTGGAGTGCTAGAATCTTCAAGCTTAGGTGTAGACCACCCATTTTCAACAACATCCCAATACTCATCGCCCATGGCTTCGAGATGTGGCATGGTCAAAGATTTCCAGTAGTCATAATTCGTTCCATCAAACAATGGAAGACGTGTGGTGTTTCCCCAAAAATCCATGCCGATGTAGTTCTCGCAGGATCAGCCATATGAGAATACGGACCCGCTCTTGATACCAATTGAAATTCTGAGAACTACAGTGAATGTTATAACATTCACAGACGAAACAGTAAACAGAACAAATCACAACACAATATAAACGCGGGGCTGAATCCCTCAGACCCCTCGGACTTTATGTTATTGATAATATTGCCAAATAGGCTATGTTTTACAAGAAGACCTCACTCTTCTATACCTAACCTATTGTATCATCAACAACGCCCGGCGACTCCCGTCGACTTCTTCGACACTGACACGGCACACCACCGAAGGTCGGACAAACTCTCCCGAGCCCGCCTTGAAGTAGCTTCTCCCGAAGATACTTCTACTTGACACACTAAGACTGACAAACTATTACAACTCGAAGACTATGTTATAACACAGTGAAAATCAACTCTTGACTCAATCGAAATAACGCTGTCGAATACTAAGATACTGATCTGTTTCTTTGAACTATAATCACGTATTCGATGCCCCCTACACTGAATGACTTTCGTTAATAAATAGCGGGGTCACAGCTTTCTCTCCAAGTAACATATCTCTGGATAAGATTGTAATCTTCTTCCAAATCTTCCATATCTTCCCATATCTTTTGCAATCCTTATCCATAATTCCTATTTTCTGCACATAAAATAAATAATTAAATAACAATATATTTTTGACAAAACTCCCAAAATTAAATTCTTTTACAACAACTTTAGTTGATCCAGAGTTGGGTAAATTAAAGAAGATAGAAGGTGCCAATTTATATATTAAAGTGGAGAAATTCTTATCTACCAAGTCAGGTAATAGTCGATTGTGACAATTCACCATTTATTTGACCGATAAATAGAAATTAGTTGAATTCCACCACTAAATAAATAGTGTATTGTCCTAGTTGAGTATTTAATTACTCTACTGGATCTGTAAGAATTGACTAATAACAAGTAATAAACAATGTTAACAAAAGAGGCATGTAGTCAAGACAAAGTGCAACTGTTTTGTGTAATGCTGTGTGAGCAGAATTCCCGAGCAATTTCTTCTTTAATTCTTTCTACTTAAGGTTGTTAAAGTATTGAAAAAATGTTAACGTCAGAATTTACATTAAGTGTTAATATAGTAATTAGGATTTTAACATTAAGACTAAATTAAGGGTGAAAGAAGACTACAATAATTTTATAGTCATTCAAAATAATTTGTTAACATCTTAATTCTTTTATGATAATTTTATATCATGATAATCATCTAATATTAAACTTAATCGTAATTTAAAAGATAAATTTAAAAAAACCTAAATTCAGAAAAATAAAAATTAATAATTTTCTGTCAAGACAGAATCTCTATGTAGACTTAGCAACGTCTTTTGTGTTAAATATGAGGTTTGTGGTTTATTCCTTACTACACCTTAACATATACACTATGTTGTTTATTTTTTTATTTGAATGCACACACGCTCACACACGTCTACATGTATTTTTGTAAATTTACGACAAATAAGATTCTTGATGTATATCTTCAGATGTAGCATATCAAAAACCGAGGTTTGGTACGTTTTTATGGCACTCGAGCATTGTAGATTCTTAATATACTTTGTAACCTCATTACACATTAGCGTATATTTTGGTTTTGCGTCTGATTTTAAGCTCCCCAATCCGGCAATCCGTACACTTTGTTTGTTTAGTTGTTTGATTTCTGAAATTTCTGCTTCTTTTTATTTTTTACTTTTTTCTTTTTAGAAGTTTGTGAAACTTTTTTTAGTTTTCCACAAAGATAAAATATTTTTTTTGTAATCTTCTTTCAATTTCTTTTATTTTTTTTGGCGAGGCACCTTCAGTGTACCTATCATCGGTAGAGGTGTACACGAGACAGTACGGTTTGAGAATTTGAAAAATCTAGTTCCGTTTCAAAGTTCGGTACTTCTAAAAACTAATAATCGGAACCAAACCAAAACTTATAAAGATTCGTATTGACCCGTCCCAAAATTGGGGCAGTCCGATACAGTGACAGTTTGGTTCAGTACGACTTACTCATGCATTTTAAGATTTTTCAAGATTTATAATATCAAAGTTAAAGCTGAAAAAAAAATTCAGGATACTCTTATCAGAGTTACAACTAAGATTAAATTTTTTGTTAACATAAACATCAAGTCATAAGTAAATCTTTCAAATAAAATTGTCCAAAAGTATTATGAAGATTATTCATGAAACTTGTAAACTACTCTATGTCTAAATTTATTAACAAGTTTATATATTTTTGGAATCTCGATTTTCGGTATGGGACGGTTCAGGCCAGTTCGGTATAATTTGATACGGTTCTCGTTACGGATATAACTGAATATCCAGAACCGTACCATAATTTTTTACGGTACAATTCAGTTAAGAGAAAGTCAAAAGTCAATGATTCTTTTTTGGTTCAATTTTCAGTTAGATCAGTACAGTTCGATAAATCCCGAGTTCCATGCACATCCCAAATCAACGGAGTAACAGAGATGACAATTTTGGGCAGGCAGTTCAGTCTAGCCCGTTGTCATATGTCGAGCTAATTAGGTGGATTAAAATTTCGTCTGGTCGAAAATTAGTGAGTTCACTCCAATATATTTGACTAAAATATATTAAGATCAGCTCATCGAATCATTGACCTATCAAATTGAAATTTATTGAGCTGGATGGTACTTCAAACTAAATTTTGTATAACGTAATCCGTCTAAAATTTTGGACGGGCTGAAACGGCCTGTCAAACGGGCCGATTTTTCTATCTCCATGGACAAGACTTATTGTTCATGTCATGTTAAAGGGACATGAGAATTTTGCCTAGGTTTGAAGACACCATGTTCAACAGTCATGTGTCCAAAACATCCATAACAAAGTTAATTCACCCCACATATTTATTTCTTTGTCCTGCTCCTTTATATTTGTACTAATATTTCTTTTGTTCATTGTAAATTAATTTTTTGGCTGTCGAATGAGGATGCCACTGCCTCTTTTCTTTCTTTTGTGTTTTTAAAATTGTTTTGTTTATGATATTTTCATTAAATATTGCAATATAGGAAGAGTAGAACTGATATTATATGTGTTGTATGTATTAACGAACTGATATTATATGTGCAGGATGTATTAAGAATTATGTATTTATTCTTTAAATAAGAATGAGTTACATTGTGAAATAAGTTGCCTTAAAAAATTGTGGACCGTAAATAATTGCGGCCTTATCTTTACGATAATCATTATCAGGGGCGGATTTGGAAATGACAGTGGGGTGGACTAGAAAATGAATAGTAGGTAATATTAGTCATGTTTATAAAATCGTCCAGAATCAGTATCACATGATTTTTCGTGCGTGTATAAATCAATGTTCTAAAAGACACTAAACCACATATCATATGATCAAAATCTTGTGTGTATTATATAATAATGTTCTAAAAGATACTAAGCGCTAGTCGAACGGTAGACTTGGGTCTAGCGCCTAATCGAGACTTAGGAAGAGTTAAACGGGATCTAGACGAGGTTAAGCAGAAAAGTGTCAAGAGAAAATGTAGGCGGTTAATAACAGTCTATCGCCTAAATGAGTTTCAACCAAAGCTAGAAGGAGAATTTTAGAATATAAGTATATATATACACATATATACAAAAATTATATCAAAATATGCGCTCGTACCATAAGTTGATATATTATATGATTTATTATATTTTTAAATATATATAAATAATGTAGGGAGATAATATGAAATAGCCTTCTGTGTAACTTTTATTATAATTTTATCATCTTTGTAACTATACTACTACCTCCGTTTTTTTTTTAGATGTTCTTTTAGGTTTGGATAAGGAAATTAAGGAATGTAGAAAATAGACAATTAAGCCCTTAATTATATTATATAGATATAGTAGGTTAGATAATTAAGAGTTTTTTTAGGAGTAACTGTCTATAAAAAATGTAGAAAAAAACAACTATTTATAAACAAAGTACAAAAGCTAAAAGAACATCTAAAAAAAATGGAGGTAGTATAATTTTAGCATTTCTTGTAACTATACCATAATTTTAGTCTATCCTTATCCATTTGGATAACCAACAAAGTAAACTCCTTATACACACCATATCCCTTATCAAATCCATCTCACTATCCAATCTCCTTACCCCCAAATTACAACCCCAATCTACCCTACCCCACATACCCCCACCCTAACCAATGGCCCCAGTCCCACCTAGGGTTGTAAACGAATCGAATCGAACCGAATATCAAGATTTCGAATTCGAATTCGTGAAAAATGACAAATATTCGAAATTCGATTCGATAAGAGATCGAATTTCAAACGAGATTCGAATTCGATTCGTTAAGACAATTCGAATATATTCGATTCGATTCGTGGTTCGTTAGTTAAGAAACTAAAAAACGTTGTAAAAAGTTTATTCGATTCGAATTCAAATTCGATTCGATTTTTTTATTGTATTCGATTTGAGATTCGAGATTCGTGATTCGAAATTCAAATTCAAAAACTAAAAAAAATAATAAAAAACTCCATAAATCCACATGACATCAAAATTCAAATTTTTACCTAATGACAAATTGACAATAACATCAATAGCATATCCATAAATCCACTTACAAGCTAGCATCAACAAAGAAAATCCAAAATTCCAATCCACTTACAAGCTAGCATCAACAAAGAAAATTCAAAATACCAAACCATCATGACATCGATTCATCGAGTACATAATCCACATATCAAATACATCAATGCAAAAGGAACATTGTCAAAATTATCAAGAATACTACTAAAAAACGATTCGGACATGCTCCTAAGCCATCTTCATCATGAGCGCAATTGGACCTCAATCGGAACTTCCTCTTCCTAATAAACACAATTAAGAATTAAAGATCAAGTAATTATCATAAAAGCGTAAAAATAATAATATGAAATCTAAGAAGAAACTTACATATGTCATAAGGGGCTTCTTGATCCCGTGAAGTTGACGAACTCAATCTGCTCCACAAATTAGAACTTCCACCATACTCGAAGATAAGTTAGCACGGTAAGGATCTAATACTCGAGTCCCAGCACTAAATGTAGCCTCTGATGCTACTGTACTAATAGGGATAGCCAAAACATCTCGAGCCAACCTAGATAAAACACAGAACTTCAACTCTTGAGATTTCCACCAATTCAAGGCATCAAACTCAGATGCTACCTCTCCATCTTGACATCTATAAACCCCTTCATCTAAGTAAATGTCCATCTCCGACTTTGTGGGCTCATGTTCCTCCACAGTGTCCAAGTAATCATCATACATAGACACACCAGACGGTATTAGCTTTCCTTTGGACACTGACCCACTAGTGGAAGTGGAAGAAACCTTATTTGACATGGAGGAACCACCTTTCCGAGTCCTCATTTGAGCAGCATACTCAAAGAACAAGCTATGTAATGCTTCTAGGACCTTCATAACATGTGTTCTAGCTTCACTCTCATTATATATCTTATTGAAAGCAAACTCAACCAACCTCATTTTGAACCTAGGATCAAGTATTGCTCCAATAGCCATCAAAAGATTACAACTTCCCCAATATTTATCAAATTTTTGCTTCATTTTTCTAACCATACTTCGGATGAACTCATTCGGACGGTTTTCTTTCTCATTAAGAACATGTTTGACTCTCCAAATAACAGCAAGGAAAACATTCGATGTTGGATAATCAGTTCTAGACATAACTTGTGTAGCTTCGTAGAATACTTCTAGAATGGCAACAACATCCTCAACTTTATCCCAATCTTCAGAGCTAGGGCAGCACTTATACAAGTTCTCTCTTTGAGCAAATATGGGGAATGCATCCTTAACCTTAATGGCTTCAACTAACATTTCATATGTAGAATTCCAACGAGTAGGGCAATCAATTATTAACTTTTTCACCGGAATTCCCAAATGATGCACAATATCAGAAAATTTTATCAACCTAGCCTCTGACTGATTAATGAACCGCACACTATCTTTGACATCCTCAATAATAAATTTAATATCAGAAAGACCATCTTGAACAACAAGATTCAATATATGTGCAGAACATCTAACATGGAACATCTTACCATCCAGCGGTAACTTGCGACTCTTGGAAAAGGTTTCTTTGGCTATACGAAGTGCAACATCATTGTTCGAAGCATTATCAACTGATATGGTGAATATCTTGTGCTCAATCCCCCAATCTTTTGTGCACTTCATTAGCCCATCGAAGATATCAACCCCTATCAAATGATTTAGCAATATAATTTAAGTCAACTAATATAATATACTATAGAAAGCTAATGAATTCAATGCGATGACATAATAATTTAAATTTCTTAAATTACCTGTATGTGGAGGAGGAAGAGGAATGAAACTAAGAACTCGTTTTTTAAGTTGCCATTGTGCATCAACAAAGTGTCCAGTCACACACATATAAGAAATCTTTTGCACCTTTGACTTCCAAATGTCAGTGGTTAATGAAATCCTATTAATGCTTCTCAACATCAAGTGCAACTTCTTCTTCTCCAAGTCATAAACACTTTGGACATCATTCCTTATAGAGGCACGAGAGATCTTCTCAAACTGTGGGAGATTAACCTTGAACATAAAAGTAAAACCAAAGTTCTCCACCACATTAAATGGTTGCTCATTCATTAGAATCCAATGTGCAATAGCTTCTCTTTGCTTCAAATGATCGTATCTACCATCAGACAGAGGATTCATCTCAAATTTGGATTTTTCAGTGGGGAATTGCAACATCTTTTGTTTCTTTAGATGAAGTGCCTTATGAAGACATACGCTCAAATGATTCTTCATATGAGTTGTTGTACCACTAGAATTCTTGGTGTATAGCTTCTTACAATGAATGCACTGATACTTTTGCACTCCATCACCTCCAGTCACTAAAGCGAAATCAACATGCACTATAGATTTCAATTTTCTCTTCTTCTTTACAACTGCGGGTTGATCTTCCACTCTTTCACCTTCGTGCTCAACATTAGCAGCTCTTTCCTCTCCAACATTTTCTTCTTGAATTTGAACATCATCACCGTCAACTTCTATATTTTCACCTCCATCATCATCATCATCATCATCTAGATTGTCTATAGGAATTCCCACCTATTATTATAAACATTTAGATATGAAGAGATGAAAAAATCTAAAGATTCCAAATAATAAATTATAGTTGATTGTGAGTTAAGTGGTACTTACCCCATTAAAATCTTCTATTTAGATATCATTTTCTTTATCAGTTGGTTGCTCCGAGATGTTTGAGGGCTCCATATCTACAACTCATATATAAACAAGAAGTTATTTTTGTGTACATACTTTCCTACAATAGCACAATAAGATATTTGTCTTAAATGAGAATAAAGGTTATTCTCTACATCTTAATTAATAAAAAATATACATTTTCATATATAATACTATTTTAATTAATAAAATTATACAATGTAATTGCAGAACTTCATCAAGGTTTTCCGGATGAAGTCGAAACTTAATCCAAGCATCCTGTATTTCTAGAAACTTAATACAAATTATAGATCATTAAAAAGTCAAACTAACAGAAACTTTAGCTTATCAAGACATTCATAAATTGGTTGGCTAAACTAATGACAAAATTGTATTCAAGTGTTGTGCTGGAAGTTATATCAACTTTTCAGCAAGCTGTTGGTACTCCATTTTAAGAAGTTTTGATACTAACCGTTTCTTAGAGCAAAAGGTGTTTCCAGGGGTGAGCATTCGATCGATTTAGCTCAAAACTAAATGGAACTTCAGAAAACTGAAAATATAAATGAGCATAACTTTTGTGCCAGACCGAACCCGAACTACATTATAACTGAAAACAAAACCGAAAATTACAGTTTGGTTTGCTTCTCAGTTTCCATGCCTTGATTCTGTGAAAAAGATGCGAGAAAATGTTGTTGAACAGAGACCTCATCACAAAATTCACACTATATGGTTTATCATTATCTGCTTTATTGCATAAATTATGTTTGAGAAAGTGGCCTGTGTTCTGTCTTTTCCCATGGCCAAGTAAAGAATTTCCATTTTTTCCATTTCAGTAAGAAATCAAGACGAACCTAACAGAAATTGTGTCGCTGTCGCGGGTTTGTCACCGTCGCAGGTTGCATCGCCGTCGCTGCGTCGCGGTCGCTGGCTGCGTCGCATCGGGGAGTGCTTCGCCTTCGCTGGCTGCGTCGCGGTCGCGGTGGGCTTCGCCTTTCGCGGGCTGCGTCGCCGGACTCATCTGTCGCCGGTGGAGGGGTCAGCCGGGATGCACCAGCACAGCCGCGACAGTGAGAAGTAGGAACCAAGAAATGAGAATCTGAACTAGAACCCTAATCACTCTCTCTCTCTAGATATATTTTCCCCTTTATTTTAAAAAATATATATTAAAATATATTATTTTAAATATATATATATATATATATATATATATATATATATATATATATATAAACGAATCGAATATTCGAATTATTCGAATCGAATATAGATATATTCGAATTCGAATTCGAATTTGAAATGAATATAAAAGTTGATTCGAATTCGAATTCGAATTTGCCAGTTTCGAATTCGAATCAGTCTAAACGAATTCGAATCGCGAATCGAATCGAATCTATTTGGTTCGTTTACAACCCTAGTCCCACCTCAACCCCCCACCCCCACCACCCACCTACCCACTCCCAAGCCATTTTTTTTTTTTAATGTTCCATTCCCAGCCCCAGCCCCCCCGCACCCCAAGCCCCCCCACCCCAAGCCCACCCCCAAGCCAAAAAAAATAAAATATTTTTTTAGTGTCACATCCCCTGCCCTAGCCCTAGCCTTCCCCCCTCCCCCATACCCCACCCCACTTGCCACGAATATAAAAGTTGCCACGGATATAAAAGTTGCCACGACATACATCATTGCCACAAACCATGGTAAATGTGTCACAGGACACACTTGCCACGACATTCTGAAAAGATTATTTTTCACGACAATCTGGAGGGTAAAATTCTACAAATTTGTGGCAAGTGTGTGTGTGGACAAGTGAGCATGGTGGTAAGTTTTATATTCGTGGCAAGTGTAAGGCTAAAATTATGGTACAGTTACAAGAAAAGCTAAAATTATGACATAATTCACAAATGTATTAAAAATTGTGGTAAGTGGGTGTCGTGACATATGTGAAAAATCCGTGGCACATGGTGTATAAAACTTGCCACGGATTTATATAATTTTACCCTTTCTTACGGCCGTGTCACTATTGCCACGGATCTGTCACTTGTGCCACGACACTCACTTACCACAAATTCTAATACATTTGCCAAGATACGCAATTATCACGACTTTGTATTAGTCATTCTTACTGTCGTGACAATATTACCACGACACGCACTTGTCACATACATTTGACAAGATACGCATTTGTCACGACATAAATTTACCACAAATCTTCAATTGATACGATACACACTTGCCACGAATCGTATTTTGCGCGATTTTGTGCTACGCCACACTTGCCATGAATCGCTATTTGACACGAATTTGTGGGGAAGAAAATAGTAAAAAAAATATTTCTTTTTGGCTTGAGGGTGGGGGGGTGAGGGGCGGGGTGGGGCTGGGGTTGGTGAGACATTAATTTTTCTTTTTGTTTTGGCTTGGGGTGCGGGGGGGTGGGGCTGGAGCTAGGACTGAGATATAATTTTTTTTTTTTTTTTTGGCTTGTGGGTGGGTGGGTAGGGGTGGAGGGTGATGTGAGGTGGGGGATGGGGTTGGAACTGGAGCTGGGATTGAGATATTAAAAAAAAAATTGGCTTGGGGTGAGGTGGGGTTCGGGGGGCTGGGGGTTGAGACCATTGGTTAGGGTGGGGTGTATATGAGGTAGGGTAGAGTAGTAATAATAAAATATGACAAAAACTTGGGTGCATAAGATGCACCATAGTGTTATTGTACACCTTGTGGGTCCCACTGGTTCAGTCAAAATAAGTCGCGCAGTTTAGACCGGTCTGAACCGCGCCAATTATTATTATATTAGTATTGTGCGCGCGCGCATGTTATATATTTAATGGTCTGTTTATTGAACACTAAAAGCAAGTGGTCTGGTGGTATTTAATACAGTCTTAAATATCTCAACCTTGAGGTCAAGGGTTCAATTTTGTTTGCATCTTTTTTCCTTCTTCCTGCATTTTTTTTTTTGCCATACATCATAATATACAGTATCGAAATATTAAATATACTGTGAGAATTGTAAATTGGAAAAAATAAATATTTCGCAGTATGAAACAAAAATTAACTAACACAACATATACTGTCAGACATCACAACGTATACTGTATCGAAATATTAAATATACTGTGAGTATTGTAAGTTGGAAAAAAAAATTCGCAGTATAAAATAAAAATTAACTAAAACAACGTATATTGTCAGGCATCATAATGTATACTGTATCGAAATATTAAATATACTGTGAGTATTGTAAGTTGGATAAAATAAATATTTCCCAGTATAAAACAAAACTTAACTAAAACAACGTATACTGTCATGCAACATAACGTATACTACATCGAAATATTAAATATACTGTTAGGCATCATAATATATGCTATGCTCGAAATTTGAATATACTGTTGGTGAAAAATAAAAAGGAACAACGTATACTGTCATGCAACATAACGTATACTGCATCGAAATATTAAATATACTGTATCGAAATATTAAATATACTGTGAGTATTGTAAGTTGGAAAAAATAAATATTTCGCAGTATAAAACAAAACTTAACTAAAACAACGTATACTGTCATGCAACATAACGTATACTACATCGAAATATTAAATATACTGTTAGGCATCATAATATATGCTATGCTCGAAATTTGAATATCGTGCTGGTGAAAAATAAAAAGGAACAACGTATACTGTCATGCAACATAACATATACTGCATCTAAATATTAAATATACTGTTAGGCATCATAACATATACTATGCTCGAAATACTGTAGGTGAAAAATAAAAAGGTGCTGTTAAGATTCGAACCCGCACACTGAAGGGTACAATGCCGCGCCTTTACCAACTAAGCCAACGCCTATTTTGTGATTCCAAACACACCTTAATATATATATATCACGCGCGCGAAAATCATAAGTGGGCCCCACAAGGTGTACAATAACACTAATGTGCATCTTATGCACATGAGTGTCACTCATAATATATATATATATATATATATATATATATATATATATATATTAATACTTATAAGAGATGTAATAAGATAATTATTAGGAGGATAAATTGGTAAAATTAAATTGTTAGTTCTAGAAAAGATAAAAAAGAAAGGCTAAACTTAAACTAGAAAGACTAAAATTATACTATAGTTACAAAGATGACAAAATTATAATAAAAGTTACGAAAATGGCTATTTAGACCCATTTTCATTATAATGTAATAATATCTTCGTATGGTAAACAATATACATAATATAAACATTAAAATTTAATATATCTCTTTATATACCCATGATATATAGCAATATATAAAATGTTAAACAAAATCGTACTTCCTTCGTTTCAAAATAAATGATTTCTAGAAAGGAGTGAAATAATTAAGAAATAAATATTGGCAATCCATAGATTTTATAGGGATAAGATTAGATGAAATCAAATATGAGTGGATGGTAGAAAAGTAAAAAATATTATGGAGTTGACGTAGGGGTAAAATTGAAAGAAATGGTAAAAATAGCTAAAACATCAATTATTTTGAAAAATCATTAAGAAGCTAAAACATCATTTATTTTAAAATGGGGGAGTACATGTTACGGAAACATGAAATAACTGGATTAGCGCGAGCGAAGCGTTGCTTCTATTAATAGTTGAGCGATATTATGAAAATTATATACAATTAATTAACAATAAAAAAAGCCTAAGAAAAGATTTCAAAGAATGAGCTAAAAATGAGTTGTTTCAGCCCAACCATAAAAATAAGTTTCAAGTGACAGGATGGGCTGGACTTAATGATGGGAGAGCTGCAAATAAAAGTCCAAGGCATTAAGTGGGACAACAAGGGCTTTGCACTGGGCTTGCCCTAAGGCAGAGCCGCCTATGATTATTATCGATTTTCCTATCAAAGTAATTATTATTTGATATATCCAGGCGGTGGTTGTAAAGTCCCAAAAACAGAGCGGACAGATTGAATCAGAGAGCTGGCAGATTAGTTAGGAATAGAGAAGAAGGATTGAATTGATTATCTTATCTGGTAGATAATGGACAACGTAGGAAGAGACAGGATGGAGCTCCGTGCTTCAAAGAGTTGACTTAGCAGGAGTTGCAAGGCTTCAGTGACTAACTAGGTTGGATTGATTAGCCTACTACGACTTCCTAATTAGATTGGTTAGGTTTAATAGAGAAGCTAGCCTAACAAAGACCAAGAATCATCATAAGAGAAGCAATGAAGAATCGATAGTGAATCGAATTCTTTTCTTTCCTGGTTCGCTAAGAATCCAAATCCCTCCCGGTAAAGGAGAAGACTAACTGGATTGAATTGAATAGGATTTCTGGATTCTCTTTCTAGGAAAAGTGATTGTATGTGCTAAAAAATCCATCATAAGGGCATTAGCATCAATGGACTCCCTTGCCTCATCGTCTAAAGTTCAGGCTTCATGGCATTCGAACTTCAAATCGCCGTTTTCGAGAAGGATAATCAACTCCGCAAATATCAATCAAAACTTGAACTCTTGTATAAGTATGCAATTTCAGAAAGCACAACAATGAAAATGGACGGTCCACATTGGTATCGGGGCTATTCCTATATTCCGATCTTTCTGTTTTTTGAACCCATTTCTTCGATAAAATTTCCCAACTATATTTGAAAATGAATTGGTGGCTGGCAAAGCTCTTTTTGAAATGGAAAGTAGGATACGGTATGAACGATAATTATTATTATTATGCGATGTTCCTATCAAAGGTAATTATTATTTGATATTTCCATATTTAGTAAGGTTATTTTGGTTGGAAGAATTAGTATTAGTATATATATAAGTTGCATGGTGTAATTCGAACTGAGTATTACGATTGATGTTTAAAGGTATTACGACTTATTATGAATAAATATACTAGGATCAATTACAATAATTTTACCAAACTATCAACATTTTTTTTCCAAATAAACCACTGAACTTTTTTTTTTTGCAGCACCCATACACATAAACTATACGTTGACTGAAAATGTTGTGAAATAAGTAAATGGCTAGCAACTAAAACTATCAGTTGAAAGAGAAGAAAGGCATCTGAAAGTTGAATCAAATTCTGGAAAATACAGCAGTTGCAAACATCAGTTTCATTCTGTTTCTTGCAGTTAGAAACCGTTGTGGAAGAAGCAGAAACCGTTGTCAAAGCCAGTTTCCAGAATCTGTTATTTTCTGTTATTCTGTTTTTCAATTTCAGTTTTGATGTATTTTCTTGTGAGCCAAGTGATACTTATTAAGCAGTTTCCACTTGCGAGAAACACATGATAATCACTTGAAACCCTTATTAGAAGAGAGAGGGGAAAACACACAAGATTAGAAGTGTGTGATCTAGGGAGAGGACGATTGGGACTCAATCATTCCTTGATTGATCCATGAGTGAATGTGTGTACTGTTTCTGATGTTTAATCTGAGTAGTTGATGATCTCTGTTGATGTAGGCTTAATTGGCCGAACCACGTAATTGTTGGTGTTGATCTTGTTTTCTTTATTTTGTGTTCATTGTTTGTCTTGTTTTGCTTGGTTATTGTTTGAGAAAAGGTTAAAGAGAACCACTTATTAATCCATCCTGATTAACAAGTGGCGTCGTCTGTGGGAAACACAAACCACTGGAGAATTTCTTGACTGGAAGTAATCATGGCAACCACCAAGTATTAAGCTGAGAAGTTTTCAGGAAAAAATGACTATGGTTTGTGGAAGATAAAAATGAGGGCAATGCTGATTCAACAAGGTCTGACTGGAGCTCTGAAAGGGGTTGAAGGATTATCAATGAAGTTGGATGAAGCTCAGAAATTAGAGATGATGGAAAAAGCACATAGTACCATCATTTTGTGTCTCTCAGACAAAGTGTTGAGAGAAGTCTCAAGGGAACAGACTGCAGCAGATGTTTTGGCCAAGCTGGACAGTCTATATCTGGATAAATCTCTGGCAAACAGACTCTACACAAAACAGAGGTTATATTCTTATCGATTTTATGAAGATAAAAGTGTCTCTGATCAGTTGGATGAGTTTAACAAATTCATAGATGATTTAGAAGGATTGGATGTTGACATGAATGATGAGGACAAAGCCATCATTCTATTAAATGCTCTTCCAAAATCTTTTGAACAAGTCAAAGATGCTATGTTATATGGCAGAAAGACAGGAATTACATTATCAGAAGTACAAACTGCATTAAGAGCAAAGGAGCTTCAGAAACAGAATGAATCTGGCCAGGAGTCAAATGGTGATGGATTGAATATCAAAAGGGGTAAGAATCCAAAATTCAAGAAGTCACAGCTACAAAGTTATGTCAAGAAAAACCCTCAACTTACTACAAAATCAGGAGATGGGAAGGAAACCAGAAAATGTTTCCATTGCAAGAAACCAGGTCATCTTAAGAAGAACTGTTTTGAATGGCAAAGGAAGCAGGCTGGAAAGGAACAAACTCAAAATACAGCTGACCTAGCAGAAGGGGAAGATGAAGCCCAGATCCTAAATATATCAGAATCTCAGGCAGAAGATCAATGGATTTTAGATTCTGGTTGCAGTTTTCATATGTGCCCAAATTTAGATTGGTTTGTGGATTTTAAGGAGCAAGAGTCTGGTACAGTAATGTTTGGCAATGATCAAGTCTGTCATGTGAAAGGAATTGGAAGTATAAGACTGAAGATCCATGATGGATCCATAAAGTTTTGACTCATGTAAGGTGCATTCCAAAACTTAAAAGAAATCTTATAAGTCTTGGCACTTTGGAAAATAGAGGTTGTGATTTCAAGTCTGGGAAAGGTTTCTTGTATGTGATGAAAGATTCTAAGATAGTATTAAAGGGAATTAGAAAATCCAGTTTATACTATTTAGAGGGAAAAATGATTACTGGTGAAGCAGAAGATGCTGTAAATCATGAACAAATTAAATGGCACTCAAGATTAGGTCATGTTGGTGAATCTGGACTGAACCAGTTAATAAAATTGAACCTCATCAAGCACATAGGAAGAGTTAGCAGTGTAAGTATGTGAGGATTGCATTCTTGGAAAAGCAAGAAGCTGGCTTATCCTGTTGGAAAACACATCTCAGGAAAACCTCTAGACCATGCTCACTCAGATTTATGGGGGCCTTCAAGAGTTCAGACTCTAGGTGGAGGAAAATATTTTCTAAGTATTGTTGATGATCACTCCAGAAAGCTCTGGATATACATTTTAAGAAACAAATCAAATGCATTTGAGAAATTTAAGGACTGGTGCCAAGAAGTTGAGACAGAAAAAGGAACTTCATTGAAATGTTTAAGAACAGATAATGGTCTGGAATTTCTATTAGATGAATTCACTCAATTCTGCAAAACCAAGGGTATAAAAAGACATAAAACTATTACTGGGAATCCTCAGCAAAATGGTGTTGCTGAGAGAATGAATAGGACCATTTTGGAGAGAGTCAGGTGCATGTTGATAAGTTCAGGAATGGAGAAGAGGTTTTGGGGTGAGGCTGCAACAACAGCAGCTTATTTGATAAACAGATGTCCTTCATCTGCTGTTGGACATGTGACACCTGAACAACTATGGTCTGGTTCTGTTCCAAGTTATTCTCATCTGAGGTGTTTTGGATGCAGAGCATATGTTAATGTAAAACATGACAAACTGGATCCTAGAGCAATAAAATGTGTAATGTTGGGATATCCTAAAGGGGTTAAAGGGTATAGACTGTGGTGTCCAAAACAAGCTAAAATACTGATAAGCAGGGATGTAGTATTCAGTGAAGATGTATTTCCTTTCAAAAGGAAAAATACACAGGAGATAGCAGTGAATGATGATCCTAGCAAGACATCAGTCAAGGTGGAGCTAGATGAGTTATCAGAAACAGAAGATACTCAAGACACTCATGAGCTGCAAGATGAATTGGATACACAAAATCAGTTGCAAGATTATCAGTTGGTAAGAGATAGAGCAAAGAGGAATGTTATACCTTCTTCAAGGTATGGTGATGAATATCTTACTGCTTTTTCACTAGTAGTTGCTGAAGAAACTGACTGTCATGAACCAAGGGACTACAGAGAAGCAATCAGAAGTGAAGACAAGGACAAGTGGATCTTGGCTGTGAAGGAAGAGATAGAGTCACTGGAAAAGAATAAAACTTGGGTATTGGTGGACAAACCAGAGAATCAGAAACTGGTGAGTTGCAAGTGGATTTATAAGAGGAAAATTGAGGTTACTGATACAGAAAGAATAAGGTTCAAAGCTAGGTTGATGGCAAGAGGCTTTACACAGAGGGAAGGGATAGATTATAATGAGATTTTCAGTCCAGTAGTAAAGCATTGCTCTATCAGAATTCTGTTGTCATTAGTTACTCAATTTGACTTAGAATTAGAACAGCTTGATGTGAAGGCTGCATTTTTGCATGGAGATTTAAGAGAGCAGATTTACATGACTCAGCCATAGGGGTTTATTCTACCAGGGAATGAAAACGAAGCATGTTTGTTACAGAAATCATTATATGGTTTAAAGCAGAGCCCAAGACAGTGGTATCTAAAGTTTGATAGTCATATGAAGCTTATTGGATATGTTAAGTCTAAATATGACAGTTGTGTATACTTGAAGATAGTAGATAAGAAAGTGCTTGTGTATTTGCTACTGTATGTGGATGATATGCTGGTGGCAAGTAGGAGCAAAAGGGAAATTCAAGTACTAAAAGAAGAACTTCAGTCAGTGTTTGAAATGAAAGTGCTTGGGAATGCCAAGAGGATACTTGGTATGGATATTCTGAGAGATAGAAATGCAGGAATTCTGTGGTTACATCAACAAGAATACATTAAGAAAGTCTTAAGGAAGTTTAATATGCATGAGGCTAGGCAAGTTTCAATTCCCTTAGGACAACATTTCAAATTGTCTGAAATCTAGAAGCCTAAAACTGAAGAAGAAGAGCTTGAAATGAATAAAATTCCATATGCAAATGCTGTTGGAAGTGTGATGTATGTCATGATTTGCACTAGACCTGATGTCTCACATGCCATAAGTGTTGTGAGCAGATTTATGGCAAGTCCACGGAGGCAACACTGGGAGGCTTTAAAGTGGTTATTGAGATATCTAAAAGGAGCAGGAGAGTATGGAATTATGTTTAAGAAATCTGAAGGGTGGAATGAAGACTGTTTGACGGGATTTGTAGACTCAGATTATGCTGCAAATGTAGATTCTAGAAAGTCTCAAACTGGATATATTTTCACATTGTTTGGTTCAGCTATTAGCTGGAAATCAATGCTTCAGTCAGTAGTAGTATTATCCACTACTGAAGCAGAATATATTGCCTTAACAGAAGCAGTAAAAGAGGCAATATGGTTGAGGGGGATCTTGTCAGAGTTTGGGGTGTTTCATGAATCAGTAAAAGTGCTGTGTGATTCACAGAGTGCATTACATTTGGCTAAGCATCATGTTTTTCATGAAAGATGCAAACACATAGATGTGAGGCTGCATTTTGTGAGAGACATTGTGGAGAAGGGGTCTGTTATACTGGAGAAGGTGAAAACTGAGCATAATGCTGCTGATATGCTAACTAAAGCTTTAACTAAGGACAAGTTCTATTACTGTCTAAAGTTAGTGCAAGTTTTGAAGATGTAAACTGCTGTTGAGGTTTTTCAATTATTCCGATTAAAGGAATGGTTATTAAGTGTGTTTGTAGATTTTGTGTTGTGTTGATAGCCAAGGTGGAGAATGTTGTGAAATAAGTAAATGACTAGCAACTAAAACTATCAGTTGAAAGAGAAGAAAGGCAGCTGAAAGTTGAATCAAATTCTGGAAAATACAGTAGTTGCAAACATCAGTTTCATTATGTTTCTTGCAGTTAGAAACCGTTGTGGAAGAAGCAGAAACCGTTGTCAAAGCCAGTTTCCATAATCTGTTATTTTCTGTTATCCTGTTTTTCAATTTTAGTTTTGATGTATTTTCTTGTGAGCCAAGTGATACTTATTAAGCAATTTCCACTTGCGAGAAACACATGATAATCACTTGAAAACATTATTAGAAGAGAGAGGGGAAAACACACAAGATTAGAAGTGTGTGATCTAGGGAGAGGAAGATTGGGATTCAATCATTTCTTGATTGATCCATGAGTGAATGTGTGTACTGTTTCTGATGTTTAATATGAGTAGTTGATGATCTCCGTGGATGTAGGCTTAACTGGCCGAACCACGTAATTGCTGGTGTTGATCTTGTTTTCTTTATTTTGTGTTCATTATTTATCTTGTTTTGCTTGGTTATTGTTTGAGAAAAGGTTAAAGAGAACCACTTATTAATCCATCCTGATTAACAGAAAAAGCACCAAACTTATTTTCCAATAATTTTTCGCAGGAATTCCATATGTGACTTGCATCTTATAAAATTTTAAGGATTTATTTGTCCAAACATACTTTTTAGTAGGTAGATGAATCGTTCATCCTAAAAAATGGAGAATCTAGATATTAAGAGAGAGAACCATCGATAATTAAAAGAAATTGTTATGGAAAAGAAAGGTATGAAAGAATTTTACACTATTGTCATACTAAAAATGTTGTTTGTAAAAAAAAAAAAAAAAAAAAAAAAATCATTAAAAGTTTATCACGCGCAAGTTACGTGCGAAATTTCGACGAAAAATGATTGGAAAATAAGTTTGGTGGTTTATTTGTCAAATTCGTATAGTTTATATGTATCGATGCTACTAAAAAAGTTTAGCGGTCTATATGCAAAAATACTGATAGTTTGAGGGGGATGCTCTAATTGACCAAATATATTATAATACGTTTACCCATAACAAGTAATACCTTTAAGAATAAATTGTGATCCTTTTTCACCATGATATATTTACTCGGAACATATAGGCATAAATATTAATACATTTTAACCTATAATTCGAACTATACGGATATTACTGATACACAAGAGACTGTCCCCTATATAAATATACATACGTACATACACACGGGAATGTCCCTTTATTCTATCATGGTACAAGTTAATGTGTGCATTACATAGATGTAAAGTTGTTATCATTCGATTTTGAATAAGGCGATTAGCTCATTTTTATGAGATATATATATACATATTTTTTTTGTAAAGAAAACACATAATACCAAAAAGGATTTCAGAATGAAACAAATAAGTATATGTATGGTGTAATTAAAAGCCCAACTTGAGGTTCCTTTTGATCTATTGGGCTGACAGATGGAGAAGCCCAATAAATAGAAAGATCATATCGAAACCTATTGATATTGAAATTCGTTTTAAAATAATAATAATAATTTAAAATAAACATTTTGGGTCCGTTTAGTTGCTAATCATCAATGATAATAATAATGTGCATGAATGAGGGATCAACCATACTATGTAATAATGTAGCAGGAGTTGTTAATAAAATAAAATATTAATTAACTTATTTATTATGTACCAAACACCATAAATGAGAATGAATCATTATTGTAATTAAAAGCTCATTTACTGATAAATGTAATTATCGGTAAATGGGCTTCAAGCTGAAAAAATAATGTCCTGATACTGAGTCTAACTTTTTCTTATTAAAAGTTATTTTTCACAATATCTAAATTTAATCAATTTTTTAAAGCAAAGGCAATTGCAAACACTCTCTTAATTATATGATATTGATATTCATTTTTTCAGTACATAAAATTTGGGGTGAGCACGGGATCTCGGAGATAATTTGTTCTGCATCGAACCCCGTGTCGAAAGCCCCGAACCAATAATATCAGTTAACTATTTGACTTTATCTGGATCGAACCAATCCGATTTTTTTTTGGTTGTAAAATCGAACCATTCCGAACTGAAAAATCGAAATAAAACCAAATAGAACCAATTATAAGTAATTAACTATATTTTTTAATATCATTTAATTCATTTATTCTATAATGATATTGAATCATTATATATTTTTAGTAAATTTTTATCGTGCATGTACAATACTACCAATGTTTTAGATTTCATAAAAGAGTTTAGTAATTAATAATAGAATAAAATATTTATAATGAAAAAAATTCAGAACAGATATAAATATATTAACTATAGATATATGAATCACTTAATACGTTTATTCATGATATGTTTAAATTCAACTCTATATTTCTTTAATCTAACCATTAAAATTTATTATTATTTCTATTTTTTTTTTCATATATCAATGTCAAGATCGTAAACCTGAACTCACTGCACATAGTTACTATCATATACCTGAATTTCGTCATAGACAGATACTAGCTAGTAGCGGCTCGTTGCCCATTCTCTTCTCATTTTATTCTTCATTTTTCTCGTGCACTCACAATTTTCTCTTGAAGTTAACTACAAATTAAACTTATTCATTTTCATAGTCTATCCTCCCCACATTGTTTGCATTTATTTATAACAAAAAAAAAAAAAAAAAAGGAAATATGTGTATGAGACAAATCCTATTAAAAGTGTATACAAATAGAGCTTTATAAATGAGAAGGAATTGATTAAATGTCCACAGATATTATCGATAGCTAATAATTTTATAATTTACTGCTATCCTTTTTTTTTTTTACGAGATACCTACTTTGGTAACTTGTAATTGTTTTTATAAGTTAGGGTTTGAAACTTATCTTAATACATAACTTATAAGTTGTTTAATATCACTCTATTTTTAAGAATATATCATTATTGTAAAGACAAGACTATAATTCTTTTGTGCATTTTGTTAATAAGATTAAATGAAAAAAACTCTGAAACGCTTTGAAAACCAGACCGAATAGGTCCGATCTCTGAAAAAAACTGAGCCAATCAACATATTAGTTCTGAAGATTTTATTTTAAAAATCTCCAAATATCTCCGAACTTTAATTCGATTATGAAAATCTTTCACATCTCCTTTGAATCGTGTTCACTCCTACATAAAAATGGTAAAATGACTTTATAAAATAAACATCTGATATGCTACCAATACGGTAGTGCGTTATTTGAGAAACTAAAGATACAAAAAGAAAAATCACTCACACCTATATGTTATTTAAAAAAATCAATATATCATTACTATAACCACACAAAAATGTTATTCTTATTATATGTTAAATGTGCCACAACCAATATATTTGTTCATTCATTCTTCTCAAATTTTGGTATTGTCAACTCATATTGCATTCAACCCTTTCCTGCATAGCCCTTCCATTTTCTTACTTGCTGCATTAACTAATGCTACACAAACATAACAAATATTAAACATTCAAAACCAAACATACATTCACATAAATATACATATCATATTGATGCGGGACAAGTTGGAAACTCCCCCTTACTATCCAACATACCCATCCCTGGCTACCCTTCTTCTCCTCTGCCGTTTTGTCAACTGATCGTTTCCTTTCTCGTCATTCCCGGGGCTTGCGTTAACGTCACAATTCAAGACCGTATCAAGTCCGTCGTCAATCTTGCCATTGGGGTCGTAGTTAGTCGGCGGGAGATCTTTATAGTTCAAGCTAAGATGAGTCACTTCCGATATAGATTTAGTCAGCAAAGGCTGTGGACGCTTGAAGAACAAGCATATCACGGCGCAATCATCAATCTTAGCACCCGGAAATTTGTACCTCCATGCCTTAACGGCTTCGTCTACGAGCATCTTAGCTGCCATCGACCGCTTTCTTGCAGATGCAACAATCTTTATCACTTCATCGTTTGATAGAGCATCCCATACCTTATTGTGACACATAAAATGCGAACTTTAGCACCATTTTTTCTTTCGACTTTTTTATATATATATAAAACCCAACGTTGCACTATTTAATAAGTCCATAAAGAATTTATATTTTTTTCATTTAAAGCTTGCCAAATAAGCGAATCGAGCTACTTAAACAATGCATCACCATGCTTCATATCACAACCAACATAAGGAAAATATCTTTCGCAATTTTAATATGAAACTCGATACTAGGCTGATTAAGAAGCCCAACTTGCTTATTTGGGCCATATGGATTCGAGAATTACATCCCTTGCCAAGTAAGCATGTCTGCTTCTTAAACAACCGAATATCAGAACAACTGTTGTCAAACGATTTTTTTTTTTCACTTACTCCATCAGTTGCTAAGACGACGAATTCGTCTCTTTCGCTGAGCTTTCTATAGGTAACTTCAGGTGTAGAAATGAGTCCATAATCTTTCAAACAAAAATCACCAAAAGCCCTTGCCATAGCAAGCCCAGGACAATCTTGATCAGGCAACCAAATTCTGAACACTTTTGGCTCTTCTTCCATTGCCAAAACTCTGCCGTGACAACTCTTTATTCTCTCCATTTCCCCTGTTATTACCACATTAAATGTACCAAAAACTTTAGGATAAATCAAACTACATTTTTTTTTAAAAATATATATTATCTTGATATTAGAAGAATATAACTCAACCTGGAAGATTTGGTTTGAGATCAACTGTAAGTTGCTCGGGAACAAGCTGGTTATTATCATCCCTCGTGCAAAGAACAGCCCGCGAATCGCCTAAATTCGCAATCACCAAGTGTTCTCCCTACAAAATATTTACCAAGTACTTTTAAGACAACGGTGATTAGCCATTGTGTTTATGTTCAACAATGGTTCATGAACCGCTGACAATGCGTCTATCACCACACCACCTAAAATTAACGGTCAAAGACCTCTTTAACAACGGTTAAAAACGTAGTTTTAGCTTTTCTGGTGAAAGATTAATAACAAAAGAAAATTATTACCTAGAAATGATCAGTGTTAATTACCTTTTTAAGCACAGTAACTGATGTGGTACCACTGCAATAGCTGTCAACTGAATCTTCACCTTCAAGCACTTCATCCATCTCCTTGAAGCAATTTATAAATCTATTTTTCCATGCTAAGAAAAATGGATTTTTATTTTCAGGTTCTCTGTTTCCGTAATCAACATTATTTTTCTCTACATCTCCCGATTGTAGAGAATGAGCTGAGATTTTCGCTGGCAAAAAATCGCGAACATATTGCGCCACCTTGTGGCCTGAGGGGCCGTGTCCATCAAACACCGAGCACAAGAACGTGTCCCTTCCCCCTGTAAAGCCCTGAACATAATTTTCGATATATGTTCAGTAATATTTAGTCACAATAGCTACAAACACTCTAGTATATGCTAATTTAAGTAACAATACATGCAATGTTTTGTACTAATTAATTGAGTCTATTCCTATGAGGATCATGTTCTTATTGAATATCATCAAATAATTGATATATAATCTGATGTTCTTTAATTCCTGATGCATGATTGCAGGGACGGTGTTGTATCTATGGATTTTGGTGTTGTTTTGTTGCTTGTTCCTAAGAAATAGATTGAAAAGTAAGACTCTGCAAGTATTCCTCTTGTGAATCCAGAAATTTCTAGAAACTTGTATAAAAAGATGTTAGAAAAATAGTTTGATTGTAACAAGTTTTTAATATTGTTGATAATGTGTCCATCATGCAAATGTTTCAGTCAACAAAAACTCGTGGGTTTCAATATTAATTGCTATGTGTTTTGGCAATGACGATGTTCGAGAATTTTTTGGGTCTGTTCCTGCATGATTCGACCAATATATCATTCTGACAATATTAAAATAAAAGAATCATTTTGCATAGGCCAAATTGCAAGAATGAATATTATATTAGAATATTGGTACCTCCCACACAGTCATGGCATCTTGATTAACCCCTTTTTTCCCTTGTTGGCTAAACATGGATACATACTTGGATGATCCCTGCAATCTGACACGAGCACCTGCGTCACCTTTGAATACGACATTATCGTCGTCGTCAAAGTCTCTAGGCCGGGCTTCTTCATCGATTAAGAAGCCGTCGGCCTTGCCAATCCTTGTATGACATGAACAACATGCACCCATCTTTGCGTCCCTGCAAATGCAATTATCTCAATCGGGCCGCGGGACCAAAAGATGGATGCGGCCCGAAGAACAAAGACAACAGATTCTTGATGCCAAGACAAGATTATTTTTACAATAGGAATTGTGTTGTCTTGTTTATTCAGAGGATTTACGACAACAGAAGAAGAACGATCCAAAAAAAAGAAAAAAGAAATGTTTGAAGATGCGTATGTATTGTTTGATTTTGAGGGGTAATTGTAATTAATATCAAAGCATGCAGAAAAATGTCATTTTGTTTGACAAAATGGCCATCTAGACAATGGCACATCTGCCCTCTCTCTCTCTCCATGGTTCAATCCTTTATAACTACTCCTTTTTTATTATTATTATTACTAGTATTACTTTCACGGAAGTTTATTTAAAAAATAATTATATCAGCTAAACTAAATATGAGATAATCTAATATTTAAAAATGTGACGTTTTATCCTATAAAATAAATATTTAGAAATTTTGAATTAAGCATAAAAAAATTATAGTCGGAGGGGTAGTCGCGACCCCGACGGACCCCCGGAATAGAATTGGTTAGTACTGGGCATCGCCCAGGGATCCCCCCATAGGGGGAGTGAAAGGGCCGGCCTCAAGCCATTTTGAACAAAAAAAGGATGCATCTTGGATCTGTCGATTATGTTATGGCCAGTCCAAACAAAAAGAAGCTCGAGCCCGGGGGACTAGAAATATCATAAGAGAAGACAGATCGTAAATAATATAAATATAAATTTATTTCATGTTATATATTAATTTAATATATTTACTTTATATTTATATGTATATGTATATATACTATAAATTAGCATTAAGATAAAATATTAAAATTGAAAATAAAATATATCTATATTCAAAATGATCGTTTCTTATCCTTGACCTAAACACATATTGAGTGTGTATGTATCACTCCTGACCTATATGCGTACACATTAAGCTTAATTAATCAATAAGTAATGAAAAATAACTTCCAAATTAATTATCATATGTAAAGTTATATATATGCGAGAAAGTTATAGGCCTGTGATATAACAAATGAAAATTTGCAAATTAATAATCTAATAAGCTGATTATAATTTAAATATGAAATTTCACTTTTAATTTAATAAAGTACGTGTTCAATTATACATATATTGATTTTCCTTTCAACTTAATTAGTAAATGATGAAAACATGAAAAAAAATCATGTCGGATAAAATAAATTGATTAGTTGTGGTTTTAATGAGATAGTCAAGTAAAATATTATTTTATAAGATAATTATTTGAGTGACTTTTAGTTGTATTCCGAATCAATACTATAGAGTACAACCCACAATAAACTGTAAACTCTAACTCGAATATCAACGAATAAATAATCTAATATTTTAAATTGAATATTTTATTATAATACATGTGGTATGGCTGCTAAATGAAACAACGTCAAAAGATGATTAATTTGATAAAAAATCTAAAAATTATTTAATAATTCGAAAAAAAATTAAAGTCTGTGAGTTCTTCAAAATCTTTTAATATTTTCACTACAAGAAAACTGCCAAATTCCAACTAGAAAAATTCCAACGGTAATTCCAACGGCAAATGAGCCGTTGGAATTTTTTCCAAAATTCCAACGGCAAAAAGCCGTTGGAATAGCTGTTGGAAAAAAATTCCAACGGCAGAAGCCGTTGGAATAGCTGTTGGAAAAAAAATTCCAACGGTAAAAAGTCCGTTGGAATTGCCTTGGAATCATTTTTTCCGTTGGAATTTAATTGTTGGAAAAAAAATTTCAACAGCCACTTTTCCAATGGCATAAAAACCGTTGGAATTGCCGTTGGAATTAAAATTCCAACGGAGATTTACCATATTCCAACGGTTTTTGGTAAATTACCGTTGGAATTTTAATTCCAACGGCAATTCCAACGGTTTTTATGCCGTTGGAAAAGTGGCTGTTGGAATTTTTTTTCCAACAATTAAATTCCAACGGAAAAAATGATTCCAACGGCAATTCCAACGGACTTTTTACCGTTGGAATTTTTTTTCCAACGGCTTCTGCCGTTGGAATTTTTTTCCAACAGCTATTCCAACGGCCTTTTGCCGTTGGAATTTTGGAAAAAATTCCAACGGCTCATTTGCCGTTGGAATTACCGTTGGAATTTTTTTGGTTGGAATTTGACAGTTTTCTTGTAGTTTTCCTATTTTAATTGGTGTTGTAATCTATTTATAAAAATATTATATTTTTCTTATAAATAATTTATTTATTTAAAGATAAAAATTGATCAATGCGAACAAAGTTACTTAGGTTGTTAAGAGTTAAAAATACATAGTTGAGGTTGGTTAGTGCGACAAAGTATTGTTTAGGTTACAAATTGTAAGAAACATACTTGAGGTTTAGTTAATATAAACAAAAAAAAATTAAAAAAAATTGCAAAGTGTAACAAATATCATAATTTCAGTTGCAAAGAGTAAATTTCCTTAAAAAGGTCATTCTAACAAAATATATATTATAGAAAAATATAAATAAGTAATTAAAAATAATTTCGATAACATTGTTATACATAATCATACATATGCTTAAAGTTCTCATACTCTTCTTATAAAATAGTATTAGTAGACTTGATGATTTAATAAACTGAGTGTAATTTTTGTCGTGATTTAACAAAGTAGAATTTCATTATTTAATCAATGATCTTTCTCTCTGCATAACTTATATAACGAAATATTTGACAATTCATGTCAAATAAAATAAATTGATTAGCCGCATTTTTATTAAGAAAAATACTCAATTAATATTTTTATTTGAGAATTATTTTACTAATTTTAGTTGCATCCAATTCACAATAAACACTCAAATTTAACATAAATAATTAACCACCAAACAATTTACTTTTTCAATAAAATACCTCATTATAATAGATGTGATATGGATGTCAAATTGAAGACCGTGAAAAGATGAATAATTTGATATATTATGCATAAAAAAAAAAAAAAAAATTTGCATTTTAAAAAAATGAAAAAAAATTATTACTTACCAAAGGTGACTAAAACTTACCAATTTTAGGCGGGAAAGATAGAATTACATAAAAGCCCTTCATTTGACTTTTATATATACTACTATTACTCCCGTGCGATGCACGAATGTCTGCTAGTAGAATAATATTTTAACTAAATTCAATTTTATGTAACTATATTATTTTAAAATGTAAATATTGTATACTTGATTAAATAAATATTTTACAATTTTGAATTATATTATAGTAAAATTTTAAATAGTGTAAATATTCATTTCTCCCTTAAAAATTTTGGATTAAATATATACTTATTATTTATGAATAAAAAATATTATTGATTAAACTAAAATAAATATTAAATATAATAAATAAAAATGCTATTTTATTTTTATTTTTTTTCTAAAAACTCAAACATACTTTATCATTCTTAACTATGTGAATAACCACAAATAGTCCAATTAATTGCATGTGTGGGGAAAAAAATACAAATATAATAACACACAACTTTAAAAAAAAAAAAAGATAAGATAAGATAGTGATAAAGTACATTGATAATTTATAAGAAAATTAGATTTTTCTTTTTGAATAATCTTATATTTTGATTGTTAAAATTTGTCAATTGATTTATTGTTATATAATCTAATTCACTATATACATAGTCTAATGACTCTAATCCACAAAAGACTTAAAATATAATTCAACTTAAAGAAGGTAAAATGATTATTAATTTGATATATTGTATGTAAAACAGATTAAAAAAATAAAAAAACCTTGTTAACATTTTAAAAAATAGAAAAGAATTGTTGACAAAGAAACAAAGTGTAACAACTTATCTTTAGGAACAAATACATAAATAAAATCCTTAAAATTTTTCGATTTGTAATTGAACAGAACTATGATTTGTTTTACATATTTGACTCCATTTCATTTTATTTTATTTTATATTATTTTATTTTATTATAAACACATACAGACATTTATATGTATATTAGTATAGATATAGATTAATTTATAGAATAAAAGGTAAATACAGTAAATAAATAAATTAAATTATTTAAAAAATAAAATAAAATATATTTTTAACATGATTATTTAACTAATTCGTATTTGCAGCCTAAATATGACATCAGTAAATATCCACAATAAGTACTCAAATCTAACCAAATAAGTGAACAATCAACCACTAAACAACTATATTTTTGTTTAATATAATATCACACTTTTAAATATGTGATATAGATGTCAAAATTAGAGATCATAAAAAGATGATTAATTTCATATATAATATGTAAAAAAATGTTTAAGATAAAATCAAAGTTATTGATACTTAAAAATGGGAAAAATGAATTTCCTTAGAAAGAAGGGCAAAAGGAAAAAAATGAACAAACAATAAAAAAGTTGGCACTTGTACAAATAACCATAAATAACACAAAATATTTTGGTGGAAAAATACAATTTGTAATTTTAACTCATTTATACTCCCTCCAGTCTGAAACCGCTTTAGAGAAAATGAAATTGTTCAGAAAAATGTCATTTTAGCAACTAAAGAAAGAAAAACACAATTCTTCAAATCTTACCATAAACAACCTATTTAATTTAGTTGACTATATTTTCTTAAATCCACAAAACATATAAATAGATTGTGTAGGGATATATTTATCATTTCCACTCATCCTTAGTTTTTCAAAAAAAGTCTAAAGCGACACTTTTATTTTGGATCGAAGGGAGTAGCTTTTATATATGTGTAGATTTCTCGATATATCTAAATCATTTCCAAGTTATAACTATAAATAATTAATTGTTTCTTTCTAAAATTAGATTATCATTTGCAACGTGTAACATTTCACTTGGTGATATACTCATATACTTCTTATTTTTTAGTAAATCCTAGCATTAACAAAATAAAATCCAAAAGTAGATTGATTATTTAAAGTATGCGAGTTTTTCAGATATTTGAATATTTTCAAGTTTTATTTGGTATGGTAATTTATTCAAATAAATTTTACGATTTTGTTATATATATTATATTTATTTAAAGATAAAAATGAATTAATGAGATCAAGTTTGCTTAGGTTGCAAAGAGTAAATTTATTTAATAAAATAATTGTAACAAAATACATTATATAAAAATATGAAGAAGTAACAAAAAATAATCTCAATAATGTACTTCCTCCGTCCCAGTTAACTTGTCCTACTTTCTATTTCGGTCCGCCTCACTTAACTTGTCACACCCATAAATGGTAATTAAAGGCAACAATCTCCACCTTCAAAATATCCACATTCAATCTCCACCTTTAAAAAAGTCAAAGATTCCACAAAGTATGTTTTTTCTTAACATCCATACTCGGTTAACTGTCCGGTCAACTGTGACAAGTTAACCGGGACGGGGGGAGTATATAATATGTAAACATACATATGCATAAAGCTTTCATACTTCTTATTATAATATATGTATATATATATATATATATATATTTATATATATATATTATAACAGATGTAATGATTTAACAAATTATTTGTAAAAATTAAAAATTATTTTTTGCCTTTAATTTAATAAAATGTAAAGTTCACTGTTTACACAATTATTTTTATTTCGGGTATAACATAAGTAAAAAAATTAAAAAATAATGTTAAATAAAATGAATTAATTCATTGTACTTTAAAAAAACCTTAGTAATATTCTTCAGAGGATTATTTTATTACTTTTTAGTTGCAGCCTAGACCCAACAGTATAGTACAATTCACAATAAAAACTCAAATATAACCCCAATAATAACAAAAAAAAAAAAAAAAAATCAAATTCAAATCAAATATATCATTATAATGTATGTGATATACTGATATGTATGTCAAATTGAACACTTTGAAAAGTCGAACAATTTGATAAATTATACATAAAAATGAATTATAAATAAAAAAAATTATTTGCATAAAAAATGTATTATGAACTTACCAAATTATTGTTAAAATTTTAGGCGGGAAAGTTACAATGACATAAATGCCCTTCATTTTACTTATATATATATATATATAGATTATTATTATTATTATTATTATTATTATTATTATTATTATTATTATTGTTATTATTATTACTACTACTACTAGTAGTAGTTTTCCACCTATGCGATGTACGAACTAGAATTTTTTTATTAAAATATAAAAGTAAATATGTATAATAATAAAAATCGAAATAAGTAATGAATATGATATATATTATAAAGGACTTTACGAAATTTGTCTATAATAGGTATTGATATATAAACTATAATTTTTCTTTTTACAGAAAAACACTAATTGAATCAACGAATCATTTTAACTATTATATCTAAGTTTTCTACTAGAAATTGTAACTCTAACAAAACGGTATTTTTTAATCAAATTTCTTTGAAATAAGATGATTTAACCAATCCAATATTATTATAAAAAGGCAAAAATAAAGTAAATAAAAATTAATCTTCCTAAAAAACTAGAGTAGATAATTATTCAAATAAAATATTATTTTATATATAAAAAATTAAGATTGAAATATATCATAATAATTACAAAAAAAATAAATTACACCTAAAAAGTAATATTTAATGTATGCATAATGGATGTCAAATCGAAGATCATGAAAAAAAGATTAATTCAGTATATTTCACAAAAAATGAAGTCAACGTAAAAATTATACGACTTTTAAATATTGAGGCAAAAGAAAAAAAAGAAAAAAGCAAAAAACCTTTAATTGGGTTATGTCCAACCCTCCAAAATTGTAGCCTTGTCGGAAGAGTTACGATCCCAACCCTTTAATTATTTTTCCCTTTTTCTCTTTTTATAGCTAAAAAGATTAGGTAAATAAACATAGATTATTATTTAAAAATAATTAAAAAAAACTAAGAAATGACACGTCATACAGTTGACCAAGTCAACAATTTTTCTTTTAGAAATAAGGTAGATGAGATGATGATGATTATTATTATTATTATTAATTTTTTTATTTTATTTTATTGTCATCATCATCATGTTATATTTCCCCTGTCTCATTAAAAACACCATGTTTCAAAATATACAACCTTTTATTTTTAGTCAATTTAGTGATAGTAGAACTCTCCAAAAATCTATACACACTTACATGACTTATTTTAATTTTTCACTTATTTAATCATATCTAATTCACATGTGAAATTAAAAAAAAAAAAAATCTTTCATTGAACTAGTAAAACGAGACATTAATTTTAGAGATAATATGTTTTTCGAAATTTTTTATTTTTAATACAAAACTTTTTTTATGGGACGGAGTAAGTATATTTTCAAATATAAATTAAAATGCTAAATATGCCTATATTAAAAAAGACAGGAACTAATTTCCAGCAAGATATATAGAACAGTCTGTATTAATACCAGCAAGTTTTTGTCTAAATAATACTCCCTCCGTTTCATAAAAAATGTCATTTTATACACTTTAAAAAATTTCACATTAAATGTCACTTTACCAAAAAAACTAAGAATTTTTCAATATTATCTTAAATAACCTACTTAATTTAGTTGATTATTTCCTTATTTCACAAAACATACCAAATAAATACCAATCCTTAATTTCTCAAAAAATAGTTAAAATGACATTCTTTATAAAACGAATGGAGTATTCATATGTATGCATTTATTAAAGAAGATTTAATTAAGTTTTCCTTGGAGGTTACTTTTTGAGCTTATCCTAGAGATTTTATAACCTCTTACTTCTTATAAAATATTTTTAGACCTCACAAGATGTATTTTAGAAAAACATCTCCAACCCTTATATTTTGTGATGGAACAAGTTCTTATTTTAAAATATTACCCATATTTCCAAAAAAATCTTATAACCTCTTAAATACAAGATACTTTAAGGAATTCATAGTCAACTAAATACTTAAGCCTTAACGACATATTCTAGATAAAGAAAGATTGTATATTTTTGCATAGGCTCTTATAAATTCTAAATTATCTTAATGCATCACTTTTTCGTGCATTTCGACACATTTCAAAAGTTTATGGTTGTGTTTACTTATGATCGGAGGAAACTGGAATACTGTAGGTTGAGAAAAATAGAGTGGAAAGATAAAATTTATATAAATGAATGTTTAATTTTGTTGGTTGGCGATTGGGTTGATGTTTGTTTTTAGTGTAAAATGTGAGAAAAATATGATGTAATGTGTGTAAATATATTGTCAGCAACTTCAGAAGAAACACAACCAAGGACGAAAATATCGGTATTTACGGAGATATCGATCTTTCAATTTACAGAGATATCGGTGAGATCTCGATTAATATCGGAATATCGATGAATTTTTTTGAAAAACGCCAGAAAATGTATTAAAACACTTAATTTATTACCATATTTGTTAGATTGTAAAAAACCTAGCTAAATTCTAATTTTTAATTTAAAAAATATATCCAAATACACGCATATACAACTATTCGATAAATAAGAAACATTACATATATTGTCCGCTGATCCGGTAGCCATTAGGAACTATTTTCATCATACATTACTACCTTCTAGTACCAAAATGAATTCCTATGAGAGCATTGGTTATCGATGTAATTACAATAGTGGTACCAACTCACCGAGGTAGCGTAATTATGAAGATAGTCATCAAGGTAAAATAAATATGTTGCAGCGTCTCGCCCAACCGTCTGTCCATGTACCGGATAATTCGGATTTACCCAAGAATTATATTGTTGTCCTTCATATAGCATGTGAGGGGTTGTGTCATCAGAAGTGCTACGATCAGTCCAGGCTGTATCTTGTGATCTGTCTGCAATTTTATGTGAAAATAAATTAGGATACAGATCTTCCCGATCGGTGCTCACACTAATTTGACGAGAGGGAAGCTACGTCTGGTATTGAGCTCGTGCCTCGGTTCCGACCCCGTCTGCTCGTGTAATCTTTTCCAATAGCACCTATCCCTGGACCTCCAACCCTACTTCCGTGATTTTCATCTTGTGTAGTGTGTGTGTACAACCCCTCAACAGTGAATGAACTCATTTCCCTTAGACTTGGGTTATAGTCTTGACGGCCCTCACTACATCCACCACCGCCACTTCCATCGGCATCACTTTCGTCCTCATCTGTTGAGCTCCCCGTCTGTGTCTCAGTACTTGATACACCAACTTCCCCACGCATTACCTGATCCACATCAACTCCGAATTGGCTGGCCGCTTCAGCGACCTGAGGATCAGGATTGTCTTCTTCGTCGTCCAGGTGTGCTGACCGAATCCATTGATAAAGCTGATCACCCTCTTTGTTGTCGGTTTCAGCGGTGATGTCCACTAAATCAGGAATTCTTGCTCAGCAATCATATCTGCTTCGGCCTCCAAATCTCGTATCCTTAACTTCATACTGTAGTAGCAAAATACGAGTTTTTCGAGTTTTGGATAAGAAAGACGATTTCTTTGTTTCGTGTGTATCAAGACAAATGTGCTCCAGTTTCTTTCACATGCGGAAGATGATGCAGTCTGTGACAGTACTCTAATGGCTAGTTCTCTCACTGTCGGTGCTGAACTACCGTGCATAACCCACCAATCAGCTGTCAAATTAGGATTCAATGTCAATGAATTGAATGGTTGCAATTTGATGTAACTTCTACCAAATCAATATCCAATTCAAAATAAACTTACCTGCCGCCATAGTATTTCTAGCAGCCATGGCGGTCCGATCACCGAATGATTTTTTGCTATCACGAAAGCAGATGAGCTGCACAAATCCAATCAAGAATAATTAGGTCACTAATTTGATTTTAATTGAAAGGAAATACTAGCAATTTTCAAATGTGGTGACGTTACCTCATTCCCAAAATCTGCAACACCGGGGATTTGGGGTGTAGCTTATTGAAAACCTGAAGGACTGCCTGTATAAGGCCTGCATCCTCACCTACTTCGGGCTGGTATTGGGATCTCGGGTTAAGGTAGTAGACTGCGAAAATTATGCAATATTGTTTAGGAAATGTCAATCATTTTCGCAAAATCAAGGTTAAAAGTTAAAACTAAAAAATAAAGTCATTATTACCTCCTGCGTGTAGTGGATGAGATAGTGTACGGTCCCACCTAGACTCAATAATTCTCGTCACCCACTGCGTAGATCTAACTGATTGGACCTTTTCTTTCATAACCCGAATCAAGTCACACAAGATTGGCATAGTTGGAACAACCTCTGTGTCAACCACTCGGAGCACTTGATATATTGGCTCAAATATAGCCACTGCGAGTTGCACTCCCTCCCAAAATGAGTGATCAAGCACGTTTATTTGTGATGTCACCATGATATCATGTAAAATGTATTGATTAAATTGATATAAAAAGTGAAATATCGTTTAAGATAGATAATCATATTTGATCTTTACGAGATGAAGGGAGCATTAAAAGTGATTAGGAGAAAAAGTTGAAGTAGTGGGAGGACAGCAACCATGGAGCTGCCAAATGGGCCCTGACAGTTGTACTTGGAAACAGTCCTAACGTCCAATGTGGCCCAACTCGGACACAGATCACGACCTTCTAACAAACTCCGCCACCCAAATATGTCTTCTTATCAACAGTTTTTATTTATTTTCTGTCAACAAGGATCGAAAGAATTTTAAATTCATAAAAGTAAAAATTTGTCAAACTCCTTTTCCTTTCTTTTGTTTTAAGATAAAACATATTTTGAGTGCGCCAATCTTCCAACCTATACTAGCAATTGCATGCATTAATAGGTACCCAACCACTTAGTTATGCTGTGGAACTTCTATTTTAAAAGCTAAACTATTGGATAATATCCTAAAAAAATAGACCTATAAGTATTTTAAATAAATATCCTTTAAATAAACAAAATAAATTTCTTTCGATACTATCTCTATCACCCTTCTTTAAAACTCTCTAATTTTCTAACCTTCAATATTCTATAAATAAATGAAAAGAAAGATAATAAAAAAAAGATGAAGATACATTCATGACACGTTTACTTTTAAGTTTCTGGACTTATAAATCTAATTAATCCAGCCTCTTCCTATGTTTATTTAAAATGTCACACAATGTAATTTAATACCGTGGTCCGTTATTAACCCTTACTAATTTTACTATAGAGCTGATTACAATTCATCCAAGGACGGCGTTATTAAGATAAGTCTTATCTTTCGATACCAATCCCTCAAAAGCTAAGATGATATCGACAGGCGGCCCATTCATGATAAATGGTCATAGAAGTAAACGTGCTCTTGAAATATTTGTGGAGAGGGAGGAAATTCTGTTGAGGATTTTTTGTCCATCTCTTATATCTTAAAATCATCTAAAAAATAGAGTAGTAGTTAATATGGATAAAAATCTTACTCTTTTTTTTTTCTACCTTATATTTAGTTATTACTAAATCTATTTAGTTAATTTGAATACACAATAACTAGAACACAAATGTTAAACAAAAATAGGGGTATATCACAAATGAGTAAATAAATTCTACTATTTATATAGAAACTCAATTATATACTTGGAACATTCAATAATGAATTTTTTTCTATATATTTGAGAGGAAGTATGCGTCTCAATATAGGAGTAAATGGAACTACCTCCATTTTTTTTATATATTTTCAGGTTTTGTGGTTTGTTTAAAAGTTCTTTTCCACATCTTTCCATTATTATATACTTTCTCCATTCCAAAATAATTTGCACACTTTTTTTTTGGGATGTCCCGATAATTTGCACATCCTTAAAAAGAAAATTTCTCTTACAATCTCTACCCTTAAAATCTCTACATTTGAAAAAGTCAAGAAAAAAAAAAAAAAAACAGTTCTTTCTTATTCAACGTGCCCATAGATGTGTGCAAATTATCTCGGAACGGAGAGAATATTAATTATCCCTAAAATCTCAGTAATTATTACTATCATATCTAATTTATTCCTAATATATAAAGAAAATATGGAGAAAAATAAGCAATTTGAGAGAAGAGAAAAAATCAAATAATAATTTATTTATCCATTCTACTTAATTATCTTATTCTAGTCTAAAATGGCATAAAAAGAAATGGAGGTAGCATAACGGAGACCAAATCCAGGTGGACGGCAGAATAATTAAGAAATATAATTATAACTGAATAACCATAAATTTCGGGCAAGATGCGCAAATAACAGTTATAACGATTGGATTGCGAAGCTGCGGCGGAATTTTCAGAGTTTAAGAAAAGAACAAAATAGAATAAATAAAAAAGCTAAGCTGAGTTGTCGAGAAGAAACTATATCAGAGACTCACACGAAACACGCACTAGTTGCCAATTTCAAGTAACTTCTGCTACTTTCCTTGTAATCCAATTCTAATTCTCAATTTCCATACTTTCTCGATCAACATAATTTCTCCGAACAGAACAAATCATGACCAAGCCTGACGATTCAAAGCCAGAAGAAAATGCGACGCCAACACAGCCGCCGCCGGCCGCCACCGATGTAGAGAGTCAGAGAGGGACAGGTAGCGGCGGCGGAGTAGGAAATATCCTGCGTCGGTGGAAGCGTGAGGATCTTCTGAAGAGAGGCAGCCTGGCAAGTCGTATTTTAGGATTTATTTTCTCTGTCTTGGCGTTCGTTATAATGGCTAGTAATAAGCATGGGGATTGGAGAGATTTTGATAAATATGAAGAGTACAGGTTACGATATCAGCTGTTTGATTTTCTGATTAGTTTTTGATTTTCTTCTTCGGCGATGATGAGTTTGATTCTTTTTTTATTTTTTTTTTAGGTATGTATTGGCGATTGCTATTCTGTCAACATTGTACACAGGAGTGCAAGCTTGGAGGCAGATTCACGAACTTTCCACCGCCAGAGAGATAATTCCGCGGCATAATGCAGCCATTATTGATTTTGTTGGTGATCAGGTTCTCTCTCTCTCTCTCTCTCTCTCTCTCTTAAATAGGTAATTAAACAGTTGAATTTTCACTTTCTAGAATACTAGAATGATTATGTTGCTTTGTTAGGGCTCTGCTATTTATTCAGGAAGACAATTTTTATGTTGTATTTCATGTTCCAAACACTTCCTGAAATGTTCAATAAATTTTATGTTGATGAAAAACTTGTGTTAATCAATCAGCATTCATTTTTCATTGCCGTAAAATGTTAGAATCTTCTGGTTAGATATGGATGTATAGTACTATTCAAGTATATTCCCTTTTTGAATCTTCATCTTTGAGAAAAAGTAATTCTAGAATATTTTAACCTCAAGATAATGATACCAATCATTTTGATCGATACACATTATTGGAGTTGTGACAGTTTCCGTAATTCGCAGATTATAGCATACTTGTTGATATCAGCAGCTTCATCCGCCGTACCTTTAACAAACAGAATGCGAGAAGGTTCGGATAACATTTTTACGGATTCTTCAGCATCAGCAATCAGCATGGAGTTCTTTGCCTTCTTCTCACTCGGTTTGTCCGCTCTAGTTTCTGGATACAAACTCTCTACTCAAACTTACATCTGATCTGATCGAATCCATATTCTTTTATCATAAGTATACCTGTCACTTCATTTGATTGTTTTGTAAATCATTGAAATGTATACATTTTTCATGTAAATTGATGTTTAAAGGTGTGTAATTGGTTTTGTCAATGGCATCTGTTGGTAAATGTGTAGCGATAAGGATGCCGGACAGAAGAATTTTCTCGACTGTAAAGGTTCTTTCGTGAATGAAATAAACTATTTACATCTTTCTGTCCTGAATGTTCTCAAGTAATTGAATATTCGTTTGAGAAAATTATAGTCGTTATTCTTGCATTCGGTGCAAATTTCTACTTGACACTTGACTCGATTCATGCTGTTGTTTAGACGTGGAGTTGCTTTTGGTATAAGAATGTTATTCTTGCATTCGGTGCAAATTGCTACTTGACACTTGACTCGATTCATGCTGTTGTTTAGACGTGGAGTTGCTTTGGGTATAAGAATGTGATAATCTGTATTGATTTGAGGAGTAATTTTTCTGAAAATTCCTTTAAATTTTGACTAAAATGGAAAGAAGGAAAAAACAAATTGAATATCAAGTTCTGTAATCCCTAAACACTTCTTTATTCTATGCACTAAATCTTATACAAGGCCATTGTTCTAAGTTCAAATGGCTCTCAAAACAAATGAAAAAATGTTCTCTAACTCCTATTACAAGACTACATATACTGATGTACAACACGGAATTATGAATGTCATTCGTAAATTATTGTCACACAACACTAAGCTAAGAACTGCCACTTCTAAGCACTTGATCCCACAGAACCCTTCAGTTCAGGAAAGAATCAAAAAATGAGTCATCTCTAGGTTCTTCCTTAGCCATAGACATGCCATTCTCTGTCTGCTGCATCTGATTACCATACTGCCCTTGTGAGTTCCCAAAACCCGAGAATCCAAAAGTATTTGTGTCTTGCAACATCTGAAGTGTGTACGGTGTTTGATTCTGCACCGATTGTTGCCTGCTAGGGTCTGGGAAATTCATCCCGTTGGAATGGCTGCTCATTGGCCTTATAGCTGTTGGAGCACCATTCATGGGTTGAGATCTGTTCATGCCGTAACTCCCACTCCCCCGTGCTGCAGGTACATCATGGTTATGCTTTCCTTCATATGTTGTGATCACTGCTCTTAAATCATGAGATGCTCGTTCTACGTGCTTCCTTACCGGACAACCGTTGAACGTACATTTGTAGTAGCTCCTATAAGAATGTAAGAAAACATGTTAGATTTTGCTAGTTGCTGAGACAATTGATTCTATAGATGCTACACCCAATGAATGATATTAGGTCCCTTATTTGCCGTAGAATTGCACAACAAGGAGGTGTGTTTATGTGTGCGATTTAGTGTTCTTGTGTTTATATGTAACGTGTACCACATCTAGACGAGTGAACTACAGAAAGTGGAACAGTAAATTTCATGCCCAAATAAATGCCGATAACTTACCTAGGATTCGGGTTGCCTTTAACCACTTTCTGCCCATACTTCCTCCACCTATAGCCATCATCAAGAATGTCTATATCGCTCGTAGTCTGAACTACAATTCTAGGCTCGCGAACCGTTCTACTTCCCGAAGCTGATATGCCTTCGCTCTCGTGATCCCCCTTCCTGAAAAATCAACAATAAATTGTCAATTATTGTTCCTACTCAATTCAATTATGAACTAAGACAGTTTGAAACATGTAATATTTATGACACTCACCATCTCTTGGCTTCGGGTTCAATCTCATCATCATGTCTCGGGTTACTCATTGAAGACCCCTGTTCAAAATCATCATCACCAAAACTAGCCGATGAGTTTTCAGGGGTTGTCACCGGTTCCATCTGATCATTCTCGAGCAACGAGTTTGATTGGTTCGACATTCTCAAGTTATTATATGCCGCATTCTGGAGGGAACTGGAAGAGGATCTTCGCGTAGACTGAGGTTTTGGATGATTATGACTTCCTTTGTACACTATCTCAGTAATGTGCCCTTCTAGATTGCATTCGACTTTCTTCTTCGTAGGACAGTTCGGAAAAGTACACTTGTAGTAACTACGAGGATTCTCGCTCCCCTTAACTTGTTTCTGTCCGTATTTTCGCCAGTTGTAGCCATCATCTGATTTCTTCTGGTCTCTAACATACTGTGATGGCTGAGAGTATTGAACTTGAGTAGGTTGTTGTGGGGCCGATTCGCCGTGCAACACAATTTCTTGCGAAAAACTACGCACTGGCCCTTGTTCTGGTTTGATAGTCGAAAATTCGGATTGCTTGTTAATATGTGAATTAAACTGCCCATCATCTTGTTTTCTTCTGTATGAATCCTGTTAAAAAATGATTCATATTCTCAGCATTAATAGAAAAATGAAATTGTTGCATTTATGAGCTGTGATTTAAGTTGCTTTCTGTTAAGTTGACTTGAATTTGGTGAGGTATAATGATACAGACATCCACATGGGTATGTGTGTGAATGTGTGCAGTAAAATATTATACTCAGGTGGACTTTCATGCACATCCTAATCGTCTTGATAATGAATTGTCAAGTTGTGTTTTTTACTTTTTTTTAATTTAAATCTGTTATTTATAGATTATATAATTCCACAAGAAATGGGTAAAACCAGCTGTAAATTAGATAGACCTACCATGACAATATGAAAGAAGACTTGTTAGAGGTCAAGACTTTCTAATGATGCTAACTATATTTTATTTTAATGAAGATGAAGGTGAAACAAATTTGTGACATATCCATGTTAAGTATGGTTAAAAGAAGGGTCAAGATAAACAATAGATAAGTTAAAACTTTCTAAATGAGTAATTTTTTTGAAGAAGGGTTCATGATGCCAAATAGAGTTAAAAATTAAACCAAGCTAGTAGATTTGAAATTATTCGTTAAAAGTTTGTTTGAATTATGCTCGACCAAAATATATCAAATAAGTTTGAACATACTAAATAATAAACATCAAAATAAATGTAAAAATGACAATCTACTTGAGCTCGAATACTCGCGTTCAGCTTGATTAAAACTCGTTCAAGCTAGATATGATTAATAATTAAATAAGCTCACACTGATAATATTCTAAGCAAGATTGATTACCAGTATGTTTGACTCGACCCAACTCATTTACAATCTTAATAGTAGATATTTATCATAAATTGTATTTAATTTCTTATTTTAGTAACATCAATATATACCAACTCCACACGCCATGTGCGTATTATCTTAACTAAAGGGAACAACCTACCACAAAAAAGAGTATCTTTCGATCCTAAAAGTCAACTTGTAGAAATGCAAAGATAAACACAAAATCATAATACATAAACAAATTAAATTATGAAAGCAAGATTTTTACCATTGAGTTCATTCCTGCAGAAGAAGAAAACATGGAGGACGAAGAATTGGAAGGCCGCGTTTGGGATTGGAAACTAAAATCCGAAAACTTTCTTTCCTCCTCCTTAGAATTCAGCCCCGCAAAACTCCCTGTCGTCGGCGATGGAAGTACCTGCCAAACACACCATTACACACAACTTTAGTAAATACGAACAAGAACACAGAATCACATAATATAATTATTACGGGAATAAATAAACATAAATGAAAAACACAATAAAATCATATCCTTATCTCGACCAGACATGAATTATGGTAAATACGAACAACAACACGCAAACCCAGAATATTTTGAAAGCAGCTCCGTTTTCTTAGTACAATAATGAAAACATGTATTTATAGTAGCAGAGTGAATCCAGAATAACATAACTAAAAAACACAACAAAATCATATCATTATCTGGACCAGAACTTACATTAGAAGTCGAAAAAAGGACAGGAGAATCAAGGAGAATAGACGGGCTTAGACTGGGAGGAATCGAAAGATACGAGGAAGGGGAAACCGGAGGAGGCGAAAGAGGCAAAGAAGAAGGTGGGAAGGATTTATATTTGGGAATTTCGATATTTTTATTCTGATCATTGATTCCCCAATTGAAAGAAGGTTTTGATCTGCTCATGGCTTCTTGTTCGAGTTGTTCTTGTTTGTTAGGTGTAAGAAGATCAGTGAAAGAAGAGATGTAAGAGAAGTGGTGGTTAGAATTGGCAGATGTGTTTAAGCTGCCACCTGAAGAAGCCATTTTTAATTTATTGAGTTTGAATGAATTTAGAAAGTGTTGGAGGGGTAAGGGCTTGTTTTTATATAATTGCAGAAAGTGAGGGCTTCTTCTAAGAAGCTTGCAAGAGTTTTTGACCGTGGAATTTACATTTTTGGTCAAAACTTGTGGCTTTGACTGGTTCATGGCGGCTGACTCATCTGTTTTTTTTTTCTTTTTCTTTTTAATTTTTATTTTGAGGTGAGGCTGACTCATCTTCCTCTCACGTGTACTCAATCTAGTATATGTAGAGGTATTAATTCGGCCCGGCCCGACTTATCGAGCCAAGATCATAAGTCGGGTCGGCTCTGATGGGTTTGATGATGATCTTGGTCAATAATTATTGAGCCAACACAACCCAATTCTTTGAATATTTAAAGATTTTTAGGTCGATCTGTGATTCATTGAGTTTTTTGTCTATTAGGTCGGGTCTGTTAAACCCGATAATTTTGTAAACCTAGATTTATAATCTAATCCATTAAAATGTTGGAAGGGCGGGATCACTCCATCGGCTGGGTTAATTTACCGGCTCTATGTATATGCTGTATTAGATCAAATTTGCAGAATATGATAGCAAACGACGCTAGCTTATTGTATTATCATTATTATTTGGCTTAATTGTATAAAGATCCACAAGTTTTCTGTCAATTATATGTACTAACATGATTTATCAAACAAAATAAAAATGCTTCTCTTCCTATACTGATGTATAAAGATCATATCCTCAAATTATGAATAAAATAATTAGTAGCATTCTATTAGATGATTCATCAACTGGTGGACATATAACTTGTGGGTAGGGGAGCGGGACTGAACAAGAAATACACCATCTTTAATATGTTTTTAACTCGATGCACCTGTGTTTTAATTAGCCATATTTAGCATAATTAACTCGAAGATTATTAATTTTACCAAAAGAATTATTAAGATAGTTAAGAGATTAGTATCCCTCCAAAATTGTTTGCTTAAAAACTTAAAATAAAAGGTTCTGTTGGTTCGACTTAAGTAAACAATTCCAAGTGATTATTGAACCATTCAATTGCAAAGTCATCTGGTTTTGGATTACTAAAATCCCACTCTCTGAAAATCCTTGTAAAACTTGATGACTATTGTGTGAAACTTAATATTTTAAAAGCTTCACTAATCCATTATATATTATTACATCCATCCTAATTTTTCACTTGATTTCCTTAACTAATTGTGTTCACATTGACTGAAATGTGAAATCTTCAACAAGTTTCATGAAATGCTTCGGATACTTTAAGGACAAAATAGATAAATTAAATATTGGTTCAGATCGATTAAGAGATAGAAAGGGGAAAATATACGTTAACGAAAATTTATGAAAAGTGCTATTGATACAAATTCTGAATATAACAAAAAAAAAAAAAAAATCTTTTTTAGAGATGATACATTAATTATTATTAAACCATAAAAGTCTAAAAATAATTTTACCTAAACTACAATATCATCATGGGAAATAATTTATGTTTGGTTTCATTTTTATATAAGTTTGACTTTTTGAAGTTGTCCTGTGGAGGAGGAATAGTCCACCAATATTAAATCCTACCCTAACCCTAACCCTAACCCTAACCCTAACCTCACTTATATGAATTAAGTAAACGTTTATCTCAAAAGATAAAAAGAAAGAATTAAGTAAACGTTAATATGAAAATCAAGAAGAAAGGGATTTCAGACATATTTGTATCTTTAGTAAAAGCCAATTACATGGGTACGACATACTGTATTAAGACAATTCTTTTTTCCACCAAAAAGTAAAATGGTTACAAAGATTAATTAACATATATTATGGTACATATTATAATGTGATTAAGGTGTGGCTATTTGATTGCATTTTCTTTAGATTTGAAGAAGTTTGAAATCTATAGCAATACATTTGTCTGTATTTTCTCAAATGTGCTCATTTTTAGATTAACTCGAAATCCGTAGCTCTTTTTTAAAACTATTTTTTGGATACTTTTTTCCGGATTTAAAATGAGCTCAAAAATTCTCAAATCATTTTAAAAAAAAAAGGTTCTCCTCTTGAAATGAGATTCAGTTTTCTCTTTGAAGGACTAGGGTCCGGGTTTGCCCTCTTTGTTCACTGTGCACAGTATTTTCTCTCTCACTAAGCAGATCGCGTTTCTTCTCTTGTCCCGATTTCGTTTTCCCATCTGCCTTTTTTCTTTCATTTAGTTTATGTGGTTTTCTTGTTGGATTGGATTGTTTGGTTATTGAGTCAGTGTATAGTTTTCTGTTTGGTTTCAGGTTTCGAATTTGTTGGAATATTGCTCGGTTTCGCATCGCTAGGGTCTCCGGTCACAATCACTTGATCGTGCGTCTGTCTAGTTTCCTCAGATTGGAATTTGGGAATCGAGAGATATGGAAAACACTAGAAAGAATGAAGCAAGGGACATCAATTTAGACGAAGGAATGGATGACTCGATCACCCTAGCAGTTTCTAAATCCTACTATATGGCGGCATATTATGCACTATTAAATCATACAAAAAATACTCCATGCTTGAAATTATGATGTAGGCATGGAAAGCCAAGCAAACAAATCTATATGCAAGAGTAGGGTGTTGACATGTTTATGTTCAATTTCCAGGATGAGGAAGAGAAGAACTGGGTCCTGGATAATCAGTCATGACTAATTTTGACGGATACCTTTTTGCAATCCGAGAGCTTTCTGGTCATGAACAACTCTCTAAAGTGATAATTGACAAAGCAACCTTTTGGTCCTGAGTATATGATGTTCTAGTATCTAGTTTCAATGAGCGTCTCATCAGAGCAATTGCTTCTCATATCGGTGAATTGGAGGAATGGGACATGGAGAAGGATGCAACACTTGCTAAATACATTTGGTTTAAAATCATGATTGATATCACAAAACCTTTACTGCGAGAAATTACTATTCAAGGGGCTACGATGTGGTTACCCCTAAAATATGATACCTTGTCCGTTTATTGCTATTGTTGTGGTTTGATTGGCCTCTAGTACAAGTCATGTGATGATTATGACCGCAATGTTTGTCCTGATCCTGCAGATACATGATACATGTCATTCCTTAATGCTTCACCATAGAAAAGGTTGTGTTCCTCGTTCATGGGAACTAGCCATAACAAAGACACTCACAAAGAATTATTATCTTGGACTTCGACGCAACCACCAAATCTAAACCAAAACACCAACCCTCTAAAGCTAACCCAAGTTGTTCCACATCTTGGATCGGCCGTCCACAGTGCTCGCATTCCATTATCCCCAATAACCATTGCCTCCAATACAACCTCACCTCTGAACCTTGCTAAAGAAGTTTCCATCCTTGCTGAATAATCCCTTAATACAAAATTCAGGCCTTCTACCCAAAAGCCTCTCTAATCAACTGCACCAAACTATGCCATATGCCATTTCCATCAACTCTCTCCCAAGCAATTTAAGCATTTCCAATCCTCAACTCTTGCCTGATATAACTTCAAATATCCTGGTGAACTAGGCTCATAGCCAGCTAAACCCTGATATTACACTAAATACTCAACTCACCCCAGTAGATCACCTTCGAACCCTCCCAAACAAAAATACTCTCCCTCACACTCATACCCCTCATAAGAGCACCCCCTTCCTCCACAAACTCATGAGAAGCGGCAAAATATAAACCCACTAAAGCTACCAAACCCCATGCACCAAACATACTACCAGTACCTACATCAACCACCGCCTCAGCTACCACTATCAACCAAAGTCACATCCCTAGTTTTATGCTGCCACTTGGTATAGAACAACTATACATACTCATTCCTGGGGCGTGCCCCATTACCCTAACTCCCGCATATCAACTTTACACCACCAGCACGACCCAGCCAGTTACTCACAAACATAATCGGATAAGCAACATATCATCACAAATATCTCCAACCCAATAAATATGCAACCCCTTAGCCACTCTAAACCAAACTCTACCCAACACATTAGCCTCCACAACCAAATCTACTTGGAAAAGAACTCAAAATCGCAAGTCAAGCAAAACCATTCCACCACCTAAGACAACCACTCAACATAAATGTCTCATTAATGAACCTGAGGATATGATGCTTCATGAAACTCATGGTTTAGTCCACAAGCTAAGAAGAAGAAGTAGGATATCCTCCCTGACGTTCCTTGTCCTTTTGTTCTCCCAGTGGCGCAGTGTGCCCAAAGGCACCTTAGCTGATCGCAATGAGTTGCTTTGGCTGGAACTATTGAGGGCTTGGGAACCCTCGGATATTTTGGGTGTTTTTGGAGGAGATGCGACTTAAAGCTCCCACCAACATTTTCCTCTCAACAATGAAATTATTGTCTTTTAAAATGGTAACAGTAACTAAGAAATTGGGTTTTGACTCATGTGTGGAGGTAGATTGTGATGTCAGTGGTGGCGGACGATGGGGTATGCTAGGGTTGCTATGGGTGGAGGGGATGGATATCATTGTTGATTCATCGTCGGCCCACCATACTAATGTCGTAGTAGGGGATGTGAATGCAATGGACAAATGGCAGTTAACCGGGTTTTACAGATGACGGGAGGAGGAGAACAATCACTTATTATGACAGCATCATCGAGCTTAGCCATATGTTTCAATGCCCTTAGCTGTGCTTGGGAGATTTTAATAAAATAATGTTTGGTTTTGAGAAAGAGCGCGGCCGAGAAAGATAGATGGCTAAGATGGAGACTTCTCGGGACACACAAATGGTTTATGGTGTAGATGATTTAGGATATGAAAGGTGTAATTATACTTGGACAATGGGTAGATTGGGGAAGGACACATACAAGAGAAGTTGGGTAGAGTTGTAGCTATAGTGGAATGGATTGAAAAGTTTTCGAATTACAAGATGGAACACTTGGTTCGACAGAAATCAGACCACTTCTTGATTCTTATCACATGGAAAACTGATACGTAGAATAATGTGCATTGATTTAGTTGTCAAGTTTATAATTTTATGATCATTTTTAGTATTGCATTTTTTTTTTCTACCTATCTAGTTTTGGTCCGATTTACTTCGCTTTCTCTTTTATTGTTTATTTAATTAAATTTGGAGTATTCTTGGATCAAGAAAGACGAGTACGTATCAACTTGGACCTAACACTGGGTGACACAATGTCAAACCATGATTTAATCATACGTCTATCACGTACTCCATAAGAAGTTAGCAGCCCATTAGCCTAGGGCCCAAAGACCCCCCAACGTTATGCGTGGGGAATCAATGCAAATTGAAAAGAAGAATACATATTTACATCTTGGGCTACAAGGAAGGGGTGTCAATAAACAGATGTGCAATCTTGTTATCATTCCGGTTTCATTTTATCTTCTGTCTATGAATTAATATATGATTTTGGTATGGTGAACATGTATTCGAACGCCGCGATTTGTGGCTAATTATCTTGGTTTCAATTCTTAGTTGATGTTTGAACCCTAAATTATGATTGCCTTTTAATTCGTTCCGTGATGTTTTCTCAATTTCAGTTCTAGAATTATTTATGTTATCTGATATAACTGTTAACAATATGTAGGGAATTAGTTTAGATTGATCGCCTTTATTTATTTTTACCATATATTTATAGCTAGGATTTATTAATAATCCGTAATTGTTATGAATTAATGCCCGTAAGTAGCAACTAGTGAATTAATTCATTAGGATAACATAAATCGGGATCAATTTGATCGAGCTTGTAAAAACGATATCGTGTTTACCCTATTATCCTAGTTCCCAATGTGTTTAACGAATTTAGTCTAGAGAGATTGTTCTAGGTTGTTCAGTTAAATAGATTAATTCGAGAGCTTGTTTTAATTAATTATAATTAAGGAATAATTCGAATCAACATAGCTTGTTGCTGATTTAGGGATGGAAATTCTAGGGCTGATTAGAGAGACGTCACATTAATTTCAAGGTTAATCAGATTAGGGGGATAACTAGACCAGTGACTGAAGTCATGTTCTTATTTAATTTTAATTATCTTTGTTGTTTGCATCCTATTTATTTTCTAGTTCATTAGTTTGTTAAATAAATTCAACCAACTCCCCCCATTAATCTTTTTTATTTATTATTATTTAATTAATACGTAAAATATAAGTAATCAGACTGCTCCTTGTGGGACCGACCATGACTTATCGCCTCTAGTAGAGGAAAATTAAAGTTATTAATTTTGCATGCCTCGACAACATAGTGAAAATTTTGACTAAGTGGATTAATTTAGTTGTCAAAAGAAAGACAGTGGCATTTTATGGGACATGATAATGGTTGCCAAAGAGTGAAATTTTTCAGGTTTCGAGACAACGTGGCTACAGGATTGCAAGTGTAAGGATGTGAAAACTGAGACATGGGGGTCGAATTTTGGCCGAATTTCATTTATTATAGCCGAAAGATAGAACAGTACGAGTAATCTCTATTGATATGGGTCTCTTCTCAATTTAGGAAAGTGTCGAAAGAGCTTATTTAGCTTCCTCAACTTTAGAAAATTCAGTGTTGACCTCCATTGGAGCCTAATCTATCTGCCGACAAGGCTTTGGAAAACAAAATTGCGAATCTTATGCGTAAGGAGGAGGCTATGTGGCATGTTCGATCCTGTATTAACTGGATAGGGGAATGGAGATAGAAACAATTGCATTTTTCCATGGAACGACGTCTAGGTGGAGGAGAAAGAACATGATAGAATATATACTAGATGGCACAGGAAGGAAGTGGGAAAAAGAGATGGATATTGCATGGGTATTCCAAGAGCACTATGTGGGGTTGTTTATGGGAGGTACCTAGTCTGTCCATGACCAATGTGATTGTGGTTGTTGATTGCTAGTGACAGACGAGATGACGGGCTAGCTGACTGCGCCTTTCACTAAGGAGGAGATTGTATATGCTCTTCCTCAAATGCATCTTACAAAGGCTCCAGGACCGATGCTATGTCACCTATATATGTTTTACCATAAATTATTGTATGTCCTACATGATGATATAAATTTGTGTCTTAATAGTGATCCTAGTATTTTCAACTGCACTAACCATAGTACTCATTCCTAAAAATTGAAAGGCAGAATTTGCTAAGGATTTTAGACCAATTAGCCTTTATACCGTATTATTTAAAAGGGCTTTTGTCGGTCAAGGACCCGAAAGATAGGTCAACTATCAATTCAGGTCCTGAAAGATAATTTCTACCAATCCAGGGCCTAAAAGATTTGAAACTATCAATGGAAGACCTATAAATTCAAAATTATAATATGACTTGTTTGGAAAATTGCAAAACTAAAAAAATAAACTTATCTCGAAGTGATAAGTATGAAAATATACATAAAAAGTCTTTCACTACATTGTTTTTTTTTCTTTTAAATTATCGTGATATATCTATAATAATTAAATAATTTGCAATGTTTTTTAAAATACACAAATTAACATAAAAAGTATTAACATAAGAAAAAAATACATTTTAGTGAAATATGTTTACATGAATTTAAATATTAAGAACTCAAAAAAGAATAGGTCTTTTCCATTGAAACTAAATATGAGTAAGACTTATGATAGGGTGGAATGTGCATTATTGGAAAATGTCATGTTCAAATCGGGATAAGGCAACCTCTCGTTATGCTTATTATGATATGTGTTCTATTCTTGTGAACCACTAATCAAGTGAACATTTTATCTCGTTTAGGAGACTCATGGAAGAAGATCCACTATCACCTTACTTGTTCTTGTCCTTGTTCTTGTTTTGTGCAGAAGCATTTTCATCTTCACTTCGAAATCTGACATTGCATGTCATGGAGCAAGAATTTGTAGAGGGGCTCTCTCGATCTCTCACTTATTTTTTGCAGATGACATCATCATATTTGGCCGGGCAAATTATCCAGAGATTGAGGTGATGATGAGGGTAATTCAGGAGTATGAAGCGGCGCCTGGACAATTGATAAGTAGAGAGAAATCTGATATAGCTTTCAATAACAGGGCGAGGGAAGGGGTAGCGATGGAGTTGGTTGGGGAGATTGGGGTAGCTATTGTTGATAAGCATGCCATCCATTTAGGCTTGCAAGTTGATGTGGGGAGATCTATGACCCAAATATATGGGGCAGTGGTGAATAGGGTGGGGAAAAAGCTTAAAGGATTGGAAAAGCAAGACTCTTTCACAAGTAAGTAGAATGGTTCGAATCGAGTCAGTTGCCCAGATAATACCTTCGTATGTGATGTGTTGTTTCTATTGCCACAGATGACAGACAATATTATAAACTCGAGTACAACAAGATTTTGGTGGGTCTAAAAGGAGGAAAAGTGTATACATTGGTTAAGGTGGTCAGAATTATGTCGACCTAAGAAGGAGGTGGGCTCGAATTTAGGGACGTAATGGTTGTTAATTAAGCTGTGATTCCTAAACAGGGGTGGAAGCTTCCGTGGAATACGGACACTATTCTATACAAGACTGTGAAAGCTAAATATTTTCCTAACAAAAGCTTTTTGGAAGCAAAATTTAGTTACACCCGAGCTATGCGTAGAGGAGTGTGATGGCCGGTAGGAAGTGTTGGCACATAGTCATTGTTGGAATGTGTGTGATGGTTCCGACATACGAATTTGGCAATGTTCCATGGATACCAAGCAACCCCGATTTCAAAAGTCTATTTGAGTGGGGAGTGATGGCCAACGAACATGAGAGTTATAAATCTTATAACAACCTCATTGGGTAGATGGAAAAGTGCTGGTAAACCAGGTACTCCAACGAAAAAAAAAAAAAACAGATGTGGTTTTGGCGATGCCACTTCGGGTTCACCATGGTCTGGACCAACTCTGCTGGCACGACTCAAAAAATGACACGTATTATGTCAGAACGGGATATCACGTGACGAGAACGATTAGAAGGAAATGGGGCGGCTTCAACATCAACTACTGATATTAGGATTTGGAGATGGATCTGGAGTCTTGATATACCTACAAAAATCGAAACGTTCTTATGGAGATGCACACATGATACGATTCCAGTCAATGCTAACCTTGTTCGAAAAAGAGTAGGTGTTGATCTAATATGTGGACGATGTGGGGAGGATGTGGCCTTGGTGCATGCACTGGGATCGTGCATGGAGTTTATTTTACCGGGAAGATAATTTTTGTCATTTTACGCTTATGCTCTAATATCCAATTTATTTTGCTGGGAAGATAATTTCTGCCATTTTACGCTTATGTTCTAATTTCCAGTTTTTTTTTTCTTTATTCTTTTTTCTTTTGTTTTTTTGTTTTTTTTTTGTTTTTTTTTGGATCAAACGATCTGCGACTACTTCGGCACACAGTCTTACTAGATTAGATTAGCTTTTGATTCACATGTTGGGAAAAATTACGTTGGTTTAATTGCGGCCTGTTTGAACAATATTGTAAGCAGCGATCCCGGTTTGGCTAGTTAATGAAGTTGCATGATTCTCTTAAATTTTCTTTTTTTTTTAAAAAAAAGCCCAATATGCAGACGTAGTAAATCCTTTCGTGGAATCCCATGTCCTTAGTTCCAAACACATCCTTAGAAATAGTTATTCCAATGCATAAATTATTACAAGCTTCAGAAATCGATTGATGTTGATTTAGCAACACTACCATCACGGGATAATTACAAACACTACCCTTGAAGGTTAACCTTAATTACAAAAGTGACTCAGAAGCTTCTTTCCTCGAAAGAGATGCATATTCTAAGGAGGTGTTTGGAAGAAAACAAACTTCATTGACTTGGTTTTGTATCCTTACAACCATTTTAGAATTTCAGGGATCACCTTCTCTCGGATCATCCAATTGTAATTTCCAACACTTGGGATCTAATTCAACATCAACCTGCAATCAAGAAATATAGACTTAGCCACCGTCCTTTATTTTACACGAACCAAGCTCATGAAAACGAACACTTAAGCCCCCAGCGAGCTGCAAGAACTCACTGTTAATTAAATTTGTTTTTTTATGCTAGTACCAGTTAGTAGGATAGAGTCGAGCTTATGGGAATACCTGAAAAACTTTATCTCTCCACTGGAAGGCGCAGCCACGGGCCTCAAGATGTTTTACAAGAAGTTTTGGCAACAGAGATTTAAATGAGGCATGCAGTTTTACTTTAGTTAGCCCAACGCATGCTAAGAGCACAGCTGCAAGCCCATTGGGAGTCAAGCCTGCGGTGTGGAGAACTGTCACGTTTTGTAGACAGCTTATACTTGCAAGGGACAGTAACCCCACATCTGTCACGGATGTATACGACAAATTTATCTGCACATTGATAAGCAAGAAAATCATTTTCCTGGATAATTTTGTTGAAATCAGAAGATGTTTAATCAAGCAAAATTATGAGTAAATTATAACCACCACACCTGTTTGAGGTTCTGAGAGAAGTGAGCAAGGGGAATCATTCCAGAATCATTGATTCTGTGACATTTTTTTATGTCTAACTTCGAAAGATGCTTACATCCCACAGCAATAGCTGCTAGGCCCACGGGTGTGATATGAGGGCATCCTCGACTTTCTAGAGTGTTTAGTTTTGAACATCTTGATAAGGACATCAATGAATGGTCAGTGATGTGTTTACAATATGCTATGTTGATCATTTCAAGGCTAGGGCAACCTCGAGCAATTGCTAAAATAGCCGAGTCAGAAATGCCATGCGATCTGCAAAAGAAGAAGAAAAAATTCCAATAAGAAATAACTTAATCCTTCATATATGTCATCTGATGAGGGTAGTCGAGTGCGAATGTATGTTTCTTGTTTGGGAGTTTAACGCTGGCAAAGGTAAACACTTATTATTCAGCCCTGAACTTTCAAGTTTTGTTTTACTACGCAATTGTACATTTATTTTGTTTTTGTTTTCCTAAGCTCATTTAATTAAGTTATGCTTTAATTTTAGTTAAGACCCTCACCTTCCAAATTTGTTCTATGAAGTCTCCTGTCAAAGCACTCAATGTGAACAATAAAACTCAGAATGCTTACTGAAACAAAATTTTGAAAGTTCTGGTTCCAGCAAAACAAAATAGACGTAAAAGAAAACACTGAAACTTCAACAAGCGCTTAATACAACAAAACGTAAAACTTCAGGGCCTAAAACTGCATTTTGCCACTGGTAACCAATGCGCAATTTTAATGAGATATACCGACCTGTATAAGTCTAGCTCTTTGAGCTTTGAACAACTCGTGCCAATATGGATAAGCCCCTCATCAGTTATGTTCAGGCAGATTCCCAACTTTAAGCTTTTCAATTGAGAGCACCTTGAGATGGATCTGAGGCCTGAATGTATATAAGTTCAATCATTACAAGTGATAAAAATCTAGTTAATTCACTGCTCCACATAAACCTCAGCTAAGTAAAGCAATTAGTTACCTTCATCATCGATTTCATTATCTGTAAGATCGAGCTCCTCTAGAAAGTGGCATCGGTGCCCAATCAAAACAAAAGCTTCAGCTACAATCAACGTGCACGACTCCATCTTGAGAGAAACGAGGGAGGTACAAGAATTCGTTATGTCCTCGAGGGACAAATGAGTAATTTTGCGACAGCAGGTGATGTCTAGCTTTCTCAAGTCTTTGTGTTTCGTAACAAGAGATGAAAGTCCTTCATCTGTCACTCCTATGCATTTGCTTAAGCTGACTTCCCTCAGTGAGACACACCAGTTTCCAATGGCTTTGAGCCCCGAACACGTGACCTTGCACCCATCTAGTTTTATAGAATGCAACATTGAAAGCTTTTGTAAACTATCAGCCAGAGCAAGATCCACCTGAAATTTTGTAGCAGATGACATTAAATTTTGGAAAAGAGAAAATAATGATAATATTAACAAAAAATAGGTGAAAGGGGAAAAGTTAGAGACTCACACGCGAACCATAGGATAAGATGATTTGTCTTAAACTTGCAGCAGCAGTGGTTATAGAAGATAAACCCACGTGGCTTACTTTCTGACAGCTCGACATATCAAGTGTCTGTTAAAATTTCACAATTGTTAGCTTGCAAATGCATAATCACTGTATAAGGACCCGTACGCGCAGGTCTTCTTTAGCTGAGTATTTTGAAATTATAAAATGTAGTTGTTAAGTAAGACATAAATTATAAGCAAATACTAATTGAAGTCTGCAAGTTCATATTTTTAATGATGTCTTACGAACATTATACACAAAATTCTGTCGAGAATATTAATACGACATGCAATTTTACCATGTTCTCCAATAAAGAAACCAAATACGTAGCATGCGAACAAAAATTAAAACTATTCCTGAAATCGATACCTCCAATGATTTGCATCCTTGTTTGAGAGCTGCAAGGCTGTCATCGTCGATCCCAAAACACCCTTCTAGAACCAAATCTTCAAGATAATGCAACTCTAAGATTTGTGATAAGCATTTGTTGGTGATCTACATACAAAAAAAGACAACGTCAATCATGTTCCCCAAAACTCGAGTGCTAACTTAAAAAAATATATTGCTTACTGCAGCATCATATATGCCCTTTCATACAGAACTTTTCATACTAAATAATGCGTTTCACCTTGTACATTATTAATATGTATCCGGAGGACAGAAAGAAGGAACAAGTGAACATGAAATAGTGTACAATGGTCATAAGGATAAAATAATGAAAGTAAAAACCATCATGAAAATTCTTAATCTTTTTCTACTCAAGAAAAACGCCTGATTCAAAAAATTAGTCCCAACACATGCCCTGTAAAACTCAGGCCTCTTTCCTAAACAAGATGTGCATATAAGAAGTTCGAATATGACATATTTCACCTAAAGTTGGTCTTTACTGGTGGAATATGTCATATTCGAAGTTCTTAGTTATGTAAAACTCAGGCCTCTTTCCCAACTAAGTAATCTTCAGTTTAAATCTAGAATTGTTGAAAGAATTTCTAAGTTATGATCAAGGACTATACGGGAAATACGATCAGTTTCCAGAAGAAAAAACATACACACTCAAACTTTAGACATTGTGCCTATCAACAATTAAGGAAACTTTCACACAAAGCATACGGCATTTATCAAATGGTAATGTAGCTAAAACCTCTGATCATTCCACTTCGTGTTAATTCTCAAGAAAAACACACTTAAATAAAATAAGGCCAACATACCATAGGTTTTTAGCCTAAAAAACCACTCACATTAGACAAGAAACAGAAAAGGAAACACTAATATCAACAAGAAACAGAAAAGGAAACACTAATATCGATCAAAATAAATGACAAAGAAACATTACGAACTGAATTAACTAATCAAGAAAACATTCCAAATCCAAGAAATAGATTTATTACCGGCAAGTAAGAGAGATCCAAACTGCGTATATCACTACACTTAACAGCAACCAATCCCACCCCCAAATCACCAACACCCAAACACCATTTCAAGCTGAGCAACTTCAGCTTCCTACACCCCACAGCAATACACCCTACTCCAATATCAGTAATGGATTTACACCTCACTAACCACAACTTCTCCAAATTCTTCGCCTGCGCGATTGCCCCTGCAGCTGAATCCCTAAGTTCAGTGGCATTCGACAAATCAATCTCAACCAAATTCCCACAGTTCAACACCAAATTGGATAACCCTAAATGCGTATAAAACTTCGACTGAGACAAATTAATCGACCTCAAAACTTCCTTACAACAACTCGATATAACATTAATTGAAGCGTCGGTCACTCTCGGACAAAGTGAGAGATCAAGGCTCGACACGTAAGGATATCTAATTAGAACTTTCCTTAAAAGCTCCGAACGTAGGGGTTTCAGGAATCTCCTATGGCGAGACTCAATGGCGAAGAACGAGCGGCAAACGAGAGAGAACGACTTCTTGTCGAGTGGATTTTCATCGAGGAAATCAAGGATTGTGAAAACTATCTCTTCAGACAGCAGATCGAAGCGGTTGATGTTCCGTTCAGGGATTGATTTTTGCTTCTTCATCACTGCAAAGAAATTCAAGTTTGTAGCTTAATCTGAGAAATATGGCTCAAAATGTCATAAATTAATGAGAGAAGTTGAAGAGTGGTGAAAATAATACGGATACCGATAATATTGAGATATTACGAGATTTAGAAGTAACTGTTTAACAGAAACTCACAGGCTGGAGTTTGAGCAGTTGTTGGGAATAAGAACAGAGGTAAAGGATTGAGGAAGAAGGGTGCTGGAATGACAGTTTTGTCCCTTTGGGCATTATTCGAAAGTTTGGTAATGATATCAACTACCCATGTGATGACATATTTACCCTCGACTTAGTGACCTTATTAAATGAAGTATGTTTAGCTGTTGCTGTGCTAATCATAAATTCATAATATAGCACTTTTTTCTTTGAGAAGGCATAATAATATAATATAGTACTTTAAATTTATCTATCGATTATTATTCATAAAATGTTCGAGCTTATTTGGTAAATTATCGTAGTTTTAAAAGTTAACTAGATGTTGGCCCGTGCAATGCACGGGACAAAATATTTTATTAAATTAATAATATGTGTTAATATTGATACCAGTCATTATAAAACATATGTAAGTCATTATATATGTGTATATATATTTTACTATATTTTATGTATTAAAATTAAGTAAATATTAAAATTTATTTTTTTATGTAAGCAATACGAATTTTAAACCCAATTTCACAAAAAAGTGAAATAAGTTATTTGAACTTTGGTAGTATGCCATATTTTTTTCTGATATGAAATAAGCTATTGGAAATAAATACCCATAGGGTGTGTTTGCTTAAGGTTGGGGAGTGCTAAACTAAACTTGACTATTGAAATTTGGTCTCCTAAATCTACTGAGAAAAATTATAAGCAAACATACCTATATTTTTTTTCGAACATATATTTTTTGTACAATTGACCAATGTAAATCCAACAAATTTATTACATGCAATATTGAATGTCTATTTGAATATCATGAATAATGATTAATTTGATATATTTTTCATCAAGAATTAAGTTGATATGAAAAGTTACAAACATTCAAATTTTAAGTTATAAAGAAAAAGAATTGAAGAGAGAATTTTATTGATTGGTACGTCCAATTCTTCTTTTTTCTTTTAAAAAAATAAAAATAAAAATAAACTTCTACAATCTGTATGACTGACACGTATTTTTCTTGATAGAGGACTTATATAGATGACATGTGTGTTCCTCTTATTGTAATAGTATAGGGGATTTTTTTTACAATTTTTGTTAAAAACAAAATTTATAGAAATAACCACATATTAAAAAATATTATAATGAAACAATCAATATTATAAATTTAAGAATCAGATTATTTTTTAGTATAAAATTAATAATTTAAATACTTGTGACTCAAACCCATAAAAATAATTTAATTATGTACATATTACAAAACTAAGCAAATAATTCAATACTAAAAAAAATTATAATTCATATGTTAAGTCTAATATTTTGTTCTTAAGTAATTGGTTTTTATATATTTAATATGCGTGTCAAACTAAAGATTCCAGCAAGAAAATTAATTTAATATACTATTTGTTGACTATAGATTAGGAACGAAAAAGTTATGTGCAATTTAAGTTATAGTTGGAAATATCAAAAAAAAAAAAAAAAAGATGAGAGAGGAACGTTTGTTGGTTCTTTTTTTTTTTTTTCTTTTTGTTTAAAGCCTAAAATTAAGGTGGTGGAGACACATCACCTTAAACTATCCTACCCCTACTTTTATATTAAGTAGAGATTTATTTGATCATTCCAATAATCTATAGATTTTAAATGAATCTGTTGTTCAATGAAAAACAGGTAAATCTTTTGAGTGAATAAGCAACACTTTAATGTTAAAAGTAATTTATGTCCCAAAAATAAAATATAGAAGTACACTTTGTCCATATATATAGGTAAGTGTTTTTTCTTTTGTTTATGTTTCAAATATATAGTCTAGTGTTTGTATATTAGTACTTTGTCCGTTTCATAAAAAGTCATGTTTAAAGAAAGTACAATTTTTTAATTGTGCTAATTTAATAAAAGTATAATTCTAAAAAAATCAACAATTCTGACCTACAAACAAAACTCTTTTATATGAGACATATAAAGTATTTATTTAATTGGTTAGGAATATTCAATACTCAATAAAAGCATTAGATAGTAGTACATTGCCCTATTTGATATCATAATCCTCATTCATTATGAACATATTAAAAAATTAATTTATTTATTATTATTTAAAAAAAAAAATCTAAATTCTTGAAAGAAATGAGAATCAATAAATATGGAACGGCATGAATAGTAATGTAAAGATAAGTGTGCTTTCTATTCAAATCTGTAAAATTAGATGTAATATCATAAAAGTAGGGCTGTCAATCTCTGACACAACCCGAATAACTCAACATGACCCAACTCGAAATTGAGGGTTAGGGTCGACACGAATTCGTTGTGAATCAGAATTGGATTGAACCCGAATGACCCGAAAAAAAATGGGCTGGGTTGGGTCAACCCGCAATCCGCACCCTATTTTCACATATATAAAAATAAATTTTTATATATATAAAAATAAAGTTAAAAAAGTAACACTAGAAAAAAAAGTTAAAATTAAAACAGTAACAAGTAACCTCAGTTATCCTTAGTCCTAATAATACATCTTTCACAATTTTTTCACTCTTCAATTCATTTCTCAAAACTCAAGCACTGCACAAACCCAGTCGCCACTGCATCTCTCGCCGTCGCTGCATTCGCCCTACCGCGAGCTATATGTTTTGCTTGTGGTTGTAATTATATTGTCAGACATATCTAAATACTTTTTGTGAATTATTCACAAAATTTTAAACTTTTTTTTTGTGGACATGTGTATTGATTTGTAGTTGTTACTATCTACATAGTTTATTATAATCTTTTGGGGGCATGTATATATATTTGCAATGCGTTAAATGCAATTTGAATTTTAAAAAATGTATACTTGGTGATGTTTGAGTGTTAAAATAATCATTTTAGGTTTCTATGGAACAATAGAATTTTTTTTAAATTAATGATTTTTTTAATTTCTAATTTTTTGGGTTGAAATGGATTGAGTGGGTCGGCCTGCAACCCGAACGGGTTGGGTTAGGGTTTGCGGGTCTCAACCCGTTCGGGTTGTGGGTTGGGTTAGGATTGGAGAAAAAATTGTAAGTGGTATATATCAAATATGGCCGGATAACCCGGCTTATAATAAAAAATAGTTATATATATATATATATATATATATATATATATATATATATATATTCAGATTTTGAAATTCAAATTTGAAAGATAATTGATTTCCCCCTCATTCTTCCTCCTATGTATTCACTCTTTTCTACTCTCTTTCTAGTTTCTCTCATTTTTTTCTCTCATTTTTTTCTTCAGCAGTGGCATATCAGCATCTTCGGCCCAAATTCCCAAGGCCTTCATGGGCCTCCTGGATATGGGCTCCTTTTATTCCTCCTTGCAGGTCTTTTTTCATCTGGAGGGCGATATATAACAAGCTCCCAACTTGGGAGGTGTTGCAGGCACGGAATTTCCAGGGACCGTCCATATGTCTCCTCTGCTGCAAGGAAGGGGAGTCACTAGACCATTTACTTACATCTTGTCCTTTTTCTATTTCGATCTTAAGTCGTATATGCTCAGTCTTTGGAGTCAGTGTGGTTCTAGATAACGGATTCCACGATCTGCTTTTGCAGGCGATGCAGGAACCATTTAGCTCCCAGATACAGAGTCTTTGGCGTGTAGCGGTGGTAACATATGTCTGGGCGATTTGGGCTGCCCGAAACGGAGTCGTGTATGAGGATCAAAGGACCAGTTCTACACAAATTCTGATGTTCATTTGGACTGCCTTACGCGAGGCGTCCGCCTTCCATAGAGGGTACACGACCGGTACGGTTGCGGAGATTGCGTGTCTTACTCGGCTGAGGATTTCACCGAATCTGAAGCCTCCTCCCACTTCACGTAGAGTGAGTTGGCATCCTCCTTGGCCTGGTTGGGTGAAGATTAACACAGACGGTAGTTCGACGGGTACACCGGGGGACATCTTTCCCGGCGCGATCTACAGAGGTGCCGATAGGCTGATCCTCGGAGGGTGGGCCTCTGAATTTGGGGCTGGATGCGCCTTTGATGCGGAACTCGAGGCCTGTATTCTTGCATTAGAAGTGGCTTACGACAACAGATGGAGGTATATCTGGCTCGAGAGTGATTCTGTGGCAGTGGTTGCTTTGTTTGCTGGTTCCTGTCCTTCGATCCCTTGGCGGTTGCGAGCCCGCTGGTCGCGAGTACGGGATTGGTATGATCGACATCATTTAGTGGTTTCACACATTCACCGGGAGGGTAACCGAGCGGCGGATGCACTTTCCAAACTTCATGTGCCGTATGTTTGGTTCCAACCACTTCCGGAGTATATCATTCGACTGGCGTTGCAGGACTACACAGAGGCCTATGTCCGCCAGACGACCTGATTCTTTGGGTTGGTGCTCTTTTTCCTTCGTACGGATTTCCCACTGGGTTTTGCCGGACGAAGGTTTTTTAATGAGGCCAACCTCACCTGTGCTAGCTATTGGCTTGTAATAGCAGCACTTGCATGGTTTCCCATGTTAATCAGCATTTGCGTGGTCTTCCATGTTTCCATTGTAAACTGTTTACTTTTTCAGTTATATAATATCGATTAGCTCATTTTTTTCTCCCAACTCTCTCAATTCTCCATTTATCTTTTTCTTTTTTTTCATAGCCCTATCATCATTCATGTTCGGCTTATTTTTGCAGGTGAGTTTTCTTTCATGGTCTGCTTTATTTTGTTTCTCAATTTATAAACATTATGTTTTTTTTTAAAATTTAAGGTTGTGATTATATACTTATATGATAGTTTTCTTTTCCATTCTTCAAGTTGTGCAAACAATATGATAGTTTTGTATAAAAAACGACTGAGTTGTTTAAAACAACATGATTGTTTTGTGTTTAAACAACCGAGTTGTTTAAAACACTGGAGTTGTTTTTTAATCAAATAACCTAATTGTTTAAACAATTAAAACACTCGGTAGTTGTTTAAACAACATCCTTGTTTAAATAACTCGGTAAACAACTAGGATGTTGTTTAAACAACTGAGTTGTTTAATATGTCAAAACATGAGTTATTTAAACAAGAGGCTATTTTTGATTATTTAGAATAAGTAAGGTCATTCTTGATAAGTCATACTTTGACTAAGCCATTTATGAAAATACCCCAATTTGTAATAACTAGGTCTCAACCCGACCCGCGAACCCTCAACCCAACCCGTTTGATACCCCTACATAAAAGTTAGTAAGAAGTAAGAACTATAAAAAAGCCTCAATCAGGGCATCTCCAATGGTAAAACTAAAATTAGTGCAGATTCTGCACTACTTTAGTGCATCTGCTCTCCATTTTCAACCATGTGCACTACTTTTTGCACTAAAAAAGAATGTTCCTTATAATATAATATTTTCGTATTAATATTTTAGTTTATATTTTAATATAAATCAAATTTAAAATAAAAAATGTAAACAAGAATAAGATTTATGCGAAATTAAAATTGAAAGTCATAATAATATGACAAAAATAGTTTATTATTTATGTTCTATTTGTATTTCCCTTTTAGTAATGTTGTATTTGATTTTGTTTAGTAATTTTCTGTAATTGTTATTTACATATTTCTTACTGATGTAATTTTATATTTCACGTCCCTTTATAATTTTATTTAATATTTTCCTTCTGTAGTAATTTAAATCATATGGTGTTTTTTCTTGTTATTGTTAAAAAAAATCAAAATTTAGTGTAAAATCTTATTTAAAAAAATAATCGATACATAAATACACTATCTAATACTTTAAAATATACATAACAATTAAATACAATATAAAAGAAGTAATAACAATAAAGAAAAAAGAATAAGAATATAAATAGTGCAACAAAGTAGTGTGCACTATATATAGTGTGTGATTTACCTAAACACTAAAATAGCCCATGGGATCACCTGTTACACTTTGGTGTTACATCTTGTGTTTCACTCATTCACTAATTGACACGTGTATGGTATGATGTTACAGATTAACATGTGTCATTTGATGAATTGAATGTAATAGAGGATGAAACACTACTGTAATAGGGAATCCTAATTGCTAAAATAGTGCACCATTGAAGAAGAAAAAATAATATCTACCACTAATTTAATGCAGCATCGGAGATGCCCTCAAAGACGTTATAATTGGATTAAGATTTGAAGGAAGAAATAGTAGTTAACGGAAGGGCATTCTGGTCCATTGGGAGGGACATGACAGTGGCGTACGGAAAAGGACATGGATAGTTGGAAGGGTAGTTTGGGAATGAAGGAGGTCACTTTCGTCCACCTGCGTGGGGGGTCAATATATAGACTCGATTTATTCGGTGGAGGAACTATGTGAGGAAGGAAGGACTACTCTTTATGTGCGGACGGTACGATTTATTTTTTATCATTTTCTTTTTCTTGTTTTTGAGTGCAGACAAAAACTCAAACTAACCTTTATTCCTTTGATAGGAGCGACGCACTTATATATTACAAATTTATATTTCATTTTACATTTCACTACTGTGTATCTCGCAAATATCGTCTCTAGTTTAGCAAATAGAATCATTTTATTTGGTATGGTGAAAAAAGGATAAAAAATAATATTGTTAGATTTAGAGAAATTTTATAAGAAGACCCGAATTTAAAAAATGTCTTAATTTAAGTCCTGAAATTTAAATTTTTCTCGATTAAACACCTGAATTTTAAAATTTATTTCTAATTCAGGGCTAATATTTTTAAAAATAATACACATTATTCAATATGTGAAAGGTCCGGTACAATACATAAAAAAATTCAATATATATTGTACTAAAAATTTAATACACTTTGTATTAAATTTTTCGTACACAAAAAATATTTTCCATTAAATACGCAAGTTTTGGATTAAGAATAAAATTCAAAATTTAAAACTCCAATTAATAGAAAAACTCAATATTTAGATTTTTAATAAAAACATAATGAAATTCAAATCTTCGAATGAGATTCTCCTAAACGTTTATGGATGGGTGGGTGAGGGTACTGCTAAATAAGATATAAATTATAAATAATGTAGTATTTTTTTAGGGAAATAAAAAATATTATTGTTGTTGTGGAGTTGTGGGGAAGGCCGTACTTATGGTGAGTGCGTACCTTACTTTTGATAAGAACGGCCATTACGGTGACTCACGGACAACCGCTTCCTATTCTTTTAGGTTGCGTGACATCAAAGTAGACACGTGCTATTTTGACGCTTTGTTTCAACAAATATCTTATTCTAATGAATCTGGTTGAAATGTGAATGCGCACTAAACTCAATTTAAATGAAGGGAATTCAAATTCGATCAAATGGGTTATACGGTAGGTTTCAATCCGATTAAACGAGTATTATCGGGTATGAATCGAGTTGTGAATTTTGCTAAACTCGTTCTTAATTCGTCTCGTATATATTATTTATATTTGTTATTTGTTATAGTAATATATTCCACTTACTACTATTTCTTACTACCAATATATTCACATTTTTATTATTTTATTTTGGTTGATTTAGTTTGAGAACTTACTTAGTTGTTTTCGTTAATAGATTTTTTAATCAATAATGTATATTTTATATTATATTTTAATTATGAAATGATTATATTAAAAAAATTGTATATATTGGAAAAAAAACTAAAACAACATGGCGGGCGGGGCGAGTAAATCCGGCGAGTTACGGATGCGGGGCGGGCGGGGCTGGTCTTGGAAAAAGTCAAACCCGACCCATTGCCATCCCTACTAGAGTTTTATTCATCAAGCACTCGAAAGATTAGTCAACTATCGATTTGAGTCATGAATGAAAGTTTCTATCAAGTTATGGACTAAAAGATTAAAATTAGCAATGGAAGACTCACAAATCTAAAATTATTATAAGATATGTTTGAAAAATTGCAAAATCCACAAAAAAAAAAAAAAAACTTATCCCGAAGTGATAAAGATACAAATAAATATAAATAATTACAACAGAATATTTATTTGACTAATACTCCCCCTCAGACGGAGCGGGAGGAGGACGGACGCTCAGACTGGATCGGAAATCGAGAAAAAGTTAGCGAGGGAGACCTTTGGTGAAGACGTCAGCATATTGATTGGAGGAGGGAACGTGCAACACGCGAACACATCCCAAAGCAACATATTCGTGAACAAAATATATGTCAATTTCCACGTGCTTTTTATGTCGGTGTTGGACGGGATTTGCAGATAAGTAAACGGCGGAGACGTTATCACAGTAGACAAGTGTAGCGGTAGAGATGGGACAATGGAGTTCGAGCAAGAGGTTATGGAGCCAACATGTCTCGGCGACTACGTTGGCAACCCCATGATACTCCACTTCGGCACTGGAGCGAGAAATCGTTGGGTGACGTTTGGAGGACCAAGAGATCAAATTGTCGCCCAAAAAGACACAGAACCCAGACGTCGAACGACGCGTGTCGGGGCAACCCCCCAGTTGGCGTTGGTATAGGTAATGAGGTGCGATGGGGCAGACGGCCGTAAGTGAAGCCCGAGGTCAAGGGTACCCTCTAGATAATGGAGAATCCGTTTGAGAGCCACGAAATGAGGTTCACGGGCGTATGCATAAATAAACAACACTGTTGCACCGCATATGCGATATTTGGGCAAGTGAATGTAAGATACTGTAGGGCGCCAGTGAGATTTCGGTAGAAGGTGGGATCAGCGACGGGATCACCATCATGAGCACTTAATTTGGCCTTAGTATCAACCGGTGTGTCAACCGGTTTGCAGTTCGCCATTTTCGCCCGAGAGATGATTTCTTGGGCATAGTTATGTTGACATAAAAACATAGAATGAGTAACAGAAATACCCAAGAAGTAGCTCAGCTTGCCCAAGTCGGTCAAGGCGAATTCAGAGTGCAGGCAAGAGATATTTTGATTCTTCAGAGTCTCGGAGGAGGCAGTTAGGACAATATCGTCGGCATAGAGAAGTATATATGTTGTTTGACGACCCGGTGAAGAATGAAGAGGGAGGTGTCGCTTGTGGCACACACAAAGCCAAGTAACTGTATACAACCTGCAAAACATTGATACCAGGCTACGGGGAGGGCGGGCTGTTTTAAACCATATAATAATTTACGCAATTTGCAAACATGCCAAGGAAATTGAGGATTGACAAAACCAACCGGCTGATACATGTAGACGGTTTCGGTAACATTGTCATGGAGAAAGGCATTCTTGACATCAAGTTGGTGGATGGGCTAGTTCTTAGCCAAGGCGATGCTTAAGATTGTGCGAATGGTAGCTAGCTTAATCATGGGGCTAAACGTTTCGCCACAATCAACACCAACCTGCTGAGAGTTCTCATTAACAACCAAACGAGCTTTGTGACGTTAAAAAATACCGCGATCCCTGTATTTGTGCCTGGATAACCACATACAACGAACATTGTTAACCCCCTAGGGGGCCTGGGGACGAGGTCCCAATTATGTTGTTTACTAAGAGCATTATATTTGGCGGTCATGGCCGTATTCCAATGTGGATCGTCAAGTTTGGGAATTTTCGATTTCCGAGTATTGACCATGGCGGCGGTAAGAAGAGAGAGGGGGTGGGGGCGAGGGGGGGGGGGGGGGGTTTGGAGGGGAGAGACTCCGATTTAGGAAAACCTAGGAGGATCGGGTGAATCTGATACCATGTAAGATGAGATAATTCTCCCTTGATTACGTATTCTCATTAACCACAATATACATAGATTACAGACTTAATTGATTTACAGAATATATCAAAGTCCCTAATGGATACATATTTGCAGAAATATACAAATAAAAATATAAATAATTACAACATAATATTTATTTGGCTAATATTAAATATTATGAACTCAAAAAAAGAAATTACAGAAAACGAACAATTTTTCCCTGCAATTGCTCAACAAAAAAATTATAGAAGCTTTTTAGAAAATAACAATTTCAAAAATATAACCTACGGAAAATTAAAAAAATAATAATAATGTAGTAAAATACGTTTGACGTATATTTCCCTTGCTTATCACTTCGAGACTATTTTACTTTATCGTTTTTGAAATTTTCTAAACAGACCCTATAATGATTTTAGAGTTAAGTCTTTCATTGATTGTTTCAAATCTTTTAAGCCCTAAATTGATATAATTTTTATTTCAGAACCTAAATTAATAGTTAACATATTTTTCAGGTGCTTAAGCGATAAAACTCCATTCTCTCTTTAATCAGTAATCGACGAGTCCAACATAAAACAAGTTGTCAAATCGAAAAATGTTTCATGTGAAAAATATTGATTAGAAGTAACACACTTATCTTAATGCTATTAAAATTATTGGGAGACTTTTTTCTAAGGTTATAAGTTCACCTACTTCCATAAATTGATAACTTCCACTAATTCTAAAAACTACTTCATCGTAAACATAGACTTACTTTTTTTTTTTTGTTTTAGTCCCTCTAAAGATATATCACATACTATATTAATCACATAATTGATTATCCATATCTTGCATGTCGTGCATTAATATTCTCCACATCAACTAAATATATGTAAATAATAAATGGTGTATAGTTGTATATATAAAAGAAAAATAAAGTTAAAATAATATTTACCTATATTAACTACTATTTTTTATTTGTATGAATATAAATGTAAACCTATATTTATGGGACGATAGGGGTAGTATATTTTATAAAGTATCACATTGGTGCAACAAATAAGTCATTTTAGTAAAATAAACATTTTTAATATTATATATCTCCCAATAAATCTCCCCAGAAATCTCCTAATTTTTTGTTTCTTCAAATATTTACATTATTGTATAAATGGAAAGCAGAAGCAAAATTACAGGTAATGAAAAACAATTTTAGAGGAAAAAGAAAATGAGAGTGATAAATTATATAAGAGTATACTTGTTCACAATTTTAATTTCTCCTACAGAATTTGAAACGGCAGCGCCACATTGCTAGACCCGAAGCGATCGCGGCCGCGAAGGATGGTCGCGCCTGCGATTAGTAGTTTGAAGCATTAGGCAGGTTTGTTTGATCTGTGTCGCGCCCGCAACATGGTAGACGACATCAGATGGGCTTAAGCTGTTTAGACCCAATTTGATTTTTTTTTCTGTATAGGATTAGGTTTTGGGGGCTTATAAATAAGTCCTATTGAAGTCCTTTGTTATAGAGAGTTTTAGAATTGTTTTGAGATTGTTTTTGGCTTGATTGTTTAAGTGTTGGGAAATTGTTTGGGTTGAGTATCAATTGATTGATACTCGATTTTGGTCTTTGTTTGATAGGATTGTTTGAACTCTCGTTTAAATTTGAATTTGGGATCCTTCCCTTTAGGTCGTGGACGTAGCTAACAAGTTGTTAGTGAATCAGGTTAATTGTTGGAGTATTATTTTATTTGTTTCTTTATGCTTAGCATTCGCTTGATCGCATATCTCCCCACAGGTAGAGGAACATTTTCTAATATGTGTGTAAACATTTTAAAAGAAATGGAAGGAGAAAAAAGATGACTAAAAAATGTGGTTCGGCCACAAGGACGTTGTTTTGGGTACAAAACATTGTGTTGTTTGGATTTTATCCCTACTATTTTTCTTATATATATTTTTTTGTTGTTTTCTCATTTAATATATTTAAAATTGTGCCAAGCTTTTTTGAGATGATACCCCCAACCAGTTAGTACTGATAAATGCATTATATACAATAGAAGGGTACAATTATATTAGAGTCCACGACATTAGGAGATGTTTGGACTAGGATGTAATAATATCTTCCCCGCGAGAATCCTAAATCATCTGAGGATGGCACAACTAGACAATAGGTATCATATAACAGGGTATTGATGCCACTGAAAAGTGATCATTCATGTTTTATAAGTTTAAGGGAATATGCTTTAATTCTCTAGTGATCATGGCTATAGAAGCTTCTTTAGCTTCTCTTAAAATTACAAAGATATTCGTTTACTATGAATATATTACTAAGAAACTAAGTGTTGTGAAAAAAAAAATAAGAAAAATATAGATCATAGTGAAAATATATAAAATATGTAGCAAGAAAATAAGAACGCGAGATTTACGTGATTCGATAAATTGTCTACGGTCATGGAAGAAAGAAATGTTTATTGATGAGAATTGTATGTGATACAAGAGTTATGCTAGTCAATACATTTATTTATAACTCCAAAATCCAAGATGCGACCTAATTAAATTAGGAAACGACTTAGAGTGTGTTGGACTAAGCTTCTCTCAACCACCTTTAGCTCTAATCTACTTTTATTATAAAAGTGTGAGTTGTTTCTTACAAAATTTGATTGCCTATTATATCCTTAAGAATTTGAATTTTTAAGGTTAGTTTGGTAACTATATTTTTAATTTTTTATTTATAAACTATATCTTTGAATCTTTTTTTTATATAGTTAGACAAAATTTGATTTGCCTATTATATTATCAATGAATTTGAGTTTTTAAGGTTAGTTTATTAACTATATTCTCAAAGGTTTATTTATTTGGTTAGAGCCCTATATAGTTCATCTATCAATTCATAGATATGATACCCTAAAAAAATTCATGGATATGATATGTAATTCATCTAATGGCATAAGTTGAACTTACATATTAGTCATACTATATATATTTTTTTGTTTTTAATAATATATAACAATATTATTTTTATTTATTTTTATTTTTAAGTTTCTTTATAAATTTCTTATCTCTTATATAATGAGATTCGTTTATATAATTGTAAGAAAAAAAAAACACTATAGAAAAAAGAAAAAAATCATTAATTAACAAAATTTTAAGGCTAATTTAGTAACTTTATTTTTTAAAGTTTTATTTATTTGGTAAGATTCATTTTATAATTAAAATTCATCTCTCAAGTCTCAACTTATGAAATTTTATATCACATTTAATATAATATATAGTTCAACTGATGATATAAATTGAACCTAAATATTCATAATATATTATTATTTATTTGTGGTAAAAATAAATTATATTCTTTTTATTTGTTTATATTTTATTCGATCCTTCATAAATTTCTGATAATTTTTCTAATTGGTTTCTTCTATAATTGAAGAGAAATTAGAAAGGCCGATTAGCACAAAGGTACTTACAATAAGTAAAATTACATTAGTATATGATTCTCAGGATATTGAATAATTGAAGTTACAACAAAATTATTTATGTATTTATAAGAAAATTATAGAAATTTAAACATATTATAGGACTTTAGTAACTTCAAAGTTTGACTTTTTTACTAGGATAATGATTCCAAGACTTTTAATTTCGAATAATAGTACTTTAGAGTTATTTAGATATTAAATGTTTGCAAAACTATTAAGTTTTGGTGTTTTCATGGTGAAAAAAATACTAAAAGGTTTTACGATTAGCAACAATAAGAAAAAAAACTATACACATAAAAATTAGAACAATTGAATAATAGTGAAAGCTCTTATTTATCAATTTTCATTTTGGAGATATCTTTTTATTTTTAGTTTACTTTTTCTTTTTAATTTAGCGTAGTTATAATATATATACTCATCCTACTAACCATAACAAAAAAAAAAAAAAAAAAAGAATTGACAGGACAACTATAGTGTATCATATTCCTTTTATTTACTCTTAAAGTTTGTGAATCGATCTTTCTTCTTTCTCTACAATTGTAAAAGAATCCAATTAGAAGAACTATATAAAATTTATGAAGAACTAAAGAAAGTATATTAAAAAATAAACTAATATAATGTATATTACTAAAAAGGAATAAGAATATAAGATGTTACGAATATTAAATTACTTTAGTTTATGGTTTTCAAAATATTAAATAATTGAAATATACACAAAAGATATTTATACATGTATACAAAATTATAGAAAATTAAGCATAGTTTAATAGGGGTTTAATAGCTCCAAACTTTGACTTCTTTGTTAGGATAATAACCACAAGAATCTTAACTTGCAATAGTGGTATACAATAAAGATATTTAGGTACTGAATGTTATATTAATTTTTTTGTGTTTTCATGGCGAAAAAGTACTATTAGATTTTAGGATTAGCAACAAGAAGAAAAAACCATATACATAAAAATCAGAACAATGAATAATATTGAAAACTCTTATTGATTTAATTTATCATCTTTAATTTTTTGGAGATAATTTTTTAGTTTACTTTTTTTAATTTAGGTACGGTACATACCTATAACATATATATACTCATTCCAATAACTACAACAACAAAAAAATGTTGACCAGACAACGATAGTGTATTATATAATATTTAATTTACCACAATATATGAATGACTCAAGATTAATAATACTTATATGATAAAATATTTAAAATATGTAAAATGTAATAGTTTAATATGATTTCAATAGTTATAAGTTTGACTTCATAGTCGAATAATAAACACAAGATTGTTGACATATGATCGTACTTATATTTTTTTATTATATAAAAATGATTGAAAGTTAAATTAAAAAAATGTCATTAAAGAATTTTTGGAAAAAATAGATGAGATTAAATTAAATCTTTTAGTCTATTTAAAAAATTAAACATTATATGTCAGAACAATATGTAAATGATTCACAATGATTTATATTACTATGTATAAATTATTAACAAATTCTTACATAGTGTTTGGTCATAAATAAAACAGCCAACTCTTATTATAAATATAAATTAGAATAATACTTATCTAATAGTAACAATTTATTTGTCTAAATTTGAATATTATAAATTTGCTACTTGCAATAATCTCCCTAAATTTCTAAATTATTGCAGTATCAATATTACAACACTGGGAAACAATAATAGAATTTATATAAGTTATATAATGAAAAATAAAATTTGAATATATAATATTAAGACTAAAGTGTAAATTATTGAATTGATCAAGTGTTAGAGCATAGTAACTTAAACTTCATTATAATATAAACTTGAAGCAAGTACTAAGGTGAAAGAATAAAATGACTTTGCATGTGAAATTGCTAAGATTATATTTTAAAATTGATTTTTGAGTAAGTAAAAAGACATGTTAGAAAATTGTATGTATTTTTGTGTATACCACTTTATCAAAGTCCAACAATAGAAAATAATGTCAAAACAATTGAATAAGAACTATATGATGATAAAATGAATAGAAGTGAGAAAATGCATTGAAGTGAGAAAATGCATTGTGAAGAAAGATAACACAAACTTATGAATAGACTTTATTATTAGTAGGTATAACTTTATTAACATAACAAACAAAATTATAAAAAAAAAAAAAAACTAGCGTAAAAATTATGAATATTAAAGTGTCTAAGTAAATTTTCATTATAAAAAGAATTATAATAGACGAGTCTAGGTAATATAATAGAAAAATCAAAGGATAAACTAATATAATAGAGTTAGACATATTATACTATGAGAAAAGTATACAAAAACAAAAATTAAATATCTATATTATTGGTAGATGTATATACAAGTTAATTATTACAATGTAGTATTTCAAAATTTGGATTAAACTAGGAATACATTTAGCCTTACTGTTTAAATTTAGATTAAACTAGCAATATATATGTTTACAAGCTAAATTCCTTTGTATGAGCATTACTAAGTAAATATAAATCGAATTATTATACTTGTGGGAAATGAGATTATATATTATATTTATTTTCAATGATTTAGAAGAATGAAATCGATATATTTCATAAGTAACATTTATAAACATTACAACAAGAGAAAATAATAATTGATTTACGAATTTTATTGAATTAAAAAAGTATACGATAAAGTCATATATATATATATATATATATATATATATATATATATATATATATATAAGATGAAAAAGATGGAGGAAAGCGGTAAAAGTAACTTATATATGAAATTAGTAAAAGACATATACGAAGATATAAAAACTATAAATGCATCGGTAGTGATAGTGTGTAAATTTAAATACTATTGGTTTATACAATGGATCGATTTTATTCAAATAAGTCTATAAGTTGAACATCATTTTTAATCACATACCTTACACACCTACATAAATATACTCACTGATGTAATACTTTTAATAGGTGATGTAATTTTAGTAGACCAAAGAAAAAACTGTTATGTTAGAAAATTTGAGAGAGACATAAAAATCACAAGGTTTATAATAATTGGAGTTTAGACTGAAGTGTAAAATTTTATTGTACTAATAAGGGAAATAATAAAATGGCAAACGAAAAAATTAGTGGACATTAATAGTTGCAATTATTTTAAATATTTAAGATCTAACATTAAACAAATTATTAAATCAATAAAATATTATTTATATATATATATATATTTTTTTTTTTAAGCATATGTAAAATATTATATATATATATATTAAATCAATTATTTTTACGAATCTTTTAACATTAATTATTATAACTTATTTTAGTAAGACTAAGGTTATTTAACTTTTCTATTTCTCTTTTGTGATTCTTTTAGTTCTTAGTTGATTCAAAATTATGTTTGTTCAATGAATTAATTTTTATTACATTGAATAATCTACGAAGTTATGTATATATATTACAGTGATCACAATGTACAATTATTTTATGTTCAAATTAATTTTTTTATTAAATAATACTTCCTCCGGCCCGCCTTAATTTGCACACCTACTCCAACGCGTAGATTAAGAAAAAACAGATTTTGTGGAATCTTTGACTTTTTTAAAGGTGGAGATTGAGGGTGAAGATTTTAAAGGTGGAAATTATAAGATTCCTTTCCATTTTAGAGGTGTACAAAATAGGGTGGGATAACCAAAAAAGAAAAGTGTGCAAATTAGGACGGGACGGGGGAGTAGTAAAAAATTATAATCACGTGCAACGCACGTGCGTAGTGCTAGTATATTATAAGTTGTACAACAAGAAAACTGTCAAATTCCAACGGATATTCTAGCAGTCGTTGGAATAAGCTTTGGAGAATTATCTGACACACGTTTATTCCAACAGTAATTCAGGGAAATTGCCTTTGGAATGTGTTTTACGTTAGAAAATAATTGTTGGAATTTCCAAATTCCAACGGCCAATTTTCCAACGATACAAACTATTGGAATTTCGTTGGAATCTTAAATTTCAATGGAAAATCACTAAATTCCAATAGTTTTTTTCTCCTTTGGAATTTGACAATTTTTTTATAGTGTTATTTCAAGAGTTTATAGATGTAATTCTCAAGAGCTTATAAGTTAATAAAGTGTTTGGATAGAAGAGCTTATAAGCTCACAATTGAGTGAAGTAATTTAGCTAGAAATTTGGGGACTAATTTGAAAGCCATTATCAAACATACATTTTGATTATTGTGTGAAGTGCGTATAGTACGTGAAGTGTATGTAGTATGTGATGTGTGTGAAGTGTGTGTGTCGCGTTTAAAAGATGTGTGTGAAGTGTGTGTATAATGTGTATACTATGTGTAAATTATGTGTGTATGTATGTGTAGTATGTGAATTTGAGTGTAACTTAATTATATCTTAAAAAATAAGATGTACTAGAGAAACTTATTTATCTTGGAGCTTATAAGCTCTAAGAATTTATTTTTACATTTTATTTTGCCAAGCACATTTAAAGAGCTTATAAGCTCTCAAACATCTTATAAAATGTTTTAAGGAGCTTATAAGCTTAGCCAAACGCCTTCTAAATCTTGGAAAGTCCTAAACTGATCCCAAGGCAACCCCAAACCAAGTAATTCTAGAGACTTCCATTATTTTGAGTCATAATTCAACAATCTTCACCTCGGCGATAAATCATCTCTTAGAAGATTCATTAAACTCTACCTAAAGAACACTGTTATTTCGCATTGAACCTTATGGAAAATCAACCCCTCAAGTCTTCTCTCTCTCTTTCTCTCTCTCCGTCTTCTTATTCAATCACTTGGAGATATTAATCAAGCTCAAGCAATATTTGAACTTGTACATTGTAACTGGCTTTGTCAATATATCAACTACATTGTCAGAAGTGTGCACTTTCTCAAGAAACATTTCATCTGAAGCAATCAAGTCTCTTATCTTGTGATACCTAATATCAATGTGTTTGGTCCTTGCATGATACATCCGATTCCTCGTCAAAAGATAGCATGTCACAATATAGCAATACTCCACCTTGCTTGACGCCTAGGTCTTGGATCAACCCTCGGAGTCACATAGCCTCCTTAGAGTTTCTCCAACCACCATATATTCAACATCCATAATGGACAACACAACCATAGATTGAATCATAGACCTCCAACATATGGGTCCTCCTGCAAGAGTAAATACATGACATGTAGTCGATCGTCTATTGTCCAAGTCACCCGCATAGTCTTCATCCACGAACCCTTCCACTATTGGATCTACTTTCCATGTTTAAAAATAATGTCAAGCTCCGTCATGCCCCTCAAATAAAAAAAAAAATCACTTGTCTGCTTCCAGCATATGGGTCCTCCTGCAAGAGTAAATACATATCCTGTAATCGACCGTCTATTATCCAGGTCACTCGCATAGTCCTCATCCACGAACCCTTCCACTATTGGATCTACTTTTCATGTTTAAACATAATGTCAAGCTCTGGCGTGCCCCTCAATTTTAAAAAAAAAATTCACTTGACCACTTCCGATTGTCTACCTAGATTCATCATATACTTGTTAACCACACTAACTGAGTGTGCAAGGTCGGGTTTAATACAAATCATGACATACATCAAACACCCCACTGCACTTGCATGTGGTTCCTTTGACATGTCCTGAACTACTTCATCGGTCTTTTGGCATTGTGAGGCAGACAAACGAAAATGTTTCGCCAATGGAGTGTTCACCGACTTTGCATTCCCCATGCTAAACCTATCTAGCACCTCTGTTACAAAATTTACTTGAGATAACCATAATCTCTTGTTAACCCTATCTCTATGAATCTCCATCCCAATAATTCTTTTTGCTGCACCAAAATCCTTCATGTCAAACTCCTAGTTCAACAAAGTTTTCAATTGCTTTACTTCCTCTATAATTATAGTCTTAGTTGTAATGAACATATCGTCAACATAAAATAACATATATATGCTTGATCCATCATCAAGACTTCTCATGTATACGCACCAATCATTCTCACACTTCTTGTAATCAATCTTAAGCATGTTCGCATCGAACCTTGCACTACTGTCTTGGAGATTACTTTAGCCCGTAAAGTGACTTATAAATTTTACATACTAAATTCTTCTATCTAGGATGACCGAACCCTTGTGGTTGCTGCGTGTAAATCTGATGCTACAAATCACCATGTAAGAGCTTAGTATTCACATCCATCCGTTCTAGCTTTAAGTGATGATGTGCAGTGTCAACACAGTCCTGATAGTCGTGTGTCATACCACCGGAGAGAAGATCTCATCATAATCTTCTCATTTCCATTATGAGTACCCATTTGCTATAAGCCGAGCCTTGAATTCCCCTCCCCTTTCTCTGAAACTATTTCATTCTTGCTGAAGACCTACTTGCAACTACTCATCATCTTCCCTTTAGGAAGCTCTACAATATCCCCAGGTATCATTCTTAGTAAATGACTCTATCTCCTCTACCATGACTCTCATCCATATATCCATTTCCAAACTATTGAAAACTTCCTAGAAAGATGATGGATCTCCACTGCTAATACTAAGAATATATGAAGTCATATCTTTGAAACCATACCTACCTGGTGGCTTGATAGTTTGTTTTGGCCTTCCAGTTGCAATCACCTATTGCCCCTCGTTGTTAGGTGTAGTACTTTCTACAACAAGATCAAGGTCTTCACATACAGAAGTATCCAACCCCACCTCAATCAATTGGTTATTACTACTTCCGCTTTCTGGTTGTTGTGATTCTTCACCGTGAGTACTTTTGAATATTGACTGCTCATCAAACATCGCATATCTACTGATCAGCATCTTATTTTTCTTTGAATCCCAAAGCATATGACCCTTCACCCCTTCTCTCATACCCGAGAAAGATACATTGTCTAGACTTAGGATTAAGTGCGTAGATTGGATAGCCAAACACTCTCAAACCAGAGTAGTCTAGCTCTTTCAAGTCCACACCTCCAAAACTTTCCTATCTAGTGTTAACCTAGTTGATATGTTAATCAAGAAACACGTCATGCTCACTGCATCAATCCAAACTTCTTTGTTAACCCTGCTTTCAATCTGAGACACCTCTCCCGTTCTGCTGGAGACATATTCATCCTTTCTACCAAACTGTTTTGTTGTGGTGTCTTCTGTACCATATAGTGCCTTAAGATACCATGCTCTTCAAAGAACGCCTCTAACTGAACTTTCATGTACTCGGTCGTATTGTCTAATCTCAGACACTTCACGTTTCTCCCAATTTGATTATTTTACCTCATTCTTCTATATCTTAAACTTAGCAAACGTCTCTGATTTATGTTGCATCAAGTAAACCCAAACTTTCCTGGAGAAATCATCAATAAACGACACAAAATATATAGGTTCTCCTCGTGATGGTGTCTTTAGTGGTCCCATAACATCAATATGAACATAGTTAGGAATGCTTGTGTACTATGTGAAGCAGTCTTAGGTTGCACCTTATGCCCCTTTCCATGCAAACAAAACTTGCAGAATTCAAGTTTACACTACTTCACAACCCTTCAACAAATGTCTTTTGTGAAGCGCTAGCATACCCCACTCACCCATATACCCTAACTACATGTGCGACAAGGTTGTGTTTTCCCAATCAGGCTCAACAGCAGGTTCTCTACCTATAATTGTGTTACCCAAACATCTGTGGATATTTTTTTACCTCTTTTCACCCTTCTTCATCACCATTGCTCTATTTGACACCTTCATTAGACCACCATCGGCCTTATAACTGGAGCAGTTAGGATCAAGGGTTCCTAATGAAATCAGATTCTTCTCCACCTCTAGAACATGTCTAACATCACACAACGTTCTAACCACACCATCATACATCTTAACTTGATATAGCGTATGCTGATGATTTTACAAGACTATTACTCATAGTCACAATACCAGAACTAAGTGAAATGTAGGTGTCAAACTAATCTCAGGTTAGATGTCACATAAAACGAGAATTAACACGGTACTCCGACTTTGATGAAATCGAAATCATGTCTCTGTCTGTACCACATGAATCTTCTTGTTCTACTATGCTCACAGATTTTGAACATTTGTTCTCACTATCCTCCTTTTTAGTACGTTTCGGGCGATCCTTCTTCATGTGCCATTTAACCCCATGCTTGTAAGATTGTACATTTTGGACTTTGAGCGAGCCTTCTTACCTTTCCCTTTCTTTTTCAAACTCTTCCCATGATCATGGCTACCTTTCACGACAAGCCCTTCTCCCTCATCGTTGAATTTCTTGTGTTGGTGAAATGCAAAAGGGCTTCAATAACATCCTCCAACTTCAAGGACTCATTCACCCATGTTGGAGTTGTAACTAAATTTTCATATGCAACATAATTCGTTAGAGAATTTAGTAACATCAACACACTATCTTCATCCTCGAATTTCACATCCACCTTAATCAGATGCTGATAATCTTATTTAACATGTTGATGTGTTGACTTATAGCAGAGCCATCAACCATCTTAAGGCCATACAACCTTTACTTAAGTTATAGCTTGTTAGATCGCAACTTCGACATATAACGACTTTCCCGTTTTTGCAAACTGCAGGTGGTGACTCCTTATTTATGACATGATACATCACGTCATCCGCCAAGTACAAGCAAATCATCACCACCTCCTTGGACTCAAACTCGTGCCAACCTCCTTGGACTCAAACTCGTGCCAATCTTACTCCTACATCTTCTCGGGCTTCTTGCTAAATAGAGTTTTAACTATCCCTTCATGTACTAATAGATCTTTGACACGTTTTTCCATAATCCGAAATTATTAGTTCCATTGAATTTTATCATATCAAACTTCATGCCAACCCCAGACATCTGACCTTGCTCTAGATGTCAATCATTGTCAAACAAGCACCAGAGAGATATAGAAACTTAATGCAACAATAATATATAAAAGATATAACAAGAACATAAGAAAATAAGATTTACATGGTTCGACAAATTGTCTACGTCCGCGAGGGAGGAAGAGATCTTTATTAATGAGAGTTGTATGTGGTATAAGATTTACAACCCTCTAAAACCCAAGATGCAAGCAACCTCATTAAAATAAGAAACATCTTAATCTTGAAAAATCCAAAACTTAATTCCCATTGATTCCCAAGTCAAATTATTTTAGAGACTTCCATTATTTTGAGCCGTATTTAACGAGTGTTTGGAGGAAGGATGTCCAATCATGATGCGTGATTGTGTGCAAGACACTCCCGATCACTTGTTATGTCAGTGTTTTTGAACTTTGTGCAACAACTTTGGCGTTGCACATGTAGTCACTCACCTATTGCACACTTGATCATCTTTCATGATTTATAATAAGTAACAATTTGCAAATACAAAATCTTTTGCTTGTCTTTTAATTCAAAATATCATCGTTGTCAGTAACAAGAATATTATTATAATAATAAACTTTTTATTTGTAATATTGCGCAACCCCTTGTAGTTATACATAAAGAGACAGTAAAGAACGAAATATGTGGGTCACATTAATTTACACATATGATATAGTTATTGAAGCGTTGAGTGTTCTTTTCTTTATTTTCCATCTTTTCTCTCTATTAGGGTAGAGACGACAAAATGTCCTATACTCGAACTACTATTTCGTCCCCGTCCGAATTCGATGGAGAATTCTTGCTTTGACCCTGACAACGGACGGGGATGAGTTTTGAGTTCCCCACCCGAGTATGTCATCTCGCCCCAATTCTTTGTTTTTCTTTGTTTAAAATATATATTCATTGTATTTGTATTAGTACTTAATATATTTTGTTTAGTATTTAATAGTTTGAGTTTTTTTGTGTATCAAATATGTCATAAAGCTTAATATAACATGCATAATAATTAGTAAAGTATGAAAGTTATAAATTATAATATTATTTTAGGTGTAATTTAATCCAACGGAACTCCGCCATAATTATGTCCCAGTCCTTCACGTGGCGGGGACGCAATGCCAAAACCCGCAATGCGCGTGGAAAGGGGGTGTTGAGGCAGAGACGTGTCTAGGCTTTCGTTTAAAGAGGGCGAATTGTTTAACTCTATTAAAGGTGTTGGGATAAAGAGTCGGGAGATTAGAGGAAGAACTCTGAAAAGTGAGAAGGACGAACTATTATATACTAACAATATCAACAAAAAACATTAGGCAAAAATACATGTAAAAAATCTTTTCAGAAAGTCTAAGGGGAGGTTGGGGTGTATGGGGGGTTTAAGTGACTATACTTTTGTAAAATTTCCTTATTATATACCGCGACCAGACAAATCTGTCTTTTATTAAACATTTATTTATTTATGTTAAACAATCTATATAGGTGGACCAATGAAGTTCATATATAATCAATAACTTATAATAATTGGCATGCTTTTGCACCAAATATCTCCTTCACCAGCAACCAACCAAGATCAGCTAAGTCTTCACTCTGGAATTTCAATTATTGCAGTTGAATTTCAATAACAAACATAAATGAAATTAATTCTTAAAAGAAGAACATAAAAAATGCATCTTAGAATTAAATAACACTTCTAATATCACCAACAAGAACACACTTAGATCGTTATCCAGGAATATTGTACTGAACCACACAATCCCACATGATTATTATATCTATAATATTCGTACTAAAGCGTCTTGAAGTCTGGGATGGTTCTTTACTGAACTTCGATATATTTCTCGATCTTTAATTCTCTAAGCCGTATTGTCTCTTGCACATTCCTAATAAGTATTCACCAAATTTCAATGTATAAGATATTGTTATTGAGTTTGACAACAATGATAAATGTTTATTCATTTTAAACGTAGATAAACAATATTCTATATCTAAAACGTTCAAATCAAATATAGGATAAATGCAATTTTGGTCCCCATATTTTAGTTAGTTGTAATTTTTGGCCTTCTTTGATTATCCTTTTATAATTTTAATCCCTTAAATTTTATTTTTTGCGACTTGAGGACTTTTTTGTTGGAAATTTTTTGGACTTCCGGAAATCTAGACATGTCTTTTATATGTCTAATAAATTTGGCATCTTCGTTCATATATGACATGTGGCAATATCTGCACCTTAAAAAATTAAAAAAATAAAATTTCACATCATATTTTTCTAAAAAATAAAATAAAATAGAAAATAAAGAAGAAAATAAAATAAATATGGAAAATACAAAAAATCCTAAGAAAAATAAGATTTTACATTTTAAAAAAAATCTAAAATACATAAAAAAAAAAAAAAAAAAACTAAATCACATTTAAATTAGAAAATATACAAAATAAAGAAAAAACGTACATAAAAAATTAAAAGAAATATGAAAATATAGAAGAGAAAAACCTAAGAAAATTTCAATAACAATATATTAGAATAGAAACACACAAATAAAAAAATAAAAAGAAATCTAAACCACATTTAAAGTAATTATATCCATCTATCAAATCCCGTTTAAATAAACTGAAAGAAAGAAAAAAAATCCAAAAAAAAAAAAAAGAAATGAAAACGAACTTTTTTCTTACATGATTTTGAGAGGAATCGAAACTAATTTACACAGAAATGAGATTTTAATGGTCTAAATTCACAGATGGGGTTCTCGATGACAATGGGGATGAGATAGGACGCTCCCAAGGCGGCACTCTAGTACGTCTCTATATCTTCTTATATATGTACTTCCTTCGTCTTAATTTAACTTGTCTATTTGTTATTTCGGTCTATCCCAACTTAATTTGTTAGCTCATAAATAATAAATTTCTCACGCAATTTCAACCCTCAATCTCCTTATTTAAAGAAGTCAAAGATTCCACAAAATCTGTTTTTCTTAACCTACGTGTTCGATTAACTAAGCAAATTAAGTCGAGACGAAGGAAGTATTTTTTTTTTTTGAATTGAGGGTGTTGGGTTGAGAAAATAATAGCTAATTAGGTTAATTATCGGTGATGATAATATTGTTAAAAATGATTAGATTTGCATTTTAAAAATTTAAAAATTATAGTATAATTATAATAATGTTAAAATTATGATAATTATAAAAATGACTATTTTATATTGTCGTCCCAAAAAAAATTCTGAAATCACAAAAAATAAAATAATTAAACTATTAATAATTAGAGAGGACAAAATTTGAAAAATGGAACTTACATCAAAATGTATTAAAAGATATATTGTTCACTCCCTAAATCAGCTGTCAGAAAAAAATAAAATTAAAAAATAACAATACGTACATACGTACGTTGTGATAACGAACGATAATGGGTTGGTGTAAAAGTAGAAGGTTGACTGGGTCAATTCAGCCATGTTAAGTCTTTTTATGGAACGCTCTTCTAGAAACTGCCAAGATGAGGCACTGCATGACCAAGTCAAATCATGATTTATTTCAACAAGTATTGCTCAATTAGATCTTCTAGGATGCACGATTTCCTACAATAAATATTTAATTACACAATATTTTGTTATTTATATTAATCGTAATATCATATAATACATATGTCATGTATAATTTATTCGTACAATTATTGTTAGTATTCATCGTAATGTCATATTATATATGTAATTAAATACTTATGGGATAATTGGATTGGGATATAGTGGCATGTAACACGTTCGATGGGGTACATCTATGGACGGAACATCCAAAAAGATATTTTAGTTTAAGGGTATAGTAGCTTAGGATGTGCATTGAAAATTGTAAAAAGTGTATTGGAATTTGTAAAATGTGTGTTGGAAATTGTAAAAGGTGATGTAAGTAATATGGTGTGAATGTTGAAGGATGGGCCATCCGGTGTTAAATGAAATACGTTGAGGATGGCCCATGCCACATTCGAATGGGGACATCCTAGTCCAATTATCCCCTTATTGTAGAAAATGTTGTACCTCTAATTATTGAAGTAGTGTATGCTTACCCGTACAACGTTATTCTTTTGTACGGTATCATTTACTACCATGGACGAAAATTACTTGAAATTAAGATTATCGAAGACCAATTACAGTATATTGGAAAAAATAATTTTGAGGTTTTGAAGACATTTCCAACCCTTTTGATTTCGTAGGCAATCGGTTTACACACGGGACCTGTCCTACTTCACAGTAACAAGTTTATAGCAAAAACTGTATTAGCTTTTATAATTTCAGAAAATATGAGATGATAACGTGAATTCACGTCATATCCTTCCAATGAAAGTTAATGATTGTCATTTCACAAGAAAATCATGCCCTCAGTGACACACCTGCTACAATGCTCGGGACAAAAGGTCACGATCCCTTCAAGGGTGAGCTAACCCCAAAATCCCGTCCTCAGTTGGGATTGCAGGCTGCAGCTCGTCTGCATGAAGTCGGAATCGCTAGTAATCGCCGGTCAATCATACAATTCGTTTCCAAACCTTGTACACACCACCCGTCACACTTTGGGAGCTGACTATATTCAAAGTCGTTACCTTAACCGCAAGGAGCGGATGCTGAAGGCAGGGCTAGTGACTGGAGTGAAGTCGTAACAAGGTAGTCGTACTGGAAGGTGCAGCTGGATCACCTCCTTTTTAGGGAGAGTTAATGCTTGTTGGATATTTTAGTTTGGTACTGCTCCACATCCAAAACAAAAAGAAATGAAGCTACGTCTGAGTTAAACTTAGAGATGGGAACCTTCTTTCGTTTCTTTTATAATTGCAACATTACTTTTAAAATTTATCAATGTTGGTAATCAGCTATAATTTTTTTTTCAACTACAACATTAACTATATTTTTTTATATTTAATTGTGACACTACTATTATTTTTAGATGCATGTTGACCAGACTTTTACTTACTTTTCATCACTTTCACAATCTGTCACTTCCACTACCGTTATAAGTAGCAGAAGGTGTGATAATAATAACTTCAATTCCTAATTCACTACAATTATAAGAATCGATGACAAGATAAATTACACATATATCACAATCCCGTCACAACGTATTTAATGGTAATAGTTATAATGCAATTAGACGCAAAAAAAATAAAGTCGATGTTATAATTTTTTTTTTTTATAATTGATAAAGTATTATAAATAAGTTTCAAGGTTAAAAATTGGACCAAATATTCGTAACTTTTCTGGTAATTAACCCAAAATCAATTAAAAAGGAGTGTCGCGGCGAAATTGCATCCACCTTATCAAGGTTCAGTTAGATTATCGAATATATCTTAAATTTTGTGAAATTACAACGAAAATCTTTGTACATAGAAATCCTATAAAGATGATAAAATGCTATGGTGTGTATAGAATGTGTATCAAAGAACTGTTTACTATGATCGATCACACACCAATTCAAATGAGTCAAATCGAATTACACTCTGCAAATACACTCTATCCTAATTTAGCACAAATGAATCAAATATCTCCACAATCCAACAATAGATTTATCATCAAACACAAGATCATCACAAGCCAATTTAACTCGGACAATCACCATCCTGCAACAAAAGAAAAATAACAATAATAATAATAATAATAAAAAGAAAAGTGCGAGTACCATATTCAACTGTAAATTCAAGTTATAAAAAGAACCGAACAGAAAAACAGAGACCAACCAGTTCAAACCAATATTGACACAAATGTACTAGAAATGGCAGAAGAATAGTACCCACAATTTACAGATGGGACGAGAACTGAACCATAATTTTACTTAGGATTTCTCTAGTGAATTTCAGGGTAAACGTTGAGGACCGAGATTTACATTTCAAATGAGGGAGGGGCAGCAGGGAGAAAAACAGGGAGGTGAAACGGGTGGGGTTGTGCCATCCTATTAAGGATATTCTCGTCAAATAGCTAGTTTCTTCATGTCGAAATAGTAAAAGTTGAACAAGCTTTTGCTTTTGAATTGTAGAATCTACAGAGAGAAACTGTAAATTATTCCAAGTTTCTTCTTGATGGCTGAGGTCACTAAAAAATGCCCAATCTCGCTTGTAGCAGACAGCAGTTGTTTCTTGCTCAATCATTAGTTACTCTACAACACTGTTACATTTACTAGCATTCTCTGCGTGACTCCAATCAAGTTTTATTCATCCTTTGTGGTTGGCAGCCTTTACGGTAATAAAATAAGTTACCGAAATTTAATCACCTAGCTCTCAACAACTGCAAATATTTTGTGGAAGACATGTGTGGACATACTAGATTAGATAGAACTAAAAATGAATGCATTAGAAAGATAGTAATGTTCCCATAATACATAAGAAAAATGAAAGAACGCCGCTTAAGATGGTTTGGACATGTGAATAGGAGATCTAAAGATGCACCAGTGGTTTAGGATTTAGAGAACACTACCGCAAATTAAAATAGGAATGGAAGACCTCACACAAATTGGAAATAAATTTTTTTTAAAAAAGTGTTAACACTTTATTATAAATTATAACATGTATTCCGACCAGACACATTGGCAAAATATGATCCATATAGTCGACCCTTCATAGAGCAATAAAGCTCAGATGTAGTAGTTGTTGCTATCAACAATTGCAAATATTCTGAAGTGCCAAAAGTTCAAGGCCGCAGATTGTGCATTTAAGTCCGTTGTTTCACAAATTTGATATCTAGAATTTGTCACCTCTATTTCACATTCAAATACTAATGCCAAGTCGTTTCTCCTAAAGTGTCTTGTCGAATGTTCTATTTTCTTAATCCGTGAGATGTCCACCAATGACTTCAATCTAAAAGAAGACATCTACAGATAATTCATGAATAACTTTTCCTAAAAATAGTTTTTCCATATCGTGAAGCAGTCACTCAAGTACACTATATATGACTCGAAAGTCAAAACTAGTATTCACCTTCATGGTCCACCTAAAACTCATTGAGAATGAGAATTATGCATCCACTAGGAGTCAAACGGAGAGCAATAGGATGTCTTGATGCCCATCCAACCATTGTCCTTTGCAGTCTCAAATTGCAATAGTGAAACAATAGAATCTGACTCTATAATTGTATGTTCCATTTTTTTTAGTTATTTTTTTATGTTGCTGATCTTGTAACAATCACATGACTCCAATACTGTAAGTTAGCTGCTCGGTCTCCATCTAGCAAGGCATCCCCCCTAAAGGTGGCTAATTTGATATATCAGGCAACATTAGTGGTCCACTTTTTAAACAACTTAGCCATAGAGAAAACAGAAGAGGAAAATCAAGTGCTGGCTTGATGTTCCCTTACTCAAACAAGAATTAAACCGTCAAAGGCACCATGATACTAAACCACTATTTCCTGACCAAGACTCTTCATCGCCACTTAATGTTAAAATTATCTCCTCCAAAATTTCAATAGTATGCCATGGTAGAGAACATGAGCTTACCACTCATGTCCATAAATTGAGCAGAAGCACACATAAAATATTTGAGATTGCACTATATAATAGGCCAGAGGTTCAATCATATAGCTATAAAACGTGTGCCAATTACTAATTTGGGGGCATGGGTCAGCATATTGGACGTAGTGCAGCAGCTATCTAATATCAACAAATTGAGAAAAGAGAGGCACCTTATCAACATAGAGATTCATAAGCTTAGCCCCAATTTCACAGAATGGCAGCTAGATGTGTGAAATTTTGAGTCAACAAAGTCTTAATATTTGAGAAAACAAGGTTGCCTACATTGTTTGTTTAGTGTTGAGAGGAAATCTTTCCAAACTGGGTAGTGTATTCATTGCCCAAGGAGAACTAAAACAAGTATTGTTGCAAAACCGAAAACCAGACTGATGCTAGTTGTCCCAATGTTATGTGGCAATTCATTTGAGAGACTTCTGATTTCTAGGATTTATGAGATATACCATGAACGAAAACATGAATGAGCCACTATAATTGGCTGCTTCATTGCGTTAATTTCAAATCAAACGCACCTTCAAATTGAATAACCAAATCATCCAGCTTATCGAGTCAATCCTCATCCGAGTCTGAATCACTTGCATTGTAACCTAAATAGTTAAAAAAATTGCAGAATCAGGAAAGAGAAGTACCGCGATACAGAAAAAAACTCCTTCAATTATTATCTATCGCGCTCGCGTGCGCACACACACAGAGACAGACAGAGACAGTGGATACGGAACTGACCAGGACGTTTATGGCAAACTTTCCACACCGAAGACCTAATTCTCGAAGCTCTCGTTATCCAAATTCCTCCCTAAATTCAGAGCTCATAAATTAGAAAACCAAAACAAGTAAAACACTAACCATTGTAGCCAATCAAAGGAATTAAACCTTGTTAGCATCTCTGGGGACGCCATAGCCTTTATAATACATCTGAGCGACAAGCACCTGCATGTTGATATCACCAGTTTTTGCCTCCTTAAGCGTTTCCTGAAACCACCGGGTTATGCAATCGGAAACCACCTCCGACAGCGGCACTTTAGGGTGCTCCGCCGGCTGTCCGCCTCCTTCCGCCTCCATCGTTCTTCCTCTTCGAGTCGTACTTATCCTTCAGCTCGCGCCGCCTTCTGCGAAGATGATTTTCCTTCCCTATAGCGAAAGAAAACGAGTAGCAGTACTAACTCCTAATTAATTATAGTTTTAATTCTGGCATTGGTTGTCTTTTTCCCCTTTTCTGCTGTTTGTATATACTTTTGAATATTGATGATTGGAGGGGGAATCTCATTAAACCAGATTTCTGTGGGGTTCTGACGTTGGGGAGACCTGGTTAATTCAATCTTGCTAGGTACCATCCAAGTGAAAAGATCCTACTTCTATGTCATCTCCTCGGCCAAATCCAATCATACACTTAAAAAATGAATTTAGATCAATGACTAATATTTATTTTGTGTTATTTACTTTTTAAATAGATGGTTGGATCACCCAATCACGTATTACTCAATTTAATAGCATAGAATTTCTTGAGATATTTGAGTGAATATCAAATACCGACTTTGTGAGCCAGTAAATAAATTTACAGATATTTGAGTGACTTATGTGTGGGGCAACCACACGAACATTATTCTTTGTGACATAGATGAATTTTAGATGACCAGGACTATTTGCAGTCCCCCAAATTCTTTTAAAGTAACTCAATCCTTAATGTAGAACACTTATATATAAAAATTAGTACAAACTTCTTAATACAATCCCTACCCGAAACCCCCTACTCCTCCCCACCTCAAACCACGGTAGCTATTGTAGAAAATAATCTGGACACGCTCCTGCCTCCTCTCTTTCTTTCCTCCACACCAACAAAATTGAAACTCAATCCGCCACTCTTTCCCCCACCCCGTTTTGTGACCTTCTTCATTGCAACGATGGAGTGACCAATCTCCACCTCATCAAAGTTATATATAAATCGGACCTTGGAACAACAGTTTGACATATTATATATTGATTTTTTTTTTAAAAAAATTAACTACAGTTCAACAATATGTTAAAAGACACTTTAGCGGTAGCTGGCGATAATGGGAACAGTGGTAAATGGTGATTGACGAAGATGTGAATGAACAATATCATAACTTAGAACTGAAACCCAATTATGTGTAAGTTTTCTTTATTTAGCTTTAATTTAATGTAAATGATAATATTGTGTTCACGCCTTTAATTATTTATATTTTGTTAGGGTGTTTAAGTCATTTTGTGATAGTATTTTAATTTATTAAATTAGCGGCTGCATTAAGAAATTTAGTGGAGTGTGGCCTGCGAATAGTCGCCGCCATTTTATATTCTGAATAAGGTTAGGGCTTGGATATGGCTAATGAATCATGCTGCTATGGAATAGACCCCATACGGAATGGGATGAATGCGGCCACCACATACTAATTTTTGTCAAGATATTTTATTCCTCTCGTAAAAAGAAGCAAAACATACAAACATATCCTAAGGTTTCATGATTTTAACAAATCTAATATAAAGTTTCAATAATTACTGAGTAAATTATAATATATCAAAATATTAACTAATATAGGCACCATCTAACTTTCTATTATATTTGACAAAGTCTCATGTGCCCCAGTTGTACGATGCTATTCAAGGTAAATATCACGATTTAACATGTGATACCTTTTATTCATGATACCTTTATCCAAATTATGTAATACATTTAGACATCAACCGTAAAACCTTTTGATCCATGATCCGCATTGTACGGATCAAATTTTGCATGGTTAACGGATGTACAGTGTGGAATTTAATAATAAATAAAAAAATTAATAATAATAATAATAATAATAATAATAATAATAATAATAATAATAATAATAATAATAATAATAATAATGATGATGATGATGATGTTGACTCATATGACGAAACCTCCAAATGGGGTTAAAACTCTCTCACCCCGTCATCTCTTCTTTACTACTGAAACTAGAGTTTTCAGAGGAAATATTTGTGCCAAGTTTTTTACATAATGCCGTTTCAAAATAGCTTCGGCACTTACACAATATTACAAAATCTACCTAGAATAATACTCGGTGAGAATGATGCTTTGTTCTTCGAGTTTGCTTGAAATCTGGTTTCGATCCTGCAAAAACCAACACCGGAGGGGATCTCCGGTGAAGAGCCTCGGACGCTCAAGTCAGAGATCAAAGGATTTTAATGTTCGAAAAATGGTGAAGCTGAGTGAATAATAAAATATTATGAGTCATACCTTGGTGAAGAAGAAATGACAAACCTTTTATTCTTACCAGATGAATGATTAGGGGTGACAATGTCATTTCGTCCATGCCATGTCAATCCTAATCCTAGTCAGCTTACCCAGACTAATGGCCACTGGAGCTTGTGTCAGTGGTCCCCAACCTTTTTGCAGGAAAAAAAGTGCTGGCAGAGTACTTGTTGTCAGTTCAACTACTTTTTGGTTGGGGCCCTTTCCGGGAAGGATCGAGGCATCTATCATGGTGAGATAGTTCGTGGCGGAGGGGTGGAAAATGGGATTGCGCTTCGCGCTATTAACTTGTGTCGGTAGGAAAAATCAGGTTATAGGTTTGTGCTTCGCGTTATTCTCATCTGCGATGGGGAACATCATGAACGCGCTTCGTGCTTCCCGACACACGGTCCAGAACGGCCACGACCATCTCTTTGCTTCATACGCCAGCTCCTCTCCTAATGATGAGAGGGCGGTACCTTAACCCCTTCTGTACTAAGTCCGTGCTTCGTAGTGGATGAATTCTATTATGGCACCACAAATAGGATTTTGAAGTATTTGTGCCAAATTTCACCAAATGTTCAGAGATACGGATGAGATTAGCTTTGAATCAGTAACATCATCGTTCATGATGCCAATAGGGATAAAGTCTTGTGGACTAAGGGTCGAAGTGGGTAGAACAAGCCGAGAATGTCTAAATGACCGTCAGGCCCAAGGCTAAGGCGGTGGCGAGTAGATCTAACTGTCGTGAATATGAAGATATCGAGAAGAGGGAGACTTGAATTCCGGTGGACTCCTACACCATTTGAAAAAAGAGCATTTAATATATTTTATAGGTGGCAAATCGTGGGGATTTTACTCTTATCAAGCCAACCCGATAAGAGCTCACCCGAATTCGACCCAATTAGTTTGTTAGATTGAAAAAATCACTTGATAAGTTTCATAATAGTTGCATACACACTTTACCCACTAAATATACTACACTAAGTTACTATATATAATAGTCGATTTTTTAACGAGCTCAATACAAGATAATTATTTAAATAAGTAGCACAATTATACCACAATCCCATATAGAATTACACACTTTAATTTTCATTCAAATAATAGATGACCAAAAACATACAATAGAAAAGGAGCAACAAAAAAAGTCTTGAACAAAAGTGACGCATCGTTTTTTTTATTTTTTCAACATTCGGCTATATTTCAGGCCGTATATGTCATGTGATTCATACATGTTTCTTTTGGGCCAATAAGATGGCAACACGTGGCGGCTAATAAAATTCATAAAATTTATTTAAAAATTTAGAAAAACAAAAATATTTCTGAAATTAATTTTAAAATTCCAAAAATTCATTTAAAAGTCCAAAAAAAATTCAAATAAACTCCAAAAAACTAAAAAAAAAAAAAGTTATTTCTGAATTTAATTTGAAAATTCTAAAAATTCATTTAATTTAATTAGAAAATACATTTAAAAATCCAGAAAACAAGTACTATTAGAGGATGGTATAGTGTAACATCTATTGTAAATCAGATTGTAAGAGTTGTGCATCAATGCAAGTAAAATTGAAAAGTAGAGATGAAATTGAGCATGTGTTCGGGTTCAGGGAGAAAATGATAAAAAAGAAGGAATTTTGTGGGTTATTAGATTTATTTGATATTCTCATAATGGCTCATTGTCATCTCTGCAACTGCGAACCTTCTCATATGTTCTTCAATGGCTAAGATTTATATTCTCAAAATAGCTCATTTAACGAGCTCACCACCCGATTTCGAGGTTATTTGCATGCTCAATTGATAAAATATGCATTCATGTAATTTTTGTTAGGCATATTCTTAAATGAATTTACTGAATTTTTAAATGAATCTTTAGTTTCAAATTAATTTCAGATTTTTTTTTTTGGGAGTTTTAAATTATTTTTTTAGATTTTAAATGAATTTTTGAATTTTTAAAATAATTTCTGATTTTTTTTTTTTTTGAAATTTTAATGAATTTTTAGATTTTTATTTTAATTTATTGGATTTTAAATAAATTTATGGATTTTTAATGAATTGTTATAATATTAAAAATAATTTCAATTTTATAAATTTTTTGGATTTAAAAAAATGGATTTTTGAATGAATTTTGAGAATTTTAAAATTAATTTTAGAAATATATTTTTTTAAAATTTCTAATTGAATAGTTGAATTTAAAAAATAATATCAGAATTAATTTTTAAAAATTTATGAAATTTTAAATGAATTTTCTTGATTTTTAAATAATATTTTTGAATTTTTAAAAATGCTTTTTGATATGTTATTAATTATTTTTACATATTGGCCGCCACGTGTCGCCATCTTATTAGCTAAAAAAATGTGTGAATCACATGGCTGTACGGCTGGAAATATAGCCAAAGGTTGAAAAAGCGAAAAAAACGATTAGTACAGGTTGTTGTAAATGGCCATAGTACAACTTGCTATCTGAAGTTGACCCATAATAAAAAGGAAAAGTTTTGCAATTTGAGTCATTGGCTTTTGACCAACAACATATTTTTATTGCTTTAAAATATATTATTTACTAGGTTAATATTGGGTTCTATCGGTTGACTCGATGTGACCTGTATTTTATCTTGTCAACCCATATCGATCCAAACCCGTTAGACTACAACCCAAATCCTAAAAAATCTTGCAGATTCATGTCGTGCTTACAAAATCACTCATAAATAATAATTTTTTATATGAAGAAGTTAATTATTTTTTTAAACATTCCGAAAATGAAAAGAGGACTGTCTGTTGGGTACTCATTGCTAAAACCTAGAGACCGAGTCTAAAGATTAAGCATAAGCCTTAAGATTAGGCCCAAAGTCCAGAGACCCCGCAGGTCATGATAGTTGACCGAAAGACGAAAATGAGAACCATCCACACAATATGGATACACCGCTATAAGGGGGCGATTACACATCACAGACCGTCAATTTACACCCAGAGCGCAGACGACTAATGACCGCAGGGAATCTCGTCCGCCAATACAACACTTCGGTAAATGACGATATCCACAAGCCAAACATGCGGAACACATGGGATCTAGCTCAGCAAGGCCAGGCTAGGTGGCAGACACGTGTCGATCAAGCCTACCACCTGGCCGCCACGTATCATCCATGCGGAAGAAACCTAGAGAAAATACTTGTACACAAGAGGAAAAAGAGTACTCAAGCAAAGAAACCTTTTTATTATTCTCAATGTCGATCATAGTTGATCACATTTTCCATATTACATACAGTAAGCTACAAATCATACCGACCACATTTTTCTAAATACACCGTCGACCACCCTCCGAAACAAAATCTTATTGTGGATTAGTGATACCTCAGATACAACCACTAAATCGTGATTTACACTAATAAATTGAATCTACAATCCCACCTTAAGATCAACTATTCACAGTTTGGCGCTAGAAGGAGGGGCTCAAAATCATTTACTCATGGAAACTGAGCATCGTCATCACACACACCCCAGATGCACTCTTGATCTTGGCGTAACCGGAGGGTTTCCCCCTAAGATTATGTCCGCAAGACCGAAGTCCACAACTCGAGGGTTTAACACCGAAGCAGATTTGATTTGAGAGATAACTAAGAATACCAAGCAGTTAGCACAAGCCTTGCAGAAGCAGCAGAGAAGGCGAACGAAAGCGGCCGGTCCATCATGGATTCATGAGGACCGCGCCTTAGGGTAGGATGCGCAAGATCACTATGAGCATCCGCAGGAAAATTCAGATGGTGAACGAGCCCCAAAGAAGAAATGAGTGTATCGTCCACCAACACCACCAGTTGAAGGCGATCGCCGTCCCCAGGAGAGCAATCATCGGGGACCCGCAAAAGCAATGCAAAAAGAAGCTCCCCCTTCCCCCCCCTCCCCCTGAGAAAGGACCGATCGAAATTGGGTCCCGCCCTAGGCAAGGAGAGCAGAAATAACAGCAAAATCCCGATCGCGACACGAAAATATGTTCGGTCGCTTGGGAGGTAGCCACAACAAAGAAAGAACCCCCACACAGCGGCCAAGGGGGCAAACTTTCCCTCGACAACAGCCTACGGTGAACAATCCTCTAGAAGGGGACACCGTAGGGAGAATCAAGATCGGGTGCATGCAAAACGACCCCTACATCCGCAAGATGAGCGCAACCAGGATCTCCAGGAGATTGCGCGACTAAGGGACCGCCTGACACAACTCGAAAGATGGTCCGTAGCATAACCAATACACGCGGTTGAACCACCCATTAACATGCGATCAAATTCGCCTTTCGTAGATTCAATTCTACAAGCGCAATTGCCATTAGATTTGAGGACTCCCAACATAGCACCCTGTAGTAGGAACACCGATCCATCAACACATAGGGACGAAAGTAGGCACATAGCAGGGGGGCTATGGCCCCTCCAGCGTTTTTTTATTTTTCTTTGGTAGTATGTAGTTTATATATATGTCTATATTTAGTAAAGGTGGGCCCCCTTTAGTTTTTTACTTTTGGATCTTTTTAACATGTAAAATGAACCTGAGAATTGTTTTTTCTAGTGATGTTGGAACCGGATCGGACTGGCCGGTCGGACTGGTTAAACCGGGAACCGAAGACGGGACCGGTCCGAAAGATCCTTAAAAATTATTTTTAAGGTTTGACCGGGAAAAACCGGGAAGACCCGGAAAAAAACGGGAAAACCGGCCGCTCGAAAAAACCGTCGGTCTTGCTTTTTTTTTTTTTTTTTTTTAAGAAAAAATCTTTTTTAATTTTTGCGTTTGTGACTTGAGTCGTATTGTTCTTTTGATTTTTGAAGTTCTTAAAGTTAAAAGTTTAAAACTAAAAGATCAAAACAGGGCTCCCCGCTGTAGGGTTTTTTCTTCAAATTTTCTGATCTCATTCATCTGATTTCTTCTACAAAGAGAAGAAACATTGTAGGGTTGAAGAATCAAAATCGAAAAGGTAAAATAGGTCAAGGCTGCTTTTTTTTTTGTTTGAAAAACTTTGCTTGTTCTTTCTTTTTTCTACTATGTAATTTTTACTTTTAGTTACTGTACTGCTGTAAAAATTTGTTATGAACTTATGATTGAATTGTTATAGCAGAACGATTTTGGAAAAATTGAACAGTATTTTGACAGTGGATGGACTTGATCACTTCTTCAAAGTTCAAACGGTGTGTTGTTTAATTTGACTGAGCGAGGACTGTGAAATTTTCTCATCAGGGCTTTTAGTTTCATTCAACTGAATGATTTCCTATTAACACAAGACAATGGATAATGGATAATCAATAATGAATGACAACAGGAGCACAAAACTATAATAAAAGAAGTAGAATTAAAGACTAAAAAGATTAAGAAAAAATGACACGTGAGTAACTTGGTTTTTCAAAGTCACTAACATTTAATAATTTTAGTTACCTTCTAGGTTTGACATTTGATAAGAAAACATTAATTGAATTGCAATATTGTATTACTTCATCTTTGCACTAAAATGAAACAATTTGCAAACATGAATTGGTCCCCATATTTAGAAACATTTATTTGCCACATTATTGCTTATACCTTAGAAAGTCAGTAGCTCAAATTGCTTTGTGTATGTATGTATTTGCAGTCTAGATCATTTGTTATATTAGGTGTTTCATCTTTTGTTAAACTAAATTTAATACACGACACATGTTAATTAGTAACATCAACTAATTTTTAAATATATGTTATAAATGTAATATTCTTTTGTCAACATAAATTATACTTTACTTATTTTTTTCTTCGCTTACTTTCTAGATGGAGTCCTCATTAAATGGCCAACAATCTAGTACTACAGTTAGTTCTACTCAATCATCAGTACGATTGAAAACCGACCCAACTTGGGCTCATTTTAAAGAAAATCTTGTTGATGGAAATAAAAGTTGGACTTGTTTGCATTGCAACAATACTTGGAAAGGAGAGGGAATAAATAGAATGAAGAAACACTTACCTGGTCGGAAAGGGGATATTGTTTCATGCAAAAAAGTACCTCATGTTGTACAGTACCAGATGAAGCAATCACTGAAAGAGCTAGAAGAAAAAAGTCAACCTATGAAATCTGTGGGAGATGATAAACTTTGCAATATGGTTGATGTTGAGGATGAGATGAATACACTAGAAATCAATACAAAAAATCAAAGGAATGTTCCAACATCATCAGGAAAGAGAAAGCAAGATCAGAAGAGGCCAAATTACTTTGCTCCTAGAACCACTCCCGGTGCTCAGCCTTCAATCAGAAATATCTTGGTAAGTAAAGAAATCTAACATAATGCTGATATGGCTGTTGCTAGATTTGTCTATAATGATTTTCTCCCTATGAACATTGTAAGTTCTTCTTATTTTCAAAAAATGGCGGATGCAATTGCTGTTGTTTGCCCTGGTAATAAAATACCAAAATATAACCAAGTGCGAACAAGATTAATAGGTAATGTTAAAAAGGAAGTTGAACTATTTCTTGCTGATTATCGAAGAGTTTGGGAAGAAAAGGGTTGCACTATTATGGCTGATGGTTGGCAAGATAGATCAAATAGGCAACTTATAAATTTCATGGTTTATTGTAAGGGAGGAACAATATTTCAGAAATCAGTTGATGCTTCTCATATCATGAAAGATGCAACCTCACTTTGCAAAATGTTTGTATAGGTAGTTGAGTGGGTTGGAGCAAGTAACATTGTTCATTTTGTGACTGATAATAGAGCGAACTATAAAGCTGATGGTGTCTTGCTTAGTGATAAATATAATTCCATTAAGTGGTCACCTTGTGCTGCACATTGTTTGAATTTACTTCTTGGAGATATTGGTAAGATGGAGCTTGTCTGTGATCTTGCAAAAAAGGCATCTTTAGTTACAAAGTTTGTTTATAATCATACCTTTTTACTTGCTTGGTTGAGGAAAAGGATGGATGAAAATTATACGTCCAGGATCAACTCGCTTTGCTACAACATTCATTGCATTAAAGAGTATCCATGGACACCAACATGATTTGCAAGCTTTTTTTTACCAGTAAGACATTCAGAGATTCTCGATACTATAAAGATAAAAAAAAGCAGGTTTAGTGTTGGCAGTAGTTCTTGATTCAAAGTCTTGGAGTGATTGTGCGATCATAGTAGTTGTAGTTGCTCCACTTATACGTGTTTTGCGTATAATGGATACTGATCGGAGGCCTTCTATTGGTTATGTCTATGATGGAGTGTATCGGGCAAAGAAAGCAATAAAGGATATCTTTAAGAACAAAAAAAGATTGTACAAGCCTTTTACGAGAATTATCAAGGCAAGATGGGATAAACAACTCCGACTAGACATCCATGCCGCAGCTTATCTTCTAAACCCTGCGTTTGCTTATGACAAAGAAAATATGTGCAAAAAGAAAGAAATAATGGATGGTTTCGTTGAAATGGTCACTACCTTGATTAGGGACAAGACTATTCAAAGGAAATGCATAGATAAAGTGAGTATATTTCAAGATAAGTTAGGAAGCTTCAGTCGACCGTGATGGTTGACCTGCGTGTTTTTCATGTTCTAGGCCACTTTTGATGCGGCCGCGACCATAGACGCGGCCGTGGTTGACCCTTTTGCTCTTTTAACTTCCTTTTCATCCGTTTTTTACCCTATTTGATTTGTTTCTTCTCCAACCTTCGTCCAAATGGAATAAAATCACCTAATTAGCTCCAAAACAAGTGAAAACATGTCAAATGACTTAATATAACAAATATAAACAATTTTTGGCCTAATGTGCATGTAAATGTCATAAAATATATACCTAAATTGACCTAAAAATACATGCATAAATAACGTGTATCATACGTGATCCGGGATTACAAGCATCGATATGGAATTATCCTGTTTAAAAACATGATGAAGTCAGAAGAACTTATATCATATCAACATATACTCTCAAAGTATCCAAAAACAGGAGAAAATCACTCGTAGCTTTCAGGCATCATGGTTTAAATCATTCTCGTCTTGGTTGGAATATTCTCCTAGCATGGATGATGCATTTTGCCTACCATGGTTTGTTTTTCACTCTAAAAATGATCCTCCTGGATTGGAAGCATAAACTATAAGTGGGTTTTGATCATGGAAGAAGGTAAGAGATGGGAGCAATTGTTCATTTTTGGCTCATATTGATAAAGACCTCAGTTAACCTCATAGAAATGCTGAGAAAGCATGTGCCAATCTCATGAACCAAGAAGCTCATATTGCACAAAATATTGAGAGGGTCAGGTCTCAAGAAGCTGTTGAAACTAGACTTCGTTTGAAAGCTTCATTTGAGGCAATTAGGTGGCTTGTATTTCAGGGATGTTCTGTTAAAGGCAATGATGAGTACAAACAATCAATTAATCATGGCAACTTTTTAGAACTCTTGAGTTTCATTAGCTCTTTTAATGACAACATAGTGGAAGTTTTGGATAATGCTCCTAGAAATGCATCATATAAATCACCGCAAATAAAAAGACAAAGTTTGCAAGTCTTGGCAACTAAAGTCAGGAATATCATTCGCTATGAAATTGGTGATGCAAAATTTTGTATCACAGTTGATGAAGCTCGAGATGAATCCAAAAAGGAGCAAATGTCAATTGTTGAGATTTTTTTGAAAAAGATGGCTATGTGTAAGAGCATTTTGTTTGGACTCGTACATGTTGAAAACACTGCTACGTCAACATTGAAAGAAGGTATCATCTCTGACCTTTCTTGCCATACTCTTGATGTTCAAAATATTAGAGGCCAAGGATATGATGGTGCAAGTAACATGCGTGGAGAATGAAATGGTTTGCAAGCTTTGATATGAATGTCCTTATGCTTACTATGTTCATTGTTTTGCGCATCGTCTGCAACTGACGCTAGTTGTTGCTTCGAAGGAAGTTATACCAGTCCATCAAATTTTTACCAAGTTGAATTCTATAATCAATATTGTTGGTACCTCGTGTAAGCGTAGAGACCAATTAAAAGCTTCCTATGCTTCAAATATCACTCATTTACTTGATATTAATGAGCTTGAGAGTGAGAAAGGACTTCATCAAATTGGTTCTCTACAAAGAGCAGAAGATACTCGTTGGAGTTCTCATTTGAAATCCATATCTAGCTTGATGACAATGTATAGTGCGACTTGTGAAGTTTTGTTGATTATTGTTGATGATGGAACAACATATGCCTAGCGTGGGGATGTAGATGCTACTTATGATGTTTTGACTTCTTTTGAATTTGTTTTAATAATGCATCTTACGAGAAAAATATTAAAGATTTATAATATACTTTGTGAATCTCTGCAACTCCAATCTCAAGATATTTTGAATGCAATGCATCTTGTGTCGTCTACTAAGTTGCTCCTTTAGAAATTGAGAGATGATAGATGGGATGAACTAGTTGAAAATGTGAAATCTTTTTGTGAATTTGTCAACGTACCGGTACTGGATTTTAATATTCAATATGTTGCAAGGAAAGGAAGAGCTCGTCATCAACTGGATAAAATAACAGTTGGACATCATTACAGGTTTGACATTTTTCAAGAAGCGGTTGACTCTCAGTTGAAAGAATTGAATATAATTTATTATTTCACAAAGTATATCCAAATTAAATAAATTATGTAGAGGTACATTTGTCCTTTGAATCCATCTTTAATTTTTTATTCTTTTTAAGAAACAGGCTAAAATAATGCTTCTTTTTAATGGAGGAAATATTTATTAATATTTTTAAATTGGATTTGTCTTTATGAATACAAGTTCAAATATGTGACTTATCCAATAAGATTTGCCAACATGTCATAAACGTGGGAAAAGATATGATGTTCCGAAATTAAATCTAAAAGACTTGAAGCAACAAGTGAAGTGAGTCGCACGTTTTATATATTTGATTGCTAAGTGCTATGTAACTATTATGCACTCCTGTTACGAAAATTCCTAAATAGTTTCGACAGATCCCTGCTTAGCGTTAGAGTTTAATTAATCGTGTATGTTATGTTTTTCGATTCCTCTTTGTCTAACTACGTCTATGCTCCAATTAATCCCTATGTCATATTTTTCGATTACTTTCCACCTAATCATGTCTATGCCCCAATTAACCCGGCCTAATTCTGATTAGTTGCTAGGCCCCAGTTCACAATCTAATTAGCGCCCAACAACTTTTACAAACCTTGATTATGCATTGAGTACTGTGAGAAGCGCAAAACGTGAGCAAACAATGCAATATTATATTTGAGAGAATAAGAGTGATATATTCTAGCGATTATGGTTTTTTTATATTGTTATAGATAACATATCGTTATTAATTAATCTTCTTAATAATTTGGGCGCAAATAATATATTTGAGACGATAAAAGTATTTCAAATGTATCTCAAATATTTTTTTGTAGCTGTGAGAAAATAATTGTCACCGTGAATTGGTGATTCTCTGATTATCACTATAATAAGTGTTTTTACAACAAATATCCTAGAAATATGAAGAAAGGATTACAACAATAATATATACCTAAATCTATAAGATTACAAATAATTTATTCTAAAATATTATCCTTATCACCCCCCCCCCCCCCCAAGCGAAGTGTGGGATTGAAGACAACACAGAGCTTGGATCGTATCAATTCAAACATGGGGCGAGAGAAACTTTCCGTAAACACGTCCGCCAACTGTAGATGTGAAGGAACAAATTTTGTGTCTAGACGTTGACTAGTGGCAAGTTCACGAACAAAATGACAATCAATGTCAATATGCTTGGCACGTTTATGAGCAATGGGGTTTTGACTCAAAAAGAGAGCACTCTTATTGTCATACAGCAGAGCTTTAAGTTCTTGAGAAGTTGAGTTAACCAAATCATTTCTTGGGCAGCATGAGCAAGAGCGCGATACTCAGATTCGCAATTGGATTTGGCAACAATGGGTTACTTCTTTGCACTCCAGGAAACAAGATTGCGGCCTAGAAAAATAGCATACCCATATGTAGATCGGCAAGTTTCAACACAACGAGCCCAATCGGCGTTGGAATAACCAAGAATAGCTGGTTCTGAAGTAGAAGTAAAAGAGAGCCCATAGTGAAGTGTACCCTTAACATAGTGAAGGATTCGTTTGACAGCGAGAAAATGATCATCAGTAGGATTGTGGAGGAACTGACTGACATGATTAACGGCATATGAAAGATTCGGTCAGGTAATGGTGAGATACTGGAGTGCGCCAATTATAGACCGATACAAGGTGGGATCCTTGAACGGACGACCAGTACTAACAAGAGATTCTCCAGCAACCAGTGGAGTAGAGACATGTTTCAATTCATTGAGAGCAGCTCGAGACAGAATGTCATAGGCATACTTGGCTTGACCGAGAAATAGACCATAATCAGAATGAGTAATCTCAAGTCCGAGAAAGTGATTTAGCTGTCCGAGATCCTTCATAGAGAACTCAGAGTTAAGGCAAGAGATAAAAGTACAAAGAGCTGCCATATTACTACCTGTAACAATAATATCGTCAACATCGAGAAGAAGAAAAATAGTATAGTTAGAGCGATGAATAAAAAAATAAAGATGTGTTAGAGCGACTGCGAGAAAAACTTAAAGAAAGTGAAAAGGTACTGAAACGGTCAAACCATGCACGGGATGCCTGTCGAAAACCATAAAGAGCCTTTTTAAGTTTACAAACATGATCTGGAAATCGAGGATCGATGAAACTTGGTGGTTGGGACATGAAGACAGGTTTGATAAGATGGCCATGTAAAAAGATATTCTTAACGTCCAATTGATGCAACCACCAGTGATTTTGAACAGCAAGGGCCAGAATCACCCGAACAGTAGCAGCACGCACCACGGGACTGAATGTATGTGAAAAGTCAAAGCGTGGGATTTGAGTGAACCCTTGAGCAACAAGTCGAGCTTTATAGCGGTCAATCGAGCCATCAGCATGATATTTGGTGCGAAAAACCCATTTAGATCCAACGATGTTTTCATTCGGAGGATGGGGAACTAAATCCCATGTACCATTGGATTGAAGAGCGTCAATTTCCTCGCGCATGCCGGATAGCTAGTGGGGTGATTTTAATGCAGATTTGAAGCCTTTGAGTTTTGCAGAGTTAGACAATGAAGGCAATAGACAAGTACAAGCAATGTCGAAAAAATATTTTGGTTTAAAAATACCAAATTTTGCCCGCGTTTGCATAGAATGAGTAGACGCGATCGGTTAGTAGTGGTAGATAAATCGAGAAGTGAAGGAAGTGGGTCTGGTGTGTGGGCTGGGTCAGTTGTAGGGACTTGGTCGGGTGAAGGTATCATGTTGGGTTGAAGAGCATGTGGCGAGAGTGGGGGCAGTGGAAGTGGGTGAGGCTGGGGAGTGATATGGTCGTGGGCCAGGGGAGGGGGAATGTTGTGGGCCTGGGGAAGGGGAAGGTATTGGGCCAGGGGAAGGGGGATGTTGTTGGCCTGGGGAAGGGAAGGGATTGGGCCAGGGGTATGATGTGGGCCAGGGAATGGATGGGGACAAAGGGGATAAGGCTGGTGGGCCATTCCTGAAGAAGAGGGAGGCGAGGTTGTTGATGAGGAAATGGGCCCAACAAGAGAAGGTGATGAGTAATTGGGCTGGGCCAGTGAGTCCAGCAAAGGAGCAAGATCAGGGCGTGAAACAAAGGGAAGGTCCTGGTGATCTAAAAAAATTGACAGAATTTATGAGGAGAAGATGAAATATTATCGAAAAAGGGAAAAATGGACTCATCAAATTGAGCATGGTGTGATATAACAGCGAGAGGCCACATGATCACAACACCGAAATCATTTGTAGATAGAGCTATATCCTTAAAAAATGCAAGGTTGACTACGAGGAGCCAACTTATGCGGAGCATAATCCTGAATGTAAGGAAAAACCCGGCAATCAAAAATCTTAAAATTTGAGTAACAAGGAGTAACATTAACCAATAGTTTACAAGGGGATTTGTTAGCCAATAAAGGGGTGGGGAGACGATTTATAATATATAAGACAGTCGAAAAAGCATCAAACTAATATTGAGGAGGAGCGTGGACATGAAATAAAAGGGAAAGACTGGTTTCAGTAATATGCCTATGTTTACGTTCGGCATGACCATTTTGTTCTGGGGTGTAGGGACATGACGTGCGATGTTGAATGCCATTAGAAATAAAAAAAAAATTGAATACGATTATTGGTAAATTCAGTTCCACCATCACTTTGAATTTTTTTAATTTGAGTGGAAAACATATTAGCAACAATAGAAGAAAAGCGAGTGAGCGCATAAAAAATTTGAAATTTAGTATGCACGGGATAAAGCCACGAAAAACGAAAAAAAATCATCGATAAACACATGATAGTAATGAAAACCATCAAAAGAATCAACGGGAGCAGGGCCCCATAAATCACAATGAATTAAATCTAAAACTTTAGACGCACGTTTATCATTTAAAGAAAAAAGAAGATTTTTTGCTTTTAGCTAATTAACACGAAGAGCAAACGAAAGAATTCGGTAACCTAGAAGAAACTGGCAAAAGACCCAATTTATGCAATAAATTAACAGTAGAATAAGAGGCATGTCCCAAATGAGAAAACCATAAAGTTAATGAAGACTTAGGAACCAGGTGACTAAAGGCAGCAACAAGAGCGGAAGTGCCAGAATTCAAAACATAAAGTCCATCCTTACATATTCCCCGAGCTAGTGTATGCTTTGTCAGACGATTCTGTAACACAAAATACTGATCAGAAAATAAAACATCAATGAAAAAATCCGAGGTTAATTTACTAATGGAGAGCAAATTTTTAGTAATGGAGGGAACAACGAGAACATTATTTAATTGAATTTGACTAGAAAGAAATTTAGAACCAGAATGAGAAATAGGGAGGGAATTACCATTACCAACTATAGCTGTACCATTACTAGTGTAAGGAGTAGCAGAATCCAGAGCAGAAAGAGACGAGGTAATGTGGGCAGAGGCGCAAGTATCAACAAACCAATCCGAATAAGATGGGGAAACAACAGATTGAGTAGCAGGAGCATGGGCGAAATGAGCAGTAGAAGAGGTAGGCATACCGACATACCGGTCGGGACAATGGTTGGCGAAGTGGGGGCCCTGACATATCTGACACTTGGGAGTATAGGAACGTTGGTAGGGACTGCGAGAAGCAGACCGCAAAGGTTGACCGGGAGCAGCAGGCCGAAACCCACAACCCAGAACAGCAGGCGGGGCAGAAGAGAAGGTGGATGAGCCGCGGCCATTGGGACGAAGAAGCTGGACCGCGACCAAGAATAGACGAGCCGCAGCCAATCTTACATCCAGCGTAGAAAACGGCAGAAGGCGGTGAGGTGTCTGCAAGATTGAGGGCCCGCTCACGTAACTTGTGATCGCGGGCCTAACTGATGAGATCGCGGAAAGACATCTGTGGTGTAAGAGCAAGGCGGACATCGGTGAAAGTGCAAAATTGAGGGCCCAAACTGGGAAGAAACCATCGCGATTTATCGTTTTCGGAAAAACCAATAGCTGCAAGCTTATGACAAAATATATTAAATTGATGAGTAAAGTCCATAACTGAAGAGTTACCTCGCCTGAGAAATTGTAGTTCATCACGTAACTGTTAGCATGCGAGGTCGAAGCATGACTAAAAGCATGTTCCAGCGCAAGCCAGACACTACGAGCGGTCGAAAGACCGAAAACTTCATCCATGGCTTCTTCAGTAAGGGTCGAAAGTAAGAGACTTAGCACACGGTCATTGTACTTACACCAGGTCGTGTAAGCAGGATTGGTCACATCTTCATTCGACGAGTTTTTGATAAGCGAGGGAGGAACGGGATTAGAGCCGTCAACATAGGAGTCCAAATCAGCCAGTTTAAGCATATGGAGAAACTGACTTTTCCAAAATAGGTAATTGGAAGAGGTGAGAGGGATTTTAACCATGTGGATGAGAGTGGTGAGGGGAACCGAATCATTGGTGATATCAGTAGCAGCTATGGAGGGTTGGAGAAGAGGAGTTAGATGAAGAGGAGCAGACGCAGGTGCAGTGAGGAAGCAGAATCTATAGCGAAAAAGGATTAGCGTAGAAACAGTAACACAGAAGCAGAAATGCAGAATTAGTTTGAGGAGAGATGATATTGACGGAAAAAAAATCACGAGACTAGGAGAGAACAAGAGTTTTAGTGTTTACTGTTGATACAATGTGAGAAAACAATTTTGTCACCGTGAATTGGTGATTCTCTGATTATCACCATAAATAAGTGCTTTTACAACAGATATCCTAGAAATATTAGGAAAGGATTACAACAATAATATATTCCTAAATCTATAAGATTACAAATAATCTATTCTAACATATTATCCTTATCAGTAGCACCTAGTTGTCTTTGAAAGTAATTTGGTAATGATCTCAAATAATATGTAGAGAGTTTTGAGGCAACAATGACAAATAACTCAGTATCAATACCCCGCAATTGTAATTCAAAACATGTATAAAAGACCATTTTATTGTAGTGTTTTCATGATAAGGAAGTATTGACAAACCTGTTGTTTTAAATTCAAGATGGAAGATCATGTGATCTCTTTGTTGACTTGTATATGCTTTAACAAATAATACTACCTCTGTTTTTTTTATGTCTTTTTAGCTTTTGTGATTTATTTTTAAATAGTTGTCTTTTTAGTTTTTCTTTTTATATTTTTTTCTAATAAAACCCCTATAATTATTCCTAAAAAATTCTAATTATCTAAACTATCATATTTATATAATCCAATTGAGTGCCTATTTATCCATTTCATACCTTTAATTTTTTTATGCACACCTAAAAGGACATCTAAAAAATAGAGGTAGTAATAAATAAGAAAAAGGATAAGTAAGCAAGATATATACAGATTGGATCCTTATTCCAATTTGTATTCATTTAATATTCTATTATATTTAATATAATTTATTTATTAGATTGTTTTAAAATAAAAGATGAAATACAGATTATACCATGTTCCACAGGACGCGTGTTTAATTACAAACTATTTTGAGAAACTAATTACACAAAGATCTACTCAAGTAAAGTATTTAGAGAAATTTTGCTTTTCTAATAACCAAGTGAGTATAGTTTGGACCAGTTAAAAAATGAATATCGGACTGATTTTGTAGGACGGAGAGAATATTTGACTATAAAAAATTACGTCAACGTGTCAATTTCCAAAATTGTTTCGTTAATGCACAATTGCTTCCAAAATTGTTTTGTTAATGCACAATTGCACATGACTACGTGCAAACAACACATTAGAAAGAAACAATCGCTAAAATCACTTTTGATTCCATAATCTTTTATTTGTACAATTTTAATTTTAAAAAAATTAAAAATTTAATTTAATGTCGTAAGTTTAGAATTGATCCAGCTGATTTAGTTGTTTTTTTGTCGTAGGTGATCAATTTGGCCAGAAAATTACACGTGCTATACACGTGAGTCATTTTTTCCGTCGACTTTTAAATACATGGCACTGACGAGTTATGAGGAATTTAAAAAAAAATAAAAAAAAATCCCTCTTGTTCTTAAAATTTTTTAAAATTATTTTCTTTTTTTACTTCAACGTCACTCGCCGGTGCCACGTATTTAAATATTGACCGGAAAAATGAGTCACGTGACCGGCATGTGCGATTTTCTGCCAAAATGATCAAAGGCGACAAAAAAGGACTAAGTCCAGATTAGTTCTAAAATTACGGAACTAAATCGAACTTTATTTTTTTAAGATTAAAATTGTACGAGTGAAAAATTATTTGATAAAAAATGATTTTAGCCCCCTAAAATATTATGATGATGCTATGACTTGGGGTTGTCTTATATAAACCCTTAGGAGTTATTCATCTATCACAAATTAAGACAGCGAATTAAGCTATTAATTGTTGGTATCTGGAGTAGTCTGCAACCATTAATGTCTAATTTGCTTCTGTTCAGTCTTCATCTTTGCTTCTTCCTACCAATAGCATGGGCTTCAGGAAACGCCTCCGCTGTGTTTTAATTCATATATACTAAAACAAACAACTTCTAGTTTTAATTTCTCACTATTTTCTGAAACTAAATGCGTTACGATATACTCTATAATTTAGGTATTTCAAAGAGTTGTAATTTATCATAAGAAAATACTATAATTTGAAATAGATATTAGACTGTTTTTGCACGATGGAGCAAATATTTAACTGTCAAGGTCGAAGATCGTTAGTCACCCACTTTATTAAATTCAATTTTAACATTATGAGTGTGTTTGGTAAAGTTTTTGTCTCAATATATTGGAAAATGACTCAATCTATTTTTTCCCAACTTTTTTTAACCCAATCAACATAATTTCAATGCTTCTCAAGCTGAAATAGACACACTTTATTTTGTTAATGCACAACACATTAAGAAGAAGAAAAGGACATTTCCACTTAAAATATTGAGATGCTGTGACATGGGGTCTTATATATATATTCGCAGGAGTTTATCATCTTTCCAATGTACGTACAAAGACAATCAAGCATTTAATTGTTGCTATTGCACTCTCCACTCCAATGTCTAATTTGCTTCTACTCTGTGTTCATCTTTGTTTGTTCTTAGCAAAAGCTGCATGGGCTTCGGAAAACGCCTCCGCCGTGTTTTGGTCGTGGAAGGCGGAGTACGGCAAAACTTACATTGATAAATTGGAGGAAGAGAAGCGGTACAATATTTTTAAGGATACCTTGAGGAGTATAGCCGACCACAGCGCCAAACCGAACCGGTCACACTACCTCGGTCTCAAACCGTTCGCCGACTTGACCAATGAAGAGTTCTGGAATATGCATACCAGCGGTGTGCGACGGCAGCTGAGTGAAAGGTGGAGCGAATTGGGGGGTGGAAGTAGACGTTAGCATCTTACCTACTTCCGTCGACTGGAGAGAAAAAGACGCTGTCTTTCCGGTTAAAGAGCAAGGCAATTTTGGTAACGACTCTTAATATTTTGTTATACTGACATCCCCAACATATACCATTTGTCCCGCGGATGAAATCACTTATTTCTAAAATAAGTGTTGCTTTAGACACTTTAAAAATTTTAAAAATAAGTGTCATTTTAATTAGCAGATAAGTCCATAGTTCTTCCAACACTACCGCTAAACAATCTACGTAATTTAATTGACTATTTTCTTATTCCAAAATTTATCTCAATTAAATAAATTCTATATGAATATTTTGTCATTTTTATTCATATTTTTTTTTCAACAAGGCTAAAATGACACTTATATATGAGTGTCTCTCTCTCACACACTTATATATATATGGAGAAGTGATGATTGAATTATAAATGACTATGTTGTAGAAATAATTTATGTATATATGTTTTTGCGTTTTGCCTCATCATTTATGTATATATATTTTAATGCTCAAATATATTATTTACGATAAGTTTATTGAGACGATTAATGCATGATGACTTTTATCGTTTCAAATATAATGTTCTTGTTTAGCCGGACTTATAACGTTAAAGACATATATATATATGTATATATATATATATATAAATATAAATTACCCAATCCTGATACAGGGAGGTAGGGACAATAAATAACAATACCGGACACTTCGAGTCTGGTAATTGGAATGAGTACAATCTAAATACCTTAACGAGGATCCATTGAAGGACAAGTCTGGTGCCAGCAGTCGTGATAATTTCAACTCCAATAGCGTATATTTAAGTTGTTGCAGTTAAATATAAACTAACTCACTGTTGGTTTATGTTTTAGCTACGGCAACCGTAAACCCACATCATATAATCTTTACCTTTTGTTTTGTAATTATTATATTAAAAAGTAAAAATACAATGAACACCCGGATTATTAGTCATTAAAAATAATTTACAGTTTGTGATTTGGTTTGCAATTTTTATTTTTTTCATTCTCTTTTTCCTCACGTAACATGAACAATGCGTTACAGGGTATATTTGAAGATTATTTCTGCAACACAGGGCAATTGAATCACGCTGACTGTTGTTGGTAATAGGAAATAATTGTATAATTGCTTGATTGCATTCAGTGGCGGACGTAGGATTTTTACTTGGGGACGATCGCATAGATACAAGTATACGCAATGATAGCTTTTTATAAAAATGGCATACATTTTATTACTATTATACGCTAAATTTTGATATATTTTGACGTTTTATATATCAATACTCCACACGTTTACATATATATATATATATACATAATAAATGTATATAAATAAATTGTAATTGATTTTGGGGGGACAATTTTCTTTATCACTACACATATACTCACACATATATATAAATTTCCTACAAAATACATATAAGAAAGCATTTTAAAAAAAAATTGGGAGGGGGGGTGGTTTTGTCAGCGGCCCCCACTTGCCCCCCCTAAATACGCCCCTGATTGCATCCGTTTATATTTCTCACTTGTAAATCCAATATATAGTGAATTCTTTCGATCACCTCTTTAACGGTGATCTCATACCTATTCTTACATGGTATCAGTCTAACTCACCAAAAACTTACAATTCTCTCTCTAAAGCCTTCCGCTAAAACTTCGTCGTCTCCCTCTACAGTTTCTTTTCTCTATTTTCTCCATGGCAGAAATTTCTTCAAAAGCTTCAGCCTCTCCTATTCCTTTTAATATGTTAGTCCATCTTCTAACAATTAAGCTATCGTCTTTCAACTATTTACTTTGGCGCAACCATGTGGTTTTGGTTCTGTCCAGCCATGACCTTCTCTCTCATATCCATGGCACGATCGACATCCCACCGGAGAAAGTCACCACGGCTGGTCCTCAAGTTCCGAGTCCTGATTATCTTGCTTGGTTTGAGAAAGATCAAAAAATTCTGAGTCTCCTTATCTCATCTCTATCGGAAGAAACTATCCCTGAGGTAATTGGATGCACATCTTCTCGATCTGTCTGGACTGCTCTTGAAGCAGCGTTCAGCCATTCCTCCGCTTCTCGCATAAATCAGTAGCGAAATGAGCTTCTCTCTCACAAACGCGGTTCTTTCCCGGTTGAAGAATTCTGTCGAAAATTTCGTATGCTATGCGATCAGCTGGCCTCTACTGGCAAATCGGTCGACGATGCGGATAAATCTCATTGGTATATCTAAGTGGTGGCCCTCAATTTGTTGGTTTCTCGGACACACGTATGGCTATGACGCCTATGCCGTCGTTTCGGGATTTAGTTCATCAGGCGCTGAATTTTAAGCAATTCACCCGCTCCATGGATGCTGCCGCCGGTACAGTTCCCGCCTTCTCCGTCGATCATCGTTCTGGCAATACAAATTCTCGTCCCTTTGGAAACCATAATTTTGTTCGAAGTGGTCAAAGTGGGTCTCATCCCAAATCTAGTAGTCATAGTGGTAATTTCTGCAATTTTGGTAACAAGAATGGTAAACCACACAAATCCTACACTCCTATTTGTCAAATTTTTCGCCAACCGGACTACTATGTTGACCGATGTCCTGATCGGTATGGTCAGTCAGTTCCATCAGCCGCTAACCTGGCTCATGCTTTTGACACTCTGTGCACTGTCTCCCCTTCCTAGGTTTCTGATTGGTATCTTGATACCGGTGCCTCGGCCCATATGACACCTTAGCCGTCGGATTTGGACACCATGCAGCCTTATACGGGTAACGATAATGTTATAGTTGCAAATGGTTCTTCAATTCCTATTACACATATTGGCTCCTGTAATGTGCATCAGAATGTTCGTTTATTGGATGTGTTAGTGGTGCCTCATCTTACAAAAAAATTTAATGTCCATTAGCAAACTTACGTCTGATTATCCTGTCGATGTGCTTTTTACTGATAAATTGTTTGTGATTCAAAATTGAGTGACCAAAGAGCCTCTGCCCCAAGCCAGGCGTCGCCAAGGTCTATATATTTTGGAGAAGGGTGAACCAGTTTTGGTGGCAGCATTGCACTCTGCTTCATTAAAAGCTTCTTTTGAGCTTTGGCACAATAGATTAGGTCAAGTTTCTGTTTCCATTCTTCATATGTTAAATAAATTGGGACATTTATCTGTTACTTCCTTATTGCCCAAACCCACTATGTGCACTCTTTGTCAAATGGCTAAGAGCAAACACTTATCTTTTTCGTTGAATGGAAAACGAGCTTTTGCAGTTTTCGATTTAATTCATTGTGATTTATGGGGGCTTGTTCCTGTTTGCTCAAATGACGGTTTCAAGTATTATGCCATTTTCGTTGATGACTTTTCTCGGTTTACATGGATGTAGCCTCTGTATGAAAAGTCTGAATTCTATGATGTGTTGGTGCGATTTTATAAATTTGCTTGTACTCAATTTTCTGGTTAAATTAAGATATTTTAGAGTGACGGTGGAACTGAGTTTGTAAATAATCGGGTTAAGGATTTTTTCAATACAAATGGAGTTCATCATCGTGATTCTCGTCCGTATACTCCTCAACAGAATGGTTCGTGCTGAACGTAAACACAGACACATCACCGAAATCGGACTTGCTTTAATGTTTCATGCCAATGCTCCGTCTCATTTTTTGGTTTGATGCGTTCTCTACTGCAACTTACATAATCAACCGTTTGCCTACTCCTTTGCTTGACAATAAATCACCGTTTGAACTTTTGTATCATATAACTCCGAATTATGAAAATTTCAAGTCTTTTGGATGCCGAGTTTTTCCGTATCTTCGAAATTATGCGCCCAACAAGCTTGCTCCTCATAGTGTTCCGTGCATTTTTATAGGGTACAATTCTTCTCAAAAAGGGTTTCGGTGTTATGATCCTGCATCTTCTTGCTTCTATACTACTCGACATGCTTAGTTTGATGAGTCTTCGTTCCCTTTTCAAATACAAAAGTTCCCTCAAATATTGGCGTGCTGGATATTTGTTCTTTTCTAGAACCTTCTGTCAGCTCACGCATGCCACACCGCACCTCTGTTCTTCCTGCTCAACCGTCTCATGATCGGCCCCCTGTGGCTTGTGTCTTGGGCCATCCACCGCCCAACCACAACTTGTCGATAACATTCCTCCTACGGTGGTCCATCCTCCGCCTACTACTCCACCGCAACTCGAGCGAATTGTTGCTCCTCCGCCTGTCACCGATCCCGCGACTTCTAAACCGATTATCACTCATCCGATGATCACTCGAGCTAAATCCGGTACTTTCAAACCATGGTATATTGCGGATATTGTTGGAAATTAGTAATAATTAAAGTGTGGATTAGACACTTTAATGATATAATTAAGTGGTCAGAAGTTTAATTTTGTAGGAATTAAACTTCACACGATTAATCTATGCAAAGAGTAGATAACCGTAGGATTTTAATTTTCTCAAAACTAATATGTGGTGAGTGAGAAATTAATACATAAAGTTTACCACTTGATTATGTATTAAATGTAGGATTAATAACTAAGAGGAGTTATTATCCCACATTGATTTAAGAGCTCCTTAAATTAGTATATATATATATATATGAAAACTCATTACTAAGGTGTATCAATTACACATGTGAGGGAATCCAAAGGAAGCCCACACGCGCGCTCGCTCGGCTCGGCACGGCCACGCCTCGCCTCGCCTCGGGCTCGGGCCTTGGGGAATGCCTTGGCCGAGGCCCAAGTAACTTTTTGGAAGCCCAAAATCAATTGGGCTTGTCGGATGAGCTTCAGGAGCCCAAAAGGTGGATGGGTTTGAATTTAAATTCAAACCTGTAACATCCAACATTATGGGCTGTTAAGGAGTGAATAAATTGGGTCGTTACTAAGCCTGTAACAGCCAACAATTAAGTGACATAATTAAATCTATTTAATTTTGATGTTCCCCAGCAGCAGCCTATAAATACATGTTTCCTGCATGCAAATAATACAGAATTTTCACCTGAATCATCATACTCTCTTTTCTGCATTTAGCTCCAGTTCAGACTCGAACATCTAACTTCGCCGGAGCCTTTTCTGTTAGTGGTGCTACTACCGAAAAGGACGTAAACCGTTATATCTTTGGGGTCTATTACTTCATTCCGTGAGCACTAGCAGGGAAGTAATTTGTCCTAAGGACAGTGGTATTCCATGTCTCGGTTTTTGTTTTGTTCACTTCTGTTTTCATTTCCAGTTTTCCAGAACATTGTAATAACAGATATTACTTCTACTTCTCTTTTATCTGCTTTATTTGTCTCTGATGAACCTAAAGGGTTCAAATCTGCCCTCAAACATCCTCATTGGCTAGATGCGATGCGTGCTGAGCTTGATGCTCTTCACGCTAATTGTACTTGGGATTTGGTCCCTCGTCCATCGAATTCCAACATTGTTGGTTCTAAATGGGTCTTTCGTACAAAGTATCATGTAGATGGTTTTGTCGACCGATACAAAGCTCGTTTGGTTGCTCAAGGGTTTTCTCAGATTTCGGTAATTGATTTCTCGCACACTTTTAGTTCGGTTGTTAAAGCAGCTACTATCCGTATTATCATATCCTTGGTTGTTCGAAACTGTTGGCCCCTGCATCAGTTGGATGTGAATAATGCCTTTTTGCATGGCGTTCTATCTAAACCGGTTTTCATGGCTTACCCGCTTGGTTTTGTGGATCCCCGTTTTCCGTATCATGTATGCCGCCTTAAAAAGGCTCTCTACGGACTTTGCCAATCCCCACTGGCCTGGTTTGTTCGCTTCAGCAATTTTCTCATCAGCTTGGATTTAAATGCAGCTGCGCCGATCCTTCCTTATTTTGTTTTAGTCACAATAATGTTACTTTATATCTTCTACTCTATGTCGATGACATTATTGTGACAAGAAATGATCGTCTTCCTTCGCCGCTTTATTGCTTGAGTCCACAAAGAATTCGCTGTTAAAGATTTGGGCAGCTTAAGTTATTTTCTCGGCCTTGAGGTAACTCACTCTTCCGATGGTTTATTTCTGAGTCAGACCAAGTATGCTCATGACATTCTTGTTCGGGCTGACTTGTTGGATTTCAAGCCCGTCTCTACACACCTTGTTGCGGGGGAGTCTCTCATAAGTACTGGATCAGAGTTCGATAAACCCACTCTGTATCGATCTCTTGTTGGAGCCTTGCAGTATTTAACTATCACTAGGCCGGATCTTTCCTATGCCGTTAACCATGTTAGTCAGTTTCTCCAGTCTCTCACTCCTGATCATTTTTCGGCTATAAAATGCATTCTTCGGTATGTCAAAGATACCCTCAATTTTGGTTTATCCTTTACACGTGGTTCTGAACTATCTATCATTGACTACTCTGATGCTGATTAGGCTCGATGTGTCGAGATGCGACGCTCTACATATGGTTATTCTATTTTCTTGGCTGGTAACTTAGTTTCTTGGAGTGCAAAGAAACAACCCACTGTCGCCCCCTTTAGTTGCGAATCTGAATATCGGGCCTTTGCTAATACTGCTCAAGAAATTATTTGGGTTACTCAGCTGCTTCGCTAACTTGGTGTTACCTCTGCTCGTCCCCCATTGCTCCTTTGTGACAACAAGAGTGCTCTATTTCTTAGTCAAAATCATATTGCTGACAAACACGCAAAGCACATTGACATTGATTGTCATTTTATTCGAGAGTTAGCCTCTTCTGGTCGATTGCACATCCAGTTTGGTCCTTCTCATCTACAGATTGCCGATATCTTCACGAAGAGTCAACCCCGTCCTAGGTTTGAGTTATTACGTTCCAAGCTCTGTGTTCAACTGCATCCACATCATCGCTTGAGGGGAGTAACAAGAAATAATTTAGAATTGCTTGATTGCATCCGTTTATATCTCTGTACAAATTAGCTTAAATATAATTGTTGTATTTCCTTATATTTCTCACTTGTAAATCCAATATATAGTGAATTATTTCAATCACTTCTTTAACGGTGATCTCATACCTATTCTCACAGTTGAATATGACACTTATATGTTTGGTAGAGATTATTGAATTCTTAAGAACTCGTGGGGCCCAAAATAGGGTGAAAATAGGTATTTCGGAATTAGACGTAATGCAAATAATGCATACGGCCTTGCTACCATGGCCTATTATCCTACCAAGGCGCGTATTTAAATTGTCAAGCTTCCTTCAAATTAAGTCAAAGTTTCATGTGCATAAGTTGTACCGTGCAATTCGGATTGAGTATCACTATTCATTCTTAAAGGTATTACATGCTCTGGTTTAAGGTATTACACCGGAACATGTAATACCTTTAAGCATCAATCGTGATACCTTTTCACCGTGATACATTTATTTATCACATGTAATACCTTTAGGTATAGATAGTAATACCTTTTGACCTATAATCTGAATTGCATAGATCCTAAATTCGTGCAACTAGTGCACAAGAGACCTCCCCTCAAATTAATGCTTCAAACCAAGATGATCATGCCTAGCTTGGATGTTCTTTTTATAAGTATAAGAATAATATTTTTGTTGATGAGTTGATTTATTATAATTCCTTCAATATTAGTACATTATCAAATATATATATATATATATATATATATATATATATATATATATATTATTAAAATTATTTTGATACGATACATAACTACTATGATATGCAAATAACATATTCGTCGGATGTGACTAATAAGTTTTATCTATATGTAATATTAAAATCAATTCGAAGTATACAATTACTCTTACCAAATAAATAAAACTTTAAAATAAAGTTACTTATTTAGCTCTAAAATTTTCACCTAATCGAATTTTCTACTTTTTCTACAATTTTATAAAATAATCTCATTATAAAAGAGATAAGTAATTTTAAAAGAAACTTAAATATAATATTAAATAAAAAGAATATGATACACTATAGTTGTCTTGTCAAATATATTTGTATCGTGGTTAGTGGAATCAATATAAAGATATTATAATTATGTACCTAAATTGAAAAAGTAAACTAAAATATATAATTATCTCTTAAAAAGAAAGATGGTAAAGTAAATAAGAGCTTACACTATTATTCATTGTTCTAATTTATATATATATGATTATTTTTTTCTTTTTGTTGCTAATCATAAAACTTATTTGTATTTTTTTCACCATAAAAACTCCAAAACTCAATAGTTTTGCTAACATTCAATATCTAAATAATTATATTATACCACTATTCGAAATTCAAAGTCTTGTAATCATTATCCTTATATAGAAGTCAAACTTTGGTGTTATTAAAGTCCTACGATTAAACTATAAGATGTTTAAGTTTCTATCTTTTCTATAGATACACGAATATCTTTTATGTAAATTATAACTATTTAATATTCTGAATATATATATGTGTGTGTGTGTGTATTCTTTTAGATTTTTTTTAATTGTTCTTTCTTCTTTCTCTAGAAAAAACCCAATTAGAAAAACTATAAGAAATTTATGAAGAATCGGAGAAAATAAAAATAAATAAAAAGAATAAAATGAATATTTAAGCTCATCTTATGACATCAGTTGAACTAAATATCATATGAAATGCGATAGAAAATTTCATAAGTTGAGGTTGAGAGATGAATAATATAATGTATTTTATTAATAATAATAATAATAATAATAATAATAATAATAATAATAATAATAATAATAATAATAATAATAATAATAATAATAATAATAATAATAATAATAATAATAATCATGATGATGATGATAATATAAGATATTATGAATATTTAGGTTCAATTTACGTCATTAATTGAACGAAATATCATATGAAGAATCGAAGAAAATAAAAATAAAGAAAAACAATAATATAATGCATTTTATTAAATAAATAAATAAATAAATAAATAATAATAATGATAATAATAATAATAATAATAATAATAATAATAATAATTATTATTATTATTATTATTATTATTATTATTATTATGAAGAAGAAGAAGAAGAAGAAGAAGAAGATTTTATGAATATTTATGTTCAGTTTACATCATTAGTTAACTAAATATCATATGAAATGCGATAGACAATTTCATAAATTAAGCCTTGAGAGATGAATTAGAATTATAAAATGACTCTTAATTAATAACACTTTAAAAATAAAATTACTAAATTTGCCATAAAAAATGCACAAATCATTTTCTTTTTCTTTTTCTACATGTATATAGAAGATAAAAGAGTAAGAAATTTACAAAGAAACTTAAAATGAAAATGAAAAAATTATAATGTTATGTATATTACTAAAAAGAAAGGAAAATATAAAATATTATCAATATTTAAGTTCATTTATGACATTAGATGAATTAGATATTGTATCTATAAATTAATAGATGATATTTGAACTATATAGTGCTCTTACTTTGAAAGATATAGTTACTAAACTAACCTTAGAATTTAAAATTCATTAAGGATATAATAGGCGAATAAAATTTTGTAAGAAACAACTCAAACTTTTATGATAGAAGTTTGTAAGAAACAACTCAGACTTTTATAATAGAAGTAGATTATCAGTTTCCTGTTATTTCGAAGGTGTCAGTACCTTTCATTTTATTTGAAGAAGGAAAATCTGAGCTTCCATACATTTATTCAAAGAGATTATGGATGTATTTGAATTAGATTGTGTCGAATAAGTTGTGAGTTGGGTCAACCCATCTTGTTTTTTAGTAATATGGTTATGGATAACTCCACAATCTCGGTCGCATCACTTTTCCCTCTAAGTGATGTAACAACACTTTCTCTTGAAAGATTGACGTGACAATGCCCTATCCATTTTCTTACACTCACTCATGTGTCAAATCACATTTTTCCATATTTCTACCAATTTCTAATATTAAAATATATTCTAATAAATTTGTTATTAAATTAAAAATAATATGACACTACCTCATGCATAACATTTATAAAAGAATTGGTTCAAAATTATAAATAATAGTTCAATATTTTACTTTGAAAGTTTCAATAAGAACGTAAATTTTCATAACACATATTCATATAAGTAAATTATTATTTTTTTTATCTGAAGAAGTTAAAAAAATGACGGGGTCTGTACCTCTTTTTTACCGTAACTACGAACAAGCTTGTGACTTACAAACATTAACATTTCTAGGAACATACTGGATATCAAGAATGAACCAGAGAATCTAAGATATATCCAAGAGTAAAAAAAAGAATTGTTTGCGTTTATGGCTCGCATGCGCACGGGCAACAAACAATCCTAGAAAATACGAATCTTTCCAGTTGTGTTTCCTTCCAGATGCAAGCTATTCGCCTCTAAGATCTGATTTTAAATTCTTTTACTGCAATAGGTTTTGCTTCATGATTCCAAACAATAACAATATCTACTGCACTGGACGCACTGCGTCCTGTCTCACATACACACTACAATGTATTCTCTCTCCTCTCCCTCTCTCACACACAAATGCACTGCATCCGGTACAGTAACTGCATTAAATTGAAATCAGCTATACGAAGAATGTCATCAAAGTCAAATCCAACTTTACAACATTTCAAGAAAAACTAAACACAATCAGCAAATTCAGATACAAACGAATTTACACGGGTGGCAGCATATTACTGTTTTTCAGCAAATCCTATTTTCTTTTGTTACAATTCAAGAATACACCTTTTAGGGTCGCGGAAAAAAAATTGCAAGTAATTATCAAGGACAAAACTGAATATAAATGCTTTGTACACTTCATGGAATTGTCAAACCAAACTACTACACAGATAATCCCCCAACATATACATGAAACTGAACCGAATAGTGCTTGTAAGCTTTGCCGTACCCATTGCACCAAAAAACTATTTACACCGATGTTCTACTCTTGCTCTTGCCCAGAAACGACCAAAATTGGCTACTCAGAGAGGGCATAACATGAATGTACAAATTCATGGTATAGAAAGTACAACACAATCCACCTCCCAGTCGATGTGTCAAGACGATTTCAACACAAGAAATGCTCAAAGAAATGTTCCCATGGAATAGTTTTCATGAATCGCTCCAATTATCATCATCATCTTCATCGCTACCAGCCAAGGCCTGTAATATTGCATCAGTTCATGAACTTATTGCACAAGAGCGTTGATATCTATTGTGAACATAAGAAGCATCAGTGCCAACTCAGCTGCACAGCTCATACGACAGCTCAGCAGAGGCCATGTGATGAGCATGTGAAGTGCGTCATCGTTGACAGCTCAGCCAATCAGTTGGAAGTTAGTTGCAACCGTCTTTCTTCTAGAAGATTGCATACTGTATATATACGTAGCATTGTTGCTTTGTAAACTGACTTTGAGATCATAATAAAAAGTTCAGTTTCTCTGTCTATCCTCTCTTCTCATTCTCTCTATCATCTGTCTATTATCTCTTAACAATATCTAAACTCCTCTACTAGAGGATTCAAACCTTTTCCCTATCCCTACCTGCCAATCTCTAAAGGATAATTACAAAAAGTACCATTGAGATTTAGACTAATTAGAACTAACGCAAGAAACTTTGTTTCCTTACTAATGGCACTAATTGAAGGGAGATATTTGCAAGGAAACATACTCCCTTCTCCATTGGGTCTTTTTGTATTTAAGCTAAACCGCAATGGTAGTTTTTGCAATTACCTATTTGTAAAAGGGTTCCAAAAACAAAACAAAAAAAAGATGACCGGGAAGAAAAGAAAGAGACCTGGCGAATTGCATTTGCTTTTTCCAAAATTGCAGCAACCTTAAGATTTGTTTTAGGACCCCGAATGCTTGGTCTTGAAGCCACTGCAGGTTTCAAGTTGAAGGACTGGCAAAAGAAAAGCAGTTGGAATTTTTAGCAGTAAATAACCAATATAACAAAATTCAATTCTGTTTTTATTCATACCTTGGCCCTTATTTGCTCGAGGAGGGAATCTCTTTCATCTGGCTTCTGTATTTGAGGTCTCTCACGTTCTGTAACTTTCCTTAGCTGCAAAATAGGATGCATTATGAAAAATATGCACTCTAAGAGGCTACCTGTACTTAAAGTAAGCAACCTATGATACATACTTTACTTTTATCAAGAGCAGCAGCAGAACCAATAAGAGGGTTGCAAGACCGTGGCAATTTCCCACTGGCAACTCTATCCTCCTCAGGTGGTGATGTGGCTTCATCATTCTTCTGAGTAGGCATCATAACCTGATGCTTTTCGCTTTCCATCGTTGGTGGGAGGTCAACAGTCTCATGTTTAGAGTTAGCGTCTACACTAGTAGTGCTCTGCTCAACAGTTTCTTCTTTTAAAGAGATTTGGGGGGTAATCTGTATTGCAGGGTCCTTGGAAAGCTCATAAGTCTGAGTAAGAATCATAAACTGATGCTTCTCGTTTTCTATCATTGGTTGGAGGTCAATTGTGTCATGTTTAGAGTTAGCCTCTGAACTAGTAGAACTTTGTTCAACATTTTCTTCTTTTATTGGGATCTGGGGGACAATCTGGATTGAAGGGTTGTTCATGAGTTCAAGAGAAGAAGTGGAATTTCCAGTGGATGCAGCAGTTGAGGGGATTTCTTGTGGAGATATTTTATTGTGATCCACCTTTTCTTCCTCAGTAGTAGACGGGATGTCCTGAAGCTTTCCCATCCTCCATTGAAGAGGTGGTAAAGGTGGCAAAGGAGGTGGTTCATCCAGATTGATCTGATTTGTTTCGGACAAAATATTTCTTGGTGGAAATATGAAACTTGGTGGATCCGTGGGACAGGCTGAGACATCACTGCCATAGCTACTTTCCATGGGACAGGCTGAGACATCACTGCCATAGCTACTTAGTCCTGAAATCCCTGACACTGAAGGTGAACAGCTAACAAGTGCAGACGTTAAGGCAAAATTGTTGTGCCCTTCGTCACTATCTTGATCTGTCATTTTCTCGTGATTGATAGGCAATAGAGAATCTGGCAACTCTTGATCAATTCGGTCAGGTAGTAATTCAATCTTCTCTTGTAAAATTGGTTCTTCAGTGACACAATCAATAGGTGACGAGTTAGCATCAGCAACTTGATCGTTTACACCATTTTGGGGGAAATATTCATGGTCTGTATCTAAAACGTGATTTCTTACTTCTCCGTGATGTTCTAGTGGAGCATCTTCTCTTTCGTCCACTTCGGCCACTAAACTTGATTGTCCATGACTTTCAGAAAGGTAATTCCTATTTTCCGCCTCCAATTCCATTTCCCTATTACTTCCAGAGAGACTGGTCTTGTCAATCCCATGTTCAACCAGATCCGAATCCTCCTCAAAGCAAGGGATATGCTCTTCGACCAATTTATCAAGACCTGCAGGTGAAGTGTCCTCCCAAGAAGTAATATCAGAGACTGGTACAGAACAAGCTATCAATGCAGTCTCTGATTGATCTGTATCAGAGTCAGACTTGTCTAACTGTACATGCACCTCACTCACTAATTCCGGATCTGAAGCACAGGAAATTTCAGTTGTTTCGAGTCCAGTGGGGCCACTGTCTGGACAGAAATCATCCTTTTCTGCCGTGCCTGATCTTCGTGCAAGATCTTCAAGATCATTTGGGTAAACATCATTCACGCCCTGCAACCCCACAACTACACAGGACTTCAGAGTACCAAGTTCAGGGATTTCATTTACCCTTTTTGCTTCTTCTAGAATTAAACCCCTATCATGAGCATCAAGACCTGCCTCCTGTAAACCAGAAGAGTCTTCTGTTCCTGACAAAATTAATGTTTCGGAGCTGATGTGATTCACAATCAAACTACAAGAATAATGATCTTCAGAGGTTACAGTTTTAGCATTCCTCCATGGTATTTCTGTAAACTCCATTCCAGTGGCAGCCTCCATGACGCATGATAATGGATCTGGAGCATCAGAAACAACAGTTGAGTCCTCATTATACAAATTGCCATTTTGCTGTTCTACTTCAGGAACCTTTGACGTGATAGTGTATCCACTATGCGCTGTATGAGTAGAATCAGATGTAAAGTCATCAGGAACCATTGCAGCCTCATTATTTGGTTTACGCTGAGTTGTGCTGTCACTAGAGATGATCTCTTCAGTATCAATATTGTTCTGGGAAGGAACATTATCCATGTTTGAGGTGGAAGTCATGTTCTCAAAATGATCATCTCCCACATCTTTGTCATCTTCATGCAGCAAATAAGCAGATATTGCTGCTGGACTATGTGAGAGATGATAGATAGTGTCAGCGATATTAGGCATAAAGGGTGCATCCTCAGCAGCCACTAGATGTTCTCCTGAAGATCTCGGAGAATCATCACCTGAAAATGTTTTGGAATGAGAAAATGGGGTATCTATGAGGTTTGTCTTCTTTGCCTCATCCTCAGAAACTGTTTCTTCTGACTTAGATCCCATTAATCTACCTTTTCTCACAACTCCCGAATCACAATGTGGTACAATAGGTATTGAGGTGCTACTGCAAAAATTGGAAGTGTGCTGCTCAAAGTCAGGCCCCTTGTTGGGCAGTGCATCTTTCCCAGGGAATGTATGATTCGACACCACAGGTTCTGGGAGCCCCTTCACCGGAAAATCTTCATCAGTAGCTTTCTGGTAAGCTGATGTATTGACTGAGTCATTTTCAGGTACATCAGCGGATGGAAATCCTTCAATGCACAGATCTTTTGATTGCGAGTTTTCAGCTGAGGTTCTTGAAGATGCAGAAGACAAGAAGCTAGAGACTTCATTTTTGCATGAGATGCTCTTCTCATTGGACATTGCCAAGTCTCCAGTGGATTGAGAATCTGATGACTGAGATTGAAGGTTTTCATCATTTTCAACAGAAATCGGTGATCGACTTTTGACATATGGGGAGGTGGAATTTTTCTTCACTCTCATCTCAGAGTCCGTGTCCATTTCTGACTCAATGGTTGAAGGTGCATCCATATAATTGTCTATCTCACTGGCAATATCATCAGATTCGTAACCCATTGAGCTACCTTCCATTTTGCTTTCTTCATATACAGTTATATCCTTTTCACCATGCTCCTCATCAAAAGTGGCTGGGCCGTCATCTCTCACAAGATTAAGATATGAAGGTACCTCACAGATTTCAATATCTGTGGGTCCATCATTTGCCTGATTCATGATCGGATTCAGAGTTTCCTTCCTATCTGGAGGTGGAGGACTTATTTTCCTTCCTCCACACTCTCTAGCAGGACTCACTGATCTAAGCTCAAGTGTATCAAGATCAGATTCATGATGATCATTTGTACCCATCCACAAGGGCGGGCTTGCAGTAATCTCATGAAGCATTTTATGCTCTGGGGAAGGAGTCTCCAATAATTTTTCCATGTAGCTCTTCCCAATTTTTGAGTCAAAAGGAGATCTATACATCCTTTTTTTAAGTTTTGCTCTATGAGCAGGTTTGCTCACACCTATTTCATCGGGTTCCTCCAGGAAAACATGATGGAGTCTGTAAAAGAATTGAAATCAAATGAGACACATATTATTCCGCAGCAGCATAGGCACTAAAAGAAAAATCTGTGGCAGAAGAAAGATGATCTCACTTTGCATATGACGCAGGCAAAAGTTCAGGTGTTTCCCCATATCTCCCACGTGGCACTTTCTTCTGTTAAATATGCAGACAATTGTTAGGGAAGGTGTGACTCGATAGATGGTCATTTCAGCACTACTATAAAGCGTCAATAATTGTTTGAGTCCGTATATACAATATAGAAAAGAAGCAAGGAGGTATTCCAGATCCATATATTCTACTACTTGAGGCAACATTACATAATAAACTCGAGGTGTCAACAAAAGTCAGTAATAGAAATACTCCCTCCATTCCAAAAATAGTTATACAAACACGACCGTTATATTGGGGCAGAGGGATTATCATTTTTACCAAAATACAAGGAAAAAGAGCCATATTTAGAAGAAAAAGTATCATCCATTGTATTTCCTAGTCAGAATATTTTTGTTTTTTAAATTCTGGTGAAAATGTCCACAGGAACTGGAGCTTTGGTACTTTTTACGGGCTTCTATTATGATCTGTGACAAATCACACACAAACCTAATCACTTGCACAGCCCAAGCCATAATAAAGCGTATAAATCCCTTGTTATTCAGAAATTTCTTTTGTCAGAAAACTGAAATAATGTGCAAGGAAGCACCTTTGCTTTCCGGAACTTCTTTTCCCTCTGGGCATCTGCGTTAGCCATTGCAGAGGTTTCTACTTTAAAAAAAGAAGGATCGGTGTAACGTTTTAGACATGCTCCGGCACCCGCAACATCAAACCTAAGTCAATGATTTCATCTGAGAATATTTTATAGACATTATTTAGTCAACTTTAATATGAACATATCATACTTGTCTAAAAGGAATAGTCGAGGAGGGCCCCTGCATTCTTCATATGAGTCCATTACAAAGCGAGGTAAATCTCCTTTTGTGACTAGATTCTGGTCCATTCGTAGATTAGAACGCCAATCAGCACCTGAAACATAATATGTCCAACAAACAGCAATCAGATCTAATAAGCAATTTCAGTTATAAAAAATAGAAGATGAAAAGAAAAGGAAAAAGAAAAGCAGATGCAGATTCCTCAAAGAAAGGAAACCCCAAGAACCTAGATGTACAATCCATATTATCTGCTCCACAAGATGTGAATGTATAATATAATATCTGGACATTGATAGGAAACTTATGAGTAGCCTGTGAACAGGTGCATCAACAGCAGCAAATGAATGATCCACGTAAAATAATTCCTCAACGAATAGCAGAAGAGTGGTTGATGCTGAGATACGGTAAAAGAAGAGCAGGTTCTAACCAGAATTATAAAAGAAAGAGGAATGATCAGTCTGAGAGAGAAATGCTTTCTCGATGGAAGGAACCTCAGCCTCGAGCTGTTGAACTCGAACCATCAAGCCATTCCCTCTGGCCGCAGTAGCCATCACTTCTTCATGTAGATCATGAAAAATCTCTGCAGCAAACCTTCAAAACACATAACAGAAGAAATAAGAGGCTTTTCTATTAAACATGATTTAATTGCCATAGAAGTTGAGAATCTGGGCTTGCAAACTTTCCCAACCGGGTGATATTGCAACTCCAACTCAGTGAAGAATAAAAGAGCAGAATGTCCAGAAGATTAAATGATTTGATTGATGGAAAGCTATTAGGGCCCACAAAAGCTTACCAAACTGACAATACCGAAAATTGATACAATTCAATCCAAAAGAAAACCATGGTTTAGGTTGTTCATGATGCTAATGGTTTATTTTATTTTTATAACATGAATATTTTGTTTCCCTTTGGATTAAGAAAGTGGACATCCTACAGAGAAAATTTTAAAAAAGTTAATGCAATATGTTGAATTTATAAATTGGATCACTGTTATGTTTTTTTTATCCCAAGCTTGATTCTGAGTTATTGACTGTTGACTTTCTGTTTAATTTCTTTTTCCCGGAAAAGAAATTGTTTCATGAAACCAGCCAAACTGACAATCCAAATGGATTTGGATTTGGATTGGATATAACTAGTCCTCCAACTTTTGGTGGGCTACAAAATTTTTGTGGCTCTAATGGCAAAGTCAAGTGCATAGGCACAGCACAGACGGGAGAAACATGAAGCCTGACTACTGCCTTCACCCTTTGGATTCTCAGAACAAGTCTAAACACTGCAAAAACTGTGAAATGCTGGAGCATTTCTGACCCATGTGAGCTAAGTTCTGGGATAACTGTTCTGTGCAATCTTATATGCTCTCTGTTTATCAACCAAATGCTGAGTTAAATTCCAGAGGTAGAAAATGAATAACATAAATTCCAGTTTCAGTTCTTAGTACAACAAAAATATACCAAATTTATTGGAAGCATACATATCAGGCAAGACCATAACTGCTGTAAAGATGTCAATACAAAGATTTCCATTCAGCCAAAAAAAACAAATATATAAGAAACTCCATGGACCAATAGTTCCTCTCATTTGATTCAAAATACCAATTCTACCACAAAAAAAACAATGCTAGAAGCTAAACTTTAACAAACTTAGATGACTGAAACTTATCAAGGCCAGGCCACTGAGCTCTTAACAGTGTAGAAATCCCAAAGTACCCTTAAGTCTCTCATATTTCATGATTTCATCTAACACCAAATCCAAAATAACATAGTAACATTGTAAATTTTGAGCAGAAATTCAAAACCAGCAACTAAAGACTTACATAGCGAGGTTTTGAGTAATTAATTCTCTCACACTACCCATCTACTCACAACTTATCCAAAATACCAAATTCCAAACAGAAACAACCAAAAGCAGCATAAAGCTGAACGGTACATAAGAATTAAGATATAAAAACCACATAAATCGAACATTGATAGATTAACTAATAAATAAAAATAGCAATTCTGCGCTGACAAGTTCACCATTACCTCCATAGAACCCCTAATTCCTCACGTTTTTATCCAAAACACGGAAATTCCACCAAAACCATGGACAATAAATAAAATTAAAAAACTAAATAACTCACTCGGCGAGGTCACCGAGCTGGCGAAGAACGCCGACTAATCCAGCCATAGCGACACCTTCAAGCAAAGCCTCCGGGTCATCCTTATCGGCGGCTCGATACAGCTCTGGATCGGCTAAGCTATATTCATTTCTTATGTCGTATCTACTAATCGGCATTTTATAATTTTTCCGGCGAATGTCAAATTGCAACTGAACTTCGATTCCTCAAATTGTGACCGAGAGGAGAGGAGTTGGGAAGTTGAGGTTGAGGACTCAGGCCGGAGTGGTGTTGACTATTTTTAATACTCGCTGACAAGAAATAAGAAATTATTCTTTTTCATTGGATTTTTCCTTTTAATATTTGAACAGCTCTCTTCCGCATCAATTGCACGGATAGTATATACGTATAATTTGCGTAGGTAAAAATATATTACTTCCTCGTCCCATAAAAATAGACTTACTTTTCATTTTCGGTCGTTCCCACAAAAATATGTTCGTCGCCATATTTAGGACATCATTAATTTCTCATTTCTATCTTTTCTCATAGTTAATATTACCTTATTACTAAATAAAGTAAAAGTAATGTCCTAACTATAATAACTTCTTATTTTTTTGTCTGTATAAAAAAATTTATAAGTCTATTTTTATGGGACGGAGGTAGTAATATTTATGCCTAAAGGTATAACATATTTTGAGTAAAGGTATGGTGAAAAGGTATTAATGCTTGAGTAACACTTGTGTGCATATGATGCACCATATGCTTATTGCACACCAGCTCACATTGAGATCCGAGCGCATTTTCAGTTTTTTTTTTTTTAATTTTTTTTGTCTAATAGTATATATTTTGTTGCCTAATAGTATATATTATGTTGCCTAATAGTATACGTTTGCTGGGTCGCGAGCGAAAGCCGTTTGACGGACGCGAAAATCACTATTAATCATAATTGAGCGTGTTTTTTGAGTTCCATGCTTTAATTTGGAGTTGTACATCACATGCACACAAGTTTTTGCCTTAATGTTTATGCTTAAATGTATCACTTATTTTGAATAAAGATTCTAGAACAAATCTTCAAATATAAACCGTAATATTCATCCCAAATTACACTGTACGATGCAAATGGAACTTTGCATTTATATTTTACTTTCTATCAAGGTTTTCCTTTTTCCTTTTCTATTTACGTGGTGAAATGAATGTCGGCCTTAGCCTTATTTTCATTTTCAATGAGCAATTGGTGTCATCCGGAGTCCAGCATGTTTTGGAATTAAATCTCAGTATTTGATTTAAGTTTTTCGAACATGTAATTTGTGAACTATGATTGTAATGTACTCTCTCCGTTTCAAAAGAATGTCACTTTACATACTTCGAAAAATTTCATAATAAGTATCACTTTACCAAAAAAATTATAGTTCTTTCAATATCATTTGAAACAAACTACTTAATTTAGTTGATTATTTTTTTATTTCACAAAACATACCAATTAAATATTAATCCTTAGTTTATAAAAAATTAGCTAAAATGACATTATTTTGAAATGGAGGAAGTATTTTTAAATTTTGATAAAAAAGGACCTATTATTATTAAGGGGGAAAAAATTTAATGTTGGCCATATGGAATTAAAATGCGCTGGGGGTGCATGTTACTACTTGCAGTTTGTAAGTTGTTGGAAAAGAAAAAAGGAAAGGCTTCGTTGTAGCATGGAGTCTTCCTTTTCCTACCCGTGTGTTGCAAGTTAATAGTTACTTTTTGCTTTTCTCTAAAGTTTTTGAAAAGTAAAATAAGTTGTAATAAAAGTCAAAGTCACTGCCATACTTGTAAAACATTTTGTGTGTTTGATTGAGGTCGTAGAAATACTAAGTTATTGTTGACTGAGAGAGTATATGAGTGTGTTTTATTGAAATTTGATCTTTTCAATGATTCGAGGAAGACTCAAAACTAACACAGCCTAAGCATATGTTTGTTTGTGGATTAAGACGTGGTAAATATGAGCGTGCAAATTCTATGACGTGTGAATTCAAGTGATTATGTAAATTTTGTATTTGTTCTATAATGTAATATGATATTATTTATAAAAGTTTCAAACATTATGCTGAAAAAACAATTTAAAAAAAATGTTTTGTAATGAATGTACAGAGAGAAAGTACAAATAGACTTGGATTTAAGTAAACTAAAGATCCTAATTTTAAGTCATAGCTACACAAGTATGTATCGGCTTGTCCTCCATCGAGGTGGACAAGTCCGTAAACAAACATACCTTAAACAATTGTGTAGTACATCAGTTATACAGGTAAGATACGTGCAATTCAGATCGTAGGCGAATTTGTTGGATTGTGAACAGTTTTTCATGAAAAATTGTGTTTATAATGAAATATATTACTCATTCTGAAGAAATGTTTAATGCTGAAAATGTATTAATGTTTATTCTGAAATGTATTGCTTGTTGTGAAAAAATATATTTTGTTGAAAATTAATACATTTCTTCGAAAAAAGTAATAACTTTCAGTATAAATAGTGATAATTTTCATAAAAAGTTTCACACAATTCACGAATCTGTCCAATACCCGTATTATACAGATAGAGAATTTGTGATAAAATTACTATAAATATTATATATAGAGAGACTATATATCTCAAATCCTAAAAGAAAGATGCAGAGGTGTTTGCAAACAATTCTATTATGCCAAAAATCATTTTTTGACAAGTTAAATTTATTTTGTGTGTGTTTTGCAAACTCATTTTTTCTGCTATCAAAATCACTTAAAATTTGATTATAAGAAGCTGATACCCAACTTTAAGCGAATTCTACACCATTAATTATTTTATTTCAAACACTAAATAATTCTAAATTTTTACAAGAATTAACTATTTTTTTTTTTTTTCAAAAGCACAATTATTTACAATACTTCCTTAGTTTGCTTGCAAAATAATTATAATTGCGATAAATAGGAGTTATAATTTTTTCTTTATATTTATGTAAGTAATGGAACAGACTCCTATTTTATCTCAAAATTTTAAATTTCAATAACTTACTTTCATAAACATCTTTCTTTTTTAATTACCTTGCTCGCGCATGTAAATTATGAATTCTTAACTTTTCAAGGAATCATTTGTTTTTCCCTAAAATAGTTTTATTTGTGAATGCTTAATTACCGGTAATATTTCATGACTTGCTTTTACCAATCAAAGCTGGCTAATTCATAATTTCTAAAAACGAAAGAATCCCGAAAAAGAGTAGGCTTAATCATGTAAAAACTTGCGGACTCTTGAACAATTATTATTTATAACACGATTTTTTAAATAGAACAAATAAGTGTACTTACTTTAAAAAAAAAAAATTCAATTTAATGCACCCAAATAAGTTCAGTTACTAATGTGGAGCTTGGAACTAGTATTTTTGGTCTAATTTGTTGTAAACGTGTATCAATACAATAATTTTGAATCCCTAACTAAATGAAAACATGCATTACATAATTTCGTTCAATGATAAAATAATATCGTTTTTATTTAGTTAGAAGTTTAAAAAATTCGTACAAATATCTGTAACAAGACATGCCAAAAAATTCAAATTTAAACTCCATGTTAACAATTAATTGGAAAGCTAAACTACACGCATGGAATTAATTTTTCATACATAACACACTTTTATATTACAATTGAAATGTTGTAGAACAAATGATAAAGTTGTGTATTTTTATGCAATTGAAGCAAATGAGTACGATAAATTATGGGTCCGTTTGCTTAAGACTGAAGAGTGTTAGGTCAAACCTGATTGAGGAAGTTAATTAATGTGCTTTATTGGAATTCGGTCCTCTAAATCTATTGAGCAAAGTCTTAAACAAACGAACCCCATATATCACAAGTAGTATTCCATCTTTTCATAATATGAAGTTACTAATCGTGATGGAAAGTCCTTTTTCTTTTTGTCCTATTTAAAAGCATATGGGCCCATTAAGTCTTTAATACTAGTGTGGTTTGGCAGTCACATGTAGGTTAATTTTCCGAGGGTATTTGTTTAATACTATTAATGATGGTTATAGTAATTTATTAATAATAAATATCTAATGATGGAACTGTAAGCAATTATTGAGAATGCAATACATCACATGCTATGCTTTGCTATAATTCTCTTGGGGGCTGCATTTCCCGTGCCTTTCTTTTGCTTTTGGCTACAAATTCCAAACTTTGAGAAAGAAGAAGAAGAAAAAAGCTTCCAATCATCTTTCTTGTCTCTTGTGCTTTTTTTTTTTTTTCCTTTTTTTTTTCCCTCTTTTCGTTTTCTTTTTCCACATTAGATTTTCGGCAATCTAATTGTTTAATTTTTTTTATACAAGTTCTAAGGAAAATATTGGTAAATATTGAGCTACAATGATATTACAACTTTTTGCTTATTCTCTTCTTTCCCATGACTGTCGACGGTTCCACCACCTCCTCTGTTTTCAATTCCTCTCTCTTGATGCCATGACTCATACGATTGCTTATCAAACTCAAACCCACAAATTATCTCATATTGGTTGTCTTGGTCATGCTAGTTTCGATGTTATTAAATTGTTGCAAATTAGGTTTTTTTTTTTATCGTTACGTCTGCTTTTCGGATCGTAAAGTTTGCTTTTCCTGTCAATCGGCCAAGACAAACGCTTACCTTTTGCTGAAAACATTAAACGCTCAACTCATATTTTAGATATAATTCATTGTGACTTGTGGGGGCCTTCGCCAATTAAATCCTGTGATGGTTCTCTTTATTATGTTGTCTTCATTGATATTATTCTAGTTATTCGTGGTTTTATCCATTGAAGTTAAAATTTAATTTTTATGATGCTTTTATAAAGTTCAAATGCCTAGCAGAAAATCGGGTTGCTTGCATTATTATGCGATTTCAGTCTGATGGGGGAACATAATCCACGAATAACAAATTGCAAGACTTGTTTACCAAAAGTGGTATAATTCATACTATATATTATCCTTATACACCTGTCACTACTAGAATTAAGGTTTTTTGCCACTACAAAATGTAGTTACAAAAAAGGGTGAGTGGTCACAAAAATACTTTTAACAACTACATATCTAAATATAGTTACTATAGAGTAGTCACTTATAGTAAGATGCAAAAAGTTTATTTGCAACTATTTTGTAGTTACTAATGTATTTGTAACTATTTTTTGCAACTACATTGTAGTTACTAATGTATTTGTAACTACAAGTAGTTGCAAAATAACTTGTCATATTGTAGCAAATTTGGTTAAAATTGTATGAAATATTTTATGTAACTACTAATAGTTACAAAAAGGGTTATTTTTAGTAACTACTCTTGTAGTTGCGAAAAGAGTAGCGGCAAATACCCTTTTTTTTCTTGTAGTGTGTGCAAAATGGTCGAGTTGAAAGAAGACACAGACACATTACTGAGATGGGCTAATCTATGCTTTTTCACTCGTCGGTGCCTTTAAAATTTTGGGTTGAAGCGTTTGCTATTGCTGTATATATCATGAACAGGTTGCCCCCGTCTATATTGCAAAACAAGACACCTTATGAGTTACTATATTCTACTCCACCCACTTATGAATATTTTCATATCTTTGATTGTCATGTTTTTTCCTGTCTTCGTGATTATGCAAAAAATAAATTATCACCTCGTACTGTGTCATGTGCTTTTCTAGGTTACAGCTCCAAGCACAAGGGTTTTTGCTGTCTAGACCCCATGAATTTCCGAGTTTACATCAACCGCATGCTCAGTTTGATGAAAGTATTTTTTCCTTTCACAGGCTCTGCACAATCATCGCCGATTAATGCTCTTGAATTTTCTGCATTTATGGAGCCGTCTCATACATCTCTCTCCTCAGCCGATCCTGCATCGTATGATCACTCAGACTCACTCTTGCCTTGCTCATTATGTCCAGTTAGTGGGTCTGCGTCTTTGACCGTTACTCCTGCTCCAGCATTGGCCGACCCCGTCCCACCAGTGGTCGAGCCGGACTTGTCGGATGCTCATACTCCTCCTGGCGTTCTCTACGAGCCCCCACCTGCCCTTCTTCGAACTCACTTCATATGCACAAGGGCCCAAGATGGAATTTCAAGCCAAAATATCTACCTCACAGTGCCTATATTGCTCATAGTGCCCTACTCTCAACCATTCATTCGGCTACTAATCCCAAAGAGATTTAGTTCTACTGCCAAATCCCCTCATTGTGTCACAGCCATGAACGAAGAACTTCGTGCACTTCGCTTGAATAATAAGTGGGATCTAGTGCCTCAGACTCCAAGAGAAAATATTATCGGCTCCAAATATGGATTTTTGAACCAAATTCTTATCTGATGGTTATGTTGATCATTACAAGGTTCGCCTTCTGGCTCAGGGGTTCACTCAGCTTCCTGGTTTTTACTATGACCACACTTTTATTCCATTGGTTAAAGCTTCCACATTTCGAATCATACTTTCTCTCCTGCATAGTATGATCACTCAAATCTTTCACTCGTCATTCGTCTACTACAATTGATTAACCCTTTCATGGTAAATATATCGCTTTGTATAATGTTAGATTCTTATAAACATTTGCGATGCATATTCAAATGAACTTTTTTTTTTTTTATTGAATTCCTTGTATACTATGTTTTTGGAATTACATGGAAGTATATTGTAGAAAGTAACATAAATTTCATCAGACTAAAAGTTATAAAATGGAATTCCAATTGACTATACAATTGAAACGGTTAATTGAGAAGTGAAATCGATAAGTTTTTCGGATTATAATGAATTCGGCCATTACATAATTGTGTAGAATATTGAATCTTCATACTTGCTGACGTTATCCTATCTTCCTCATTTCTTTGTGTAAAATCCACAGCATCAAGATTTATTTTATCCGTGTAATTTGCACCAACTAAGAACTTAGATAGGCTGTGTACACAATAGAATTAGTAGAATTCGATATAGGCCATTGAAGTACTATTACCAATTGAGAGAAGGAAAAGATTAATTAAAATTGAAAACATGAATTACCTTACAAAAAGATGATGGCAAGTATATCTTAGCACTGCATCCATCAGCTCTTTCTTTTCTTGACTCACGTTATGTGGCTGAATTGTCTTCAAGCTCATTTCAGGTACCAAATTAGAGATTGGCATTGATGGTAAAAGGAGAGGATTGCACACTGAAAAATTGTGCTATGAGTATTTATATTGGAAACTGGAAACAGTTCGCTAGATTAAAGGCCGCAAATATTGCTAGTAAAAATTAATGTGATCCGTAAATGTCATTATATTGTTGACATAAATTTTGTGTTATATTGTTATTAAAATTTTCAATTTTCGCCTATGGAAAAGATATGATCTATACATTATAGTGAATAACTAAATTTCCATTGTGAAATTGTCGGAATCGGTTTAGCTATCATCATATTTCGGATAATATAAATTTAAGCTTCGAAAATTTCAAATCATAAACATAGTTTCAGATATCTATGATAATATAAAGTTGAACTTTCAAAATTTTAAATCATAAACATAACTTCAGATATATATATATAAATTTGAATGTTCAAAATCTATCTAAATTTCAAACAGATGAATATTTGAATATCCAAAACCTATCTATTTGAACTTTCAAAATTTCAAATCATTGAACTAATTTTCATGTATACATAAATTTGAATTTTTAAAACCTATCTATTTCTAGTAAATAAAAGTTTTGGCGGGAAAGGAGTTTCTTACTAAAAGTAGTTTACTTTGCTTATATATATATATATATTTCAGTGACATGACGAGCTACGAGAGTCGCATAATCAAAACCATATCAGAAAAGTCGCCGAATTTATTGAATTGAAAGAAAAAAAAAAAAAAAAAAACTGGAGAAGTGTGTGAAACACCATTGAATTGGTGTATAAACATAAATCAAAATATAATAATATTTGATTTACATCTATACATCTAATTGAATAATGTATAAATCATTCGGGGTATTATTCACGGGATAGGATAGGGAAAAGCGGTACACCACAACAGAAAGATCAATTGTGTGAGGGGTTCAAACCCTGCCTTCTCCTAATCTAAAAAAAAATAAAGAAAAAAAAACCCTCAAATACATTTAGACGATCCAAAAACCTTTGAGATCCAATAATGTGCTGGCCCATCAAGAGTAAAGCATGTCGCAAAGCTATATCTATTGTTGCTGAAGTTGAGAGGTATATCTAGTTTGGTAAATTTTCTGAAGGCGTGTGAGCCTTTTCTGATTGACTTTGCTGGTTTATTTTTGGTGGCCTGTGTGCCAATTTCTGCTGAAAATTTTCTGGACTTACTGCTGGAATTGTTTGATGGACTGTACCCTTTTTTCTGCTTTTTTTTTTTTGTTGTTGTCCTGTTATAAACCAGTTTATTAGCATTACTACTTGTTTCTGTTTTCCACTAACCTATGGCGCAGAAAATCACTCATACCAATACCTCGGAGGCAATCGCTCCCATTAGCGGTACCCGTCCTACTAGTTCGGAGGAGTCAGTCACACTTGGCTCCAACGGCTCATATGCAGATGAATCACTGCTTGACTTGAATAGGCTACAGGCCACAATAAGGTTCTTATGCTAGGCTCACCGACACAAACAATCATTAGTCGTCCAGTTTTGCCTAGCGCATCTGCTCATGCTACTGTCAAGGAGCATGTGAGATAAGAAAGAGTATATATATATATATATTTTTTTTTAACTTGCACGAGGAATGGACATTTATGGATATCTTGCAAATTTCAAAGTTAAGGCTGGTCATACCTCTGAAATGATTTATGGAATTAAGAGGAACAAATTTCATCCCCATAAGATCATCAACTTATCCACTATTCTTCTGTTACAAACTTTATGGAGTTAATGTCTGTAACTCTCTGTAGTGGGGACCAGACTTGCTGATGAATATTTTAGTGTTTGTATAATTCTTGAAAACTTTGTCCTTCTATAAACAGTTTACACTTTTTACAAATAAGTGAAGTATGGCTACTCTGATTCGGGATATTTGTGCCTTGTCCATTAGTTTTATTTCTTTTCCATATTCATGATCCATTCGTCATATTGCAGGTAATCCTATTCCGAATCAATGATGGATTAGAAGTATCTTAAGTTTTATTTCTATTGTTTCCTGATTTTCTGCATTTCAAGGACATGTTTTTAGTGTACTATGAAGCTTTGAGGTGTTAATTTGAGTGTAAGAATTAATCAGATCAGTGGAGTAGAAGAATTTTAAGTCTAATTTCTGTTGTTTCCTGTTTTCAGCATTTTCAAGAATTGTTTTTATTAGAGCATGTTCTAATGACCATATTCTTCACTGTGAGGTCTGAGCACATCCCTTTAACTTCAGATTATTCTCACTAAGGTTCTTTGTATTCTGATTTTTCTTGTCAGATAAGCATGGAGTCTATGATCTATATGTTTTGGCACCTCATTACATATTTAGATTTAACATACGACTATGTTTATGACAGATATATCTGGACGATGACAACTGCTAGCTGTTGGAGCCACTATTGCCCCGTGGCTATTCTTTTCTCAACACGACGCAACTTGTATGTCATTTTTGTTCAGAACTTACTTTTCTTAGTATTATTTTGTCTAAGAAATAGAATCATCTTAGTTCATGTGATTTTTTTTTTAAGTTTCAAGTGTTTTAGCCAGTTATTAAAAGGTAGTTTTTGTTCATCTTTTAATCTATATTGTGAATCTCTTCAACATATATATCTTGAAGTCATGAGCTTTGAGGACTATTGAAGATCTAACATATCTCGAAGCTCTTGGCCGCTTTGCTCATAAGTGTCTTTTTTCTAGAAGCTCATAAATTTCAAGAAATATTGTTCGGTTGCTGCAGAGAGGGGATTTCTGCTGGTCACAAATAAGAAAGACGAGTATACTTTTATTGTATCCCTTTGGGTGGCAGGTGTGTCATCATATCTTTCTCATTAATATTAAGAAAACTCTTTCCCTATTCCAGCTTCATTTTATTTTGTCTTTGTTGGCTGGTTCAGGAGGTTATAGTAGAAGGACAAGACAAGGTCTTCAAAGATGTTATTGAACCTTTGGAAAGTTGTCAGCGTGAATTTGTTTCCAACAGGCAAAGAAGACACTTAATTTTGGGTCCCCACGAGAGGTTGAGACTTGGAAAATGTGACCGTTGATGTTGTAGGTGCAGTAGTGCAGTTCATCATTATATAAAGACGCATAGACATTTAATTTTTTTTTTTTTTTTTTTGTAATTTCAGTACTAGTTTATATGTAATTTTTCGATGTTTTACATTTTAGATTTAGTTGTAATGATGATTGTAAATGTTTTGAGATATTTGAAAGAATTTTATAATTAATACAAAATTATTTTTACAGTTATTTTTATGATGAAACTATGATGTATGTTTAAATGTACATTAATTCCAATATTAGAATTAAAACATATACAATTGTGAAAGGACACCAACTACCATTTTTCAAATAGAGTAATATCTATGACAACGGTTGTCAACCGTTGTCTTTTACTTCTAATAACTATAGTTCAAACCGTAGTCAAAGGAAGTTCCCAACCGTAGTCATACATATCGTAGTCGTAGATGCCACTAGAACGACTATGGTTCCCAACCGTGGTCTTTAATATTAACCATTATGATTTTGAACCGTAGTTATTTGTAGAGGGTCTACAACTACGGTATGTACTACCACGGTCGTTGTATGCCTTTAACTACAATTTTTTACCATAGTGTTAAACGTTTTTTGTAGTATCTTCTGCGTTTACCATGTTCCTCTCATGTTAAGAATTCAATTCTTAACTGAGAACTTGTAACTCACTAATTAGTAGCCTTTAGCCACTTATAATCACTATTATGAGCGGCATCCCCAAAATCCGAGCCACCCCAATGGGCATGATAGGTTTTTAGATGCCCCACCTCAACAGAAATATACTAGACTCTAACTTAAGCCTTAATCTATCGTTCACAGAGAAAACTTTGATTATCAATCTCTGACTGGTGGTGGTAAAAATACCAAACTTTTACTCTGAGATACCCTGATGTCTTGAGTTAAAGTATTGTTCTCATAAAATGAGAATCATTCCCAAGCATAGGGTCTGTTGATAATTCAAGGTTACATCGTAGGGAAATCGCCTTCTATTCCATACTACAAGAACCGTTTCCGATTTCTTCTATGTTCCAACACTAACACCCTCCCAGGGTTCATGTGATTCGGCTGAAACCATTCAAGACTATCTCTAAGTCTAGTACATATCTAATTGTTATGACCTCCTAGTCATAAGTGCCTCATCATCTACTTATCACTAAAGGCAAGGTTAACTTAGAAACATCTTGTTGTGATTTATGCCGTGGTCTACGTATAAGAGAGGTGAATGCACGCGCATGTGCTTACTAAAACTAAATGTACACAAGATTTTGTTCTTAGAATTAATATTATGATAATTTAACGGAAGGTATGACCTCAAAAGTTCACTATGTTCCCAATCATCACCCATATCCAGCCGTTGCATTACCACAACTCAATCCCAAAAAGGAAAACAAAATCTTCAACTGTTATGGGTGAGAATGTAAAGATTCTTCCAACCCCTACTCAATTAATCAATCGTGTTCTCAACATGATTTTACTATGTTGATCACACTCCATTTGTGTACAGACAACAAGTTGATCACACATAATATGGGGTTCAACACACAATTAAATGTCAATGATCATAATACATGCACTGTCCATATGATTGAGAATGTAGTTTGAAAGAAAATTAATGCTCTTAACTATATCTCTTTTATGACAGATGACCTTCCTACTACATGCTTATGAAGCATCTGTAAAGACGCTTGTATCAGCCTCATAATAAGGTCCATCTTCATCCATCGACAGATCTAATATCTATCTGAATGTCGACTTAGCCTTGAGATTAGTTTTGATCTAAGCCTAACACTAAGTCAGCTTAAAGGCAAGTCAATCAACTCGATAATGTCGAACAATGGAGATAGGGGTTAGATTAGACATATGCAACTAGTAGCCGTTGCAAACTTATTCGGAACATTCATTAAAGAACATGGCCAATAATCCTATGTGATTCATTGCTCATTAGTTCCTATTGAATGTACTAACAAGTTTAAAGTCAGGCCCACACTCCAACGGATTTTCCGGAAAAATATTGTGTTGTTCTTTCTAGATTTTAATTAAATTCAAAGATGGATTCAAATTTCTAAAATTCGGAATCCATAAAATAATTGATATCACAGAAATTAGGTTGTGAAAAACAATGTCACATAAGTTTTCCAGGCAAAAATCCCATGAAATATGGCCAATAACGCATGCATGTTCAGAAGCAGCACATACTCCGTCACGCATCAACACTTGCCTTTACATGTCCACATACACGCATACGCACTCGTACACGTGCAAATACATGCAAAACACGTGCCTCACAAGCTCATACGTACAAAAACACGAACCCACGCACTAACACGCACCTGCACGAGCTACAACGCGCCTTCAAGAGAAACTCACGCGTTTCCACGTCATCTCACGCGCTACCACACGATTGCATGCTCCTCGAAAATGTCACACGTGCCGCCATATGCTGCTAGGTGCCGAAAAGGTTCAGGAGCAGTCGGCGATGGCGCTGCGCTAGTTCGGCGACCGGCCTGCGGCGAATTGGTAATGAGCTTACGGAAGTCCAATGAACCGTTCGGCGGCTGAGCTGCGGCGGTCTAATGATCGATTTTTGGCGGTGAATGGCCCTGAATCGGTGGCTGCTCGGTTTGGCCGGTGGCGGACCGACAACTGAACCAGTTCGATCCATGTCAGCCGAGGTGGCACGTTTAACCATGTGGCAGTCTATCGTTGGTTGTTTCTGCATAACGTGTCGCCACGTGGTTAAGCACATGGCTGCTGATGCGGTATTGGCCTTACACACGTGGCGTGATGTGATTCGCCAATGTGTGCTTGCGTTGTTCTACGTGTCTGGTGACACGATTGCCGATCGTGCAATGACATAACACACATGGCGCGGGGTGATTCGTCTAATTGTGCTTGAAGTGTCACTGGTGTGTCACCTTTGACCAACCGAGGTCCACACTCATTGCTCAGAGAGTGACCTAAACGCGCCACCTTCTTGCAGGCGGCGCTCCAGCTACCCCCCATTCTCGATCATTTCGAGTTCAACGGTGCAATCGATTTCTCGATCCGACATTCCTAACTATGTGTTTGAATCAGAAAGTGTATTCTTGGAGAGTGAAGAACCTTGTTCTTCATGTTCTTCATTTCTTCATCAAGTACATCTCAAGAACACTGTTGGTCCAATCCTAATATCCTAAGCACGTTATATCATTCAATACAGGTCCAGTTAACACATATAATATATCAAAATCGAAGCTCATTTGATAAGCTACGCATACATATCACGTACATGCATCAAATCAAACAATAACAGTGCTCAAATCGAGTTTTAAGAAACATGAACAACTTCATGTTTCAGATGTTTTTTTTAGAAATCCATGTTTTTGGTCCAAACTTTAAAAGCTCATATCTCATTCATTACACAATGAAAAAATGTGCAAAATATGTCTATGGAAAGCACATTCAACATAAAATCTAAACATACCAATTACACGCAAAAATCAGAACTTTAACTGGATGAAATTCGCACCCAAAACAAACTGAAAAACCATTTTTGTCAGAAATTTTCAGATTTACAGGCCCAACTTCAAAAAAATCTCGTAAACCCTTTCTATCATGCCACTTCCATTTGTAGACCAAACTAGAGGTGGCCAAAATCCCGTGGGTCTCGTCTCCGCTGGGACCTGGAATTATTGGGATGGAGAATCCCCGAAAAAAGGGGACGGGGATAGGGATGGGGATTCCCTGAAATTTTATTAGTGGAGATGGTATGGGGTTGGGAATCATACTCCCTGCTCCATCCCCGGCCCCACCCCATCCCGTATTGGCTAGACGAGAATTCACATTACCCGTTATTATATATGTTAAATTTTGATATCAGAAAGTGCACATGTGACGTAGCTGAGCAAGAAAGTTAAAATTTGTTCTGGTAATTTATATTATATTAGTACACTTGACATTGTTCTTTATAGTATAATTTTTGCGTTCAATACTTTTATTTATATTGTTTGAGTTTGGGGTTGGAAGTTAAAATCTCATTACTATGTTTGTCTAATTTTTTTGGAAGAAATAGAACAAAAATAAAACGAAAAAGGAATACGGGGAACCTGAATCCCCGCGGGGACATTCTTCCCCGAATAGGGATTCCCCATCCTCGACCCAAAATTTTCAAATGGGGAATTATGTGGTGATGGGAATCAAGATGAGAATTGGTGATGGGAAACCCGATCCCAGCCCCGACCCCACCCATTGCCACCCCTAGACCAGACCTTTACTGTTTTGTCTACGGAAGTAGATAACAAAAAGTTGTCCCAGCAAAGATCAGACACAAGGCCGGTCACGGTGTCGTGCCACAAGTGCCGTAGCACAGGACCCCCCGTCGGCGAGAGCCCCCCAATTTCTTTATATATTTGTATGTGTGTGTGTATGTATATATATATATATTTAATACTACAATGTATTAAATTCTCGAAAGAAAATCTGCAGGTAATTGGTGTTGCTAATAAATTTCTTCATTGTATCAATTCCTATTTGCGGCATTATAATTTGTTCCTTTTTTTAATTAAAATGGTCAAAATACTAAATTACCACTTCTCAAAATATAAAAAAACACATCAATTCATCCATTTAGTTTTTCTCATTCTCTTAGTTAAAATTGTCAAAATACTAAATTACTCATTCTCGATCCATGACCTCGTTTGGTAGGTATGTGAGGGTAGGACAAGATAGTTTATGTCAAGATGTGTATCGTAGATAAGAGGTGATTTGTATTGTATTTTTATATTTGGTAGACGAAATATAAAGGTTAGATATCATAAATTGAATATTTGGTACTCGTGACTAAGTTAGAAATACATTTCTAACCCTGCCAAATATAAAAAATTACCCACATGACCTTATATATAACTTTCCATTTGTTCATTGGCTTTACCAACGTTAGATGACGAACAGTCCTAATGCAACTAGCACCGCTAAATCATGACATTGGTGAGAGGTGTCCAATGTCTCGAAATACCGGTTGAAGGCTGTTTGCGATGAGATTGATGAATCCAGAAACAATAAATAAAGCACCACGATAAATGGAATTTGAGTTTACATGAATTTAGTGATTCATTTCCCATAACTTTACCTAGTCGGTCGGCGAAAAAGAGATCCAAAACTGAAATTTCAAGACTCAAATTTATTCCTTCATCGAGATCTTGCAGAATCGGAGCTCTACACCGTTTTGTGTAATCATTGTTTGATGAAGGGGGCTAGGGATTGATAGGCTTTGGCGTCATTGAGTATTGATTTTCAAAATATAAGATTAAATTGTATTATTTAATACTCCCACCATCTGAAGCTAATTGTTATATCTTGGCCTAACACGAAAACTAAGAAAAAATAGATTTTGTGGAATCTTTGACTTTTTCAAATGTGGAGATTGAATGTGGAGATTTTGATGGTGGAGATTGTGGGAGAATTTTCCATTTATAGGGTAGGACAATTAGTTTTAGACAAATAAATACAGCAAGTAGGACAATTAGATCGGGACGGAGGGAACATTATAAATGTGAATATTGTTCAATAATTTAATATGAATCAGGGACTCTAGATGCGCGGGGTTTACTTAAGAAGAACATTATTTTAATGGCAAAAACTTGTATGTGGCCGTCACACGACCGTCACACGGTGTGACGAAAAAAGTATAACTTTTTGTGGTAGAAGTATCACGTTTATCAGTAAAAGTATCACATTTTTTAAAAAAAAAAAATCACTTTTTGTAGTAAAAGTATCACATTTATCTGTAAAAGTATCAATGTAGTAAAAGTATCACTTTTTCGTGTAAAAGTATCAATGTTTTCTGTAAAAGTGCATCCCGTCACACGTGTGACCGCTCACACACAAGACTCACTCTATTTTAATAGAGGCTGTTGAGATTGCTAATCTGGTACCAAACTATTAGATAAGGGTAGATTAGGGGAGATGACTTTCATATCTTGGCCTAAACTAGGCTACAAAACAAGCCCTAAATATAATAAAATCACTACATATAAATTCATCAGTTTAGTTTTTCATAACTAGTCACGATTAAAAAAAGATACATTCTCTTATTTCAAGTAAAAAACCAGCAGAAAGGAAATAGAAAAAAATCTAGTTCGAACTAGATTTTTTGAAGTTTTATTTAATAATTTGATGGATTTGGAAACGTTTATATTAAAAATGATATTTTTTATTACTATAATTCTATATAAAATGCCCAGTTAATAAAATTGTTCATATAAACTGGTTTAAAATTTTCTTAAAAAATAAAGGCCTAATTTTATTTTTGCATGGAGCCTCTCGAAGTGTTGGACTGACCCGAACAGACATAACATCTCTTGTATGTTGGTGTAGAGTCTGCAGGCAATGCAATGTTTGCAGGTCCTAGACCTAGAAGTGAAGTGAACGTATTAATGTACACAGACAACTTAAAAATGCACAAGGGACACAATGTAGGGAAAATAATGAATAGATCATCAAAGTTGAATACTACAAAAGAGATTGCCACATACAATGATGTGTTAGTAAGTAAAATACAAGTAATACCTTTAGAATAGAGCCTAGCAGCCCCTACAACTAGCGAACACACAGCACCAGTGTGCTCCTTCAGCATCGTGAATGGAAGTTACCTCTATTCTGGCAAACAACTGATCGTCATGCACAACAATGCTACAAATTAATCCAGCTGGTCCACTTGGAAAAAACTGTGTGGTTGTGTTTGGATTGAGGAGTCTAAAATGGACGGATTTAGAAATAATGGATTTCAAATTCACTCAAGATAGAAGAATTTGAAATCCAATTAAATCCTTCAAAAAATAGCTCAAAATGAAATCATGAATTTCTAAATCCATGGCAATCCATACAATATAATAACAAATTTGAGACTATGAATTGTAAATTCATCCTCAAATCCTTCCATCCAAATGCAACCTGTATAATTTTGGAGGTTCATGCCAGTAAGACCAACAAAAATAAAACCATTGTAAATAATGGAATGGACATGAGGTGACACTAACAAGTTCATTATAACAAGTTTACACAATTCTGTATCCCAGCAATAATACATGGACCATCGGCAACTAAACGCCCAACTTCACCATCGATTGTTTCAATACCAGCATTGACCGCTATTGCAGTCCCAGGTTTGAATAACCCCATCCCTGCCACCTGAATAAAGCTTGTTGCCCACAGATGGGAGGGAAATTCCTGTGATAGCCTGAGAGAAGTCATACATGAGACAGACAGTCAACTAGTATGAACATTCATCTACAAAGTGACATAATAAAATCATTACAATTCATAAATTTGTGTATCATGGGAGTACCTTTGCATGCCCTTCTAACTTCACCAACATTGTGTATCCAGAACCACAGAACCATGAGTATAAATACTTGCACTTATCTCCATAGACACAATTTCCAGCAACCCAATACTTGCATTGCCTCGGTTGAGCCTTTTGCTGCTACTTCTCTCATTGCTTGAAGGAGAAGCGTTAATCCAGTTTCTAGGTTGCTTGCGATGATCACTATCATCAAGAGGTGCTAAATGGGGCGGCCGCTTAGTTTGTAGAAGTGGTGACTCGCTGTGCAGGAACATGCATGGGTTCCTGTTGCACTTTCCTTCAAGCCAGAAGCGGCAAGCTTTTTTCTTTTCTGGCTGCTCACTGAGTCGACCAAAGATAGAGGTCTTCCTTGCTTCGCTGAACGCCATCATTTAATACTAAACCAAAATAGAAATTATAGATTAATCAGAGCTGAACCAATTTGTTGTTGTTCAAACTATAAGCTCTGTTGCTCCGCCATTTATTGACTGAAGGAACTCATATGCCAATCCAACAAAATCTGAACATCATCTCTTACTAAGGAAGTTGAAGATTAAATTCCAGGGGAGTCCAAAATAGCTTTGAAAACTGATACTCCCTCCGTCCCGGCTTATCTTGCACAGGGGGGGGTCGGCACAGATATTAAGAAAAGTTACTTTTTGGTTGTTTGTTGACTTTTCAAAGGTGATTAGAAGGTGAAGATTGAAAGTGAAGATTTTGAGGGTGGAGATTATGTTATAACTTTCCTTTTTTAGGCTGTGCAAGATAAGGTGGGACGGCCGTTTAAGGAAAGTGTGCAAGATAAGGTGGGACGGAGGGAGTAGTATTTATAGGATTAGTGGTGGTGTAATAGTGTTGTGTTTATGGTGTTTAGGATATGTGGGAGAAGAATTATTATTGAAGTTGGGATATGCACGGGATTCAAGAAACTATGATATTAGAATAAGATAAAGGAATGAAAGTCTGAAAGTTACTTTAGCAATACTAGGAATTAGAATTTGATTTTCATTCGTTCATTTAACTACATCATTATATATATATATATATATATATATATATATAGATAGTAGCTATGGTACTTACCCACATAGTTGAGAATTGTCTAGATCCTTCTAGGTACATATTATCTTTTATTTTATTTTCTAGACTTCTTTATTTCTACATCCTTCTAAATTTTTCTTCTTCCTCAACCATTACTAGATAATTCTAGAAAAAAATTCTTCTTACATTATCTTACATTTTCTTTTCTTTTCTAGATAATTCCAGAAATGTGCATCACTTTCTAATACTCCTCCTTGATGCATATTCTGTGACTCCAATCTTTGATCGTAGTGTCTCGAACTTTCCGCGCGGTAGTGCCTTTGTAAATATGTCTGCTAACTGTTCTTCAGTCTTGCAATACTCCAACTCGATTTTTTTGTTTGCTTCTGCTTCTCGAATAAAGTGGTACTTGATCTTTATGTGTTTAGTTATGCTATGAAACACCGGATATTTTGTCATAGCTATTGCAGACTTACTGTCGCAATATATTTTTGTAGCATTATCTTGCGGCTCTCCCATATCTTCAAGTATGTATCTCAACCATATTGCTTGACTTGTAGTCATTGCTGTTGCTATATACTCCGCTTCAACTGATGACTGTGCAATTGTCGCTCGCTTTTTAGATGCCCAAGAAAATATTCCTGATCCTATTGATGTGCTTCTCATGTCATCAACTGAACCTGCCCAGTCATTATCAGTATAGCCAATTAACTTTTAGTATGGTGTCGATTTATACCAGATGTCGAAGTTCTTAGTTCCTTGAAGATATCGGAGTACTTGTTTTGCTGCCCCATAGAGAATTTGACTTGGATCTTGCATAAACCTTGATAGGAAGCTTGTCACGTACATTATGTCAGGTCAAGTTGCTATTAGATAGAGAAGACTTCTGATCCGGCTTCGAAATTTTGAGATATCTGCCTTAGGTGAGCCCTCTTCTTTTTGTAGTGCTTTGGAACTGTCAAGTAGAGTGGCAACGGTCTTGCACCCTTCCATCTTGAACCTTTTTAGTAAGCTTTCGGTATATTTCATTTTTGAGATAAATATACCATCTTCTCTCTAATTTATCTTAATGCCGAGAAAATAGTGCATCAAGCCCAAATCGGTCATTTCGAATGTCTTCATCATGTCTTCTTTAAACTCTTTAACCATTGTCTCATTGTTTCTTGTAACTATAAGATCATCAACATATAAATAGACAATGAGTTTATCAGTACTTTGGGTTTTGATGTATAGTGTATGCTCACTCAGGCTCCTCCTAAATCCAGGCTTTATGAAGTAGTTGTCCATTCTGTTGTACCAAGCTCGCGGGGCTTGTTTTAAGCCGTAGAGTGCTTTCTTTAATCTGAGAACTTTATCTTCTTGGCCTAGTATCACGAACCCTTGAGGTTATTCCACGTAGATTTCTTCTTCAAGATAGCTATTTAGAAATGCTGACTTCACATCGAGCTGATAGATCTTCTATCTTTGTTGTGAAGCTAACGCGACAAGTGCTCGAATGGTGTCGAGTCGAGCTACTGGAGCGAAAGTCTCATTATAGTCGATACCTTGTACCTACGAGTACCCTTTTGCTACTAGTCTTGCCTTATGTTTTTGAATTGAGCCATCTGCGTTAAGCTTTATTTTATAAACCCATTTAACTCCAGTGACTTCTTTGTTGCTTGGTAGATCCACCAACTCCCATGTTTCATTCTTCTCGATCATCTTGATTTCTTCTTCCATGATTTTATCCATTCTTTTTCTTTGACAGCAACTTCAAAGCTTTCAGGCTCTAGTGTCACAAAGTTGCATGTCTCGTAAATTTCTCTTAGTTGCCTGATTTTCCTGGGTGCGGAATCTGGAGAAGATTCTTCTTCAATAGAGATGCATGGTGGTGTTGGTGTCCTTGGACTAGAAGTTTTTGGAGCTTCTCTAGAAGATTCTAGAGCTCCTTGTGGTCCATCATCTTCGTCTTCTTCTTGTTGTCCAGTAGGAGGTCGTAGTTGTGGTAGCACGATATTTTGTTTTTCAACTTTTTCTTCTTCCCAGTTCCACGTAGTGTTCTCATCAAATTCAACGTCTCGACTGAAGATTAGCTTCTTACTCTTAATACTATAAATTATATAGCCTTTAGACTGAGAGCTGTAGCCAAGAAAAATACCTTTTTTCTATCTTCTCATCCAGTTTGTGTCTTTTCTCCTTTGGGATGTTGTGCTGATGGCTTTTGTCCACTCTACGCTTCAATTGGTGTTTTGTTTTGTACCACCTTTGTTGGACACCTGTTTAGTAGGTAGACTGCGGTGTATACAGCTTCTGCCCAGAACTCCTTAGGCAAGTTCTTTTCTGCTAGCATCGTCCGAGCCATCTCCATCACAGTCCTCTTCTTTCTCTCTAACATGCCATTCTGCTCTGGAGCATAACCAGCCGTCAATTGATGATTAACTCCCTCCTTGCATAATTTGTTGAATGCATTGGAGGTGTATTCTGTTCCTCTATCGCTCCGCAAGACTTTGATTCGCCGACCGCTTTGGTTCTCGACCAGATTCTTAAATTTCTTGAATATCTTGAAGACCTCTGATCTTCCTTTCATAACGTATACCCATGTCATCCTTGTATAGTCATCAATGAAAAGAATGAAGTACCTATTTTTCTCGAATGTTGGTGTTCTCATTGGCCCGCATACATCCGTATGGATCAGCTCTAGGATTTGCTTAGCTCTCCATGTTTGTCCTGAAGGGAATGGCTTCCGGTGTTGTTTTCCTTCCATACATGTTCCGCATACATCATTATTGACTTGAATAGCAGGAAGATCTTTCATCATGTTCTTCTGATGGAGAATTTTCAGTCCATGGAAGTTGAAATGCCCGAACCTCCGATGCCATAGCCAGGATTAATCTTCGTGAGCTTTTAATGCTGCCTCGATGTACGGCCATCAAATAGGAAAGTTCCTTTGTTGCTGCATTTTTACTACAGCAATTCCGGAATTTTTATTCTTGTCATCATATATGGTGCACGAGTATCCTTTGAATAGTAGAGAATATCATCTCTCCTCATTTAACCCACACTGAGAAGATTGGTGTCAAGCTTAGGAACCAGCAATACATCGTGGATGAATCGCACACCTTTCTTGGTGTTGACTGCGGTCGTGCCCTTTCCTTCTACGCCCACTAATTCTCCATTCCCGAGCTTCACTTGAGTTTTGATTGATTTGTCGATATTTTGAAAGATCTTTTCGTCTCCTGTCATATGGTTGTTGCAGCCGCTATCCAGGAACCAAGTGTCGTTCTTCAATTCTGATGCGGCATAGCACGCATAGAACAAGTTGTTTCTGCTTTCCTCCTCCTCCTCAGTGCAATTAGCTTGATGTTTCTGTTTGGTGCGGCAATCTTTCTCCAGATGAGCAAATCTCCCATAACTTTTACATTGTGGTTTATCTCGATTCCAACAATCTTTTTCAAGATGGTTGGTCCTCTTACAAATGCCGCATGGTGGATATTTATCCTTTCTTTTATAATTATTACCACCTTGATTTTTCGTTCTATTATTTTCTCCATATTATTTTCTCCATTTTTGTTACCACCATTTCTAGAATTTTGAGACCGTAAATTGAATTTAGATTGAAATGCATTTTCTACAGATTCATTCTCACGCATACTCAATCTTTTCTCATAAGCTTCAAGTAATCCTATTAATTCTGCCACCGATAGCTTTTCTATGTCTTTAGTTTCTTTAGTTGTAGTGACAATAGGATCATATTTAGCTGGAAGAGTTATTAGTATTTTTCCTACTACTCTATTCTCAGTAATATTTTCTCCATATCTTTTAGTTGATTAACTACTTCTCTTAATCGAGTGTAGTAATCTTCGGTAATATTTTCTCCATATTCTTTTAGTTGATTAACTACTTCTCTTAATCTTCGGTAGTTGATACCACTGATAGTATTTATAGGATTAGTGGTGGTGTAATAGTGTTGTGTTTATGGTGTTTAGGATATGTGGGAGAAGAATTAGTATTGAAGTTGGGATATGCAAGGGATTTAAGAAACTATGATATTAGAATTAGATATATGAATGAAAGCTTGAAAGTTACTTTAGTAGTACTAGGAATTGGAATTTGATTTTCATTCATTCATTCAACTACATCATTACACATATATATATATATAGTAGCTATGGTACTTATCCACATAGTTGAGAATTGCCTAGATCCTTCTAGGTACATATTATCTTTTATTTTATTTTCTAGACTTCTCTATTTCTACATCCTTCTAAAGTTTTCTTCTTCCTCAACCATTACTAGATAATTCTAGAAAAAATTTCTTCTTACATTTTCTTCCATTTTCTTTTCTTTTCTAGAGAATTCCAGAAATGTGCATCACTTTCTAATAAAAACACACATAAATGAAGGCCTGAATTTGAAATAAATAATGAAACGCACAAACACGATGATCCAAACTTCATACAGCCATGTGATGCCACATATCATAGACGCAATCTCAAAAGATTCTTCACCCTTGAATTCGATACATAACAATCTGCATACAGTGCTTGAGAATCCTAGATTCGGAGATTTCTGTTCTTGATTCGAAATAAGGAATCCCAGTAAGCGAATGAACCTCCCAGTAGAATCCTCTTAATACTAAAAGAGAGCCACCTATTTTTCAGGGTTAAATACGTGTCGGCCTCATATATTTTTGACAATTTTATTTTTTTCTTTTACGCAGGGTAAATTTCCACTATCGCGCAAATCAGCCATAATACAGGCCACTCGCTAACAACTGCTAGGTTTTTATCTACATTAAAGCCTCCGAATCTCAGAGTTTCTCCCTCTCCCATCTAATTTCCATTTACTTCATACTTCGTCTCCATCGACTACTTTCTCCTCCGCGATGCCTTCCTCTATGTTTCTTCAATATCGATTTTGTGAAGTCATTTGCTTTGAAATCTGACAGACGAAATCTTCACAAATCGCAACACTCATGGCACAATGCCGACTTCCGTTGTTGCCAAGCAAAAATCTGTGAACATTTTCGTAGGCGGTGAAGATGTTGTTACAAGTACTTTTTCCTATGAAATCCCTTCACTATTCACTGGAATCAATGTCCGGGACTTCTTCAGAGTGCCCAAAATTTATCGTGAGGCGCCGCAGAGGCAAACAGGAATGCCTGCTTTGCAAGGGTTATGATTACAACTTAGATTTTGGGGCAACGCCGCGAAATACAGTGGATATATGCAGATCTTTGTGGGAATTTGACTACTTTGCAATTATAAGAGAGAAGTTCCAGGAAACCAATCCTCATGTTGTGCCCAAAACTAATCCTGGACAAAAATTCACGTCAACGTTTTCTTTTGCGAAGTCTTTATGATCGTCCAACGCTGGCAACAACATAGTTTTGTAAAAAATGAACGGCTTGATTCGCACCAGCCCTTCTTCAGCGGGGTCGAGAGCACTACCCTGGAGTCTCGGAGATAAAGTCGGGTCTATTCACGATTCTTCTAGTTGGTCTTAGTGATGTAATTTAGGACTTAGGGCTGCAGGTTGGAGCCGACCAAGACCGCGTATACAGTAATTCGAAGAAAGAGAAAGTGGTGTAAAATTTGGATGTAATTGAGGATGAAGACTCCAGGACAGAAGGTTATGGTGACGACTGTGACGGAGACATATCGTATGACCGCGATGGTGAAGACATTGAAAGAGAAAGGTGCTTCAGTAAGTTTTGAGGGAGGGGGAATAACATAGCTACGGCATTTTGGAGCCCTCTTAATCTGGGTTGCTCTTTGCTCTACTGTAATGAAGGTTGTCTATTTTCAGAGTCCAAGTAGATGATTCTTTCATTAATTAAGGTTTTTTTTTTTTTTTCTATGTTCTTTTTTTTTATCTAATAAAAGGTTTTAGTTTTATTTTATTATATATCAATGGTTGTTGTGAATTGTTGATTTATTGGTGTAAACAAACTTGAGATGTTGGTTGCAAAGCTTCCTGAGAACTTGAACATGAATTAACATTACTAAGTAAATGGAGTATAAATTATCTTTTGTGATAGTCTTTGCAGTAATTAGAAGGTCTTATTTGAGCATTTTAATGGCAATCTTGACTTCCTATATACTACAAATAATGTATCCATATCTTAGAGATACCTCAATAAGTAACTTCGAGTTTTTACTTATTTAGTTATTCCTATTCCATTATTATTTACAATTTTAAATTGATTCAAAGCATAGACAATGCATTGTTGAAGAAACTGTACAAATATCTAATTGTGCACTTTTTAATTTTTATTTATATAAAAACAAAAGTGATGTATAAGACTTTCCGTTTGAATAGGAATTGTGGACGTGAAGTTTAAATCTAATTTACTAAGCATGTTGATATTTTTTAGGAACTTGAAGGTGGATTGTCAAGCTAGGTTTTGATTGATGCACACACGTTCTCTTTTATTTAGTGTTATTCACAACTAGAGATATCAGTATTTTATTTAGTGGTATTCACAAAAAGAGATATCAATATTTGGGTTAATTGCGTTTCATGAATAAATTTGGCTTCTTTAAAAACATACAGATTTGTAATGAACTTGGTCCCCAATTTTTCATGTTACTTATATATTCTGAAGTTCTTTATAACAATTGTTTAATTTTATAATATAAATATTAGCTTAATATAATATATGTTGTCCCGTGCGATGGACATCTTGTTTGTAAAATAAAACAAGGCAAATAAACCTATCTAACCCGAACGAGCAGTGTCCTATTATAACATTCACATGATTTTTGCCGCGCTATAAAGCCAATACCATAAGCACATCCACCCATAGCTTGCAACAACAACATGAAGAAACGACATAAAACTAAGACCATCTCCAATGCTAGCTCACCAGTTTACTGCTAATTCACATAATTAATAAAAGTTAATTACAAAAATTTGGTGCACAGAAAATCATCTCCGACCATTCAACACCAAATTGGTTCACAAAAGAAATATTCTAAAAATATGCCTTTTTTATTATTATATATTCTATATTTTGTAGGTATTCATATTGTAATTAATTGAAAGAAGTGTTTTTTTACTCTAATTTAATTTATGTTATTAGTTTGATGTAAAAAATTATTTATATTAAAAGAAAAATAAATTTATTAAAGAAAAACTATACTTATGAAATTATTTATCAAAAGAACCTCTAAAAACTAATTGATATATATTTATTGTAAGTATAATAATACAATTATAAACATGAAATAATAAGAATTAACCTACATATTTAAACAAAATAGCCAAAAAAAAAAAAAAAAAGGAAAAGATGGTGCTTTGTGAACAGGAGGGCAACAAATTTGCTCCTTCACTATTCACCAATGTCAATTTGCTGCGTCATTAGCAGCTCCACTGGAGATGGTGGAGGGCAGGAGATTGCTGCTCAACACCAATCTGTTATTGCTTTGGAGTTGCTTTAAAACCTAAACCCAAAGCATACGAGGAAAATCACATATTCTATGATGAATCCTCCTTTTAGTAGGGCAACTGAAAATAGATTCCAAGTACACTTGTATACTGAGACTTAGAATATCATGAATCACAAGGTGACAATCCAATCCGCAACATAGAATCCCAGAATCCAAAATTTATTTTTATTGAATCGAAATATGATATCCCAAACAACCCACAACGCTGATACGAACCAAAAATTCAGATGAACAGACATAATAAGACCCAACTAAACCTAACTTATCTGCAAAAAATAGGTCTAAAATAGAAGAAACCAAAATTTTGAAATCCAAAAGAAATCTAATGAAACCGATCCAATCACCGCTGTAAAGAAATCAAATCGTATTGATTTGATCTATTCTACTCTAAATCTAGGTAGAAGAAGCTATGGCATAGATTGCATAGTAAACGCTAAACCATATTACTCATAGTGAGAGAAATACAAATATAAATTGCAAGTTTGCAATTGAGAGAATTCAAAAGATATAATGTACATGTGTTTACACCTATTTATGTAAGTTTAATCACGCATACTTAATCGAGATTATAAATTAAACATGGATTTTAGAACATAATTTTCACATTCCATTGAGATATAAAATTAGGGCACTAACCTTGATACACCATGGATTGATTTCTTGATTCCTTATTGTGCCATGGAGATTGATTGGTAAAAGGAATTGATTTCTCCCTCCTGCCCTTCTTTTAGAACAGAACAATTTATGTGAATCAATTAGGTGATAGAAATAATGTAACTCAATTTTATTTTATAGGTGGAGAGAGGACCAATTCCTGATAGGATTGGACTTTTAATGCAATTAGAATCGCTATCCGTTCACGATCTATAAACGTGAAAATCATATCTTATCAGATATACACTGACCAAAACTTGTCCGAATGATTTTTTATTTAAATCATTCAGCTTCAGAAACAACACATAAAAGAGCTCAAAGTGTCAATTGTCTGCATAAGTTCATTAAGACTTTCCAACAATTCTCATTCATTTGGCATGTCCAATAAATGTTTTTGGAGGCAATCCTTTAGTCAACGGATCCATAATCATAAGATTGGTGCTAATATGCTCAATTGATAGTTTTGTTTCTGAATTTCTTCTTTAACGGCAAGATACTTTAATTCCATATGCTTGACACGTTTGGAATACTTGTCGTTGTATAGAGAAGAATACTGCTGCAGAATTATCACAATAAGTTTTTAGCGACTTGGCAATATTGTCGATATCATGCAAGTCCTGAAATAAAGTTCCGCAACCATTACCTTAAATTGTAGCATTACATCATGTCACAAATTCAACTTTCATAGTGGTTGCAGCAATTATAGACCGCTTCACACCCTTTCAAGAGATTGTTCATCTTGCTAATAGGAACAATTAGCTAAATGCTGATTTTCGAGTATCAACACATCTGGCATAATTTGAATCTAAATCTGAATATCGAATCACCTCTAAATGATTAGATTTTCTAAGTAAACATGTGATCTTTCATTCCTATAAGTACCTTACTACTTTCTTACAGCTTTCTAGTGGTTCATTCTTGGATTGCTTTAGTAACTGCTAAGCATTCTAACCTCGTACAAGTTTGTGCATACATCAAACTACCGACTATTAATGCATAAGGAATATATTTGTTCACGTTCCAATACATCACATAATGCTGAAATTATCTCCCTTTTAAATTGGAACAATGCTTGAGGAGCAGTTTTTCATCCTCAATCTCTCTAGAACTTTATTAATATATTCTTTCTAAGACAACCTTAACTTTCCTTGTGATTTATCATGAAATATTTCAATATCAATCACATAAGTTATCTCATCCATATCTTTCAATTCATAATTCTCAAGAGAAGTTTCGTAGTTTCAAATAATAAACCAAGAACAATCATTGCTAGCAAGATGTCATCAACAATATAGGACAAAACCAACTGACTTTCGGACATATTCACTGTTTGGTGTTATTGAACTTAAGATACCTATTTTCGAGAAGCTTGCTTAAGTCCGTATATTAATTTCTTGAGCATACACACCTTATGTTTCTATCCTTCAATGAAGAAGTCTTTAGATTGATTTATATAGACTTCTTCCACTAAATTCTCATTAAAAAAAAAAAAGCAATTTAACATCAATTTGGTGTAACTCTTAATCGTAATGAGCCACCAAAGATTTAATAGTTCTTAAGGAGTCTTTCCGAGATAGTCACAAAAAAATCTCTTGGTAGTCAATGTCATTTATGAGTATAACGTTTAGCAACTAGTCAACTTTGTCTTTCGATATCGCCATTTGAGTCGCATTTTGTCTTGAAGACATTTTCATCATGTAGCAATTCTACAAGATCACTGACTTCATTATGAGCCATCAGTTTCACCTCTTCTTTAATATCATCCGACCTCTTACTAGAATTATTACTTTTCATGGCTTGTGAAAGGAAAGCTGGATCATCATCAATTCTAATGTCAAATTATGACTCATGTAGATAAACCATACAATCATTAGAAATAACATATTGTCTTAGCTTTATAAACTTTCCTACTATTTGTCATTGTGGTTCATCTATTGCCGGTTCATCAATCACAGGTTTTTTATTGGGAATTTAATCATTTATATGTTGTTCTTGTAAGTTTGACGATTCAACAATTGTAGAAACAACAACTTAAGATGAGGTTTTAGGTAGAGGAATCTCCACCCTTACTTCTTCATTATCCACTATTTCTAGCTCAACACTCCCACTGATTTCATCATTTTTATTGCACCTAGAACTTCCAGTTTCAACAATTATTGTACTGTGATTAGGACAGTAAAACCTTTAGCCATACAATTACTTCTCTGGATAATCAATAAAGAATCCAGTGATTGTTCATAAGTCCAGTTTCTTTTCTTGTGGATTATAAATCTAATCTCTGCCAAAAAACCTCAAACATTCAGGTGCCTTAAACTAAGTTCTCTACACGTCCACAGTTCAAAAGGCATTTCAGGAACTACTTTGCTAGGAACCATATTTAACAAATACATGACAATTTTAGTGCATACATCCACAACGAGGTATGTAAAGAGGAATTACTTAACATACTTCTAACCATATTCATAAGAGTACATTGTCACCTTTATGCTACACCATTTCGTTGTGGTGTACCTAACATAGTGCATTGAGTACAATGTCGCTTTTCAAGGAATTTAGAAAATGGGCATGATATTGCCCTAATTCAACATTAATTTTCATAATATTATCACCTGTATCATACCTAATGATTTTCACTTTTCTATCGAATATTTTTTCAACCTCATTAATAAATATTTCTAATGCATTTATTGAATGAGAGTTTCCTTAAAATAGAAAGATATAAACCATAACGTGAATAATCATAATAAATGTGATCAAATATCTTTTTTCGAAAGAAATTACATCAAAATGCCCACAAATATCGGTGTGTACTATTTCAAGAAGTTGTGCTCTTCTCGTGACTCCCTTCTTTTGTGTGTTTGTTATCTTTAATACAATACACACAAATAACAAGATCAATAGAATTCAAATCATTAAGGATTTTATTATTTACCAACCTACGTTTTTTTTTGTTGAAGATGTACTTCAAATGTTTATACCACAAGTAAGCAGAACTCTAATAGACTAAATCATATGTAGTTCTAAGATTATGATGCAAGATCAAGCCATCAATTATTATAAGGAACATCAACTAGATTTGACTTGAAACATACTAGAACATTCAGTATATTTTTCATTTCAAATTATTCTTTACGTTTCTGATTATCCCTTTTGAAATATTGAGGTTTCTACAAAACCTACAATTAAGAGTGTCATGTTCCTTTTTTTGGATTTGAACAGATGTCTCATTTTCTTTATAGAGTCCTTGCTTGCCATTTCTTTCCGTTCCGGCTTTCTTTCCAGCTCCTTGATTCATTGTGAGATGAGCAGAATGAGACCCTTGATTCTTAAGCCTTGTTTTCTCATTAATGTGAAGTTCCAGGAACATTCTCTATGTCTTTCATGGCATTATAGTTCATTTGGAGTGGTCCATTATAAGGGGCAGTGAGTTTATAATACACTGCACAAGTAAATTATCATCCACTTTCATCTCCAATGACTTAATTCTAGCTACAATATTCTTCATCCCAATGATATGTCATGCATGCTACGAGAATCATAAAACGTCACGATAGTTAAAGTAGCCATTAATGTCCCAGTGAGAGACTTATCAGTAGTTTTGGAACAATCTTTCAAAATTTCCATAAATTCACAGGTCGATGTATAATAAACTTGGTATTCTCTACTACACTCATTCGCATAAACATTAGGCTTAGTTTGTTCGATTTAACCAATACATTATGGGAAATTTTTTTGTGTCACTGCTTTTGTCAGTAGTAGCAGGTTTGTCGACTATGAAAGAATCATCAAGATTCAAAACACCGAGATGAATTTGAACTTGTTTACACTTGTTATAATAGTCTAGCTCATTAAATATTTAAACAGACGTAGCACGCAAATGAAGAGCAATATGAATAAAAACTACAAGGATATATAACTATTCACAGTAATGCTTTGATTAACTTAAAGATAGATCCAAGATCAATAAACGATAAATGTACATTGATATCCTCCTTTAGGCGATACAATAATATACAATCATAATCATAATGATGCTTGTAAAATTTATAATAATTTAATAAATTGAATACACTTACTGAATTATTTTGTCATCTTTGGATGTACAAAACAGTCAACATAATATAACAATTATCACATTGTATTCATAATTTAGAAGACCTAATGATCCGCTTTTTGGTGATATCTAATGCCTTATAATTATGAATTTTGATTTCTCATAAATTTAAAGATTAGTGAAATTTCAAGCATCACATTTTTATAGATAATCAAATACTTATATGATTTGAAATTTATTAAGCTTTCTGATCAGATTTTGGTGATTAACAGACCAACATCAGATAAATTCAAATCATATAATACTAACTACTAATTATGATTGAAATTTTAATCATAGCCTACATAATAATTTGATAATTGAATATCCGTTATATGATTTAAAATTTATTGAAATTTTTGATCAGACCACTTTGGTGATTAACTGACCAACGTCATATAAATTTAAATCATATAATAGTATTATTTATGAAGACACAAAACCTTCTATCATAATTTGATTTGATTAAACATGATATAATGCTAGAACATTAATGATCCACCCACGTAAGAATACAAATATCATAAAAGGTCATAGATTCAAGGGCAACCGTATATAACTGTTGTGAATTCTACTCAATAAACACTCAAAAACAAACACCTCAATCTCACAAACTCTCAACTCTCGTTGTGAACTGAAAAATGAAACAATAAGAACGGAAAATCAAGCACAAACGATTTACGTGGTTCAGCTTTTGAAAGCCTACATCCACGGGCAAAAACCAGAAGAAAATCCACTATGAAATGAATCACAAAGTTACAAGAAACACTCAAGAATTAATCCCTTATATGTTGAGATTAATCTTCCTCTCAAGCTCTCATTTCTTGATCTAACTTCTAAGACTTGTATCATCTCGTTTTGTCAATCATCAACGTGTATATATGCAGCTTGGAATGAGAGAAAACCGCTGCAAACCGCCAAGAACAGATACAAAACCAAAAACAGGAAAAACTGATTTTGGAAGCTAATAGACAACAGTTTTATTCTGTTGCAAAACCGTTGTCTTACTCTGTAACAGAATAACCATTTTTTCCTTCCTTGTTTTCTGATTCTGTTTTTCCTTCTTCTTCAGCTCTTCAGCTTATCTCCTCACTCCAACTTATTTATCCAGCTTCTAGCTCAGTTATACACACATTTTTGACACACCAAAAACCACATTCTCCACCTTGTCAAACAATGTCGAAGAAAACAACCAAATCTTATAATTCAACCAAAATGGATCACTCCTGTTCTTACCAACTTTTGCTCCTGTCTAGGAGCTAATTCCTTTCCAAATTAGATATCTGCACTAACTGCAGACAAAGGTAGAACTTTTCTATAGTTAGAGCTTTAGTCAGCATATCAGAAGGATTATCTTCAGACCTGATCTTCTCTAATATCACTGTTCCCTTTTCAGTGATATCCCTGACAAAATGGAACTTTACATCAATGTGCTTACTACGATCATGGAACATCTGGTGTTTAGATAAGTGCAAAGCACTTTGTGAGTCACTAAACAACTATACTGCCTTCTGTTTAAACCCAAACTCCTCCAGAATACCCTTTAACCAGCAAGCTTCTTTGACTGCTTCAGTAATGGCCATAAACTCTGCTTCTGTGGTTGATAAGGCAACTACTGATTGTAGCATCGACTTCCAGCTAACTGAAACTCCAAACAAAGTAAAGATATAACCTGATTGAGACTTTCTGGAGTCTAGATTTGCAGCAAAATCTGAATCACAGTAACCATATAATACATTTCCAGATTCTATGTCATCTTTCTTGAACAATATTCCAAAACCACTAGTGCCTTTCAGGTATCTGAGTAGCCATTTTAAAGCATTCTAATGAGCTCCACCTGGATCAGACATGTACCTGCTAACCACTGATATGGCATGAGCCACATCAGGCCTTGTACAAATCATAGTGTACATAACACTCCCTACTGCATTTGCATAAGGGATCCTCTTCATCTCATTTTCTTCTTCTCTTGTCTGTGGCTTCTGTTCTTCACTTAGCTTAAAATGTAAACCCAGTGGAACTGATACTGGTTTGGATTCTTGCATATTGAATCTGGACAATACCTTCTGAATATAGCTCTGCTGATTTAGCCAAAGCACTCCACCAGTTCTGTTTCTAATGATATCCATTCCCAATATTCTCCTAGCATTTCCCAACACCTTCATGTCAAACATAGACTGAAGCTCTCTTTTCAGATTATTAATTTCTTCTTTGCTCTTGCTAGCTACTAACATGTCATCCACATACAATAGTAGAAATACAACAACTTCTTTTCCTCTGAACTTCAGATACACACAGCTGTCATATTTTGATTTCTGAAACCCAATCCTTTCCATATGACTGTTAAACTTTAAATACCACTGCCTGGGACTCTGTTTCAGACCATATAGAGATTTTTGCAGCAGACATACCTTGTTTTCAGTTCCAGAAACAATGAAACCCTCTGGTTGTGCCATGTATATCTTTTCATTCAAATCACCATGCAAGAAGGCTGTCTTTACATCTAATTGTTCCAGCTCCAAATCATATTGAGTGACAATGGCTAGCAAAATTCTTATTGAGGAATGTTTTACTACTGGAGAGAATATCTCATTGAAGTCAATACCTTCCTTTTGTGTGAATCCCCTGGCAACCAATCTGGCTTTGAATCTGATGGTTTCTGTCTGGGCTACTTCCAGTTTCTTCTTGAAGATCCACTTGCAACTGACCAATCTTTGATTCCTTGGTCTTTCTACTAGAATCCATGTTTGATTCTTCTCCAAAGAGTCTAACTCTTCTCTCATTGCAAGCATCCACTGAACCCTTTCATTGCTTTCAATAGCTTCCTTATAGTTTCTAGGTTCAAGACTGTCAACCTCTTCTGCAGAAACCAGTGCATATGCTGTAAGATAATCATCAGCATATCTGGTAGAAGGTCTGGGTATCCTTATTTCCCTATCCCTCACAAGCTGATAATCCTATAAGCTTGGTTGCTCATGATATTCTGTATCTGATTCTTCTTCAGGGTCTTCATCTGCTTCATCTTCTGACTCCACCTTAACTGATAACTTCTTATTAGTGTTATCAGCTTGAATTCTGACCTTCTGAGCTTCTTTCAGTGGCATGTCTTCTTCTGAGAATACCACATCTCTGCTGATGATAATCTTCCCTGCTCCAGGTTCTGTATTCCACAGTCTGTATCCTTTTGTTCCATCAGGATATCCAAGCATCAAGCATTTGATTGCTCTAGCTTCTAACTTGTCTTGTTTTGTGTGAGCATAAGCCCTACATCCAAAAACTCTTAAGTGTTCATATCTGGGAGACTTTCCTGACCATTTTTCTTCAGGAGTCAGATTGTCAATGGCACTAGAAGGGCACCTGTTGATCAAATAAGCAGCAGTGGAGGCTGCTTCTCCCAGAATCTTTTATCCAAACCTGAGCTAGATAACATGCTTCTAACCATTTCCAGTATGGTTCTATTCATCCTTTCAATAATGCCATTTTGTTGAGGATTTGCTGGGACTGTTTTATGCCGTTTTATTCCTTTGGTGTTGCAGAAACTGTTAAAATCTTCAGACACAAACTCAAGACCATTGTCTGTCCTCAAACACTTCACACATGCATCTCTTTCATTTTCCACCTGCTTGCACCATACTTTGAATTTATCCAGAGCTTCTGACTTTTGTTTCAGAACATATAACCATAATTTTCTGGAGAAATCATCCATGATGCTTAGAAAATACCTGCCTCCTCCAAGAGTTGGTGTTCTTGAAGGGCCCCAAAGATCAGCATGGATGTATTCTAGAGGGGCATTAGAGCATTTCTTGCCTTCAGGGTAAGGAAGTTTCTTACTCTTACTGAGAACACAGTCTTCACAGAGTTTCTTCTGACTTTCTTCCCTTGATTTGATTAGTTTTTGATTTAACAATTGTCTCAGTCCAGACTCACTCACATGCCCAAGTCTAGCATGCCATAAATCTATGCTGCTCTTCTCAACAGCATCAGCTTCTCCAAGAATCACTGATCCCATTAGATAGTATAAGCTTGACCTTCTTACACCCCTTAGGACAACTGATTGATTCTTGATAACATCCAAAAAACCATTTTCAGATTTAAACCAGCATCCCTTCTTTTCCAAAGTGCCAAGGCTTATCAGATTCCTTTTTAACTGGGGAATATATCTAACTTCTGTTAAGGTGATGATCTTGTTCTCATGTGTTTTCAATTTCAGATCACCTATTCCCTTAACACAGCATACTTGATCATTTCCTAATAGAACAGTTCCAGCATTCTGTTCTTTAAAGTTTTCAAACCAATCCAAATGAGGTGTCATATGAAAACTGCACCCTGAATCTAAGATCCATTCACTCATAGATTTAGAGTCTGCAATATTTAATACCTGAGGATCATCACTTGAGGCTTCTGCAATTTTTGCAGCATTTGAGGTAGATGCACCTTTCTGGTTTTGTTTCTTCTTCCATTCAAAACAGTTCTTCTTTAAGTGTCCTGGTTTCTTGCAAAAGAAACACTTCCTGGACTCCTTGTGATCAGTTTGTTTTGGCTTTGGATTTTGATTCTTCTTGAAACTGTCTCCAGATTGGAATGGCTTCTGAAATCTGCCTTTCTTGATGTTTAGTCCTTCAGGGGTACTCTCTTGCTTTACTTGTTTCATCTTCTGAAGCTCTTTTCCCTTCAATGCTGCTTGAACCTCGGCCAATGTAATCTTTGAGTCTCTTCCATAGAGCATAGCATCTCTGAGGTGGTCAAATGCCTGAGGCAGAGAGTTTAGAAGCAACACTGCCTTGTCTTCATCCTCCATCTTCACTTCTATGGCCTCAAGATCATCTAGAGTTTTGTTAAACTCATCCAACTGATCCTCGACACCCTTTTCTGCCATAAATTTGAAAGAGAACAGTTTCTGTTTCAAATATAACCTATTTGCCATGGATTTGATGAGGTAGATCTGATCCAGTTTCTCCATTACTCCTTCAACACTCGTTTCTTTTGAAACTTCCCGCAAGACTTTGTCAGAAAGGCAAAGAATCACCAGGCTATGAGCCTTTTCTTGGATTTCCAACCTCTGATCAGGGGTAACAGAGGCAGAGAATCCCTTTTCCCCTTTGAGGGCAGCTCCCAGCCCTTGTTGAATCAACAACGCCTTGATCTTCAACTTCCAGAGGCCGTAGTCGTTCTTCCCGTTGAATTTTTCTGCTTCAAACTTTGACATTGACATAATGAGTGACTATTAAAATCTTCAGTTCGTGGTGTTTCCCACAGACGGCGCCACTGTTGTGAATTCTACTCAATAAACACTAAAAAACAAACACCTCAATCTCACAAACTCTCAGCTCTCGTTGTGAACTGAAAAATGAAACAATAAGAACAGAAAATCAAGCACAAAGGATTTACGTGGTTCAGCTTTTGAAAGCCTACATCCACGGGCAAAAACCAGAAGAAAATCCACTATGAAATGAATCACAAAGTTACAAGAAACACTCAAGAATTAATCCCTTATTTGTTGAGATTAATCTTCCTCTCAAGCTCTCATTTCTTGATCTAACTTCTAAGACTTGTATCATCTCGTTTTGTCAATCATCAACGTGTATATATGCAGCTTGGAATGAGAGAAAACCGCTGCAAACCGCCAAGAACAGATACAAAACCAAAAACAGAAAAAAATGATTTTGGAAGCTAATAGACAACGGTTTCATTCTGTTGCAAAACCGTTGTCTTATTCTGTAACAGAGTAACCGTTTTTTCCTTCCTTGTTTTCTGATTCTGTTTTTCCTTCTTCTTCAGCTCTTCAGCTTATCTCCTCACTCCAACTTATTTATCTAGCTTCTAGCTCAGTTATACACACATTTTTGACACACCAAAAACCACAATAACCTTACTGAATAAACACAAAGCATGATGAATACGTAAGCCGAATTCAATAAACATAATTTCTTAATTGCTTTATACGTAAGTCAAAAACCACGAACCTATGTTATGTTTATTGAAGACGGTTTTATATATATAAAGCATAAAACTCAGTAAGAAAACGTAAGTTGAATTTAATAGAAACCTCAATATGAGAACATATTCCAATAAGATTTAATAATCACATGTGAATCACATGTCAGATTCCTTAATGAATTATTTATAGAAGACATATTTAGTGGATCCCTTAACGGAATTCTTGAAATAATTATCACCATCAGTAAAATAATTAACACCACGTTAGAAAATTAACATGTTTAACAATCAATCAGTAAAACGATGTTGCGAGTTTGGATATTAATTAACGGCAGCGGAACAAAATAATTCAAGCAAGACCGAAAGCATAAGGGGTGAGTCTTGTGTGTGAACGGTCACACGTGTGACGGAATATACTTTTACAGAAAATATTGATACTTTTGTAGAAAAAAATGATACTTTTACAGAAAAAGTGATACTTTTACTACATTGATACTTTTACAGATAAATGTGATACTTTTGCTACAAAAAGTGATACTTTTTTTTGTTAAAAAAGATGATACTTTTACCACAAAAAAGTTATACTTTTTCTCCTCACACCGTGTGACAACAGTGTGACGGTCACATACGAGTTTTTGCCAAGCATAAATTAGGTCAATATTTTTGGAAAACGAAAAATCATTAGTTCCATAACCATGTTCTGATATCACATGTAAATTAAATCATGAATATATAATCGAAATTATAAATTAAACATGAATTTTAGAACAACATGATTTTCATATTTCATTGAGATATAAAATTAGGACACTAACATTGATGCACCATGAATGATTTATTGATTCCTTATTGTACCATGAAGATTGATTGATGGAAGAAATTGATTCCCTCCCCCCTCCCCCGACCCTTCTTTTAGACCAGAGCACTTTATGTCAATCAATTAGGTGATAAAAATAATATAACTCTGTTTTCTTTTATAGGTGGAGAGATGACCAATCCTCATAGGATTAGAATCTTAATGCAATTAAGATTGCTATCAACGTGAAAATTATATCTTATCATATATACACCGATCAAAACTTATCTGAAAGATTATTTATTTAAAACATAAAGATATCTAAAATATCTCAATACCTTAATTTGATGGCACGTGGGCCACAAAAATCCTACAATTTATAGAAATCAGCTATAAAACTAACACAACTCATCTAAGAAGCACAATCTAAGTGATGTTATCTTCAACCAATCATATTTTGACATGTGAGCAATCCGGAACTGTTGGGCAATAATCGTTGTGTAACAACCTTCCCATGCAAGTACTTGTTCACTTGCTTCTTTCTTCTGCATAACCACGTGATCTCTCCTTCTGTTTGAGTAACAACTGGTCTCTAGGATAACACGCTGACTTCACGTGCTTATTATTCTAACATCCCCCCCTCAAGTTGGCACATGGGATCAAGAAGCCCGAGCTAAATTTTTAGTGTATGAAATTGCGAAGAACCCAAAGATTTGGTAAGACTATCAGCAAGTTGCGAGGCAGAGGGCACATGAGACAGCTTGACAAAACTAGTTTTATAGTGAGTGCGAATGAGATGCCAATCTATCTCGATATGTACGTGCCTTCGGAATACATGATTTTCAGTGATGTGAATAGCAGCGCGATTTTCACAACGTAATGTCACAGGTTTAGTAATTGTAATATGAAGATCTGCTGCAATATAAGAAACTCAGATTAACTCACAGATAGTAGATGCAAGCGCCCTGTACTCAGCTTCGGCAGACGATCGAGAGTCCAAATTTTATCTTTTCGTCTTCCGTGAGACGAGGCAGACTCCTAAAAAAACACACTACCCAGTTAACGAACACCGTGTATCGAGGCAAGCCTCCCAATCGGAATCATTGTAAGCTTGGACTTGAATGTTAGAAGTGCTAGGATAAAAAAGACCAAGTGAAGGTGTCCCTTTAAGATATCTCACCACATGAATGGTAGCATCCTAGTGAGTAGTGCAGGGAGCACTGACGTATTTACTTGATTTTTGCACAACAAAGGTTATGTCAAGCCTGGAGAAGTTTAAATAAAGGAGTCGACTAATCAATCGTCTATAAACCTCAAGATCTTCCAAGAAGGTACCTATCTATTTTTGTAGTTTTATCCCAGACGGTAGTGGAGTAGAAGCTGGTTTGCTATCAAGACAATTAGTGTCTTTCATTAGATCTAAGATATACTTACGCTGATTGATGTAAGTGCCTTTAGCACCCCGAGTGATCTCTAAACCAAGGAAATAGGTGGCCTGACCAAGGTCTTTAATAGTGGAAGTCTTGTCTAAAAAGTCCTTGAGAGCAGTAATGGTCGAAGGATTGGTGTCGGTCAGCTGAACATCATCAATATAGACGATTGATGCCATGAAATCAGACCCACGGTGCAACATGAATAAGCAATGGTCATGGGCAGACTGAACAAAGCAAAAGAAAGCAATTTAGAGCAAAATTTGGTATTCCAGTGGCGTGACACTTGTTTCAAACCATAAAGACTGCGAAGAAATTTCCATACCATGCCAGGCTGAGCCTTAGAATAGCCATCTGGTGGTAACATATACACTTCTTCATTATGAAACCCATGTAAGAAAGCATTGTTGATGTCTAATTGTCATAAGGGCCAATCAAACTTTGTTGCGAGAGATATGAGTAATCTGTTCTTCACTGGTTTGGCCACTTGAGAGAAGCTATCCATATAATCCACCTCAAGAACTTGATGATACCCCTTGGCCACTAATCTGGCCTTGTCTTGATAAAAAGAAGAATTACAGTACTTTAACCTTCCAATGGGCGGAAACCAAATCACAAGACAAGCCAGATAGTGGCGTCACAGCTCCGACGAACTAAACCATCCATCGGCGGCGGCGGAAACATCGATCCGAAATGGGAGAGCCTCGATAGCCTTGGATCCGTCGGCGGGCCGAAGCTTCGATCCGAATAGGGAGAGCCTCGACTGCCTCAGATCCTTCGGAATCACTGCTGTAAAGAACCGATTACGCCACAAAGGAATGGATCTCAAAAACTAGGGTTCCAGTAAGAGAGAAGAAGAGTCTGGAACTTGAGGGGCAAATGAATCTAGAATGGGTGGGGTGTAGTAAATGGGGTGGGTATAGTAAGTGGTTGGAGTGTGGCGATTATGGTTATGTTATTAAGTTCTTAGTTTAGTGGTAATTGTAATTTGCTGAAAATTTAAGGTCCTAAATGCTTGACTTTTAGCTAGCAACTTTAAGTGGGACGGACCAATAAGGCAAGTAGGAAGCTTTAACCGGGACAGAGAGAGTAAAACTTAAAATAACTAAGATAAAATGTTTATAAATAGATGTTTTTTAAGCTTTTTCTCCCCCCATTTGTTCCAATACTACTCCTATCACTATCCCTAGAAATTCTTTAATTTGCTAACCTGCCATAATTAATGGAAATAGAGATAATATAAAGAAAATGAAGAGAGAAAATTATGAAATATAGTTGAGGGTTTATTTGACATTCCCCTACCTCCTAATTCTCTTATCCAAAGATAAAAGTGCATCTAAAACAGGAGGCAGTATTATATTGAATGTTAGAGTCATGGAATACAAATACGCTAAGTAAGATGATTGATAACTAATAGAAAAAAATGATAATGGAGGCGCGAATCTTCTACTACACATAATCGGGTGTTTATATGCCAAAAAGATTAGTTGATATTCTATATACTTAAAATACTTATCCAACATACATGTAATGCAAAGTCAATATATAGTTACAATCGTTAAGTATAATGATGTAATCCTATAGATGTAAAGTAAAATTCTGCAAGGTTGGACACGTATATAAGGAATTACACAAATCAATTAATATGAAAATTAAATTAAGGAAAATAAAACTTAACATTCCATCCTAATTAGATTAATAAGGAAAGTAAGATGTAGCATTGCATTACTTTGAAAGAAGCAAAATAATTAATTAATATTTAAGGAAACATATGAAGAATACATTTACAACTTTTGGCGGGAAAAAGTGAATTACAGAAATGTCCCTCTTGTAGCTTTTATATATTTACTAGTATCGCTCCCATGCGATGCACGAAAATTTATTTAAAAAGTAATTATTTTATTAAATTAAATATAATATTATATAATATAATATAAAAAATAGAATTATTATATTCTAACTAAATGAATATTTGAATTATCATTTTTTTCTTTTGATCAACTGTGCTTTGCGGTTTCCAATCTTTGCAATATTTGGTAGCAATTTTCGGAAAGAAAAGAAACTATTTAAAAATAATAAAAATGTTTAGAAAATACAATATTTATTTTTAAATTCTAAAAATTATTTAAAATATCTTAAACTTAACTGAAAAAATGTAGAAATTATTTTAATAAAAAAATCATTTTTCATAAAAAAAGATCGAATAACTTTGATATTAATTCAAATAATTTTAAATATTTTTCTAAGGATTTATTTTTTCAAAAAAAAAATTAAAAAGATACTTATATCATAAAATTAGACATTTCATAGATACTTCCACATGTCTTAAACGAAATTTTAGAAATTTTAAAATAATTTTTCAAGATAACTTTCAAATAGTTTAAATAAATTTTTAGAGTTTAAATGATAATTTTCCGAAATTTATAATAGTTTTATGATTTTAAAAAAAGTAATAACTTTTTATTTTTCTTGCTTAAAATTATTTGATTTGAAATTTTTTTATAAAAAAACTCAAATTTTTAATATATTTTCAACATGTTTAAGTTAATTTTCTGGTATTTTAAATGAAGTTTAGAATTTAAAAAATATTTTTTTGATTTTTTAACAATTTATGTTATTTAAATATTTTCTAATATTCTTTTATTTTTTGCACTTAAATTGCTGGCAGAGGTTGCAAGCGTGAAAAAACGTGTAGTTCAGGTTGTGATTGAAAAAAAAAAAAGAAACTGAAAACGCGCATACTACATGTTGCAAAATAATATAAACGCAAAATATAAATAATGTAAATATCAATTTCTCCCAAGTGATATATGGATTTAATATAACTTACATTTTATAAATATAATATTTTATAAATTTACATTAAGATAAATTATTAAATGTAAAAAAAAAAAATTATATCTACTTTTAAGAATGAATATCTCCTAATATTGAAACCCAAATATATAAAATTTTTTTTTTTTTTGTGTGTGTATCCACCTTAACCCATGCGAACATCGCAATAGCTTAATTGAAAATGAATATTCAAACAAACACAAATACATAAGTATCACACGACACACCAAAATATATCAAATAAAATAAACTGAATTGTATTATAAGAAAATTAGTGTTTTCTTTTAATTTTTTTCAATTTTTTTAAAATATTTTGATTAATCTGAATAATTTTTCAAATTTTAACTATAACTATTTACTTTATTTTAAGAAAAATTAATTTTCAAGTTTTTATTTGAGGATTATGAGGACTGGGCTATCAGGATACAATCACACATTTTCGAGAGAACGGGGTGGCTACTACAACCCTGAACTTTGATCTCTTCAAGGCGAACCTGGGAGAGTCTCTAAATGATTTAGACACGAGATACACAACTATCCTGAATGAGTTGGTGTCTGCTAAAAATGTGTACTCCCAGCAGAAGATAAACACCAAGCTGCTACGAGCTCTCACATCGAATTGGAATGTAAAGACTATTCCTATGAGAAGTTCAAAGAAGCTAGTTAAGAAGAGCATTCACGAACTTTTCTATGATTTCAAATCCTTTAAATATGATATTTATCGGAGAAGGAGGAAAGAAGAAGAGTATGTTGTTGTAGCCAAACCCTTAGTAGCAAGCAGCCCCTTACAACAAATTCCAAATGGTACCAGTAACCACCATCATGCCCCAACAACAACTTCACATCATTGCTGAGGAGGAACAAGCACCCGAAGAGATGACTTTACTCATGCAACGATTTACACATTTTATGAAAAAAGCATGCAAATGGAAGTTCATCCAAAGCTCAATATGCCAGGCCCTCAGAACCCCCAAGGATAAGCATAGAAGCAGGAGATATTTGCTACAACTACAGGAAGACTAGTCACTTTGTTAGGGAATGTCCATTTTCCAAAGTGCATAAGTATCCTAAGGATGTTTGTAAGCAAAGATGGGATAAAAGGATGCAGGAGAAAACACAACTAAAGGCTCTCTTGAGTGGAGCGGAGGCCATTAACGCTATTCCAGTGTCTTCAAGAGAACCAGCAGCGTATGAAGACTTGGATTTTGCGAGTGATTCTTCATATTCTGACAGTGAAGCACTCGTTTGTCTTATGGCAAAGGAGGTTGACAATCATGTAGAGATAGATTCTCCTAGTACCTCTTCAAGAGTTGAGAATATTGACCTTGGAAGCTTACTTATTTCGTTCAAACATATTATGGCTAACTTTGACCTAGTCAATCAGTCATATGAAGAGTTGAAGGTTGAGAACATGTAGCTTCTGGGAGAGAACGTAATGCTCGCAGTTAAAGTTGAAAACCTTACAGCTAAAGCAATTGGCTTCGTTATCTTGGAGAGGAAATAAGTAAGCTAAAGATGTTACTCACCCTTCAGATCGAGAAGGAAAAGAAACCGATGTCAAGCATCATGTCTTTCAGTAAGTCACCTAGGAATCTGGATGAGATACTGGATGTTCAGAGCAGCCTATCTGACATGACAGGGATAAGATTCTCTGACACAGTTTCTAAATGTCAAGCAACTAGTAATTCTACTGATGTTCTATTAGGCAGTACAATTGAGACACTTATGCTCCCAAAAAAGTGTAAAAGTAAGTCTAGAAGGATGGAGAATATCCCTACTAGGAAACTTAGACTGAAATCAGGTCGTAAACCTGACAAGGGGAAGTCAACTGTTGCAAGCACACCAGGCACTAATGTAGTAGAAAGCAACAACTGCAACAAGCTTTGGCTACTGCATGCAGTAACTCCCTACAACAGCCCAGGAGCAACCAGCAGAAGACTAGGCATGACGCTTAGAGGCTTCCACACAAGGCAAGGAGGAATAGTCGCAGTTCACCGACCCAGGAAGCACCCTGATCTTAGTACACTGGGAAAAAGGAAACCTTCCAAGGTGTACATAGAGCAAGTTGGTGCAGAAGAACAACCTGTTGCTCAGAGTTTCACTAGTCAATAGGTTGGAAGAAAGACTAATTCTCAAGGACCCATTGAGAAATGGGTACCTAAGTCTACTTGATTACTTTGTAGGTCAAGTTGCCTAGACATAGCGATATCTGGTACATCGGCAGCGGGTGTGCTAGACATATGATAGGAAACAAGAAGTAACTAAGGGATTTCAAACTGCAAAGGACCCAAGGTGGTGTTTGGGGACAATGCTAAAGAAATCACCAAACGTATGAGAACTTTCTCTAATAGCAAAGTCAGCAAAGCAGATGTCTACTTTGTTGAAGGCTTACAATATAATCTACTGAGCACAAGCCAATTCTGTGACAAGGGACATTTTGCGGAGTTCACTCAAGGAAAGTGCTTGATAAGAGATTCCAAGTCCAACCAAATAAAGCTCACATGCACTAGAAAGGGTAACATCTATCTAGCTGACTGGGAATCTACTGGAGGATAGCTATCTTGCTTTATAGCTAAAAGCACTCTTGAACTCAGCTGGCTATGGCATAAGAGAATGAGTCATCTGAACTTCAACACTATTAGCAAGCTTGCACACAAAAGGTTGGTAAGAGGATTACTAGATGTAGCAAACAGAAAGGAGAGTGCGTGTGATGCATGCTTGAAAGGCAAGCAAATCAGGAAGTCTTTCACAGACAAGCTTATAAGGTCATCTCACAAATTTCTGGACATGTTGCATATGGACCTCTTCGGACCAATTGAACCAGTAAGTTTAAGTGGGATGAAGTACCCACTAGTACTAGTGGATAACTTCTCAAGATACACTTGGACTGTGATCCTAGCCAAGAAATCAGATACTCAGAAGAAGCTCCCAGCCCTTATGAAGCGAATTTAGAATGAGAAAGGCCTCAACATTGTCAAGATCAAATGAGATCGAGGTATTGTATTCACTAACAAGTTCATAGAGACTTTATGCAGCAGTAATGGAATTCATCATGAGTATTCAGTTGCAAGAACTCCTCGACAAAATTGTGTAGCAGACAAGAGAAACGGAACATTGAAAGAAGCTGCTAGAACCATGATTGTTGAAACATAATTGCCTTAGAGATTCTGGGCAGAGGTAACCAACACAGCATGCTACGTGCAAACCAGATGTCTTATCAACAAAGATCTTGATAAGACACCATACAAGTTGTGGACTAGTGGAACTCCTAACATCTCATACTTCATATCTTTGGTTGTAGATGTTTTGTTTTGAACAATGGGAAAGGAAATCTAAATGCTTTTGATATTAAATCTGATGAAGGAGTATTTTTGGGATATTTCTCAGTAAGCAAATCATTTAGAGTGTTCAAAAAAAGAACACTTGTGGTGGAAGACTCGCCACACGTAGTCTTTGATGAATCCTACTGTAACCTAGAAGGAATCAAACAGATTAAATCAAGGGTAGAAGAGATCAAGCTGGAAGAATAAGGAACATGTTCCTTATGTGGAGATCTAGCAACCGGCTCTAACGGAAGAAGAGTCTACTATAGAGGAGGAAGTAGTTCCTGAAGGTACCGTGAATCCTACAGCAGAAGCTATTATACCAGAACCTACAATGCAGCAAGGAGCTTAGCAAGTTGCAGTGAATCAAGGCCTGGAACCAGAAAGGAGATGGTTAAGGGATCATCCACCCACCTTGGTCATAGGGAGAATAAATCATGGAGTAAGGACAAGGAGATCTGCACCTTACGAAGTCATATTCTCTTGCTTCATATCTCAAATAGAACCTGCTACCATTGAGGAAGCTCTAAATGATCCTAGTTGAGTTCAAGCCATGCAAGAGGAGCTCAATGGGTTTGACAGAAATGAATTACATAATTTGGTTCCCAGACCTACTCATCAAGGTGTAATTGGGACCAAATGGAAAAAACAAGCTAGATGAGTCAGAGCTTGTTACCAGGACCAAAGCAAGGTTAGTTACCAAGAGCTACTGTTAGGAGGAAGGCATAGATTTTATTGAAACCTTTTCCCCTGTAGCCAGACTTGAAGCCTTTATTGCATACAATAATTTCATTGTATATTAGATGGACGTGAAGAGTGCATTCCTGAATAGACTTCTAGCGGAAGAAGTCTATGTTGAACAATTACCAGGTTTTGATGATTCAACTGGAGATAAAGTCCACAAGCTGAAGAAGGCACTCTATGGCCTTATGCAAGCACCTTGAGCTTGGTATGATACTCTCTTGCAGTATCTAGTCTAAAGCGGATTCCATAGAGGTGTTGTGGATACAATCTTATTTCGGATTCAAGATGGCAATAATATATTATTAATCTAAATTTATGTTGATGACATTATTTTTGGGTCAACTGACAAAGAACTATGCAAGAAGTTTTCTCAGCTGATGCAAAGCTAGTTCGAGATGAACTTGATGGGAGAGTTAAGCTTCTTTCTTGGACTCCAAGTAAGATAGTTGAATGATGGCATCTTCACAAGTCAAGTGAAGTACTCAAAGGAGCTGATCAAGAAGTTTGGGAAAGACAAGGTAACTTCAGTAGGAGTTCCAATGAGCACTTCAACAAGGCTTGACAATGATGAAGATGGAAAGGATGTTGATGTTAGTTGTTACACCGTATAAAAGACTTATTGGCTCACTTATGTATCTTACAGCAAGCAGACTTGAAATCTTGTTCGCTATAGGAGTTTGTGCACGATACCAAGCAGCACGCAAGGAGTCTCACCTCCAAGCAGTAAATAGTATCCCGAGGTATCTAAGGGGCACAATTGGAGTAGGACTGTGGTACCCAAGGGATGGTGGAATCCAATTAAAAGGATACTCAGATTCTGACTTTGTAGGATGTAAGATTGACTGCAAAGCACAAGTGGAACTTGCCAATATCTTGGAAATAAACTCGCTTCATGGTTTAGCAAGAAGCAATAATCTATCGCAGCATCTACAGCAGAAGCAGAGTACATCACTGCTGGAAGCTATTGTGCTTAAAAACTGTAGATGCAACAACAAAATGAAGGTATGGGATACTCGAAAAAGAAACTCCTATAATATGTGATAACACTAGTACGATTACTATCACACACAATCTAGTTCTTCATTCAAGGACCAAGCATATAGAGGTAAGACATCATTTCATTCGCAATCATGTTGAAAGAAAAGATGTTAAGCTTGAAAATATTCATACAGACATGCAGTTAGCTGATATATTCACTAAGCCTCTATGTGAATCATGTTTCAATATTCTTCGGACCGAAACAGGGATGCTACTTATGTAGGAGAACCCTTGTAGACAAAGTTTGTTCTTATGGGAAGCATCAAAATAAACTTTGAAATAGTTAATTGAAAGGTTATTGTAACCCTACTGGAGTAAGGGGGAATGTTGTAAGTAAGGAAAGGTGATACGTTGCCTACTGCAAGCAAAGATGCTATAAGTAGAATGCCAGTACACAGTATGTGGTGAATCACGAAAATGTCTACAACACGAAACTCAGTAAGGAGAAACCCAGTAAGCTGAAATATGGTGATTCAATGAAGCTTACTGCAATTAACCTTACTGAGACACATAAGCTGTAAGCATTTAGTGTCTACAACATTTAAAGCTTACTGCTCTAATTACTACAACATTAATATTCCTCGCAATATTTAGTATGTTGAACTTTAAAAGCATTTTATGTTTTTTAAGCAGGAAACATCCTTTATAGTCCCATCAAATATTTCCCCCCATTTAATGCGCACGTCATTTACTGCACCGTAACAATTACCTTTTGCGGAGGTAACTATGGCTATATGTATTTGACCAATGCACCCATTAAATGTTAGCCACTAATTCAAATTTTTTTGCTATCAATGAATATCAACCGTTCAAATTGCATGGATTTCTTACCAAGTGAACCGAAATTTGTTCTTATATACATATATATATATATATATATATATATATATATATATATCCAAACTCACTTTCGATCACTGCCTTTTGCAAAGAAGCCCTAAAAGATCTAAACAAACATAGATCTTCTAAATATTCTTCTCCAAAAAGGTTCAATGGCATCTACGAAATCCACTCCAACCACGAAGAATCTCGACTTTGCTCAAGTAGGATTGGAGAATCTTCAATACTAACATGGAAAGAAAGATCCATGACAACATTATGGATTTTATATTATTAAAGAAAATCAATTCCATGCCCAATTGCAATGCAAGTTTTCTAAAATTATAGAGACATGACAACTCAAAACTTGCATGCCAATCACACAAATAATCATAATTTGACTCATTGAAAGGATATAAAGAGATTAAACTCCCTGAGTCAATATGATGAAGTATTTTTTTCGTTTGAATCTTCATTGCCCTCATTATGGTCCTCCAAGGGGCACTCGTTAGAGAATTCTTCCCCAATGGCTTTCATCAACTTATGTGGAATAGTCGGAAAAAATTCTTGAGGATTTTGCATGTGAAATTCTTCTTGATTCCTATCCTCAACCTCCTCATACAACTTCTCTGCACAAAACTCTTCATTATGTTGACTCACTATCAAGTTGGCTTTTATGTTATCGACTCACAATAATAGTATCCAACCGATCCTTCAAAGATTGTATTTGAGCTCCTAGATCCATCTCTACTTCTAGCTCAACCGCAAACCTTTCTACCATTGGTATGCTTGGAAACCATTGATAACACGAAGAATTTGTAGCCTTCTGCAATGATAAATTATGAGCATACATACAATTTTTAAGAGAATGAATCCGTTGTTGTTGTCGTTCCATAATCTTCATCATTTGCTGCAACATTTCATTTCCCAAGCTCATTATGACTTTCTCCAATGATCTCACAAAATAACACAAGTTTTAGCTCCAAGAACGAGAATCAATGATCAAAAGAAAAGAATGCACAATTTTTTTTTCATTTTTTTATATACATATACATATATATATAAGATAAAATAAAAAATATCTAGAGTATCACAAAATGCTTTTAACAACACTATCCGGCCATCATTACCGATTCCCCGACAACGGCGTCAAAAACTTGACACAAACTTTATTTTGCAACTAAAATTGAGCAACCGCAAGTGTACGACGTCAATAGTAGTACTAAGCGAGTACAAGGTCGATCCCACGAGGAATCGACTCGATATCGGATAGACAAATCAGAATAAGCACTTTAATGGCTAACTAGACGATCGAGTGGTTGAATTTTTTTTTTTATTGTATAAGAACTAATTAAAATAAACAAGTAAATAAAACTAATAAGATAGACTAGAGAACAACTTATAGGGATGAACCAATTAATAAAGATAATCTAGGATTAGATTTCAATTAAGGGTAATTAACAATTATTATTCCGATCAATTCAACCTTTAAACGGAATGCTATATATTAGCAAACGATCACAATTATATGCAAAACCCCTTCTCGGAGCGAATTACGTGTTGATTGTATAGGATTAATTGTTGTCTCCGATCGATTAATAAAATACAACTCCCAATCGATCCTAAGACCAAAGTTCCCACAATTAGCTCAAACCTCTCGGTTCTATTGTTTAATCATGTCAACAAATGAGATCTTGGATCAAATCTCCCCTCTCGGTTCCAATTTAATTCCCAATAAATTGCTAAACAATTGGCCAAATTATTTAACAAGCATTATAAACAATTAATCAACTAATAGCATAATACGGGATTAAATTAATCGGGTAAAAAATATTAATCACCAATAATCTACTTTCTAAACCGAGATTAAGAAAATTTGGCCAACCATGATCATAATAAAAGATAAACACAAATATATAGATATAATCATGTTCATAGAAATATTAAATGAAAATGGAAAGATAAAACCTATTTTAATGTTGATCTTTATCTTCAAGTTGAATTTCCCTTCTTTTGTTCTCTAATTTCTCTCACTAGAAACTATAGAAATGATGAATGTTGCCCTAAAAACTGAAGTGGTAGGGTGTTTATACACCTTTGAGGGATTTTTTAAGGTATTGGGTTAAAAATTCACATAAATGAGCTAAAGCCCATCAAATTCCGGAGGTCTTGCACGGTCCGTGCAAGGGTTCACGGTCATGACCGTGCAAGACCCCAAAATTAGTGGATTTTTTGTTCTATTGCACGGGTCGTGCAAGGTTGCACGGTCATGGTAGTGCAAGGTCAAAACTACACCTGTAGTCCAACTTCTAAGCCATTTTTCGAAGACTTGGGGTCCGAATTTAGATTTTCCTCTCTCAAAGAAAGTTGTATCCCTTTGAGTTGGCTTTCCAATGTCGCTAAATTCACCTCCATTGGATATGTATATCTCAAGATATACCTAAAATACCAAAGGTGTGTTAGTTTAGCATTTTACGCTTTCGCCTTTTTTCGCTCGACATTTTTGTCCCTTGTTCTTTCATCCTCGTTTCTTCGAATCCTTTATGTTCATCGTACTTTTAATCTATTTTACCTACAAAATACTCAAAAACTAATTTTTCCAACGAAAGAAAGAAAATACGAATTATAAGAAAAACAAGAGCTTAGAATATACAAATATACGATAAAATCTCCATTCTAACCGTGTTTTCATAACCGAAACCCCCATTTGTCAACCCCTTCAAACTAAACTCTTGCTCGTCCCTGAGCAAATAAGAACAAAAAAATGAGGATTTTCTTTCTCATTTGGAAGAAAACATATAGGTATTATCGGTTTTACTTGGAAATGTATGCCTCAGACCAAAAACACATTCTATCTATGCAACATCACAAGTTAAGGAACTGTTTAAATCATCACAATATCCTCACAGATAAGTGTATCACTCATGCACTCAAGTGTATATAACAAGGTTGTGTATCGCTCGAGTTGTATACATATGCAAGCCCAACCATATGCTTGTCTATTGTCTCATCTCTCCATCACATTTGATTAAACGTGCAAAGAATCAGGAAGGTCTTTATTTTGGTTGTAATATAGACTTTTTGGAGTAGGTGGGACATGTTTGGGTGTAGTGGCTTACTTTGGATCGATTGAGTTTCACTCAACTGACCCTCACATAAGTTTTACTCCCACTCTCTTTTCACCACTTTATCACTTCTATGTTCCTTTCACCCTTCTTCAAATCGCCTCAACCAACTATTTTACAAAAAATGTGAGTTAGCAAAATTTGACTTCTCACTCAATCAAAGTAAGCTATTATTGGATTCTTTTGACCCTTTTCTTGATCCTAAACTATAAACATTCAATCGAAATAAAATGTACGTTTTTTTTTTCTGGTCGAACTAATGACATGTTTTGACATGTTTTCCTTTTTTTTGATAAAGGTCAAAAGGATCCCATCTAAGATTTTTTTTTTCTTTCCAATTCAATGCTCGACTTTCATTTTGTTTTTCTCTTCTCTTCCCCACTTTATATTAATCATCTCACTATCATCATCTTTGAAGCCCTCACTTATATCTGCCTTCCAACCTCCTCCCTCAAACTCATTCGATCCAAGTGTGAGAAAAGGCTTAAAAGATGGATATGTCTTATAATTTTTAGCTATCAAGAACAAGGCTACAAGCTCAACTTGGGTCACTAGAGATAATTCATATAAAAAGGGTAGGAAGATGATTTAAAGACTCAAAACATGGTACATTCAAAGATCGCATAAAATCATTTTCAATGCTCATAAATATACCTCGTGATTTCAAGCAGATTCAAGGCAAGTTCTAGAGGTACTATGCACATAATCAATATCGCACAAATCAAGGAAAATATTGAACTCCAAAAATAGGAGTTCCTCATTTTGGCTCAAAATCTCACCGGCTTATATAGTATGATTAATCTCTTTGTTCCAAAACAAGTATGAGCATATATCACATTTTCAATCAAAACACAAAATTGTGTATCATCATTGACAACACTTCCAATACCTTATCAACCTATTATTTCCTCTTTCAAGAAACATTTTGAAAAGAATTCTAAAAAATCATCACAAAAATTTATCAAGACAGCATTACAGGAAATAAACAATCATCAACGAAAAAAATCCAGAGCATAAACTACCAATCTAAACAACCTAATCAACTAAAAACAAGATTCAAACATTCGGTAGATGCAAGAAAAAGGCATTAAACAAACCCAAGCAAACTCAATCATTTTCGCAACCACTATCCCCCTCAAACTTTAACTATATTCCAAAAGCACAAAAATAGTTTTAAAAGTGAAAGCTGGAGCGAATTTACTTACAAACTCCCCCAAAGGGGAGGGCGGTGTTGGCTCGTAGCTCCCAACTTGCACATTGAGATCTTCGAGCTGTGCAATCATTCTCGCCATCCACTGTTGTTCCTTAGAATTTGCTGCTTGGACTTGCATCATGTCAGCCGGGATCTTCACTATGTCGGCAAGTGGTCCTTCAATTGCCATAAACTGATCTTCAACATTCATATCACATCCACGTTGTCGAGAGGCCGAGGCCTCTCCTCACTGTCCAGAGGATGTTACCTGACCGGTAGGTGCCTCCATTCGCACCAGAAGTAGATGCCTTTCTCTTTTGAGACATGGTTAATAGGAAAGGACAACCTACAAATATCCAACAATTCCAATCAAACTCCCTCAAACTAGAATTGAGGCATGTGCGAGAAAATTACAACAATTTAAGGATCACATTGCCTTATGACTAGTTTGAAAAACTCACTCAACACATATAACACACACAATTCCGGCAAGCTCATGGGATATGTAATTTTAGAAATCTAAATTATCCCAATTAATGCAAACAAGCTCCCTCAAACTAAATTTGAGGTATGTATTAAAATACTAAGCAATGATCATAACTACATGCCCTAAAATTAGTTTGATGGCTAATAAATACCAAACTCCAACACTCAATTGAATGAATTCATGGATGATAGCACAAAAATGCAAAATAAGCTAAAAATTCACAAGACATGACCTAGAGGGTGTTTGGCTAAGCTTATTTAAAACATCTTATAAGCTCCAACATCTTATAAGTTGTTTCAAGAGCTTATAAAACGTAAATTTTAAGGAGCTTATAAGTTAACAAAGTGTTTGGATAAAAGAGCTTATAAGCTTGCAATTTGAATATAATGATTTAGCTATAAATTTGGAGTCTAATTAAAGTTAATATAATGTATGTAGTGTGTGAAATGTATGTAGTGTGTGAAATGTGTGTAGTGTGTGAAGCGTGTGAAATGTGTGTAGTGTGTGAAGTGTGTGTAGCGTGTGAAATGTGTGTAGTGTGTGAAGTGTGTGTAGTGTGTGAAATGTGTGTAGTGTGTGTAGTGTGTGTAAGTGTATGAATTATGTGTGGAATTTGAGTGTAATAATTAAGATCTTAAAAAATAAGATGGGGTAGAACAACTTATTTTTTTTAGATCTTATAAGCTCTTAGAGCTTATTTTTGTGTCTTATAAGCTCCTAAACATATTTTTTTGCCAAACACTTTGCAAGAGCTTATAAGGTCCTAAACATCTTATAAGATGTTTTTAGGAGCTTATAAGCTCAGCCAAACACCCTCTTAATCTTGCACCTACATGCTACGCACTCTTCAATCAACCTGAATTCGAGAATCAACCCATTCAATTGGAACATTTCAACAAGGTAAGAAACAAGATTAGGCACCAATTGGCCTTTAAATCAACAATCTAAGCACAAAATTTGTTGCCCACAAGGTGTTCGACAATTTGCTTAAAAGAAACTTCAATTCCAAAAATGCTCAAATTCGTTTTCTATGCTTTCATCATGACCAATGTACAACAATAAATGCTAATCAAACAATTTAATCGACAAGAAAGTAAGAAACTCAAAGTTTAAGGCAATCTAACACAAGAACTCTAATTCGCCAAGAACTCCAAAAGTCCGTAAATAAAATGAATTGAAAGATATACCTTGACTTCGGAGAGATAGAATTACCTTGAATCCGAGTTCCCGAAGTGAATGTGTGTGGATTTCATGTGTTCTGTGAGTGTTTTGAATGAAGTATCGCAAAGAAATGGGGGATGAATTGAACCTGTTTGGTTTTAAAACTTAAAACCTAATTTTCGATATAAGGGTGCACGGTCTGTGCGGCCCCTTTAGGATGCGCATGGGCTCTACCGTGCCTCCCTTTTTCTTCATTTATGCCCTCCTTCGCCTCATGTTGCATTTACCTACACAAATTGAACCCTAAAACATAAAAATAACACCTACAAACATAAATTTAACTAAAACATGAAACTAAAAAAAAAAATAAACCACCAGGTTGCCTCCCGACAAGCGCTTGTTATTAAGTCGACGACCCAACTTCCATGAATGTTATCCAGGATCCAAAAAGAAATGTTTTTCTTGCCATGCTTTTGTTTGCTCAAGTAGGATTGGTGAATCTTCAATGCAAACATGGCAAGACAGATCCATGACAACATTATAGGTTTTATATTTATTAAAGAAAATCAATTTCATGCCCAATTGCGATGCAAGTTTTCTAAAATTATAGAGACATGACAACTCAAAACTTGCATGCCAATCACGCAAATAATCATAATTTGACTCATTGAAAGGATATAAAGAGATTAAACTCCCTGAGTCAATATAATGAAGTATTCTTTCTTTTGAATCTTCATTGCCCTCATTGTGGTCCTCCAAGGGGCACTCATTCGAGAAGTCTTCGCCAATGGCTTCCATTAACTCATGTGGAATAGTCGGAAATTGTTCTTGAGGATTTTGCATGTGAAATTCTTCTTATTTCTATCCTCAACCTCCTCATACAACTTCTTCTCATAAAACTCTTCATTCTCGGATTCACCAACAACCAATCCTTGTTCATCTAGGTGATTAGCTTCACTATCAAGTTGGCTTTTATGTTGTTGACTCACAATAATAGTATCCAACTGATCCTTCAGAGATTGTATTTGAGCTCCTAGATCCATCTCTACTACTGGCTCAACCGCAACTTTTTCTACCATTGGTATGCTTGGAAACCATTGATAACACGAAGAATTTGTAGCCCTGCAATGATTGATAATGAGTATACATCCAATTTTTAAGAGAATGAATCTGTTGTTGTTGTTGTTGTTGTTGTTGTTGTTCCATAATCTTCATCATATGCTGCAACATTTCATTTCTCAAACTTTTTATGACTTTCTCCAATGATCTCACAAAATAACACAAGTTTTAGCTCCAAGAACGAAATCAATGATCAAAAGAAAAGGATACATAATTTTTTTTGATTTTATATATATATATATATATATATATATATATATATATATATATATAAGATAAAATAAAAAATGTCTAGAGTATCACAAAATGCTTATAACAACACTATCCAGTTATCATTACCGATTCCCCGGTAACGGCGCAAAAAACTTGACAAAAACATTGTTTTGCAACTAAAATTGAGTAACCGCAAGTGTACGATGTCAATAGTAGTACTAAGCGAGTACACGATCGATCCCACGAGGAATCGACTCGATATCGAATAGACAAATCAAAATAAGCACTTTAATGGCTAACTAGACGATTGAGTGGTTGAGTTCTTTTTATTGTATAAGAACTAATTAAAATAAACAAGTAAATAAAACTAATAAGATAGACTAGAGAACAACTTATAGGGATTAACCAATTAATAAAGATAATCTAGGATTAGATTTTAATTAAGGATAATTAACAATTATTATCCCGACCAGTTCAATCCTTAAACCGAACGCTATGTATTAGGAAACGATCACACGTATATGCAAAACCCCGCTCAGAGTGAATTACTTGTTGATTGTATAGGATTAATTATCGTCTCCAGCCGATCAATTAAATACAACTCCCAATCGATCTTAAGACCAAAGTTCTCTCAATTAGCTCAAACCTCTCGGTTCTATTATTTAATCATGTCAACTAATGAGATCAAGGATCAAATCTCCCCTCTCAGTTCCAATTTAATTCCCAATAAATTGCTAAACAATTGGCCAAATCATTTAACAAGCATTGTAAACAATTAATCAACTAATAACATAACACGAGATTAAATTAATCGGGTAAAAAACACTTATCACTCATAATCTACTTTCTAAACCTAGATTAAGGAAATTTAGCCAACCATGATCATAATAAAAGATAAACACAAATATATAGACATAATCATGTTAATACAAATGTTAAATGAAAATGGAAAGATAGAACCTATTTTAATGTTGATCTTGATCTTCAAGTTGAATTCCCCTTCTTTTGCTCTATAATTTCTCTCTCTAGAAACTATATGAATGACGAATGATGCCCAAAAAACTGAAGTGGTAGGGTTTTTATACACCTTTGAGGGTTTTTTTAAGGTATTGGGCTAAAAAAATACATAAATGAGCTAAAGCCCATCAAATTCCGGAGGTCTTGCACGGTCCATGCAAGGGTGTACGGTCATGACAGCGCAAGACCCCAAAATTAGTGGATTTTCTATTCTATTGCACGGGTCGTGCAAGGTTGCACGGTCATGGTCGTGCAAGGTTGCACGGTCATGGTCGTGCAAGGCCAAAACTGCACTTGTAGTCTAACTTCCAAGCCATTTTTTGAGGTCTTCGGGTCCGAATTTGGATTTTCCTCTGTCAGACAAAGTTGTAGTCCTTTGAGTTGGCTTTCCAATGCAGCTAATTTCACCTCCATTGGATATGTATATCTCAAGATATGCCCAAAATACCAAAAGGTGTGTCAGTTAAGCATTCTACACTTTCGCCTCTTTTCGCCCGACATTTTTGCCCCTTGCTCTTTCACCCTCGTTTCTTTGACTCCCTTATGTTCATCGTAATTTTAATCTATTTTACCTACAAAATACTCAAAAACTAATTTTTTCGACGTAAGAAAGAAAATATGAATTATATGACAAACCAAACTTATAATACACAAATTTACGAGAAAAACTCTATTCTAAGCGTGTTTTCATAACTGAAAAGCCCATTTGTCAAAGACTAGGAGTTATGATAAGTGTACCAATCCCAGATTCTGACTGATGATATCCTTGTGGAAAGAGGAACTAGTGTACTGACCACTGTTTCTCTTCACCTGTCTAGTGGAGAAGATCGCGAAGACAAAGGGACTCAAGTGCTATTGAATCATTCTTAACTATGTTTGTATAGTCTCGGTATCGACATTACCAAAGGTAGAACTTGCTAAGGTCAAGTAGATTGGTGGTACAAGGGAAGGTACCCAGTGATGGGAGAAAGAAGACGAGGGAAGGGTCACAACGTGCCTACCACACTCGTTGGTAAGTGGAAGGTGATGGCTTTCAAGCCCTCAGCCACGAAGAAGATATCTCAATGGTCGAAACTTGTAAAGGAATCGATCATTTTCTCTAAGGCCGCAAATAAAGAGGAAGAGAAAGAGAGTATTGCTGAGGAACAACCTCTACAGACAAAGCGGAGGAGGTTAATAAGATCCCACTTCAAGCAAAGAAATTATTGATATGACCTCCAACAAAGACTTTGGTAATTGCTTAGGGCTAAAACAAAGGTTTGCCTACCGGAAAATGCAACCTTGAAACGCCCAGCTAACGACAGTGATTCCGATGCTGAAGATGAAAGTAACAGTGATAAGGTGGCTCGCACACCAAAATGGAAGCCCATTGGAGCCATGAGATTTCTGATAAAAGTGGACCAGGAAGCTCGTCGCAGCATCCTGGTAACAAATTACAGCAGTATAGCCAACTGCTGCAGAAAGCTCAAAGAAAGATCAAATTCCTCTATCTGCTATTTTCAGAGCTAGGCAGGATGGTGATGAATCTGTTGTAAGAGAGGACACAATAGACAAGGCAACAACAACCTCTCAAGATGCCCATGAGTTACTCCTAATGCAGAACAAGTAATTGAGGCAGATGCTGCAAATGCCAATGAATCTACTATTGAAGAAGTGGTAGTAGACAAGGCAGAAAGCACTTACAGATTACCAATGAACCTATTGTAGGAGAGATTGCAGTAGATGAGATAGTATTCATCTCTCAAACACCAAGTTTACAAGCACCAGGAAGTACACAAGGTGGGATCTATGAAGTAAAGGAAGATGTAGAAACTACTTCTCAGTAGCAGGCAACTGAAGCAAGTGAGGAACAATTCACATACCCAGTAACCTTGCTGATGTTACTCCACCTACTACTGAAGATCAAGTTCATACTAATGATGAGGTGATTATTCTTGATGACACACCAGACTCACAGACAGTTGAACAACATGAAGATGAACAACTATTGGACTACACTAGCACTCCTTCCAAAAGCAATGCAGATGGGGTAGATGACTATCTTCTAGAATGTGGGTACATGGATTTGGAGCAGACTTTTGATATTCTTGTTGGACCAAGCAGTAAAGTGCGACCAACTCAAGAAGAAATGGCAGAAAAGATGAAGGCCCTAGCAGCAGAACTAGAAGCTGAAACAACATTGGCTAAGGAGCAAGCAGATGCTACCAATACTGATGCAAGATCAACAGACGATGCAGAGGCTCAGCCAATGGAAGTGCAACAAGGTTTGACCAAGGAGTCAGCTGATGAAGTTTGTACTGACGTAAACGTTTCAAATGAAGCTGAGGCTCAAGGAAAATCAGATGCTGGAGTAGAAACTAGTTGCCTACTCAAGCTATTAACCAAAACACAAGACCAATTGAGAGGGAACTGCATCTAGCTCTAAGAAGACACAGGCATAAGAAGGTCACTATAGATGGTGAGCCTACTAGAATATCTCATGCAGTAACCACAAAAGCTGCAGCTAGAAGTTCTAATGTGGAAGAAACTCGGAGACCACCTGGTCCAATTCCAGGAACCCCATAGGAAGTTCTGAAGAAGATGAAGTAGAAACTCAAGGGAGAAACTCCTCTGAGGAATTTTGCTCACAAAAGCGGCTCAAGCAGTTTACTACAACAACAAATACAATGGGAAGATAAAAGCGATGAGCAGTAAAGTCTCTTGAGCGTGATAATGGAGTCCTTGTGGGGATTAGGGAATCCCATGTGGACATGAATCTGCCGAACAATGATGCTCTACAAGAAGTGCTGGAAAGATTTGATCGCAGCCTCTTAGCAACCGAGTTCTCAATACAGCGGCTGCAAAAGGGAATGAGCAGTGACACTTATGGGGTTCTCAAGGCTTTTGGATAAATTTGTGAAGTTGTATCCTTAGTTCCCAAGAGACCATGAGAGACCTCAAATTTCAGTCACGGATGGAGCAAGAGCTGAAAAAGAATGGATGGAGGAACTTGTAAAGAAGTCTCACAGCTTCTACTCTGGATAGTCGCATCCAAAATACAAGAGAGATCCAAACCACAGATGGAGAGTCTGGTGCTTATGAAGGAAGAACTTTCCCTTCTTCAGCAGGAGAAGGCCGATTACAAAAAAAAAAAATGTCTAATATCCAAAGGATTCTTGAAGTACACACTGGATACAAAATTGATGATGTCAAAAATGGGGAAGAGGATATGAATGCAAGGCTTGCTGAACAACAGCACAGGCACGAACAAGAGTTGTTCGTTGCTGAACAAAGAAGACATGAGCAGGAAACCAAGGCGACAATGCAAGAATTGAGAGATCGCCAACATGAAGAATTTGAAAGATATTTGAAGGAGTTAGAGGCAAGGGTATAGATAATCCTTGAAAAGGATAATATTAAACTCCACAAGATCTATATTTCTACATGCGTGGTTCCTGATCAACCTGTTTACAGAAAGTAGCTTGCCACCTCAAGAGAAAAAGAATAGGAAAATGATAATCAATCCTTTCGAAGTATGGAGACTGGCTACAAAATCAGTGCATAGATGAGCAGCTCGATGAGCTTCATAATTTCTGAATTTCAACTGAAAGAGGTCTAATTGAAGAGGAAATTGATACGTGGAGGTTGGCTGAAATTCTCAAATACTTCGAGTATCTACTGAATGATGGAAAATACAAAGACGTTCCAGGTTCCACTGGAGACAAGCTGAAGGTCAATGGAGAACAATTACATAGAGGAGTACTCTCATTCCAAATTGAGCTTAAAGGCTTGAAGTGGGATAAATACAAGATTTCTCCTTCTGTTGAATGGTGGATAATGAAAGATCTTACTCCTGAGGTGCAGCTTGAATACATAAATTTTAAATGGATCATGTATACTGAATGGTATAGGTACACTAAGAATTATCCTGACAGATCCAGAAGGAGTAGGGATCTGAGAGCAACGCACAGAGGCAAAAAGTATGTCAGCATTTCACAACACGTCATTGGAAGAAGGATAGAAGGTGATTGTCTGCTAGGTAAATTCTTACTTGTCTATGCTCTGGATGTAAGATTGTTTTTATTTGGCATGTGCTTACTGTAACTGTAATAGATAGGCATATCTAATGAAAACAACTATCTTTATTGCCAAATGATTACAGCTCATAATCTTACATTATGCATGTTACATACTTAGTACCATTTGATGAATGATTGTTTATTCACAATAGTTTGTTGTTTTTTGTGACTTTAGTATTCTATGTACTTAGAGTTTTGACATCATTAAAAAGGGAGAAATTGCTAGAAAATTTATATTTAGTTTTGATGATGATAAAAACCCCTGTAAGGTAGGAACTAGTGCCCCCACAAATTCTATAAATCTTGTAATAGATAGGGCTAGTTCTACTTAGGCAGGAGTCGCAGCAAGCAAGCAGCACAAGGTTATTACGAGCAATGGATCCTGAATTGCAGTAAAGAACAGAGACTGCAGTGCGCACGCAATATGGTTGCTTATATCCATCCAGCATACAACATTGCTTGCAGCAGGGAAGGTACACCCATAAAGCAAGTCATGTCCAAAAGTGCAAAAGTCAAAGTCAAAGTCAAAGTCAGGGATATTCAAATTAAAAATATAGCTAGTAAAGACAACGTTTAAACCTTGTACTGACTAACCAATTACGTGGGGACGCGTAACCTAACGAAAAGCAAAAGGTGCAATGGACACTGACACAAAGTTACAACCACTCTGACCAACTCCCTGGGAAGAAAGGACAAACGGCTCTTTGATGTACGAGTAGCATTAAATGTCAACGGAATTATTTCTCTCTCTTCAATGGGAAAAAATTCCAACCGTTATAAATAGAAGGAGATGGAGGACAAAGAGAGGCTACCGAACTACTGAAATTCAAGCAATTACTTTGCATTAAGCACTCAAGCATTCTTATCTAAGCTTCAATTCATACACTCTGATATTCAACCAGTGTTTTTGCAAAGTACACCAGAGAAACATAGCAAGCAGCAAGCACGCAAGTGAAGAACCAGAAGCTGCATTATTTCTCAAGTCAAGCTAGCTCTCAAGCTCTCTTCAGTCCTCATCCTTCTCTAAACCAGGAAGCTCTCCCACATGTATACTGCATTTCAAGTTTCGAGGCAGATACCAGAAGTTAAAGAAAAACTTTCATTAAACCAATCTCACAAAAGGTTTTTTAAAGGGGGAGTCTTCGTTTGAATCAGGGGTTCAAAGTAGACTTGTGTTTTGAGGAACGCGTTGTACAATAGAGGAGTAACCTTCCGAGGATAGACAAAAACTATTGTAAGGAGCAAAGTTGGACATAGACTTTGGCGTAGCTAAGTTGTAACTGTGTGTAAATATCTTAGTGAATTTTTCCCACCGTGTGAGGGAAGAGTGGACGTAGAAGGATTACCCCCACCTTCAAACTACTATAAACTTTGTGTCTATTTCCATATTGCTTTTATTTATTATTGCTAGTCATAATACTTATATAGTGCATAGATTTGTAAGAAAACTTATTTGCATATTCCACTGCACATAAAACTCTCTTAGCGCTTACTGTAAGCTACTTGTGGCCAGTCTGCTTCGTGCCTACTGCCCAGTGCAAGCTTACTGTATTAGCTTTACTGCAAGAACCAGTTTCTTGAAGTAGCATACTTGTGCTAAAGTATTTGAAAAATAAGAAAACGAGTTAGAGGTTTATTCGCCCCCTCTAAACCTCTACCACTTAGGACCGACATGTATGCATCTTTACATTGTACCACGAAATCGTCAATGATTTCTATGAGAATAGCTCTTATGGAGTGATGCTCGGTGGTTGAGTTGTGTTTGGGCGCAGTGCCACCATAGCTTTGACGAAAATCTTCCATTGCGAAGAAACCCAATCGGAGATTATGGTAGGAATCCAATAGGGTTTTTTACTTATCCAAATATTTAAGGGGTGAGGGTGTACAGGTAATTACAAGAAGATGGCAGTAGAAGAAATCTAGTACGGTTATCCATATGAGGTATGCCTGCTTAGAGAGGATAAGGGGTGGATTAAACAGGTTATTATCAGCCCAAGTATGTGATGACCCAAGGGTTATCAACATCCATCCGCAGGAGATATCATAATCAAAGCCCATTCAGGTTATCGAAATCCAGCTAGTAAACAAGCACTTACTTGATTAATATTATCTGCATCACAAAAGATGAATTCCGTTAAAAACAAATCCTAAATGAAAGTTAAGTCAGTCTTTGAAATTACAATAATATCCAATTATAAGGGGAAGTATCTGTCATACCCTGATTTTTGTATTGAAAATACAACTTTATTGAACAATTAAAAGATGTATTTGAAAGTAAAATAACATAATTTTGAATTATCCTAATTGGAAACACCTTAGATATAATATTTTGGTGGAAGCGTAGTTTAACGAAAACTCCATAACTTGACTCGAATTAGATATGCCAGAACTTCAGTATTTATAAAGACAAAAAATCAAACATCGATAGAAATTAAATTTTTACCTGAATTAAATCAAGAAGTAATGCTTTAACTCTTTGACATCAATCCCCCTCCCCTCGTTCGACGATCGAGCTCCAATGACCTTTAGAATTGAAATATCGAATAAGATAAGAAAGCCACAAGCTCAGTTGGGACATGTTTGTCGACCTTAAATACAATTGATTTAATAATTAATGGATGCATACAACACACTGTAAATAGATATTGGCATAGTATAACACATAGCATAACATAACATATAACCAGTTGTCTATTTTATTCAGCATAGCATAGAATGTAACATGTTGCCTGCTGAGCACAACATCACACAACACATAGCATAGCGTAGCATATCACAGAATGTAACTTGTTTGTTGAGCATAGCATAGTATATAACATGTTGCCTATAGTATATGGAATGTTGCGCTTAGACATTAACATTGCAACCATAACATTTAAATACAAACATAGCCCATAGAATAAACATAATCATCATCTTAAAAATAGATGAAATTTGGTATGTAGATGCAGGCAAATTTAACAAACTAATGCACTATTCACCAAACTATTAAAAATGTAAGTGTGCTTTTTGGCTATTTATAATATTAAGTGAAGTCGTCTGTGCCACAGGCGACTTCACAGAACCTGACAAGGAACTCTTCAAAGTCGCCCCTGCCAGGGGCGACCTCAGTTATATTTTTTTTTTTTCCAAAAAAAATAATAACTAATATGCACAGTTGAGGTAACCACGACAAATGTACCACAATAACATTACTAAGAACCACAATAAAACATCTGTTTCTTCCATTGCACATACATAAATGTTCAAAAAAAAAATCTGGGCAGTCTTTTTCGATCAATTATTTACAATTCACATTCATTGGAAAAAAATAATTAGAAATACATATAGAATTTTGATACCTTAATGAAGATACGTTGTAATTGTATTTCTAAGCCTTCTTCCGGGTCAAACGAGAGGGAACACCGTGTCCACTAATTTTTTGTCAAACGAACATTGACGGTCTTAAAAAATATTAGAAAATAATTACAGAAACTATTGTTGGAATTATATCTATTATAAATTATAATACTCTTTAGAAAGTAATATAATTAATCCCTTTCCCTAGGACCCTTCTTGGTTGTCATAATTTGTATCTTTATTAATTAACCCTAGAGATGGATCTATAAATTTATATAAACCCTAGCATGCCCCTATAACACACAAGAGTTAAGGATTCGATCTCATAGTTGTTTACACAAGAGGTCGATTTCTGATTGAATGATTTCTGACTCCCGTCTTAACCTTCTGGACTGTATCCCCGACTCAATCCTCAATGCCGGATGGATGACGAACCTTGAAGAATTCCAGTTGGGAAGGAACACCTTAAACCGCCGCCGCCTACTCTCTCTTTCTCTCTATTCAGTGATCTTTTTTAATGTTAATTCTTTCTTTTCACAGAATGAGAGACCATGTATTTATAATACATGGTTGAGAGTGGGCCAAGCCTGGTAGTTTAATTCCTTCTAGGATTAGGAATTTAATTCCTTATTAGGAATTTAATTCTCTATTCCTACTTGGACTAGGAGTCTATATGGGCCAGTCCAGGGATCAAATACAAGAAATAAAGATGGGCCTAACTATGAATTAATTCTTCCTTGTTCAGCCCAGAACATAATTAATTCATAAATATTAATTCATTCCACTAGAGAATTAATACTGACTTACCCCTTTATTCCTGAGTTGAGTCGGGGCTTGAATTAGACTTAATTAATCCCCGTATTTAAGATATTGAATATCCATTAATTAATAAAGCCTCTGACATCTTAATCAATTAATTTCTTATTTATTCCTTAAGTAGTACCACTCAACCTTATTATTGTACCTGAACTTAATCAACCTGCAGAGTTTAGTACAATAAACCTTTTGAGCTCCTTAAGGGGATATCATCATCCTACGGATACAATTACTTAAATACAAATTACCAATTATTATATGCAAGTTGTTGTCACCCAAAATACATAGTATAAAAGTTATATCTTAACTCTCGCCCATAGTAAATCAAAGTGATACACAAACAAGCATTCATAACTGTAATCTTATTTAGGCTATAGATTATTATAAGTCACCGAGATCTCTAGCTCTTCACTAAGGTCAGGTAGAAGAACATATCTCACTGTGATCCTATCAATACGTAAATATGTACCAGTATAAGTAAATAGTCAAGATAAACTATTTCTACTTAATACTGCAGCCTAAACCAACAACTCGTCCTCAAGTTGTCTAAGTTGTGATTTACATTTTATATCTCTTTAAGTTTAACCAATCATATGATCTTCTGTGATCTTCAACACACCATAGGATCTACTTATTTGCAAGAGATATGGGGACACATACATAGTGAAAATGCAAATATAATCAGATAGGAGATAAACAGTGAATAACTGGAAACATTGTATATAAAAAGTTTTGCTTTCAGTATACAAATCCAACAATCTCCCACTTATACTAAAGCAAACTTTTAGTATACTCGGTGTCTAACTATCTAGTTATTACATTCTCCCACTTATACTGAAAATTTCCTAAGTGGGTGGCATCAATCGCAGTCCTAGTCCCTGAACATGCTTGTCATAGACTTTCTGCGGTAAGCTCTTCGTGAATGGATCAGCTAAATTCTCTGTCGTACAAATCTTCTCTATCCGCACATCTCCTCATTTTACGATTTCTCGTATTATGTGGTACTTTCTCTCTATGTGTTTTGTCGCCTTATGGGTCCTTGGTTGCTTTGAGTTTGCCACTGCACCTGAGTTGTCACAATAGATTGTGATACTCTTAGGCAAACTAGGTACCATGCCTAGATCCAAGAGGTAATTCCGGAGCCATACTGCTTCCTTAGCAGCCTCTGATGCGGCTACATATTCGGCTTCCATAGTGGAGTCTTCAATGCATCTCTGATTTGCACTCCTCCATGAAACGGCTCCTCCTCCCAAGGTAAACACATAGCCTGGGGTAGATCTCTTCTCATCCCGGTCTGCCTGGAAATCCGAATCCGTATAACCCAAGGGATTTAGACTGTCTGCCTGGTAAACTAGCCTGTAATCTCTAGTCCTTTTCAGGTACTTGAGTACATGTTTTACCGCAGTCCAATGCGCCTGTCCAGGGTTAGACTGATATCTTGCTACTATGCCGACTGCGTAGCAGATATCAGGTCTCGTGCATAGCATTGCATACATAAGACTTCCCACTGCAGAAGCGTAGGGTACCTGTCTCATTTCCTCTTTCTCCTTTGGTGTCTTAGGACACATCTCCTTAGAAAGTGGAACGCCATGTCTGAAAGGTAGAAATCCTTTCTTGGAGGTTTGCATGCTAAAACGAGCAATCACTGTATCAATGTAGGCCGCTTGAGATAAGCTCAACTTCCTTTTCTTGCGATCCCTTATAACTTTGATCCCAAGAATGTAAGTTGCCTCTCCTAAGTCCTTCATCCGAAACTGTTTGGATAACCATCTCTTTATGTCTGATAATACCTCCACATTGTTACCAACTAGGAGAATATCATCTACATAAAGTGCAAGAAATACTTTATCTCCGTTGACATCTATGCGATACACACAACTTTCGTTTTCACTTTAAGTAAATCCATAGGATTTAATCACCTCGTCAAAACGTAAGTTCCATGACCTAGAAGCTTGCTTGAGTCCATAAATGGACTTTTTGAGCTTCCAGAACAGATGCTCTTCGCCTTGCCTCACATAACCTTATGGTTGCTGCATATAGATGTCCCTACCTTCTTCAAGGTAACCGTTTAAGAAAGCGGTCTTGATATCCATTTGTCAAATCTCAAGATCTAAATGAGCTGCTATGGCGAGAAGGATCCGAATGGACTTGAGCATGGCTACTGGCGAAAAGGTTTCGTCATAATCTTTACCCTCTACCTGGGTATACCCTTTTGCCACTAGCCTGGCCTTAAAGGCTGTAACCTCTCCATCCCCTCCTCTATTTCTCTTGTATACCCACTTACTGCCTATAGCTTTACAGCCATCTGGCAGTTCAGTTTTCTCGTATACATCCATAGCAGTTATGGACTCATATTCTCAATCCATAGCACGACGCCATTCTTTCGCATCTTCGTCATTTACTGCCTCGGCATAAGTCCAGGGATCGAGATCGGCATGTTCGTCTCCTGGGATCAAATCCGAAGATTCTCCCACAAACATGAACCGATCAGGCTAACGAACAGCCCTCCCACTATGTCGAGGCCGTGTAGGCATTATGTCAACGAGTTGTGCAGTACTTGGTATTATTGCCTCTTGCACTTGTGGCTGTGGAATTGGAATCGTACTGACATTCCCTTCAAGTTTTTAAAGGATAATATCGGTTCTGGACTTGTGATTAATCATGTAGTCCTCTTCTAAGAATCGGGCGTTAGTGCTAATAACGACCTTCTGATCCTTAGGACTATAGAAATAACCACCTTTCGTTCCTTTTGGATACCCTATAAACATTCTTACCTCAGACCTAGATTCCAACTTACCAGCATCCTTGTTCAGCACGTGTGATGGACTACCCCAATCCTTATATGGTTCAAGCTAGGCTTGCACCCTGACCATAACTCGACAGGGGTCTTGGGTACCGATTTGGATGGTACTAGGTTTAACAGATAAGAAGCTGTTTCTAAGGCATATCCCCAGAACGAAATGGGCAAAGATGCATAACTCATCATAGATCTGACCATCTCAAGTAAAGTTCGATTTCTTCTCTCTGCTACACCATTCTGTTGGGGAGTACCTGGTGTTGTCAATTGGGATGTTATCCCAACTTCTGACAAGTACCTTTGGAACTCGTTGCTGAGGTATTCGCCACCGCGATCAGACCACAATGACTTGATACTTTTATCTAGCTTCTTCTCCACTTCCGCCTGAAACTCTTTGAATTTCTCAAAGCATTCAGACTTGTGGCGAAGTAGATAAACGTACCCGTATCTTGAGTAATCGTCAATGAAAGTGACGAAGTACTCATACCCTCCACGAGCTTGGGTGGACATTGGTCCACATAAGTCAGAATGGATCAGTTCTAACACCTCTTTGGCCCTATTCCCCTTTGCCTTGAAAGGCCTTGTCGACATCTTTCCCTCTAGACAGGATTCGCAGACTCTAGTCTGAATTGGTTGGAACGAATCCAACACTCCATCAGACACTAGTCTTTGGATCCGGTTCAGACTGATGTGACCTAGTCTTAGGTGCCAAAGATGTGTTTGATCCTCTTGAGAAGATAATTTCCTTTTTCCTTGGGTTCGATGATGTTGATGCAACGAAGTTTTGGGTATTATGCAGACAAGTTATAGTATAAAGAGAATTGTTCAAAACACCAATGCAGATAACTATGTTATTTCTCATGATAGAAACATTACTACCAAAAACAACTGAATATCCATCACAATAAAGTTTCGAAACAGAAATTAAATTGCGCCGAAAACTCGGCACAAACAAAACATCTCTTAAAACTAAAACAGTGTCATTAAAGCATAAAGAAAAATCTCCAATTGCAACTGCTGCGACTCTTACTGCATTGCCCATGGAGATGATGATCTCGCCATCCCTAAGCTGCCTTGTTGGCTGGAAGCCCTGCAAGGTGTAACAAACATGATCAGTCGCACCTGTATCCACTACCCACGAATGGGCAGAAACAGCGGCTAAACACGTTTCAGTTACTAAAGCTAATGGCGTACCTTGGTCCTTTGACTTTAGCACTGGACAATCTTTCTTCCAATGCCCAGTCTTACCGCATTTGAAACACTTTCCCTTAGGTTTCTTTACTCCACCACTAGGGCCCCCTCCGTTACTCCCACTTTTTGCCTTGGCCTTGCCCTTTCGCCTCTTTTTCTTGTTCTTACCTTTCGGTGGAACAGTGGGCCCATTGGCAGTGACCAAAGCCTGTGCATGCTTTCCCATCACCCCTCTGCTGTAACTAGGTCATTAAGCAACTCGTTAAGAGTATAGTCTTTCTTGGCTATAACAGCATTGAGACGGAAGTTCTCAAAGGATTTGGGAAGAGTGTTGAGAATGATATCGACCTTGGCTTTGCCGTCGATACCTCCTCCTATCAATTCAAGCTTGTCCATGAGATTAATCATGTGCATGACATGATTATGCACTGAGCTGCCCTCGGTCATCCGACTTTCCATGATTTGCCTCATTAAGTCAAACCGATCAGCTTTGTCCGACTCCCCATACACCTCTTGAAGGTTCAACATGATGTTGGCGGCATCGTCCATGTCCTGATGCTGGAGCTGCAAGGCAGACAACATAGTGTTCATAATGTAGCACTTGGCCACATTATTAGACTTGTGCCACCTGTCATGCTTTGCCCGCTCCTCATCAGTGGACTGTGCAGTAAGGAGATCCAGACAAGGAGTAACTAACGCGAAATAGTGTTCCTCAGCGATACGAATATACTCCAGATTACGTTTCCATTCTTTATAATTAGGACCGGTTAAGGGGTGTTGTGCGAGAATATTTATAACAGACGATAACGACATATCTGAAAATATTAAACAATAAACATGTAAGAGCACAATCATATATATTTTGAATCAACAATATTGTAACCTTTTGATAAAACAATATTGATTGAATCCTCCAATAGCCCAAGAGATTTACATATAAGCCATGCGGGTGGACGTTTATATGTAAATCCCTTAACCAGACTAAAATACCTAGTCATTTTAATTTCAATCCATGTCAACCTAACATTTTGACAAATGAAATTAATAATTGGACTTTTATACTAGACCATATTATTTTTAAGAAGTGACTCCGCGGGAAGTTGTACTTAAAATTAATATCTAAGCAGTGACCACGTCCTAACACTTGTAAACAAATTCTTGGATTTGACACACTTTCGTGGACTACGTCGCTTCCAATTTATTTAACCTTCGTTATCCCATTTGTTTCCAACTATCTAGAAAACTTGTGAAAATCATACGTGTAAGCCACGCGTGTGGACGTTTACGCGTGTAACTCCCACTTTTCTTTTGGAATTAAATGATTTATTCAGAAGTCCCAGCTAGCAAACTTATAAATAATAAATGTGAGCAAGCCATGTGGACGTTTACTAAATTTATTATTTATTTTGCCTAGAGACCGGTTGTGGAGGTCTTTTGACTATTTTTAGAAATTAAAATTGTCGGGTTTTGCTTAGTCTTTTACTTCAAAAGGTTGGTCCATGCAACAACACGTAATCCTAAGCATAAATAAAAACTAAGCACAACAAATAAAGCATGCTCGGAAAATTTAAATATGCTAATATACGAGAAGGTCCTAGCATGATAGTCTAAGCGCAATTAATAAATCACGTAGACATAATAAACATGATAATAAATATCATTCATCCGTTGAACAATAAAGAAACGACAAAAATAAATAAAAATCATTCTTCGTGGCTCAACATGGAAAAATTAAATCCTAAACTATTACAATAATTTAGGAAATACAAATCTTCAAGTCTCTTGGGTCTTCACGTCGGGCCTCGCATACTCGAGTACGGACCGGGCTAACATGAAAAACACACTGGGCTAGTAAACAGGCTGCATGGGCCAATGGGCTGTCGGGCCGAAACCTTAGCCCACGCCCACGCCACGGCCGAGGGTGCCGAGCCGTCTAGAGCCGTCGGGGCCTGCTGGGCCGAAGCCCAGCGCCTCGCGCTCGCCCAGGCCCGTGCATGGCAACGATCTGCTAGGATTTGCAAACCCTAGCCGCCGCCGCCCCTCCATCAGCAATCTGTCGGCCGCCGGGGCCAGCTGCTGCTGGGCAACGGGGCTGCTGCTGCCGAGCGCCGAGCGACCGGGCTACTGCCGAGCACCGGGCGACGGGACCTGCTGCTGCCGAGCGCTGAGCGACGGGGCTTCTGCCGAGCGCCGGGCGACGGGACCTGCTGTTGCTGAGTGCCGGGCGACGGGGACTGCTGCTGCCAAGTGCCGGGCGCCGGGGCCGCTGCTGCCGAGCGCCGGGCGACGGGGCCTGCTGCTGCCGAGCGCCGGGCGACGGGGCTGCTGCCGAGCGCCGGGTGCTGACTGCCTGCTGCCGAGTTCTTCGTGTTTTCGTGTTCTTCGTCTTCGTTCTTCGACTTTTACAGATATTTCAACAAAATACAAGTAAAAATGAACCTATTCTAACCACGGATTTTCTCGTGGTAAAAACAACCCAACGCCAACAAACATGACGTAAAACGAGCCACGAAGAACGACAAAAATTAAACATACACAGCGCATATTTATAATCAATAAACAAATTATATCTGACAGAGCCAAGAAGACAGACCTGGCTCTGATACCAGTTGTTGGAATTATATCTATTATAATACTTTTGTAGAAAGTAATATAATTAATCCCTTTCCCTAGGACCCTTCTTGGTTGTCATAATTTGTATCTTTATTAATTAACCCTAGAGATGGATCTATAAATTTATATAAACCCTAACATGCGCCTATAACACACAAGAGTTAATGATTCGACCTGATAGTTGTTTACACAAGAGGTCGATTTCTGATTGAATGATTTCTGACTCCCGTCTTAACCTTCTGGACTGTATCCCCGACTCAATCCTCAATGCCGGATGGACAACGAACCTTGAAGAATTCCAAGTGGGAAGGAACACCTTAAACCGCCGTCGCCTACTCTCTCTTTCTCTCTATTCAGTGATCTTTTTGAATGTTAATTCTTTCTTTTCACAGAATGAGAGACCATGTATTTATAATACATGGTTGAGTGTGGGCCAAGCCTAGTAGTTTAATTCCTTCTAGGATTAGGAATTTAATTCCTTATTAGAAATTTAATTCTCTATTCCTACTTGGACTAGGAGTCTATATGGGCCAGTCCAGGGATCAAATACAAGAAATAAAGATGGGCCTAACTATGAATTAATTCTTCCTTGTTCAGCCCAGAACATAATTAATTCATAAATATTAATTCATTCCACTAGAGAATTAATACTGATTTACCCCTTTATTTCCAAGTTGAGTCGGGGCTTGAATTAGACTTAATTAATCCCCGTATTTAAGATATCGAATATCCATTAATTAATTAAAGTCTCTGACATCTTAAATCAATTAATTTCTTATTTATTCCTTAAGTAGTACCACTCAACTTTATTATTGCACCTGAACTTAATCAACCTGCAGGGTTTAGTACAATAAACCTTTTGAGCTCCTTAAGGGGATATCATCATCCTAAACGGATACGGCTACTTAAATACAAATTATCAATTATTATATGCAAGTTGTTGTCACCCAAAATACATAGTATAAAAGTTATATCTTAACTTTTGCCCATAGTAAATCAAAGTGACATACAAACAAGCATTCATAACTGTAATCTTATTTAGGCTTTAGATTATTATAAGTCACCGAGATCTCAAGTTCTTCACTAAGGTCAGGTAGAAGAACATATCTCACTGTGATCCTATCAATACGTAAATACGTACCAGTATAAGTAAATAGTCAAGATAAACTAATTCTACTTAATACTGCAGCCTAAACCAACAACTCGTCCTCAAGTTGTCTAAGCTGTGATTTACATTTTATATCTCTTTAAGTTTAACCAATCATATGATCTTCTGTGATCTTCAACACACCATAGGATCTACTTATTTGCAAGAGATATGGGGACACATACATAGTGAAAATGCAAATATAATCAGATAGGAGATAAACAGTGAATAACTGGAAACATTGTAAATAAAAAATTTTGCTTTCAGTATACAAATCCAACAACTATAACACCGGTATATCAAACGAAATTTATAATATAAATTATGAAAATGTTCAAATATAGAAATTTGTACCTAAACCAAAATTATCTTCAATTTCGTGTGAGTCGTCTACACAACAAATGTGATGCTGGAAGACCTTCTTGTAGAATCAAGTGAGGGGTGGAGATGAAGAGAAAACTTGCAGAGAAATTTTTGGTATGAGAAATGCATTCTGTATATTGTTTTTTAGGAGCAGAAATGAGGTAAGAAGAGGAAGAAGTGGGAACATGATATATACAACTTCATCCGGTCAAAATCTTCTCCAAATTATTCAATGTGATGGGACAACTCACTACTGCCACCACCCCACTGCACCACACCACTGCCCTGCACACCTGCACCCCTGCGGACTGCACCTCCTCCCCCTTTTCAGACGATTTCATTAAAAAAAAATTAATAGAAGTCGCCCCTGGCAGGGGCGACTTTGAACAGTCCCTTGTCAGGTTTTGTGAAGTCGCCTGTGGTAGCCAAAAAGCACACTTACATTTTTAATAGTTTGGTGAACAGTGCATTAGTTTGTTAAATTTGCCGTAGATGCAAGATTTCTTATTGTCCATAGCCTTCACTAGCCTCATTCTCATTTCCACTTAGGCATGCATGAACCTATCTTGTTTATATATATATATATATATGGAATTTGGAAATCGTTAATTTAGGGTCCGGTAGAGACTTTAGAAAGTATTGAGAACATAGAACTTCTATGCATTGATTCATTATGCAATAGTGAATAAATAATTAACAATTATCACGTCACCAATAGCGGAAAGTTAATATGCTGCAGACGGTCACGGGATCAATTTATCGAATTTTAGAACGTAAAGTAAAAATTTAAAAATGTAAAATAAACAGAAAATAGAAATCGAAATGAGTACTATATAACGGATGAAAAAAAACTATTCTCCCAAACTTATTATATATATATATGTGTGTAAACAAATTGAACTCCAACTTGACCTATCTAATTATTTTTGTATTATCATTTTATTTTCTCTAAAGATTAAGTAAAGTGGTAAACGAACCAATTAACCATCAAGCACCTATCTTTGGCACTAGTGATTAGAGTTGGCAAAATCGGCCCGGTCTGATAGGCTGAGGCTCAACCATTGATATTTTAGATAGGTTGAGCCATAGAAATCAAAGTTTATAGGACCATCGAGCCCAACAAGCCAGACCCGATGGCTAAAAGTCCAACAAACCATGGATAAACCAAAAAATCTTTGTATATTTAAGGTGGATATGTTGGGTTGGACTCAATAATTTTTTATTCGATGATATTTCAGACTCACCTAAACACCTCGATATATGATCTTGACTCGATGAATTGGGTCGGACCGTTTGGCCGAATTGCAACCTCAACTAGGGATGGATGATTAGTATGATCTTAGAATTATTATTCCCAACATATGAAAAGATACGCCAACTAAACTAAACTAGATGGTTGCATTTTTTAATTTCCACGGGATACTGCATTAAGGAATATAGTAATAGATTCCAAGTCAACCATCTTAGCTGTGACTCTGAAACTATCAAAAAGAGGCGGGGTCTGAGGTGTGAAATGAAGTCAGCAGTGATGGAACATTGAAATTTGTAGTTTGACAAACTGGCCCCCATAGACAAAAACTTATATACAGCTTCTTTTGGGTAATTATAAGATACAAATATTGTATTGATAAAATTATATTTTTACTTAACATAGCAGATGATAACAGGTAAATTTGTTTATTTATTCAGTAAGGTGGGCTCATTATTTTCATTCATTTTTTTTTTTTTTCTGTTAGACCAATTTTTACATTTGCCCTTTTTTTTTACCCCGTGTCAAGAAAATAAGCTTTTTTTCTTTTCTTTTTCAACTGCATACCCCAAACCCTCTTCCCCCTCCCGCAAAATATATATTGTAAGAGTGAGTCTTGTGTGTGAACGATCACACGTGTGACAGAATACACTTTTACAGAAAATATTGATACTTTTACAGGAAAAAGTGATACTTTTACAGGAAAAATGATATTTTTACTACATTGATACTTTTACAGACAAAAATTCGAAAAAATTAATCGGTTCAATTCAATCTAGTTAAGAAAATTAAATGGTCAATTGATTTTTTCGGATCGGAACTTATTTGGCAGGTTTCCAGTCCAATTTGATAATCTCCAAGCTCCGTGCAGACCCCTGCTAGCATGTTGCGTAACAGCTGAAATATTTCAAAGAATTTTGATATTACTATTTTACAATTAAATATTATTATTATTAGTTTTATCATTATTAATATAATATTAATTTTATTATTAGTACAATCAGTATTATTATTATTATTATTATTATTATTATTATTATTATTATTATTATTATTATTATTATTATTATGTGACTATATGATCGAATTTTCTAATAATTATATAATAAAAAAAATCGTAGGAAAAGAATTCACAAACTACAAAAAAAAAAAATTGCATAAAATTATTTATGAAAACAAAGGAAACTAATTCCAGAAAGTACAGACGATACAAGAAAAAATGGAAAACAGAATAATAATTTTCAAAATAAAAAATTCAAGAGTAAAAAGAGAAAATTCTGGAAAACATAAAAAGTTCTCCCAAAAAATTTCCCAAACTAGAAAGAAAACTCAGGAAAGACAAAAAATCAAGAAAATACCAAAAAAAAAGTAAAAAATAAAAAAATCTAGAAAATAAAAAGAACGTTCTTGAAAAAAGAAACGAAGAAAAATTGCCAATCCTTTTATTTAATTTCTTCATATTCTTTCCAAATTAAGATTTTTCTTTCTTTTCTTTTTTTGGGGTTTCTATTTGCTAGAATTTTTTTTCCAGCAATTTTCATACTCACTGTAAATTACTTTGGTTTATATAAATTGTGCTATTTTTTTTTTTTTTATTATTTGAATTCACTAAGGATATCATATTTATTTCCGTCTGTGCTAAAAAAAGCTATATTGATTCATGTTAATGTATTATGTACAATTTATAACTAGACATGTATATCATGTCAATCTTGAGCTATAAAAATATATAAGGATAATAAAAACGGAGAAGAAAATAAAAACCGCAATCTAATGACTAGTGGGGCTCCCTACAAATTTTTTTTTTTTTTTTTTTTTTTTTCTCCTAATCTAAGAAAGAAAGAAAAACCCTCCCCTCCCCCACGGTGACTCGAACCCGGACCAAAGGCCTAGGTAGTAGATGCTCTGCCACTTGAGCTATCCTACTTTGTCAAAAATTATAATTTGTCATGGTAATTAGCTCAAAAAGGAAAGAGAAAATATAAAGGCAAAACAGAAAATTAAATATAATGGGACATAAATGAAATGAAAAGGTTGGAAGGTTAGTAGTTTGACTTTGGTGATCAGTGTAGCAGGTTGCAGGTAACTTAATCCAATGGTCAAAGTTAAAATAAGATCTAATGGTTATCATCTATGGTTATATTAATATAATGATTGTATAGTAGAAGGACCCATATCTTTTTATAAATGACGTACTGATCAAATTCAGCTACATTATTTTTCGCTTAAAAAAAATATGTTAAGTGATATTTTTTCCAAAAATTTAGTGATACTTTTATAGAAAAATGTGATATTTTTCATTAAAATACGATACTTCATATGTCTTTTCAACAAAAAAACACACGTTTTTTCTTCTTCTAAAAGTATCACTTTATCGCGAAAATGGATATCAGTGAAATGAATGGACTCCAAAATTTTATTGTTTTTTATTTAGTGCCTTTTGGACTCCAAAATTTTGATTGAGTGCCTTTTTGAGGTTCGCTCAATAAGGTGGTGAAAAACTTCACTTAATTAGCCAAACATATCACTCTCAGCAAATCCGATACTTTATCAATATTTCTATCCAAAAAGCAATATCTTTTCTATCCACGTACTTCGACAATGTATGTTTGAGTGATATATTTGAAATCTACGATCAAATCTACTGAACTTGTTATAAATCCCTTATAATTCAATCTCTTACGTTGCATTTGGATGGGTGGATTTGAGTAAGGATTTGAAATTCATAATCTCAAATTCATTGATATCGTATGGATTTCCATGGATTTGAAAATCCATGCTTTCATTTTGAATTATTCTTGGAAGGATTTTAGTGGATTTCAATCCCCTCTAACTTGAGTCAATTTGAAATTCATTGATTTAAATCCATGCATTTCAAATCCCTCAATCCAAACACAACCTTAGTTCATTTTATAAATTTCAAATCAATCCCACAATTTAGTCATTTAAAGTTCATCATCAATCTCTAATATAACTATAACCACATAATCACACACATGACATACACTTCACGTACAACACACATAGAGGGACGGAACCAATCATGCCTCCCCACCCTCCCCCCTCCAAACAAAATAATTTGCAAATTTGTTTAATTTTTTAATAATGTATTATTAATCTTTAATTTCTTTATTTATTTGTGTTGAAGTGTAAAGGTTTGCCTCCCCCCACCCAAAAAGAAAATATTTACTTTTTCCTACTAAAAGAATATTCAGTCTAAATTTTTAAGTGTCTAAGGTTGTAATATTTGGGATATTAAATAAAAAGTATTAATATATTATTCATAGAAAAAAATAATATTTTTGTTTTTGTTTTATTTATTTTGACTGTTTAGTTCCCTCCGACTTTCAATCCTGGTACTGTCTCTGCACCCCCACACACTATTCATCGCTCTCTTTTCTACTATCTAAACCGCAAGTATATCATGTAGTTAATAATAAGTGATAAAAAAAAGTCGTATCTCATACCTGTTTTTGTGCTCCAACTCGGTCAGGTTGGAATGACTCCATCGAGTCACAAGACGACTCGACCCACTCCCGACTCTAGTGTACTTCGAGTCAGTTTCGCCATTTTTTACCTTTGGCTATTTTTCTTGCTTGATTCTTTACGGAAATTTCATATTTGCACGTTTCACCTTAAAATATATGTAAATAACTAAAAAAGAACAAACAAGTAACATTCACTTAAAATATGAAAATACGGGCAAAATAGGTCAATCTCTACATGCTTTTAGGAATGAAATTCCCAAAGTAATTGAGCTAAAAGCCATGTAAAAAATAGTTATCAACTACTATACACACTCCAGATACTACCCACACTCTCATCATACTTTAAAAAAATTAAATTCAAATAATTAAAATTCACTCACTAAAATGCATCAAAACAAAATATTTAAATTAGTAAATTTCTAAATACAAAATATTTTAATTTAATTAATTTAAAATTCCATTAATTTCTAAATCCATGCATCCAATCACAACTTTAGAATTATATTCCCCTCCTGATTACTTATTTATTTGTACATCTATCTGTAAATTTGATCTTTTTTAGAGTGAAATGATTTCACTATCCCTTAAATCTTGGATTTGCAAATATAGGTAGAATTGACCAACTGGATGTGGCTGTACTTACTGTGGGATTTCCCAAAATCCAGACTGTAGAGATTTTCACAGGATTTTAATCTTAATCTAAATGAGAATGAGATCCATTAATATCTTTTGGTTGGTTCTAATTTGTACTTCTGTTATCATCATATATTTAATAAGTAGAGTCAGAGTCGCCTGATTTCCTTTTGTCTTCAAAGCTATAGTTTGATCAATAACTTAGTACGGATAAATATAGTTGACCACGTCGCTTCAGCATGACTAACATGGTTCTATTTTAATTAAACTTTGAAAATAGACAAAAGATACATTTTTATGCAAGACTTTCATGTTCAATAATTATTACTTCTCTTCGGAAAAATTATTATTTGTCCCCCAATCAAATATCAGTGTTTTATACAAGTACGTTTCGTCCAAAACAAAAGTAATTTTACCTTTTTATGAAAAATTATGAATTGTTGAATTATATTTCTACAAATCTATAAGGGTCTGTTTGCTTAAAATTGAAGAGTGCTGAGTCAAATTTAATTAAGGGAGTTAATGAATATGCTTTACTGGAATGCGGTCCTCTAAATCTACTGAGCTCAACTTTTAGCAAACGGACCCTAAATGTGTTTACTTATAACTTGACCCAATTTATTGAGGATCGAACTAGCCGAGCTATGTCTTTTTTGGAGTTGCTGACAATATATTTACAACATCATCACTTTTTTTTTCTCATCTTTTATACTAAAAAACAAACTTTAACACAATCCTCAACCAACAAAACCAAAGACACATTTATTTAACTCAACCTTCTATTTTCACTTTATTTCTCCCGGTCTTCAGTATTACATCTCCCTCCAACCATAAGTAAACACAGCCACTCCAAATCTCTTATTTTTATCTTATTGAGTATTTCCTTATTTATTTAAAAAAAATTGGTTGAGAAAATTACATTGAAAAAATTGTAATTTTGTATTAAAATGATTTATTTTTTAACAAATTATTATTTTTAAATGACTTTTATTTTGGACGAGATGGAGGCTGGGTTTTCAAAAAGAGTGAGTCTTGTGTGTGAACGGTCACACGTGTGACGGAATGCACTTCTACAGAAAATATTGGTACTTTTACAGGAAAAAAGTGATACTTTTACAAGAAAATGTGATACTTTTACTACATTGATACTTTTACAGATAAAGGTGATACTTTTGCTACAAAAAGTGATATTTTTTTTTGTTAAAAAAAGTGATACTTTTACAGATAAACGTGATACTTTTACCACAAAAAGTGATACTTTTTCCTGTCACTCCGTGTGACCACCGTGTGACGGTCACATACGAGTTTTTGCCTTTCAAAAATTGTGCTCCCTCCATCCCGGCCTAATTAGTTAACGTTGGTCGGGCACAAAGACTAAGGAAAAACAAATTTTGTGGAATCTTTGATTTTTTCAAAGGTGAAGATTAAGAGTGGAGATTTTGAGGTGAAGATTGTGAGAGAATTTATCATTTATGAACTAGGACAATTAGGTTGAGACAAACAATTATAAGTTGGTCAATTAGGTCGGATCGAAGGGAGTATGTAACAAACACATTTCTTCCTTCCAATTTAGTTACTTTAATTTTCATATGTAGGTTACTAAAAAAATATGCATATATATACACACATATATATAATTTCTACAAGTAGAGATTAACCTCTTCTTTTTTTTCTAGAAGATGTAACAATTATTTATTTAATTCTTATGTTATATTTGATTATGTGAGTGTAGTAACATATTTAATTAGTTTTGAACCTCTGATTAAAATTTCTATCTGTCATTGTTCTGGTCTTATACTCATATATGTTTCTCTCGTCTCCTCTATTACTTAACAAAATAAGTAAGCAGATCCAATCGGAAACTATGCTGTCTACTTCACGTGTTCTACGTTGGATTAAACTTAATGACTTTTTGAGATTGACTACTTCACAATTATTAGACCCAAAGTAAAAAGGAGACATGTCTATCTATCTGCTATCAGCACACCTAGGCCCTCTTTGTTTATGGCTGTGGGTGACTGCAGTACTATAGGTTGTAGGAAATATAGTGGAATATGAAGATTGAAGTAAATAAGTGAGGGGATGTTTGCTTGGGGCTGAGGTGGCTGGGCTGGGGGAAGTGGCTGGAGTTAATGGCTTGGGATGTTAAACAGTGATGTTTGATTGGGTGGGAAATTTAATTATTAATTGTGAAATGTGATGTAATATGAGTAAGAGGTAGTTATTAATGATTGGGAGAATAATTAAAATAATTTTTTGATTTGTGATTGATGTCCCCCACCAAACCCTAATATCGTGGCTTGGCCAAACAAACATCACTTGGGGTTGGCCAAACTGATTATGGGTTTGGCAAACCCCAAGCAAACATCCCCTGAGTGTTTGTTTATGTTGGTTGGAGATTGGGTTGTGGGGTGATTATAGTATAAAAGGTGTTAAAGTTGATTTGATGTGTGTAAGAGTTAGTTAGTGAATAATTAATTATTGATTAAAGTATGTATTTAGAATGATATTTGATTGGTGATGTGTGTAAGAGTTCGTTAATGATTTGATGATGTGTGGAGATTGTGGGCAAAAAACCGGTGAACAAACACACAATGGGTTGGGCTCAATCCACAACTGATTGACCCAACCCTAAACAAACAGGGCCCTAGTCTCATCATTGCTAATATGTAAATTGGGGGGTGGGGGTGGGGGGAGGGTTTGGGCGGCCAAATAGTCTTTTTGAAATATTTATCACAGTATTTTAAATTTGAGAGTGACGAAATTTGTTCTTTAATTAAAATTACTGTATATATGTATAGATGTAGTTTTGTTGAAAAAATTGAGGGGAGCGACCGCTTCAAACAATCATTCCTTGACTCTTGTCCCTATATGTGATAATCATATTTTGTGACTAAGATCCCGAATTAACTATTGATTTAAGACACATCAACGAATGGCATATTAATTTATGCATTCAGTTGGACAATGAATAGTCAAAATAATATTGACACTTCTCCACCACATAATAATAAAAAATCACCACGTACATTTTACTTTTGTATGACAGCTACAACATAATATAGATGAGAATTCGTAACTGATTTTTTTTGATATGGAGCAATCACGTAGAAAAGACTGTTCCGGACCTAATCATGTCTGGATCTGAGTTGAAGTTTTAAAATAGACTCCAAAAATTATATCTTTCTTCAATGTATAAACTCAAAGAAAATATAAAAAATGAAGGTTGAAATAAATTTAGTATACTCAAAATATTTATATCAATGCAGTTGTGTATATATATATATTACAATGATCACAACGTAGACCAAGACAATAACATTCATACAATAACACTCACACAATGGCAGCTTTTTGTGAACACCAAGGCAATAATATTCACACAATATCCATTTTGATATCTTTCGACTATCACGTTCTGTTTGTTAAGGGTCGTGGATCATATTTCGGATTCATAAGTATTTAATGTGAAGTGGCTTCACTTCTCACTTATATAGGTAACCTCCTTCTAAGACTTAATTAAAGGGTAGCCTGAAATACTTCACCTCTTTTTGGTACATGAATCATTAAAAGCGTAATTGCTTAACCTTACCACACGTCATCAGGAAAGTACTTGGTTGTCTAAGGGAATGGGTTTGAATGAGTTCCGAGTTTTTACACTGAACACATTCGAGTTCCAAGTGCCTGAACAACCTGTTCAAAGCTTAGTTGTCTCATTGAACCAAGTTTGTGGGATCTCCACTCATCATGATTGAGTTACCACTATGCCCAGTCTTGGTGTGTGGATTTTTGAACTCATTCCCCTTAGACATGCAGCGTAGTTAATCTTCCATTCAAAATTTCATTCATGGATCCGTATTCTTCTATTAGAGATCAGGCTGCCTTATGGCCTCCAGTTCTAGCTTTTAGGTACCTATTCACCTTAGTTGGACACCTCATATTTGGACACTTATGTGAGAAGACTGTATCCCCCACAATTAAGCACTTACGTGAAAAGATTGCATTTCTTCATAGCTTGACATTTATATGGAAACTTAATTCCCATATACACGCACAAATGTCCGAAATACATGGAATATTATACATATAGGCTGTGTTGTATATGGCTGAAGGATGTTGGAGTACTGTAGGCTGGACGAAATAAAGTGGAAATAAGGTTGAGTTAAATAAATGAGTATTTGTTTTTATTAGTTGAAAATTGAGTTAGAGTTTATTTTCAATGTAAAACGCAAAATGTGTAATAGTTTGTTATGTGAAGAGAGAAGAGAAAGAGAAGAAAAGAGAGATAAACTCTTTTAATTGTGCCCAATATATAAAAAAAAACGATTAGATTGATCCAATCCTTAATGAAGTGCGGCAAGTAATAAACAAGCCCACCCTTAGATTCCGCAGTAAAGCTGGAGGACAATTGAGACGCGTGAAGTCAGTTTTTTTGATGCATATGCTGGAAATAAAAAAATTGGAGTTCAAGTGGATTTTATACTACCTGCTTAGATAGTATCAAAATATATGATACACTACTGATTTCATCCCATAAAATCTCCTATATAATTATACGATGGATCTTCCAAATAAGTAATATATTATAGAATTTGTCAGTTTAAGCAGTAGGAAGCAAAACAACTTTAATCAAATACAATTTGTCAAAGTCAAGAACTTGTCCCCCACCCCAGGCGCACCCCAGGACTACTTCCTATAAATTTGTGTACTGCTGTTCCAATGTACAAGGAACCAAAGTATCTCTTCTTGCTGGCTCTCCCTCCCTCTCGGTCCAATAATCTCCATCATGCCTGCGCAAGTCATCCCTGAGCTTACCTTTCCGGCGACTCAATTAGTCGGGAAAGAAAGCATTCCATTCTCCGGCAGAAGGTAATTAACATTTTATCGCCTTCCATTCAAAATGTCGACTAAATTACTCGCTTCATCCATCAACATTGATACATTGTGTTGTGTACAGATTGGAAGGAAAAATCGCAATTGTTACCGGCGGCGCCAACGGCATCGGAGAAGCAACAGTACGACTCTTCGCTGCGCACGGCGCCAAGGTAGTCATCGCCGACGTGGACGCCGCCGCGGGAAACTCACTGGCAAACTCGCTGCCTAATTACGTCACTTTTATCCAATGTGACGTCACCTCCGAATCGGACATAGAAACCCTAATTAAAACAACGGTGTCCAATTACGGCAAGCTCGACATCCTCTTCAACAACGCCGGCGTCCTGGGGGACCAGTCGAGGCATAAAAGCATCCTCGATTTCGACGGCGGCGAATTTGATAGAATCATGAGCGTCAACGTCAGAGGCGCCGCGCTCGGAATGAAGCACGCCGCCCGCGCCATGATTAACCGCGGCGGCGGCGGGTGTATAATTTCAACTGCCAGCGTGGCGGGGGTGATGGGCGGGCTCGGGCCGCACGCATACACGGCGTCGAAGCACGCGATCGTGGGGCTGACGAAGAATGCGGCGTGTGAGCTGGGGAAGTACGGGATTCGGGTGAACTGCATCTCGCCGTTCGGGGTGGCGACGAGGATGCTGGTGAATGCGTGGCGGGGGGAAAGTGACGGCGGGGTGAGGGAGGAAGAGGTGGAGAAAATGGAGGAGTTTGTGAGGGATTTGGGGAATTTGAAAGGGGAGACGTTGAGAGTGAAGGATATAGCGGAGGCGGCGGTGTTTTTGGGGAGCGATGAATCGAGGTATATAAGTGGCCATAATCTTGTTGTTGATGGTGGGGTTACCACATCTAAGAATTGCGTTGGATTGTAGAGTCATGCCTGTAAATATTATGTTTTTTTCTTAAAATAAACTTTTAGCAGAAACAATTTAACTCGATTTGTAGAAAATTCTGTGTGTTGTTAGATGATTCATCTATTACGTTACCGTAGTATATTATCGAATTTATATCGGTAACGGTGGTAGTGTTAGGAATTAATTCATACACCATCACGAAATCGAAAGAAACACAAAAGAGAAAAATACACAAAAGAAAAACACACCATATTTAGTTACACAATTCCATGTGTAACTACGTCTGAAACACAAAAGAAAAAAACACACAAAGAGTAAAACACATAAAAGAGTCACAAAGAGAAAAACACATAATATTGGTTTAGACTACCTTTAGCAGTGATTTTTTTCATGACTCTCTCTCAAAGGGCATAGTTAAAGACAAAAAAATTGATTAAAAAGAAAAACATGAATCAATAATGTTTTGACGCCCTCGGTTATGGGATGAATGTGTCAACCAACCCATTCCACAACCCAATCCCCTTATACAGCCTACCACATGTCGGTACCTCATTTGTTGTATCAAATTATTTATTGCATATAGTTTTAATAATAAATAAATAATATAATTTTTATTTTATAAAAATTAAAAAAAATTCAAAATTCTTATTTTTTTTTTTTCTCTACAAGTAGAATTTAATGTTGACATATTTTGAATAAATGTTTGAAGCTCTTTAATTTTTTGTTTTTATACATAGCTAGGCTGATCCGATATTTTAGATGAGTTAGGTCATAGAAATATAGGTTCGAAGTACTAGCTGGCTCATCCAGACCGGTCAGATGGGCCAAAATCCCGGCGGACTCCTGACCGATCCGATAATCTTAGTATATTAAAGGGGAATACCACGGCCCGGACCGAATATATCTAGGCCTGACCAAATTTTGTAATTCAACTTTTGCAATTTTAATTTTGTTATTATTTTAGCATGTTATTTTAAACGTATCGGAAAAAAAAATCGACTTATTGTAATTACGGAATTAAAATATTTTTTTATTCTTGAAATGTATTAGAAACAGCGCGAAAAATAATATGCAATTATTAAATCGTAGTAAAAAAAAATGATTTTATTGGAAAATAAGTTATGTATTTGGATAAAAGAAATTAATATATATTAAAATGTTGGGTTGTGTTGGGTTGTTGATAAAGTGTGAAAATATATTTTTTAGGTTGTGGAGTAGGTTGTGTATGTGAAAGAGAGAAAAATGAATATTTTATTAATAGATTAGGTTGTGGGAGGTTGTTGATAAAGTGAGTCTTACCAGTTCCTTACGATGTGTAATTACGTCTGGGGGCGATACCAAGCCTGAGATTTCATTAATTTTCAACTCACACCAATAACAATGAGAGAACAACTATTTATAATAGCATAATGGGCCTAAACTTGGAGCCCAAGTAAAACTTGTCGCCTGAACTGTCGTGACCTACCTTGTCGCGGTCGCGTTCCGTCAAACGCCCCGCCTGCTTATCCAAGCAGCTTTTGTCGGGACCGCGTTGCAGCCTATTGCGATCGTGTTACCTTGTCAGTGCAACATCATAAACTCGAGCCCTTCTGTCGCGACCACGACCCTTGTGAACACTCCCAAAATCACCATGTCTTCTTGTTCTCTTCTTCTCCGGTATACGTTTAATATTGCTTAGCCTCCACTTCACATACCAAGGTCAATTGAAGTTATGCATAACTTCAATTGAAGTTATGTTTATAGTAAACATAAATCAGCTGGGTTCTCTCTTCCAAGTATCTTCATGAGTCGCAAAGTCTTCACTTCCAGTAGATATCGAATATAATGATACTTCAACTCTATATGTTTTGTCCTCGAATGAAACGCTGGATTACTCGCCAAGAAATCGCACTTTGACTATCACTGAGAGAATGCTGTTTTTATGTTCTTTCCCTAGTTCACCTAAGAAACTTTGCAACTAAACCATTTCCTTGCTCGCTTCCGTCACGACCACATACTCAACTTCCGTGCTGGATAAAGCAACAACCTTTTGCAAATTAGAAGTCCAAGAGATCGTTGTACCCGCAAAAGTAAAAACATACCCGGTAGTACTTCTTCTCTCATCCAGATCATTTGATGCTAAATCCGCATCAACATAGTCAAGCAACTCAGTACTCTTGCAACTGAAACACAATGCCTTTTCCATGGTACCTTTCAAGTACCGCAAGATCCATTTCACTGCTTCCTAATGCTACTTACCCGGATCACCCATGAAGCGACTCACTATTCCCACTGCATGCGCAATATCTGGCCTAGTACACACCATAACATACATTATGTTGTCAATTGCCGAAGCATAGGGGGTCATCATCATTTGGGCACGTTCCTTCTTAGTTCTCGGCGATTCCTTCTTCGACAGTTTGAAGTGACTTCCCAACCGGATACTCACATGCTTCGAATTCTCCATGTTGATCTTTTCAGAACCTTCGGGATGTAATCCGCCTGCGAAAGCTACAATTTCCTTGCCGCTCTATTCCTCTTGATTCTCATACCCAAAATTTACTTAGTTTCTCCAAGATCCTTCATGGAGAATCATTCGGACAACTGTCTCTTCAGCTTATCCATATCAATTGGATCAGCTCCTGCAATCAACATATCATCAACATATAAAAGCAGGATGAGATAACTCTTGTCGAACCTCTTATAGTAACAACAGTGGTCTGCATTGCATCTACTATAATCAATTTCAAGCATGAAACTGTCAAACTTCTTGTACCACTGCTTCAGAGCTTGCTTCAACCTATACAAGCTTTTTCTCAACTTGCACACAAGTTCTTCATTTCCTTCGGCTACGAATGCCTCCGTCTGTACCATGTAAAGATCCTCCACTAAGTCACCATGAAGAAATGTCATCTTTACATCCATCTGATGTGACAATAAGTTTTCTGCAACAACCATATTCAACACCATAGGAATAATCGTCAATTTCACAACAGGAGTAAATATATCAGTATAATCAATACCAAAACGTTGCTCAAATCCTTTCACAACCAGTCTAGCCTTGTAGCGCTTGCTACCATTTGTTTCATTCTTGATTCAGTAGACCCACTTGCAATGCAATGCTTTCTTGCCTTTTAGGAGCTTAACTAGTTCCTAGGTGTCATTCAGGTGAAGAGATGTCAATTCATCATCCATTACAGCTTTCCATCTCCGTCTTTCATCAACCTGTTCTGATTCTGCATAGCTCTCAGGTTCACCACTGTCAGTAAGCAATAAATAAAAGTTAGAGGGCGAATACCTATCAGGTGCACGTCTCTCTCTAGCCTGTCTCTGCAGCGGAACAACATCCTGAGGTGGTGGTGGAGTTCTTGGCTTATCCTCTAGAACCTCCTCTTCATTCCAACTCTCCTTACTCCCTTTCGAGTTTGAGATATCTAACTCGACTACTCTGGGTTTAGAGCTATCAGAACTCGATGCCTCCAATCTATCCTTGTACATCATCTGTTTACTGAAAACCACATCTCTATTGCGGATCACCTTTCGGTTCTGCTCGTCCCAGAGCCCATAACCAAACTCATCGCCACCATAACCACTGAACATACACTTAATGGATTTAGCATCTAACTTACTCCTATTAATAGAATCAACATGAGCATATGCAACACAGCCAAAGATACGTAGAAAGGACAAGTTTACCTTCTTTCCCGTCCATACCTTCTCCGATATATGATTCTCCAATGGAATTGATGGGCCTCTGTTGATCAGGAATGTAACTGTGTTTACTACATCCGGCCAAAACATCTTTGGCAACCCGCTTTTCAGTCTCATGCATCTCGCTCGCTCATTCAACGTTCTGTTCATCCTCCCTGCTACTCCATTCCGCTGGGGAGTTCCACGCACTATCTTCTCATGCGAATCCCATTCTCAGGACATTGTTCTTTAAAGGGTTAATTACCAAACAAATCACGACCTTTAGACCAATTTTCAATTGCAACACGACCTTTAAAACGTGATAATTTCTGTCACATACTTTTAATTTGTTTCAATTACAACATCGTCACCCAACTCCGATCCCCAATTGCTGACAAGGCCGGCGGTGCTCCCAAAACGACGTCGTTTTGGCGTTTCGACGGATCCCAGTCACTAGACGAAACGACGTCGTTTTGGGAGAACCGCCGGCCATGTCAGCAATTGGGGATTGGAGTTGGGCGGCGATGTTGTAATTGAAACAAATTAAAAGTATGCGACATAAATTGTTACGTTTTAAAGGTCGTGTTGCAATTGAAAATTGGTCTAAAGATCGTGATTTGTTTGGTAATTAACCCTTCTTTAAACTCCTTGAAGTCATACTCACCTCCATTATTGGACCTTAGACACTTCACCCTCAGCTCTGTCTCAGTTTCAACCATGTCTTTCCACCTCCTGAAGGTATCAAACGCATTAGATTTATTTTTTAGAAAATAAACTCATACCTTTCTTGTGGAATCATCGATGAATGTCATGAAGCACGATGATCCTTCAAGAGATGTCACATGAACCGGTCCCCATAGATTACTGTGGACCAACTCCAACTTTTGAGTCTTTAAGGTTCTGCTGACTCTCGAGAAATTCACTCGTCTCTGTTTCCCAAACACACAGGGCAACTTCAACAGTCTTCAGGCCAAACAGTTTACCTTTCGAACACATCACCTTCCTCCCTTTATCACTCATGTGGCCCAACCGAAAGTGCCACAAATTCGCCTCACTTGCTACACTTGCAAGATCGATGCAATCAATGGAATTTGTTGTCATATACAACGTACCTTCCTTCTTACCTCGACCCGCTACCATAGCTCTTCTGGTAATCTTCTAATTGCTGCAGCCGAATGTTACCATATAACCCTCCTTATCAAGCTGTCCAACCGATAGTAGAATCCTCTTTAGTCCGGGAATGTATCTGACTTCATTCAACATGATACATGTTAGTTTTACATGTATTTTAGGTCAAATTAAAGGTTGTAATTTGTGACATATGCATGTGTATTTGGGCAAAAAGTGATTAAAATCCATATTTTGAGCTAGATGACGTGTTTCTGCTTGTTTGAGTGATATTCAGGCATAAAAAGACCAAAAAGCCCGTTTGGGCAATGTTCAAATGAAAAACGAGCAAGAAAAGTCGGAAATAGCAAAGAGGAGTTGAAGCATGGGCAGAATTTCCCACGCGGTCAAGTTTATTTTGTCACTCGGTCGAGTGGAGGTAAAGAGCAGAATTGAGAGTTCAGCCAAAGATTCTAACTCGGTCGAGTTCTATGTCAACTCGGTCGAGTGATAAATGAAGAGTAAAAACGGGAGTTGGTCAGAATTTTTGACTCGGTCGAGTTACATTCTGACTCGGTCGAGTCAGCTCTCCGAGTCCAGATATGATTATGCGCGTTTTATGATTTTTAAGCCCATCTTGAGCCCAACACAACCTTAACTTTTTAAGGAGGTTCCCAAACTCAAAATTGCACACTATGATATCATTACATAGTATATTGAAGAGGACGAGATACAACAGAGACGGGAAAGAGGAAAGCAATATCAAAAGATCAAGATGACCATTAGGGTTCTTATTCACTTTGTCATATTTGTTATTTCAAATCATGTTTGTCTATGAACATCTTTGTGTTATGAACATGAATATGCGTGAGTAGTTCTTTATTATTCTAGAGTTTTCAAAGTAGGTTTTAACGATGTTTGATTAATTGAAGTTTTAGATTCCAGTTAATGAGTATTATTCGTTATCTATGTGTTATGGGGTATTTTTATGAATAGTTAACTTGATCACTTAACTACTTCTATATAATTCATAAGTTTGCTTTGAAAGGGGGAATTTGTGGATGGAACAATAACACATAGCGTATTTGTTGAGCGCTCTGAAAGGAGGTGAGATGAGTGCGTAAGCATTGGTCTAGGACGATTGGGAGTTCGTTAGGTATACTCGACTTGAAAGGGTGGTTAGGGGTAATGAATCTACAAGTTAATTGCTTCAAAAGGAGAATTAACATATAATACTGTCGTCTATTAACGATAATAATCATTGCTAGTTTAGAATAATTTGGTTGTCATACTTGGTTAATTCTGAAATCAATTCTCTAGAATTTGTCTTCCAATCTTGATTATTTGATAAAGTGTTTTCTTGTTTCTTGAAACTTGAGTGTTAAGTAATAGTTTAGGAAAATTAGTTTAATAGTAAAATCAATCCAATTGAAAGCCTAGTTAGGAGTGTTTTAGGATATTTAGAGTATCAAATTAGTCATTAAGTCAGTCCTTGTGGGATCGACCTTGCCTCCCGTTATATACACTTGCACCCGTACACTCTCGGATCGTTAGGTTATAAAATAGGCGAACAAGTTTTTGGCACCGTTGCCGGGGACTGAGTTTAGTGTTTTAGTTTATATTCTCATAACTAGAACAAGACTAGACTAGGCAACAATTTATTTTTGCACATTTAATTTTTGTTTTATTTTTATCTATTTCGATTTTTACGTGGGTATTTTCTTGTTAGTGTTTTCAGGGATTGTGAATGCATACAGGGTCTAAGGGAAAATAACATCTTGTTCCTTGTGATTCGGAAATTGAAGCTACAGCCCAAAGACACAGAGCAAGGAGAAATCAAACGGTTGAGATGAAAAATCCACCGAATCAAGAAGAGGTTATGAACCGCATTCTGTTGGCACTGGCCAATTTGGATGACAGAGTCACAAGTATCCAACAACAACAACCTCCATTGCATCTAGTACATCCAATAGGAAATCAGAATAATAATGAGAATGATGATGAGGACACTTCTCCAATAAGTGATTGTCTTCATCCTCTGCCTAATCAGAATCCTGGAGGAGTATAATCGCCATCACTTAATGCACACAGTTTTGAGCTCAAACCAGCACTTATTAATATTGTGCAACAAAATCAGTATGGCGGTACTGCATTGGAAGATCCGAACACTCGTTTAACTAAGTTTCGGAGACTGGATGATACAATAAAAATCAACCATGTACCGCACGAGCAAGTGAAGATGAGGCTCTTTCCTTTTTCCTTAAAGGATAGGGCACTGCAATGGTTTAATTCGTTAGAGGAGATCAGTGAGTGGGATGAGTTGAGTGCAAGGTTTCTGTTGAAGTACTTCCCACCCAGCAAGATGCTGGAGCTGCAGAATAAAATCTCACAGTTCAGACAGTTGGATCAGGAGCCACTGGGTCAAGCATGGGAAAGATTCAGAGATTTACTCCGAATCTGTCCTCAGCATGGGTTTACCAGGAAACAACAAATCTGTAAGTTTTACAATGACTTACTTGCACCAACTAGAGATCACGTAGACGCTGCGACAGAAGGGAGTCTGATGGAGAAGAGTGTGAATTCTGCATTCGCTATTCTAGATGCTATGTCTAGAACCAGTTATCAGTGACCGAATGAGCAAAATCAGCCGAGGAGAGTGGCTAATGTAGTTGAAGTGGAATCAAATCAGAATTTGGCTTCTCAGATATCAGCTTTGACTACCCAAGTGAACTTTCTAACTAATCAGACGTTAGCACAACATTCTGAGCCATCACAGCCGCAACTAACCCAAGAAGAGATGGAAGATGTGAACTTTGTGAATCAGAGGGAATTTCAATAATTACCAAGGTAATCAGCCAAGGTATAATCAATAATCACAAGGTAACCAATATCCGCAAGGGAATCGGAATTACTCCAATTTGTCTTATGGAAATTCAAAGAACACCCTTACTCCTCCACCAGGGTTCACAGTCACAAATGGAATCATACATGATGGAAGAAACCCAACTCCAGAAGAGTTAAGAGAAGCACAAGCAGAAAAATTTGAGAAGAAGTTAGCTCAGCTGGAGAAGAAAATGGAAGGAAAGCATAATGAGTTGAGTAAAAACATAGCCGGTATGGGTGCATAATTGAACAGTGTGGCATCGGACATCCAACGCCTGATTAGAGCATCAGCAGCCCAACATAAGCAAGGACAGTTTCCCAGTGATACAGTGGTTAATCCACGAGAACATTATCAAGCTATTCAATTGAGAAGTGGGACTGAGTATGAAGGACCGAAGAAGCCTGTGGTGGAAGGAAAAGTCATTGAGAAGGAGCAATTGGAAGAACAAGCCGAACCGAAAGGAAAAGGCAAAGAAGTTGAGAAACCGATAGAGAAGGGGATTACATTTGAAGGTGGCCCAAAATATGTTCCTCACATTCCATATCCTCAAGCACTGAGAAGAAAGAAAGTGGACGACCAGTTCGCTAAGTTCTTTGACATCTTCAAAAAGATTCAAATTAATATCTCATTCGTAGATGCCTTTCAACAAATGCCCAATTTTGCGAAATTTCTCAAGGAAGTGATAGCGAAGAAAAGGAAGCTAGAAGATTATGAGACTATCAACTTGACCGAGGAGTGCAGCACAGTGATTCAAAGGGAGTTACCACTGAAGCGGAAAGATCTAGGTAGCTTTACAATTGCTTGCACAATAGGTAATGTCAGTTTGAGAGAGCACTTTGTGATTTAGGAGCTAGCATTAATCTTATGCCCTTTTCTATTTCTTAAAAACTAGGAATAGGCATAATTAAACCTACCACAATTGCACTTCAGATGGCTGATAGATCTCTGACTTATCCTAGGGGGATAGTAGAAGATGTTCTTGTGCAAGTAGATAAATTCATATTTCCTGCAAATTTTGTGGTCTTAGATATGATGGAGGATAGGGATGTTCCTTTAATCCTAGGTTGCCCGTTTTTAGCAACGGGTAGTGTTTTAATTGATGGTCAAAAAGGAGAACTCACACTTAGAGTAAATCAAGAAAAATTGACATTCTCTATTTATAAGGCCATGAAAATGCATGATGATGAAGAGGTTAATCAAGTTGAAACATGTAGTGCTATAGATAGTTTAGATGCTACATTATACGGAGACATTCTTGCACCTAGTGATTCTAATGCATTAAAGTGTTGTATTGCAAATTCAAAATTTTATGTGAAAGACATAGATGCTACTAATCTTGATCTCGTGGATGAAGTTAGTGCTTTGAATGCCTTGCAGGAAAAGAAGATGGAAGATGCACAAAAGGAGGACATCACTGAGAAAGTTGTGAAAGAAGCACCCGAGGGGAAGGTAAGAAAACCTGAGCTAAAACTATTACTGGAGGATCTGAGATATGAATTTCTTGATCTTGAAAAAAGCAATCGGTAATCACTTCTGCTTATTTGACTGAGTTAGAGATTGAAAAGTTGTTGCGAGTACTTAGGAAACATAAGTCAGCTATAGGATAGACAATTCATGATTTAAAAGGGATTAGCCCGACTATATGTATGCATAAAATTTTGATGGAGGATAGCTATAAACCTAGTGTTCAAAATTAGTGTAGATTAAATCCTATGATGCAAGAGGTAGTAAGAAAAGAGGTTCTTAAGTGGCTAGATGCAGGGTTCCCTATATCGGATAGCAAGTGGGTTAGTCCCACTTAGGTTGTACCTAAGAAAGGGGGAATGACGGTAGTAAAAGGTGATAACGATGAAGTCATAGCTACCAGGGTAGTTACGAGTTGGAGAGTTTGTATTGATTATAGAAAATTAAATGATGCCACTCGTAAAGATCACTTTCCCTTACCCTTTTTGGATCAAATGCTAGATAGACTCGCAGGATATGAGTTCTATTGTTTCTTAGATGGGTATTCTGGGTATAACCAAATCATGATAGCACCTGAGGATCAAGAGAAAACAGCCTTTGTATGTCCTTATAGAGTTTTTGCTTTTCGTAGAATGCCCTTCGATTTATGCAATGCTCCTGCTACGTTTCAACGTTGTATGATGGCAATATTTAGTGGACTCATAGATAATGTAATGGAAGTTTTTATGGATGATTTCTCTGTGTTTGGTTCCTCGTTTGATCATTGTCTTAATAATTTGTCATTGTTCTTACAACGTTGTGAAGATACTAATCTTGTTTTGAATTGGGAGAAATGCCACTTCATGGTGAAAGATGGTATCGTACTAGGACATAGAATCTCTGCTGCAGGTTTAGAAGTTGATCGTACAAAGGTAGTTGCTGTTGAGCGATTACCACCTCCGACAAATGAGAAAGCTGTGAGGAGCTTCCTTGGGCACGCGGGATTTTATAGACGGTTTATTTGTGATTTCTCTAAAATTACTAAACCTTTATCCCGTTTATTGAAAAATATACTGGGTTTGTTTTTTATGATTCTTGCAAGGAAGCATTTAAGGCATTGAAGAAGACATTAGTATCTGCTCCAATTTTGATCACTCTGACTGGTTGCAGCCTTTTTGAGTTGATGTGCGACGCAAGTGACATGGACGTAGGTGCTGCATTGGGGCAAAAACGGGACAAGTTATTCAGAGTTATCTATTATGCAAGCAAAACGCTTGATTCCGCTCAAGCCAATTATACCACCACTGAGAAGGAGATGTTGGTTGTGGTGTACGCATTAGATAAGTTCCGGTCGTACTTGATTAGGACCAAAACAATTGTATATACTGATCACGCAACCATTAGATACTGTTTGATAAGAAGGATTCCAAGCTGAGATTAATACGATGGATTCTTTTGCTCCAAGAGTTTGATGCAGATATTCGAGACCGAAAGGATGTGAAAACGTGGTTGCTGACCATTTATCTCGGATCACCAATGAAGAGGACACAAAAGGGCAGCAAGAGGATATCAATGACTTTTTCCCGGATGAGTACATATTGGCAGTGGATGAGATACCATGGTTTGGGGATATAGTGAACTATTTAGCATGTGGAATTTCACCTCCGGATTTGACAACACATAAGATGAGGAAGTTTTTTCATGACATTAAGTTTTATGTTTGGGATGATCCTTTTCTTTACCGGAGGTGCGCTGATACCATACTTCGAAAGTGTGTTCCCTAATCTGAAGTAGGGGACATAATTACTTAGTGCCACTCATCTCCGAGTGGAGGCCATTTTGCATCAGCAAAGACAGCGGCAAAGGTCTTGTAGAGTGGGTTTTACTAGCCAACCATTCATAAGGATTGCTTCGAATTCATCACGAAGTGTGATCGCTGCCAGAGGACGAGGGGTATCTCTAGAAAGCACGAGATGCCTCTCACGAATATAATTGAGGTGGAGTTATTCGATGTGTGGGTTCATCAAAGGGGTTCCAATATATTCTACTTGCAGTGGACTACGTATCGAGATGGGTAGAAGCGATTCCAACCCAAACGAATGATTCGTGAGTAGTGATCAAATTCATTCAGAAGAACATAATCACAAGATTTGGGGCACCAAGAGCATTACTGAGTGATGGGGGTTCGCACTTCTACAATAAATGGTAGTCTACATTGCTAGTTAATATGGAGTGAAGCATCGTGTCACGACTCCATACCACCCGCAAGCAAATGGTCAAGCCGAGCTCGCCAACCGAGAAACTAAGCAAATCTTGGAAAAATTGGTTAATGGGAATCGTAAAGATTGGGCTTTAAAGTTAGATGACGCATTGTGGGCGTATAGAACAACTTACAAAACGCCTTTGGGTATGTCACCATATCAATTGGTCTTTGGAAAGTTATGTCATTTACCGGTTGAGTGGGAGCATCGTGCATACTGGGCTGTAAAGAAACTCAACTTCGACTTTGATTCAGCGGGTCAAGCTCGAGTTCTAAAACTCAATGAATTGGAAGAATTCCGAACATAAGCATTTGAGAACTCAAGCATCTACAAGGAGCGCACAAAAAGGGTCAATGATCAAAGGATAAAGAATCGACGCTTTGAAGCCGTTGAACAAGTTCTGTTGTTTAATTCGTGGCTTCGGTTGTTTCCCGAAAAGATGCAGTCACGATGGACGGGACCTTTCATAATCAAGCAGATTCGAAAGTCGGGCACAATGGAATTGATGGATGCACAAGGAAACACATTCCTTGTAAATGGTCAGAGGATCAAGAAATACTACAACCCGAGTCAAGTTGCAACCGTAGATGACCTACGGTTGACCGAGCTGAACTAATCCAAAAGGTCGTCGAGCTAAAGACGATAAAAGTAGCTCTTGTCGGGAGGCAACCCGATATTTTTATTTTATTTTAAATTTTCGTATTTTAAAGTTTATGTTTTGAATTTTTTAATTTATTTGTTAGTGAGCATAGGAAATACAACCTAATCGAAGAAGCAAGGAAAAAAGTGAAAAGTTGAGAGAAAACGAGTAAAAACGGAGTTAGAAGGCTAAAACAGGGGATATTCAGCTAGTTCAACTCGCCCGGGACAAAAACAAACTCGCTCGAGACGAATTTGAGGGAAAAAACAGAGCTGGTCCAACAAGTTTCACTCGCCTCTGACTGATGGACATATAACTTGGGTGTCCCGCCGTGAGTAGGAGCACTGTTCTTTTCGTTACTATTCTCATGACCAGAGCTGGTAATCCGGTCCTCTCGTCCAACATAATAGCCACATGTTAAAGTATAAAATCAAGCATGGTCCAATATATCTCCCGCAGTGGATTGGGCTGGTTTGGGATAATTTTGGCCTGCTAGCATGTGGATTGGCCCGCCTCCACCAGCCGAACAATCAACTTGGCGGACAAGAAGTGGGTTTGTGCTGCTACCCTAATTTAATTGCTCTAGGCTAAATGCCTATGTAAGTTTACAAAAATATACATGTATTAAGGGCGTTAGTAGTGGTGGATGTACAATTACTTGCCACATTAAAAATGTAAAAGTTAATAGCCATTACATTTATATCTATTTCATCTCAATCATTCAAGTTACAAATAATACTATTTGAGTGTTCCACATTCAAGCCATCCATTTATCTTCACATCTTCAATTTATTAAACTCTTATTTACAATTTTCACGTATACAATTAATGAAATAAATATTTATGAAATTTTTTAAATTAATATATTTTCTTAAAAAAATAATTTTTTTTTTTAATTTTAAAGACAAAGATGAATTTTAATTCATGTTTTTCTAAACTTATAATAAACATAAAAAAATTTACATAATATTTTGTGAATTGAAATTTAAATGGTCCAACTGGACAAACATACCCCCAGTTATTAATAAATAAAGGCTGATATTAAAAAAATTTAAAAAAAAAAGGAAAAAGTGGTAGCAACAGCTATAATTAGGCGCGGGCCCCACGTGAACTTGTCGCGGAAGTCGCTCCAAATCGCTAGGATTGGAATGACCTTTTTAAATCGCAAGCATATGATTTGTGACAGAGGTAGTATAACAGATATCGTATCTACAGGGAGACTTTTCAGTGATAATCGGCTTTAGTACTTTCGAATTAATTAGGTCAAACGCAAATTGAGAGTGATAACTAATCTAAACAATATAAAGCAATGAGCAAATCGATCGATGGGAAGATATTCCCAAGGCTCGGTTTCACACAATCAAGATGGAATTGATACTTAAAATCCATTATAAGACATTGTTGTGAGTTCTATGTGATTTAAGCTAATCCTAAAAACTCCACCCCCAAGAGAATATTTCCTAGGGAGCAAGACCCTAGGACATTCTTCGAGATCGATGAATTCTAGGAAAAAGGTTGAGGTGCTCATAATACCCTAGAATCGGTGAGTACACAAGGTTCGATGTAGACTACCTATAGAGATAAGAAATTATAATCCAACCCCGGGCCTCGGGATTCTGGTTCGTAAGACTAGAAGAGGATAGTCCGACTTCTCCTACGCTAAATACCAGCGAAAGGGTGTAGCTCCTACACACGCGACTAAACCTAATTTCGTCCATCCCAACCAACGCTCAACAGACTCTACTCTCCCACTCGGTAGAGCTTCTCCTCCATAGGTCTCTCTTCTACCGATTGGATTTTGGTTAATTTAATTATCTAAGGTTAATTTCTCACCCGAACATACTAAAGCGTAGCGATTAACCTCTAAATTCAATTGAAATATCATCGACACAAGTCTCGAAAGGGTAGATATCCCTAGTCTAGGAGGTCAACTATCATATTTTAATTGCATGATTAATTAAAGTGATCCTAAGCCACCAAAAGCCGGAGCGACCTTGAAGCAAGCCTGTGGTCGAAGGCTCAATTTCAACTAATTAACCATCATTACACATTAACCAAATCCTAATCTTAAGTACCACAACTCAAAAAGAAAAACTAATAATCAATCAACTGATCATCAACCCAAAGCTTGTGCTACTTTCAAGCTCCGGGAAACACGAAAATCACTCACAAATCATCCAAGCAATAATAAGCATCAATGTCAAGCTATAAAAATAATAAAAATAAAAAATAAAGAGAAGGAATAGAAAATGCTTAATGTATTGAAGAATCACCGTATGACTTTGATAAATAGATGGGTGTCACAAGCCCGCAAGCAATCCCTGAGTTCTTCTCCAAAGACGGATTCCTCATTGAAGATGAGGAAGAAAACCCTACACTAAGCTACTAAAATTTGAAAATGAAGAGAAGAGAGGGAGAAGAGGGGAATGGATATATATTCCCAAACCCTAAAATCTGCTAAAGAAAACATTTTAAGTAAGGGTAAATGTGTAAAAATATAAAAGGGAGTGTTTGGCCCTTTAAAATGTGAGTCAAGCCTCTCGATCGATCTCAACACAATCTTCTTGTGAATTTTGGGAAACATTGGTGCACAATAAACTATCGGCTCGAACATAAAAACTGTAGATCTTCGTGTCGCAGTCGCATAGCATCTTGAATCGCTCGATTCCGAGTCTATTTGAGAAAGTTACAGGAAAAAAAAGGAGACAACGCGCTAAAAACTGGGCCAACCGATAAAAACCGACAGCCTCTCGTACCAGGCTGGCGAGCAAGATTTGGGACGTTCTGGTGTGACCGCCAAATCGGCAGCCAGCAGCAGCCTCATGTATAGGCATGTCAAAATCGATCCGCCCCGCCCCAATCCGCTCCGAGGCCTTTGGGGCGGGGCAAAATCCGCCCCGATGGAGAACGGGGCACGCCCCGCTCCGCTCCCTCCCCCTATATATAATTTATTTTTAAATATATATTATGTAATATTATATATATATACACACACACACATAAATATTAAATATGTGTATATATGTATTTATAATATCAAATTTTATATATGATATGTTATACATATGTTATCCTAATACATTAAATTATGATTAGAGTAAATTTAAATAATCAAATTCTATTTTCTAATAATTAATTTTACAAAATATAAAAAATGTTAAAACAAAACTAATGTAAACCTAAAACTTAAAACCCTATTGACTTCAATTATTAAAAAAAAAACAAAAAAACAAGGTTCTTTATTAAAAAAAAAAAGTAATTTTTTTCAAAAAAAAAAAAAAAAAAGATAAAGGCAGGGCGGGGCGGGGCGGGTCAAAAAATCCAAAAACCGACCCCGTTGACATGCCTACTCATGTACCGGTCCGGTTTGGCTTGCTTGTGTCCCCTTCTTCGCTCATCTTACTCTTCCGTCGCCATTTTGGATGTCTTCCTCTCATCTTCTCGATCCGACTCCTTTACTTCTTCTGTTTGGAACTAAATGAACTTTGAGTAGGGCTCATGTAGGATCTGATTTGGGCCCATTTAGGCCTCGATTTGTAGGCCAAAGTGGGGAAACACATACGATTGATCTCTTCTTCCGTTTTTCATCGTTTTGACGCCTTTCCACCCATTTCTTAGCTAGATTCTTTAACGAATTTTGTTCCTGACTTGATGAACATCAATTTGGGTCTGACCCCAGCCCAGTTTGGGCTGATTTTAGCCTCGGATGCGGGCAAAGTGAGAAAATGGTTGCAATCGATCTTGTTGATCTCTCGGATTTTTCCAACCTTCAAAACATGACTAAAAAATACCAAAAACGCATCAAATCATATCAAAAAGGAAAATCAACCCGAAAACATAATCAAACACGAAATCACACTTAAACATGTTAAATACTCGCAATTCTCATAAAAATATGGACGTGAAATAAGTAAGAAAAATGGTATTTTTCACGTTCATCATCCCCACAAACTCAAGTTTTGCTCATCCCGAGCGAATTAGACAATTAAGCACATAAGAAAACAATGTTGAAAAATTATTGAAAGCCCATTAGACATGAACTTCTCTTTTTATTGAGCACTTCCCCTTTTTTGATTCACCAATATTACCTTAATCATTTTCTTTCAAAGAATCTGATAAACGAGTACAGGAATATAAAGGCATAGGAATTCGAAAATGCACATAGTATTTTCATTTAACTTAGTACCCTAAGCCATGCGCTAAGAGCTCTCAACTCCAACCGCAAAACGTGCATATGTGAAGTGACATTGGACGACTCATTATTTTTCAAAATATTTAACTCTAGGTGGTTTGACTCGATTCTTTTTTAGAAAGATGTCACACACTCAACCGATGTAGGCTATGCGACTCTTTTTTCCTTCGAGCCAACTGATTTTCAATATTTTTTTTTTTATTTTCTTTTCAATTACTCATTTTTCCACTGGGCTTGCTCTAAAAGAAATAAAATTGATATTCTAGTTTTCGTTCATTTACAACAAAATACTATTTTCGAGTTACACAAGATTTTTAACTATCACACTCGATTCTTTTTTAGTTCTTTTTTTTTCTACATTTTGTATAACGTATTTTTTTTTCTTTACAAGCTCAACTCAATTATTCGGAGTATAAAAATGTTAACTAGATACTAATACAAACAATGAAATACAATGACTTTGCCCGGCGACCTAATCCACCTTATAGTTCCTCCTATATCTCCTTCATTTTCGTACCACCTAAAGTCAATTCATTCTATTTTTCACAAGTTCGTCTGTAATCATGTCGTGTGTGTTTTGGTATTACAGTAATGTTGACAAGCAACACAACTTCGGGTAAGTTATTTTATTTACACGTGCAACTCCTCCTTACTATGCCCAAATATTCTACCATTAAATCGCATCGACCAAATGAACTCATTGATTTTTAGGCAAGGAATCCTCTAGTGTTTTACGTTCAATTTTTAGAGATTTCAATTTTAAAATTTTAAAAGTCGGGACACTTTCAATACTTCTTTCTCATCAATCAAACAATAAGTCAACTCAACTTTATTCAACCAAGCACATTATTCATTAAAGCAATAAAAGACAAAGGAAACAAAATATAGAAGAATGACATAGATCACAATTGCTAGCAATTCAATTAATCATGAGGAGCATCCTCTTAAAGCACATAGAATTAACAATTCTTCCATCCTCCCCCACAAACTTGGGCGAAATTCTCAAGCCGAAATAATAAAGGAGGTAAAACTCATGCATTTCCCTAAGACTCATCAATCAAAAAGCTCACAACTACTCCACATTTCCAAACTAACCATCAACAATTCAAAATTCGAGTAGGTACAAGATTTCACGATCAATTATTCAAATTTGAGGAGGGAACCTCCATTAATGCTAACAAATATCTCTCAACCCCTACAAACTTAAATGCTAACATGTCATTTAAGTAAGTATATGAATTAAGAAAATGGAAAGACAAGTAAGCATATACTCAAATTCACAAAAATCGAATCATGAAAATCAACAAGCAAATTTGAAGTATGACACAAATCAAGCAAGCATAAAAAAAAAAAAAAAAAAAAAAAAAAAAACACACATGCAAAGAAACTAAATGGAGAGGGACAAAAGGAAGCAAACCAAGCGTCCCTGGTGCTTCTCGATGGGTCTTCTTTAGCACCTGTATGAGTGCACTCGGTTGCTGAAGTTGACTTTGTAGTGAAATTGCAACTAGGGATGTCAATTTTACCCGCGGGTAACCCTACCCGACGGGTAAACGGGTAATAGGGTCGGGTATCGCCCGAACCCGATATTTTTGCCATCGGGTAGGGTAGGGTACGGGTTTAGCATATTACCCGTTTACCCTACCCGATTACCCTACCCGCCTACCTGATTACATACTTATGTATTATTTTACATGTTACATATTATATAATTATCATTATATTTAATATATTATGTTTATAATATATGATTTAATATATAAAATAACATATAATGTAACATTTACATATTATATATGTTATATTTGATTTATTGTATCACATTATATATGGTATATATACATATTACATATTATTTATAATATTTTTATATATCAATCGGGTAACCCGATTACCCGCGGGTAACCCGATTATCCGACGGGTATTAGCCGTACACGTACCCGAATCAAATAGGGTAGGGTATGGGGGAAGCATACCCGTACCCTACCCGACCCATTTACATCCCTAATTGCAACCAGTGACTCACTCATTTGAGGTGTCGACTCTCTATATTTTCCTATTTACATTACTCCGAGGACTATTCGTCTTGATTTGACGTCATCAATGCTTGGGATTTTTCTTCAATATTTAGGTTCTTTCACCTCCTTCATATCCTCAAGAGTCAATTACCTATTCACACAACTCAAGAATTCATCAAATCTTAAAAGCAAACACCAAACTAAAAACAAATACAAAATTAAATCCTAAGAAAGCAATAATCTTTTTATGCTTGGGTTGCCTCCCAAGAAGCGCTTGGTTTAAAGTCGACGGCCCGACTTTCACAAATATTATCAGGGATCCAAGAACAAGTGTCGATCGCGCCATGCTTTTGTTTGCTCAAGAATGAGAATTGATCCACCAACATAACCATGGCACGATGGATCACGAATAACATTATGGACATAATATTTATGCAAGAAGATAAGCTTAATGTCCGTAATCGATGCAAGTTTTTCAGAACATGAAAAAAATAACGAATCAAAACTTGCATCCCGCCTACTAAATGATGCTTCAATAAACGAATTATTAATCAAGATAAGATCATAATTACACATTTTATTGAGGCCTTGAGATTGCACTTCCAAAGATGATGTATTGTCTTGTTTGGAAAAATTGTCACTATTTCTCCAATGGTGGCTCATGAGAGAGGAGGTTTTCAAATGAAAATGGATAGAGATAAAACTTTTGAATTGGCTAACAGATTGCTTTTTTTTTTTTTTGCCATAATTTCTCAAGAAAATAGATTCCTACTAGACGAATTTCACTCAATATTAATGGTGAACTTTATTTTTAAAATTTAAAAAAGTTCCTTCACCAAGTTTTATCAAAGCCGAATTTTAGAAAATATAGATTTTTACAAATCCAGTAGATATCTAATAGATCTGCAGTTCAGAATTTATATTTTATACATATCCGGTAGATATCCACCAGCTTGCACAATATATTATGTGGACACAGTTTTAGGGTAATTCAATAATTTGCATCACACGCAATAACAATTTACACTACTGATCATTAAAAAACTATGGCTCCAGTTTTCAGCTTGGTTGATGAACTTAATCCCTAGAATGTTGTGCACAGTAAGAGTCCGTCTAGTTAGAGCTTACAATGTACCTATAGGCACTACTAAAAACAAGACTTTTTGCCACTACAAAATGTAGTTACAAAAAATGGAGAGTAGTCACAAAAATACTTGTAGTAACTAAATATCTAAAAGTAGTTACTATAGGGTCGTCACTTATAATAAGATGCAAAAAGGTTTTTTGAACTACTTTGTAGTTACTAATGTATTTGTAACTATTTTTTGTAACTACTATATAGTTACTAATATATTTATAACTACAAATAGTTGCAAAAAAGTTTGTCATATTGTAGCAAATTTGGTTAAAATTGTATGAAATATTTTATGTAACTACTAGTAGTTACAAAAGGTGTTATTTTTAGTAACTACTTTGTAGTTGCAAAAAACTAGTGGTAAATGCCCTTTTTTCTTGTAGTGAGGGGGAAGTACAGATAAACCGTACATCCATGATCTCATCTTGATAGAACGTGATGTAACAATTTCGTAACAATTATTTACATATATTTATGTTTCAAATAACGATATGTTTATCCCTCCCATGTACCCATTTATATTAGACACAAAGCTAAGTACAAGCCATGTGAACACAAATTCAAGATCCAAATCATTGGAAAGGATACAGAAAATACGAGATGATACGTTCCCTCAAATTATGTACACCTTCAAGTCTTATGATATCATCCATTCTGTGGATGCGACTTCCTTTTTCAATCTATTTGGTAAATTCCCTCTCACTACTGATTTATGTGTTTCTACTAAGTTTATGATATGTCATCACTTATACAACTGAATTACACATGTATATATCATCACTTACGTATTTGCGATATTTTACCTAATTAACTAAAATTCAATTTTTGCAGATATCATTGGTAAAGTGGTGGGCAAAGAACCACCCCATAAATCGACCAATGGAAAAACTGTCATGGACCTACATCTCGAGGACCTTGAGTAAGCATCGAATCCCAAATAGAATTTAGTAAGCATTTCTTTAATACCATGAAATATGATCAAGAAGAAGATTCCGCTCCAAAGTTTCAAAAATAAAGAAATCAACCAAGAAGAAGAATTAGAGGATTCAAGAATAGAGATTGTAACCGCATCTTATTTTCAGTTTGTGCCAATTGGGTTCAATTTGTAAAAATATTTTGTGTCTTCTTATTCAATACACAAAATTTGTCGTTACAATGTTAATTATACAATGTTGTTTCATGAGATAGCGACTTACCTCAAAATAAATAAATATTTGTGAGCACTCTTCAAGAGTACTATGCTTGGATAAACTCACATTTTTCGGTGATAATAACAGAGAAATTACTTGTTGGTAACCAATAAGGGAAGCTTCTAAATTATTGAGAAGAAGTAGAAGCAACACGCCAATTTTTCAACAAGACAAATTAGTGCCTGATGTTGAAGGTAATATATCAAGTGTTAGCTGAAGCTGAATTCTAACAAGAAATATCAAATGTTGAATTTCTTTACTTTGTACAATCTTTATGATATTAATTTTGTATGAGTAACTTGGTTAGTTTCGATTTCAGTATGACTAATTGAGTATAGGTGTAGATATTATGTCTTGATATGACAAACATCATTCGAATGCTGAGAAACTGAGCCCATGCTTTTAGTTTGTCAAAATTATTTCCTCTTACCTTTATAGAAAGTTCATCATTAGAAAACCATGAGAGGAACAAGGACTTCATAGCTGCAAGTATGTGTTGTAACATTATGTAAAAATTGTAGTCTACATTTGTATGTTGCTTCATATATGTAATGACAATTTTTTTAAACCAATCCCATAAATATATTATGTTGAATTGGCATCGGAATAATCCAAATCCAAAGCAGCACCTAAGAAAAATAATTGTAGTTATTCAATAGAATAGTATCTTATTTAAGATATTGAAAGAGAAATTTTCAATATCATATAACATTCTAATTAAAAGTATGTATGTTTTCATTATACGTCTTTTTTCTTCTTAAATCAGTTAAATGAAATCTCATATACCTATGACTTAATCAATTGATTCCATCACATATATCTATTAGTTACGTACAGGAGTTGTCTCAGAGCATTTTTCTTAGGAAGTCATATTTTAGCATGATCAATTGTATGTTGTTGTCTCAAGGACTACTAATCGTAAAGAGTTGTTGTTTATTTTTTTAGATTTTGATTTCTGTCAATGACGGTCAAAGCAGTAATATGACTAGAAGTGTTATACATAAAATATATTCCAGAATTTGTAGTATCTATTACAAATGCGTTTGCTAATACCATCATTTTTTTTTACAAAATCCAAGTTCTATATTAATGTCGTAATAATTTTTATGCATATATGAGCATTAATTATTAAACCGACTTTAAAAAATAAAAGAAGGATATATATATATATATATATATATATATATATATATATATTAACTTATGATGTACTCAAATTTTCGCTATCATACAAAAATCCAAAAACTTATAATATACATGTGGAGAACTTACTAGTTATTCAATTGTTCAATGTAAAGTGGAAACAAAATAATTGGAACAAGATCCAAGTCTATTCTTGGTCATTTTCAGTAGAGATGGTATCCGACTCGATGGACGTGTCTAGCTCAACTGACATTTTAGTTTGGCTCCATCATATAAGACTTGACTTAAAATATCATCGGACCCAACATGTCAACTCAGTCACTATTAAAAATAAGGTTTTTTGTCACTACAAAATGTAGTTAAAAAAAATGGAGAGTAGTCACAAAAATAATTTTAGTAATTAAATATCTAAAAGTAGTTACTATAAGGTAGTCACTTATAATAAGATAGAAAAAATTTTTTTACAACTACTTTGTAGTTACTAATGTATTTGTAACTATTTTTTGCAACTACTTTGTAGTTACCAATGTATTTGCAACTACAAGTAGTTACAAAAGAGCTTGTCATATTGTAACAAATTTGTTTAAAATTGTATGAAATATTTTATGTAACTACTAATAGTTACAAAAGAGATGATTTTTAGTAACTACTTTTGTAATTGCAAAAAAATCATACCAAATACTTTTTTTCTTGTAGTGAATAGATTGAAACTCTAATGAGCCATCGTATATTTTAAGAGAATAAATGGAGCTTGGTTACTTATTTTTTATACGATAAAATTTAGACCAGTTCAATCTAACCAGGCATATAATATTGACCTTGACCGGCCGGAATTCGCCACCTCTAATTCTCAGAAATATATATATGTTTATATAGATACAAGATGAATAGAAGGCTTGGTTGTTGAAGAATTAATAATTAAAGAAAAGCAGTTTCCCAGGTGTCCAGAAACCCTTACCAGGTGTCGATCTACATGCTTCTGCTTTCTGCCATCTGATTTCTCCTCACTCCACCCATCTTTTCCTCATTTACTCCCATTCATTCTTCACTTTCGCAAAACAAAAATCAACATTAATTTTCAGGAAAAAACCAAACAGATCCATGGACTTTCCCAGGAAAAGTGATTCAGCAAAAAAACGCACAAGAAAGCGCTCCTACACAAGAAAAGCTTCTCTCAGCCGCAGCTTCATCAACATGGCTGAAGCAAGAAGAGAGATTGCCAATGCTTTACATCTGCACCGATCATCTTCGTCGTCGTCGCCGTCGCCGGTGAAGATTAACAGCAGTAACCCCACAGTACTGCGCAGTTCGTCTTCTCACAATCACCAGTTAATAGACTCAATGCCGATCCCGGAGCCAACATGGTCCACCACTGCACCTGCGGTGCTCTGCGCTCCGGTTCCTGCAGTGGGGGTTCTTGAGGTTGAGTGGTTCGATAATGTGTCGTCGTCGTACTCATGGTGGTTAGGGTTTCTCGACTCTTTGGACGGCAAAAAAGGCGGGTCGGCGGAAAGGGCGGACGTGTTAGGGCCGTGTTTGGGTGTTGAGAAATGTGATTCCGATGTTAATGATGATCAAAATCCGTTTATCGATGAGTGGGTGATATTTCCGGCGTCTGAGGAACGTGGAGAGCAGTTAATGTAATGCATTACAATCATATATTGTGGTTAGCCATAATTTTCAACTGTTTTGGTTAATTACCTCCAATTAATGCTATTAGCCAATTACCACGCGTTAGTAATTGTTTCCCTTAAAATTTGAATTACCTCATTCACAAATATATGTTCATTAATACTTCTTAAATGTATTTATAAAAAAAAATTGAATGTTAAAAAGAAAAAATTATTCTGCCCAAAACTCATTTCCCTTAAACTATAGCATGTACCACTCTCAAAAAAATAAAAAAAATAATAGCATGTACCACTTAAAACTAGGGTGTTCACTATTCGGTTGAAACCAAAAAAATCGCTCGAATCGAAATATAAAATTCGGTTCGATTTTTCTTTTGGTCAATTCGGTTTCGATTTTATATATAGCAATATTTCGATTTTTGTTCGATTCGGTTCATTTTTTTAAATAAAAATCGCATTGGAAATCCAAAAATCTAATTAAGTATCCCTTAAAATAAAACTTCCCTCCTCATTTGTCTTTCATTTGCATTTACTTTTTAATTTCATTTTGTTTAAATTTCTTTTTCTATCTAACAAGTAATAACTATGGTCAAATAAAACCTAATCTGACTATAGTTTGTTGTTTTCTCACATTCTGGTTAGCCTCCTGTACTTTCTTGGATAACAAGAAATGTTGACTCTTCGACCAACTCATTTTCATATCTAGATTTCTTTTTTCAAATGCAGTTAATATTCAAAGTTTTATTTTAGTGAAAAACTTAAAAATAGGTGTAAAAATTCGGTTTTCGATTTTCGATTTTTGGTTTTGTTTAGTTTAGTTTAGTTTTCGATTCGGGTTAGGATAGCAGTTTTGAAGAATTTCAATTTTCGATTTTGTTAATTCAGTTCGGTTCAATTTCAGACCGATGAACACCCCTAGTTCTACCGTAGACCCAAATTATCGGTGGGCCCGATGATGATTCACAAGTCAATTAAAATATTTTAGTATAAGAGTAGGTCTTGGATGCACCCAACACACAATAAATTTATTGTGCACTCCCCAATTTAATTTGGGAATTAGATATATATTAAGGGTTGTGTTTGGATACTTAAAATGTTGGTGTCCCAGCGGTAAAAACGTTATGCACGCTGGCTGAGGCTCGAAGCGCCCGCAACTTTAATTTTTTTTTTTCTTATAATTCAAATTAATAATTAATATATATGTTTGTTGGCACATAAGAGGCACTAGTCTAGGTGGTAAAATATTGAATTGTTGGTTATTAGGGTATGGGTTCGAATTCCATTTTCTCCAATTTTTTTCTATACATGTGCACTTTTTATATTATATTAGATAATGTAATATATTATTTAGAAAAATTATATATTACTAAAAAAAATGTGTATACCTGTGACATAAAATATACTATTACACAATATAACATATACTATTACACAATATTACATATATTATTAAACAACATAATATATTATTAAAAACATTATACATGTAACTATAATATATACTATTACGTGATATAACAAACACTATTGAACAACATAAAAAGAGGTAAAAATAAAGCGACAACGAGGTACGAACCCACGCGCAGGAACGCCTCAAACCTAACCTCCGCACACCTTACCACTACACCACATGTTGTTATTGTGAATTTATCCAAACAAGACCCTTATATCTATCTTTAATTCCAAACTAAATAGGAAAGTCTACAATAAGCCTATTGTGTGTTGGGTGCACACAAGTTTTTGCCTTAGTATATTGGGGAATTGGTTGGACTAAACTTAATAATATTTAGTCCGATAAAATTTTAAGCTGCTCGGCCTAGATCAGTTTATGGTGTTGGCTCGATGAGCTGTACCTCGGATCAGACAGCTTAAATTACTACCCCTACACTCTTAGCGTGTGTTTGGTTGTCTATCCTAATATGTGGGTTAAGAAAATATAGTAAGCGTTTAAGAAGATAAGTACATAATATGAATTAATTAATACTCCCTCCGTTCCATATTAATTGATGTTTTAGGAGGTTCTTTTCTTTTCTTATTAATTGACGTTTTACATTTTTTTCACTAATTCTTCCAGTTTTCTCCCTGGACTCAATCCTTAAAAATCTCTACTTTTAAATCTATCAGAAGTTATCTCCTAAAATATTCCCGCTTATTATAGCGTTTTCTTCCCTCTCATTCCTTATTCCACGCGCCTTATTCCCTCTCCCTCCTTAATACAGGCTTTCTTCCCCTCTTCCTCCTTCATTCCCCAATTTAAATTGAATAAAAGAAATAGCTTAAGTTACTTATGGACTTCCCTAGTCTACATTTCTAACAGATAGCTTGATAAAATGATTCAATGAGGAAAGTTAAATATAGTCTTATGGATTTGTCTGGATATATGTCTAATAGCATTATCCAGAATTATCTAGTATTGAGAAGCATACAATGGATGCTCTAAAAGATAGACATTATCTAGTACATCCATGAGATTTTAGTGTATGTTAGTTGTAGGATGGAGATGAAATTTCAGAGAGAGAAAAGATAAATATTTAAAGATCCCGGAGTTTCACTCTCCAACGATGACGAGAGAAGATGAAATTTCAGAGAGAGAAAAGATAAATATTTAAAGATGCTAAATTTTAGGAGTCATATAAGAAAGATAAATAATTAAGTGAGGGATAAATGTGTCAAAAATTTTCATTTTTAATTCTTCCCTTTCTTTCTAAAACGTCAATTATTATGGAACGGAGGAAGTATTATATTTGCTACTAATGTTTGGTAGGTTAACTTTAATATAATCCTTATTTTGTGGTTGAGTTATGCAATCCAATCCTTCCATTGGTGTCATTCAACTGGATCGATAGATTTAAAGAGACGAGCTTCTAACAAAAACAAGATCAATATTTTTTTTAGCAAATAAATTATAAAGTAGATTGCCTTGTGTAATAATTGTTTCTCAATTCATCCAAACAATTTGATGAATCTTTCTAACTTGATTGTTCAAATACATTGATTTTAAATTCATCCATTTCAAATTCCCCAATCCAAACATAATCTCAGAATTTAAATTTATCCAAACAATGTCCTAGAGTTGAGTAGCCAATAGGAACGTCTACTGCTAATAAATACTCCCTCCGTCCCAGCTAACTTATCACAGTTGATCATGCACGGATGTTAAGAAAAATAGATTTTGTTTTTACTTTGACTTTTTTAAAGGTGAAGATTGAGTGTGGAGATTTTGAAGGTGAAGTTTATGTGATAAATTCAATTTCTAAAAGTATGAAAATTTAAGTGAAACGGCCCGAAATGGTTAGTGTGACAAGTTAGCTGGGACGGAGTAGTCCAGTTTTGCCATGCACGTCTAATATATAGCTTCCCCCCTTCAATTTTTAAAGAAGTCTCGAGTTGCATTTGGATGGATGGAAAGATTTGAGGATGAATTTGTAATTCTTAATGTTAAATTTATTATTGTTGTATAGATTACCAAGAATTTTTAAATTCATGATTTTATTTTGAGTTATTTTTTTAAAAAAAATAGTAAATTTCAATCTCTTCTAACTTGAGTGAATTTAAAATACACTAATTTTAAATCCGTCCATTTCAAATCCCTCAATCCAAACATAACCTCAGGATTTTTAGCAGCTCTAGCTCTTTGCATTTCCCTGGCGCTAGATTTACTTTATTTTAAGGGTTAATTACCAAAAAAATCACGACCTTTGGTCAAATTTTCAATTGCAACATGACTTTTAAAACTTATCAATGTTGGTCACCAAGTATAACTATTTTTCAATTACAACATTGGCTAAATATTTTGACACCTGATTGTGTCTCCATCACCACCGTTAGATGCATCCGGACAAGACCGTTATTTACCATCGATCGATTTCACAATCCGTCATTTATTTTGTCGTTAATCGGTGATTGAAGTTATTATGTCACTTCTTCGACTCTCAATTAACGACAAAGAAATTGATGAATTGTGAAATTGATTGAGGGTAAATGAAGATCTTGTCCAGACGCATCTAATGTTGGTGATGGAGACACAATCAGGTGTCAAAAAATTTAGCTGATATATATTGTAATTGAAAAAGAATTATAGTTGGTGATCAACATTGATAAGTTTTAAAAGTCATGTTGCAATTGAAAATTTGACCAAAGGTCGTGATTTTTTGGTAATTAACCCTTATTTTAATGCAAAATATAGTACCGCAAAAATAATTGGGTGCAGTTATATAGTCACATTCAAATTGATATATATTTTATAATCACTTTTTTTATTTACATATTTTTTAGCCACTTTCAAAAATAAAATACTAAAATACTCATAATAAAGAGATGTTTGAAAATTGTGACATATGTGTATTGGTGGTAAATGACCATCGATATATGTCATCAATGTCAGAAACATGATTTTAACTTTGGGGCGGTATACGAATAAAAATATATGTAGCAATAATTTCTTTACAAAAGGGATAAATTTTCACAACTATTATACCTTAAATTTTAGGTTGCATTTGTATGGAAGAATTTGAGGATGAATTTGCAATTCTTAGTCTCAAATCAATTATTGTTATTTGGATTACCATGGATTTCTAAATCCATGATTTTATTTTGAGCTATTTTTTGAAGGATTTGAGGACGGATTTGCAATTCTTAGTCTCAAATTCATGCATGGATTTCTAAATCCATGATTTTATTTTGAGTAAATTTCAAATTCCTTCTAACTTGAGTGGATTTCAAATCCATTGATTTTAAATCCATCCATTTTAAATCACTCAATCCAGACACAACCTTAATGTATTTCAACTGTTTTTATATCAAAACTCACGTATACATAATAAATATGTGTAAAAAATTATAATAAAAATTCGAGGGACAACAATACTTGTATATTTACATATAAATTCATAATAATAATTATTTTCAAAAAAACAAAAAATCGGGGGGAGGGGGCCTATAGCCTCCACTTGCTCCCCCTTAAATCTATCATTGCATGTCACTATCAATACAAACATATATTGATGATATCACCATAGATACATGCATATATTGATGGTCATTTACCATTAATACAAACATCGATATATATGTATGTATCGATGGGACACCATCGATATATGTTTGTATCGATGTTAACATATATGGAAAATCATTTATCATCTATATAAGTTACCATCAACAAGCACTGATGCACGTAAGTTATCATCCATTCATTAATAGCAATATTGTCTTTTCAGGAAAGAAATTGCTAAAAAACATGTACATCATAAAAAGAGTGGCTATAAAACATCTACATTTTAACATTTGGCTAAAAAAATGCATTAGTACAGAATAATTTATCTGCAATTCTTTATAGTACAAGATTTATTGTTATTTCTTTGTAATACTTTTTTATATATAATTAATCCAATGTTTAACTATATTATTTATTAGATTTATATAAAATTATTTAACTTATAATTTTTTTTTCCTCGGTTTTGGATAATATTTTCATAATAATCTAAGTAAAGACTAAAATTACGTAAAAAATGTAAATTGCAGAATAGTTAAAATTATACGCACACAATGATGATGATGATAATTCCCAACAGTTGTTACTGGTCATCGTGATCAATTTGCTAAAGTATTAGAGCATTCTTTTCAGAGATGCTACAATCATATGCATCAAGTGTTGGAATTATTTATCACAAGTAGCATGTTTTAATAATTAATTGATCTTTAATAAGATCAAATCAATATGTCTATCAATAACTAAATTAATTCCTATAATGTTAGTTTCAGATATGAAGAACAATAATCTAGAAAGTGAAAGCGTACCTAAATTCATTTATGATCTTGTTCAAAAATCGGTATGATCTTCCAAATGGTCAGTTGCACCCTCACACTACAACAAATAAGGGAATTAGGGACGAATTGGAAACGTCACTAAAAGTGATGAAAATGTCACTAATAGTTACGTGGGACGAAATTATTTCGTCACATCAAACGTCACAATATCCTAGTCGCTAATAGTATTTAGAGACGAATTTTTCAAAACGTCTCTAAAATATTTTTTTAGTGACGTTTTCCTAATTGTCTCAAAAGATTATTTTTAGTGACGTTTTCCTAATTGTCTCAAAAGATTTTGTTTAGTGACATTTTATATTTGTCTCAAAAGATTTCTTTAGGGACGTTTTTTTAATTGTCTCAAAAAAAATTCTTTTAGTGACGCTTTTTTAATTGTCTCAAAAGAGTTTTTATTGACGTTTTTATTAATTGTCTCAAAATAGTTCATTTAGTGACAATTTTTTTATTGTCTCAAAAAAAATCTAGTTACATTTTTTTAATTGTCTCAATAGAGTTCTTTTAGTGATGATTTTTTTAATTGTCTCAAAAAGAGTTCTTTTAGTGACATTCTTTTATGTCACAAAAGATCACTTTTAGTGACCTTTTTTTTGTAATTGTCTTAAAAAAATATCTTCTGCGACGTTTTCTTTAATAGTTTAAAAGATCTTTTATAGTGACGTTTTCTTTATTTGTCTCAAAAGATCTTTTGTGGTAACGCATAAATTATATTGCTTCAATATTATATATTACAATACCTGATTAATAACAATAACCAACACACAAGTGAATCTTCAATAACAATTTGCATGTAGATGACGATTGTTCTGAACTTAATCCATCCAAAAACAAAGAAATTTAATTTAAAATACAATGAATATGTGATTCAGTAGGAACAATAAATCGTAAGCTAGCAACTCGTGAACAAAAAGCTAATAAAACGACAATTATTACTGTTGTATAATATTTCCTATCCTCAGGTCGAGCTCACAACAACGAAAAAATGGTCAATCCCAACCCTGTAATCAAGGGAGAGCAATATCAAATTAGAACTAAAATAATGTAAGCAAAGGATCAAATCATAAATTACGTAAAGTGCACCCATAATACACAAACACACACTGAGAAATATATAGATACTGTTCAGCCATCGCTACCAAGTAACCATTAACATCGCTAATAAGTAAATTTATATATTTTCTTATTTTGAAATATTAATAAAAGCATGAAAAAAATATTAAATAGTACATTCTTGTTGGATATAGTTGTGAGTGTGTGTGGCCATTTTAAAGTTTTAAATTGCATCTTTTTGCAAAATCAAATACCAATCAGCATTTGAATGTGTAGTCAATGAAAAGCTTCAACTCTGCCCTTCTTTTTCCTAACAGATTTTTTGTTTGAACTTTTTCTTTAAACAAAATATTGTGATCAACATGTGTCATCAGAACAATTTGTATGATTCTACTTTTATATAGTAGAAAAAAAAATTATCACATGAGTTTTATGAGTAGACAAACGTAAACTATAATGATTTTAGTAGCCAATACCACATATACTAGTCTGGAGTTTTAATTAGTCTTAAGTTTATTAAACTCAAATTTTCACCATCTATTAGCTCTGAACTTTTTTCCTGTTTTCCTTTGTTTTTCATTTTTTCACTTCACTATTTCCTTTTCTAATTACAAATCTTATTGGGAAAGTGTTTAGTGGGTTGATCTCTAACCACTAGTCTCAATTATAAACGACTCAACCAACTAAATTACAATTAATTCTCTTCAATCATTCCCTCTACAAAGTTCAAACTTGATTTATCAATTCTTTGGTTATATAATACAATATAGTAGCGCACTGTCTCAATGTCTGATTAAATGGCTCAAGTTTATTCTAAACTAGAATAGACAAATTCACTCAAAACTAAGGAAATAAAGCTTTAACTAATACTTGTTCAGTAATGACAATTATCATCACTCAATGAATAGAAATGGAAGGCCAAAACAAGAGTCTTCATATTTCCACTGATCAAGTATGCAGACATAGATGATCTACAAAAAAAACTGTAGTATTCATGTTTTATGACTGCCCAAAATGAACACATATATTAGCATGGTGGTCTACAAATAATCATACTTATTAGTATAGTTATTTCAGTTCCCATACGTATATCAAAGACTTAGTGTACAACTTTTTTTGAAGTGCTATATATATTACGCCTAAATTAAATTGTTAATGGACAATGTTATTTATGGGCCATTGATACTTAAATTTATCCAACTGTGTGCTTGCTTGCATAATGAGACATATCTGGGCATGCAAATATTGGTTGGTTTTGTTCAGATTTTTATGTTATGCAAGGCCTTTTTTTGTCTGTTGGGCAATCAATACTAGTTTACATGAAATGGTAAAATATATGTTAACTATTATTAGTAAATTAATATATTACGGTTTATTGATTATAATATAAAAACTTAAAAAGTGCTTATGATGATTTAGCAATATGATATCTTTTGGTATAATATAGAAGACAAACCAACCAATAATAAGAAGAAATGACAGCAGAAAATGACAACTAGTGAGGGATATACCAACTGTTGAATCTACTTATCCATGACAGTGGGTGCTTTCTATTACTAGGCTTAATGCTTCATTTAGAAAAGTGAATGCAGCCTTTCTATCATCTTCTTACATAATTAGAATACATACCTCTTCAGCTTGAAAATTGATAGTATTTCCCCAAACCAAGTGAATGCAACAAACTGCTCACAGTGAGTAGCTGGGTCTCCTTTGGAACATGTGAGGACTGAGATAAAGGAAAAAGGAGCATACAGTAAGTCCTAAATTATCATCCTGTGTAACAACCTATGCAGGAATATGGTACTCTCTTTGTGTCACAATGGGGAAACAATCATCATAATTTTCAAGAAAGAAACATCATCCACTTCAGAGAGCCAACTCTCTTAGAGGGTCTGTATACAGAAGCATAAAAGCAAGGGTGAGTAACACAAGTGAGACCACCAACTTTACTACTAAAAAATTACTCCCCAACATCTGTAAACCATTTTCTTCACTCTCAGCCGATTATTTAATGCTTACAAGCTTATTACTTCCATCATCACAACAATTCATCTGTTTTATACAGCTGCACATATATCCTATGTTTCATTATTCAGCATGCATAGCTGTCTTGGGCAAATTTGCAACATCTTTTCTTTGTTTAGTCTACTGTATTGTATCTAAATTACTTAAAATTAGTAATTTATCTTTCTGAGATTTTGCATCAAAATCAAACTGCATTTCCAGAACCTTAGTTTATAAATTCCCATACTTTTCTGATTCAATCAAATGTTAAAACAAAATTTAAATCTCTAAGTTATTATCAATGAAGATTAATAGCACAAACTATTAGCCTAGGCGACGGGTTTGATCAGTCGTCTTCAGTGGATCTTCTGGATCTGCAGGCAGCGAATACGACAAGTATATGTTAATCATGGGCATAGCAATAACTCCAATGAGCAAATGTAAAAATATATGCATGAACAATGTGCAAATATCATTATCATTACCAACAAAAAAAGGTGAAGGAATAAGAATCAGCTCATAATCATTCGAGATAAGAGTAAGCTGATGAGAAGAAAGCTAGCTGATTAAGAAGCTACTTTACTTAGCTTACAATGGCAGCTTGTTTATGGCTGCCTTAGCTTTCTACAGACATTCATGAAGCTGATATATGATTACCTGGATTACGCACGTTGTAACAGTTTTCTATAGCAGCTACAAAATGACAATATAATGGATGTCAAAGAAACTATTGTCATTGAAATAAACAATCACACACTGACCAACAATGTCAATGTTACACTTACTGCAAACAATGCTAGCGAATGGACTCTATATAATACAAAATTGTCAATTCCTCCAAAGAAAAAGAAAAGGTAGTCTCCAAAATTATATGACACCCCTTTGTTATAAAGAACAAAATTTCCATTTGTATCAAAACACAAAACAAAATTTGTTATTTTGCGGTGTTGAAATTGATAAGACCTTTTTTGAAAGGAAAAAGAGACAAAAACAAAAACAATCGGTTAGTCAAAAGATGAAAAAATTCAATCCTACATATAATATCCATGGTTGACATGGTTAGAAAAATAGAAACCCTATATTGGAGTTTATTTAAATTGCAGGAAACACAAGGTATATTCATATCCAGAGGGAGGACATGGAGGAATATTTGGGTAGGTGTCAGTAGAAGAATCCAAGCTAGAGAGAAGAGAGAGAAGAAGAAGAAAGGAGAGAATCTGCAGAAAATGTGTGAATTGGAGTCTTATATCAGAAGCCTTAGTATAGAAAGTGACCAACCATTCATCATTGCATTCCCAGAATTAGATTCCTTTTCTTTCTTCTGCCTTCCAACTTTTCTTTATTTTTCAAAAAATCAAGAAATGGTTCTTTGTCTTGGAAGTACAAGTCTTAGCTGGTTCCTCAATATCTCACTACAGTTTATCAACACTTGAATCTGGAGAAGATTCAGAGTATTTATTCTTCTTGGTAGAGGTAACCGAATCACATCAACAGTAAAAAGCTTTCTTTTAGTATAGCTGGATTTCAGAGACGGAGAGGCAGAACTGAGATGGAATCTTTTCTTGGAGCGAACAAATTTCCTTGTCATGTACTTTGATGGAGGATCTAGAGTAATGGGGACATATATAAGGAATGGCCTGGGAGGGAGTTAGTGGAGTTTTGTATACTAGAAGATGGTAGGAGCGATGATGGGATAAGAGAGGTAAGACTTGTAGGGATAAGTGGTATGGGTTCAGTAAGAGCAGAGTGAGAAGTATCTTAAGGAGGATCATGCATGGGTGTATCTTATGAGATGGGGGGGGGGGGATATCTGTTGCATGTAGGACCAGCTCTAATAATGAAAATTGAAAGCGCTATAATGAATGTGGAGGGGGCTGCTCAGCTCTTATTTATTAGATTTGGTGGGCTCACCTCGTATAATTAATATATGCAGCATATTTATCAATTTGCTCTGCCTTATATGAATTCTGATTATGATTGAAATACTTCTTGGCTCCCACCCTAAACAGTGTAGGTTTTTTAGACAAAATTTTCATGGTTCCATCCCAAAAATGGTCCAAATAGTATTGAAATGGTTGTCTTAAGAGCAAAACAAGGTGAAGTGAAAGGCAACTACTACAAGAGATTGTAATGACTTCAAATTAATGAAGTATGTGAGGTTTAAGAGTTCAATTTTCACTAACCGAAAATGTTTAGTTATAAGGATACTAGAAAAGGAGCTTCTTACCTTGGGATCTTAGATTTGACAAGTAGGTGTTGAGGCAATAATCTGGACCAAAAATTGAATAATAAATATCAAATTAAACAATAATCAGAAAACAACTAAATAATAACTATTGAGCTAAGTTCAGCAAAGAGATGAGCACTCCTATGAATCACAAAAGAAAAGCTTTTTAAAGAAGATGGGACGGACAAGATTGACCAGGGGCACTATAGAAGCACTCCTAACTGTTTTCATTTTAGCTAGTCTTATAATAGTTATGTTGCCGAGCTTTGAGTTCCGCCTCAAACTGATGCAATTTCTCTTGAACAGGCTGCAAAAATGACTTTAAGCTGAAACTTTAATCAGAAAGATGGCTAGCAAGGATAATGAGAACAAGAACAAGAATCATCATATCACAGTGGAAACTTCAGAAAACACAAATAGGGCCTAGCATCTAAACATTGCTTATAGAACATTGCTTACGAAATCTATTTTATAAATACTCAATCTGAACAGCTGAAGAACAACGACTGTAGAAATTAGAATATTAAGCAGCCCCATGCTGAATAATCATAAGAACACTATGCGTGCAAAAGCAAAACAAACAAAATGAACGTGTAAACAACAACTACTAATTCAGTAACAGAAATTAATTGATCACTACATAGTGAAATTTGACATTTTTCAGGAAACACACAGGAGCAGCAGGAGATTCAAAGCAGCAGGAGGCAATTTGACTCTGGTGTAAATAAGGTTTGATGATTCAATGGTAACACAAACCTGTACAGATTTGCAATTTGACTCTGCTTTTCTTCAACGATTCCTCGTCCGCGCTTAGCTTCCTGATGGCGACGCCGAGCTCCGCCACCAGCATTTCGTCGGTGAGTTTGTTGCTATCTTTTTCGTTGCTGCATGAGATTCTGAGAGAATTGGGGGTAGGTTTTGCGATGTGGATTGGAGTGAGATTCGCAGGGAAGGATTGCGTTCAGAATTTTGGGGATTGTGGGAGGATATTTGGGGAAAGGGGTTGAATTATTTGACCTAATTCTGCAGATAGACATATGCCGGAGAGAGATTTGAGGAGGAGGGTTACTGCGAACCGCCGGAGTGCGGTCAATCGACAGGCGGCCGCACGACGGGGAAGAAAGTCGTGGCGGAAATCGGAAATTTGGTGAGAATGTTGTAAAACCCTTATTTGAGCTTAGCAAAGTTTATATTGTTCGAATAAGCAATAAGCAATAAGCAAATATGATAATAGTAATTGCTTTCCCCTGTAAAAATCTGGAGGATTTCTCACTTCAGACTATTGAACTTTTTTAGTTTTTTGTTCTCAGTACTGGTTAGCACTTTTTATTAATAAAAGGAAACATTAATTTTTAAATTATATACTAATTTTATGTTTTGATTAATAAAATAAGACATTAACTTTTGAAATTTATACTCTATTTTAGACAAGAAATAATTTTAAACCGAATTCTTTTTAAATGATATTGTGACGTTTTAGGGGAAAACGTCACAAAATGTGATAAAGTAATTCTAAAATTAAAAGAAAATGATTTTGAGACGTTTTAGGGGAAAACGTCACAAAATGTAATAAAGTAATTGTAAAATTAAAAAGAAATGATATTGTGACGTTTAAAGTAATTGTAAAATTAAAAAGAAAATGATATTGTGACGTTTTAGGGGAAAATGTCACAAAATGTAATAAAGTAATTCTAAAATTAAAAGAAAATGATATTGTGGCGTTTTAGGGGAAACGTCACAAAATGTAATAAAGTAATTCTAAAATTAAAAGAAATGATTTTGAGACGTTTTAAGGGAAAACGTCACAAAATGTAATAAAGTAATTGCAAAATTAAAAAGAAAATGATATTGAGACGTTTTATGGGAAAACGTCACAAAATGTGTTATAAGTAATTCTAAAATTAAAAGAAAATGATATTGTGACGTTTTAAGGGAAAACATCACAAAATAGAATAAAGTAATTCTAAAATTAAAAGAAATTATTTTGAGACATTTTAAGGGAAAACGTCACAAAATGTAATAAAGTAATTGTAAAATTAAAAAGAAAATGATATTGAGACATTTTATGGGAAAACGTCACAAAATGTGTTGTAAGTAATTCTAAAATTAAAAGAAAATGATATTGTGACGTTTTGAGACGTCCTTAGAACAACGTCACTAATATACACCATTTTGAGACGTACCTAATAAAAGGTCACAAAATAATGTCTCATTTTGAGACGTTTCTAAGAAAACGTCACTATTATATATACTTTTGAGACGTTCTTGAGAAATGTCACAAAATAATGTAACATTTTGAGACGTTGAAGAAATTCGTCACTAATATACACCATTTTAAGACGTATTTAGAAAAATGTCACAAAATAATGTCTCATTTTGAGACGTTTCTAAGAAAACATCACTAATATATATCCTTTTGAGACGTTCTTGAGAAATGTCACAAAATAATGTAACATTTTGAGACGTTTAAGAAAAACGTCACTAATATATATCCTTTTGAGACGTTCTTGAGAAAGGTCACAAAATAATGTAACATTTTGAGACGTTTAAGAAAAAGGTCACAAAATAATGTCTCATTTTGAGATGTTTCTAGGAAAACGTCACAGATAGTATACCATTTAGAGACGTTTTAAAAAAAATGTCACACAATAATTTACTTGAGACAATATATGCAAAACGTCCCAAAAAGCAACCTAATTGAGACGATTTCAAAATCGTCTCAAAATAAATCGTCCCTAATTCCCTTATTTATTGTAGTGTCAATTACCTTATGTAGAGAGAATATTACAAAACGTATAAGATAGAATCAACTGACGTTTGGGGACCATAAACCCAACTTATAAAGTTTCCTTAATTTTCATTGGTCCCTCAACAAATTAAAAATCTCTTATTGTATCTATACTTAAAGCTCATGATTGTTTAATATCCATTTAGACCCATAACTTACATTTTTAGCAGACCACCTTAATTGAGCCACCATAAGACATCTATACACATAAAGTTGACATGTATTAGCCCAATATGTTGGATATTTCCAATATTACAAAGAATGTAGTGAGCATCTTTGCTTTTAATTCGGTGAAATCGTGCAAGAATTGCTTGATATTATCCTTCGCCTTTGTCAACAATTTCTAATGGTTCTGGCACTTCAATTGTAACTCCAATAGGTGTATCAGGATCTCGTTCAACCTTCACCTTTATCTTAAATATTCTAATAATTTATCATCTCATAATTTTTTTTAATTAGCTAATATAATAATATATCAAAATTTAACAAATAATAAAGTTTAATACAAATAATATATATTTTAAAATCAAATCAATTTATTTTACTCAAAAAATTTAATCGTTACAAATCTTCCTTATTCTTAAAGAGTAGGTCTTGGGTAAGTGAGTCGAGACAACTCGCGAGCCATTCGGGATCGACTCGCTAAAAGATCGAAATCGACTCGAGAGAAACGAGTCGAGCTCGAGCTACTCGAGTAGAGGTCGAGTTCGAGTTCGAGCTCACTGATACTTGACTCGACAGGCTCGCGAGCTTAATCGAGCTTATGGTAAATTATTAGTTTACCCTTTAGAGTTGACATAATTATAGATATATTCTAATTTTAAGGTCCCCATTAACAACGATTTGTAGTATCATTAATGTTTTCAATTTAAATATATTTTTATATTTTTTATATTTTATTTCTGCATGAATCGAATCGAGTCGATCCCGAGCTCAACGAATTTCTACCGAACCGAGTTCGAGTTTGAAAAAAATGAACTCGGTCGAGCTCGAGCCTGAAGCCTTATAGTCGAGCTCCAGCTCAAGCTCGAGCTCGAGCCTGCCGATACTCGGCTCATTTACACCCCTACACCCAAAACACAATAAGCTTATTGTGCACTCCCCAATTTAATTTGGGAATTAGATATATATTAAGGGCTGCATTTGGATAACATGAAATTGTTGGTGGCCTAGTGGTTGGAGTGTCACTTGTGCATGTTGAGGTCTCGAGTTCAAGTCTTAGCAACGTGCATTTTTTTTTCTTTTGATTCAAATTAATAATATATATATATATATATACACACTAAACTAAACTAAACTAAACTATATATATATATATATATATTAAGGCATGTTTGTTAGCATATAAGAGGCATAAGCCTAGGTGGTAAAATCCTAAATTGTTGCTTATTAGGGCACGGGTTCGAATCTCATCTTATCCGATTTTTTTCTATATATATGCATGTATTATTATTAGTATTAATACATTGTGCCGCATTTTATATTACAATATGAGGTGGTGCTTGGTGGATAAACACTTGTTTGCATTTGTGGTGGCCTGGGTTTGAGCTCTATTAAACACTTGTTATATTATTTTAGTGTATTATTATTAGTATTAATACATTGCGCCGCATTTTATGTTTCAATATGAGGTGGTAGTTTGGTGGATAAACACTTGCTTGCACTTGTAGTGGCTTGGGTTCGAGCCTATTAAGCACTTTTTATATTATGTTAGATAATATAATATATTATTTAGAAAAATTATAAAATATTATTAAAAAAAAATTGTGTATACCTGTAACATAACATATACTATTACACAATATAACATAGACTATTAGACAACATAACATATTTATTAAAAAATTATATATGTAACTATAATATATATTATTACGCGATATAACATATACTATTACATAATATAACATATACTATTGAACAACATAAAAAGAGATAAAAACAAAGCGAAAGCAAGGTTAGAACGCAAGTCTCGAATCTAGTGTTGGGTGCACACAAGTTTTTGTCATTCTTAAAAGGAAGATCGTTGAATTTTCCACTAGGGTGATGTGTCTTTCTCTGGTGTTTTTTAGTTTGTTTTAAATCATAAATTATGGATATTTTCTTAAGTTTTTGACATTAAAAAGAGAGAAAAAAAATGGATTAGGATGTAACTTCCTCCTACAATTGAGGAGAATCAACCAATCAGTTTTTTTTGCTTTTCTTTTTCTCTTCATATTTAAAAGTCGTATAACTTTTTCGTCTCAACTTCATTTTTTACGAAAAATATACTGAATTAATCTTCTTTTCACGATCTTCAATTTGACATCTATTTTGCATATATTAAATATTAAATTTTAAGGGTAGTTTACTTTTTTATAATTAGTATGATATATTTCGATTTAACTTTTTGTATAAAAAATAAAAATGTTAGATATTATTATAATAATATTTTATTTGCAAAAATGATCTACTCTTTTTCTAGAAGATTAATTTATTTTACTTTAGTTATGCCTTTTTACAATAATTTTGGATTGGTTGAATCATTTTGTTTTATAGAAATTTGATATAAAAAATGAGCAGATTTGTTAGAGTTGCAATTTACAATAGAAATCTTAGATATGATAGTTAAAATGATTTGTTGATTGAATTAGTGTGTTTTTCAAAGAGAAGTTATGTTAACTACAAATATACTAAGTTGATTATTTTTTATATTTAAATATGTCACAATAATATACTTTAGTACCCCTTGCTTAAACTAATATCATTACGAGATCTCATGCAAATAATACTAAATACTAAATATACAATTAGTATATTATTTTACCTTATACGAATATATAATGTATTAGTATATTATTGCAATATTATAAATATACAATTATCGCATAGACCAGTGTCATCGGTCATGCCATATATTTTATATCAAAATTTCACTTATTATAGTACAACATTTCTTCATACAAGTTATTTATAATATAGCTTATTCATTACGTATTTTGATTTTTAATATTATACATATTTACTTTTATATTTTAATAATAATTTAATGAAAAAATTATACCCGTACATCGTACGGACGGAAAACTAGTATCAACTTAATACAAATATAACTGCACATAAGGAAAATGCAAACATAAATGTAAAGAATTTGACCAAAAGGATAAAGAAAAAGAGAGTGAGAAACAAAACTGTTCAAAAAATGAGAAATAAGAACAAAAGAAGGCGAGTACTTCGGATCTGATAGGTATGACTTAATCTCCCCGGGTTGATCTAACTCGTCAAACGGGTTAATTGGGTCCAAGAGCGCAAGCCCAACCCAGCCAAGCCCATTCGCGGCGTCCTTGGGAAGTTGGGAAAAGATCCCCGTGATCTTTTCCAACGGCCATGCAGATATGATTGGCGGTTTGCAGGGATTTTTGTTAGGGCTGTTATTGTATAGTATAAATAAGATAATTATCGTGGAGATTAGGGTTCCAATTCTCAATTCTAGAATCAATAGTTGTAAGATTGTACTCCGGTATTCAAGAAAAAATAGTGAAACACCTCGGAAGGTTATTGCCTTCATCCGTGGATGTAGATCTCCAGATCGAACCACGTAAATTCTTGTGTTGCTCATATTTTTGCATATTTAATTGTTGTGGTTAAGCGTTTTAATTGTGATTTATTTAATATCCGGGTTACATCTTTATCAGGATCGATTCCGGCACCGATTCCTATTTCAATCGGTTGGACCAGCCGGTCCAATCCGATTATAATAACAGTGATTATAACAATCAAACTGAATTTTTCTTTTTAAATGAGAGGAATTCAAATTTGAAATTAAGCTGGACTTAAGGGGGTAGCCTGCAGATGAAGGGCCATGGGCCTTGATGAAGATCATTCTGGACTAATGGGCCGAATCTGCCGATTCCTTAAGAGAACGTTCTTTAATATACTCAACCTGTAGTCCATTGTTTAAATAAAAGTCTTCTATCAAACGTCAATGTTTTCTAAAAATAAAAAAAAAATAAAATAATTTCTTGTAGACAAGAATAAGACAAATTAACTAATAAAATATGCCATGTGCACAGCCAGTCCAATGTTTTATAGAATTCTGTATGAAAAAAGCTTTTGAATCCCTTTATTCTTAAGAAATATATTATATTGTATTATAAGACATAAATATGGAAAGTTATTATTTTAATTTCAACATTCTTATGTCATAAAAATAAAAACAAATGTCATTCAATTTACTAAAAAATACTCCTTCCCTCTCGACTTAGTTAACCTACTTTGACGGGGCACGAAGACTAAAAAAAGTAGTTGAGTGTGATGTTTTGTTAACTTTTTTAAATTTCAGTATTTTTTTGGGGGAGGGATTAGTGTTTTAACCATTCCCTCCAATTCCCTAATATTTTTAAACTTGAATGAACAATATATTTTATGATATTACAAAACAAATTTCTGTTTTTACCATTTTTTCATGTTTTAACCTTAATTTTAAAAAAAACAAAAAAGCTTACAAAAACAGAAAATATTAAAAAAAAAAAAAATTGTTGCATTCAATAAACAGAAAAAAGATCGAAATTTTTCATTGAAATTTTTTTGGGGGAGAAATCCCTCCAATAAACTGAAATTTACAACACAGTCAATTTCCCAAACTCTTTGGGATTACATTTGAAAAATTCCCCCTAAATTTCAAACTAAATTTCACCTAACACTTAGATAAGTCTATAAATAGGATCACAATTGCATTGAATGAATTTTGGTTAACTGTTACAACAAGAACAAAAATTACAGAATGCATAATCATGAGAAGGGCAAAGATGTGACTCCATCAGATCGACTTCATATAGCTCAATGTCTTCTTATGAACAACAAAGACGGCGTTTTGAATTACGAAATCACTAAGGAAGTGGCTGCATCATATGGAGTTTCAGTCCGGATAGTTCGACGCATTTGGCAAGCTACGAAGAAACAAGTTTCAGAAGATGTTCCCATCTTTTTCCGGAGGCAAGGCCCCGACAACCTTCGTCTAGTATTAAAAAACTAGACGAAGTCGCCATGAAGGCGATACCGTTCAAAAAGAGGGGTATCAGGCGTTTAAAAAAGGAGTTAGAGGTTAGTAAGTCACAAATAGGCAGAAGGATCAAGGCAGGTAAAATTAAAGCTCATACCAACTCAATAAAATCAACATTAACTGAGGCAAATAAAATACAAGGCTAAAGTACATCCTTTGTTATTTGCATCAGGTCACAAGTAGCATGAAATGCAAATATGAAAGCATGCATAATATCATACACATAGACGAGAAAATGTTCTATATGCAAAGGGCAACCGTGCGAGCATATAAGCTAGAAGGCGAGGAAGAACCTTATCGGGCCTGTAAAGCAAACGGTTCATCTCGAAGGTCATGGTCATGTGTGCAGTGGCTCGGCCACATAATTCAGAGGCTGGTGAACTTGTTTTTTATGGGAAAATTGGTCTTTTCCCATTCATAAAATAAGAGCCTGCCATCAGAAACAAAGCAAATAGAATACGAGGGATAATGGTTACAAAATCAATCGACGCAGTAAATAGGACTGTGATAAAGAGATGTCTATTGGAAAAGGTAACTCTTTCAATCACTATCAGAAAAAATTCATCTTTTAGTGACTTAATGTTAGGAAGTCTCCAAAATTTAACAAATTTTTTAAGGTTTAGAAAAAATGTGTTGAAATTGATGACTTTACAAAACATTAAAGTTGTGATAATTTGTGTTATGTTTCATCATTTGGCTACTCGAACTAGGTTATTCCAACAATCAAAGCAAAATGGCCAAACAATGCAAGTAAAATAATCATAATTCAGCAAGATACGCAAGACTGCATCTAATGGACACCGATCTTGAGTTTAGAGAGACTACAACAGTTGATGGTTTTGACATCAAGCTGATGTTTCAACCACCTAACTCACCGAACACCAATGTGCTGGATTTAGGCTATTTTAGAGTCATTCAATCACTAAAAATTGAGACACGCAGCTATAATGTGGATGACTTGGTGTCCAATGTCCTAAAATCATTTGAGGACCTTGAACCAGCCAAATTGGACAACATATTTTTAAGTTTGCAGCGCTGTATGGTGGAGACAATGAAAGACAAAGGAGTGAATAGTTATAAGCTGCCACATATGGGAAAGACTGCACTAGCAAGAGCTAGTGAACTACCTCAAGCCTTAGAAGTTGAAGAAGAGCTTATTAGGCAGACCACCGAGCACTTGATAGAGCAGGGCCAAATGGGAGAAGAGCTTGATGGAGGGATTATAGGAGAATTGGGGTACTTGGTAGATTAGTTTTTAATAGATCATGCAGTTTTTTGGCATTTGTTTACAGTGTAAACACTGATGAAAGTGTTCATTTTGCTTCAACAGTAAACACATGAATCAAATGAAAACAAGTGATTCAATTTTATTTTTTCCCCTCAGAATAAATTCATCACTGGGGTTGACCTAATTACCCACCAATCCAGCCAAAAGGCAACATTAATTTGGACAAATAGACTGACCAAATTAAGTTACACAAATGCTTTTAAATCAAATTCAATTTCAACATAAGTGTGATGAAATTGTCTTTTATTGGGCAACTATAACATCAATCAACAAGCAAAAATAATCTTCATTTTGATTAAGCTACCAAACAACAAAGACAGAACACACATGCATTTATCAGCAATCAAATTTCATCATTTTTAGCATAACAAGGGGAAAATTCATCACTGGTGTTGACCTAATTACCCACCAATCAAGCAAAAGGGCAACATTAATTTGGACCAATGAACTGACCAAATTAAGCTACATAAGTGCTTTTAAATCAAGCTCAATTTCAACATAAATGTGATGAAACTGACTTTTATTGGGCAGCTATAACATCAATCAACAAGCAAAAATAATCATCATTTTGATTAAGCTACCAAACAACAAAGACAGAACACACATGCATATAACAACAATCAAATTTCATCATTTTCAGCATAACAGGCAGGCAGCAGAACAGCTTAATCAACAAACTAGGGTTTGCAGAAGACCCCCAAACTTCATCAACAAATTAGGGTTTTCAGAAGACCCTCAAACTTCATCAACAAATTAGGAATTTCGGAAGACCCCCAAACTTCATCAGCAAAACAGTCAGAAAAATAACCTCTTCACCAACGGGACCTAGATTGCAACGGACTCGTAGATGTGCCGTTGCATTTATGGGGAATATTGCAAGAAGTGAATGGGGGGGAGGGGGGGGAGGGGGCTCCTCGATCCTAGGAGGGAGAGCTTCCACTCGAGTCGTACACAAAACCTTTGGGCGAGTCAGGGAACTCGATCTCCATAGATGAACAGATTCGGTGCTTCTCGTCTTCTCGAGCCCAAATCACCAATCAACGCTCTAAAATCGGGCTAATTAACAAGATTACGTGTGGATCTGGCCAAATCCGGGGGAAAGGAGTATCAGAGAACAAAAATTCAGAAACCTGAAGATTAGGATTTCAAGATTGTATGGGTGAGAAGACGAGAGGGTGAGAGAGATGATAACGAAGCGGGGGAGAGGATGATATGGGTGAGAAGAGGAGAGGGTGAGAGAGACAATCGAGTTCGAAGAACACAAACCCATAAAAGTTTAGGGTTTTCCAGATGGTTCTTAGAGAGAGAGAGAGAGAGAGGGGGGGGGAAGAAAAGAGGGTTAGGTAGGGGGGGGGGGGGAGGGGGGGAAGAATCTGTGATGAAATGTAGGGCTTGGGTTGGGATTGGGTGTTATAAAAAAAATGTAGGGTTATGATTAATTAAGTGTATGGTTAATTAAGGTTTAATTAATTTTTTGTGATAATTAATTAGTGTTTAATAAAAATCTGAATGACATTTTTGTAAAAAAATGATAAAGCAGGGATTTAAAGTGTTGATTTTTTTACCATTTTTTGGGTTGGTCAATTAGATTGAGACAAACAAAAACGGAAGGTAGGTCAATTAGAGCGGAACGGAAGGAGTATATATTATCTCAATGTAACATAATAAGATAATTTTGCCAATTACAATAGCAAGCGAAAAAAGAAGAATTGGTAATATAGTAGCCGGTAACATAAAAATATATATTTTGTGAAATTAACCGTATGAAATTTTGTATCAATAACAGGTGAAAAGAAAAATGAATTGGTTAAAAATAGCAGATGGTAATATAAAAAACTTGGAAAAGAAAAAGAAAAGAACTTATTTGGGATATGAACGCACAACCTCCTTTGAAAAAATCAACTCAAACCAACTCTTCTACGCTATTAAACTTTTCTATTAGTGATTCTTTGTATATGTCTTCTAAAACAATTATATTTTTTAAAAATAAAAATAAAAAATAAAAAATGGGGGCCGCTTGTCGGGCGGGGGCCCGGTGCAGCGGCGCTGCTTTGATTGCCCCGGACCATCCCTAGTCGTTTGAATGAGAATATTGAAATATCGCAAATTAAAAAAAACACACCAATAACCCTAGCCTCCTTCTTCCTCCATCTCGTTTAGATCTCTTCATCTTTTTTCCCTCATCCTCTAATAATAGGAGGACTGGGGAATACTTATAACATGTTATTTCTATTTTTATTTTGTTTTGTTTCGGCTTTTTTTTTTTTTTTATTTGATTTTTTCGATCCTTAGGTTTGCCTCTGTGAGCTTTCCCCGCGCTTTTGTGCGTCTTTCCACTCCTTCATGCGTCTTTCACGCCTTGTGTGACCTCCGATCTCCAATGTCCTATGAATCTTTCGACGTTGAAGGCTGTTGTGATTCACGAGCGTTCGAAAATGTTTGATTGAGATTGATGATCTTGATCCAGAGTCAAAGTAGTTGTTCGTACTTTTTTTCGATTCATTGCAGGTGACCTCCGATCTCCGATGTCCTATGAATCTTTCAATATTGAAGGCTATTGTGATTCACAAGCGTCCGCGATGAAGTTTGATGGAGACTGATGATCTTGAACCAGAGTCGAAGGTAGCTGTTCGTATTTTTTTTCGATTCTTTGCTTGGTGTGCATGCAGTCACGAGGCACGAATCAGGTCTTATTACTGTTGGACATTTTGTGGATGATATTTCGTTTATACTTTTGACGAATTATTTAATGTAATTCCAAATAGAGTTGCACTTTTTTTTTTCTTTTCTTCGGTCGATCCTATTGTATGAATATCCAAAATTGAATAAAAATAAAAGTTGCATCTATACAAATAAAACAACTGTTATATTCGGAAAAAGAGATAGCTAAATTATATTCCATAAGATTATCTGTTACACTTTGGTGTTACATTTTGTGTTTCACTACATTCACTAACCGATATGTGTATGATATGATGTTAGAAATTAATATGTATCATGTAGTAAATTGAGTGTAAGATGGGATGAAACACGGCAAGAGAGAATTTGAATTGAAATTATATCGGCGGTGCTGCAAGTAATTCGGTTTTATCTTTCAAATATTGTTTATTGTTTATACACGTTGCATTTTTTCAAATAGAAGAACCCAACATGATTGTAAATAATGTTTCATATTTTACTTTAATTTTTTTCAATACATATGTCTATAAATAGTATGATTAGTATAAGGTGCATATTAATTTATATTAATGAGACAAAATATGCGATACTCGTTTTTCTTCCCAATTAAAATTGTACTTAAAAACTATACTCCCCCGTCTCGGTCTAATTGATCTACCTTCTATTTTTGTTTACCCAATTTAATTGACCTAGCCCGACAAATTTCTCTCACAATCTCCACCCTCAAAATCTACACTTTTGAAAAAGTCAAAAGATTCCACAAAATCTGCTTTTTTTAGTCTCCGTGCCCGACCAAGGTAGGTCAATTAGGTTGGGACGGAGGGAGGATATGTTACTCGTTCCATTCCAAATGTATATAAAAGCTCACGTTAATTTGAGTAGTTCTCTTGTATACCAAATTCATACAACGTGGACAATTTTTACCGAAAGGTATTACGTGTTATGAAAAAATGTATTATGATGAGAAATTATTAATGTTTGTGCTGAAATATTTAATTGTTATAAAAAAAATTATAGTACTTTTTCTTCATAACAATTAATAACTAATATCTTTAATTAGTATAAATAGTAATACGTTTTTTTGGATCCATCGCGATCCGAATTGCTCGGATCTCGTCTGGTGTACATGCAGGTTAAGAATTACTGCGGGCCTTCTAAGAGAGGATTCGGATATACAATAAAAAAAATGAAAAATTAACAAATGAAATTAATTTTAGAAAAGATGGTTAAAGCGATTTATATAAATTAGAGAAATTTCGTAAGAGCAAAATTAATGATCAAATTTAGGGAAAATATATAATTGCAACACGCAAAACATAGTAAATCAGTATATATGTAACACATATATAAATATTAACACCTAAATTGTATACTCTAATAGGAGATGAATAGAATGATGTTATTACAACATTGCCTGTATTTTATTGGAGAATATAATTTTTCTTTGAACATGCATTATAACAAAAAAGAAAAGAAAAAGATCTTATGAGTATGTTTTTTTAGACCCTAATTATAATCATTAATAATAAATTATTTGTGAACATTTGTTGTCATACAATTACCTACAAATCATTTAGGCCAAAAATCATTATTTATTTGCTTTAATGATTTTGGTCCCACGATCACTATTTACTTTTTCAATTTGATCACATATGTTCAAATTTGTTAATTTAAGAACAATTTTTACCGAAAAATACTAAAGTGGCCGGAAATGGTCACGTGTGAGACACATGACGACTAATTTCAGCAGTAAATTATGACGCGGATTATTTCGCTGATGTGGATGTTTTTTTTTTAAACACCGATTTGAGGGGTTCAACACTTTAATCTCGGATTGAACGACATTTTATGATGGATTTCTTGAACGCTTCCGCTAAACCTTATTGCCCTCGGGGTACTCCGGTTCGGCTCCGGTCGACTTCCTCCCCCCGGGGTGCTTCACTATGGATCAGGACGACTCCTTCACCTCGGGGTCATTCAGTTCGGTCCGATTTGGTCCTCGTGGATCCCATCACTCCGGGTGTGGACTATCTCGGCTCCAGCTAATTTTCGGACCTTAAGGGTACTTCGGCTCGCCATTGACAACATCCCATCTTGCTCGTTGCTTCGTTGCCTCGCTCAAACTCAACACCTGTTATACCTCACCCTACTTATAACCGCAGCTCCTCCCTCGCTCCAGCTGGTGGGGGGGCATCTGATAGGTATGGCCCAGCAACTCCGGGTCGGGACAACACTCCGGGCCGGATCAACCCGACCCGAAGCAACTGAGCCCAGGAAAACAAGCTCAACAATCGGCCCAGAAGCGCGCATGAACCTGGAGCAGCTCAATCGCGGCGTATTTGAAAAATAAGATCCCCACGATCTTATTTTCCAACTTGCATGCAGAGATGATAGGCGCAATTGTAGGGATTTAGTTAGGGTTGGAGTTGAGTAGTATAAATAGGAGAATTGTACTCAGAATTGGGGTTGGCACTTTGTATTCTTGAACTATTACGTGTAAGCTGGAAAAGGATAGTGAAGAAACACCTCGAGAAGTGATATTTGACGCCCGTGGACGTAGATCTCTGTATCGAACCACGTACATCCTGTGTTCTTTAATTTTCTTGCATTGGTTTACGTTACAAACGGATTTTCGTTCGGAGTTCATTTGATAACCGGATTGCGCTTTATCAAACATCGAAGTTGTCTTTACTCTGAAATTCTTCACTCTACAAGAACAAGTTGTAATTCAACTTCGGAAGACGACGAGAATTGACGACGAAAATCTGGGAGTCAATTTCCCCACAGTTTTTTGTTGAGGTGGAATAGATATTATGTTTTGTAAATTTTCTAGTCAAATGAAATGTTACTCATCAGCAAATTAATCCATGTCATTATTATTCTCCGGAAAGGTCCAAAATAATCGGTCACGTGCTCTTTTCCGACCACTTTAGTACTTTTTAGCGAAAATTATCCTTAATTTAGACACATTTTGAACATACATGACCAAATTGAAAAAGTAAATAGTGATGGGAGCAAAATTGTAAAAGCAAGTAATTATGGAACCAAAAATAATTGTTTGAGACCATTTTCGACCTACTTTGAGATATAACTTGTTGCTGCAAAATATATTTGAGACGCATTTGAGACAACTTTTGTCATCTCAAATATATTATTTGTTATCGAGTTTTTGAGACGATTAATTAGTGACGACATGTTGTTTCTAATACTGAATTTGTGACAACTATTCATGATTTAAGGTTACATTTTATTATCACAAAAGATTATTTTTCGTGTAGTGATGTATCGCACAAGGGAGTTGGATCCCTTGCAATAAATGTATGGTGCATTTAGAGAAAGAAAGCCCACGATATATAAATAAAAAATAAAAAATCCCACATAACGTGCATCTTTTTCTCTCTAAAGCAAAAGGATCCAAATCCATCGTGCAAAACTATGCCAATAAAAGTGTGCAAGGTTGCATTTGAATCGAAGGATTTGAGAATAAATTTGAATATCATAGTCTCAAATACACTAATGTTGTATGGATTATCATGAATTTAGAAATTCATGCTTTTATTTTGAGCTTATTTTTAAAAAACTTGAATGGATTTCAAATCTTCTCTAACTTGAGTGGATTTGAAATTCATACATTTCATATACCCATCCAAACACAACCTACGAATTTTCTAGAAGTCTGAATGCACGAGTGACTGTCCCAGAGTGTTGGCACCTACTAAATGCATGTTTTGGGATTAGTCATGCTATCATCAATCAAGACCACATAACTTCCATAACAAACAAAAAAATTGAAATAAATGAGTTCATAGTAAATGTCACTTTCTGCGTTTTCGTTTGGAATATTAATAAACAAATGAGTTCAACCATGATATCAATCAAAATAATTCATTATATGTTAGGTAAGAAGTAGCAATTTTATCAGTCAACAAAACAGGACTCTCATAGCTGTCATATAGCAACCACTCATAATTCAGTAATTATCGAATTTAAAGAGATCATTTCCATGTATGGCTGTGACGGAGTTTCTGAATCTGATCATGACATAGACTCCCCATTATTAATTAATAGCTTCTATTAGAAATGAAAAAGAAACGAAAATAAATAAAGAAAAAGGAAAATGTGGAGATCACGATTAGGCATGTCAAAATCGATTCGTCCCGCCCCAATCCGCTCCGATCCGAGGTCCTTGAGGCACGCCCCGCCCCGCCCCGATGAAGAACGGGGCACGCCCCACCCCGCCCCGCTCCCTCCCTTATAGATATATTTTATTTTAATTTTAAATATATATTATGTAATATTATATAGATATATATATATATATATATATATACACACACATAAATATTAAATATGTGTATATATGTATTTATAATATCAAATTTTAATATATGATATGTTATATATATGTCATCCTAATACATTAAATTATGACTAGAATAAATTTAAATAATCAAATTTTATTTTCTAATAATTAATTTTACAAAATATAAAAAATGTTAAAACAAAACTAATGTAAACCTAAAAATTAAAACCCTATTAATTTCAATTATTAAAAAAACAAGGTTTTTAATTAAAAAAAATAGTTTTTATTTTTAAAGAAAAAAAAAAAAAGATAAAGGCGGGTCGGGGCGGGGCGGGGCAGATCCGACCCGTGCGAGGCAGATCATGGGGCAGATATTTTTGCCCCGTGGCGGGGCAGGGCGGGGCAGGTCAAAAAATCCAAAAATTCGCCCCGCCCCGCCCCGTTGACATGCCTAATCACGATATGACCTCTTATTAAATCGGAAAAAGCAGGTGAGGGAAAGTAAATTGAAAACTGTAACATATCACGATAAAAAATCAAAATTGTCAAGAGAAACTAATATATTTAATATGTGGTTCAGTAGTAGCCAAAGAAAGAGGACGGTTCCGCCGTCAAAAGAGAAGCCGGATGAGATTCTTATCTGCGAAATGAGGACGGTACTGCCGTTAAATGAGAACCCGGATGAGATTGCCATCGCGAGACGAGAACTGCATTACCGTCAAATGAGAAGCCCGATGGGATTGCCATCAGCGAAGCGAGGACGGCACTGCCATCATATAGTCGAATGGGATTGTCATTGGTGAAACGAGGATGGTACTGCCATCAAATGAAAAATCGAATGTAATTATCATCGACTAAACGATGACGGTAGTCTCATCATATGAGAAGTCGAATGGTATTACCATGGTGGAAAACTGGATAGCTATCCAACGAGAGGGGATATGGCCAGCGGCAAAGAGGTGAAACCCTCCATAGACTCCCAACTATTATTTTTAATTATTATTGTTTCTTCTTCCTCTTCTCTAAGGGGGTTGTTTCTTCTTTCTCTTAGTGTTTCATTATGTTTTTATTTTCAATTTCTAGTTTTTAGTGTTGTTTACAAAATTATATTTGATATGATTTGATAAATGGGATTGATGATTAAATAGATGTGATTAGTTATTAAATAATATCTGATAACACAAAAATGATTGATTACAATTGAAATATATTGTACTCCCACCATTTCATATTGATTGTCGTTTTAGCTACTTCTTTCTTTTTCAAATTAATTGACATTTTAGATTTTAATTTTTCACGAATTCAATTTTTTCCCTAGGCTCAATCCTAGAATATCTCTACTTTTCAACCTATCACACATATTTGATTTGGTCAAATCTTTTTCCCATAATATTAGCTGAGGATATATCTGTCAAAATATTTCATCATTAATTGTTTCATTTTTTTTCTAGAACGACAATTAATATGGAATTGAGGGAATATTATATTAGATGAATTGATAGTGACACAAAATTAATATTTAATTTCAATATAATAATTAATTTAGAAAAAAAAAATTATTAATAAAAAAGTAAAATAAACATAGATTTATCTTAGTAAAAAAAAACAAGAAGTATTTGTGAAAATATAACCAAACATCCCGTAGTGATTATGTAATTCCCTTTTCCTTCTCATGCTGTCAGGTCAAATAATGATGAGTGAAAGAAAATAATATTTACTTCTAAAATTATCAACATAGGCTAACTACTTTTTTTTCACAAATTAAATGTTCTACTGAACCTTTTATTTTAGTATATCCTATGTACATTATTATATTTTACAAACGCATTAAATAGTTCTTCTTTAAATCATAAATTCTAAATAAATATGTAAACATTCGAAATATATATAGCGGTATTTCCGTCAGAACCTCATAAGGGGCTCATCCTTAAAAAAAAACTATTTAACTTTAATTAGGAAAACGATTGGTATCACCCTAAAATCAAAATGGGGCCTAATCAAAGGGAAAGACATCATTACCTAATCACACCTTCAATATTCTTTAAGCAAACCTATGCATTTTCCATATTAAGGTGTGGTATGGCCATTATTGTTTATCCATAATAACAATCCTAATTTAGGAATATTGCTAACATCCCCAATGTTAGTGCTGTTGTTATGTGGATCTCATTATAGTAACGGGTCCAATTCATACTATATAATATAACAAAATCCGCCAAAAATAGTAATATCAACATTTTCTCGCCCAAAACAACACTGCTAATTCTGGAAATTTATTATATGGTATAATTGACTGCATTAATTGATATTACCTTATATATTTTAAAACATTCAAACCATTTAATTCCGGAATTGCATTTCATTAAAGATAGTAATAAGTTACAATTGATTTACACAAATCTCGCAACATAACCTTTTCAACTCAAACTCAAGGCAGTATATCATATTATAATTTTCAAAGATTGTAATTGATAAGTATTCATATTCTGGGCTCGGTAATGAGCCCAATTGATTTTTCTCCAAGAAGGTGTTTTTCTCCAGGAACAATTGTATTTCAATCTGTGTAGTTTTGAGTGTCAAAGTTTAATAATAAACCTCTCGGTAGTAAAAAATGAATCCTCAAAAATATCATAAGTAGCTAAGAACAAAACAATTAAAAAGATATAACTGAATGTTTCTTGCTCTTGAATTCTTGAACTCTTCCTTGAATCTCTTGCTTGACACTCCAAATTATGACAGAAGATGTATAAAATTTTATTGTTAGGTCCCCCTTTATAGTTGGAGAATTAAGATATGAGTTGAAGGGTAAAAATCCTCAAAAAATTAGAAAAAAAAAACGCATGTAAGACTCAACTCATATCACATGGGCCGTGTAATGGGCTGGGTGACCCAAAGCAGCATTCTTCTCCAACTTCAATGTTGTCATATTTGGAGGTCTTATGGTTAGAATTTGGAAACAACTATTTATACTTAATATAATAACAAAATCCATTGAAATTAGTAACTTTGAAGTTTTCCCGCCCAAAATCTATTACCAATTCTGAAAATCACAATTTTTGGTATATAAAATTCAACCCAAAATAAAACACAATTATTTGCAATAACTTGCCATATATTAGCCTAAATAAATATGATATAGCTATTTGGGCTGATTTTGTATGGGCAGAAAAAAATATATTTTCTTAAAATTATTTTCTTTCTATAAATTTATTGACTATTATTAATGAAAATTATTTATGAAGACGGTAACTAATTTTTAACATTACAAATATATCCTCTGTCAATCGCAGATCACAATTCCAGCCCCAATCATCAACATGACTTCTATGGAAGGATGCTAGAGATATTTATACATTAAGAAAAATAAATATCCATTCTAATATATATTTTAGTCATTAATACTTTTCACTGCACTCTTTTTCCATTAACATATAATTTTTCATATCTTATTATTTATTGATTGTAATATTTTATTATATTAAAATTATATAAAAATATAAAAAAATATTAATTTATTCATTTGCACTTACAAACCGTGCATCGCACGGGGATACTACTAGTTAAATTAATAATACTCATAGTAAAGCTCTAATCATATTCAAAAAATAAATTTTCTCTCTACTACGTGGATCAGTAAGATTAATAAACTTCTACGGATATATCAATTGAAATATCAGTATTGGTAAAAGTATAGGTGCATTTTTTAAAATAATCCTTTTGCTACTGTTGGTAGTTACATAAAATATTTCATACAATTTTAACCAAATTTGCTACACTATGGCAAGCTCTTTTGCAACTATTTTTAGTTACAAATACTTTAGTAATTACAAAGTAGTTGCAAAAAATAGTTACAAATATATTAGTAACTACAAAGTAGTTGCAAAAAGACTTTTTGCATCTTACTATAAGTGGCTACTCTATTAATAACCACATGCTACATGTGATGTCTAAAAATACTTTTGTGACCACTCTCCCTTTTTCGTAACTATATTTTGTAGTGGCAAAAAACCTTAACTAATTCTAGTGGTGTCACCATTTTCCCGGAAAAAAAAATTGATATTTATATCTGAAAAATGTACACTATATTTCAAAAAATATATACATCATAGATACCGAAATCAACAAACACCAACATACCACTGATATTTCGTCGATATAGTTATAACGGATGTAAGAAAGATAGTGAAAAACGACAAGTAAGAACACCGAAATTATATGATTCACTAACAATGTATTACCTACATCAACAAATAAAAAAGAAGACCCGATATTATTAATCAGAGTCACAACAATAATACAAAATGACACTAGATCAACTAAAAACTATATATATGACCAATCTCCAACTGAATGAGCCTAGAAAACAATTTGTACCTGTAATTTTGTTTCGATTAAGTTAAAAATCGATATTTAAGTATGCTCGAGTGTCTCTTCTAGTACCCGCTCAGCATTGTCACAATTTCATCTCAATTTTGCATTTTCTCCCCTCGCATAGAATATCGTAGTTCCTCTGTAAGAGTCTTTTTAAACATGATTCATTATGGGATCTAAGGAGTTATAAATAATTTTATCTGTGTAATATTATGTATCATATTTAATATTTAATCAGAATAAAGAATTAAGATGTAGGAATAATTGTTTATTTTTAATAGGAGTGTAAACAAATTGAGTTGAGTCGAACTTGTATGTGTTCGTATTTGGTTCATTTATTTTTTTAATCGAACTCGAGCAAAGTGAATGGTATTTGAGGGTGTTTAATTTTTTTCCACAAAAGTGTTTGACTATGTTCTTGAACATTTGTGTTCGTAAACAACTAATTACTTTGTTCACAAACATCAAATAAACACGCATTTTCTCAAATCTCCATGCAATGAACGAGTTTAACCAAATGTTCACTAGAATAACATATAATATAAGAATATTAGTTTATCTGTAGTATTGACATAAGCGTATCTACATGGTTGTACCCCCAATTTGAAAAAATAAGAAAAGAGAATTACTATGTATTAGAAAAAAGTATCATATAATTTTATAATTGTACTCCCTAAAATAAACTCCAAATAAAACTAAATTTGCAATCCTCACTTTTGAGAATTTCTCTCTTGTATGTTGTGTATTTTTTAATATTTATTTTCGTATTTTAGATTTTACAGCTTTAAGTATAGATATACATTGTTAATTATGTCTCACCATTCGTCTATATTTTTTTCTAATATATGTCGTATTCCCAATCTTAAAATTCTGGATCCGTCGCTAAGTATCGATATTGTTATTTTTGTTAATATTACTATTATTATTAACTAAGTCCTGAAAGTACCAGTTTCCGAATTATTAATGAACGAGTAAATTATTGTTCAAGTTCTGTTCATTAATAAATCAAGCTCAAAATTGTATTTATTTATTAAAATTAATAAATTTGTTCTTGAACTGTTCAACTAAAATTCTGTTCGTTTGTGCCCCACATTTAAAATTCATTGTAACATGAGTCCAAATAATTGATGGGCCAGTTTGGAAGGTGCAGATGTGGGGATAGGTTTGAAGAATGTCCAAATCGTGTGCACGAGCAGGTTGGATCCAACTGGTATTCTTAAATGCAACCAGGCCCATCCTAACTAGCTAGTCCTTTCTGCTTCTTAAATATATATATAGCATTATTGTCCTTTCACAATATGATTTGAATATAGTGCAGGTACTGATTTTATTGATTTATTTATTTTGATTTTTTGTGTTATTTCTGAGATTATGCAATCACTAGAAAACTGGCTCTATTCAAGGAATCCATGCCAACGTTTATATGGAACTTGATAAGACTCCTTTGTTTATCAATTTATAAAATATAATGATCTAATTCAAATCATTTCATTAATTATGATTTTATTATTTAACACAGATTAAACTTGCATTTTAAACATCATTTGATAATATTTTATAAGCTTATCACATTCTGTTCCAAAACAAATATTGCATATAGAATTTATACAAGTAAAATTTACATGTCCAATTTTTTCATGCATAAACAAACACACCCTATATATTTGTGTCAATAAATATAAGACTTGTTCTGTCAAATTAAATTGGTGGGTTGTAATTCTTAGAATGCCAAACCCATGTATGAAAACTTCTTATCTTGCTCATCTTTCAATTTTGCATCATTAATAAATGTCGGTATAATATTGTTTGATACATACGTACTATACCGGTGAAATAAAACATGAATTTAAAAAGTTATAAATTTAAAGAAAAAATGGAAAAATGATCCTACGTCCTAATAGTTGCCATATTATAAAAGTAAAATGAAAAAAAATAAAATAAAAACATAATAGACCGAAAATAAAATTTACCCAAGCCTAGCAAAAACGAAACCACAAAGACCTCTCATCCCACAATCCCATATGTGTAGGAGAAACAATAAATAAACCAGTAGTATTTTGGAACTATATTTTTATGGTACAACCCATCTAAAATATTGGATAGACAAGATCAATCATAAGTATGAGTCCAAAAACCCGATTGAAGACTTCCTTTTTTTTTTTTTTTAGAGATTCCATCCATTAATAATTCATTAACGTTGGCCAAAGTCCCTACATCCCGAAGAGCAAGAGCAGTAACATCCGGGGGCTCAAGACCTACAAGCTCCTACATGTAAATCAACATGAGTTAAAGCGTGAGCTACTGAATTAGCAAAACGTGAAATAAAAGAAAAGCTGACAACATCTAATTAAAGACATGGCTAGCTCGAGAATATCGTCCATAACAAGACCGCAATAATCCAGCCGTTCTTTCCCCACCGTCAAGGAATTCATAAGTGTCTGGTTATCACCCTCAATCATCAGATGTGATAAGTTGGCATCGCATCCTATGTGCACCAGCTAGGATGACTATGCCGAATTCATTTCGAATGACAAAGCCCCAGCCAATGGTCCCGTCAAGCCAGTTAGCCGCGTCGAAGTTCAATTTGAGAGAGGTGGGAAGTGGGGGACTCCAATGTGCAACTGCTATATTTCGAAGTAGAGGTGGAGCTTCAGCATCAGCTCGCAGGACCTCCAGGTATTCATCATTTTGTTTCATAGTGTTTGTCCAGATTTCCTTGCACTGAATTGTTGTACCATCAAATATGAACCTGTTCCTTGCCTTCCAAATTCGCCAAAGGAAGCAGGCTAGAAGTTGAGCTCCATTATTAGGTAATGTTTGAACCATGCCCCAGAATCTTGATCGAAATAGACCTGTCATGTTTCATGGCCGAAAAGGGCCGCATGCCCATGGTTCACATAGAGCTCTAATATTGAAGAATAGGTGTTCATCAGTTTTCATATCTTTACTACATATAACACAGGGAGCTTCTGAACCCAAATTGCGATGCGCCAGGTTTGCTCGAGTTGGTAAGGCCTTCGAGCAAACCCACCAAATGAAGTACTTGAGCTTCGGGATCAGTGGCAAATTCCATAGTTTGAGCCACTCTTGGGTGGGATTGCTTGAACTAGACAAATGTGTACTGAGTTCCGAGAAGATCTTTACGGCTAAGTGATAAGTCGTCTTGATACTAAAATGATCATTTTCCGTCGAAGTCCAAAAAAATCTATCTCTAGGCCACCGCGTGCTAAGTGGTGTAGCCAAAATCTTCTCGACTTCGTCTGTTCCAAACGTTTCTCGAATTTTCACCTCATCCTATCTACCTTGACCTGGGATCACAAAATCAAATACAAGATTAGAATTAGTTAGGGTAGGAGAATAGACTATGGGAGGTCTCGAGTTATGTGGCCCGATCCAATTGGCATTTTTGGTTTGAATATTCCTCCCATCTCCCACGCGGCAAGCGGCTCACGCATTTACCAACGTTTATGCCTGCAAGATGCTATGCCAAGAAAACTTGGATTATGACCGACCTATGCAAACTCTAAAGAGTGGTTAGGAAAATAACGAGATTTTAAGAGATGGGAAATAAGAGAATTTGGAGAGTTAAGAATACGCCAATATTTTTTAGCGATCATGGCAAGGTTGAAGAAAAAAAATTCTCTGAAGCCCAATCCTCCGTCTCTCTTAGATCTTGCCATCTTAACCCAACTAGCGCAATGGTATTTCTGATCTCCATCCGATGACCCCCAATAAAAGAGAGCAATTGATTTCTCAATTTCTTTGCAAATGCCCAAAGGGAACAAGAAGCAGCTCATCGCATATGTAGGAACGGACTGTAGTACAGTTTTGATCGGTGTTTCTCGGCCCGCCTTAGTAAGGGTTTTTTCTTTCCACGATTTCATCCGGCTATCCACCCTTTCTATGATACTTTGGAAAATTTCTCTTTTAGATCCACTAATAACAGTCGGAAGGCCCAAGTATTTATCAAATTTATTCATCTCCTTCACTCCCAATACCTCGGCTAATCAAGTTCGGTCAGCATTGGAAATATTGGCACTAGCTACCACCTTAGACTTTTCCAGATTTATTCGTTGGCCGGATGCATTTTGATATAGCCGGAGGATGTTCCGAATTTGACCACATTCCTCCTTACAGGCTTGAAAGAATAGAACGCTATCGTCTGCAAAAAAATAAGTGAGAGATAACAGGGGCGTTTCTCGCAATGCTGATGGCATGAATCCTGCCATCATTTTCAGCCTATCTAAGAAGGGCTGTAAATCCCTCAGCGCAACACAGAAACAAGTAAGGTGAGAGGAGGTCACCCTGCCTTAGACCTCTCCCATGGGAGAAAGTTTCAGTCGGGTTCCTGTTAACAATGATAGAGTAAGACACAGAGGACACTAAGCGCAAAACCAGATCAACCTACGTTCGAGCAAAGCCTAGTTTAATTAGGATGGTTGGAGAAAGCTCCATTCCAACCAATCATAAGTTTTGCTCATCCATCTTCAGGGACAACAAAATACGGGAGGCATACCATCGGGCCCGGGGGCCTTAATCGGATGCATCTGGCGAAGAGCTATATTCACCTCGTTTCCTGTGTAAGGTCTGGTTAGGAAATGGTTATTTCGATCAGTGACAGTAGTTTGAACTACACCAATGACACTCTCCACATTCAAGATCCCCTCCGCTGTGAATATTGTCACGAAATGATTTCTCAAAATTTGAGTGATATGTGCATCATCTTCAGTCCACAGCCCATCCGGGTCCTTAATCCGAATAATCAAATTTCTAGCTTTCCTGTTTGATGCCTTCTGATGAAAAAAACCTTGTGTTCCTGTCTCCAGATTTCAGCCAAAGAACTCGTGACCTCTGTCCCCACAAGATTTCTTCCTTACCTTTCATGGATTGAATTTCCTTTTCGATCCCATGCGCTTCAGCACTTATAGAGGCCGTTTAGTGTAGCTGTTGGTGTTCTCCCAAGCATGACCGGAGCTGCTGCAACTTATGTCAAATGTTGCCGAAAACCCGCCTGTTCCAATCTGTGATTGCCATAGTGACTGAACGAAGTTTATCTGGGAATTAACCATCAGCTCCTTGCTACCTTTGTTTCACTAATTCCACACATTGTTCATGTGTTAGCCATGCTTGCTCAAAATGGAAGATACGTTTTCGTTTTCGCTTATTGAAGCTTCCTTAGAATCTCCTAAGAGCCCGCAACTCTAAAATAATCAGTGAATGGTCTGAAGCAAGTTGAAGGAGGTGTCGTACACGAAAAAAAAAAAACGTGATTTCCACTATGGAGTAGCAATGAATCTGTCAAGACGACATTGGACATTTTTGTCTCCTTATTGTTGGTTAGTCCATGTGAATTTATTACCGACTGATAATGCGCAATCTGATATCCAAGAAACTTAACGAAAACCTACGTAAGCAATATGAAAAAACACAAGATTTACGTGGTTCGATCCGGAGATCTACGTCCACGGGCACAAAATAGCACCTGCCGAGGTGTTTCTTTCACTAGATCTTTGAGTTTACACGTAGTAATTTCAGAATACAGAATGCGAACCCTAATTCAGAGTTCTTTTCTCATATTTATACTATCTCCTAATAAAACCCTAACTAACTCCCTATTGTCGCGCCTATTTTCCGCTGCGTGGCGGTTGGGGACGGATCGTGGGCCTCGAATCGCGGAACAAGCCTCAAGTTGGGCCGCGCCATATTATCTGGGACGCGTGCTTCTGGACCTTCTGGGCCAGTCAGTGGGCCAAGGTATTAACCCGACCCGAAGTGATCGGGCCATCTCTATCAGATGCCCCCCCCAGCCAGAGCGAGGAAGGAGCTTCGGTTGTTATCGGGGTGGAACTATAAGCAAGATGGGCCGTGGTCGCGGGTGAGCCGAAGTGTTTGTGGATGACCAAGTCTGTCCCGCTTCTAAGGGACCCCGCGGCGCAATCCGTGGAAGCGGAACCGAACTAGGCCGGAGTACACTAAGTTGATAGCGAGATACCGAGTTCCCCAAAAGCAAGAAATTGCAGCAGAAGAAGACATTAATCTGGCCGAGGTGAAGGGATCTCCGGAGTGTAGTAGTCGGGCCAAAATGAAGGGAGCACCGGAGTGTAGTCCAACTTCCTGGCCAAGAGTGGGGTTGATGTGATTGGCGGCGCCATCATGAGAGAGAGAGATGTGAAGTGACACGCTCTACGATTTCCAATGAATCTGTTCCCCACGCGCCTTGGGAACCGTAAAGCGCGTGAATATCACGTCCAAATCTCAAACACTGAATTTGAATAGGCCGTATCAGAACCGTTGGTTTTTTGTGTATATATTTGGAATAATGGCACAGTAACTCTTCATCTTCTTCATTGCGATTTGCCAGTTTAGAAAGCGGGAAAAAAGGGGAATTCTGTGCTTGTGATTCATCTCAAATCAAAACTTCTCAAATTCAACCCAAGTAAGTATGCCTTCTTCTTCATCTTCTTCTTCTATTCAAGAAGTAGGGACTAAGAGTGCCCCATTAGATGTGCCACCTCTACGATTCATTGTTCCGGAGAGGAACGAGATTAGGACAGTAGAAAGGGCCGACGGCATGGAAACCAACGTTAGGATGGTCGGTTTCTATGAATGCGCGGAGGAGGACTTTGAAGTGTCCACTGTAGCGTTACGTATGACGCGAGTGTAGATTGATAGAGAAATCCCCTCTTTTTACCTTCCATTTAACTTAGAATACATAGTACCGGACCCCGGTGATAGGGCCTGCTGCCCGCCGCAGGGTTTCATTAGTGTGTATATAGATTTCCTGAGCATAGGCTTGAGATTGCCCCTGTGGGACATTGTGGTCCGGTTACTGAGATACTACAACATTGCCTTAAGTCAACTAGCGCCAAATGCGGTTAGGCAAGTAGTTGGATTCACCGTAGTGTGCAAGAACGCCGGGATAGAACCAACCGTAGAGCTATTTAGGTTTTTTTTTTTTATCAACTAAAAGCCTTCGGTAAATCCAAGGGGTGGTACTCCTTCAGTCCCCGAGCCCGAGGTGGGTTCAAGGTTCAAAACCCGAGTAAGGTGGAGGGATGGAAGGAGAGGTTTATATTTGTGAAAAACGAAGTAGCTCTCCCGATGTGGAGGAGGGATGAGGTACTTGATACCGCCCCGGTGGAGAACCCGGAGGCTGAAGTCGTACATACATTCCGGTCAGTGGGGACTTTCAAGACCCTCTGTACTGAGGAGGAATTGGAGGGGGCCGGACTGAGCCCATATTATTCGGGCGATGCCGTTGCCGAGGAGGGTAGGAGTTCTCATATTTTGCCTTTTTCAAACTGTTGACTTGTACAGGACTAACTTCAAATTCGATATGCAGTGGGACGCTTCGGAAAAGAGCCAGCAGGAGGCCCCGCTGCGGCTGCAGCGGCCAAGAAGAAGGGTAAATCTACTGAGGTGTCTCCCCGGGGGAAGATGCCACCCAGTCCACGACCTTCTGTGGGGTCGGAAGAACGAGTTGTGCCGGCGGGGTCAACCCCCGGAACGAAGAGGAGGTCAGAGCCTACCGGGACTCCGCCGGCACCATCCAAAAGACCCCGAATAGGGGAAAGCGCGGAGGTAAATTTGAAACGCTGTTCATAATTTCTACGCACACGAAGTGTGTATTATTAATACTAAGTTATGTTTCATGTCTTGTGTAATATTCAAAAGGAACAAGCGGCCCCCGGTCTACTGGGGTTGGAGGGCGCGGATGCCGAGGAGCTTCTGCGGCTAGCTAGGGGAATCATGGAGATTGGCCGGAAGAACGAGATAGAGGCCAAAGAAGAGCTGGCCGCGGTGGCAAGGGATCTTCGCGCGCGCAATGACAAGCTAACTCAGGATTTGACCGAAGCGCGAAAGAAAGCGGTTTTGGCAGAGGCTGAAGTGGCGCGTCTGCGCGAGGTGGATGCGGAGGCCGGAGCCCTTCGTGGAGAAACGGCCCAACTTCGGGCAGAAATGAAGGCCCAGGAAGCGGCGATCGTCGAAGGCCAGGAAGCAATGCTGAAAGCATTTGCTGAAAAATTACTCCAGACGACGACATTCCTGGACTTTCAGACGGACTTCGTCGCTATCGGGGACACGGCCACGCACTCCTTGTTATTAGAGCAAATCAAAGAAGTCTACCCGAATGTGGACGTATACCGTCCAGAGTTCGGGTATGACTACAACGCTGTGGCCGGGGTGGAGGAGGCCTACTACAAAGCTCTAACTCACCTCCCGGAGTGGCCCCTCATAAAAGCTCTGACGGAGAAAAAGGTGATACTGAGGGCCGAGGAGGTGGCGAGCTGCGATGCGGACCATGACCAGGAATTCCTGGCATTCCGTCGCGGTGAGTTCACCTCTGGACTCCGAAACAAAGAGCCACCCCCCCGTGTAGAAACTGCCGCTGTTGCCGAAGTGGGAGATGCAGGAACGGCTGAGGGACGACTGGAGGAGGTGCCCGAAGAGGCCGAGGGGACCGAGAGGGAGGTCAGTCGTTCCCCTCAAATTTAATGTAATAGACAATAGGAGTAGATGTAGACTTTGGATTGAATCATGGATAATGTACTTTGACTTTGTTGAATATATAAATTTTGTTTTTGAACTGAACTCCCACTCATTGTATGCCCGAGATTGATCGTTCTCGTTGATTCTTTTGGCTGTTTAGAATACCGCGGAATTGCACGAGACGATAAAGAAGCTTATGCGATCACTAGAGTGGTTCCGCGGAGAGAAGAACAACCTGCAAATGCACGTAGTGCCAAGGCTAGAAAAGCGGGTGTCCGTTGCGGAAAAGAGGGCGGAGGAAGCCGAAGAAAGAGCCAAGGACTACGAACTGAAGTACCGGGCTAAAGCTGCTGAAATGAGCCGTGTCCTCGTTCATCAAAGGGAGTATGACCGGATACTGTCTGAGTTCGGCCTTCTGACTTTTGAAGAAGTGGAGGAGCGGGTCGTAGAGATTCAGGGCGAAATCTCAGCACTTATGGCAAATGACCCAGCCGAGTCCTCGGAGCTTGTAAGAAAGCGAGAGGTTTTGGAGCTGCTCCTCAGCATGTATGAAGGACTGAAGGGCCGAGGCAGGTGGAGGCCTTCTGCCGAGGAATACATTGCTAGTACAAGCCGAAGCCAAGGTACTTCAAAAGCCCCCCGGAAGGGTAAAAAGAGGCTCGAGGTAAAGAGCACAGGCATTGTTATTCGAGAGCCAGTTCCAGTGACTACGATCGAAGAAGAGCCCGCCGTTGTCGCCGAAGAGGCAGTCGAAGAACTGGCTAGAGAAATCGAGGTGATGGTCCCCGAGGAATGGGACCCTGTGCAATGGGCCGAAACCCCGAGGTCTGCTCCACAGCCCAGTAGCCGTGCTCGTACAAGAAACGAAGTTCCCAGACAAGCGCCAAGAACAAGTCCACGACGTCGGGAAGCCCGCGGGGGGGAAAGAGCCGGAGCCCGAGGCCGAAGAACGACAAGATCCCGGAGGACACAGCGTAGGTCTAGGAGTAGGCCTCAACGCCGGGGCGCTGAATACTGGCTCGGGGGCCGTAGATAATTGTTTATTCGTTTTTTTTTTTTTTTTTTTTTAAGTCTTATGTAAAAAACTTTTTGGCATCACCTCGAAGGAGGATAATAAAATCGTTTTGGTGTGCGTAGTTGTGTTAAGGAAAACAACAAGTTATTAACCAAAAGTAATAATTGTTTTAACGGGTGTTCGGGAACATAATATGGATAACTCCAATTTAAATCTCCCCGGACGGATTGGACGGGAGTAAAATCTCCCCGGACGGATCAGGCGGGAGTAAAATCTCCCCGGACGGATCGGGCGGGAGCAAACACCTCCCCGGTTAAATAGGCGAGAGAGTGATACGAGTCCGGGGACGAAATGTGAATCTCTTCGGACGGACCGAGAGAGAGATTTAGTTGTCCGGAGACGAATAATAATAATACGACTGCGTTAGGGCGTCCCCGTAACGTAAAAGAGAACACAACAAAATGCATTAACAAAGAGTATTTATTCAATGATGAGTGCCGGAGCAAATTGAAGGATACAAAGAAAGATAACAACATAAAAGAAGCGTACAAAGAGCATAAAGATAAGATGATACTTGTCATTTGACATTCACAGATAGAAGCGTCTCAAGTTGGTAACATGCCAGCTTCGGGGAATTGAGGTTCCATCGAGATGCTCTAACTGATAGGATCCGGAATCGTGCGCGGCAACGATGCGATAAGGACCTTCCCACGAAGCATGTAATTTCCCCTCGGGGGCAGCTTTGCTGGCTGAATTGAGTCGAAGTACTAGGTCCCCGACATTGAATTGAGTGCCTCGTACCCGGAGGTGATGATACTGGGCTGCACGTTGTTTACACCTGGCCTGCTGGATGAATGATTGATCACGACGATATTCGAGCTCATCCAAATTTGCACGGAGAGCTTCGTCATTATCCTCGGGAATCAATGTGATGAGGCGGGGGCTTGGTACGCTGATTTCCGCCGGAATAACTGCTTCGGAGCCGTAAGTTAGGCTGTAGGGGGTCTCCCCGGTAGAGGTATGCGGTGTCGTGCGATAAGCCCATAGAACTTGCGGAAGGTTTTCGGCCCAAAGACCTTTGGCATTATCCAGGCGTTTCTTTATACCCGTGAGCAGTGTACGATTGGTGACTTCAACCTGACCGTTGGCTTGAGGGTGAGCAACCGAGGTGAAAATTTGTTTGATATGAAGCTCCTCGCACCATGACCGGAAGGGATCGTTGGCGAATTGTTTACCGTTATCCGAGATAATAGTGCTCGGTATGCCAAAACGACATATGATATTTCACCAGACGAACTTCAAGATGTTTTGGCCAGTGATGGCAGTAAGAGGTTCCGCTTCTACCCATTTGGTGAAGTAATCCACGGCGACCACCAGAAACTTCAACCCCCCCCGGAGCGACCGGAAATGGGCCAACAATATCAATTCCCCACTGAATAAATGGCCACGCACTTTGAATTCCAGTGAGCTCGGTTTGTGGCAGGTGTTTCACACGAGAATGTAGCTGACACTTGCTGCATTTGGTCACTAAGTCGTGGGCATCGTTAAACAAAGTTGGCCAATAATATCCCCAGCGGAGAACTTTCTTGGCCAATGTCCGGGAGCCGATATGACTGGCACAGGCCCCTTCGTGAACCTCCCGTAGAACTTGATTAGCCTCGGCAGGAGCGAGGCACCGGAGACTCGGTTGTAGGTACGACCGTCGATACAAGACTCCATCATGAAAGGAGTATTTGGGAGCTTTGAGGACTACTTGCCGAGCTCGCAGCTTATCATTAGGCAGAATTCCATCTCGGAGATACTGAACGATAGGGGTCATCCAATTCGGATCACTATCGGTCAATACCGAAACCGTTGCCTCATGAATTGCCGGATGAAATAAGTCTTCGACTATTATATCCGGAGATATATTAGTTCGGACCGCGGAGGCTAATTTGCTGAGCGCATCTGCTCTTGCATTCTGAGTACGTGGTATTTTCTGGATAACAACTGTATCAAGAGTTGACATAAGTTTGAGTGTTAAAGCACGATACCTGATCATTGTTTCATCCTTGGCGACATAAGTTCCCTGGATTTGCTTGGACACGACCTCGGAGTCCGTGAAGAGCTCAAGATGGCGAATGGCTAAGGATTGAGCGAGCCGGAGCCCGGCGAGAACTGCCTCGTATTCTGCTTCATTATTGGTCACCTTAAATTTGAATCGGATGACGTACTTAACTTCAACTCCCTCGGGGTCAATGAGAAGCACCCCGGCACCACTTCCGCGAGTCGTGGATGCCCCATCTACATATAATTGCCACTTGCAAGGTGGGGTAGCAGGATGATGGGTACCATTGCCCGCAGAAGATTCATGATTATCCCCCGGGGTTTCAGCCAAAAAGTCTGCAAGTGCTTGACCCTTGATAGCTCGGCGGGGAAGAAATTGAATATCATATTCGCCTAATTCGACAGCCCACTTGGCGAGGCGCCCTGACACCTCGGGCTTGACAAGAATCTGACGGATAGGATGATTGGTCAGAACTCGTATTTCGCGCCCTTGGAAGTATGGCCGCAGACGCCGAGCCGCCATGACAAGGGCCAACACGGTTTTTTCCAACATGGAGTACCGTGTCTCCGCCCCGTGAAGTACTCGGCTTGCGAAATACACGGGATGTTGAATACCATTGACTTCTCGAACGAGTGCGGCGCTAATAGCTTCCTCGGCGGAAGCCAAGTACATATAAAGAGGCTCTCCGGAGAGAGGAACTGACAAAGTGGGCAATTGCTGAATATGATGCTTCAAAGCCTCGAAAGCCTCAGTACACTCCGGGGTCCACTCAAATGACTTCGCTTGTCTCAAAATTTTGAAGAATGGGAGTTGGCGCTCTGCCACTTTAGATAAAAAGAGATTTAAGGCCGCCAAACCACCCGTGAGGCGTTGAACGTCTCTGAACGTCTTCGGTGGTTGCAGATCTAAAACATCCCGAAGTTTGGCTAGATTGGCCTGAAGACCGTGTTGTGAAACCATATAACCGAGAAACTTGCCGGAGCCAACGCCGAAAGTGCATTTTGCCGGATTAAGTCGCAAATTGTAACGCCGCAGAGTACGCAACGTTTCGGCAATGTCTTGCACGCATGAAGAATGGGAGGTACTTTTTATAACCAGATCATCGACGTAAACCTCGACGTTGCGGCCAATCTGATCGTGGAAAACGCGGTCCATTAGACGTTGATATGTGGCTCCAGCGTTCTTGAGCCCGAAGGGCATTTTCTTAAAAGCAAAACACCCAAAAGCAGTGATAAATGCTGTCTTGAGGGCATCCTGCGGATCCATAAAGATCTGGTGGTATCCCTTATACAGGTCTAAGAAACAAAGTGCCACGTACCCAGTAATAGCTTCGGCCTTTAGGTCGATGGAAGGTAGAGGATAACAGTCCTTCGCACAATGTTTATTGAGGTCGGAGAAATCGACACACATCCGCCATGCCCCGCTGGACTTTACCACCATCACTGGATTAGATAGCTAAGAAGGGTAATACACTTCGAACAAGATGTCCGCATCCAAGAGTTGTTGCACCTCGATTCGAATTGCTGCATTTCGCTCCGGAGCGAACTTCCTTTGATTTTGCTGTATAGGCTTTACGCTGGGATCGATGTTCAGCTTGTGGGTTATTACATCGGGAGAGACCCCGGGCATATCCAAAGGGGACCATGCAAAGACATCGGAATACTCTCGCAAGGTCTGAATGATGGCCTGGTGTAACTATGGCACATCCACGACACCGACAGTTACAGTTTGTTCTGGTTTGGACGGATCAAGCGGCACCTGGACGGTGGTATCCCCCAATGAGGTACATACCTGAGGTTCAAGAGCCGATGATGCTACCTGAAGCTGCTGTTTGGGAGGAACTTTGGTAGTCTTTTTGCGTGCCACGTACATGCACTCCTTAGAAATCCGCTGACTACCACGGGTAGCCACTTCGCCATGTGAGGTGGGGAATTTTAGCGCGAGGTGGTATGTGGAGCATATGGCTTTGGCGGGAGTAAGCCAATCCCTACCCAAGATCATGTTGTACGGTGACGGGGAGTTAACCACGTAAAAATCCACGAAAATGGTTTTTATCGCCGGATAGGTCCCCAGAGACGCCGGGAGAGTGATGACACCTTCTAGCTGGACTTCACCTTGAGTGAAAGTCTGCAATGGCCCGGGGGCCGGCCGAAGTTGTTCCCGAGAAATCCCCATCTTTTGGAAACAGTCGGCGAATATAACACTCACTGCGGCTCCATTGTCCACGAAGACCCGCTTTATTGTAATATTGGCTACAGTCATGTCGATGACAATGGCATCAGTATGAGGTGTTATCTCTGGAACCGGGTCTCTATCTGTGAAACTAACAGTTTTGGATTGATGGAGGCGCTTATGACGTGGCTCCTCGGGAGGAGGACAGCGAGCCTCTGCCTTCAAGGCATTTCGTGAAGCCCCGGTGGGGAGGGCCCCATATATCACGTTTATTACGTGAGTGGGTGCATTGTCTCCGGGTCCTCCCGGAGGAGGAGGCGGTGACAGAAAACGAGGTTGTTGGCGATTGCCAGAGTCTTGCCGTGCATAATTGCTAGGCCCCGGCCGATTATTCTGCCACGGCGGCCGATTTTGTTGTGTACCCCGGTCATGATAACCTCCGCGGTTATGAGAAGAACCCCCATTCTGACTTGTCCGAGGTTTGTCATCGGTCCGCGCAATGTATTGTCGCAAGAGACCTTTCTTTAAACATTCCTCAATTTCCCTGCTGAGCTCTCGGCACTCCTCCGTCTCGTGCCCATGATCTCGGTGGTATGCACACCACTTTCCACGGTTCCTCTTTTCAGGCGGAGCAGTCATCTGCGGACAGGGCCGTAAATCATTCTTGTGAACAGAAAGAATTTTAGCTCGTGATTTTGTCAGCGGAGTGAATTGTGGAATATCACCTCGAGATTCTGAACGCCCCGGGTTCAGACGAGAAAAGGCACTAGGTCGTGTGCTAGGCCCAACTTGTGGGGGTGGAGGTAAGAACTGGTTGTCTGGATTCATAACCGGGCCTTGGTTGCCCTGATGATTAGACGTACCTCTTATCGGCGATTGCCTCGGCGGCAAAACTTGATCCACGGGTGGATCTTGATTGGCTTGATCACCCTGGCGAGATTGATTCAGACGAGTCATCACCATGATATTTGAATTAAGTGTTAATGTCAAAAACTACTTGCGTTCCCACAGACGGCACCAATTGATAATGCGCAATCTGATATCCAAGAAACTTAACGAAAACCTACGTAAGCAATATGAAAAAACACAAGATTTACGTGGTTCGATCCGGAGATCTACGTCCACGGGCACAAAATAGCACCTGCCGAGGTGTTTCTTTCACTAGATCTTTGAGTTTACACGTAGTAATTTCAGAATACAGAATGTGAACCCTAATTCAGAGTTCTTTTCTCATATTTATACTATCTCCTAATAAAACCCTAACTAACTCCCTATTGTCGCGCCTATTTTTCGCTGCGTGGCGGTTGGGGATGGATCGTGGGCCTCGAATCGCGGAACAAGCCTCAAGTTGGGCCGCGCCACATTATCTGGGACGCGTGCTTCTAGACCTTCTGGGCCGGTCAGTGGGCCAAGGTATTAACCCGACCCGAAGTGATCGGGCCATCCCTATCAGCGACAAAGCCCAGATCTTCCAAAGAGAGGTCCTGGAGGAGGTTTCAGAAATTACACATCAAGGAGATGGCCCTCTAGTTATCGCCCATCTTTTCATTCGACCATAGAATCTCGTTAAAGTACCTGAACACAACCCATGGATTGTTTAGGGGTGGAGCAACGTTCTTAACTAACTGCCATGTTCTGTCCCGAAGATGTTGTTCGGGCCAACCATATAGCTTAGTAAGGTGCCATTGACTAGATTCATCTGCGTGTATGACATTTGCGGAAATATGATTAGAAGAGTAAGACGAAATATGAAGATCAAGCGGGGCTTTCCGCAGAAGGTATAGTGTGCCTTTGCGAGCCTGCTGATCTCCTATGCACGTAACAGGAAAACAACCAGAAAGATGTAAACAACGAGAATTTAAATTTTGCATTTGGCGTATAGTAAATTTTGTTTCCATGAGGAAAATTATGCTCGGATTTTCCGCATGTTGGAGCTTCTCCAGTTTCTGGACTGTCGCTCAGTTCCCAAGCGTGCGACAGTTCCAGGACATCAGACTCATTGATCCCGGCGGGGCTGGGAACCAACCTCCGCTGATAACTTTGGAACAGGGATGTTGGCTCTGCTTCGTTTTACCCCACTATCGTTATCTCTGACACCTTCTCGTCTTTTAACCCCTGTAATATTTAAATATGGAAGAATCGGATTTGAATACGTAGCCATTCTCTTGAGAAGATTTGGTTGATGTTTCGTTATTTTAGGGACTGTCGAGCTCTTTGGTTTAGTTTTTGGGATCAGCAACGGAATATGCGCCAAGTGATGTTTCATCTTATCATGACAATGCTGCTCCAGTATAGATAAGGGTATGCATGAAGATGGTGGGTGTTCGTTGGGGTTAAACATTGTCTGAGGGATGAATTGGTTATTCTGGGTTTGTTTTGAGCTAAGATGTGGGTGTGACTCTTCAAGTTTTTTTCCAACCGGAATAGGCTGAGGCTTGGGTAATGGATCTTTGTTGGGATTGTCCGGGATGAGGGTAGGAGGTTTGTACCCAGGTGGGGTAGGGTCTTTAATGTGCTATTGATAAAGTGATTCGGGTAGGGGCAAGATAAGGTCAACTATATTGGTATTGGTATAGATAGGGGAGATCTAGTTGAGGGAGCATGGTTATCAGACTTGGCTGGGGCTGTTTGTTTAGTAACCACAACGTCCTTAAGGCCTTTCGATAGCTCAGTAAGTACTTCAGAATTGAGCGCCTATTCGTGTTGTCCACCTATCAATGACAGAGACTGTTGGGTTTGTGAGTATGGTAACCGAAGATGTCTCTACGGATACCTTCAGACTGATTGTGGTTGACAAAACCTTCAGTGCGGACTTGAACCTGTTTGTACGAGGATGCTTTCAACCAAATCCCGAAGGGTAATTCAGAGTACGTTGCGAGTAGAATGTCTGGGTTTTGATCCGCTTGCTCGCACTGCCTTTTCATGTGTCCTAACATGCCACAATATAGCAAAAAGATGGTATCTTATCATACTTGAACGATATCTATATATTTTGATCTTTAGCGATTTGAATATGTGTCTCTTTCCAGAGAGGCTTATCTAGTGTGATCATGACTTTTACTCAAACACTTCTGCCAAACCCGTCCAAAGATTTGGTATCAATTTCCACAAATTGGTCTACCCGCTGCGCAAATTTTCCCAGGTACTTTTGGTTCGTAGTGCCAAAGGGAGGTCATAAAGGAGAATCCACATAGTCGTATCGATAAATTTGATAGATGACGGCTATTCGGTCAAGCCTAGCTCTTTGACGACCACCAAATCACTCTTGAATGTCCATGGCGCTAAGTTGAAGACTTTGTCCATGTCGCTTTGTTGAGTGAACTAAAAGGCAAACAAATTTGTTCGGATTTCTTTTGTGGTCATCTCGTATTTGGGACTCCAAGCATTCTACATAGCTTCCAAAAAACCAAAACCATTGGATGGTTTCGAAGTCCATACCGATGCCACTATGCAATGGGACGAGATACCAATTGTTGGGGAGTTATCAAACAAGTTTAATGGTTCCTCATCATCGTCTGGGGCTTGAAGCTTAGATCCACTCGTCGCAGCCATGTTATAACCTAGGAAAAACCTAAAACCACAAGACACAGAAACAGTCAAAACAAAAGACACACAAGAGCACCAGATGTCCAATGTAGACGCAACAGATATACTCAAGAGTACATGAGTAGTGTATACACGAGTATTACAAACAAAATGAAATCAAGAAACCTAACAAGTCCACATAGTTAAGGATTAACCCCACATTCTGTAAAAGATCATGGAACTTAAGACAAAACGATGACTAAACAAATAGACACTGCGGAAAATAAAATCTAAGAAACCCTAATAACTGTTGGACTAAGAAATGCTAAAAAAGATTCAATTAAAACTGTGCATTAATTGGAAGACGTTACCGGATTTAGAAGACTCCATTGAAGACGAGTCCGTACCATATCTGTATTATCACCGGGTCCTAATCACGAGGAAGTCATCTCCAAGCCTCCGGGAGAGGAAAACCCTAAGCTAAAGGGAGTTTTAGAAGGCTGTGAGTGGTTGTATTCCGATTGAAGACTTAATGTCACAAATGATGGAAATGAATTTCCAATGTGCATAATAAAATATGATTGGTGGTTCTTCAAAGAGAGAATCTAGGAGACCCTTATGAAATTGCAAAACGGGAACAAGTGTAATCCAGATAAATTCACATTAGAAATCTGATCCTACCTGAATAAGAAGTTAGAGGGTATTAGGAATTATTTTAACCTCTTAAGGCCTGAATATGATCTTATGTTAAGAAAAAAAAAAAACTTATCAAACACATCTAGATAAAATAAAAACTTCCTAATTGTAGTTACATGAGAATTCCATGATATGTAGATGGCCACACATTTAATTATGCACTTTAAGTCTGTTCAATGTTTGCGTGTATAATTGATCATGATTGGCTTGTTTTATATCTCTAGATTGTTTGACGCTTGTGGTTTCGTTTTGAGCTAAATAGGCAATATAAGGCCAAGTATTTGTACTCGGCCGGATATACGATGAAAGGAACGAAGTCCGGGAAGTCAAATGAAGGAAAAACACATGGAAACAAGGAAGCCAACCGCGACCGCGACCTATGTGCACGGCCCTGGCCAAACTGAAGAAAACAAGCCTATCACTGTTGATAGGTATGGCCCAGTCACAGCCCAGTTACAGCCGAGTCATTTAGGCCCCGAAGTACGAGCCCAACAACTCAATCGGCCCAATTACGGCACATTCAATCACCATGAAGATTTGACGACCGAGATTACAGTTGCGGCACATTCGGGAGTGGAGATCCCCCCATGATCTTTTCCCAATCACCATGCAGATTTGATGACCGAGATTATAGGAATTTAGTTAGGGTTGTAATTTGTATGGTATAAATAGTAGAATTAAAGACGGATTTAGGGTTCGGACTGTTGTACTCTAGAAACTACAGTTTGTAAGATTAATAAGAAAAGAGTGGGAAACACCCCGGAGGAGATTTTCTTTGGCCCGTGGACGTAGATCTCTGGATCGAACCACGTATATCCTGTGTTCTTTGTCTTTTTTGCATAGGACAGTTTTCCCAATCGGTTTTCTTTTACCCGGAGTTCCTTTGATAACGGATCGCGCTTTATCAACTGCTTAAATGGCGCGGTCGCGGCACCTGAGCACGGCCACGGCGTGTTGGAAGACTAGGAACGGGCGTGGTCGTGGCCTGTTAAGGCGGCCACTTAATACTTGAGCCACAAGACTTCCGATTTGGAGCCCAAAACCACCCCAACTTGGCCTCCTCTATATAAAGGGATCTTTATGTTCGGAAAATAAAATACTTTGACTTGACGAAAGCAATATTATGAGGATTCTGAAAGGGACGAGCAATCCAGATCGACAGTCTTCGGGTTTTTCATTCCTTATTAGTTATTTTGATTATGTACTTTCATTTTAATTGATCTTTTGTCACCGCCATGAGCTGCTAGTAGGTTATTTCAGTCCTTAGTCGAGTCGAACCCTAGTTTTATTATCTTGTGATATTTACAGTAATTGTTAATTGATTGATTACCTTTAAACATTGTTATACTATTTATTTATCTTTCAATGCTTATGGGTTTATGTGCTAGATTGATCACCTAGGATTATAATCGCATAAGTAACGCTAGGTTATAATCGTAATCCGTAATTGTTACGAACCTATTGCCAATTAGTAACGAATAGTGAGTGATATCACTAGGGTAGTATATAGCTCGGTCTGAATGAGTCCGAGCTTACTAGGTTCACACCATGTCTATTTCGTTATCCTAGTACTCTAGGCGTCCGGTTTATGAGATCCAGAGAGCTTGTTCTGAGATCACTCAACCGGATAGACTAACCAAAGAGCTTGTTTTGGTTAGTTAAACATAAGGGATAATGAGGTTAGCAGAGCTTGTTGCTAATCTTGGGGTAGGAGTTTATGGTTAAAATTGGTTAATAATTGCATCTATCACAAGGTAGTATAAATTAGGAGGAGATAAGATTAAGGGCTGGGATTCGTTATATCATAAGTAGAATATTGTCATAGTTAATTGCTTAATTTCTGTTTTAGCTCATTAGTTAATTAAAAATCAAACTATAAAACCCCCATTACTTATATATTTATTAATATATTGCTAGTATTAGGTTTCTATCAAATACTATAAATCTTCCTGCTCCTTGCGGGATCGACCCTCACTTCTACAAGCTAGAAGGGTAGTTAGGTATTACTAATTTACTGCACCACGACAGTGCGGTCAGCAGATCAATTATTATCTACAATATATCTTTGGAATTAAGACCTAGAAATAGAATCAATGGGAAAATTTGGTTTTTTGTCCTATAATTTAGAGTCGGTTCAGTTGAAGTATTGTATGTTTTGAACTATCAATTTTATTTCTATATGTTAGGATCGAGTCTAATTTGAGGACAAAATTTGCTAGAAATTGTAAAATTGACCGGAATTTGTCACTTAAACTGCACATGTTCCCAAATTTTAGGCTACGTTGCTCAATGGGTCGTAATGCACCTAAAAAAAACCAATGCACTCTTCTACGTCCACTCTATATCCGAAGTCCAAGCCCTCACCTTACTTCTCGAAAAATTTCAAGTCACATTCGGTAAAAAGACCTACATTATTGTCTCGGGTAGTACCTTTTGTCCATGTGAAAAAGCTATTGTGGCTGATCAAGATCCATTAATTGAGTGCGGTGATCACAGTTGCGGATATTGACCTGAATGGATAGTGACGGAGACGAATGCGAGTTGCTTTACATTTTTTTAATTTTGAATGAAGTGGTGTGCTACATCAACAATTTTAGACAAATTAAGAACAATCACTACAACAAAAACTGTTTAACACCACGGTCAAAAACCGTAGTTAAAGGCATATCCTGACCGTAGTGGTACATACCGTAGTCGTAGACCCTCTACATATAACTACGGTTCAAAACCGTAGTGGTTAATACTAAAGACTACGGTTATGAACCGTAGTCGTTCTCGAAGTGTACTCGCACAGCATAAGACTACGGTTTAGAAATTTAATATGACTACGGTTGCAACCGTAGTATTTTAGGCTAACGACTACGGTTTCCAACCGTAGTTGTATGTAGAGGGTCTACCACTACGGTATGTACTACTACGGTCAACAATTTCATTTTACTACGGTTGGAACCGTAGTAATAGATATCTACGACTACGGTTTCCAACCGTAGTTATATGTAGAAGGTCTACCACTACGGTATGTACTACTACGATCAACAATTTCATTTTACTACGGCTGGAACCGTAGTAATAGATATGAAGGCCTACGGTGCAAATTGGATATATTAACCGTAGTAATTGGAGGGGGCAACCGTAGTTGTATAGTGATTTGACTACGGTTTTGGATCTAATTCACCACGGTTTGAAATGTAGTAAAAATTAAGTAAGACTACGGTTTCTTTTTATTCACCGACTACGGTTTACAACCGGTGTGATAGATTTTTAAAAATTTAAAAAAAAAATGGTTGTTGATTATAATTTGGAAATTTTGAATTACATTTTTTTATTATATTAATGAAATTAAAATATAATTAAACATAAGATAATTATTTTGCATTAAAAAAAAATATAAGTAAATAGACAATGAATGATAACTCATTCTCTCCAACATGTGAATACAACTACAATCAACATCAACAATCACAAAAATAATTCACCATTCGATTCAAATCAATCATTCAACAATTACTACAATAATTCAACGTCGTGTTCAAATCACACAAACAAAGGAGGATTATCTAATCAACTCCCACTTGGATTGCAAATGAAGAACCAAAAAAATTTCTCCACACAAACATGTTGTTCGTCTTCCTTCGGTATTCTTCTATGAAAAGAGATAGCATCCTGTATTTAAGTTTTAAAGAAAGAACAAACAAAATTCTCATTATTAACAGTAGTGACGGCAAAATCAGAATAAAAGAATATATAAATTCCAAGACGAAAATAGGACAAAGTCATAGAAAGGAGATAAAAATCCATTTGAACTCATAATCTATCATCATGAAACAGAAGTAAATATTAAAAATTGCGTCACCCTTCACATCATAGAATCCAAAAACACCACCATTTCATAACTAAAAAAATTGGATGAAAAGAATAAGCAAAAAAATACTTAAAACTAATTGGTCAAATGTCTAGCAATATATTACCAAGTAATCTAAATTTCGTTTCATAAGTATAGAAAGAACAATCACAAAGATTTCTTAATACCTGATTATTCATATATGTTATCTTGAACGCATTCGGCCCACTCTCCCCGCACATCATCAATGTCCGACTTGGTGTAAACTAATCCTGTGAACTACGATGCAAAGATTTTTTTTTCCATTAGCAAGACAACCAAATTTAGATTGTCTTTAAGTAAATAAAAAAAAAAAAAAAGATCTTAACTATGGGTTGCAGCGAGTCCATGTCTGCTGATGCATTTGATTCGATAAGTTGTTTCATGTAACGCATTACATAAAAACCACACTGGAACCCATCGGGCTGTCGAGGAGCCTACATAAAAATAATTTTATTATAGCCAATGCAGAATAATTTTTATAACATATGAAAAAATTATCAAGTAGTCACCTTGATTACTTCCCATGTCGGTTTTTTCCTTCCTTTCCGACCAATATCATCATTGAATATTTTTAAAGCCCTAAAAAAATTAATTACACATTAATTTAATATATTATACTAAAAATTAACAAACATAATGTCCGTTATTAGTAACACAGTTACTTTGTCAAGAAATATATTACTCAATGTTCATTAAACTAAACAAACGTAAAGGTATAATCGCCTCACGGTCCACATTTTTTTTTTTGTTTTTTTAATATACACACAAACATTAATAACATAAAACATAAAACATAAAACATACAGATTCACCACTTTTGCCCACAAAGAATCGTGAATGCCATGATGGAGCGGATCGAACAAATGTACATTCTCTTTGTGGGGATTGATGACTGTTAAAATCCAATGATCTCTGTGTATGCATCATGAAAAAATACATTAGAAGAGTTGATTAACGAAATTAAGAGATATTAAGTAGGTGCTTACCCCACATTACATGGCACCATCACGAGTTGATCGTGAGTTGTACTCCTCATTCTAGATGCTAATGCCTTCGCCCTCTTATCCAACTGCTCAACCTCAAATGTTTTGTCTTTTCGAGATGGTCGTAAATAAGCTACAGTATCAGGATCCACAAATATGTATTTGTGGTTCATCTTGTCACGCACTAGCTTTTTATACAACAACCTAATAATATAAAAATCTTTAATATTTTTCAGCAAATAAACATTGAGGAATATCAAGGGAAACAAAGTACATTAATCTAAGTTAGAAGAAAACATACCATACGTAGACGGTTATACATGTTCCGGATATTGGTAACAATTGGCAGAATGGTTTAACATCTTCTAAATGAATATAGAGGGTCTTGTCGTGCCCGAAGACTTCGTCATCTAGGATTATGGGTATGTTCCCATCCATCTCTTCATTCCGCTTAGTGTATACATAGATCATGTGCAGACTTCTAGGCATATCTGATTTGTCAACTGTGGGACATTTCGGTTCCTTGATCCTCTTTTTCGGCTTCTATTGTGTTTACAAGAAAAATACAATATGTTAATATAGTATTAACGTTATCAGTAATGAAATTATAATTCATAATCTTTACCTGTTCTCTAACTTTCATAAGGTGGATGGGCCAAGCCACATATGATCCAACTGCATCGCCAACACTTTCCAACTCACTAGTTGGTATTGGCAACTTTGCATTTTTATCCACTGCTTCATCAATTGACACACGAATGCAGCGATCAGGTATCTTTTTCCCATGTATAAGCTTGTTTTGTTCATTCGAAGTTGGAACGACCCCATATGCAGCAACTTTGGTCGTTGACTCAAGTGTCAATGCTACAGCTTTTCCCTGGATAATCCCATTTGATCATATAAGCGCAATTAAACATTTAATCAAGTTCGAATTAAAAAGGTAGGCCAAGCTATTTCATGTAATTATTTTGTATATTTCCTATCCAATGAACAAAGAGGCACATAATTAATAATCAATAAATTTGCACACATAACAATTATATGCAGCTATTATATAAACACATATCACGTAAAACGCTACCTAAAATTTAAAATTTGTGAACCACTAATTTTGATGAAATGTAAAAAACCTGTAGGTATTCTTCATTATCAACCAGCTTCACATCCTCACTCTCGCTATCATTTTCAGCATCCTCGATTTCCTTTTTTACAGCTCCGTAGGTCTCCTCCTTTGCAGCTTCGCGAACTACCTGTTGCACTTGCACAGAGCAGCTGGCCTTATCCTCATGGTCAATACCGAACCCGACTAATTTGCTAACGGCTGCTTCCAGTTTAATTAGTCGTTCATTATTAATGACATTCTTCTTCCTTTCCTCCATTAACTCCACCTCCAACTGCTTCTCTGTAGTACTCCTACAGGTAGAAAGGTATGACCGTATAGTGACGCCTTTACCTCCACCCCTAACCCGTCCGGAGTGTTCAGGCTTTTCAAGGCCCTGACTAAGGATGCTTTCTTTGGCACTTGATGTAACCAGCTCACCAGATTTCTTTTTTTCTACCAAATTATCCTGATACACGAAATATGTACGAACATTTTAAAAAATAAGAATATAAGCAAAATTAGTAATAAAGTATTAAAGTGAAAGTATTTAAAGAGTTGCTCACAATCTTATCTACTGTCTCCTTTAGCTTTTCTCCATCGATCTTTCCCTTTTTCTTCCGTCCCTCGCACCACAACGTTGCTCGGTTAATGTCCTCATCATCACATAGTATATGAGGCTAGTATATAAGAAGAAAAAGAATAATCACCAAAGAAAAGATTACAACAAAGTAAATAACAATGCAATTACAATTGTATTAATATTATACTAGATACTTACATTCTCATTAGCATACCGCGCATATCCTTTCCGACCAAGTCGATAAGGATATTCTTTTGAAGTCGATGCCCTTTCCGATTGAAGTTTACTTAGTTGCTATGACGGAAAAAACAAAAAAATAAACAATGATAACAATTAATAATTTAATTGTAAAAAATACAATTATTAATCTAATGAAACAAAAGAATAATAATACATTTTGTACCCTGAAATTGTCGCCTAAACGCTTAATTACAAATTCACTCCAATCCGCCTGGTCAATCACATATTTAGTCGGAGGAGTATTGAGATCCGAACTCCCAATCCTCCCATAAACCCAATCTCTAGTCAATTTCCCTTTCCACTGCTTCCACTTCTCTCCAGCAGAACTCAAACACTTTGCTTTCCACTCTTCCGACAAGTTGTATACCAACTACAACAAGTTATTTATTTGTAAGATTAATCGATATATTGCTCTCTAATTCTATTTTAATCATAAAATAAATTATGAATTCATTTACCTTAACAGATGCCCATATACATTCCTTGACGTCTTCCGGAACGATCCGCCAATCATCGTAAGTGATTTTTACTTTGGCCCGTGCCAAGACACCGATGTAGCTTTGCAGTTTATCAGATTCTTTCCCCACTGGTTGCTTGTGAGCATTCAACTCCACCGGTTTTTTGATACCTTTAGCCCTTTGTATGGCCAAGACATGCATTTGGGAGCGCCCTCTCGGCGTCCTACTTTTTGTCGATTTCGTCGACTGAGCTGTATTTGTTTCCGAAGCAGGCTCCTCATGATCAGGTAACTGAATATCATCATTATGTGATGTTTTGTCTTCTTCAGAGATTGAACTACACCTAGACTTCTTACTCTTTTCGGGGCTAGCCTGGTGATCATCTTTTCGTTTACTCCGTCTACGTTTTGCCATTATCCAATCCTAATCATAAATAGAATGCAATTAGTAGAACAATTGATATTGTAAACAAACTACAACTTATTAAATACTCTCATAACTATATTAATAAACAAAATATAATCGTAATACTTATTTAAGTGCAAATACTGATATATTAATTTTTTTAAAAAATTCCAAAAAATTAGTATATTCGTTTAAGACTCAAATTTTACGAATTTAATCAACTCCTCAATAGAATATTTTGCTATGTACTTGCTGTATTGTAGTTATCAACATTAATGTACTAAATATCAAGAATAGACTCCTTAATTTATTTATTTAGAAGGCCATTATTTATTTGAACCCTTCACACACCAAACAACATTAATGTATCTAAATATCAAGAATAAGTACACAATTTTTCCATGGTACTCATGGTTTTGGTCACATGCAAAGAGATTATTTTATTTAATATGTACTTGCTCTATTGTAAGATCAACATCATTCAGTTCCTTGTCATGTAGTATCAAATTATTACTTAATTACTATGTTTACATCATTTTGTAGGGTAATTTGGTAAATGCGGTTTGACTTGGGTTATTAAAATAGCGTATCATAGTTAAATACAGCTAGCTTGCTTATATAAATAAGGATACCCCAAGACTTAAGCAGGCATACTGGTAAAGAAAGCTAAGAGGGAGAGATCTAGAGATTGTCACGTTGGTATTAATTTTGATTCTTTTACAGAAACAAAAACCAAAAGAAAGGCAGGTAAAATCCTTCCACATCATATTATATTCTCTAACTACATCTTAGCCCAACTAAACGAAACATACTCGCACCAAAACCTGTGCATTGTCGTAGCCAGCATATACAAATAGTTCGACATTCTATCAAACGCAAGCCCGTTAAAAGAAATCAAATATAGAGGAAGATTCTGAAATCTGAACTAGATTAGAAAGCAAATAAAGAGGATGAATCTGAAATCTATATCTATTCAGCCGATGAATTAACAGAGCTTATTAAAAATTCTGAAATCTGAAACATTATTTAAAAGCATATCAGTCGTCCCGTGTTGTCATCCCAGGCGTGAACCCTTATTATTATTCTTATGCAGAGATAGAGAATTATATACATGAATGAAGATGAAAGACCCGGAACAACATAAAAATCAAAATAAAACAGATTTTGTCAGATATTAACAGACAATCGGATTTTTCAGAAGAACAAACCCGGAACAAAATTAAATCCAAGATGATCGTAAACATACCCGGATTTTTCAGAAGAATTGTTTCGTATGGCAGAATTTGGTTATTTATCTACAAAATCTCCTTGAATCCCGCCGTAAAAACATATCTCGCCGTCCAGAAGCAGGATACCGTATCAAACCCGATGCTAGATTTCTGGTATCGTCGCCTGAATCTCGTCTTCTCCACTACCACGTTTTCACCGTTGTCAAGCTTTTAACCGCGGCTGTTTATCGCGGCAATGAAGAGGAACTGAAGTTTTTTGGACTGAATTTACTTTCTAGGGTAAAACATGATTTGGGCCTGTTAGAGGGGAAAAAAAAACTGCTCTCCAAAATAAAATATGGGCCAAACGGGCCACTGACCCTAAAGCCCAATCCGAACATAAGTTAAAAAATCAGGACATTTTGCATATTGTTCCCGCTAGGATTCGAACACGGGTCTCACAGTACACAGCATGGTCTCTTGCCAATTAATCTAAGTTCATCTTCGAAACTTGTTTGAATGTTTCGATTATATATTGTTCTTCGATTTGTCAGCATAAGGGATTATTTGCTTAAAATGAATCTATTCACAAATAACAAATACAAAAACATTTTGGGTATAAAAATATGAGTTCTATAATAACATATTAAAAATTAAAAAGTTAATTTTAAAATTTTCAGTAAAGAGTGGAAATTCTTTATTAACATAAGGTAAAAGTGAAATTCTATTTGAAAAAACAATCAAAATTTTTTTTTTTTTTAAAAAAAGAGATTTTATGTAAAATATAAATATTTTGACTTTTTATTTTAGTTAAATCCATCTCTTCCAAAAAATATGTTCATAAAAACATAAATAAACGAAAAAAAAAAAAAAATCCCTGGATCAATCAAAGAAATTAGTTGGGACTTTAAACGAAAATAGAACTATCTAAACTTTGTATATATTAAATTTTTATCTATATATATTAGGGTTCTTCTACTATATCGAATATGTATTCTCTTCACCAAATAATATAGGTGACGGAGATTGTAGTTATAACAAAAGTTGTGATATATTACATAATACACTTATCCATAACAAGGTAATACCTTTAAGTCATAAACATTAATACATTTTCACCATAATACATTTACCCATAATATGTAATAGTTTAGGCGTAACTTAAATACCTATTTGCCCATAGCTCGGATTGCACGGATCTAGCATTCGGGTTGTTTTTGTTTTTTTTTTTTTTTTTTTTTTACTGTGATTATACCATTTATTAATTAAATATTTATTAAGAAATTAATGAAACATATGAATGGGTAATGCGAAGGTTTTATGATAGTACTTATATATATATATATATTTTAAGACTACACTATATAAAAAGTAAAAAATGTGCGAGAATATATATATATATACATATATGATTTAGTACTCAAATAATTTATTATTATTATTATTATTATTATTATTATTATTATTATTATTATTATTATTATTATTATTATTATTATTACTTGTTGGTCCCTAAAAAGAAGAAAGGTCTTTAAAATAGAAAAAAACAAATGTGGGGATGTTGGATTGTACCCACATCAATAAAACAAAAAAATTATTTGACCAGAAAAAATTAAACCAAGATTTTATATCCATTCTTGGCCGAACAACAAAAAATTGATTTAATTTGATTTAGGGATTGAAAGATTGGGCCGATTTTGTCTGGGCCCAAAACTTTCAGCAATGTCTCATTCGAGGTGGATGTATATCAAAACTTGGAGATGTAACTGTACCCTTTATTTTAAAAATCCTTGTCTAGGTTCGAATAGGCCCGTCTAGACATTAGACTATTAATTATCTACATTTTTTTATTTGACTCTTCCTTATTTAGTGTTGCATAGATCTCGTCTATGTCGCTAGACCCTAGTTTGCAATCGCTCTCCTTACTTGAGCCACGATTAAATGCTAAACCTCAATCTGCTGTTAACTAGTGCTTAACATCTTTTTAAAAAATTGGGTGTACAACGAATTTTGTTCAAATACCTCAAATACCTTATTTATAATTCTTTTATAAATATTCTATTTAAATAACTTTAAATAATTCATCGTCCTCCTAATTATAAAATTCTAGATATGCCACTACTCATATTCCACTCTAAAAGTGAACTTTGAACATTAAATAGGAATCCCTAATATATGAATCTTGAACTTTGAACCAAGAACAAACAAACTTTTACTCAATTATTGTGGGAAAAAAACTCTGAACCATGAACAATGAATCCTCAAATCATAAATCGGAAAATTATAACTTATGAATAGAAAATATACTCTAATCCCACAAATCGAGTCATATATCCTAAATATTAAACCTAAACATAAATTGTTTAACTTTAAAAAAAAAAAAAAAAGAGCATAATTAATCAAATTTTGAAACAGGACACAGATGGAATAGCGGGAAAAAAATAGTACAAACATAAACATAACAATTAGCAACAAGCTGTTTCTCTTTTCCTAGAAAAACATTTATTTGGGAAGAAATTATACAGAAGACAAAATGAATTTGCGTACACATATACACATAAAAAAAATCATTACAACCTGACCCAAAAATGAATTTAACAAATTAAGGAAAAAAAAGTTGCGTGCTAGTAACCCATTATTACAGGTCAAACTCTAAGGTGTATTAAAACACTAGCTTTTATAGTAGAAACACCCTATATATTATAATAGATGAGAAAGCGTAAAAAAATTTTAAAATTGATCATATGATTGTACGTACTTGACCAACTCCATAATGGACCCCTCGAAAAATCCCAACAAGTAATTAAATTAAAAATTATAATACTCACTGGGAAATAATATATAAGGACATGGGGTGTCAAGTGCTATTTGAAAGAGAGATGCCAAGTGTTATGTGAGATAGAGAAAGAGATTGACTTTAACAGATGGGGCCGTGAATAATACAAAATCATACATTCAATAAATATTTATTTCATAAATTAAATTAACAAGTTATTTCTCAAATGATTCTTCGCTCTCACAAATAAACTCAATTGTGGCCCTTTTCCTCCATTGACCATTAATATATAGAAAAAACTTATTCTCCACGCTTTAACTATTATTTAAAAAAACATAATAAAAAAACAAAAAAATAATAAAAAAAGGTAAAAACATTAACACAAATTAATTACTAGTGTCAACAAATAAGCTTAGCAGAATAAACTAAAAAAAAGAAGGAAAAACATATACAAATGTGAGTATGTAACATGAAAAATAAACTATACATTTGTATTTTCAACCCATACTCCTTCGCAACAATCACGAACACAAGGTGGTTCGTTTTCATCTGTAAAGACATCACCTGTTGAGGGCAACCCTTTGCTAAACGAATGATGTTGAATTAAAGAAACATCGATATCGCCACCTTCTATGCCTTCAAAGTATTCTCGAGTAGGAGTTGCTAGACGGATATGCCAGGCAGGATCTTTAGGATCTTCAATGTAAAACACTTGTTTAACGAGTCTAGCCAAAATAAACGAATCATTTTTTAACCCAATTTTACTGAGATTAACTAATGTGAACCCCAATTCATCTACCTGTACACCAGTATTATTCTCCACCCAATTACATTTAAATATGGGAATTCGAAAACCAGTGTAATCGAGTTCCCATATTTCTTCAATTACTCCGTAAAACACCATATCAGATGTTATTGGGTTTTTATCCTTTGCACTACTGAGTTGCATAATATTTGCGACTACGCTTACACCCGAGTTTTGGCACACTCGTACATTGTCCCGATCCTTTGTATGATAAGTGACCCCATTAACCAAATATGCGTTATATTTTGCGACCAAAGTATTAGGACCCTGCGATAGCCACTTTATTTTTTCTGAAACTATGCTGACAGATTCATTGGTTTCAAATGCCACCTGTAAGATTATTACGTAATGATTATTAAGTCAAGTAACAACATTAAGAACACTAATTAAGACAAAACCAAAATGGTGAAGTAACTTACTTTATCGCGCAACCACTTGATAAACAAACGGTTATGCTGGTCTATCAACCATTTTTGTGACTTAGCTTTAGCACGGGATGATGACTTCAAAACCTCCATGTGTTCACTGTAATATGATGCAAACAGTAAGTTTTTCTGTATTTATCTCAAACACATAAAACATATATTAACGATTAAGAGATTTTACTTGATATAATGTTCTATATCGGGATCATTGGCAAGTACGTGACGATGAGCTTGCACCCACTCCTCATGATCGACGTTTTCCAATCGGGCTCCTGACAAAGGTTTAGTAAGATTATTGTTTCGATGACTACTCGGAATCCCAATTGAGTGCACACTTGACAAATAATCCGAGCAGAATTCAACAGCCTCCTCAGCAATATAACATTCAGCTATGCACCCTTCAGGCCGATTTTGGTTTCGAACATAACCTTTCAAAATCTTCATGTAACGTTCAAAAGGATACATCCATATAGCCCAAACCGGTCCACACAGTTTGACCTCCCTTACTAGGTGAACTGTTAAATGAACCATGATATCAAAGAACGATGGTGGGAAATACTTCTCTAGCAGACACAAAGTTTTCACAATCTCTGATTGCATTTCATCTAACATTGAGACATCTATCACTTTGCTACATAAAGTATTAAAAAAGAAACACAATCGGGTAATTGCATGTCTAACATTATCCGGTAACACACCACGAATGGCCACTGGGAGTAACTGTTGCATCAGAGCATGGCAGTCATGTGACTTAAGACCAATAAGTTTCAAATCTTTCATCGACACCAATTTACTTACATTGGACGAATAACCCGTAGGCACCTTCATTTTAGAAAAAGATGTACAAACCTTACATTTCTCTTCCTTTGTTAGTGAATAACAAGCCGGTGGTAAAAAAATTCTATTTCCCTGCACAACTGGTGCCAGTTCAGTCCTCAACTTCATCTCCTCAAGATCTCGCCTGGCTGCTATTCCATCCTTCGTTTTACCGGGAATGTCTAGCAATGTACCTATTATACTTTCACACACATTTTTCTCTATGTGCATCACATCTAGAACATGTCTCACATGGAGATGTTCCCAATACTCAAGTTGGAAAAATATGGACTTCTTTTTCCAACATGTTTTGCGACCATCCACTTTCGACTTAAAATTGTTACTCGTTTTACCCCAATAACAGTCAATTCCTTCAACTTTATCTAACACCTCCCGTCCACTCAATGACGTTGGTGCCGAGTTGAACTCTTGTTCTCCATTAAATGCCTTCTTCTGCTTTCGAAAAGGATGATTATGCGGAAGAAATCTTCTGTGGCCTGTGTATGACATTTTTTTCCCGTACTTTAGTCGTTTTGCATATGTATGTTCACCACAAATAGGACACGCATGATATCCTTTTACACTACACCCTGATAGGTTTCCATATGCGGGAAAATCATTAATCGTCCATAACAAAAGCGCTCTAAGTACAAAATTTTGACGGCGATATCCATCAAACGCATCAACAGCTACTTCCCACAATTTCCTTAAGTCATCAATTAAGGGAGTCAAATAAACATCGATATCATTCCCCGGCTGTTTAGGGCCAGATATCAATAAAGTGAGCATAATAAATTTTCTCTTCATACATAACCATGGAGGAAGATTGTATGTGATCAATAGTACAGGCCAACAACTGTAGGTAGAAGACAACGTCTTGTATGGATTGATCCCGTCCGCTGCTAATGCCAATCTAAGATTTCTTTTCTCCGAGGCAAAATCGGGCCACTTACGGTCAACTAGTCTCCAAGACGGTGAATCTGCAGGATGACGCAAATGACCATCATAAACTCTCCCATCAGCATGCCATGTCAAATCTTTCGACACAACTTTATTTCTGAACATTCTCTGAAATCTTGGAATAGGTGGAAAGTACCATAAGACCTTAGCAGGGATTCCTTTACTTATGTTGGAATTTTTGTCGATTTTCCATCTTGAGACCCCACAAGTAGGGCAATCACTTCTCTCATCATGTTCCTTCCAATATAGGACACAGTCATTTGGGCAAGCGTGAATCTTCACATAATTCATACCCAATGTATTCAAGCTTTTCTTTGCATCATATAATGATAAAGGCAATTCATTCGCCTCTGGCAGTAATTGTCCAATCAGAAGAAGTAGTTCATTAAACGAAGAATCGCTCCATCCATGCTTTGCCTTCAAGTTATATAACTTCATGATTGCAGATAGCTTTGTGAATTTAGAACATCCAAGATATAAAGGTTTCTCAGCATCTTCTAATAATTTCAAGAATTCATCTGTATTATCACTCTCGTCATATGCATCATTAACCATCTCTATAGGTTCTTCGTCTAACAAATTATGTTCATTCATCTCTACCTGATCACCATCATGCATTAACTGGTCTGATGTAGGATCTTCTCCATGCCATATCCATTTAATATATGTTTTATCAATACCATTTGCCAACAAATGCATCTTCACAACATGATAATTTTTCCTTTGTAGGTTACCACATGATGCACACGGACAGGACATTGAACTCAGATCATCAACGTTCTGCATTGCGAAACGCATGAAGTACTGTACACCAACATTGTACTCATCTGATAACCTATCCTTAAACATCCATTCCTTTTCCATTTCGACACTATATGATCCCTAAAAAAAAAAAAACAACAAATAATTGCATACTGTGTAGGTATGCTTCTAGAGAACTACAAAACAATTAAATTCAAATATATACAGAAATAAGGTAAAAAAAATATATATATATTATATATATATGTATATATATATACACAATCGACACTCAATTATACATCTCATAATAAAAAATACTTCATGACAACGGAATCCATGTAATCATCAATTGTTACGTGTTCAATAACGTTACAAAGTTAAGAAACATGTTAATTCAATCGAATTTCTCCCATTATTATATAATTATAAAAGTTTTTCATCATCAACTGTAACTATTAGTTTTTCGCTAATATTAAATCAAAGTTTGTCGAATTTCAATTCTCCAATCACTTAATTTTTTTTTCTATGCCATACAAATAATATTCATAGCCTAAAATGACTAAAACGAAAACAAAAGTAATACTCCATAAACTTGGGGGAGCATTAGACAACTAGATTACTTAAGGTTCTTGAAATTGTTGCCTCGGAGTTGTATACTAAAAGCATGTGATATCAATAAAAAGAAATTCCGTACTTAAGCAATGTATTTACAACATCACATTAAAAACCAAATTTTGCTTTCTCAAAGGCAATAAAGATCTTTGAACAATAATACAATCATATATACCAGAGATTAATAAATTTTTAATTACATATTAAAAAGTTAATCAAGAACTGTTCTTTTCCTCCTTTAACATTTTTGTCATTTAATTAAAAATCAACGACAAGATTAATCAGACAAAATATAATAAGAACCATCAGAATGAGTTCATCGTCATAATAAATATTCCTAAAGACGTGGTTCATGGCAGCTTTTTCACAATTTAAACAGAAGCAAGATAAGATAATAACAATATAATTGAAATCTGTGAATCTTGATTATCAGGAAGACGAAAAATAGAAAAAAATTGATTGCAACACATTATGTTTTGTAATCAAGACAATGAGCACCTAAATTTAACCAATACTACACGTCGACACATCCAACTAAAACACAGCTACTAAATCAAAAGAGCAGCATCAGTTTCTACTACTAATCATCAAAGTACAACACCAACTTATCCACAAATTAGCTAATTAACGTTATTTAAGAATACAAATCTCAAAAAGAACGTGACGAAGATGAAAACCTGAATATTGTAAACGACAAACAACCACCGAGACGAAGGATAAGACGCAGCGTCGACGGTAGCACAACGGAGGGGAATCAGGGTAAACAGCGAAGGAGAAGCAGGGTAAAGGAATCGTGCGGCGGAGGAAAATCAAATCAGGAACAACGGCGGAGTAGAAGTAGGGAATTGCAGCGGCGGAGCGGAAAAGGGAATTGCAGCGGCGGAGCAGAAAAGTGAATTGCAGCGGCGAAGCAGAATCTCCACATTTATGTACGTACGTGAGGTTGGGAGAAGATATTATTTAAGGTTTAGTTCTAGTCTGTATAACGTTACAAATAATATATGTTTGCACTCATATCATGAAAGTGTATGTAGCCTAACTGGTTAGTGCTTTGCATATAAGCAATTAGGTCCAGTGTTCAATTCCCAGCGCCGCCCTTTTTTTTTTATATAACTTTGACATGATTTGTATATTGGTTTAAGCTAATAAGTAACCTTGTTTTCGTTTCATCTCATGAAGGTGTGGATAGCCTGACTGGTTAGTAATTAGCATATGAGCAAATATGTCCAGGGTTCAAATCTCAATAGCCCCCCCCCCCCCCCCCCCCCCCTTTTTTTTTTTAAATCTTAACTTTGACATCACTTGTATATTTGTTTATGCTAATAAATAATTATATGATAACTTTCAATTACATTTAAATATATTAAAATATGAAGTAATATATATATATATTTATATCATTTTTTCGTAGTACGACTGATTTAGGTAGAACATCATTCACAACTTTTGAATATTTGTTTATGCGAATAAATAATTATATGATAACTTTCAATTACATTTACATATATTAATTAAAATATGAAGAAAAATATATATTTTTCTATATATCATTTTCCGTAGCTCGACTGGTTTAGGCAGAATATCATTTCATAGTGTTCGGTTTACTTGGCGCAGTACAACTTTCATATTGATCGGTTGTTATTCTGGATCAAAATCAATATTAAAAAAAGAAATGTAATATTAAGATTTTAAAATATACATAAATGATGTTAAATATATAGCTAGTAATGAATATAAAATAACTAATAATCTATATATTAACACTGTATACACAGAAAAAAAATGTATAACTAACTTAAAAGTACTAGATAGGCCAAAATACGAAACATCAAGAAAAATAAAGTTTAAAAAAAATTATAATAAACATTTTTTAATTGTACAACAATAAAAAGTATTTTAATCTTGTAAAATAAGTATTTAAAAAAAATGACATTAAATATAAATAATGACAACGCACCAGTAACAACGGTTGTGATAACCGTTGTTGATGATCACACAAAAATATCATTCATATTTAATATAATTAAAAAAAAAATTGACTACGGTATTTTAACAACGGAAATGTTGACCGTTGTCTTTAAGCGAAAAATAACAAAAATACTACGGCGGAACAACAACGGTTGTACAAAACCGTTGTCGTTGAGCGTAAAAAATTTGAGTTCCACTACGGTTGACATAACAACTACGGTTGATCTGTCAAAGACAACGGTTTATAAGTACAACCGTTGTCTTTTAGGCGTAGTGATTAACAGTTTTTGTAGTAGTGAATTGATCGAAAAACCTCAAAATTTGTGAATATGTACAGTGCACGTGACAAATTCCGACTAATTTTACAATTTCTAGCCAAATTTGTCCTCAAATTTGACCTAAGCCTAACATATAGGACAAAAATTGGACTCAATCCTAACATACATGACAACAATTAAACTCAATCCTAACATATATAATTAAAATTGAACTCGATCCTAACATACAAGTGCATGTTTGGTTGGGGTTGAGGGTGGTTAGGATACTGTTGGCTGGGGATAGTGGCTGGAGTTAGTGGCTGAGAGAGTAAAAAAATGATGTTTATTTGGGTGGTTGGGGTAGTGGTTATAGTGTAGCATATAATTTTTAATTGTAAAATATGATGTGATATGTGTAAGAGTTTGTTAATAATGATTAATTTTATGATTAAAACGTATTGAAATTTATGATAATTTGTAGTGATTGAATCAACATGTATTAACAAACATAGAAAGGGGTTGAATCAATCCATCAGGGATTAGCCAATCCTAACCAAACATACCCAAGAGTTAATGCACATAGGCTGATTTCGAGCGTTCATTTATTTTTAAGATCTACTCACGTTCTTAAAGAACTTGTCACTTTTACTTTTCTCAAACATATATATGTCAAAGATAAAAAAAAATTTAAATGATGAGCTGTAAAATATTTAAAATCAAAATGACTAAATATATTAAATAAGACCTCCTTCTCTTCACCTATTCAAGAAAATTACGTACTTACCTGTTTTCTTTTATTTTCTAAAAGTAGAGAACACTTCATAAATTGAGCAAATTATTCGCTTATAACTAATACTCCCTCCGACCCGAATGGACTTGTACTCCTAAGGTGTACATTTATTAAGAAAAGTTATTTTTTCGTTTTTATGTTGACTTTTCAAAGGTGAATTAAGGGTAGATATTGTGTTGTAATTTTCGTTTTTAAGAATGTGCAAATTTAACTGAAACGTACCGAAGAAAAATAAATGTACAAGTTTATTTGGGGCGAAGAAAAATATTATAGAATGTAGTAGATGTTAATCGAATAGAAGATTGAAGCTTAGGGCGGGTTAAACACTCCTAGGTAGGTTAGCAAGGCTGAATAAGAAAGAAAAACAGATGAGTAAAGAGTACAACCTATATATAGCACCTATGTAGAGTTATACGAGAATTTTTAGCAACAATGCTAATATACCTTTAGAAAGAAAGAAACCTAATGGAATAAGGTATATGCTCCTTCCTTTTAAATTAATTGATAGTTTAGTTTGTTAATAATATTTTAAATTAATTTGTCGCTTTAAATATTTTACAATTTCTTTTTTAATTTTGTCCCCATCATCATTTTAAAATATTTTTTACTTTTCAACCTACCAATAGGTGAGAGAAAGTGATTAGTTCAGGGATATATTTATTAATTTATAAAATTCTTCATTCTTTATTTTCATTACAAAATGTAAATTAATTTAAAACGAAGAAATTACATTAATTATACTGCTTAATTCTTATTAGGACAAATGAAGAAAACGCTTTGCAGTGGGTTATTCGAAAGAAAGACAAACCACTTAAGAAAAGTCGCACCTATAAAATCATGTTGACGTTAAAAAAATAACTCCCTCCCTTCCAAATAAAAATTGTCTTGAATTTTGTGGGGAAAATTAAATATTCATGAAATATAAGTACATTTACAATTTATCTCAATTATCTTAAAGTAATTTTTTTTTTCTCTAAAACAGGTTATGATGTTAAAGATAAAATTAGGAGAATTTTTGGGAAATTTGCTGAAATATATTTAGGGGTAATATTAGAGGATTTAGCTAGGATGACTTGTTTTTTTAGTATAAATTAATTTTCTAAGATAATTTTTATTTGGAAACGAATGAACATCCTTAAAAAGGAAAATTACGACACAATCTCTACCCTCAAAATCTCCACCTTCAATCTCCACCCTCAACTCACCTTTGAAAGTCAACATAAAAGTATTTTTTTTTTCTTAATGTGTGTGTATCTTTAGGGGTGCAAGTTTCATTCGTGACGGAGGGAATATTTAACAAGAGTATAAAACGAGCATGTGGAATAATCCTTCCTATTGGCAGAAACTACAACCAAAAATTGAAATATTTTGCTGATGGCTGCATGTGAAAAATACAAGAATACATTTGTAACTATACGAATTATTACATAAGATATTCTACTATGCAATTTTTGGTTTCATCTGGTTCCGGAGCAAACTAAATATATTTTGTCGAAATATTAAAAGGGTTTTGGCATTATTATATCATTGTATACTAGTTGTAATAATTTGTTTTGTCCTTTTGATTTCTAAGAAACTTGAAATATTCCAAATAAAACGCCATTTCTTAATACTACTACATTTGAAATTCATTTCATGAAAAAGGGTTTTAACGGCGACAGAATGGTTAAATATGGGAAATTTTTCATTTTTAGTCCTGTATGTTAACCCTTGTTTAGTGAAAGTTTTGTATGTTAGAAAATTTTAATTTTAGTCGTATATGTTCCAAAAGTTGTCCAATTTAAGGACACTGACCATCACCGACGATCAATTTAGCCGGAATTTGACTAATAAATTTAGAGATCTCGAGTGCTAATGCTTATGTGTCAAGTGTTTGTCCAGATAACATGTCAAATTATTAAATTACTATAGTAGCTCGCCAAAAAAGAAAAGAAAAAGTTAAACACTAATTCCCGTATGAGGTGCATTTCATTTTATTTTTTATTTTATTTTTCTTTCTTTCTTCATCTTTCTCAAATTTATTAGTCACGTGCGTCGCACGTGATTAATTGAGGTCAAATTGATCGTTTGTGGACAATTTTTGAAACATACAGGACTAAAATTGAAATTTTCTAACATACAAGATTTTTACTAGACAATACCTAATATACAAGACTAAAAATGATTTTTTCCTGTTAAACAAGTTAATATGGTCAACTATATATGTTTGACCTTGTTTGTAATTTTCACACATATTTGATTATTTGATCATTTGTCTCGTCGTAGAATGAACTTGCACTACAAGAAATTATCATACTAGAGATATAAATTAATAACATATAATAATAGTCGCTAAATCAAATGAAATCGAAATAGAATAGTGATGGAAAGTGACAAAAGTTATTACCATCCGATTAGTGACGAAATAGCAACCGAACAAAAGAGACGGATATAATCAATCTCTATTCTGTAGGTAATTTTAATTATCTCTAATTTTATAATAGAGACAGAAATTCCATCACTAAATTTAGAGGCGTAATAAATCGGTTTGTAAATTTTAGAGACGAGTATTATAGAGATCAAACATTTCGTCTTGTGAATGTTGAGTCAATTGCATCAAGTGTAACATGTTTTGACTGGAAATTATGGAGGGATTCAGGAACCGGATTCATCAGTGAAAGAACCGGACCAGGATAGCAGTTATGGAGGAGAGCCGGATTCATAACCACCGGTTCAGGGTGGTTATGATTCAGTTTCAGAAGCTCAGAAAAAGACAACAGTTATGAAACCGTTGCGAAGCGGTTATGCTGATAACTTCCTCTCCTGGACGACTTGAGCTGATTTTTCATTTTCAGAGCATTGTTATATGTTGTATAAATACTCAATTTACAGTTTTCCCCTTAGCTAATCAGTTTTCAAGAGAGAATTAGAGAGAAGAGTTGCGGTTATTTTCAGTTTAGGGTTCTAGCTGAAGGAGAGGTGTAATTCTTGTGTAATTCTTGTATTCTTGGAGATTGATAGTGGATTGAGGAGTGCTGATCCTCCGTGGATGTAGAACACATCGTTCGAACCACGTAAAATCGTTTCTGTGTGATTGTGTTTCTTCCTGTATTGTTTTCTTCGTTTTCGGTTTTCTGGTTCGTTCAAATTCGCGATTGATTCTCGGCCAATTTCATAATTCTCTGGCCGAACTTAGTGAGAGTGATTTGTGTGTTTGAATCCTTACAAAGTGGCGCCGTCTGTGGGAAGGTTTTGAACCAGAGGAGAGAGATCAATGGCGGGAATGAAGATGGAAGTTGACAGGTTTACGGGGAAGAATGACTTTGCCCTGTGGAAAATTAAGATGAATGCTTTCTTAATTCAGAATGGGCTATCCATGGCGTTGAAGGCTCAAGAAGATTGGCCTCTAGCAGAAAGACCAAAGTTTCTGGAGACTGATCAGAAGGCGTTGAGCTCCATAATTCTGTGTCTGGGGACAAACCACTTAGAGAAATCTCCAGATGCAAATCTGCTTTGGAAGCGTGGTCAAAATTGGAAGAGTTGTATCAATCCAAAACAGTAACAAACAAACTCTTCCTCAAACAGAAATTGCTTGCTTTCAAAATGGTGGAGGAGAAGACATTGATTGATCAATTAGATGAGTTCAATCATCTGATTGATGACCTTGAAGATCTTGGTGTAAATCTGGAGGAGGATGATAAATCCCTCATGTTGCTGAATTCTCTACCAAAGTCACTTGGAAGTTTTAGAGATACTCTAATGTTTGGTAGACAAGAAAAGTTAAGCTATGATCTGATAGTTACTTCCTTGAAAACCAAAGGATTGCAACTTCAAAGTGATCAGAAATCCAACTCTGCTGCTGAAGGACTACATGTGAAATTCAAGAAGCAATTTCAAAAGAAGAAGGGTCAAAATCAGGGCCAGAAAGAAGGCAAGACTGGTGAAACTGATTCCAAGAAGTCATCAGACTGGGTGGAGAAAAGGAGATGTTACTCCTGCAAACAAACAGGACATCTCAAGAAGAATTGTCCTTCCAGGAAAAACAAGTCTGAGAAAAAGGAAGCTGATGCTGCTGTAGCAGAGCAAGCAGATGACCTAGCAGAGGTGCTGAATGTATCAGAAGGCAGGATTACCAAGGAATGGGTGTTGGATACAGGTTGCTCATTCCATATGTGCCCCCATGAGCACCTGTTCCAAGAACTGACCAAAACTGATGGAGGAATTGTACTTCTGGGGAATGATCAGTCATGTAAAGTAAGAGGAGTGGGCTCTGTGAAGATCCAAATGCATGATGGAGTCCCAAGAATTATCTCAAACGTGAGGTATGTGCCATCTCTTAAAAGGAATCTAATATCACTTGGTTCCCTAAATGAATCTGGTTGTGAATTTAGTACTGTGAATGGATATATTCATATTACTAAGTATAACAAAGTGGTGATGAAAGGAGTGAAACAGAATGGCTTGTATATCTTGATTGGAGAATCTGTTATTGGATCAACAGATGTCACACTGAGTAATACAGAAGCAATGATATGGCACAAAAGAATGGGTCATATTGGAATCAGAGGAATGCAGGAGCTGGCAAAGAAAGGAGTAATTGGAAATCTGAATTCTAACAGCCTGGAATTCTGTGATCAGTGTGCAATGGGAAAATCTAAGAAACTGACCTATGGAACAGCTGCTCACACTACCAAGGAGATCTTAGATTATGCCCATTCTGATGTATGGGGGCCTGCAAGAACAGAAACCTTAAGTGGTGGAAAGTACTTTATAACCATAATTGATGACTATAGCAGAAAGGTGTGGGTGTACATCTTAAAGCAAAAGAGTGAAGCATTCTCAAAGTTCAAGGAATGGTACACACAAGTGGAAAACCAGAGAGGAAGAAAGCTCAAATATCTAAGAACTGATAATGGTCTTGAGTATCTGTCAAATGAATTCACAGAATTCTGCAAGGAAAGGGGAATTGTGAGGCATAGAACAGTACCATTGAATCCCCAACAGAATGGGGTTGCTGAGAGGTTAAACAGGACTATTCTGGAGAAAGTCAGGTGCATGATGATAGATGCAAGACTTCCAAAAAGTTTCTGGGGAGAAACAGTAAACACAGCATGCTATCTCATCAACAAAACCCCCTCATCATCATTGGATTTCAAGACTCCAGATGAAATATGGTATGGAAGGATGCCAAACTATTCAGAACTCAAGGTATTTGGATGCTTAGCTTTCACTCATATAAAACAGGACAAACTGGACCCTAGAGCATTGAGGTGTGTCTTCCTTGGATACCCAGAAGGAACAAAGGGTTACAGGTTGTGGTGTGTTGAACAAGGACACAGAAAATTGATCATTAGCAGGGATGTGAAGTTCAATGAAGGAGTCATGGGATATCTCTCAACTGGAGACAAATCAGAAGTTGAAGGAGTTATACAAGAAGAAAACTCACCAGTTGAGGTGGAGGTATCAGGGATGAGAACTCTACAAGAATTACAACCAGCAAACCCTGAAGAAACAAGTAGTTCCTCAGAAAGTGAAGAAGATCAACCTGAGCCAAATAGCCTAAGAAACTACAGTTTGGCAAGAGATAGGGCCAGGAGAGAAGTTCATCCACCAAGGAGGTATGGACATGCTGACATGGTGTACTATGCTTTGAATACTGCAGAAGCTCTTGAACATTCAGAACCACAGAACTGTACAGAAGCTATCAAAGGAGCAGAAAAGAAACAATGGATCAATGCCATGCTGGAAGAAATGAATTCTCTGAAGAGAAACCACACTTGGGATCTGGTGAAAAAACCAAGTGGTCAGAAACTTATAAGCTCCAAATGGATCTTTAAGAAGAAACTGGAAATGGTGAATGGTGAGAGGATCAGATATAAGGCCAGGTTGGTAGCAAGAGGATTCACACAGAGGGAAGGGATTGATTTCCATGAAGTATTTTCACCAGTAGTCAAGCATACTTCCATCAGAATTCTGCTGGCAAAAGTCACACAAGAAAATCTGGAATTACAACAACTAGATGTCAAGACAGCTTTCTTACATGGAGAGCTAATGGAAGATATTTACATGAAGCAACCTGAAGGTTTTGAAAACCCTGGAGAAGAAGACAAAGTATGTCACTTGAAAAAGTCTTTGTATGGATTGAAACAAAGCCCAAGGCAGTGGAACAAAAGGTTCAATGAGTTCATGATAAACACTGGATTTGTCAGAAGTTTATATGACAACTGTGTATATTTGGAGAAGAATGCAAAGACAGATCAGTTATACTTGTTGCTATATGTAGATGACATGTTGATTGCCAGTAAGAGTAAGCTGAAGATCCAACAGCTAAAGGGGAAGTTGAGTACTGAATTCGAGATGAAGGACCTAGGAGATGCCAAGAAAATGCTAGGAATGGATATTATCAGAGACAGAGAAGCTGGAGTGTTGTGCTTATCTCAGAAGGATTATCTACAGAAGGTGCTAGAGAGGTTCAATATGCATGAATCTAAACCATTGGTAATTCCAGTGGGGCAACAAACCAAGCTATCAAGAGATCAAAGCCCAAAAACACCTGCTGAAGAGAAACAGATGCAGAATATACCTTATGCAAGTGGAGTAGGGAGTCTCATGTATGGTATGATTTGTAGCCGGCCAGATTTAGCATTTGCAGTGTCTTTAGTAAGTAGGTTCATGGCAAATCCAGGAAGAGAGCACTGGGAAGCACTGAAGCAGATTCTGAGGTATCTGAAGGGAACATTAAAGTTAGGTTTGAAATATGTGAGAACAAACACAGGAAATGAACCTTTGAGAGGGTTTGTGGATGCTGATTTTGCTGGAAATATAGACACCAGAAAGTCTATTTCAGGGTATGTCTTCACACTTTATGAAACAGCAGTGTCATGGAGGTCAATACATCAACCAGTAGTGGCCCTATCCACAACAGAGGCAGAGTATATGGCAGTGACAGATGCTTGCAAAGAAGCAATATGGTTGAAAGGGATTGTGAAAGATTTTGGGATAACACAAAAGTGTGTGACAGTGCTGTGTGATAATCAAAGCACTCTTCATCTGGTAAAACACCAAGTTTTTCATGAAAGATCAAAGCACATAGATGTGAAGATGCACTTTGTAAGAGACATTGTTGAAGCTGGAACAGTGGTGGTGGAAAAAGTGCATACAAAGGATAATGCTGCTGATTTCCTTACAAAGTCAGTACCTGGGGCAAAGTTTGTTCATTGCTCAAGCTTAGTCAGGCTTGAGCCATGTTTCTGAAGTAAAACCTGGTGGAAATTGAGGACAGGATGCACACTTTGATTGATTGAGGTGGAGATTTGTGAATGTTGAGTCAATTGCATCAAGTGTAACATGTTTTGACTGGAAATTATGGAGGGATTCAGGAACCGGATTCATCAGTGAAAGAACCGGACCAGGATAGCAGTTATGGAGGAGAGCCGGATTCATAACCACCGGTTCAGGGTGGTTATGATTCAGTTTCAGAAGCTCAGAAAAAGACAACAGTTATGAAACCGTTGCGAAGCGGTTATGCTGATAACTTCCTCTCCTGGACGACTTGAGCTGATTTTTCATTTTCAGAGCATTGTTATATGTTGTATAAATACTCAATTTACAGTTTTCCCCTTAGCTAATCAGTTTTCAAGAGAGAATTAGAGAGAAGAGTTGCGGTTATTTTCAGTTTAGGGTTATAGCTGAAGGAGAGGTGTAATTCTTGTGTAATTCTTGTATTCTTGGAGATTGATAGTGGATTGAGGAGTGCTGATCCTCCGTGGATGTAGAACACATCGTTCGAACCACGTAAAATCGTTTCTGTGTGATTGTGTTTCTTCCTGTATTGTTTTCTTCGTTTTCGGTTTTCTGGTTCGTCCAAATTCGCGATTGATTCTCGGCCAATTTCATAATTCTCTGGCCGAACTTAGTGAGAGTGATTTGTGTGTTTGAATCCTTACACGTCTTATAATCCGTCACTAGTTTGATTTAAAGACGATGATCATGTGGTTAGAAACGAATTTTTGCAGACTCTAATTTAATTTTCTCATGTAGTGTTACAAGACATTAACTCTAAAATACCAACGACCAATTACATATATTAATTTAGAAGATTGTATGTAAATGATGATAAAACTATTTTAATTGAGTTTACTACCCATATGACGGTTAGTTTGGAGTTGTTTAGACACCTCGACGCACAAGTGAATCCAAACAGCAACCATCAATAGTTTAAAGTATTAAATTACTATGAAATATTTTTTATGTTAAACCCATCACTTAATTAGAAAATAAAAATGTTTCAAAAAATAAAATAAAAAATGCAATAATAAATGCATCGAGGATCGGATCTTCTCCTACAAATGCGTCATAACTACCGTTACACAATAAATTGATGCATAAACAAAGTAATGTTATTAATACTTTAGAAATGCACATGTCCTGTATTTGTATCACTATAATAGGAGATGTAGTACAATTTGTAGGAGATACGTATAACTGATTTAAAGAGGGACGATATAACAATTTTAATATAAATCGAGAACAACCAGCCCAGCTCACACAGAAGGACATCAAAATGACGTTGTTTTACTATTTAAACGACATCCTTTTGACATCAAAATAATACTCCCTCCGTCCCAGCTAAACTTGCACACTTTCCATTTTCGTCCGTCTCAGCTAAACTTGCACACCCCTTGAAAAGGAAAGTTATAATACAATCTACACCCTCAAAATCTCCACCCTCAATCTCCACCTTTAATTCACCTTTGAAAAGTCAACAAAATTCCAAAAAGCAACTTTTCTTAATACTTGTGCCAATTCTCCCAGTGCAAGAATAACCGGGACGGGGTGGTATCATTTTATATCTAGCATGCATCTGCATGTTTAACTGGACATCCTATCTAAATTCATGAATTGAGCCTAATAAATACTACTTCCATTTTCTTAAATATCATTTTACTTTTTGTACTTTATTTATAAATAACTGTTTTTTTAATATTTTATACAATTCTTTTTCAATACTATCCTATTGTCCCTATAATATTTCTAATTATGACATCTAAAAACAAAGGTAGTATTAATAATAGCTGGACCAATAAATATAATAAAATATAGTAGTGATGAATCAAGTCACATCTAATGGGTCCCACTTCTCTCAAAAGTTCAGTATAAAAACCATTTCCATTTGGTCACATAACACCATGCAAGATTCAAACAATTCATTAACTCTACAACATTCTCATTCTGTTCTTCAATACTATTAATTCTTTCTATAGTACTCTCAATCTCCCACAACTCCTTAATCTATGGAAGCCAAAATGACCAATTCACCCCTGCCGCCGCCGGAAAGCAGCAACATCACCACCGTCCGCACCCTCTACACCGTCCTATCAAGCGGCGCCAGAGACATCTCCGGTCTCATAGCCAGTGACCTGGAATGGTGGTTCCACGGCCCACAAAACTGCCACCACATGATGAAAATGCTGACCGGAAAATCGTCGCCGTCGGATTTCAAGTTCGATCCACGGAGCATCGACGCCATTGACGAGGACCGCGTGATCGTGGAAGGGTGGGAGGGGGCGCAAGCCTACTGGGTGCACGTGTGGACCCTCAAAGATGGAGTCATCACTCAGTTTAGAGAATACTTCAACACGTGGCTCACTGTCAGGGATTTGAGGCCCCTTGACTGCTTCAGCTCCTCCACTCTGTGGCAGAGCCACCCTCGTGACCTCGCCAAACGCTCTCTACCGGGACTTATGCTTGCCATTTGACTCGCTATTCTATTTCAAATTGTGTTTCATCTCGTGTTTTAATAATTAAAGTGTGTATATGTGTAGTTTGAAGATTTGATATAATTATCAAATGTGAGATGTCAAGTAAAACTCAATGTTCTTTAGGGAAATAATTCATTTGCTCGGTAGGCAGCCGTTGGATCACAAAACGATGTATCAAAACGAAGATATGTTGTATCGGAGCTAAAACGACGTCGTTTCTTATCTACCTGTCCAGCAAGTGATCATGGTCCGTTCTTTAGTGGGACACGATAATTTGAGATACACGCGGAATAATCTAAAAGCTTAAATACGAAATGAAATACAATTTAGAAGTAAGAATCCATTGTGTAAAATCACAATTTTGACCAAGTGTAAGATCACATAAGATCCATGTTATAGTGTTTTTCACCGCCTTATTGCACAATAACTACCATATGTATGTAATAAAACTACTAATTTTGCGTGTAGTGTTGCATTAAATATATTAGAGGATCCAACATAATGGGAAGTGCAAGCAAGCATGTCAGTTCTGATACTCTATACACAAAATCTTATTGACGTATTCAACAGACCCGATATTAGGTGTGGGGCATGACCGCATGATTAAAACACTGTCGTTGGAACATATGATCTGACTTGGCGGGCATGCATGTTGAAAAATAATTACTAAAATTAAAAGAGTAGTTCTCCTATATATCGGTGGCATGGATATTTGATCGTGCAATTCTAGTTATGGACAATTTCTCATGAAAAATGTATTAAATTGTATGCTAAAAGATATTACTTGTTCTGAAAAAATGGTATAATGCTAAAAAAATATTGATATATATTTTTATTAAAAGATAATACTTATTATGAGGCAAAGTATTATGGTGAAAGATAATATATTTTTAAATTTTTTTCTTCTAATCTAGGAAAGAAAGAAAAACCCCCCTTCCCCCCACGGTGACTCGAACCCAGGATCAAAAGCCTAGGTAGTAGATGCTCTGCCACTTGAGCTATCCTACTTTGTCGTGAAAGATAATATCTTTCTTTAGGAATGTAATACCTTCTTTTTGTACAACTAATGATCATATGTTTTCATGAATCCGTTTATTAATCTGATTTGTATGGATAAATCTGTATATTTAATTTACATGAGAATCTGTGAAAATAGAATTGGGAAACATTAAGGGCGTGTGTTTTAGGTTGACCTCAGTAGATTTAAATGATCGAATTCCAATAAAACACATTTATTAACTCTCTTAGCCAAATTTGACTCAACATTCTTCAACTTTAAGCAAACACACCCTAAAAGTAACGAAAGTAATAAATTGACCAATTAGCAAGCAATACTGTTCTAGGACAGTTAAGTATCCCCTAAAAAACAAAAGGAAGCTTCAAGGAAAGTAATGTAATTGTCGATACGCAGAATCATATACACTTTTGCCTTTTGAAGTCCACATCTCAATGGTGATACTTCAAAACTAAGGACGATGACAAATTATTACACTAAGAAGGAATTAGACCACTTGAGGTGATTGAGAATTGATTGTAACTCAATTAGTAGAGTATCTTGTAACTTAATAAATTAAACGGGGTTCGATTCACACTAATTTCATCCCAATCATAATTTGTACTAAAAAAGACCACATGATGTGACCAATGTATAGTGTGATAATCTTCCGTCAAAAAAAAAAATTATTTACACAAATTAAGAAACACATCTATTATATGTATAAATTGCCTCACAATTTAGTTTATGCAGAACGTTATTAATATTCTCTCCTCACAATTTCAATTTCAGCAAAAGGTTAGTATCTTGGATCCTAACCAAATTTAATTACAATCTCACAAATTGAAGAATAAGAAAATAATGGATAGTGGGCAACCAAAAGATATATATAGACAATGTATGTGCTAGCTAATTATTTTCTGTATTGCCCGTAACTTAGTTGGTAGAACATGAATCCCCCTAATCAGGATTTGTACTATAAAAAATTAAAAGTTATTTATCTGTTTGAATTTTCGATGTAGTGTAGATTTTTCTTTTCCTGAGTACATCTCTATGTAACTAAGTCGCGCAACCGTTCATCGGCTGCATAAACATATTTGACACATAATGGTTAAAATTATGATATGATAATATTTCACCCATTAATTTGCTAAACTATTTCAGCTTATTTGGGTTTAAGTTTTTTTAATTGAAATGAAAATCTTTTGTTCTTGGCGATGAAGACGATGTCCAATTAATTTTATTGTGAAGTTTTTCTTAACATTTTTTATCTGGGGTTGGGATTTGGAAATGGCAAAAGGGTCAACGATTGTGGTGTGCAAAGAAAACATGTAGTCTGTTATAACTTCAGTGTGATGTGCAAAGTAAAAGCGATATGAAGAGAATTTGTGGTGTAAATAAAAAAGATCAATTAGGAATTCTAGGACTAATAGGTTTTATACATATTTAAGCACTTTGTATTTCTTTAGGGTAAAATAAATTTTTCATTACAATAGGCTGGAAGTAGTCAACACTGATTGACAAACGAGTGGTGACGAAGGATCACTTACGTGTTGGGCACTAACTAGGCCCGCATCTCCACACTGATATGATATTATCCGTTTTCGGTTAAGCCCGCACGGATTTGTTCTTGGACTCACTCCCAAAAACCCTCATTCGAATGGAGATACTTCAATCCTAATAATTTCCACAATCTTCCCATACATATATGATGTTGGACTTTGTTGACAATCCCAACAATCCTCTCCTTCAAACAAAGGACCATCGAACCTCTCCTCAAACGAACCACTAAGCCTCCCCTTAAACGAACCATCGAGTTATGTTTGCTTCATTCAGCCGACTAGCCATCTCCACTGCATCTGGGCATACACCTTACGTGGAGTCTACGGTATACAGCCGCTGGAGAGCTAGCTCTACCTAGGTGCACCTAAAACTGGTCATTATACCTGGTTTGTAGAGCCGCACTTGTCGTACCTCTATTGCCCTACCTAGGTGTACCTCACCGGGTCTATAGAGCCGGACTTGTCGTCTTTGCAGGGGCACCATCCCTACCTAGGCGCACCTTATCTGGTCCACTAGGTCAGTAGAGCTGGACATGTCATCTCTGTTGGGGAGTCAGCCCTACCTAGGTGCATCTCACTTGGCCCACCTGGTCAGGTAAAGTCGGACCTGTCTTCTCTGCGACTTTGTTTAGTACTCTGAGAATCTCCACCACATCGGTTCAGTCTAGGACCATGACTCTGATACCACTTGTTAGACTCTAATTGGGCCTGCATCTGTACATTGGTATGACATTGTCGGCTTTGGGCCAAGCCCCCACGGATTTGTTCTTAGGCTAACTCCCAAAATGCTTATAACAAATGGAGATACTTCAATTCTAATAAACCCCATGATCTTTTCATATATATCCAATTTGAGACTTTGTTGACAATCCCAACATTACAAACATCAGATATACAAGACTTGGCATATTGTGCCAACAATAGCAAAGTTGTTGGCCGTTGATATAGCCCCATCAAAGAAGATACGAACAATGGAGACAGGGGATGCTTGAGCTAAAGGTCCGAACTTCGTGAGGGAGCGACGCTCCGTGTTACCCCCATTCAATATGGAAATCATGTAAGGCCTTTGCAGCATGCATAATGAAAAAAGCTGGCCAAAAAATAAGCTCCGAAAAAAACTTTAGAATTATGAGAATTCCAAATGTAATTAGCAACAATTTGCGAATCACTAAGAAGAACAAGGTCTTGAAACCAGAGTCAAAGAGCGCTTGTTGTTGACTAGAGAAAAACTCTCAGTCCCGCCGAGACCCAAACCACCCTCGAGATAGGGCAGGTGAAGAATAGATGAATAGAAGAAGCATCACGATCGTTACAAGGGCAACATGCATCAACGGTGAGATGTCCTCGCAAAATGTTTTTCATAGTTGGCAGTGACCCAAAAAAACCATTGAAAAAGAAGTGATGGATGCATCTCCGAATATTTAGACGTCACAGAGCTTTCCAAAGAGGGGTGCATGGGAATGGAGTAGGGAATCAAGGCACCTCCGAATATAATTATACGCATACACTACAAAAAAAAAAATTCAAATAGACAACAGGTTTTAGCTGTTGTCTAGTTATAGATAGGTTTGTTATTAATAGCGGTGTTGTTAAAACTACCTTCTGACAATAATTTAAAACTGTTGTATGTTCAACAATAAATAACGGTTTCTGCAACAAAACAAAATCATTGTCTATTCAGTTACAGACAACCGTGGAAAACTGTTGACCTTCTTGTAAAACCGTTGTCTTTATAAGTAAAGGCAAAGATTAAATTAGTTGTCCTTTTACTAAAGAAAACAAAAGAAAATGTTGCCTTTTTATTATTGAATAATGTCGTTTAAATGCATATTCTCATATGAAACACCCAATAGTCAAAACATCATAAAATATTTACGAAACATCGAATACAAAATAAATGTCAATAAATTCATCAACATTAAATTAATTACTATGATACAATCCGAATTCTTAAACTAAATAAGTCCTAAAATGAAATCAACTCTTATTTACTCAAACAATTCTTATATCGATACCAAAATCAAATCTGTCTGCATATTAAAGTTCTAGGATTGCGATCAATGAATGTAATCGCTTTCTCCATCGGCAGCCCAAGCAGTAATAACTATGTTCCAAAGTATAGTGTAAGACCCAAAATGAAAAGCAAGCTTATTAATAAAAGAATTAAAAAAATTCAAATCAAGAAGTTTAAAAAAAATACTAAAATAAAATTTCACCAAAAACAAACTGAAAACATACCTTCTCCAAGGAAGCAAATAGGATTTTCGTTTTGTCTTCCTCAACCACTACAAACATCCATTAGATAAGGAATGAGTTCATAAATGTAGCTCCCCATCGGTAAAAAAAAAGTAATAGAAGAAAAAAATAAGTAATAGAAGGAAAAAAATAAGTAATCTGAGAAAATATTCATATATAAACATTAATATCAACTAATTATTGTTCATTCATATTATTAAAAGTTCTATTAAGAAAAAAAGCTGAAACATCTCTATTTACGGCAGGAATTACTAATTTCCAGGACTGCCATTTGGACTATGACTTTTTTCTTTTTTTTAAAAATGTGTTTCTTTTTAAAAAATGAGAGAAGAAAAGAAAGTCACCAGTTCAGATATGTGGTTTACGGTGAGTTTCACTACAAAACTCGAACAAGTTTCTTCAGGATCTCCTGAATCAGTTGTTTGATCACTCTCACATTCATTAATGTCCAAATGTTTTGCTCGGAGAAAATCATCATGTAGTCATGAAAATTGCTCCACCATAAAAGAAAAAAGAAGCTGAAAATATATGTGGAGAAAATTATAATCGAACCGTGCTCCTTATTGTAGCCATTAGTTCTATAGACGGGACTTCACATATTGATTTCCCGATGAAATTGAAGAGCAGAAACTCCCCACTGGAATTAGAAACTAACCTACGACCATATTAGGATGTATGAGCAAGCGGTTAGTTACTCTGCAGTTCACAAGAAGAAACAGAGATATCACTAAGAGAAAATTTCATACGAACAAATCGCCTTTTTAACCCATACAACTGCATGATATCATCTAAAAAGATGATGTCACCGTGAGTCGCTCCATCGACATGCCCTATGTAAATTTCGGCTGATCCAGCCCACAACTTAGGTCTACTATTTGTCAACAGCCATTCATTTAAGAAAAAGTGTAACAATCCAATTTACAAAATGACACAACTAAAAGAAGTGTGACAAACCAATTTCACAAATTTCCAGGCAAAAAATATTTGAAAAATCGAGACTAGTTAACCTCCAGTAAGTGTATACGAATGTGATTCATGAGTGAGTTATACTTGGGGTTGGGTCGGGTTCGACAACTCTATGCCCCCGGATTCATGGATTTTGCATACCTGACTATTCTAATTAATATTCAAGAATTTAGGATTATCTAACTAAGAACATTCAATATAGAAAGCCCTAAAAGATGTTGGCAGATTTATGTACAAAGAGATAGATCAAATCAAATGGGTGGTAGTTATACAAGAGAAGATGAATAAAGTCAAATTAAACAATCCTATACCACAAAAAGTATACTCTCAAATTTTCGGGAAATTTTCTAGGAAAACCGTTAGAAATTCAAATATCACAAAGCATGCTTGTGTTATCCATACTTAAGAGTTATCATAACCTGCAACCTTTCCTGGCTACTGCAGTACCTATAAAGGGTACAAAGTACTTCTTAAGGATGTCAAATTTATAGTGACTAGACATGTCCTTTTTCAGACATATTGTTTGGCCATCTAATGCAGACTATGTTCACTCATTCACATCAATTATCTCTCCTGATTAGTCCCTTATTCCCCCTTCTCCCAGCCCTATCTCACCATACATCACAATTTTACTAGAAAATATCCTTTCTCAGACCAACAACCTACCTTATACGAGCAATTTATCACTTGGTTCTAACCATAATGTATCTAATTAAGCTAATTATTATGTTACGGGGTGGGGAAGAGGGTTAAAGATAAGAAATTTGGTCATCTAGATCTGTTAGATGAGAAGTTGCTGCAAATATGGAGAATTTTGGTACTGCTTGAGCAAGGAAAATGTCATAGCAAGAACAAGTGGTCAGAAAACAGAACCAAACAACCAAAATAAAGAATTTTATAATAAAAGAAAAGCAGAAACATGGTTTTATTTCGAGACATGACATAGATACCTGCTTTTCAATTTGATGCTTCATGTAGAGAGTACTGAACATCTCTTTCTTCTCTTCCAACTCCTTAGCGAGTTGCTCAGTTGAAGCATCAACTTTAGAGTGTTGGTCGAGTAGTTCAGCATGTTGCCTCGATAACACACCAACTTTATCGGCAAGTACCTGTATACATTCACGGAACTCAGTCGTACCATCATCATCACTCTCATTGGCAACACTGAAATTTTAAATGCATTCAATCAAACATCAATTTCAATTAGCATCATCATCAACTCCCACTCTCAACTCCCCGGCTAAACTGAAAGGAAAACTAAGTAGTGGAATATGTATATTTGGTTTCAGAACATGCATTGTATTTTCCGTCTGAGTGCCACTAAAAATTTCTGATTTAAGCTTTTATATAGAAATTTTATGCTGCAATCAAGATGAAATAACCTTACAGCTAGAGGAAAAATTATTGTCTGATTCCATGGCATAAATAAAAAAATTGAACCAGGAAAAATTAAAGACAAACATAAAAATAGTTAATTAGTAATACATTTAATATAGTAAGTAGTCTGTACACAAAAGAAATAATATACATATAGTAAGTGATCTATTTTTTGTGGGACAAACTAGAATGAAAATTATATCTTTATGGAACCAAGAGACTACTAGTTCATTATTAATTTTCATATGCAAAATAGATAAAAGTGGTTCAGACTTAAACCTGAAAGAAAGGCATATTTTTTTACAGATGTTCACCCAGAATACGTAGAAATACATCTACTGACCTCTAGCAGTTCCTTGTTTCAAAGCATTACCCAGATTGATGATTGTTTGCACAATTCTTTTTAATTTACCAACACCCTTGATTTGATAAAAACATGATTATAAAGTATGAATAAGACATCAAGTTCTGTAGGCTTGTTTATTCATAGTGAGGAATTAATAACTATAAAGCAAATTGCCTGATCCGCTGCAGAATTTACTATATATAAATTATTCCTGAGGTCAGAACCGTGAGAAGATAAACCATGAAATGAATAACATTACAACAAAGGTCAGTAAAATCTGGATTAGTTAAGTTCAAACTTCTTCAAGTTTGATCCTCCAAGGTTATCTTCTCACGGTACAAGACAAACATTACCAGCTCCTTCAGCAACAAGCCACAGTAAGCACTAGCCAACACATAATTTACATAATAACATTGGTAAAGGTTAAAGCGGAATAGTTCGGATATCAAATACATGGAAAAGAATGATAAATTGAAGTGAAATTAATTTCAACTAACAAGTTATCATGAAAAATATCGTGCAGGGACTCAAACAACCTGACTTATTCTTCAAGAAAAAAGAAGTATCAAAATGAAGATAGAGGTTTGAAAAATGACCAGGTTTAGTAAAGTGAAAAGCACACAATATTATTTAGATAAAACATAAAAATAAAGACTGATTTCTTTCAGATCTTACAAATAGAAAAGACATCTTCCAATTTAGAAAAGAATAGATTATTTAGCAAGCTATAATAGACGAATTTGCGTGCTAAAATGTGGCTATGGCACATTAATGTAGCAATGTCACAAGTAATTGATCTAATTCTTGAAGTAGACTCCAGAAAGGTATAGTGTAGCTTACCAGTATTTCATGCAAGGGTATCTTCAGTTTTTTACAACATAATTTCACAACTATATGCACGTTTGTGCTCTATCTGCAATGTGAGAGAAAATTGTATAAGTTACAATCACCCAAAAATTGTAAGAGAATATTAGGAAAAGAAGAAAAGGGGAAAAAAATCAAAATTTCACAAGTGTATGTGTATTGTAATACTGTGCATTATTATGAAGAAGAAGTTATGATAGTGCCATATATTAATTCAGCCTAAAGAAAAAGCTTGCTTGTTGAACCATTATCCTAAATAGAGAACTAACAATTTGGATCGATTTGGTTTGTGCTATATATTAATTTAAACAGATATTTAAAAAATGCTATATGAATATTTGGAACTCACAATAACAAAATAATCTATAAGGAGCAAACCAAAAGTAAACCATGCACCTGCATTGAGCAACAGGGAAAATGATAGGAGAAACAGTATGTACTGCACACTCTCTGTTCTTACCACAGTAACTTGTTCAAAATATTGAATTAACCCAGATGTAAGAGTAAAATCTGGACTTAACTTAACATTATAAGAATATCCATCGGTTACCACCTTATAGTTCATTAGCAGGCCCTAGTAAAGACCTGATATAAACAAGTTAAACAGGTTGTGAATCCATAATAATCAAAACTACAAAAAAAGAATTTAACTACTTAGTTACATAATTTCTGATTAGAATTACTTGGCTTGTCAGGGTTTCTAAGGAAATAAGAACATTTTTTAGAACTAACCACAAAACTTTAAACATTTCCAAGTAGGAACATTTAGTTCGAGCTTAGGAGCAGCAAAAACACTACGAGACTAAGGCTCAATCCTCCAACCAGATATGAAACTTGGGTGGTAGTGATGGCATTAGGTTCATGAGGTACCATGGATGAGATCGAGCCATGAGTGTCAAAAGGCACCGAGATTGTTGTTATGATTGTAAACGGATGGTATTCGAAAATCCAAGGAGAAAAAATTTAAAAATACAAAATTGATAAGTAAATCTCAAGGACAAGTAGAAAGTTCCACATTTTGTGTAAGCTTTTTCTTCAATGTAATTCGTTAAAGTCTCATAGAGAAAAATGTTACTATTGTATATATTCATTGTAGATATTCACAACTAGGAAAAGAATTTATAAAGCAACCCATACACAATTCGATTATATATCAGAAATAAAAGTTCTAATTAAATCTAATGTAATGGAATCAAGAATGAAACCGACTGCGTCACCGGTGGTACGACAAAAAAAATTCAACGGTAGTACTAGAGTTACAGAGTTTGATTCACATAGGTTACCTTAGTGTCGTAGCAGATAGACCATGACCTCATACAACTAGGGCAATTCAAACTGAGGACGGGTTTTTGGGGGTTAGCTTACCCTTGTGGGATCGTGGCCCTTTGCCCATGCCATTGTAGCACGTGTGCTCAAGGCATAAGGGGTAGATGAATTGATATAATCCTCACCTTCCTCCGGCTTATCACAGGCCGTCTGTACAAGGTTCCAAATTCAATGATTCTTCCACCTAAAATTAGACTAGACAAGATAGTTACAAAATAGGTTGTTTTTGCATCAATTTCATAAAATTGGACTCAACAGGAAACATATTGAATATAATGTAATGTGTAGTGCTGCTCCACAACACATATAAATAATAACAAGGCAGTAAAACAGACCAACCTTCTTTGTGGAGGAATACAGAAACCAACTAGTTAACGCCTCATGTGGACCAATCACAAATCCAACGAGATTACCCACCTGTATTACCCATAGCTTAAAATTTTCATGTTTGAATGGATATTTTTTATGTTTCAGTTGCAAAATTTACATAGTAAATCTAAATTGATTATTCAGAAGCCCAAACTACAAATTTTCAAGTTCTTTTTAGTGTGAATTTTAAATGTACTTCAGATTCACTTGATATCTGCTCCACATAAACATATTTTTCTCTACCTGTGTGTCACTAGCTCATCCTCCCTTTTCTTCTCCCACTCTCTTGTATGAATAATATATCATCACATACAAAAGCATATTACACACCTAGAAGATCTACAGGCCATTAGCTTGAATTTCCTTATGCTAAAGCACTCAAAGCTTACCTATTTGTCACACATATGACTAACATTAATAAAATCAAATTAACATATAAACATTAAGATTTATTAAATATATATAGAAGCTCAAACTGAAAGCTAACATGAAGCAACATTTATCTATTAGTAATGATAATAACCTAACAAGTATGATATGGTGCACTCAATGTGATCATTCTGGACAAGTTTGTCATTCCTAAACTCAATTATGAGATAATTTTGATATTTTTATTAATAAACATATCTTTCTTATGCATCATCTGGCCCTATTCTAAGAAGGCATAGTAACTCAAAATCTTAAGACATGAATAACATAGTGCATAAATAATTTCAAGCGTTAAGATTATGATAGTATAAATATAAAGGAAGTCATCATCAAGATCAGAGTCATGGATTACCAGCACTGACAGTAGTACACTGACCAAAGAAAGATTTTTAACATGTGAAAACAAACGAGTTAGTACGGTTTTTTGCATTTTCCTCCTTTGCCCATTCAATTCAATTCACATAAGCTCTAAAGTGGTTTTTAAACGATAAGATAAGCTTCACTTCAAGGGGAATACGTGAATAAATCTGAAATAAAAGCATATTACAACTAATGCATACATGTTATTAAAAAAACTCGTTATTCGATCGCAAAATGTGCGGCACCAACTGACGATACCAGCCAATGAAAACACTAACAACGTGGAACGACGGTAGTAACACAATGAAGAAAGAAAATAGAGCAACAACAGAGTGGCGGTAGAAAAGTCGCCTCATTGTGCGAGACGAGGATTGCTTTGTAGCCATTAGGAAAAATACTAACAGTTGTGAATTTTCCTAACCCTAGACAATTGTGGCTACTATCAGAACCTTGCCATTTCAATGTTGATCTTTTTTCAATGTTAAATAAAACCAATTTCAATTACAATAGCCCTAGGAGATTCCAAACCTTCGATGAAGAATCACAAGAGGAGAATTCTAGCCAAAAGTCTATTATGATGAAGAATTAGTGGAGAATCATCGTCTTCGGAAGGTGACTGAGAAGAAAAGTCTCGGACCAGCAGTGTTGTCGAGAGCTTATTCCAATGAATTATCACAAGACGAGTGGTGTCAATTGAAGAATTGATGTTCATTTATCTGGCACTGCCATTACCATCAACAATCTTCCTCAATTGAATGCGACATCGGAAGATAGAAGAGAGAACGCCCAAGCAAGAGTGACATCGGGAGAGAGAGGGTTAGCCAAGAGTGCAAGAGTGAAAATAATTTGGGGATTTTTTATTGGACATTAAAAATGAGAGAACGTAATTTGATGGGTTATTTGAAACCAGGAAACAATATGTCATTTATTACATAATTATACTAATTTCTACCAATGCTCTTGTTATGATTTCAAAATAGAAGAGACATGCTAATTTTGATATATTTAAAATAAAAAATATAAAAAATATACTATAATAGGACACTTCAAAGTATTATATTAGTTATAATGACTCATTGAATAAATATATTTTTATATATATTTCACTATTATCGATGTTGTTCAGTTATATCATTATTTAATATATTAACTTTGGGACCTATGGTTTTTAAATGTATGAAAAATCTGCTCTTTAAAAATTGTATTCAATTTTATTTATTGCGACAATATATATGAATCCAGTTATATTGTAAAGTGATTGAATGTATTGTACGAGACTATAAAATACAAAATATAAAATAAAATCATAATTATTATTTTATTTCAAATATATTATTAATTACTAAAACTCCATTAAAGAGTTTATTAAAATATCTTGGAACATAATTTTAAAGTTGTTGTAAATTAAAATGGTTTTGACTTTAAAACGGTTTTGTAAAAATGTTGATATTAGAGTTGTCTATTTGAGTAATGTATTGCCAATAGACAACAAGTTTGGGGAATCGTTGATAAATGTGTTGTCTATCTGCGTAAAAAGACGCTAATAGACGACAGACACTGAAAACTGTTGTATAACTGTTGTCTATTAGTGTGTCTTGTCGCTAATAGACAACAAATTGTGGTAAAACTCTTGTTAATTCACGAAGACACAACACTGCTAGAAAAAAATTGTTGTTTTTTAGTTGTTTTTTAAATTTTTTTTCTCCTAATCTAAGAAAGAAATTAAAAACCCTCCCCTCCCCCCACGGTGACTCGAACCCAGGACCAAAGGCTTAGGTAGTAGATGCTCTGCCACCTGAGCTATCCTACTTTATCGTTTTTTAGTTGTTGTCTATTAATGAAGTTGTTGTAGTGATACTTTATACAGAATCTTCCATTACCCGAGTAATGTCGAACCCGCCTGTTCGCAGAGTTGATATTCTAGAAACTCGAGAATAAATTGTGCTTCCATAAAATCGAGAAGATATCCCATTTCAACTCTGAATTCCACGTACTACTCAATGGGCAAATGAACTCACCTGCATTGCAAGTCCCAAACGTAGTATTACAGGGGCTGCAAATATGGAAATTAGGAGCTCGGGGCACCCACATGTCCTTCCAAATTTATGGTTAAGACTGGACAAATGATCGTCGACAGCGCTGCAACACACCTCTTTGGCCCGCGACGATACTTCTCCAAGAAAATGATAGACAAGCCCAAGCTGGGCATCAAGAAAGCTGGTGTTTAAATGATATTTTGCGCAAAGAACACAAGCAAGCAAGGATGAAGAGTGGTGAAGAGACGCTAAAAATTGCTTACTGAGCGTGGTATTTGAACGCTTTTAGCTCACAAAAACCGAGCCCCTTAAGCTTTCCTCGGAGTAAGACAACCCCAATAAGTCAAAGGATCTTCCTTGCATCTATATTATCGGCCCACTAATAAGAAGATATAATGGATGCAATTTTACCTAAGACGTAATCTGGAAGGAGAAAGCATGTCATTGTGTAAGTTGGAATTGCTTGGATACTTGATTTGAGGAGAAGTTATTTACTCGCCGTGCTAAGTTATTTCTCTTTCCAACCTAAAATCTTCTTCCATATTCGACCATTGATGTTGTTGAAAACTCTCTTTTACTTATGCTAACGATGGATGAGAGGCCTAAATATTTTCCATGTGACTCAACCTTGGGAATAGCGAAGATACTACTAACTGAAGCCGCCATAGATTCATCAATATTGGGAGTGAACAAGATTCCGGACTTCTCTTAGTTAATTCTTTGGTCTGATTCCCTTCATAAAGATTTTAAATTTTGGCCTTCTTCCTCAACCCCAAATATAAGAGTGTCATCTGCAAAGAAGAGATGTGAGAGCACGGGGGAATTTTTATATTGTGAATATGTTTGCATATAAACAAGTCCATCAGGGGCCGGGGATTTTAAAGGATACATTTTTATTTAGTGCTCGCAAAACCTCAACATCCATAAAAGGCTTCAACAACTCTAGGCTCACATCTGGGCTCACCCAGGGCCGCACACATCGAAGAACATCATGAATATCATCCGGCTAAGGTTGGAAGAGGTATAGATGTTCCCAAAATAATAAAGTATTAGGACCTAAACATGGTTTTTTCTCTCAAAAATTTTTGTACCCTCGGGACTTTTTAGATGCTCAATATTAATATCTCATCTTTGACTCGCATGAGCATGAAAGAAGCTCGGGTTCCGTTCATCTTCTGGGGCCATTGTTGTTTGGATCTTTGTTTCTATAGCAAATGCCCCTTCAACTAGGGCCTCGAAAATGGCCTAAAGATCGAAAATTTGTTGTTTGATAGCGGTGATCATACCAACACATAGAGATTCAAGTGCCTTCTTTATAGCTTCAATGATATTTTTCAGTGGGCTTTTCATTGGTCCACCCTATGCAAGTAAATCCACTTCGCAATTATGCAGCTTCAAATGAGTGGGTCAAAAGTCAAATCCCATATTTCGCAAATGACATCTACGCATACGGATAATTCAACCCAGAGGGACTCGAAATGTAATGACTTGGGGGTGGTGGTATGATGGAGGAGTTAATGGCGACATGTAAATGGATGTAATCAAACCAAACTGTTCGCGACCTATTCAGGTTTCGGCTCGAAAAAATATTCATTCGGGATCGTTCGCTAGCCTAAACGAACTGAGCTCGAGTCCAATTTCGAGCTCGACAAAATTTTCGAGCCGAACTCGAGCCTGCAAGTATTTGGTTCGTAAGCTCGCGAGCTTGTTTGCGAACTCAGGCTCGCGAGCCGAGCTTATGAGCCAGCTCGAATATATATATATATATTAAAAAATATACGTGTTCAATGGGATTTGAACTCTAGACCATTTAAAATAAGACAAAGGTCTTATACCACTAGGCTGACTATGACTTTTAGTAAATGTTTGCATTGATTTATTTATTAACTCAGTAGTTCAATATAAACAAAATATTTACCAATATGTTATCGAGCTTTTCCCGAATCCGAGCTCAAACTATATTTTCGAGCTTTTTTTAACCGAGCTCGAACTTAAGTTTGCTTTATTATGTTATCGAGCTATTATCGAATCAAACTCGAACTATTTGCGAGCTTGGTAATTATATAACGAACCGAACTCGGACACACTTTTATAAGTTCGAGCTAAACTGGAGCCCACTAAAAATCAAACGAGCCGAACTCGAACCTGGTAATGTTCGGCTCGTGTACATCCCTATGTAAGCTAAATGATGAGGATGGTGCCTTGCTGAGTAAAAAGGATGAACGAATGGTTTTCTCAAAGTGAACTTTTTCCTAAGATAGCCAATGTAAGAGAGCTTACAATAGGAAAGTGCATCCCTGAAGGCATTAATTTTCAAGTAAGCGAGAGGCAGAGAGCCTTGAAACTCCAAGTAGTGTAAAAGCTCGTTGAAATCTCCGAAACAAATCTAAGGAGCATTTAGGGCTGAGGGAAAAGCTTTTAAAAATTGCCATGCAGCTCATCTATAAGATGTGTTTGGTGCACCATAGTAACCCGAGAGACGACAAGAATTATCATGGAACACCACTACCACATTAATATGCCTAGCTGGAATAGAGAGAAGCAAAATAAAATATTCTTTTTACCAGAGAAGGGCTAGGGCATCCGAGTTGCCTCTCGCCGAACAACTAGGTAATCGAAGAGATATTTTAGTTTATCAATAGTAGAAATAACTACATTTGGTCTAACAAACAAAAATAACGGCGAGCTTCTTATTGTGGTTTAATCCCTTTATTTCCCAAACTGTATAGGGGTTCACAAGCCCCCTATAGTTTCAACAAATCAGATTCATGGTATCCGGCATGACTGTTCCATCATGCTAGTACCTGCCTATGCAGTTAGCTGATTCAAAGTATCATATGAGATAAGAGGAGTTGGTGAGGTAGCCCCATCATTCTTAATAGGAGAGCCAGTTGAATCCTGTGGGGGTGGATCATCAGACTCATCAATAAGTTTGCGTTTAGTAAGAATGAAGTCCGTAGGAGAAGGAGAGTAATTTGGCTGAATTTCTCTGGTTTCTTTAGATTTTTGAGCAATTTTTGGGGCCGGGGGATCCAAGGTGGTGAGAACCTGGAAGAGAAAAGGGTGTTGGAAATTAGCTTTGGAAGATTGGTGTTGACCAATCTTTGAGCACTTTCAACTTTAGATTCCATTGGTTGAAATGGAAATAATTTGCAAATTCACAATCTATGTTTCAAGTAGATGAATTAGTATATTTAAGTTCTCAAAACCAATTTCGGGTGAATGAGAAATTAATGCCTAAAGTATGCAACTAAAATATAGGAAAGATGGAGTAATTTGATACACCTTATTAAGATGAACACTTTGATAAGGAGTTATCAATTGTGCTCTCTTATGGCGGATCCTAGTGTAATTTTAGCCTTTGGCTAAATGGACTTGAGGATGGCGCTCAAGCCCGAGCCCGAGCCCGAGCCTGGGCGCGCACGTGCACGTCGTATTGAGTCACTTTAGAGGCACACTTTGCACTTCACACCTACCCGTCCTCGCAATGAGCCTTAAAGTTTTGGCAAGTTGGTCCAGAGGTTGGCTCGACAGGCTTGAAGCATTTCGACTTGGCTGCATTGATGTGGCACACCAGCAAGGCGGACGGGGCGCATCGGATCAGGTCGAACCGACCTGACAATGTACGAAGCGGGTGGGGTCATTATGTCGGTCCATGCATGAGCCCGGATTCACAAAGCGGTGTGACCTTTCGCGAGCGGGTGCGACTCAATGCTTGGTGGAGCACGGGTTCTCTAATAGGGTGTGAGCAACCAACGAACGGGTGTGTCCAAATTGAAATTAGTCCGGGCTTGGCCGAACCGATGCCACCAAGGTCAAAAGGTGTCTCTTCTAAAAGGCACCACAACTCTTCATAAATTATAAATAGACCCCCAGTCTGCATTTTATTTCACGCCAAACATAAATCTGCATTTGCATTCTACTCTCTCTAGTCCTTCCAAATTCGAGTCTAAAGAACGTCCCGAGTATTGATTAGTTCGCCAAAAGCTTTGATTTTATTGTGCTGCGATCCCAAAGCTAAAAGTCGTTGCATCTTTGGGACGATGCCGAAGACCGAGAGCACTACAATTGGGGGCAATATCGTCTTACGAATAGCGAGTCAAACTCGTCCCTTGAGTTTACCAACTATGTAATTGAGTCATTATTTCAAGTACACCTTATCAAATACCAGTGAAGGGTTTTGAGGATCATTTGAGGAAGGGAGGATAGCAGTATCCAGTTGAGAGTTATGGGATCGATGTTTAGTATAAGTGAAATGTCTTGGATCAGAGTTGTCTAACTTAGGATTGAAAAGAGATGTATTAGTTGTGGAGAAGGGAGGAGGATTTGGAAGAGAGATTGGAAGATTGTTGAGTGGATGAATGGTATTAGTAGGAGGGGTTGTAGCATGGAGGACATACTGTATAGGTGGGGGTGGGACGACATCAATGATAAGATGGTTGGATTTTATTAGAGTGAGGGTGAGACCAGGTGCGGGAGTAGTTTAAGAGATTATAACAATGGGTGGCGCATCACATTAGTTATAGTGGTTTCACTTTGGGGAAGAATAAAGGAGAATGGGACGAGAGCGTTATTCTTAGCAGTTCGATCAACAATATTGCTAGGAAGGTGATGCGAGGGTAAGGGTGGATTATATGTTTTTGATTTTTGGGGTAGGATAGACTATTGCGATGACAAGGGAGATCATGGTGAAGCAAAGGGGCGAGCTCACTTGCGCTTTTAGCCAGTTTCCATAAGGAGGGGTCATAGGAGGAGCACACGAGCAAAGGGGCTTCAATGGGCACTTCTTGTCAAGATGGGCGATCTGGCCACAAAGATAAAAGTTTACCAATATCTAGTACTTTAGACCACGCGAAACCTGTTTGCCTCTGAATAAGAAGCCTATTAGTATCATGATCCACTTCCACAAACTCGCTAATATAGTTTCCAAGCAGTTTAGCGACAGTAAAAAAAATGAGGCACTAGGGGAGACCATAAACATGAACCCATAAAGGCGTGTACTTGAACTGAAGTTGCGAGATAATGGCGTATGTGAACACTTCTTGGAGAATCATTAGATAACAGTCAAAAAGACAAGAAGCACACTGAAGAACTTGATTTAGATCATCGGATATGTCAAACTAGAACATGCAAATATTCTCATTCCCACTAACCTAATGGAGAGGGAGCCCTTGGGAAGCCACAACAGTCGGGACGTTTCATAGGCCTATTTTGCAGGGCGGGAGCGCAGTGCAAATATTTTCTCCACGAGATTTGGAGTCCCATCAATGTAAAGGGGGATGTTGGAGTTAATGGGGAATAGCATGGCGTTCATCATCAGAGAGAGTGTGATTCACATAATGTTGTGCTAGTGAATCAACCGTAACCGTGCAGGCGGATGAGGTAGAGTAGACGGAAAAGTATGATCTGCGATGTACAAAGAAAACCTGGTTGCGCGTGGAGAATGAGAACTGAAACCCTTGCCAAACAATCTTGAGCAAAGCCTCCAAAACACCAAATGAAATTACAAGAAACAAGAACGGAGAAGCAAGACACGAGGAGATCTGTGAGAAAACTCGATAACAAAATCCTAGATGAAACCATGCACCACCCACTAAAGGAGACTCTTGAACGAGAGAAACCCTAGGGCCTAATACACAACTTTCCATTTAAACACTTTGTATAACTATTTTATTCCATAGAGTTTGAATCTGAATGTTGAACACGTGAAACTTATTCTTTCATATTTTTCTTCTCAATTTTCTTGAGTGTGTCTCGCTTTTAAAGAAATATGGGTTATCTTATCGTTGTTTGGGGTCCTATATTTGACAATTTAGGGATTTTATGACTCATGGATCACCTGTTACATTTGTGTGTTTTATTTTGTGTTTTACAAGATGTATCAAGCGCCATATATAATATCACTAATTACACGTGTTGTGCATTAACTATAATTCAATAGATTATAAAACACGCAATGTAACAAAAGATCCGAACTGATTTATTGAAATGGGAAACGGAATACAAAGTTATAACAAAATTTAACTTCAAGAGTATAGGAGGATAAATCCAGTAACAATCTCAATCTCGATGAGTATTGCTAATCATTTTGACAACGATAGAAGCATTTGGTATATATTCTGAATATTAATTGGTGGAGCCACATGTCATGATATTTTGAATTTATGTTGATCAACGAATATCATAGATGATAGTGAAAACGGAACAACCAGCCCACTTTCAAGTATTATTATTAAAATAAAATAAAATAAAATAAAAAAACCAGCCCAATTTCAAGTAGTCGGCCATAAGAAATATTGTGGCTTTGCTGGTGCCAACAATGCGCATACATATTAAAAGCAGCATATATACCTAAAATTACTAAAAAAAATCTCTATCATTAATAATGTTGAATAGGCTTCACATTATTATCGAGCTGTGTTAAAATAGAACTACTTAATTAATACCACCATGAGACATACCTAATTCATGAAGAGAGATTATTAATATTTTAATAAAATTTCATCCTGAAATCGATTGATGATAGAAAAGTTAGGTGATAGAAAATCGCTCAAAATGCTTATTATAAGCTAATCTTCATTAATATTTTAATATAGGAAACTTTACATGTTAAATTTTGATTAGTTTCATATCAAACTGATAGGTCTGGTCCAAGAAGCCAAAAAAAAAAAAAAGAATATAATTTATGTTATTACAAATACTGTCTTATCCCCTCAGTTTCATTAATGTTTTTTAGTTTGTTAGGATTTGCCTCAGTTTTTATTTTCTACTATTGTCTAGCTTTGTTGTTTATATTGTTGTTGCTTCTTCAAATGCAATAATTGAATTTTTTTCTTCACATTTTATTAGGCCCACTTGATAATTTCCTGGCCCACTAAATAAGGCCATGATTTGAAGATTCAGATCCATATCAAATGGGCCGGTTTTATTACCTGATTTTATTATTATGGCCCGGTAGCAAAAAATATTAATTAGGCTTACTAATTTAAATAAATGAAACATATCTAAATAAATTACAAGCTGTCTATTTATTTCAATAATTAAAAATATGACCCACTAATAGATAATAAACATGATTACAATCGAACAATTAATTGTTTTGTGTTTTTTATTTTTTTTTGTAAATTTTAGTTACCTTATTAATTTGTCTCAGACATTTATTGGGCTAATTTATATGTTTTTTATATTTAATTTTATACTCCTTAATTTGTAGTAAGCTAATTTAGTAATTAATTCTTGTGTTATATGATTCCATTTAAATTTGAAAATGTAAAATATTTTATTTATAGACTACGTAGCACAATGGTTTAGCTGTAGTTTGATTAATATATTTATAAAACCAATAAGTTATATATTGATTTATGGTTAGAAATATTTTACTTCTTGATTTTGGCTCACTTACTGGGGTGCATTATACAAAATTGTAAAACATTATAACTACTAATTAGAAGGTTTGTCAGGGTTCATGTTAATCTGTCAATTTTAAAAATATACTTTACCTGAATTAAATTGTTGTATTTTAATAATGTAAGAAACAACACACATTACCAAATTATACATGCACATACCAAATTATATATGATAAAGAATATTATTATAGGTTTTTTATTGTAATTACTTTCTGCATGTTTAAATTATATATTTTTAGTTCTTTGTCTTTTTTTTAGAGAACTCTCCTCTGGTAGTGCGGGACCGTAATGGATCATCTTTCAAAAGTAGTAGGAGCACTAAATTCGGTGACGATGTGGAGCTGAGTACTGTTACATATCCCTTCTCAAAGACACCATTCACTGATATCACCAATGGTACTTACAACAAAATTCATCTAACATTATTATTGTGTTTATTACTTTTCGTTATTATAAAGATTATTATTATTATAGATGTTATATTGATTTTATGTTGAAAGAATTTAATTTAAAATATAGATTCTAATGATAATAAATTCATTTCTCAAGTATCAAAAATTGATAAACTGCCTTTGGTTTGTACGGTTGGTGATGTTCCTAATATTTATGACGCGCAACGGAGTCACACTACGTCAAATCCAAGAAGTAGTGAAGTTATTGATATTGAAAGATGGGATGGAAATGCAGTTATAAATGCGAGTGCAGGTATTCATGAATTTTAATATGTTACAAATTAAAGTTCAGTTTAGGTATTCATAAATTAATTATGATATATTTAGATTTAAATATTATTCTTTATTGTAATGTAAGTACGTATTTATGTTTATATTTAATGAGCAGGATGTTCAAACAAAGTCAATACCATTACTGAATCTTCTACAAATGCATCTTTGGTTATTGATTTGACGTGTGATGAACCTCCTAAACCCTTATTAAATCATCAGCAACCTAAGTCTATAAGGGCTTCAAGAAAGTGTGAGACATTTTATTAGTTGTTTTTTATACTAATGTTTATTTTAATTAATACTCACTTATGTATAATGAAATTTGTGTTCTGATTATGTTTTTCACGTGTTTTGTTTGTTAAATATTCAGCAAGTATAAAAAAGGCACACAACAACTCTCCATCTCCAATAGGTATAACAATTTTTTTTTGTAACATATCTTTCATATAATTAAATGTCCACTTATATATATACATGTTTTAACAGCCTATTGTTTTATTTGATATGTTTGTTCATTAGATTATTGTGATTTCGGTGACACAACATACTTTTGCAAACATTGTTCTGCGATGTTTTGGTACGACGAGAGATTGGCTTCTTATCCGAAAAATCAATATCCAATCTACAGCTTATGTTGTATGATAGGGAAAATTGGACTACCATTACTTACTCCGCCTCCACCATTATTCCAAGAACTTCTAAGAGGTCAAACTGCAAGGAGTAAACATTACTTGGAGAATATAAGGTCTTATAATAATATGTTTTCTTTCACATCGATGGGCGGGAAGATTGATTCGTCGATGAACACAGGTGGTGGACCACCTGTCTTTCAATTGCAAGGTCAGAACTATCATCTTATTGGAAGTTTACTTCCTACGGAGGGGTCAACACCAAAATTTGCCCAGTTGTATATATACGACACTAATAATGAGATTAATAATAGAATAAATGCTGTCAGGTAATGATTTCGACTTTACATTTATTTTATTATAACTATCTTTATATATGGAGCATAGAATGTTATTGTAGTGGTTCTTAGTTTCGTCATTGTTTTAATTGTGTTCAGAAAGAATAGGGACAAAGATAATTTGCATTCTGACTTGGTAAGAGATCTGAAGAACATGTTAGATGAACATAATGTCCTGGTAAAAACATTCAGGATGGCTGCACAAAAAATAGCGGAAGAAGGTTGTGCTAATGTTAGAATAAAGCTGGTGAGTGAGAGGACAACTGATCGTAGAAGGTATAACTTACCGGCTGTGTCCGAAGTTGCGGCATTGGTAGTGGGTGATCTTGATCGGGCTCTTGGAGATCGAGATATCATTGTTGAAACACAGAGTGGAACATTGAAGCGGATAAAGGAACTTCATTCATCATACTTAGGTCTTCAGTATCCCCTGTTGTTTCCATATGGTGAGGATGGGTACAATGAAAACATTCCTTTTGCTAGCGGCAGAGAATCTGTTGCTGGTGGCAGAAAAAAGGTGAGCATGCGAGAATTCGCTTCATTTCGTTTACAAGAAAGGACCTCGGAGAGATCGACTATTTTAAACAGTAGACGGTTGACTCAGCAAGTTGTTGTTGATATTTACACGATTATTGAGTTAATCAGACTATTATTTATTAGATTGAACCAAAAAGTTTTGCGTGTAGAGCTTTATAGTGGTCTAAGCGATGCTCTGTTACGCGGCGAAACGGACATTAGTTTTATGGGTTTGAGGATTGTGCTACCATCCTCTTACACCGGTGGACCACGATACATGATACAGAGCTATCAGGATGCAATAGCTATTTGTAGATGGGCGGATTACCCTGACCTTTTTATTACATTTACTTGCAACCCGAAGTGGCCAGAGATTGTACGATTTCTAGAACCGCGGAACCTGAAACCTGAAGATCGTCCTGATATCGTTGTTAGAATGTTCAAGCTTAAACTGGATGCACTTATTAATGATGTCCGCTGTAAGAAAATCTTTGGAAATGTTATGGCAGGTACTCTATTTAATAGTATTATTAATTTAATTAAAGTAAACAATATTTTCTGTACTTCATATTTCATCAATTGTGTTAATTATCTTTAATGATATGCAATCGTGTATACAATTGAATTTAAAAAACGTGGGCTGCCTCATGCGCACATTCTACTTTTTCTTGCAAAGGAAGATAAATATCCAACCGGTCCTGACATTGATCGTATTATCTCTGCTGAAATTCCAGACGAGTCCTCTGATCCAAAGTACTACTTAGCAGTGCAAGAGTTCATGATACATGGACCGTGTGGGCTGGCCCGTCCAAATTCTCCATGTATGGACGATGATGGTAAATGTACGAAGCATTTTCCGAAGAGATTTGTTGATTGTACTAATATTGATGACGATGGATATCCAGTCTACAGGCGGAGAGACGATGGAAGGAAAGTTATGAAAAGTGGGATTCCGTTAAACAATGCTTATGTAGTCCCTCACAATAAATATCTCCTTCTCTAATATGGAGCTCACATAAACGTTGAATGGTGCAATCAGTCTCGATCTATAAAGTATCTATTTAAGTACATAAACAAAGGTCACGATCGTGTTACGGCTGGTTTTTACAAAGCAAGTGCTGACAATACATCCGGTAATACGGTAGATGAGATAAATATGTATTATGATTGTCGATACATATCTCCGTGTGAAGCTGCTTGGAGGATTTTTGGTTTTGAAATACAATATAAGTTTCCTCCTGTGGAGTGTTTGAGCTTTCATCTTGAGAATCAACAATCAGTAGTTTTCTCGGAAAATGAGCCTTTGGAGAATATTGTAGAACGTCAGAGTGTCAGCCAAAATATGTTTTTGGGATGGTTTGAGGCAAATAAGAAATACCCTGAGGCAAATAGCTTAACTTATGCTGAGTTTCCTCAAAAATTTGTGTGGAAGCAGAAGACAAGAGAGTGGTTGAAAAGGGAAAAGGGCAAAGCAATAGGTAGGCTACATTATGTCCCACCTGGATGTGGCGATCCGTACTATGCTAGATGTCTTTTGAATGTTGTAAAAGGATGCAAATGCTACGCTGACATTAGAAAGGTAGGTATAGTAGAATACAATACCTATCGCGACGCTTGCTATGCCAGAGGGTTACTTGAGGATGACAAAGAATACATTGATGGCATTGAAGAGGCTAGCCACTGGGCATCTGCTCAACATTTGAGCCGGTTGTTTGTTACGCTATTATTCTCCAATTCTATTGAACGTCCTGAGCCCGTGTGGGAACAATGTTGGACATACTTATCTGATGACATTCTGTACAAACAACGTATTCAGAGAAAGAAACCAGGTATAATAAGAGTCAAATTATATGTAATCATATTAAAATTATATTAAACTTGATCTTATTATTAGTTATTTTCTAACTAAAACTGTAAACGTATTGTAGACTTGACTTTGGAAGAAGAAGAAATAAAGAATCTCACTCTTGTGGAGATCGAGAAAATGTTAAGGAGTCGTGGGAAAAGTCTTTCTGATTATGATCCCATGCCAATTGCGGACTTCACTACTGATGCAAGTTTTGGAAATCGTTTCATTGCTGATGAATTGTTGTATGATCGGGAAGCTTTAGCTATTGAGCATGCTAAACTGGTGGCCGATATGAATGATGAACAAAGGGTTGTTTATTCCACTGTCATGAACTCATTGGAATCTTGTGATGGAGGGGCATTCTTTGTATATGGATACGGAGGAACTGGGAAGACCTTTATTTGGAGGACATTGTCAGCTGCACTACGATCCAGAGGTGAAAATAGTCTTAAATGTTGCATCGAGCGGTATTGCTTCACTATTACTACCGGGTGGGAGGACAGCACATTCACGTTTCAAAATTCCACTTACTGTTCATGAGGATTCAGGATCCAATATAACGCTCGGGAGTCCTTTGGCTGATATGATTGGAAAATCTAGACTGATCATTTGGGATGAAGCACCAATGATGCACAAAAACTGCTTCGAAACTTTGGACAGGTTACTTCGTGATATAACAAAGAAGGAAATTCCTTTTGGCGGCAAGAGCGTTGTGTTAGGTGGAGATTTCAGACAAATTTTACCTGTAGTTCCAAAGGGAACACGCCAAGATATTGTGCATGCAACAATTAATTCTTCTTATTTGTGGCCTCATTTCAAGGTGCTACGATTGACAAAGAACATGCGATTGCAGAACGTTGCTAATGATGCAGAAGGCCATGAACTAAGATTATTTTCAGAATGGATAGCAAGTATTGGTGATGGTGTTATCGGTGGACCCAATGATGGAGAAGTGGAGATCGACATCCCTGAAGACATATTGCTAAATGTGGGTGACAATGCAATAAAAACGATTGTTGAGAGTACGTATCCTGATTTTGGTACAATTGGAGATGACACTGCATATCTACGTGGTAGAGCTATTTTAGCTCCAATATTCCTAAAACTACAAGATTATAAATAATTCTAAAATATTACCCTCATCATGAACTAGTCTCCTTCATTAGTTGATAAAGCGCAATCCGGTATCCAAGAAACTCAACGAAAACCAATGCAAGAAATATAAAAAAACACAAGATGTACGTGGTTCGATCCGGAGATCTACGTCCACGGGCTCAAAAATAGCACCTGCCGAGGTGTTTCTTTCACTATACTCTTTGAGTTTACACGTAACAGTTTAGAATTCAAAACGCGAACCCTAATCCTCAGAACAATTCTCCTATTTATACTATTCAATACCCAAACCTAACTAACTCCCTGTAATCACGCCTATCTTCCGTTGCATGGAAGTTGGGAGCAGATCGTGGGCCTAGAATCGTGGGATACGCCTCAGTTGGGCCACGCTATTTAGGCCACGCATGCTTCTGGGCTGGTTACTGGGCTGGGTCGCTCGGGTCGCGGAGTGTCGACCCGATCCGAAGTTACTGGGCCATACCCATCAGATGCCCCCCTCCCAGCCGGAGCGAGGAAGGAGCTTCGGTTATGACCGGGGTGGAGTCGCCAACAAGATGAGCCGTGGTTACGTGTGAGCCGAAGTATTTTTGGGAAGCCGAGAATTTCCGGAGCCGGAGTTGATCCGTGGTGTAGTCCGCGGGGGCCAAACAAAACTAGGCTGAACATCCCCGAGATGATAGCGAGGGCCCGAGCACCCCGAAGGCAACAAAGTGTGGCGAAAGAAAACAGCAGTCTGGCCGGGGTGAAGGAGGCACCGAAGTGCTTTCCAAATCTTCCTGGGCAAGGATGGGGTTGATGTGATTGGCGGCGCCATCATGAGAGAGAGGGATGTGAAGTGACACGCTCTGCAATTTCCAATGAACCTGTTCCCCACGCGCCTTGGGAACCGTAAGGCGCGTGATTAGCACGTCCAAATCTGAAACGCTGAATTTGAATAGGCCGTATCAGGACCGTTGTTTCTTTGAGTATATATTTGGAATAATGGCACAATACACTTCATCTTCTTCATTGCGATTTGCCAGTTTTAGAGAGCGGGAAAAAAGGAGAATTATGTGCGCCTGTGATTCATCTCAAATCAAAACTTCTCAAACTCAAACCAAGTAAGTATGCCTTCTTCATCATCTTCTTCTTCTGTTCAGGAAGTAGGGACTCAGAGCTCTCCGTTAGATGTGCCACCCATTCGATATGTTATTCCAGAGAGGAGTGAGATTAGGACAGTGGAAAGGGCCGACGGCATGGAAACCAACATTAGGATCGTCGGTTTTTATGAATGTACGGAGAATGACCTTGAAGTGTCCACTGCAGCATCACGGATGACGCGAGTGCAGATAGAGACCTTAATCCCCTCCTTCGATTTCCCATTTAATTTAGAATATATAGTTCCGGATCCCGGCGATAGAGCCTGTTGCCCCCCGCAGGGTTTCATTGGTGTATATATAGATCCGTTAAAAATAGGTTTGAGATTCCCCCTTTGGGACATAGTTATCCGGCTACTGAGATATTATAACATCGCCTTGAGCCAGTTAGCGCCGAACGCGATTAGGCAAGTAGTCGGATTCACCGTAGTGTGTAAGAACTCCGGAGTGGAACCAACCGTAGAGCTATTTAGGTATTTTTATCAACTAAAAGCCTTCGGGAAGTCCAAGGGGTGGTACTCCTTCAGTCCCCGAGCACGAGGTGGCTTCAAGGTACAAAACCCCAGTAAGGTTGAGGGGTGGAAGGAGAAGTTCATCTTTGTGAAGACCGGGGTGGCCCTCCCGAGGTGGAGTCGGGAGGAGGTGCTAGATACTGCCCTGGTGGGGGACCCGGACGCCGAGGTTGTGGAGATATTCCGTGCTGTGGGGCCTTCAAGACCCTGTGTTCGGAGGAAGAGCTGAAGGAGGCTGGACTAAGCCCATATTATTCGGGTGATGCGGAGGGGATGTCCACCCAGGGTCCAGAGTTGGGAGCCGGGGTTGCCGAGGAGGGTAGGAGTTCTCATACCTGTTTAGAAATTATTGCCTTGTGCAGGGCTAATTTGAATTTCTGTATGCAGTGGGACGCTTCGGGAAGGAACCAGCGGGAAGCTCCACAGCGGCTATAGCAGCCAAGAAGAAGGGAAAAACTGCTGAGGTGTCTCCCCGGGGGAAGATGTCACCTAGTGCAAGATCCATCGTCGGGTCTGAGGAGCGGGTAGTGGCGGCGGAGCCCACCCCCGGAGCCAAGAAGAGGCCTGAGCCATCCGGGACACCTCCGGCAACAGCAAAAAGACTCCGAACAGGGGGGAGTGTTGAGGTAAATCTAAAACGTCCTGTTAGTTACTGTTTACGCAAATGAAGTGTGTGCTCACCAGTATTGATTTCTTTGTTCTGTTTTTTGTAGCAGTTGAAGGAGCAAGGGCCCTCCAGTCTACTGGGGTTGGAGGGGGCTGACGCTGAGGAGCTTCTGCGCTTGGCGCGGGGAATCTTGGAACTCGGCCGTAAGAGCGAGAAGGAAGCCAAGGAGGAGCTAGCCGATGTGGCTAGAGACCTGCGGACGCGCAACGACAGGCTGACACAAGACCTGGCCGAAGCGCGCAAGAGGGCGGCTTTGGTGGAAAATGAAGTGGCGCGTCTGCGCGGAGTGGAGGCGGAAACCGGGGTCCTTCGGGGGGAAATAATGCAACTGCGGGCAGAAATGGAGGCTCGGGAAACTGCAATAGTCGAAGGTCAAGAAGCGATGCTGAAAGCGTTCGCCGAGAAACTGTTCCAAACAAGCACGTTTCTTGACTTTCAGACCAACTTCATTGCAATCGGGGACAAAGCCACGTGATCTGTGTTGCTGGAGCAGATCAAGGAAGTCTACCCGAATGTGGATGTATATCGTCCAGAATTCGGGTACGACTATGATGCCGTGGCCGGGGTGGAGAAGGCCTACTACACAGCTTTAGCGCATCTGCCGGAGTGGCCTCTGTTGAAGGCTCTAGCAGAGAAGAAACAAATTCTGAAGGCCGAGGAGATTGCCAACTGTGAGGTGGACCAGGACCAGGAATTCCTGGCATTCCGCCGGGGTGAGCTTATCTCCGAGCCCCGAGACAAAGAACCCCCCCCCCCCCCCCCCGCATAGAAGCCGCTGCAGTTGCCGTAGAGGAGGAGGCAGGAGCGGCTGAAGGTCGACAGGAGGAGGTGCCCGAAGAGGCCGAGGGGACCGAGGAGGAGGTCAGTCGTTCCCCTCAAATTTGATGTATTAGATAGTAGGAGTAAATGTAAATCCCCTGTACCGGACCATGGATACTGTAATCTGATTGTTTTGAATAGAAATTGCGTTGATTAACTGAGTTGTCGTTCATTGTGTGCTTGAGATTGATCTTTCTTGTTGATTCCGTTATCTGTTCAGAATACCGCGGAATTGCACGACACCATAAAGAAGCTCATGCAATCATTAGAGTGGTTCCGCGGAGAGAAGAATAACTTGCAAATGCAAGTGGTGCCGAGGCTAGAAAAGCGGGTGGCCGCTGCGGAGAGAAGGGCGAAGGAGGCCGAGGAGAAAGCCTGGGACCAGGAGTTGAAGTATCTGGCGAAAGTTGCTGAACTGGACTGAGTCCTCATCCATCAAAGGGAGTATGACCGGATACTGACCGAGTTCGGCTTACTGACATTTGAGGAAGTTGAGGCGCGGGTCGTAGAGATTCAGAATGAAATTTCAGCACTTATGGCGAAGGGCCCGGCCGAGTCCTCGGAGCTTGTAAGAAAGCGAGAGGTGTTGGAGTTACTCCTCAATATGTACGAAGGATTGAAAGGCCGTGGCAGGTGGCGGCCCTCTGCCGAGGAATACATTGCGAGTTCTAGCCGGAGCCAAGGTACTTCGAAAACCCCCCGGAAGGGTAAAAAGAAGCCAGCGGGAAAGAGCAAAGGAATTATTATTCGAGAGCCAGTTCCAGTGACTACGGTTGAAGAAGAGCCCGCTGTTGTCGCCGAAGAGGTAGTCGAAGAGCTGGCCAAAGAAATCGAGGTAATGGACCCCGAGGAATGGGATCCTGTGCAATGGGCCCAAACTCCGAGGTCTACCCCGCAGCCAAGTAGTCGGGCTCGCACAAGAGACGACACCCCCAGACAAGCGCCAAGGATGAGTCCACGACGTCGGGGGGCCCGCGGAGGGGAAGGAGCCGGAGCCCAAGACCGAGGAATGACAAGATCCCGTAGGACACGGCGTAGGTCCAGGAATAGATCTCAACGCCGGAGCGCCGAGTACTGGCTCGGAGGCCATAGATAGTTTTCTTTTTTTTTTTTTTTGAAGTAACGTGTAAAGAACCTTTTGGCATTTAATCGAAAAAATGTAATAAACCGTTTTGGTGTGCATAGTTGTGTTAAGGAAAACAACGAGTTGTTAACCAGAAGTAATAATTGCTTTAACGGGTGTTCGGGAATACGATATGGACAGCGCCAATTTAAATCTCCCCGGACGAATCGGGCGGGAGTAAACACCTCTCCGGTTAAACAGGCGAGAGAGTGATACGAGTCCGGGGACGAAACGTGAATCTCCCCGGACGGACCGGGATAGAGATTTAATTGTCCGGAGACGAATAATAATAATACGACTGCGTTAGGGCGTCCCCGTAACGTAGAAGAAAACACAGCAAGATGCATAAAAGAAGAATATTTATTTAATGATGAGTGCCGGAGCAAATTAAAGGATACAAAGAGAGATAACAACGTAAAAGAAGTGTACAATGAGCATAAAGATGAGGATGATACTTGTCATTTGGTGTTCACAGATAGAAGCGTCTTAAGTTGGTAACATGCCAGCTTTGGGGAATCGGGGTTCCATCGAGATGCTCTAACTGGTAGGATCCGGAATCGTGTACAGCAACGATGCGATAGGGACCTTCCCAAGAAGCGTGTAATTTCCCCTCGGGGGCGGCTTTGCTGGCTGAATTGAGTCGGAGTACTAGGTCCCCGACATTGAACTGAGTGCCCCGAACCCGGAGGTGATGATACTGAGCTGCACGTTGTTTACACTTGGCCTGCTGGATGAACGATTGATCACGACCATATTCGAGCTCATCCAAATTTGTACGAAGAGCTTCGTCATTATCCTCGGGAGTCAAAGTTACGAGTCGGGGGCTCGGTATGCTGATTTCCGCCGGGATCACAGCTTCGGAGCCATAGGTCAGACTGTAGGGGGTCTCCCCGGTAGCGGTATGTGGCGTTGTGCGATAAGACCATAGGACATGCGGAAGATTTTCGGCCCAAAGACCTTTAGCACGATCCAGACGTTTCTTCATACCCGCAAGGAGAGTACGGTTAGTGACTTCCACCTGACCATTGGCTTGAGGGTGAGCTACCGAGGTGAAAATTTGTTTAATATGGAGCTCCTCGCACCATGATCGAAAGGGATCATTAGCAAACTGTTTGCCGTTATCCGAAATAATAGTGCTCGGTATGCCAAAGCGACATATAATATTTCGCCAGACGAACTTCAATATGTTTTGACCAGTGATGGCAGTAAGAGGTTCGGCCTCTACCCACTTAGTGAATTAATCTACGGCGACAACCAGAAATTTCAATCCCCCCGGAGCGACTGGGAACGGGCCGACAATATCGATTCCCCATTGGATAAATGGCCACGCACTCTGAATTCCAGTGAGCTCGGTTTGTGGCAGATGCTTCACACGAGAGTGCAGTTGACACTTGCTGCACTTGGTCACCAAATCGTGGGCATCGTTAAATAAGGTTGGCCAATAATACCCCCATCGAAGAATTTTCTTGGCCAACGTCCGTGAGCGGATGTGACTGGCGCAGGCCCCTTCGTGTACCTCCCGAAGAACCTGACCGGCCTGGGCAGGAGCAAGGCACCGGAGATTCGGTTGTAAGTACGACCGCCGATACAAAATCCCATCATGGAACGAGTACTTGGGTGCCCTAAGAACTATCTGCCGAGCTCGCAGCCTGTCATTAGGAAAAGTTCCATCCCGGAGATACTGAACAATAGGAGTCATCCAATTCGGATCACTATCTATCAATGCCGAGACCGTTGCCTCATGAATCGCCGGATGAAATATATCTTCGACCATAATATCCGGAGATACATTAGTGCGAACCGCGGAGGCTAATTTACTGAGCGCGTCTGCTTTGGCATTCTGAGTGCGTGGTAGCTTCTGGATAACAACCGTATCAAAAGTTGACATAAGTTTGAGTGTTAAAGCGCGATACCTGATCATCGTTTCATCCTTAGCGACATAAGTACCCTGGATTTGCTTGGACACAACCTCGGAGTCCGTGAAGAGCTCAAGATGGCGGATAGCTAAGGATTGAGCGAGCCGGAGCCCAGCGAGAACTGCCTCGTATTCTGCCTCATTATTGGTCACCTTAAATTTGAATCGAACAATATTCTTAACTTCAACTCCCTCGGGGTCAATGAGAAGCACCCCGGCACCACTTCCGCGAGTTGTGGATGCACCATCCACATATAATTGCCACTTGCGAGGTGTGGGTTCAAGGGTAGCAGGGTGATGATTACCATTGTCTGCAGAAGATTCATGATTATCCCCTGGGGTTTCGGCCAAAAAGTCTGCAAGTGCTTGACCCTTGATAGCTCGGCGGGGAAGAAATTGAATATCATACTCTCCTAATTCGACAGCCCACTTGGCGAGGCGCCCTGACACCTCGGGCTTGACAAGAATCTGACGGATGGGATGATTGGTCAGAACCCGTATTTCGCGCCCTTGGAAGTATGGCCGCAAACGCCGAGCTGCCATGACGAGTGCGAGTACTGTTTTTTCCAACATGGAGTACCGTGTCTCTGCCCCGTGAAGTACTCGGCTTGCAAAATACACCGGATGTTGAACACCATTGACTTCTCGCACAAGAGCGGCGCTAATGGCTTCCTCAGCGGAAGCCAAATATATATAGAGCGGCTCTCCGGAGAGAGGAACTGATAGAGTGGGCAGTTGCTGTATATGACGCTTTAAGGCCTCGAAAGCCTCAGTGCACTGCGGAGTCCACTCAAATGACTTCGCCTGTCTCAAAATTTTGAAGAATGGGAGTTGTCGCTTTACTGCTTTAGACAAAAAACGGTTTAAGGCCGCCAAACCACCCGTGAGGCGTTGAACGTCTCTGAACGTCTTCGGTGGTTGCAGATCTAACACATCCCGAAGCTTGGCTGGATTGGCCTGAAGGCCATGCTACGAAATCATATACCCGAGGAACTTTCCGGAACCAACGCCGAAGGTACATTTCGCCGGATTAAGTCGCAAATTGTAACGCCGCAGAGTACGCAACGTTTCAACAATGTCTTGCACACATGAAGAATGTGAGGCGCTTTTTATGACTAGGTCATCAACGTAAACCTCAACATTGCGGCCTATTTGATCGCGAAACACGCGGTCCATGAGACGTTGATATGTGGCCCCCGCGTTCTTGAGCCCGAAGGGCATTTTCTTAAAAGCAAAACACCCAAAATCAGTGATAAATGCCGTTTTGAGGGCATCCTGACGATCCATGAAGATCTGATGGTATCCCTTATACAAGTCTAAGAAACAAAGCGCCACATGCCCAGTAATGGCTTTGGCTTTTTGGTCGATGGAGGGCAGGGGATAACAGTCCTTCGGACAATGTTTATTGAGATCGGAAAAATCGACACACATTCGCCATGCCCCGCTGGACTTTAATACCATCACTGGATTGGACAACCAAGAAGGGTAATAAACTTCGAACAAGATATCTGCATCTAAAAGTTGCTGTACCTCGATTCGAATGGCCGCATTTCGCTCCGGAGCGAATTTCCTTTGTTTTTGCTGTATAGGCTTAACGCTGGGATCGATGTTTAGCTTGTGGGTTATCACATCAGGAGAGACCCCGGGTATATCCAAAGGGGACCATGCAAAGACATCGGAATACTCTCGCAAGGTCTGGGATGTAACCACGGCACATCCACGGCACCGACAGTTACTGTTTGTTCAGGCTTGGATGGATCGAGCGGCACCTGGACAGTGGTGTCCCCTAATGATGTACATAAATGGGGTTCAAAAGCTGATGACACCACCTGAAGTTGCTGTTTGGGAGGAGCCTTGGTTGCCTTTTTGAGTGCGACGTACATGCACTCTTTAGAGACTCGCTGACTGCCACAGATAGCCACTTCACCGTGGGACGTGGGGAACTTTAGCGCGAGGTGGTATGTGGAGCATATGGCTTTGGCGGGAGTAAGCCAATCCCGACCCAAAATCATATTATATGGGGACGGGGAATTCACCACGTAAAAATCCACAAAAATGGTTTTTATCGCCGGATAAGTTCCCAGAGACGCCGGGAGAGTGATGACGCCTTCTGGCTGGACATCACCTTGGGTGAAAGTCTGCAATGGCCCGGGGGCCGGCCGAAGTTGCTCCCGAGGAATCCCCATTTTTTGGAAACAGTCGGCGAATATAACACTCACTGCGGCTCCATTGTCTACGAAGACTCGCTTTATTGTAACATTGGCTACAGCCATGTCGATGACGATGGCGTCAGTATGGGGTGTAATCTCTGGAACCGGGTCTCTATATGTGAAACTAACAGTTTTGGATTGATGGAGGCGCTTATGACGTGGCTCCTCGGGAGGAGAACGGCGAGCCTCTGCCTTCAAAGCATTTCGCGAAGCCCCAGTGGGGAGGGCCCCATATATCACGTTTATGACATGAGTAGGTGCATTGTCTCCGGGTCCTCCCGGAGGAGGGGGCGGTGGCAAAAAACGAGGTTGTTGACGATTGCCAGGGTCTTGCCGTGCATAATTGTTAGACCCCGGCCGATTATTCTGCCACGGCGGCCGGTTTTGTTGCGAACCCTGATAACCTCCGCGGTTGAGAGACGAACCCCCATTCTGATTTGTCCGAGGCTTGTCATCGGTCCGCGCAATATATTGTCGCAAGAGACCTTTCCTTAAACAATCCTCAATTTCCTTGCTGAGCTCTCGGCACTCCTCCGTCTCGTGCCCATGATCACGGTGGTACGCACACCACTTTCCGCGGTTTCGCTTTTCAGGCGGGGCAGTCATCCGCGGACAGGGCCGTAAATCATTCTTGTGAACAGAAAGAATTTCAGCTCGCGATTTTGTCAGCGGGGTGAATTGTGGAATATCCCCTCGAGATTCTGAACGCCCCTGATTCAGACGAGAATAGGCACTAGGTCGTGTGCTAGGCCCAACCTGTGCCCTATCGGACTGCCGCTTGCTAGCATGTTTCTCACGCTTCCGACGAGTTTGCTCCTCGGCCTTAGCATATTTGCACACCGTATTAAACAGTGCTCGGGTTGTGACCGGTGGATTACGAACCAACTCGGTGTAGAGTGGTCCGGGACGGAGACCATTCATGAATGCATTGATGATAACATCATCCGAACAGCTTCCTACCTTAAGACTCTCCGCTGTAAAACGATCAAGGAATTGGGTAACGGTTTCGCCGTCCCGTTGTTCCATATTCATGAGATCGGCCAAAGTGGCCATGGGCTTGGCACGTGCATCGAAACGCGCCCAAAAGTGTTCGGCAAGTTCTCTAAAAGAGGATATGCTATTACGAGGGAGAGAATCAAACCAAACCCGAGCCTCGTCCTGAAGATACTCGGGGAAGATCTTACAGTAGTGAAGAGAGGTAGTATGATCGCGGCTAAGCATGTTGTGCCTAAAAGCTCCAAGAAAATTGGCTGGATCTCCCGTGCCGTCGTAAGGTAGTATGGCAGGCCTTTTGAACCCTTCGGGAAGGGAGGTGGCCATGATTTCTTGAGAGAACGGTGTGATAATGTCCCCATTGGCATCAAGGCCTAGGATTCTGTCTAGTTCGACATTGCGTTGGACTCGCTCATACTCCTGAAGATCTAGAGTATGAGGATTGGCATAACGAACTCTTTTAGCCGCGTTAAGTGGACGGCGGCGATCGGCATCTACAGGTTCGTCGTTGCGCTGTCTTGACCCATTAGAACTCCCATGGTCCTCGGGAGAACCGGGTCGCTCCCGTCGCCGATCCTGACGCCCGCGGTGCACTGGGTCTTGTCGATCGTGCGAGTGCTGACGATGTGGATGCACTGCAGGATTGGTAGCGTGTCCGGCAGGTCCATCAGGATTCAGGCGATTGGCCGCCCAGTCTTGAAGAACATGAGCATGTTCTTGTAGGAAAGCCTGGAGTAATTCTGGAGTTATCTGAATATTAACCTGCGGCCGGGCAACAGCGGGATTAGGGTTTGGCATGTCTTGTGGGGGTAGAGGTATGAATTGGTTGTCCGGATTCATAACCGGGCCTTGGTTGCCCTGATGATGAGATGTATCCCGCATCGGCGATTGCCTCGGCGGCAAAACTTGATCCACGGGTGGATCCTGGTTGATCTGATCACCTTGGCGAGACTGATTTAAGCGAGTAGTCACCATAGTATACCAAATACAATGTCAATATCACAATCAGTTTGAAGTTTCCCACAGACGGCGCCAATTGATAAAGCGCAATCCGGTATCCAAGAAACTCAACGAAAACCAATGCAAGAAATATAAAAAAACACAAGATGTACGTGGTTCGATCCGGAGATCTACTTCCACGGGCTCAAAAATAGCACCTGCCGAGGTGTTTCTTTCACTATACTCTTTGAGTTTACACGTAACAGTTTAGAATTCAAAACGCGAACCCTAATCCTCAGAACAATTCTCCTATTTATACTATTCAATACCCAAACCTAACTAACTCCCTGTAATCACGCCTATCTTCCGTTGCATGGAAGTTGGGAGCAGATCGTGGGCCTAGAATCGTGGGATACGCCTCAGTTGGGCCACGCTATTTAGGCCACGCATGCTTCTGGGCTGGTTACTGGGCTGGGTCGCTCGGGTCGGGTCGAATTGTCGACCCGATCCGAAGTTACTGGGCCATACCCATCATTAGTGAAACATATAAAATTGATTTTTTTCCGTTTTGGATGGCTAGCCTCATTCATTTGAAAGATAGAACTTGGGCCGATACCGACACAGTCCTGTAGGCCCAACACAGAATGGGCGCGCTTTGTTTCTGGATCAAATAGGGCCAATTCAGGCCCATTCTTCAATTTGATGTGGGAAACGGTTATAGTACAAACTCATCACATGAAAAAGACCCCAGTCACCGTGTTTAATTGATTTCTCTATCATTACTTGTGCTTCTGCAAATTTAAGTTTAGAGCCATTCGCTTGTACATTATATCTGTGTACTTTGTTTTTTTGTGAAAATTTATCAATATTTATATGTACCGAAAAATATTACTTGTTCCAAAGAAATGTATAATGTTGCAATTGTATTTGTATTTATGTTAAAAAATATTACTTGTATTGAAAAAAAAAAAATTATGTTGAAATGTAATATTTTTTTTTAAAACATGTAGAGATTTTAGGAAAGATTGACATTGTATTCTAGAGAGACAAAGAGAGTATGTTGATTGTTTTACGAATGAAACGAATAATTAACATGAACAGTAATCGGTATGTATATATACATGGCCCAGACTTGGGCTTTGTGTTTAATGGGCCGTTGGGCCGTTCTAAGATGATTGGGCTTTATACCCCTCCACCCCCCCCCCTTCAAAATGGGCGTGGATGTTAATGAGGCCCATTTTGGACTTGGGTTCTTGAAATTGTGCGTTTAGTAGAGGCTTGGTGAGTATGTCGGCGAGGTTCTTCTCCGTTGGTATTTGGATGATTTTGAGCAAGCCATCTTTGATCTTCTCGCGAGTGTAGTGATAATCTATCTGTATGTGTTTGGTTTTCTCGTGAAGAACTGGATTATGTGCAATAGAAAAAGCTGCTTTGATGTCCATGTAGATTGGTATTGGCTTGGGAATGTCGACTTTCAGGTAGTGTAGTATGTATATGATCCACTGAATTTCAGAGGCAGTAGCACCCATTGCTCTGTATTCGGCTTCTGCGGATGATTTGCTAACAGTTGATTGTTTCTTGGATTTCCAAGAAATTAAGGAGTTGTCGAGGTAAATGGCGTAGCCTGTGATGCTTCTTCTAGTTTGCTCACAACGTGCCCAGTCGGAATCTGTGAAAGCTTGAAGTTTGAAATTAGTAGAGATAGTGTAAAAGAGACCTTGACCTATTGTTGTCTTTAAATATCTCAAGACCCTATGTACGGGAGTGAGGTGTGGTTTAGTGGGGTTACTCATGAATTGTGATAGTGTTTGTATGACATAAGACAAATCTGGTCGAGTTACGGTTAAGTATAGAAGTTTGCCTACAAGCCTTCTATATTGGGATGCATCAATAGGTGTGTTGTCAATGGTTTGTGTGAGCCCCTGTTTGGAGTCCATAGGAGTGCTACACGATTTACTTGCTAGGTAACCAGCTTGATCTAGGAGATCCAAGCATATTTCCTTTGGCATAGTTGAAGGCGAGATTTTGATCTTGCAACTTCAATGCCTGGGATATATTTTAGGATTCCTAGATCTTTTATAGTAAACTTATCATGTAGTAAGGTTTTGACCTTGGTGATTTCTGCAATACTGTTGCCGGACATAATAATATCGTCAACGTAGCATAATAAGATAGTAAAAGAATCGTTGGTGGCTTTTGTGAAGAGAGAGTTGTCGGCTTTAGATTGTGTGTGTCCAAAATTGATAAGAGTGTGTGTAAGCTTGTCAAACCATTGCTTTGAAGCTTGTTTTAGCCCATACAAGGATTTGTTAAGTTTACACACTCTTTTATCATCTTTTCACAATAACCCGGAGGAGGTTTCATGTATACCTCTTCTATTAAATCACCATGCAGAAATGCGTTATTAACGTCACATTGGTGTATGTGCCAATTTTTTTATACAGCAACAGATAATAAGATACGAACTGTGGTTATTTTTGCAACGGGGGAGAAAGTGTCAAAATAGTCTAACCCCTCCTGTTGTGTATAACCTTTTGCTACTAATCTAGCTTTGTGCCTTACAATACTACCATCTGGTTTTTACTTAATTTTATAAACCCATTTACATCTTATGGTGTGTTTTCCTTTTGGTAGTTCAACCAAGGACCATGTTTTAGTTCTTTCTAGGGCATCTGGTTCTAATTGCATTATCTTTCTCCAATTTTCATCTGTACTTGCTTGATTATATGTCTTGGGCTCAATATTCTGAGTTACTGCAGCAGTAAATGTTTTGTGATGCTCAGATAATTGATCAGAAGACACATAATCTGCAATTGGGTATTTAGGAGTGTTTATTGCCACATTAGCTGAACTAGATGAGCCACGTTTTAGTGATTTTGGTAGTGTTGTTTGGTACAAATCTAGATACGCAGGATTGGTTTTCTGTCTTGATGATCTCCGTGTATTATCACAGGGTAATACAGGATTTTCGTGTTGATGAGAAGAATTCTCATGTGAGTGTGTGACATGTCCAGAATCATGCATATCATCAGAGTTAGGAGAGTGAGATGTTACCTCATCGCCATCGTTTTTGTTGTTACCAGTACCTGTGGTGTATTCATCTATTTCTTCCTGTAATGATGTGTGCGAATCTTGTACGGGAACAGTAGCATAATCAGCAGCAAGTTCGTCAGTGTATGGCACATGGATACTGAAAGGATTCTCAGTGATGCTTCGAAGCATTTTATCAGTGGCAATACTATCAACATAAGGCATTATGTTTTCAAAAATATTTACGTTTCGAGAGACAATAATTTTCCCGATGTTCATTTCTAATAGCTTATAACCTTTAGTCCCTTGGGGGTAGGCAATGAAAACACACTTGCTCGCCCTAGCATCAAACTTGTGTCTATTCGAAGTGAGAGTGTTAGCGAAGCATAAGCAACCGAATATCTTAAGATGATCATAAGAAGGTAGCTTGTCATACAACATTTCATATGGTGTACAGTTATCAAGGACAGAAGATGGAGTCCTATTTATGAGATGAGATGTTGTCATTATGCAATAATTCCAATATTTCAGAGGCAAATTTGATTGAAATAACAAAGATCTAGCAACTCGCAAGAGGTGTTGGTGTTTCCTTTCTACAATGCCGTTCTGCTAGGGTGTTTCAACGCAAGAAGTTTGGTGGATAATGCCTTGTTTGTGATAAAAAATCATTTAAAAGAAATTATGTGCCATTATCACTCCTAATTATTTTTATTTTCTTATTGAATTGAGTGAGTACCATATTGTGAAAAATTTCTAGGCAATTACCCACACTTGATTTGACTTTGAGCATGTACACCCAAGTGCATTTGCTAAAATCATCTACAATTGTGAGGAAATATCTAGCACTGCCGGCAGAAACAGTGCTAAAGGGACCCCACACATCTACATGAACTAGGTCCAAGATGCAATTAGAATGAGAAGTTGAAACAGGAAAGGAACTTTTCTTTTGCTTGGCTAGGGGACAAATCATGCAGTCAACTTTGTTTAAGAGGTTATGCATGCCTAAGCCCTTTATCAGGGACAAGTGTTTGGAAGATATATGCCCTAGTCTAGCATGCCAAGTATTGTAATCAATAGCAGAATTATGAATAGCATTTACACAAGAAAATTGCTTATAACTAGAAGGTCTCAGAATGTATAATCCTGCCTCTTGTTCAGCAAAACCAATCATCCTCTTTGTGGAATTGTCCTGCATTATATAATGTGAGGTAAAGAAGCTAACAGTGCAATTAGAGTGGTTTGTGAGGTGTGATATGGATAATAAGTTATATGTGAATGTAGGAACATTAACACATTATGCAGGACTAAACCACTATTTATTGTAATTATCTCCCATGAGAGTAGCCACTACAACAACATTATTTGGTAACTTGACAGTGATGGGTGTGTGTTTTAATGGTGATGTAAACAAATCACGATTATGGACCATGTGATCTGTTGCACCTGTATCAAGAATCCACATATCATTTAAAACAATGTTAGAAATAGAATTAAAACACACATGAGTACCTCCAGTAGTGTCTCCGGTTGCTGTTGGTGTTGGATCAGTTTGAGCAAAGGCCCCAGCAGCTAGGTGTGGCTGGTCAGCCAACTTCTGTGTCTTAGCAAACGACAAAAACTGCTCAAACAATTCCTTGGAGAAGAGAGGGTTAAAAGCAACAGAATTTTCATTGTAAACATGATCATGTGCCATAGAATTATTCACAGCAGGATTTGTGGTTGAGTAATTTGCAGAATTAAGGTGGCCAGAATTTGTGTCAGTTCTACCTTTCTTGCATTTAGGGCCTCTCCAACCCGGGGGATAGCCTATAAGTTGAAAGCATCTATTGACGGTGTGGCCGGGCTATTCACAACGGGTACAAAACATGGGCTTCTTTTTTATCTTTGAAATACTTTGCATTTTTTGCCAACAAAGCAATACTATCATTATCAACAGAGGGTAAAGGGTGATTTAGTTCTCTTTGGGACTCTTCTTGAAGCAAGATGGCATTTACTTTTGTCAAAGAGGGGAGGGGATCTTGCATAAGGAGCTGACTTCTAATGGCAGAGTAACTATCATCAAGGCCAGTAAGAAATTTCATCACATACTCTTTCTGTTGTAACTGACTTGCGGTCTTAGACAGATTACATGTACAGTGACCACAAGAACATGCTAAGACATGCCTCATACTAACAAATTCGTCCCAAAGAGATTTAAAAGCATTATAATAAGCAACTAAGGTTTTAGACCCTTTCATGATGGAACTTAAAGATTTATCAAGGTGATAAACACGCGTACCATCCGATCTAGTGTACCTTAGATGAAGCTCAAGCCAGAGGTCCCTCGCTACTGTGAAAAACTCAAGAGACTGTTTAATATCGGCGTAGATGGAATTTAATATCCACATCAAGACCAGATCATTCGCGCGAGTCCAAGCGGAGAAAACAACATCATCCTCGGTAGGAAACGGAGATGGAAGTGTTCCATCTATCAAGGCGATCTTATTTTTAACCCTAAGCGCGCATTTGACAGCGTTACTCCATGATAAGAAGTTGGATCCGATAAACGGATCGAGGAAAATCGCGATAGCTGGATTATCATTCAGACCCAGGGCAAGCGAATAATGAGGGTTTAGGGCAGGATTCAACTCAGTAGGCATGATGAGACAAAGTTAGAACAACAATTGCCGTCGAATCGGAAAGAAAAACCAAAGAACAAAAACCCTAACAGAAAACCCTAAATCGAAAAATCCGTCGAATTGGGGAAGAACGTCCCAAACAATTGACGAAGGAAATCGGAAGCGAAAGATAATGCTGAAACGAAGATAAAATCAAATCGTTTCAGAACTGAAAATTCATTTGATACCATGTAGAGATTTTAGGAAAGATTGACACTGTATTCAGAGAGAGAAAGAGAGTATGCTGATTGTTTTACCAATGAAACGAATAATTAACATGAACAGTAATCGGTATGTATATATACATGGCCCAGACTTGGGCTTTGTGTTTAATGGGCCGTTAGGCCATTCTAAGATGATTGGGCTTTATAAAACAAGTAATATCTTTCGGTTTCATGACTCTGTGATTTAATCCAAATTGTACAAATTTATGATTCGTGCACATGACGTCCATGTAAATTAGTGTTGAGTTTGTCATGACCTTTTCTTATTTTTCCCATAGTAAAACAAACGCCTCGATACAACACCTTTCTCACCAAATCAAGATAATTTTGTGAATATTAACATTTTAAAAATATATATTTTTGTTTGATTGTCAGAAATAATTTGTTGTTATAATTCGGTTTTCTCTACCAATTCAAATTAAGTGCGGACTGCGGCCCACAAATATAGACTTGGTAACAAGGCGGGGCGAGGGTTAAGTCCCCATTTCCGTCTCAACGTTCGAGGGGATTTTTTATTCCCATTCTCATAAAATTAGCGGAGATTTTCTTGATCCCATTTACAGGGATCCCCGTTCACATTTTTATTTATTATTTTTATTTAATATATTTATTAATAAAATTTAAAATAAAGAAATTTAAAAATATTTAGGAAACTCAAATTTAACGAAGTCAAAAAAAAATAAAATTAGAATATAGTATATAACCATTTCAGTATTACAATAATAGAAATATAATTAAAATTATATATATTTTTACCACCTAAATATATTAAATATATAAATTAAATAATATTATAGGGTCTCAACGGGAATGGGACGGGGAGTGCATTCCCATCCCCGCCCCGTTTCGATTAACGGGGACAATTCCTTCCCCATCCCCACCACCGCGGGGGAATAAATCGGGGATTCCTCAACCCGTTCGGGATGCATCCCTGCAGGGAACGAAAATTTTCTGCCTCATTGTCAAGCCCACACAGATTTTATCAAAGCACCTTATTTTAAAATAATAAAAGAAGTACTCCCTCCGTCCCGCTCAGTTTTGCACACTTTCCGTTTCGGTCCTTCCCATTCAGTTTTGCACACCCTTAAAAAGGAAATTTCTTTTACAATCTCCACCCTCAATCTCCACCTTTAAAAAAGTCAACCAAAAGGCAAAAAACAGTTTTTTCTTAATATACGTATCCGTCTCTACGTGCAAAACTGAGCGGGGTGGAGGGAGTATTATCTTTGAAAGATAAAAAATCCCACCCCCCATCCCTACCAAAACTTATACTAAAATAAAAGTCACCCAATCAGAATTTGTACTAAAAAACACAATAAGCTCCATCATCCAGAAATTATCAACCACCATAGGAAACGAAACAACTGAACTTTGAATTCCTCAATTCGGATACTCTACAAAAATAGTTATAATGTTTCCAGCTAAAATCTTCCATGTCAATCTATATTCCAAATTAATCACTACCCCCCACGTGTATATGATGACGTCATTAGTTAACACGTGCTGCTCATTGGAAGTAATTGAACATAAGATGGAATACATATTGGAATAGATGATTTAATTTGAACATTTCCTAGAGCAATTGCACCAATACATGTATCATGCATTGGTACAACCGTTGTAGAAAATGTTGCACTGATCATTGTAGAAACAATTCCAAATCCGACTAAAAAAGCGATCAATGTGATGACTGATGAAATACACTCCCTCTGTTTATTTTTAATCTACGTTTTAGAAAGAAATAAATAAATTAAGGAATAAATGGATTGAAAAATCTATTCCTCAGGAATCATCTTTCTCTTTATTAATTCCTAAAATCAGGTTCTCAATAATTATTTGCTCTCTCACTCTTTGGTATGGTTGTTGAAAATTAAGAGATATTTAGGATGGAGATATGAACAAATTTGGGAGAAATAGAAAAAAGTATCTAAAGTAATTAAGAAAATTATTAAGAAGCTAAAACGACTATTAAAATGAAGAGGAGAGAGTTGATGGGATTAACTGAAAATTGAAGGCAAGAAATTTGACGATGTGGGGAAAGTGGTTTAGTCAGATTCTTGAAAATTAATTCTTCTTTTTTTCTTTTCTATTATTGTTTGTTTAGTTGTTTTATGTTTTATCTAAAATGTTTCTTTTTTCATTTAATTTTAGTTTAACTAGTAAATTATTCGTACAATGCACCGGTTATAAGATGTTTTAATTATATGAAAATATATAATCAATTATAATTGATTTCAGTTTAAGCGCTTCATGTCATATCTGTTTGTTGACATATACGAAAAGAAAGTGATTGAACAACATACAGAAATATGTGAATACAAGGGTTATTAATTACAAAAAAAAAAACATTGCAATAATGATGTAAGATTTTTTTATTTAAACGAATGTAATATATATATATATATACACATTTCTAAATAACTCTTTGTACACATACAACATTCGTTGTTTTGTTACAACTTTTATTTTTATCATCACAAATTAATATCTTCGATCCTCGGCAATTCGTGACCCGTGAAACTGCAACGTAGATATGACCATGACTAAATACGGATTATTTTAGGAACAATTCATCATGAGACAAAGATTATCCTTAACTTTAATTAATTGTCATGACAAAAAATATGTAAAAAGAAAATGTATATGCCACGATCATTAAATCTTAATGAGTATGTCGTATACAAAAAAGGGAGAATATTAAAAAAGACGAACATATCTTACTTAAAAAGGAGAATATTAAAATTTTTACTCCAGCATACAAAAGAATACAAGCAAATATTTCATTTATCAAATCAATAATTATTGATTGTTCGGACTTAATTAGTTATTCAAAATTAAATAAACGCATATTAGGGTTTATTTACCAAAACTAAAAAAACTTAAATTGTGTTTGTAAAAACAAATGTACTACTACGGTTTTTTAATATATGAAATTCATTAAAATTATAAGCATTCTTATCATAAAACGGTCCACAATTCATCAAGCTTAGATTACCGTTCTTTGACATGTGTCCAATCATATTCCTACCATTTCTCGAGTGACCTAAAACTTCAACATTTAAACCAATATACAGCTATGACGCCATCGCTGCCACGGGAAATGAGCGGCCAACTACCGTTTCAACTGCGGGCATCGTCGCGTAGTGGAAATGCAACGATTTTGTTCAAAATTTCTAAGACATCTCAAACGCTTGCAATCAAAATCACGCTCTGATCTTACCTAGATTCAAAATCCTACACTCAATTCTCAAAATACGTCGATCATTACAAATAAAGAAAAATGATGTTTACATACTTTAAACTATTTTAGAACTATTTTCTTTTATAATAAAAAAAGTGTTTGTCAAATATTATATATAATTGTTTGCATCTAATTCACATTCCAAATGTATTTAAAATTATAAGTACATACAAAACATTTATTTTTAAATTTTACTACTTAAATGCAAGAATTACAAATTGAAAAAAAAAAAAAATGCATCTTCAAAATATACCCTAAAGTTGCGGCCATCAAACCGACTCCGACGAAAATCAGAAAATTTTCAGCTCTCAACTTATTACACAAGGCACAATCGATGATGGATTTCGATCTTGTCACGACGCCATATCCATTTTAGATGCACAACCAGAAACTGTTGACCTGACGTGCATCGATCAGTTCCGGCACGATTGGTGCCGACTCCGCTGACCTTCACCGCGACCTCAATTATTCAGTCCCCTCCTATAGGTGATATTCTCCTAAATTCCATTTTTTTTATTGAACAACCTATATGATTGTCCTCTGACATAGATATAATTTAAAGTGTTATGTCTCTAAATGCAGAAAATCAGTTACAACAAAATCCCCATCTATGTTGATAGTACGCGTCGAACAAAGTCGGTCATGAATTCGATACCATAGATCGGGGTTGACGAATGATACCGTCGGTTTCGAAAATATTCGCCTAATTCGACGCACAAATAGGTAGCTACCGGAGGTAATCGTCGTCAATTTATCAAAATTCCTACGACTCTGATATAATTGATTATGTTATTCTAGGTGAAATAAATAATCTTATTAACCCTATAGATATAGATTCTTATAAATTTATGCAAAACTTATTGATTGATTGTCTATGAAATTTTTTCCATATTATTTCGTATTTTTTATTGCAGATTTGATTCGAATGATTCATTACCATATGCAAGTGGTTGAATAATCTTTGTTGGCTGGATAATTTATGTTGATTGATGCAGATTTGATTTAAATGATTCATTAGCATATGCTAATTGATTGGACCAAAAATAATTATTTTCCGAAATGGACTTTGAATTTGGGCGAAAAATTTTTAAGGTTTCTATATTAGGATGATTTTGTTTTTATATATAAGAAGATGAAAAGAATAAACTTGAAAATTCGTGGGATGGAATGAGGAATGTAAACTTTTACTTTTATATTATACTTGGTAGGTGTATTTAATAATAGGAAAAAACGCTCTCCCTTCTCTCTAGTTTCTCTCCCTAAAAACCCCAATCTTCTCCGCCGCTCTTACTATCCTTTTAGCTCCAAGACGAGCTTCTCGCTCACGTCAGACGTCACAAGGGGGTGGGGGGTGCGGAGAGGATTTCCCAATCCTTCCATCGAAAGATTCTAGGTTGGAGTAAAGACCTCCACTACTACGGACCCTTTCTCCTTCCTAGCTGTCTCGCAGTCAGCGGTAAAGAAGCTGGATGGCAGATTGGTGAAGAAACTCTTCGATCCAATGATGGCTAAGAGCTTTCGAAGTACTGGGATCTTTAGAGGCATACCGATAGTACAATTTACGAATCTGGAGACAGACTCGCCGGCGATGCACTGTCGATATGTTCTCCTCAGCAAATTTTCTCTGGGAAGTCCTACTTTCAAAAATATTAGATCTAACTTATCTGGTTTTGGATTTATTGGTTCTGTGCTCATTAGTGCTATAAAACATTAAGCATATTATGATTAAGTTCAGTAACGAAGATGATTATCAATGTTTCTGGGCTAAACAGTGGGGTTTAATCCTATGAGGGTGTTTAAATGGATAAAAGATTTTGATACTAAATCTGAATCACCCATTGTTCCTGTCTGGATTTCGCTGCTTGAACTGCACATACACCTCTTTAATAAAAAGCTTTATATAAAATCTCTTCATTGCTTGGTCACCCATTGAGGATAGACGAGGCAAGTGCTGACCAATCCCGCTCTAGTGTGGCCAGGGTTTGTGTTGAGCTACACCTCACTAAACCAAGACCTGAAGAGATTCTTATTTGTTGTGGGGAGTCTCTAATTACTCAAAAAGTGATGTATAATAAAAACACCTAGTTATTATTCTAAATGCAAGCATCTAGGACATATAACAATATATTGTTTTAGTGAGGAATATAAAAGAAGATTGTCATAAAATCTGGGACAGAGAGACCCTCAATTGTTAATAAACCTCTTGAAAAACGTTGGGTGCCTAAGAAGGCTTAAAACACTACTAATAACCCAATGATGTGTTGCCTAAGGATAGTAATCATAACAAAGTTGGGAATTCTAATGATACTGGGGTGGGGGTGGTTATTGGTAGCGCTAGACAGTCTAGAAGGGAGGAGACTGCTGCAAATATTCATGGTGAGGGAATCTTTACAGCTTGGAACTTTGCTAAATCTTTACCACCACTCCCCCTGTCCACCAGAAACAAAGCCATGTTTCATTGAAGTTTGCTGAATCATCTAAGGGCAAAGATGACTTGGTTGTTGAGGGGCAATTTTTTTTTTTTTTTTATTCTGATACTATAGTTGATATCCAAGTGCATGAGAATTCTTTCTCAAAACTTTCAATACATCCTGATGATGATAGGAGCATTTTTTAGAATAATGATATACATAGGGATGAAACTCATTATGTAGTTCATATGTCTCCCTTACGGGAAATGATTGAAAAAGAACTGGAGGAGGAAAGAGATGCCAATTCACTGGACCCGACGTTTAAATTTTAATGTATACAACAGTTTGGATCCGAGTTAGTGTTATAACACATATTTGGTGCAAACTATAAAATTTTAAGGCGGATGCGTCACCAATATATGAGAAAATGTATATTATAAGTCTAACGACCTGGTGTTCTCAGGTAGTTCTGATGGACCTACCTCTAATGAATCAATCGATGATCCATTTTTTTGGGTCATCAATGGTTGTGATGGTCTGCCCTTTTTCATCACCAAATTTGTTAATATGTTTTTTGTGGGTTTTTATGATATATTTGCCCTCAACGATAAAATTTCATACATTCATACCATCATTATAGGTGTTCTACACAAATTTATGAATGTTGATATTGCGCTTTCGGTGCACGAATTTAAGGATGTTCAAGCATGCCTTCGGACCTTTAAAGTATACCATGAGACCAAGCATGATTCAAGGGAGAATCGTGTTCAGGAGAGGAGAATGATAGAGATGAAGATATATTTTGATTTTATTTTATTTTTTAGGATATATTTTGATTTGTTTCTTATTTAGATTGGGGTTGGTAATATCTATTGATTTGTTTACTATTTAGATTAAGATCAGTTTCTTAAGGCGCATGCAATTTCTCTAGTATACATATGTGTTCTCATTATTGTGTTTGATGGGTAATTTGATATATTGAAATAGAAACAAATGGGTCTTTTCCTATTTTGTGTCTTTCTGGGTATTCTTATAATCAACGGATTTAAATTTGCATAGCATTGTTCTTTTCACGCTTTTCAATACATCACTCCCCCAAGTTCATGTTGCACTCAGAGTCATGATGTGGCCCTCTCCAAAAGTGGGTGGGTGGTGCAAGGGCATTGATCTGCTCCGGTGAAGCCGAAGATATGGACTATAGGTGGCTAGTAAGTTTAATGTGATTCTCTCACACCAAATTATGATGTAATAGTGGTCTTGAATAAAGAAGACAGAGCAAACATCCACTCTCAACCATTTTTTTTAGGTGTAGTTACACTCACCTTTCCCGAATCCGCTTTGTGTCAAAACACTTAAAATTGGGATAACAATAATATTAGATTAAACCAAAACAAGACATTACAGCAACAATTAGTATTTCAAATAAAATAAATAATACGGTGCTATAATGATCATTTGAAGTGCATCACCATGACGAGTGTATTCATCAGCAAACTATTGCCCGGAACATGGAAAATGTTTTCCACTATAAATCTTGGATCCTCAAAAAGTAATAAAGCCTTAATAATGACAAATATAAGCTAATTACCTTTTTATCATTAATTCTCAAATCACATTGGTCAAATTCACATTATTAATGTCACATTATGGACAATGATAGTCCAGTCAAGAAAATAAACTTAAATAAACATGGACAACTAAATTCTGGAATTTGTAGGCCCATATTTTTACTTACATCCCATCAATTAATCACCATCCCACTAACATATGTCTCTACTTAATTAATTTTATCTTTTCCTGTTGATGTGGTGCCATTTGCCCATTAATTACGATTTCCAATTAATTTTTATATTGTCTATCCCTTTATTCCTTAATCCATGGGATTAACACCTCATTAACCCACTACATCAAAAATAATATTGGAGACAACAAAAATTAGCTCAAATAATTAGTATTTGTTACAACTACATTATTAGAGACAACATATCGCACTAATTTCTAGTCTCACGCCACAACTAAAAATGTCTTTTATGATAATTTTTTGAGATCACCGTTGTGGTAACTAATATTTAGTTATTTGTGACAATTTGTTGTCACAAAACTCTATAAATTATTTGAGATCATTTTCAGACTACTTTAAAGATAACTAGTTGTTGAAAAAATAATATTTTAGACGTATTTGAGACGACTTTTGTTGCCTCAAATATATTATTTATCACGGAGTTATTGGGATGACTAACTAGTGACAACATGTTGTCTCTAATAATATAGTTTTGACAAATACTCATTATTTTGAGATAACTAACTAGTTGTTGTCTCAAAAGATCATTTTTATTGTAGTGTCATATAATTAGGTCGCAAAATATATATATATATATATATATATATATTTGAGGCAACAACGTATCGAGTATATTTTGTAACAACTAGTTATATTTAAAAAGACTCGAAATAACCTTCAATTATCCTCTAAAAATTGATCACAATTGGAGATGTTTGGTTATGTTTCCATCTCTAATTTTGAGGTTTTAGTATTTCAAGCGTTGTTTACGAGATTTTATTTGATATGATTGATATGATTTAAGAGTGATTGATGTTTAAATAGATGCGACTAATTATTGAATAATATGGTCGGATAATAATATTTTATTATAATAGTAGTAAATGGTGGGTCCTACTAAATAATGATAATTGAAATTTATTTTATTATAATAGATAAATTGATAGCAACGAGACACAAAATAAATATTTAATTCAAATATAATGATTAATTTAGAAAAATATATAAATAAAAGTAATAAAACAAATACTCCCTTCATCCCGAGATAATTTGCACACCTTTCCCGGCACGTGGAATAAGAAATAATTGTTTTTTTGTTTTTTAGTTGACTTTTTCAAATGTGAAGATTGAGGGTGAAGATTTTAAGGGTGGAGATTATAAGAGAAATTTCATTTTTAAGGGTATGCAAATTATCTCGAAACATAAAAAAAAAAAAAAAAAATTGCAAATTAAGTATAATTGATTAGCATAGTAAAAAATGGAAAAAATTTCTTCTGATAATATAATCAAACTTAGTCCTTTCTTCTTACAACAATAATCATTTGATCTGAGTAGATTTTTCTGATGTCAACTATAGTTTGAAACTGACATCTCTAAAATTAGCAATAATACAATATTAGAATATGACATTTTAATAATATATCTGGTGCTTTAGTACTCCTGTCACTAATTTTCAGTTTTAGTCATTTCTACATCGGTGAATCTAGATTCTAGTGTAGATTAAGATATTATTGCACAATTAAATATACTAAATTAGTTAGTGGTGAAGATTAGTGGAAATATTTGAAGGCGCTTTTAACTTTATACTACATTACATGCTCTAATAAGCACAATAACACGATTGCAATCTTTACTAATCCACCACATCTTTTTTAACTTTGCCTTAATTTCCTGTAAATTAAATTGTAGTAGCCTACAACATTAGAAGAACTAGCTAGTTTCCACTCGTGCGATGTACGGGATAATTTTTTTTTAGTAAAATATAAAGGTAAATATGTATAATAACTATAATAGATAAAAATATGATATAAAAAAGATCGCATAAAACTGGTCCATGAGATAATTGTATATTTGTAATATTTAATATACTAATACAATTACATATTTGTATAAGACGATACAATGTCAAAAGTCACATACATTCTATTTAATATTTAGTAATATTAACATGAGATCTGACAATGATATTAGTTCATTAAGCAAATGGTGCTACAGTATACTATTGTGACGTATTTAAATATAAAAACAATCAACTTGTTATGTTGTAGTTAACATAATTTTTCTTTTCACAAAAAAAAAAATAATAAATAAATAAATAAATAAGACACTAATTCAATCAAAAAATTATTTTAACTATTATATCTAAGTTTTTTTTATTGTAAATTGTAACTCTAACAAATCGGCTAATTTATTATATTAAGTTTCTTTAAAACAAAATAACTCAATGAATCCAAAATTATTATAAAACGGCAAAACAAAAGTAAAATGTTTTTTTTTGAATAAAAGTAAAAGAAATTGCTTCTAAAAAAGAGTAGACTATTTTTTCAAATAAAATTTATTTTGATAATATATGACATTTTTATTTTATACACAAAAAAGTTTAAAATCTAAATATATCATAATAATCATAAAAGTAAACTACACTTAAAACTTAGTATTTAATATATGAATAACGGATGTCTAATCGAAGATCGTAAATGAATATTAATTCATTATATTTTTCATAATAAAACGAGTTGAGACAAAAAAATTATACAATTTTTATATATTGAGGATAAAAGAAAAAAAAAAAGGAAAAACAAAGGAAATTTTTTGATTGGTCAACTCTCCTCAATTGTAGGAGGGAGTTACCTCAAAGACATTTGGGTGCATATGATGCACAATAGCATTTAATGTACACCAAGATCCAAAATTACGCGCAGGTCGCGCGTGGCCCACATCAATTTATTTATTTATTTTTTATTTTTTATTTTTTTGTGTGTTCTTACAGTAGACTTATTATATTTTTGTAGTTTCGTGTTTAGTGTAGACTTATTGTGTTCTTACAGTATAGTTATTTTGTGTTTAAAGTAGACTTGTTGTGTTCTTACAGTAGACTTATTGTGTTCTTGCAGTATAATTTTTTTTTTTAAAAAAGGAGCGATCCGCGCGCGGACCCGGTTCGAGGACGCGATTATTTTACAAATCATATTTCAGCCATTTTTGGGAGTCCATGTGTTAAATTGTAGTGATGCACAATAAGCCTATTGTAAATCACATGCACACAAGTGTTACTCTGTTTCAAAATCATTTATTTGCCCTTTTTTTGGCTCTAAAGTTAAATAAACACCCATAAATTACGATTTAAAAATAATTCTAAAACATGAGACAAAGAACCTCACCTATACATGTTGACGATCTTCTTTGATGAAATAAGGTAGATATATAAGATGATTAATTCAAGTGATGTATGTACTAATTTCGTAACTCGCGAGATCATATTTCACCGGACGCTCAAATAAGATCTTTTATTTTAATTTGTATTTCATCTTTATTTTAAAACAGTCACTATATATATTAACATCATTAGTTGATACATAATGTATATTTGATATAAAAGAAGCAGAGGTCAATTGGAGGGTCTACTGAGCTCAGTTGGACCGGGATTAATATAGTACCGACCATGGGGGCTTATGATCGATATACTTAACTAGAAGATCTTTTGTCATGTCACTATAATATGAAACAAGAACTCACAATCCATGAATTATGAATCATGAACCGTAAAAAATCATGAATTTTAAAAAGGAAATATAATCTAGTTTCTAAAATTCGAACTGTAGACCCTAAATATTGGACCTGAACCGGGACCAAAATCATGAATGTTGAACTCATGTAACCACATGAGATTCTTAAACCCACTTCTTACGGTACAAGGCTCCAAACATTAAATGCATACCTTATATCAACACCACTAAAACTTATTGATGCGATACTTGCACATAATTCTAGCTTACACAATTCAAAATAAATATGCATATCAAACAATTTCTCCATTTCCAAATTCTGGGGTATTTCAGAATCTGAAAACCTCCGAAAAGAAAATCCCATAATTTCCTCCGTCACATTTTTTAAACAAAATGAATTATTTTTTACAACATTTGAAAATCAATAACAGAATGGAAAGAAACAAAGCAGTTGGCATCCTTCGTGTGGGGAAAAAGGCAGGTAGAATTATGTTTGGAGGGTAGCATGTTACATGTATAATGTGCAGATCGCAATAACAACCAAAAAACAATTGTCAAAAGTTTCCAAGTGCCACAAAATCCCCAGCCACGTTGCTTTCTTGTTGCTTCCACTGCCCATCTTTCTTTCGGTGAGTTTTGTGTGTGACACTCTCACGTACGATGAAATATTTTTTAATTTTAATAAAAATAATAATATTTTTACAGATAAATGTATTTCTTTTATAGATAAAAGTGATATTTTTACTACAAAAGTGATATCTTTTATTGTTAAAGAAAGTAATACTTTTAAAGATAAAAGTTATACTCTTACTTAAAAAGTAATTTATTTTTTTTCCGTCACACCGTGTGACGATCTCATACAAGTTTTTGTCTCTTTCTTTTGGTAATTATCCCATAGTTACCAAAAAAGAGCTGCTCGAAAACCGTCAAGTATTAAAGAAAATTTGCATTTTTTTTTAAACTTCTATTATGGAATGTTGATATTTAGTATAAAAATAGAGCAAGTTGTTGGAAATGACATTATGAACATCAATCTCCATATTAGTATGATTTTATACACTTTGATTCGAGGTATACAAATTTAATTTTGAACTTTCCCCTAAAATATCTTATACTAATGAAGGTATTTGTCCACTCTAATATACCACATGCTTCTTCCATTATTTTAATTGTTTGACAATTCTCACAATTCAGATACATTTAACTTTTTCGTGAAATTTAAAAAAAATAAAATATATATATATATCAATTTTCTACTTGAACCGGTGAAAGGAGAAGCCAAGTGTGATTTTCCAATTTGACGGTTGACAGTAGAAAGTAACTCCGTTAAATTTACTCGAAGATCATTTTGTCCTGCATTCAAAATGGTTGGAGACCCCCAAATATTTATTTTTCCCCTTTTTCTTTCTTTCTTTTCAAAATCGAAATGTACAATATAGTAGAAAAAGTCTTTCGTAGCATATTATTTGTGAAAATAATTGTTATATCTAATAATAAATATATATGTGATGGTTTATCGTCACAAGTGATTTATAAATTATTTGAGATCATTTTTAACTTCTTTTAGAGATAATTAATTATTTCAAAAAAATATTTAATTCACATTTAAGACTACGAAATAATATTATTTGTATCTGAGTTATTGAGACGACTAATTAGTGACGATATATTATCTCTAATTAATAACATAGTAATAAAAAATACTCATTAATTAAAAAACATTTTATTATCTTAAAAAATCATTTTCTATCACCAAGTAATTTGATTTTTTCCCAAATTGTTTCTCTTATGCGTCTAATGATATATACTGCTTATGGTAGTTGGGTTGGGAGGTGTGGAGTGGGTTTTGTGCTGCGAAACCATGATGGGCATCTTGTGGCGGCGGTGTGCCATCGTATTCGAGATCCTCGCAGTATACTAGATGGGGAGTTTCAAGCGGTTCTAAGTGGGATGCAGTTTTGTGCAGAATGTAGTTTTGAAGATATTATGGTATATTCGGGTTTTATGTTTGCTATGCATAAAGTCAAGTAGCATGAATCGAATTTGTCTTATTCAAGGCTACTTGCGAGTGATATTCGAACTGTGTTGGAGTGTTCTTCATTTATTAGTATTGATCATGTGCCCCCGTAGTGCTAATGGTGTTGCACATGAACTTGGTCATTTTTTTTTTTTTTTTTCAGTCGATCCAAATGTATAAATGGAACCTGATTTTCCTATGTGGTTAGAGAATTTTGTATTATTTGACATTTTGTGATATATAAGATTCTCTCTTCGTAAAAAGAAAAAAAAAAATTGGCCGCTGAAAAAATACCCACGGAAAAAGTAAATGAGAGAAATTCCGATTTGAAACTCAATTGAGCCTAAAAATTACGAAAATTAAATAGTAGCAAGACCTAATCACACATTTTGATTCGTACAATTCTATATTACAATCGCTCTATAGTTACAGATCTGTTTTTGTAATTTTATCTGGTAAACACATTATATTTCACTGGGAATTATTGCAGCAACTCCACCAAACGATTAACATTTTTGCACATAAATCAATTAACTTTTTTTTTTTGCATTGATATATTCAAACTATACGAGTTTGGCAAATAAACCATTGAACTCAATTTTCGATCATTTTTGTACGTGACTTGTGCGTGACAAAAGTTTAACGGCTTTTTTCCTGCTAATTTAGATGCCAAATTCCCTAATTATGTACTAGGAAGAAGAAAAACTCAATTGTATGGAAAAATAAAAATCCTTAAAATTTTATCACATGCAAAAATTTGATAAAAATGACCAAAAATTAATGTAGTGATTTACTTATCAAATTCATATAATTTATATAGATCGATGCGTAAAAAATTAATAATTTATATAGAAAATATTATAGTTTGATGAGGTCGTGGCAAGTGCCTTTTTTGGCTACAACTATTGAAGCTACCAGAAAACACAACTTGTATCCAATCTGGCATGAAAGAGAAAGTTAGTGGAGTAACATCATGCATGTAGTGATTGATAGTGGTCCGCTTTTTCTCGTGAAATAAAAAAATCTTTCTTAGGTTGCAAAAGATGAAGGTCCCATGCCATTTCAACTAATTCGTTCAATCTCTTTCGTATCTACTTTTGCAACCACAATAGATCTTATATATACACTACGCCAAAAAAAAACAAAGAAAAAAAATCGTTTACCATTTTTTGTGACTGTAAATATTGTTTTTAATGATAATTATATGTGACGACTTTTCGTCATGAATAATTGTACAAGTCATCTAAAGTTATTTTTAGACATTTTTTAGAGGCAGCTAGTTGTTATAAAAAATGCGTATATGCATTTGAGACGATTTTTTATCGTCTCAAATAATATTATTACGAGCAAGTTATTGAGACGATTAATTATTAATGTTATCTCTAATAATAAAGTTGTGACAATATTTATTATTTGTGACTATTTTTCTATTGTCTCAAAAGATCATTTTTCTTGTACTGATATACCTCCTCTGTTTTTTAACTTAGAATATGAGAATTATGGAAAAAAGAAATGGACATATAAACCCTCACATAAATATTCTCTCTCCCCTCAAATTCCTTAATTTTCTTCGCCTCCTTTTTCACATCATCTTTTTTCACTAATTTATAGGATAGTATTAGAAGAAATATGGGGGGAAAAACTAATGGCAAAAACTTGTATGTGACCGTCACACGGTGTGACGAGAAAAAATATCACTTTTTATGGTAAAAGTATCACGTTTATCTGTAAACATATCACATTTTTTTAACCAAAAAAAATATCACTTTTTGTAGTAAAAGTATCACATTTATCTGTAAAAGTATCAATGTAGTAAAAATATCATTTTTTCCTGTAAAAGTATCAATGTTTTCTGTAAAAATATATTTCGTCACACGTGTGACCGTTCGCACACAAGACTCACTTAAAACTAATAAAGACATCTATTTATAAATAACTTACAAAATATAAAGTGTATTAGAAAAACGGAAGTAGTACATTTTTAAAGTGTATTTTCTCTCACATTTCTATTTTATCATATGAAATATATTTAGAACAATTTCATTCATAGTTTGTAATTATTTTCAAGTGTTCGGTAGAAGTATATTTTGGACGCCCATCACTACAAAAGTGCATGCAGGAGGTAAAAAGTTAATTCGAAAGTAAAAAAATGGATCCTTCTTTATAAGTCCGCTGGAAATAATTACCAAATACTCCCCTCAAATCTTACTTTAAAAATCAATATCTCATTTTATCAGTGAAAGTACAAAAAGAGAAAAAAGAAAAAAGAAAAATTGATATTATCTCCTTAGAATAATTTACTTCCATGAAAGGAACTCTTAAATCTGCCCGTAAATAATACCTTGAGAAAATTTTTGTATCCGAATGTACACTAAGCTTATTGTACATCACTACAATTTAACACATGGATTTCAAAAAGTTACTAAAATATAATTTATAAAAAAATCGCGTCCGCGAACTGGGTCAGCGCGCGGGTCGCGCCTTTTTAAAAAAAAAAAATCTACTGCAAGAACACAATAAGTCTACTGTAAGAACACAATAAGTCTACTCTAAACACAAAATAATTATACTGCAAGAACACGATAAGTCTACTGAAAAACACAATAAGTCTACTCTAAACACAAAATTACTATACTATAAGACTCTAAACACAAGATTACTATACTATAAGAACACAATAAGCCTACTGTAAGAACACAATAAGTCTACTCTGAACAAAAAATAATTATACTACAAGAACACGATAAGTCTACTGAAGAACACAATAAGTCTACTCTAAACATAAAATTACTATATATACTACAAGAACATAATAAGTCTACTGTAAGAACACAATAAGTCTACTATAAAAACACACAAAAAAAAAAAAAAAAAAATCGCGCGCGGGTCGGGCCAACAGCAACGGGTCGCCCGCGGATCTCAATGTTGGCTGATGTACAATAGGCCTATGGTGCATCATATGCACACAAGTTTTTGCCGTATCTAAAATACCCAAGTAGGCTCTTGAAATTCTAATTTACCTTTTCAAAGCTAGAGGGTTATAATTTACTTCCTTCGTCCCTACCTAATTGGTTTACCTTCCATTTTTGTTTGTCCCAATCTAATTGACCAATCTAAAAATAACAAATTTCTCACACAATCTCCACCATCAAATTTTACCTTTGAAAAAGTCAAAAATTCCAGAAAATTTATTTTTTCTTAACTTCCGTGCCCGACCAACTAAGTCAATTAGACCGGGACGGAAGGATTATATTTTATACGAGGCTGTCAAATCCTTCTTATCCAATATCTGTTTTTATCACCTAATGCAATGTTTTCAATCTAGTATATATATCTGGATTATTTCATTTTGTCACAACTTATTCCCTCTTAATTTAATATCGGGAAAAAATTATTTTTAGTCAAGTATGTCAGGTCTTATCCAGTAAAAGTTCTGTATGTTAGAAAATTTTAATTTTAGTCATGTATGTTCCAAAAGTTGTCCAATTTAAGGACACTAACCATCAACAACGACCAATTTAGCCGGAATTAGACTAGTAAATTTAGGGCTTTTGAGTGCTAATGCTTATGTATCAAGTATTTGTCTAGATAACATGTCAAATCATTAAATTACTTTAGTAGCTCGACAAAAAAAGAAAAGAAAAAAAGTAACCCCTAATTTTCATATGAGGTATATTTCATTATATTTTTTATTTTATTTTTCTTTCTTTCTTCATCTTTCTTGAGTTTATTAGTGACGTGCGTCACACGTGATTAATTGTGGCCAAATTGGTTATTTCTAATGGTCAGTGTCCTTAAATTGGATAATTTTGGAAACATACAGGACTAAAATTGAAAATTTCTAACATACATGACTTTTACTGGACAAGGCCTAATATACTGTACTAAAAATGATTTTTTTCCATTTAATATCTAGAATATAATTAAGTAACTAAAATCAACAAATAAAATCATATAAGCGGCATAGTAATAAAATTTAAATACGGATATTATTCGATAATGTCAATTATTTGTCATTCGATTTTTATTAGTGAACTAAACAGATGAAATCGGGAAAATAGCGTTTGATCGACTAAATTCAACAAATTATTCGAAAATAAATCGAATTTTAACACGTTAAATAAAAAAAATCATAATCTTAATTATCTTTCTTATTTTTATTAAATATCTTATGTTTAAATGTAAATTTATTGATTCTTGTAGGTTTATCCATCACTACACATGTTATTTGGTTGCTTTGATTTTATTGTATTTATGTAAGTTTATTAAATGAATCAGTCGCAAACATTAGTACAAAAACTATTTATAATTGTTGTAATTTATTGTTAAAATTTCTAAGACTATATTCTTATTATATCATCATTGTATTGCATATTAAATATTATTTACTAATTATGTTCTTTTTATGAAAAAAAAAAAAAAAAAGAAAATTTGAGTCCAAAAACTAACTTTCTTTTGATCTACATGTAATATTATTGATTATTCTAAACATAGCATTTAAATTTTATTGAAATTTATTTTATTTAACAAATTTATATTTCGAAGTTGTTATCCTTATTTTTATAAAATATTAAAATACAATACTTGTAAATTAGAAATCAGAACAGAAAAAAAGTGTAAAAAAATAAAGGTGAAAGTACTCAAGAAAGTCACATATTTTGTGAGAATTACACGAATATTATTCACGATATATTCTTATATACAACTATATTTTGAAAATCTCGAATATTAACTGTATTTTTTAACTTTTATTAGAAAAAGGGATAAATTGAAAAAAATCGGAGAATTTATTACTATGATAAGTGGTAGCTTAGAGTTTTAAGAAACTGTGCTTTTTATTAAATTAACAAAAGATAACAAAAGAAGTACTCTTTCTTGTTTAATAAGGTATAGAGAAATATTACTTCTTGAATAGAGATTTCTGTGAATACTGCGACACTTGTAGTTCTCATCTGTTATTAGTTATTACACAATTTTTAATATATAACACGTTTTAATTGGAGACTGTTAGTAATTTGTTAGTAATTTTTGAAAAGTGATTAGATATAAAAATTGTTCGAAATTAATAAAAAAATAGAAAAACATAATTTCTCTACAATCGATTGTGGATTTGATTGGTCAACCAACTCATTCCACAACTTGCAACATGTCAACTCTCCATTAATTGTATTAAATAATTTATTGGAAATAGTTTTGATGATAAATAAATGATAATTTTTTATTTTAAAAAAATTATCAAAATTCTTATTTTTTTTCTCTACAAGTAGAACCTAATGTTATTTTAAGTGCATGAAAAAAAAATCACCTTATTGTAATTGCGGAATTAAAATATCAATTTTTTTTCTTTGATAATATTAGAAAATGCTCCCAAAATAATATGCAATTATTAAATCGCAGCAAAAATATTGGTTTGGTTGGGAAATAGGTTATTTATGTGGATAAAAGAAATTAATATTTAGTTGGGTTGTGTTGGATTGTTGATAAAGTATAAAAATGTTGGAATTGGGTTGTGGAGTAGATTGTGTATGCATGTGGATGAGAGAGAAATGAATAGTTTATTGATAGATTGGGTTGTGGTGGTGGGTTGTTGATAAATGTCTAAAAGCGGATAGTGTTTGAAATAGAAGTGCTTTTAACAAAAGAATATGAGGACAAAAAATAAGATTTAAGCTGAGAATCAGTTTGAAGCAAAGGAAACCTACAGTCAGATTTTAGTTTTAAAGTCACAAGCAGATTTTGCAAATACTTCCAGATGGATTTTTAAGAGAAGAACACATAACTACATAAAGAAATAAATTGCAAACAACAACATCATCTAATATAGGTCACGCCTGGTAAGAACATCGTGTAAATTGTAATACATTAATTTAATACCCTCCACTATGTGAATATTTCTATAAATGCTTGAGCGTTAAAAAAACAGAAGCATCTTGTATTTGTCAAGAAAAAGTGTGTCACAACATAAGTACGTATAAACATGTGTGTGTGTATATATATATAATAAAAAAAAAAGAAAAAAACGTTTATATATATAGAGAGAAGTAGGGAGGATGGAGAAGGTAGGTGTTGGTTCTGATGAGATTGAGCGTTGAACTTGATGGAGAAGCAGGGCACGTGCATTACTAACTCATTAGTTAGTACTTCATGTGTCCTTCTTCCCCATCATGACCACTCTTTCTTCTTTCATCTCTTATGGTATTGCCACAACCACGCCCAGGATGTTAAACCAGATCTCACCCTCATTTTTAAGGTAAACTTCTACATTACAATCAAAATTTCTTATCCAAAGAGCCTAAATACTTTTTTTTGATGCGTTTATGGAATTTGGTGATGGTGAAGTCCATTCTTTAACTATAATTACATTTCGGGAAAAGATTTGAGGGGCAGCGGCCCCAGCTCTATCTCTGATTTCAACGTCCGAAGAGGACATTAGTTTGCTAATAACAGTAATGATTGTTAAGTTGGCAAAACAAGATCGGATTGCCAATTCAAGATAGCAACATATGATTAGTTGTTGTCAAGCGTGATTAGCGCGCGCACGTGCTTCTTCAGCAGCAGCCTGCTAATGGATATGGGGTGTATCGTCACCATCTTTGCTTTGGGGTAACATATTATTTTCATCTTAATTTCATCCGATTTGGATTTCCTGTTACACTATTTGTTGCATCTTCTATTACACCATTTTAATATACGATAATTTGTTAATTAGTGGCATCATTCAATATACGTGTCGTGGATAAATGAAGAACAACTAAGACAAAACATAAGATGAAACATATAAGTGGAAAATGTCATCTCATGAGAATTTAACTACCTTAAATACTAGTGTTTGTGGAAATTAAAATATTTTATGATGAATTTTGGAGATAAAATGACATACCTTATATGTAGATAGAAAATAAAAATGTGGGACCAACAAAAAATGGCACTCTTTCTTCAAAATTTACCATAAAATATTTTAGAGGATCAAAATCCAAGAGTATGCAGTATCTCCTACAATAATAGTACTATTACATTACACATAATCACTTGATGCATTAATGATATCATATTATGCATATGTCATGCATTCAGTTGTGCAATTGATGTCGGAGCTAGATGTTGCATAAATTAAGTCAATGGTGTAATTTATGCAACGTATGTTTGTACCTTTAAGAGTAGAAAGTCTTATACTATATGATCGCCTAATATCGTTAAAATCAAGTCGTATTTTTTATTAGTAAACCAATTATTGTGTTTCACAAAACTAACGGCCCATTTAAGGAAAACAATTATGGTGAATTTGAAATTGATGTGAAGTAGAGTTCAAATCGGTCGGTGGTGGTGCGCTTTGGGACCAAATGATGAGGAGAGTATCCAATAGTAATTGGGACCACAAAATAACAAAATAATTTATTTTTCATAAATAAATAATTACCGAAATTCGTTGTGCCAAAGTTGGTTGCTCGGGCTTTTGTTATTGATTTTATTTTTTGAAAATAAGATAAATTTAGAGATTTGAACAAATTATAAGTGGTAGTTTTGTATAGAAAAAGTTGTTTATAACAAAAAATAGAGACAATCATCAAATTCTTGCAGCTTTTGGGGGTGGAATCACTTTTTTAAAGTTAACTTGCATTGTCCAATCCTTCAAAATACACTATAATAAAAGAGGTCTTTTGTATAATATTTTTTGAGATTACAGTGGTCACTAATAATAAGTTATTTGTGACCACTTGCAGTCAGAAATCTCTCTACCACCACAAGAAATTCTCAAAATAGCGACCGATTTTAGCGACAGAGATTTTTTGTCGTTAAGTAACGACAAAATTACGACTATATATCGACAGAAATTCAAAAAAATTCAAAAATAAAATTCGTCGACGGATTACCGACAGACTAACGACGCTATTTAAGGGCCAATATACTAATTTTATATACGACAAAATAGCGACCAATTTAGTGACGGAACTCTACTGAAGGATATAATTTGGTCGGTAATTTTTTATTTTATTTAAAACATGCCGACCAAATAGTGACTGAAATGTACCGACGGAAAAATTCAGTCGGTAAATTTTTTATTTTAAAAGTGCCGACTAATTTCAAAATCATACCGACCAATATAATTCTGTCGTAATGTTTTTTGTGAAAAATATCGACGGATGTTAGTAGTCGCTATATACCGACAAAATTTTGGTCGGTAGTATAAATTAAAAATAAGCTAAAAATAACTTAAGAAATTAATTTTAAACACCCCTAAATATAATTTAACACAAAATTATGTAATTAATATACTCCTCTTCCCAGCTCTCCCTTCCCAGCTCTCTCTTGTAGCTCCACAGCGCGCTCTCTCTCCCCTCCATATAAAGAAGGCACACTCCATCTGGTGACGTTTCAACAAAATTATTTTCCCAATTTCTTGGCTAAGAGTTGATTTCCCCCAATTTGTGGTGAAAATATTATATAAAACTATTCATCATAATCTTGCGATTCTAGTTCAGAATTCTCAAACAGGCAAATCCTTTGCTCTGTTCGAGCTCAGATCATCTGTAATCCATGGCTGCCAATTTCTGGACTTTCATCTCACTAGTAAGTCTTATGAGGGGAGACTTAATTTACGTTTTGAATTAATTCTTCTAATCCGCCATTTTTTGTTTGATTGAGACAATTCAGCAAACAGCTTCTGGACCCAGAAGAGGTGGATGTTGTGCATTCACTGGATAAAGAAAGAGGCATCACGGTTGATGATTTCAAGCTCATCAAGTTTCATATGTCTAATTGTACGGCGTTCGTAAGATGATGTCAAGTTTCATATGTCTAATTAGGGGATTTTAATATTGTGATTTATACATATGTGCATGTTGGAAGGTCTATTCTATGAATTAGTTGTTAACCTAATTTGAAGCTTTTTTGGAAGAATTATTTCGAAATGTATAGTTTGTTTACTGTCATTGTAGCTTATTTTGCTCAACATTGCATCTTCCATCTGTGTGTTATTACAACTGCAGTTCCGCTTTTTTATTTTAGATATTTCGAAATTGTATGGCGTTCGTAAGATGATTTCAAGCTCATCAAGTTTCATGTGTAATTGGGGATTTTATAATTATGATTTACATACATATACGTATGTTGGAACGTATATTCCTTGAATTAGTTGTTAACCTAATGAGTTTGAAGTTTTAGAGGAAAAAATTTCGAAATGTATAGTTTATTTACTGTGATTGTAGGTTCTTTTGCTCAACATTGTATCTTCTTGCTATGTGTTATTTACAACTGCAGTTCTGCTTTTTGATGACAGATATTTCGAAATTGGCTACGCAAGTGAAAGTCTGCCAAAGGTTTGTTTGTTTTTGTTTGAGTTTCGCGCTATGCTTTTTAATGTTTTTGTGATCCTTTTAGCTTGATGAAGATCATTAACTGTAGTTATATATATTCAAATCATATTCAAGCAATCATAACTCTAGACAGCCTCTAAAACTTTATCAGATGTATCGAAGACATTGAACTTTGATTCAAGCGCTGCTTTGCTTTGTATGGACATTAAATGTATGGTTAAGTATGAGTCTCAATTGGTTGACTTAAGGCTATCGATTTTTGGTAAATTTGGCTCTTATATTAACTTAATATCTATTTTCTGCAAAGGCTCATTTGGAACTACAAAAGTACATGATTTCTTGTCTATGCTCATTTATGATCAGAGTAACTTTCAGATGAGCCCAACTTCTGGGCTTCACAACACATCAATAGTTTCAATTACTCGTAACAAAGAAATTATCACCGGTAAGCGTTTGTTCCATGAGTAATTTGGTTTGAATGTTTCTCTTTCAAGACAAGTGTATACGAATAATGTATTTTGTTTCTGTCTTATAGACGTTCGGGGGTTATATACATGAACATACTCCCTAATCATAAATCTCTTTAAAAATACAAACCTCAATGTCTAGCTGTTATACTCTAAGAAAGTATTTTTATGTAAGCAAATCCATTCAGTTGTTTCGTGACTACAGTAAACTTCATGGGTAGCTTATTTAATTATCCCACAATATTGTGACTAAACAAATATATTTTGTCCTTATATGACTTTGTTTTTCTGTATATAGGCTATGATATCTTTTCTAATTATCTCCATTACACTTGGTTGTGAGCTTTACTTCCTATGATGAAAATGATGGAGACCCTGATGGATCAGGGAGTGCAGATGACGAATTGAATGGAGGAAATGGGCAGGATCTATCGTTACCTTCTATCTACTTCTTTGATCTTTATACTTTGAAGGTAGGGTGGAAAAAACCTACTCTAGTTACGTGTAGAAAAATATCTCAAGCATTTAATTGGTCACATTAACTATTTTAGTGCTCGTATCTATGATCTGATGCTTTGAGATCTCTATACTGCAGGCCTTCCGTACGATAAAGCTCACAGAAGGACAATATATTATCACTATTGCTCTGAACGAGGATAATACACATCTTCTGGTGTCAACGGCTGATAAACAACTGATAATATTCACAGAACCTTCAGTAAGTTGCTTTAATTATCAATCTATAACTGGGTTTTCATATTTGTTCTGGAAATATATATATATGCTCTAAAATCTCTGGATTGCATGCTGTTCTCTTACATAATATCACCACCTGTCGCATTAGGTTGTATTGTATTAAAGAAATTGAATAAAAGAATGCTCAAAATTTAAGTAATGGATTTAAAATCTGTATCAATCTAGTAACCACCAACTAAGTTGCTACCATGTATTCAACCTGGTGACTAAAACACTTCAATCAAAAAGCAACATTTTTAGCTTGGCTCCTATGGAAAGAAGTGGAGATCATGACATTTTTGATAGGACGGCATTTGGTTATTCCCAGTTTTGCATATCCTTGTTGAGATAGCCTATTGGTGCAAATATCAGAAACAGTTCATTCTATTGCACTTGAAAGTTGGTGATGATGCTATCTGATGCTTTGGCTAGTTATCTTATGTAATTCATCTATATCTGTTGCAGTTGAGCTTAAAAGTTGTCGATTAGATGCTCAAACTAGGGTGGGAAGGTGATGGATTGTCCCCACTCATAAAGTGAAAGTCCTAAGACTATAAGGTGATGGTGCTGGATAAGTATTTACAGAACTGAGGACAATCATCTTAAATCTCTTCTTCACTTTAGGCTAGTTATCTTATGTAATTCATCCATATCTTTTATAGATCTTGTTTGAGCATGATAGACAATTATTCTAACACTCATGTAAACTTCATTTTTTAAAATGATATTCTAGGCATCTTATAATTGAGTTATTGATCTTTAAAATTAAAATAGCAAGTAATTGGATCTCAATGTGCTATGCATTTTGAACAGGGTCTGGATGATCTGATTAGTCTGTTTCGTCGTCCCACCTACCGCAGGGTGAAATCAACTTGAGTGTCTGATTCACGATAGATACCTAGGCATATGATGGAGAGGATGAAGTGTTGAGTTAACTTATGTTTGCATATTATGTGGGTTTATTTTAATTTTGAGAGTGTTTGTCTTATTTTCGGTACATCTTTTTTTTATGTTGAGATTGAATTTTAAACATGCGTTGTTGATTTGTGGGGATATTTAGACTTTAATTCATATTCGGACGTTTGAATTACTTATTTTAGATTGTGTTGGGTGATTTTTAATTATTTTGCTGAATATTTTATATATAAATAAAAAAGGCAGGGCGCTGATAATATAAAATATTTGAAATTAAATATTTACCGACAGATTACCTACAAAAGAAAATAATAACAGAGCTCACAAAAATATATTGGTAATTGCCGACCAAATAACGACAACAATAATTAGCGACAAAATAACGACTAAAGCTTTTAATAATTAGCGACAGAATAGCGACTAAATATTTTAATAATTAGTGACAAGATAGCGACGGAATAAATTAGCGACATACAATATTGTCGGTAATTTCCGACAGATTATCGACAGAATAAATTAGCGACAGACAATATTGTCGGTAATTCCCGACTGATTAGCGACAGAATGTAGTCGTGAAATGCCGACGGATTAGTGTACCGACAATATTTCTGTCGGTAGATCGTCGCAATTGAGTAAACTTTTTTCAGGAAATTTCTGTCGGCATTCTGTCAAGAATTCGTCGTAATTTTTACCGACGGACTGTTAGGTCCGTCTGTATTCATAGCGACTAGCCATATTACTACCAACTTTTTGTGTCGCTAATTCGTCGCTATCACCTCTTAACGACAGGATAGCGACAGAATTGATTGTCGCTATTTGACAAATTTCTTGTAGTGTACATTTTAGTTGAGACTATTATAGACTACTTTTAGAGACAACTAGTTGTTGCAAAAAATATTTGAGACGCATTCGAGACCATTTTTATCGTCATACATATAATATTTGTATCCGAGTTATTGAAACAACAATAAAGTTGTGTTAAATACTCATAAGTTGTGACAAATACTCATTATTTGAGACTACTTTTCTGAAGTTGTGACAAATACTCATTATTTAGTGGTCTCAAAAGATAATTGTTTTTTAGTGATAGCGTTATCAAGTCATAAGCCGATAAACATTTGAAAAAAGCTTATGCAGAAGCCCCATAAATTTAGGAATTGTACGAAAATCATTTCAAAATAAAGGTGAATAGTGCGAAAATTAAAATGTATTATAAAAGATTAGCGATATAAGTGTTTGCTAAAGATCACTTAATCTTACATAAATGTCCCTTTACAAAGTTGAGTTTGTTACTGTAAAAATGGAAAGAGAACTTTATTTAGTTCTCAAAAATAGCATGGAAAAAAAAAAAAAAAAAAAAAAAAAAAAGACATACAGAATTAGCTTGGACATTGATGATGTATAACTACAAATTCAGCTCAACATAGACTTGTTAAGGAAATCAGTTAACATGTGATGATGAAGTCAGTTGGAGGAGGATAGCTTTTGCATGGAGTGATCAAAGCTTGTGGATGAAGTTTATCAATCGTTGATTTCTAACTCTTTGTAATTGTTCAATTAGTTAGTTAGTTGGTTATGTGGATGTTTTATTGGTTGTTGTATCATCAGTTGTGAGATATATCTAGAGAGAGATAGCAAGAAGTAGTTATCATCTGGATAGCATAGAAAGAGAGATTTGGTGAGGCTCAAGTGTAGGAAAGAAGAAAGGAAACAACGATTTCGGTGTGATCTTCTTCTTGAGGGTGTAATCTCTGGAACAACAATAGTGATCAAATTGTTAACCTCCCGTGGACATAGGCTTCGGCTGAACCACACAAATTCTTATCTATTGATCGATTGCATGTGTGTGTGTGAGTGATTGTTTAATCCAAGTATGTAACAATTAATTGGTGCCATCTGTGAGAATCAAACCTAAGCGTGATATCTTCAACGAAGTTTGAGGCTGAAAAATTCTCAGGCAAGAACAACTTTTGACCTATAGAAGATCAAGATGAAAGCCCTGTTTATTCAATAAGGGTTGGTTAGGCACTCAAAGGTGATAAGGGATGGCCCGAGAAGCTAGATGAATCTCAGAAGATGGAGATCATGGAGAAGGGTCATAGCGCTATCATTTTATGTTTAACAGACAAGGTTCTGAGGGAAGTTTCCAAGGAGAAACCCGTCGTGGATTTATGGTCAAAACGGGAAAGTTTGTACATTAAAAAATATTTGGCAAACAAGCTCTATACCAAGCAAGTGCTCTATTCCTATCTATTCTCAGAAGAAAAAGGCATTGAGGATCAACTTGATGAATTCAATAAATTCTTGGATGATTTTGAAAATATTGATGTAAAAGTATAGGATGGAAACAAAGCCATTATCCTCCTCAATGCTCCTTTGATCACTTGAAGGATGTCATGCTATATGGTAGAGAAACCACCATAACTTTGACAGAGGTCCAAACCGCTTTGAAAGCAAGGAAGCTGCAGAAGATGAATGAAGAAGAATGAGAATCTGCAAGAGAAGGATTAAATGTCAAGAAAGGGAAAAGTTTCCAATATAAGAAACAACAACCAATTGAAACAAATAAGAAGCACATTCACAATTGAAAGTGTTTAGATGCCAAGCATATGCTCACATTAAACAAGACAAGCTTGAAGCAAGAGCACTGAAGTGTTGGATTTGTATACTGAAAGCAAGACCTTTTATATACAATGTTTTCAGTTATTCACTATTAATCTCCTATCTGATTCTGTTTATACTAATCACTATATATGTCCCTATATCTCTCTCTATAAGTAGATCATATGGTGTGTTGTAGATTACAGAAGATCATATGACTGGTTAAACTTAATGAGATATAAAATATATATCACAACCGAGACAACTTGAGGACGAGTTGTTGGTATATGCTCCAATATCAGGTAGGAATAGTTTATCTTGACTATTTACTTATACTGGTACGTCTTTACGTATTGATAGGATCACAGTGAGATAAGTTCTTCTGCCTGACCTTAGTGAAGAACAAGAGATCTCGGTGACTTATTGTAATCTAAACCCTAAATAAGATTACAGTTATGTGTGCATGTCTGTGTGTCACTTTGATTTACTACGGGTGAGAGTTAAGTGCTAACTCTTTATACTCTGTATCTTGAGTGACAGCAGCTTGCATATGATAAATGATAATTTGTGTCTAGGTAACCGTATCCGTTTAGGATGATGATATCCCTTTTAGGAGCTCAAAAGGTTTATTGTACTAAACCCTGCAGGTTGATTAAGTTCAGGTACAATAATGAAGTTAAGTGGCACTACTTAAGGAATTAATAAGCAATTAATTAATTTAAGTTGTCAGAGGCTTTTAATTAATTAATGGATATTCGATATCTTAAATACGGGGATTAATTAAGTCTAATTCAAGCCCCAACTCAATTCGGGAATAAAGGGGTAAGTCAATATTAATTCTTTAGCGGAATGAATTAATAATTATGAATTAATTATGTTCTGGGCTGAACATAGAAGAGTTAATTCATAGGTAGGCCCATCTTTGTTTCTTATATTTGATCCCTGGACTGGCCCATCAGGCTCCTAGCCCAGTAGGAATTAAACTACCAAGGCAGGCCCACATTCAGTTATTATGTATTAAATACATAACTCTCAGTCTTTGAAGAATAACAAACACACGAAAAAAATCATAGAGCAGAAAAGAGAGAGTGATAGGGCGGCGGCGGCAGTGTTGGTTCCCACACTTGGGATTTCTCAAAGTTCGTCGTCCATCCGGCATTAAGGATCGAGTGGGGATACAGTCCAGAAAGCCAATGCTGGAGTCTAACATCGAATCGTTGTGCACACGATTCTCAGGTCAACTCTAAAACATCTATGTGTTATATTTAAATTAATAGGTGCATGTTTAGGATTAATCAATGTGTATATTGAATTATGACAACCAAGAAGGTCCTAGGAAAATTCGGAAATTCCTACATGAAGTGTGTCATGCTTAGCTATCAAAAGGAAGTGAAAGAGTATAGATTGTGGTGTTTAGAACCAGGAATGAACAAGGTAATATAAGCAGGATGTGGTTTTCTGTGAAGACAAAATGTCATTTCAATGTAAGAATGAGAAGTCACAGAAGGTTGTGATTATTGCGAATCTTGACAAATCTCTGGTTAAGGTGGAGTTTGTTGAAACTAAGCCAAGACTAAGCCTAGATGACTTAGTAGAAACATCATAAAGGAGGATGTTTTGGATACAGATGAGGACCTTGGAAGCTATCAGTTAATAAGGAATAGGGAAAAGTGAATCATTAAACCATCCATCAAGTATGAGATGAGTATTTGATGGCATATGCTTTAATTGTTGCTATGGAAAGTGTCCATGAACCAAGGACTTTCACTGAAGCAATGAACATCAGAGATAAACATTAGTGGATGCTTGCAATGAGGGATTGAAAATAACAAGACATGGATCGTAGTAGATAAACTAACTCATCTAACGATAGTGAGCTGCAAGTGGCTTTTCAAAAGGAAAGTTGAAGTTTCAAAGTCAAAGAAAACCAGATTCAAAGCTAGACTAGTTGCAAGGGGGCTCACTCAAAAGGATTGGATAAACTACAATGAAGTGTTTTCTCATGTGGTTAAGCATTGTTCAATCAGGATATTCCTAGATGTGGTAGCACATATGGATTTAGAATTAGGGCAGTTGGATGTCAAGATGACTTTCTTACATGGAGATCTAAAAGAAAACATATATATGACTCAACCAGAGGGTTCCATTTTACTAGGAAATGAAGGAAAGGCTTGTTTGCTGAAGAAATCATTATATGCGTCGAACAAAGCTCCAAGCAGTGGTATAATAAGTTTGATTAACACATGAAAAAGATTGTCTATTCTAAATCCAAGTATGATAACTGTGTGTACCTCAAGAAGACTACAAGGGTCACCTTATCTTATTTACTATTATATGTGGATGACATGCTTGTAGCAAGAAGAAGCCATGAAGAAATTACTAGAAGTTCTCAAGAAGGAATTACAGGCTAGATTTGAGATGAAAGTATTAGGTAAATGCCAAAAGATATTGGGAATGGATATTGTAGGGGACGGAGATAACGGTCTTTTGTGGTTGCAACAGGTGAATTATATCAGAAGAGTGTTGAAAAGAGTTCAACATGCATGAAGCAAATGACATATGTTCCTTTGGCACAACATTTCAAATTATCATAAATGCAAAGACCAATGATTGTTTCAGAAGAAGAAGAAATGAGTAAAGTGTCTTATGCAAATGCAGTCGGCAATATCATGTATACAATGGTTTGTACAGGGCCTGATATATCACATGATGTAAGTTTTGTAAGTAGATACATGGCAAATCCTAGCAGGAGGCATTGGGAAGCTCTTAAATGGATATTGAGGGATTTGAAAAGGGCTGTTGGATATGAAATTCTAGTCCAGAAAGGGAAAAGTTGTGAAGATGATCCTTTAATAGAGTATGTAGATTTTGATTATGCTGTAAATGGGGATACTAGGAAGTCTCAATCAGCTTACATATTAACTTTATATGGTTCAACTATGAGTTTGAGATCAATGCTACAATTTGTAGTAGCACTATCTACCACAGAGGCTGAGTACATTACCTTGACTAAGGCAGCCAAGGAGGCTATGTGGTAGAGGAATTACAACAGAGTTTGGCATATATGAGAAGTATGTGAAGGTGTATTGCGATTCACAAAGTGCTTTACACTTAGCTAAACATCAAGTAGTCCATGAGAGATCAAAACACATAGATATTAGACATTATTTTGTTAGAGATATCATGGATAAAGAGACTGTTGAAGTTGTTAAAGTCAGTACCAAGGAAAATGCATCAGACATGTTGACTAAGACATTACCACTTGAAAAGTTTTAACACTGCCTTGATTTGGTACATGCCATTTCACAGTAAGTTCAATGAGAGAAGAGCCCTATGATGGGGCAGTTTTGGGGGAAAGCTTGTTGATACTATTATCTTGACTTCATTTGTAATCAAGATGGAGATTGATGTATGGGGTCCTTCTTCTACCTCTTCTACTACTGGATACAGATATTATGTTATGTTTCTAGATGGTTTTAGTAGGTTTGTGTGGTTATATCCTCTTACACTAAAATCTGAAGTGTGTGCTGTTTTTTAGCATTTTAATGTGATGGTTGATGGGAAATTTAATTCCAATATTCAGATGTTTCAATCAGATTGAGGAGGGGAACACATACCTTTAAACCCACTGCACAAACTAGGTATTCAATTTAGATTGTCTTACCCTCACACTCATCAACAAAATGGGAGAGCTGAGAGAAAACACATGCATGTTACAAAAAAAGGGCACTACCTGAAAAATTCTAGTGGTATGCATTCTCCTCTATAGCATACACTATAAAAATCTATTACCAACCCCCACACTCCAAAACAATTCAGCTTATCATCTTATTTACAATAGAGCTCTAGATTTTTCATTTCTCAAGCTTTTTGGGTGTACTTGTTATCCTTTCCTACGCCCTTACAACACCTCTAAACGTTAATAAAGAAATGAAAAGTGTTTGTTCTTAGGGTATAGTAGATCTCACAAAGGGTATAAATGCCTACAACTAAAGTGGCAGAATGTTTATAGCTAGAACTGCCAGTTTTCATGAGCAAGAATTTCCATATAATGATATGTTTCTTAAAGTATCTTTGGATGATTCTTCTGTGCATCCTTCTTATCTACCTACCCTGCCCTCATTCACTTATACTATACCACCCACACCACAATCCTTTACAAATACCACTTCCCCCAACTCCACAGATTCTGTCAATTCCACAGTCTCTGTCACTGCTAAATCTTCCCCACAAGGTCAGTCAAATGCTCAGATAAATGTTCAATATTCATCTAGTACTTCTTCCAGCAATCCTTTTTCTTCAAATCCTCCCTCTCCTTTGCTTCCAAATCCCACCCATTCCATGCAAGCTAGATCCAAAAGTGGCAATTTCAAACCCAAAATCTACAACACCACTACTTCTTCTAACACTACTACTTCTTCTCTTTCATCTCTTACTGAACCTTCCACTGTTAAGGAAGCCTTAACATAGAGTCATTGGAAGAGAGCCACGGATGCTGAGTATGCAGCTCTGGTAAAAAATAAGACTTGGGAATTGGTTCCTTTTCCCCAAGATATGAATCTGGTCAGTCATAAGTAGTTGTTCAGGACCAAGTTTCATGTTGATAGAAGTTTAGACAAGGCTCGACTTGTTACTAAATGGTTTCAACAGAGTGCTAGGGTTGATTTCTTTAAGACATATTCTCCTGTTGTCAAACCTATCACCATACGACTGGTTTTCTCTTTGGTTGTTTCTAGAGGTTGGAAAACACATCAAGTAAATGTGAATAATGTTTTTCTCAATGGGGATTTGTCTAAACCTGTTTTTATGATTCAGCCAGAGAGTTTTGTTGATTCTACTAAGCCTAGTTTTGTTGATCCATGACCAAATCGGATATATCTTTTGCTGTGAACAAATTGAGTTAGTTCATGAAAGAGCCTACTCAAAATCATTGGTAAGCTTGCAAATGTCTATTGAGATATCTTAAAGGAGACGGGGCTTCCTGCCCTGATGACAGAAGGTCTACTGGAGGGTTTGTGGTGTTTCTTGGTTCGAATCCAATCAGCTGGAGTTTCAAGAAGCAGCAGGATGTGTCTCGTAGCAGTATAAAGGCCGAAATATAGAAGTGTGGCAGTGGCCACAACAAAACGGGAGTGGGTGCAGTCTTTGTTTGATGAACTTGGTCTTACTGTTGAAACACCTTCTATACTTTGGTGTGGCAACAATGGTGCTGTGTCCTTGGCATCCAATCTTGTCTATCATGCCAGGACAAAACATATAGAAATAGATATACAGTATATTAGACAAAAAATATAGTCTAAAGAGTTGGATGTTCGTTTTGTATCTTCTCTTGATCAAATTGCAAATATACTCACTAAGCCCTTACCTGAGCAGCATTTTGGTTATCTTCGGCAGAAGTTTTTGTTATTTTCTCTTGGTTTGCAGCAACAGGGGAATGTTAGTAGTGTAGTAAAGCTACACACACATCACATGTGAGCATGCACAACAGACCAGCTCAGCAGTGTAGCAACGTAGCCTTTAGATTAATTAGTTGGTTACAATTCTGTTGTATAGAAGTTTCTAGAAAGCTGTGTATTTATGTCTTGCATAAATACTCACTCTTGTACATGATTTAGAATGAACGACATCACATTTCACAACATCTAATAAACCACGTAAATTCTTGTCTCTTGACCGATTGTACGTCCCCATGTCAATATATTTTATTGTTGAATTAAAAATTTAATTAAAAGGGGGGTGTGTGAGTAATTGTTTGATCAAAGATTGTAACAGAGTTTCTAGGAGATTTTAGCTTCAATTAGCTTTTTTTTTTATCATATGCAAACACCTCATTTTAGAATTTCAATTCTAAGTTAAAAGTTGAAAAGCACTTACAAAAAGAAAGTACAAACCTCTGCTGGATACAAAAAATAAGAGGCGTTTGTAAATGCTTAAAATAAGTAGTTTCAATTTTAGTTTGAAATAAGCTGAAAATAGTGTTACAATTGACATATTGTGCTTAACTTTAAACTGATTGTAGTCAAGCTGTAATCTATAAATTATTATTTTCTATAATCATTGATTTTAATCACTTTTTCAAATGTAAAAGCATGTATATAATTAGGGGCAAGAATGCCTCGATATAGTTTTGGCCGGAGATTCCGAAAAAGTAACTGTCGTGCGCATGCGCACGAGTAAAGTGCTTTGCTTCATGAGTCCCCACCTCTGATAAAATGAATGAGTACTGATAGGGATAACCCGATCACCTCGGGTCGGGTTAATACTAAAGCCCACTGATAGGCCCAGCACGTGCAGGCCCAGCAAGCACGTGAAGGCCCACCAAGCATAGGCCCAGCAGGCCCAGGAACGCGCCTTGGCCCAGCGAGTGGTTTGTTCCGCGAATCAAGGCTGAAGATTCGTTCCCAACCGCCATGCAGCTGGAAGTGGGCGTGAATATAGGAAGTTTGTTAGGGTTCAGTTAGGGTTTAGAAAGGATAAGTATAAATACGTGAAAAGAACTCGGAATTAGGGTTCGCACTCTGTATACTGAATTACTACCTGTAAACTCAACGTTCTAGTAAAGGAAACACCTCGGCAAGAGTGATTTTTTGCCCGTGGACGTAGATCTACGGATCGAACCACGTAAATCTTGTGTTTTTATATTCTGTTTGTGTAGGTTATCGTGAGATTTGGTGGTTACCGGATTGCGCTTTATCAATTGGCGCCGTCTGTGGGAACGCTTTAACCAACAATTTTTTACGCTCACATCGCATTCAAGAATCATGGTGACAACGCGTTTGAATCAATCTCGACATGGTGATCAATCTAACCAGGATCCACCCGTGGATCAAGTTTTGCCGCCGAGGCAATTGCCGGCAGGGAGTACGTCTAATCATCAGGGCAATCAAAACCCTCCACCCCCTCAAGACCTGCAAAACCCTAATCTTGCTGCTGCTCAACCACCGGTTAACGTTCAAATTACCCCAGAACTGCTCCAGGCTTTCCTACAAGAGCATGCACACGTTCTTCAAGATTGGGCAGTTAATCGCCTACATCCCGCGGGGCCTGTCGCGGGGCCTTCTGGCCATAATGCTAATCACGTGGTCCCTCCACCTCGCTCGCGTGATCAACAGGACCCGGGGCACCGCGGACGCCAGGATCGGCGACGGGAACGACCTGGTTCTTCCGAGGACCATGGGAGTTCTAACGAATCACGACCTTGCAATGATGAACCTACCGATGTGGATCGCCGCCGTCCACTTAATGCGGCTAAGAGAGTTCGCCATGCCAACCCTCATGCTTTAGATCTTCAAGAGTATGAGCAAGTTCAACGCAATGTTGAACTGGACAGGATTTTGGGTCTTGATGCCAATGGAGACATCATCACACCGTTCTCCCAAGAAATCATGACCACTTCCCTTCTCGAAGGGTTCAAACGGCCAGCCATACCACCTTACAATGGCACCGGAGATCCGGCCAATTTTCTTGGAGCTTTTAGGCACAGCATGCTTAGCCATGATAACATTACGTCCCTCCAGTACTGCAAGATTTTCCCTGAGTACTTACAGGATGAAGATCGGGTTTGGTTTGATTCTCTCCCACGCAACAGCGTATCCTCCTTCAGAGAACTCGCCGAGCATTTTTGGGCACGGTTCGAAGCACGGGCGAAGCCCATGGCCACCCTGGCAGATGTCATGAATATGGAACAGCGGGACGGTGAAACTGTCACCCAATTTCTTGACCGCTTCACAGCGGTAAGTCTAAAGGTGGGAAGTTGCCCCGACGACGTAGTCATTAACACATTCATGAATGGACTCCGTCCCGGAGCACTTTACACCGAATTAGTCCGGAATACCCCAGTCACAACCCGAGCACTGTTCAAAACAGTGTGCAAATTTGCTAAGGCCGAGGAGCAGACTCGCCAGAAGCGCGAGAAACACGCTAGCAAGCGGCAATCCGACAAAGCACAAACCGGGCCTAGTACTCGACCTAGTGCGTTTTCCCGCCTGACCCCGGGACGTTCAGAATCCCGAAGTGATATTCCACAATTGACTCCGTTGACGAAGTCACGAGCTGAAATCCTTTCTATCCACAAGAACGATCTGCGACCTTGTCTGCGGATGACTGCGCCTCCTGAGAAGAGGAATCGTGGAAAGTGGTGTGCGTACCACCGCGATCATGGGCACGAGACAGAGGAGTGCCGAGAACTCGGCAAGGAAATCGAGGAATGCTTGAGGAAAGGATTCTTGCGCCAATACATTGCGCGGACCGATGATAAGCCCCGGACAGGTCAGAATGGGGGGTCAACCAATAATCGCGGGTATCATGACCGCGGCACACAACAAAATCGGCCACCGTGGCAGAATAATCGGCCGGGGCCCAATAACTATGCACGACAAGATTCTGGCAATCGCCAACAGCCACACCTCCCGCCGCCACCTCCTCCTCCGGGAGGACCCGGAGACAACGCGCCTCCTCACGTGATAAACGTGATATATGGGGCCCTTCCCACCGGGGCCTCGCGACACGCCTTGAAGGCAGAGGCTCGACGTCCTCCTCCCGAGGAGCCACGTCACAAACGCCTCCATCAATCCGAGACTGTCAGCTTCACGGATAGGGACCCGGTTCTGGAGATAACACCTCACACTGACGCTATTGTCATCGACATGACTGTAGCCAATATAACAGTAAGGCGGGTCTTCGTGGATAATGGGGCCGCGGTGAGTGTTATATTTGCCGACTGTTTCCAACGGATGGGGATTTCACAGGATCAACTTCGACCGGCTCCCGGGCCATTACAGACTTTCACTCAAGGTGAAGTCCAGCCAGAAGGTGTCATCACTCTCCCAGCATCTTTGGGGACTTATCCGAAGATAAAAACCATCTTCGTGGATTTTTATGTGGTGAATTCCCCGTCACCGTACAACATGATATTGGGTCGGGACTGGCTTACCCCCGCTAAAGCCATTTGCTCCACGTATCACCTCGCACTAAAGTTTCCCACCTCGCATGGCGAAGTGGCTATCCGCGGGAGTCAGCGGGTTTCAAAAGAATGTATGTATGTGGCACTCAAAAAGACTGCCAAGGTTCCACCCAAACAGCAGCTTCAGGTGGCATCGTCGGTTCTGGAACCTCGGGAATGTACCTCGTTGGGGGAGGCCACTGCACAAGTCCCGCTTGATCCGTCCAAGCCGGAACAGACAGTAACCGTAGGAGCCGTGGATGTGCCATGGCTACACCAGGCTGTAATTCAGACCTTGCGAAAGTATTCCGATGTCTTCGCATGGTCTCCCCTGGATATGCCCGGGGTCTCTCCCGATATAATAACGCACAAGCTAAATATCGATCCCAGCGTAAAGCCAATCCAGCAGAAACAAAGGAAATTCGCTCCGGAGCGAAATGAGGCCATTCGAATCGAGGTACAGCAACTCTTGGATGCAGACATCCTTTTTGAAGTATATTACCCCTCCTGGTTATCGAATCCAGTAATGGTGGTTAAATCCAGTGGGGCATGGCGGATGTGCATCGACTTCTCCGACCTCAACAAGCATTGTCCGAAGGACTGTTATCCCCTACCTTCCATAGATCAAAAGGCCGAGGCCATCACTGGGTATGAGTCCCTGTGTTTCTTAGATCTGTACAAGGGATACCACCAGATATTTATGGATCCGCAAGATGCCATCAAGACAGCATTCATCACTGCTTTTGGGTGCTATGCTTTTAAGAAAATGCCCTTCGAGCTCAAGAACGCCGGGGCCACATACCAGCGCCTCATGGATCGGGTTTTTCACGGCCAGATTGGCCGCAATGTCGAGGTTTACGTTGACGACCTCGTCATAAAGAGTATCTCCCATTCTTCATGTGTGCAAGACATTGCCGAAACGTTGCGCACCCTACGCAGCTACAATTTGCGCCTTAACCCGGCAAAATGCACTTTTTGCGTCGGCTCCGGCAAGTTTCTGGGATATATGGTTTCACAACAAGGTTTGCAGGCCAACCCGGCCAAACTTCGGGATGTGCTAGAACTGCAGCCACCCAAGACATTCAGGGATGTTCAGCGCCTCACAGGTGGTTTAGCGGCTTTAAATCGGTTCTTATCTAAAGCGGCCGAGCGCCAGCTTCCATTCTTTAAAATTTTGAGACAGGCGAAGTCCTTTGAGTGGACTCCGGAGTGCACCGAAGCCTTCGAGGCTTTGAAACGTCACATACAACAGCTGCCCACTTTGTCAGTTCCTCTCCCCGGAGAGCCGCTCTATTTATATTTAGCTTCCTCCGAGGAAGCTATCAGTGCTGCACTTGTGCGCGAAGTCAATGGGGTCCAACATCCTGTTTACTTCGCAAGTCATGTTCTCCACGGGGCGGAGACACGGTACTCCATGTTAGAAAAAACCGCTTTGGCAATTATTATGGCAGCTCGGCGTTTGCGACCATATTTCCAAGGACGTGAAATACAGGTTCTGACCAACCATCCTATCCGCCAGATTCTTGTCAAACCCGAGGTGTCTGGGCGCCTCGCAAAGTGGGCCGTCGAGTTAGGCGAATATGATATTCAATATCTTCCCCGACGAGCAATCAAGGGACAAGCACTCGCCGACTTTCTGGCTGAAACCCCGGGAGGCGTTCCCCAGTCTCCGACAGACAAGGATACCCATCACTCCGCTACCCACGTACCCGCACATACGAAATGGCAGTTATATGCAGATGGAGCCTCCACAACTCGGGGAAGTGGTGCCGGGATACTCCTCATTGACCCCGAGGAGATTGAAATAAAGTACGTCATCCGTTTCAAGTTCAAGGTAACTAATAATGAAGCGGAGTATGAGGCAGTTCTCGCCGGGCTCCGGCTCGCTCAATCCTTGGGCGTTCGTCATCTTGAACTCTTCACAGACTCGGAGATCGTGTCCAAACAAATTCAGGGGACCTATGTCGCCAAGGATGAAACAATGATCAGGTATCGGGCTCTAACACTCAAGCTCATGTCAACTTTTGATGCAGTTATTATCCAGAAAATACCGCGTGCTCAAAATGCAAGAGCAGACGCACTCAGCAAGTTGGCCTCCGCGGTCCAAACAAATACATCTCTGGATATCATGGTCGAAGACCTATCTCATCCAGCAATTCAGGAGGCCACAGTTTCGGTACTGGCCAATAGTGATCCGAATTGGATGACTCCTATCATCCAGTATCTCCGAGATGGAGTCCTGCCCACCGACAAGCTACGAGCTCGGCAGGTTGTCCTCAAAGCTCCCAAATACTCCTTTCATGATGGAGTCTTATACCGGCGTTCATACTTACAACCGAGTCTCCGGTGTCTCGCTCCTGCCGAAGCTACCCAAGTTCTGCAGGAGGTTCACGAAGGGGCCTGTGCCAGCCATATCGGCTCCCGGACATTAGCCAAGAAAGTTCTTCGCTGGGGATACTATTGGCCAACCCTGTTCAATGATGCTCACGACTTGGTGACCAAATGCAGCAAGTGCCAACTGCACTCCCGTGTAAAGCATCTGCCACAGACCGAGCTCACTGGAATCCAGAGTGCGTGGCCGTTTATTCAGTGGGGTATCGACATTGCTGGTCCGTTCCCCGTTGCTCCGGGAGGATTGAAGTTCCTGGTTGTTGCCATAGACTACTTCACCAAGTGGGTCGAAGCCGAACCACTTACAGCCATTACTGGTCAGAATATCTTGAAATTTGTGTGGCGTAATATTGTTTGTCGCTTCGGCATCCCGAGCACTATCATCTCGGACAATGGTGAACAGTTTGCCAACGATCCATTCCGGTCATGGTGTGACGAGCTCCACATCAAACAGATTTTTACTTCGGTTGCTCACCCTCAAGCCAACGGGCAGGTTGAAGTAACCAATCGGACACTGCTCACGGGAATAAAGAAGCGCCTGGATAATGCCAAAGGACTCTGGGCTGAAAATCTTCCACAAGTCCTATGGGCTTATCGCACAACACCGCATACTTCTACCAGGGAGACTCCTTATAGCCTTACTTATGGTTCCGAAGCCGTTATCCCTGCTGAAATCAGTGTGCCGAGTCCTCGCCTCCTCACATTGGTTCCAGAAAATAATGACGAGGCTCTCCGGGCTAATTTGGATGAGCTTGAAGATCGCCGTGACCGATCATTCATTCAACAGGCCAGATGTAAACAACGAGCAGCCCGGTATCATAACCTCCGGGTCCGAGGCACTCAATTCAAGGTCGGGGACTTAGTTCTTCGGCTCAACTCAGCCAGCAAAGCTGCCCCCGAAGGGAAATTACATGCTTCTTGGGAAGGTCCCTACCGAGTCGTTGCCGCACACGACTCTGGATCCTATCAGCTTGAACATCTCAACGGGACCCCGATTCCCCGAAGTTGGCACGTCACTAACTTAAGGCGTTTCTATCTGTGAAGGCCACATCTCAAGTACCATCTTACCTTTAATTTCTTTTATAGTTGTTATCTCTCTTTGTACTTTTGAGTTTGCTCCGGCACTTATCATTGAATAAAATTCTCTCTTTGCGTATCTTGCTGTGTTACCCTTTACGTTACGGGGATGCCCTAACGCACTCATATTATCATTACTAGTCTCCGGACAATTAAAAATCTTTCTCTCGGTCCGTCCGAGGAGGTTCGCATTTTAGTCCCCGGACTCATATCACTTTCTCGTCTGTTTAACCGGAGAAGTGTTTGCTCCCGCCTGATCCGTCCAGGGGAGATTGGATTTATCCATACTGTGTTCCCGAACACTCAATTAACACAATTAATAATTTTTCCTGTCGTGTTCCCGGACACCCGATTACAATAGTTCGTAACCTCTTGCTTTCATTAAACCCGTTGGTATACAATACAACAGTTTTATTATCTTTTGAATATTACAAACATCATAAAGTTTTTTACATACACTTCAAACATAAAAAGAAAAAAAAAAAAAAAAAAACAAAACAAAACAAAACAAAAACACAAGCAACAAAAAGGAGAAAAGCTATTATCTCCGGTCCCCGAGCCAATACTCGGCGCTCCGGCGTTGCTGCCTGCTTCTTGATCTCCGTTGTGTCCTCCGGGACCCTGAAGTTCTTCGACCTCGGGCTCCGGCTCTGTCATCCCCCCGAGCTTCCCTACGCCGAGGACTGGCCCTGGGCGCTTGCCTAGGGACTTCGTTTCTGGTCCGCGCTCGGCTACTTTGTTGTGGCGCGGACCTCGTGGTTTGAGCCCACTGCTCAGGGTCCCACTCCTCCGGAGCCATCACTTCTATTTCCCGGGCCGGCTCCTCGACTACCTCCTCGGCAACCGCCGGGGGTTCTTCTTCAATTATGGTCACCGGAGCTGGCTCTCGGATAACTATGCCTTTGCTCTATCCGGAAGGTTTCTTCTTGTCCTTGGTCTTCTTGTCCCTCCGAGGCGCTTTCGGGGTACCTTGCCTCTGGCTTGTACTGGCAATAAACTCCTCAGCAGAGGGCCTCCATCTGCCTCGGCCCTTGAGCCCTTCATACATGCTCAGCAGCAGCTCGAGTACTTCTCGTTTCCTTACGAGCTCCGATGACTCGAGAGAGCTCCTTGACATCAATGCTGCGATGTCACTTTGGATTTCTACGACCCGTTCCTCCACTTCTTCAAAGGTCAGAAGACCGAACTCCGAAAGTATCCGGTCGTACTCCCTCTGGTGAACAAGGACGCGGCTCATCTCGGCAGCGGTAGTCCGATATTTCATCTCGAAGTCCTTGGCTCTCTCCTCGGCCTCAACCACTTTCCTCTCTGCCGAGGCTATCTTCTTCTCCAGCTTTGGCACTACGTGCAGTTGCAGATGATTCTTTTCTCCGCGGAACCACTCAAGTGATTGCATTAGCTTCTTTATTGTTTCGTGTAGCTCCGCGGTGTTCTAAACAGATAATAAGAGTCAACCAGATCGATTACTCTCAAGCATGTACAAGTTGGAATTCAGTTCGACAACAGACATAAATTGATCATGCAAGTAAAAAGAGAAGTGCAAGAGTCTGAGAAACAGAAATTGTATTTCACATTTCAAAGGTACAAATGTTTCAATCAATACATCATTCCTAACATTCCTAATAATGTACAACTTTAAATTTGCGGGGATCGACTGACCTCCCGCTCAACTGCCTCGGCCTCTTCGGGCAACCCCTCAGTTTCTTCAGTCGCTGCGACGGCCTCGATCGCAGCTGGGGCTTCGGCCTCCATTCGTGGAGGGGGCTCAATGCTCCGGGGAGCGGTGACCAGTTCACCTCGGCAGAATGCCAGGAATTCTTTGTCCTGGTCCACCTCGCAGTTTGCCACTTCCGCGGCCGTCAGAATTTGCTTCTTCTCCCCAAGAGCTTTCACCAGGGGCCACTCCGGCAGGTTGGCTAGCGCCGCGTAGTAGGCCTTCTCCACTTCGGCCACTGAGTCAAAGTCATACCCGAATTCTGGACGATATATGTCCACATTCGGGTAGACAGCCTTCACCTGCTCCAGCAGCGCGGATCGAGTGGCCTGGTCTCCGATGGCCACGAACTCCGTCTGGAAGTCGAGGAACGTGGTAGTCTTGAAGAGCTTGTCGGCAAAGGCCTTCAGCAGTGCTCCCTGCCCCTCGACTACGGCAGCGTCCTTGGCCTCCATTTCTGCCCGCAGCTGGAACAGTTCGCCTCGGAGAGCGTGGTTCTCCGCATCCACTCCGCGCAGACGCGCGACCTCAGTTTCGACCAAGGCAGCCCTCTGGCGTACCTCGGTCATATCATGGGCCAGCCGGTCGTTGCGCGCCCGCAGTTCCCTGGCCACCTCGGCCAGCTTTTCCTTTCCCTCCCTCTCGCTCTTACGGCCGAGGTCCAAGATACCTCGCGCCAGGCACAGGAGTTCTTCGGCATCCGCGCCCTCCAACCCCAGAAGACTCGGGGCCACCTGTTCAGCCTGGACAGTTACACGACAAATAAGGTCATCCTCAACCTTCATAACAGATACTTCGGGCACATAAAATACGATCAACATTTTAAGTTTACCTGCGAGCTCTCCCCTGCCCGGGGTCTTTTGGATGGCGCTTGTGGAGTCCCAGTAGGCTCCGGCCTCTTCTTTGATACGGGAGGAGACCCCGCCGGCGTCACCCGTTCTTCCGACCCCGCCAACGGTCGTGCACTCGGTGGCATCTTCCCCCGGGGAGACATCTCAGTGGCTTTCCCTTTCTTTTTTGCCGCCGCCGACGCTGCAGGGCTCCCAGCAGGCTCCTTTCCGAAGCGTCCCACTGCATACAAAGGTTGTGGTTAGTTCTGCGCAAAACGACAGTTTAAACAGCAAGAAAAAGAACTCCTACCCTCTTCAGTCCCCGCATCGCCCGAATAATACGGACTCAGCCCTGCCTCCTCCAATTCTTCCTCGGAACAGAGGGTTTTGAACGTCCCCACTGTCCGGAATGTGTGTATCACTTCGGCCCCCGGGCTCTCCACAGGAGCGGTGTCAAGAACCTCATCCGTCCTCCACTTCGGCAGAGCTAATTTATTCCTAATGAATATAAACCTCTCCTTCCAACCCTCTACCTTACTCGGGTTCTGAACCTTGAACCCACCTCGGGCTCGGGGACTAAAGGAATACCACCCCTTGGACTTCCCGAAGTTTTTTAGTTGGAAGAAGAACCTAAAAAGCTCTACGGTTGGTTCTAATCCGGCCCGTTTACAGACCACGGTGAATCCCACCACCTGCCTCACCGCGTTCGGCGCTAATTGACAGAGGGCAATACCGTAATACTTCAGCAATTGGGTGACAATGTCCCACAGCGGCAGTCTCAGGCCTACTCTAAGGGTATCTATATATACACTAATAAACCCCTGCGGTGGGCAACAGGCCCTATCCTCGGGGTCAGGGATTATATACTCAAGGTTGAAGGGAAGGTAAAATGACGGGAGCTCCCTCTCAATTTGCTCTCGCTACATCCGTAGTGCCACGGAGGACACCTCCCGACCCTCCTCCGCACACGGATAGAACGCAACCATCATCACATTGCATTCCCGGCCGTCGACCCTGTCTATGGTCCTAACCTCATTCCTCTCCGGAATGAGATATGATAGGGGGGGGGATGTCTAACGGGGTATTTGAAGTCCCTAATTCTTCAATCGAGCCAGAAGATGAGGCAGAAGATGAAGAAGACGAAGAGGAAGACATACTTACTTGGGTGAAATTTGAGAAGGTGGATTTGAGAAGCTTTTTATCTGAGATGAATCACGAATGCAGATTTCCTCTTTTTCCCGCTTTCTAAACTGATGAATCGCAATGAAGAAGATGAAAGGTTACTGTGCAATTACTACAATTATATACGCAAAAACCAACGGCTTCGATGCAGGCTATTCAAATTCAGTGATGGGGATTTAAGCGTGCTCTTCACGCGCTTTACAGTTCCCGAGGCGCGTGGGGAACAGGTTTCTTGGAAGTTGCAGAGCGTGTCACTTCACATCCCTCTCTCTCATGATGGCGCCGCCAATCACATCAGCCTCACCCTTCGTCAGGAAGATTCAAACTACACCCCGGTGTACACTCCACCTCGGTTACACTACCACACTCCGGTGCTCCCTCCATTTTGGCCAGACAACTCACGATAACCACCAAATCTCACGATAACCTACACAAACAGAATATAAAAACACAAGATTTACGTGGTTCGATCCGGAGATCTACGTCCACGGGCAGAAAATCACTCTTGCCGAGGTGTTTCCTTTACTAGAACGTTGAGTTTACAGGTAGTAATTCAGTATACAGAGTGCAAACCCTAATTCCGAGTTCTTTTCACGTATTTATACTTATCCTTTCTAAACCCTAACTGAACCCTAACGAACTTCCTATATTCACGCCCACTTCCAGCTGCATGGCGGTTGGGAAAGAATCTTCAGCCTTGATTCGCGGAACAAACCACTCGCTGGGCCAAGGCGCGTTCCTGGGCCTGCTGGGCCTATGCTTGGTGGGCCTTCACGTGCTTGCTGGGCCTGCACGTGCTGGGCCTATCAGTGGGCTTTAGTATTAACCCGACCCGAGGTGATCGGGTTATCCCTATCAAGTACTGTGTCATTCAAAGTCTTTTGTATACGTACTATATAAACCATATATTATACTATATATAAAGGTTTAGACAAAAAACTTGCGAGTGGTCGACCACACGAATTACATTCTATGTGACGGTTCTATTCTATAACTAAATAAATGATCCAAGTCTTGTCCCTATCTAAAAACTAATAGTTCTCTTGATCACACAAAATACCACTATATACAAAATCCACTTTAAGTTTAAAATGATATTAGGATTCTAAGCTATACATTAGGGTCGAGGTCAGAATTTCTTGATAAAGGAGGCCAAATATTATTTTGGAACATTATCACCGTTCTTTAAATTATAATTACATATATTTAGTAGTTTCTTAGAAATTTTGAGTTTGGATGGCCACTGCCGCTACCCGCCCATAGTCCATCAAAACGGGCTCTTTTTCTTGTTCTGGGCCTGCTAGCATTGGGTAACTAGGTTGGGCTGGTTCATTGGGCTCAGGTATGTTGATTTTTGGGCTTGGGCTGGTGTTGGATTTGTTTTAGGGAATGGTGTTGGATGCTGAGGGTGTATAAAGAAATAAAGTAAATTCTTTTCTGTTTTTGACACCAACACACAGAGTATGTGCAATTTGTAAGTACACATTCTAATATAAAACTTAAAACTATAATAAAGAACATAATCATATTTACATCTTTTTCTTGTACAATTAACAACGCAATTCACGTGTCAATTGTTTTTGTTCATTTAATTTAAGGAAAGAGGAATTTTCTGGTTTGTATATTCTAAGATTTCTTAAAAAAGAAAAAAAGGCAATTATGATTTTCTCATCCCAATAATGTAACATCTTCTATCATAGTTGCACTATTAAATGATACATGCATAATATGATTTTATTAATTCATCATCACTGATTATATATCATCTAATAGTACGACTATTTAGATTGCATCATTAAAAGGAGGAGGTCCTAATCCGTAAATTTGAGTGTGCTAACAGTAGGGATTGTTGTAAAGTTTGTCAAGCGTCAACCCAAGTATTAAATTCTCAGAAAATTTCACACGGGCAAAAATGGATACAAATAAATTGAGTCGAGCCGAGTTTTATAGGTGGTTATGTTTGATTCATCTATTTTAATTGAAATGGAGCAGAACCATATTTTAAAATGTTTGATTTTTATTTACAAATGTGTTCGAAAACGTGTTTGACAATATTTTTTTTGTTTTGTTGCTTTTATAATTGTTGTATTATTAATTGAGTTTAAATTATGTTTGTTCTTGAACTATTAATAAATAAGTCAATTAGGTCTAAATTCTATTTGTTTGTAAAACCACCTAAAAGAATTTATAGGTTTATTTGAATAAACGAACTTGTTAACGAGTTATTCAACAAAATTTCAGTTCCTTTGCAACGTTAGCAACCATCATTTGTGTGGGCTAACTGGCTCTATACGGATAAGGCTTATATATAGAATATAATATCAGCCCATCAATCCTCCTCAGGCCCATATTTCTAGATGATCATTGTTCAAAATAATCTAACGATTAATTTACTTAATATACTTTGCTATTTAGTTTGTATTTCATTATTATGTAATTTTTAATAACTTATTAATTGAATTAAGATCACACTTAATGTAATACAAATTATTTATTTTATCAAGATGCTAATTTATTTTGTTCAAATTTAATTTATTAAGATTTAAAATTAAAAAAAATCTCTATTTATCTAGATCGAATGCAAATATTGAACTGTTCTACTAGATTCTAAATTTTAAACCCAACCGTCCCAAAGAAAAAGAAATTTAACGTAACATTCCGTCCCGGCTTTTTTCTTGAATTCTAAAATTTATTTTGGATATCAATTTAAATATATATGTACTTCAATAATTACTAAATATAATTGACTGAAAGCTTTCTTACAATATATAATCATATTAGTGTTTATATACATACCTCCTCCGGCTAAAAAAGATAGTTCAATATTTCTTCTTTTGTATATTCCACATTATAGTCATTTTCTAATTTATAGGGCAGAATTCTCTAAACTATCTTTACTCAATGTTTGTTGTGACTGATCATTATTAATTCTCAATAATCTAAAATAAATAAAGGTATAAAGAGAAGCTTGTGAGTTACATTTGCTTTTTTCACGTACATTAATGATATTTTCATCTCTGTGAAAACTAAAATGTGATTATTTTTGTGGAATTGAGATAATATAAGATTTTGTTTAACATTATTTTCATCATTAAAAATAGTTAGTAATGAACAATTACATGTTTATGATACTTTTAATTTGTTTAAAGTTCAACAAGTTATCTATCTTTAGAAAAAGGGATTGTACATATTAAAGTTATTGAACACACACACACAAAAAGAATCAGGAAGTTAATAATATTTTAAAAAATATCGATTTTTTAATAGAAAAAAGTAACTATTGTGTAGGAAGCACATTAATCCCCATTGCCAATCTGGTTGTATGTCCCAATAAATGCTATTTCTTCCATGCAAATTAAGAAAAGCAGAGCATGTTCTTCACGAGGTCGTGGCCCACATTCGCTATCTACACCTACAACATTAATAAGGATTTTACTTAGGGATGTTAGCAACAAACTTAGTCGAGTCGAGTTTTAAATTGTTCGATATTTTTTGGTCAAGTTTTGAAGTGAATAGAGCTCGAATTGAGCGTAGTAATTTGATGCTCGTTAATGTTCATGAACCAACATCAAGTTAATTTTTGTTCTCAAATATAAATATTAAATATTATTCTAGTTTTATGAAAGAAAATAAAAATGTTGGGTTTTATACTTTGAATGAGTAATATAAATAATATGAAAATATTATTATTTTTTTTTTTTTTTTTTTTTTTTTTATTATTATTATATGAGCCCAACAAACATATTGGCAAGCTACTAACGAATATGAGCCATTCGATGTTCAACCTCTGTTTGTTTCTTAAACAAATGGAGATCAATGTGGAAATTAGGGACCCAATGTGGACCCAACAACTTCAAAGAATGCTAGCCAAACACGAATGAGAACGTTTTATCAGACATTATGTTGATCAACAACCCTAATTTATTTTTAGCTACTGGTCCAGCATTTATTAAATCCCCACATTTCCAATCAAATTAAAGTTATTCTCAAAGAGGGAAAGACAAAGCCTAAATATTGAAGTTGCAAGATTTTGCAGAAAATTAATAACGTAGATAGGAACTTGCAACCAACCGTTCCTTTATACATTCAATAATCAAACAATTGTAACAGTATCCAATAACAACTCTCTCTTCCAATTACAACACTTATTCAAATACAACTATACTATCTGCATTGAATATTTTCACCAAAACAATGATATTAGAAATTGGCAAAAATGAACAAGAGTTTCAACTCAGAAAAATATCTGGTCATTCAATTTTTTGGGAAAATGCTATGGATGTTGGACATTTTTCCAAAAACTTGTGGGACCGGATATTTGTCACAAACTCATAACAAATAAATTCAACTTTTACTTGGTGCTTAACTAGAAAATACGTAAACTAATTAATTTGTTGTTTGGTAACAGCAAAAGTAAATATCAAGATATAACCTTTCTAGTCGAGAACTTGATAACTTAGTAACATCGCCTCATCAATGTATAGTGAAGAAGAAGGAAGACTTGTCTTATTTGGCTTTATTTCTTCTGATATTTTGATTTTATGTTCTAAGTTTGATTCTGTTAATTTTATGTGGGTCAAAAAGAACTGTCAATAAATTGGTCCACCTGGTAGCTCGTCTTTGTTTTAATGCTAGTTTTGAGGAAAATTTCGTTGGTGAGATCCCTACTTCTTCATTGAACACTGTACACAGTAGAATCGATCTGACTATGAATGATATTTAACTGTACTTCCCCCTAAAAAAATTTATTATTATTCTAGAATAAATTGAAGAGACCTGATATTAATTTAATCTTGGTAATAAACATTAACAAAAAAAGTTGATATCTTTCACATAGTGGATTGACATATATTAGATATCATAATATACTATCACTATAACAAGATTAAAAAGTCTTGTGATACATTTTAAGATCTCTCATACACGAGTTAGATTTGTACAATTTAGGTTATGGGTTAAAATGTATTACCATTTATACCTAAAAATATTACATGTTTCAGATAAAAATATCATGGTGAAAAAGTATTATGATTTCTACTTAAAAGTATTACTTGTTTTGGGTAAATGTATTATAATAACTTTACACTGAATAAACAATACCTTTAAGCATAAATCGTGATTCTTAATCTGGAATACACGTGCAATTGGTGCACATGATACTTTGCCTTTTTTGAGACCACAATCGTGGACATTAATAATAAGTTATTTGTGAGCACATGTTCACACTTCACACAACTCTCTACAAATTGTTTGAGACCATTTTAAAATTACTTTTTATGCACAAGTAGTTGTTGCAAAATATATTTGAGACGCGACTTTTGTCGTCTCCAATATATTATATGGATTCAAGTTATTGAAACGACTAAATGATGACGGCATATTGTCTTTAATAATAAAATTATGATAAATACTCATCATTTAGACAATTTTTTATCATCTCAAAAACCATTTTTCTTGTACTGTACCTCGTTTTTCAGATATAGTTTTATCTTAGGATAATAAATTTAAGGAGTATATAAAATTAACAAATAAGTCCTCAATTAATTTTTTTCTCTCCGATACAAGAAAAATCAAATTAAATACGGAAAAAAAAAAATCGTCTCTAAACTAAAGTAGTGACGGACGTGAGACGAAATATTTGGTCTTGGTCTCTATAATGCTCGTCTCTAAAATTTAGAGACCTGTTTATTCCATCTCTAATCTAATGACGGAATTTCCGTCTCTATTTTAAAATTTAGAGACCAAATTACCTACAGGATTGAGATGGTCCGCCTCTAATAATCGGTTGCTAGTTTTGCACTAATCGGATATTAATGATTTTTGTCACTCCCATCACTATTTTATTTTTATTTCATTTTTATTTAATGATCGATATAATTCGTTACTAATTTTCATCTCTAATATATAAAAAATTTATAGTGCGCCCTTTAAATTCCTCAAATTACTTCATATTCTCCTTTTTGGTTATCCCTCTCTAATTACTAAGCATCGAAAGAAATGTGAAGAAAGAGCTTAAACAATTTTTATAAGCATTTTACAAAACTTACAGAAAAAGAAAAAGAAAAAAGGTAGTATTTCAAATCTATAAATTAATAATACGCTCAATTGAAAAAAAAAAACCCAACTACTATTTTTCCTTGTAATTTAATTATCTCTTTTTAAAAAATTGCAATTTATTACTGTATGATTTTTTAATTTTTGTAATTCAATGCACCATAAAACATTTTATATGAGATATTGATGAAGTAATCCTCAAAATTCGACACGCGCTATCGCAGTGCAAGTAGTATATATCAAAATATTTTAAATTTATTTAAATACACATAATTTATTGTGTATCAGATCTATATACACTACAATAAAATAGGTCTTTTACATAACATTCTTTTGAAACCACAATCGGGTCACTAATAATAAGTTATTTGTGACTACTTGTTGCCACCGTCTCTCTACAAATTAAGAGACCATTTTAAAACTATTTTTAGAGACAACTAGTTGTTGCAAAAATATTTTTTAAGTTGTAACATATATACTCATAAGTTGTGACAAATACTCATTATTTGAAATCACTGTTTATTGTCTCAAAACTATTTTTTGCAGTGATATCTAACTCGCAAATGTTGTTTTATTTAAGGATTCAAATTAAGTTTTCATGATTTATTGATACGGCATCTTCCAAAGAAGTAGTATCGAGCTTGGGTGCCAAATCATCGATATATCATTAAAAAAGAATCACGATAACTCATCAAATTGAAAAATTTATACATAAAATTATAATTTTAGAAAATATATAATTAAATTTAAAAAAATAGGGTTAATTTCATAAAGAAATCTGTATTATAACTGTTCTTTTACTTTTCCAACCTTAACTTTTTTGTTTTTCCGACGATAACTTGCACTAATCGTTTTTTTTCATTCTTTTCAACCTCCAGTTATATTTCCGGCTGTATAGCCCATGTGATTAGCACATGTTTCTTTTCTAGGTCAATAAGATGGCGATATGTGTCAATCAATTTTAAAAAAATTAAAAAAAAAAATAGAAATTAATTTAAAATTAAAAAATTAAAAAATTATTTCTAAAATTAATAATTGAGAAATCGAAGGCGGATTGGTCAATTCAAAAGAAAATTAAAATTAAAAAATTGTTTCTGATATTAATTTAAAAATTCAAAAATTCATTTAAAAATTTAAAAAAAATTAGAAAAAAAATATTTTCTGAAATCAATTTTAAAATTCTAAAAGATTATTTAAAATTTAGAAATTTTATTTAAAATTCAGAAAATCTATGTAAAATTCAAAAAATAAAAAACAAAATATTTATTTTATTTTTAATTATTACCTACTTATTTACTTGTATATAATCTTTGTTGAAAGTTTAAAACACCACACCCAAAGAATAAACCAAATACTGTAAGTATTACTCACCAATTGGAACTCCGTCACCGATAGCCTCCGACGTCAAGAATCTTCCAGAGAAACATTGTCATGACTCCCACCACCAGAGAGATACTTATCAACCTCTCTCCGTTGATCAAGTTCTACACAGACGACACCATCGACCGCCTCGATCCTTCGCCCAACGTACCACCGTTGCTGGAAGATCCCGCCACCAGTGTCGTCTCCAAAGACCTGACCGTTTCTCCGGCCATATCCGCCAGACTCCACTTCCCTAAACTCACCAACCCCTCTCAAAAACCCTCCATCCTGCTTTACTTCCACACTGGTGGCTTCTACATCGGATCCACTTTCTCCGTCGAGTATCGCCTCACGTTGGAACACTCCCTTCCCTCAGCATACGAGGACTCTTAGTAAGACAGAAATAATTTATAATTTTTTAAATTTTAAATATTTTTTTAATTTGAAAATTAATATTTGAGTTTTTAAATTAATTATGTTTTAAATTTTTGAATTTTTTTTCTTTTGAATTTTTAAATTAATTTTAGAAATAAATTAATTTTAATTTTATATTAATTTCTATTTTTTTTTATTTTGTAAGATTGATTGGCACGTGTCGCCATTTTATTGGTTAAAAAAAGAACATGTGCTCATGACCTATACAAACAGAGGTTGAAAAAAAAAAAAAAAAAAGATTAGTACAGGTTATCGTCGGAAAACGAAAAAGTTAAGATTAAAAAAGTAAAATAAGGTCATAGTAGAGGTTGTTTTATGAAATTAACCCTAAAAAATATGGTAAAAATCATACTACCTCCGTCCCGCTCTAATTCTCCTACTTCTCTTTTTGATTTGTCCCAACTTAACTTTCCAGCCCATAGATGATAAATTTCTCTCACAATCTCCACCCCCAAAATCTCCACCCTCAATCTCCACCTTTAGAAAAGTCAAAGATTCCACAAAATTTATTTTTTCTTAATCTCCGTGTTCGATCAAAGTAGGAAAGTTAAGTCAGAACGAGAGGAGTAATTTTTTATGCAATTAACACCTTAATAATACGCTCCGGCAAATATATTTTACATATATCGATAGCATCATAGCATTAAAAAACCATCATAATATAAGTGCAAGAGTAACGCCACGAATTAAGTTGAGCAGACTGTTGTATATGCATTTGTTCAGTCATTTAACTAGCAACATCTGAAAGATTACAGATCACATTCATAGTAAATTTATTAAAATAGAAACAGTATAATATAACAACTAACTATTATAAACCAAGAAAAAAAAAAAAGCGAAACATGTAATCCAAGTTTGGTAACATGACATTTATTTAACTATCCCAACACGAACGGTTCAAGCAGATCGATGGCCAACAATGGACAAAAACGCTTTCTTCATAATATAAACCGATGAATAACCATGAAACCACTTCCCCTTACTGCCAATATTCCGATGATCGTCGACGTTGGACCCCTGGTCGCCGCCCCAGCTCGAATACCGCCGTCTTCTATTAACGTAACTAGGGTTACTCATCATCGGATCACGAAATGAAGACGATGTTGCCACGTGGCCTTTCCTGCTGTTTATTCTTCGGAGGAAACTGTGCAGAAACAGCTTCGATTTGGAGGCGTTCTTAGCGGAGTTACCGGCGGTGTAGTAAGACGGCGGCGGCGTGAGAGGAGGGATATTTTGGGAATTTTGATGAAAATGGTTGTGTTTAGGGGTACCGGGTCGGGTCTCCCAGGTGAAGGGCACTGAACCGGAGGAGTCTTTGTAATACACTCTGAAAGAAGAGTTGTACTCCGGATTTTCCTTTGTTAGAAGCTTTGTAATGGATTTGTCGTCGTCGTGTTTGATTCTGAATGATAAATCTGGGCTATTGCTCTGCATTCTGAATGAATTCAGTTATTTTTTCTTTCTTCACTTTCTTTTAATATATGGGTAATGTGCTTCATTCATGGACGGCATGCGTGTTTATACATATGCGCAGATATATATATATATATACAGGCACCGTATGCACGTGCGAGTGTACGGTAAATTGGTTTTGAAGATTCGTATTAATAGTGCTATTACATATACCATTTGATGGGTCATGGCGGGACTTTCCAACATCTATCATTTATTTAATTAGTCATCTATCAATTAACGATAATGAAGTTGCGGATAATAAAATTAGTAAAAGTAAATGGTCTCATTAAGTCACTAACAATAGTAAGAAAGCTAATGACGATACATTCTAATGTAAAAAAATATGGTCGATATTGTAATTAAAAGAACTAATAGTTTGTGAAAAATATTGATAAGTTAGTAAAGTGTCAATTGAAATTTAGAACAAAAATTGTGATGTAAGAACAAGGCCGACTCCAATTTTTGTAAGGATAAGACGGGGCTCCAATCTCCATAATTGGTAGGATATTGTTCCCTTACTTTTGGGGTATCACCTAAAATGTCTCGTATCGATGAAACATACATAGTCTAATATATATATATATGATCTTTTACACATTAATGATTAATCGATGTGAAATTTTAGTTGCCACTCCAAAGACCTAACAGTTTTTTTAAGGTCAGTAATTTGTTTCTAATTTACCCATTAATATTTGACATTGGGGGTTTATTTAGTAACACGACTAGCCAGGTTAACAGAGAGTCACGTTGACTCTCTCTTCATATAGTGGTGGTTTAGTGGGCTTGATTAACTGTTTAGGGAAGTTAAGGGTCAGATTAAGAGTTTTAAATTATAGTTGACTACTTGATTATATGCGTTCATCCTGATTAAAAGCTGCAACATGGTAAGAAGATTGGTTTTTACAACTACATCGTTTTGATGATCTCACCGCCCACCAATTTCTCAATCAAGTTGGATTTTTTATATACGAATTAAGTATATTATCAATTAGGAGAATAATTAGTACTTTCGTCATCCCTTTCTTTCTAGAATGGAATGATATTTCATTAGAAACGCTGGAATTCGCCGGCGATGATTCACACAAGAAAGTGAACGTAAAGTTCACTCAGAAAAGTTCAAAACGTTACACTTGTAAAACAAGCAATATTATGAGCCATAAAATTTTTGTCATCCCTTATCGTTGGATTTAGGTCGGAGTGTTTAGATTGCAGTGAATTTGAACCCTGGATCGTATATGGGTCGAACCACGATCTTACATCGATGATCCGTATTCTAGGTCAGGATCGAAATCACGATCGGAAATCCACCACGATCCACAATCCAAAAGTCATCTTCAGTGGCTTCGGAAAAACACTTTTGGATATGGGAGAAATCATTTTTTATTTTCTCCTTTCTGTTTCTCACTATTCTCACTTCTCTCTCATTAAGTGTATCCGGTACACTTGATAATATATATAAGAAGGAGAAGTGGGCCTATTATTATGGGAGATGTGCCTCCCATAATAACCCACTTCTTGTAATTGGGTCAGCCCACTTGGACGATCTTGGACCGGCCCAATGGCTGGGCCAAACCAACATCCCCCACTCGCCCATGAGAGCTAAGACCTAACCCTTCGTGATCTTTCTAACTCACCAAGATTATACTGGTTAATGGATCGAGTGACCCACGAGTATCTCAAGAGCATATAGTTATACATTGGTTAAGGTGTACAATAACTCGACATCAAGAATTTGAGGATAACGAACTCGCTATATACCAGACTCATTACCCAATGCCAGAATTAATATGTCTCATTGTCCCTTCAATTTTGAAGGAGCATACCAGATTTTTATCACTCCGTTTTACATTCACTATTAAATTCCTTGAACATAATTGGCGCAAGGAAATTGCGATTTTGGTCCCACAGGACACAAGGCAGTTGGTACCAAAGTTCACATATCCCTCAAATACAAAATCGAGCACATTTAGTCCCACCGTCACGTTTTCTGTTAACTTTACTAACACTTTTAGTCCGAAAGTTTTTGTGCAGTTTTGACCCAACCAAACAAGCACTTTTAGTCCCAAGATTTTTTGCATTTTTCCTCCCAAACTAAACAATCATTTTTCCCTCCAGAAATTAATTTTACGATTGATTGTTGGTTGAATCTCTTTTCCTCTCCTTCCATGCTCCTCTTTACATCAACCTGCATTTTCGTCTCCAGACTTGATTGTCAATATATGAAATATTTGGAGCTTTTGATTAATATACGACACAGTTAGGAATATGATCAAATATATAACTCACCAATATAAAATAATTGAATCTCGTCTCTCAGTTTTTGCTTGCAATTCGATTTTGCTACACCAATTCATCCCAGTCACTTGACCCAAAAAAATTGTATAAATATAAACTGATTATCTGTAAGTAAGCTATGAATATGTAATAGGAAAACAAAAGTCTTTCTACTATTTTGCTTCCATCTCTTACAACCAACACTTCAATAATTTAAACACACATATCATAAAAATTATGTGAAGCAGAATAATGGTGTAATACTCCACAACCCTTTTGTGGATATTAATGCAAAATAATGGATCATGAATCTTATATTGAACATATATCCTATATAAATGAGAAATGTCAGCAAGCAAAGTTCTTTTTCGGTCTCAGCCAAACAGAATATTGGAACGTAGTTAAAAAAAATTAATGGTTTTCAAATTCATGAACATCAAAACAATAAGAGATTTGCTACTCTATGTATTTCATTTAAATGAGAACATTCTAATTAGTTTTTTAAAATCTAGAAAAACTGATTATAAGTTGTAGGATCTGAAAAGGTCTTCATTATTAGTAATTTGTACTTGTATAATTGCATGAAACATGGTCTTTAACATCTCATGTCTCCACATTCTCAAATCCAAATTCATTTGAATTCCAACCAAAAAAATACCTCGTACATTGGATCATCAACGGTCTCCTCTATTTTGATCTATTATACTTTCGCAAATTAATTTGTATAGATCATGAAGGGCCCACAAATGATCCATGGGCCAAGGCCGTCATTCATCAAGCCTCACTCATGGCTTCCCCTTCCCGCTCCAATGCATCAAACTGACCCGACCCTCATGCAAACCGCGAAAGCTATTCTCTACATTATACCCACCTAGATCATGCTAATTCCACCTATAATCAATCCCTTCTACCTCACCTCCAAAAACCAACATGAAGGGGGAAAAAGACCCCAACTCATATATCCTCCTCTCCCTCTGTATCTCCATCCACTTCTCAATTTGTTTTGTATATTTTTTCTTTCTCCATCTCTCCAGATCCATCACCATCACCCTTGTGTTGAAGTAACATGTTTTCTTCCCTTTAAACACGCTCGAAAAAATCAGGTCAGCTCAATATGCGACAAAAAAGAAAAGATGGGACTGAAAATGAAAAAACACGGGACTATAAATGCTTGTGAAATTTCTTATGGGACTAGAAGTACACGATTTTGAATTTGTCGGATCAAAAGTGAAACTTTGGGATCAAAATGCAAATGTTCCGTGTCCTGTGGAACTAAAAGTGCAATTTTCTCGTATTTGTTATGTCATTTAACGGACATGTGCTATGCATGTGATCGAAAACGTTAATGATAAACGTTGTGCGACTGAAAATGCAAAAACTTGGGACTATAAATGCTTGTGAAATTTTTCATGGAACTAGAAGTGCTCGATTTTGAATTTGTGGGAGCAAAAGTGAAAACTTTGAGACCAAAATGCAACTGCCCCGCGTCCTGTGGGACTAAAACTGCAATTTTCTCTAATTGGCGCTAGTGAATCTTTAAACTATGATGGCAGTAACGGTCTTTCTTTTTCCTTATACCTTCTAGTCCATCTAACTACTTTCCTAGACATGTCCCGCATAGCCGAATAATTTCGTGTTTACTGGGAGCATGCTAAAGTAGCAATACTGAGAAGAAGACTAAAGACACATGAAAAAGTCTTAAGGATATACTATGAGGTAATCCAAAACTCTGGATCTCACACAATGAGAGAATAAGGACTCATTTCTCATTATCCATTTTGGTCACAAGCACATGCAGTATGAAATGCACGTTGCAATGTGTCATTTCCCTAAAGAAAACGTATGTCATTTACTGAACACATTGTACAGATCTTGGTCTTGATGCTTTTCAGCATCTAACCTGAGTTTTCTCCTTAGATGTCCTCAAGTTAACGTCTAACTCGAGAAAACTCACATCTGTCTATACGACAAGTTATAATTGGATAACCAAATATCCAATTCGATCACATGTTACTGAATATTGATCTTATCTTAGCGTACTAAGGCGACACTCATAGAATCAACTGAATGAATTATGTACTGATCTCATCTCCCATAGCATTCGACATTGGAGATGATTGCTTGTGTGAGAGAGTCAATCAATTCTCAACTTGTCTGACATACTTTTGAATATACCGTCAATTCATAAGTGTACATAAGTATCATAATCACCTCGCATTATGTGACAATATCCCTGATAAAGTCAAGTTGTGATATACTCGGTTAGTGTCTGGAGTCTCTTATAAGCTATGCCCCATCTATCGGCTGTGGGTTGCCAATGTCCCCACTGAACTGCTGATTACTCCAAAATTACTCAATCAAAACAACTTCACATTGTATAGGAAGAAACTCCAAGTTTTGCCCTGATTGTAGAAATCTACACATTTATCCGATACTCTCATCTCCCCAAGATGATCTTGCCACTTTGCAAGAGTAACTACTTAGATACAATCTCTGATCTGTATCACCGTACTGAGCATCAACTATGTATTATTCCAATTATATCATAGTTCCTCCACTTAGGAGAATGATACAATGCATCCTAAACATCAAAAGAACCCTTTCAAGTGTACTCCTACACTTTTACTAGGATTTGGTTAATGCTCAGTTACCAGACCCATGGCAAAGCCTACACTAAGGCACACATGTCTAAAGTTATTTGCAGCTCTTAGCAGTACTAGAATATACGATGGATTTGTAAACATCTCTATAGAAGTTATTGGACACATTAAGTGACTTCAAAACTTTGTCTATAGCCAATAAGAGTATTAGTGGATACATGGGCGTCCAGATAGAAGCACCTTAAGACTTTTACAAGCAATGCTCATACAATCACAAGTAGTCATGTAGATGATCCCTTGAACCTTCACTTATCCTATAAGTAACCCTATCCATATACTTCAACTCCGAGTTGTAAGATAACCCATTTATCAATGGTCATAATACTCAGTATCTTTGTTCACTGGCAAAGTTTAGATTGCAAGTTTCCATGTGGTGTTACATGAGATAATACTTCCGTAAAATCTCATATACCTTTTACTTGAGTACTGTACCAGGCCATGGACTTGATTTCTTGGCTTTTGACCATAAACCTCCTTGGTAAACTAATTTTTCTGTCGGTTAGGTTCTCCACTAAAAAATACAGTCATTTAACCACCTCAAAAATTGCAAATCAAATTCTAGGTTGGCTAACTAAGGACGAATCATGGTAAAACTCAACTTTGGTAGGAAATGTCCCTCTGGACAATCCTTACACTCAAACTGTAACTTCCCTATCATTTTGAGATCTTTACCTCTAGCAGTTCTATAAGCCTTTTGAGAACAGTTTGTTCACAATCGTTATGTGTCCAACAGAATATCAACCAGTTCGCCGACCTGGTCTCAACTACACCAATTTAGACAAATATTCCTTTGCTTTCATCTCTAAGGATGATACAGAGTCCAACTCTTTCTCAAATTTTGGAGATTCCGAGTTAAAATATGTCTTGCAATCTCATAGATTCAAGCATGCATTTTCCCAGTTTTGTTCCAACAAAAGATTCAAATAGATTCTATTTTCACTGAAAGTTGACCCCCACTAGAATCTTATTTCAGGATATTGTTTTGAACTACACCTAGTTCAGTTAGATGCAGATCTTCATTTGAATATTTCGCAGAAATATCTCCAAAATACTAGGTTTTTTTATCTACTTCAGTAACAAACTTATCAACTGTTCATCTTTGAACATATAACCTTTGGGCTGACAGAGTATCCCTTAAGGATACATTTCCTCTCTTGAGGTTTTAGCTTTCCAAACTTAATTGGGAAATGTCACTCACCTGAGCAATTGATCGCTAGGATCCCCATTGACCCTTAGAACCTTCATTTGTCCAGGATTGACTATCTGTAAGTCCAAAAATTTACGAGATATTTAAGTTACTGATTCAATGAATACCTTGATACAAGGTATGGGTTGCAATCAACGTTCTTTTTCAATGAAATAAACTATTTGACTTGCACCCTCATGTACCTCAATATTTATCTAGTAACATCGCTTTATCCCCTCATCACCACACAATTTTGTCTAAATGTGTGTGAAGATCGGATGATTGCTTGATAATATCTCCGTTACATTGATCATAAGATGGTCATGAGACTTTTCACACCTGAAATTAGCTAAGAGCACTTATGCCTTATTCATTCGAGAGTTGTCTTAAATACTCCAGTGTCTAGACTTGAATTTGACCAATTCATGTGAGTAGTCATCATATGTATCGGGAGATTAGACTCCATGATCAACCATTACATCATTGAATCACAAAACATCACAGTGGATTAATAGCAAAATTAAAAAAAAAAAATATCCTATTTGTAAAAAAATGTTGCAAGTGTTGATGATGAAGCAAAAAAATCCCCCCTGGGATTATCAATTCTGGAAAAATTACTCCTCAAGTGTATTTTCAATTAATTGAAGCATCATGTTATGTCTAACATAAACTAGTCTAGTGCACCTTTGCACTAATCAGTCCACTTTCAAAAGCATACACATATGTTTACTTCATCCAACAACACGAAACATTTTCGTCATGTCCATCTACAATGTTAACTTAATGTTTATCGAATAATCAAAGTCTTATTATCTCAAGTCAAGTCCAGATTTTTAGAAGAACTCCAACTGAAACTAAAATTTGTCCTATTTCAAGATTCTTGAGGATAACAGATAGGAAAACTTTTGATCATCATGCAATTCTGAGTTACAAGGGATCAAGCCTAATCATTAACTTCAGCATGCTGCAAATCCAATTTTCAGTGATAAATGCCTAAGTTATCAATTGTGGCATAAATTTATGTGTTCATCCTCATAATCCTATTGAAATAGACAAAAAAAAAAATGTCCCCGAAATTTGCAGTTCTGACATTCACTGCCTTAAGTCCTTTTACCCGAAGTAAATGCAATTAATTAACAATTCTGACATTATCTAGCATTTGCAATCATTCAAGTTGAGTGTGCACTGTCAAGCGCTTCTCAAGAAGTGTTCGGGTATCTACTACCACACTTAATGAATAATGTTGTATGCTTAATCCTCATTGTCGACTCATATGGCAGGTGTGTCAAGAACTAAGAAGTATACCCACTCATATGTCAGGTGTGTCAAGAACTAAGAAGTATACTTTGGATTAGCACGATTAAGTGTCTTTCCAATTGGTTTCAGTACATGTGTTGAGTCAAACACACTACACTGCATTTGCTTAGAATTTTGTGTTTCCCAAAATGACCCACTTGTCTTTATTGGGAGACGTTCTTCTAAAAACTCACTGTCAGTGTCTTCCGCCTTTACCATGTTCCTCTTATCTTTAGAATCCAATTCTTAACTGGGAACTTGTAACTGACTAATTAGCAGCCTTTAGCCACTTATAATCACTATTATGAGCGGCATCCCAAATATCTGAGCCACCCCATTGGGCATAATTAGTTTTTAGATGCCCCCACTCAATTGGAAGATACTAGACTCTAACTTGAGTCTTAATCTATTGTCACAGAGAAGACTTGGAGTAACCTCTGACTGTTGGTGATAGAGATACCAAACGTTTACTCTGGTATATCCTGATACGCTGAGTTTAAAGTATTATTCTCATTAAATGAGAATTATTACCAAGTCCAGAGTCTATTTATCATCCTAGTTTTCATCAGTAGAGGAATCGCCTTCAATTCCATACTACTAGAACCGTTTTCGGTTTCTTCTCTGTTCCAACCCTGACACCCTTCTAGGGTCTATAAAATTCGGTTGAAACCATTCAAGACTATCTCTAAGTCTAGTACAAATCTAATTGTTATGTCCTCCTAGTCATAATCTACTTAGCACTATAGACAGTGTTAACTAAGAAGCAACTAACTAATTGTGTTCTTGGCCATGGTCTAGGTGTAAGGGAGGTGAATGCACACGTATGTGCTTACTAAAACTAAATGTACATAAGATTTTGTTCTTAGAATTTACATTGTGGTAACTTAACGGAAGGTATGACCTCGAAAGTTCACTATGTTCCCAATCATCATCCATGTCCAACTGTTGTATTACTACAATTCAATCCTAAAAGGAAAATAAAATCTACAACTGTTATGGATGAGAATGCAAGGATTCTTCCAATCCATAACCCCCACTCAAGTAACCAATCATGTTTTCAATACGATTTTACTATGTTGATCACACTCAAGTTGTAAAGACAACAAGTTGATCACACATAACATGGGGTTCAACACACAGTTGAATGTCAAGGATCATAAAATATGCACCGTCTATATGATTGAGAGTTAAGTTTGAAAGCAAGTTAATGCTCTTAACTATATCCCATTTGTGACAGATGACTTTTCTATTACATGTTGACGGAGCATCTGTAAGGACACTCATATCAGCATCGTAATAAAGTCCATCTTCATTCATCGGCAGATGTAGCATCTATCCGAATGTTGACTTAGCCATGTGATCACTTTTGATCTGAGCCTAACACTTAGTCAGCTTAGAGGCAAGTCAACCCACTCGAAAATATTGAACGCTAAGGGTAGAGTTAGATTAGACATATCCAATCAATAGTTGTTGTAAATTTATTCAGAGCACTCACTAAGAAACATGGCCAATAATCCTATGTGATTCATTGCTCATCAGTTCCTGATGAATATACTAACAAATTTAAGGTTAAGGACACACTTCAATGATTTCGCCCGAAAAATACTATATCATTCTCACATCCCATTCCAGTTTCTAAATTTTGATTAAACTCTTAGATGAATTCAAATTTTCAAAATTTAAAATCCATGGAGGATAATTGAAATCACAGAAAATAGGGTGTGAAAAACAACGTCACAGAGGTTTTCAGGTGAAAAATTCCATGAACATGGGCCCTGACGCATGTTCATAACCAGTACACACTGTGTTACGCATCACCATGCTTCCGTTGCACCCATCACACATTCACATGCGCGCATACGCACACGTACACACACACACACACACGTATGCATAAGCACAAAAAAATACGTGTCTCATGCGCTCGCACGCGTCGAAATGCGAACATACGCACTAATACACTGTCCAGACGAGTCCCAAGCGCGGCGCACACGCCCCAGGCGCATCATACATGCTACCATGCGCGAAATAAGTGTACCACGTGCCCTAGACGCATCGCACATGCCCCCGGGCACGTCCAACGCGCGCTCACGTGCCACCACGTGCCGGCAAGGTGCCGGTGGTGGTCGGCGGCGAAGTTGCGGCGAAGCAACGGTGGTCCGGTGGAGGCAACACGGCTACGGTCTGGCGGTTCGGCAACCAGTTCTTAGTGGCGAATCGACTTGGAGCGGCTGCGGTCCAATTCGGCTGACTATGTACTGGTCGCTGAACCGGCTCGGTCTGGTCGATTGACGTAGCACCTGTGCCACGTGTCGTCCCTCTATTGTTGCTCTTTGTATGATGTATCGTCATGTGGCTTGCCAAGTGGCTGCTGATGCGGCTATGTCTTGCACACGTGGCACGATGTGATTCGTCCACGTGTGATGACGTGGCTTTTACATGGCTGCTGACGCTGAATATGCGATGATGTGGCATAGGTGGCATGATTTCATTCGTCTTCGTGTGCTGACTAGGCAATAGTGTGTCACCCCTTTGACCAAGCGAGGCTCACTCTCACTGATCGGAGAGTGGCCTACACGCTCCGCCTTCACGGCGCTTCGGCTACCCCCTCTCCGCCCTTCCCCTCGTTCTCGGTCATTCCGAGTTCAACGGTGCAATCGGTTTCTCGATCCGATAATCCTAACTATGTGTTTGGATCAGAAAACATGTTCTTAGAGAATGAAGAACCTTGTTCTTCATTAAGAACACATTTGATCCAATTCTAATTTTCTAAGCACGTTATCTAATGTCATACATGTCCGATTAACACAAATTATATATCAAATTGAAGCTCATTTGATAAACTACTGGTAGCGTCGTTTCCGACTACCAAATTAAATCGTGTATGAAGATACACTTAAACCTTACCGACTACTCTAACTAGTAGAGTGGCAAGCAAGGGTCGATCCCACGAGGAACGGTCGAACAAATTTTACTTTTATGTGTTAAGCTATTATTATGAAGAAACATAAAGTAAATAAGCTAGAAAACAATAAAGAAGTGGGGGGTCAATGAAATAACAACTACACCTAAATAAACAAAGACAAATAAAGAGATTTTTATAGGTTTTTGGTTTTTAAATAACAAAACGATTCACCCTTGATCATGTTTCACCGAGGTCTTGGACGATTTATGTAACTATTGTCAATGCCCTATTCAATTGTGATTCTAGCCCTTATCTCAAGACTATTAACAAGCTCTAATAGCCTTGTTATCCCTTAATCTTAGTTAATCAAAACAAGCTCTTCGACTAACCCTATTCAATTTAACCGAATCCTCGAAAAAGCTCTCTTAGATTCAATCACCAAATGCATTAAACACTAGGACAACGAGATAAATTCAACATAAAACTCGCAAGCTCGGTTTTAGAGGTTAAACTTTGTGTTATCACCAATAAATAATTATTGTTTGCTACTCGGGAATCGGAAATCCTACAATTACGGATAGTGACCTCCTATTCTAGCAACACATTCACAAATCCCTTAAAGGGTGATCAATCCAATAATAAATTCATAAATGTGAGTCAATAACAGCAAATAACACAAAACACTTGAATACACAATATTTTCGGTAACATTAACCGTAATAATCACATAAATGTCTTGGACTCAAGGTTCCACAATAATCAAGAGTGAACTAAGGGTGTTAGCCACCCATTTTACCTAATACAAAGATAAACTAACAGAAAATTAAAGATAAAATGGAAGATCAAGATCTTCAACCCCCTTCCATTTCCTTGCTTCCAATGGAGAAAAGTGGCTGATTATGTGTGGGGGATGGGTTCTAGGTTGTTCTAAGTTATTAGGGTTATTAGGGTTAAATTCGAATGGGATGATATATATATAAGGAGAGAAAGTGCTAGTCGAAAATAGGCAAAATCGCATTCAGGATTTTAAAACAGGGTACTTAATCTCGGCCGAGACGGGAGTGTGTCTCGGCCGAGACGTGAAAAGGGGTTTTCAAGGGTTTATGGGTCGAAAGGCTATCTCGGCCGAGATTAAGTATCATCTCGGCCGAGATCTGGGTCATTGAAAAACTTTGAAATTCTCTGGCAACATTTCTCGGCCGAGATCTGTTGTGTGTCTCGGCCGAGATCTTCTTTCTGCCCAATTCTTCATAAATGCCCTGGAGACTCATCTCGGCCGAGATTTGAGTCCTGTCTCGGCCGAGATCTTCAATTAACCCTTCTTTTTGTTGCCTCGATCGATCCCTCGACTCCGCGGTCGTTTGAGGTTCTTTTTCGACCCGTTTTCACCTGTTTTAACACAAAAATCGCACAAACACATTATTTTGCCATGAGAGTATAAAAGCACTAAATACACGTGATTATGCACATTATTGATACTAAAATGACACTAAAAGTGCCCTAAAGTGCGTGCACGAAACACGTGTACCAAATCTCCCCAAACTTAAAACTTGTTCGTCCCGAACAATAAAGAGAAAGACAAAAGGACACGTGTTTAGGGCAAAGTTTAGTGGCATTTGATTTCAGAATTTTCATAAGAAAGAGTAAGCGATCATGATAAAAGCGAGCATATGTGATAGACTAGATCCACTACTCTCGAGACATAACACTCACAACTTAAGATCCTCACATGGTGAGTGTATCTCTTGACTCTCAAGTGTATCAAAAGGGAAGTGTATACGCTCACATTGAAATGCATAAAATGCCTACCATAAGCTTGCCAATCATCTAAACTTCGATGTATACCGACGTGTGTGACAAAGAATCAAAAAGGTCTTTAATAGGTTGTAATGTTGGCTTGGGGTAAGGTGGGAAAATTTCTGGTATAAGTGACTATAAAACGGACTAAATGAGTTAGCTAATCTCATCTACCCCTCAAAAAATGGTCACTCGACCTCACTCTTTACTTCCTTAGTAAACCAATCCCAAGAATCGATTTCTTCTCCAATTTCTGGTATAAGTGACTATAAAACGGACTAAATGAGTTAGCTAATCTCATCTACCCCTCAAAAAATGGTCACTCAACCTCACTCTTTGCTTCCTTAGTAAACCAATCCCAAGAATCGATTTCTTCTCCTTACCACAAAGTCCACAACCTAAATGCTTTCTCAATTCTCCCTTGGAGTGTATTTACTTTTGAATTTATACAACTTTGAGAACATCTATCAAAAGACATTTATAATACTAGCCTCTCCAAATCAAAAGCAACAATTCAGTATATACAACTAACTTTTTTTTTTTTTTTTTTTTTTTTTAACAAATATAAACAAACATTGGAGAGAAACTAGTATTCTCGATTCTTTGCCTATTATTTCAATTCCTTTCACCCTTCAGTATTCCCAATAGTTCAACCCTTTCAATCCCAAATTTACCCGACTACCTTCCAACCGCCTCCCTCATACTCAAATAGTCCAATTAAGGTCAAAGGCTAAATCGAAAGGTACTTGGCTTGTAGAGTTGGGCTGTCAAACAAAAGGTTAAAAGCTCAAGGGGCTCAACTAGAGACAATATCAAAATTGGTACAAAGGAAGTATTTTCAAGTTTGAAAATAGGCTCAAGTCAAGAATTGCCTAAGATCATTTTCAATGTCACACAATGCACCGACACATGTAAAATAGAGAATTATGGCAAGTTCTAGAGACAACTAAATGCACTCAATGACTTTCACACCGAAAGAAAGTTTAAATTACTCCAAAGATGGAAGTATCTTCTAAGGCTCAAAAACTCACTTGGTTGCAATTTTGATCAAAAGTTTTGAGTGTATGTTCAATTTTGTTTCAACAAGTCTATCATACTCTACCATGTGCTTCTTTCAAAAATATTTGTCAAAATTTTTCATCATTAATCAATGCCACATTTTTCTTTCCTAAACTCATCCAATTGCTTTCTCGAGCTACCAATTTGTACGAATCTCAACCTCTCCCCAAACTTAGTTGCGGACTAAGTTTGTGGAAAAAGAAGAATACAAGTTGGTGCTCGTCGAATTCAACCAATTATTAACAAACCAACTAACTAACTTAACAGAAATAATCTTACTCCTAAAAATATGCAAGGTATCAAAATTCAATAAAGATCATATCAACATAACCAAAATAAGCAAAAGATAGCAATTGGCTCACAGTGGGTCTCGGCCGAGATGTTGTATGTCTCGGCCGAGATGGCCTCCCCTGCATTTTTCCTTCATTTTGCTCCCCTTCACCTCCACTTTATGCTATCTCTTGATTATTCTAATTTATACATGCATATTTCTTAACAAAAACATCAAATATGCTACAAGGCATTTATTAAACAACTAACTAGGAATTTGAAAAACGCAAATATTAAAAGATACCGTCGGGTTGCCTCCCGACAAGCGCCTTTGTTTAACGTCATTGGCTCGACGGATGCTCTTTATATAAACATAACAAACAACTAGCTATGTAAATAAAACTAACGCTTAACACATAAAACAAAATCGTTCTAAACCATTCCCCGGCAACGGCGCCAAAATTTGGTAGCATCGTTTCCGACTACCAAATTAAATCGTGTATGAAGATACACTTAAACCTTACCGACTACTCTAACTAGTAGAGTGGCAAGCAAGGGTCGATCCCACGAGGAACGGTCGAACAAATTTTGCTTTTATGTGTTAAGCTATTATTATGAAGAAACATAAAGTAAATAAGCTAGAAAACAATAAAGAAGTGGGGGGTCAATGAAATAACAACTACACCTAAATAAACAAAGACAAATAAAGAGATTTTTATAGGTTTTTGGTTTTTAAATAACAAAACGATTCACCCTTGATCATGTTTCACCGAGGTCTTGGACGATTTATGTAACTATTGTCAATGCCCTATTCAATTGTGATTCTAGCCCTTATCTCAAGACTATTAACAAGCTCTAATAGCCTTGTTATCCCTTAATCTTAGTTAATCAAAACAAGCTCTTCGACTAACCCTATTCAGTTTAACCGAATCCTCGAAAAAGCTCTCTTAGATTCAATCACCAAATGCATTAAACACTAGGACAACGAGATAAATTCAACATAAAACTCGCAAGCTCGGTTTTAGAGGTTAAACTTTGTGTTATCACCAATAAATAATTATTGTTTGCTACTCGGGAATCGGAAATCCTACAATTACGGATAGTGACCTCCTATTCTAGCAACACATTCACAAATCCCTTAAAGGGTGATCAATCCAATAATAAATTCATAAATGTGAGTCAATAACAGCAAATAACACAAAACACTTGAATACACAATATTTTCGGTAACATTAACCGTAATAATCACATAAATGTCTTGGACTCAAGGTTCCACAATAATCAAGAGTGAACTAAGGGTGTTAGCCACCCATTTTACCTAATACAAAGATAAACTAACAGAAAATTAAAGAAAACATGAAAATAGGATAGAAAGAACCAAAGGTTAGGGGTTGAAGATCAAGATCTTCAACCCCTTCATTTCCTTGCTTCCAATGGAGAAAAGTGGCTGATTATGTGTGGGGGATGGGTTCTAGGTTGTTCTAAGTTATTAGGGTTATTAGTGTTAAATTCGAATGGGATGATATATATATAAGGAGAGAAAGTGCTAGTCGAAAATAGGCAAAATAGCATTCAGGATTTTAAAACAGGGTACTTAATCTCGGCCGAGACGTGAAAAGGGGTTTTCAAGGGTTTATGGGTCGAAAGGCTATCTCGGCCGAGATTAAGTATCATCTCGGCCGAGATCTGGGTCATTGAAAAACTTTGAAATTCTCTGGCAACATTTCTCGGCCGAGATCTGTTGTGTGTCTCGGCCGAGATCTTCTTTCTGCCCAATTCTTCATAAATGCCCTGGAGACTCATCTCGGCCGAGATTTGAGTCCTGTCTCGGCCGAGATCTTCAATTAACCCTTCTTTTTGTTGCCTCGATCGATCCCTCGACTCCGCGGTCGTTTGAGGTTCTTTTTCGACCCGTTTTCACCTGTTTTAACACAAAAATCGCACAAACGCATTATTTTGCCCATGAGAGTATAAAAGCACTAAATACACGTGATTATGCACATTATTGATACTAAAATGACACTAAAAGTGCCCTAAAGTGCGTGCACGAAACACGTGTACCAACTACGCATACATACCACATACATGCGTTAAATCGAACATTAACATGCTCAAATTGGGTTTTTATGAAACAAGAACATCTTCAAGTTTCCGGAATTTTTTTTAGAATCACATGATTTTCATCCAAATTTTAAAAGCTCATATCTCATTCGTTTCTCAACAAAATAAAGCGCATAATACGTCTATAGAAAAGCTCATTCAACATAGAACATGAACATGTCAATTACATGTAAACATCAGAACAATAATTGGACGAAAATCACACCCGAACATATTGAAAAAATCATCTTCGCAACAGTTTTTTTCAGATTCACATATCCAACTTCAAAAATTCGTATAAAATCCGTTTCTTAACGGAATTGAGTGATTCAAGTTGCTATTAACGAGTACTATAACATCAAATCAATAGTACATAAAGAATCAAAAAACTTTCTGACGAAATCGGGCAGAAACGGGATTGCACATTTTTGTTCGTAACAAAAAAATCAACGAAAATCATCGAGAACTGAATTCTAACCTTTTGGATCTAATACCAACGTTAGATTTAGGTTGGGATACCTTGATTGCAGCGAATTTGAATCTCAGATCGTATACGAGTCGAACCACGACCTCACCTCGATGATCCGTACTCTCGGTCGGGGCGGAAATCAAGATCCAATATCCACCACGATCCACAATCCAAAAGCTATCTCCGGCGGATTTGAAAAAATATTTTTGGGTGTGGGAGAAATTACTTTTGATTTTTCCCTTTCTGTTTCTCATGTAAGTGAGAAACTGTTCTCACTTCTCTCCCATTAAATGTATCCAGTACACTTGATGGTATTTATAAGGGGGAGAAGTGGGCGTATTATTATGGGAGATGGGCCTCCCACAATAACCCACTTCTTGTAATTGAGCCAACCCACTTGAACAGCTTTGGACCTGACCCAACGACCCGGGCCAAACCAACACTTATATATGCAGATATGTTTACTTTCACACCCAGGTTCATTAAGAATTTTATTCGGAACATCAATTTTGGGTATAAATATATAATCTTCTTCATTTTTCTCTTTATTTAACAAGCAATGTTTAATAATGGCACAAATGCATATTAAAAGGGATATATAAGGCAATGTTGTCAGAATGGGACTGAATCAGATGATTCAACCGGTTGAATCGAGAACCGATGCTCGAATCAGTTCGGAATACTCTGTAGAACTGTTTTTATGGTTTAACCGTTAAAAATCGAACTGGACCAGGAAAACAGGGAAAACGGTGAACCAGAGAAACCGGAAAACCAGTTATTTCCAATTTTTTGTATTATTTTTGTTTTTCAAGTTTCTTTTTTAATTATTTCTTGTTTATTTCACATTTTCTTTTGTTTATGACTTTATAAAATTTTAACAAGTTACTCAATATTTACCACATTTATCATGTTTAAAAAAAGATTTTGAAGTTAAAGAAGTTTATGAATTATAAATGATTAAACTTTATCATTGACATCCATATTCTTAAGTAGTTTATTAAGTTATAATTATCCTTATTTGAAATTTGAAGTGTAATTGATAATTTTCTATTTAGTTATTTATTTTTGTGGATGTTAATGTGTGTAGTACATCAGTAAAATTAATAAACTACTAATTTTTCAATTAAATCGCCGATAGAATCTGTCCGACCGGTTGAACCGCGAATCGGCGACGAGGCCGATTTGACCACCGGTTCGGTTATAACAACACTGATATAAGGGGTGAGTCTATAAATAATCTAACTTTAATATCAGTTTGGTAGTCTTTACAGAGGCTTCATTAAAATGAGTTCCGGTAAAAAACATTGTACAAACCCCTTTAAGTAATTCGGCCAATTTGGTCATATAGCTTATACGTATTACTATAGTAGTTATGATAAGAATTTTTCTTTGTAAAATACCCTTGTCTCAAAAATAAAATTTTCGAAGTTTAATTAGGTGGAGGAATTGTTGTTTGAGCTATCAAACAGATGAGAGTAAATAATATTGACATACATCCTACCAAAAGAATAACAACCAATACTATACGTCATAAATTTACTAAACTATATAATGGTAGCAAGTAATACACTATCTTATATGGGCTACAAAATAAGCTTCAATGATGGAATGTAGTAATTGTTACCTCCTCCGTTCCAAAATAATTTTCATTGCAGAAAATCTCGCACAAATTAAGAAATTTCATAAAATGGCTCATCTACCCTTATTTAAATTTAATTACCATGCATATCGTCTTTTTCAAATGTTAATTTATTTTTTCTCTTAGCAACAACAATTTTCATTTCCAAACATGAACAATTTTGGAAGATTAGTTGAAATTATTCCTTGAATTCTAAAACAACAATGATTTTGGGTTAAAATTTATATACTAAAATAATAATTATTTTGAGACAGGTGGAGTATAACTTTTGGCCCAAAATAGTACTCTCTCTGTCTCGGCCTAATTGGTCAACTTGTCATATTTGTTTTTCCCAACCTAATTATCCTATCACTTAAATGGCAAATTCTCTCACAATCTCCACCCTCAAAATCTCCACTCTTAATCTTTACCTTTGAAAAAGTCAAAAATTCCACAAAATTTGTTTTTCCTTAATTTCCGTGCCCAGCCAAGATTGGTCAATTAGGCCGGGATGGAGGGAGTAGTTGTTTTAGGAATTCAAGATATAATTTCCTTTAATCTTCCAAAATTGTACTTGTAATAAATGAATTTTGGAAATGAAAAAATATTATTAATAAAATAGAGAAAGAAACAACTTTTGAGAAAGACAATATAATACTTAAAATCTACATAAGAACATATGAGTCATTTCATGAAATTCTTTAATTTACGTGAGATACTCTGAAACAACAATTATTTTGGGGCATATAGATTATTATGCCAATACTCCTTTTGTCTAAAAAAAAAAATAGTCCACTTTTTCTTTTAGAGATGTCTCAAAATGATAGTCCTCTTTCCTTTTTAAGAGTGTATTAAATGTTTATTTTTCTAATATACACCTGATAAATAATACAATTATCATTGTGTGTAACATTCTTTTATCCATCACATTAAATAAGGGTGTAATAATAATTTACATGCATAATAATTGAATTTATTAATCTATGAAATTAGGAAGAGGACTATCTTTTTTATGGGAGAGAATATAACTAAAGAGTATGTCTCTTGTGCACTAGTTGCACGAATCTTAGATCCATACAATCTGGGTCATGGCATTTTATAATGAAAATGTATTAGAGTATATGTTGCAAGGTATTACTTGATCCATTTATCCAGAATAAGTAAAATACAATTCAATATACACAGTGATACCTTACCCAAATTACATTATGCACATGATGAATGTATATGAGACTGTCATAATTATAAGGGGTTAAATACTTAAATTAGCATGTACTTTGCGAGTCTTTACACTTCAGTACCTAACGTTATTTTTTGACCGATTGCAACCTAAAATTCACGAATTGTACAAATTGCAACCTTCGTCGAATTTTTTCGGCCAAATACCAAACACGTGATATTCACATGCTAAATTGGGAGGGTTTTTGCTATTTCTAAGATTTGTTCAGGCATATTCATATGTCAAACACGTGACAATCACTTTGTTATTGCCAAGTTGCAACCTCCGTCGAATTGTTAATCTGTCTCAACGAATCATAAAAATATCAAATAACTCCCCAATTTAGCATTTGATTGTCACGTATTTGATATTTAGCCGGAAAAATTCGACGCAGATTATAACTTGTACAATTCGTGAACTTCGAATTGCAATCGTTTAGAAAATAAATTTTATGTATTGAAGTTTAAAAACTCGTAAAGTAAAAATATATTTAAGTATTTAACCCTAATTATAAGGGGTGAGAGTGTTGGAGTAGCATGTATAATATAAAGCTGATGAAACATATATTCTGCCATAAATGATGAGTTAGCATGTCTGGAAGCATGTTTCTTCAAAACAAAATGTTGATACTTGTTAGGTAATTGGTTGATTTGTATTAAATAGGCGTGATCACAACGTCATGCCACGCGTCTAAACATCTTAATCCTCAAAGAACCCACACGCATTACCACCCACATACTAACATTACCATACATACAAAAATGAATTGCTTATAACAATGTAGTATAACCGATAAGAAAAATTAAACATGTAATAGAATGTACAACATATTAATGTCAATTAATTAGTACTAGTATGAGTCAGAATCCAGCCCCGTTACTTCCAATTTTCCCATGTGTGAATAACTCAAATCTTTGAATTGGAACCTATATAACATGGGATAAAATCTGCTGGTTTACTATATACACTTCTCATGCTATACATACTAAAAATACTATACTATATATTCTTTTTTAAAAAGACGGTACCCCCCTCTTTTCCTAAGTAAAAGTCAACTATAGAGAGAGCAAAAAAAATATATCATTCCACCAAAAAAACATTTCTTTCAATATTGTTCTTATGCATATTCCAACAAACTTCCCTAAAAATCTCATAATTTTATCATGAACTACATTAATTATGAGTATTGATCTTGAGCGCTACATGTGCTACCGCTCTCAATTTTTCATTATTTCATTCCATTTCTTTTTTTTCCTTCCACAAAAGAACCTTTCATTCTTCCTTTTTTTTTTCTTTCGATTTTTGAAAATCAGAACTTGTGAAACATAAAACATGAATCATGAACCATAAATTCATGAAGTGTGAAATAAAATTATAGCCTAATAACAAAGTTTAAATCTAGACGGTAATTTTGAACTTGAATCATAAACTCATGAACCCATGAACCATGAATTATGAATCAAGACACTGAATTGTGAATCCTGAAATAAATTGCTTACAAAAAACTTAAAATAATTATTTTGTGAGAGTAGAATGTGAATGAAACAAGAATAAAGTGAAACAGATGATTCCATGCCGTTTGTTGGGTGAAAAAAAAAAAAGCCCAAAATGAATGAAACAGTTTGTTGGATGGAACGAGATCAAAAGAAAAGAAGAAAAAATATATGAAAGCGGTTATTTTGTGAATGGAAATAAATAAATAAATAAATTAAAAGTATGAAACAATGAAACGTTGAGCATAATGCAATTATTCCATCACATTTATAAATTAATTATGTTCCCTTTTTTTGGAGAGGGAAAAGAAAAGAATTTAGGATAATAGATATGGGTTACATGAAGGGTATATTTGTCCATCTCACGGATAATTTAAAATGACTTATATTTAGGAACATATTAAGCAGCTATTAACCTTAATACCATGTTGGGCAGTGACAAACTGAGAACATTTTAAAATTCTATAATCAGCCTATATATGTATCAAAGATACAAACAGCCCACTGTGGCAAAAAAAAGAGGCCGTAATCGATGCTATACCTAGTAAATATCCCCTCCACTCCACCCCACAGCGAGAATCCCATTTCAAAAATTTTATAGTCTCAAATAAAAAGTCCTTGTAAGTTTCACAAACTGGTTAGTCAATTGAATGAATCAAATCATGTTAAAAAAACCGTAAAGGTGCAACTTAATAATTTTTAGGGATTATTACAACATACCATCCCACCTTTGCGCAAAAAAACAGTTTACCATATAAATCTTTTTTTTGGTTACAAAGTACTATATATAACAAATCTCAACCATTGATTGTCAAATTATAGACGGCTGAGATTTCTCTCATATGATAATTTACAACAAAATTATAAGTTCAGATGGTAAACTATAACAACAAATAGTTTTTATGGCAAAATGCAAAAACACAAAAAGTTTAGATGACAATCTGTAATTTTCCCTAATTTATAGAAAGTTCTATCTTCCTCATAGTAACCAAAAATGAAAAACTATACATTTTCAAACAAGACTCTCTTTTTGAAACGTACATCCAAGTTCCAGTATCGTTATCTATACACAAATCCATCTAATCTCGTGTACATTACCAAGTATAGCATCCACAGGACCTATCGACACAAATACCAAATAGGTACAAAATCTATTCAAAGAGGGTAACACTACGTTATCCACCAATGGTATATACACAAAATACACCTAATCTCGTGTAAATCATCAAGTATAACATCCACGAAACCTATCGACACACCAAATAGGTACCAAATCTATTCGAAGCGGGTAACTAGGTGGGAAAACGGCGACAATCATATTGATCAGGTGTTAGTATTAAGTGGGCTCAGAATCAAAATAATCTCAATCCTGTTAGCATTGAGAGTTTAGTTTGTTTCTATGGAGCTAATGCAAGTAAATCTCCCTCTTATATAGAAAAGCAAGGAAGATACAAAAGCCATCATCATCCACTATTCTAAACTCATCTCCGGAAGAGGCGGCTTTTCTCTTCCAGAGCAAGAGCTATGTTTCAAGTCCATCCTACTCTATTGTCAATTTCCCTGATTTTCTTTTAACTCTTCTTCGCGTAAGACCAAAGAGAATGTACATCTGGTGGAGAGTACAAACCTCCAACGTGGGGCCTACTACCGATTGGGGAGTTTCTCATGCCATCTGTTAAACCCACCACAGTCCCATCCTTTCTGCAAAACACCCAAAGGAAACTGTAATAAGCACCAACTAGCAATCACCGATGAAGGAATTAGACAAACTGTATGAAATCCAACAAAGATGAGAAAATACACATGAAGTTTCATGGTTCTGGATTCATAGGTTGCAATGAATTACAATATCAATAAGGATGAAAACGCTAAACAATGAAATTAACAAGTTTATGTAGATGCTACTTCAGCAACGTAAAATTAATTCAGTGTTGCAAAATAGGGATGATTATAGAAATCGCAATACTGATTGCAATTTGCAAGTGAAGCAAACTTCTCTTTTTTTAAAAAGAATAATAATTAGGCTAAACCTTATGGATACATTTTTGTAGTCATCCCAACAAAATAGAATAATCTAAGGAGGTTCGAACATGTACAAATAACCATCTGCCTTGCAAAATATATAAAAATATAATGACAGAGACATGAGGTTGGGAGATGAACAGAAGATGAACAAGATGCTGAACACCAGAACACACACTCCACAAATGAATTCTGGAGCATAAATACAGGGAAACTCTCCAATCTCAATCATAGTGGAGCATCCATCAGTACACATTCCCAGCATGTCAATATCCTAAATGATTCTCTATATCCGCACATTTCTATCATTTCCTTCGATGCCAAGAATCTCATAAGCAACCATCAACATGTAGTGAATTTCAACATTATCTTTGCATTCAATGAAGTGCCAATGGCCCCAGCACCCCAATCTATCAATGTTGAAGACATAAAAGGAAAACATATGTAAAACCGTGCCATAGTCACCAGAAGCTAATCCACCAATGTCATGTGCTCAATTCAGAGAAATAATACCAATTTTTCAAAAGATTAAGAACTGTGATACAAAACAAAAAATGAGACAGCTTATTGTCATGAGTATGCATAACAATTACGTGATGATGGATTAAATGTAGGGTTTCCAAATGTCACTATTGTGGATGGAATATAAAGCTTCTATTGATGAGGTTGGTGCACCGGATCTGAATCCAAACTGAACAATGGATTATATCAACACATATGAAAGGAAAAAATCAGGAGATCTTTCTGTATTTGGCTATATCTAGTTAGTTGGATCATGTTTGAAGCATTATTTTAACCACAATCTCCAATGTCCGCAACTATTTGGGAAACATACATATGATTCAAGATAATGGTAGCACGTCTAAGTAGCAGGCATACTAATGTTCTGATAAACAATGTCCCAACAATAAACTAAGAGAACAAATTTAGAATAGTGTGTGCTTACTTGGACCAAGAATTAGAGGGGGGCATCTCAAATTGATGGTTACCAGCAGGACCACTGGAATTTCCATGCATCAGATGCCCACTCTGAGCAGCTTGCTCATGAGGGTTCAGCAGAATTTGATTACTTGAAGTCAGCCCACCAAAAGCTTTTGGAATCCATCGACTATCAACACCAGGAGGCAAAGAGTTAAATGTGCCGCCATTCTGACAATTTCCAAATAAAGCATTCTGTGAAAAATGAGTAGCAGGAGTGACTTTCTCATCATTCTTGAATAGTGAAGCCATTGTCTTATGTGGGACTGGATGAATCATATCGTCGTTTTTCTGCACATTCACATCCGGAGGGAAAAGCCAATTTGCAGGACCACCAACCAAACCAAGACCATCCTGACCTAGAGGAGAACTATTCCACATCTGCCATGTTCTATTGTCAGTTATATTGCTGGGATTATCCTGAGCCCTGGGTGTACTGGGGAAAAGGTAAGAAGTAGGATGCCTTTCTTCTGAAACTTTTAATCGTGACAATGGTGACTCAATTGGCGATGGCTTTGTAATTTCGGATGGTTTCACGCCACAGGGTTTTTCCATTCCTTTATTTTTTACAAAACCACAGTCCAACTGAAAATCATCAAGCGACTCAGAAACAGGTCCAAGTAAGGACACAGGATCTGGAACATAACATGGATCTTCAAAAATCTCCGAGTCCTCTGGTAGAAACTGATGAGATACATTTCTAGTCTTAGAAAACATGGGTTCAGAGGATGACGGAAGATGCGTAGTGCTACTACTTGATCCAATAGAAAATGAAGGTAAGTTAAATGGTGACGGCAATCCATAATTGATAGGGTTATCAAAAGCTTGTGTTGATCTAGGTGGACTGGGAAAGGCTGGGGATTGAACTTCTGCCTGACATTTCTCATCGGCTCTGCTTATTACACTCGAATTAGAGGGTGGAGAAGCAGATGAACGGGTGAATAATTGTTGCCATGATTTTTTAGGGGCTGGACATTGTGAAGGTTCAGCGAGCACCTGCAGTGAAATTACTTCCATAAATATGTTTCTACATAAAATAGAAACAGAACAATAGGACAGCAACTGTAAATCTAGAATGAGTTCATTGCAATCCACAAGACCAGCATGCAAGCTCATTAATGAAGTTCACATAGCTACAAAATTACAAAGGCCCAACTAGAATTCCATTCCAATTCATCAATCACAAGACTATAGTTGGTGAAATCTTTATCCGTCACAAGAAAACTGAAAGCATTATGGTCTTTGTTTGGCAGTATACCTAACAACTAATACATGGCAAAATGAACATTTTCCAAAAAGGTAATTATCTAACGATCAAGAAATCACAACGAATTCATTCAATACCATATCGCCAACAAATAATACAATATACTAACGAATATAAAAGGAAAACACTGAGGTGAAAAAATAACTTACAGGACGGTTAGTAAACTTATCATCTCCATTTACATTTGATCGGCCAGATACCACATCTGGCTGCAATATTTCTTTTTTATGCATAGAAGACTGAGTGTGGTCTACCAATGTGGGGGGTTTGTGTTCCCTTGGAACAGTAGAAGTGCTGGTACTTTTTCCAAACAAACCACCTCCAGAAAATGCTCTGGAAGATGACAGAAAGGTACCCTTCATGCGATCCAAGTACCTGGTTCCTGCATTCCCACGGCTGTGATTGCCTGCAGCAACACTCTTGGAACCAATACCCACTTCTGTGCCGTGAGTTTTAACACTTTCAGGTGTATTTTTATGTTGATCTCGTCTATCACTTACATTTTTCTTGTTTCGATCACTGTCTTTGCCTGCTTTCTTGTCTAACTCCTCAACATCAGAATTGCTTTTGCTCGATCCCCTATCTCTTTCCTTCTTTCGTTCTCGACGCTTCCTTTCAGCTTCTCGCTTACTATCTCTTTCCTTGGCATGTGGAGACCCTTTCCCACCTTCTCTTTCAGCCTCCATTTTCTCATCTCGCAATTTCCTTCGCTCTTCAACCAATCTTGCTACCTCTTCTCTCTGCTTTCTTTCCTCTTCCTCCATTAGTTCCTTTTCTAATCTAGCCTGCCTCTTCTCTTCAGCTTTTCTACGAGCTTTCTCCCCTCTACTCTCCTGACCAAGCCCTCCATTCTCGCCTTGCTTGTCCAACATTCTTTTACATTCTGCGTCAGCTGCAGTATCATCTCCGGAAGAACTAACCCTAAAAATCTTTCTCCAGAGCCGCATGACACTCAAGAAAAATGCAGCAAAATATTTGCATGCAGAAACAAAAAAACTAGAATAAGACTTTTCTGCAGGGCACTGGTCATCACCACCAAAAATCCCGCTGCCATTCTTCGTCCAATTACTTAAATTCCCAGCAGCAGGGCCACCGCTCCAATTACCATTCTCCAGCCAGTCCTGCCCACAAATCCACCCATTATCCCAAGCCTTACCATTCAGTATCTTCCCACTCTTTCCCACCAAATCTTTCAAAATCCCTGAATTACCCATACCCGATGATGCAGGCAAATCCAGAACTGGCCTCTTTGAGATATGGCCACAATACGAGCACATAAACTTACCCCCTCCAGGATTCTGGTCCCGATAAGGCGTTAAACAATTTCTACACCTTCTTGTTGCAGTTTTCCTAAGCTTATGCATCTCAATAGCTTCAATCCTCTTCCGCTCCCTAAGCCTAGCGTTCCTCCCGATCCGCCATGCTGACAACTGAGGCATCAGAACCTCGTACCAGAAAAGAGTCACCAACAATACTAGCACACAAGCAAGTCTCGGCGATGTAATTTCAAAACGAAATGCAGGAGGCAAGAGCTGAGACAGAGCCCATAGCCCAATCAGTGGAATTACTAACCATGGCAACATGGTAGCAACCTTCCGCGACCACTTCTGAACCACGCACAGTATACACATTATCCACCTTATCCTCTCAGTCTCCTCTTCTCCCAAGTCTCCAACAAAAACTCCCAATCTATCCAAACCACCTCAAACAAATTAACAAAACAACTTCCCCAATCCCTTCATTAATAGTTAATATCCAACAATACACCGCCCAATATCAGCAAAAATCTTCTAAAAACCCTAGCTCCCACAGTTGAAACAAAACTTCAAATGCAACAACACTTCCTGCAATTCCTCCAAACCCTACAGCACTGATTTGTGCAGAACAGCCTAATAACCAAAACAAATTAATTAATTAACAATCAGTAGGTACCTGCCATTTGGCTTTCGGACCGTGTTGTTTGGAGCTCCGAAAACCCAGATAACACGAAACGAATAACAATCGATTACAGAAAAACAAAACCTGAAAAACAAAACACTTAAGCTGCGTACGTATATTCCGTCCTTGGGAGAATGGCCGGCGGCGGTGAATTTTCCGGGCGACGATTTTTGGATTGTTGATTAATTGACAAGAAATTAGAGGTAGAAAGAGAAACATCAACAAAAAGGGAAAAATGGAAGAGTGCGTATACTGGTTTTATATGCAGGCAGATTTCGAGCCAGAGGGTTTGGTATTGGACCGGTTTACCACTAAATCGGTTTCCTTCGACCGTCAAAATGTGGAGTTCAAAGGTTGACATTAGTAATAAGCTGTTATTCTACTTAGGGGGTGTTTGCTTTTTCAAGTGATTTTCAGCTTATAGCTTGAGAAAAGCTATTTTGTAGTGTTTGCAAAGCTAACTTCTGCTTTAAAAGAAGTGCTTCCAATATAAAAGCTAAAAGCAGAAATTTAATGCTTTTCTCCACTCAATGGCATTTCTGTAAATAATATGATATTTTTTAAAAGACATAAGTGATTTTATAGCAAACACTCCAACTTCTACTTTTATTGAAAATCACTTTTTTTGCAAACACTACCTACTTTTTACAGAATTGATTTTTATAGAATCTCTAATTTTAATCACTTTTTCAAAAGCAAAAGCAATCGCAAACACCCCCTTAGGGGTGTTTGTAATTGCTTATACTTTTAAAAAAAATGATTAAAGTTAGAGATTTCATAAAAGTTACTTATGTAAAAAAAACAGGTAGTATTTGCAAAAACAATGATTTCCAATAAAAGTAAAAGTTGCAATGTTTGTTATAGAATCACTTATGTCTTTTAAAAATATCATATTATTTACAGAATTGTCATTGAATAGAGAAAAACGTTAAATTTTTTATTTTAGTTTTTACATTGGAAGCACTTCTTTTAAAGCAGAAGTTGACTTTGCAAACACTACAAAATAACCTTTCTCAAACTATAAGCTGAAAATCACTTAATAAAAGCAAATGCAAGGGGTATTTGCATTTGCTTTTCCTAAAATACCACAAGTATACGAGTGTAGATGTATATAGTGGAAGTTAAGGTCGATCCACATGAAATAAGCTAACGTAATTCGATACCCTAATTATCTAGGATAACCCTAACTAGACACTGTAATTGGTGGATGATTGAGTAATTATTAAACTAATATCGCATATAAACTATTAAACTGAACTAAGTAATAAAAGTGATTCCAATCAACGAGAATGTATTTTAGGGTGTTGATTTCAGATATTACTTTGATGAATGATTAACCTAAAAACTATATACTTGGTGTTGATTTCAGATATTACTTTGATGAATGATTAACCTAAAAACTATAGACTTTTAAACCAGTTTTATATTTATTGGACGACACTAATTTGACCTAGTCCTTCTCTCGAAGCGACTAAATCGTAGATTGATTAGAATAATTACTCTCTAGAGTCAATTGATTATAACAACTCCTAATAGCCCCTCAACCTTTGCCCACACAATCATAGATAAACTATGCATTATCGTCTATTAACAATTCCGCTTCGAGAGCGGAATTGTTAAACAAGTAAATTAGACCTAATTGGCCAGATTAAATTCAATTATAAGGATGAAACGAAACGCATAGATTAATATCTTAAATTGGAGTCTATAATTCAAAAGTAACAATCAAAACATCATTACAAAATCCTACTTTCTATCCCTAGAACACAACGGTGTTTAGCTATTCATGTTTATAATCGAAAATAACAATAATTCATAGACAAACATTGTTCAACGATAAAACAAACAAAGAAAGAATAAACTTCGAATCTTGAGTCGCCGATCTTCGTCGAGGCTTGGGAGCGTCTTGCTCGTTGATCCTCGCTCCCAAGCCTCGTACTTGAAAGTATGTAAAATTACCAGTTCCTCTTTAAAATCTCGAGCTTGGGCCTCTTTTTATAAGTTGGGGACGAATCTTGGGAGATATCGGGTAAAAATTCTCTTTAGATTAGAATTTGGACATCAAAATCAACAAGGAAACGCGGTCGCTCGTATGCATGGTGCGGGTGCGTTGAACCTAACCCAAAAACTGCTTAAAACGAGGGACTTTGGCGTGACCGCACAAGATTTGACGCGAGCGCGCGCCGAATACCAAGACAAGTTTTTAGTTTTAACTTTCAAACCATTTTTGAGGGCCTTCTGGTCATTTTTGGACTTTGTCTCTTTCTGACAAAGTTGTAGCTCTTTGAATTAGCTTTTCAACACCACAAACTACACCTCAATTGGAGTTGTAGATTTCAAGATATGGCTAAAATACTAAAGGTGTGTCAAGCAAACAGAAAACTTCAGGAAACTTTTCAATGCGACCGCGTTGGTTAGGCAGCGTGTTTTCTATGCTCTAGGCCACTTTTGACACGGTCACATCCATGGACGTGGCTGTGGTCAACCTTTTTACTATTTTAACTCACTTTTCGTCCATTTTTTTACCATATTTGACTTGTTTCTTCTTCGAACTTCTCCCAAATGGAATACATTCTCCTAATTAACTCCAAAACAAGTCAAAAAACGTTAAATCGCCCAATATAACACATATAAACGAATCTCGGCCAAATATGCATACAAGTGTTACAAAATAAACACTTAAATCGACCTAAATGCATGCATACACAACGTGTATCACCTTTCTCTTTCTTTTCTTTTTTTTTTTTTAATTTATTTATTATTTTTTTAACTGTAAAGTAAACGTGCAAAAATTAAATGAGATCCTAACATGTAATCTATATGAAAATATGATACAAAATGCTATGATGCAAACCACAAGCAACTAACTTACGCGCAATTAACCCCCTTCCCCCCGCCCAACCCACCCAAACTTAATTTCCAATGGGAGAAAAGTGACTATGCCCAGTCAGAAAATGACAAAAACTATTTTGTAACTTTGACTTGAAATTGCAAATATGCCCAATTACCCCTACATTTAATTACTCTCACCCACCACACCCTAAAAATCCTCCCTCACCGTCAATTTTTCATTTATCAGAACACAATACACATTGTCAATTTTGGTGATCAATTTTCTTTCGGCGATTCAGCATCTTCCAAAGTTGGGCAATTTCGGCGATGTTGTGTCATCTCAATTCCGGCTATCCTCTCCCCAAATTCCAATGTGAGTAATTCATAACTTTTTTATATTTTTCCAATCTGAGTTTCTTCTATCCTTATCTGTATACATCTGCCTACATTGGAGAATACACGACATTACAGAGTAATTAGGTTGATCTGGATTTTTTCGCGTATGATTCATGTCTTGTATGATAATGTGCATGTTGTGTATGATTAATTTATGTGATCGTGTATCATAATTGATGTTTATCGTGTATGATATAAAATTATTTGGTCGTGTATCATAATTGATTAAGATCGTGTATGATATATGTAAATCGTGTATGATTCATGTAAGATCGTGTATGTCGTGTATGATAAAATTATTTGATCATGTATCATAATTGATGTAGATCGTGTATGATATATGTATATTGTGTGTGAATAATGTAAGATCGTGTATGATAAAATTATTTTGTCGTATATCATAATTGATGTAGATCGTGTATGATATATGTATATCGTGTGTGATTAATGTAAGATCATGTATGATGAAATTATTTTGATGGTGTATCATAATTGATGTATTTTCGCATGTCGTGCATCATAACTGATTGATCGTGTATGATTAAATTATTTGATCGTGTATCGTAATTGATGTAAATCGTGCATGAGATATATCATATACGGCCATAGCTAAACATGACACACGACTTTTTATCACACACGCCAGATGACACACGACTAGAGCTGGCAATTCGGACGATCCGGTCGGGCCGGGCCGGGGCTCAGTCGGGCCAAGTGGTAGTTTCGGGCCGGGTCAGGCCGGACCTGATATATGTTGGGCCTAGAAATATTAGGCCCAGAGGCCGTCGGGCCAAAAATGCCCACCAATGCATTTTTTTATTTTTTGTTACTCTAACCATGAAGCAAAATTATATATTGAGGCGAACTTCAGTTTCATTCTCTTAAGTAAAAGCCTAATGAGAATAGTTCTGTTTAATTTTATCCCAAGTATTTAGTAAACTACCTTAAGGGGGGAGCCTAGATTATTATCTAAGGTTTTATCCGAATTTTAGCATTTTATTTTGGGTCGGAAGGATAACTCGGCTTTTTATTTCCACCAAGGTAAACACTAGATAAAGTGAGATAAAACGTCACTATCCTAAATTATCTACCAAAGTAAATGAAGCCAAAGAGAAACAATAATCATAGATAGACCCACCTAAAGAAAATCCGTTGCAGAAATATTCATATTACAAAGTGGCCCATTCAGCACATAAATATAAGAATAACGGCATGAAAGTTTCCTAAAGACTCAATATAGTTTGTCCTTAATACTAATAAGCTCCCGAAAACACTTATGTATCAAGAAACAAATATGTTAAAGGATTGCGTCTTATGTGCTCCTGTTTCATCGTAGCAATTTGTAGGTATAACTTGGTCCAGTTAATTTAGTAACATACACCAACAATTAACTAATTAGCTAAAAAAAAAAAAAAATCCATCGGGCAGGCCCGCGGGCCTGCGGCCAGCCCATCCCCGGCCGAAAAAAAAAAGCCCATGCGGGCCGGGCAAAAAAAGTCCGAATTTTTTCGGGCCTCTAATATTCAGGCCCAGCCCATTCTATATTTTGGGCTCAACGGGCCGACCCAGCATGTCGGGCCTGTTTTGCCAACTCTACACACGACAATGTTTTTTCTTTAGTGGTAAATTAATAACAATAAATTTAATTATAATAAATTTAACAATAATAAACATAAGAATAATATAAATAAAAAAAATTAACAAGTAGAGATTGATATCACTAATTATTGTAAATGGTAAATTTATTGTCACGTAGTAATAGTAGATGGGCATCCAAAAAAAAAAAAAAAATGTATGGTAGCTGAATATTTAGAAGTTACAGATGGGCTAGAAAAAGGTTGTCGTCCATTTCGGAGGACATGGGGTTAACCTTGAGTACGTTGGCGAGGAGAAAGGGATGTTGTCAGTCTCGCTGGAGGGGATGACATATACGTCTTTAATGGAAAATGTGTAGTCAATTATTCAAGTTGATGCACACACAACTCTGTACGTTCTGGAGTCCAATGATGAGCCGGTATTATTTGTCACACTTAAACCGAATCGGGGAAGAAATGGTGCTTTGAACAATGCTGGAGGTGGCTACAATGTGCTTGAATCAGTTGGGCATTCACGATACGGCGGTGAATCATTGTTTAGTCAACAGGTATGACCCGAACGTCTTGATGATGCCGACCAAACAGATCACACGTAGATGAATCGTACAAGCTCACTATAGTTGTATATGACAGGCAGGATTTTAGTGTTAGTTTAGGCGACCCCGATTGCTTCCATGAGCCCGTTGTGACCGAGAAGGAGTACATTGAGTTGAATGATGATGAGCCTGGGTTTTGAGATTGATACCCAAAGAAAGGAACAATCGTTTTCGGATTACTGCGATTTTAGGCGTTGCACAGCCCATACGGAGACCGAGGATTTTGTTGACCCTGACAACTTACCGGAGCCAATCCCAGAGACGGAGCTGGAGATGAATCCCAACTCAAACGGTGATGAGTGTTCTGACACTACTTTCTAACGTGTTAAATATTGGCCATTTTCTCCGACGAGTGTCGAGGATCCCCCGAGTCAAGAAGACTCGACATCTATTGGTTCTTGCAAGGACCTAGTGGAAGGGTCTATCTACGGTTCAAAAGGTGAGCTATCCTCAGCCGTTGGGATCTACAACCTTAAAAATTCCACCGAGTTCAGGGTGGATCGTTCATGCAAGACATGTTACACTGCAATCTGCAAAATACACAACTGTTCATTCACTTTACAAGTTGACGGGGAAGGTGGAGTTTGGCGGGTTTGGAAATTAATCGAGCATGATTGTGTATTGGACCCTAACCGTAGCACGGTCCGGTCGGTTTCTGTGAAGGCTCTTGGTGCTTACTTTCAAAATGACCTAATACGTGAGGGGTCAGCACTAATTCCACGACAGAGTTGCGTAGGGACCATTCTGTACAAGTTAGCTACGACTTAGCCTTGAGGGCCAGGAATTGTGCTTATGCAGCGGTCCATGGAGATAGTAAGGAGTCCTTGCGTATGATCCCTGGATATGTACACATGATTGCGAAAACAAATCCTGGCACAAAAGCATTTTCTGAGTCAGATCCGCGAGGAAAGTTTAAGTACGTGTTCTACGCACTCGGAGCGTCAATATCAGGATTTGCATATTGTCGTCCCGTTATTGTAGTTGATGGTACTCATCTTAAAGGATTATACAAGGGCATAGTGTTTGTTGCGGTTTCAAAGGACCCAAATAATCATATTTTCCCCTTAGCCATCGGCGTTGGAGCGATCGAATCAGAAAAGTCATGGTTTATGTTTCTGAGCAAGTTATGAATTGCATACGGTACCACCCGCAGCTCCTGATTGTGTCTGACGGACATCTGGGAATTTGTGCTGCAATCAAGAAAGCTTTCCCTACAACGGCGCATGGTTTTGTGATGTTATCACCTCTAGAAGAATTTAGCATCGTACGGGCGACAGGTTGCTTGGATTTTAAAAAAAGCAGCCTATGCTTACACAGAAGAAGAGTTCGACACTGCATTTTCCATTCTTAGTGTTGTTAGCCCTAGTGCACATGCTACTCTTAAAGATAAAGGACCCGAACAATGGGCAAGGTCACAGTGTCCCGTTAGGAGGTACGACATAATGAATTCAAACATTTTTTAGAGCTTCAACAGTCATATCTTGCATGCGTGACATTTGCCCGTTTGCCCGTGTTGGAGATGATTCGGGGGATTATTGCCCAATGGTTTGTTGATCGGAGAAATGTTGTTGATGGAATGCCCTGTCCATTAACAAACCATGCATCCAATAAACTATTGAAGAACGTTCAGCTGGGGGTGGGTTTGCGGTAGAGTAAATAGATGCTTGTTGAGAAGCGAATATTTGTCGTTAATCTGACAAATAAGATATGCACTTGCAAGGGGTTTCAACATCATATGTTCCCCTGTCCTCATGCAACAACTGCGATACGGTGAGTGCTCGACTAATACTATGTAATGATAATTATTTTTTTTACGACACATACGCTAAAAATCGCTTATTTGAGGACAGGAAGGTGAAGCATGACCTGCACGCTTATGTGCATGATTGCTATAAAGTAGATAATCTTCGTAAGATGTGGTCTGGTGTGGTCTCCCCGGTACCGGATCCAAGCAAGTGGGTCTTACCCGATGATGTAAAAAAGACTTATGCAAGCCCCCTGATAACCCAAGACCAGTTGGGCGGCCGAAAGAGAAGAGGCATCCATCTGGGGCTAAGTCTTCGACTAGACGAAATCCACAAGTATGCGGTCGATGCAAGTTGGTAGGTCACAACATCAACCAATGCGAATGCCCAAGTCCATCTTCGCATGTTAGCGGAGCTGCTCAATTAGGCCCTCCGTCTAAGAAGGAAAGAAAGTACAATGTTTGCAAAAAAAAAAGGATCACACTAGACCCAGGTGCCCAACTTATCTAGCATCGGCTCGTAGCAGCAAACACTTGAATCTGAACGAACCTATTGTTGAATAGTGAAATGTAAGTGACTCGCGATCCCCGGTTTTGTCCCGTTGAAATTACGTTTTGGTCTTTTTTTCTTAATCAATGCCAGCTAAACCTTAACATAATGGCAGGACTTGGGGACTTGATTTTAAACGCGACTGGCGCAAGGACCTTGGAAGAAGATTTTTGTTGATGTGCTATAAAGTGGAACACGAATTATGTAGTGTTCAGACATTGGTGTTACGGTTTATTTGTTTAAACATAATCTTTGATATTTTAAGTAGGCTTTGATTATATATTTCGTCGCTTCCCAGGTATTGCTTTGCTTTTTGAATTGGTGTTTAGGTCGATAAGACTATATCTTCGTGGCGCTTTATCTTGTAGAAAGATTAAATTTAGTACTATATGTTAAGAGAATACTCATGGTATGCCCTCCATTAATTTAATTTTTTTTAAGAAAGATGAGTGATGACGAGTCCCCGTACATTGATGGATCCATGTCATTCTTCGACATATTGCTCGGGAGATCCGAGGTCTCTCCGCGTTACTTCATGGTAAGGGATAGAGTTGAATACTTGAAAGATCATTTATTAATCTGTTATTCATTATTAATACGTATAATATGTTTGTCCTATAAATTTTGTTCGAGGATTCCCAAGGAAGTCTCAGACAAGCTGCCGAAAGAAAATGTCGACTGCATACTGAGGTTTAAGAAGCAACCATGGAAGGTTACATACTGCGACAATCATGTTACCCTGAAGTTTGATAAAGCCGGGTGGAGACAATTCGTGGAGGGTAATAGGCTACGTGTTGACGATGTTATGGTGTTCTCCACTGAGGACATGGATCCAGGCTCACTTACATTCAAGGTGCATCACCTAAACCCCCGAAACCCGGAGTTGGAGGTTGCTATCGCTGAGCGTCGTAGGCAGATGGGTGGTCTGAGTGGCAATTCTCCTTTAGATCCTTTTAAAATCGATTAGATTGGACAGGCCACTGTTGGTCGTACTTAAAAAACAAGTTTATGAATCTTCTAGTTATAACCCACTTTTTTTAAAAAAAAAATAATAACTGTGTTGTAGTTTAGTTGCTACGAACATGTCATATTTTACTTGTTGAGAGAACTGAATAACTGTGTTATGTTGGTGCACGATATTTATGTTGATTATACTATTTGGTTTTCATGGCAAAATCTTATGTGAACATTTACTATTTTAATAATGTGTTAATTTTTTTTTTTTTTTTTTGGTTATTTAAGTGCAATAATGAAGCCTTGTACCTTAGTAAGCAAAATATCCAAGAATTTAACTCTGCAGAAAAATGAGCTCCGATCGTAATTCGTCTTTCTACAGCCCGATGTCATTGTTTGTGGTGAAACTTGGGGAGAGTCATATATCTCCAACCTATTTGATGGTAATATCATACGTGTCGTACAATGCATCTTGAATTACTTTTTTTCATCATTTTTCTCTCTTAACTTGGTATCTGTGATCGTAATATATTTATATATATATATATATATATATATATATATATATGTTTTTTTTGGTAGAAATTAGCACGTGGAGTTGCCGCTCGTTTGTCTAGGGCAAACATTGAGGCTACATTGGAGTTCCGAGGTAACACATGAGAGGTTGACTACGAGGGTGATCACCTCACACCTAAACTAGGTAATTCAGTGTGGAAAAAATTTGTGGACGATAACTCACTAGTGTTTGGGACCAAACTGATCATCAGCACTGTCCGCATGGACGACCGATCCATCATTTTTAAGGTGGATGATGCTGGGGACATTGACGCAGACTACTTCACATTCTCTGTCAGACTAAATGCATAGAACAAGACGATTCCGTGCTCTGTGTGAATGAAGCACTGTCACTGAACTTGATAAACGTGAAACTACTTTGATGAATTGATGTGTGAGTGTGGATTGATTATGTGGTATGTGGGATATTTTGGTTTTTATTGTACCAGGGACTTACACTCGTCCAATATGTTGCATCTTTCAGTAGAGTGTATTTAATTATTATGCTGAATGTTATTATTAATTAATTATTTTAGTTTGGTTTAGGTTTTACTTTGGTAAAAAATTGTCCCATATTGAAGAGTCACATCAGGGTGGGAAACGCCTACCTAATGACTACACAAAAGGTTTATTAAATCAATGACTGACAGGTTCTTCCCCATAAATAGATAAAATCTCGTGCTTGTGTTGTCACGTCATGGATTAAAAGTGCAACCGTTAAATTTGTCATAAGGGCGGTAGCCCATAATAGACCACTCCTCACATACTTACATGTACATGTTTCCTCTAGCATAAAAAGCCACACACCTTTGTATTCCTACACACATAACATCCCTTATTCGCTTACCAACCAATGTTAGTCCCAGGCAACACAAGATCTTACCCGTTAACCATTCAAATATCTACTTCTACGAATATACTACCTGGAACCCAGGAATGGACGACTGCATCCTACACAATCTGAGTCGTGAGAGAAATAAGGGTTATTTGGATGCCAATCCGAACGAATCAAACCACATGAGCACGGTATCAATTATGTACCTTCTTAGAGAAGAATTTGGTTCATTACGAGATTTCACGGAGCAAGACATCAAGCATAAAGTGGAAAGTCTGCATCGTCGGTACTTGATTTTTGTTAAGAAGATAACCACTACTGACGTTGCATGGAACGAGACATCAAACAAAGTGATAGCATCACAGGAACAATGGCAGGCGTTGTTCCAAGAAGTGGGTGATTTTATATATGCATACCCGGAGGTTGGGGAGTACAATTTCCGTGCGATGGAGAGATTTTTGGTGAGATCACTGTGCCGAGAAAATCCATCAGAAGAGCACCAGAATTGGCCATGGAATGCCCATGGATCTGAATAGAACGTTGTGGAACGTGTTATTAGGAGTTCAGGTGTATTAGTGTGCTTATGTTTAGGTATCTAATGAATAAATATCTTTAATTATTAAATGTATTATTAGGTTTAGGTTAACCGCACATTGGTTTCAAACCGCGTACTTCCAAGTATGTGTTGTCAAATAATAAATCGTATCAGTATAACTTTATCTTTTGGTAAATGATACGGTGTTTATGTATCATTGACAGTGATCTCGCGTATCACTACAGTACAGTGAAGTTTAATTACCGTGTGATTTGCGACTATAAAGATAGTGATTCCATTACAATTATTTGTAAAGGATTACATAAGATGGTCAACTTATATAAATTATTTTACCAATCCCTTATGTTTTGTTACATCAATTACAATGACATCTTTAATCGTGACCCATAAATAAATTCCCACATCAAATGAAAATTATTGGTTTACGTAAATGACTTAACCTAGTTGCATACTGAAAATCTTGGAGATTGCACCCCAATGATAGAAATTAAAGATGGATGAGAGTACTCATATCTGAATACTGGACTATCTCATGACAATATGACTTTTCACATCATTCACATGTTAACAGTAAGATGTATAGGACTATTCATATCTGAATATTGGACTGCTCATGATAGTATAAGTGTTCACATCATTCACATAGTAATGTGAATTGTGATGAGATTATTCACATTTGAATACTGGACATCTTAAAAGACTGTGAGTGTCGCACCCTAATCAAAGAAATTTAAGTTTGACGGGACAACTCATATCTGAATGCTTGACACCATCTGACATTATTAGTTTTCACATCATTCATTTATTTCTAGGTTTAGCTAAATGAATAGATGTCATTTATTAAGACCCACTTTGCGGAACTATAAATATGAGTTAAATTGGAGGTTATAATGTGCCAAAATATTTGAGTATGAGCAAAACTACAAAATGAGTGACGATGAATTCTACAAGGTGAATGACCGACATGGGTCGCAATTTGACGCATACATGTGGGACCTACAACTCGCACCGGAATACCTGTTGGTAAGAGCATTATGCTTCAATGTTACAAATCGACATTTTATTTATGATTGTTTCAATTTAGTAACAACTTAAATTCTGAAACAGCAAATACCTCCACATGTTGTTGAACAAGTATCACGCAAGAAAGTTGAAGCAACATTCCGCTATCGCAAGATGCATTAGGTCGTCCAATATGGGGGAGACCAAGCAACCCCTACGTTTGACAAAACTGGATGGCAGAAATTTGTCGAGGACAACAACGTTACTCGAGGTATGAGTTTGAAATTCGATGCTATACAAATCACCGGGGGCTCAATCTTTTTCAGGGTTTTTGACATCCCTGAACCTGATGAATACAATAAACGATAGGCCGCAAAGAAAGGATGGATTGAACCTTCACCGGGTGGTTGCTCCTCTGGATATCCCATCCGTTCTTGTTACTCCAACTATAATTAGTGTATGTTTGTTTGCTTTCAATCAGTCCCCTTGTGAAGGGGTCCTAGACAATTCACTTTCTAGCATGGTTGTTAATTAAAGAAGGCAGTAGCCAACCGCCGGTTCGGCATTCGCCAATTTCCTAGAACCGGCATTTTAGATGTGGTGTTGTATCTTATTTTGAACTTGTTGAATCCTGTCATTTATGTACTTGGTAAAGAAGATAACATCATTTACTTAAGGATTCAAGCAATGGTTGATGGTCGCGTTTGATTACGTAATTTTAATTTGGAAACCTACTGAGACGTTAATCTATCAGAGAACCTAACAAAGGAAATTAAATCAGACCCCAATATTGGAACAAGTGAGTACTAATTAATCTGAAACATAGTGTTACTGATGTCAATTCATTGCTTCAAATTCTAACTGAAAAAACGTGGTGTACCACATTGAACAACAACATCGAGACCCCATCTCTAAAAAAGTATATGTTGTCATTAATGTCGCAGCGTAATCTTTGACTGGCATAACGTGTTAGAATCGATGACATGGATCACGTGGCCGATTTAATTCAACTATAAAAATGACAATACATGGAAAATGGAAGTTATTCTGAAACATGAGTGACGGTGATAACCCTAGGGTTGAATGCGAAACACCATTTTTTGGTGTCTCCATTGAGCAGAATGAGTTATGGCCGGCATTCGAAATGGTAATTCCCGTGTACTTATTTACTGTTCAAATTCATTAACGTTTCCTTATTACTTATTTGTATACGTTATTAGAAAATTCCAAATTTCATCGTTAAGTTGTTACCAAGAAAAACTATGGAGACAACACTACGATTTAGAAATCAATCATGGGAAGTACTGTATCTCTCAGACAATAGTGCTCCGGCGTTCAATAAAATGGGGTAGAAGAAATTTATTAAAGATAATCGTTTGAGAATCGGTGTAACCTTACTCTTTTTGGTAGAATATTTAGAATTAGAATCAATTATCTTTGAGGTAATCGAGGTCTCACCCCGAAACCCTGACTTTGCACCGGCCATGCACGCTTTGGGTCACAACATTGGACGAGATAGCAGACCTTATTCCGCAGACCTTGAGTACACTGAGTAATGGAAGGAGATGATAAAGCCGAATGCTATTATAAGAAAAGTCTGTAATGCTCACGCATAACATTGACTTAATCTTCATTACTCATTACTAAATTCGAATATTATAATTCTTTTACGTTTGAAATATGTCGCGTGTTACAAAACTGACTTTCGACTAAAATATTTCATGTGATGTTGGTTTGTATCACCAAATGTGTTATCATATCTGAGTTGATTTGACAATACGCAACCACGTCAGTCAACAATGAAGAAGGACATCATGCAAGACACACCACATAAAGGTCATAGAATGTCCCCTAACTCTAATAACAGTAACTATGAAATCGACTTTCAATTATTAACATTCATAATTGATTACTCAAGGACTTGTTCTATATATAGAAGCGACCTACGCAGGTAAAAAGAATACAAACACAACATCATTCAATTTAGAAGGATGGCCGGCACAAGTAGTAGGGAACCAAGGGCGAATGTTGATCTTCAGGACAGGCTTTTCTACGACAACTATTGGACAAGAAAAGTCGATGAAACTTTAATAGCAGACTTGGCAGCCGAAACGCGTCGTAGAACTTTTATTCTATGCGGAGATCATACGACTATTTGCAAAGATGCAAGATCATACTTCTACGACACACATAATAGGGTAATCTCTCACGATTACTTCAAGACTCGTCTGCAGGAGTTGCAAAACTGATACACAACACTACTACAAAGAACGTTTAAGACTACGGTCAAAAACCGTAGTTAAAGGCATTCAGCGACCGTAGTAGTAGATACCGTAGTGGTAGACCTACCACCAATAACTACGGTTAATGAACCGTAGTAATTAACAATAAAGACTACGATCGATAACCGTTGTCGTAATAGTAGCATCTACGACTACGGTATGTATGACCACGGTTAGTGATTTTTTTCGACTACGGTCTAAACCGTAGTAATTAGCAATAAAGACTACGGTTGATAACCATTGTCATAATAGTAGCATCTACGACTACGATATGTATGACCACGGTTAGTGACTATCTTAGACTACGGTCAAAGACCGTTGTCTTTTCTTTTTCATAAATCGTTGTTGTAGATGATGCTCTTTTATAGTTTTTTCTATATATTTTTTTTCTTTTGTAATATATATATATATATATAACATAAATTAATATTAATCTTCAATAATATATGACATAAGAAAGAGTAAATATTAGATTAAAAAACATCATTTATTTCTAAATATCAACGTTACATTACGTCTCAAAGCTAGAAAAGAAAAAAAATACAAATTAATTTCTCTATACTTAAAATCCATTACAGAGGGGCATCTTTTCTTCTGAACCATCTTTCATTAACCTGGAAAAAAAACACAAAAAAAGATAGAATTAAACACAAAAATTTATTTGTTAATCCAGATATCTACAAAACAAAATAGTAAAAAATATTAAGTATAAGGTCATAATCAGAGAGGGGTAAAGTATAAAAAGTGATCCAATTACTATCACTCATCGATCAGGATATTATTTTCTAATATTGGTTCTAAAATTGACTATTTTTAGGCCTTAAGACTAATTTTTCTTGTAAAATTCACTATAAATTATATATTTCATAAAAAAACCTCTCATATTTTAACCATAGACTCCTAACATCATATAACTTATCACATTAAAACAGGTTTAGAAGATTCAAAGAGACTAATTTATAATGATCATTTCTCTAATTTTAAAACGACAAACTTTAGACCTAGAATCAACTTTTATCATAAAATTCACTAAAAACTATAGGATCAAAGAACATCCTCAAACGGAAGAACACTTTTTCAGCCAAGAGTAATGATAATAGGATACTCTTACGGAGGTTTGAGGAAAGTACTTGAAGATGAAAACATATTTAAGTGTGTCTATGTTAATGTGCAACGTTAAATTAAACTTACGAGGTAATAAGCATTTTTTTTCTCTAACATGCTTAGCCTATTTATAGAAGGTGCAAGCTACTCTAAAAGTTTCCAGTAGCAAACTTAAGCTATAAAGAAATTACATTATAATTACATAATAAAATTTATTAAAAGCATCAAATAGGATGATAACTAGTTATTGCAATCTCATTGCTCCCCGTATGTTCCCAAGATTACACAAGAAACTAAGGTAAGGGGTTATGATAATATTTTAATTACACTATACGTATACAAAATTCACGTAAATTATATAAATTATTGACTATAATTCGTATTAAAATTCAACACCTAATTCCTAAAGTAATTTATACTCGTATACTAAATTAAATCATAATACCTTTTAATATCTCTTATCTTTATACCATTGTTTCATGTGTCGAACAAGTGGTACGAGTAGACTCGGCCTCTTCGATAACTCCTCCTGTAAAACTAAGTAGACACATTTTGTTCTAGGAAACTCATTAGCCTCGACATTTGAATAAAAGATAATTTGATTTTAAATAGTTTTAAAAATAAAATAAACTTTAAATAATTCATTCTAGAAAATTAATTAAAGAAAATTAGAAAAATTACATGAGGCCTCAGACATAACACCTGGAATCATACCAAGCAACCCTGGAAATGCACTAGATACAGAGTTCCTGAAACAAGAAGAATGCAAGATTTAAAACTCTTCCAAACAATGTAAATTATGTAATTGATAACAACATCTTCTCCTTTTCATAGCATCAAGGAAAAAGGCACTAATGAAGTAAAGAAACATTTTTATATCAATATAGAATATAATTCTGATCAAGTATCTAAGAAAACTAAAAGATACTATCAAATATTTTAGTGATTCAGAAATTAAGTATTTACTTTTAGGACAGAAATCCAGGTATACCACAAGTCTAGTGACATCAAGTATCTATACGAAAGTACCACATTTTCAGTAATGAAACATAAATACTCACTATAACAAAAGAGGTCTTTTGTATAACATTTTTTTTATACCACAATTGTGATCGCTAATTATAAATTATTTGTGACCACTTGTTGTCACAAATCTCTCTACAGATTATTTGAGACCATTTTAAGACTACTTTTAGTGACAACTAGTTGTTGCAAAAAATAGATAAGATGCATTTGAGACCATATTTGTCGTTACAAATATATTATTGCATTCAAGTTATTGAGACAACAATAAAGTTTGACAAATACTCATTATTTGAGACAACTTCTCATAAGTTGAGACAAATCCTCATTATTTGAGACTACTTTTTATAGTCTCAAAAGATCATTTTTCTTGTAGTGATTGTTGAAGTTAGATGTACAGAAATATTGTAAGGACAAAAAAACAAAAAAAGCAAAAATAAAAACAGAAAAATAGAAAAGAAAAGTAATTGTCAAAGAAGTTATCAATGGATATATTTGAAGAACTTCACATGACGTGAAGAAATAAACTAGTACATAAAATATTTGCACCATTAGGAACCCAATCATTCAGATAGCAAGCTTCTTTGCTTGTTAGTGGCCAATTAACACAACAATAACACATGTATATGCACAAAAACACCGTAACAGTAAAAGATTTAGAATACAAATAACATTGGTTCAGCAAGTTCCATTTATATAGAAAAGTTATATACTACCAAAACTAGATATAAATAGCCATATGAGCACAACATCACATTGGTTCAGCTTATATTTTGCACCTTACATACGACAAACACATCATGAGTTGATTCCTCTTAACACATGTATTTTGCCACCAACAACGTTCCAAATAATTCCCCACAGTCCAATATCCTAAAACCCATAGAATAAGTGATCACTAGAAATCCACACAGCTAAACACTAATATATATGTTGCTCGAACTCTTTATTTTGGGTAAAATACTCGTGTTGACACAACACTGACACTTAATACGTATCCGACCCTCCGCCTAAAAAGTGGACACTCCAAAAGTTAAGAGGTCTGACTCCTAGATATGCCCGTGTCAGATACCCGTACCCGAGTCCGAGCAACATAGGCTAAACAATAGCGTATCAGTAACTTTTGCATGACATCATACATACAATAGAAGACCCACTAACAAACCTTCTAAAAGTGTAGCAACCATTACTCCTGTGAACAAAGAATGTTGCTAACAGTGGAGATCCATAAGATTGTTCGATGCAGAATCAAGAAGTACTCGACCTAATAGCATTTGCATTCTGATAGAAAATTAATGATTTTACATTTGTCATGAGGTACAATCACAATCAACGGATTTACTTCTATTTATCAGAGCTACACATTACATTACAAGGTTACATACCAATGCCATTTAGACAAAAATAAAAACTACACATCCAGAGATATATTTGCATCATGCATTATAAATCTATTGTACATTGATTTACCCCAGTCACATGCAGGAATAGTCACTTTCAATTTTGGTTATCTAGGAGTATTGATGATCATGTGTGCACACTTAGCAACAAACAATGCAAAGCATAGCTGTATTTCGATTAATTATCCACACACATAGGGACAATGAATTACTTCATTAACACAAAGTCATATCCCACCGCTACTAAATAAAACGGGGAAGGGAGTTCCCATAATTGACTTGCCATTGCACCTGGAATCACAATTCCCACCAGGAACACTGCCCAGAGCATCCACAGAACAATCAGCCTAACTGTTAATTTCAAGATCAGCTCAATTCAGTGCTACAAATTATTATAAAGACTAAGAGTGAACTCATTCAAAGTTAATGATGTTTGGGACGAATTAAAAATTAGGAACTGATAAAAAAATAGAAAACCTTATAAACTGATCTGAAGCCCCAAATTCCAACCCTAATATTTCAGCATACTATTTAAGAAATCCTGATATAGATGACTACAAAAATCCAACATCTACTGCATTTTACTAGAGAGATAAGAAGATACGATGTTACCAAATCCTCAGGCGGCGGCGTCTCCTAGATTTAGCGGCGGAGAACTCTTCGTGGGTTGCAAATATGGAGAACAACGCTGCAAGTGCGCGAGGTGGAGGGGAGCAACGACGACTACCAAGGGAGGAGCGGCCGCTTGCGAAGGAGCGGCAACCGCCGGTGAGGGAAGATCGGGTGCGGTTGATTTTTTTAGGTGGAGAGTTTGTGTTTTGGGACTTGGTCGAGAAACAGAGAAAATAAAAGAAAGGTTGAATATGTTATAAAAAACTGGTGAATATATTGGGAAAACAATAATTACCTTTTATTAACTAAAAGACAACGGTGATTCAACTGCAGAACTTGTAGCCGGTGTCTTTCAGCAACAAAATACAAATCAACAACACTAAAACAACAACAGTTAGCAAAACCGTAGTCTTTAAGCGAAAAAATTCGCACAAAGACTACGGTTGTTACTATGACAACGGTTATTTTCCAAAAGACAACGGTTTTTCAGAAAACCGTTGTCAAAGCTGCGTTGTCTTTGAAGATTTTTGTAGTAGTGCAACTTTCAAAAGATTAACCTCAATACCAGGGGTGCTTCACCACAAAGATAACAACACAATGCACCACAAGATGTGTACCAGCTACATTTTCAGGTAAATACTTATCCAAAGCACTATTACAGCTATTTTTTTAAAAACTAATCTCATATGATGTAAAAAATTATATTTTTATGCTTTTGATTTATTAAAGAATTGTTATTTTGTGACCTTATTATATGATATTTATTTCAATTTTATTTATACCATAATATGTTGCATATTCAAGCATGACAGCTACGTACAAGGATATCGTCACAAGGTGATAAGTGCATAATTCTATAATATTTGACCTCTTAATTTGATTGATTTTGTTGCTTTATCTAAATTATATTGATTTATTTTGTTATACTATATGGTTCTAGGTCTTAATTTGATCTATCTTATTTTCAATTAAAGGTTGGCTCTACTAATATTTATTTTACTTATTACATATCATCCCATTTAAAATAAAGTCCCACCAGTCCATTTAGCTTAAGAGAATGAACATCCATTTGATTAAAAGCCCACTTAGATGAGTAGTCCAGAATTCAATTAAAAATCTCCAATTGATAAGTTGCAGCAATAACTTTGCAAACGAAAAAAAGAAAAAAAAAAAAAAAGAGAAAGAAAAGGAAAACAAAATCATAAGCAACCCACTATCTTTGATCAAAATGAGAGTAAGACCATATCCTTTGCAGCTACAGGCTAACAACTACAAGTTGCAGCTGGGGATTCAGAGAAGAGAAAACGCAGCAACAACTTGTAGAAATCAACAGCAGCTCGAGGAAGGAACAGAGACGCACCACAAGCAATTTGCTAATGCATTCAAGTGGATTTACAGCTGCAAATTGACAACTTATTCAGCAAAATTACAGTCTGAAGATGCAAATTGGAAGTCCAAAATCATCTATAAATAGGAGGAAGAAGAGAATCATTCAATCATCCTACAATCCAACAACTCCTCAAATTATAAATGAGAGGTAGAATAGCAATCTTTTGGGTTTTCTTTATTGTAATATTTTGAGGGTGTGAAGGCTACTAAAGTCATATTAGGGAGTGTACAAAGGGAAGAAATCTATCAAAAATGGGCTAGTCCGTTTACGATAGACGGAGGAAATTTCTCGCTTTTTGAGAGGTGTTAAAGCAACTCAACAAGGGGAAGATTTCTAGTACTAATTCTTGTCAAAATTCTCTTTTTATATCTTCAAAATATTGTCTTTAGTATGTTCCTCACACCCCTCTTGAATTGTAGTTAAATTATGTTGTAACATGTTTATGTTGATATTTATGCACACAACGTGTTTGATATTTTGCTCAAGTGAATACAAAATTTAGTTAATATTCTTGTTCATATTGTGATTATAGATTTTGAATTCCAACCTTCATTCTTGCGATTGCGGATCTATTTCATATTTATTGATTGGAATTATAGCTATTTTGTTTGGTTTGGCCTAGTCAAAATCAAACAAGAGCCAAGTAGCAACTAGTAAAAATCGGGAACAGTCACATGGTCTTGATTCAAACTAGAATATGACTTGATCTAGTAAATTCAGCTTCTTGTTTATTTTTGGGAAAATTGGTGTAAATGCCCTGTAAGTTTTCACTATTTAGTAACTAGGACAGTAAGTATACCACTTTTTTAAAATGCCCTGTAACTTTAAAAAAATTGGTAAAAATGCCCCGTCACCGGCTATAGGCTGTAACCCATCCGGTGACGGGTGACGTGGATGAAATGCGCGACGTGGAAAGGTTTTTCTGATGGGTTTTTTGTGACCTGGAATTATTTACCAAATAATATGTGTAAATGACATGGCATTAGTCATTTAGGAGGGAAAATAAAGCTATTCCCTCCATTATCTTCTTCATTAGTCATTTTCTTAATTGAATGTGTGGCGGTGCAACCATATCCGGCCTAATTCCCGGCCGCCGTGGCTCCACCAATCTCTGCCCCACCTCCGCCGACTTCTGGCCCGCAGATTTCAGCTCCTCTAACCAGGACGCTACTCCTCATCTCAAGAGATCCAAACCCTCTTCAGGTAACTAATTAATCATCAGAATTTATAACATGAGCTAAGATATTTCGAATAATTTGACTGAGGAATATTTACAAACAGGTGGTGAGCATGTCGAAAAAAGTGTTTTGAAGAAGAAGCAGAGGAAGAATATGTACAGAGGAATAAGGCAGCGTCCATGGGGCAAATGGGCAGCGGAAATACACGACCCGAGAAAAGGCGTTCGGGTTTGGCTGGGCACATACAACACTGCAGAAGAAGCTGCCCGAGCTTACGACAGAGAAGCCCGTAAAATCAGAGGGAAGAAAGCCAAAGTTAATTTCCCCAATGAGGACAGTGATAACTGCTATAATTACAATGAATTTAATCTGATCAGATCAGAGAATTATGATTATGAATTTAATGAGATCGAAGTGAAGCCTGAGGTGAACGGAAATGGTGGTGGCGGTAAAGGGGCTGCGAGTGAGCTCGACGAGGTGGTAAAGGAGGAGCATGAGGCGGAGGATGAATTGCAGAAGCTGTCGGAAGAGCTCAGGGGAAGAGAGTGTCTTGCAAAATTGATAAATAGGGTATATAATGAGGAAGATAATGGAGGGAATAGCTTTATTTTCCCTCCTAAATGACTAATGCCATGTCATTTACACATATTATTTGGTAAATAATTCCAGGTCACAAAAAACCCATCAGAAAAACCTTTCCACGTCGCGCATTTCATCCACGTCACCCGTCACCGGATGGGTTACAGCCTATAGCCGGTGACGGGGCATTTTTACCAATTTTTTTAAAGTTACAGGGCATTTTAAAAAAGTGGTATACTTACTGTCCTAGTTACTAAATAGTGAAAACTTACAGGGCATTTACACCAATTTTCCCTTTATTTTTCTAGGTTTGATATTTTTCCCAAACTTTATGCAATTAGTCGAAACCTTGTTAATTGAATAGTAAAGATTAACATGCTTAGATTCATTACTGTTAGAATTGTCCTAGAATGGTTCTAATTATATAAGAGGGATTATAGCGAATCCATAGCTACTTAAAGTTCTCACTTTCAATCTATCAACTTTGTTTTGTGTCATTGATCAAGGATCAAACTTTTTGGTTTAATAATCTTAAAATTTACATGTGTTGATTATTTCTTTATTTTTCTTTAAAAAATGTTAGCTTTAGAATTATTTATCTTTTACTTTTAGTCGTCAATTTTGCTAAACACCCCTCCCCCCTCTTTCGTGTGTGTGTGAACTTCTATTTGTGTATGTGTGTGTGTGTGTTTGTGTATATATATATATATTTCTCTATTATTTATAGTTCATAATTGGAGTTAAATGTTGATCATGTTTGATTCTAAATTTAAGCAAAACTCTCCTCCTGGGAAACGATCATTTCTTACCCTATACTAATTTGTTTAATATCTGGGCTAGGAATAGGTTAAATTTGTGGCGGTAACGACACGCTAACAATTTTTTTGCGCCGTTGCCAGGGAGAGTTGTTTGTATACTTAATCTTAGAATTAATACACACTTGAATATCTCCTATGAACTTGTGGATATATTAATTTTTTTACAAGCCTGTTGAAATGATTAAATGCTCAACTTTATGTACAATCGACTTGAACTATTAGTTGATAAATTATAATTTTTATATATTAAAGTAGATGTGCTTTTTAATTTACTTCTCACAATATCTTTTATTTTCCTTTTCTTTTTCTATTTTAATTTTTTTCCCTCATAATCTAAGAAACAAAGAAAAACTCAGTTTGTCTAAATTTGCTTCCAAAATTTAATGGTCGGGCAGGTGAGGACCCTCATAGGTACTTGAAAGAATTTTTAGTTGTTTGTTCTACTATGAGACCTGATGATGTTGATGAGGAACAAGTCAAATTATGTGATTTTTCCTTTTTCATTGCATGATTAAACTAAAGATTGACTTTACTATTTTTCACCTGGATCCATTACTACTTGGGCGGAATTACAAAAATGTTTTCTTGAAAAATTCTTTCCCACAAGTAGAATTGGATCCATTCAAAAAGAAATATGTGGAATTAGGCAAAAAATTTTGAAAAGATTTAAACGATTATGTGCTAGTTGTCTCCAACAACAAATTAGTGAACAATTATTGATTCAATGCTTTTGTGAAGGTCTTTTACCACATGATAGAGGGATGATTGATGCTGCAAGTGGAGGTGCTTTAGTTGATAAAACGCTTGCACAAGCTAGACAATTAATTTCTAATATGGCCCAAAACACACAACAATTTGGAACTAGAAATGATCTAGGCAGACTAAGAGAGTTAATGAGATTGATGTTAATGTTGTGCAAGAACAACTTAGAGAAAATGCTCAAGAAATGACTCATTTAACTACTCTTATGTCCAAGTTTGTGTCAAATGGCAACACACAAGCTCATGTATGTGGCATATGTACTGTTTTTCTCATACTACTGATGCTTGTCCTACTTTGCAAATTGAAGATGTTAATGCTATAGGCGGTTTCCCTGGCCAACCCCAAAGAAAATATGATCCTTTTTCTAATACTTATAATGAGGGTTGGAAAGATAATCCTAATTTGAGATATGACCAAGGTAACTTTAGACCGAACAATTACCAAAACATGCGTCAACCCAAAATTTCTAACCGATCCTTAGAAGATATGGTCAAACAATTGACTACCCAAATAGGTCAAGTCCGTACTCAAGGTGTTAAATACCAAAAGAAGACTGATACTCATTTACAACACCTAGACAATCAAATTGGGCAAATTTGCACTTCCGTGAATAACATAGAAACCCAATTGTCAGGAAAACTTCCATCCCAACCCATCCCCAACCCAAAAGAAAATGCTAAGGCCATAACACTAAGAAGTGGGAAGCAATTAGAAGAACCTAAAAGTAAAAGGGTTGAAATTGAGAAAGAGCTAGAGGTGAAACCTAAGGATATGAGAAATAGTGAAAATGCAAAGAAAGATGGGGAAGAGGTTAACTTAAGAAAAGATGTAACAAATCATAAAGCCGCTACCCAATTTAGAGAAATTCCACCATTACCCTCTAGGTTTGCTAAGTCAAAAAATTTTAGAGACGTTTAGGAATGTATTAACATACCTCTCTTAGATGCTATTAAACAGGTTCCCAGGTACGCTAAATTTCTAAAGGAGCTTTGCACCAACAAAAAGCAATTCAAAGGCTCTCAAAAGGTAAGTATGGGTGAAAATATTTTCGCCATAGTTCAAAAGAAAATTCCACCTAAGTGCAAGGACACAGGTATGTTCACTATACCTTGCAAAATTGGAAGTTTGAGATTTGAAAGATGCATGATAGACTTAGGTGCTTCTATAAATGTTATGCCAAGAACTATTTATAATTCTTTGGATTTAGAGCCATTAAGCAAAACCAATGTTTTTGTTCAATTGGCTGATAGGTCTAATGCATATCCAGTAGGAATACTTGAGGATTTTTTAGTTCAAGTAAATGAATTAGCATTTCCTGCTGATTTTTACATTCTTGACATGGGTGACGATTCATCTAATAATGTGCCATTACTCTTAGGAAGACCATTCTTGAAAACATCTAAAACTAAGATTGATGTGCATGAAGGTAATCTGACCATGGAATTTGACGGGGAAGTAATTAAGTTCAATATTTTTTATGCAATGAGATATCCTAGTGATAACAATAATGTGAGTTCAATTATACTGTTGATATTATGGATGTAATTGTGCAACAAATCTTTGATCTTGATAACTTGGATAAAGTACTACTTGAACTTAAATCTTTTGACTTTTTTGTTGAATCTAGAAGAATTGAAAGTAACTTCTACATCTCTTGCTTTGCCCCTCACTTCTTCAAATTATTGCCTCTGTAGTACAAGCTCCTAAGTTGGAATTAAAACCCCTCCCCTCTAATCTGTAGTATGTTTTCCTTGAGTTGGTGAAACTTTGCCTGTGATTATTTCAAATTCTTTAACCCCGTCCCAACAACAAAAATTGTTGAATACATTAAATCAATATAAAGAAGCCATAGGATGGACAATTGTTAATATTAAAGGAATAAGTCCGACTTTGTGCAGGCATAGAATCCTTCTTGAAAATAATGCTAAACCTGTTAGAGAAGCACAACGTAGACTAAATCCTCCTATGATAGATGTCGTGAAAAATGAAATTCTATAGTGGTTAGAAACAGGAGTAATTTTTTACATTTTCGATTCTAAATGGGTAAGTCCAATTCATGTTGTACCTAAGAAATCTGGAATAACGGTGATAGAAAATATAAAAGGCGAACTTGTTCCTACTAGAATATCTAATGGATGGAGAGTATGTATTGACTATAGGAAGCTGAATCTAGCTACTAGAAAAGACTACTTTCCATTACCATTTATTGATCAAATGTTGGAAAAACTAGCAGGGCAAGCTTTCTTTTGTTTCTTAGACAGGTACACAGGATATATTCAAGTTGTTATTGCTCCTGAAGATCAGGAAAAAACCACTTTCACATGCCCGTTTGGCACATTTGCATTTAGAAGAATGCCCTTTGGACTTTGTAATGCACCCGGTACTTTTCAAAGATGCATGATGAGCATATTAACTAATTTAATTGAGCATACCATGGAAATATTTATGGATGACTTTACTATTTTTGGTGATTCATTTGATTTATGTCTCCATAATTTATCTCTTGTTTTGAAAAGGTGCATTGAAACTAACCTTGTCTTAAACTTCGAAAAGTGTCACTTTATGGTCGAACGATGTGTAGTTTTGGGACATGTTGTGAGCTCCAAAGGACTAGAGGTTGATAAAGCAAAAATTGAGGTAATCAGCTCACTATTTTATCCTACTTGTGTTCGTGAGGTGAGATCATTTCTTGGGCACGCCGGATTTTATAGACGCTTTATTAAAGATTTTTCAAAAATTACATCCCCTTTATGTGCATTGCTTGGAAAAGAAGTCCCATTTGAATTTAGTGAAAAATGTAAAAAGGCTTTCGATGATTTGAAGCATAGATTAACTTCTGATCATGTTATTTGCGCCCCCCCCCCCCCCACCCCGATTGGAATTTGCCATTTGAAATAATGTGCGATGCGATTGATAAAGTAGTAGGAGCTGTGTTAGGACAAAGAAAAGATAAAGAGCCTTATGTGATATATTATGCTTCTCAATCACTTGACCCTGCACAATGTAATTACACCGTGACTGAAAAAGAAATGCTTGCTGTTGTATTTGCATTAGAGAAATTTCGTTCTTACTTGCTTGGTACCAAAGTGATAGTCTTTTCTGATCTTGCAGCACGTAAATATTTGATGAAAAAGAAAGAACCAAAGCCTAGACTTTTGAGATGGATGCTTTTATTGCAAGAATTTGATTTAGGAATTAGAGATAAGAAAGATGCTGAAAATCTTGTTGCGGATCACTTGAGTAGAATAGTACCTAGAGATGATTGGCCAATGGTTTCTGAATTTTTTCCTGATGAGTATATTCTTTAACTGTGGAACCTCCTTGGTATGCTGATATTGTAAATTATTTAGTAACTAGGACTTTCCCAACTGAATTGACTAACGCTCAAAAGGATAAATAAAGGCTGAATCAAAATATTATTTTTGGAATGATCCGTATTTGTGGAAATCTTGTTCTGATCAAATAATTAGAATATGTGTGAATGAACCCGAATATATGTCTATTTTAACTTTTTGTCATAGTTCTGATGCTGGAGGTCAATTCGGTCCCAAAAGGACCGCTCATAAAGTGCTTGAATGTGGATTTTATTGGCCTACTTTGCATAGAGATGCATATTTATTTTGTAAATTTTGTGAACAGTGCCAAAAGACAAGTAACATATCACGAAGGAATGAGATGCCTCAAACAGGTATTTTAGTTTGTGAATTTTTTTACATTTGAAGTATTGATTTCATGGGCCCTTTTCCATCATCTTTTGGTAATGTTTACATCATTCTTGCCGTTGATTATGTATCTAAATGGGTAGATGCTAAGACTTTCAAGCATGATGATGCTAAAACTATGGTCAAATTTATTAAGAGTCACATCTTTACTAGGTTCGGCATACCAAAAGCAATCATTAGTGATCGTGGTACTTATTTTTGCAATAAGACATTTGGTGCTTTACTTGAAAAATATCATGTCACACATCACATTTCTACTGCATATCACCCCCAAACTAGTGGGCAAGCTGAGGTTTCTAATAGGAAAATTAAACAAATTTTGGATAAAACGGTTAATCCTAATAGGAAAGATTGGAGTATTAGATTAGATGATGCTCTTTGGGCTTATAGGACTGCATTTAAAACTCCAATTGCATGTCTACTTATAGGTTGGTTTTTGGAAAAGCTTGTCACCTACCGATTGAAATTGAACATAAATCATATTGGGCAGTAAAATAGTGAACTTAGACTATATGAAAGCTGGGAAAGAAAGAAAGTTACAATTGCAAGAGTTAGAGGAACTAAGATTAGAAGTTTATGAAAAATTCTAGAATATGCAAGAAAAAATCCAAAGCATTTCATGACAAGATGATACTTAGAAAGTCATTTCATATCAGGCAAAAAGTATTGTTATTAAATTCTAGATTGAAATTGTTTCCAGGTAAGCTCCAAACACGATGGTGTGGTCCCTTTGTTGTTACTAATGTCTTTCCACATGGTGCAGTAGAAATAAAAAGTTTAGAAACTGACAAGATTTTCAAAGTTATCGGCCACAGGCTAAACCCATTCTACGAACAAGCTCAAGTGATGTTGATGGAGGAAATTATTTTGGAGGAGTCTTAAGCAAGAAGGGAGTACGTCGAGTCTTGATCATGACTAAATACGGGTCTTTGTAAGAATAGTCCAACTTGAGACAAAGATTGGTTCTGGCATTTATTGATTGTCATGGCATATGACACAATTAGAGAAAATTGCCTACATTGAAACTTAAAAGGCAATGTTGGATCGACAGTGTCAATGACATTCTAGGTATTAAAATCAGTTGACCGGCATTACTTGCGGTAAAAAAAATATCCTCAAGCACATGACACCCAAGTTTTGTGATGACCAACCGTGTACCATTACATAGACCAATTGAAGGATCTATGTTCCTTAAAAGCATGAGGGGAGTACCAACCTTCAAAGTCAACTCACGATTAGGAGTTCTAGAACACCTTAGTTTATTTAAGAATTCTAGTGTGTGCACATCACCCAGTACATCTCCATTTGAGTCAGACTTGCAAGTACTATCTAAGTTGTAATATTTTCTTTTTTCGTTTGTATTCTTCTTGATCATGTGTTCATTTATAGTGCGACTAAATCAAGAGTTGGACAAACAATGGCTCGTTCCTAAAAAAATTGGGGATCATCTAGTTTTATTACAGAAATCTGTGTATATGCCCTGTACATAGGCATGTCAACGGGGCGGGGCGGGGCGGATTTTTGGATTTTTTGACCTGCCCCGCCCCCGCCCCGCCCCGCGCCTCGCCATGAGGCAAAAATATCTGCCCCATGATCTGCCCCGCACGGGGCGGATCTGCCCCGCCCCACCCCGACCCGCCTTTATCTCTTTTTTTTTTCTTTTTAAAAAAAAAAACTATTTTTTAAATTAAAAACCTTATTTTTTTTATAATTGAAATTAATAGGATTTTAATTTTTAGGTTTACATTAGTTTTGTTTTAACATTTTTTATATTTTGTAAAATTAATTATTAGAAAATGGAATTTGATTATTTAAATTTATTCTAATCATAATTTAATGTATTAGGATGACATATATATAACATATCATATATAAAATTTGATATTATAAATACATATATACACATATTTAATATTTATGTGTGTGTGTGTGTATATATATATATATATATAATATTACATAATATATATTTAAAATTAAAATAAATTATATATATAAGGGAGGAAGCGGGGCGGGGCGTGCCCCGTTCTTCATCGGGGCGGATTTTGCCCCGCCCCAAGGACCTCGGATCGGGGCGGGGCGGATCGATTTTGACATGCCTACCTGTACAATCTCATCGACTGGATCATCATGAAACTTTATCAAGAGATCATCTGGTATTTCGATATCCGAACACACTGGTGAGTTCCGCCAATTGTCCCATCACCTATGCTTGCAACCCAAGATGAGAACTTCTTAAGTTCTTCATCTTCATTATCAGAAGATCGATTCAGGAGTCTCATATTCTTCGTCAATCTAAGAACAGTGTATTGATCCCATATTTCTGAAGAATCGTTGCACGAACTACGTCTTGTCTGGTCCCTTTCGACACAACTGGCAATATTTGCCTAAAATCACCACCAAACACTACGGCCTTGCCATTAAAAGGAGTAGTTTTGTTACGTGGATCCTTTAGTTGCATTACATCCTTCAGTGACTTGTCCGGTACTTCAAAACAGTGCCCATGCATCATAGGTGCCTCGTCCCAGATGATTAGTTTGCACTTCATTATTAACTCAACAAGCTCTATTCCTTGATCGATATTGCATGTGGTGTTCTCCTTCACGCTATGGTATATTGAATCAAGAATGTGCAGTCCTTCCACCAGGCAACAAAAGAGATGCAATGCCACTTGAGGCAATGTTTAGCACAATCTCCCCCTCGACCCTATTAATGCAGAAAGAGTTTTCCACAAATAAGTCTTACCCGTACCCCCCGTAAACGTACACGGAAAAAACTCCACCATTGCTTGAATCAACGGATGTCATAATAGTATCTTAAGCAGTCTGTAGTTCATCCATTAAATTTGGTAGCAAGTATTGAAGCTCTCTCATTAAGTCGTCTCTATTGTAACTCATTTCTATAGCAATTAAGTTGTTTACCTGCTAACTCAACGCATCCATTCTTGCGGTTGACATTGGCTCAAAATTGCTTAAGCTCTTGCCGAGGTTGCGTAGCATTTTTCTCAATTTCAATTAATGAAAAGTTTTTTATCTCGTCTTCAGAGAGCTATAAGTCTGCAATGAATGTTATTAAGATGTGATTCCAAAGGTTACAAATATATTTTTACATTACCAAAAAACAAAAAAATTATGTAAATGAAATCTCTAAATTAAAAAAAAAAAAAAAAAAAAAAAGTCTTCTTCATCACAAATGTACTTTAAATAACATAATGTATATTCAATCTGAGTATGAGATCATTGTCTGTACGATATATCTTCTGTGATATACTACCAACATTTATCCCAAACCACTTTAGGACGAATCATACAATTCTCCGACAGTAACGCTACAAAGAGGCTTCTACATTGAATGCACGGTCGACCAACTACTTTCCTAAATAAAACCATCTATTTACTCTTTATCATCCTCAAACAACCCTCTGGCATAGCAAGCCTTTTGAAAGGTCTCGTACTAACTTTGTTATAGAACATTAGATCCTTATAGCACATTGCACCATGCACCTCATTCAGAGCAATCTAAGGTAATACACATCTCCACATCTAGGAGGTATATAATTTAAACGTGCAACTACAAATTCTTTCTCCCTCTGTTTCCACTTCATTTGCTTTAAATTCCATACAAAATGTTGCGGAAACTCAAAACATAACAACTTATCCACACCAAGAAACTTCTTATTCGCTTCAAACTAGCCCAGAAACATACTCTCATTTGCAGAGGGTCGGCGAAGAATAGAATCCATGTTATCGTCATCTTAAAAAATAACTAATTGCTGATTTGGAAAGATGAAAACTTAACCGCTCAACTGGAGGATTCTTGGATTGAATATCATATCCAAAAATTCTCCAAATAGCTTCACAGGAGACACATATCTACAATCATAATACATTCCAATTTTGTCCACCACTTTTACCGCATTTTCAGCACGTGAGGTCTTATAAAATGATGCAGCTGCAAGGTCATGCCCTTTGTTGACATACTTGAATAAGTATTTGATAGCACGAGACTTATTGCACCACTCAGTATGTATAGGGCCTCCATATTTCATAGGAGGTACTGATTATGAGGGACAACATATCTATTGTCTAATTCCACACCATTCTACACAACAATAGACCAGTATCCTTCCACTTGTAAATTGGATAACCATCATCATCAAATGACGTATTATCAGAAAATTTCTTCGAAAAATGCTTTGAACACTTTGTTGTTCCTGCAGGGTGAATTTGGTCTTGCTAGACCCCACGAACCGCGGATCATTATATATAATTGGGAAAAAAAATGTTCGGTTAATTTGGATGTAGATAAATATTATTTTACTTAATAAAAAATATAAATTGTTAGTTTAAACTTTAAAGAAAAAAAATTGAATTTTACAAATATTGTATCAGTTTTTTGCCAAATAATGGATTTCAAAATCCTTTCACAAATTCACCATAAATCCAAACAAGGGGTTTCAAGTCCATGGAGTTCAAATCTAAGGATTTTGAAATCTATTCATTTTAAATTCCTTGACAAATCAAATCCCTCAATCCAAATGAGGCCTAAATGATAAAGTTCAACCAACCTATTCCACAACTCAATCTTATTTCACAACCTGCCACATGTTACTACTCCATTGGTTATATTAAATTACTAGATGTCCACCCGTGCGATGCACGGTATGAGTACGTTTTCGATGATGTATGAGTACGTTTTCGGTAGTAGTAGTAGTAGTAGTAGTAGTAATAATAATAAAATTATCAGCTTATACATTATTTGAGAATATAAAAGCGTCAGTTGATATTTTTTTGTCCAGTAATATTTCTTCCTCCTTATATGTGAGTTTTTTTACATGTAATATCTTGCATTATTACAAATTAAAACTACCAGTTAGATTTTCATAATTTTTTTACTATTCAAATTTTTATATTTTTACTTTAATACATTTCATTATCACAAATAGAAACTACCAATTATATTTTCATAAATTTTGTTAATCAATTATTTGAATGCATGATCTGATTATGATGAATATTTTAAGTAAAATTATAAATACACACTTGAAATTCGATTCATTCCCTCCCTGTTATTTCAATGTGCATTACACATGTTGTAATAATTACATATGCATATAATGATAAAACAATGTCAAATATTTTGAATAAATATCATTTGAAAGCCATATATATTAAATAATACTACCTCCGTCCCGCCTTATTTTGCACACTTTTCTTTTTCGGCCGTCCCACCTTATTTTGCACACTCCAAAAAAGGAAACTTTTTCCACAATCTCCACCCTCAAAATCTCAACACTCAATCTCCACCTTTAAAAAAGTCAAAGGAAAAGCAAAAATTGATTTTTCTTAACATCCGTGCCCGGTCACCTGTGCAAAATAAGTCGGGACGGAGGGAGTATAATATTAGTATAAGAAACCACAAACATATTAGTTACTTGATAGGTATGGCCCAGTAACTCCGGGTCGGACTAACCCGCCAGTCGGGTCAATTGGGCCATAAAGTACGAGCCCAGCAACTAAGTCGGCCCAGAAGTACACGCGAGCCCAACACAGTCCAGTTGCGGCGCATTCGAGAATGGAGATCCCCATGATCTTTTCCCAACTGCCATGCAGATTCGGTGGCCGAGTTTATAGGGATTTAGTTAGGGTTTTGGTTTGTATAGTATAAATAGGAGAATTGAAGACGGATTTAGGGTTCGCACTCTGTATTCTAAAACGGCAATTTGTAAGATTGAAGAGAAAATAGTGAAAAACACCCCGGAAGGTTATTGCCTCCGCCCGTGGACGTAGATCTCCGGATCGAACCACGTATATCTTGTGTTCTTTGTCTTTCTTGCGTTTGACAGTGTCGTTGATCAGGTTTTACTCCGAATCCCTTTGATAAACGGATTGCGCTTTATCAATTGGCGCCGTATGTGGGAACATATTTGAAAGTAAAACCCTAGTATACTTAGCGTTGTCGTGTTAGCCATGGTAAACACATGCCGATCTGTTAACCCTACTCGGTCCCATCGTAATCCCTCCGTGGATCAAAATCCCCCGTTGCCGCGTCAACAAAATCAGGACTCGCCTGCGGGGCACATTGACGTGTAGAATCTCGCACCCGCCAATGCGCCAGCAACAATTAATCCACAACCTGCCCCCGAATTACTGCCGGAACAACTAACTTTTCTTTGGGAGCATGCCGCTTTATTCCAAAAATGGAACGATCGACGCGCTAACTCCGGTGGGTGCGCCGACAATGGTGTCGACCAGATGGCAAGACATCCGCCCCGTGATCGATCTCGTGAGTTGGATGAAGATCCACCTCACCGAGCTAGGCCTGATCGCCGTCGACAGCGATCAATATCCCTTGTGGAGAACCATAGTTCTAATGGTTTGAGACCCCGTTACGATCATGAGGACGTGGACCATCGTAGACTGATAGACGCACCGAAGCGGGCTCGCTTGGACAAGTCCTGTGTACTCGATCCTCTGGAACAAGAGCAAGCTCAGTTTGCCGCCGAGCTTGACAAGATATTGGGCCTTGATGCTGATGGGGAGATCATCACCCCGTTCTCCGAGGAGATTCTCGCTATTTCACTTCCTGAGGGATTCAAGCTCCCCCCGGTGTCCGTCTACAATGGTACCGGAGATCCTCGTAATTTTCTAAGCGCCTTTAAGTACGCTATGTTTAATCGCAATTGTACAGCCCACCACTTGTGCAAAGTGTTTCCTGAATATCTTCAAGATGAAGCCAGACTTTGGTTCGATTCTTTGTCCCGAGGCAGTGTGACCTCTTTTTGGGATCTCGCGGAACAGTTTTGGGCGTGTTTTCATACACGAGCAAAGCCCATGGCCACTTTGGCTGATCTCATGAATCTGGAACAACGAGATGGGGAGACGGTCATCTTGATCGTTTCACCGCCGAAAGCCTAAAAGTCGGCAGCCGATCTGATGATGTTATTATCACGGCTTTCATGAATGGCCTCCGGCCCGGGCCACTTTACACCGAGCTTGTGCGACACCCTCCTACCACGACCCGGGCTCTCTTCGGCATTGTAAGCAGGTTCGCCAAGGCTGAGGAGCAAACCCGCCGCAAGCGCGAGAAACATGCTACCAAACGGCAACCAGATAAAACTCAAGATGGGACTAGCACCCGGCCTAGTGCCTTCAGCCGCCTAAGCAGAGGACGGTTGGAACCCCGCGGAGATGCCCCTCAGTTCACTCCGCTTATAAAATCAAGGACCGAAATACTTTCTGTTCACAAGAACGATCTGCGGCCGTGCCCACAAATGACTGCCCCGGCAGAAAAACGTAACCGCGATAAGTGGTGTGCGTACCACCACGACCATGGACATGACACCGAAGAGTGTCGCGAGCTTGGAAAAGAAATTGAGGATTGTTTGAAGAAGGGCTTCCTGCGGCAATATGTAGCTCGGATCGAGGACAGGTCTCGGTCGAATCAAAGTGGAGGCTCCCAACAAGGCCGCGGAGGTTACAACGATCGAGGTCCAAGGCAAAACAGACCTCAGTGGCAGAATAACAGGTCGGGGTATAACAATTACGCACGACAAGACCAGGGTAATCGCCAACAGCCTCAATTGCTACCACCTCCACCTCCTCCTGGAGGTCCTGGAGATAATCCACCCAATCACGTTGTCCACGGGATAATAAACGTGATATATGGAGCTATTCCCATAGGGACTTCTCGAAGTGCCCTGAAGGCCGAAACTCGTAGACCTCCTCCCGAGGAGCCACGTCATAAGCGCTTTCACAAATTTGAAACCGTGAGTTTCACTGAAGAGGACCCTGTCCCCGAACTCACTCCGCACACTGACGCCATCGTCATTGATATGGTCGTGGCCAATGTTACAGTTAAGCGAGTCTTCGTCGACAATGGAGCCGCTGTCAGTGTTATATTCGCTGATTGTTTCCAAAAAATGGGCATACCTCGCGAACAGCTCCGACCCGCCCCCGGGCCACTACAGACCTTCACCCAGGGTGAGGTCCAACCTGAAGGAATAATCAACCTCCCCGCTTCGCTTGGTACTTATCCGGCGATAAAAACCATCTTAATTGATTTTTATGTGGTCAACTCTCCATCTCCGTACAATATAATTTTAGGCCGAGATTGGCTCACCCCGGCGAAGGCCATCTGCTCCAGATATCACCTCGCGTTGAAATTTCCTACGCCCCATGGCGAGGTGGCCATCTGTGGCAACCAAAGAATCTCCAAAGAGTGCATGTATGTAGCACTTAAGAAAACAATGATGGCTCCTCCCAAGCCACAGTTTCAAATAGCCACTTCGGCTCTTACCCCGGGTTCTTCTGAGTCACTCGGAGACGCTACTGTCAAGGTGCCGCTCGACCCGGCTAAACCAGAACAAACTATTACGGTCGGCGTCGTGGAAACACCATTGTTGCACAATGCCATAATCCAAACGTTACGCGAGTACTCTGAAATCTTTCCTTGGTCCCCCCTGGATATGCCAGGAGTATCCCCAGACCTTATTACCCACAAGTTGAATATTGACCCCGGTGTGAAGCCCATACAACAAAAGCGGCGGCAATTTGCTCCAGAAAGGAACGCGGCCATCCGAACTGAAGTCCAACAGTTCCTGAATGCAGACATCCTGTTCGAAGTTCACTATCCGTCTTGGCTTTCTAATCCCGTGATGGTGACGAAGTCAAGTGGGGCATGGAGGATGTGCGTCGATTTCTCCGACCTCAATAAGCATTGTCCGAAGGATTGTTATCCTTTGCCGCTCATCGATCAAAAAGCCGAGGCCATTACCGAGCACAAGGCACTTTGCTTCCTAGATTTATACAAAGGGTATCATCAAATTCACATGGATCGCCGAGATGCCCTCAAAACGGCCTTTATTACTGATTTTGGGTGCTTTGCCTTCAAGAAAATGCCCTTCGGGCTCAAGAATGCCAGAGCCACTTACCAACGCCTTATAGACCACGTCTTTCGAGACCAATCGGCCGTAATGTTGAGGTATATGTTGATGACCTCGTTATCAAAAGTTCCTCCCCTACAACATTTGTACAGGACATTGCTGAGACGTTAAGCACGTTGTGGCGCTATAATCTTCGCCTCAATCCGGCAAAATGTATCTTTGGCGTTGCCTCAGGTAAATTTCTAGGGTATGTGGTCTCACAGCATGGTCTTCAGGCCAACCCAGCCAAGGTTAGGGATGTGTTGGACCTTCAGCCGCCAAAGACGGTGAAAGATGTTCAGCGTCTTACTGGTGGCCTTGCAGCCTTAAATCGTTTTTTGTCTAAGGAAGCGGAGCGTCAACTTCCTTTTTTTCAAAATTTTGCGTCAAGCAAAGAAATTTGAGTGGACTCCGCAGTGCACCGAGGCCTTTGAGGCTTTTAAACAACACATCAAGCAGTTGCCAACTATGTCCGCGCCTGTCCCTGGAGAGCCTCTTTATGTGTATTTGGCATCTGCCGAAGAAGCCATCAGCGCGGCCCTCGTCCGCGAGGATCACGGGAGTCAGCAGCCCGTGTATTTTGTCAGTCGAGCACTTCAAGGGGCGGAGACCCGATATTCTGTGGTAGAAAAAACAGTATTGGCCCTCGTTATGGCGGCCCGTCGCCTGCGGCCCTATTTTCAAGGACGCGACATTAGGGTTCTCACTAATCACCCTATTCGTCAAATCCTTGTCAAACCTGATGTGTCGGGATGCTTGGCTAAGTGGGCCATCGAGCTCGGGGAGCATGATATACAAATTTTGCCCCGCTGAGCCATCAAAGGTCAAGCTCTTGCGGATTTTTTGGTCGAAGTTCCATTTACTGACCCCGGGGCAACCGCATGTGCTACCACTCCTCACCACCCCGGCCCTGGGGCTGAAGCCAGCACGTGGCGGGTCTACGTGGACGGCACCTCTGCGACCCGAGGTAGTGGCGCCGGGATTCTCCTCATTGGTCCCGACGACGTCGAGATCAAGTATGTCTTGTGATTTAAGTTCAAAGTGACCAATAATGAGGCAGAGTATGAGGCGGTCCTTGCTGGGCTCCGACTCGCTCACACCTTCGGAGTTTCACATATCCAGCTTTTCACTGACTCCGAGGTGGTCTCCAGTCAAATCAAGGGCACCTATGCCGCAAAGGATAATACGTTGAAAAGGTACCTAGCTTTAACACTTAAGCTTTTGTTAACTTTCGCTTCGACTGATGTCCAGCAGATTCCCCGTGAAGAAAACATTAAAGCTGATGTTCTTAGCAAAATGGCCTCCGCAGTCCCGTCCAACATGTCTCCGGACATAATTATCGAAGACGTCACCCACCCTTCAATTAGTGTGGCGACGGTCTCTGTATTGACTGAGGCTAGTCCCAATTGGATGACTCCTATCGTCCATTATCTCCGGGATGGTACACTGCCCAATGATAAATTACTCGCTCGGCGGATAATTCTTAAAGTGCCGAAGTATACACTTCACGACGGAATATTATACCGTCAGTCATACTTACAGCCAAGTCTTCGCTGTCTTGGCCCAGTTCAGGCTGACTATGTTCTCCGAGAATTTCACGAGGGGGCCTGTGCAAGTCATATTGGCTCGCGGACGTTGGCCAAGAAAGTTCTCCGGTGAGGATACTACTAGCCCACATTGTTTAATGATGCCCATCGTTTAGTATCAAAGTGTGACAAGTGCCAGTGACACTCCAGAGTGAAGCATCTACCACAAACTGAGCTTACTGGCATACAAAGTGCCTGGTCATTTATCCAGTGGGGAATCGACATTGTAGGTCCTTTCCCGGTTGCTCCGGGAGGATTAAAATTTCTTGTGGTTGCAGTGGATTACTTTACCAAATGGGTCGAAGCCGAGCCCCTCACTGCTATAACCGGTCAAAACATCCTGAAGCTTGTTTAGCGTAACATCATATGCCGCTTCGGCATCCCGAGCGTCATTATCTCCGACAATGGCAAACAATTCGCCAATGACCCCTTCCGGTCCTGGTGCGAGGAATTGCCCATTAAACAAATTTTCACCTCGGTTGCTCATCATCAAGCTAATGACCAGGTCGAAGTCACAAACCGCACTCTGCTTAACGGTTTAAAGAAGCGCTTAGATCAAGCTAAAGGCCTCTGGGCTGAGAACCTTCCGCAAGTTCTCTGGGCCTATCGTACTACGCCGCATTCGTCAACCGGGGAGACTCCATATAGCCTCAGCTATGGCTCCGCGGCTGTTATCCCTGCCGAGGTAGGAGTGCCCAGTCCCAGACTCATTAACCTTGACCCCAAGACTAACGGGGAAGCACTCCGTACTAACTTGGATGAACTCGAACATCGCCGTGAGCAATCCTTTACTCGACAGGCTAAAAGCAAGCAACAAGCATCTCAGTATTACAACCTCCGGGTTAGGGGTACGCAGTTTCAGGTCGGAGACCTCGTGCTCCGGTTAAATTCTGCCAGCAAAGCTGCCCCCGAGGGCAAACTGCATGCCACTTGGGAAGGGCCTTATCGCGTCGTTGCCGCGCATGCCTCCGGGAGCTATCAGTTAGAACACCTAGATGGCGCGCCGATGCCCCGAACTTGGCATGTTAGCAATCTGCGGCGTTTCTATCTATGATTCCCGATTGTCAAGTACCTTTTCTTTCTTTACATTATTTGTACGTAATTTCATTTTCATACTGTGGCACTTTCTTTTTTACAATCACACTTGTATTCTTCAATTGTTCCGACAATCACTATGAATAAAGGTTTCCGACTTTTCATACATGTACTGTTTTTTCTTCTACGCCGCGGGGACGCCCCGGCCTAGAATCATTATTGTTTGTCTCCGGGCATCTTGGTCTCTCGCCTGATCCGTCCGAAGAGTTCAACACTTGATCCCCGGACATGTGTTCCCTCTCGCCTGATTTATCCGGAGAGGTCATTAACTCCCGCCCGATCCGTCCGGGGAGATTCTATGCCTTGTTTCCACACAAGGGCTTATTTACGTCTTGTACTTCCGAGTACTAACTACCACATTATTTTCATATGATATATCAAAATAATTTTAAGCACTTGCCTTATACTCAATCACTTCGCTACTCTTATCTAGCATACTTGTTATCTACATCAAAATATTTCAAAAGTTTTTTTACTAAGTGTTCTTTACATATACACATACATGGTTAGTACAACATGTTTATCTCCGACCCCCTAGCCAATATTCCACGCTCCGGCATTGGGATCCGCTCTAGGAGCTCCTTCGTGTCCTCCGGGAACGGGAGGTACCCCGACTTTGGGCTCCGGTCCTTCCCCTGCTTTGCCCTCCTCTCCGCCGAAGACTTACTCTCGGGACTAGCCTGGGAACGTTGTCCCTTCCTCGATCTTCTCGGCGACGAGGACTTGGTTGTGGCGCTGGCCTCGACGTGTTGGCCCATTCCACGAGATCCCATTCCGCGGGGTCCATCTTCGATCTCCTCAGCTAATTTTTCAACCTCCTCCTCAGCAACAGCCACCGGGGTTGGCTCTATGATTATGATCCCAGATGCTTTTTTGTCTGTTCCCTTCTTACTCCTCCGCGGAGCCTTCAAGGAGTCCTGTCCTCGGTTGGAGCTCGCGATGTACTCCTCCGCAGTATGACTCCACCTGCCACGGCCTTTTAAGCCCTCGTACATGTTGAGACGTATTTCAAGTACTTCCCGCTTCCTAACCACCTCGAAGGAGTTTGTGTGACCGGCCGCCATCAGCGCGGTGATTTTCCCCTGGATTTCGATCGTCCGCTCTTCGACCTCCTCAAAGGTTAGCAGGCCGTACTCCGTCAATATCCGCTTGTACTCTTTTTGGTGGACGAAGAGTCGATCCAGCTCAGCACACATCGACAAATACTTCAACTGATGGTCTCTTGCCCTTTCTACAGCCTTAGCTCTCGCCTCTTCGGCCTCCGTCGCCCTCTTCTCCGCCGAGGCTACCCTTCTCTCCAACCGCGGCATGACCTGCTTCTGCAAATTGTCTTTCTCACCGCGGAACCATTCCAAAGACCGCATGAGCTTCTTTATTACGTTGTGTAACTCCTCGGTATTCTCCTGTTTCCAGCACAGATTCAGTACTAATATGACATAATCAGCACCAAAGAGAAGAGCAGTAACTCAGCAATATTTACTCAAAAACTTCATTATCCAACAAAATGTCGTACATATCATTTGCGAGTACATTACAACAAGAATATAGATTCTTCCTATCATCTACTATATGTACAATTTATCAAAATTGCGGGGAACTGACCTCCCCCTGATCGACCCCCTCGGCTGCCTCTAGCACCTCCACCTCCTCCTCGTGCTCAGCCTCGTGCTCCTCCTCTGGCAAGACCTGATTCACCCCCGCATCACCCTCCGTTGTCTCCGCTGTGATTTCTATGCGGGGGGTGGATCCCTGGTTCGTGGCTCCGCAGTAAACTCTCCCCGCCGGAAGGACAGAAACTCTTCGTCCTGGTCCACATTGCAGGCAGCGATCTCCTCGGCGCTCAGTACTGTCTTCTTCTCCGCCAGAGCCTTCACTAAGGGCCACTTGGGGACCTGGGCCAGTGCGTTGTAATACGCCTCCTCCACGGCGCCCACGGCGTTGAAATCGTATCCAAACTCTAGACGATAAACATCCACATTCGGATAGATTTCCTTAACCTTCTCCAGCAGCACCGAGCGTGTTGCCGTGTCGCCGACCGCGACGAAGCCCATCTGGTAGTCGAGGAATGTGCTGGTCTGCAGCAGTTTTTCTGCAAACGTCTTCAGCACGGACCCCTGGCCCTCAACTACTGCTGCCTCCTTAGCCCTCAGCTCCGCACGCAGCTCCGCTACTTAGCCGCGGAGCACCCTAGCCTCCACCTTCACCTCGCGCAGTCGCGCCACCTCCTTCTCCACCAAGGAAGCTCTCTTGTGAGCGTCGGACAGGTCATGAGTTAACCTGTCATTGCGAGATCGCAACTCCCTCACCGCCTCGGCTAACTCCTCCTTAGCCTCTCTCTCACTCCGTCGGCCGAGGTCCATGATCCCCTGAGTTAGCCGCAGTAGCTCCTCGGCATCGGGCCCCTCCAGGCCCAGCACACTTGTTTGCCCTTGCCCCTAAAAAACAAAAAATAGCAACACATCAGAAAAAGAGCTTCCACATCAATTTTTCCCTCCGGCTATGGTTATCCCTACTGTACCTCGGGGGCCGGCTCCGTGCCCAGTCTTTTGGCCACTCCCGGTAGAGTCGAGGACAGCTCCAGCCTCCTCTTCGACCTCGGGGTTGACCCTGCGACCACAACTTCGTCATCTGTCCTTTGTGATGGCCTCGGACTGGGCAACACCCTCACTCTAGGGGACACTTCGGCAGCGGCCCCCTTTTTCTTCGAAGCTGCTGGCACCGCCGAGCTTCCAGCAGTCTCTTTTCCGAATTGCCCCACTGCAAAAAAGATCAACGGTCAAACTCATGCAAGCTACAAGCAGTTCAAACATATTAGGAGTTCCTACCCTCCTCGGCTACCCCGGCATCCGACCCCTGCCCCCGGGTGGGATCTTCCTCTGCTCCTCCCGAGTAGTAGGGACTTAACCCTGCCTCCTCCAGCTCCTCTTCGGTGCAGAGGGTCTTGAACGTACCCACGGTGCGGAAATGATTAACAACCTCCGGCTCCGCCACTGGGGTGTTATCCACTACTTCCTCCCTCCTCCACCTCGGCAGGGCCACGTCAACCTTCGCAAAAATAAATTTCTCCTTCCAACCCTCCACCTTACTCGGGTTTTGCACCTCAAACCCACCTCGGGCCCTTGGGCTAAAGGAATACCACCCCTTCGATTTCCCGAAGGCTTTCAGTTGGAAGAAGAATCTAAATATATCTACATTCGGTTCCACCCCGGCCCTCTTTCATACAACTAAGAACCCAACAACCTGCCTCACGGCATTGGGTGCTAATTGGCATAAGGCAATGCCGTAATACCTCAGCAGCTGCACTATGAAGTCCCAGAGGGGAAACCTAATTCCTATCCTCAGGGGGTCTTTATACACACTTATGAACCCCCTGGGTGGGCAACAAGCTCGGTCACTAGGCTCCAGCACTATGTATTCTAAATTAAAAGGGAAATAAAATATTGGAATCAGGGCCTCTATTTGCACCCGCGTCATCCGCAGCGCTTCCGCGGCCACCTCGAAGTCCTCCTCCCCGCAGTCACTAAACCTTACTGTCCGGGTGCCGGATTCCATACCGTCTGCCCTATATACCATCCTAATCTCTCTTCTTTCAGGGATAATAAAGTGCAAGGGTTGAACGCCTAACGGGGTTTTAGTTAACCCCAGTTCTCTAATTGAAGATGAAGACGAAGAGGAAGACATACTTACTTTGTTTCGATTTGAGATTAATCACAACTTGACACAGATGATTCTTTCTTTTTCTCCCGCTCTTTGTCTCTCGCAAATCGCAACTGAGAATGACGAAGCTTACTGTACAAGCCTTATATATATACTCTCACGAGTAAACGACCCAGATCTGGCCTTTTCAAATTCAGCATTCAAGATTTGTGCGTGGCAGTCACGCGCATTACAGTTACTAGGAGCGTGAGGAACACGCTTCTTGGGATTCCCAAACACGTCACTTCACACCTCTTCCCCTCATGATGGCACCGCCAATCACATCAATTTCACCCTTCCCCAGGAAGCCTCGGGTTTCACTCCGGTTGCCCCTTAACCCCGGGGATGCTTCAGCTCGGCTCCAGCCAATCCCGTGACCCCGGGGATATTTCAGTTCGGTCCAGTTTGGTCCTCGAGGATCCCTTTACCCTGGGGATGCTTCAGCTCGGATCCGGCCAATCCCGTGACCCCGGGGGTGTTTTAGTTCGGTCCAGTCTGGTCCTCGAGGGGCCCTTCACTCCGGGGATACCTCATCTCGGCTCCGGTCGATCCCATGACCCCGGGGATACTTCGGTTCGACAAGGATGGCATCTCTCATTACCCGCTACGCCTATACATCGCCGCCCGCTACACCATGCCTTACTTTTAACCGAACTCCTACCTCGCTCCGGCTGATGGGGGGCATCTGATAGGTATGGCCCAGTAACTCCGGGTCGGACTAACCCGCCAGCCGGGTCAATTGGACCATAAAGTACGAGCCCAGCAACTAAGCCGGCCCAGAAGCGCGTGCGAGCCCAACACAGTCCAATTGCGGCGCATTCGAGAATGGAGATCCCCATGATCTTTTCCTAACTGCCATGCAGATTTGGTGGCTGGGTTTATAGGGATTTAGTTAGGGTTTTGGTTTGTATAGTATAAATAGGAGAATTGAAGACGGATTTAGGGTTCTCACTCTGTATTCTAAAACGGCAATTTGTAAGATTGAAGAGAAAATAGTGAAAAACACCCCGGAAGGTTATTGCCTCCGCCCGTGGACGTAGATCTCCGGATCGAACCACGTATATCTTGTGTTCTTTGTCTTTCTTGCGTTTGACAGTGTGGTTGATCAGGTTTTACTCCGAATCCCTTTGATAAACCGATTGCGCTTTATCATTTCTTAAGTATATGAGGGGTAAACTATATTATCATGTCATGTTCAAATAAAAATAATCGACTTATTATTTTTGTAGTTAACATAATTTTTCTTTTCACAAAATAGAAGAAAATAATAAGCAAACTAATTCAATCAACAAATCACTTTAGCAAATATATCTAAGCTTTTTTCTCTATTGTAAAGTGTAAACCTAACAAATTTTATACTCCCTCCGTTTAAAAAAAATGTCATTTTAGTTATTTTTGGAGAAATTAAGGATTGATATTTAATTGGTATGTTTTGTGAAATAAGGAAATAATAAACTAAATTAAGTAGGTTGTTTAAGTTAATATTGGAAGAATTGTAGTTTTTATGGTAAAGTGACACTTATTGTGAAAATTTTCAAAGTGTCTAAAATAACATTCTTTTTTAAATGAAGGGAGTATTTTTTATGAATTTTTTTCAGCCAAATACTTTAAACCATCCAATTTTTATTAAGATAAAAAAAGGTAAAATTAAAGTAAATAATTTTAATCTTCAAAAAATTTCAATCGGTAAAATTTAATTTTTGGAATTCTATCACATTTTAATTTTATATAAAAATGTTTAGAAATCAAAATATATCATTTTTTTAGAAAATCAAAATATATCATTACTATTCTAAAAAGGTACTTTACACTAAAAAATTAATATTTTAATTATACTATATGCATTATGGATGTCAAATCGAAGATCGTCAAAAGAGAAATAATTTGATATATTTCTTATGAAAAATCAAGTTGAAACGAGATTTGTTAAAAGACTTTCAAATTTCGAAGGCAAAAGATAAAAAAAGAAAAAAAATGATTGGAGGAAAACCCACAAAAGAAGGTGGATGCTCCCCTTCTTTAGGGGCTCTCTACTTATTTAATAATATTTTTTAGAAATTAAAATAAAATAAATATTCGGCAAAAAATTGTGGAAGCGACATGTGTCTTTTCCTATTTTTATGCAACCTTCTTTTAATAGAATATGTTGATTTATTAGATATAATCTATACTATATAATATAACAAAATCTGCCAAGAATAGTAATATCAACATTTTCCCACCCAAAACAACACTGCTAATTCTGGAAAACTTCAATATTAGCTGCATTAATTGGTTAAGCCTTATATATGGTATAATTGGTTGCATTAATTGATATTACCTTATATATGTTAAAACATTCAAACCATTTAATTCTGAAATTGCATTTAAAGTTGGTAATAAGTTACAATTGATTTACACAAATCTCGCAACATAACCTTTTCAACTCAAACTCAAGGCAGTATATCATATTATAATTTCCAAAGATTGTGATTGATAAGTATTCATATTCTGGGATCAGTAATGAAGCTCAATTGATTTTTCTCCAGGAATGTATTTATATATTGAGGAACTATTGATTTTTCTCCAGGAACGTGTTTTTCTCTAGGAACCATTGTATTTCAATTTGTGTAGTTTTGAGTGTCAAAGTTTAATAATAAACCTCTCAGTAGTAAAAAATGAATCCTCAAAAATATCATAAGTAGCTAAGAACAAAATAATTAAAAAGATATAACTGAATGTTTCTTGCTCTTGAATTCTTGAACTCTTCCTTGAATCCCTTGCTTGACACTCCAAATTATGACAGAAGATGTATAAAAATTTATCTTTAGGTTCCCCTTTATTGTTGGAGAATTAAGATATGAGTTGAAGGGAGAAAATCCTCAAAAAAATTAGGACAAAACGCATGTAAGACTCGACTCATATCGCATGGGCCGTGTAATGGGCTGGGTGACACAAAGCTGCATTCTTCTCCAACTTCAATGTCGTCATATTTGGAAGTCTTATGGTTAGAATTTGGAAACAACTATTTATACTTAATATAATAACAAAATCCACTGAAATTAGTAACTTTGAAGTTTTCCCGCCCAAAATCTATTACCAATTCTGAAAATCACAATTTTTGGTATATAAAATTCAACTCAATATAAAACATAATTATTGGCAATAACTTGTAATATATTAACCTAAATAAATATGATAAAACTATTTCGGCTGATTTTGTTTGGGCTGAAAAAAACATATTTTCTTAAAATTATTTTCTTTTTATAAATTTATTGACTATTATTAGTGAAAAATTATTTATGAAGATGGTAAATAATTTTTAACATTACAAATATATCCTCCGTCAACCGCACATTGCAATTCCAGCCCCAATCATCAACATGACTTCTATGGAAGGATGCTAGAGATATTCTTACATTAAGAAAAATAAATATTCATTCTAATATATATTTTAGTCTTTAATACTTTTCACTATACTCTTTTTCCATTAACATATAATTTTTCATATCTTATTATTTATTGTTTGTAATATTTTATTATATTAAAATTATATAAAAATATAAAAAAATATTAATTTATTCATTTGCACTTACAAACCGTGCATCGCATGGGGTACTACTAGTTTTAATAATAAATAAATAAAATAATTTTTATTTTACAAAAAATATTTTTTTTTTAGAAATTCTTTTTTTTTTCTTTACAAGTAGAGCATAATATTGACATTAGGATTGTGCATGAAACTTGGAGATTACTAAAATTGAATCGAACCCAAACTGAATTAGTTCTAAATCGAAAATAATCGTCGACTATTTGACATTTCTGAATTGAACCGATTATTTTTTTGTTACGGAATTTGATATTTCTTAATTTTTCGAACCGAACACGGTACTGAACTGTACCGGACAATACCCAACAAGTTATAAATTTAAACCATACCTATTTTCTTGTTACGGAATTTGATATTTCTTAATTTTCCCCTTGAAATATATTAGAAAAAATGCTAAAAATAATATGTAAATATTAAACCGTTGCAAAAATATTAATTTTATTGGGAAATAGGTTATGTATTTGGATAGAAGAAATTAATATTTATTAAAATGTTGGGTTGTTGATATAAAATGTATTTTTTAGATTGTGAAGTAGGTTGTGTATGTGAATGAGAAAAAAATGAATATTTTATTGATAGATTAGATTGTGGGGTTGTGAATAAACCTAGTCTAACTAATGATACCTCTTACATTTCTTCTCTCATTAACAACACTCACTTTCTCTCTCTTCTCTCTCCTCTTAATTTCAGAACAATTTGTGCTCTACCTCCTCTCTCCTTGAATTTTTTTGACGCCATAGAGGGATCCATAATCTGGCTCTAGGCGACGGTGTTTTGATGCTGCCGTTGCTCTTTGGACGCCGGAAAAAAAGGTCGGCGGCGGTGGTAAGGGTGAAGTGCAGTTTCTCTTTAGAGAGAGAAACGGGGGCGTACCAAAAAATCATCGCCCAGGAGAAAGACATAATCTGTCCACAAGGAGAGAGAAGAGGTGAAGGAGAAGAAGAAGAAGAAGAGGGAAAGAACAGAGAAGAGGTTGAGAGAAGAGAGATGCATTCTTGAAATTGATCTGTTTCGTATTTGGAGGATGCCGAAATCATTAAGAAGTTTAAACGGGGTTTTTTTTAAACAAATTAAAATAACTCATTTGTGGGTTTTTGAGTCTCTCTTATGTGAGAGTATATTACAGAAACAGAAGTGGAGTGTAAGCTTGATTGTTATTTTTTCTTTAAAAAAAAATTATTGTGAATGTAGGGCTTATTTTTCGGATTTAGGTTGTCAAGGGTGAATTGGGTGTGCTTTGTAACTGTAGGTGCAAGAATCCTGAGTTGAGATAAAATATTTTTCATTTCTTTTTTCACTATAATTATGCAGAAATGTGAGTTGAGAGAGAAAACGGATTCATTTGCTTTTTGCTTTTATTTTCTCTTCCTTTTGCTGCCTATTTGTTTGTTTAAAGTGTAAGAGTGTTTAATGGTAATGTTAAATTATTAAAACTAATTTGCTGTTATCTATATGGTGTGAAGAATAATTTATGTGGTGCATTTAGAAATAACTTTTGTTTGATCAGAGAAGGCGCTTTAATTTCATGTAAGGAAAAGAAGAAAAAGAAAAGAGAATTCAAAATAAAACCTGATAATTAAATTTGGGAGATTCGATATTGAGTTTCTATTTTTATTTTAATTAAAGTCAAGTAATCAGTATTACAATATCATTCCCTTTTCAAGACCAAAATTAACTTATTAAACCTTCAAAATTATTTTATTAAAAAATATATTTATCTATAATAAATTTACATTTACAAAAACAGGATAGATTGAGCGTGAAATGCCAGCCTGTTATCCCATTAAGTGGTTGTAACAAAGATTACTAGATTAATAGTTCTTTTCAGTTTATTTTTTTTCTTTAATTGGAGAATAAATTGGAGAATTTGGGCTTCGACATATATTTATTAAGGCGGCGGCTAATGCTACCACACAATTTTCTAAGTACACCACATTTTAATAATTAATCTACTCCTATTTTTTTTATACACCACAATAATTTCCCTTTTTAAGTAGGAAATCTAATTCATCTCAATCATTAATAGTACAAAGTTTAAAAAAGAATATATTGACTGACAATAGAAATTGGAATTGATAAATACTCATTTGAGAATAAACCCTAAAGAACTTGTTCCTGTACAGGTATGCAGATGCAGTGCATTTTAAATAGTGGATATTCACAGCACTATATCATATGAGCGATAAATTGAGTAAATTTCGTAAATCATGTAGACAATATTTTTAGTTTCGTTCTTTGATAATTAAGAATCATTGATTTTTTTTTTTTAAAAAAAACAACCACTAAGGGAATCAAATATCTGGTAGATATAAAGAATTTATATAGAAAGTCTTTTACATTGCGTCTAACATAATAGGTTTTTTAATACATCTGTACATTTTACATAATAAACTGTAATTAAAGGAAAAGAAATGTAGTGATAAATATAGAATATTTGCATATCGTAACCCTTTTCAAGAATCCTTAAATATTTGCGGTTTGTATAATTTAAATATATATGTATATATATATATATACACATATATATACCTAAATTATGGATATTGTAAATAAATTAATCTCTGAATATAAGTTTTATAATTTATATATATCACATATGCAAATTATACAATGATATCAATTTTTAACCATTCACTTTTGATATATTTATTTATCTTATAAAAATGTGAGATATTAGAAATAAAAGTTGAATTAGTAAATCATTCAAAAAATTATAACTAAAAATCATATCAAATCTAAGGTAGATTATGTAAATCATGAGAAAATCTGAATTCAAAATTTTAAATATTTAAATAATTAAAAATAGAAAAAATGAATATTTAAATATTAAAAATAGTTTTTGTTCCCAAAATTTTAAGAAAATAACACTGGTCCCAAAATTCTAAGAGAATGACACTTGTCCAAGTAGTTTCTCTTATGGTATATAAGAGATTTCAAACTTTTGAATAGATATTTACCGATTCAAAACAGTTGGTCGAATCTATATAATTTTTCAATAGAAAATAAGTCCCTCTTTTGGTATATATTATATTTAGATTTTTCTAAAATAAGAAATTGAGGGAGTGGGCTTGGACTCCCGAGAGTTCAACCTGTCGTGAGGCGCTTGTAGTGAGATTAAATAACTTACGCATCGTGTGACAAGCAATCAACTTCTTCGATTACTTCCGCCTCTCGATCGTACTCGTCGGACATCAGTTGTTGCGACGCAATTACACCCGAAGGTGCTTTAGTGGCACAACAAATTGGAAAGTTTGAAAGCTTGTTTGTATAAAAAAATGCAGCATGATTACAACTTGAGCTTGTGCAGAGGGGGGCCTCCGAAAACACTCGATTATAACGACAACTTTAATTTTCTATTCACCCTATAAATACCCAAAAATAAAAATAGTCTACTGACAGTAGTAAACATTGAAAAGCCGAACAACCATGGCAAAACTAGAAAGGGACACTACTACAAACATTTACAAATATTACAAAGCCCTACACCCAAGGACGGAGCCAGAGGGGGGCTAGCGAGGTCGTTGGCCCCCCCTCAAATCTTAATAATTTTGTAGGGTATTTTTTTAATTTAAAAATATTTATTTTATTTAGATAAAAATAAAAACTCCATTCTAAAAAAAAAACTAGGTTTTATATTAGATTAAATTAGTATGTCTTATTTGAATTTAGCTACGCTAGTATTTATACACAACTTACGCGCACAATAACCAAATACATAAACATAGCCTCTAGAAAATAGAATTAATTATTTCTAAATAATTTTTACGAAGATTTCTACAACAAACACTAAATGTAATGCATTAAACTTAGAGGGAAAAGTACCCGAAAAATTATAATTAATGTTTCATTACTTATCTTTCTATATTGAGTTTTTACATTTTTTTTTTAACTATTAATAGCCACATTTAAAATTATGGAGCAATGATTTCTTATTTTTAGCTAAAAGGATTGAGTAAGAATTATTCATTTCAATCTTCTTATTATATAGTTGATTATCTAGGTATGTGAATGTAGTAACCTATATTTATTTTTATTAACTTTATACAAATAATATTTTTTTATATTTAAATTTTAGAATTGATATATTATTTTATTTTAACACTATAATTGGGCCCCCTGACTAAAAATTCTGGCTCCGTTACTGCTTACACCTAAAGATTCATTGGTGAAGATTGCGGACCGACGGCCCGAAGTGTGATGGTAAACGTGTTTATGCATGCATAATAGGTCGAGTTAAGTGTTCATTTAATGATATTTGCATGCGTAATTGACAGTGTATTGCTCGTATTTACATTATTGGACAATTTGATGTTTGTCACTTGTTTTGAAGTTATTTGGGTGAATTTAGACAAAAAAAGTCGAACTCGACTAAGAATGGATGTTGAGAACAAGTCCCATAAGTCAAAAACCAAAAAAAAGGGCCCCAAAAGCTGCAGGAAACTGAGCTCGACCGAGCTAGTAAGTCTCGGCCGAGCTAGAAGGTCAGAGAATTCAGATTTCTGGCTGTAGAAGAGTCTCGGCCGAGACAGCCAGTGTCGGCCGAGACAGATTGACACACCTCTAGTATTTTGGTCATATCTTGAGATATACAACTCCGATTAAGGTGAAATTGGTAGCGTTGGAAAGCTGATTCGAAGAGCTACATCTTTACGTGAAAGAAGAAAAAACCAAAAATGACCATAAGACCCTCAAAAATAGTTTTGAAGTTGGGAAAGGAATGCAGTGTCGGCCCATTACTTGGCCCACAAGCTAAAAAACGAGTTTTAAACTTATTTTCCTATTCCAATGAGGTTTTCTCCTTCTTTATCCTAGAGAGACACTCCTATAAATATCTCAAGGCTCTAGACATTAAAAAAAGGCTTTGGACATCAATTTGGAGAGCACGGATTGGGAATTACAAAGAGCACACTCAAGATTCGGCGACTCGGGTTTTTTAGTTTTATGTTTCTTTTATTAGTTTGTTCTTAGCGATCGCTATGATCGGCTAAGGTTTTACTTTCCCGTCTTTAACTATGTTGAACCCTAGACTGTTATTTATGTAATTAATTCGGTAATTGTTTGACTTAATTATGTTCTGAGATTACTTATGTTATTGGATTACTCTATCTTTTATATGTTTGTTATGTGGACTGATCACCCTAATAATAGGCATATAGGCATATAGCTGTCGCTAGGTCATAAATTCATGATCCGTAATTGTTATGCGTTTGTGCCCAAAAGTAGCAAAAAGTGGTTACTCGCTAGGATAACATAAAGTCGCGGTCACTTGTACCGAGCTTGTGAGTACAACACCATACCTACTCCGTTAACTTAGTTCCCTGTGCGTTTAATTAATATTGTTCTAGCGAGCATATCCTAGGACTACTTAATTGGATAGGATTAATTACTAAGCGTTCTTATAATTAATTATACTTAAGGGGTAACAAGGGTTAGCTAAGCGTACCTGTTAATTCTTGGAGTAGGGGTCTCATAACTAATTAGTTAAGTAGTTGCGTTAGTTACATGGATATTCAGGCTAGGGGATACTGGGTTAAAGGCGGGAATACTTTTTATTTATATTTAAATTCATCTTAATTTGGTAGTTTAATTATAAAAATGTTTAGTTAATTTGCATCAAAATAAATTCCCACTCATTATAATTATATTATTCTAATTACTTAGATAAAATTTGGTTAATACGATTATTCGATTAATTCTTGTTCTCTGTGAGATTGACCCTGACTTACCCTATCTACTAGTTATGAAAGGAATAGTTAGGTATGTGAATGTAGTAACCTATATTTATTTTTATTAACTTTATACAAATAATATTTTTTTATATTTAAATTTTAGAATTGATATATTATTTTATTTTAACACAATAATTGGGCCCCCTCGACTAAAAATTCTGGCTCCGTTACTGCTTACACCTAAAGATTTGCATTCGTTGGTGAAGATTGCGGACCGACGACCCGAAGTGTGATAAATTATCCCAACTGCCCGGGGATAAAAAGGGGCATCCCACGACACAACCTCACGTCACTAAATGTTTGGTCACCATTTTATCTACTAGTAAAATTATGGGCTCAGAAGTTATTCATTATAAAATCATTTAATTAATTTTCTTATTCTTTAATAGAAAGGATAGCATAGGAGGTCCAATCCAAGTTCAATACGAAGAAATACTACTTAGTACACCTATGGACCCGAGTTATTGGGCCTCTTAGACTAACTCTTATCCAGAAATCTACATTTTAAGCCCACTAAAGTTCCGACGTATATCAATTATGGGCCACTGAAGTATATTGAATACTGATGATGGCCCATATATTCACCAACAATTTTTCCTTTTCAGAGCATAGCACGATTCGACCGGGTTTAGGGCAGATTTTGGTTCATTCGATGCTAAGTGGAATCTCTACTATTATACACTCGTACAAATATATGATAAAAAAATATATATATATATTTTTTTCGTCTCGTAGAAAGAGTTTTCTTTCAAATTAAATTCTTTTCTCGAAATAAAAATCATGTTCAGATGTTAATGTCTCATCTTTTTTTAGGATATTTGGCTTAATTTATTTCAAGCATCTTATGAGTTACAAATTCTTATAAGTCGTTCAAAGAGCTTACAAGATATAATTTTTAAGAGCTTATAAGTTAATAAAGTGTTTGAAAAGTGTGAAGTGTGTGTAGTGTGTGAAGTATGTGTAGGGTTTGTAGTGTGTGTTGTGTGTTGTGTGTAGTGTGTGTAGTGTGTGAAATACGTGTAGTGTGTGAACTGTGTGTAGTGTGTGAAATACGTGTAGTGTGTGTATAGTGTGTGTATGTCTGTGTAGTGTGTATAGTGTGTGTGTGTGTGTGTGTGTGTGCAGTGTGTATAGTCAAAAACTTGATGCACTAATTTCTAACCTAGTAAACCGCAAGTGTACGGTGTTAGTGTAGCTAGTGGAAGCAAGGTCGGTCCCACAAGGATTGTATTATGTAAACTTAATACCCTAAATATAATAAATTTACTCTATCTTGACTTTTGAATAGCTGGACGGATTTTGTTTTTTAAATACCTAATTGTATATAAATAATTAATTAACGAAGGATTGTTTGGAAAACAACTAATCAAATATCAAGGTAGACTTATATAGAAAAAGATGTATTCTAGGACATAAATTTCAATTATGAACTCTTATTAAGATTAACCTAAAACTCCAAACTTTTAAACTAATTATTTTGTTTATCAAGCGGCGCTACTCTTAATTAGCCCTCCTCTCGAAGCGGCTAATCGTATAGATCAATTAAGTCACCCTCTCGAGTCAACTATCACATAAAAGACTCTCAAGGATCCCTTAAGTCGATGCCTACACAAGCCCTCATTCCTCTCGGACGATTATTGGTACTTACGCTATATACTCGTATGCCTATTAAAATCCTCTTATCTCGAAGCCGAATCGTTAAGCAAGTAGAATTATTAAATTGACCAAATTAACCAATTCATAAAATATGAACAAAGTATATAGATAAACAAACATAAATTGGAGTCTAAGATAAAATCAAAACATAGTCACTCACAATCTACTTTCTAACCCTAGAACACAATAAGTGTTTAGCTATTCACAATCAAAGTAAAAAACCAAATATATTCATAGACGCAAATGTTTGGAATAATTAACTAAAGAAAAAAATAGTAAAACCTAAATCTTGCTCCCCAATGGTCGTCTTGTCACTTCCTTACTCTTTGATCTAGCTTCTAAGTACTTCTTCGATGATGATTGTCTCTTTCTTTAGCCTTGAAAACCTCTATTTATAAGTCTCGGGTCATGTGGTGTGAATTAGAGTCGAATCAGGAGAAAAATACGTGTAACTTAAGGTAAACCGTCATACGAACGCAGCCGTTCCAGCTGATGCAGCCGCGTTACCAGATGATGCACTAATTTCCTAATTTAGTAATCAGCAAGTATACGGTGCTAGTGTAGATAGTGGCAGTCAAGGTCGATCCACAAATACTGAAGGTTGTGCCTAGTTTACTACCCTAATCGTAATAAAACTACCATAACTAGACTCTCGATTAGTGAAAGTTGGTGTTGTATCTAAAAACCTAATCGCAAGAAATATTAACCAAAACTAAATCACTTGTAAACAAGGAATGGTTGATAAGGAAGAACTCGAATGAGATTAAAGTGTATCCTAGGGATTCGGTTTCAGTTCTTGTTTTCTATGTTTGATTATTTTATAATCCTATTTTATACCAATTCTATCGTTATTAGACGACGCTACTATAGTTAACCCTTCTCTTGGACGTTGTTAACGTGTAGATTAGGTATGAATAATTACCCTCTCGAGCTAACTATCGTATATGTAACTCCCAAGGGCTCTTAAGACCAATATCTACGTAAGACCTCACTCCTCTCGGATGAATATTGGTACCTACGTTATATGCTCATATACCTATTAACTACCCTCTCCTCTCGGACGACAACTTGTAAGCAAGTATAACTAACTAATTGGTCAACTCAATTAATTCATGATTCAAGAACAAAGCATATAAATAACGCTAAAAACGGAGTCTAGAATTAAACAAATTAATCAAAACATAATCAACAATTACCTACTCTCTAACCCTAGAACACTAAGTGTTTAGCTACTCATGTCTAAGATTAAAATCAAACAAAATTCATGGACAAACATTGTTTGAGAGTAAAAATAAACAAAGAAGAATATACCCGAATTCTTTGAATCTCGATCTTCGTCCTCGTGATCCTTGATCTTCATTCCAACTCTCCGAGCACTTTTGCAAGTGTAGAATATGATCTCATATCCCTTTTTCGGACTTAGCTTCATTTTTTTTACAATTGGGGATCCTCTTGGGTGAAACGCGCCAAAATCTCTATTAGATTTGGACTAGAAAAGGAGAGCCTACCTTCTGTCGCGGTCGTGATGCCTTTTGATTGCGGTCGCGATCATTTGTACCAAAACCTCCTTAAAATGACCCTTTTTGTCGCAGCCGTGATGCTTCATTAGTGCTGATTGTGTTTCTGGCCACTTTTTGTCGCTGTCGCGACAGATTCATTCCGATTTAGGTCCGGTTCACTCCGTTTTTATCCCTTCTTAGACTGTTTCTTCATCCAAAATTTCGTCTATGTAGAGTTTTTTGCTTAAAAATATCTGAATAATCTCTAAACAAGCTTATACACGTCAAATGTCACAAAATAACAGATACAAGAAATTCCTGGCCAAATATGCATGCAAATGATATAAATTAGGCATCTAAATCGACCTATATGAATGCATACACGTGTATCACCAGACGTGGCCGTTCTCACTTCACAGTGCTCATAGACTTAACCAAGCCACTTTTGATGTGGCCGCGTCCATTCCGGTTGTAATCCGGTTGAAACCGGTTTTACTCTTTCGGATCGTTCCTTGGCCCTTTTCATCCGTTTTTACTCATTCTTTACTCTTTTCTTCTCTAGACTTCATCCAAATGCCCTTTGCATATGTTTACCTATTTTACTCCAAAACACTCACAAACATGTTAAAACACTCAATACGAGGAATATTACATATTTTGACCATTTATACATGTAAATGTCATAAAATATCTATCTAAAAAACGACCTAAAGTGCTTGTTTACACAACGTGTATCAAAATTCCGAAACTTAACCAGTTGCTCATCCCCAAACAAAAAAATAAAAAATAAACCAAGAGTAACATGCTTTTAGGGCGATTGGATTATTATTCTTTTCTCAGCGAAGTTTTTCCATGAAAATCGACAACCTAGAACTCAAGCATTAGTGACATGGGCAAGATTTTGACTACTTTCGGGACAAGAGACTTATAAATTACATGATCCTCACGAGTTAAGTGTATCACTCGTCTTTCAAGTATATAAAATATGTACGTGTTTCCACTCAAATTGGACCGTATGCACCGTCTATCATATGTTTGCCTATTGTCTAAAATAGATCTCATACTTGACATGTGTGACAAAGAATCAAAAAATTCTTTACTTTGGTTGTAGTGTTGGCTTACTGTGAAGTGGGAAAATTTCGGATATACGTGACTAGTTATTAGACCAATCAAGTTATTTCTAACCCAACTATCCCTCAACATTGTTCAGTCAATCCCCACTCTTCAAATTTCATAAAACCACTCAATATGGCTTCTTCACCCTTCAAAAGCATTTTTTTCTCATCAACCAAGAACTTCAAATGCCTCTTTATTCGGCACTACTCGTCTTTCAAAAACTTAAACATACTTAGGCACTTTCTCATTATTAACCCCTCCTAAACAACAAAATAAAACACGTATTTACAACGTTCTATTTTTCGTTTTTTCTTGATTTTTCTCCTTTTTCCTCTTTTTCTTTAATAATAAAATGAAAAATAACTAGGAGGGGTCATTTGTTTCCTTTTCTTTTGCCTAATCAATGTATCATTTCACCAACACATTCCAAACATCCATTCTACTTATTTCTTCATGATTTTATCCTATCTACCTTCCAATCTATCTCCCTCTTACTCAATTAGTCCAATTAATCGGGTCAAAGGCTAAAAGAAAGATATGGGCTTATAATGTTTGACTTTGAAAATAAAGCTTAAAGTTCAAAGTGGCTAACTAGGGATTTTGCAAGTTTTGGTAAAAAAGATTATTTTTAAGGCTAATAAACAGGCTATAAGAAAGAAATGATATATTCCTACAAAGACGCAAGGCAAGTTCTAGAGACTAAATACATTATAACCAAGGTTATAAAAGTCGTTAGACGCTACTTAGGCGGTGGACTGGGGCCTAGCGACTAGTCGAGGTCTAGGCGGGGATAATCGGAGCATAGACGTAGTTAGACGGGGAGGAAACGAAAAATAAACGTAGGCGGTCAATGGGAGCCTAGCGCCTAGACGGAGATTAATCGGAGTTAGTCGGGGATTTTTAGAACAGAGATTATAACCAATCAATTCACACCGAAAAAATGAAAAATTACTCAAAAAATAAGAGTACTTATAAGGCTCAAATCTCACAGGCTACTTTTGATCATGGATTTATAGCTCAAGCTCAAATTTGTCTCAATTATGCCTATCATGCTCAATTTATGCAGAATCTGAAAACTTCCATATTTTGATTTATAAAATTCGAAATATGTATTTAAAATAGTTCAAAATTTTCAATTTTTTTATATGTATTCCATGTACATGTCTTCTATCTTATTGTAAAATTTTAAAGAGATCCATTTTTGAGTCATAAATGTCTTTCCATCACTATGCATAATTTACTGCCACAACTATTTTGATTTCAAAAATTCAAATTTCATATTTTTACTTCTTATTATGAAACTTAAATATGGCATTTATATATGAATCAAGTATTTACATTCGAAATCATAGATTTTCTCTCAGTTTATTTTATAAGATATAAAATATCTAGTCACAACTACGCAATATATTTATAAGTGTAAAACCTTCTATTTTCTTCCAAATAATTCCGTATCTTTTCAAAAATTATGTTTAAGTCCTAAAATTCTTATTAGTTCCTTCCTAAGTCCAACCCAAAAAAAATATGTTATATTAATAATTATTGTGACAATGAGGTACGAAGGATTAGGAGCATACTCTCCATGAACATATTCACTCGAGATTCTTGTGTATTCAAGCATCACAATTCAAGTGGGGTTTCTTACTTGTCTTATTAATTATATGTGTTTGATCCATGTATGAGATATAATTGTTATCTTATGAAATGTAAGACCTAAGTTGCATTACATATTTATGAAATGCAAAACCTAAGTTGCATTATTATAAGTTTGATTGATCATTCCTATAAGTTGGTGTGATTCGGGGCAACCTGTGCACACATATGTTATGTTGGTGTGATCTGGGGTAATCTATGTATCCCTCCCAATTAACATTTTTCAGGTTCAGTTGAGGAGCTGACAAGTTGCCGAGGGCGATATGGTGAAAGTGTATGAATATGCTAGAAGAATGTTTAGGAATTAACTATAATATCTTATTTTCCGCTGCTACAAACCAAGGTTTATGAAATTGAATAATATGACATGCTTTATGTTTAAAGAGAAAAATATTTTTTTTTGTATAGTTGTAATTTATGCTCAATATGTATTCTAATTGCCTGACTTAAGAATTTTTTTTATATTAAAACAAATGATTCATTGATATGATTATTAACCTTAATGCTTTAAAATGAGTTTTACGAAAATCGAGTCGTTATAATGACAATTGATGATTTTTGGAGAGTTGTATTTTCATTAAATTAATCAAAAATAAAAAAAGTTATATCTTATTTAAATATAACTCCTTTTATGAAACAAAAAGAGTACTAACTTTGGTCTTATATATTGTATAGTGGAATATCGCGAGAACTACCCAAGTGAATAGCAAAGAATTTACGCCGATTTGTAACCAAAGTACAATTTTTACAATTTGGATATAACGACTAAGAAATCAAGCCGGCCCAATAAAAATCGTGGTGATTGAAATAATAGGACAATAAGCTGGCTCAACAATATAAAAAACTAACATACCATCTAATGTCACAGAAAAAGTGAGCACGTGCTTTTTCAGGGGGAAATAGTGAACCACTTCAACTCACATAAAATGGAGAAGAAAATAACAAAATATAACCTTCAGTTGATGATGTGTGTGCAATCTGCAAAGGAAGTATAAGTGAAATATGTATTTGTAGACTAAGAAGACCTCGTTAAATTTATAAAATTCTCAAAATATTTATAAGATGTTTCGAAACTTATAAATTTTCAAATGTGTTCAGAAAAATAAATCACTTCTTCTATCCTATAAAAAGAGTTATGTTTGAAAAAAAAAATTGTCTAAAAAAAAATCATGTTTCAAAAGTTAATGTCACATTTTACTAGTTTAAATAAAAGTTAAAAATTAAATTTTACAAATTAGGTAGATATGATTAGAGCTCACAATTCGGCCCGCCTAACCCGGTCTGTCGGGCTAAGGTGTATGCTAGGATCGGGCTTGGTGGGCCGACGACCAATGGATTGGTAAAATGTATAGCCCAGCCCGGCCACCGTCTCAGGCTGGGTTGGCCCATGGGTCAGCCCATTCCAATCATCTGTTTTTTTTTTTCTTTCCGAATCTAATGGTGTGAAGAAATGACAATTAATTACTAAGACAAATACAATTTTTAAACTTTAAACAACCAACAAACAAATAATCAAATAAATGAGAAAATTAAATTAGTAGTATTACTGTAAGTCCAATGTTGCAATTTAAACTCAAAATAATCACGGTTTGAACTCAAATTTGTAGAAATTTTTTTAATTGTAAAATAAAAAATAAACGCCTACCTAACCTACGTGTTGAATGGTGAATGCTCATGTGATGAATCGGTGATGCATTACAATTGTTGCCGCCTTTAAGTAATGCATTTTGTTATCAATTATCAATGTATCATGCCAATAAATTAGTCTCATAAGTAAAGTAGTGGGGAATTAAAAAAAGATAGAGGGCGGGCTAGCCCATGACCATGGGCTATGACGGGCCTAAACCATGGGCAATGTTAGGTTGATGGATCAGGTCTGATGGGCTCGACAACCCTTGAACCAGTAATTTTAGAGTTCGGCCCACCTAAAATGTTGGGTGCGGTGGGGCAGCCCATCGGGCTGGGCAAATTTGCCGGCTCTAGATATGATTGAATAAGATAAATGAAAAAATTAAATATCTTGTGTAAGTGCGTATTGAGAGGTTTTGGAGAGTTGTACCTTTGTCAAATTAACAAAAAATAAAATGTTTTTACATTTTTCAAACAGGACGTTGTATGAGACGGAAAAAGTATCTTAGAGCTTATAAGCTCAAAAAACTATCTTTAATCCATCTTATTTTCTTAAAATTTATAAGCATACTCAAAATACACATACTACACTATTCAGACACTCATAATTAGTTATAAGTTATATTATTCAAATACTTTATTAACTTATAAGTTATTGAGAATTATATTCTATCTTATGAGTTATTTTATAAAAACATTAAACTTATGAATTATTTGAAATAAACTGAGCCCATACACCCTCCACTGGGGTAAAGCCCAGTCCAGAGTCCCTACAGTGGATAAAGTGTTGGGCCCAACACTTATCCCTACAGTCAAATCTCAATAAATCACACTCAGTCAAACTTCCTCAGTACGAATATTTATAAATGTATGTACTTTTTTTTTTTTATAATCTAAATGTATGTACTTTAAAAAAGGAATTGCATAATTATGAGTATACATACATTCATATAAAAGTACAAATATTTTATATAATGAATTGTATGAGTTTTTGTTTTCAAAAGATATGTACTTCATACGTGTTTATATAAAGTTCCTTAGCGTGTGGCAGCCATATAGTGAGGTAGAGCACAATTTATAAATAAATAACAAAATGATATTTTTACAAATACAAGTAATATTTTTACAAACAACACTGATACTTTGGCTATAGTTTTTGTTCAAAAAAAGTTAATACTTTTACAAATAAATGTAATACTTTTGTTACCAAAGTAATACTTTTTTTGTTGCAATGCACAATTTTTTGTGAATTTCTTATATCTAAATCTATAACTCAATATATATTTCGAAGGGTTAATTACAGCAATCCTGTCAAACTATGGGCGTTTTTGCATTGCACATAAATCATTAAAATTTTTTATGACAATCATACATATAAATTATACGGATTTTGCAGATAAATCACAAAATTTATTTTCCAATCTGGGAGCTAAAAACTCACCAAATCACCACATAATAGACCACATTCAATATTAAGGAGGCCAAAACAAAATTAAAATAAAAAATAAAAAATATAAGAGAAAATGAAATTAATCGTTACTAAGCATCAGAATGAGATTTATTATGGACAGAACATTATTATTACATTATTGACCACACCCATTTACGTGGTTCGTGTTTTTCTGTTTTATTTTAATGATTCTTTTCCCTTTTTTGGTAAATAAAATTAAAATAAACCCATAAAATTGGATTAATGCGTGCCTCATATTTGGCAGCATTCTCATCGATAAGGCCCCACCACCGATTTTCAAATTTATATATATATTTAGAAAAATAAAATAAAACTATTCCAACTTATCTGATACCATTCAACAGCTCTAGAGAGAGAAAGAATAATCTTTTTATGTAATGCTTATAATATCTGGCAAAAGATATTGTTCTTTCTGTGCTGTTATTAATTAATCATTCATTTCAAATTAATTGATTTTTAACTCCTTAATGATATTTTAAATTAATTATTATTTTATATATTTTTACGATTTCTTTTAATTTTGTCTCTGTTACAATCCTAAAATGTTTTTTACTTTTAAATCTACCACTGAAGGTTGATAATTATTGGAATGCAATTAAATGGATTAATGGGTGAGCGAAATGAATGAGCCGAGAGATGATGTATTTGCTAATTAATAAGATTTCTTTCCCTACATTCTAAAACATCTATTAATTTGAAACAAATGAAGTATATTCATTTTATTTACTTCTTACAATTTTAATTGTTGTTTTAACTTGTTATGAATTTTCTAATTAATTATCATTTTAGATATTTGTCACTATTTTTTCTATTTTGTCTCTATCTGAATCCTAAAGTATCCTTTAATTTTAAACGATTATATCAAAGAGAGACGGGGTGGATGTATCATATCAAAGAGAGATTGGGTAGATAATTTATTGAGACCGTGATTTTAGGGATTGATGAAAGAGAAATGCGATAACGGAGATATATGTTATCAATCCATTTAATAATTAATTCATCCATTTTCTTCTAAAATGTCAATTAGAAAAACAGAGGGAGTAGATTATAATGTGTCAATTAATACTACCTTGTTGTAGGAAAAATAGAAAAAGGAACAAGAAAGAGAGGCGCGCAATAACTAGGGTTATCTTATTCATCATATCCCTTTATATAGGGTGCCAAATACAGGGTTTCACAATTACATATATTTAGTGAATACCTAAATTACCCTTTATCAGTTACTTTTGACGAAGGCACACTAATTGTGTTTTTCTTTCAACACTCCCCCTTGTGCCAAGTCAAAGGGGAACTGGTGCATAACTTGTTGCCTCGTTAAAAACCTTGCCAAGTAACAAAACCCAGTGGGAAAAAATAAACCTTGGTCGAAGGGAAAAAGAGTGCAACGCACCTTTGTTGAGACTCCCCCTGAAGTCTACATCTCTCCCTTGATACGTACATCTATCAAGAGAGTTTCGAAAATCTCTTTATCCTCGATTTACATAAATCATGAGGATATTATGTGGTTGTTGCTTATAGAAAAGTGTTGGCAGTACATGCTTGGTCTCGTCACCTTTGATGTGTAGCATAATTCATCTGTTTGTTGCAAATAACTTCATCTTCATAACTTCGGGTACGCTCTTCAGTGGTATAGCTCAAGTCACTAATGCTTTAACTCAATAGGTTGATGAACTTCGTGAGATATCATCCGTGAGTGATGTGATGAGGTTGTTTGAGTAGTTGTGATTGATTGATCTTCAAGTTTTCGTCGTGTTCCTCGTGGTAATACATAACCGGTTTGGTAATGACCTCTACATTGGCCACTAAGATAACCACCATTTAAACTAACCAAGGTACTATTCGGTATTTCGTAGTGGGGGTAGCTTCAACATTTATTTAGGAGTTACATATTCTTTTGTAATCCTTTTATCTCTACATATGAGAGCATTTGACATTTTCTTTAGAGTTTTACAATTTCATTTGTAGTCTCTCCTGTCTCTAATATGGGAAGAACAAATATGAGCCAATGGTTTCTTTCATATGTCAAAATACTATTTGATATCATTCAATTGATATTGCGTTGTTCTGAGTAAAATGTAATTAACAAGTTATTTGAGAAAGTAATACATGGTTGAGTGCATTAAGCTTTTTGTACAATAATGCGCACATTTCAATTAGTAGTAGGAAATTTCATCTCCCAACAGCTCTTTCGTCATTTCCTTTGGACTCAAATAGATATTTCCTTATGTCCACACTTCAACCAATCATAGGAGTGCTAACAGATTGCACTTTATCCATGTGAAATCGCCTGATGATCTTTTGGATATATGCAAACTGAGGAATTAATATTCCACAAACTCGGTGAGTTTTCCCATGATCCTTTATCTCAATCACAGTACCTCTTATTTTTTTAAGAGTACTTATTATGTCCTTAACATCTACATAAATTGATACACTTGCAAATATAGAACTTGTGTTTCTTTATAAATGCATAGGGACAATACTACTTGTTCTTTCCCTTCCCAATCAAGTAGTCACTTGGACGGGTATGCCATTTCCATCCAGATTTATTTAAATCAAAGTGAGCATTTCAATCTAATATTGTAAATGCACTCCGTGGTCTAGAGTTACTTGAGTTGGGCAACGTAAGTCCATCTGACACTTACACATATCTCAATAACAAGATCCCCAAAGAGATATGTTGTAACCACATTAGTATGCTGCATTTTCAATCATTCGGAAACTTATCGATAAGACGTTATGACGTCCGTTGTGGGAGAATATCTCCACGTAGTCAATTCCAGGGCTTTGTGAGAAAACCTTGTTCTTTAAGGTAAGTTTTGCATCTCAGGACTTATTATTCTCACAATGCTTACTGACAAAATATATTTTATGTCCTACAGGCTTTACACTTGGTAAGGCTAGCACTACCAAACAAAATACCTGTTGCTCTGTTATAGAATCGAGTTCTACCTGGATTGGTTCCATATAGGCCAATATGCTCTTTGTTGATATCTTACAATAGAGCGTGGTTCGATATTATTGTGCTCTATAATTCATTGAGTAACAATATATACATCATCAATGCACGTGAAAGATTTTTCCATTAACTCACATGCACTCTCATTATCTCTAGATTCATATTAAACTTCGGAGCGTCCTCCAGTGGTGATTCATGGACATAATTAATTAGAGATAATTTGAGAGTATTTCTTTTCATTGATGATTTAAATTGTGCCACACCTGCCTCCTTCCTTGAGCAGGTATTCATCGAACCACGTGGCATCTCCCCATTTCCTTTTGGGAGCCACGGCCTCAACCATACCTCCACTAAGTGTGGTTGCAACACCTTTATCTGCGGTGTTGTGCCCTTTACTGGGGACTTTTAACCTTACAGGCACATTTGCAGCTGGTATATATGATCTTGTCACTTTAGCGATTTTAGCAAATGCATCAACAATCAAATCTTCCATACTTTGAAGATCGATAATTCGTTTTACTTCAATTTACATTATGAAGTGTGGGGATCCTAATGAGACATACTGGGAAATACTTCCTGTCGTTCTCTTAGAAAATTCTTTTTCTTATCTCCCCCTAACAACGGGAAGACTGTCTCATTAAAGTGATAATCCGTCAATCTTACGGTAAATAGATCTTGCCTGTTAAAGGTTTCAAATAGCAGGTAATAGTTGGAAATCCATAACCAACATAAATATTTAATTGTCTTTAAAGACCCATTTTGATGCGTTGTGGGGACGCAAATAGGCACATATACTGCTAACCAAATTTGCGTAAATGTAAAAATATCAGGCTAAATCCAATTACCAACTGATATGCATAATTTTTTGTTAGCAGTGGGTCTGAGACAAATAAAGTAAAGTTGCAGTGATATTGCATAGTCCCATGTCCGAAAGACATTTTAGTGCGCATTGCAATGCCTAATCCTCCATCTATATCCTTTTGATGGTGACATATGTGAGACCATTTTTGTGTATCCACATGGGTTAAAGGATACTATACATTGATCCTAACAGATATACAATAATCATCAAATCTTTATGATGAGAACTCTCTAGAGTTAATAAGTCTTATTGACTTTATGGAGTGAGGGTGGTGAGCCCTTAGACAATATTTTCTAGGAGTTTTTCTGATGCAACATTTATTGTGGACAATATTGTGATGATCAGTTAATGTGTCAAAGCATTTACCAGAACCATAGATACTTTAATGACCCGCTTTTCTGGTTTGATAGGTCCACATAAATTATATTATATTCTTTTTGTAAGAATGGATTGTCTTACATATATATCAGGTATAGGAAGGTCTCGATCCTACTTATTACCAAATAGTAAGCTTGGTAGAATGAGTGATATGCCCTAAAACAGTTAATGAGGCAGAATGGGATGTTGGTCGTGCTTTTAGTACTTTAGAAAGCATTAACTCTGTTATAACAAAATCAGTACTGACACTGCACATCGTATAAGATTTTTATCCCTTTTTGTATTTCACTCGAAAGAAAGAATGTCCATATAATTTCTTAAATATGGATCATCATGTTATGACTTGGATGTCTAAGAAAGTCGTACCAAAACCTATATGAATTAATGTCCCAAAGTTCATTTTGGGTAACATATGATTCTGTCTTCCAAAGTTCGTTTTGGTGAAACGATCAGAGTTGTAGTGGAGTACATGTCACTAGATTGACTTATTTATTTCTCTAAGATGTAGGTATCATAAATTATTCAATTCCATTCTCACATGTAGTTTTGAAATGATAGTCATTGACACAAATATCTTTACTTAAAAACATTGTAATAGCTCTTGTTGCATATAGAGCGTTTTGTGACTATAATTATTATGCCATTAGGCATCTAGAGAATTCGACGATTCTTCGCCTTTTTTAGTACTTGTAATTCAATGATGGTAATTATGCAGTGATGCAGTGAGTCTCTGTTCTTTGGACTTCCTGTATCTCTTATAGTTAACTGCTCTAGCAGTTTTTATACAAAAGTATAATATTTATACACTTATTTAAAAGTTCATTACCAACTCTATCCCTTTTGTTTAGAGGGTTTCGACGTATTGTTTTTGCACATGGTTTCCATAACCACCATATTCATTTGGGGTAAGCACACTGCCTCCAGGGCTTCTATGTCCCTTAATTTGTGGTGTATTGTTACCACAACTGTAGAGACAAACACATTCGTTCCCTTTACTTTGGGGTCATTTCCACTATTTAGTTCATCATACTTGGGCTTGAGAATTTTCTTTATCCCAATGTGTTTGATGTTATTTTTCAGAAGAAACTGATCATGCCTCTCAACTACTTGCACTGGTTGATTAGCTAATTTAATATTGTAATTCTTTTATTTCATACTCTAACCTATACAAGTTCGCTAGTATAAGCATTTAGAGTAGGAAAGTAAAGAGATTTTATGTATCATATCATCTTCTGTGATTTCTTTACACATATAGATAGATGTGTTTTTAGGCACAACGTGTCCTTATTGAGGCTATTGACCCTTTTGTAGTCTAGTGAGTGGGTTTCTTTCCATTAGATAGTTAATACCGGAAGTAGAGATTCATCTACATTTTTAATATTTCTTTTATTGCATTCCGCAGCTCATCGGGTACTTTTGAACTAAACAATACTCCTAGTGTAAGCTAGAATTAGTGTGTCATCTCAAATTCATTAGATCATTGACTGTGACTTCTACTATGTCAGACAGTGCTTTGTCATTGTGGTCGGTTGTAAATGATCGTAAGAGAGTTCTTACAGGGTGTAGTTATTTTTCATGGAAATATTTTCCTATTAGGAATATCAATTGTGGTAACTCAATTTCTTCTGAGTCTAATATTCAAATTTTGGATCGAGTTGGTTTAATCACTTCCTTTTGAATTATATTTCGGAACCATATATCACAAGTTTTTCGATACTTTGTGAAATTACTTTATCACGTAGTTGATTTATCCACGAATTTCCTTTATCTTGGACATGCATTATTTATCATAAAAAAAATTGCATGGGCAAAATAATGATCAAGTTCATAATCTATCAGATAAATAAGCTAATTTGATTTATAATCATAAGATTTGCAATAGGCAAAAATAACTGAATGGCAACTTTCAATTAAATGAGAAAGTAGAAGCATATCAAATACAACTGGATTTTTTAAATATTATTCAAACAGAAAAAATTCCATTATTGCTGAAATTGTACACAATTGGTTTAGATGCACATATAAATTTAATCTCAATTTCTCAAAAACTATAGTTGTATGCCATAGGAGAAACATGTATACATATAATTTCTCATGCTTACTTGAGAATAATTTGTATCATATACAGGCAAAGACATATAATTATTTTGCAAAGTAAGGTAAGCTAATTTACCTTGCAGGAAAGACACGATTCTTTCTTATGGCACTTCTCAAATTTTGCTCAAGTAGATCGTATCAAACATCATAGTCATTGTCCAATCCAGTCTCATACCAATAAAGTGAACCGGTGCTTGATCAAATTAATACAGAAAACATAATTAATGATTAAATGTAAAGATAATCCAGATAACAAAATTCAATTCATATATACACAAAGTGAATGTGGAATTAAAAACCACATATATATATATAATTGAAATTACCTCTTAGATAATTTGAATTCAATACCATCAGAATTAACAAAATAATCAATTTGTCACAAATTATTTATTTGTGCGTGAGTACAGTACATATATACCCTTTCACTTTTTTTTTTTTTTTTTTTTTTTTTTTTTTACGAATTTAAGGGAACAATATGCTCTCTGTAAGATCTAATGCAAAACTATAATGAATGAAACTTAAGTTTATCATAATTCATTATTTAAACACATGTGCATAAGAAAATCAAATTACATTTAATTCAATGAGCATATGGTTCGCGGCAGAATTAAACTGCTACAGTACATTTTAGTCCGAATTGTTAAATTGCTCTAAAGTTTCGTTTGGCGGCCTTTTCCGATGAAAATCGATGATAATTGGATAAAGGCACTACCATCATTGATATGCTTTTCTGTTGCCCCCGTCTTCTATTATCACCCATCATTCTTTTTAATGAACATAGAACATAGAGCGTTCGTGCTGATAACGTGTTGTAGGAAAAATAGAAAAAGGAACAAGAAAGAGAGGCGCGCAATAACTAGGGTTATCTTATTCATCATATCCCTTTATATAGGGTGCCAAATACAGGGTTTCACAATTACATATATTTAGTGAATACCTAAATTACCCTTTATCAGTTACTTTTGACGAAGGCACACTAATTGTGTTTTTCCTTCAACATACCTCTGTTTTTTCGATGACATTTTTTTTTTTAAATCGAGAATCACATTAATCAATCTCAATTACAAGACTCTCAGTCCAATAAGGAAAATCAGGACATATCAGACAATCCGATCGGTTGAAGCAGAGAAAAAATGCGCAAGCATATGAATAATGTCATTAAATAATCCGTCAAAACCATAAAATAAATACCATCCACAAGAAGCCCAATAGCAGTAACACATGATACGTGCCCCGTCACTGCATGCGCAGCAAGCAACGAATTGAAAAAAACACAAACATCTACCTTCAACTCTGAATCAATATCATCAATCTCCATCAAACTTCGTCTCGGATGCTGTCAATCATAACAACCTTCAAAGTCGAAAGATTCATAGGAGACCGGAGATCGAAGGTCGCACAAGGTGTGGATAGACATACAAAGGCACGGAGAAATCACGGAAAGGTAAATCTGAGGAGAGGAAAAAAAACAAGACGAAGCCAAACAAATCAAGATAGATAATCAATATCATGTTAGAAGTATCTCCATCATCCTATAGATTGGATGATGAGGGAAGAAGGAGGAGGAGATCTAAACTTTCTTTTAGATGACTTTTTAGGTTTTGTAGTTTGTTTATAGAAATATTTTATAAGTTTTTACCATATATTTTTCGATAACACCGCTATAATTATCCGTAAAAAATCTCTAATTATCTAATCTATCATATCTAATTTATAAAATAATAGAAAGAGATAACAATAATATAAAGAAATGGAGAGTGTGAATCTAAGTCAATTTCATCAAAATAATGTTTAGACATATATTAATCAACTTTTAGAGCACATAATCGGGTTTAGAATTAACAGAATCGGACGAATAGAGTGAACCAGGAGTCAAAACAGACTCAAACCGGTAGTTATGATTTAAAGTCATATGGCAGGTTTTTTTACAACTGTTTTCTCAGAGAAAGACAACGGAAACGGGCAGTTTTATTTTTCTCGTATTGCTGACCCATTGTTCAACTGATTCGAAGCTAGATTCTTATATGTATGAGCTCCCATTGATGAGAGAGAGTTATTTGTACAATTTTTCCCTTTGAAAACAATTCTAATTTCGTTGAATTGCTTAGTTATAGTTCTTCGCTCAATTTAAGGTTTAAATTGGGGATTTAGTTGAATCCTGGATATATTTTGTAATTGGGATCTGAATTGAGTGGATTGAGGAACATTGATCCTCCGTGGATGTAGATCAGTTGATCGAACCACATAAATTCTTGGTGCATTGCTTGTTTCATATTCGGTTTTGCGCATTTCTAATTTCTTGGTTATGTTCTTCATTTGGTTCGAGTTTTCCTACAGAATTCATTTGAGTTTGTGGTGATCTTTGTTACGGGAATCTAACAAGTGGCATCGTCTATGAGAAACGGACGAGGAGATGGCTGCAATGAAGTTGGATGTCGAAAAATTCACCGATAAAAATGACTTCGGGTTATGGAAGATGAAAAATGAAGGTTGTCTTGACACAACATTGTTTAGTTGTTACTTTGAAACCAAAAAACGAGTGGTCTACTGCGGATAAGACCAAGAAAGAGGAGATAGTAGAAAAGGCTCATAGTGAGATATGTTGGATCGATCAATCAGAGGATAATATTATTGATTATATTGCTTCAATAATGTCGATTAAATTGAGAGTGCAATTATATTCTTTTAGTGGAATAGAATATAATTAGACGAAGTTGGATAGCTCAAGTGGCAGAGCATCTACTACCTAGGCCTTTGGTCCTGGGTTCGAGTCATCTTGGGGGGTGAAGGGGAGGGTTTTTTCTTTGTTCTTAGATTAGGAGAAAAAAAAAATTCGGAATAGAATATAATTAATAAGTTAATATGATAAGTCAAGAGTTGACCGGGTCATATTTAATTTATTTGAGCTTAATTTGATTGGATCCGACCAGGTCCCTTCGGTGGTTCAATATGAACTGGAATAAATTATAAGGATTATAATTTATTACTACAATATTTGGATTATAATATTATGATAGTATAGAAGATGGAGATATCCAGTATCTTCTATACTTATCAGGATATGTTACTTGGGGAGAAAGAATATTGTGATATATTATATATATCAGGTACATATTTAGTTCTTCTTAATCCACAGTAATACACACATATCATTATTCCAAAAAAGATGTCCACACATCCGTATTGCAGTGCAGTTCGTGAGAACACCGGAGAAGATTTGGAGGTTTGAAGCGAGTTATTATAAAGCACACTATAAAGGTATTCCATAAACTCTTCTTGTATAGATTAATTAATATGTAGAACATATAATAATACGGTCGATCCTACAACGATTGTCCGATTATCAATATCTAATATTGTGGATCGGAGAGGAATCGTGGTTCCAATATATATGTTGGATCGATCAATCAGAGGATAATATTATTGATTATATTGCTTCAATAATGTCGATTAAATTAAGCGTGCAATTATATTCTTTTAGTGGAATGGAATATAATTAATAAATTAATATGATAAGTCAAGAGTTGACCGAATCATATTTAATTTATTTGAGCTTAATTTGATTGGATCCGACCAGGTCCCTTCGGTGGCTCAATGTGAACTAGAATAAATTATAAGGATTATAATTTATTACTACAAAATTTGGATTATAATATTATGATAGTATAGAAGATGGAGATATCCAGTATCTTCTATACTTATCAGGATATGTTACTTAGGGATAAAGAATATTGTGATATATTATATATATCGGGTCGCATATTCAGTTACTAATAAACTGTTCTTGAAACAGGAATTGCTTGCGTTTAAAATGACAGATGATAAAAATCTGGTAGAGCAATTGGATGAGTTCAATAGATTGATTAATGACTTGGAGAATCTTAGAGTAAAATTAGAAGAAGATGACAAGGCTTTGATGATACTAAATGCTCTTCCAAAATCTTTAGAAATTTCAAAGAAACTCTGTTATTTAGAAGACAAGATAAGTTGGATCTGGATTCAATCCAAAGTCTCCCTCAAGACCAAGATTCTGCAAATTACAGGGGATAAGAAACCACAAAGTACAGGAGAAGGGTTGAATGTGAAATTCCATAAGAATAAATTTCAGAAGAAATCTCAAGGAACTCAAATAAGAAACAGAAGTTTGTCAAAGAGGGAGGAAAGAAGAATTCTGAGTGGATAGAGAAAAGGAGGTGCTATCAAGTTGGACATCTGAAAAAGGATTGCCCAGAAAGGAAACAGAAACAAGAAACAAGGAAGCAGATGTTGCTTTCCTGAAGAAGGGTTTGACAGTGCAGAGTTTTTAGCAGTCTCAGATAGAAAATTCAATGATGAATGGGTGTTAGATTCAGGTTGATCCTTTCACATGTGTCCACATGAGTCATGGATTCAAGATATCAAGAAGTTTGATGGAGGAATAGTGCTACTTGGGAATGATCATACATGTAAAGTCCAAGTGAGTGGCTCACTCAGAATTATGATGCATGAGGGAGTGGAAAGACTGCTTACCAAAGTAAGGTATGTTCCTGCCTCAAAGAGAAATTTCATTTCTCCTGGATCATTAAATGCTACTAGTTGTGAGTTTAACACAGAAGATGGATATATACATGTTACTAAATGTGGTAAAACAGTGATGAAGGGAAAGAAAGTGAATGTATTATACATTCTCATTGGAAATTCTGTAACTGGCTTCGATGATAACATAACGAATACTTCAGATGTCTTGCTATGGCATAAAAGGTTAGGCCATATAGGAGAGAAAGATATAAATGAATTGTCAAAGAAAAAGGTGTTTGAAAACTCAAAATTTGTGAAACTTGATTTCTGTGACCACTGTATTTTGGGTAGGGCAAGGCAAGGAAACATTCATGTGGAAAGGGAATTCACTCCACAAAGGAACCCTTAGACTATGTCCATTCTGATATTTGGGGACCAGCAAAGGTGGAAACTCATGGGGGTGGAAAGTATTTTATGACTGTTATAATGGTTTTAGCAGGAAAGTTTGGGTGTTTATATTCAAACACAAGAGTGATGCTTTTGAAAACTTCAAGGATTGGCTAACTCAGGTAGAGAATAAAAGAGGCAAGAAGCTGAAACATCTAAGAACAAACAAAGGGCTTGAATACCTGTCAGAAGAGTTTAACAAATTCCGTAAAGAAAAGGGAATTACAAGACATAAAACTGTACCACTCAATCCACAACAGAATAGGCTAACTAAGAGAATGAACAGAACTATACTGGAGAGGGTGAGATGTATGTTGGCGGATGCAAGACTGCCAAAATCTTTCAAGGGAGAAGCTGCTAGTATAACTTGATATTTGATTAATAAGTCACCTTCATCAGCTATTAAGTTTCAAACTCCTGATGAAGTCTGGTATGGGAAGCTGTCAAATTATATTGATCTTAAGCTTTTTGGGTGTCAAGCTTTTGTACACATCAAGCTAACAAGCTAGATCCAAGGTTGTTAGATGTATTTTCATTGGATATCCCAAGGGTGTCAAAGGATATAAGCTTTGGTGCCTTGAAAGTGGTCATCAAAAGGTTATTGTAAGAAGAGATGTCACTTTTAATGAACATGTAATGGGGTATAAACATCCAGGATCAAATACTGAAGTAGATGGAAACATTTCAACAGAAATTACATCTGTTGGGGTGGAGTTTGAAGGTTAGAATGAAGAAATAGAAATCTAGAACAATGATGAAGATCAACACTCCTCAGAAGAAGATCAGAATGAAGGACAAAATATGAGAGACTATCACTTGGCAAGGGATAGAGTGAGAAGAAACATTCACCCTCCAAATAGGTTTCGACAAACAGACATGGTGTCTTATGCTTTGTCTGCTGCAAAGCCCTTTGAACACTAGGAACCACAAATCTATTCTGAAGCAGTGTCTATTGCTGAAAGTGAACATTGGATAACTGTAATAACAGAGGAACTACAATCTCTTAAAAGGAATAATATTTGGGTTTTGGTGGAGAAACCAAAAAATCAGAAAATTGTTAGCTCCAAGTGAATTTTCAAGAAGAAGACATAAATGGTTGGTACTGAAAAAGTAAGGTACAAAGATAGACTTGTGGCAAGAGGTTTCACACAAAGAGAAGGCATTGGTTTTAATGAAGTGTTTTATCCAGTGGTGAAACACTGCTCTATAGACTCTTCTTAAAAAAAGTGGTACAAGAAGACATGAAACTGCAGCAGTTAGATGTTAAAATTGCTTTCTTACATGGAGATTTAGTAGAAAACATCTATATGAAGCAGCCAGACAGTTTTGTACTTCCTGGAAATGAACATAAGGTGTGTCATCTTAGAAAATCACTTTCTGGCTTGAAACAAAGTCCCAAACAGTTGAATAAGAAATTTAATGAGTTTATGCTAAGTGTTGGATTTGGCAGATGAAAATATGACAGTTGTGTCTATCTTAAGAGACAATGTAGAAATGTTCTTACATATCTACTTCTCTATGTTGATGATATGCTGATAGCCAGCAAAGAGTAAGGTAAGAGTAGAGTATCTTAAGGAGAAGCTAGACTCAGAATTTGAGATGAAAGATCTAGGAAGTGCCAAGAAGATTCTGGGCATGGATATCTTAGAGACAGAACCAGTGGAAAGTTGTGGTTATCTCAGAAAGACTATTTGAAGAAGATGTTCAGAAAATATAATATGCATGAGTCAAGGCCTGTAGTTACACCCATTGGACAACAATTCAAATTATGAAAAGAACAATGTCCAAAGTTTGAAACATAAAGGAAATACATGGACAAAATCCCATATGCTAGTGGTGTTGAGAGTTTAATGTATGCAATGATTTGTAGTAGACCTGACTTGACTAATGGAGTATCTATGGTTAGCAGATTCATGTCTAACCCTGGGAAGCTACACTGGGAAGCACTCAAATATATTTTGAGATACTTAAAAGGTTCAGTAGATCTGGGATTGATGTTTGAGCAAGGAAGAAGTGAGGAGGAGCCAATTCAAGGCTATGTGGACTCTGATATTGCTAGAAATTTAGATACCAGGAGGTCTATTACTGGGTATGTATTTACATTCTATGGAACCGCAGTTATTTGGAGAGCAGTGCATCGATCTGTGGTGGGACTTTTCACAACTGAAGCTAGGTACGTACCTATGACAGAAGCTGTCAAGGAAGCTATTTGGCTCAGGGATATTCTTAAGGACTTTGGAGTTTCACAAATAAGTGTGACAGTCCACTGTGATAACCAGAGCACGATTCATCTAGTGAAAAATCAGGTATTTCATGAAAGATCAAAGCACATATATGTAAAAATGCATTTTTTAGGGACATAGTGTTGTTTTTGTGAAGAAGATTGCTACAGAAGACAATGCAACTGATATCTTCACTAAGGCTCCATTTGGATGGAGGGATTTGATTTGTTAGGGGATTTAAAATGAATAGATTTCAAAATCCTTAGATTTGAAATCCATGGACTTGAAATCCCTTGTTTGGATTTATGGTGGATTTGTGAAAGGATTTTGAAATCCAAAATTTTCAAATTCATTATTTGGCAAAACACTGATACAATATTTGTAAAATTCAATTTTTTTTCTTTAAAGTTTAAACTAACAGTTTATATTTTTTATTAAATAAAATAATATTTATCTACATCAAAATTAACCGAATAATTTTTTTCTAAATATATATATACACACATATATACATATTATGTATTTTATATCCCAAAAATTTATTGGGAGCATTTAATTGGAGATAAAAGGAAAAAAAAAGAATTAAATAAAATATTATGAGCATTTTATTGGAGAACGAGAGGAAGAGATAGCGATAGGGAGAAGAGAAGAAGAGAGAGAGCGGGGGAGGAGAGAGAGGGAGAGAGGACGAGAGAGATAGAGAGAGAGAGAGGGGGGGGGGGGGGGAGGAGAGAGAAGTGTGAGTCAGGAGGGATTTGTAAATGACTACCTTTGTCAAAGGATTTGAAATCCACCCAAATATAGTGTAAAATGGAGAATTTCAAATCCTGGATTTGCAAATGGGTTGATTTAAAAATCTGGATTTTCAAATCCACTCATTTAGTATTTTATCCAAACACATGGAGTAGATTTGACAATGAATTTATAAATCCATAGCACAAATCCCTCCATCCAAATGGAGCCTAAGTCACTTCCTGGGAATAAATTTAAGAAGCTTGCACCGTGTGTCTAAATTCAGCAAGAAGGTAAGATTGAGGAGTATGATGTGTTCTTTGATTCATTGAGGTGGAGAATTATGAATCTAAGTCAATTTCATCAAAATAATGTTTAGACATATGTTAATCAGCTTTTAGAGCATAGAACCGGGTTTAGAATTAGCAGAATTAGACGAATGGAGTGAACTGGAAGTCATAAGATACTGAAACCGGTAGTTATGACTTAAAGTCATAAGGCAGGTTTTTTTACAACGGTTTTCTTAGAGAAAGACTACGGATTCAGGCAGTTTTATTTTTCCCGTTTTGTTGACCCATTGTTCAACTGATTCGAAGCTGGATTCTTATATGTATGAGCTCGCATTGATGAGAGAGTGTTAGTTGTACACTTTTCCCTTTGAAAACAATTCTAATTTCGTTCAATTGCTTAGTTAGGGTTCTTCGTTCAATTTAAGGTTTAAATTGGGGATTTAGTTGAATCTTGGATATACTTTGTAATTCTGAATTGAGTGAATTGAGGAACATTGATCCTCCGTGGATGTAGATCAGTTGATCGAGCCACGTAAGTTCTTTGTGCATTGCTTGTTGCATTTTCGGTTTTGCACATTTTTTATTCTTGGTTGTGTTCTTCATTTGGTTCGAGTTTTTCTGCCGAATTCATTTGAGTTTGTAGTGATCTTTGTTGCGGGAATCGAAATAAAGGGTTTGAGAGGAGAGAGTAAATCTAGACGACGGCTTATTTATCCGTTCTAGGGGTGGCAATTCAGATCATCGGTTTGGATTCGTGTTCAATTTCGAGTCGATTCGGATTATATATTAAAAATTATTTGAAACACGTAATTATCACATTTTAAGATAAGTTATTGATTTCGTGTCGATTCAGATTAATTGATTCGCGTCGGATTGGTTGCGGGCTTCTCTCAGTAAATTTGTGTCCGATTCGTCTAATCTGTCAGCTCGGGTTAGGAATTGGTACCCTTACTTCGTTACTCTACCCCTTAATTTTTGTATCCTAATTTAGAAAAACATCTAAAATAATCGAAGGTATATATTATTATTAAATTCTCAATCATAAGTTAAGACAACTAATAACACTAAATTAAGAAAGAATAGCGACATGAAGGAGGATTAATTTGTTTAATATGTCTAAACACGTCAATAAAGAATCTTCTGGTATCGGAGATTGAACATCTTTTAATAAAAAAATGTTTCAGCCATATTCGAAGGAATCAGAGGTTGACATATATCATATATGTTAAAATTCAGAATCTTCCTTGAAATTGAAATTACCGCCATACTCAATTCTATTAATACACGACTTCTTCCTAAAAAGAAAAATGATACTATAATATAGGACTTCTTAAATCAAATTAATAAACTATCGAGTTATATAACTGAATGCTGATGTATCATTTACCTAATTACCTAATATTACTTTACCCATTGGGATGGACGTGCAGATATTTTTGACGGGTTGCATAATATATTTTAATTCGAAATATTATTAAGTCTAACGTGCTTGACTTGATGGGTCAACGGCCCAACAAGTGTCGAAATTGTCAGAAAATCTTAGTATATCCAGTGACAGATTCAAAAATTTAAATAAGATGGCTTATTTATAGACGGATCTAGGAATTTGTCTCACGTATTTTTTTTAACTATGCTCATGTGACAATCTTTTACCTAATAGTGTGAAGGCTAGAAATCAAACTCTTTTATATAACTATGCCCTAAACTTAAAATATTGGATAAATTATATTAAAATAATATCTATAAAAATTAAAGGAGGACTCCTGTTGGCCCCCTAAATATAATCAACAGCATAAAAAACACTAGAGAAATACTAACAATTTAGATAAGAACAATGAATTGATTTCTCACAAAACAAATACAAATCAAGATGTAATGTTTCCATATTCATTATATATTCTAACTCTATCTATATTGCTTATATAATAATACATTCATCTACTTCACGTTAAACAATAAAATTATTTATTTAACTTAATTATGTTATATTAAAGTCAATTTAAATAAACATATATAATAGCACATTGTGGCGGATCCAAGAGGAATACACATATACAATAACATATTATGACGGGGCCGGGAGCTAGTGTCTCCCTTGACACCAACATGGATCCGTCCCCAAGTATATCTAAATATGATGTATTTGACACATGACGACCCAAGATAGTGGTTTTTCAAGTACTTATTTTACCTAAATTTTCGTGTCAAAGCATATTTTGTAACTCTACTATTTACTGATGTTGAATTATTGTAAGATCTTCTCACGATAAGACCGTCTTTGTATATGTACAAATAGACCAAAGCTAACATAAGAACATTTTACATATGATGAACTCTTTTTATTATGAATATTGTTACTTTTTACGTAAATTACATCATCTTTATAATTAAAATTATTACTTTTTGAAAATATTGCTTTATATATAGATAAACACTAAAATAACATTTTTTTACTTTAGAACATTAACACGTAAAAACACAATGATAAAAATGTGTGTAGCAGCAATACGTTATGTGAAAACAAGAGCATTATTTTTTGTAACAAAAATATTACATTTTGGTGTTTCATTTGTATTTTATGATATTCACCAATCGACACGTATATTGAATGATGTAATTAATTTAATTATAACAGAAAATGAAACATTCACTATAAATTCTATAATAAATGATCCGGTTGTATTTCTGAAGGGGGAAATTCCCTATTTTTCCTTATTTTTTCTTTTTTCTTGCTGAAGCTAAATTATAATTACAATAGACTACCCTAAAAAAATACAAGAGACGGGATATCTGACAAATTTTGGGGATTAAATTCAACTTCTTCAATGCAATGATAGATTGCCTAGGAAAAGTACAATTTGCTTAATTAATTAATTTATCAACCTTTAACTTATTCACCGGAAACCGGTGTCTGCGGTCCATAAACTAAATCACTTAGCCGGGGCTTGAATTTCTGTTCCCATAAATCACGTCCACATTCACTCCTTTTAACATCCACCACCGCTAGCTGTTCCGTTAACCGGTTAATCTCCACCATAACAACGAATTTCCAATTCTGTCCATGTAATCGAACCCCATTTCCCTTCTGTGCCACTCTGATGCCCTCCTCCGCCGCCACCGCCTGAATCCTCTCGATGATCTTCTCCGGCGGAGCCGCCGACACAAACATCTGTGAATCAACGCGGATGCCGCCGTAACTGAACAAACCGGACAGATCTGCACCGGACGAGTAGGAAATCAGATCGAAAGCGTTTAAAAAACGTGATTCTCCCGCAGATTCTTTGAATTCGAACTCTCTGTCCACCGGAAGCTTAACCTCCTTGTAACCTTTCTTAAACCAGGGGTCTTTTAGGATCTCGTGGACCGTGATTCGGGTATTCGGGTTCGGATCCAGTATCCGAGTCAAAAACCGCTTCAGTTCCGGCGAGGTCCATTTAGGGCAACGGAATTCGCCTTTGTAGATTTTTCTGTACATAGTCATTAAATTGGTGTCGTTGAATGGTAAATAACCGGCATTGAGGACATACAGAATAATGCCGCAGGACCAAACGTCGACTTTAGCGCCATCGTAGCCTTTCTTCGCGAGGATTTCCGGCGCTACGTACGCCGGAGTACCGCATACTGTATGTAGCAAACCGTCCGGTCGAATCTGATCCGTCACTGCGCTGAGGCCGAAATCGGTCACTTTCAGATCCCAATTTTCATCCAGCAACAGATTTTCCGGCTTCAGATCGCGGTGGAACACGCCGTGCGAGTGGCAGTAATCGACGGCAGAGATTAACTGCTGGAAATATTTACGGCTGAGATCTTCGCTGAATCTCCCCTTCGCGATCTTCGCAAACAGCTCCCCGCCTTTCGCGTATTCCATCACGACATAAATCTTCGATTTCGTGGCGAGAACTTCCTGGATTCCGACGATATGCGGGTGGCGCAGCCGGCGCATGATACCTATTTCCCGCTTAATGTGCGCCGTGAGGTTCCCTTTCTGAACGCGCAGCTTGTTAATGGACTTTATCGCCACGCTCTGGCCGGTGCTGAGCACGCGCGCATGGTAGACCTTCGCGAAGGCGCCGCAGCCGAGGAGTCTCCCGAGCTCGTACTTTTTGAAGAGATTTGGGCTCAGCTCCTCCGCCGCAACGTCGCCGCTGCCGCTGCCGCTGGCGTTGGCTGTTTCCGGTGCCGATGATGAATTCGCTTCGTCATCGTTGATCTCTGGCATACCTTATTCCAGAGATTGCGCGTAATACAACCGTTCTCTCTGTCCTCCCTGTCTTGCATTAATTGATCGAGCAAATCTCGTATTTGCTCGATGCTCCGCAATTGATGAATTGTAGCTTCAGAATCGAAATAGACCGAGAATTTTCCAGAATTCTAATGAATTATGAAGGAACAAGGAAAAAATTCCTCCAAAAAATAAAAAACAAGCAAACGATCTAGGTTTCTTTTTGTTTCTTCTCTAGATTGTAGACAAAAATCTTTGCTTACAATGCTTGATAATCAACTGGCTGGTGAGAATCACGGGCAAGGCAAGCTATAAAGATTTCCTAGAAAAGGAAACAAAAACCAAAATCCAGATAGTTGTGAAATTAAGAGAGAGAAAGTAGAGTTGGATTGGCAAGTATGAATCTAAGCGAAAGTGGGCAACTGAATGATGATGAGGCACATCCGGATTGGGTGGGGAACTAGCCTATTTATTCAAAGGATTTTCTCCAAAATATATTTTTGTACTTATTTTTCTTTTTAATTTAGATGACGTGAAAATATGATTTATGGGACAAATAATTTGTATTAGTAACAGTAATGCACTATTAGGTCCTGAAAGTGAGGTCAGGGTAAACCGACCATACACGTGTACATATTTATTTTTTAAACAAAACATTATTTAGACAAACCACAAAAACCTTTTCAAATAGTACTTTGAAAACGAGAGGGTATTTTTGCACTATTGTTCATATCATAACCCCCTCCTATGTGTTAGTACCAATTCAGATATACGATGTAGTGATACTTTTTGAAGTAAAAAAATAAATAAACATGTAGCGATACATTTTTATTTGCTCAATTTCATGTATTTTTTAGATTTAGGGGCCATATCCAAAACTCTATCTTCAAATATCTGCTTTATTTGGATGCAACACATTCCCATTTAAATTCGAAACTCTATCCTCTTTTATAATCTTAATATCTTTTTATTTATTACAGTATCAATCAATCATCATTTATACCATCTTTAACTGTATAATAATATAAACTTACTAATCCAAACCACTTTTTAATCATCTATTTCTTCTCTAATAATAGTGTAAATTATCTTCCACCAATTTGTTAATTTGACACCTACATCAAACATCTACCCTACTTTATCCCAACATATCTTTTAGATGAACACATTCCCATCAAATGCGTCTATCCTTATTCAAATATCCCTCAGCGACTTATTTAAATTGTAAGATTTAGAAGAATATCTAAGTACAAATAAATCTAACTAATTAGGAACATCTTTCTCGACTTAATCATAAAACAATAAGATGGACAAAGGAAATATCAATGTTACTTGCCTGCTCAAAAAATAGTTGTAATTATTCTATGCTCAAAAAATTATATCATATACAAGCGAGTAGTAGCAAATCATCATTCTATGTTTAACAAATCACACTTCTCCTACAGTGCGTGTCTGCTTGCACAACTACCACAAAAAATAAGGAGACTCCAGATTAGAAACCGCACAAGGAGTGAAAGATCTAGAAGATACACTGAAATCGGAGATCGATCGGAGCAAGGTCGGGAAGATCCATTTAACTTGGAGATCAAAGGTCACACAAAATGTGTAAGACACACAAAGTGTAAATATCACACTACGTGAACGTAATACCAATGCGGGAAAATTTCACAAAGATAATACTAAGAAAGAAAAAACAAAAGAAAAATGGAGAAAGGGGAAGAAGACTAGGTTTTTTCATAGATAAAATTATTATGTTATTATTGATAAACTTTGGGTCTTAAAAATCAGTACAAACGTTTAATGCCTCCAATAGCCATATTTTTTATTAATTACGTATGATTTTGACCAATTTGTGGGATGAATCCAAACGATAAATATGGTTTCAAGGACCATAAGTGCACGTCATCAAGAAAGAACGAACAAAAGTTGTTTAAATTCCATTTGTGTGTTTTTCATGTCAATTATTACACATGGCATCTTAATTTTGGCATCTATTATAACATGGGCAAAAATTACATACAATAATGGTATATTAAAAATACTAAAAAAAGTTTGCCAAACTAAAAATACTTTTAAAGATTTACATTTTTCTTTCTATTATAAGCCTTTAAAAAAAAAATAACCCCTTAATTTAATACTATATCTTGATGAGATTCAGTATCTTGATGGACATCAATTATTTATTTGTATTCTTGTAGCAGATTTAAGATTCAAATGGTAGGACTGGTGACAATAATTGAAGTTGGATAAGGTGAATAGAAACTAGCAGATAAAACCAGATAAATCTTATAGTAAAATAATAATAAACAAGAAAAAAGAATGAGTAAGTCTCAATCCAGTTCAATGCATCAATGGGAAAGTTTGATGTATCTTTCAAGTTCTATGCAGGACAATACAACTCAAACCAATTAAAAAAAAATACCATTTAAGAATAGATCAAGATAAGAAAGATTTATGCAGATTTAAACATATGAAAATTAAAGGACAACTTCTAACTAAACTGCTGCAAACTACCAAATTCTACTCAACTTATCATATGTGATATGTCTACTAGAGAAATTAGGATCACTCGACAATAACAAAAAGAACTCGAAAGAAACAACGAAAGAATGAAGATCGGAAACTGCATAAGGCGCAAAAAATCTTGTTGGAGGCGCAAATGAGCCACACATAGTATAGATCCAACACAAGGCGAAATTGAATGCCACGCAAAATGGAAAGTGTTCAAAGTATGAAGCCACACAAAGCGTGGATACAACACAGACATGTAGCCATGCAAAGTATAGATGTAACACCAAGACGATGATGTCTCAAAACAGTCCTGAGGAGATGAACAAAAATAAATAAAACTGAAAAGAAAACTAGATAGATTTATAATAAACAGGGCATGAGAAATCACCTCCCCACTCTCTTTTCTTCTCTTTTTAGCTGGGATCATCTGTCCCACTTTTACTATGTTACATTGTGTTCCATTTTAAATCGAATCTTACAATATGAATTGCAAATTGTAAGCACATGAATCATGAATCATAAACTATGAACCACTGAATTATGAACATTAAATCATGACATCATGAGCCATGAATCGTGAAATCATTAGTCTTGACTTTAATCCCAAAAAATCAAACCTTGGACCCTAAACATTGAACCTGGACATAAAATCACGAATCCTGAACTTAAATTATAAACTTTAAACTCACAAAATTACGAAATATAATTATAATAATCAATCTTTATTAAAATAAAGAACGGGTAGAATATAGTAAAAGTGAGACAAATGATTCAAATGGTTTTTCTTTTTCAATAATACTAATGGCGATTGTTACCATTTTAAGCAACACAAAGTTGTGACTTTCACATCTCCTCAACTATTTTGTTTTCCTACAACTCTTTAATTTTTCGTTTAATATCTACGACATAAATTTAAATTTTAATCCTTTTCCTTTTCCTTTTTTGAAAAAATATAATTCCCTCAAGATAATATAAAGTGAGGTGAGATAAACTAAAAAGTATCATAAGAGTGCCGTTGCCCTCAAGATAATTCTAGCCCCGTCTACTTTACCTTTAAGAACAAGGTTCTCAAATGAAAGACTATATATCTTTTCTCATTTTTTTTTCTTTCAACAAAAAAATAAAAAATAAAAAAATAAAAAAAAAAATCGAGAAGACAATCGATTCAATTAATCCACTGAGGCCATATCCTCGTCAAACGTAATATGTTCAAGTGAACTCGGAAATAATATAATTAAATCAAAGGTAATTTAAAATTTTGCTTTTAAATTAGTGATTCATTAAATTTTGTAGGAAAATTTAAAGTATTGTTTAAGAAATTGAAGTTATTTTGGCCAAAATTCAGAAGTTATAAGTCTGGTGCAAAATAATCAATTTATCAATAGAGTCTAAAAATTACTTGTAATCACTTTGAAGCAGGCTGGTTCTAAAAATCAATTTATTGAATAACTATTAACCATAACAATATGTCGTATTTTGGAATCATGAGTTGGGATATTTCGTATGTTGTTTTATCTTTTGTTTCAACTTCTTTTAGTTTAGTTAAGCAAACGGTTCATTTAGTGTGTCTTACTTGTACATTTGGTCAAGTCGATTTGAGTGACGGGGCCTGCCCAACTTCACTTGAGCATACTCTTTTTTAGAGACTTGTACCTAGTACAATGATATTTGGTATTTTGAAAGGAAAAAAAGCATTTGCAAGGATTTATATTACATATGAAAAGAAGGAAGGAAAAGGTGAATTTATGCAAACAACCCTTAATCTGTATTAATTTGGGGATTATGAAAATTTATTAAATTTGGTAAGTGAGTGAGTCGAAATGGCGTAGCTAGAAAGAGTGGAATATATATAATTCTATGTATTATTGCTTAAAGCAAGAAAAAGGAGTTTTATGCTTTGGTGATTGTATGTCACTTAAGTTGCTGTATTAGGTACATGTATATAGTGCGTTCTACTTTTAATTTCAATATCAACAACGTAAGAATTAGTTTCAATTTGGTCACATAAGTGTCCACGTGTATCAGTTGCACGAATTTTATATTTGTGTACTTTTGATTGCTTTAACATTTTTCTTTATAACAAGTATTTCCTCCATCCTATAAAAAGAGTTCTCTATTAAAAAAATTCTTGTCCCAAAAAAAAAAAGAATTTTGTTCAAATCAAATTTTCGTTTTACTAGTTCAAGAAAAAATTTAAATTTTTAATTTATCATGTTAATTAGATATAATAAGTCAACTAAAAAGTTAATATAAATCTTGTGAGGGTGTATTGATGGTGTTTGGAGAGTTATGCTTTCGTTAAAATAAAATAAAAAGTTGTACATTTTCAAATGAGACTCTTTTCATGGGACAGGGTGAGTATTACTTTTCAGCATAATACATTTCTTCATAATAAATAATATTTTCCAGTATAGACACTAATACTTTTCAGCATAATACATTTATTCAGAATAAGTAATACTCTCAATATAAACACTAATACAATTCCATTAAAATTGCCCATGATCCAAAGTGCAACAAGTGTATACGAAAACTACAAATTAATTGTTGGAATGACACCTAGAAATCTATAAATATATTCGGGATTTGCACTTCAAATGACTAAAGCGGCGGAACAACTCGATTTCACTTCTGAGGAGCAAGAGCTCGGCAGAGGGTTCGAGAATAGGGTTCTACAATCGAGATATACCATCTTCTACAATTGTGGTTTTCTAGTCTTTGATTATTCAAGAAAGTTTTGAATATTAAGTAGTTGGTTAAAAATATTAAGTTCGTCGTTTTGCATGGGATCTTAAGATTTAAAACCGATGTATCTTGAAAAATTACATGATATATACTAGTAGTTCCAATTATGTGAATCAGGCAGCATTAATTATCTCATCCAGAAAGTGTTCAACTCTTACCGGCCCGAACTTAGTCCGTCTTAATAGTCATTTATAAATTTATGATTGTTTTCCCAACACAAACAATTAGTAAATGGATTATATCTGATTCCTCTCTCTCTCTCATCATTTGTTCATAATTCTTCAGCCTGCCATCACGTGGTGGCTGCAATATAATATTTGTTTTACAATTTTTATTGTAGATAATCAAGAATTCAATAATTGGTCATAACTCATACGGAGCGAAATTTTGGAACAAGCAATGGGAGTAAACTCTTTTATATTCAGGGGCTGCTATTTACTACTATCATAAGAATTTCACAAATCCTTTTTAATTTAAAATTATCCAAATAAATATAATAGAAAATGGAAAAAAAAATAATAACTCGTTCCACAATTATTTGTTTTAACCGATTTGGTCCCACAAATTCAGTTTTTTTCAATTTAGTCCCGTAAATTCAAAAATTGCTCAATTCAAAGCCAAAACCGGAAAATGCGCCGCGATAAGCACGCGTCGATTTGTTTTGGGGCAAACCAGTGAAGCTTATTACATGACATTTTTCCTTGACGTGATCATTCTTCCTAAACATTATAAAAAAGACACCCCATTATCAAAGAGCCACATCAGATAAGGCGAATCAAAACCGCAAGATTCATCACTAGTCAGGCTGCAGTGCCACTTCACTTTCAAAGAGCGAAAGAAAGGGGAATCAAATGCGGCAAGATTCATCAACAACAAACAAGTTCCTCGGATTGAGGCGACAGCCATGGAGCAATACGCCGCTGAGATAAGGGATTCAACCACCAAAGAGCATCACTGGCTGGACACCTTCGACATCACCGAGAAGGCCGCCTTGCCCTACGATAGGGCGGCGCGCTCCGTTTGCGGCTCCAAGGCCTGCACCAACTTCCACTTCGACATGCCGCCTGGTTCCTCTATCAAATCCGTCATTTCCCCCAGCAAAATTAGGGTTCTTAGAAATTAGGGGCTTAGACATTAGGGTTCTTAAATCCTCTATTCTTTCCTCTGAATCGCGCGATCAGGTAGGGATTACTTAGTTATGTAATGTGTTTTCCCTTTCCTTTTTTTTTTTTAATTTGCTTATGTGTAGTTTTTTTTTTTAAAAAAAATAATGGAGAAGAAAGCCACATAAGATATGATTCGCCACGTCATATGTAGTGGCCGGAGTCCCTCAAATTTTCCGGCAAAATTTGATCTTAAATTAAGCAATTTCTGGATTTACAGAACTAAATTGAAAAAAGCTAAATTTGTGGGACCAACTTCGTTAGAGCGAATAATTGTGGGAAGAATTATTAATTTTTCCCTAAAAAAATTATAGTTAAATATTTCAAGTATGGTTCTATGCATATCCGTCTACATAAAAATCAATGCTTATCGAACTACTGCTATTTCGACTCATAATACAACCTTAGAGAGTCAGTGTTCGTTCCAACATATGGATTTTGAAATGATTATTTAATTTAGTAACCACAAGATATAACAAATGTCTAAATAAAATAGGATGTTCCCATAGTGGCAAATATCCTACGCTAATACAACTGGAATGGAGAAGTGGAAGTTTAAGCAAAACTAACTCAAATTTCAGATAAATATGTCTTCTACAAGTACTTATGGTCTTGACGTGATGTCTCTTAAGATATAATGGTTTATGTCTTCGAGATAATCGCTCTCAAAGACTTACACCTTCGAAAAAGTAACTTTTTGAGATATATATAGTAACTCTTCAAGGACTTACTTCTTCGAGATGGCAGCTCTTTAGATCTTAAGCTCCAACAAACTAAAAAAGGTGACTATCCGAATCTTCGAAGCTTCAGACAATTGAAAACGAACTTGAAACAATGCTGAAATTGGGTACTACATGACAGAACAATATGCTATGTGAGTGCTTGAAGTAGCGGGGTAGTACGTAGTAACCTATTAAAACGTATTACACTAGTGTAAATGCAAGTAACCCCCCCCCCCCCCCCTCCCCCCCCCCCCCCCCCTCTCAAGTAGTGGTTCACCCACTACTGCAGTTTAAACACTGGTGTAAATGCAAGTACACCACACTATCTCAGGTACTGACTCACCCACTACTGCAGTTTCACTGACCACCACCCCCAGTTGTTAGTGCTTGTAAATGCAAAGTATGTCACAAGAACCGATTTGGCCTGATTCAGTTTGATTCTGCAGTTTTAGTGTTTGTAACTGTGAGTATGTATTTGGGCACAAGTTTTTTCAAATTCATCCTAGATAACCAATAATAGCAAGTTGACCATTTCAGCCTGATTCGGTTTGATTTTGCAATATCCAACTTCGCATAGTCGAGCCAGACAAAAGAGGGACCAAAACAAAGTCATGCCCGACCCAAGGCCCAGGCAGGATGAAATATTATATTACATTAATTATCTAATATAGGAAAATAATTATGTGACAACACCTCATTTAACATGGTTAATTTTAACCATCAACATCTCCATCATCAACGGTTCTACAATTTTTAAAAGGCACGCTCTATCCTTAAGGAAAAATAGTTTCTCAATTTATTATTTGATTATATTCAAATTAAATTTACTGACACATATATTTTAATCCGCTCAAACCCATGCCAGTACCCTCTTAATTACATCGATTTTCAACAAAAAGTTCATCAATGCATTATTTCTTTTACGTATAACAATTGAACCACTCTCAAAAAAACATAAAAAAGGACAATTGAACATGTGAAAAACAAATTTTCAATATGTGGAGATATTTCTTTGATTTCTTGGATTCGACCATAAACACATACTTGTTTCCGACTTATGTCTTGGAAATTATGGGTTAGGACAATTTTATGTATGTGGCATGCATATTCGTGTATGTATAATGTATATATGTGTTATATAAAAAACTACATACATGATCAATTAATGCTATATATATATATATGTATGCAGGAAGGCCTCTCACCTCACTATTTGTTTCCTAAAAATATGTTATATTTCATGTTTATATGGAAGAATGTGTGTGTTTTGGCCTCCCCTTAAATTATCAAATACTAGGATAAATTTAGATAATTTTCATAACATGCAAGAAAAACACTCAATATCTTAATAAAAAGGCAAATAATGATACATTTCGACATATTTAATAATAAGTAGAGTTGATAATAATAAAAATAATATATTTAATAATTATTATTACATGTATAGGTCGGTGGTTCTTTATTAATAGGCCTACTAACTATATGTTATAGGTCTGCCCTGTATATATACATGTAATTGAAGAGCGAAGCATGTGGTGTAACATTGTGTAGAACTCAACATCTACAAACAATAGAAACCTGTGATATCAATTACATTTTGTCATGGACTAGGAAAAAACATGAAACTCTTAACAGTATTCTGCATTTGGAATAAACGTTGCAGTCGTAAAATATCTTCCAGAAACAAACAATTAAACCTATGTAACTTTGAGTTCACACCTTTTTCTTCTAGAATAGATCCTTTCTTATATAACCATCTTAGTCACCGGAGCGTAGGAAGTCATCTCCTCGATCTTACGCGGTCTTTCCTTTGTCAAGTTAACTTTTAATTGATACCCGAATTAATTCAACTTCCTAGTGAAATTGATTCAGACCGTTCCTTCCTCGTCGAATTAGTCAGCAAATACTTCTACGCGGCGATCATCCAATGATACAAAAGGATATGTAGAATAATTATGTATAAGAGGATCTAAGTCAATTTATATTCCATGATAAATTTGTCTATATCCATCTTGCCAATGTATGCCTTAAAATGGCGTCGGATGCTTTTTTTAGATAATAAAAATATTACTCCATTAAATTGCTGGAATCAATCACTATTGAGTTACAAAAAGAAACAATCGAAATAATATAGACAGATATAAAATAATTGAAGTATAAAATTACTAGATCTAAACATATACAAATATTTAAGTACTAACAATTAAATTAATTTAAAAATTGTACCTCATGTGACCAATAAGCTATACTATACAACTCTTGGTTTGATACGTTGGTATTCAAACTTATCAGCCATTTAACCTGTATTATAATTAAATGCAGGATTTTGTAAAGAGTTTATTTTTCTATTCTCGAATTGGATCTATTATAATTCCATGATTTTATATGTTTATACATATATTAGTAAACTCATATATATATGGCCAATCGACATTACCATATGATAAATCTTGGGGAATCATCAAGATTTACTGTTGATATAAATGTTACAAACGCAACAAATCTATTTGAATATAGACTCAAATCCTGTCTAAATTCACTCCATTACAATGCACGTACGATCGAAGATTGCTACAGAAAATAATAAACAAAATAAATAAAATTTTCTTTTGAGACAATAAAAAATTATCTCAAACAATTGTGAATTGCACTAATACATTAATTCAATTGATATGTGGTCATTGTTTGTGGAATCAGACCGGTGAACCAGAAAATATATATATTTATTTATAATAAACAAAAATATTAGATTAAACAAAATATTTAATATTGTACAATTATTAATTTAAAAAAAATATTAAATTTTTTTAAAAAAAAAAATGGCTTTTCCGGTTTAACTGGTCCAGTTCTTTTCAATTTTTAGCGATTTTGACCGATATAACATCATTTCCGATTTCCTACACCCTATCAGACCGGATCAGTGACTGGTTCACGGTTGAACCGGTTGAACCGATCGACCTGGTCCGGTTTTACAATTACCGTCTAGTAGAGACATGTATCACATAACAATTACCGTCTAAACGAATATACCTTTTAAAGATTTTTTCTGTTGTAATGTGTAAAGCCTGAGTATATATGTGGAGGTAAGTTTTGTAAAAATCAACATCCGCAAGTTGCATGCCTAATAACTATGTTGTGTCATGGCCTTCAAACAACAACCTCTTAATTTAGAACATTTATATTTGCTTTCCCCCAAAAAAAGAATATTTATTTTTGGAATATAAATTGCATTCCTAAAATATCTATCAAAAACGAACAAACTTATCTAATTTGGTTAATAATTTTTTTTAGAAATGCAATGTTTTATTTAAAAAAAAAAAAATTACTTATTAGGTTTTGCAACAAAGAATTGTCAATTTTATTTCTTTTATATTTTTCGCTAAGGAGTTCAACAATAATATGCTGCAAATTATAAAGTTTTAAAGTGCTCTCACAAATTAGAATAAATTTTAAAATGCTTTCATGTGAACGAAAAAGAAAAGTACGATTATTATGTGGAATGCTTTCTTAGCTACACCGGGTGTAATACACAATATATATTTTACACCATATATTTTATACACCTCCACACATAAAAAAGAAGAAGTTATAATTAAAAAAATATGCAATTTCTTTTATTTGTAGTTAATTTGATGAAGGTACAATTTTTCAAAATCCAACGATACCCACTTACACAACTTATAGTAGTTCTTTATTTGACTTATTCACTCATATCTAATTAAGTTGTAAAATTAAAATGGGTCTTGCAACTTACCCACATTGTGGCTATAGCCACGTTTTTTCCCTTTTAAAAAATCACAAGTTTCTTTTTTTTTTTTGCTATTAGCCTTTAAATATAATTAGTATTATGAAAAATTATTAGAAAAAAAAATTAAATATTAACTATCATCATAAGACACCCAAAAATACATAGGCATTTTGTGTTCAATTGTTTACCCTTAGTCTATTTTTAATGTTAAAATTTAAGATGCCGTTTTCATAAATAATTTAGCATTAATACTTTTAAATATATCCACCATTTGAAAATGTGGGCGAACACATTGTGATAAAAAATCATTACCCAATTAAATATTGTAATGTTTACTTAAATTAGTAAAATAGGACATTAGTTTTATAAACAAAACTTTTATTTTATAACAATTTCTTACATAACAGAATTTTGTCTTAACGAGACGAGTACATATCAACATGAACATACGTGTAATATAAAAAATATATTCCATTTTGCGAAGCCATTAGGTAGAATGGGAAGTAGCACATGCATACAATTTCCAAGAAAACGTCAATCAAATAATTTGGAAAATTCCTTATTTAATGCATGTTAGAAAATAACTAGCGACGTGAGGGGTACCCACAAACACGAATAACCACAAGAAAAAATCTGCACCCATGGTCCATATATAACACGTCACGCGGAAATGGACACGCTTAAATTACCCTAACCTAAACTTATACTTAGTACTAACTTCTCGTTTCACAGACTTTAACATCACTTTCATACTTTTTACACTAAAATAAAGTTCAAGATCCTTCTATAGTACAATCATAGCATTGATACAACTCTAATTTAGTCCATTAGATTTACTTACTTTTAATATTAACCACTAGATCAATAATTTGTGTTTAACTTGTTACCTGTCAAACAAGTCATATGGATAAGTAGTTGAAAAAGGGTAGTTAATTATTTTATTAATAATAGTTCACTAACCTCCTAATAATAATAAAACAAAAACAAAAAATCTGATTTTCCACTAAACATTTTAAGCTCTATTTTTTTGTTATGGGAAGTATTATATAAATCTCCATCAGCTATACATATATCTATAATTTAGTTTTTGAACTTCTTATTTATTTTGCGTAAATTAGCGAAAACAACGGAATGTCTACAGAATTTTCCTTTTCTTTATTATTATAGTAATTCTTTTGATTTTTAATTATTGAGAACATGTCGGCTTATTGAAATAAGAAGTGATATAAAATTTTTGATAGAAACATAATTAATGAAAATATAAGTATTAACAAATGATTAAGAAGTCTTAACAACAAACAATTTATATGAAATTGCTATTTATTCATTATCAAAGAAAAAAGAAAATGAGATAATATAGCACTAGTTGGTTGTCTCGGATAATCTATTGACATATGATATTAGTGAAGATTCCTTTCGCTCAGGTTGCTAAGTACCCTTTTTCTCTTTTAAAGTAAAAATGATGAATTCTATTATCATTATAAATCATTGTAATGCATGTTATGATTTATTCTCACTTTTGGATTTTAAAATGGCGTATTTTAAATATGCATATTTTACTACTTCTATCGTTTACAAATAAATGTCATTCTAGAGAAAATCATTTTTTTTTTAAAAAAAAAAAAATGTCACTCTAACATTTTTCGCCTAAAATCCTTCCAATATCGTCCTTAGCTAAATCAAAAGAAATTTTCATACAATATTTATAATATCATTATTAACTAAATTATATTATCTCTCAATTGATAAATAAATCATTTTCCTTCTCTTATGGAGAGAAACATAAAAGTTAAGATTATAGGCATAGATTTTCTAGGGATGTTGTTATTCATTCCATAATCTCTTAAATTCTACTTAAAAGTCCAAAATGATAATTATTTGTGAACGAATTGAGTATATCATAGTGCTATTTTGAATACAAAATTGTGTTTTTTTTCATTTATTTTGTCAGGAACTCTTTTTTAATATGACCTTATTTCATTTTTGGAATTGAAAAGTGCAATTTAATTTAATATACTTGTTTACATATGTATATTTTACATTGTTTGACTTCTTTGCACCACGGTAGTTTAAGTATTTCTAACTATTTTAGGAAGAAATATATTGCAAGTGAAAAAAAGAAAAATAAACCACATGCTTAAATAATAAATATAATAAGAATTCTATTCTATATAAAAAAAGATAAAGAGAATAAGTAGGGTGGAAAACTAAACTAAAGTAGAAAAGAGGTCAGATAACTTTTTAAAACGAATAAGCTAAATGTTCTACGAGAATGGGAAAAAAATCAACATACACCGCAATAAACGGGAAAATAATAAAATAAGACTTGGTATTATAATAAAATGTGTAACTAAATTTATTATTGGGCATAAAAAGAATTTCTAATATATTGTTAAAAGTGAAATCTACTTTACTAAATAAAAACTAATATATAACATGTTGTTACCTGCTATAATAAGTAAAAAGAATGATTTTATCAATGCAATGATTGCACTATAGCATTTCCCTAAAGTTCGTTAGAAAATATTGTACATATTCTTATGAATAATCAGGTCAGTTTGGCGAAACCACCCTGTAGGGTGGGGTGGCCCTGACCCTTTCCCCTTATCTTACCCCCAGCTCCTATTTTTATCACTAAAATATGAATGATATGAATATTGTTTTTTATTTTGAATAATATATTTGCTATGGCTCCCCTCGAAATTATAAATTATTATAATAAATTTAGATAATTTTCATAATAAGCAAAAATATTCTAAGGTTTAATATATAGGTAACTAATAATGCATTTTCACATATTTAATAGTGGATATTTGTTGTTATTTTAATTAAATAATAAATATAATATATTTAATATATATCATCACATGTCTATTAAAGTTGATCGGTGGTTTTCCGTTTGTCGTTTCTCCTAACAATATGTTTTGGGTGCGCCCCTGCAGTAATTATGATAGGAATTTTATATGTCTAAAATATCCTTGTCTAAAAATACATTTTCGATGTTTTTTAGGTGAAGTGTATAAGTGTAACATTTATTTTCTTATCCTGTCTTAACTAGATTGGTGTATGGACTATCAAACAAATGAGGTAAATATCAGTGACATTGAATTGCAAGTTAAGTTTAGGAGAGACGCAATAGGTAGTAAAATCGGCTTGCCCTAATGAGCCGCCCAATTGGTCAACTATTTTTGATGAGTTGATTTATAGAAATCTTGACCCAAATGAACTACGAACCAACATGATAATCTTAGTATATTATAGGAGTTATCTCAATTGTTGTGATATAAGTAAAATGGCTAACAACATAACATCATCAGCTGAAATCTGGAAGTAAGAGAGCTGGAAGAAGCAAATTCTGGAAGGAAAGAGCAGTTATCAGATTCTGGTTTCATTCTGTTACTGGCAGTTAGGAACTGTTGTGGAAGAAGCAGAAACTGTTGTGGAATAGGTGGAAAACCGTTGTTAAAGCTAGTTCCAGAAGTTGTTATTTTTCTGTTATTCTGTTTTTTTTTTTTTTTTTTTTTTTTTTCGGTTTTCAGTTTTGAGGTAGTTTGTTGGGAGGCTTATTTGTACTTGTTTAGCAGCTTATTCCAGAGGATAACACATGAGATTCACTTTGTAAAACCTTGCTAGAATAGGGAGAGAAGATACACACAAGATTCAATCAAGTGTGATCTAAGGAGAGGGAGATTGGAGATACAATCATTCTTCGATTGATCCTTGACTGAGTGTGTACATTGTTCTAGTGATTAATCTGAGTTGTTGGTGATCTCCGTGGATGTAGGCTTTGTTGGCCGAACCACGTAATTTCTTGTGTGTTGATTGCTTTGGTTTTGTGGTGTTGTCTTTATTATCTTTCTTTGCTTGGTGAGTGATTGGAGAAAGACTTAAGAGGAGCCACTCATTAATCTATCTTGATCAACAAGTGGCGCCGTCTGTGGGAAATCAAGAAACCACGGAAGAATTCTTGACAGGAGGAAATCATGGCAACCACCAAGTATGAAGCTGAGAAGTTCTCAGGGAAGAACGATTATGGCCTATGGAAGATAAAGATGAGGGCAATGCTGATTCAACAAGGGCTGGCTGGTGCCCTGAAAGGTGTTGAAGGACTCCCAACCAAGCTGGATGAAACTCAGAAATTAGAAATGATGGAAAAGGCGCATAGCACCATCATTCTGTGTCTCTTAGATAAAGTACTGAGAGAGGTTTCAAGGGAACAAATAGCAGCTGATGTCTTGGCCAAGCTGGATAGTCTATACCTGGATAAATCTCTTGCAAACAGACTCTACACAAAACAGTGGTTATACTCTTATCATTTTTCAGAAGATAAGGGTATCTCTGATCAGTTGGATGAGTTTAACAAATTTATAGACGATTTAGAAGGACTGGATGTGGATATGGATGATGAGGACAAAGCAATCATCCTATTGAACGCGCTTCCAAAATCGTTTGAGCAACTCAAAGATGCTATGCTATATGGCCGAAAGACAGGGATAACTCTATCAGAAGTGCAGACAGCATTAAGGGCCAAGGAACTTCAGAAACAGAACGAATCTGGCCCGGATTCAAATGGTGATGGATTGAATATAAAAAGGGGAAAGAATCCTAAATTCAAGAAGTCACAACTACAAGGTACTGCTAAGAAAAACCCCCAATCTACCACAAAATCAGTAGATGGGAAAGAAACTAGGAAATGCTTTCATTGCAAGAAACCAGGTCACCTTAAGAAAAACTTCTTTGAGTGGAAAAGGAAACAAGCTGGAAAAGAACAAGCTCAAAACACAGCTGATCTAGCAGAAGGAGAAGATGAAGCTCAGATCCTAAATATATCAGAATCTCAGGCAAAAGACAAATGGATTCTAGACTCTGGGTGCAGCTTTCATATGTGCCCAAATCTAGACTGGTTTGTAAATTTTAAGGAGCAAGAAGCTGGCACAGTAATGCTTGGTAATGACCAAGTGTGTCATGTGAAAGGAATTGGAAGCATAAGACTGAAGACTCATGATGGATCTATAAAAGTGTTGACTCGTGTAAGGTACATTCCAAACCTTAAAAGGAATCTCATAAGTCTTGGCACTTTGGAAAATAGAGGCTGTGAATTCAAGTCTGGGAAGGGTTTCTTGTATGTGATGAAAGACTCCAAGATAGTATTAAAGGGAATTAGAAAATCCAGTTTATACTATCTGATGGGAAAGGTAATCACTGGTGAAGTAGAAGCTGCTGTAAACAATGAACGCATCAAATGGCACTCAAGATTAGGTCATGTTGGTGAAGCTGGATTAAACCAGTTAATAAAATTAAACCTCATCAAGCACTCAGGAAATGCTAGTAGTGAAGCATGTGAGGATTGCATTCTTGGGAAAAGCAAGAAGTTGGCTTACCCTGTTGGAAAACACATCTCAGAAAAACCCCTAGACTATGCTCACTCAGATTTATGGGGGCCTTCAAGAGTGCAGACTCTAGGTGGAGGGAAATACTTTCTGAGTATTGTTGATGATCACTCAAGGAAACTTTGGATATACATTCTAAGAAATAAGTCAGATGCATTTGAAAAATTCAAGGAGTGGTGTAAAGAAGTGGAGACAGAAAAAGGAACCTCATTGAAATGCTTAAGAACAAACAATGGTCTGGAATTTCTATCTGAGGAGTTCACTCAATTCTGCAAATCCAAGGGTATAAGAAGACATAAAACTGTTCCTGGGAATCCTCAACAAAATGGTGTTGCTGAGAGAATGAATAGGACCATTTTGGAAAGGATCAGATGCATGATGATAAGTTCAGGAATGGAGAAAAGATTTTGGGGTGAAGCTGCAACAACAGCAGCTTATTTGATAAACAGATGTCCTTCATCTGCAGTGGGACATACTACACCTGAGAAATTGTGGTCTGGGTCTGATCCAAGTTATTCTCATCTGAGGAGTTTTGGATGTAGAGCTTATGCTCATGTAAAACAAGACAAACTGGACCCTAGAGCACTGAAATGTGTGATGTTAGGATATCCTAAAGGTGTAAAAGGGTACAGACTGTGGTGTCCAGAGCAAGCTAAAGTACTGATAAGCAGAGATGTGGTATTCAATGAAAATGTATTTCCTTTCAAAAGGAGAGATATACAGGAAGTAGCAGTAAATGGTGATTCTAGCAAGACAGAAGTCAAGGTGGAGTCAGGAGGGTTGTCAGAAACAGAAGACACTCAAGACAATCAGGAGCTGCCAGAAGATTTGGATGAACAACATCAGTTGCAGGATTATCAGTTGGTGAGGGACAGAGCCAAAAGGAATGTTATAACTTCTTCAAGGTATGGTGATGAGTATCTTACTGCTTTTGCACTAGTAGCTGCTGAAGAAACAGACTGTCATGAACCAAGGGATTATAAGGAAGCAATCAGTGGTGAAGACAAAGATAAGTGGCTTATGGCTATGAAGGAAGAAATAGAGTCACTGGAAAAGAACAAAACTTGGGTTTTGGTGGACAAACCAGAGAGTCAGAAACTGGTGAGTTGTAAGTGGATTTATAAGAGGAAAATTGAGGTTACTGATACAGAAAGAATAAGGTTTAAAGCGAGGTTGGTGGCAAGAGGCTTTACACAAAGAGAAGGGATAGATTATAATGAGATATTCAGTCCAGTTGTAAAGCATTGTTCCATCAGAATTCTACTGTCATTAGTTACTCAATTTGACTTAGAGTTAGAACAGCTTGATGTGAAGACAGCTTTCTTGCATGGAGACTTGAAAGAGCAGATTTACATGACTCAACCAGAAGGATTTATTACACCAGGAAATGAAAACAAAGCATGTTTGTTACAGAAGTCATTATATGGTTTAAAGCAGAGCCCAAGACAATGGTATCTGAAGTTTGATAGTCATATGAAGCTTATTGGGTATGTCAAGTCTAAATATGACAACTGTGTGTATTTGAAGATAGCAGATAAGGAAGTGATTGTCTATCTGTTACTATATGTGGATGATATGCTGGTAGCAAGTAAGAGTAAGAGGGAAATCCAAGTGTTAAAGGAAGAACTTCAGTCAGTATTTGAAATGAAAGTGCTGGGGAATGCCAAAAGGATACTTGGCATGGACATTCAGAGAGATAGAAATGCAGGAATACTGTGGTTACATCAGCAAGAGTACATTAAGAAGATATTAAGGAAGTTTAACATGCATGAAGCCAGACAAGTTTCAGTTCCTTTAGGACAGCACTTCAAATTATTTGAAATCCAGAAACCTAAGACTATAGAAGAAGAATTTGAAATGAACAGGGTTCCATATGCAAATGTTGTTGGAAGTGTGATGTATGTCATGATTTGCACTAGGCCTGATGTTTCACATGCTATAAGTGTTGTGAGTAGGTTTATGGCAAACCCAGGGAAGCAGCATTGGGAGGCTTTAAAGTGGGTATTAAGGTATCTCAAAGGAGCAGGAGAGTATGGAATTATGTTCAAGAAATCTGAAGAATGGAAAGAAGATTGTTTGAAGGGTTATGTAGACTCGGACTATGCTGCAAATGTAGATTCTAGGAAGTCTCAAACTGGATATATTTTCACGTTGTTTGGTGCAGCTATTAGCTGGAAATCTATGCTTCAGTCAGTAGTAGCATTATCTACTACTGAAGCAGAATATATTGCTTTGACAGAAGCTGTAAAGGAAGCAATATGGTTGCGGGGAATATTATCAGAGTTTGGGGTGTTTCACGAATCGGTGAAAGTGTTGTGTGATTCACAGAGCGCATTGCATTTGGCTAAACATCATGTTTTTCATGAAAGATGCAAACACATAGATGTGAGATTGCATTTTGTGAGAGATATTGTGGAAAAGGGGTCTGTTATACTGGAAAAGGTGAGAACTGAGCACAATGCTGCTGATATGTTAACTAAAGCATTAACTAATGACAAATTCTACTATTGTCTGAAGTTGGTGCAAGTCTTGAAGATGTAGGGTGCTGTTGAGAGGTTGCCGATTATTCAGATTAAGAAGGAATGGGTTAACAAGTGAGTGTGTGTTGATAGCCAAGGTGGAGAATGTTGTGATATAAGTAAAATGGCTAACAACACAACATCATCAGCTGAAATCTGGAAGTAAGAGAGCTGGAAGAAGCAAATTCTGGAAGGAAAGAGCAGTTATCAGATTCTGGTTTCATTCTGTTACTGGCAGTTAGGAACTGTTGTGGAAGAAGCAGAAACTGTTGTGGAATAGGTGGAAAACCGTTGTTAAAGCTAGTTCCAGAAGTTGTTATTTTTCTGTTATTCTGTTTTTTTTTTTTTTTTTTTTTTTTTTTTTTTTTCCGGTTTTCAGTTTTGAGGTAGTTTGTTGGGAGGCTTATTTGTACTTGTTTAGCAGCTTATTCCAAAGGATAACACATGAGATTCACTTTGTAAAACCTTGCTAGAATAGGGAGAGAAGATACACACAAGATTCAATCAAGTGTGATCTAAGGAGAGGGAGATTGGAGATACAATCATTCTTCGATTGATCCTTGACTGAGTGTGTACATTGTTCTAGTGATTAATCTGAGTTGTTGGTGATCTCCGTGGATGTAGGCTTTGTTGGCCGAACCACGTAATTTCTTGTGTGTTGATTGCTTTGGTTTTGTGGTGTTGTCTTTATTATCTTTCTTTGCTTGGTGAGTGATTGGAGAAAGACTTAAGAGGAGCCACTCATTAATCTATCTTGATCAACATCAATCAAACTAAATATGACATTAATCCGATAAATCGAGCCCTATCAAATTTGAACGTCCGAATTACCACGTGTGCGCGCAACCATGATGGCTGCCTTAGGCCCCGGAATTCCATTGGTCCTATACACATGTGGTATTATTGTTGCCCCAGGCCCGCAATGGCTATGTCGTAGACTTTGCTTAGGAGCCCAAGATCGGTAGCCACAAGATGAAATTGTTATCCCTCCTTTCGTTCCATTTAATTTTGTAGGATAGATCGGACACACATGTTAAGAAAAAATTACATTTGATAAAATCAAAAGTGTAAATTGAGGATGGAGATTTTAAGAGTACAGATTGTGAGAAAATTTTCATTTTTAAGAATGTGCAAAATTAAGTAGAACGGACGAAATTGACAAGTGCACAAATTTAAGTGAAAACGGAAGGAGTATTATTTTAGCTAGGAGTAACGATGGGGCAGAGCACGATAAGACCGCACTTATACTTAAATACTTGAATACTTATGTCTGCCCTATTATTTAAGTGGGACGGGGGTACGGCGATCCACTACAATTTTACATATTGAGGAAGGTCGACTCATTTCTTTCATGAATAAATAAGTTTTAAGTTACTATAATTTAAAATAAATGTTAACTTAATACATTCTATATAAATATTATTTTGAAGAGTCATCGTAAAATATGAAAATAAATAAAAGATTAGTAATACTTAAAATACATTTATAATCATATTCTGTAAGATGTGTTTCTGTGTCTAAACTTAATTATTAATTTTCACGTTGTATGATATCTTTTGTTTTGTATTGTTTCATAGTTGTTATTATTATAAATATTACATGATCATTAAATAGTATATATTAAATTGATTAACTATGTGAATAACATCATAACTGCACCGCCCTGTCACGGGTCATTGGACGGTGACCGAAATGCCTCGGATCATAACAGATCAAGGAGGGTCAGGACAACATTAACATCCCTAATTTTAACATTTTAACTATATTATGCATTAGGCAACTTATTATCCACACTCGATGACCCAAAAAATGCAGATTGACTCCTTTATTCTAAAAAATATTGCCTTACACCCATAAAAAGTAAAGGTATTAAAAAAATATATATATAGTCCAGCATTGGCAAATTTAATAAACTACTGTACTGTTCATCTTACAATTAAAAAAATAAGCGTTTTTTTCTTATATTTACTGAAGTAAGTGAACTCGCCTGTGCAACAGGCGAGTTCACATTTTCTGACAGAACAATGTTTGAAGTCGCCTCTGGCAGAGGCGACTTCTGAATTAATTTTTTTTTTTTTTTAATAGAAAACGCCCCTAGCAGGGGCGTAATACGGTATATGTATATCCTAAACTACATACTAAACAACATACTAAAAGTCGCCCCTCCCAGGGGCGACATCTCAACTTTTTTTTTTTTAATTATTATATATATATTTTTAGTTTAGATTTAAATTGTTTATTTTAAGAATTTTCGTTTGTTATTTGCCTTTAATTTGGGTTATACTCCGCGTTCATTTTTTCCTTCAATTTGAGTTGAATTTATCATATTTTATTATTAGTTAAGATTCTTAATCGAGTATAATTGATTTTTAATCCTATTACGCCAAAAATAAAATATTTAGATTAATAAAAAATACTTAAAATATGAAGTTCTTTTTATCTAATTATTACAAATAAGTTGAAAAAATAAAATGTCTAATATTCATGACCAGTCCCACATCGCGTTTTTTTCTTATTCCGTTTAGCTCTCCCTCTCCGTTCCTCGATGGGTGCATCGGATTCTGCTTCTTGGGCGCGTTGTGATTGACCATCATCTGGTGTGCCGATATTCAAACTAAACGTGGGGCGACCTGAAGAAGATGACGTTTGACTCAAATACGGAATCGGGGACATATTAAACTGTCCTGGATGACCCGCCAAATTCGGCTGGTGAGGAAAAATGTCGGCGGTTGTTGTGTAGTTGCCGACTTCTAGGAGAGAGGTGAAGGACTGATCAAACCGCATTGATTCCCGATGAGGAGTGAAAAAATCCTTTTCGTTCACCATCGGAGGCACGTAGTAGCTTGACTGCATTTCAACACTAGGATGCTCATAAGATGTACGATGTGAAGGCCCGGGGAGATCGCCGGACACAGACCTAGATGGATGGGTGTTACGCGATGTAGAACCACCAGGTCGTTGTCCTAAGTTAGTACGTGTGGACGTACTACGTGTCCGCCCTTGCTGGGGTGCTTCACGTGGCATGGGCATCTGAGCTGCTTGGTGTTGTGCGTCTGGCTGTGGGTGATGGTAGGCTGCACGTTGATCTTGAAAATTTTGTTGTGCTGCTTGATAAAACTCCTCAATCGACCTTCTCGCCGGCTCTCTAATATAGTCACTCTCTCCGACAATTACTCGATGCATTCCCTCAACGATTCTTTCCTAAAAGTAAAATTTGTAAATAGACATACGTGAGAATGATTTTTGTGCGGATTTGTACTATTTATGTGTATTCCATAGGAAGTTGTTTACTCACCAAATTTTCGAGATATGCATAACTTGACGGTTGAGATCCCTCTTGTACACCTATACCAGGAGTTATTAATCTTCGTGTGACCTCTTGATACCAACCCATGTAACCAACGTCCACTTCATCACCTTGGTTCCCGACCTGAGGGGCAGTCACAATATACTGATTTCGAGTGTTCCATTGCTCCACATATTGCGCGTGGGTTACAAGCCAGTTTTGATTGGAACGTCCACGTCGATCTGTTCTACCATGCAAATTCCTGTGTTCAGCTGCAATCGACGGTGGGATGGACTGTCGCATACCGAATTGCCGGAACACTCGATCAGGATAATATAGCTCAACAATTGAGTGATGGATCAGTGGACATTTTGATATCCATGTGTACGTAACATTAATGATGTTGTCATCAAGATATGACTGGACTGTTGGAGGGATTGGCTCATACGGTCTCCAAACAAACTGCAAAGTAATAGCCATTTAAAAGTTACTCGTTACATTAAAGTTTAGGGTTAGAAAAGGTTTAGGGAAGAATGAAAGTTTTGTACCTCATCTGGGGTTTGTCTATCCAGGTACTCCCGGATAGTCTTCACGTTGCTGTTGAGGCTATGCGTGAAAGTGTGGTATTGCAGCCATTCAGCTCCGTATGGCGCAATTGGTAGTTCACCGGCTGATCCATCGATCGTTCCTAGCTCGAATCACCTACCTACATGTTTGGGCCGCATAAATGTTATGCGCGTCCAGGCCCAAATCTGAAAGAAAGTTCAAATCATAGATCGATTGTTATTATGCAATGTTTTGGATAGAACAAGCTTAAATTATTGCTAAGTATTACGGTGTACCTGGAGTAACTGCATGGCCCCGCCAATAGACTTTCTTTCTCTTCGCGCTGCACAACATAACTGATGGTACAAGAATCCCAGCACCGCACTGCCCCAGCTGTATTCAGAGCATTCATATACATCTTCCATTTCTGTCAAGTACAGCAGTGATCCGAGGTTCCCCGACGTGTCTGGGCACATAATCGATCCCAGCAGAATCAACGCAATACCACGCGAGTACTGCTCTACTTCGACGGCTCCTGTTTCGTCATCTACCGGGTTATCCCTTAGATGCTTTCCGAGTGCTGTCAATGAGGATCTCGAGTGAATACCATGCCCATGGCCAGTTTGCCCTCGTTGGCATCATACAACCTAACCTTTTTTGGCCTGTCATACGAATCTACAAATATTTCTTGACAGGATGTGTTGAAAAAGTTGATTCCCTCTTCCATTGCATTGCTTGTTTGAGCGTCTAACCCCATCACATTTTGTCGCACACCTGACGGATCGTTGGCCTGTTGATTGTATAGACCCTAAAGATCCTCGACAGTCACGTCATCTGTTTCATTGTCACTGTTTGAATCACTATCACTCGTCTCAGAATCTTCCACCTCGTTTGGACCGAAGCTATCCACCGTCGGATCAACCTCCTGATCACCGTCTTGACCCGCACTATACTCACATGTGGTATCGTTTTGAGTTTCATAGTTAGTCGCGATAGTGGGACAGTTTGGGACTCCAACGAAACCAGTACTACAGGTGTCCTGTGTATCGAACACAAGACTAGTTGGACCGTCGCCCATAAGAAATGCCGCGTATTGGTGGTAGTCGTCCGTCAAAGGTACATTTTGTTCGGTCGCCGTCTGGACTACTACACTCTCAACGTGAAGATGAACGTAACGATTTCCAGCATCCGAATCAAAGAAGAACCACAGATCTTCGTCACTATTGATCGGTATTAGTTGTAAAATATCATCTTCGCTAAACGCTGCTGATACTTTCAAAGTATATCGATCGCTATCGATATCCAACATTTGATATAATAGAGAAAGCAGTCCAGAATGGCCAATCAAACGAGGCACCCTACGTCCGCCAATGGGTGGCCCTTCGGTACCATTTCCACGGTGCACGATAATTCCAACCTTTTCCGACGGCGCCATTATCTTCAAATTTAAGTATTTTAGCGTATATTAAACTATTCTATGCTGTAACATGTAACAATAATAATAATAAAAATAATAAAAAATAAAAAATATAAATAATAATAATAATAATAATAATAATAATAATAATAATAATAATAATAATAATAATAATAATAATAATAATAATAATAATAATAATAATAATAATAATAATAAAATTAATGCTAATAATAATAATAATAAAAAAAAAAAGATAACAGAAGTAATAGTAGTACTAATTCTAGTAATAATCATTATAATAATAATAATAATAATAATAATAATAATAATAATAATAATAATAATAATAATAATAATAATAATAATAATAATAATAATAATAATATAAACGTCGTAAAATAAGAACAAACGAATATATATATGTATAAATATCAGTAAAGATAAAAACAATAATAATAGTAGTACTAATTCTAGTAATACGCGACTCAATTTCTGTCATTCCTCCGACAGGATGTTCACCATACATCACATAGCCTTTCGAGTGGTCACAGTATCTTATAAAGATATGTTTGACTGCTCTAGGACCAAGTTTCCCATGCTTATGGGAAGTATTATGAACAAACCCTGCTGACCCCCAAGGGCGCAAACCTTCTAAGTTGGGCTTTCTTTCATGCCACAACTCATATGGCGTCGAAGGAACTGATTTAGACGGCACACGGTTTAATATGTAGGCGGCAGTTAAGATTGCATCTCCCCAAAAAGATATTGGTAGATTTGCTTGCGCCATCATTGATCTGGCCATTTCCAGAAGTGTCCTATTCCTCCTCTCTGCAACACCATTTTGTTGCGGAGTGTAAGGAATTGACAGTTGCCTTATGATCCCTTTTTCCTCACAGTATTGCCTGAACTGATCAGACAAGTATTCTCGTCCTCTATCAGTGCGTAACGTTTTAAGTTTCCTATCTCTTTGGTTCTCAACCTCCTCTAAGAATCGCTTAAAACAATCAAGCGCTTCCGAGCGGTGAGACAGGAGATACACTGAACCATAGCGCGAATAATCATCAATAAATGTGAGGAAATAGGATGCACCGTGTCGTGCCTTCACATTTACGGGTCCGCATATGTCTGAGTGAACTAACTCTAGAGGTTGAGTAGCTCTTTTTGCCTTTCCAAAAGGCTTCCGGCAGGCTTTTCATGCCAGACATGATTCGCACACAGGAAGGTTGACTTTAGCGAGATTGCCTAAAAAGCCTTCTCGAGCTAACCTAGTCATCCTTTCACGCCCTATGTGTCCTAACCTTGCATGCCATTTATTTGAATCATTCAAAATATCAACAGATGAAGAAATAAAAGTAGTGCATTCAATAGATAAATCTAACATGAAAAATCCATTGTCCATATGTCCTATGCCATAAAGGTTGTTGCCGAGAAAAATAGATAACATGGTCTTTTCAAACAGGAAAGAAAAATTTTGACTCAAAAGTGCTGAAACTGAAAGTAAATTACATCGAATACTAGGCGCATAAAGCACATCACTAAGGAGTAGCTCGCGCCCAGTGCTAAGTGTGAGCTGGTATGCACCAACTCCCACCACCTCTTCTTGCGCGCCATTTCCCATAGCAATGTAGTGGCTGCCCGCTGGTACTCGATGATAATCTACAAATCCTACTCTATCTCTTGTCACGTGTTTGGTTGCTCCTGAGTCTACAATCCAACCATGGAGAGAATTAGCAACTAACACATGTGAACAGACAAATGAATCAGTAGAGCTAGGAGCGGGTCTTACCTTCTTTGGCTCAGTACAACTACGAGCAAAGTGACCCGTCTTTCCACAGTTATAGCAGGTGTCTTTCTTCTTTCCGCCCCTTTTTCCACGGTGACGCTTTTTAGCCTTTTCACCTTGCGGGCCCAAGTTTTGGTTTTTGGCGTTACTTTGTCCTGCATTCTTTTGCTTTTTCCAACGGTTGCCTGTGTTAGGCTTGCGTTGGCCAGCATGTGCGACGAAAGCAGCCGCTTGTGCTCTTTCCGCCTCTCGACGGTCAGCCTCGAGTCTAAGATGACTGGCGACGCTGTCAAAGGTCTGGATTTGTTCGTTGTGTGTGAGCACAAGTTTAACTTGTCCCCAAGTCTGCTCAGGTAGCGACCTTAGGACTGCCAAAACTTGTTGTTCGTCGGTGAGTTCATTTCCAGCATTTTGAAGCTCTCGAATCATGTCTTTCATGATATCAAGATGCTGGCCTATGGTGTGCTTAGGGTCAACTACGTACTAATTGAATTTAAGGGTTAAAGCCCTTAGTCTCGTTGCCGAGGTAGTGCCGTACGTGACCTTCAAGCTATCCCACAGCTCTTTAGCTGTAGCAAACGTCTCGAACTCACGAATCAGATGATCCTGCATGCAGCTAAGCATAGTATAGCGCGCAGACCGATCTTGATTCTCCCACTTATTGTACGCGTCTAAATCGCGACGATGTTGGGCATTTTGACCGTTTTCTGGCTCAACCGGTGCGGCCATAGTCTCGGTGAGATGGTCTAGGACCTTCATATTATGTAGCAGAAATTTGATCTTACGGTGCCACATGGCATAGTTCTGGCTATCTAGTTTGCCAGAACCGTAAAGATCAGAAAAAGCCATTTGGGCATCCATTTCTGTTAATATTTGCGCAAAATATGTTAGAAGGTTGTCTATTTAATATTTTTATTCGGGTCCAAATAAAATTTTATTATTTCTCACAAGTGAATGAGATCGAAAATTCGCCGCATTGGCTCATAATCATCTCCCACTCAATTGAAGATGATAATAAAAAATTAAATGATCGCGAATAAAAATTGCCCATCGCAAGAACATTCATAAAAAAAATAATGATAAAGTGAGATGTTAATGACCTATGGTGGTAAATACGAAACAACAAAAAATTACATGGCCTAAAAATTGGCCCCTCTAATACATGTGTCCTAGTGAGAAACGAAAAATAAATAAATAAATTACAAATTTTCGTTCCTACTACATGATGCTAAAAAAATTACATCGTAATATCGTATAACCACCATTGTCATCAACCATCTCACACATACATCAATCACATCGCAAATAATGAAATTAAATCACATAATTGATTTAATTAATTTAAAGTGGCCTAATCACAAAAACATTTTAATTAATTTAAGGCCCACCAAATAAATTGGCCAAATAATTCTGAATTATTAAGCCCAATTTTAATTATAGCCCAAAAAAAATGGTAAGGCCCAATACACTAAAATTAAAAAAACAGGCCTAATTAATAAAAGGTGAGGACTTAAAAAAAACGTTTTTATGTGCTAGCCCATTATGCAGAAAAAAACAAGGCCCATATGAATTTCTAGCCCTAATAAGCAGGCCTAATTGTCCAGAAAAAATTAGGCCCAACTCCAAAATTCAGTCCAGATTTTTAAAAAAAATCTAGCCCAAATAGAAACAACAGACCAGCCCATGATCCTCAAACCCTAGCCTGCCGCACAGTGGAGGAGCAAATTGGAAGCAACGTCGCGCGTCGGAGCGTAGCGCAGCGATGCCCATCACGTTCGCGCAGCGGCGCAGGTTCAGCGCGCGGTCGCGACTCCGTTGCGCGGTCACGCCACCGGCGCGCACTCGCGCAGCGGTCGTGTGCTTTTGTCAGTGATTTGCCGACAACGGCGGCGACGAAATGTGTCTCAGTTGTGGTTCAGGAAAGAAACCCATTTGTTTTCCAAAGAAAGGAAAAAAATATGACTCTAGAATATGGGGTTTACAGAAAAGTTTTTGTCCCATATAATTAACAGACGAATGAGACACAAATTAAACAGGCGAGTACGAATCATTACTCGCTCTGATACCACTGTTAGAAAATTAAGGTATGTAAATCACATATTCACGTATAAGGGAATCGGTATACCTCAGTTGATTTGCAGCGGAATGTATTCGGTTGATTCCCAAAACTGAAGGATCGTGCACTGATTCGTCTACAAGCCCGTCTGGACGAATACTACTAGAGCATTCGCCGTCTACTTCACACCCTAGACTCTTGGAGGACTTCGGTGATTCTCCAAGACAGAGAATTAGAGAGAAAGGGGAGAAATATGTATTCTGTGGATTATTTTCCGTAGTCTACGAATACCAGTATATTCGTATATTTATTAGTATGGGAGAGATCTATCTCCTATTATGGATAAGATCTCCATCCCTATTGGGAATATATCTAATAAGATATTAAATATCTCGTCAGATATATATCCCAACCATATTGGGATCCATCAGATATGGATGCAACCAACAAATAGTAATAATCATAAAGATAGCAATAATAATAATAATAATAATAATAATAATAATAATAATAATAATAATAATAATAATAATAATAATAATAATAATAATAATAATAATAATATAAACGTAGTAAAATAGCGAAAAACGAATATATATATATGTGTATAAATATCAGTAACGATACAAATAATAATACTAGTAGTACAAATTCTAGTAATAATCATAAAAATAATAATACTAATAATAATAATAGTAATAGTAATAGTAATAGTAATAGTAAAATTACGAAAAACAAATATATATATATATATATATATATATATATATATATAAATGTCAGTAAGTTTAAAAATAATAAGACTACTAGTACTAATAATAACACTGTTAACAATAATAATAAAATAACAGTAATATTAACAATTATAATCATGGCAATAGTAATAATATTGAACCTAAACCCCATAAACATACATACTACAAAAGCCAACTACTAGGTATAGTTGAGGCAGTCACATTATGGATTACAATAACAAATATAAGAGGCACAGTAAAATATCTTCTTTTTTCAGGACACATACATAACAGTTTTTTTTTTTTTTTCAAGTCTTTACAGTTTACATTCATAGAGAAGAAAATAAACTAAAATTACATATACAATTTTGATACCTTAATGAAGATGCAATGTCGATGTATTTATAAGCTTTGTTCTAGTCAAACGAGAACCAGCAATGTGTCCACTAATTTTTAGTCGAACGAGCTTCAAAAACCTTCAAAATAATTAGAAGATAATTACATAAAATATATCACTGGTATAACATACAAAAATTATAAACTTAATTATGAAAAATGTGTAATTATAAACAAATTATAAACTTAGCAAATACCTCTTTAATTTTCAGCTAGCCGCCAACACCACAAATGTAATGCTCCAATACCTTCTTGTATAATAAAATGAGGAAGAAAGTAAAAGAAAATATTACAAGAGATTGAAGAGGGAGAGAAATGCAAAATGTAGGAGTGAGATGAAGGAGATGATTGCCGGATGATACATATATATAACACATCCGGTCAAACTTTTCTTTCAAAAAATTCAACCGGAAGTGACAACTCTATGCTGCCTGCAACACACCACCGCTCCACCACCCCAACCACTGCACCCCTACCCACTGCCACCTACACCCTGCCCCAAACCCCATTGGACGACAGCTGAGTGGAGAAGAAAAGGACAAGAGATGTCGCCCCTGCGAGGGGCGACTTCAGGTATGTTTCAGTGTATGTATACGGTATATACCGTATGTCGCCTCTACTGGAGGCGTTTTCACTGCCAGAAAAAAAAAAAAAAAAATCCTTATACCATAAATCGTCTCTCGCAGAGGCGTTTTTAACGTAGAAAAAAAAATATATATTACAGAAGGAGGGGCGACTTTGAATAGTGTATTTGTCAGAATCTGTGAACTCACCTGTGCCACAGACGAGTTCACTTATTTCAGTAAATATAAGAAAAAAAACGCTTATTTTTTTAATTGAAGGATGAACAGTACAGTAGTTTATTAAATTTGCCGTCCAGCATTACCATTTTTTCATCTGCGACCGTGACTTATTTTCAATTACTAGGTGTCATAATCTCTATTTAATTTTACAAATTTTATATGTCATTCATATTTCTTATTAATTTTGTTTACTGATTGATAAACTTGATTATTAATCATTTGTTAAATTGTGTTCTGTTATCATCGGCAATATTCATTTGTGTTTTATTTTATTTTATGATTTATGTTTTGGTCGAATTTTTAACAAATACCATGTTTAATAAAAAAATCTGTAAGTAGAAGATTTTAATTATAAAACGTTAATAACTAATTTTGTCGCCGAAAAAAATGAAGAGTTATATTGAGGCATAATCTCGTCTCAGATCCTAAAATTTCTTAATCCAGCACTACCTGAGTTTCAGAGAAAAGGTAGGCCCTTTACTCTCATGGACCAAAAGTTTGACGGATCATTGATTGGTTCGATAATTTTAGTATATTGTAGGGGGTGATTGAGTCGAACTGATTAATTTTAGATCCTATCAAATTTTAATTTAGTCAAATTCGATTCAACATATTATGATGATTCAATAAATTGAGTCCGACTGAATTGAACCACCAGAATTATCACCTCTAATCACAATGGTAATGAATGAGGACATCCACACACGTCTTTGTCGATACAAAATTATCCATATTAGCTATCATCATTAGCAAGCTTATTTCAAAGATAAAAGTACGTAGCCATGTCCCATCTAATAATGGATTGGATAACATCCACAAATAAATAACTATGCCCTCAATAATCTTCCTCAATCCCTAAAAGTAAAACTAAAAATAGAAAACAAAGTTGCCCTCAATAATTTCCAATAAATCGTGATTCTACATCTTGAACTCCACAGATGGATGATTGATTTCTTATTTTGAGCACCGTAATTCGGATTTGGATCCGATGCTGTAATTGTATCGAATTCAGTATTTTTATAGCATATTTTTCTCACATACACTTAGTATTACCTGACACTAAGTATGTTAACGAAGCGGATCGGGGCGAGTTTTTAGATTTTCTGACCCGCCCCGTGATCTGCCCCATTCCGCCCCGCCCCGCCCCGCCTTTAAAAGAAAATCTGATTTTTTTTTTAAACTTGCCTTTTATTTATTGAAGCCAATAGGATTTTAATTTTTAGGTTTGCATTAGCTTTATTTTTATGTTTTTTAATTTAATTATTGAAAAAATGAAATTTAATGATTTAAATTTACTCTAAACTATAATTTAATATATTAGGATGACATATATATAACATATTATATATAAAAATTTATGTTATAAATACATATATATATATATATATTTAGATTTTTGTGTATATATATATCTATATAATAATACATAAAATATATTTTAAAAAAATTATATATATAGGGGGCGGGGCGGAGGACATGGCCCGATCCCGACCCGACCCGCGGACGGGGCGGGGCATGTCCAGCCCCGTTCTTCATCGGGTCGGAATTTGCCCTGCCCCAAAGGTCTCGGATCGGAGCGGATCGGGGCGGGTCAGATCAATTTTAACATGCCTACCTGACACACACTAACACACTACACACTCTGTATCTTTCTCTCACGCACACAATACACTAGATCCGGTGAAGTTACAATACCGGATCAAAATCCTCATAATTCATTAAAAAAAAATGTCTTCTGTAATATATATTTTAAGATCATTATTAAAAAAAATAAAAATCTCCTAATCAACAATTAAAATATTCTCCCCTCCCTCACGGTGACTCAAACCTAGGACCAAATGTCTAAATAGTAGATGCTCTGCCACTTGAGTTATCCAACTTTGTTAAGATCATTATTAAACTACTTTAACAACTAGTTGTTGCAAAAGATATTTGAGATGCATTTGCGACGATTTTTGTCGTTTCAAATATATTATGTGCGACTGGGTTATTAAGACTGATCATTATAACGATATATTGTCTCTAATAATACAATTGTTATAAATACTCTTTATCTATGATATTTTTTTGTTGTCTTAAAAGTCCATTTATTCTTGTAGTGATTATTACTTTTCCGTCACGATAGTCCTTGAAAGTTTTACACTAACTAAAAATTAATTTAGTATAAGTGAAAATTCATGTAATTAAAACGATGAATAATAGGATGGTATATAGGAATGTATCATTCAATAAGAATATATTAGAAGAAAGAAAAATATTTTATATATCCTTTGAGACGAAAGAGATCATCTTTTGAGGATTAGATCTTTTGTACACAATTTGCACCGATTTTGAATTCGTACAATTTGGATCATAAAAAAAAATATATTAATATTTATACTTAAAAATATTATATATTCTGGATAAAGGTATAAAACTGAAAATGTGTTTAATACATTAACCTAGTACAATTAACACCTTTAAATATAATCATAATTTTCAATTCAAATTGCATCGTGCACCAAATATATAGGAAACTTTGCCTCTTTTAAAATACCAAAAAAAAAGAAAAAGAGAAAATTGTCAAATGGAAGAATAAAAATTTGTGAGGTTATACAAAATCATCATTTATCAATCATCATTTATCTAGAAATACTTTGACATTAAATAGGTGACGCCTTTTTTTTTTATTTCAAAGCACATGTTGCAAATTTTATTTAGCAGTGTTTGGATTTTGTTTAGGTAAATTTCAAAATTCTGCAAGGTCCTTATTTCCTCCTAGAATTGCGTGAACGAAACCTCCACATGGCAAGTTTCAATAATTTAGGATTGGCTCACTTTTTCGCTCTGTTAAAAAAAAAAATCGATTAATTCACCACTCGACTTTTAGTGATTATCTATATTTATTTTTCGATTATTTTCTATTTAATTATGTTTAAGTTTTGATTAACTTCACTTAATTTTCGACTAGTCGTTAGTTCCCAATTCACTGTCTAACTTGGGTCTAACCACTTCTACAACCTTGTCTTTTGAAAGTATAAAAATTGTGAAGTCTTTTTGTATTTTCTGATTAAATCCTAAAATAACATTTTGTCATTATTCAAATATTGGTGGTACTTAATTTGTATTTTGGGTAGGAGTCAAAATCCCGTGACATCAATACTAATTATATAGTTAATAATTAATTAATAGGTTCCATTGAAAATAATATTAAGATATGTAGATTCTTGGTCTAATTATAATAGTTGAGGATATTCAGAACACGATTACCCTTGTAATATAATTAACAAAAGGTCATTGTCGTCAATATTAATTCATGAGTTAGTTGTATAAGCCTCAATATTTAAATATGTGACTATAAAATATTGCGCAGAGTGACGTGGCTGACTTCTAGAAAAAATAAATAAATAAAGAGTGGCACTTGATGGGCGTTAAAAGGGTAGCGCCAATGAGAAGAGGCGATTGTGTTCTGCTGATGCATGGGAAATAGCAGCACGTTACTCATAAATATAAATAAATAATTATTGCCTTGAACTTGAAAAAAAGAAATTAGAAAAAACTTAGCCGGCGCAGATATTAACGATCTCTTCCAAGGTTGTCAAATTCGCGATTTTAAGTAGAATCGGTGACGTATCACTAAAATCGAATCGTAAAATTAAATGGTAAAATTGTAAGATTCTACTACTTATACAAAATAACCATATATATAAATTATTCTAAATATATTTTGTTTACAACAAATTCTGAAAAGATATCCCATATAAAAATACACATATTATATACACAATTAATCAAAAAGAAAAAATATGCAATATAGAGAAATGTTCTAGGCCTCTTGGTTCATATATACATTTAGTAAGACATTCCTAAATTATGATTATGAAAACTTTAATTTTAAGAGAATTAAAAAATAACCTTAGTGAAATTAAGTAATACATAAAAAAAGATATATATTTTATGAAGTTTAGATTTTAATTTAGAACTTGATAGTTAGAAAAACAATCAGCAAAATTGGCTCTCTTTGGGTATAATTTGGTCTCGAAAAGTTTTAGAATTCCAATTTTAAGTTGGTATAACTTCTACAATTCGTATTATATATTTTTTAATTGGTAAAATAGAATAAAAAGTAATATGTTATAAAAGTGTTAAACTCGTACACAAAATCGTAAAATCGCATAAGCAAACTCAAGAGTTTACTTCGATTTCATCAGATCTCGATTTTATTACGAGTTAACTTGTTTAGGGAGACATAACTCGTAAGCTCGTTGAATCATATATAAGAATTAACTCGAGATTTTGACAACATTGATCTCTTCATCTAAAAATTCAGCCATCGCGGACTTCTTCCCTCATCTTTCCTTATGGGAGGATGTGGGATGTTTTATCTTTAATTTTATTTTGTTTTTTCCCTGAAATAACGAAAGATTCACCATGCCTCTCCGCTAGGATTTTAGCATGAGACTTTGCGGCGTCTATATACATCGTTTTCTAGTCTTTTCTGGTCTTTTCGTGGGTGTTATTTAGCATTACTTGATGCTATCTGATTGTTTTTAGCATAGAACATATGTCTCGTAGAATCAACTGTTGGCACATAGCTTGCTCGTTTTTTCTTTCTCTTCAGGCGATCCAATTGTTTGGATAGCTCTTAATTTTTCTGATTGAATTAAAAATCTTGTACTAGACGATTTATATTGACTAATAAAAGTCTCAATTAAAAAAAAAAAATTATTAAATTCATTAGATTTATAAAGTAGTCAGATGGCAAAGAGTGGACAAAGACCTAACCACCCCTCTTTTAATGGTGACTATTCTGGTAGTCCGGCTCAGTTTATTGTGCCAATATCATTATCGAACTAAGTCATATAAAAAAGATTTCGGCTAAAAATTAGTGGATAAAGTTCGACTCATTCTTCTATGTATACTACTCCCTCCGTCCCGGTTAAAGCTTCCTACTTGCCTTATCGGTCCGTCCCACTTAAAGCTGCCAACCCAAAAATGGAAATAAAAGTCAAGCATTTAGGACCTTTAATTTTCAGCAAATTACAATTACCACTAATCTAAAATTTTAATAACATAACCCTAATCACTACACCCCACCTATTTACTACACCCCACCCCACCCCATTTACTGAACTCCACCCCTTTCGGATTCATTTGCCCCTCAAGTTCTAGACTGTTCTTCTCTCTTACTGGAACCCTAGTTTTTGAGATCCATTCCTCTGCGCCGCACCTCTCGATCTTCCTCTGATCTTGAAAACAACCATAAATCTTGGTTTCCTCTTCGTTATTGTAACCTAATCTGTCATGAGCCCATATATTCATGTCGCAAACTTCTTCCGACCTGGATGATAGGGTTGTTTGGGATTCCGAGGACTCGATTATGGCGGAATCGGTTCTTTACAGCGGCGATTCCGATGGATCTGAGGTGGCCGAGGCTCTCCCTGTTCGGATCGAAGCTATCGCCGCCGCCGACGGATCTGACGCTGTGGAGGCTCTTCCATTTCGGATCGATGCTTCCGCCGCCGCCGACGGATGGTTTAGTTCGCCGGAGCTGCGACGCCACTATCTGGCTTGTCTTAAGATTTGGTTTCCGCTCATTGGAAGGTTAAAGTACTCTAATCCTTCTATCTTTCCTGTCTGTGACGAAACCTAGGTCTGCAAAAATTATGCTTGTATGATGTGTGTTTTATTGCTTGAGGCAGATTTTGGTTAACTGATGTTACAGTGGGTCTATTGCATGTTTAGTGATTCTGGTGCATTTGAAATGATGCTTTTGGTGCATGTTACAGTGGGTCTGAATTGATGCTATGCTGATTTTTTAGCATGATTTGCAAATTGAAACGTGCGTAATTGAATTGAAGGTCCCGAGGATGATTCTTTTCTGAGGGATTATTTCAATCTGAAATTGAGGGGATGACTTGTAAACTGATTTGAATTGATGCTATGCTGATCTTTGTGCATTATTTGCAAATTGAAACGTGGCGTAATCCTATTGAAGGTCCCGGGGATGATTCTTTTCTGAGGGATTATTTTAATCTGAAATTGAGGGGATGACTGGTAAACTGATTTGAATTGATGCTATGCTAATCTTTGTGCATTTATTTGCAAATTGAAACGTGTGTAATTGAATTGAAGGTCCCGGGGATGATTCTTTTCTGAGGGATTATTTCAATCTGAAATTGAGGGGATGACTTGTAAACTGATTTGAATTGATACTATGCTGATCTTTGTGCATTATTTGCAAATTGAAACGTGCGTGATTTAATTGAAGGTCCCGGGGATGATTCTTTTCTGAGGGATTATTTCAATCTGAAATTGAGGGGATGACTGGTAAACTGATTTGAATTGATGCTATGCTAATCTTTGTGCATTTATTTGCAAATTGAAACGTGTGTAATTGAATTGAAGGTCCCGGGGATGATTCTTTTCTGAGGGATTATTTCAATCTGAAATTGAGCGGATGACTTGTAAACTGATTTGAATTGATACTATGCTGATTTTTGTGCATTATTTGCAAACTGAAACGTGCGTGATTTAATTGAAGGTCCCGGGGATGATTTTTTTCTGAGGGATTATTTCAATCTGAAATTGAGGGGATGACTTGTAAACTGATTTGAATTGATACTATGCTGATCTTTGTGCATTATTTGCAAATTGAAACGTGCGTGATTTAATTGAAGGTCCCGGGGATGATTCTTTTCTGAGGGATTATTTCAATCTGAAATTGAGGGGATGACTGGTAAACTGATTTGAATTGATGCTATGCTGATTTTTGTGCATTATTTGCAAACTGAAACGTGCGTGATTTAATTGAAGGTCCCGGGGATGATTTTTTTTTCTGAGGGATTATTTCAATCTGAAATTGAGGGGATGACTTGTAAACTGATTTGAATTGATACTATGCTGATTTTTGTGCATTATTTGCAGACTGAAACGTGCGTGATTTAATTGAAGGTCCCGGGGATGATTTTTTTATGAGGGATTATTTCAATCTGAAATTGAGGGGATGACTTGTAAACTGATTTGAATTGATACTATGCTGATCTTTGTGCATTATTTTCAAACTGAAACGTGCGTGATTGAATTGATGCTATGCTGATTTTACAGCATTAGTTGTTGCTGATAATGCATTAGTACCCACTTATTATTGAACACTGTTTTGCTATAGGATATCTTGTGATTTGTTGCTGATTATATGCTGATTTGGTGATGGTAATATGCTGGTTATATGTTGATTATATACTGAATTATGGCCCAATGATGAAACTTTTCTGAGGGACTTTAGTGGCAAAAAGCTTGTCCATGTGTTTACAGTGTAAGCAAAATGTACACATCATATGTGTTTAAACTGTAAACAACAGACCCTTAACTTCATCTATTCTAGCCTAATTTATAAGTATCCTAGTTCTGTCATCAACCCTTGAATGTCATATGTACTTGCTGTTGAATCATGTGCTTCTAGATATTCAATGTTGTCCCGTACAAGTTGTTCTTCAACATCTAGTGAGTTTGGTAATGCCCCTGTCCTTGCTTGAGCTCCTTTGGCTATGTGAGGTTGTTTATAGTTGTTACCCCCTTGAACTTTCATGGCCTTAATCAAACATGCTTGTAGACTTAGAAAAACGTTGTTTAACTTTATTGTTTCAAGCTCTTCATAGGATTTTAACACATTGCACACCAAATCTCCTTCTAGTCTCTGTTTGTAGGCTTTGAATGGCCCGTAAATAGCCCAAGTCCAACACGTTAGTGTCCGGTGAATTAGGAGGTTGACATATCAATTGAATATCGAACCCATCACTAGAAGTAGCCAATCTGAAATCTGGATCGAAATTGCTAATATGTGGTCAGGCGTTATCCTGTTGAATGATAATGTGCTTGCTTGCATGAGTCGGCCATTTGGCCTTTATAGCTGGTAGAATCTGTCTCGGCCCAATGATGAAACCATTTGCATGTTAAACCAGATTTTGTGTGTTAGAAATGTCATCAATTTTCCAAATGCATGTTCCAAGTGTTATGGAAAATTTTTGGAGACTTTCTTAACATGAAAAAACTAAATGATGAAACATTTCTGATAGTTATAGTGTTACCTTATCCAATAGGCAGTCTTTTATCACTTCTTTTGTGATGGACTCAATTGTTTTGTAACTAATGTCCCGCGAGCTCTGTTAGCACTGTTTCTGAGGGCGGGTTGCAATGTGGTAAATGGGAACATCCCTATTTTACCATCAAACAATAGTTCACCTTCCGATGTGTATTGTGGCCTTGCCACAGCACACATGAACATAACCTTCGGTATAAAACGTTTGCTTTTGCATGGTCTATAAGGATCTTCCTCGACCGCAAGTTTGTATGCTCTTTCACTAGATTTCTGCAAATAAAATCATTTCTCGTCTATGTGAATCATGTTGTGCATACCGTCATACCTGATTTTTTGTGTGTTGCTGTCCTTGTGCAAAAAGCTAAGGCTGAACTTCAGTCTTTGTAGCTTGTTTGAATCTGTGAGTTGTGGCTTGACAACATTTGTATGGGCCTTTATATCCCCTGATTTTACCCATCGGCCTACCTGACTTTTGCTGACCTCAAGTTCCTTTGCAAGTCTTCTAATGCTGCCCCTCTTCGAAAACGGAATAGCCTTCATGGCTTCGGTATCTAAAGTAACAGCCCGAGAGGAGGCTGAACTCTTTATTTTTGCTGGAAATGCAATCGGATGACCCTCTTGAATCTGTTTTTTTTGTAGATTGCCAAATTGTCCGAATAGTCCGAGAAGAAACTCCAAATGATGCTACGAGTTCTTTAGCTACGCCCTTCTGCAAAACGCCGTTGTTGTTCTCTTTCCAAGAAGGGTCTGTGCTACAAGAAGTCGGTCTGATGGAGACATTTGGGGCCCGACCCGATTATTGGACATCTTCGCTTGTTTTTCTTTTCTGGTTCTTGTAATTTCAGAGATGAAACTGCATTCAATGCTGTAATTACTGTTATTTATAGCCTAAGTTGGTAGTTGGTGTTTTGTTTCCCAAAATTTGAGTGGGAAAATTTGAATATAATTTGATGTAATTTTATATGCATTCTCTGTTGTTAATGTAACAGGTTTGGGGGGAAAATTTTCCCCAAAAATTTTCAGCAGATTAGACATGTGGTACTGCTTTGTACGTGTAGTTTTACAGGTTCAATTTTTTGGAGTTCATTCTGATTTTATTAAACGGGTATATTAGGGGAAAAAAAGGGAGGGAAGTGTTAAAACTGTAATCTCTCCCTTTAAACTGATTTATTAGGGCTCAAAAGTAAAAGAAAAAGCAGTCAACTGCTTTTTCTTAACATCCGTGCTCGGTCAAAGTGGAAACTTTAATCGGGACGGAGGGAGTATGATTTTTTGGACGTTGGCCCGAAATTTGTCGGACATGTCTTTAACTCTAATCAAACACTCCATGATCACCACACTTTACTTTAAGTACTCTTCTGACTTTTCAGATCTCTAATGTTTAAAACACTTTATTGTTATTTTTATCAATTTTAGAAATTTTATCTATCGAAAATAATTTACTAACAAAACTTGATCGTAAATGTTAACTTAAAAATTTTACGTCTAAAAATCGTAAAAAAATTATAATTTAATATTAATTTCTTTTCGAATCAGAAGCCTTATTTTTAACTTGCGTAGAGACCTAAAAATGTTGAGCCGCCTTTGAAGTTACATTGTTAAATTATTATTATTATTATTATTATTATTATTATTATTATTATTATTATTGTTGTTGTTGTTGTTGTTGTTGTTGTTGTTATTATTATTATTATTGGAAGAGAAGACTTTAATAATCTATTTTTATCCTCTGGCCATTTCTTAATTACAGATCATTTTCATTAATTTAAGCAACTTAATCAAGTTTTGATCTTCTAATTTGATGTCAATTGGATGCAATCAAAAGCTAAGATTTGATGCCCCAAGACTATTAAGAGTGGACCTTTTAATCCACGTGGCTCAAGAGCCATCACAGAAATTCTCACATTTATTTTTTTACCTTCTGGTCAATCAAAATCATGGCTTCACATTTTATTAGACTATTAACGGTTAATGTAAGAAAAATTCAAATCATTTGTGAAATTTTCAATGATAAAATCAACTTAAAAAGTACTCCCTTCATTTCATATTAATTGACATTTTAAAATGAAAGGAAAGAATTAAGGCATAAATATTTTGACAGATATCCTCAACTAAAAATTTGATCAAATCAAAATATTTATGATATATTGAAAAGTAGAGATATTTTAGGATTGAGTCCAGGAAAAAAATTGGTAAAATTAATTAAAAATATGTAAAACGTTAATTAATTTTAAAAAAAAAATATCCTAAAACTTTAATTAATATAAAACGGATAGAGTAATAAATAAGACTATGAATTTACATTCTTTTTAGTTACAATAGTTACATTTTTCGACATCTAATCGTATTACCGTCATAATTATTGGATTGGTTTTAACCAGACTGCATGTCATACATATATCCACCACATATTTTTATAATTTGGTGTGTATGTCATTGTGGGTCGTGACTCGGGACCGTAAGTTGTGAAAATCGTAAAAATAAGTCCCCATACAATTTTGCATGAAAGGTTACATGGATGGTTGGTATATGCAGGTTAATTACAGCAATCCCATCAAATAATTCATTTTTTTTGTACATTAATTATTATATTTTTTTGGCACAAATACATACAAATTATACGAATTTGACAGATCAACAATCAAACTTATTTTTCGACCATTTTTCGCTAGAATTCGACATGTGACTTGCACGTGATAAAATGTTAAGGGTCTTTTTTTGTCCAAACAACCTGTGCAAATTTTCTCCACACCTTATCTTTTTCTTAAAAATTCATTTGAATCAACGATAATTTGATAATATTGGTCACTAGATAAAAACGAAATAGTAATAGAATAGTAACGGAATGTGACAAAAACTTAGCAGTATCCGATTAGTGAAGAAACAACAGTCGAATATTATAATCCGTCTCTATGTTATAGGTAATTTGGTCACTAATTTCATAATAGAGATGAAAATTCCTTCACTAAATTAAAAGACGAAATAAATTGGTGTCTAAATTTTAGAGACAAACATTATAGAGGCCAAACATTTTGTTTCAAGTCCGCCCCTACTTTAGTTTAGAGATGAATTTTTTCGTCTCTAATTTGAATTTTTCTTGTAGTGAAAGGAGTGAATTTTCAAAATTGTAATAATTTTACAAATAAAAGTAAGCTTTCTCGATAAAAAATAATAGTTTTAAATTGATACTTTCTTTATAAATTATCTTAGCTGCCCTAATGTCTGAAAACGCGGCGAGCCGGCGTGTGAATTGACCATTGGAGCAAGTTAATGGGTTATATGAATTAGGGTTATCGAGTCGATCCAAAAATATTATTATTGTTCAAGTTTATTTAAAGTATCAAAATTTTAATTTTATATTTGAAATTGTTTAATTATTAATCGAATCGAGTTTAAACGAACTTTGATTATTTTAACATTTTTTAATTATCAAGCTAGATTTTATGTTCAACTTTGTTTGATATTTTTAACCGAATACAGTTCAAATGAATTTTTAACAAACGATCTCGAATAAAGTATTGAGTAACTTGGTCTACTTTCCGGCCCAAATATGAATTAGGCATTGTGTTCAACCAAAAGCAAAAGACCAAGTCCCTTCACTTTGAATTTTTCAAATGCCATATATTTTTACAATTTTATTTTATTTGTAAAAATTAAGTCATTTTACTTATATTTTATCTTGAACTGAGTCACAGAATGTAAATTTTATTTATTATTAGTTTTTAATACATTAACAACTTAGAGCTGGCAAAAGTCTTGGCAATACTAGCTAGCGATCGAATGGGCTATCCAACCTACTAATGCAAACATGCACCTAAGCAAAGAGATGCCAAAATAGCCGTGCTAGAGTCCCCCAAAACAGCAAAGTCGTAGAGACCAAGCTATTGAACGGAAATTAAGGCTTCGCGTAAAGCAAAAAACTCCGAGACCTCAGGATGACGAGAAAAGAAGCCATCAGCTTTGCGAACGAATGCTCCCGTAAACGGAGAGTTGCGCTGACGTGAGATCGCACCATCGAAAATCAAACCTAATTCACATAATTTTTTAAATACTTTTAAAATAAAGTGATACTTTAGAGATCGTTTAAACAAAAGTTAATAGTTTAAGACTTAACCTTAAAATATATTTTAACCCAAACCAAGAAAAAGATTACATATAAGAATTATAAATTGATTTTTTCATTTCAACAAGTGACGTACATACAATATATATACAGTTGAGATGTATCAGCCTATCCAAGATTACAATCAGGTAAAATTATGGAAAGATATGATTCATCTTAATTTATGGGATTCGATATAATCTCTCATAATACGCCCCCTCAAAATAGACGTTCCATCGGCAACGGCTATTTTGGAGCGCAGCTGCTGATAACGAGAACGAGCCAAAGGCAATTGAGAGAACACCTTTGGAGACCAAGTCATGCACGAAATAAAGATCTATAGCAATGTGCTTCATGCGGGAATGAAGGATGGGATTGAGGGCAAGGCCTGTAGCACCCATATTATCACAAAAGATGGTAGGCTTGATAGTAAGAGGCAGGCGAAGGTCAGCAAAGAGGTGGCGGAGCCAGCAGATTTCGGAAGCAACAGTCGCAAGAGAACGATACTCGGCTTCGGCCAATGAGCAAGCAACACCTCGTTGTTTACGAGATCTCCAAGAAATTAGCATGGAAACAAGGAAAACTATATAGGCTGAAGTAAACTTACAGTTAGAAAGATCGCTACCAAAATCATAGTCCGAGTAAGCTGTCAGTGTGAAAGAAAAAGTTCGACGGAGAAGGAGACCATGATGAGGTGACCCCTTAAGATAGCGGAATAAGCGCTTGACTGCAATCCAATGAGCTGTGGTTGGAGAGGACATAAAATGAGCAAGTTTGTTAACGGTAAAGGCAATATCAGGCTGTGTAATAGTGAGATATTGCAATCCACCAATCGCACTACAATACTCAGTCGGATTAACTGGGCCTAAGACGTCAACCTGTTTGAGCAAGCCTGGGGTGGTCAACGGTTTGGCCCCATCCATGTGGTGTCGTCGTAACAGATCGACCACGTATTTATGTTGAGATAAAAACAATCCTTATTTTCAAGCAAGAAAGTAGGACAGCAGACCAAGATCCTTAATAGCAAAGTGAGACTGAAGATGAGTCGTCAAAGAAGCAATAAGAGAGGAACTCGATCTTGTTAGAACAAGGTCGTCCACATATGCCAGAACGTATAGGTGATTAGTGCCAGAATGCAATGTAAAAAGCGATGTATCAGCTTTAGAGCGAGTGAGTCCAAATCGCTGAAGAGCAGCATAGAGAGAGTTATACCATACCTGGGGGGCCTGACGGAGACCATAAAGAGAAAGTTGAAGGAGGCAGACATGATCAGGCTGAGACGGATCTTTAAAGCCTAGAGGTTGAGACATATAAACGAGAACGTCTAAATTTCCATGAAGAAACGCATTACTCACATCAAGCTGCCGATGAGACCAATTAGATGTGATAGCAATGATGCGTACGGTTCGAATAGTAGCATGTTTAATAACGGGGCTGAAAGTTCCCTTGAAATCAATATTGGGGCGTTGATGAAAACCCTAGGCAACGAGACGAGCTTTGTATTTATCAATAGAGCCATCGGGTTTCCTCTTGATGCGGAAGACCCACTTGCAACCAATAATGTTACAACGAGGTGGAGAGGGAAAGAACTCCCAAGTACCATGACGTTGAAGAGCCATAAATTCATCATCCATTGCGCTGCGCCACTGGGGAATGGAAAGTGCCTGCTTGACCGAGGACGGCTCAATATCATCCGGAAGAGGATGCTTAGTGGCAGTGTTCAGATGCTTGAACTTAAAGATATAGTTTTGACTACGTGTGAGCATAACATGAGTGCGGACTATAGTGAGAGGAGCGAGACTCGACTGAGGGTTAGGTTCGGGATTGTGGACGATAGACGCACTAGGGCTCGACGATGAAGACGGCGTGGAGACAGGATGCTGACAAGGAAGGGCAGCGGGGGCCCGGGATGAAGTGAGATGAGATAGTAGAGGCAGAGATATGGTGTCAGATGATTGGTCAAACGAGATGGGCAGAGATGATGAGTTAGATCCAAGAAAAAAATCTTCAAGAAACTGAACAAGGCGAGAAACATAAATCTTGCCGAATTCTATATCCATACAACGATACGCACTCTGAGAAGTGGAGTAGCCAAGAAAAATGCAAGACCGAGACGGTGGAGATAATTTCGCAGGAAAGTATGGATGGAGCCAAGGGAAGTAGAGACATCCAAAAACACGTAACTTGAAATAATTTGGAAAGGCATTAAATAACACTTCAAACGGGCTGCGATAGCCAAGAAGTGATGTTGGCATCCGAATGATAAGATAGACAACAGTTTGTAAAGAACCAAAATTTGGGAGGAAGCTGTGCATGATGAGAAGGGCCCGTCCAATTTCCAAAATATGTCGATTACGACGTTATGAAATCCCATTTTGTTGGGGCGTGTGTGGAGCTGTAGTGAGCCAACTAATGCCAAGATGCACAAGTGAGTGACGTAAGGCATGAAATTCTCCACCATTGTCAGTGCAAAAAATTCTGAATTTTGTGTCCAAACTGATTTTCAACCAACGGACGAAATTGGAGAAAGACATATGCCACCTGAGACTTCGAGTTTAAAGGATATAACCAACAATAACAAGAAAATAAATCAACCAACAGAAGAAAATATTCCGACCCATCAATTGAAAATGATGGACCCCACACATCAACATACAAATAATGTAATGGGTGGATTACATTAAACGACATCGTAACAAAAGGTAGTCTACTGGATTTGCTCAAACGGCAAGAAACACAATTGTTGCCCAAAACTTGGGACTTGTTCACAACAGGTAAAGCAAACTTATTAATAATAAAATGACTAGTCACCACAGACGGATGACCAAGTCGAGCATGCCAACAAGGAGAAGAAGTGCGAACACCAACATAAATAGATTTCAGCCTTCCATCAACAACGATCAGATGAGATGGTAAATGATAGACCCCATAACTGCACAAGCCTTTAACTAGAGGTACCCCCGTTGACTGATCCTTGAGAACAAAATGAGACGGAAATAATTCCATATGGACGTTATTATCACGAGTAAATGTGTTAACAGATAATAGATTATGACGAGCATTCGACACACATAATAAATCAGATAAAATAAAATCATGGGATGGATAACATAATATAGAGGTACCGGTGTGAGAAATTGGAAGCCCAGTGCCATCTGTAATTTGCACCTCATCAGTTCCATCATACTCGGAGTGGATGGAGAGGTTGCTCAAATCGTAGGTAACATTCTGAGAAGCTCCAGAGTCAAATAGCCAACGATTATCAGATTGGCGACCTGACGGAGACGACGCAAAATTGGCTGTAAGCGATGGTCGTCGGCAGGTAAGAGCCGTGTGGTTTTTGTAACCACAGAGTTGACACACAACAGGGTCGCGATCATGATGAGAAGAGTTTCCAGGTTTACGGGCTGGACCCCAAGAATTTTGAACACCCGAAGGAGTCGAAGCAATCCTGTTGTATTAGAAACCGAAAGTTGGCGGAGCACCTGAAGATTGTCCACGATGGGCAGAAGAGGAGCCGCCACGGGGTTTTCTGCTAGTCTAAGATGAATGAAATTGAGAGTGACTAGAGAAACGAGTTGTGTTGGCAGTGGCAACAAGCGACGCAGAGGCAACCTCTTGAGATTTGAGAGCAGCCTCATGTTCATAAAACAAGTCATGCAATTCTTCGAAATGAAGTGAAGTTTCACGGGTACAAATCGGACCAACAATGGATGCATATTCTGGTCCGAGGCCATTGATGACGAAAATAGTGAGGTCATCAGGACTGACCAGCTCATCAGTAAGCGTTAATTCGTCTTCTTTTGATTTCACAAAGTATAAGTACTCGGTGATGGAACGATCTTTGATTTGCATGCGATAAAGCTCACTCTTGAGTTGATTGACGCGCGAATGCGATTTACTCGCACATAGGTGGGAAAGAATGCCCCATGCCTCAGCAGACGTCGAGGCAAAAGAGACGAGCGACAACAATTCGGCTGTAAGAGAGCCGAAGATAGCGGCTAACAGCAGTTGACCTTGCTGTATCCAGGCAGTAATTTCCAAGGCGTGTGAGCCATCGGGTTTGCGTGAAGGGCAGGGGTGAGAGCCATCAATGAAGCCAAGGAGATGGTGACCTCGAAAAAGCGCCATAACATGAGCACGCCATGAGGGATAGTTTTTGTGGGTTAGTTTGATAGCTAGGTAGATCATGTCGAGCTGAGATAGGAACAATCACCAGTGGTGGGGCTGGCGAGGATGCCAAAGTGTCCGTGACAGTGGCGACAGGAGTTTCAGTGTACATAAGGAGAAGAAGGAGAGGGAGGCGGAAGACTAGGGTTAGGGTTGAGGGGATCGGAACCCTACTGATACCATATAAGAATTATGAATTGTATTTTTCATTTCAACAAGTGATGTACATACAATACATAAACAACTGAGAAGTATCAGCCTATCTAAGATTACATCATTACAATCAGGAAAAAATATGATTTATCTTAATTTATGGGATCGGTATAATCTCTTGTAATAATTCACATATACATGTATATGTATTTATGGGGTAATTTGCATACAAGGTTATCTAAACTCGGCTGGTTTATTTATTAATATATTTTTCTTCGTGTTCTTGCAGTAACTTTGTTTGATGAAAAGTAAAGGTAAAATGTCCTTTGAAAGTTGGGTGAGGCAAGTACAATGAGATGCGGCACATTGATCTAATTAATTTTGTCACATCATAGTTTGTTTCATTTGGTAATAAATTATGGTGGAGCCATGATCTTGCTGATGCAATCCCATTGGCCATACTCTGTTATTCAATTTAAACCATGTATTTGAATCGTGGATGAGATATTTCATTCTTATTTGTTTTAATTTCAAAACAAAAACAAAAATGATATTAATGTAACTAATGCTAGTACAATTTTTGTTTGTAATGCCTGGGTGCCTAAAAGAATGACATACGCTATATAGAGAGAATGTGTTATTCTTTTATTTATTTTTATTAATTTATTTAAATTAGTGAATAAATAGACCCACTTCCTTTGAATTTTTTTCTTTTTGGGTGATATGTAGGCAACCCGGCGCCAAGTAAAGCTGCCAAAATAGGCTGTTCGGTAAATAGATTATATTTTTCTATGTTCGAAATGAAATCGGATCATCTGATTTGACTCGGTGAGTTGGCTAATGAATCCCGAATCCTAAATTATATATGTGGTTTAGAATGAGTGAGATCTAGTATAAGAGATCACAGGTCATGATGGTTGAGTTTGATTTGAGTTGGGTGATTCGAATTGACACATTTATCAGAACAATGCAATGGTGTATCAATAATCCCCCTACCTATAAAAGTGTGGGTGTTTCTTACAAAATAATGTATGGACAAAAATATCCTATATCAATAACTATATTTAAGGTTAAATAAGTAAATTGTTATATAATTAAAATGCACTAATTAATTCTAATTCCAAGATAATAATGGTGGAAAGATAACCTATATCAATTACTATTATAAAACTCTCTTAAAAAAAAAAACAAAAACAAAAGGAATTATCTATTTATTTATATTTAAATTCTTCTTACATGCCGCTATTTATATTTAAATTCTTCTTACATGCCGTAATATGATATATATATATATATATATATATATATATATATATATATATATATATTAGTATTAGTTTAGTTGGATTTTTATAAATAAAATTTTAAATGGGCGGAATTTTATTTAATTTAAGTTTATTTGGTTGTTTCTAGATTAAGTTTATAGAGTAACACCTTTCAATTTTTACGAACTTATTTTCCAAATCATTGGTGCATGTATTATAATTTTCATGACCAATAACTTATGCACTTCAAATTATTTTTGAATCATGCAACTTTCTCGAAATTAATTAAATGAGAAATGTGATATTTCACCACTAAACAAATGGTTAAGATCCCTATCATAACAATCCTGAATAAGAATTGAAATTTATTAAGAAGGGTAAAGGAGAGTTCAATAATTTTGATTTATAATTAAAAAGTTTTTCAAAATTTAAATAAAGTTAATTCTATATTAAATTATATCATAAGAGCTTGCTAACCTTATATATATCATAAGCATATACTTAGCTGATGTGATTTATTTTTATTATTTTAAGTCAAGGATTATGAAAATTTAACATTTTTACCTTTTCAAATTTAACAATGCAAGTAAAAATTATATAATTTTGGAGAAAATTACGAATAAGTTTATTGATGAATCTTCAAGCTAATAAAATGAGTTACAATAACAGAGGTGGTAAGAAATATTTGTAGTAATTTATTTGATATCATTTTCATCATTTTTAAGTTAAGGATTATCGACATTTCATATATATATATATATATATATATATATATATGTGTGTGTGTATGTGTGTGTTGTTTTTTATTAACTATGTATGTAAAATGTATTTCAATTCTCTAGAGAAGATAAAGAAAAATTATACACTAACGAGGAGATTGTATAATTAATTTTATTTGATATTGGTGTTTAATAAAATTATAAGCAAACATGACAAACATTTTACCGTACTAAATTATTTTTTTCCTTTTTTTGTTGGATGATTTACTTTAATTACTTATTTGTGTCATGTCTTATTCTGGAAAGTTAATAAGAGTTTCATGTGATGGGAAAAAAGTAAAAGAAACATTGTCTCTGATTTTAAATAAATCTAAATAAGATATACATATATAGAGGATGAAAAGTTCACTTCAAAAATGAATTTCATATTCGCAAAGAAAGAGGAAGGAGAAACAACACAAATAATTTTGTTATTAGTCAAAGAAAAAGTGAAAAAAATCACAATAGAAATAAGTAGGTTTAGAAGTAGGTCACCAAGAACCATTCAAGGATTTTAGAAGGTCTTTAGTTTGAGTAAACAAAACTAATCACTTAAAATTATTACATAAATATGTATCTTTGTGGCTTATTAGTTTTGATATCTAAAATTAATGGCCGAAACTCAAAATATAGTCCACTAACTTTTTTTGGTTACGTACATTTGGCCATTTTTACTAGAAGACATTGACATCCACCTACGATGGAATTAAAAAAAGAAATATATTGAAGAAAGCATAAATAAGTGCTTATACATATAATGTGATAATAAATCACGCAAATAACTATTTTGTGTTGATGGGAAAAAATGGTACCGAAAGTATTCTAAGTATATTTAATCATTTTATTAATTCTTTAGTCATGGAACTCCATGAATTTTTCTAGCCTATTTAGTCAAAGTATTAAAAAAATATAATTTTGAAATTCATGTGTATAATGGACAACACAGTGAACATATAAAACTAGAAGTCTAAGAAAAAATAAAAATAAAGAGAACAAAAAAAAGTCATGCATACACAAAAATAAGACAATATACATTGCATGGTCATATATCAAGGAAACAATTCTTTAGTTTTGATGTTTTTTAAACGAAAATGTCCCTAATTATAAATCAATATAAACTAAAGAAATATACTCCATTCATTCAGAAATAAGTGTCATTTTAGACTTTCAAGTGGATTTTAAGAAATTATGGGATAGACAACAACACACCTTTAATTTTCTCTCCATCATTTTCTTTATTACCATAAATTTCACCAAATTTTCTTTAGTTAATATTATAAATATTTTTATGGTAATCTCCTTAGATTTAGCAAAGGGCGATATTGGAATAAATATGCAAAATTTTAGAATGACACTCTTTTGTGAAAAAAATGAGTTTTCCTACAATGACACTTATTTGTGAACAAAGGGAGTATATATATCTGTTACTAATATAAAAGTGTGAATGTTTCGTCTTTTCTTGTAACGACTATAATATCCCTACACAATATTAAATATCAAGGATAATTAAGTAATTTTATCAAATAATAAAATATTCCAATATATCCAATATATCTATATTTATATCTATATCTATATCTATATCTATATCTATATCTATCTATCTATCTATTATTGCTAATTAGTATTAGTATTAATATAGAAATATTGATTAATAGTCTTGTTATTTCGTTTCATAATTTCTCGTGATGCCTATAATATCTGTACTAAGTATTAAATTTATGTATAGTTAATGTAATTTAAAATAAATCATGTCTTCTCATACTTCATTATGAAAAACAAGAGTTCCTTTATATTTCAAAATCCTCCTTAAAAACTATATACTTAAATTATTATTCTTCTACACTTTTAATACTTTGAATTTTAAAATAAAATTTGTTTCATATTAAAATAGATCTAAAAGTTATTTTAAGAAGAGTATATAATTGTGATAGGATGATTTTTTTTTTAAAAAAATAAGTCTAATTAATTAATTAATTATTTTAGAACCATCCGTTTTCAGACACTATCTACAAACATGAAAGTTACACTTCATAATTTAGTTTAATGGATCAGTTGAAGCTCCCGATCAAGATTTCAATAATTTAATTCACATGTGTTGCTAAAATTTTTTATAGTGCCGTTCTCAAATATCTTTCCTTGCGAGATTGAATATCTTTTTCATAAATCATATTAAGGATTCTTTTTTTAAGTAGAATTTAAGGATTCTTAACCACAACTAGAATCACTCATCGTGCAATGCACGATTTAGAATATATATTTATTTTAAACCATAAAAATAAGATAAAATAATTGAAAAAAAATAATTGACTAATATTTTTTTATTAAGAAAATAAAATAAATTTATAAATCTAGGGGAAGATTAGTATATAATACAATAAAATGACCTATATATTCACCATATATAGGGGAAGATTTTCTTATATCGAAATAATATTTTTACTATATATTGATAATCCATAATTTCCCAAATTTAACCACAAATGTTATATATATTCCTTAATTAGTGAATAACCAGAAAACGCATCTTATTTAATAAACCGGTATTGTACCAGTGCGATGCACGATTTAGACGAAATTTAAAATTTTGAGTAGATTTGAGTCATTATTAGATTATAATATAGTAAGATAATAGTTAATATATTGAAAAAATTAAGGGTAACTTTTAACCTCTTCTGATCAATATAAAAAGCTATATTACATAAATAATAATAAAAAAGCATGTCATATCACACATCATCAAAGTTATCATTAATATATTGGACATCTAAATAATATGGGAACATATGAAAGTTTGAAAACATTAAATTGTTCTGTATGCCCACTATTTTTGGACCACACATTTTTTGGCAAATGACTTTGGACTGTCATTCGATTATTTGCATAAAAAAATAATTAATTTTATTTACTAAAACAATACAAATAGTTCTCCCTCGATAAATGCCCACGTCTGATACGATTAATCAATCAACAAAAATAGCATTTTTATAATATAATATTTGATTATGTTTTTATTTTAATATCTTAACAAAATATTAATTTGAGATATTGTAATTAAATTGGATTATAAATAAAAACTAAATGTCATAAGAAATTTAAAAATGTTTCCAAATAAATAAATAAACTAATTAACAGCTGCTACATCTCAATTCATAAAAGTTGCCGAGAATTATTTCACCACATATAAGACCATTTGTTGGAAATGCACCAGACTTTGGTATATTGAAATTGTAGAAAAAAGTACTTCCAATATGAGATTATTGAAGAATAATTCCTAATTTTTACTTATTTAAGAAAAATAAAATCTAACCAATCGAAATTTACGATTATTCAAGGATATTTAAAATAGTTTAACAAGTAAATAGAGAATCAACGACTTAAATATAAGACAAAGAATCAACCAAATTTATTTTGCATCTTTTAGAAATAATTTTTATGGTTTTAATAATAGTAATAGTTGTTGGGTGGAAAAGTATCAACAAATATCCTGAATATATACTAATTGATTTACATCAACATCAATTAGTATACTTAAATTATGCCTAAATATATTGATTTCGGATAAATTTTGGATGGTTGCGTGAATGTATCATTTTGTGACTCGGACAACTTATACTGAATGTGGGAGAGTTAATATTGAATGGGGATAATGGTGACTTATTATATTTTAGGAAAATATACGGCGAATTATCTCCAATTAGAGCATACTTCATTGTTGTCAAGATATATGTACCAAAAGTAATTATTTCCATAAATAGATAGAGATTTGGGTGGGAAAATTTTAATATTTCTATTTTGGGATGGTTTTATATATATATATATATATATATATATATATATATATATATATATATTTATATATAGAATATAGATAGGATAGATATGTAGTATACCAAAAATAAATTATGTTTTTTTGATCATAGTTGAATTTTAAAAACGCATACTTTGGTCATACACTATAAATGAATTAAATATATTTTGTACAAAGCATTAGTAGTATTAAGTAACTTAAAATATATTATTATTTAATTACTTGTATATAAAAAGTAAGAGTTCTTATTTAATTAAAACTCCTCCTAAAAAATACATACTTAAATTATTCTTCTTCTACACTTTCAATACTTTGAATTTTGAAAAAAAAAAAAATATTAGTTTCATATAAAAGTATGAATTTTTTTGTCTTATTTTATGTTTCGTCTTTTCTTGTGATGCCTATAATATTCTTAGTAGGTATTAAATTTAAGTGTGGTTAAGTAATTTAAAATAATTTATGTGTCCTTATGTAATTATAAAAAAAAAAAATCATTTTATATTCAAACTCCTCCTAAAAACTACATAATTAAACTTTCAAATACATTGAATTTTGAAACGAAATTAATTTCATATTAAAACAGATTTATAGAGCTTTCCAGTGATATGTTCTTTGCATTTATTTTAAGCAATTGTACTAGATAATATTACATTAAGATATTATAAAAAAATCAAATATATATATTTTTCCATCTTATCTAAACTACCATATTATAATATTCACACTGTCAATTATTTTTTCAAAAATAAAGATAAATTTTATGGCACAATCTTAAAACTTTACGTTTTTACTATTCATAGTTAGATTGTACTACAATTTTTATTTTTACATGTTAAATTTATTTAATTAATCATTAAAAAGTAAACATAATTTAAGCTCTTATGATTGCAATAATGTGACTATATATTAAAATTATTTTAATATAATATAAAGAGGAAAAAGGTATATAGATATAGAAAAAATAAAAATTATTTTTTCTTAACACTATTTATTTAAGTTAGTTCATATTAGAGGAATTAAGAGCCTAAAATATTTGAATGAGAAAAAGAAATAGTGAGCAAATTCGTTGTGATAAATCTTATCTTATATAAACATTAACATAGGAAGAATAGTGATAACAAACGTTCTTATCAAAATTGAATCTTATATAAGAACATAGACACATGCGCACACATGTGTAGCTTGTCGTACGACAAATATAACATTATTTTCAAAACTAACATTTGCTTTATAAAAAAAATATTAATATCTCATTTACACCTCTAATCACAAAGTAGAACGTAATACCTTACTAAAACTGAATTTTTGAGGAAAACACACATGCACGCACAAAAAGTAGGCAGGTAGGTTCCTTATCTTAATTCAAAATCGAATAAACCCAGAATAGTAAAATAAATGGGAACTTACTAAAATAAAATAATTTTTTAATCTTTTTATTAAATAATGAAAATATCATTAAATATCATTTATCCAACATAAATCCAACAGTCTAAACTACCTAATTTTTAATTCTATTTAATATCAATATATCCAACAGAAATTCACTTATCCAAACTATCTCTCTTTCATAATCCTATTTAATCATTAAACTACCTAATTTGTAAACCTATTTAATATACTTAGCCTAACAATCATTTTATTTTATTTTCGTTTTGTTACTAATTATATTGATTTATTTCATTCGAGATGGTATATCAATCGACAATTGTGCAACGGACTTCAGGTAATTATAATTTCAAGCAAAATTTATAATGTCAAATTTAGATACTACAATTATTACATAATCAAATTGCCCACAGACGAAGGAGCTTGATCTCCAGAAGAGGAAATATGCAAATTTAAATTCCTCAGATAAAAATTAATAAGAAAAATAATGTTTTGAAGAACAAAAGAAGAGGCAGCTTACAAGTAATACAAGAGCATTATTCAATCCATCTGAGTTGAATGATGAGTAATTTGAATTTTATAAATTAAAGTAGCTTAGTTAGCTGAAAAATCCTATTATAATTTTGTCATATTTTATATAGGATAAATATTCCATGAACCAATAATCCACAAGCTATAAGAACTGAATAAAGTACATGGTTGCATTCATTCCGGTGCTGGAAGATTGATGCACAACCCTCTGACTTTTTGTTGTGATAATAGAAAAGTGAAATTTGCTCATGTTGAAGTACCAGAAGAATTATATGATTTATTAACCTCTAACACGGAAGAGGCTACTGAGTTTTGATTAAACATATGTTCATATAATTATATATTTTCTTTTACTTCATTTGGTGTCTAATTGGATAAGGAGCTAGCCTCTGCAAGAAAAGACATTTTTAGTTTTCGTGTACAATGAATGGTGTATCACAATCTTCAAGCATTAAAGACTGACGATGTTCATTCTCCGCTCCAATTGTATTTTGTGAAACTCAGAATGACGTTGAGAATAAAATGAGACAGAACTTGCATGTCTCATAAAATATTTTCTAGAAACTAATCAAAATTTTGAATAAAAATCCATATGCTAGAGATTTTTTTAGATTAAAGCAGTATTCTTTATTAGAAGATGTTGAACTTCATATTTCAAAATGTAACACCCCGATTTTCTAAAAGATTTTTAGACACTATTTGGAAGAAAAGGGTAACCTTTCAATCGCAGTTTATAAACAAATTAAAATGAATTTACCCTTTGACTAAGCGGAAACGTAAATAACTTGTATCTAAAGGTTCAAAATAATACTTTGTTTCAAAATGTAAATATTAACTTGATTGCCACACTTAATCGCAAAAATAAATAAATAAAACTAGACTTCTTAATTTGTTTCAATCCACAACACAAAATATTCAACAACACAAGTATTTGTAAAACTCAACTTTTCCTACTAAAATTCTCGAAATAAATAACTGGAAAATGCTAAAAGTTAAGCAGATCCAAAAAAAAAAACTTGACTTTACTTGCATCCACCACCTCGCACCATCACCAAGCTCCAATTAATCTGTAGACACTGAAATGTAATAGGGGTGAGCAAGCCACAATCTCAGTGGGGATAAGTTTGTCGACTCCAAATACATCATATGCAATAATAATGAAAGCATACAACACACTTAAATAGATGTTGATCAACATAGAAAAACCTTTTTCCTGTTGACTAGCATAGCACAGCATACAACATAGCTTAGCATAGTAAATAACCTGTTGCCTATAGCCTATGGAATGTTGCGCTTAGACATCAAAATAACATTTGAGGCATTTAAAGTAGACAAACAACCTGTATAATAGAAATCCCCACCCGGAAAAAGTAGAAAGTGCAGTGTAGATGCAGATGTCCTATACTCCTTAGTCTTTGCTGACCTCGTCACCTTGTCATAGTAAATATATCGCTTAAGAAAGCGTAGCTTTAAAATAGAATTATATGAAACAATATGATAAATATAAATATTAGAGTTCAAAAGAATAAATTTAGTTTTGAAAGATTGAATTTGAAAAGATGATCCTATGAAAGAAAATTGATCCAAATATACCATACGTAATACTTGCAGCACAAATCACACACACCATAGCTTATTAATTATTTTATATACAAATATACATAGTTAATCATACACAATATTATATATATATAATATACGACACATATACTTCTATTTTATAAACACACACATATACATACATATTAATCTCTTGTTTCCTACCATAACTACACGTACACATGCATAACTATGCATAGACACTCATCTGTACATCATCACTTGCATAACCTATATACACATTAATAATAGAATTACATGGAAAAAGGGATTGGCGAAATACGAAGGAACGAAAAGAACAGAACAAAAAAACATGAATTATAAGAGAGAATTTGTACCTTTGTTTCGGAAATTCGGCGGACAGAAAAGTGATATTGGCGGAGAAAGAATTCGGTGATATAGCGGTGATAAGTATTAGGGTATGAGAGGGAGTCCTAATCAGTTTAGAATTTAATAGAATTTTGATGGGCTGTGACATCTAGACAGGGTCTGATGTGCTTAGATGTTGTACAAAATAAGATAGACAAAAAAAAAAAAAAAAAATTAACTAGAAATATTCTTTTGGCCCATAATATAAAATTTATAAGTAAGAGATAATTAAATAATTAAATAAAATAATACTAAATATACACGGGTATTACACAAAAGATGGGAGTGTGGATCAATGAGTCGATAATTCTCCAACATCATATTAAGTTGAAACTATATCATAAAAGTTAATTCTCATTCAGAGAAACAATACAAAATAATGCATTATTATGGATGTTATGACTCATTGCAATATCTATTGCTTTTTCCAAGAGGCGAGATTGGTTGGCATCAAATATTTGAAAGAGTAATGGTAAAGAAATTATCATAAAAAGAGATCAAGGTATTTATTTTAATATAAATATATAGTATTTAAATTTAAACTCTATCTCTAACAATTCTCTTTGCTTTGCACCAAGCTACACTTTACATTTGAAAAAAAAAAAAAAAAACGAATGAATATACTACTACATCGAATAAATTATCCAGCTTTCACCTTATAAAATTATTCAACACAACACTGACCCTTCCTTATACATATTATGTACGAAAAATAATCCAACAAATGTAGATGACACTTCTTGAATCATGTCACTATCTACTCTAGGTGATATTATATCTCAAGAGTAATAAGGCAAATATATTCATATCAAAAGGTTATTTTATTATTTCAATAATAACTAATTTCTATATCAATATCAACCACAAAATTAACTATATAATGTTATTTATGTTACACAATCTATTTGATATATTACTTATTTTCTAATTTCATCTTTATTATTTTTTTAAACAGTTGTTGATAAAGGAAGTGATAAGAAAGTTTCATGTAGAAAATATAGTTGTTATAGGCTTCATATTCCAAATTGAAGGCAATTCTCGCCTTTATTAGCTGGACTATTATTGCAACAATATACAGTTGATAACTATATAAAGTTGAAGACAACAAGGTTAATTTTTTTCTGAAATAATCAAACAAATTTGGGAGTAGAATTATATTAAGGAATCATGGACATTGTCTTCAAAGAAGAAACTAGAGGCAATGAAGTTGGAAAAAAAATCATTCTTCCACAATCATTTATATGTGGTCTAAGGGATATGGGGGCCAGATATCTAGATGCATTGACATTAGTTCATAGATTTGGAAAACCAGGCATGCTTATCACAATGACTTGCAATCATGATTGTAAGGAAATTCAAGAAAATTTATATGATGGCCAGCGAACCACAAGATCGTCCAGATTTAATTGTAAGAGTTTTTCGGACAAATTGCATGATTTGAAAGATCAACTATTCAAAAAAGAGATATGTGAAAAGTAGTACCACATGTTCACGTTGTCGAATTTTGAAAAGGGGATTGCCACACATGCTCACATGTTTATTATTTGAAGCCAGAGTATAAGATTATTAATGTCGATTAGTTTGATAAGTATATTTGTGCAAAAATTCCTGATCTAGAAAAGTATCATGAACTATATGAGATGGTAAAGAGACATATGATGCACGGACCATGTGGAGGAAAAAATCTAAAAAAGTGATATGTGGTTAAAGATAATGCACAATTAGATAACCACTGGGTAGTTCCTTACAATCCATATTTATTGTCTAGATATAATGGTCATATCAATGTAGAAATATGTTCTGGAGCAAAAACTAAGTATTTGTACAAGTACATCTATAAAGGTCATGATAAAGTGGCGATTAATGTGGCACAAAATGATGACAATGCCACCATAGACAAAATTAAACAATATTCAGATGCGCGATGAGTTTCTAGAAACTAGGTGAGGAATTTTTTAATTTAATTTAAATGAAATATACCCAGCAGTTGTAACATTGCAGCTTTATCTACCTAACCAATAATATATCACCTATTGGAATAATCAAAATTTGCAGAAAATAGTGAATGTTCACTATTATTTAAAAACAATACTCACGAAGTTCTTTTCCATGTGTGCTAAAGATAGAGATGTATTGTTACAAGAAATTTCCAGAGCATTATGTCTGGGACAAAAAGACAAGTGTTAGAAACAAAGAAACAAAGGAGAAGTGATTGGACGTATAAGTGCTCAAAATATATCTGAAGGTGAAAGGTACGATTTAAGGTTATTCTTGACGACAAAAAAAGGTGCTAAAACCTTTTTTTCTTTTTTACCTCGAGACCAAGCTTGGAGACAAAAAATAATTTGGTAAAATACTGAAACCCTAAGTCTCTATATAAATACGACTTAATTTGACAAAAAAATAACAAACATATATTTTTAATGTACCAAATATTTGTGACATGCTTAAAAATGTGGATAACAAAATAGTCAAAAATACTAAGGGACAAGAATTAACCTTGAGGAAAATAACCATCATGGACACACAGTATGTAAAATCTTCCTCGAACTCTTTTCAAGTAATCTTCGTCATTCTTATCTAACAAATTCTTGAACAAATATAATAATATATGTCTACATAAATATTTTGTATGTCATCAAAAAAGAAAATAAACGAAAAAAAATTCTGGTGGGAAGTGTTAAAGGAAAATGCAAAACGAAATGCATTAATTGCAGTCTATTTTCTTAACATCTAAATTAAAGTTACAAACTACAGCAGCAAGCGTCCTGCAAATAAACTCAAATTTGATGGAGCTCATTTGCCGATGGTAAGCAATAAACTAGAAGACCCAATAAGATGATGGAAAATTATTTTTCTGACATACTAGAAATAATATATGCAGGTCAAATAAATACAAGATCCAATTAAGATATTTTAAATGACTACGAATCAAAGAATGGTAAATGCTCATAAAGTGACTCTTAAAGATATCATAGAAAGAGAGAGACATTGACAGAGGTAAGTTAAATATACAAATAATTTAGAGTATATATTATATTATATTTCGATTAAAAAATATTTGTTCTCAATGTACCTGGGAATCTATTGTTGTTTTAACGGAATAGTAGACAATGTGGAGAATATTGTAAAGATATGGTTTGAGGCATGTGACAGATTTAATAGAGGAACCTACAAGGAAGATGAAAAGGCTGTTTGCAAAAAGTGTATGGGAAAATCCATTGAAGCTAAACCAAGGTAATACATTCTAAATTTTGCAAAAATAAAAATATAAAAATACAGAACTCAAGATATATTTATAGATAAAATCGTTTGTTTAACCTTATCAATATGCGCACTCTTTTGGTTTCAGTGTAACTCATACAAATATGAAAGTTACCATAATGGGTAAAATGATCACTTACCCTTCCTATTATAAAATTGGACAGATACCGAGTGAATTTAAAAGTCATTCAATGAGATTATAGTTTTTGGCAACATAGCAGCTACGCATGTCGAATGCTCGGTCTAAGAATATATCGCATCATTAACAATCCTAAGAAAACAAATACACTATAAGTAAATTACAAATTCCGGAAGCATGATCACAAATCCAAGAGCCCAAAATAAAAAAATAATTTAAATTATAAATGATTTCCAGGGACATAATGATTTCAACTACTACAAATGGCTAACATCACAAGCAGACAAAGAGATTCGTTTTCTCATACCATTGAACGAGAAAACAAGTGATGAACAAGGAAGATTGTGCGCAATTACCGAGTAAATATAAATAATGAAACCGAAGAACAAGAAGATACGCAATCAAGAGCAAACAACCGTCACAACCACGAAAAAGGAACCAAGGAAAAAGAAGAGTGGAGAAAAGAAGACAGCAGAAGAGATATCACATAAGCAAGAAGAGGAACAAAGAAACAAAATTGAAACATAGGGAAAAATTTCAACCAATAAAGCACCAGAAGAAAATCCGGTTAAACAAAAGGAAAGAAAACAAAAGCTAATGCAATTCACCAACGAATAAAGAAATAATGAGAGAAGTTAGAACAAAATAATATGAATGAAAGACAATAAAAAATTTCATACAACAAAGCACCACAAAAGAAAGCAGATAAACAAAAGGGTAGGAAAAGAAAAGTCAAAGATAGTCCACCGCTGAAAAAAGAAGCAACAAGAGAACAAGGAAGAGGCAAATGAAAAATTAAAAGGAAGATTTATGAAGACTGCATTTCAGATAAAAGTGATGATGAAGTGGCAATTACCCAATACATTACCAAAATAAAAAACAAAAACGAATACTAAGATAGTTCCCAAAAAGATTAAGAAAGAGAAGGTCTAATTTCTACACCAAAGCCCATCCTCTTTTATGCCCGTCTATCTTGACTTTTGAGTTTATTATTTTAATTTAGTTTTGCATTTTTACACCCTTCTATCATGACTTTAAGTTTTAAATTTAGGCTTATCTTAGTTTGTTTTTGCTTATGTTTTGAGTGAAACAAAACTGTGAAAACATTACTTAATTATATTCCTTTAATTAAAATTTATTATTTTTTAAATTACATTAAACTCTACAATTCATAACTAAAATTGTCAGTACAAAACACGGTTTATCACAACAAACAACAATTTTAAAACATATCATTACAATATCATTCTATTAACAATCGATCTACAAACAACTTTATTACATAATATATTTTTTCTATAAAGCAAGAAGTTTCACCAAAAAAATATTAAAAACCAATGAAACAACGATTTTGAAAAGGATACAAATAAGTACTCCAACTATCAAATTTTCTTTTGTATTTATTATTTATTTTCACCACTTAATCTTATCATATTTTACATATTTCTTTTTTTCTTTTTTCAGTCATTTTTTAAAAAACTTAATTAAACTTGCGTAGTCATCAACTTTCTTCACACATTATCTTACGATATTTAACAAACCATTTCATAGTTAAGTCTGAACTCTAATTATCGTAGTATACAAATAATAAAAACAATGAATAAAAAATAATACTATGCATGCATGTTTCCCCATATAAAGTTCATCATTGTGCTCACAAATTAAGGGACTAAAAGAGAAAGTGAATAGAAGTGAGATGTTGAGAGTGTCATTCTACGTTCAAATTAATTTTAATATTATAAAATATTAGTAGATATAAAAAAATGAGCCCACGTGCAACGCACGTGCTCATTGCTAGTACTATCAAAATTAATGATTTTTGTATTGCGATTGTGTGCATATCTTCTATTTTAGTGTGACGTGTGCTTCCTTCCTAGATTGGGTTAACCAATTATGTCGGTAAGGTTTAAAAGGTGATATCTAAAGTCAAATTATGTTCATTTATTTTTTACATTAGCTCTATTTAGACTTTAGAGCAGACTACGATAATTTGCGATTGGATCGTTTGGTTAATTTGGTATAACATTAGATTGCATTTGGAAATTTTGGATTGTAGATCCCATGTTATATTTGAAATTCGTAATAGCAAATTTATTTACATTGTTTAAATATGGGATGAACTCGAAATCCATTGATTATAGATCTTTCAATTTAAAATCCCTTAAATCAGGTAAGAGGTGGTAAAATTAGTCTGATTCAATGGCCCGGCTAGATGACCCGATATTTTTATATGGGCAGGGTCATAAAAAATTTGATCTGAATTACTATGTGGCCTGATAGGCCTTATTCGATAGACCAAAAATTCGATGGGTCACAAATCGACTCGATAATCTTAATATATTATAGAGGAATATTCGAATATGATGGACCGAACTGACAAATTTTAGGCCCGATCAAATTTCAGTCAACCTGACCAAATATATGGAATTAGCCCGATGAACTAATCTCGATCTGGCCCGGCCACCGAAATTGGCAGAGTGACTTGATCAGACTGAAAGAATACTAGTTGATTTATAAGAAATCTCTACAAAAGAACATGGTTATACTAGTTCTTTTTTTCCAAATAATTAATTGCTACAGGAAAACCTCTATAAATTAATAAATTGTCTAAAATAATAATTTTTTCGAGTCTCGATTTGGGTCAGTTAAAAAAATTACCAATTTTAATAAGATAATAAGATAATAATTTTCAAAAAATCCTATAGAGATTAGTGGTCCCATCAATATTATAAATTAATAATTTCTTCAAATTAAAAAAATAACTAGGACAATTTAATTAGTAAAATAAGACTATATTGTTGATTGCTTCGTGTTAAACTTCAAATGTACTTGGATCTCATCTCTAACTTTTATTATCCCATTCAATAGTTCTGGATGTTATAAGTGATCCCTTTCTCGTAACTGGTTCTAAATGTATAGTATCATGAGTGGTGATCTCTTTTGTATTCACACAACGCTTTACGAATTTGATGCGTCATATTTTTTATTTTGGAACACTTGTTAGATGAGAAGCCATTATCTTATATGATTTTTATGAATTTTTATTCAGTTTATAAAGATTTTCCTAGGCTGATGGATATGTTGCATAGTGACTTTCAACTTCCAAATTACTGTGATATGATGCATATCCAATCCATCAATGAACGTACATTGATGAATATGATGCATGATGAATATAATTTATTATGTTATGTATGATGAATATATTTATTATATTAGTAGTTCAATGATAATGTGTATATTAATTAATAAATTTGTATTCATCGTATTGGAAAAATACTCTTTAAATTAATAAATTATTAATTTATAGATAGATTAATATCTCTCTAAAATAATAAATTCTATTGGTCCCAACAATATTAGTTTATGGAGGTTGTATTGTCTTTTTATTCTTAAATAAAACAATATAATATATATATATATATATAAACAAAATGAATTTATACTACTTCTGGAAAAGAGATGTTTCCCCGCCCATTTGCACATACTAAGTTGGGACAAAAAGTATGCCAAAACTAAAAAATCCGATTAGTTTGGTAACGCGGTTGGAAAATCCGGAATCGTGATGATTTCCGAAAATTGCTCTTGTACGGTGGATTAGACTCTAAAATAGACAATCTTATTTGAATTTAAATAATCTGTTGAGATATTCACTCCTTTTTAAAAACTGAAAAAATATCAATTTATAATACATCAGAATCTACAAACATAAACGGTTCATCAAGTAATTTCTAAAGAAAAAGAATATCTGATTCTTTTTGTAGCCACAATACTAGGGATCTTACAAACAAAAAAAAAAATCCTAATCATTGATCTTTAAATATCGGACCAACAATGCACAATTCATATCGCGTCCTGCAACGCCGGTCAGCGCTCTCATCTTTTCAACATTGTAAGTTTATTTTTTATGTTAATTAGTTCAGAAACATGTTGTTTAAATCTATTACATCATTATATTATTTACATTTCATCTTAATTCTGAAATATGCCGCTTTTGACTCGGTAATTTTTTTATGTCTTATTGAATACATCAAATAAATAGAGTTTTGTACATATTATCACATAAATAACTAAGGAGACAGTCATGACAACCCAAATCATAAGATAAGAAGTGTATAGATTTATATAAATCTAACAAAGTAAACAAATGTATGACCAATTCCATGGACAAATATTGAGATAACAATCAATATTTCATTAAATGTTAAAACACTAGAGGTCAAGTTCTCATTTGTTACATGTTAGTTTTAAGATCTTTGTTTTTGGGCATAAGAAAGAAAATATGGTTGACCCTAGAAAAGATGACTAGTTATTCCACAGTGTATTATCATAAAACTGATCACAAGTTAAATTGATGGGATAATACATTTAATTTAATTGTTATGGGAATGAAGTTGCCTGACTCAAGTGTTGAGAAAATAATTTTAAATACATATAGAAGCTAGAATAAAAAACATTAGAAGAATAGCTTCTTTATATTCATAGCTGAGCAGGAATGGACTAATCTTGAAATCAAGAAGCAGGGTATGTATTAAAGCTAATTAAAGTATGAAGTTATTATTTTGTAATATGTGATGACCTCAGTTATTGCAGTAAACAAACCACATGCTAACACTCACATTAAGCACAAAAAATGCTTGAACTTTTAAGCAGGTCTATAATTGCATAAAAGTCCATAGGTAGATAGATAGATAACAAATATTGAAATCACTAAGATGGAATCATGTTGTTTATCATCATCCTAAAGATTCAACTAAAAAGGCTGACATTATGTAATTTAAATAAAGAACATCTACTGTCCATTCCCTCTCTAGAAGTTACCGAAATGGGCAAAAAAGGGGGGTTTTGCATTTTGTTATGACTGAAATCGTGATTTGTTTTCGATTTTTGTTAAATAAGAAAATGTATGGGCCCATTACACAACAACAATGCTTATCATATGCAACCCATATTATGCTGTGGGTCATATTTCTTTTTTAAACAAATTTCAATCCATTATTTTGTGGGCTATTATAATTTTTCTAAAAACTTCTAATATTCAGATATGCAATATGTTTGCAACATTTTAATAATTATAATTTAATTGGTGAATATATATTTGAAGGTGAATTGTTTTACTTTAATAAATTTACCTTCGAGTGTTGAATAAATATTTGAATTTATAAGCAAGAAATATTAAGTTTTTTTTTTCTCAGATTTATACAAACTAATATATAATAATTTACTATATTGAAACATTTTATGTTTTACACGAGGCTTATGATTTGGGAACAAAATTGGTTCTATTGTGATAGCCCAAATAATGTACTTTGCTGCCCATTTGGTTATACAATGAACAATATAAATAAAATTTAAAATGGTTGAAAGCCTATTATTTTGAAATATTTTGAAATTACGCTTTGATACATAACTTCATACTTTGAAACACTTTAAAGTCAGCATCTCAAATATATAGACTATTTGAAATACCAAATTATTGCATTTTCAATTCAGAAGTGTTTCATTTAATTATGTCTAGACTTAAATCTTTTACTATTTTTATGGTATAAACTTGAATTGTGAAATATACTAATTGTCAAATATTTACGCTAATTGTATGGAACTTTAGAAATTGTATACACACCGAAGGTGTAAAATATTAGACAGTCATTAAATAAAATTCGTGGAAATTATCTAATCAATATTTTCTTTCAATTTATCGAATCAATATTCTCCTCTAAGCAGACGATATATTTTTAAACTCTTCTTCAAGTAAATTTATTTCACTAGATCAATCAACTCCAATCTTTTAAAATAAATGATTACTAATAACTAATGATTATAATACCAAAGTTATCGGCAATTATTTGATTGGCCCGGCCCAAATTTAGCGTGTCTTATCAGGTTGATTGGATAATGACCCGAGCCCAATAAACCTCGGCCCGAACTCAAAATTATCGTATGAAATCATGTCATTTTAATGATTCATGTCGAATTTTGTCATCCCTTATTTCTTAACACTAAACAGAATGATATTATTTTATATAAGATAGAACTATTTAATATCTTTTCCGTGCATAGCATGGGCACGTACTAGTAAAGAAAAAAAGGAAAAGGATTGTTATAGATAAAGTGGTGCGTATATGGGTTTGCGGCATAATGGAGGAGAATAAACGCATCAATTCAATATAGGGAAGTAAGTAATCTTTATGGTTGCGTCTTTAGGGTTCTAATCCTTTTGGATGAAGGGTCGTGTCTCCCCTATCTTGATTTATCAATCTCTATATTTTATAACTATCAACTGTTGTGAATCAGAGTTGAATTACAATCTGTAGGAGTTTGAGAATTAATTGATTAAGGGTTAGGGTTGTGACACAATTAAATCGTTTTAGTCTTTTTTTTAGAACGCAGTTTGACAGCGAGAAGTTTGACTCGAGGTATTGTATCTCAGAATAGGTTTCATATTGTCTTTTGCGCTTGAGTTACGACTCTGGAAAAAAAATATTATCTTTAAGACATTGTTTGATACACTTGCTCAATTCGCGGAATCAATTTCTTTCAATTCCTACCGCAATATGAACTACCAAATTTTCTTGATCAATATTAATTTTGTAAGAGTATATATTTTACTTGCCGTGTTTGGAATGTGATTATCCTCAATAAACCAGACGTGAAATCCAGGTAAATGAAATGAGAAGACTTTGTTTTTTTTCTTTTTCTTTTTTCTTATTTGACTTGTATTTTACCAAATTTTAAATATAATGATAACATTCATCATATTTCTGCATAGTGTAAACAAAAAGAAAATGCGGTTCAAATAAAAAAAAATATGCATTTTGATAAAGACCCAGTATTGCATTTAGGGCGTGTTAGATTTAAACTTAAGTGAGTTCGGAAAAATTTTACCTTGAATTTTGAAATAAAGTTAAATATACAGTAAAACTGTATGTTTATCTTAAAATTGTGTAGACTAGGATTCTAATCAGTAAGATCGTAAAATGATTAATTTGGAAAACAATACGTTCATGTAGATAGATAAGTTAGAATTTTATTAAATTTAGAAATATATATAATTTTACATCCAAAATAAAAACACATGTATTTTGAATCTAAAATCTGTCTAAACTAAGCAAGAAACAAACAAGCCTTAGGATAATTTTCCACTCCAGCTACTATTCTTCATTTCTTGTTTTTGAAAGTCATATTTTCTTTCAACTTTCAAATGTGAAAGGAATTTATTATTTTAAGGTGTCAATGTAAACAGGAATTATTGATATTCTGAAATGTGCTTTTAAGGCGTTATATAATTAGGAAAACGGAATTATTGCTTACTCACCCACAATGGTATATTTAAGGGCAATTCTAAATGCATCCACTATTTTTCTCTTTACAATCCCTTACATAAAAAATAAAAAATAAAATATATTGATTTCTTTCTTATCCCTAATCTTCTAATTTATTTTTTGTTATATCTCGGTATGTGATTGTATAGACGAAGATGTAGAATAAACCAAAGTCGAGGCTAGAGTTTGACTCTATATCCGTAAGACGAAATTGCCATGTACTCAGGTGCAATACGTTTTAGTAGCAAAACGCTTCCAAGATACAACGACTTTAAAACTTCAGACCGTTGCACTACGAGTCGGAAGTTATCGGCGAACGTACTCGGATATTTGGAACTTTCGGACTCTACTAATGCAGAATTTAGAAAGCTTGTGAATTGTAAAGAACTTGTGAATTCGAATGTCTGAAATGAAATGTGGAGGGGCCTATTTATATATGTTGAAGAGTTGAAGTGCCTTTTTGGAAAGGCACCTCTTCACCCATTGGTTGCACCCTTTGGACTGGACCCACCAGTTCGCTGGGCGGTCGCACCTGCAGGCTGACCCGCGCCCTGGCGGGCGACGGGTCGTACTGGTTCGCTGGCGGGTCGGTCCGACCCACTGCCCCGGTCCGGTTCGACCGGTCCGAACCGCCGACCTGGTTCGACCCACCATGGTTCGGACCGGTCGAACCGGACCGGGGCAGTGGGTCGGACCGACCCGCCAGCGAACCAGTACGACCCGTCGCCCGCCAGGGCGCGGGTCAGCCTACGGGTGCGACCGCCCAGCGAACTGGTGGGTCCAGTCCAAAGGGTGCAACCAAGGGGTGAAGAGGTGCCTTTCCAAAAAGGCACTTCAACTCTTCAACATATATAAATAGGCCCCTCCACATTTCATTTCAGACATTCGAATTCACAAGTTCTTTACAATTCACAAGCTTTCTAAATTCTGCATTAGTAGAGTCCGAAAGTTCCAAATATCCTAGTACGTTCGCCGATAACTTCCGACTCGTAGTGCAGCGGTCTGAAGTTTTAAAGTCGTTGTATCTTGGAAGCGTTTTGCTACTAAAACGTATTGCACCTGAGTACGTGGCAATTTCGTCTTACGGATATAGAGTCAAACTCTAGCCTCGACTTTGTCTGTATTCTACATCTTCGTATATACAATCACATACCGAGATATAACAGCGTAAGACGAATTTTTTTTTTGTATATTCGGAGATGTCTTCTTCTGTTTCTACTCTTCAATCCCTGCTGCTCACGCCGAAAAACCGGCTAAATTTGCTGGAAATGATTTTAAGAGATGGCAGCAGAAAATGCTGTTCTACTTGACAACTCTTAGTCTTGCCCGGTTCTTGAGGGAAGATCCTCCTACTGTTGAAACAGGGGATAAAGAGGGAATGACTGCTTTGGACGCTTGGAACCACAGCGACTTTCTTTGTCGAAATTACATTCTGAATAGATTAGACGACTCACTTTACAATGTCTATTCCATTTTTAAAATCGCAAAAGAATTGTGGTTATCTTTGGAGAAAAAGTACAAAACGGAGGATGCCGGAATGAAGAAATTCATTGTCGGACGGTTCCTCGACTTCAAAATGGTAGACTCGAAGACGGTCATGGACCAAGTTCGAGAGTTGCAGTTGATCCTCCATGAGATTCATGCTGAAGGTATGCAACTATCTGAATTCTTTCAAGTAGCCGCATTCATAGAAAAGCTACCGCCTCAATGGAAGGATTTCAAAAATTATCTCAAGCACAAACGCAAGGAAATGGGGCTTGAGGACTTGATCGTGAGACTACAGATCGAGGAAGACAACCGGAAATCCGAAATCAAAAGCGACAAGAACCGTAGTGAGGCACGTGTGAATCTGGCAGAGTCCGGAAGTGGCAAGAAGAGAAAACGCAGTGCTGGCTCTAATAAGCAACAGAAGACCTCGAACAAAAGATTCAAAGGAAACTGTTATAACTGTGATAAGCCCGGACACAAGTCGAGTGAATGTCGACTGCCAAAGAAAGCAAATCAAGGCCAAAGGAATCAGGCCAACCTTGCCGAGCACAAATCCTTGCCAGAAGAACTGTCTGAATTGGATCTGTCCGCCGTCGTATTCGAGGCCAACTTGGTAGATAATCCAAGGGAGTGGTGGATCGATACAGGGGCTACCCGTCATATCTGTTCAGACAAGGAACTGTTCTCCACTTACCAGGAGATCAATGGCAGAAAGCTCTTTATGGGAAACTCTGCAATGTCTCCAGTGGTAGGATTGGGAAAGGTCGTGTTGAAGATGACGTCGGGAAAAGAACTAACTCTCGTGGATGTGCTGCATGTCCCAGACATTCGCAAGAATTTAGTCTCCGGTTCTTTATTGAGTAAGGTCGGATTTAGGTTGGTTTTTGAAGCAAATAATTTTGTACTGACCAAATGTGGTCACTTTATTGGGAAAGGCTATCTCGAAAAGAGCCTTTTCAAAATGAATGTAATGACTGTAAAGCGCGACATTAAGCGCAATATTAATATAAGTGAAGTTAATTATTTGCTTGAGTGTTCTAATTTATGGCATGGTAGATTAGGACATGTAAATCAAAATACACTTCGACGATTAATGAATTTAGATTTACTTCCTAGAATGGAATTTGATTCACAAAAGTGTGAGATCTGTGTGGAGGCAAAATTGGTCAAAACAGCATTCCATTCAGTTGATAGAAGTACTTCACCTCTAGAACTTGTTCATACCGATGTGTGTGATTTAAAGTTTGTGCAAACTAGAGGTGGTAAGAATTACTTCATTACTTTTATTGATGATTGCACAAGATATTGTTATGTATATCTTTTGAAAAGCAAAGATGAAGCCATTGAGGCATTCAAAAATTATAAGAATGAAGTTGAAAATCAACTTAGCAAAAGAATCAAAGTGATTCGTAGTGATAGAGGTGGAGAATATGTAGCTCCATTTGAAGAATTTTGCCAACAAAACGGTATTATTCATCAAACTACAGCTCCATATTCACCTCAATCAAATGGCGTTGCAGAACGCAAGAACCGTACTATAAAAGAGATGATGAACGCTATGTTGATAAGTTCGGGCTTACCCCAGAACATGTGGGGGGAAGCAATCTTGTCTGCCAATTACATTCTTAACAAATTGCCACATAAGAAAAGGGACAAAACTCCGTACGAGTTGTGGAAAGGAAGAAAACCTTCCTACCGTTACCTTAAAGTGTGGGGGTGCCTAGCTAAGGTTGAAGTACCTAAGCCAAAACAAGTGAGAATAGGACCCAAAACTGTTGATTGCATTTTCATTGGATATGCGCATAACAATAGTGCATATCGATTTCTGGTGCACAAATCAGACATTCCTGACATAAACGTGGGAATGACTATTGAGTCAAGGAACGTAGTGTTCTTTGAGAACATATTTCCTAAGAAGGAAAACACAGAAGTAAGTTCTCGTAAAAGAACTTATGAAATTACAAATGGTTCACCTGTTGAGGTTAATAAAGAACCTGAGGGTAATGATGAACCGAGACGTAGTAAAAGGGCCAGAAAGGAAAAGTCTTTTGGGCCGGATATTCTATCATACATGATGGAAAGTGAACCCAGGACAATACATGAGGCATTGTCCAGTCCAGATGCTCCTCTCTGGAAAGAAGCAATAAACAGTGAAATCGAGTCCATCATGCAAAATCACACGTGGGAGATTGTAGATCTACCTCCAGGCTGTAAACCACTTGGATGCAAGTGGATCCTAAAGAGGAAGTATAAAGCCGATGGATCAATTGATAAGTATAAGGCTAGATTGGTAGCCAAAGGGTTCAAGCAAAGAGAAGGATACGACTTCTTTGATACATATTCCCCAGTTACGAGGATCACATTCATTAGAGTTCTCATTGCTATTGCAGCTCTGCATAACCTTGAGATACATCAAATGGATGTGAAGACGGCCTTCTTAAATGGGGAATTGGAGGAGGAGATATATATGGAACAACCTGAAGGGTTTGTAGTTCCTGGCCAAGAAAAGAAGGTGTGTAAACTTGTTAGATCTTTGTACGGACTCAAACAAGCACCTCTTAAATGGCATGAAAAATTTGATAATGTGATGCTCTCTAATGGTTTCAAAATCAATGAGTGCGATAAGCGTGTCTATATAAAGGGCACTCCAGAAGATTATGTAATAGTGTGTCTATACGTCGATGACATGCTTATTACGGGAAGTAATCATGACTCGATCGTGAATACTAAAAACATGTTAAAACGAAATTTTGACATGAAAGACATGAGTCTGGCTGACGTCATTCTAGGGATGAAAATCTCTAGAACTTCTGATGGAATTTTCCTATCACAAACTCATTACGTTGAGAATGTGTTGAGGAAATTTGATGCTTATGACGTACCCCCAGGCTAACACTCCTGTAGATGTTAATCTACACTTAGCCAAAAATAGAGGTGACCCAGTGCTGCAACTGAAATATGCAAGAATTATCGGAAGCCTGATGTACTTGACAAATAGTACGCGTCCGGATATAGCATATTCAGTTAGCAAACTTAGTAGATTTACAAGTAATCCTAACAAGGATCACTGGAAAGCTCTGATGAGAGTTTTAAGGTATTTAAAACATACCATGAATCATGAAATTTTGTATACAAGATATCCAGCCGTATTGGAAGGATACACAGATGCAAACTGGATATCTGATACAAAAGATTCAAAATCCACAGTGGTTATGTATTCACTATAGGTGGAGGAGCTGTGGCTTGGAAATCCTCTAAACAAACTTGCATAGCTCGTTCCACAATGGAATCGAAGTTCATTGCTTTAGACAAGGCTGGTGAAGAGGCAGAATGGCTTCGGAACTTCTTAGAGGATATTCCTGGTTGGTGCAAACCAGTGCCTCCCGTGATGATACACTGTGATAGCATGTCTGCTATAGGGAGGGCACAAAGCCACATGTATAATGGTAAGTCTCGACACATCCGGAGGAGACACAATACCGTTAGACATTTGATCTCAAGTGGAGTAATCTCCATTGACTACGTAAAGTCAAAAGACAACATTGCGGATCCGCTGACTAAAGGCATTGGTCGAGATCAAATGTATAGCGCGGTAAGGGGAATGGGGCTAAAACCCACACACTAAAGAGTGTTCATAGTGGTAACTCGTCCATGATGACTGAAGGATCCCAAGAACTTGGTTCAACGAGACAACTAAGCTTTGAAGCACTCAGTTTTGCACTTGAAAACAAGTTTCAAGCTCATTCTCGATTCCGCTCAAGTGCCAATTGCACCTTTTTGGTACAAAACCTGATGACGTGTGGTGAGGGTAAGCTTAACAGCTTTTAATGATTCCTATACCTTCGTGGTAAGGTATTTCAGGATACCTTTAATAGGAGATCACCTATATAAGTATGAAGTGGGGCCGCTTCAAACTGACAAATGTAATATTTTCAGTACACACTTATGAATCCGAGATAAGGTCCATGGCCAAAATGGACAACAACGTGAGAACCAAAAGGATAATAGAGTCGTTACTTTGTGGTTGTCATTGTACTTGATTTACACAAAAGCTGACCAGTTCAAGACATCATGTTCACTGAGCAGTGAGTAAATCCGATGGCATCTCACTAGGGAAGGTTCAAAGCCTGAAGCTACCTATCCTGATGAAGGGACGGCTCGTTGGGACTTTCTTAGGTGTGCTTGCATTAATATCATTCATGTGGGGGATTGTTGGAAACTGATTTGGAATTTTGGATTTTGACTCAAAATTGACCAATTTAATTAATTCAATCCATTTGTTAAAAATGGAAACAAGTTGCAAATTCATAATCTACACTTCGGGTAGATGAATTTAATGTATTAATATGCTCAAAACCAATTTCGGGTGAATGAGATATTAATTGTCAAAGGTTGCAACTTAAACATGGAAGTTGAAGAGTTTATGAAGTAAATATATGGGAACTTGTCCCACATTGAAAAATTGGAGTAAGTGGATACTCCTTATTTAGTAGAGCACTTGATAAGTAGTTATCAAGTGTGCTCCCCGATGGTGGACCTTATGGTGGATCCTAGAGGGATTTTAGCCTTTGGCTAAAATGGCCCCGAGGATGGTGCTTCGCACCATCCGAGCCCGAGCCCGAGCCCGGGCCCGCACGTCTCACATGTCGCATTGAGTCGCTTTAGAGGCGCACTTTGCACTTCGCACGTACGCGTCGTCGCGAGGAGCTGGAGGAGCCTTAAAGTTTTGGCTAGGTGACCGGACCGGCCGGTGGGTCGAACCGGGTCGGCGATTCGGACCGGTCGAACCGGACCGGGGCAGTGGGTCGGACCGACCCACCAGCGAACCAGTACGACCCGTCGCCCGCCAGGGCGCGGGTCAGCCTGCGGGTGCGATCGCCCAGCGAACTGGTGGGTCCAGTCCAAAGGGTGCAACCAAGGGGTGAAGAGGTGCCTTTCCAAAAAGGCACTTCAACTCTTCAACATATATAAATAGGCCCCTCCACATTTCATTTCAGACATTCGAATTCACAAGTTCTTTACAATTCACAAGCTTTCTAAATTCTGCATTAGTAGAGTCCGAAAGTTCCAAATATCCGAGTACGTTCGCCGATAACTTCCGACTCGTAGTGCAGCGGTTTGAAGTTTTAAAGTCGTTGTATCTTGGAAGCGTTTTGCTACTAAAACGTATTGCATCTGAGTACGTGGCAATTTCGTCTTACGAATATAGAGTCAAACTCTAGCCTCGACTTTGTCTGTATTCTACATCTTTGTCTATACAATCACATACCGAGATATAACATTTTTTGGGGTCGCTTGGTTGCAAATCATCAATGACAATGAGTAATGGGTATGAATAAAAGGTCAATCATACTATGTAATGAAATGAGTAAAATTGTTAATAAAAAGGGATAATGATTAACTTATTTATTATGAATATTAATTAACTACTTAGTTTTGTGGTCTTTTGATTTTAGACCCACTCGTCGATGGGCGCGAGATTCCAACCCCTGATGGGGAGTTCACCTCTTGCACTCTAGGGAATTATGTGATCCTCTTCAAAATGGCCCGCTTGCACCACGATCTACGGAGAAAAGAGTCGTTTGAAGGTAGAAGTTGGCTATTGGAGGCCAAAGCTTAGTACTTCACCAGAAGAGTGTTCAAGTCCTATCGTTATTAAGTCATTTTGAACAAAAAATTGATGCTAAATCAGATTCACTTGGACTCAAAGAAAGAGGTTGCTTTTCACCAAACTTCATTCGTTCTTTAAAAATGTCACTTTAGACATTTTTTTAGAAAAATAAGGATGAATAGAAATGACAAATATATTCTTGCACAATCCATGTATTTGGGATGTGTTTTGTAGAATAAGGAAATATAGTCAACTAAACTAAGATGTTGTATTAAGAAAGGATTCTTAATTAAGGTAATGCCAAAATTATGAAATTTTAAAGAATGAGATGTTTAGGGATAACATTGTAAGAATACTTTTTTCAAAACGGAGAGAACTCTAGACATTTAAACATGATACTAACTAGAGTTGTCAATAAAACATGTGAGACTTAGGTTCGGAAAAATGTCTTTATATAGAGTGATTCGAAATATAGCCACAATTTCACTCACCACAACCACAATTATAATACATCACTTCAATTATTTATTTTCTTCTTTTTTTCAATTTGCAACGGTGTCTGAAACAATACCCGACCCTCACAATAGCACAGTAGAAAACATTATTTTTTTCAAGAAAACTTTTTTTCAGCAACCGAATTCCTCTTCTTTGGTTGCTGCAACTGGTGGCCTTTTCAAATCCACTTCGATTCCCTTCATTTTGGTTCGTTTATTCTCTCAACAAGGGTAGATTATGTTTTGTTTAGGAAAATTCATGGTATTGCATATAAAAATGTAGGTTTTTGTTTTAAACTAAAGATAATTTGTTGAACTTTATAATGAATATTGAGGGTTTATTGTTGGTCAATCTTAAAGTTGGATTTAATTATATTGAGTTTGGATTTGAATGATGGATTGAAGAAGCCTTTACAGTAGAATCGGGGCTAAAGAAACAAAAAACAGACGAACGATGAAGTGCAACCGGAAGCAGTAAATAAGAAGGGCAAAAGTGAGTTTATATCATTTTATTTATTTAAATTAGTGAGTATAAAGAGTAAAATTATGGTTTTTGTTCAGAATTACCCTTTATATATACTCAATTACACAAATGAATCATGGGCTTGCATTAAAAAAAATAAAATGACTATGGATATCTAGGGCACAATTTGAACGCAGAACTCGAACAATATGGGCTCCAACGACTGCATTAATAAGTTGTCAGGCCCATTAAATTGATCATACTTAATTCCCATATTTAGGGTGTTTCTAGTTTCATCTTTCAGGCCCTATAATAGTCCCAAAATTAATAAGACATGGTTAACTATTATTAAGAAAATCACCTTTATTCCAAAAAATTAAGAAAATCACCTAATCGCTGAAATTGAAAATATAAAACGAAATATAATAAATTACAAGAAAATTTATGATACTTTTAGAAACTCATATGTAAGATATAAAATTTTGAAAAATTATAGATAAGTTATTTTGTTAAATAAATATTTTCCTTCAAGAATTAAATAAAGTAGTATTAAATCTTGCAATGCAAGCCAGGCCTGCCCACAAACATATATAACACAAAAATAAGCTTTATGTGAAGAAAGACCCAAAAGATACTTCTCGTTGAGCCCCATAGAAGTGAGCCCAGTTTGCTTACTAGTTTGGGCTTCACTGACCCATTTCCGAACCTTTGGTATATAAAGCCCATTTCTTTTTTTTCTTTTTTGTTTTTTTGAAACCCCGTTTCTTTTACTCCACAAGGAAATTTTAGGAAAGTATGAAAGAAGTACCCTTGAAGTTCTACAGATCTCAGAAACCTTTTCTGACAGGTACCACCTCAGCATAATGCATTTGTCATTTAAGGTCTATATTTGTCTAGCAATTCCCTTTTTTTTGCAATTTGTAAAAATATACTCTATTCATCCCATGATGAGAGTCATGTTTCGAAAATTCCTTTGTACTGTTTTCGATCATGGTGATAATGACATTTTCTTCTGCTCCGTGGATGTAGACTTTCCAGTCGAACCACGTAAATCGTAGCCTGTTCATTTACATTTTCTGTTTTTATTTCTTGTGATCATCATTTTATGTGATTCAATTCTTTCCACAACAAATTGGCGCCGTCTGTGGGAATTGAATCACGTTGATAGCTGCGGTTCTGGATTTCAGAAGAAACTATGGCAGCCATGAGATTTGATGTAGAGAAATTCGACGGCAGAAACAATTTTGGACTATGACAGGTCAAGATGCGTGCGTTAATGGTACATCAAGGGTTAGCTGGTGCTTTGAAGGGGATCAAAGGCTTCCCGGAGTCCATGGATGCGGATCAAAGGGCTGAGCGCATGGAAAAGGCTCACTCCACCATTATTTTATCCCTGGTAGATAAAGTGCTAAGAGAGGTGGCAAAGGAACAAACTACTGAGGGAGTTTGGAATAAACTGGAGGAGTTATACAAGAAAAAAACTATGGTTAACCGTCTGTATATTAAACAGAAGTTGTATTCCTTCAAGATTCAAGAAGGGAAATCCATGGATGACCAGCTGGAGGAGTTCAGCAAACATCTAGATAACTTGGAAGGAGTTGAGGCAAAGGTGGAGGATGAAGACAAAGCCATCATCCTGTTGAATGCCTTACCAAAATGTTATGAACATCTCAAAGATGCCATGTTATATGGCAGAGAAACCAAAATAAGTCTTGCTGAGGTTCAAACCGCATTAAGAGCAAAGGAGATGCAACATTCAAGTGGTCACAAAGGGGATTTGCAGGCTGAAGGGTTGAGTATAATGCCAGGAAATCATCCCAAGAAGAAGCAGTTTCCAGGAAATCAAAACAAGGGAAATCAGCAGTTGAAACCTAAGGTAACAGATGGAAAAGAAACAAGGAAATGTTTCCATTGCAAGAAATCGGGACATCTGAAGAAAAATTGTTTTGAGTTCAAAAGAAAGCAATCACAGAAAGGCCAAAGCACAAGCACTGCTGATTTGGCTCAGACAGAAGAAAATTCTGATGTTTTGAACATAACTGATGTCAAGACAGATGATAAGTGGATTCTTGACTCTGGATGTAGCTTTCATATGTGCCCAAATATTGAATGGTTTCAAGAATTCAAGCAATCAAGATCTGGAACTGTTATGCTAGGGAATGACCAAGCATGCCCTGTGGAAGGAATTGGCAGCATCAAGCTGAGGATGCATGATGGATCTGAAAAGGTCTTAACAGAGGTAAGATACATCCCACTCCTAAAAAGAAACCTCATAAGTCTAGGCACTCTAGAAAACAAAGGTTGTGAGTTCAAATCTGAAAAAGGATCTCTGCATGTGTACAAAAACTCAAAAGTGGTCATGAAAGGAATCAAGAAATCTAGTCTGTATTATCTGTTGGCAGAAACTGTGATAGGGGACACAAACAGTGTTATAAAAAATGATTCAGACATATGGCATAAAAGGTTAGGTCATATAAGTGAAAAAGGCATGAATGAATTGCTGAAACAGAACCTTCTGCAAAGCAAGACCAGTTTCAAAATTGATTCATGTGAAGTGTGCATTCTAAGTAAAAGTGTGAAGAAATCTTTTCCTGTTGGCAAGCACACTTCAAAGAAACCTCTGGACTATGCACACTCTGACTTGTGGGGACCCTCAAAGACTGAGACAATGGGAGGAGGAAGGTATTTTTTGAGTATAATTGATGACTATTCAAGGAAGGTTTGGATATATATACTCAAGAACAAATCAGATGCATTCACAAAATTCCAGGAATGGTGTGCTGAAGTAGAGAATGAGAAAGGTTCATCTTTGAAATGTCTCAGAACAGATAATGGGCTTGAGTTCCTCTCAGAGGAATTCCATGCATTCTGTAAAGAAAAAGGAATGAAGAGGCACAGGACGGTCCCTGGTCAGCCTCTGCAAAATGGAGTTGCTGAGAGGATGAATAGAACAATCACAGAGAGGATCAGGTGTCTACTTTTGAGTTCAGGATTACAAAAGAAATTCTGGGGGGGGGGGGGAAGGTGCAACAACAGCAGTATATCTGATAAATAGAAGCCCATCAACAACAAATGAATTTGTCACACCAGAGGAAAGGTGGAATGGGAATCCACCCAAGTATTCACACCTAAAGGTATTTGGATGTATGGCATATGCCCATATAAAGCAGGACAAGCTGGAAGCAAGAGCTATAAAGTGCATAATGCTTGGATATCCCAAAGGGGTTAAAGGTTATAGGCTTTGGTGCATTGAGAATGGGATGAACAAAATCATTATCAGCAGAGATGTGACATTTGGTGAATGTAAAATGCCAATGAAAAAGGAGCAACAGATTGAGCTCAATCATGAAGAGAACAGAATGCATACTGAGATGATGCATGATGATGAAGAAGAAACCCATGGTCCAAATGATTATAACAGAGAAGATCAAAGTGAAGGATATGATGAGGAAGAAGATATCAGCCAATATCAACTTGTAAGGGATAGGCAGAGGAGGACAGTCAAGCCATCCACCAGATATGGAAATAACTATCTTACTGCTTATGCTTTGACAGCAGCAGAAGAGACTGAATATCCTGAGCCCAGAACTTATAGAGAAGCCATAGAAAGCAAGGATAAAGAAAGCTGGATGGTTGCTATGAAGGAAGAGATGGATTCACTTGAGAAGAATGAAACTTGGATTCTGGTGAAAAGGCCAACAAATCAGAAACTAGTAAGCTGCAAATGGATTTATAAGAAAAAGGTGGAGTTTGTTGGAGTGGAGAAAATCAGATTCAAAGCCAGGTTAGTAGCCAGAGGCTTCACTCAGAAAGAAGGGATAGACTACAATGAGATTTTCTCTCCTGTAGTCAAACATTGCTCCATAAGAATATTGCTTGCTTTGGTTGCTCAAATGGATTTAAAGCTGGAGCAATTGGATGTAAAGACAGCTTTTCTACATGGAGAGCTTAAAGAGACTATCTTTATGACACAGCCAGAGGGTTTCATACTCCCTGGAGATGAGGATAAGGCTTGTTTGTTGAAGAAATCTTTGTATGGTCTCAAACAAAGCTCAAGACAGTGGTACATCAGATTTGACAGATGTATGAAGAAGATTGGCTATACCAAATCCAAGTATGATAATTGTGTATTCATGAAAAGGGCTGGACAGAAAATTGTTAGTTTCTTGTTACTATATGTGGATGACATGCTTGTAGCAAGTCAAGATCAAGCTGAAATAGATAAACTAAAGGAAGATTTGCAAAGTGAGTTTGAAATGAAATAGTTAGGAGAGGCTAGAAGAATACTTGGCATGGATATTGTCAGAGATCAGCATAAGGGGTTATTATGTTTGCAGCAGAGAAGTTATATATGCAAAGTGTTGAAGAAATTCAACATGGATGAATCAAGACAGGTGTCAACTCCCTTGGCCCAACACTTTAAGTTGTCTGAACAACAGAAGCCAAGGGATGAGCAGGAGATTCAGGAGATGAATAGCATTCCATATTCCAATGTTGTTGGAAGTATTATGTATGTGATGGTGTGCACAAGACCAGACATATCACATGCTGTGAGTGTTGTCAGCAGGTATATGTCCAATCCAGGAAGGCAACACTGGGAGGCTTTAAAGTGGATAATGAGGTACTTAAGAGGGGCAGCAGATTATGGGATAATGTTCAAGAGATGTGATGATTCATCAGAAGCTTCAAAGGGTTATGTGGATTCTGATTATGCAGCAAATTTGGATAATAGGAGATCACAATCAGGTTATGTTTTTACTCTGTTTGGTGCTGCTATCAGCTGGAGATCAATGTTACAACCTGTAGTGGCATTGTCAACAACAGAAGCTGAATTTATGGCAATGACAGAGGCAGTGAAAGAAGCAATCTGGTTGAGGGGTATTCTGTCTGAATTTGGAATTAAGCAGAGGTCAGTTAAGGTGTTGTGTGATTCTCAAGGTGCATTACACTTAGTCAAGCATCAAGTTTTTCATGACAAGTCTAAACACATTGATGTGAAGCTGCATTATGTGAGAGATGTAATTGAAAGAGAAGATGTGGAAGTTCATAAGATATGCACAAAGGAGAATGCTGCAGATATGCTCACAAAAGCATTACCCTCGGAGAAGTTCAGATACTGCTTGGAATTGATCCAAGTAGTACAGTGTAGTTGATGTTTTGTCAAGGATTAGAACATGTCCAGAGTTTGGACATGAATAGAGTGGGGAGAATTTTCATTTGGAGTTTTTTTTGGTTGGAAAGAGTATGGTATCTTCATGTGTTGAGTCAGGTGGAGATTTGTAATGAAAATGACTTAAACACATTCAGAAAAGCTTAATCACTTGGAGAATCAGATTCTGAAATCAGTTTTAAGCTCAAAACAGGAAAATGGAAAATTCTGTTAAAAACGGTTATGACAGTATTTCACAACGGTTTTAGCTAAAACCGTTGTCTTTCAGTTTTGCATCAGTTTTACAGTTTTTCTGTTATGAGTTTCTGGAGCTGTTTGGATTAGGTTATAAGGGGTAGTTTTCCCGGTTTTTAGAGGCGATTAAGAGAGATCATTCTAGAGAGTTCTTTGCCTATCTAGAGAGAGAGAGAGGTGGATTGTAGTGAGAGAAACACAAGAGGAAACAACTTGGTGTTGAGCTTGTTCTTGTGATTCGGTTATTCATTCAATCTTGTTCTTGAGTGATTGATCTTGTAAACTTTGTACTGTTTTCGATCATGGTGATAATGACATTTTCTTCTGCTCCGTGGATGTAGACTTTCCAGTCGAACCACGTAAATCGTAGTGTGTTCATTTACATTTTCTGTTTTTATTTCTTGTGATCATCATTTTATGTGATTCAATTCTTTCCACAACAATCTCAATAAAAAAATCATGTTTTAGAAGATAATATCTCGTTTTATTAGTATAAGTAAAATTTAAAAGTTCAATTTTACAAATTAGTTAAATATGGCTAAAAACTCAAAATAAAAAGAAATCATGTAAGTGCTAATGGATTATTGTTATTAGAAAGTTGTACTTTTATCAAATTAACTATAAATAAGAAATCTGTTGTAGGAGAAGTAAAAGTGAATAAGAAAGATAGATAGATACCGAATAATTAGGATCCTCTTATTCATTATATTCTCTTTATATAGGGTGTCAAATATAAGGGTTTCACAATTATATAATGTTTAGTAAAAACCTAAATTACCCTTCATCAGTTACTTTTGACGAAGGCACACTAATGTATTTTCCCTTCAACATTCCCCTTGGTGCCAAGTCAAAAGGGAATTAGTGCATCATTGTTATCTCGTTAAAAACCTTGCCAGGTTACAAAACTCAGTGGGAAAAAATAAACTTTGGTCGAAGGAAAAATAGTGCAACCCACCTATGTTAAAGACTCCCCCTGAAGTCTACACTTCTCCCTTGATACGTACATCTCTCAAGAGAGCTTTGAAAATCTTGATCTCCTCAATTTCACATAAATCATGAGGATATTATGTGGCTGCAGGTTGTAGAAGCCTTCGGTGAAATATACTTCGTATTATCATCTTCAATGTAGTCTAATTTCATCTCGTCGTAGTAGACTGCATTGTCTTCATAATATCAGTAGGTCTTCAGTGGTATGACTCAATCCATAAGCCTCTTGTATATGTCTGTGATGAAAGTCTTCAATCCTAGATACTTACGAACTGCTACATGTAAGATCATGGTATCTGAATGATCTGATGAAGTAGCTATGTGAGTTTTTATGGCTGGTCGCCAAGATGTCGTCGTGTTCCTCATGGTAGTACATAACCATTTTAGTAATGACCTTTACATAGGCCAATCAGGTAACCACATATCCATTTGTACAATAATGCACGCATTTCAATTAAGTAGGGAACTTCATCTCCCAATAGCTTTTCTGTCATTTCCTTTATACTCAAATGAATCTTTCTTATGTTTACACTTCAACCAATCATAGGAGTGCTAACAGATTGCACTTTATCCACATCAAATCGCCAGATGATCTTTTGGATATGTGCAAACTGAGAAATTATATTTCACAAACTTGATCTTCTAGTTCAAGAGATGATATCGAGTTTCCCCATGGTTCTTTATCTCAAATTCGGATATCAAATATCTCACGGTTTCTCTTCTTTCTTTAAGAGTACTAATTATGTCCATAACATCAACATACATAGTTATAGTTGAAAATTCAGAACTTATTTCCTTTATAAATGCACAATTGCTAGTCACTTAGACGGTATGCCATTTCCATCCAGATTTATTTCAATCAAAGTGAGCATTTCAATCTAATATTGTAAATGCACTATGTGGTCCATAGTCAATTGAGTTGGGCAATAAAAGGTCCATCAGACACTTTTCATATCTCTAAACCAAGATCCCGAAAGAGATATGTTGTAACCACATGACTATGTTGCATTTTCAATCATTTGGAAACTTATTCGTAGGACATTGTAACACCCATTATGAGAGACTATATCTCATCATAGTCCATTTCAGGGCGTTGTGTGAAACTTTGTACTTCAAGGTGAACTTTGTATCTCAGGACTTTCTTTTTCTCCTTCTCCCTTAAGCTAAAAGTACTCCAAATTCACTGTAATACATAATAAAAGCACAATTGTAGTAAATCAGCTCCAAAGCAAAATAGGTAGAAAAATACAAAGTGCAATAACTAAAATGTTCATAAAATTACAATCTTGACAACTAAATTAATGAACATCTTTCTACCTATCAAATCCCCCCAAACTTAAATCCTTGCTTGTCCCCAAACAACTTAGAACTAATGCACAAGAAGGGATAAATAGGGGAAACACTTGCTCAGACACATCACTAGTCAGACGTGGCTTTTATGTTGGTAGAAAGAAGCACAATCATATCTCATTCGAAAAACATACAAATTCTGGATTGGCTTTAAAATTTCCCCCAAATTTATTAGTGAAAGGGCACCACAGTCCAAACTTTCCCGCAATTAGTCAATGATCCATCAAACTTCTTTTTCTTTCATTTGGTTGGTCATTGAATCGAACTTCATAACGAGAACCACCCTCTTTATTTTACATTCTTTTTTTTTTTTTTTTGTTTTTTATGGGTGAGGTCGGAAGCTCCACACCACTCGTAGGTTAGTCCTAGTGCTGTTATTTATTTGGGAAAATAATTTTCATCATAATTTTTTTCAACTAAAATCTATTAACTCATACAAATTTATTTTCCAACCTTAGGGGTCAGTCCTGCAATTACTCGATCTTCAAAACTCTGACCCAAATTATTCAAAACCACAAAAAGCTGGACAGAAAGTAAACATTAAAACATACTTGACGGACCAAATCTCAATCATTCATACGATTCAAACTATTGATGTGCTATCCCTTCACTTATCAAAGATTCGGGGTTCTCAAATTTAGCAATTTTAACCAAAATTTGCGTTCTTTATTTCACCACACAGCTTCTTTTAAGTGAATAATTTAGCCATGAAAATATAAAGCACACTTGTATCATCATAGCAAGCATCTTCTACTTTTTTTTTCTATTTTTTTTTTTTATGAAAAATGTTAAAGCTGATAAACGTGTATTTTAACTACAAATATTTACAATCCTATTAAAATGAAAATCTAATATGCTTAATGCAAATGCAATTATGAAATGCAGAAATTCAAAACTATACAATACTACTCCCCAACCTTAAGACTAAGTCTTTAGCAACACAGAAAAAAGTTTTATGTAAAGGGAAAACACGTAAATTATAGTTAAGAAATCACTGGGTCAGTGTGGTGGAGAAAAGTGATGCCGCCAAAGCTAAGCTTGATTAACTTGTTGACACTGAGCGATAAAGTGTCACTTCATTTCGATCAATTCTTCCCTTAAATCTTTTCAATAAACACACCAAGGGGGTTTTGGAATAGGTCTAAAAGAGGGAACATTGAAATTTGGTATATTTAACCTTCTGTCAAAGTTTAATTTTTGTATTGCTTCCGACATTGAGAACTCGATGAAAAGTACTTTAGAGGAAATTGATTTTGAAAGGTAACCCGACACTTGCTTGACTTCGTCAATCAGTGGAATGTTAATCTCCACCTTTCGAAAAACTTCCAAGATTTGCTTCTCCTTGTCCTCCTTAAGTGCCCTGTCAACTCTGCAAGGGAAGGGCAGTGGATTAATTGTAAAAGGAACAGAGGTAGGGGTGTTTACCTTATTTTCGCCGGTTTGATGTTCGACACTAGGTGACCCCATGTCAGTTTCGACACTGGGTGCCCCAATGTCGTTAGGTTTTCTGACAGACTTTTGACACTGGACAACCCAATGTCGCATTGTTCGGTGAATATTTCCCCTTCGTTTTCATTTGCTTCTCCTTGTCCTCCTTAAGTGCCCTGTCAACTCTGCAAGGGAAGGGTAGTGGATTAATTGTAAAAGGAACAGAGGCAGGGGTCTTTACCGTATTTTCTCCAGTTTGATGTCCGGCACCAGGTGACCCCATGTCAGTTTCGACACTGGGTGCCCCAATGTCGGTTTGAGCAGAAGATTTCGCTATTGACAGACTTTTGACACTGGACGACCCAGTGTCACGTTGTTTGTCGAATTTTTCCCTTCCATTTTCATTTTCCGACACATGCCCGGGTTTCTTAAGCTCTCCAAGATGTTCTCCACTCATCAAGTTCATAGCGCTCAAATTCTGAAAGTTTGGCTTAGGTTGAGATGATGAGTTCTCATTAGCTTGAGCTTCTAGACGGGTAACAAATTTTGACAGTTGTCGCACTTGATTCTCAAGGCTCTTGATTGTCAACTGAATATCCTGCTGGTACAACTTCATGTTCTGTTAGAATTGTAAGGTGTTAGAAGCTACCAGTTTCATCATAGCCTCCAAGGACGAACCAGATTTTACCACAGGTTGTGCAGCATGTTGACTCTCATATCAAATGTCTGATTGATCCTTCTGTCCTACGTTCTTATGTTCCCCAAGAAAATCAAACACAAGTCAGTGGTATGCTCGAATATACACTACAACAATTTCATAAATAGACAACAGTTTAAAGACAACAGTTTTTTCCAGCAGTGTTGTCTATTCATCAATTAACAACAGTTTTGCCGCTATCTGTTGTCTATTCGCGACAGACACGCTAATAGACAACAATTTTACAACTGTTTTCAACATATGTCGTCTATTAGCGTCTTTTTCCACATATAGACAATATTTTTAATGACAGTTGCCCAAATCTGTTGTTTATTGGCAATACATTGCTCCAATAGACAACACTATTGTTAACATTTTTGCAAAACTGTTGTAAAAAAAACATTTTAATTTACAATACTTTTATTATGTTGTAAAAATATGTTGTGTTATTGAAAATTTATTAAAATTATGTTCCAGATATATTAATATACTCTCATTGTAATTTTAATAATTAATAGTATATTTGAAATAAAATAATAATTATGATTTTATTTTAATAAACTCTTCATTGGAATTATCAGGCCTGCCCCATAATCTTAAAGTCTGATCGTAATTAATTTTAATAGTTTACTTGAAATTCAATTATTTTTCTTCTTTAAAAAAAGAAAAATAAAATAAAAATAAATAAATAATTCTTGTTAAAAATATTTTTTTTTTGCTTTCTCGATTTATTAGTAGGGATGACAATCCATGCGGCCCGACCGATTCACTAAGCTAACACCATATATCAGGGGGAGGTGGGCCGGCCCATGGCCCCTCGAGCTTTTAGCCATCAAGTAAATACCAAAACTTTAGGGGTAACAAAATGCCCTGAACCTAAACGGGTTATCCGCCCCGCCCCGAACCCGACTAGAATTCTCTGCCCTGATCATGACAACGGGGCTGGGGCGGATTTGAGTTCCCCCGCCCTGAGTATCCCCGCCCCATTCTCTAAATAAAGTATATATATTCATTATATTTTATATTAAATATCTATATAAAAAATTATTATGTGAAAAATATATCTTATTTTATAATGTTGTATAAATTTTTAGTGTATTGTTAAATATAACACATAAAACTTAATTTAAATATACATAATAATTAATTGAAGTACAAAAATCATAAATTAAAATATTATTTTAAGTAAAAATTAATTTGACGGGATACCCGACCCCGTCCCGACCTCTATTGGCCCCCGAAGGAGCGGGGCGGGGACAGGGACGCCAAAACCCGTCGTGAGGTCAATAAACCAAAATGTAAAATAAATATAAATATATTAAACTACTTAAACTCGGCTTGTGTTCGAGTCGATTAAAACTCACTCAAACTTGATCTGATTAATAAATAAACAAGTTCAAACATAATATAAGAAGCTCGATAATATTTTAAACAAATTAAAACAACAGACTGTTCGACTCGGCTCGATCCTGAGTCATTTAAAGTCCTAATCGGTACTTAAAATCTAATCTTGGAAGCTAGGCCCGAAGACTCGAAGTCAATGTCGATGTAGCCTGTACAATTGGGCTCAAAGTCAAAATTGAGGCCCATACAATTGCCAGCCCATGAAGCACCATCTTCAGATCAAATAGAACAACCATCAAATAGCATATTGCAGAATTTGTCAGTCATCAAAATGGAGAATCCATCAAACCTAACTTTGCTTCCGAAGAGGAATGCAAAAATGGCGAAATTATCTCGCAGAGTGAGAGCAATCCTGCATCCGTCTTTGCCTCCAAACCTGATTGTCCTCCAATTCAGTATGTGCTCAACAATTTCTTCCGATTTTTCCCATTTTTTCTGTTAACGATGTACGCTCTCTTTTGTTTACGACTAAGTTCTGAATTTTGATTAGTTCTAGTTAAATTTGTTAATTTGTTTTCAGCATTTGTCGATGATAATAAATTGTCATGTATGTTCTACCTTACTAAGGATTATGATCGTGTAACAATAATTAGTTGTTTGCTATTGTGGAACTCACTCCACACAAAAATTAGTAAATGCCTAATGAACATATTGTATATTAATTTTGTTAGTGTTAGATCATGAATCAAATTTACTTGGATTCTAACACATGTCTGGCGTATTTAATTCTTATTCAATGTTGGTTTATAAGATGTAGTCATGAGAGTAAATTTAGTTTACTAGTGAAATAACATACAATTATGAAAAGAAAATGGTTTGTTGAGAACTGGTTAATCTTATGAGTTCTAGTACTATCAGAGACCAGAGTAGTGATTCTTTCGGAGATATTGATTCTTATCTAGCATAGAGATTCTCTAATCTACTTATAGAAACTGAAGTATCTGCCAGCAGAGGCTCTTCTATTTGTGTTCTATTAGAATATATATCTCAGAGAAAATGAGATGCCCCCTATGTTTGCATGACAAGGTCAAGCTTTTTGTGACATTTTGTTAGAATATCTAATATTATGCATTTACCTCCATAATTGTTCTGTAAGTACTCGTGTTATAGATAATTAAATACGAATATTAAATTCTTGGATTCTCGATTGTTGTTTCATGAAAGTCATAGATTTTACAATTCTTCTGAAGTTGAATCCTAGAATAGCATAGGCTTCTTGCAGATACCTCAGTCGCATCTAAAATTGTCTACTATATCATATTCTCAGGCTTTCATTCACTCTAGCAGCAAATATAATAAAAGAAAAAGCTACGGTCATAGCATTGGATTTGAGGGGTCATGGGAAGTCATCTACCGACAATGATCTAGATCTATCTATTGAGGTATGTGCTTGTTAGATTGCAAACAAGGAAGACAATCAGAATGTACTTCAATACCCTTTAATTTTTTTTTAAATATTGAGGAGACCTTATTTTTAGTTCTTACCACATTTTTATCCCAATTGTTTATGTGTTGAAATTCTAACCAATGATTGCAGAGTCTTTGCAATTATGTAGTTGTTGTTTGTCAAGACATTGTATGGAGATTCTCCTTCCTGCAATCTTGATGGTTGGCCACAGGTTTTGCTTCTTTGATCGAATAAAAATAATTTATATCATTGTCCTAAAGCGTGGCGCTTAGCATGCTACGTAATCCTAGCCTTATCATTTTCATTTTCAAGCATGGGGATTTTCTGTTTGCTCAAAGTTTGAATAAATTGCATTCCATAATCAGACATGAGACGAATATTATCATCCAGTTAGCCATGTTTGAAGTTTTATATCTTTTTTAAATCTTACTGCATCAGAATGTTGAGTTATTTCTTAGTTTTTGTGTTCTCTCGTCTATCTATTGAATCTAACTGGAATCTAAATGAACACAATTTTCAGTGGAAATATGGATTACTAGATTACATGTCCTGAACTGTTGGCGCAGCTTCAGTCTTTTATCTTTCTGTGACACTTATAAGTCTAACCCTTGTTATTTATCAATCACTAGTTGAATTTTATATAGGCTGTGTGTGTAATGCAGTATGGGAGGCTCAGTTGTTCATATTGCTGCAAAGAAGGTGCTTCTTAGCTTGGTAGGTCTGGTGGTTATAGATGTTGTTGAGGTTGGTATCTATACATAGCCATAAGTTGTTCTGGAATGAGGACCAAACATAACAAAGTCTTGGTTATTGAATGTGCAGTTTTGCGAACTGATAGCAGTATGAAATTTCAGTGGACAACAATGTCATTGCTAATCTACATGCAAAAGATTTTATCAAATCGAGTGTAGCGTTTCTCAACGATTGAGTAAATTCTATAACACGCATTGATTACCAAACTTATTTTCCTTGTTATCTGATTATTCTTTTCATTTCATATGGTCCCGTGAGCAGCCACCTCGTCGTGTATGTCAATATTTCAACGCATTCTATCGAACCAAAAAAAAAAAAAAAAATCCACTATCGAATTGTTATAATTGGTAGTTTTCAATTCCACGTTTCAACGAGTCCCCGACTGATAAGAAAATCCATTTTCATCATGAACTGGCTCAGGTTTCTCTCACTTCATTCACTTCTCTCTTTCATTATTTTTGTAACTTATTCATCTTCTAACGAAAAGGTATTAAGAACACTTCATTCTTACTCTCTCCTAGTCAACGGCCACCACCTGCAGATCCACCACTTAGATTTTCTGGTCAATTCATGAATTAAGGAGGTGAGTGAGATGAGATCAGACACAGTGACTCTTGTTTTTTGTTAACTTAGTCGGCATAATGGAACGAGCTGATGAATCTCTACTATCAGGAGTGTACAAAGAAGTTGGGCCGGCACTGCACGCGTACCCAACTCGGGTAGGCTCGTTCACCCTCTTCAGGTCCATTTTGTAATCCTCATATTACCCGCTCGCTGCCTATCTTGTTGTCCGTCATAACCAGACTCATGTTATTGCCTGCACACTTTCCTTTGGGCCTCCGCAACTTTTCTCGTCGCCATCTCCTCCACTTTTGTTGAGGTCTCTCTCTCTCTCTCTCTCTCCATCTATCCATCTATATTATGTTCTTTTTTAATCAACTATGACAAGCTGCGATTGAGCCTTTCTAGGTGGTTTTCTATAGATGATTAGTTTTAAAGCATAGATGATGTGGAAGTTAGATGTCTTCTTGATAGGTATAATTACTAATGCATTCATTGGCAACAATTTTGTACTTTTTATATATCTTTTTTAATTCCTAATTTTGGGTTTTTGGATTGTAAATTGATACATCATACATTTGAATATTCGAGTGTTTGCAGAACATAGATATAAATGTGTAATCTGTTGTTATACCAATACTTTTTGTTGTTTGCATTTCTTAGTTTATACCCCTTCACAATTTAAGTTTTATTTGTCCCATCTTCAGGGAGAATTGAGAGAAATCAAAATCAAAATTTAGTATTTGTTAATCTAAATTTATGTATACTACTAAGTTGCATTAACACCTTTAGTTGGTTTTCAATAGGTGGCAATCTTTAGAGCCCTTAATAGGATTGGGCTTGGCATAGTCACACCCGCAACCCAGTCTCTTGTAGCCGATTCAACCAACGAGTCCCCGCCTGATCGAAAAATCCCTTTTCATCATGAAATGGCTCAGGTTTCTCTCACTTCATTCACTTCTCTCTTTCATTAATTTTGTGACTTATTTTATTAATTGCCATTGAATTCTGATGTCTCTGCAATGTAGATCAGATGTTTGATCAATGCCTCTTCTCTATTCTAAGCTTCATTGTATTGCTTTTTTGCAAATTCAAAATAGATGCATAATTTTCTTTGTTCTTTAGATATATCTGATAGGATTTTTTTTGGTGTATAAAATATAGATAGAACTGAAGATTGATCACTAATAAGTGAATCTGGACAATCATATACTGGAAATATAAATATACAGATTATAAAAGCACTTGAGAGCTTAAGTTATTCAAACTACATAGATTTTTGCTTTGGATTATTTCTTGCTACTAATTCATATACTATAATATCACTTGTGCTTCTTTCTTGAGTCTAATTTACTGATTATGCAATAATTTGAGGTGCTATGAATGCATACACTGATGATTGAGTGGATTTAACTAGAGAATATCAATATAGTTCATTGATTATGATGTGAATTGTGATTCATACTGGAATAACTAATTGTTAGTAATTTCATTTGCTAACTCTTTACACAGAACCTAAACCATTTGAAAGATCTTAAATTTTCAGGCTTAACTATGCTTGTACCAGGTCCCTGAGTACCACCTCTACACACAGCAGGTTGAGCCTTCCTTTAGGCAAAAGAGTTACTGAACTCAGGTTTAATAAGAGCCCAATTGTTCATATGAACTTATATTGACTACCGAGTACTTTGAGCTTTAAGTTATAAGGAAATGTTGCCACTTAATTACCTCATTTAACCTGGCCTATCATTTATTGAGGTAAATATATTTAGAATTTGAATACCCGAATCTTATCCTGATTTTCTTCTTCTTATTCATAATTAAATAAGCATTAAAGTGATTATATTTAGGCATATTTGGTCATATTATATAACTATAGTAGAAATGTTTTGAGTATTGCACATTGTTGAATTTTTATCAGAATTACTTTGTAAGTTTTTTTTAATTGTTGCTTATTTTTCAAGTTTAGGGTCTTAATTATACTTTGGAACAGAGTTATTTCCGCTTGGGTTGCCGATGGAGAAAGATGTTATACACATTGATCGCAACCTTAATATGTATAAGTATTTGGTTTTGGTATAGATATAGGAATTGTTTGAATAAATAAGAGTTTATTTTTTGTTTCATTCTAGGATTTATTTAGTTTAAGAATTCGGATTGTGTTTAGTAATTAATTTAATGTTGATGAATTTATTGGCATTTATTTTGTATTTGATGTTTCGTAAATATTTTATGATGTTTTGACTGTTGGGTGTTTCATATGAGAATATGTATTTAAAAAACAATATTCAATAACAAAATCGTCGTCTTTCACAAAAAGACAACAAATTTTTTTTTTCTTTGCTAAAAAAGACAACGGTTTTAATCTGTTATCTTTACTTATAAAGACAACGGTTTTACAAAAAGGTCAACAGTTTTCCACTGTTGTCTGTAATTGAATAGACAACGGGTTTTTACTGTTCTAGAAACTATGGTTTATTGCTGAACAGATAACAATTGTTGTCAAAAGGTAGTTTTAACAACACCACTATTAATAACAGACTTATTTATAACTAGACTACAAATTTTATCTGTTGTCTATTTGAAAAATTCTTGTAGTGAATGTGTTACGAACACGACATGATTAACCTCATTCACTTACTTAATTGGTGAATCACGGGTGTCGAATTATTTTGGATTTCTCGACATATTCTCAATTAATCTTCTTGCTGCATCTGGAGTCTTGTCAAATAAAGCTCCACCACTTGTCGCATATGTCATGTGTCGGTCCATCATCGTCAAGTCCTCATAAAAATATTAGATTATCAATTGCTCACTGACTTGGTGTTGTGGGCAACTTGCAACTAATCTCTTAAAGCGCTCCCAGTACTCATAAGAATGTTCTTTATGCATCTGCATTATACCACTAATCTTCTTCTGCGTACTTGCTACTCGAGATGTAGGAAAGTATCTCTGTAGGAATAACATTTCCATTTGAGCCCATGTGGCGATAGATTTTGTCAAGTAGTACAATCAATCTTTCGCTATGTCCTTCAAGGAAAATGGAAAAGCCCTCATCTTGATTTGTTCATCCCCCCTCCCCCCAGGCTTGAAGCTTGAGCAATCTATATGGAACTCTTTGAGGTGTTTATATGGGTCCAGACCTACATCACCATGAAATGAAGGCAATACGTGAATACCATCATATTCAAGCTCAAAATTTGTATTAGCATTAATCTCAGGAAATGTAATGCAAAAGGTTTGTTGAGTAATGGCAGATCTGGCAAGCTCCCTCAAGGTCTGAGTTGCAGCCATGTTAGAATCACTATAAGCCCCAACCTATACACACTTCTTTCAAATATGTCATCAGACAACGATAAAGTAAGAAAAGAAAAGACAAAAACCAATAAAAGAAATAATAAAATAGTGTGAAAACAAAAACTAATAAAAGAAACATATTAAAATAAAAAGAAGGAACGGGCTTGTAAAATACGAGGAACAAAAAAATTGCCGAGAATAACATTGGGGCTCCCAGTGTGAAACCTTATTATGAAATATCTGTGAAAAAGACTTAGAAATTTAAATAAGATTAAATCTAATACTAAATTTCCAATTTATTGTTAATACTACATACACAAATAATCTTGCACCGCTCTCGGCAGCGGGGCCAAAATTTTGACCGTGCTGCTGAGGCACACATAATTAATATCCTCAACTTTCCTCTACTAATTAGCAATATCAGTAAGTTACGGTCGATCCCACAAGGAGCAGTCCGAATTATTATGTTTTTCGTATTAAATAAACAAAAAGACAATAGGGGGAGTTGGTTGGAATTTATGTAATAAACTAGCAAATAAATTGGATGTAATCAATAAAGATAATTAAAATTAAATAAGTATAAGATTTAAGCCCTCATTCCCTCGTCTGATTAACCCTTGAAATTAATGTGACTTCTCTCGAATTCGTCCTAGTATTTCTACCCCCTAGATCAACAACAAGTGCTGCTGATTAAAATTATCCCTTAGTTGTAATAATTAAAACAAGCTCTCGATTAATCTACTTAATCGAACAACCTAGTTTAAGCTCTCTATATTTAATTGGTTAAACAAACAAGATACTAGGACAATAGGGTAAATACGGTGTTGGGCTCACAAACTCGGTCCAATTAACCGTGATTTATGCTATCCAAGTGAACTAATCCACTATTTGCTACCAACGGGCACTAATTCATAACAATTACGGATTACGAATATACCCTAGCTATAAATATAAGGCAATCAGTATAGGTGATCAATTTAAATCGATTACCCACATATTATAAATAATTAAATCAGATAACATAAATAATCCCAAAATACAATTCGAGAAATCATCACGGTAGAAATTATAAGGTAATCATGCTAGGGTTCAAATATAGATCGAGAACTGAAATTAATGCTCTAGCCGCACATAATGATGTTCAAAATCATAATCAAAATATCTAAACCATACTTCAATTCAAAATAGAATTAAATAAACCAAAACTCGAACTCTCAAAAGTGGCCACCAATTCTTTCTTCGTCAGTGTGGTCGTGTCCTGCCGTTGTAGACCAAGATGTTATATGTATTCTTTTTCTTTTAACCTCCTTGATTCCCCACGCATACGTTGGGGTTTAGGGCCCTTTGGTCAATGGGTTGCCAACTTCTGTGGAGTCTCAATATATGAGATATTTAATTAAGTTATAGGCTCAACACTGTGGCGCCCGATGTCGGACCCAACTTGACACATGCTTGTCTCCCTTGATCTAAAACTACTCCAAATTCATTGAAATACATAAGAAAGGCGCAATTGTAGTAAATTGGCTCCAAAGCAAGATAGGTAGAAAAATACAAAGTGCAATAACTAAATGTTCATAAAATTACAATCTTGACAATTAAATTAATGCACATTTTTAAGGCACTTCTACATAATACAAGGGTTTCACAATTACATAATGTTATCAAATACAAGGATTTCATAATTACATAATGTTTAATATAAACCTAAATTGCCGTTCATCAGTCACTTTTGATGAAGGCACACTAATCGTGTTTTTCTTTTAACAAATTGTATATTTTTAAATAGGACTCTTATCATGGGATGAAGCAAGTAATAAACAAAACAAAAGAAAATTTGGGTGCAATTTTAATTCAAAAAAATCATTATTATTGTTTTCTTTCATAAGATGAGATCTTCAGGTTTATATTAGTAACTTCTTTTTTCTAGTTATTACATTTTAAGAAAGCAATAATTTCTTGCCACTTTCTCGATACTATTATACATCTACTTCTATTATAAAAGTGTGAGTTGTTTCTTACAAAATTTGATTTGTCTATTATATCCTTAATTAATTTTAATTTTTAAGGTTAGTTTGATAACTATATCTTTAAAGTTTTATTTATAAACTATATCTTTGATTTTTTTTTTTTAATTTTTTTTATATAGTTAGACAAAATTTGATTTGCTTATTATATTATTAATGAATTTTAGTTTTTAAGGTTAGTTTATTAACTATATTCTCAAAGTTTTATTTATTTGGTTACAGCCCTATATAGTTCATCTATCAATTCATAGATAGGATACCTAAAACAAATTCATGGATATGATATATAATTAATCAAATGGCATAAGTTGAATATACATAACATTATTATTTTTATCTATTTTTATTTTTAAGTTTCTTTTTATAATGAGATTCGTTTATATAATTGTTAAAAAAAAACTATAGAAAAAGAAAAAAACCATTAATTAGCAAAATTTTAAGGCTAATTTAGTCACTTTATCTTTTAAAGTTTTATTTATTTAGTATGATTCATTTTATAATTGAAATTCATCTCTCAAGTCTCAACTTATGAAATTTTCTATCACATTTAATATTATATATAGTTCGACTGATGATATAAGAACCTAAATATTCATAATATATTATTTGTGGTAAAATAAATTATATTCTTTCTATTTGTTTATATTTTATTCGATTCTTCATAAATTTCTGATAATTTTTCTAATTGGTTTCTTCTATAATTGAAGAGAAAAGAGAAAGATCGATTAGCACAAATGTACTTACAATAAGTAAAATTACTTTAGTACATGATTCTCAGGATATTGAATAATTGAAGTTACACAAAAGATATTTATGTATTTCTAAGAAAATTATAGAAATTTAAACATATTATAGGACTTTAGTAACTTCAAAGTTTGACTTTTGTACTAGGATAATGATTCCAAGACTTTTAATTTCGAATAGTGGTACTTTAGAGTTATTTAGATATTAAATGTTTGTAAAACTATTAAGTTCTGGTGTTTTCATGGTGAAAAAAATACTAAAAGGTTTTACGATTAGCAACAACAAGAAAAAAATTATACACATAAAATTAGAACAATTGAATAATATTGAAAGCTCTTATTTATCATTTTTCATTTTAGAGATATTTTTTATTTTTAGTTTACTTTTTCTTTTTAATTTAGGTACGTAGTTATAATATATATACTCATTCTACTAATCATAACAAAGAAAAAAAAAAAAGAATTGACAGGACAACTATAGTGTATCATATTCCTTTTATTTACTCTTAAATTTTGTGAAATGATCTTTCTCCTTTCTCTACAATTATAAAAGAATCCAATTAGAAGAACTATATAAAATTTATGAAGAACTGACAAAAGTATATTAAAAAATTAAAAATAATATAATATATATTACTAAAAAGGAATAAGAATATAAGATATTAGGAATATTAAAGTACATTAGTTTTTGGTTCTCAAAATATTAAATAATTGAAATATATACAAAAGATATTTATCTATGTATAAAAAATTATAGAAAATTAAGCATAGTTTAATAGGAGTTTAATAGCTCCAAACTATGACTTCTTTGTTAGGATAATAACCACAAGAATCTTAACTTGCAAAAGTGGTATACAATAAAGATATTTAGGTACTGAATGTTATATTAAGTTTTTTGTGTTTTCATGGCGAAAAAGTACTAATAGATTTTAGGATTAGCAACAAGAAGAAAAAATTAGTAATGAATAATGTTGAAAGCTCTTATTGATTTAATTTATCATCTTTAATTTTTTGGAGATAATTTTTTAGTTTACTTTTTTTAATTTAGGTACGGTACGTAGCTATAACATATATATACTCATTCCAATAACTACAACAAAAAATATGTTGACAAGACAACGATAGTGTATTATGTAATATTTAATTTACCACAATATATGAATGACTCAAGATTAATGATACTTATATGATAAAATGTTTAAAATGTGTAAAATGTTATAGTTTAATATGATTTCAATAGTTATAAGTTTCACTTCATAGTCTAATAATAGACACAAGATTGTTGACATATGATTGTACTTATATTTTATTATTATATAAAAATGATTGAAAGTTAAATTAAAAAATATGTCATTAAAGAATTTTTGGAAAAAATAGATGAGATTAAATTAAATCTTTTAGTCTATTTAAAAAATATAAACATTATATGTCAGAACAATATGTAAATGATTCACAATGATTTATATTACTATGTATAAATTATTAACAAATTCTTACATCGTATTTGGTCATAAATAAAACAGTCAACTCTTATTATAAATATAAATTAGAATAATATTTATCTAATAGTAACAATTTATTTGTCGAAATTTGAATGTTATAAATTTTCTACTTGTAATAATCTCCCTAAATTTCTAAATTATTGAAATATCAATATTACAACGTTGAGAAACAATAATAGAATTTATATAAGTTATCTAATGAAAAATAAAATTTGAATATATAATATTTAGACTAAAGTGTAAATTATTGAATTGATCAAGTGTTAGAGCATAGTAACTTAAACTTCATTATAATATAAACTTGATGCAAGTACTAAAATCAAAGAATAAAATGACTTGCATGCGAAATCGTAAGATTATATTTTAAAATTGACTTTTGAGTGAGTAAAAAGACATGTTAGGAATTGTATGTGTTTTGTTGTATACCACTTTATCAAAGTCCAACAATAGAAAATAATGTTAAAACAATTGAATAAGAACTATATGATGATAAAATGAATAGAAGTGAGAAAATGCATTGTGAAGAAAGATAACACAAACTTATGAATAGATGAGTCTAGGTAATATAATAAAAAAATTAAAGGATAAACTAATATGATAGAGTCAGACATATTACACTATGAGAAAAGAATACAAAAAAAAAAAAAAAGAATTAATATCTATATTATAGGTAGATGTACATACAAGTTAATTATTACAATGTAGTATTTCAAAATTTGGATTAAACTAGGCATACATTTAGCCTTACTGTTTAAATTTAGATTAAACTAGCAATATATATGTTTACACGATAAATTTCTTTGTATGAACATTACTAGGTAAATATAAATCGAATTATTATGCTTGTAGGAAATGAGATTATATGTTATATCTATTTTCAATGATTTAGAAGAATGAAATCGATATACTTCATAAGCAACATTTATAATCATTACAACAAGGGAAAATAATAATTAATTTACGAATTTTATTGAATTAAAAAAGTATACGATAAATTCTATATATATAAGATGAAAAAGATGGAGGAAAGTGGTAAAAGTAGCTTATATATAAAATCAGTAAAAGACTTATATGAAGATATAAAAACTATAAATGCATCGGTAGTGATATTGTGTAAATTTAAATACTGTTGGTCTATACAATGGATCGATTTTATTCAATTAAGTCTATAAGTTGAACATCATTTCTAATCACATACCTTACACACCTACATAAATATACTCACTAATGTAATATTTTTAATAGGTGATGTAATTTTAGTACACCAAAGAAAAAACTTATGTTAGAAAATTGGAGAGAGACAAAAATCACAAGGTTTATAATAATTGAGTTTAGACCGAGGTGTGAAATTTTATTGTACTAATAAGAGAAATAATAAAATGGCAAATGTAAAAATTAGTGGACATGAATAGTTACAATTTTTTTTAAATATTTAAGATCTAACATTAAACAAATTATTAAATCAATACAAATATTATATATATATATATATATATATATATTTAAGCATATGTAATAACTTGATAAATGAATTTATTATGCTATATAAATTATAGGGTAAAATAAAGAATAAAAAAGAACGATAAAGAAATAATGAACTAAGTTGTACTGTGAATGATTCAATTGTACTATGTGAATGAGTATCACATAATTAAACTAAAACATGCTGAAAAATAAAGAAAGTGAAATGTGAATGTTAATATTAACTTGACAATAAATTAGAAAAATAATTACGTCGAATAGAGTACGGTATAGTCTACAAAAAAATAAAATGAGAGAAATAAAATCGAAATGCGTGGTTTAAACATGTATATATAAGACTTTTAAATGGATGTGCAATGCTTGAAAAAATTAGGAGTATTTCACTATAACTAAATAAGGAATGAAAGACATTACAAATTAGTTAAAACATTTATTATATTTTATATAGATTGTAGCATGTATCTTGATTGAAGATTGTGAGACACTATGTATATAGTCAACCTTCCATAAAAAATATTATTTATTTTGTAATTATACTATAGTAGAATTTTTATTTTAAATCACATAATCTTTAAATTTCGATGTTGCATTGAGAAAATAATTAAGGAAATTTGAAATAAGCAATCTTAAATTGATATGTAAATTATATTAAAGAGGGTTATACTTAATAATAATAAAAAAATTAGAAAATAACTTTCATAACAAAAGTTGGATGTTTGACCTTGATACTAAGTTGCTGGAAGTTTTTCCTCACATTAAAATATGTAAAGAATTTCATGTGCAAATGTATATTAAAATAGAAATTATTTATTAGAGAATTATAGAAAAGTACGTTAGGCCTAATATTTTGTGTGTATATAAACAAATAATTGACTTATGGATGCCAGTTGATGATATAATGAGACAATTTTAAAAATGTTTTTCTTCAAATGCCAGTGATTTGGTGCAAAACATAAAAATATATGCCTCATTATTCCGTATATAGTTTTTCAATCATCGTATAACTTTATTCAAGATATATTAATGATGATCGAGTCTGTGTATAATAAGAAGTAAACAATAGTTTGAATAAATCAAACTTTACATGTATAATAGAAAATTTTGTAAGACTAAATATTTTTACAATATATCATGGTATATCGTTTTTTACGAATCTTTTTACGTTAATTATTATAACTTATTTATTAAGACTAAGGTTATTTAACTTTTCTATTTCTCTTTTGTGATTCTTTTAGTTTTTAGTTGATTCAAAATTATGTTTGTTCAATGAATTAATTTTTATTACATTGAATAATCTATAAAGTTATGTATATATATTATAGTGATCATAATGTACAATTATTTTATGTTCAAATTAATTTTTTTATTAAATAATAGTAAAAAATTATAACCACGTGCAACGCACGTGCGTAGTGCTAGTAAAAAAAAGTGGTGTTGTCCAGAATTATCCTATTTTCACTAGATCCTAATATGCAAGAATGGAGATAAAGGGGCAAGCAGTCCTTGGCCCCCCTTAAATTTTAAAAACTGGTACGAATGAATTGTTTCGTTCTAAATAAAGTAAACAAACATTTATATAAAACTAATAATAGAGGCAAATGTGTAAATTAAGGAGTGAACATTGGTACACATAATTATGCGTGCATAATAGGTCGATTAAATTGTCTAGTTAATAACATTTGCATGCATAATTAGTCGTGTAAAGCTCATATTGATATTATTGGACAAATTAATGTTGTTTGACTTGTTTTGAAGCATTAAGGTGAAATTAGACCAAAAAGTCGAACTCGACTTAAACTGGATGCGAGAACAAGTATCACACGTAAAAAATCGAGCGAAAATTGATCCAAGTTTGCTGGGAATTGGTCTCGGCCGAGCCAGAGGAGCTCGGCCGAGCTTGAAGGTCAGCGAAAGACGTAAAAATTGTTTGTTGAAGATTCTCGGCCGAGCCATAAATTCTCGGCCGAGCCACTTTTATAGGGAGCTCGGCCGAGCCAGAAATTCTCGGCCGAGACAGGCAGTGGCCCAGCCCAAGTCATGCGCGGATTAATCCTTTCTGGCCCAAATTGAGTCTAATTCATCCTCGACTGTAAATAGAAGATCCAAAAGTCCGAAAATTACACTTTTACATTGATTCGAGAGCGCGGACTTGGAAATTCTGAAGAACCAGAAGACTCAAGATTCAACAACTCGGGTTTTATAGTTTTATAGTTTTAATGTTTTATTTTGATAGTTTGTTCTTAGAGATCGCTATGATAGGCTAAGCGTTTATTTTCCCGTCTTTGACTATGTTGAACCCTAGACTTTTATTTATGTAATTAATTCAGTAATTGCTTAATTTAATTATATTCTGAGATTACTTGTGTTATTGGATTACTCTATCTTTTATATGTTTGTTATGTGGACTGATCACCCTAGTAATAGGCATATAGCTGTCGCTAGGTCATGAATTCATAATCCGTAATTGTTATGCGTTTGTGCCCAAAAGTAGCAAAAAGTGGTTACTCGCTAGGATAACATAAAGTCGCGGTCACTTGTACCACGTTCGTGAGTACAACACTGTACCTACTCCGTTGCCTTAATTCCCTATGCGTCTGATTAATATTGTTCTAGCGAGCGTCTCCTAGGACTAATTAATTGGATAGGATTAATTACTAAGTTCTTAGGATTAATTATACTTAAGGGGTAACAAGGGTTAGCTAGGCGTACCTGTTAATTCTTGGAGTAGGGGTCTCAGAACTAATTAGTTAAGTAGTTGCATTAGTTACATAGATATTCAGGCTAGGGGGATACTGGGTTAAAGGCGGGATACTTTTTTATTCACTAGTTAAATCATCTTTAGTTCTTTGCGTTAGTTAATTAAATCAAATCAAAACTCCCCCTTATTATATTTATATTATTAGTACTTATATAGAACTGGTTAGTACAATTATTTAGTTAATTCCTGTTCTATGTGGGATCGACCCTGACTTGCGCTAGCTGCTGTTAGGAATAGTTAGGAACAAATCATCTTATTTGACTGCACCCGACAGTGCGGTCAAATTTTGGCGCCGTTGCCGGGGAACGGTTGAAATTAATTAAGTTTTATTATTAACCATTATTTGTTTAAGTTCGTTATTTATTTTAAATATATAGTTTTTGGTTACTTACGTTATACCTTGCATCTTATTACAGCAGTGAATGATCACTCGTTCACGTGGTGACAAAGAGCTACACTTTGATCCTGAGATTACTCGAAGAGATCGAGTTTTGAGGAAGAGGGCGAGAGAACATCGAGAGCAAGTCGAAGCTTTACCATACACTACTGAAACCCTGTTTGCGTCAGAAATTGAACAAGAGGAAATGGCACAAGAAAAGTCCATGAAGGAACTGGCCAACGCTGGAGTCACTCATCAGCCCTTATGCATTACTTTCCTGACTTTGGGAGAGAACACTACATTCGAACTCAAATCGGGACTAATCCATCTTTTGCCCTCATTCCGTGGCCTTTCAGGTGAGGATCCCCACAAGCACTTAAAGGAGTTTCACACCGTCTACTCGAGTATGAAGCCCGTCACTGTTACTGAAGAGGCAATCAAGCTGTGAGCCTTCCCCTTTTCTTTAAAGGATTTGGCCAAAGATTGGCTCTACTACTTGCCTCCCTCATCCATTACCACTTGGGTAGAAATGGAGAGACAATTTTTGGAGAAGTATTTCCCCGCCTCGAGAGCTACGAACCTCCGGAAAGAGATTAGTGGAGCTAGACAACTGCAGGGGGAGAATTTATATGAATATTGGGAACGGTTCAAGAAGCTGGAGACAAGCTGTCCACAACACCAGATCACCGACCAGCTACTTATCTAGTATTTTTATGAAGGGTTGTCAACAGCAGATCGGAATATGATAGACTCAGCTAGTGGTGGAGTTCTAGTTGAGAAGTCTCCAAGAGCAGCAAGGGAACTAATATCCAAGATGGCTGCGAATGCACAACAATTTGGGTATAGGGACGCACCACTCAGGCCAGTAAGGGAGATGAATGATTCAGCCAAAGAAGACAAATTGGAAGCATTGACGACTTTAGTAAGAAAGGTTGCCTCTGAGGGCAAAGCTGTCATCAAGCCCTGCCGTATTTGTGAGACATTGGAGCACTCGACTGACGAGTGCTCGGTTCTAGGGAATGAGTTGGAGGCCCATGCCAACGCCGTAGGCTCGGATAATTTTCGACAAAGGAAGTATGACCCCTACTCCCAATCCTATAATCCGGGATGGAGGGATCATCCAAATTTGAGGTATGGAAATCAACCACAGCAGAATCAGCCGCAGCAATCGGGAGAGCCAAACCGCTTTCCGCGGGGTATGTACCAACAAAAACAGTCGGTTGAACAAGCACCCAACTCCTCGCTAGAAGACATTGTCAAGAACCTGGCCAACAACACGTTGCAGTTCCAAAAAGACACCCAGTCGAGCATCAGAACTCTTGAGACTCAAATGAGTCAACTAGCTACCGCGGTGAGTCGATTGGAGAGTGCAAACAGCGACAAACTACCCGCTCAGCCTGAGATTAATCCAAGGAACGTTAGTGCCGTTACACTTAGGAGTGGAACGGAGCTTGGAGAGCCTAAGAAGCCCGGGCAAAGTTCAGATGAGGATATTGACGAAAACGGAGGAAAAACTGAAGAAAATGACGATCAGCAAGTCTCGGCCGAGAAAAACTGTCTCGGCCGAGAAAGTGATGAGGTGGCAGCCAGGCTCGGCCGAGAATCATCTGTCTCGGCCGAGACACAGCTCCGGCAGAAGAAGATTCCTGCGGCACCTATTCAGACCCGACCATTGCCATTTCCGAGTCGACTCACACCAAAAGTGAAGGATACGAAGGCAAAAGAGATTGTGGATGTATTCAAGAAAGTCGAGATAAGCATTCCGCTAATCGACGCAATCAGACAAATCCCGAGGTATGCAAAATTTCTTAAAGATTTATGCACTAACAAACGCAGGTTGAAGGGGGATGAGAAAGTAATAATGGGAGAGAATGTGTCAGCTATTCTCCAAAGGAAGATTCCTCCGAAGTGCAAGGATCCAGGTATGTTCGTAATACCATGTACAATAGAAAATTACACCATAGAACAAGCTATGTTAGATCTAGGTGCATCTATAAACATCATGCCTCGGTCTATTTGCCATGCACTAAAACTTGGGCCATTAAAAGAAACGAGGATAGTGATTCAATTAGTTGACCGGAGTACTACACACCCTGATGGGGTTTTGGAAAATGTGCTAGTAGAAGTAGGTGATTTAGTATTTCCAGCGGATTTCTATGTGTTAGACATGCACGGTGATCCATCAACTCCTACCCCTTGATTGTTAGGGAGGCCGTTCTTAAACAACTCTCAAACAAAGATAGACGTTCGTGAGGGATCACTCACGATGGAGTTCGATGGACACGTCATTAAATTTAACATATTTGATGCAATTGAATCCTTTGAAAAGGACCATTCTGTTGTGCCTAATAATGTGACTAACCCGTTTGTTGAAAGAAACCATGAGCTGAGCTGCAGGGATAAACCGAATACTCTCATATCTTGGAAGCATCACAGAAAGGATCGTGAGAAAATGAAGGAGGTATCATGCTTACATTGGTCAGGGCCAAGGTGGAAATGATACACGTTAATTATGCTTGTAATTAGGTCGAGTTATGATACTATTTTATAGGAATTATGTGCATAGATGATCAAGAATTGGATGAAATGCTATATAAGTGACCAATTAACGTACTCGGCTTGTTTTAAGGTGTTTTTGAGCTTTTTCAGGATTAAATGTTGTAATTTACGACTACCGGACGAGGAAACAAGTTGGAAAAGAGTAAAAACCGGCCCAAAAGAGTGAAAACCGTCGAAGAACCGGTCCGAACCGGCCTGAACCGGTCCAGTAGCAAAACAACGCAAGAACCGACACGGCCGCGTCAGACCTAGAACACGGCCGTGTCAAAAGTGGTCTACAAAGTGCTGTTGGTTCTGGAATAGAACACGGCCGTGTCACAAAGCAACACGGCCGTGTCAAATTGTTGCTGGAAAAGGAAGAATTGCAAAGCAACACGGCCGTGTCACTTAAGCAACACGGCCGTGTCAAAAAGTCCACCGATAAGGGAGATCCTGTTTAAAAGGAGATTTTGATTTCCTAATAGGATTTTGAGCCTATCTTCTCCAAGATTCGTCCCAAACTCTATAAAAAGGATCCCAAGCTCTAGGAAAAAGGAAGGAATCACGGAAGAACACCAATTACATCATTCCACCTAGAAGACATCTTGGAGGACAAAGAAGACGAAGATCATCGAGACGGAGTCATCCGGGTTTATTTATTCTTTTCTTAGTTTTAATTCTTTACAATGTTTTTATTAGAATTTTGTATTGGATTATTACTAGGCATGAGTAGCTAAGCTATTCGTGTCCCAGGGTTAGAAAGTAGGGATTTTTATGACAATGGTTTAATTATGATTTAATCTATTAATTCCGTTCTTTACGTGTTTTATCTCTATGTTTGTGCTTAAAACTGAATTTAGCTTGATCACCTAGATTTAGTAATTTAGTTTAACAATTCCGCTTCGAGAGAAGGGAATCGTTATCAGACTTAGAACATAGAGCGCAGTTGTCTATGACTGTGTAGGCCGTGGCTTAGGATCGTTTGGGAGTTATTAGGTTTAATTGACTCGAGAGGGTAATTAGCTTAATTAATCAACGGTTTAATCGCTTCGAGAGAAGGATTAGATTATTGTCGTGCCGCCTAATAAATACTAGAATTGGTAAATTAATAGGTTAATTATATCTGACATTGAATTAATATCCTGAAATCGAAGCCCTAGGATACCTATTCTCTTTGATTGTTAGTTTTTGCAGTTTCTTAAGTTTGAAGTTATATTTAATTGAGTATTTTAATTAGTAAAATCAACCTTTGCAATTTAGTATCTAGTTAGGACATTCCTAGAGTATTAGGGTATCAAACTACCTAAAACTATTCCTTGTGGGATCGACCTTGACAATAGTACTACACCTACATCCGTACACTTGCGGAACACTAGGTTAGAAACCGACGTGTCAAGTTTTTGGCGCCGTTGCCGGGGAATAGGATTTAGCGCTTAGTTTTTATCTTGAAAAATAGGAGGAAACTAGACTAGATTTTATTTTTTCGTAATTTTAATTTTAATTTTCGTTTTTATTTTTGGGTTAATTTTTGTATTACACGGTATTTGCTGTTTTTGGTGTTATCAGGCATCGCATGCACACCAGATCAAAAGGAAAAGAGACTCTTCTTCCTTTCGATCCAGAGATTGAAGCGACAGCTCGTAGACACCGCAATAGAAGGTCTGAGATGGAGAACCCACCGCAGCAACCGAATGATGAAGCATTAAATAGAGTGCTAACAGCCTTAGCACGATTGGACGATCGCGTCACTACTATACAGCAGCAGATACCTGTACAGCAGCAACAGTTGCCACAATAGCACGGACAGATTCCAATAGAGCCAGATGCGGGAGAAGAAGACGATACACCTATTAGTGACTGTCTAAAGCCGAATCCTAATCAACAGTCTGGAGGAGTACGACTCCCGCCTCTGAATGCCAATAGTTTCGAGCTGAAGCCTGCACTGATCAACATAGTGCAGCAGAACCAGTATGGAGGAAGTGCAATGGAGGATCCGAACGCTCACCTGATAAAGTTCTGAAGATTGGCGGACACAATCAAAATAAACCATGTACCACACGAGCAGGTTAAGCTGCGATTGTTTCCTTTTTCATTGAAGGATAGAGCCCTCCAATGGTTCAATTCCTTGGAAGAATCATCAGCTGGGAAGAGTTGAGCACTTCGTTCCTATTGAAGTACTTTCCACCGAGCAAGATGCTCGACTTGCAGAATCAAATTAATCAGTTCAAGCAATCGGACCAAGAGCCATTCGGAGAGGCTTGGGAGCGATTCCGGGATCTTATCCGGAGTTGCCCTCAACATGGGTTCACCAAGAAGCAGCAAGTATGCAAGTTCTACAATGGTCTACTTGCTCCGACTAGAAACCAAGTGGATGCAGCTGCGGGTGGAAGTTTGATGGAGAAGTCAGTGAGGATGGCATTCTCAATCCTGGATGCTATGGCCAGAACAAGCTACCAATGGTCGAATGAGAGAAACATGCCAAGGAGTGTAGCAAGTGTCCAAAAAGTCGAGCCCGTCAATAATGAGCCAATTGAAAAGCTCACATCACAAGTAACAGCATTGACGAGCCAGGTGAATTTGCTAACTAATCTGACGTTAGCACAACAGCCAGGGGGTCCGGAAGAAGTTGAAGAAGTAAAATTTGTGAATCAACGAAACTTCAACAACTTCCAGAACAATCAACCTCGGTACAATCAGTACCCTCAGAATCATAACCATCAGAACTTTTCATATGGGAACGCGCAAAATACACTTAATCCGCCACCCGGATTTGCTGTTACAAATGGCATGATCCATGACGGTAAGAAGCCATCACAAGAAGAGATCGCGCTGGCACAATTTGAAAAGTATGATGAAAAGTTAGCTCAGTTGGAGAAGAAAGTGGATGGAAAATTCATGGAGCTAAACAAGCATATCACTGGGCAAGGGGCAGACATCAAGAGGCTCGAGAACACATTGGTGCAGACTCAAGCTAGCATTGGAGAATTGACATCAAACATGAGTCAACTGATAAAGATAGTAGGAGCTCAACACAAACAAGGCCAATATCCGAGTGATACAGTGGTTAACCCGAAGGAGCACTGCAATATTGTGGAGCTAGAGGAGCATGAAGAGAGCATGAAGGACCAAGGAGCGAAGAAATCAAGCGAGGAAGTCAAAAACATTGAGAAGGAGGAGGTCAATAAAATCATAGATAAGAAAATTCCATCTCCTATTCTTGATGAGTCTTTTGATTTTTGTTTTGAAAATTCGTTCTTTGCTAACCTTGACCCTTTAGAGCAATCTAGAGCTATTGTTGTGAAACAGGAACCACTAAAGGAGAGAATCCAAGATAAAGAGGAAACAAAGGAGAGGAAGGATGGAAAAGAGACGACGAAGAAGAAACCGAGCAGGCCCAAAAAAGAACGCAACCACAAGCATGAAACCGAGAAGAGCAACAAAAGCAAAAGATCCAGGGAGTTTTACTATTTCTTGCTCAATTGGTAGTCATGAGTTTCATAATGTCATGTGTGACTTAGGGTCTAGCATAAATTTGATGTCTCTTAAGCAATATAGACAATTAGGATTAAGGGAAATTAAACCGTCCTTTACTACTATCAAATTGGCGGATGGATCTTCATTAACGCCGTTGGGAGTAGCAGAGGATGTAGTGGTAAAAGTGCTAAATTTTGAATTCCCTAGTGATTTCTTAGTTGTTGACATGAAAGGGAATGATGAATTTCCTTTTATCTTAGGAAGACCCTTCTTGGCAACTAGCCAAGCACTAATAGATGTACCTAAAGGGGAGTTGATTTTTCGGGTTCAAAACGAAATAATCACACTCAAAATACATAAGTCGGGTCTAAGGGGTAGGCACAATTGTAGCATTATTTACACTACCCTAGCTGCTGTAGAAAATCCTCATGTCCCAAATAGCTCTTTAATTGGTCAGAAAACATCCGACTCGGGGTGGCTAGAAAATGGCTGATAGAAAAAGGACGTCCGGCTGATGACGTAAAACAAAGCACTTGTCGGGAGGCAACCCGATGTTTATCGTTTTATTTTTAGTATTTCGTTAATTTTACGTTTTTACTTGTATTTTAGTGCTTTATGTTTTTAGGAATCAACATGGACAAGTGTGCAAGAAACGGGGGTCGAAAAGACGGAAAAATCGCGTTAAAAGGAGCAGAAGAGGAAACACGGCCGTGTCGCACTATGGACACGGCCGCGTCAAGAAGGTTCAACGCAACACGGCCGTGTCACACAACCGACACGGCCGCGTCAAGAGGCTCCTCAAAACGTGAAACAATGCTGTAAAGCAACACGGCCGTGTCACATAAACGACACGGCCGCGTCAAAATCAAGCCTAGAAACCAAGTTTTGGTTCAACAGCAACACGGCCGTGTCAGCCTTATAACACGGCCGTGTCAAAATCAAGCTCCAAACACGAATCAACACTGGAATGCAACACGGCCGTGTCACACAAACGACACGGCCGCGTCAAAAATGATCCAGAAACATCAATAGGTGACACGGCCGTGTCAAACCTTCAACACGGCCGCGTCATTTCCTCAGCAGAAAAAAGATGCAAAAATTCAGAGCGTGATGCGGAGACGGACGAACCAAGATTCAGTAGGGGTTTCAAAACGCCGCCGTCGTCGCAACGATTTGTAAGTTAGCACCAAGGCGTACCACGTTTTTTACTCCAAACATTGGCTTTCAGCCAAGTTTGGGGGAGGGGGTAGACCGTGGGACGTCTTGGCAGCTATATTTCTAGTTTTGATTTACATTTTAGTTGATCGTTCGAGTTTTGCTGATTGTGGGTCCGTGTGCCCATTGTGCTGATTTTTATTGTTTTGATTGATGTTATCGGGTCTGTGAGCCCAGTTATCTGATTTATCGGTGTTGTTGGGTCTGTGAGCCCGAGTTTGATTGCATATTGTTTTCATGTTGAGTCTTAGGAGTTTAGAGTTTAGAGTCTTATTAGTGTTTTAGTTTTTTGAGTCATAAGAAGGATAAAACCCGGAAATAGGTAACAAGTGAAAAAAAAAAAAAAAAAAAAAAACAATAGGGTCAAGTATACTCCTATTTTTGGAGTCATATGCGTTCTTTCGATGTGAATTTGATTGAATATGTGTACTAGTTTCTAGAACTTGCCTTGAGATTTTACTAAGAATGTGTCAAGTATATGTTGTGATTTAGGAAATGATCTTAGGCAACTTTTTGTTTAAGCCTATTTATTCGAACCATGAAAATTGCCTTTGACCCATAATGAAAAAATTGTCCCTAGTTAGCCCAATTGAGCCTTATAGCTTTATTTGTTCATAACCTAACAATGTCAGCCGAAACCTTTTGATTTATCTCTTTTGGCCCTAATTGGATTAATCAAGTTAGAGGGAGGAGAATTGGAAGGAATTTTGGGTGAACAATTTGTGGGAAGGAATGGGAAGTAGGGATATTTTCAAAAGATGAAGGAAATAAGAGAAAAGTGATAGGTGAAAAAACGAAGACTGGCCTCTCCTAGAAAAAAAAAAGAAAAAAAAAAGAAGAAGAAAAAAAAGAAAAAAAAAAAAGAAAAAAGAGAAAAGTTGTTATTATAGAGGAGAGGCTAAGAAATAAAGTGCTTAAATTGTGAATTTAATTAGAATAGTCGGGTAGTCCCAAAGATGTGGTACCCGCAGAATTGAAAAGCACTTAAGTTGTATGGACTTTTGAAGGTGAAGAAGTCACTTTGAGGGGTGATTTGCTGAGATCAAGGACGAAAATATCGGTGATTACGGAGATATCGATATTTCAATTTAAAGAGATTTCGGTGAAATCTCGATTAATATCGAAATATCGGTGCAACTTTTTTAAAAATGCCGGAAAATGTATTAAAATAGTAATTTATCACGATATTTTATAGATTGTTATAAACCTACTTAAATTCAAATATTTAATCTAAATATTGAGTGAAATTCACATATTTACAACTAGTTAGACAAATAATAAACAATAGAAACACTATCAGGCCACGCAAGATACATTATGAACTCTTATTATCATTAAGGATGTTCAAGTATTTTACAATAATATTCTAATTTATTAAATCTTTGGGCTGCATTAAGAAAATTTAGTGGATTGCGAATAATTTAGAAATTTTACAACTAAGGATCATGAAATTTCACCGATATTAACCAAAATTTTACAACTAAGGCTACATTAAGAAAATTTTACCGAAATTTCACCGATATTAACCGAAATCTCACCGATATTAATCGAAATCTCACCGAAATTAATCGAATTTTACCGAAATTCACCGATATTAACCAAAATTTCACCGATATTAATCGAAATCTCACCGAAATTTATCGAAATTTACCGAAATTCACCGATATTAACCGAAATTTCACCCATATTAATCGAAATCTCAACGAAATTAATCGAATTTTATCGAAATTCACCGAAATTTTGGTAAAATTTCCACGAAATTACAACAAATTATACCAGGAGATAGCCCAAATCGAAATTTTCGGAGATTTCGGAGATATTTCGGAGATTTCGGAGATATATCGAAGATATTCTGACATAAATTTATTACATCTGAATATCGTTTCGGTATCGCCAAAAAAGAGAGATATCGGAGAGATATCGGTGAATATCGGAGATATTTTAATCCTTGGCTGAGATTTGAAGAGCGAGGTTGAGTGATTGTATTGAGGGGTAGTCGGGTTAGACGTAACTTGATTAGTCCAATGAATAGTCACTTATATCCAAATGTATCCCACCTTACCTTAAGCCCACATTACAACCAAAATAAAGACTTTTTTGATCCTTTGTCACACATATCAAGTACGAGGTCTAGTTTAGACGATTGGCAAGCATATGGTAGGCTTTGCATGTAATTCAATATGAGTGGAAATTATTTTAGCCTAAACACTTGAGAGATGAGTGAAACACTTACCCGGTGAGGGTTGAATAATTCGAAAGTTCAAAGTCTCGAGATTAGTTGATTTACGCATTATCACATATGCTCAAGTGAATTGTGTTGCCTAGTTGTTTTAAGAAAAATCAGACTGAAACTGAATTCATCGTCTAGTCGCCCTAAACAAATGCATAATCACTTGTATTCTTTGTGTCTTTTTTTTTGTATGATGTTCGGGACGAACAACAGTTTAAGTTTGGGGGGTTTTGATACACGTTAATTATGCTTGTAATTAGGTCGAGTTATGATACTATTTTATAGGAATTATGTGCATAGATGGTCAAGAATTGGATGAAATGCTATATAAGTGACCAATTAACGTACTCGGCTTGTTTTAAGGTGTTTTTGAGCTTTTTCAGGATTAAATGTTGTAATTTACGACTACCGGACGAGGAAACAAGTTGGAAAAGAGTAAAAACCGGCCCAAAAGAGTGAAAACCGTCGAAGAACCGGTCCAAACCGATCCGAACCGGCCTGAACCGGTCCAGTAGCAAAACAATGCAAGAACCGACACGGCCGCGTCAGACCTAGAACACGGTCGTGTCAAAAGTGGTCTACAAAGTGTTGTTGGTTCTGGAATAGAATACGGCCGTGTCACAAAGCAACACGGTCGTGTCAAATTGTTGCTGGAAAAGGAAGAGTTGCAAAGCAACACGGCCGTGTCACTTAAGCAACACGGCCGTGTCAAAAAGTCCACCGATAAGGAAGATCCTGTTTAAAAGGAGATTTTGATTTCCTAATAGCGTTGCCGACCTGGACCTGGGCTCCCTCGGCCCACTCTAATTATGACCGTTAAATATTCTACTGTACGAAGGTAACGGTTGGTTTACTTTTTTAGGGGACAACTGTATTATGAATTTATGATCTATTATTGTATTTCCCTCTAAATGAAATAAACAGATAACCAAATCTCAGAATTTAAGTGAGTTTTTTTTTCTTATTTTCTTAACAAACTAAGTGAAAAAATTGTACATAAATTTAGAGGTGACAATCATTGACCTAACACGACAACACAAACTCTACCCGACCTAAATTTATTGAGAAAAATTCGATACGAAGACGATTGATTCCTTCTCGAATTGGCCCAAAATCGATGATTTATCTTATAATGTACTTCCTCTTTTCAAATCAATTAATGTTTTAACTTGTTAATGATATTTCAAATTAATTATTGTTTTATATATTTTGCATAATTTCTCTCAACTTTGTCCATATCACAATCCTAAAATATGCCGTACTTTTCAACCTACTACTAATATTTGATTTTATAGTATAGTATATGCGAGACAGAAGAGAAAATGATAATTATTGGAACATGATGGTAGAGACTAACAGGTGAGGGTCAGATGAGGAATATATTTATTAATTTATAAAAAAAATTAGTTTTTCCTTTACATCATACGTTTTAAAAAATATATTTTAAACTGTATCCTGAAATAATTCGAAATTAAATATGAACCCAATCCGATAACACGAACGGACACCCTACGTAAGTTTGTAAGTTTGTGTTTCACAATATGGTACAGAACCGGCCCATAATTAGGCATCTACGTGTCGTGAATCTATACATTGGACAGCTGAAATAATCAGTGAATGCAGCTAAAGGACTTTGGTGTTCATGTTCTTACAATTGATGGACACTCGTTTATTATTGCAGCATTTATTTGATCCACCCAACTTCCAACTGCAAATCCTTCCATACACTGTTGTGTTTCTTCAATCATTATTTCAATCTCTGTGTTGCTGCCATCTGTACTCAAATTTTTACAGTCCATTAATTGCAATTGCTCTTGCATAAAGAATATTTACATTCATAAATTGCACCAGATCTCCTGTGGTTTATAGTTTTGCCTGAGATCCCTATGCGATCTTGTAATTGTATAAAACCTCTATATAGTTTCAATAATTCAGTCTAATGGTCCTTTTTCCATGTGAAAAGTTAACATGTTTAATTTTTTTTGACAAAAATTTGTATGAGACCGCTATGCGGATCCATCTAAGTAATCTCATTAGAAAAATACCGGGCCTTCAAGCATTTGAATAACATTGTATCTTCATATAAAAGCAGCTAACCTTGCTTAGATAACATCGCAAGGTTAAAAGCTTCTAAATCTCGAAAACCTAGCCCCCCTTCCCATTTAAAATGACAAAGATCCGACCATTTCTTCTAATGGATATGTATGTCCTCCTCTTTTTTGTCCCCACCAAAATCGGGCTACCATGGAGTTAATAGTCTTGCACACTTTCCCTGGCAACTAAACATCCCATGGCGTATGTTGGAATGGCTGAAGCGACCAATTTGATAAGAACTATTCGCCCCGCTTGTGACAATGTCTTACTCTTCCAATCCTTCAACTTTTTCCCCACTCAGTTCACAACACCATTAAAATTTGATTACTTTTGCTTTTTAATATTCGCCAATAAACTAAGATAAACTGAGTGCTTATCTACCCATATGACCCCATCAATCCTACTACTACTATTAGTAGTAGTAGTACTTCTACCTACTACTATTATTATTATTAATTATTAATGTTTTTTAAGAAAGATATATGGCAATTTTGGAATAAATTGAAGCTTGTAAGAAAGGATTGTGGATTTTTATTATAGAGAAAATCTATAATATACCTGAGATGTTGATGTATTTGAAACATATTTCTTTCCACTAGTATAGGTAGTTAACCTACTCACTTAGTGACATATTCGTAGTGTTATTACTTTTGCCTTATTATTCCGAGTTTCTACTAGATTTACATACACTTAAACATCTATACATATAAACCGTAAAAAGTGTGGATTTTCTTTTTTTTTTTTTGTGACACCTATAATACTCTTGCTAAATCTTAAATTTTAAGGATAAATAAGTAAAATTTGCAATTATTATTATCTTACTATCTTTATTTGATACTATAACCTGGTATTTTAGTTCATCAATATCTATCTATCTATATCTATATCTATATATATAGCATTATAAAGGTACTAGCAATAATCACGTGCGTTGCACGTAGGCTCATTTTTTTTTTATATAATTATTAATATATTTTAAAATATTAAAATGAATTTAAACATAAAATCACACTCTCAACATCTCATTCCTTTTCACTTTCTCTTTTAGTTCCTTAATAATTTGTGAGCATAATCATGAACTTTATATGGAGAAATATACATATTATTATCTTTGATTCATTGTTTTTATTATTTGTGCACTACGATAATTAGAGTTCAGACATAAGTATGAAATTTCATATGTTTGTTAAATGTCGTAAGATAATATGTGAAGAAAGTTGATGACTACGTAAGTTTAAACTTTTTCAAAAAGGAATAAAAAAGGAAAAAAAGATGTAAAACATGATTAGATTAAGAGGTGGCAGTAAATAAAAAAGAAAATTTTGATAGTCCAACTACTTATTTATATCGTTTTAAAATTGTCATTTCATTGGTTTTCAATTTTTTTTTTCTTTTTTTAAACTTCTTGCTTTACAGAAAAATATATTACATAATAAAGTCGTTTGTAGATCGATTTTTTATAGAACGATATTGTAGTGATATGTTTTAAAGTTGTTGTTTATTGTGATAAACTGTGTTTTGTACCGACAATTTTATTTCTAAATTGTAGATTTTAATGTAATTTTAAAAATAATAAATTCTAATGAAAGGAATATAATTAAGTAATGTTTTCACAGGTTTGTTTCACGCAAAACATATGCAAAAATAAACTAAGATAAATCAAAACTTAAAACTTAAAGTCACGATAGAAGGGTGTAAAAGCGCAAGACTAAATTAAAATAATAAACTCAAAAGTCAAGATAAAAGGGTATAAAAAGATGGGCTTTGGTGGAGAACTTAGACGACCTTCTCTTTCTTAGTCTTTTTGGGAACTAACTCAGTATTCATTTTCGTTTTTTGTTTTGGTAATGTATTGGGTAATTGTCACTTCATCATCACTTTTATCTGAAATGTAGTCTTCATAAATCTTCTTTTTAATTTTTCATTTGCATCTTCCTTGTTCTCTTGTTGCGTCTTTTTTCAGTGGTAGATTATCTTTGCCTTTTCTTTTCCTACCCTTTTGTTTATCTGGTTTCTTTTGTGCTGCTTTGTTGTTTGAAATTTTTTATTGTCTTTCATTCATATCTTTTTGTTCTCCAAATTTCATTATTTCTTTATTCGTTGGTGAATTGCATTAGCTTTTTTTTTTTTTTTTCTCCTTTGGTTTAACCAGATTCTTTTGCGGTGCTTTGTTGGTTGAAGTTATTCCTTGTGTTTCGATCTTGTTTCTTTGTTCCTCTTCTTGCTTATGCGATATCTCTTTTGCAATCTTCTTTTCTTCACTCTTCTTCTTCCTTGGTTCCTTTTTCGAGGTTGTCACGGTTGTCTGCTCTTGATTGCGTATCTCTTGTTCTTCAATTTCATTATTTCTATTTCCTCGGCAATCGCACACAATTTTCCTTGTTCATTGTTTATTTTCTCGTTCAACGGTATGAGGAAACAAATCTCTTTATGTGCTTGTGATGTTAGTCATTTGTAGTAATTGGAATCATTATATCCCTGAAAATCATTTATAATTTGTTTTATTTTTAGTTCAGGCTCTTGCTTCCGGAATTTTTAATTTACTTATAATGTATTTTTTTCTTAGCATTGCTAATGATGCGATATATTCTTGGATCGAGCATTACCATCTTTAATTTCGGTTCTCCACTAATTTCTTCCACTGTGGATTATACTTCTCTACATTCTCTACTAATTTCTCTAACTTCGAATCTCCGTTAATTTTTCCAACTTCTGATTATGCGAGCTTTGATCAATAATTGTTAGGCCTAGTGTATTAAATAGGCTTATAAATTAGGTAGTTTAATGATTAAATAGGATTAAGAATTAGATAGTTTGGATATGTGGATTTCAGTTGGATATATTAATATTAAATAGGATTAGAAATTAGGTAGTTTAGATTGTTGGATTTATGTGGAATAAATGATATTTAATGATATTTTTATTATTGAATAAAAAGATAAAAAATTATTTTATTTTGGTAAGTTCCTATTTGTTTGATTATTCTAGGTTTATTCAATTTTGAACTAATATCGGGAACCTAGCTGCCAACTTTTTGTGCGTGCGTGTGTGTGTTCCTCAAAGATTCAGTTTTAGTAAGGTACTACGTTCTACTTTGTAATAAGAGGTGTAAATGAGATATTTTTTTAAGCAAATATTAGCTTTGAAAATGACGTTAAATTTATTGTACGACAAGCAATACATGTGTGTGTGTGCATATGTCTTCGTCTTGTATAAGATTCAGTTTTGATCATAACGTAATTGTTATCGTGATTCTTCCTATATTAATGTTTGTATAATTTATCACAATGAATTTGCTCAATATTTTTTTTTCATTCAACTATTTTAGGTTTTTCATTCTTTTACTCCCTCCGTCCCGAATGAACTTGCACAGGGGGGTCGGCACACATATTAAGAAAAAGTTGCTTTTTGAAATTTTGTTGACTTTTCAAAGGTTGATTGAGGGTGGAGATTGAGGGTAAAGATTTTGAGGGTAGAGATTGTGTTATAACTTTCCTTTTTAAGGGTGTGCAAGTTCATTTGGGACGAACGAAAATGGAAAGTGTGCAAGTTCATTCGGGACGGAAGAAGTAATATAAACTAACTTAAACAAATAGTGTTAAGAAAAGACGATCGTTTTTTTTGTCTATCTATATATGTACCTTTTTCCTCTTCTTAATATATTAAAATAATTTTAATATATAGTCACATTATATGCAAGTAAAAGAACTTAAATTATATTTACTTGTTAACGGTCAATTAAATAAATTTAACATGCAAAAATAAAAAGAGTATCATCTAACTGTGAATAGTAAAAATGTATGTATTATAAAAGTTTTAAAATTATGCCATAAAATTTATCTTTATTTTTCAAAAATAATTGACAGCGTGAATATTATAATATGGTAGTTATAGATAAGATTGAAAAATATAATAAATTTGATTTTTCTTAATAATTCCATAATGTAATATTATCTAGTACAATTGCTTAAAATAAATGCAAAGAACATATAACTGTAATACTCTATAAATCTGTTTTAATATGAAACTAATTTCATTTCAAAATTCAAATGTAATGAAAGTATTGAAGAATAACAGTTTAATTATGTAGTTCTTTAGGAGGAGTTTGAAATATAAAATGACACTTTTTTATAATCACGTAAGGAAACATAAATTATTTTAAATTACTTAATTACTCTTAAATTTAATACCTAGTAAGAATATTATAGATATCACAAGAAAAGACAAAACATAAAATAAGACAAAAAAAATCCATACTTTTATATGATACTAATTTTTTGTTCCAAATTTCAAAGTATTGAAAGTGTAGAAGAAGAATAATTTAAGTAGGTAATTTTTTAGGAGGAGTGTGAATTAAATAAGAACTCTTACTTTTTATATTCAAGTAATTAAATAATAATATATTTTAAGTTACTTAATACTACTAATGTTTTGTTCCAAAATTATTTATTTATAGTGTATGATGAAAGTATGTGTTTTCAGGATTCAACTATGATTAGCAAACATAATTTATTTTTGGTATACTACAAATCTATTTTATTATACTTAAGAATTATTAAATTCTATTTTTACAAAAAAGAATCCTTGATATGTTTTATGAAAAAAATATTCAATCTGGCAAGAAAAGATTCTCACAACGACACTATGACAAATTTTAGCAACACATGTGAATTAAATTATTGAAATCTCGAACGGGAGCTTTCAACTAATTCATTAAACTAAATTATAAAGTGTAATTTTTGTAGATATAGTGTCTGCAAAACGGATGTTTCTAAATTAATTAATTAATTAACTAATTAGACTTATTTTTTAAAAATTATCCAATTAGAGTTATATATTCTTCTTAAAATACCTTTTAGATCTATTTTATTATGAAACAAATTTTATTTAAAATTCAAGGTATTAAAAGTGTAGAAGAATAATCATTTAAGTATATAGTTTTTAAGGAGTATATTGACATATAAAAGAACTCTTGTTTTTTATAACGAAGTATGAGAAAACATAATTTATTTTAATTTACTTTAACTATCCATAAATTTAATACTTACTAAAGATATTATAGTCATCACGAGAAAAGACGAAACAAAATAACAGGACGAAACAATCCATACTTTTATATTAGTAATAATAATAGATAGATAGATAGATAGACAGACATACATATTGATATTAGATATAAATATAGATATAGATATAAATATTTGTAATCAAATAAATAAATAATTTTAAATTTTAATTACTTAGTTACCCATAAATTATAATACTACTAAGGGTATCTTAGGAATACCATAAATTAGACGAAACAAAACATTCATACTTTTATAATAGAGTATAGATATTAAGTTTCGGCCGACTTTGATATGCCTATAATATCCTTATTAACTTAAGTACCAAGGATATATATATATATATATATAAGTAATTTCGTATTATTAAAGTATGTTAAGCATCAGTCAATATTTGATATGTCTATAATATCCTCATTAACTTTAAGTATTAAAGATAGTTAAGTAATTTTACATTATTAATTTTAATTTGTTTGATATGTATATAAAGAACAATAGTATTTGCCCAAGTATCTGAAATTTAAATATTTAAAATTGATGGAAAACCTACTAACCATGTATAAAATTGGTAAGAGATTTAAAGAATATGTTACAAGTTGTATCAATATATCGAGTGTACTATATAATCCTTCTCAAATACTTCAATCTTCTCAGACAGATAATTTCTTTTTTCTTTTATGATGTTTGGTAATAGCCCTCTTTTCCTTGTTATAGGTTAATTAAATATTTCTTATCTTAACATACCTTACTAGATGATTCTGTGTGAGTGAGAAAATCACCTTAACCTAGGTGATTGGCGGATATACATTTATATAAAGATACAGTACAACAAACTCCCTAATTAGGGGAGATAAATTAGAACCAATTACAAGCTAATTTACAGCTAATTTACAAGGTAAAATAATTAAGTATCTTTTCCTTTAATATCTCCAATACCACCCCCCCCCCTCCCCCCCCCCCCCGCAAGCGTTGCGTGGGGTGTAAGCTAACGCAAAGCTTGGACCGAAGAAACTCGAAAGCGGGTCGAGGAAGAGCCTTTGTGAAGATATCCGCCAACTGAAGATGAGAGGGAACAAAATGAGTCGAAATTCGTCCAGAAGAAACCAACTCCCGGACAAAGTGGTAGTCCAGATCAATGTGTTTAGCCCGTTTATGGGAAACCGGATTTTGACTTATAAAGATAGCACTCTTATTATCACATAATAGTCGAGGGTGGGACCGTGGGAGAGCCTTGAGTTCACCGAGTAGGTTTGTTAGCCAAATCAATTCGGAAGCTGCATTCGCCATAGCCCAATATTCAGATTCGCAACTTGAACGAGCGACTATTGGTTGTTTCTTGGCACTCCAAGAAACAAGATTGCCCCCCAAGAAAATTGAATAGCCGTATGTCGAACGGCGAGTGTCAATGCACCGTGCCCAATCCGCATCCGAATAGCCAGTAATAGAATGATCAGGACGTCTTACAAACGATAAACCGAAATGCATAGTGCCCTTGATGTATCGAAGAATTCTCTTGACAGCAAGAAAGTGATCCTCAGTGGGCGAATGAAGAAACTGACTAACGAGGTTGACTGAAAAGGAAAGATCCGGTCGTGTAATAGTAAGATACTGAAGGGCTCCAACCAGGGAACAGTACAGAGAAGGGTCATGGAAAGGAGAGCCCTCACTAGTAAGCGTGCTGCCAGCAGCCAAAGGAGTGTGGACCGGTTTTGAGTCAAGCAATTTGGCTCGTTCCAAAATGTCATGGGCATACTTGGCCTGACTAACAAACAATCCAGTGGAAGTGTAAGAAATCTCCAAGCCCAAGAAGTAATTTAATTTTCCCAAGTCCTTTACAGCAAACTCCTGATGCGTACGATCTATAAACCGTCGAAGAACAGAATCATCATTTCCTGTGACAATAATGTCATCAACATATAACAGCAAATAAAGAACAGATTTGCCATGATGAAAGAAAAATAAAGAGGAATCAGAGCGACTCTGATGAAAACCAAGGCGAAATAAATAAGCGCTAAAACGCTGATACCAGGCGAGGGACACCTGGCGTAACCCATTAGGGGAGATAAATTAGAACCAATTACAAGCTAATTTACAGCTAATTTACAAGGTAAAATAATTAAGTATCTTTTCCTTTAATATCTCCAATAGATTCATTGAAATTATCATTTATAGTAAAATTAATTTAATCTACCATATTAAATAAAGGTATAGCAAAAACTTCAACATATTCTTTAATTTGTGAGAACTGAGAAAGGAACAATTTTCATGACATGGTAGGAGTAAATAGATCGAATTTCCAGTACGCATGGTGTTAAATCTTCTCTACAGTTATACATGCATTAGTGATGTAATGATGATTTTTCATTTTATATATGTGTCATGTTATGGTATAACTGTAGTAAAGATATAGTATATTTTGTAATAGAAGATTCAACCTGAGTAAATGTAATATTAAATACAATTTAAAATAGAAAATACTCTACAACGAAATTGCAAGTGCCTGTCATCTTATTCTTATAGATATTAGGTGAAAAATATCATGGCTTACTTACTATGAGTTTAGGATTAAATAGAGATAGGAAAAATCAGGTGATTGTTGGGGGAAGGGATTCTTTCATAATATTAAATCTAGCGACTACTTCAAGGATCGATAATCACTAACGAAAGAACTAATCATTATTCCAAGTAAAGAACCCTTACGGGTGTATGGTTGTTTATGGATGGAGCAGGACGTGAATAATTTGGATATTGAAATTTAATTGAATGAATATTAGATCTAATGTTTTTTTTCTAAGAGCATCTTCAATGTTTCGTTAGAGTGGAGATGGTGCAATCAGTGGGTGACGCAGGATTTTTACTTTGGGGGGTGATAGGTATGGCCCAGTAACTTCGGGTCGAAGTGACATCCCGGGCCAGATCAACCCGACCCGGGCAACTGAGCCCAGGAGGATAAGCCCAACAACAAACGGCCCAGAAGCGTGCGATCAAAATAGCGTGGCCCAATTGCGGCGTGCCCCACGTTCTTGGCCCATGATCTACTCCCAACTTCCATGCAACGGTAATAGGCGCAATTGTAGGGAGTTAGTTAGGATTTTGAGTTGAGTAGTATAAGTAGGAGAATTGTACTCAGAATTAGGGTTGGCTCTTTGTATTCTGAAACAGCTACGTGTAATTTCAAGAGGATATTGAAGAAAACACCTCGGCAGGCGATATTTTCAGTCCGTGGACGTAGATCTCCGGATCGAACCACGTATATCATGTGTTCTTTAAATTTCTTGCATTGATTTACATTGCGAAGAGGGGCTTCACGTTCGGAATTTATTTGATAACCGGATTGCGCCTTATCAGGGGGCGATCGCATAGATAAAAGTATACGCAACGCTAACTTTTTAAAAAAATGGTATACATTTTATTACTATTATACGCTAAATTTTGATATATTTCGATGTTTTATATATCAATACCCCACACATTTTTATATATACATTAATATATACATAATGAATATATATAAAAAAATTGTAACTAATTTTTTGGGGACAATTTTCTTTATCACTACACATATACTCACACATATATATAAATTTCCTAAAAAATACATATAAAAAAAGCATTTAAAAAAAATAAAAAATTGGGGGAAGGGGGGGCAGCGGCCCCCACTTGCGCCCCCCCCCCCCCCCCCCCCCCCCAAATACGCCCCTGGGTGCAATTTTCTCCAGTGATGGTATGCAATATTGTTGTATTATGAAGAAGCCCATGTTATTGGTGCACTAGTGGCGCATTTATTGCGTTGCACCACTATCCTATTTTTTTTTCAGTATGATGTATATTTTTGTCTTCTTTTCTTATTAATAATTTATAATTCAAAAATTAATTCAAGATTGTGTTTATTCCCAAATATATATATATATATATATATATATATAATTCCAATAAAGCAAAATAAATGCTATGCAATTACAACATATAAAATAAAATAAAATTACACACCATAAAATTACAACGACAAGAAAAGTAAATAAAAATAAAAAACTTAAATAAAATGCATTAGTCGATCATTTATGGGTCCGGCTGGGTAATTATTCATTTTAAGCAGTGTAATGTATGTTCGGTTGTAATATTATTATGAATTTCAGTTTATTTTGTGTGTTCATTTAACTTTGATAATTTTAGAGCCTATTAAAGTAAAAATATAAATATAACATTTTATTTGTAATAATATTGCTTGCATAATATAATTTATAAAAAAAAGTAATATAATTAATTATAAAAAATGAATTTTGAGAAATATTATTTTTTAGTGTAAAAAGTAGTACAAATTGCTGGAGAATAAATACAAATTTTACTGTAAAATATAGCAAAATTTCCTGAAAAATAAAACAATATGCCGAAAATACTCTAATAAAAAGCGGTTAAACTTAAAAATATTATCAAATCATCCTTAAAAACCGACCATTCCGTCCCTATCCGTTCCTGTCCGGACGTACAATTCCATAAGAAGCGATTCTTAATGTCGTTAAATTTCAAACAGAAAGAGAGAGATGATTTTCAGTTTTACGTCTATTCAAATTTTATTTTCTCTCTTTTCTTTTTCTATTTTCTTTTAATTTAAAAAACGACCCATATTTTGTCTATATAAGCATGCCACCCCATAGCCTTCTCCACACACTCATCACAACATTCTAATCTCTCTTACCGCAACTAAAAAGCATTTTTCTTTCCTTTTCACTCTCTTCCAATCCCAATGGCCGCCGGAATCCTCAAGTCCTTCTCCATGCTGCTCATCGCCGCCGTCGTCTTGGCCAGCGTAATCCAGCCCGGCGAGGCGGCGATCGGCTGCGGGCAGGTGGTTTCGGAACTGACCCCGTGCATCCCATATGCGACCAGCACCGGCCCCCTCGGCGGTTGCTGCAATGGGGTTAAAGGCGTCCTCGCCGCCGCCCAGACGACACCAGACCGCCAGAGCGTCTGCAACTGCTTGAAATCCGCCGCCACCTCAATCCCCGGCATCAACTACGACAAGGTTGCCGGACTTCCCAGCCAGTGTGGAGTCAACATTCCCTACAAGATCAGCCCTTCCACTGATTGCTCCACGTACGTACATTCTCTCTCTCACACACACACATATATATATATTCAAATCATTTTTCTCATAATTCTTTACGTCTCCTACTGCATAATAAGATTATGGGCAAGTGAAAAATAATAACCAATAATCTCACGTGGGAGCAATGTAGTAATGCAGGAGGAGATATAGAGGGTGTCTGCAAACAAACTAAGTCATTAAAGTTACTTCTAAGAAGCACTTCAATTAGAAGGTGGTGTTTGCAATGTTATACTTGATCATTAGAATTATTTTTTAAAAGTGATTAAAAACTGATTTTGAGAAGTTGAGGTGACCTAGATTGTGAGAAACATATTAAAAAAATCACTTCATTTTCAACACTATTAAATTCTAATTTTACCATAAAATCAATTTAAGACACATTTGTTTGCAAACATTCCGAAGTACTTTTAAACTTTTAGCTCAAAAAAAATTGAATATAATGTTTATAAATGACATTTTATGCTTAAATTTAAACTAATTTTACCAAAAGCTTTAAAAATTTGGCATATTAATTGATGATACATATATAGTTCAAATAATTATTCTTTTGGGCCAACCGTTGTAAGTCTATGGGGAAAAATTCATTTTTAGTCCAATATGTTAGGCCTTGTCCAGTAAAAGTTCTGTATGTTAGAAAATTTTAATTTTAGTCCTGTATGTTCCAAAAGTTGTCCAATTTAAGGACACTAACCATCACCAACGACCAATTTAGTCGGAAACAGACTAATAAATTTAGGGCTTTTGAGTGCTAATGCTTATGTATCAAATATTTGTCCAGATAACATGTCAAATTATTAAATTACTTTAGTAGCTCAGCCAAAAAAGAAAAGAAAATGGTAACCCCTAATTTTCATATGAGGTGCATTTCATAATATTTTTTATTTTATTTTTCTTTCTTTCTTCAACTTTCTCAAATTTATTAGTGACGTGTGTCGCACGTGATTAATTGTGGCCAAATTGATCATTTCTGATGGTCAGTGTCCTTAAATTGGACAACTTTGGAAACATACAGGACTAAAATTGAAATTTTCTAATATACAGAATTTTTACTGGACAAGGCCTAACATACTAGACTAAAAATGAATTTTCCCCTAAGTCTATATGCCCATCTAATATGTAATTGAATAAAATAAAAAAGTCCATAATTGTCAAAGCCCATAATAGCCCATTAAAATGATTAAATACTTCTCCCTTATTTTCATATTAATTGACGTTTTAGAATGTTCTTTCATTTTTTAATTAATTAACATTTTACATATTTTTTTTCAATTGTACCAATTCTTTTTCTTGGACTCAATCCTAAAATATCTCTATTTAAATCTATCAGAGATATTTTGATTTGGTCAAATCTTTAGTTGATGATATATCTGTCAAAATATTTCATCCTTAATTCTTATCTTTCATCCTAAAACGTCAATTAATATTTCTTTTCTTTCATCCTAAAACGTCAATTAATATGGAATCGAGGGAGTATGTTAATAAAGCGAACAAATAATTAATTACAATTTCACCCTTTTTTAAAAAAGAACAATAATTTGATATTTTTAGGAGTGATTTAACAATATCATTGATATTCTTGCATGGAAGCTAGCTAATAAATTTGGTTATGTTTATTTTTTTTTATTTCAGGGTGCAGTGAGCGTGAATCGATGAACACTAATTTCTCCGGCAAGGTTCCGCCACCGCCATCCACCGCCTTCGTATATTATGCAATAAATAATTACGTAATTTAGTGTTATTCAGAGCGCTGTCTTGGCTCTAAATATGATTATGTATGTTTTTATTTCACATGATCGTGTGTCTTTTTTTTTTCTGGGTCGTTTCTCATTGTAATCGTACTTGCAGTCCAGTGAATTAAAATGTATGTTGACAACAAAACGCTGGCTCACAAATAGACTGGGCAGAATCAGCCTGGCCCGATGGACTGGACACAGTATTTTAAATTAACTGGGTTAAATATAAGTTCAAAGTATTATCCGGCACAACAAATCTGACTTAATAGGCCTAAAAGTTTGATGAGTTTTAAATTGATCCAAAAATATTAATATATTTAAGAGGGATAAGTTGGTCGAGCTCGATAATTTTTTGCCCCATGAAATTTCGAATGGACCCAATCCAATCTGACATATGATGTTGATTCTATAAATTGGGCACATCCGACTCATGCAACATGAATTGCCACATCTACTCACAAATAAATTGATTAGTGAAAATTAAAGAATGAAATGAACAATATATTACATATAAGTTATCTAAGCTAAAGACTGACATAATCTCAGATTCTAATTAGAAATATGAATTTAAATTAAGGATGGAGACATCAATTCTTTATTTTTTATGTGCATAGAAACTTGCATTCCTCGCGAAGTAAAACTCCACAATCCACATTCTAGATATATTACACGCGAAATTAGCTTCGACTAATCTTTGTATAGGTCTTATGTTTTCATTGGCTGTCTATATTTATTTTTCGATTGACTGTCTAACTACGCTTATACTCCGATCTGCCCGTCTAATCGCTAGACTCCAATTTACAGTCTGACTAGCGTCTAACGACTTCTATAACCTTAATTATATGTATGATTTAATGTCTTTATTTGAAAGTACATTGCAATAAAAATAGATGTAGAAACACTTACTAAATAACATTATTCTTTAAGTTTTAGAAAATCATATATGTCGATAGAGTTATCTATCAATTGGGGCACTTAAAGCTTTACGGAGCACCAATATATGTGACCTTGTGCTAAGTGTCAAAAATTACTGGGAGATATCTTGTGCACCAATTGCATGAATCTGAGATGTGTGCATTTTAAATTATGGGTCAAAATATATTACTATTTATGTTTAAAGGTATTACATAATTTGGGTGAATGTATTATGAATTATGCTCAAAGTAATCACCTATCCTGAAAAATATATTATAATACATTTATTCTGAACATATGATACCTTTAAGTATAAATCATAATACACATCTTAAATTGCACCGTGCAACTGATGCACATGAAACTTTACCTTTTTAAAATAACTTTTAGTAGAATTTTGGTTTCACCCCATATCACAAAATAATTAAATAGCTCAAGATTTTATTTGACAGGCCCATTATATGAACTAATGAGAACCGCAGCAACAACTTGCTAAAATTAAGGAATTTTCAAAATTTCCGAATTTAAACTTATCATGTAATTTACAAAATTAATCTCCGCATTTTAGCCACACAGTTATTATAATCTTTTTCTTTTCATTAAGAAAAAAAAAAAGCAAAACCATAGAGCAATATAAAATTTTCACTCACCTGATCTATATATATATATATATATATATATATATATATATTAATTTTTTTTGCTTTTACTTATGTTAGCTATGACACAAATAGCAATATAATTTGATCATTGGGCCTATGCAAATACTTTGAGCGGCTGAGTATTTCAGCCCTTTCGAGTTGGGTTTTAAATTTTAGGGAGGCCCACATTACATCAGATTCCATAAATGACAATAAACATCACATGGTTCGCCGAAAATTCAGTTTAAAGTCCCTTTATATATATACTAGTAAATGCTCCCGTGCGATGCACGGGCTATTTTTTTTAAGAGTAAATTAATATTAACATGAACAGTACTTTTTATTAAAAACACATTTTTATTTGATAATATATAACCAAAAAAAAAAAAAGGAATTATTAAAATTTGTTACAAAGAAAACTTTTGTGTTCTTTTACAGTGTTATTCATTCATGGCCTCTTACTCCGGGAAATCAGTTTTTTCCACTAATAAAAACACATTTTAATTTTTTCACGAATTTCTTCCTCGTATCATATTCCAGAAAATTAATTTTTTTTATATTTCATCCGTTTTTTTAGCTTCTCCTGTCTCTATCAAAACATTCATATTAAATTATGATAAATTTTGAATAGATTACATTGATTGATAATAATAAATAAAGCGAACATACATAATCCAGATTCCGATATCATTGAACAGATTGAGAAACAAAAGGTTTCAAATCTAATATCATTTAATAGGATTGAGAAACAAATAATCTCAAGGATTATTCTTATATAAAATATTTTATTAGTTTACGTACAAACATCTTCTATTAGAAATTAAAAAAAAAAATTATGGATTATTCTTATATAAAATATTTTATTAGTTTACCTACAAAATATCCTCTATTAGGAATAAATTTTAAGAAAGACATAGAAAATACAATTTTATTTTAGGATGAACTGAATCTTTATAGTCTATGTGATGAGCTCATTCATATAAATAGAGTTGGATTTAGATTTAGATTTTAAAAGACATAGGTGACCTCAAATCTTTTAATTTTTTATCCAATAATCTCCTATATCCATAGGATGAGCTCATTAATACAAATAAAGTTGGATTTTGATTTAGATACTTAATAGACATAAAGAAAAATTAATGAACTAAACTAATAAAATACTTTATATAAGAATAATCATTAAGAAAATATATTCTTTTTTCAATTTTATTAAATTGTATTGCAATTCTGGATTGTATATTTTCGTTCTTTGTTTATTATTGTTAATCAGTATGATATATTCCAAAATTTATTATAATTTAATATTAAGATTTTGGGAGAGAGATGAGAGAAGAAAAAATCGAATGAAATTATTTTCGGAAAAAAATGTGTCATACTGAAATTTTTTATTTTTCTAGAGAGTAGAATAAAACGGATCAAATAATTTTGGGAAAAAAATATTTTATAGTGGAACAAAAAATGAAAAAAACTGATTTTGTAGAATAAGAGACGAGGAAGGAATAAAAAATATATGTAGCATGTTTTTTTGGTGGAGTGTGTTAGCGGGCCATATAAAAAAATAACTCATGCATCCTACAAATCATTGTACATATTACAAAAGCTATAATCTTCATAATTGTATCCGTAGACATAGTAGAAAACTGAAAACTGATTGATTTTTCTTGATTTTTCTGAATAATTGTTACGCGATTTTATAGGCAGATTAAGAAATCAGAAATATAGGCAGATTAAGAAATCGCAGATTAAGAAATCAGAAATATAGGCAGATTAAGAAATTCTGAATAATTGTTACGCGATTTTATAGGCAGATTAAGAAATCATAAATATAAGCAGATTAAGAAATCAGAAATCATATCTAAAAGATATCTAAAAGATTTGGAGGGGGGCAATTTTATATAGGCAGATTAAGAAATCAGAAATCATATCTAAAAGTTTTTGAATGATTTGTCAATTATGTAATAGATATATTCAATTGAACATCACATATTATTGTATAAGATTGATAAAACATATCCGATTTTTGGTAAAAATATGTTGATTCTTATATTAATATACACATCATAATTATAATTCATATTCATATAATTTTAAAATCATAATTATAATTCATATTCATATAATTCTAAAATATATAATATATTATATAATTCTGCTGATCATTCAAAATATATAATATATTATATAATTTTTTCTGCAATAGATGAAATAATCAATTTAACTTTATATCATGTATATGGGGTGTTTCTTCTTAAATATACTGCATATAGTAAACGTTTAGATATACTGCATATAGTAAACGTTGTCGCCTGAGTTTTGCCAACGTCATTTTATTGTAAACATATATTATAATAACAGAAAGAAAAAAAAAAACGGGGAACAAAATCAGAATTTCAATTGAAGCTGATACATAAAGTGATTTGTACAGAAAATAAAAAATTGAATTCTACTACAATAAAATCAGAATTATTCTTCGATCTCTAGTGAACCTCGAATGAGTTGATTATCTCTAATCTTTTCCCAATATTGTAAATAGATTAGCTGTATTCATGTTATAAACAAAATAAAAAGTTTAGCACAATATATGGATAATAATATAGATAATCCACATAACAGAAATTAAAAAAATCAAATTTGTTTTGATGATTAAATATTACCGTAGAAAACCATGATGGTAGATAGATTTGAATTCTATAATCATCAAAGTTCTTTTCGCCAGAATTAAGATTCAGTGTTGTTGATTTTTTCTTATTCTGATTTGCAGGTAGTCTTTTTGGAGCATCCATTGTGAAGTACCTATCACTGAATGAAATATGGATGAAGGAATAGGAATAATAGAAATTCGAATCAACAAATGTGAATAAAAACAGTGGAAATAATTGCGAAATAAAGTTATTGCAAAATGAATCAGAAATAGAAAATATCCAGCTGCAAATGTGATTCTCATTTACTGAAAACTCTATGAATTTATAGAAGAATTTATGTAATTGGATAAGGTTTTTTTTAAATTCAAATTTCAAAATTTTAAAAAATGTGTAACAAATTTGGTTATAAATATATTTACAAATTTATTGTTACTGAATTTTAGATGTAAAAATTAATTCGAAATTTTAATCATACTAATAAAATCGAATTTATCAAAATTTAAATTTCAAATTCACGTCTATTTAAAGTAACTAAAAAATGGGCGGGAAATTTTTCAACTTACTATTTCCGGATGACTTGGCTTATTATATATATATAGATTGGAAATGGGGCCGCAGGCCAACCAAAAACTTTAAACCTAGTTTCCTGCCACTTTAACATATAAATTGTAAATATATTCACATTATCAAAATTGCCTCCTCTTTTTGTTGGAGAACTTTAATCTCAATTGGCTGTGACATAAGAATGTCGTGTATCATGTTCGACATGATCGTGTATTATGTCATGTGGTGAACATGACATTACATGATACACGATCACAGGACATAATACACGACCATAGTACATGACATGTCCGACATGATACATGTTCACACGACCACGGTACATGATACACGACATGGTCATGCATCATGTACGAAGTCGTGTATCATGCCCTGTGGTCGTGTATCATGTCATGTGGTCGTGTATCACGTCAAACATGATACACGACCTGGGTGACAGTGAGGGTGAGGGTGAGAATAAATTAAATAATGGTATAATGGACATCACACTTGAAAAGTGGGTAATTTTGCAATTTCAAAGTCAAAGTGGTAGAAAAGTGGATTCCCACTTTTTGCGTGGGTACAGTAAATGTATGTATCCAGGTTGTGAGCAAATTCACCAGTTGTGTGAAGTTTTTCATGAAAATGATTAATTAAAAAAAAATATAAAAATCACGATCTTTTATTTAATTTTCAATTGTAATATGACTTTTAAAACTTATTAATGTTGATCGTCAATTATAATTCTTTTTCAATTACAACATCAGCTTAATTTTTTGACACCTGATTATGTCTCTATCACCACCATTAGATGCGTCTGAACAAGACCTCCATTCACCTTCGATCAATTTCACAATCCGTCAATTCTCCCGTCGTTAATTGAGAGTAGAAGAAGTGACATGATAACTCCAATCACCGGTTAACGACAATAAAAATGACGGATTGTGAAATTGATCAAGGGTCTTGTTCAGGTGCATCTAACGGTGGTGATGGCGACACAATCAGATGTCAAAATTTTTAGCCGATGTTGTAATTGAAAAAAAGTTATAGTTGGTGACCAACATTGATAAGTTTTAAAAGTCATGTAACAATTGAAAATTGGACCAAAGGTCGTGATTTTTTTGGTAATTAATCCTCATGAAAAATGTATTACTATCTGTATTACAAGAAGTTTCATATTTTAAGGAATGGTATTTGATATGGGAATAAGGAACATCTCTGTTTAGGTCAGTAGACGGCAAGAACCTACAGGCCGGATGTAAGCACGCCTTGGACCACTACACCGACACCTATCCGCGCGTAATGAAGAAGGACTCGAGGACAAAGCGGAAGGTCCCCAAAGAGAAGAGTTTAGTCAAGACTGATCGCACGGGCTACCGAGGATATATGAGCAATGCTGCTATATGTACGCCCCGCATCTGGCTAACATACGGAGATCGGCACATTTAGCTGGGCCAAAAGACTATAAGTCCTAATGGGCCTTTGGTAACTAAGCCCAACTCAGTAGGGTTTCGAGAGGTCTAAAGGTTTTTTCCCCTTTTTTGCCGTTAGGTTTAGGGTACTATACGTAGCCCCTCTTTTAGAACAACACACTCACTCTCTCTCCAAAAAAAGAAGAATAGCCGTTACCTGTTACATCAATTTTTCTTCCTTCCATTACTGACGTTGGTATCGGAGGGTCCTTCGTCGGAACATTCACCGGTGAACCATATTGCAGGTAATCATAGAAGAAATGTAGATATGAATCATGCAGAAGGGTCGTTAACTTTCTTATGGCAACGGACTACAATTTGTTTGGTTTCTCTTCTCATTAATTGTCATTTCGTGGTCATTGGCTTTCATTAATACGTTAATAGCTCAGAATCATATACTCATATACACATCGGTATTATTTTTCTACATAATATTTTTATACATAATAAATAATAACTTTTAACATAAATAGATACATTTTTTCATGAAAAATTACAAACAACTTGCGAATCAACTTACGACCTAAATTGCATTAAGTCCTTGCAATTAATGTACAAAAGAATTACTTTTTTCTTATGCACTTATTGCTTATTTTAGTTGCTCACCCTGCTGTATTGGCGTTTCATTTGTTAAATTCGAATTGGATCATACTATTAGCCCATATTACATGTGTGTACTCTTAAATTGTAAATATGTAATAGTTAGGGCCTTAGTTGTATTTTGTGTATCTTGTAATTAGGGTTGTAACACTATTTATATTATGATTAATGAGATAACCCGGCAAGGGAGTTTATCAATATCTTACATGGTATCAGATTCCACCCTATCCCCCTAGGTTTTCCGGAGTTTCTTCCCTCCTCCCCCTTCCCACGATGGTTGATCCTACAACCACCTCCACGGGCGGCGCCGCCCCTTCGGCGTCAGCCCTACCCCTCCTTTCCCCCCGCATTCGCCGTCACTAACATTAAGAACATCATGGGCTTTGTTCTTGATCAAGAAGATGGCCAATATATGACATGGGTGGAACTTTTCACCATTCAAGCTTGCGCGTTCAACGTTCTTGATCATATTGACGAATCCATCCCTCGCCCGACTGATCTCGATGACCATACATGTGGCCGCCTTGACGCCATTGTTAAACAATGGATCTACGGAACCATCTCTAAAGATCTTGTCAATACGATCATGAAACCCGGCGCTACCGCACTTCAATTGTGGAAACGATTAGAAGACCTCTTTTAGGATAACAAACACACTTGGGCTGTGTATTTGGGTGAACAATTTCGTAACACCCGGCTGGAAAATTTTGCTAATATCTCGGATTACTGCAAGCAACTCAAACTTCTCGCCGACCAATTGAGTAACGTTGGTGATCCCGTTTCTGATACAAAACTGGTTCTCCAATTGATATCTGGTCTCACAAAAGCTGAATATGATACTATTGCGGCCATGATCCAACAGTCCGACCCCCTTCCTAGTTTTAGCAAAGCTCGATCGCAATTGGTCCTCGAGGAGACGAGACGGGCTAAGCGAGACGACCATCCTACTTCGCACGTTTTGGTGACGCCATCGCAGAACACTGCCGACTCTCCACCTCCATCGGCTTCTCGAGCCGGCAATAATGGCTCCTCCAGCCGCGGCAGCAAGGACCGCGGGAAGAAGCCCACCAACGGCGGCGGTCCTGGAAATCAATCCAAGTTAAATGGCGTATCCATGAAAATGTACGTATCACTGTTTATACAAGGTATTACTTTTTCTGATGAAAAATATTACTATTCAGCATCTTACATTTCTTCGGGACGAACAGCATAAACACTAACATATTTCAAGATGTTATCCTTCTTTAAAACATGTAATACTTTTTAACATAAATAATAATACATTTACATGAAAAATGCTCATAATTCGAATTGTACGAATAATACTCGTACTACTGATGTACAAGAAAACTAACCGTAAATAAAATAGTAGAGAGATGGTGAGTGAGATTATTGGAAGATAAAAAAAAGTAGAGGAATGATAAATTTAGATAGGTATAATATTATAGGATTTTATTAAATTGGAAATTTCGATTTATATTCTAAAACGAAGGGGATTGAGTAGGTCATATTCTGGCACTATGTTAGTTAATTAGTTATTGGTAGTTAATTAGTTGACCTAAGTACAGTTTGGTATTATGGGTTTGGTAACGTGGGACCATCAACAATGTATCTTCAAATTTCAAAAAAATAAAAGAACATAACAAACTTGAAGAAAATATTGAACAAGAGTAGTTACATCTGCTGTTTAATCAGAATTTAGTTATTGTTATTATTCTTACTATTATAACATGCAAACAAATATTACTCCAAAAAAAAAACTTATTATTATAACATGAAATTAAACAAATATTGACTGTGTTGGTTATATTTAGGAGGTGTCATGCAAGTGTGTTCCTTTGTTTTTACTTCCGATTACTTTTGCTTTTATAAAAATGATTGAAATCAGTAATTGTGTAAAAATTAGTTATAGTTAAAAGTGAGCAATGTTTGAAAATTAAGTGATTTTAATCAAAATTTAAAAAATAAAGTGTCGGATAAATAAGCACTTATACTCTCTTAATTTATTAAATAAGCAGATAAAAGTATAGTATATTTATTGATAATGACTTTTAACTTCTAGGTGATTAATCGTAGTAGAATCTAAACACTCCAAACACCCTATTTATCTTATATTAAGCTAAAATCATATATTTGCTTAAATAAGCAGATGCAAACATTCTCTTAAGCTATTTTTGAGTGTTTAACTATTTATCTTATCGTAAAACCAGAAATCGCCTCTCTATTTTTTAGCATTTGGTGAAAATTATTTACAGTATATCTAGCTACTTGGTATTCTTGTCTCTACATTTACCAAAAAAATTACATGCTTATATCACAAGCTTTTAGTTGTACCAAAATCCAATTTCTAAATCTAAATTATATAAATAATTGGATTGGGTAACGGATTTAATCTATCAAGATTTGGTATAACTCCCTTAAATTTGTCCACTAACGTCATAATTAACAACTAACTACTCAAACAACATAATCCCTTTACATAGCAAAGAAAATTAAAATTATGCAACCAAAAATTGTTCTCTCTCTCTATACATATTGTAACCAATTTTAGCTCCATTTCAATTTTTGAAGAACATAATTTCGAAAATGGAGTTACAAAATATACCACAACAAATTGTGCTACATCGCCGACTTCTATCCGAAAACCAAACAATCACAAACACTCCCTTTTCCGATGATGATTCCGAATTCGATACAAACATGGTAATAATCTTATCTTTCTTGCTATGTGCTTTAATCTTCGCTATCGGATTGAATGCGTTCGTGCGATGTGGGCTTGTTCAAATGTTTCGCGGCCGGTCTTTTGACCAGCCGCCGCCATCGGGCCTGAAGAAGCGGGCCCTACAGCAGCTCCCGGTGGCGGTGTACGTGTCAGAGGCCGATAGGTCGGCCCAGGAGTGCCCGATTTGCTTGGGGGAGTTTTTGGATGGGGAGAGAATTCGGGTCCTGCCCAAATGTGGTCATGGTTTTCATGTTGGTTGCATCGACACGTGGCTTGTTGGGAATGGCTCGTGTCCTAACTGTCGGGTTTCGTTGGTTGAGCCGGCGTCTTTGTCCCTGTCTGAAGACGGAGGCGAAGCTCGCCAAGATGAGCGAGTTGTGGATATTTGGAGGATGTGAGTTTCATTAACATAGGATGGAATCCAGAGAATTTTTTTCTTTTTGTAAATTTGTAAGGTAGTGAAATATTAGTGCTTTTTTCATGTCTGGAATTTGAGGTTTTAATTGGCTTGGCTATTTTTGTGGCTTTTGTTTTTACTGCGTTTTAATGCGGCACTGTGATCAGCGGATAGTCTCTAGGCTTTGTTTGGATATTTTTAGGAAACAGTGGTATATTTGGGTTCGAAATGTTCCCCAGTCCTCGTCCAGAGTGGGCATAAGTTAATGTCTTCATCGCTAATGTGAAGATTTTATTTTCAAATTATGGATAATGTAATTACCTGCATTTTAAGAGATCTTGAAACATCAGTGAACAGTTATATACCCATTGCTGATAAGGAACGAGGCTCTATATATCAGTTTCTTGCTTCTCTTTTGAGAAATAACATATACTCCCTCCATTCCACCTTATCTTGCATAGGGGAGGTTGACACAAGTATTAAGAAAGTTGTTTTTTGAGATTTTGTTGACTTTTTAAAAGATTGATTGAGAGCCGAGATTGAGGGTGGAGATTGTGTTATAACTTTTTTTCAAGGAATGTGCAAGTTCATCTAGAATGGACAAAAACAGAAAATATGCAAGATAAGATGTCATGGAGGAAGTACGATGCAGTGAATCTATACGCCACTTAAAATAAGATAATTTGATTTTGATATATAAAAGTACCTGAATATAGTACATATCATATTCATATGTCATATAATAATATAAACACATAAAACTGAGAAAATGAACTTTTAAAAAAACACTGAGAAAATGAAAGTACAAGGACCCAAAATAAACTTGAAAAGAAACAAAAATACAAAAAGTAAATTAAAAAACAATATAGATACAAAAGCTTATCTAAGAAAATAAAAGTACAGGCACCAAAACAAAAAATTGTTAAATATATTTATATAAATAAAAAGAAGCATTGCAACCAATGTAGAATTTTTCTATCACTAGCACCTGAAAGGGTTGCAAATTGGATATGTTGTGCAGCTTCCAATTTCAAATTTTTGTTATTTTAGTTTTTCTTTAAGATTTTGTTCTTTCATTTTGTCAAAATATTCATAACCTTGTAATAAGTTGTAATTTTGATTTTTGAACTTGTAGAAGTTGTGATTTGGACAAATTTGCACATATTTATAATGTTCAAATCAACATTCTATGAAGCTGCAACACAAAAGTCAGTGAGGACTATTCAGAATAATTGTCAAGTTGGCCAAAATCACAACAATTTTGTAATATTATGGATAAAAATTGATAAAACTAAAAGTGAAAATAGGGCGGCAGGTCCAGGCAGAAAGTGAGAATCCACTTTCCTATCACTTTAACTTATATCCTGTAAAAATACTCATATTACTAATATTAATTATCCTCTCCTGTTGTTGGGTAACCTTAACCTTACTTGGTTGTGACTTATGTCAAAATCAATTTCAGTTTCGTGAATCATGTTCAGTTCGTCTATCATGTTGGACATGATGCACGACCTGTCGTGGATTATGTCAGACATGATGCACGACCACAGGACATGATATACGACCACATGATACATGACATGTCGTGTGGGTGAGGGAGTAACGGGTGAGAGTGGAATAAATAAGAGGTAGTTTTGGTTATTCACTCCAAAAGTGGATAGTTTTGCAGTTGAAGAGTCAAAGAGGCATAAATCATTTTTTTTTTCCCGGCAACATATTTTTTTTTCTCAAACTAAAAAAAGATTAACATGACAAAGAAAAAATGAAAATGTGGGCTTCTTCTGGTATTGGGCCTTTCCTGCAACGGGGCTGAGTCTTGTTTATTTGGGTTATTGGCCTATGGGTCAGCCTAGACATTTTGACCCATTATATGCGTTTGTTGGCCTGTTAGCTATATTACATTTTTCTATCCCTAGAGTAACAAAACTATAATTTGTTTTTCAACCTTAATCTATCATTATTTTTGTTCCATTTCAAATTGTATTATTATAGTTAAACTTGATTTTATAGGAATAAGAAACTTTGTCTCTAGCCACGTTTCGCCCTAAAATATAAGGATTAATTGCAGCAATCCCACCAAACTATCAGCGTTTTTATACATAAATCACTAATTTTTTTTTTGTTGCATCGATACATATAAATTATACGAATTTTGCAAATAAACCATCAAACTTATTTTTCAATTAGCAAATAAACCACCAAACTTATTTTCCGATCATTTTTTGTCGAAAATCCACACGTGACTTGCGCGTGATAAACTTTTAATGATTTTTTTTTTTTTGTACAAACAACCTTTTTAATATGCTAAAAGTGTAAAATCTTTCACATATTTATTTTCCATAACAATTTCTTTAAAGCATCAATAGGTCTCTCTCATAATATCTAGAACTTCCATTGTTGACGATCAACGGCTCCTCTACGTACTAAAAAGCGTGTTTGGACAAAAAAAAAACTCTTAAAAATTTATAACGCGCAAGTTACATGTGGAATTCCGGCAAAAAATGATTGGAAAATAAGTTTGGTGTTGTATATGCCAAAACCGTTATAGTTTATATGTATAAGTGCCACAAAAAAATATCCAATAATTTATGGGAAAAAACGCTGATAGTTTGGTGTAATTGCTGTAATTAACCCAAAATATAATTAGTGTTATAGTAATAGTAGCTCATCACCAGGTTAATGTGAAATATTTACAGCATAAAATTATCAATAGTTCATCACTCTTGCACTATCGGTCTAGCAAGTTCTGGATCTTTTACACGTAAATCTATAAACTATAAAATCGAATCAAACCATTCAATTAAGGGACTTCTCTGTCTTCCATTTTTCTCATTGTCCTCGTAAAAACAAGGTACATTCAATCAAATAAAAATATGCATCAAAATTATCTTACAGAATAAATACAGAAAAATGCTTAAAAAGAGGCTGAATAAATATGAAATACAGAGACATCCTTGTGCTAGATCATCTCAACGTACGACACAATTACCTTAAAAAAGTTAATTTTTTCGGATTTTTTTTTTAAAAAAAAAACTAGTTTTCCACCCGTGCAATGTACGGGTTAGAATTTTTTTATTAAATTATTATTAAAATATAAAGATAAATATGTATAATAATGAAAATTAAAATAAGTAATGAATAAAATATATTAGATATGAATTGTACGAAATATTGTACTATAATAGGTAAAAATTTGATACTACCTCCGTCCTGCCTAACTTTGCACGGTTGAAGAAAAAATTATTTTTACTTTTTAGTTGACTTTTTCAAAGATGGAGATTGAGGGTGAAGATTGTGAGAGAAATTTATTTCTTTTTTAAGGGTGTGCAAAATTATGTGGGACGGGCCAAAAGAGAAAATATGCAAAATTAGGCGGGACTTAGGGAGTATAAAATATATTGCATGACACTGGTTATGTGACAATTGTATATTTGTGATATTTAAATAAAATACTAATGCAATTACATATTCGTATAAGGCGAAGCAATGCCGGATTATAACATGAGATTGTGCAATGTGCCAGATTATTACATATTCGTATTTAGTAATATTAACATGAGATTGCGCAATGATATTAGTTTATTAATCAATGGTGCTAAAGTATATAACATTGTGATGTATTTAAAAAGAAAAAAATCAATCTATTATATTTGTAACATCATTTTTCTTTTCACAAAAGAGGCACTAATTCAGTCATCAAATCATTTTAACTATTATATCTAAGCTTTTGAAGATAAATTGTAACTTTAACAAATAGACCCATTTTTTATCAAATTTCTGTAGAACAAAATGATTCATCAAAATTATTATAATAGGACAAATTAAAATAAAAGAAATTAATCTTCTAGAAAAGAGAAGATAATTTTTCAAATAAAATATTATTTTGATAACATTTGACATTTCTATTTTATATACAAAAAAAAATAATTCAAATTGAAATGTATCATAATAATCATAAAAAAAGTAAGTTGCACTTAAAAATTAATATTTAATATATGCATAATGGATGTCAAATCGAAGATCGTGAAACGGAGATTAATTCAATATATTTCTTACAAAAAACGAAGTTGAATCGAAAAAGTTATACAACTTTTAAATATTAAGGGGAAAAGCAAAAAAAAAAAAAAAATGTGATTGGTTGACTTTTAACCAACTCCCTCGTATTTCTCTCTTTTCCATTCTTCTTTTCTTTTTTACGGTAAAGAAAATTAAATCATCAATGAATTAAAATTTAAAAAAAAACTCAAAAAGCTAAGAAAAAGACACATAAGCAGTTTGACTTTTCAAAGATTTTACTTTTAAGAATAAGGTAGATTACTCCCTCCGTCCCGGCCTAATTAGTCAACCTTGATCGAGCACGGAAACTAAGAAAAAATAGATTTTATGGAAACTTTGACTTTTTCAAATGTGGAGATTAAGAGTAGAGATTTTGAGAGTGGAGATTGTAAGAAAATTTGTCATTTATGAGCTAGGACAATTAACTTGGGACAAAACATGGTAAGTTGGACAATTAGGCGGGGATGGAAGGAGTATCATTTTTCTGCTCTGGAAAATAATATTCCCTCCGTTTCATAAAGAATGTCATTTTAGACATTCTGAAAATTTTCACAATAAGGGTCACTTTACCAAAAAAACTACAATTCTTTTAATATTATCTTAAACAACCTACTTAATTTAGTTGATTATTTCCTTATTTCACAAAATATACCAATTAAATATCAATCCTTAAATTCTCCAAAAATAGCTAAAATGACATTCTTTATGAAACGGAGGGAGTATTAATTTTTAGGTTAGTTTCAGGTAAAGTATCATTTAAAAAATATTTCTTGTGCAAAACGAGTATCAATCCGGATTTTAAATGATAGAACATCTTTTTTAATGTAATTGCACATTAAACTTGTATAATGTGATGTGGTCAATGCATCACATATTGTATAAACTAGTAGTGTATTTGCAATAGAATATCCTATTTAGATAATGTTTCCTTGGGGAATATTCAAGCTACCATGGTATTGACATGGTCCGAGATTTTCTTCTAACGCCGTCTTATGAAACATTTGAGTATAAAACTTGTCTTGTAGTAAAGGATAATGAAATATATGTAAAATGACACCATACTGATATCACAAACAATACATTTTGTATATTAATAAAGTTGAAATAGAAGATGGAACATCATTTATAATAGGTGATCTCATTTGATCGTCAATACATGTTAATCTGTCCGCGGTCTATTGTGTCCGAATCTCATAAAGGTAAATTAATTGCTTATCTATAAGGATAATCTCTTTATACATCATTAATATGTGCGCGCGGTAAAGGGGGTATTTCTACCTCTTAATTTTTCTCGTGACCTAAAAAATATCTTCTACTCCCTCCATCCCACTTAAATTTGTATACTTTCATTTTCGATTCGTCCCACTTAACTTTGCACATCCTTAAAAAGGAAATTTCTCTCACAATCTTCACCTTTGAAAAAATCAAAGAATCCCCAAAATTTATTTTTTCTTAACATCCGTGTCCGGTCAAACGTACAAAATTAGCTGGGACGAAGGGAGTATAACTTATCACCTAGAAATGATATAAGTAGCCACATAAAATCAACGGGTGAGATCTCATATTTCAAATGCATTTCATTTTTTATTTCAATTACATCAATACGTGACATGTATGCAAAATGACATCATTTTAATTAGGACGATCAAGAGCAAGAGCGGAAGAGGCGACCCAGGGCCTTAAATTTGAGGAGCCTACAATACATGTATCTTATAAAAAATTACTTTTAAACATTTTAGGAAAAAAAATATTTAAATTTAATATGGGTCTATCCTTATCATTTGAGAAATACAAGTGTCAAATATTAATTGCAACTTCGTTAGATCCAAAATTGAAAGAAATAAGAAGGAGAAAGACAAAATATAAAGGAAAGTAAATATTAACTCTAATTAATCAACATTTTAATTATATATAAGAGCTTCTCATTTTCCCCAAAATCAAAGATTCACAGTAGGAATAATCGAACAACAATATTCAATTAGGTTTCATTTGCTTAATTACTGGCGTTGCTCAATTTGTCTCCAGAACCCTTCACAACAAAAATTCACAATCTTCAAAATAACATAGATAATCTTATTTTTTCTATTAGTTTTTTTTCATGACAGGAATTTTAATGAATTCTAATGATAATTATTTCCTTTAATATTTTTAAATGTCCCACTCTAATTTGTTTTGTCCTTTTGTAGTTGTTTTTGTTTGTTAGTATAAGCATAAAAAGTTAATAAAATTTAAATTTGAAAAAGTGTTGTACTATATATTTTTAAAATTCAATATAAATTTTGTACGTGAACGTGTATGCTGTAATAATTATATTTTTTACTTTCTAGTTATATATATACACACACATACAAATAAACGTAAAATTTGTCTTCCTTTATATTGAGGGGTCTTATTTTCTTTATTCGTCTCGTGGTCCAATAATATTAGGGCTTGTCCTAGTGTTAACATTATAAACCAACTTGTATCGTGAATTGTAGACGGAATAAGAGATGGACATCATTTGACATAGATAATTTCATTTGTAAAACCAGGTTGTCAAGACATTGAATTTGGACAATTCTTTTAGCAAGGAATAGTATGGCAAAATAAATTTCACAATATGAAATAAATCAAATTTGATCAGGGACAAGAAAACCGACTAATTTTGGTAAAAATGGTCTTGTGGGAGACCTGGTAAGTTGTATATAGATGCATGCATCAATTGAACATATAGTTGCAAATATTTGAAAATAGTAACTTGGATATTATTCTTTCATTAATTTCTTCAACGAATCAATTTGATATAAAATTATTTGACATAAATTGACAAAGCCACTAAATTGAAGATGTATTTCAAATACTCTTTCTTCCTCAATTTGTTACTTTTTGAAACAATGAATATAGAAGCTTTTGCATGCGACCACTTTGAATGAAAGATCAATAGTCGTTTTCATAAATTATGATTATATGTACCTTTTAAATATCAACATTTTTAATTAATAAAAACACACATAACAAGTCAGCAGATATTTTCAAAATTAACTTTACCATTTAAATAAAAATCGTAAACTTAAAAGTTTTCAAAGTAAGAACCTTAAAATTTTAATTTCACTAATAAGTTATAGGTAATCTATTTTTAGAAAATTGTTATCTTAATAGACAAAAAATGGAGTGTAGCAGTCACACGGATTCCATTCCGTGTGACTGGTCTTATATGACTAAACTAGTAAATGCTCCCGTGCGATGCACGGGCTATTTTTTTTAAGAGTAAATTAATATTAACATGAACAATACTTTTTATTAAAAACGCATTTTTATTTGATAATATATAACCAAAATAAAAAAAAAAATGATTAAAATTTGTTACAAAGAAAACTTTTGTATTCTTTTGTAGTGTTGTTCATTCATCACCTCTTCTGGAAAATCAGTTTTTTCCACTAATAAAAACACATTTTAATTTTTTCACGAATTTCTTCCTCGTATCATATTCCAAAAAATTAATTTTTTTTTATTTCATCGTTTTTTTAGGTTCTCTTGTCTCTATCAAAACATTCATATCAAATTATGATAAATTTAGAATAGATTACATTGATTGATAATAATAATAAATAAAGCGAACATACATAATACAGAATCCGATATCATTGAACAGATTGAGAAACAAAAGGTTTCAAATCTAATATTATTTAATAGGATTGAGAAACAAATAATTTCAAGGATTATTCTTATATAAAATATTTTATTAGTTTACGTACAAAACATCTTCTATTAGAAACAAAAAAATAAAATTTATGGATTATTCTTATATAAAATATTTTATTAGTTTATCTACAAAATATCCTCTATTAGAAATAAATTTTAAGAAAGACATAGAAAATACAATTTTATTTTAGGATGAACTGAATCTTTATAGTCCATGTGATGAGCTCATTCATATAAATATATAGAGTTGGATTTGGATTTAGATTTTAAAAGACATAGATGACCTCAAATCTTTCAATTTTTTATCCAATAATCTCCTATATCTATAGGATGAGATCATTAATACAAATAAAGTTGGATTTTTATTTAGAAACTTAATTGACATAAAGAAAACTTAATAGACATAAAGAAAAATTAATGAACTAAACTAATAAAATACTTTATATAAGAATAATCATTAAGAAAATATATTCTTTTTTCAATCTTATTAAATTGTATTGCAATTCTGGATTGTATATCTTCGTTCTTTGTTTATTATTGTTAATCAGTATGATATATTTCAAAATTTATTATAATTTAATATTAAGATTTTGGGAGAGAGATGAGAGGAGAAAAAAATCGGTCATACTGAAATTTTTGAAATGAAAAAACTGATTTTGTAGAATAATTTGTAGAATAAGAGGTGAGGAAGGAATAAAAAATATATATAACGTGTTTTTTTGGTGGAGTGTGTTAGCTGTAACCCGTGCATCCTGCAATCCATTGTACATATTACAAAAGCTATAATCTTCATAATTGTATCCGTACACATAGTAGAAAACTGAAAATTGATTGATTTTTGTGAATAATTGTTACGCGATTTTATAGGCAGATTAAGAAATCAGAAATCATATCTAAAAGATTTGGAGTGGGGGCGATTTTATAGACGGATTAAGAAATCATAAATCATATCTAAAAGTTTTGGAATGATTTGTCAATTATGTAACATATATATTCAATTGAACATCACATATTATTGTATAAGATTGATAAAACAGATCCGGTTTTTGGTAAAAATATGTTGATTCTTATATTAATATACACATCATAATTATAATTCATATTCATATAATTTTAAAATCATAATTATAATGCATATTCATATCATTCTAAAATCACGTGTATTTCGAGGTTTGAATCTGCTGATCATTCAAAATATATATTAGTTCAAATTTATTTGTGATTTCATTTGTGCAATAGATTAATATATTATATAAATTTTTCCGCAATAGATGAAATAATCAATTTAACTTTATATCATGTATATGGGGTGTTTCTTCTTAAATATACTGCATATAGTAAACGTTGTCGCCTGAGTTTTGTCAACGTCATTTTATTGTAAACATACATTATAATAACAGAAGAAAAAAAGGGGATCAAAATTAGAATTTCAATTGAAGCTGATACATAAAGTGATTTGTATAGAAAATAAAATAAATAAACTCTACTACAATAAAATCAGAATTATTCTTCGATCTCTGGTGAACCTCGAATGAGTTGATTATCTCTAATCTTTTCCCAATATTGTAAATAGATTAGTTGTATTCATGTTATAAACAAAATGAAAAGTTTAGCACAATATATGGACATTAATATAGATAATCCACATAACAAAAATTAAAAAAATCAAATTTGTTTTGATGATTAAATATTACCGTAGAAAACGATGATGGTAGATAGATTTGAATTCTATAATCATCAAAGTTCTTTTCGCCAGAATTAAGATTCAGTGTTGCTGATGAATGAAATATGGACGAAGGAATAGGAATAATAGAAATTCGAATCAACAAATGTGAATAAAAACAGTGAAAATAATTGCGAAATAAAGCTATTGCAAAATGAATCAGAAATAGAAAATACCCAGCTGCCAACGTGATTCTCATTTACTGAATACTCGAACTTATAGGGGAATTTATGTAATTGGATAAGTTTTTTTTTTTTTTTTAATTCAAATTTCAAAATTTTAAAAAATGTGTAACAAATTCGGTTATAAATATATCTACAGATTTATTGTTACTGAATTTTAGATGTAAAAAATAATTCGAAATTTTAATCATACTAATAAAATTGAATTTTTCAAAATTCAAATTTCAAATTAACGTCTATTTAAAGTAACTAAAAAATGGGCGGAAAAATTTTCAAACTTACTATTTCCGGATGACTTGGCTTATTATATATATATAGATAGTATACTTTCATCCCGCCTAATTTTGCACATTTTTCCTTTTGGTCAGTCCCACATAATTTTACACATCCTTAAAAAGCAAGTTTTTCTGGTAAACTTCACCCTCAAAATCTCCATATTTAAAAAAATCAACTAAAAAATAATTTTTTTTAATATACGTGCCCTTTCGTACGTGTAAAATTAACTGGGACGGATGGACAAAAGAAAATCTTATTATATAATTAGAATGAGGTTTGCTCTAGTCAGCATGTTACATTGCTTAGACCAACGCATCTGTGATAACGAGGGTAAATCTGCCGGCAGAATTTTTTTTTAAGAAAAATTACCTTAATACTTTCTTCGTCCTATAATTAAAACAAATCGTATTTAAGTTTTTAGCTTAAAATAAGAGTTGTATTTAAAAAATTAATGTCTTATTGATCAAATTTAAAAATTTTAATTTTACAAATTAGTTAAATATGATTAATTAAGTCATATAAAAAACTTATGTAAATACATATTGATAGATTTTGAAGAAGTTGTATCTTCATCAGATTAATAAAAATAAAATTTAATATTTTCAAACAGAACTCTTTATAGGACGAAGGGAGTATTTGTTCACTAAAAAATTTAAAAAGAGAAGGTTCAAAAAGACAAATTTGTAATTACTCGATCTAAGTTTTTATAAAATATGTTGTTTTAGGTTAACCTCAGTGGATTTAAAGGATGGATTTTAATAAAACTTACTCATCAACTCCCTCAACCAAGTTTGTATTTCATACTATTATGTAACAATTTCAAATTTCAAATATATTTAAAATCAAAGTGAGGAACACGAACCAAAACAAAATATTATATTTATATTTATTGATACCACTTTAATTAATTATTAGGATACAAAGATTTGAAAAAAAAAGCGGGCGGCGTGTCAGCATCGCCACGAAAGTTGGTGTCTGTGGGCCCACGTCCACCGCGAGATCTTAGGCCCACGGGTTGGTCAAACCAGGGTCTCTTTGACTGCACTCCCTCTTTAAATTAAAAATCTTAATAATTAATCATTATTCCTTTTTAAAGCAAAAATAGAAATATATTATTATTGATTATCTATGATTCTTAATTTTGCACACCTTGACTGAGATGTACTTCAAACGAGGCCCTTAGTTGAATATAGAAACATGCATCATATCCTGTCTGATTATACTAGCTATTTACCGTAATGCCCTTCATCTCATTGTACTTTTCATTTTGTATTTCTCATGAAATGCCTCAATTGCCCCTCCCCTCATGAACCACATTCTGAAATTGGGCGCTCTATCAGATTCCATATCTCTTACATCATTCAGCTTCATTTTTTTTTTTAATATCCATTTTGTGTTAGGAAAAATGTTAATTTATTTAAAAATGATTATAAGCAACGAAACTGTTAAATCAAAGCACGAGTTGAACTTGTTCTTCGTAGGAGGATATTTCCAGTTTACTAATGCTCACAGTCTACAATAATCATACTCAAGATACAACGATCTTCAACTTTAGGATATCAGCATAACGCAACTAAAGTTTTCGGCTAACCACTCAATACTTAGAACTTTTTTGAAGGCTCGAAGACCACAATTGTAGAAGATTATATATGCAGATTTTAGTGAAATTGTAGTTGGGTCGATTGTAAATGTAAATGTTGGGACTTAATTATAAACTTCTAGGCGTCATTTCGTGAACGGGTGCATCTTTTCGACTTGATCAATCACAACCGTTAAATCGTATATCGTGACTAAAGATTACGATCTTATGATTCGATTGGCATCCTTTTCTCGAACATTCACGCTCTTTCGTTGACACCTATTATACTTGAACAGACGTAGTTTTGAGGACACCTCTTCGTTTAACATACTTTTCCATTCATATTTTAACATTTTGTACATTTATGCTATGAGAAACGATACACTGCACATCTATTGTAAGCACTAATATAAACATGTATTCATGTGGTAATTTTTTACATATGATAGATATATCATTAGTACATCAACAATTATTCACATGTTATTCACTATAGATGTGCAGTACATCAAAATTCTTTACTAAGGATGGTCATATATTTCATGCCAATTAAGTTGGTACAAAACTAATTTTTTTATCAACTAATTTGACACGAATTGCGTTCACTAAATTGATAAAAATTTAAGTTTTATATTAATTTAGTTGACACGAAAATACAATTCGGACCAAATTCAGTATTCAAACCAACTTAATTAGCACGGAATTATTATTATTATTATGGCATACTAAGTTGAAAATAAGTTGTTATGTTGAGCCATGTAATTAAATCTTTGTACCAACTACCAACACTTAAAATATACGAACTTGATTGACACGAAGATAGAAATATTTGAATCGGATAATTATTTAAATGGTTTACAAGAATCTGTCAAGGGTGAACTTGCAAATTAGAATTAGCAAATTGAATGAATTGATTGGAATAAACAACCACGTGACTATATTTTCAAATTGTAGAAGATTGAGGGCAAAAGTGTCAAATGTGGTACGAGGCAATTTCTTAGCTGTACTAAAAAATTAAACAACAAAAACAATTACATACAGATACAGTATACGTTTCTTAATTAAGATGGGGTTTGACCACTGCCGCTTTACTTTCTCTCTCTTACATGTTGCAACTAATAATCATCACATTCTCTCTAAATCTGTCGCCATTGTATTCATTTTGACTTGTCTCTAGGGTTTCTACGTTTCTCCAAAAGATATATAACTTCTCGTGATTGAAACTTCAACATTTGGGGAATTGCGTAATCGGAGGAAATTCCGAAGGATACAAAGCATTATTTCGTACCAGTTCACAATTGATCTGTTTGCCCTCAGGTTTGCTTGATATTTTTTTTTGTCAAGTATTCTCTTCTGCGATACGCAATTTTCTTGGTTTCGAGGTTTAAGAATCTTAACCAAACTGAAATTTATTTGTTCATTTTTCTTTGGCTGAATTCGTCATGATTTATGTTCTTCGGCGAGATCTACCGGATTATTGATCTATGCTTGATATTGTGGTCGTATGATCTAAATTTGGCTGTGTAGTAATTTATAGGGCTTTGCCTAGTTCATTCTGTAAGCATTATTATGCGCGGAAATTAAGGATGCGACTCTTCAATTTCTGGAAAAAGTTATTTAGCTTTGGAATTTGATTTGGAGCTGTGAGCCAGAACAAGTACCATAGGTTTCTCGCTGAGAATTCACTCCTCAACATTATGTTCCGTGACATATAAAATACACTTTAGGATGATTTGGCAACCAATGTAGTCGAGGATTTAACCCCCATGCATCATATAATATGAAGCCACGTTTGTGTAATTGTTGGGCACAATATTTGTTGGTTTGATAATGAATTCATTTAGTTTTGCAAATTCATTTTAATCCATAAAGCACGGTCTATATCTATGTACCTCGAGAATTTGGAATATGGGATGATTTCTTTCTGGTTTGTATATAGATTCTCCTGTTTGGCAAGAATATTAGATTTTTGTAGCAGAGTCAAATGTTTTGACAATATATTTGAAAGAAGATATATGGAACCTTGATTCTATAATTTACAGTAATTTGTGTAACTGTATTCGTTCACTTGGCAGGAACTTATTGGTCGTGGTTAGAGTCTGAAACTTTTTCTTGAAAGATGGGATGCTTTACAGTTTTGAGGGGCAGGAAGAAGAAATCTCAGCTGACTACAGGCATTAAACGTGTCAACCCTCAGGAACACTCACCAACTGCCTTACCCGAACCCCAAACTATGGGACGTTGTTTGCGGTCTGCACCCGCAAGCTTTAAAACCAGAGTGGAATCTGTTCAATTGGCTGATGGGAAGAACTGTAATAGGTCTCGCACATTATCGGCCCCATCAAGTCTTTATGTTGCAGAACAAGAGGCGGTTACCTCCTCTGGATGCGAGGAACTAGAACCCAAAAGTCGTTTTGGATCAAGTAAAGAATATAATTCTCCAAATCCTCAACCTCTTCCTCTTCCATCATCGCGTGCTGCCAATGCTCTTAAGGCTACATCAAGCTTTAAGATGATGAATTCTAGTGGCCCGCTTGATACATCTGAACCTCTACCTATGCCATGTACTTTGCCCTCGAGTCTATCAGCTAAAGGAAATCTAATTAACTTTTCGTATGAAGAAATTACATCAGCTTGTAACAACTTTTCTCCCGAGCGATGCATGTCTGAAGGTCTGTCTTCAGTCATTTACCGGGCTTCATTTTGGGAAGATTCTAGTGGTTCAAGTAAGCTTGAAGCCTCTGTAACTCGCCTTAACCCTTCCAACCAGGTATTATAGTTCCAACGGTGTTCAGATATTTCACTAATTGATGTTTTAGCCTGTCTATAAGTAACATCCTCTGTAACTCGGCTTAACCCTTCCAACCATGATAGAACATGTTACTAGGATTTAGAGATACGGGAACATGCCTACAACTAATATCCTCACAAAACCTCTGCATGATAGAACATATTTACTGTATTATCGATCCTCTTGTGATTTAGGCTCTAGTAACGTTCCTCTCATTTTCAGTTGGAACTTTTTAACATCTTGTGCACTTTTTTAAATGGTTGATCTGACAATATTTGCGTCCTTCCAGGGACTAAAGGAGTTTGTCAATGATGTAAACACACTCTCATCTTTGCAACATCCCTTCCTCTGCAAATTGATTGGTTTTCATGCAAGGGAGGGTTCGGAACGCAGAATGTTGGTTTATGAGAGGCTATACCATGGAAGCTTGGATAGGCTTCTGTATGGAAGATCAGATGGTCCGCCCATTGACTGGAATAGTAGGATGAAGGTTGCTCTATGCGCTGCACAAGGTCTTACTTTTCTGCACGAGGAAGGACCCTTTCAGGTAATATGATTATCTTGACCATTGAGTACGAGTCAGGATTTTTATGTCATGAGAATGCTATTTGTATCCGCTGACTCCAATTTGTGGGTGTACGGTTGAATTTCGTGGATATAAAGTGGGAAAAATTTCAATTCGAGGGGAAGACCTAGAAGGACTTGAAAAAATACTATGATTAAGACATGTAATAAATATTAATGAGAACATGTGTCTTAACTGACACGATGCACAGATGTTATCTACTTAGTCGACTTTGCATAGTAGGATAAAGCTTAGTTTTTGTTTGTTTTGCGATTTGCGAATTACCATAATTTTTTTTCTAATTTAAAAATTAATGTTGACAGGCGATGTTCCATGAGTTCTCAACTGCAAATATACAGATCGATAAGGATTTTAGTGCAAAGCTTTCGGGATATGGTTGTATTAGTCACATCCCAGAGACTGATATCTCAGTCAGTTCACCTGTAAGTGCTTTATTAAGTGAGTGTGTGTGTGCCCGCACGCCTAATTGCACTCGTTCTCATTTTCTCAAATTACCATTGTTCAGGCTCTTGCAAATCTCTCGGTGGAGACACTGGAGAAGGGGTTGTTAACCCCAAAAAGCAACGTGTGGTGTTTTGGAATCGTGCTTCTTGAATTGCTTACTGGAAGGAAGAACCTCGATATTCGTCATCCAAAAGAAGAGAGGAATTTAGTTAAGTGGAGTCGGCCTTACCTAGCTGACGATGGTAGACTGTCCCTTATCATGGATCCTAGATTGAAAGGCCGCTTCCCGGCCAAAGCAGCTCGGGCTGTGGCTGATATAGCCCAACTTTGCCTCCAAGTGGACCCATCAGAGAGGCCCACAATGAGAACCATTGTGGACCATCTCAAACCCATACAAGAGATAAAGTACACCTCTCGCTTTCCCCTGCAAGAACCTGGCACAGTTAGTCAGAAATACATGGCGAAATCATCGAGTATGAATGGAATCATTGTTTCATCTCCAAGAGCAAATTACTCTTCTTCACCTCCAGCAAACAGGCCGACGATTTCTCTAACAAGAATGGCAGCTATGCCCCTGGCTTTACCTCCTAGAACATGTTCATCTATGCTCTCATTGGTGGAACTTGATCGACAGGAAAGGAGATCATCTTCGTCAACTGTTGGTAGATCGAGTGTGGAAGGATTTTAATCAACGTTTTAAGACAGTAAGACGTCAACGAGTGGTAAACTTGGGCCTAAACCATTGTCTTGCTGGGAAGGGGGCACCGGAAAAGAACGGAGCTGATGTGGGGGCACCCAGTGCTAAGTCGGGCAGGGATTCGCGACATTGATAATGATCATTGATATTCGGTTGTCGCATCCTTCGGTTTATTTTTTTCATATTTTTTTTTGTTTCACTTCTAAGGGTAAATATGTTTCGTGATTGGGTAGGAATGTTTTCGGTAGTAAGATAGATTTGTAAATAGAGGAGTTTCATGTGGGCTCTAGTTTCTGGTGTTACGTTGCTGGGTTATATTGATGCCGTATATACCGTGTATCTATGTCGTTTGCAATGAGTATTTTTATTTTGAAAGGATATTATTTCTTCTGCCAAATTATAGCAGGTTCGGGTCCTAATCGGATCAAACTGATTGGCACGATAAAATAGTGGGCTGTGTTCAGCTGTCTTGCAGGTTAGCCAGCTTACCCTCATTATATACAAATAGATTAGGATTTGAGAATGTACTTGAAATTTATAGTCGCCGATCTATTGGTGACGTTTGGATTAGATCGATGATGTTTGGATTATTATTGATTTGGAAATTCATTTCTTTCATTTTGAGATATTTTCTATGGATTTGAGGTTGTATTTGGATGGAAGGATTTGGAAAACAAAGAATTTGATTTTCAATTTTTTGTATTTGGAAATCCATTCATTTCAAATTCCCTATCTGGATGTTTAAATTCAAATGAGTGAATTTGAATTGTTTATACTTTCATTTTCAGTTTTATATTAACATTTTTGAAAGAATGATGATAATGTAAGTGCGTGTAGTGTGTGTAAACTGTCTGTAATATGTGTGCAGTGTGTGTGCGCCCGTAGTGTGTGATATGCATGTGAAGTGTGTGTAGTATGTGTGTGAAGTGTGTGTGTGGTATGTGTAATGTGTTGTGTGTCGTGTGTGAAATGTGTGTGATAATGTGCCTATGCGTACATGAGATGTAGGATGAATTTATAAATGATTAGGTTTTTGGATGAATTTGAAATTCATCCAAAATGAAGTAGAAATTTAGGTGGGATTTAAATCTCTTGATTTGAATTTTTTTTGGCTAAACAAGTTGGGTGGATTTGATGATGGATTTCCAAATTCAGCCCTCAAATTTGGCTAATTTAATAAATTACTGTACTGTTCATCCTCCAATTAAAAAAATAAGTGGTTTTGTGGTGTTTTACTGAAGTAATTGAACTCGCCTGCCAGAGGCGACTTCTGAATTATTATTTTTTTTTTTAAAAAAATTGGAAAAAATTGGAAAACGCCTCTGCGAGAGATGACTTATGGTATGTGGTGATTTTTTTTTTTTTTTTTTTTTTTTTTTTTTTTTTTTTTTCGGTTCAGAAAACGCCCCTGCCAGGGGCGTTATACTGTATTTGTAGCGTATATACTGTATTTGTATCGTATATTGTATCATACTGAAAGTCGCCCCTCCCAGAGGCGACATCTCAACATATATATATATTTTTTTTAGTTTAGATTTAGATTGTTTATTTTAAGAATTTTCGTTTGTTATTTGTTTTTAATTTGGGTTATACTCCGCGTTCATTTTTTCCTGTAATTTGAGTTGAATTTATCATATTTTATTATTAGTTAAGATTCTTAATCGAGTATAATTGATTATTAATCCTATTACGCCAAAAATAAAATATTTAGATTAATAAAAAATACTTAAAATATGAAGTTCTTTTTATCTAATTATTACAAATAAGTTGAAAAAATAAAATGTCTAATATTCATGACCAGTCCCACATCGCGTTTTTTTCCTATTCCGTTTAGCTCTCCCTCTCCGTTCCTCGATGGGTGCATCGGATCCTGCTTCTTGGGCGCGTTGTGATTGACCATCATCTGGTGTGCCGATATTCAAACTAAAAGTGGGGCGACCTGAAGAAGATGATGTTTGACTCAAATACGGAATCGGGGACATATTAAACTGTCCTGGATGACCCGCCAAATTCGGCTGGTGAGGAAAAATGTCGGCGGTTGTTGTGTAGTTACCGACTTCTAGGAGAGAGGTGAAGGACTGATCAAACCGCATTGATTCCCGATGAGGAGTGAAAAAATCATTTTCGTTCACCATCGGAGGCACGTAGTAGCTTGACTGCATTTCAACACTAGGATGCTCATGAGATGTACGATGTGAAGGCCCGGGGAGATCGCTGGACATAGACCTAGATGGATGGGTGTTACGCGATGTAGAACCACCAGGTCGTTGTCCTAAGTTAGTACGTGTGGACGTACTACGTCTCCGCCCTTGCTGGGGGTGCTTCACGTGGCATGGGCATCTGAGCTGCTTGGTGTTGTGCGACTGGCTGTGGGTGATGGTAGGCTGCACGTTGATCTTGAAAATTTTGTTGTGCTGCTTGATAAAACTCCTCAATCGACCTTCTCGCCGGCTCTCTAATATAGTCACTCTCTCCGACAATTACTCGATGCATTCCATCAACGATTCTTTCCTAAAAGGAAAATTTGTAAATAGACATACGTGAGAATGATTTTTGTGCGGAATTGTACTATTTATGTGTATTCCATAGGAAGTTGTTTACTCACCAAATTTTCGAGATATGCATAACTTGACGGTTGAGATCCCTCTTGTACACCTATACCCGGAGTTATTAATCTTCATGTGACCTCTTGATACCAACCCATGTAACCAACGTCCACTTCATCACCCTGGTTCCCGACCTGAGGGGCAGTCACGATATACTGATTTCGAGTGTTCCATTGCTCCACATATTGCGCGTGGGTTACAAGCCAGTTTTGATTGGAACGTCCACGTCGATCTGTTCTACCATGCAAATTCCTGTGTTCAGCTGCAATCGACGGTGGGATGGACTGTCGCATACCGAATTGCCGGAACACTCGATCAGGATAATATAGCTCAACAATAGAGTGATGGATCAGTGGACATTTTGATATCCATGTGTACGTAACATTAATGATGTTGTCATCAAGATATGACTGGACTGTTGGAGGGATTGGCTCATACGGTCTCCAAACAAACTGCAAAGTAAAATCCATTTAAAAGTTATTCGTTACATTAAAGTTTAGGGTAAGAAAAGGTTTAGGGAAGAATGAAGGTGTTGTACCTCATCTGGGGTTTGTCTATCCAGGTACTCCCGGATAGTCTTCACGTTGCTGTTGAGGCTATGCGTGAAAGGTACATTTTGTTCGATCGCCATCTGGACTACTACACTCTCAACGTGAAGATGAACGTAACGATTTCCAGCATCCGGATCAAAGAAGAACCACAGATCTTCGTCACCATTGATCGGTATTAGTTGTAAAATATCATCTTCGCTAAACGCTGCTGATACTTTCAAAGTATATCGATCGCTATCGATATCCAACATTTGATATAATAGAGAAAGCAGTCCAGAATGGCCAATCAAACGAGGCACCCTACGTCCGCCAATGGGTGGCCCTTCGGTACCACTTCCACGGTGCACGATAATTCCAACCTTTTCCGACGGCGCCATTATCTTCAAATATAAGTATTTTAGCGTATATTAAACTATTCTATGCCGTAACATGTAACAATAATAATAATAAAAATAATGATAAATAAAACATAAAAAAAATAATAAGAATAATAAAAATAATAATAATAATAATAATAATAATAATAGTAATAATAATAATAATAGTAGTAATAATAATAATAATAATAATAATAATAATAATAATAATAATAATAATAATAATAATAATAATTATAATAATAATAATAATAATAATAATAATAATAATAATAATAACAATAATGATAAATAAAAAGATAACAGAAATAATAGTAGTACTAATGCTAGTAATGATCATTAAAATAAGAAAATAATATCAAGAGTAGTATTAATAATAATAATCATAAAGATAGCATTATTAATAATACTAAGAATAATAATAATAATAATAATAATAATAATAATAATAATAATAATAATAATACTAATAATAATAATATTAGTAGTAGTAGTAATAATAATAATATATATATGTATAAATATCAGTAAAGATAAAAACAATAATAATAGTAGTACTAATGCTAGTAATAATCATAAAGTTTATAAAATAATATCAAGAGTAGTATTAATAATAATAATCGTAAAGATAACAATAATAATAATAATAATAATAATAATAGTAATAATAATAGTAATAATAATAATAATAATAATAATAATAATAATAATAATAATAATAATAATAATAATAATAATAATAATAATATAAACGTAGTAATATAGCGAAAAATATTACCAGTAGTACAAATTCTAGTAATAATCATAAAAATAATAATACTAGTAATAGTAATAGTAATAGTAATAGTAAATTTACTTCTAACAAACATATATATATATAAATGTCAGTAAGTTTAAAAATAATAAGACTACTAGTACTAATAATAACACTGTTAACAATAATAATAAAATAACAATAATATTAACAATTATAATCATGGCAATAATAATAAAATTAACCCTAAACCCCATAAACATAAATACTACAAAAGCCAACTACTAGGTATAGTTGAGGCAGTCACATTATGGATTACAATAACAAATATAAGAGGCACAGTAAAATATCTTCTTTTTTCAGGACACATATATAACAGTTTTTATTTTTTCAAGTCTTTACAGTTTAAATTCATAGAGAAGAAAATAAACTAAAATTACATATACAATTTTGATACCTTAATGAAGATGCGATGTAGATGTATTTATAAGCTTTGTTATAGTCCAAACGAGAACCAGCAATGTGTCCACTAATTTTTAGACGAACGAGCTTCAAAAACCTTCAAAATAATTAGAAGATAAGTACATAAAATATATCACTGGTATAACATACGAAAATTATAAACTTAATTATGAAAAATGTGTAAGTATAAACAAATTATAAACTTAGCAAATACCTCTTTAATTTTCGGCAAGCCGCCTACACCACAAATGTAATGCTCTAATACCTTCTTGTATAATAAAATGAGGAAGAAAGTAAAAGAAAATATACAAGAGATTAAAGAGGGAGAGAAATGCAAACTGTAGGAGTGAGATGAAGAAGATGATTGCCGGATGATACATATATATAACACATCCGGTCAAACTTTTCTTTCAAAAAATTCAACCGGAAGTGACAACTCTATGTTGTCTGCAACACTCCACCGCTCCACCACCCCAACCACTGCACCCCTGCACCCCTACCCACTGCCAGCTACACGCCAAGGAAAACGACAACAGATGTCGCCCCTGCGAGGGGCGACTTTAGGTAGATGCTGTGCATACGGTATATACGCTACAAATACAGTATAACGCCCCTGGCAGGGGAGTTTTCTGAACCGAAAATAAAAAAAAAAAAAAAAATTCACCACATACCATAAGTCGTCTCTCGCAGAGGCGTTTTCCAATTTTTTCCAATTTTTTAAAAAAAAAAAAAAAATAATTCAGAAGTCGCCTCTGGCAGAGGCGACTTCAAATAGTGTCCTGTCAGAAAATTGGAACTCGCCTGTGCCACAGGCGAGTTCAATTACTTCAGTAAAACACCACAAAACCACTTATTTTTTTAATTGGAGGATGAACAGTACAGTAATTTATTAAATTTGCCCTCAAATTTCTCCATCCAAATAGACCCGAAGTGAATTTTAAATCTATTGATTTTAGATTCATAAATTTTAAATTCCCGATCCTAGACACAACCCAAGGGAATTATACAATTCCAGGCAGTTCGTCAACAAGCAAAATGTTGAAATTTACAATCCTTCAAATTTCAGATATTTGAAGTTTTTATGATGTTTTCTAGAATTCGGGGCAGCAATCATGTTAGCGGGCAAACATGTAACCCAATTATGCTTCGACAAGATTAATTAAAGAGTGTTTCTTTGAAAATCAGTTGCATGCATTTAAAATCCTTACAATTTGGGACATGTGCAATTTTTCATGAAAGTTGTTAGTATTTATGTTGAAGTATATTATTTATTTTAAATAAATATATCATATTAAAAATGTAGAAATATTTATGATGGAATATATTATTTGTTCAGAGTGATATATTTTTTTACAAGTAATATACATTTGCGTCATTCTTCCATACACACCGAGTAATACATTTACCTTTTTACAGCAATAAAAGGTATTGTGGTCCCTATTTTGACCAAGAGATTATGTAGTGTATCTGGAGCATTAGACCATATGAGGATTTCTCATTACTCAATACACAATATTCGCTAACTATCCAACTTCTTTCAGCAATATGTTTTTCCTATTCTAATTAATAGAATTTTCGGGATTCTAATTAACATCATTTTCGGCAATATTTTTCCTTTTCTAGTTAACGTAATTTTCGAAAACCAGAAAGATGTTTCGATCTTCGAATTACGTAATTAGTCTATTTTTCATATTTCTGTTATCTGTTTTTGTCCAAAAAAAAAGCTATTCTAATTAACATAATTTTTGCCGATATTTTTTTCCTATTCTAGTTTAACATAATTTCTGAAAACCAGAAAGATGTTTTGATCTTCAAATTACGTTATTAGTCTAATTTTTTAACATATATATATATATATATATATATATATATATATATTTGTTTTTGTCCCAAAAAGACAATATTGTTTCGTATTAAAATTCAATAATGAACTGAATTATAATTTAAACAGTTATATCACAGATAATCTATTTAGTACTCGGAAATTTTTTTATTTCCCAAGAATTTATTTCGTTTGTTAGTTTTTGGCTTCAAAAAAACAAAGGTAGGTAATTTTAATTTTTTTTGAAGTGATATATTGTTATAAAAGACTAGAGTTACCACCTTTGCAAATGCAAAGGATGTCTATAAAATGCATCACTTTTTATTTACAAATTTAATACATTCTAAAAGAACAAAATTCTAAAGTAAAATAAATTAGTGATCAAGTATAAAAACAAATACGAACAGACAAAATGATTTATTTCATTGGTCTCTTTCTTACATTTATATATAAATAAAAAAAAACTACACATCTCGAAAAACTTCTTTGTTGTTTTCTGTTCAACAGTTTCATCGTAACAAGTCATTTTTTTCAATCATTTTCTGTTGGTTACCCTCGAAATTGCTTCTTATAATGACCATGACAGAATACTGATTCTTTAAAAAAAAAGTCCGACATGAGACAACGATTGTCCTCAACTCTTGTTGATTGTCATTGCATAGGACATAAAACACTATAATTGGAACTACCTTCTTTGTTTGAAGTGTAGCCATGAATCCGAAGTAGTTAGGGAAAGCCTTGAAATTATGACCACCTCTCCATAGTTATTTTCAATTTTGATCTTTCCTTTAAAAACATGTTTCCCAAGCCTAGTTAAGAGTAGCCTTGTGTCATTGCACTACCTTTTTTAGTGATCTATGTTCCTCAACAACATGACAGGGGTGCTCACCTTAAGGTTGAGCTCATGATTAGGAGCACTAGAACACTTCAACGAATTTAAGTATTCTGGAGTGTGGACATCCACCAGCACATCAACATTGATTTCAAAATTGCAAGCACTATTAGAGTTTAAATACGTTTTGGACTCGTGGTGATTGAGTTTGATCATGTGTTCATTAATGGAGTCAACTACGTCCAATACAGGTGCAAGTATTGCTTTTTTCTGCAGGAACGATAGATCGTCCACCATGTTCTCAAAATTCGGTTAAGTGCTTTTACCAATTGTGTCTACGACATCCGCACCTTTCTTCAAAAGAACGTTGTATGGAATCTCAACTTCGGCACCCTAATCTCTCATTTCACCAATAGTGCCATTACCAAGTGCAACCATTCATTCAGAATGTTTATTCAGTTCTTCTCTTTCCTCTTGTGATTGGACACTTTCAAGCCATATATTCTTGGTAAGTCTCATCACCACACACTCGTCCCAAATATATGATGAGATTATAGTTGCATGAACAATGTCCTCGCGAGATCCTTTAGGAATGACAAGTAGTATCTGCCTGAAATCTCCTTCGAGAACCACAATTTTACCACCAAACGGCTTGTCGGATTTCATTGATCCACTTAGCTGCATAATGTCCTTCATAGTGTTATCTAAGAGCTTTGATACAGTGTATGTGGACCATTGGTGCTTCGTCCCATATAATCATCTTACATTTCACCAGAATTTGCGATAGGTGGCTGTCTTGCGTTATTCTTTGTTAGTCTCGAACCAACCAAGGAACATGCTCTCCCTAACGGATGATCTGTTCAAAACAGACACCAACGAATCTGAATCAGAGACTATTATATTTTGCTAATTTAGGAGGTGAATGCTAAGTCTTTCGATTTATGGGTCTCTGTACTGAATTTCAAATCCAATATCCTCCATGATGCCTCGTATGGAGAGTTGTATCTGTAGTCGTAAAACATCTTAACCTAGTCAACTTCCTGGCCTGTGTTCTGATCGTTGACCGTTTGGTGAAATCCTCCCATTCCTCGGTTGTGTCCTTTGTTCACGTACTTGAACATGTGCTTGATTGAGCATTATTGATTGCACCATTCAACATTTATGTTAGCACCATACTTCATTAGAAGGTACCCGTTGTGAGGAACGACGAATGTATTATCGAGATCCGTCCTTCCGTCATTTCTCCTTCTATATATTGGATACCCATCATCGTCAATAATATGTCTCACAAACCTACATGGTTTCTCCTGCATACAGGCGCTATAAAAATTAGTTATTTGACTTCCTATACATGAGGTTACTATGTGATATGTTAAAGATATTACCATCTTATGATATTGACTGTGTCTCGAAAATTGATATATAAATTTAGGAAAGTGGTCAAAGTATGACATACATTCATGTTCAACAATACTGTTTGACGAACTGAACAAACAAATTAAGTTTCACGTTATGTAACAATAAAACACAAACGAGTATTATGTCTAAGTTTTATGATTAAATATATAATTGCAGATTCTCCATTAATGCGTCAGTATTTCGGGTTACCTTGAAGATATAAGTTCGATTCTTCACTCAGAATAATCCAAGCAACACTATATGGGTTGTAATGCCTAAATGAAAATTCATGCTGAGGTACACCAAATATGAATTACAATGTCAATTAGATATTATTATATAATAGGCAGAATACAAAAAAAGATGAATTACTATTTTCTTCTAAAGATGTTAAAATTAATTCGAATCATATTTTTTTATTTCTGTAAATTGGTAAAATATAAATAAACTATTGAAAGAATAACATGTTGCAAACTAATTAACATAACATAAATAAATATAAAAAGTGAAGATCAAGATAAGTGTTCAAGATGTTTGACAGTGGAAATTCAAATTTATTAAAAATCATTTATCCCATCAGCTTATCATAAACTTGGGATTAATATTTTTGGTAATTATATATATCTTAGATAAACTGAGTAACATATTTGTGATGAAAAATATCAAATTTTATGGTGTGTTAGTGAAATGATAGGAGATCTACACATTTTCCATTTACCAAAAAATGTGTGTAAGTGAAATTGTCAATGCTTTTATAATTAAATTGACACAAATTCGGCCTTAAATGAGGAAGACCTTTGGACAAGTTGTTTCCAAAATTTTGTCAACTTATACATGAACAAATCATGTCACTAAATCATCAATTTGTCATAAAAAGATTCAAATTTAAATTAAAACATGAAATAGAAGTCCCTAAAATTTTTAATCATGTAAAAATCAATTCAAATCACATTTTAATATTTTTGATAAATTAGTAAATGTAAATAATCTTGAAAGATTGACATATTACAGTCAAGGTAACATAACGTAAATGAATACTAAAAAAAACATTTATTCTTGATTTTTTACTATTTATGGTGGAGTAATCATTTATTTTTAGTAAGTTATAAATTGGAGTTGAAAATGGTGAATATATGGTCAATAGTTAAAGAAAATGAATGTTTTATAGAGGAGAAGTATTATGAAGCATTGTACATATCACTCCATACTTGTATTATGTAATTTGATATTTTCGATTTTTAATTTTTATTTGACGAATTTATGTAATTTAAGGTAGCGAAAAAAAAGAATTTTATGGAAATAAATCTTCCCATAACTCGCTATAATTACTTGCATTAAAACAAAAATATAAACTTAATTTAACGACAACAAATCTTTCCCATAAATTAGTGCTATTACCTAAATAAATTAAATCCCACAATTTATTTTTAGAAACGGTGAATGGGCACGAAAACGAAAAGCTTTCCTAATTTAGAGAGTTGCACTTTTTTTTATTTTTATACATCGTAAGATTAATCATATTTCTATTTATACTAATACAAAATTTTTACATTAAATTACTTACATTAAAATCTGTATATAAGAATTTAAATTAACACATGCAACAAAAAATAATGTTTTTTTTCAACATCTACAAATTTATTTTGGATTTATGTTGTTGGTAATTATAAAAATACTTAGGAAAATTGAGTACAACATCTGTGTTGGAAAATTGAGATATTTATGTAAAGGAATTTAATTTTGGGAGTTTTTGTCAAAAATATATTGTTATTTAATTTATTTATTGCATGTGCAGAAAATAAAAATTATGGATAAGGATTGCGAAAGATATGGGAAGATATGGAAGATTTGGAAGAAGATTACAACCTTATCCAGAGATATGTTGCTTGGAGAGAAAGCTGTGATTCATCATTTTTCCGCTATTTATTGATAGGAGTCATTCATTCAGAGGTGTCGAATATAGAAGAGTCTAGTCTTCTTGTAAAACATAGCCTGTTCGGCAATTTTATCAATAACATAAAGTCCAAGGAGACTAAGGGATTTAGTTCCCATTTTTTTAATATTGTGGTGTGATTTGTTTTGTTTACTGTTTTGTCTGTGAATGTTATAACATTTACTGTAGTTCCCAGAATTTCAATTGGTATCAGAGCGGATCCGTATTCTCATACGGTTGATCCTGTGAGAACTACATCAGCATGGATTTTCGGGGAAACACCATACGCCTTCCGTTGCTTGATGGAACGAATTACGACTACTGGAAATCTTTGACCATGCACATCTTGAAGCCATGGGTGATGAGTATTGGGATGTTGTTGAAAATGGGTGGTGCGCACCTAAGCTTGAAGACTCTACCACTCCAAAGCCAAGGGCTCAATGGTCTGCCGCTGAAAAGGATAAATACAAGGTGAATCACAAGAGCCTTCTTGTTTATTAGAACAACGGTGGATCAAACTCAGTACACAAAAATTTGCAGCTGCAAATCGGCTAAAGAAGCTTGGGATCTTCTTGAAAACTATTTTGAAGGCACCAAGGAAGTAAAGAAGTCGAAGCTCACTTGCGAAATCAGTTTGACATTCTAAGGATGGAAAAAAGTGAATCCATTGAGGAATACCATACACAGTTCATGGGAATCGCAAATAAGCATCTGTCGCTAGGAGACACGGTTCCGGAAGCACTTATGGTGGACAAGTTTCTGAGTTCTTTACCTGATCGATTCTCTGAAAAGGTGACTGTCATGGACACCTCAAAAGATGTGGAAAGTATGAAGATTGACCAGCTTGTAGGGGATCTCCTCACTTTTGAGATGAATAAAGGCTTTGGGAAGAAGGAGGCAAGTAGAGAAATTGCACTAAAGGCAGAGGTTCAAATAAAAGAAGAAGAGAAAAGCTTTCGTGAACCAGACTTGGCAGAATTAGCAGAGAACATGATCATTTTCACCAAAAAGTTTGGTAACATGATGAAGAAGTTTCAGAAAAGTGACGGAAAGCCATCTACTTTGGGAAAGAAGTCATGTAAATCTAACAATGTGAATTCAAATAATACTTCCTCATCTAACCCTGCAGGTACGAAAACCGATAGAATACGGTGTAGAGAATGCAACGGTTGGGGACATGTTTAAAAGGAATGTGCCACCTTCTTGAAACGACAAAAGAAGTCGTTAGTCACCACATGGAGTGATGAATCTGACGAGGAGGAAGAAATGTCTGATGGAGACAATGATTACTCAAGCAATCCTGCTGCGTTCACCACATCACATGCATGCCTAATAGGCAGCATTCACACAGAAAACTCAAGCCAAACTGATGCACCAGGTATGTTACAACATGATTTGCCAAATTTCTGTGAATCTGATGTATCTGATGAAGAGGCAGGACCAACCATCGAAGAGATGCAACAAATGTACAAAAAGTTGTCAGTCGAGTGCATTCGTGGGAGCAAAGCATTAAAAAAACTCGAAGAACAACTTCGTGACTCGCAAGCGGAGACTGAAAAGATTCAGAAAGCTGAGCTAGTGTTACAACACACACTAGCAGACAAAGAAAATGAAGTATATTCCTTACAGGCAGAACTTCAGAAGAGTCAAGATGATCTGGAAAAATGTAGAGAATGCCTAGTGACAAAGAATCAGACCATCCAAAGGATTGAATTTCGAGATTGAACAGTCAAAGCAGATCTTTAAACGATTAAATTCTGGTAAGATTTCTCTAACTGAACTCTAGAGTCAAGGAAAAAGCTATGGAGATTCAACTGGTCTGGGTTATACAGGGGAGTCATCTGAGGCCAATCCAAGTGTATTAGTGCAATCTGATCAAAATGTTATAACACAGGGTGAGCATAGAAATTCTGCAACTTTTCCGGGAAATTTTTCTAGATACGTACGAACAGATGGACCGAATAAAAATGTTCAAAACTCTGTCAAAAGAAATCGGGGTTCTTCTACGAAAATGTTACAACATTTCAGATAGGGTTTTGCAAATAATAGTATCTTTATTCCCACTTGTCACTACTGTGGAATTGTAGGACATCTTCGTCCTAATTGTTATAAAATGAAGGCTGACTACTTTAGTTTGTTTACAGGTCGGAACTATGGAAACAAACAGCAAAGATTCCCATGACAAAAGGTGGACCTTAGACAGTCACAACCACAAAGAACTAGACAAGTGTGGTTACCCAAAGGTCATAGTTGTTTTAATTCCATGGTGTCATTAAATGCTGCTGTAGTAGGGGCTTGGTACTTTGATAGTGGGTGCTCTAGGCATATGACTGGTATAAGTTCTTACTTGGTTAACATAGAACCTGTTAGGAATGAATTTGTGACTTTTGGTGATGGTGTAAGAAGCAAGGTTTTAGGTAAAGGAGTCCTTCACCTTGAAGGATTTCCTAGATTGAATGATGTTTTGCTAGTTGAAAACCTGAAGGTTAATTTGGTTAGTATAAGTCATTTGTGTGATCAAAACTTGCATGTCAAATTTACTAAAGATCAATGTGTTGTCTATAATCAGGAAGAAAAACGTGTGTTAACTGGCAATAGGTCTGCTAACTTTCTGTATATGCTTGAACATGACCACATGTGCAATTTCACCACTATGTCTGAAACTGAAGTCTGGCATAAAAAATTAGGGCACTTGAACTATAAGCAGCTTATTTCCTGGTCATCGTCTGGGTCTATTAGAGGGATGCCAACTCTAAAACACCAAGTAGATGAAATATGTGGTCCGTGTCAACTAGGGAAACAAAAATGAGAATCCCATGTTTTGAAGTCCTCGATCAGAACAAGTCAAATAATGGAGCTTCTTCACATGGATCTTATGGGACCAATGCAAGTTGAAAGCATAGGAGGAAAGAAATACATTTTTGTATGTGTAGATGATTTTTCTAGATATACATGGATAGACTTGCTTAGAGATAAATCTGATGCATTTAACGTGTTTGAAAAGTTTTGTGTAAGATTGCAGAAGGAGAAGAATTGCGGAATAATTCGAATTCGAAGTGATCACGGGAAGGAGTTTCAGAATTCTAGATTTACCACCTACTGTGAATCGAATGGAATTCATCATGAGTTCTCGGCACCAAAGACACCCCAGCAGAATGGGGTCGTTGAGCGGAAGAACCGAACCCTTCAAGAGATGGCCCGAGTAATGCTACACTCGAAGAATATCTCTACACGTTGGTGCGGAGAAGCAGTAAGTACAGCCTGTCATATCATCAATCGAGTATATCTGCGACCAGGTATGGGTATAACACCATGTGAAATTTGGAAAGGTAAGAAACCCAGTGTAGCATATTTTCACGTTTTCGGATGCAAGTGTTACATATTTAACGATCGTGATCAACTGGGTAAGTTTGACGCCAAGAGTGATCCTAGAATATTTCTTGGGTACTCACAGAACAGCAGAGCTTTTAGAGTATATAATTCCTAAACTAATTCTGTGATGGAATCAATTAACGTTGTGTTTGATGATTGTTCGAAATCTGCAGATGTTATAACATCAGACACACCTGGCAGCACTGGAGGTTTACTGAGCGTTCCGGATACCACCACAGAGTCTCCCATTCTTGGACAAGATTTACACTCTGAATCTGATATGGACACATCTCAAAACGGTATCCCAGAACAAAATGTTATAACATCTCTGGACGAGACTTCCTGATGGGATCCACCTTCCAGAATTCAGAAATATCATCCTACAGAGCAGGTAATTGGTAACACAGGTGAGGGTATGCGAACTCGGCATGTGCCAAAACCAAACTATCGTGAATTGGCTGGTCTTACTCTTTATGCATGCTATACTTCTAAAATTGAACCCAAAAATGTGAAAGAAGCACTTACTGATGACTGTTGGATTACAACAATGCAAGAAGAACTAGAGCAGTTTACTCGTAATGATGTATGGGAATTAGTTCCTAGACCTACTAATTGTAATGTAATTGGTACCAAATGGATTTTCAAAAATAAAACAGATGAATTTGGTCATATTACAAGAAACAAGGCTAGGCTAGTAGCTTAAGGGTATACTCAAGTAGAAGGGGCTGACTTTGATGAAACATTTGCTCCTGTAACTAGACTTGAATCTGTGTGTCTTCTGTTATCTTTTGCTTGCTTAAAACGATTCAAATTGTTTCAAATGGATGTTAAGAGTGCGTTTTTAAATGGGTATTTGAAAGATACTGCATATGTAGAGCAACCCAAGGGTTTCATTGATCCAGAGTTTCCTAATCATGTGTTTAGATTATAAAAGGCATTGTATGGTCTAAAGCAAGCACCTCGTGCTTGGTACGAACGACTCACTACTTATTTGCTCAAGAAAGGATATACAAGAGGAGGTGTTGACAAGACTCTTTTCGTAAAATATCCTAGGACTGACATTATCGTTGCACAAATTTATGTGGACAATATTGTCTTTGGTTCCACCTCGAAAAAATTGGTTGATGAGTTTGTCCATATCATGTCCACTGAATTTGAAATCAGTATGGTTGGTGAGTTAACTTACTTTTTATGGCTTCAAATTCAACAAATGCCTGATGGCATCTTTTTATCACAAAGTAAGTAGACTCGTAATCTTATCAAAAAATTCGGTCTTGATAACTCTAAATCTATGAAAACTCCTATTAGAACTACAGATAAACTTTCACGTGATGATGATGGCGTCTCTGTAGATCCAAGTCTTTATCGCAGTATGATTGGAAGTTTGTTGTATTTAACTGCCAGTATACCAGATATATGTTTTAGTGTCGGACTCTGTGCTAGATATCAAGCTAACCCAAGAGAATCACACTTGAAGTCTGTCAAACGTATTATTCGCTACCTTGTGGGTACTTGTGATTTTGGCATTTGGTATTCTTTTGACACGTCCCCCAGCCTTGCAGGTTTTAGTGATGCTGATTGGGCAGGGAGTGTCGACGATAGAAAAAGCACCTCAGGTGGTTGTTTCTTTGTGGGTACAAACATCATTTCATGGCATAGCAAAAAACAGAATTCCATCTCTCTCTCTACTGGCGAAGCGGAATATATTGTTGCAGGCAGCTGTTGTACGTAGCTTGAGTGGATGAAGCAAATGTTGTTTGACTATGGTGTGTCGGTGAGTTCTATCAATCTTTTCTGTGATAACACAACTGCTATTAACATCACAAAAAATCATGTGCAACACTCTCGCACCAAGCACATTGACATCCGCCATCATTATATCCGTGCATTAGTTGAGGATGGAACCATCACTATGTCTCATGTTTCTACAAATGATCAATTAGCTGATATTTTTACAAAAGCCTTAGATTTGCAGAGATTTGATACACTCAGAAAATCATTAGGTATTTGTACTTTATAATGAAACACAAAAAAAAAAAAAAAAAAATGTTACAACACTTTGCAGTCTGTCGTCTATGCAGGACATTCACTTTGGTTGCTATGTCACATAATCCGGATAAGTTCAAAGAGTTGTTTGGCTTAAAACTTCACATTCCTTTTCAATAAGCTGGCACTTGGCACTTCTCTGTTCATATATCTGTTTATTTGTTGGAAAGGGCTACAACCACGAAATGATGTTATGCGCATCTGCTGATCTTTTGATCAGAAAGAGCTTCTAACACAGAAAGTGACTGGTTTGTGACAGCCACCATCAATTTATGAAAAAAAAAAAAGAAAAAAAAATACTGTGTTTTTATTTACTTTCTTTTCCAAAGGGGTTATAAGGAGAAACCAAGAGCTTGTCGCACCGGGTTTTCCTAGTGGTTTTGGCTCGTGGGGTTTACGAGCTATTCCACGAGAGGGCAAAAGAATTCGGAGGGATAAGGCACCTTTTAATTTTAACCTGTGTATATCATATCTAAGATTATACAAACTTAAGTGGCGGTTTTTCAATTGATGTGGAATTTCGTCTAGTTCTTTGCCAAGCTCTCTGCTTATCTGTTATTTGTGGGCCACGTAAATATGTGAGTCTGTATATATCTATGTCTTTGTTTCTCTGCGTTCTTCATTAAGATGCTTTATTTCTTGAGTGATATCTGGTTTTCTCACACATGCTGTCTAAAGGCACTATATTTGTTCTGGCTAATTGATCAAGAAATTGAGACTAATTTTTCTGGTACCATCCTCCCATTATTTTCCGGATATTTTATGTTGTTTATTTGGCCCCTCTTTTATCAGTTTTTGAGCCACAATTGTTCCTTATTTTCCTGGATGAATATCTTCTTCCCCAAACCCTAGCTCTGTCTTTCACCCCTTTTCTTCTCCCTCTCATCGAGCCACCATGGTCAAACCGCGAACTACCAAGCGCCGCTCTGCCACCGACTCCGCTCCTTTCTTGCCTGTTCAAACTCGTCGTCGCTTGAATGCCTCTGATGGTCCGACATCTGTGTCTTCGATTTCTGCTCCGATTTCGACCGTTTGTCCCGCTGCGCCAGTCACTTCAACAGCTACTTCGATTAGACCGGTTTGTCCCTCGATCCAGTCGCCGGTTCTGCCTCCAGTTTCTACCCGCCGGTCGAGCCGGATTTCCGCGTCTGGTAAATTTGCTGGTCCCTCATCCAGTCGTCCTCGGGTTCGTCTCGAATCGGCCGGCGAAGACAGTGGGATCAATTCCTCGGGTAATTTTACAGTTTCTTCATTTCCTGCTGATGTTGACTTGGTTCCATACAGTCATGCTCGTGTTCATAGTGCAATCTGCTATTACCCGTATCCAGAAGTTCTTTTGTCTAAGTTCAGTCTGTTAAAGTTCTGTGGTGAGGCTTTGGTTGATTTGGAAAGTTTTCCTGTAGGAGGGGTTATTGATTGTATTACGAAGTCCGGTTTATTGCCTACTCTGTCTTATGCTACTGCTTTCTACCCTGGGTTAGTTCACTCGTTTTATGCAAATTTGTTACCCTCTTCCTCTTTCCCGGAGAGTGCTAAGTTTGGGAAAATCTTTGTCAATAATGTGATTGTGGACTTCTCTCCTCAGGCTATTTCTGATTTTCTGCATACTCCTACTGTTCCTGATTTCTCCCTTGATTTATTTCTCCATGACTTTGTTGTTGATACTGTTACTGGCGGGTTGTTCAAATCTTGGCCGGGTCGGTTGGCTACCAGTAACTTGGTTATGCCCTATGCGGCTCTGCACAAGATCGGTCTAACCAATTGGACCCCTACCTCGTGTCAGTCTGCTGTTATGTTATCTCAAGCTCAATTCTTGTATTGTGTGGGAAAGGGTCTTCCGGTTAATTTTGGTTCGGTTGCTTACTCTTACATTCTCAAACATGCTGAGTCACCTACTCCCGGGTCTAGGCTGTGTTTTCCCTACCTTATTTCTCAACTTCTTGAGCATCAGCTAGTTCTACCTCGTCCAGATGATATACTCACGTCTAATGGGGTACCGATTGTCTTCTCCACGAAGCTTCGTAAAAGTGTTGAGCGAGCTGCTGCCCATGCCTCGGCTGGTCCTTTACCGTCTTTCTCTACTCCGCTCATTCCTGTTGATGTTCCTACCACTGTTTCGGAGCTTACACACTTCTTTCTCGGGTATATCCAAATGATGCAGTCTTCTTTGGATGAGGTTAAACGGTTTGGGGATCCTGTTCTTTCTGCGCGTTCTTTGTCAAAAAAGGGGGAGCAGCTGAGTAGTTCTTGTAAGAAGAAGGGCAAGACAGCAAAGAAGGGTAAAGGTTCGACAAAGGGGGAGTTCGAGACCGAGTTCGAAGATGGGTCTGATGGATCTGATGCTTTTTAATGTCTATGGATGAATTTATTTTGTTTGTTTTTTTTAGCTGGTTGCTTTTTTGTTTTTAGTAATGTACTCCTTGAACATATTGAACTAGTGCTCGACTTTTGTGTATTGACCAAAGAGTCTATCTTTTGTGCATTGAATAGTCTATGGTCAGATGTTTGTTTTTCTGGTTTTATTAGAGGAAGATGAGATCGAGGGGGAGTTTCACCAGCTAAGGGGGAGTGACCTTTGAAAAGGGAAGTATCCTGAAGTTCCTTTTCTGTACTGTTTCTGATTATTCTTGTTTTTGACAAAAATGCTCAAAAAGGGGGAGATTGTAAAGGAATTTAATTTTGAGAGTTTTTGTCAAAAATATGTTGTTATTTAATTTATTTATTGCATGTGCAGAAAATAGGTATTATGGATAAGGATTGCGAAAGATATGGGAAGATATGGAAGAAGATTACAAGCTTATCCAGAGATATGTTGCTTGGAGAGAAAGCTGTGATTCATCATTTTTCCGCTATTTATTGATAGGAGTCATTCATTCAGAGGTGTCGAATATTGATGAGAAATTGAATAAGCGTAATACGAATATTCAGTATTTGATCAGTGAGAACTTAGTGTGTTCCAGTAGTGTTATAACATAGTTAGTTGAGTCGAAGTATCTTCGGGAGAAGTTACTTCAAGGCGGGCTCGGCAGAGTTCGTCCGACCTTCGGTGGTGTGCCGTGTCAGTGTCGAAAAAATCGACGGGAGTCGCCGGACGTTGTTGATAATAGAATAGGTTAGGTATAGAAGAGTCTAGTCTTCTTGTAAAACATAGCCTGTTCGGCAATTTTATCAATAACATAAAGTCCAAGGGGACTAAGGGATTTAGTTCCCCTTTTTTTAATATTGTGGTGTGATTTGCTCTGTTTACTGTTTTGTCTGTGAATGTTATAACATTCACTGTAGTTCTCAGAATTTTAATTTACTATATGTTTGTTGAATGAATCATGATTTACATTTTGTAGGTCAAATTGTGCCTTAAATTAGGTATAGAAGAGTCTAGTCTTCTTGTAAAACATAGCGCAATTTTATCAATAACTTAAAGTCCAAGGGGATTAAGGGATTTAGTTCCCCTTTTTTTAATATTGTGGTGTGATTTGTTCTGTTTACTGTTTTGTCTGTGAATGTTATAACATTCACTGTAGTTCTCAAAATTTCAATTTACTATATGTTTGTTGAATGAATCATGATTTACATTTTGTAGGTCAAATTGTGCCTTAAATGCAATAAGCCTTTGGTTTAAAAAACTTCCAAAAGAGTGGAAACACATCAACACAACATTATAAACTCCAACATTCAAAGTGTTAAAAAGTCTAGCATTAGCAACAATCAATAAAAAAAAAATGATAACAAAACACAATCAACGTTCTATAGTAACCTCATAACACCACTTTTCAACATCTCACAAAACAAATTTCAACATTTTCCCAGAAGCAAGAAAATTGTTCGAAATAAATTGAACACCATGCTGAAAGATCACCAACGTCTATCGTATCGTATGTCAACACTCCATCTTTTTTATATTTTGTAACGACTCGATTTTCATAAAGTAATTTCTTTTAATCCTCCACGAGTTGAAGGAAGCTCACCGTAACCCAACATTGATCCTTTCATGTTACCTTTGGCGTGAGACGGAGGAGTTGAGGCGGAGCCGAGGCATATGAAAGTTAATTTTAAGTTGAACTATTATATCTCTATTATTTGAATTTATTTTTGCATATGACTCAAGTAGTTAGGATTTTGAATTCAATTTTGCTAGAATTTATTTGAGTATTATTTTCTTGGATTTTGCAACTTAGGTATTTATGTTATTTTTCTTCTTTTTTAGACTTAATTGCTGGAGTCATGCAATATTATTTATATATTTTTTATTTTTTTTATAAGTGGCATGTTAGGATGTGATTATTTAAATTGAAATTAGGGCTAGAGGTACATCTTACTTATTTGATTTAGTTAAAAATTATTTCTCTTGATAATGTATTAGCTAATAAATATTTCAATATGATTAGATGTTTGTTAATATAGTCCCCTGCTACATATGATAGATAGTTTTGGAATTGCATTATTTAGTGAGTTTTAGTTTTTTAACGGCCTGATTTAAGAATGGCGAAAAAAATTATCTTGTTTATTTAGAAGAAATTATTTTATGAAAATTGAGTCGTTACAGAGTGGTATCAGAGTGAGGTCTACGTTTCTGTAGACTCGTTTATATATGAAAATTTATTAATTAAATCAAGTTAGAATACACATGCTTCTCGGCCACCTCTGCTTTGACGTTTCCGCGCCAAGGTACACTTTTATTACTTAAAGATTTCATTTGGTCTCAAGCATATGCATTTCCCACCCATGAGCATTGTTTGCAAGATTGTCACCAGATTCATTACATGCATGTAGTTCATGATATAAAACTATTTAGCTTAAGACCTCATTGATCAAGAGAGAGTTTTATGATATACTTACGCATTTTGATTTCTTTTGATTTCTATCTCCATCTCTATACTGCTCTAATCCGTATGAATGTGCGTGAAATAGGCTGTTGTTTGAGGGTTTGTGACTAAGATTCAAGGTTTTGCCAAAGAGGATAGGTTTTAATAGGTATATTTATACATAAGTTATGGGCTGACTTATATCAGGTTTAGGAGAATTATAGATTGAGATAATCAGATTTTAAAATCATGAATTGTATATTGTGTGATTTAAAAAGTGGAACCTTGAATTTCTTTGGGCTCAAGACATGGGTCCTTTATAAATTAATACATTGGGCTTGAGTCGTGGGCTTGAAACCTTGTGCTTAATAATGGAATGAAATATAAATGCATTGGGTTAAAATATGATGAATGATTTTCTATAAGACATTGGACTAATAAATAAATTGCAATTAAATGGGACAACTATCGGGCCATGTTCATAAACTTAACTGGAACTTGAAAATTAAATGCAAAATAATTGACAATGATGGATGGCATGGACTTGTCCTAATGAGACTTTCAACTTAAACTTAAGTCTATATAAAATAACTTATTGACATTTAATTGAACTTAAAATGATTAATCGGGCTAACGTGACTTGAAATTGGGCCAAAGGCCGAATCTTGAATTTATATACATACTTGGTCCAAATTAATTAATTAAGCCTAACTAAATATCAATAAACTTATATAATTATAATATTAAAATAGCGGGCATTACAGATTTATATAAAGGGAAGCATCAAACAGCTATGAATTCCTCTAAAACAAAAAATAAATCTGCAAAGTATTTGGGTATGGTCTGCCAGAAAATTTAAAAAACATAAAATAAGATTTAAACTTATATTTTGTGATAGTATTTTTTGAAATATAAGGAAAGTCTATTATATAATTCAAGGAAATGTAGGGTGTAGTAAATGCATTTTTAACATATCAATCTTCTCTTCACAAAGGATGAATTGTCGGTGTTGATGTAAAATTCCTTGAAATCAAACTCAATTAATCAGTAAATACAAATAGGAAAACTTGAAAATCAGTAGGTATGTACTACAATTTCTTATAAAAAATAAATGAAATAAAATATGCACTATATACATTAAAGACAAGGAACTATTTGAAATTAGATGATATGATTAATAATTTCTAAAATTTATTCCGATTAAATGTGAAGAATACAAAAAGATCATAAATATATATACAGAAACATCTCAAAACCTATGAACAGAAAATATTGAATAATAAATTCAAAAGATCACAGTAAATAAAAGATAATCTATTAAGTCGTATTATTTGATGAGAACATGCAACCCAAAACTAAAGTTTGTTGCAAGTGAAAAATTCGAAAATATAAAACTGGACAAAAGTAATTTTACAAACCAAAGAAATTTATAGAAAAGATTGACAATTTTAAATAAGACAGGATTTGAATTGGCGAATCATAGAAAAAATCTGAATAATGCTGAAGTATAAAATATTTAACAAAGATTCTATTGTATAATATTGAAGTATATAATAGAATAACAATAACCCTTCAAGATCTCCAATTAAGAAGAAAAACAAAACCAAATCCGTTGAAAAGATTAATAAAAAATCTCAAATTCAAAGATATCTAAGAAATAATAACACATCCAAGATATTAGATTAGGGTTATCTTATAAGAATCCTAAGGTCATAATAATCCTTCGATATTAAAGAGTTAAAAACTAAAAGCAGAATCAAAGAAAAAGATAAAAAAAAAAATCAAACATTAAAACGAAAACACAACAGATCAATCTAAGTTTCTTGTATTTTAAAGATATCCGGCATATAAGTTTAAGGATCACAAAACCCTAAACTAAATTATTTGCAACGGAATAATTACCGAAAAATAAATAAATTAATTAATAAGTGAGGTTTCAAATACCTCAGTGTTGGTGAATATAGCTGAAAAGCATCAAAATCTGCGACATGAGATGAACAAAATAACCAAAAAATAAACCAGAGACATTCGAATTAAGTAATGCCGAAGAAGATGAATCGATATATAAACTTTAAAACACATAGAAATTACTACTATTATATACACAATATGAACAAATTCATGCATCCGAACTGCACAAAAAAAGAAAAGAAAAAACGGAAATCATCGCAAGAAAGAAGGAACAATGAAATACCGTAACAACCATGGAGAAGAACACAACGTGCGAAGAAAGAAGGGCTGCAACAATTATGGAATCCTTACTTTTTAACGTGATTAGTTAATAACGTGTGACATGTGTTTAGGTTGATGAACATTACAGGAAGTTTTGATAATTATAATTAAGGGAGAATTTTGAATGGGTGAATGGTAGATGTTTTATATTTGGTATTGATACAATTTTGACATAATTCTCATATTTATCGAAATATTTGCAAGGAAATTATGACCATTAGGCCTTAAACTCTGTCAAATATAATAATAATAATAATAATAATAATAATAATAATAATAATTAATTAGAGCATTATTCACATAATTATGCTTGATCAAACCGAGAAGATGAGGACACATGTACTTCTCGTTGTGAAAATGTGAAATGGGTAGGAAAATAATTTTCGGGTAAAAATAGTATAAAACAATAATGAATAGTAGTATTAAATAATATATTTAAAAGACATGATAAACATAATACAATATGATGTATATAGTTTTTATTGTTACTAGTAGTATCCCGTGCGATGTACGATTTGTAAATGCAAATGAATAAATAACAATAATTTTATATTTCTATATAATTTTAATGTAATAAATTACAATAATATATAATAAGAGATGAAAAGTTATATATTATTAAAAGAAGAGTCAATGAAAAGTCTTAAAAATAAAATAAAAAATATAAATTTGAGTAAGTTATAAAATATTCATATTTGTTTTTCTTATGTATGAATATCTCTAGCATCCTTGGATGTAGGTCATGTTGATCATCTTGTACAAATGATGAGTGTATATATGTATATTTATAATTTTATGATAAATTGTTTCTATTCATCCAAAGTATCTAATTTTTTTATTCTTTAAGATATAATGTTCAAGAAATTTTCAAAAAGCTTTTAATAAGTACCAATAACACTACATTCTAATTTTATTAATTTTTATTTGTAGCACAGACACACTAAAAATTAACACACATAATAAACCAACAAACAATTATTTGTCTTTAATCTAACATTTTATTTTAATATATATGTACAATATGATTGTCAAACTATAGATCGACAATAGATGACTAATTTAATTTATTATATCGAAAAATCACATTAGAAATGAAAAAAAAAGGTTATCTTTATTTCAAAAAATTAGAATATTTTTTTAATAAAAAGAAATAAATTGTTGAAACTATAGACTGAAATTATAAAATATTTACTAAATAATTCAATTTTTATTTTTTTATATGTTCAAAAAAATAATAAGAAAAATAATTATTAAAAGAAATTATGTTTACTCTACCCATTCGTCTTCTATTTTATTTTATTTTCACTTAATGTGTCCTTTAGTTTGTGTGGTATCGATTATGTGTACAAAATTTTTATGGTCAAGTATAAATATACCTAGAAAGGGAAAAGGAATAAATAGATAAAAAAAATCAAAACCAAAAAAGATTTATACGATTTTATCAAATAAACCCCTAATGGTCTTTTTCAATATTTAATATTAATTTGAATTTGGTTAGAACCAAAACAACAAAAAAAAAAAATAGTAATTTTACTTTTGCCGACAAACTTCCTCCCACCCCACTCCCTTTCCCATATTTTTGCCCTCTCCTCCCATTTTAGATTCTAGAGAATTATGTTGATCTCTCTCACATAATTTCAGTCACACTTTAGCTCTTTCTCTCTCTCTCTCTCTCTCTCACACACAAGGTCTTTCTCTCCACCTTGGGACTGAGATATTTATTATGGTGCATCGGGCACTATGGTATTCCTTCAAAAGTGCTACGTGCTTGGTTTGATGTGAACGAACGTGGGGCTTTTTAATTGCTACGTGCTTTATTTTTGGAGACGAGCAAGACCATGGTTTTTGTTTTCTGATGCTGAATTTGGTTTGCTATATGTCATGACCATGTGTTGGTATTTGATGGATTTCTTGGAATTGACTACAATTCCAACGCTTTGGCTCGGCAATCCCGGGTTTTGTTTGGAGGCAGACCCTCCATTGTTTTTTAGCAGGGTTTCTTCGCGTTTGTCGTGTTTTGGGATATGCCATTTGGTTGTGCTTACAGATTTGACCGCTCCAAGCTAATGCATTGAAATCTTCCTAGGGATTTTGGACTCACGCTGATGTGAGGAGTGTTGGATTTCTCCCACGCTTGAATTTCGTGACATAGGACAAGGTGCTTCGCATTTGTAGTACGCTAGAAGACAGTTTTATTCATTGCATCATATTCGCTTGTTCTTGCCTTTGCTTATATTTCTTTAGCCAATTTTAGACTCATTATGTACACCTTTATCTGCCGGCTTGTGGCATGAAAGGTTTTTAGTTTGCCTTTTGTGAGTGTCCATCCTGTGGTCTCCACATTATTCGCACGTTTCTTTGTTTTCTTTTTTTATTTATAATACTATCTATTTATCACAAGGTCTTTCTCTCAGTTACTCTGGCGGGTGGTGATGCCACCTCACTTCTACCTCAATTACCTTGGATCTCTTAATCTTCACAACAAATGAAATTATTTAAAGAAGAATTAAATTTGAAAGTAAACACAGAATTTGACTGAATCAACGACTTGATTAATGTCGATTTCAATTAAAAAATAAATTGATTGTGCGGAACAGATTCAATGAGATACGAGTTCGAATTTTTTTTGGAATATTGCGTGAATGTCTCATTTTATAGACTTAGACAAATTAAGCTAATTATGGGGGAGTTACTATTGATTTGAGATAATTGTGCCTAAATATATTTTAGGCAAATATATGTTGATTCATCTCCAAATAAAATATTTTATACCAAAAATAATATTTTTCAAAAATAGCAAAAGAATTTGGGCGGGAAAAATCCTAGGCTACTATTTTTAGAGGATTTTTTTATTATTATTTTTACTAGTATATATCCCGTGCGATGCACGGAAGTCTATTTATATAGTAATATTTTTAATAAAATATATATTATGTGATCCAGTCATCTAAATTGTAACCAAGTTTTAATCAAACAATTATTTGAACATTTTGAATTAGACATTAGACAATCGTAAGCATTAGAAGCATTAGATAAATCATGTTGCACAATAAAATTAAGATAAATATTAAATATAAAACCTATTTTTATAATTTATTCAATCTTGTTTGAAACTCACACATGGGAGCGGTGTATCACTTTTAATATATGGAATCTATGGTTCAAACTGAGGATCGTAAAAAAAAAAGAAAATTATTTATATATAAAAAAAAAATGATAGAATGGTAACATCAAAAACATACTTTTAGATTGAATCAATATCTGAATAAAAGTCAAGTGATGTCCAGATTCAAAAGATAGTAGAAAAAATGAAAAATACTTAAAGTAGTTTTTAGCATCTATTTCAGTTTAGTAATTGAACAGAAAATATAGACTTTAGTAAAACGTGTATAGCCACTTTTTATGTTGATGATGAGGTCGCTCGGAATAGTTTCTCTTTATTTTTTTCAACAAAATTGAGATAAGAAATTTAATAATATAATTGATCAATTATACTTTTTTAATAAAATAATCTATTATACTTGTAAGATTTTCTTTAACTAACTTCTTTTATTTTTTTATACAAATCCAATACAAATAATTCAACCACAATAAATATCAAATTTAATCCAAAATCGATAACAACAATCGGTTTCATTCTTCAAATATAATATCTTAGTTTATATATCTGATATGTACGTATGTTCAACTAAAAATCATAAAAAAAATATTAATTTGATATATTATATGTAAAAATGAATTGGAAAAAAAAAAACATTATTTGTATTCTAAAATTTTGGAGAACTCTTAAAAAAAATAAAAATAAATGGAAAGTTGACAAAACGTCTAAAAAAGAATAGTGGAAAAATATATTTACAGACATTCTCTCCTTATTACTTTTATGTATATGACTGAAGCAGGTGATCGAATATTAATTTATTTTAAGTAAAATGAAACAAACCAATTGATTGTATTTTTATAAATAAATAAATTAATTTTTTTATAGAAAAAAAAAATATTTAACTAATTTTAGTTTACAGACCAATAAAAACTGACATTCAATACAAATAATCAACCAAAAAATAATATGACTTTTCATATTGAATGTTTCATTATAATATGTGCGACATGAATATTAAATTAAAGTTCGTGAAAAGACCATTAAAATGATATATATATATATATATATTACATAAAAATGGGTTAGAAATGAAAAAAAAATTATTATTTTTTTTTTTGAAAAATAGTTTAAACTTTCCAAAATTACAACTTAATTACAGAATTATGGTCCAAAATTTAGCCGAAAAAATTAAAATTACGAAATTAACCTTCTTATAGTGCGCGCGTGCACACACACACACAGAGAGATTTTTGGTTTATCTAAACAAAAAGCTAACTTATAACGTAAAAAAAAAAAAAACTTTTTCTTTGAAAATTAAATTATCATTTGCAATTTTAACATTTCACTTGGTGATTTCAAATATACTCAAATAATTCTTATTTCTCAACAAATTCGAACATTAAAAAAAACACAATCCAAAAGGTATTCAATGATTGGATAAGAAATTAAGATCTGTGAGTTCTTCAACATATTTGAATATTGTTAAATTTTATTTGATGTTGTAATTTATTCAAATAAAATTTATATTTTTGTTAAATGGTATATTGATTTAAATATAATTTTTTTATTAGATTTAAAAAGACATAATTGAGGTTAGTTAGGGCAACAAATTGGCAATTTTAATTAAATACAATACTGTTCACGCACGTATTAAAATAATAAGTGTGCTCTTTTTTTTTTTTTTTTTATCAGTTTAAGTAAACTCGCCTGTGCCACAGGCGAGTTCACTTAAATCTGACAATCACTGTTCAATCTCGCCCCTGCGAGAGGCGAGTTCTTAATTTTTTTTTTTCATTAGATCTCGTCTGTGGGAGGGGCGAGATCAAAAAAAAATTTTTTGGGATGGGGCTGATCTCGCCTGTGCCATGGGCGTGATCAAGTACACAGTCACACATTCATTGTGTCTGCATCATTCTTCACCTATGAGCATAATAGTTTAATTAATTATGAATGTTAAACAAACATAAATAACTAACTATCAACTCATATTTTTAAATAAAATAAACTAGATAATGTTATAAGAAATTTATTTTTCTTTAATTCTTTTCATTTTACTTCAAATATTTAAATTTATCTAAATAAAGTTTTAAATTCTAACTATAAATATCTCCTTTTAAAAAAACACTTATTTGCAAGTTTTAGTACTTTACTTGGTATTTTCGATATACAAAGAATAACAAATTAACAAAATTAAATTCAAAAGTTATTCAAGAGTTGGAATAACAAAATAAAACATAGAAGTGCTCCAATATTTCTTAATACTTTCATATATATGTTGAAAAGTTTCAATTAAATTAAACATTGGTTAATGTAAAAAAAAATTCTTAGGTAGCAAAATATGAAAAAAAAGAAAAAAAAAAAAAGAAAGAAGATGACGTAATTGAGATTGGTTTATTTGGTCCAGTATTGTTTAGGTTGCAAAGTCTAAAAAACATATAGTTCTAGTTGGTTAATTTTTTTATTTAAAAGAAGTTTAGTTGCAACTTGTATAATATCATAGTATAGGTTGCAAATTGTAATTATTTATAGAAAAATAACATTAATATATCTAAAATATAAAAAATTAATAAAAAGTTTTTAAGATTAATTATCATATATAAAGTTATATATATGAGCAAAAATCATAGTTTTGTGATTTACCAACAAAAATTATTATTATATCAAATAAGCATTAGCAAATTCAATAATATAATAAGCTGATTATAAATCAAATATTAACTTGAGACAATTCATGTCAGATAAAACAAACTGATTAGTTGTGGTTTTAATAAAATAATCAAGTAAAATAATTTGTAAAAGAGAATTATTTAAATGATTTTTACTTTTATTCCAAACCAAAACTATATTTTTTGTACGACCCACAATAAACACTGAAATCTTACTTAAATAATTAACGAACAAATAATATAATATTTTAAATAGAATATCGTATTATTATTATTATTATATATATATATGTATATATATATCATATGGATGTCAAATCAAATATCGCCAAAAGATGATTAATTTGATATAGTATATATAATAAATAGATTAGAGATGAAAAAAAATATTTGCAACTTTGGAAAGTAAAATAAATTTTGATTCTTACCAAATGTGACAACAACTTATCAATCACAATCTAAAATTTTAGGCTGAGAAATGTTACTTACAAAATTGTCACTACTGTGGCTTATATATATATAGATTTATTTTTTTAATTTATAAAATAACTTTTAAATTCTAACTATAAATAATTAAAAATAACCATAAAATATATAATAAAAGGAACAATGATATTTTATTTGGATCATATGTAATGTAAAGTTCAATACTTTTCTCATTATCCCTGCTTTTGTTTTATTTTAACTTTTAATTTATCGTAATAAATTTTCAAGTTCTAATTATAAATATTTTTTTTTTCTTTATAACATTTAATTTTCATTTGCAACTTTTAACATTTTATTTGGTGATTTCAAATATACTTAAATAATTTTTATTTAATAAAATCTTATTTTAACAAAATAAAATTCAAAATTTATTTAATGATTCGAATAACAATTAAAGTCTTTGGTTTCTTCAAAATATTTGATATTTACGTATTTTATTTGGTATTATAAATTATTTATATAAATGTTATAGTCTTCATATAAATAGTATATTTATTTGAAGATAAAAATTGATTAAAGCGAATAAATTTATTTAGATTGTTACGAGTCAAAAAGACATTCAATATTTATTTGTGCGACCAAGTATTATTTAGTTTAGAAAGTGTAAAAACAATAATTGAAGTTTTAATAAACGTAAAAATTAAAAAGATTGCCAAATATAATAAAAGTCATAATTTAGGCTACAAAGAATAAATTTCATTAACAGAGTAATTTTAACAAATACTCGTTATTAAAAATATAAATAGGTAATCAAAAATAATTTCAATAACTATTTTAATACATAATTATATATATGCTCAAATTCGTGATAAGAAGATATTTTAGCAGGTTTCATGATTTAATAAGTTGATTATAAAATATATATTGTTGTTTTTGCCTTTGATTTAATAAAGTAGGACTTTCATTATTTTAAACAATGGGTTTTCTCCCTGATTTAAACAAAGAAAAAATATTTGAAAATTGATGTCAAATAAAATAAATTGATTAGTTGTATTTAAAAAAAAAAATACTATTTTTTTTTATAAAGAAATTATTTTACTAATTTTAGTTGTCACTAAAAGCAAAATATTATAGTCCAATTCACAATAAACATCAATTCTAGCACAAATAATTTGTTTATTCAAATCAAATATCTCATTATAATATATGTGATATAGATATCAAATCGAAGATCGTGAAAAGATGAATAATTTGGTATATTATGCATAAAAATCGGATTAAAAATTGAAAAGTTATTTGTATTTTAGAAAAGTAAAAGAAAGTTATGAACTTACTAAATATAAGAAAAAGTTACCAATTATGGTCTACTTTTTTTGGAGGGAAAGCTACAATTACATTAATACCCTCCATTTTGCTTTTATATGTGTATAGATATATATATAGAGAGAGATATTAAACTAAACAAATAACATGAGATAAACAAATTACACGGATAGATAAATAAATAATTCCAAGTGGTGTAGATAATACAAACTAAACAAAACTTATAGAGTTGTTCTAGGCTAAAGAAATTAAAAAATCCTACCTAGAAAAATAAACGATAATTATATGGAAAAGATTAGAAACCTTGCCTGGTTCGAGTGGAAAAACAGAATGATAAAAAAAATACCAAACTCAATATTTATATACAAATTCAAATTACCCGGTGATTCTTTAACATATATGTATAAACAAAGTGAAATTATAATTGTCGAATTACGTGAAGGTTTTTCAGGATATGTAAATCTTCAAGATGTGTAATAAAATGAGATCAACAAAATAAAATTACACATAGCATACATTATAGACTCAATCATGCATAAAGAAACATAAAACTTAAAAAATTAAACAAAAGACTGAAGTCAGATATCAAACACAGATCGAACAGACTAAAACATGAACATAGAAACCTACAAAAAATCCACGGCCTCAAACTGCAACAACTAATAATAATTTTTTGGGGAAAAAACATAAATTGAATTAGTATAGAGAATAAAAAAATCACCTGATTCGAGTGGAGGAGAATATGGATTGGAAGAAAGGAATTGAAAAGATGAACTGAAGAATAATTTGAAACATAAAAGGTTATGATGTGATTTTTTTTTAAATATATATTTTTAATAATTAAGTATTTTATTTATATTGAATTAAAGTTCTTTTAGTAATTACTATTATTGCTTTATTCTTTTCGGTAATTTGTGGAAATTAATAAACAAGATTTTATGTGGTTGTTATTATTATTATTTTTTTAACATTTTCATTGTACATAAAAGGCAAAGAATAATTTATTTATTTATTCCTTTATTTATTTAACATTTTAGTTTATTCCTAAATATAATATATTTGAAACGATTATTATTATTATTAATATTATTATTGTTGTTGGTATTATTATTTTTTGAAAGGAAGAATTTGGCTTCTCATGTTGTAATGTCCCATTAATAAATCATGCCATTAATAATTGGAGAAGTAGATTAATTGTATCTGATGAAGAAGAGAGGAGAGAGATAGAGGAAGTGGTTATCAGATGATGGGAAGGGAGAAGAGAGAGGAAAAAGAGTCTCACACTTATGAAAGAAGAACATGCCATCCAAACATTCCTTATAAAAGTCATGTTGATTATTTTGTACAAAGAATGAATTTATATATGTATATTTATAATTTTAAAATAAATGTTTATATTTATTCAAAGTATCTAAACTTTTTATTTTTTCAAATATAATGTTCAAGAAATTTTTAAAAGCTTTTAGTGAGTATCAATAACACTACATTCTAATTTTATTGATTTTTGTTTGTAGCACAAACACTCTAATAATTAACCAACATAATCAACCAAAAAAATATTTGTCTTTAATTTAATTTAAGTTATTTATACAATATGGTGTCAAGTTATATATCGATAATAGATGACTAATTTGATTTATTATACATAAAATTCACATTAGAAATGAAAAAATATATTTTATTTCAAAAGATTAAATTATTTTTCTGAAAAAATATAAAAATGTTGAAATTATACACTGGAATTATAAAATATTTACTAAATGATTCAATATTTATATTTTTATATGATTGAAAAAATAAATAAAAAAAATGAAACAAAATTCAAATTAACGTTAAATATAAAAGATCATTAGGGGTTTATTTCAGAAAATCCTATTAAATCTATCTTTCGGTTTTAATTTTTTTCTTTATTTATTTGTTTTTCCTTTGTAGGTATGAACATGCTTGAGCATGAATTCTTATATACATAATTGATACTATACAAATAAAAGGACACATTAAGTGAAAATAAAACTAAATACAAAAAAAAAAAAAAAAAAAAAAAGTAAGTTGCTTTTGCCGACAAACTTACTCCCGTTCCACTCTCTTCTCCACATTTTCGCCGCCTTCCCCCATTTTAGATTCTAGATAATTATGTTGACTTCTCTCACACAATTTCGATTACACACCTTCTCTCTCACTCTCTCACAATGTTGGTCTCTCTCTGTTACTTTGGTGGGTGGCGATGTCGCTTCCATTCTCCCTCAGTTACTTTGGATCTCTTTATCTTCACAACAAATAAAGTTATTTAAAGAATAATAAAATTTGGAAGTATACACAAATTTTGGCTGAATTAACAGCTTGATTAATGTTGATTTCAATTGAAAAATTACTTGATTGCGCAGAACAGTTCTATGAGATAAGGGTCCAGATCTTTTTGGAAGGTTGTGAAAGTGTCTTCTTTTATAGACTTGGACAAATTAAGCTGATTGTGGGGGACTTACTATTAGTTTAAGATAATGGTGGCTAAATATATTTTAGGCAAATATATATAGATTTTCTCCAAATAAAATGTAATATGGCAAAAATAATATTTTCCAAAAATGGCAAAAGGATTTGGGCTGAAAAATTTCTAGGTTACTATTTTGAGTGGATTTTGTTATTTTATATATACTAGTAATACTCCCGTGAGATCCACGAAAGTTTATTTAAAAAGTAATGATTTTAATAAAACTAAATATGATATAATCTAATATTTAAATATGTGATCGTTTTATCGTAATATATTTTTTAAAATGCAGGATAAAACATAAATAAAATTATAAGTAATGTAAATATAAGTTTCTGGCACGTTGTATATGAATTTAATATAACTTACTTTATATATATATATATATACATATTTAAATTATCATTTTTTCATCTTTGAATCCAAACACACATTTAGTGTGTTTGTCTCATTTTTCACCTATATGCATAATAGCTTAATTAATTATGAATGTCAAAACTAACATAAATATCTAAATATAAACTCATATTATTAAATAAAATAAACTAAATAATGTTATAAGAAATTTATTTTTCTTTATTTTTTTCATTTTAATTTAAATATTTAAATTTATCTAAATAAAGTTTAAATTCTAACTATAACTATTTACTTTTAAAAACATCTTATTTGCAAGTTTTAATACTTTAACTTGGTATTTCAGATATACAAAGAATAACAAAATAACAAATAAAATTCAATAGTTATTCAATAGTTGGAATAATAAAATAAAAGAAAATATATGAGTCCTTCGATATTTCCTAATACTTTTCATATATATGTTGAAAAGTTTCAATTAAATTATACATTTATATTGTAAATAGTAGATTCATTTAAAGATACACATTGGTTAATGTAAAAAATATTGTTTAGGTTGCAAAATGTGAAAGAAAAAAAAAGACATAATTGAGATTGATTAATGTGAAAGAAAAGACATAATCAAGTTGGTTAATTTTACTTATTTAATAAAAAAATTAGTTGCAACTTGTATAATATCATAGTTTAGGATGCAAAATGTAATTATTTATTGAAAATTATTATTAATATATGTAAAATAAAAAAAAAAATTAGATTAATTATCATATATAAAAGTTATATATATGAGCAAAAGTCAATTTTGTGATTTATCAACAAAAATAATTATTATAACAAATAAATATTTGCAAATTTAATAATTTAATACGCTGATTATAAATCAAATATTAACTATCACTTTTAATTCAATAAAATATGTTTTCAATTATATATACATTGATTTTTCTTTCAATGTAATAAATGAAGAAAACTTGAGACAATTCATGTCAGATAAAACAAATTGATTAGTTGTTGTTTTAATGAAATAATTAAGTAAAATAATTCGTAAAAGAGATTATTTGAATGATTTTTAGTTGTATTCCGAACCAATACATTATTTAATTTATAATCCATAATAAACACTAAAATCTTACTCAAATAATCAATGAACAAATAATATAATATTTTAAATAGAATACCTTATATATTATTATATATATCGTATGGATGTCAAATCAAACATCGTCAAAAGATGATTAATTTGATATGGTATACTACCTTCGTTTTTTTAAATGTTCTTTTAGACTTGGATAAAAAAATTAAGGAGTAGGGAGAGTGGACAAATAAGCCTCTTTCTAGCCTTTTCTCTTTCCCCTTAAATTCTATATTTTTCTTCATATTTCTTTACTATTGTTATCTAATTATATGGTAGGTTACATAATGGGAGAATTTTTAGGGATAATAAAAGGGGTAGTATAGGAAAAATTGTGAAAAAAAAAAGAAGCTAAAAGAACATTTAATTATAAACAAAACACAAAAGCTAAAAAAACATCTAAAAAAAATGGAGATAGTCTATAATAAATAGGTTAGAAATGAAAAAAGATATTTGCAACTTCAGAAAGTAAAATAAATTTTGATTCTTACCAAATGCGAAACAACTTATCAATAACAGTCTAAAATTTTAGACTGCAAAATGTTACTTACAAAATTATGCATACTGTGGCTTATATATATTAAACATATGGATTTTTTATATTTATAAAATAATTTTTAAATTCTAACTATAAACAATTAAAATAACTATGAAATATATAATAAAAGGAGCAATTATATTTTATTTAGATATTTCATATGTAATGTAAAGTTTAATACTTTTTTCTTTATGTCTCTGCTTTTATTTTCTATTTTTTTTTTATTTATCTAAACAAACTTTCAAGTTCTAATTATATATACTTAATTTTCTCTTTTTAAGGTTAGATTTTCATTTGCAACTTTTAACGTTTCATTTGGTAATTTCGAATATACTTATTTTTATTTAATAAATTCTTATTTTAACAAAATAAATTCAAATATTATTTAATAATTTGAATAACAGATTAAATTATGTGAGTTCTTCAAAAAGTTTGAATATTTTCTTATTTTATTTGGTATTGTAAATTATTTATATAAATGTTATTATTTTCTTATAATAGTTATTTATTAAAGATAAAAATTGATTAATGCGAACAAAGTTATTTAAATTACTAAGAGTAAAAAAGACATTTGATGTTGATTAGTACGTCAAAACATTATTTAGCTTGCAAAGTGTAAAAACATATAATTGAAGTTTTAATAAAAGTAAAAAATTAAAAAAGATTGAAAAATGTAACAAATGTCATAATTTAGGCTGCAAAGAATAAATTTCCTTGAAAGAGTCATTTTAACAAAATACACATTATTAAAAATATAAATAGGTAACTAAAAATAATTTTAATAATAAATTTAGTATATAATTATACATATGCTCAAAGTTTCTGTACTTATTGTGATAAAAAAATATATTAGCAAATTTTATGATTTAAGAAGTTGATTATAAAATAGATATTGATTTTTTTGCCTTTGGTTTACTAAAGAAGGACTTTCATTATTTAAACAATGATTTTTCTCCCGACGTAACTTAAATAATCAAATAATTTGAAAATTCACGTCAATTAAAATAAATTGATTAGTTGTATCTTTATATAAAAAAAATACTCATATTTTTCATAAAATAAATTATTTTAGTAATTTTAGTTGCAACTCAAATCAAAATATTATAGTTCAATTCACAATAAACATCAACTTTAGCATAAATAATCAACCAACAAATAATCCATTTATTCAAATCAAATATCTCATTATAATATATGTGATATGGATGTCAAATCGAAGATCGAGAAAAGATGAATAATTTGGTATATTATACATAAAAATCGGATTAAAAATGAAAAAAAAAATATTTGTATTTAAAAAAATAAAAGAAAGTTAAGTTATCAATTGTATGGTGTAAAAATTTGTTTAATTTGTTTCTATACCCTATCTATATATTTTAAAACCTACTGAAGATCTCCTCCAAGTAGATATATGTTTGCATAAAAATTTCATAAATTATTTTCTATACAATATCTATGTTTCGTTTAACCTAGTGGTATTTTTTGTAGGGAAACACCCGTTAGAAATTCAGAATTAAAAGTTAAAAGTAAAAATAAAATCGTAGCAACTATTAACCTAATCACATATGAAAATCCCTGACCTCAAAAACCCAACATTAATAAAAAAAAGTATACATATATAACATAAACTAAAATAAATTAAACAAAAACTAAAAAAATCGTCAACGGTAATATAATTTCCTTATATATTTGATCCAAGACGTTTCATCCCCAAAAAAAAAATTCAAGACGGTTCATTTAACAACAACAATTCTTAAACTTGTGAAAATACACAAAAATATTAGGAACACTTTAGGCCCAAAATTTCACATCAATGTAACAAAAACAATAGTTAGAACCTAATTAGCAAGTCAGAACATCTAATCCAACAACCCATCTAATTAGCCACGGCGTTAACCCATCTGTTCAAACACTGCATCCAATCCAATTAGCCACGAAATCCAGAAATAAGGGTCGTATGTAATCGGTTTTTCAATACAGTTGGGGTCGTATTGATAACACGTTATTTATGCATGTATTTAGGTCGATTTACGATCATATTTTATGGCATATACGTGTATATTTGACCAGCATTTATTGATATTTATAATATTTGGGCCATTTGACGTGTTTCGACTTGTTTTGAAGATAATTAGGTATTTTTATGCCATTTGGATGAAGTACGAAGGAGAAACAAGTCAAATAGAGTGAAAACCGGCCCAAAGGAGTGAAAACCGTCCAAGAACCGGTTCAAACCGGTCCGAACCGCCCTGAACCGGTCCAGGAGCAAAACCGGGCAAGAACCGACACGGCCGCATCACAAAGCAACACGGCCGTGTCAAAAGTGTCTTGCAACGCATTGTGGGTTCTGGAATGGAACACGGCCGTGTCACAGCTGCAACACGGCCGTGTCAAATTGTTGCTGGAAAAGTGGATTTTTGCAAAGCAACACGGCCGTGTCACTTAAGCAATACGGCCGTGTCAGAAGTGTTTTCCTGCGATAATTACCTAATTTTAATAGGATTTTGACTCTATCTTCCCGAATATTCGTCCCCAACTCTATAAAAAGGACCCCAAGCTTTAGGAAAAATGGATCAATCATCAAGAACATAAATTACATCATCTTGGAGGACAAAGACGACGAAGATCATCGAGACGGAGTCATCCGGGTTTATTTATTCTTTTCTAGTTTAATTCTTTACAATGTTTTTATTAAGATTTTGTATTGGATTATTGCTAGGCATGAGTAGCTAAGCTATTCGTGTCCTAGGGTTAGAAAGTAGGGATTATTATAACAATGTTTTGATTTATGATTTAATCTATTTAATTCCATTCTTTATGTGTTTTATCTCTATGTTTATGCTTAAACTGAATTTAGCTTGATCACCTAGATTTAGTAATTTAGTTTAACAATTCCGCTTCGAGAGGAGGGAATTGTTATCAGACTTGGAACATAGAGCGCAGTTGTCTATGACTGTGTAGGCCGTGGCTTAGGATCGTTTGGGAGTTATTAGGTTTAATTGACTCGAGAGGGTAATTAGCTTAATTAATCAACGGTTTAATCGCTTCGAGAGAAGGATTAGATTATTGTCGTGCCGCCTAATAAACATTAGAATTGGTAAATTAATAGGTTAATCATATTCCACATTGAAATAATATCCTGAAATCGAAGCCCTAGGATACCTTTTCTCTTTGATTGTTAGTTTTCGTGTTTCCTAAGTTTGGAGTTATATTTGATTGAGTAGTTTAATTAGTAAAATCAACCTTTAAAACTTAGTATCTAGTTAGGACATTCCTAGAGTATTAGGGTATCAAACTACCTAAAACTATTCCTTGTGGGATCGACCTTGATAATCGTTACTACACCTACATCCGTACACTTGCGGAACACTAGGTTAGAAACCGACGTGTCAAGTTTTTGGCGCCGTTGCCGGGGAATAGGATTTAGCGCTTAGTTTTTATCGTGAAAAATAGGAGGAAACTAGACTAGATTTTATCTTTTCGTAACTTTAATTTTAAATTTTCGTTTTTATTTTTTATTTAATTTTTGTATTACGCGGTAGTTCTTGTTTTTGGTGTTTGCAGGCTTCGTATGCACACCAGATCAAAAGGGAAAGAAACCCTTCTTCCTTTCGATCCAGAAATTGAAGCGACAGCTCGCAGACACCGAACGAGAAGAAACTTCACAGCTGAGATGGAGAACCCACCACAGCAGCCGAATGATGAAGCATTAAATAGAGTGCTAACAGCCTTAGCACGATTGGACGATCGCGTCACTATTATACAGCAGCAGATACCTGCACAGCAGCAACAGTTGCCACAACAGCACGGACAGATTCCAATAGAGCCAGATGCGGGAGAAGAAGACAATACACCTATTAGTGACTGTTTAAGGCAGAATCCTAATCAACAGTCAGGAGGAGTACAACTCCCGCCTCTGAATGCAAATAGTTTCGAGCTGAAGCCTGCACTGATCAACATAGTGCAGCAGAACCAGTATGGAGGAAGTGCAATGGAGGATCCGAATGCTCACCTAATAAAGTTCCGAAGATTGGCGGACACAATCAAAATAAACCATGTGCCACACGAGCAGGTTAAGCTGCGATTGTTTCCCTTTTCGTTAAAGGATAGAGCCCTCCAATGGTTCAATTCCTTGGAAGATATCATCAGTTGGGAAGAGTTGAGCACTTCGTTCCTATTGAAGTACTTTCCACCGAGCAAGATGCTCGACTTGCAGAATCAAATTAATCAGTTCAAACAGCTGGACCAAGAGCCATTCGGAGAGGCTTGGGAGCGATTCCGGGATCTTATCCGGAGTTGCCCTCAACATGGGTTCACCAAGAAGCAGCAAGTATGCAAGTTCTACAATGGTCTACTTGCTCCGACTAGAAACCAAGTGGATGCAGCTGCGGGTGGAAGTTTGATGGAGAAGTCAGTGAGGATGGCATTCTCAATCCTGGACGCGATGGCCAGAACAAGCTACCAATGGTCGAACGAGAGAAACATGCCAAGGAGGGTAGCGAGTGTCCAAAAAGTCGAGCCCGTCAATAATGAGCCAATTGAAAAGCTCACAGCACAAGTAACAGCATTGACAAGCCAGGTGAATTTGCTAACTAATTTAACGTTAGCACAACAGCCAGGGAGTCCGGAAGAAGTTGAAGAAGTAAAATTTGTGAATCAACGAAACTTCAACAACTTCCAGAACAATCAGCCTCGGTACAATCAGTACCCTCAGAATCATCAGAACTTTTCATATGGGAACGCGCAAAATACACTTAATCCGCCACCCGGATTTGCTGTTACAAATGGCATGATCCATGACGGTAAGAAGCCATCACAAGAAGAGATCGCGATGTCACAATTCGAAAAGTATGATGAAAAGTTAGCTCAGTTGGAGAAGAAAGTGGATGGAAAATTCATGGAGCTAAACAAGCATATCACTGGGCAAGGGGCAGACATCAAGAGGCTCGAGAACACGTTGGTGCAGACTCAAGCAAGCATTGGAGAGTTGACATCAAACATGAGTCAGCTGATAAAGATAGTAGGAGCTCAACACAAGCAAGGCCAATACCCGAGTGATACAGTGGTTAACCCGAAGGAGCACTGCGATATTGTGGAGCTAGATGAGCATGAAGAGAGCTTGAAGGACCAAGAAGCAAAGGAATCAAGCGAGGAAGTCAAAAACATTGAGAAGGAGGAGGTCAATACAATCATAGATAAGAAAACTTCATCTCCTATTCTTGATGAGTCTTTTGATTTTTGTTTTAAAAATTCGTTCTTTGCTAACCTTGATCCTTTAGAGCAATCTAGAGTTGTTGTTGTGAAACAGGAACCACTAAAGGAGAGAATCCAAGTTAAAGAGAAAACAAAGGAGTGGGAGGATGGAAAAGAGGCGACGAAGAAGAGACAGAGCAGGCCCAAGAAGAACGCAAACACAAGCATAAAACCAAGAAGAGCAACAAAAACAAAAGATCCAGGGAGTTTTACTATTTCTTGCTTAATTGGTAGTCATGAATTTCATAATGTCATGTGTGACTTAGGGTCTAGCATAAATTTGATGTCTCTTAAGCAATATAGACAATTAGGATTAAGGGAAATTAAACGGTCCTTTACTACTATCAAATTGGCGGATGGATCTTCATTAACGCCGTTGGGAGTAGCAGAGGATGTAGTGGTAAAAGTGCTAAATTTTGAATTCCCTAGTGATTTCTTAGTTGTTGACATGAAAGGGAGTGATGAATTCCCTTTTATCTTAGGAAGACCCTTCTTGGCGACTAGCCAAGCACTAATAGATGTACCTAAAGGGGAGTTGGTTTTTCGGGTTCAAAACGAAATAATCACACTCAAAATACATAAATCGGGTCTAAGGGGTAGGCACAATTGTAGCATTATTTACACTACCCTAGCTGCTATAGAAAATCCTCGTGCCCCAAATAGCTCTTTAAGTGTTCAGAAAACTTCCAACTCGGGGTGGCTAGAAGAAGGTTGATAGGAAAAGGACGTCCGGCTGAAGACGTAAAACAAAGCGCTTGTCGGGAGGCAACCCGATGGTTATTGTTTTATGTTTATTTTTTTATTATTGCGTTAATTTTATGTTTTACGTGTGTTTTAGTGTTTTATGTTTTTAGGAATCAACATGGACGAGTGTTGCAAGAAAAGGGGGTCGAAAAGACGGAAAAATCGCGTTAAAAGGAGCAGAAGATGCAACACGGTCGTGTCGCACTATGGACACGGCCGCGTCAAAAAGCACTTAGAAAGTGTTTTCAGCACTGGAATGCAACACGGCCGTGTCACACAAACGACACGGCCGCGTCAAAATCAGGTCTAGAACCCAAATTTTGGTTCAACAGCAACACGGTCGTGTCGGCCTTATAACACGGCCGTGTCAAAACCAAGCTCCAAACACGATTTCACACTGGAACTCAACACGGCCGTGTCACACAACCGACACGGCCGTGTCAAAATCAGCCCAAAAATATCAAGTTTGGCTCAAATGTAACACGGCCGTGTCACAACATTCAACACGGCCGTGTCAGTACGTTAACAGAAAAAAAAAAAAATGAAAAATTCAGAGCGTGATGCGGAGACGGCCGAACCAAGATTCAGTAGGAGCAAAATGGCACGATTTCGGAGCTCGTAGGGGTTTCAAAACGCCATCGTCGAACGATTTGTAAGTTAGCACCAAGGCGTACCACGTTTTTCCTCCAAACATTGGCTTTCAGCCAAGTTTGGGGGAGGGGGTAGACCGTGGAACGTCTTGGCAGCTAGATTTCTAGTTTTGATTTATTTTTTTCGTTCGAGATTCTTGCTGTTAATTGTGGGTCCGTGTGCCCATTGTGCTGATTTTTATTGTTTCAATTGGTGTTATCGGGTCTGTGAGCCCAGTTATCTGATTTATCGGTGTTGTTGGGTCTGTGAGCCCGAGTTTGATTGCATATTGTTTTCATGTTGAGTCTTAGGAGTTTAGAGTTTAGAGTCTTATTAGTGTTTCAATTTTTAGAGTCATAAGAAGGATAAAACCCGGAAAAAGGTAACAAGTGAAAAGAAAAATAAAAAGAGAAAATTAGGGAAAGATGGATGATGAATAGTTAATGATGAGATGATTTAGATGAAAAAAAAATGGCACATAATAGAGCATGAGAGGTGTTTTGAGACGAAATTGAGCTTGAACTGAGAATGTTCAATCAAAATTTACCTTGTGAGAATTTGAGCCTAATTATACTCCAATTTTCGGAGTAATATACTTTCTTTCGGTGTGAATTTGATTGAATATGTGTACTAGTCTCTAGAACTTGCCTTGAGTCTTTACTAAGAATGTGTCAAGTATATGTTGTGATGTAGGAAATGATCTTAGGCAAATTTTTTGTTTAAGCCTATTCGTTCGAACTATGAAAAATTGCCTTTGACCCATATTGAAAAAAATTGTCCCTAGTTAGCCCAATTGAGCCTTATAGCTTTATTTATTCATAACCTAACAATATCAGCCAAAACCTTTTGATTTAACTCTTTTGGCCTTAATTGGATTAATCAAGTAAGAGGGAGGAGAATTGGAAGGAATTTTTGGGTGAACAAATTGTGGGAAGGAATGGGAAGTAGGGATATTTTCAAAAGATGAAGGAAATAAGAGAAAAGTGATAGGTGAAAAACGAAGAATGACCTCTCTAAAAAAAAAAAAAAAAAAAAAAAAAAAAAGAGAAAAGTTGTATTATAGAGGAGAAGCTAGAAAATAAAGTGCTTAAATTGTGAATTTGCTCAGAACATTCGGGTAGTCCCAAAAATGTGGTACCCACAGAATTGAAAAGCACTTAAGTTGTATGGACTTGGGAAGGTGAAGAAGTCAACTTGCGGGGTGATTTGCTGAAATTTGAAGAGTGAGGTTGAGTGATTGTATTGAGGGGTAGTCGGGTTAGACGTAACTTGATTAGTCCAATGAATAGTCACTTATATCCAAATGTATCCCACCTTACCTTAAGCCCACATTACAACCAAAATAAAGACCTTTTTGATCTTTTGTCACACATATCAAGTACGAGGTCTAGTGTAGACGATTGGCAAGCATATGGTAGGCTTTGCATGTAATTCAATATGAGTGAACATTATTTTAGCCTAAACACTTGAGAGATGAGTGAAACACTCACCCGGTGAGGGTTGAATGATTCGAAAGTTCAAAGTCTCGAGAGTAGTTGATTTTCGCGTTATCGCATATGCTCAAGTGAATTGTGTTGCCTAGTTGTTTTAAGGAAAATCAAACTGAAACTGAATTCATCGTCTAATCGCCCGAAACAAAATGCATAATCACTTGTCTTCTTTGTGTCTTTTTGTATGATGTTCGGGACGAACAACAGTTTAAGTTTCGGGGAGTTTGATAACACGTTATTTATGCATGTATTTAGGTCGATTTAGGATCATATTTTATGGCATATATGTGTATATTTGACCAGCATTTATTGATATTTATAATATTTGGGCCATTTGACGTGTTTCGACTTGTTTTGAAGATAATTAGGTATTTTTATGCCATTTGGATGAAGTACGAAGGAGAAACAAGTCAAATAGAGTGAAAACCGGCCCAAAGGAGTGAAAACCGTCCAAGAACCGGTTCAAACCGGTCCGAACCGCCCTGAACCGGTCCAGGAGCAAAACCGGGCAAGAACCGACACGGCCGCGTCACAAAGCAACACGGCCGTGTCAAAAGTGTCTTGCAACGCATTGTGGGTTCTGGAATGGAACACGGCCGTGTCACAGCTGCAACACGGCCGTGTCAAATTGTTGCTGGAAAAGTGGATTTTTGCAAAGCAACACGGCCGTGTCAGAAGTGTTTTCCTGCGATAATTACCTAATTTTAATAGGATTTTGACTCTATCTTCCCGAAGATTCGTCCCCAACTCTATAAAAAGGACCCCAAACTTTAGGAAAAAGGGATCAATCATCAAGAACATAAATTACATCATCTTGGAGGACAAAGACGACGAAGATCATCGAGACGGAGTCATCCGGGTTTATTTATTCTTTTCTAGTTTAATTCTTTACAATGTTTTTATTAAGATTTTGTATTGGATTATTGCTAGGCATGAGTAGCTAAGCTATTCGTGTCCTAAGGTTAGAAAGTAGGGATTATTATAACAATGTTTTGATTTATGATTTAATCTATTTAATTCTATTCTTTATGTGTTTTATCTCTATGTTTATGCTTAAACTGAATTTAGCTTGATCACCTAGATTTAGTAATTTAGTTTAACAATTCCGCTTCGAGAGGAGGGAATTGTTATCAGACTTGGAACATAGAGCGCAGTTGTCTATGACTGTGTAGGCCGTGGCTTAGGATCGTTTGGGAGTTATTAGGTTTAATTGACTCGAGAGGGTAATTAGCTTAATTAATCAACGGTTTAATCGCTTCGAGAGAAGGATTAGATTATTGTCGTGCCGCATAATAAACATTAGAATTGGTAAATTAATAGGTTAATCATATTCCACATTGAAATAATATCCTGAAATCGAAGCCCTAGGATACCTTTTCTCTTTGATTGTTAGTTTTCGTGTTTCCTAAGTTTGGAGTTATATTTGATTGAGTAGTTTAATTAGTAAAATCAACCTTTAAAACTTAGTATCTAGTTAGGACATTCCTAGAGTATTAGGGTATCAAACTACCTAAAACTATTCCTTGTGGGATCGACCTTGATAATCGTTACTACACCTACATCCGTACACTTGCGGAACACTAGGTTAGAAACCGACGTGTCACGTATTCTCCAGATGTGACAAGAAGTCTTGGGAAGTCGACGATCTCCATCTTCAATATCCAGAAAAGCTTGTCAAGTGTAAACCATTTATGTTCAATCTTCTGAGTCAGAGCGAGCGATGAACTTACTGATTGGATGGAGAGTGTTATACTTATGAATATTGTGTAAGTAATAAAATTCATATCTTTGATAAAAAACACAAATGAGAAATACAAAGGGCAACATTTATTTATCTCACGAGGAAATGAAGAAACAACGTAGAGAACATAAACACCAGACAAATACGCACAGTGAAAAACATACATAAGCTGTCCCAAACTCGTCACCGGAAGAGCCTTAGTTTGACGGCTGTAATGAAGGTCAGAGATGTTATATTTCGGTATGTGATTATATAGACGAAGATGTAAAAATTCAGACAAAGTCGAGGCTAGAGTTTGACTCTATATCCGTAAGACGAAATTGCCACGTACTCAGGTGCAATACGTTTAGTAGCAAAACGCCTCCAAGATACAACGACTTTAAAACTTCAGACCGCTGCACTACGAGTCGGAAGTTATCGGCGAACGTACTCGGATATTTGGAACTTTCGGACTATATTAATGCAGAATTTAGAAAGCTTTTGAATTGCAAAGAACTTATGAATTCGAATGTATAAAATGAAATGAGGAGGGGCCTATTTATATATGTTGAAGAGTTGTGGTGCCTTTTTGGAAAGACACCTCTTCACCCCTTGGTTGCACCCTTTAGACTGGACCCATCAGTTTGCTGGGCGGTCGCACCCGCAGGCTGACCCGCGCCCTGGCGGGCGACGGGTCGCACTGGTTCGACCCGCCCGGCCTGCTGGCGGATCGGTCCGGTTCGAGCCGCCCAACAGTCCGGTTCGGCCCGGTTCCTGACCGGACCCGGTCCACGTCACCGCACCGCCTGACTCGAACCGCCACGAACCCGCAAGCCATCCGTCTGGACCACCTAGCCAAAACTTTAAGGCTCCTCCAGCTCCTCGCGACGACGCGTACGTGCAAAGTGCAAAGTGCAAAGTGCGCCTCTAAAGCGACTCAATGCGACATGTGCGACGTGCGCGTGCGGGCCCGGGCTCGGGCTCAGATGGTGCGAAGCACCATCCTCAGGTCCATTTTAGCCAAAGGCTAAAATCCCACTAGGATCCACCATAAGGTCCACCATAGGGGAGCACACTTGATAACTACTTATCAAGTGCTCTACTAAATAAAGAGTATCCACTTACTCCAATTTTTCTATGTGGGACAAGTTCCCATATGTTTCCTTCATAAACTCTTCAACTTCCATGTTTAAGTTGCAACCTTTGACAATTAATATCTCATTCACCCGAAATTGGTTTTGAGCATATTAATACATTAAATTCATCTACTCGAAGTGTAGATTATGAATTTGCAACTTGTTTTCATTTTTAACAAATGGATTGAATTAATTAAATTGGTCAATTTTGAGTCAAAACCCAAAATTCCAAATCAATTTCCAACAATCCCCACATGAATGATATTAATGCAATGCACACCTAAGAAAGTCCCAACGAGCCGTCCCTTCATCAGGATAGGTAGCTTCAGGCTTTGAACCTTCCCTAGTGAGATGCCATCGGATTTACTCGCTGCTCAGTGAACATGATGTCTTGAACTGGTCAGCTTTTGTGTAAATCAAGTACAATGACAACCACAAAGTAACGACTCTAATATCCTTTTGGTTCTCACGTTGTTGTCCATTTTGGCCATGGACCTTATCTCGGATTCATAAGTGTGTACTGAAAATATTACATTTGTCAGTTTGAAGCGGCCCCACTTCACACTTATATAGGTGATCTCCTATTAAAGGTACCTTGAAATACCTTACCACAAAGGTATAGGAATCATTAAAAGCTGTTAAGCTTACCCTTACCGCACGTCATCAGGTTTTGTACCAAATAGGTACAATTGGCACTTGAGCGGAATCGAAAATGAGCTTGAAATTTGTTTTCAAGTGCAAAACTGAGTGCTTCAAAGCTTAGTTGTCTCGTTGAACCAAGTTCTTGGGATCCTCCAGTCATCATGGACGAGTTACCACTATGAACACTCTTTAGTGTGTGGGTTTTAGCCCCATTCCCCTTACCGCGTTATACATTCGATCTCGACCAATGCCTTTAGTCAGCGGATCCGCAATGTTGTCTTTTGACTTTACGTAGTCAATGGAGATCACCCCACTTGAGATCAAATGTCTAAAGGTATTGTGTCTCCTCCGGATGTGTCGAGACTTACCATTATACATGTGGCTTTGTGCCCTCCCTATAGCAGACATGCTATCACAGTGTATTATCACGGGAGGCACTGGTTTGCACCAACCAGGAATATCCTTTAAGAAGTTTCGAAGCCATTCTGCCTCTTCACCAGCTTTGTCTAATGCAATGAACTCCGATTCCATTGTGGAACGAGCTATGCAAGTTTGTTTAGAGGATTTCCAAGCCACAACTCCTCCACCTATAGTGAATACATAACCACTGGTGGATTTTGAATCTTTTGTATCAGATATCCAATTTGCATCTGTGTATCCTTCCAATACGGCTGGATATCTTGTATACAAAATTCCATGATTCATGGTATGTTTTAAATACCTTAAAACTCTCATCAGAGCTTTCCAGTGATCCTTGTTAGGATTACTTGTAAATCTACTAAGGTTTCTAACTGAATATGCTATATCCGGACGCGTACCATTTGTCAAGTACATCAGGCTTCCGATAATTCTTGCATATTTCAGTTGCAGCACTGGGTATCCTCTATTTTTTGCTAAGTGTAGATTAACATCTACAGGAGTGTTAGCCGGGGGTACGTCATAAGCATAAAATTTCCTCAACACATTCTCAACGTAGTGAGTTTGTGATAGGAAAATTCCATCAGAAGTTCTAGAGATTTTCATCCCTAGAATGACGTCAGCCAGACCCATGTCTTTCATGTCAAAAATTTGTTTTAACATATTTTTAGTATTCACAATCGAGTCATGATTACTTATCGCACTCATTGATTTTGAGACCATTTGAGAGCATCACATTATCAAATTTTTCATGCCATTTAAGAGGTGCTTGTTTGAGTCCGTGCAAAGATCTAACAAGTTTGCACACCTTCTTTTCTTGGCCAGGAACTACAAACCCTTCAGGTTGTTCCATATATATCTCCTCCTCCAATTCCCCAGTTAAGAAGGCCGTCTTCACATCCATTTGATGTATCTCAAGGTTATGCAGAGCTGCAATAGCAATGAGAACTCTAATCGAAGTGATCCTCGTAACTGGGGAATACGTATCAAAGAAGTCGTATCCTTCTCTTTGTTTGAACCCTTTGGCTACCAATCTAGCCTTATACTTATCAATTGATCCATCGGCTTTATACTTCCTCTTTAGAATCCACTTGCATCGAAGTGGTTTACAGCCTGGTGGTAGATCTACAATCTCCCACGTGTGATTTTGCATGATGGACTCGATTTCACTGTTTATTGCTTCTTTCCAGAGAGGAGCATCTGGACTGGACAATGCCTCATGTATTGTCCTGGGTTCACTTTCCATCATGTATGATAGAAAATCCGGCCCAAAGGACTTTTCCTTTCTGGCCCTTTTACTACGTCTCGGTTTATCATTAACTTCAGGTTCTTTATGAACCTCAACAGGCGAACCATTTGCAATTTCATAAGTTCTTTTATGAGAACTTACTTCCGTGTTTTCTTTCTTAGGAAATATGTTCTCAAAGAACACCACGTTCCTTGACTCAATAGTCATTCCCACGTTTATGTCAGGAATGTCTGATTTGTGCACCAGAAATCGATATGCACTACTGTTATGTGCATATCCAATGAAAATGCAATCAACAGTTTTGGGTCCTATTCTCACTTGTTTCGGCTTAGGTACTTCAACCTTAGCTAGGCACCCCCACACTTTAAGGTAATGGTAGGAAGGTTTTCTTCCTTTCCACAACTCATACGGAGTTTTGTCCCTTTTCTTATGTGGCAATTTGTTAAGAATGTAGTTGGCAGACAAGATTGCTTCCCCCCACATGTTCTGGGGTAAGCCCGAACTTATCAACATAGCGTTCATCATCTCTTTTAGAGTACAGTTCTTGCGTTCTGCAACGCCATTTGATTGAGGTGAATATGGAGCTGTAGTTTGATGAATAATACCGTTTTGTTGGCAAAATTCTTCAAATGGAGCTACATATTCTCCACCTCTATCACTACGAATCACTTTGATTCTTTTGCTAAGTTGATTTTCAACCTCATTCTTATAATTTTTGAATGCCTCAATGGCTTCATCTTTACTTTTCAAAAGATATACATAACAGTATCTTGTGCAATCATCAATAAAAGTAATGAAGTAATTCTTACCACCTCTATTTGCACAAACTTTAAATCACACACATCAGTATGAACAAGTTCTAGAGGTGAAGTACTTCTATTAACTGAATGGAATGTTGTTTTGGCCAATTTTGCCTCCACACAGATCTCACACTTTTGTGAATCAAATTCCATTCTAGGAAGTAAATCTAAATTCACTAAACGTCGAAGTGTATTTTGATTTACATGTCCTAATCTACCATGCCATAAATTAGAACACTCAAGCAAGTAATTAACTTCACTTATATTAATATTGCGCTTAATGTCGCGCTTTACAGTCATTACATTCATTTTGAAAAGGCTCTTTTCGAGATAGCCTTTCCCAATAAATTGACCACATTTGTTCAGTACAAAATTATTTGCTTCAAAAACCAACCTAAATCCGGCCTTACTTAATAAAGAACCGGAGACTAAATTCTTGCGAATGTCTGGGACATGCAGCACATCCACGAGAGTTAGTTCTTTTCCCGACGTCATCTTCAACACGACCTTTCCCAATCCTACCACTGGAGACGTTGCAGAGTTTCCCATGAAGAGCATTCTGCCATTGATCTCTTGGTAAGTGGAGAACAGTTCCTTGTCTGAACAAATATGACGGGTAGCCCCTGTGTCGATCCACCACTCCCTTGGATTATCTACCAAGTTGGCCTCGAATACGACGGCGGACAGATCCAATTCAGGCATTTCTTCTGGCAAGGATTTGTGCTCGGTAAGGTTGGCCTGATTCTTTTGGCCTTGATTTGCCTTCTTTGGCTGTCGACATTCACTTGACTTGTGTCCGGGCTTATCACAGTTATCACAGTTACCTTTGAATCTTTTGTTCGAGGTCTTATGTTACTTATTAGAGCCAGCACCGCGTTTTCTCTTCTTGCCACTTCCGGACTCAGCCAAATTCACACGTGCCTCTCCACGGTTCTTGTCGCTTTTGACTTCAGATTTTCGGTTGTCTTCCTCGATCCGTAGTCTCACGATCAAGTCCTCAAGGCCCATTTCCTTGCGTTTGTGCTTGAGATAATTTTTGAAATCCTTCCATTGAGGCGGTAGCTTCTCTATGAATGCGGCTACTTGAAAGGATTCAGATAGTTGCATACCTTCAGCATGAATTTCATGGAGGAACAACTGCAACTCTAGAACTTGGTCCATGACCGTCTTCGAGTCCACCATTTTGAAGTCGAGGAACCGTCCGACAATGAATTTCTTCATTCCGGCATCCTCCATTTTGTATTTTTTCTCCAAAGACAACCACAAAGCGGTTTTAAAAATGGAGTAGACATTGTAAAGTGAGTCGTCTAATCCATTCAGAATGTAATTTCGACACAAGAAGTCACTGTGGTTCCAGGCGTCCAAAGCAGTCATTCCCTCTTTATCCCCTGTTTCAACAGTAGGAGGATCTTCCCTCAAGAACCGGGCAAGACTGAGAGTTGTCAAGTAGAACAACATTTTCTGCTGCCATCTCTTAAAATCATTTCCGGCAAATTTAGCCCTTTTTTCGGCGTGAGCAGCAGGGATAGAAGGAGTAGAAACAGTAGAAGACATCTCCGAATATACAAAAAATTTCGTCTTACGCTGTTATATTTCGATATGTGATTGTATAGACGAAGATGTAAAAATTCAGACAAAGTCGAGGCTAGAGTTTGACTCTATATCCGTAAGACGAAATTGCCACGTACTCAGATGCAATACGTTTAGTAGCAAAACGCCTCCAAGATACAACGACTTTAAAACTTCAGACCGCTGCACTACGAGTCGGAAGTTATCGGCGAACGTACTCGGATATTTGGAACTTTCGGACTCTACTAATGCAGAATTTAGAAAGCTTTTGAATTGCAAAGAACTTATGAATTCGAATGTATAAAATGAAATAAGGAGGGTCCTATTTATATATGTTGAAGAGTTGTGGTGCCTTTTTGGAAAGACACATCTTCACCCCTTGGTTGCACCCTTTAGACTGGACCCATCAGTTCGCTGGGCGGTCGCACCCGCAGGCTGACCCGCGCCCTGGCGGGCGACGGGTCGCACTGGTTCGACCCGCTCGGCCTGCTGGCGGGTCGATCCGGTTCGAGCCGCCCAACAGTCCGGTTCGACCCGGTTCCTGACCGGACCCGGTCCACGTCACCGCACCGCCTGACTCGAACCGCCACGAACCCGCGAGCCATCCGTCTGGACCACCTAGCCAAAACTTTAAGGCTCCTCGCGACGACGCGTACGTGCGAAGTGCGCCTCTAAAGCGACTCAATGCGACATGTGCGACGTGCGCGTGCGGGCCCGGGCTCGGGCTCAGATGGTGCGAAGCACCATCCTCGGGTCCATTTTAGCCAAAGGCTAAAATCCCACTAGGATCCACCATAAGGTCCACCATAGGGGAGCACACTTGATAACTACTTATCAAGTGCTCTACTAAATAAGGAGTATCCACTTACTCCAATTTTTCTATGTGGGACAAGTTCCCATATGTGACACTCATGTGCATAAGATGCACATTAGTGTTATTGTACACCTTGTGGGCCCCACTTATAATTCTTTACCCACTAGGTAAAAATAAATAAGTAAATTCCTGATTTAAATTAAAGACAAAATCCTCATCTTCTTTATCAAACATGGCGATAATCAGCGCCATATTCATCAACCAGTTCCTCAGGCCAATTTCTCCGGCCGATTTCGTCAATCTTCATCAACATACTGTCATTGATCCTCTGTCAATTTTCGCAGAAAGAGATTTCAGCCAAAACCTGCAAAAAATCAATCATAGTAATTACCGGCTTCGAAAAAATCATGAACATGAGCTATTAATGATTTTGATTTCACTATTTGAACATTACAATTCTATTTCCATTACAAATTCGAAAATATTTTGAAGAGGTTTGTTTTATGATTTCACGTAGATATGTATACTGGTGTTTATAATGATAGAACAGTGCAAGAACATCAGAAAGATAAAAACCCGATAGTATATGTTATTCTATATGACAGTAGACATTTATTTACCTAACAGTATACTTCAATTGCTGTATAAAAAACATATACTGCATCAAACAACTATGTATACTGTACAGTTTATTCACATATACTGTAGCGTTTATTAACATGTACTGTGTATATTAAATCATATCAACAGAGCATGTTCGAAAATAACAAATTATCAACACATACTACATCGCATACATATATATACGGTACTGTTTACAAATATATACTGTAACTGTAAAACAGATTGATGTATAAAAAAACATATACTGCATCAACTATGTATACTGTACCGTTTATTAATATATACTGTGTCGTTTATTAACATGTACTGCGTACATTAAATCATATCAACAGAGCATGTTCGAAAATAACAAATTATCAACACAGAAGAACAGAGAAGAATCCAGAAAAAAAAAACTTGAAAAACCACCATAAAAACACCTTACGAACTCGAGCAGCAGCAAAACGTAGAAGATTACTGATAGAAAATCTACAGACGAAATTCCACAGCCAAACTCGCGAAATCACAAGAGGTTAGAGAGAGAAAACGAAGATAAAGAGAGAGAGAGAGAACTGCCATATATATAACGGTAAAATTTTAAAAAACAAACGTAAAAAAGTTAAAAAAAAAAACGGAGGTAAAATTGATGGGTAAAAAATAAAGGTGGGGCCCACAAGGTGTACAATAACACTATGGTGCATCTTATGCACCCAAGATTTTGCCTTCCTTCATAAACTCTTCAACTTCCATGTTTAAGTTGCAACATTTGACAATTAATATCTCATTCACCCGAAATTGGTTTTGAGCATATTAATACATTAAATTCATCTACTCGAAGTGTAGATTATGAATTTGCAACTTGTTTCCATTTTTAACAAATGGATTGAATTAATTAAATTAGTTAATTTTGAGTTAAAATCCAAAATTCCAAATTAATTTTCAACAAAAGACAGGTCCTGCACGAAGCCAGACAGTCGTCGCTGGTCCGAGTACAATCACCAAGGCATAGCAGATCGACGCCGCCTGCAGGACAATTATCGAGGCAATCACCTAGCAACCACAAATTTCTCCTCCTTCATCCCCAACAATAAACCCATTTTCAATGCTCAATGTATGCCTTAATCTCTATCTAGGTCGGTCTTTATATAGGGCTAGCTATTCATTTCGGGGAAACTCCATTTTTAGTTCTGTGTATTAGGACTTATTCAAAAAAAATTATGTATGTTTCAAAATTTCAATTTTAGTTGACTATATTTTTAAAAATGTTCAGTTTTAGGACTATATTTTACACCAAGGATGTAAACGAACCGAATATTAAGAAATTCGATTCAAATTTACAAATATGAACTCGAATTCAAATCAAATTTTAAAAGGTGATTCGAATTCAATACATGAAGAAATTTCAAACGTATTCGATTCAATTCAAGATTCAAAATATTCTTCTTTATTTTAATTTTTTGATATTTCTCTATTTTAAAAATATTTAAATATTATTATTTTAAAAGTTTCCTATTACATTTTTTTAATAATATATATATATATATATATAAATATATATTTGAAATAGATAGCTATATAAATGTATTATATATGTATTTAGTATTATATGTGTTTTTTAATTTTTATATAAACGAATTGGATAATCGAATTCAAATATTATACAAATCTAATAATTAATTCGTATTCAAATTCAAATTCGAACTTTTCGAATCTGAATCATCTTAATCGAATTCAAATCACGAATAAAAAACATTTAATTTGTTTCTATCCCTACCGGCGACCACTAATTGTGCCGGATTATGCGTACGTAATCCAATAAATTGAGGATTTCAGGTCAAAAAGCTAATGTAACAATTATGAATTCAAATGTACATGCCAAGTAATTAAATGGACACACCAATTACAAAATCTAATACTTCATCATTAGACTTCCTGAAGGGAAATAACTGATTGTTTTGGGTTTATTTTATTGATTACATGTACACCTGGATTCATAACTGTAATTACATTAATTATTTGACCGAAAACCACCCAATTTATTGGATTACATGTGGTATAATTATTTGTTATCGATTTCTAATGTTCTTAAATTAAATATTTTTCGTAATATATAAACTTAAATTATTTTTTTAAAATTGGACATTAATTACATGAATATGTAACTGTTAACATATTATCAAAATAGTGTTCGTTGGTGACACGTATAAGCAACATAGTTGATTTTTTTTTTTTTTTAAACAAGTAACGTAGTTGATTAATTAATATATTAAATGAAAATGGAACACATGGACTTTCATCATGATCTACTATAAATTGGTAAAACAATGAATATTTTATCAATTAATTTGTAGGTTGTTATGTTTTCAATCTTGAGGGATTTGTAAGTTGACATAAATTAATTGAAGCCAGCTTATGCCCTCCCACGAGATGAGTTGTATATATGTATAGTTACAATCAACGGATAGAAATGTTTTCAATCTTGAGGGATTACATTTTTAGTGCCTCTTGGTTGCTCTCAAAGAACTAATTAATTATCTCCCAATTTTCAAAAGATTGAGGTCTTTTGTGGATTAGTTGCACGGATTTTAAATTCGTATAATTCGGATTATGAGTTAAAATGTATTACTATCTCCGTCCCAGCTTAACCTGCCTACTTGCCATTTTAATTTGTCCCACCTTAACCTGCCAGTCCCATAAATGACAAATTTCTCTCACAATCTTCATCCTCAAAATCTCTATTCTCAATCTCCACCTTTAAAAAAGTCAAAGATTCCACAAAATCTACTTTTTCTTAACCTCCGTGCCCGGTTAACCTAGGCAGGTTAAGTCGGGACGGAGGGCGTACTATTTATGCTTAGAGATATTAAATATGGTGGGTAAAGGTATCATGGTGAAAATGTACCACCGATTTATACTTAAAGATATTACATGTTTGGGTAAAAGTATTGTAATCCCTTTATCCAAAACAGACAATACCTTTAAGCATAAATAATGATACCCAACCCAAATTGTACCGTGTAACTAATGCACACGAGACTTTGCCCTTTTAAAATCATTGTCACTACACCACCCTAAAAAGTATGTTATTTTACTATTTTATAATGTTAATTGTTACTAGTCAATTTTTGTTCTTTTTGAACCATTTTTTACTTGTTACAACTTACTAGGGAATAAAAGTTAGAAATTTTAATCTGGTTTGCACATTTAGTCCTCCCACTTCCAAATTTTATGTTCTGGCCTCTTCAAAGTTCAAACCCTTGAAGAGAGGAAGGCCGATATTTTATTTTTTATTTTTTGAGTAATGAAACATTTCATTAATCAGTAGAGTTAGGCAAATGCTTTACATCATTTTGGACAAATCGTGAAATAGGGGTGGCATCTCCTCAATCCAAAACCTTTCAGATCCGATTTCGATTATAAAGTGTGCTAATTCATTCGCCACCCTATTTGTTTCACGTGGGGAATGGCGGTAGTTAAAAACTGCGAAAGAATTACAAATTTCATCAATGTCGCGAACCACAATGTCTGCAATCAGGTCTAAGACAGTGATCTTTTTTAACCCATCGACGAGTCTTTGCAATCGCTTCCAGCACTAAATGATGTGATTCCACTTTCAATTGTGCTTCGAATTGCAAACAAAAGGGCTAATCCTTCTAGTGCATTGATGCGTCCATTAACCATGGTATATTTTTCACCAGCCAAGAGCATATCACCATCGCCATCACCATCCCGAACAACAAATCCGTAGCCCACCGAGCTATTCTTGAATCGTTCAAGATCGCTCTTCAGTTTGTACATACTTGGCTTCTCCCACATCTTTCTACCAGTATCCCCGGCTGCAGCTGGAGTTAAAATGGTTGTGCTATGTTCTACTTCAAAAGTTAGTCTTTGGGTGAATACAATTATCTCTTCCCAATCAAACTTCTTCTCCTCGAAGTAAAACTTGTTACTCGCACACCATATACTCCATGTTAAAAGACCCATCACTATCACCCGCTCCTCCTTCATCGTTAAGATATTTGTCCATAATTTTTTTTTTTTAACGACCCGTATTGGATTGCACTCACCTCCAATCGCAATGGACTAACTTTCCAAATGTGACGTGTACATCGACATTCAAACATTAATTGTTCAATTGATTCTTATCCATCCCCACAAAGATGGCAGGCTACATCCCCGTCCCATCCTCTCCTGGCCAAGCTCAGTTTTGTAGGTAATGCGTTAGAGATCGCACGCCAAAGAAAGATCTGTACCTTTGGTGGGACATTGAGATTCCACAGCTGTTTCCAGATTGGACCACATGAACTTGCTGTTGGGATGTTACTCCGGAGTCATAGTATGTATCAACAGCTAGCCGGTATGCGGAGCGGTCCATAAATCTTCCATTAGTAGTGTGTTTCCATATTCGTCGATCTGATGGGCGTCTGTAGCTTAGGGGAATCTGCAAGACAAAATCTGCATCATCCTGCATAAAAAAGTTTCGAACTTTTTCATGAATCTAATCACCTGTTTCTTCATCAACTAAGTCTGCCGCCATTACATTAGTCGGTACATCCTCCCTAATGAAATGTGGTTCTCTCCTACTACTTCCTCCAATCCACATATCCCCTCTAATTCTGATTTTTTCCCCTGTGCCAACCCTCCAAGCAGTTCCAAATTTTACTAACTCCCTCGAAGCAATTAAACTTCTCCACATATAGCTCGGTTGGTATCCCATCATTGCCGAGTCAATGTCTCCTCGAGGGAAATTTTTCGCCTTTAGTATTTGCATTACCTACAATTCGGGATCGTTTTGGAGTCTCCAATATTGTTTTGCAAGCATGGCAAGGTTAAACCAATGAATTTCACGAAATCCCATCCCTCACATCTCCTTCGATAGTGACATTTTGGGCCAGTCTGCCCAATGATACTTACATTGATCCCCCAATCCAGAGCCCTAAAACAATCTCATCATCGCATTTTCGATATCTTCACAGCATGATAAAGGCAATAAGAAACTGCTCATTATATATGTAGGGATAGCTTGTATAATTGACTTCAAAAGAATTTATCTTTCCATCCTTTTAGCCGACTACCCACCCGATCCACAATCACCCAAAAATCTCTTTTTTCCTCCGACCAATCAATGTAGGTAAATCCAAGTATGTACCATGTTTCTCCACCTGCCTAACGCCCAATCTATCACTCAATTCTTTCTTCCTACTTTCCGAGACATTTCCCCCACCGACCATTTCTAGTTTTTCCAAGTTAAGTTGTTGTCCTGATGGATCTTCATAAATCCCAAACACCTCCACAATCTCATCAATTTCGCGCTCATTTGCTCGAAAGAACAATATACTATCGTCAGCAAAAAGTAAGTAGGGGATAGAAGGTGCTCTCCTGGTTACTTTGAATCCATGTATACTCTCGTTCATTTCTGCCCATCGTAACAATATCGAGAACCCTTCAGCACAACACAAGAATAGATAGGGTGATAGAGGATCCCCCTGTCGGAGGCCTCTCTCTGGCAGAAACACATCAGTTGGGTTTCCGTTCAACAAAACAGAGTAAGATACAACTATCACGCATCTCATAATCAATGAAACAAATGTAGAACCCAATTTCAGCATAATGGCACTAAAAAAACCCCACTCCACTCTATCGTACACCTTGCTCATGTCTAACTTGAGAGCAAGGTGGCCATGTATACCAGATTTATTTTTTCCTGGAGTGGAAAGTTTCGAACGCCGCCATAAATTTATCCATAATCAATCTACCTGGGATGAATGCACTTTGATTTTTTGAAATAACATGTGGCAAGGCACTCTTAATCCTATTTGCAATAGTCTTTGTAATAACTCTAAAGATTACGTTGCACAAGCTAATGGGGCGAAAATCTTTAGGGGATTCAGGTGTTTTTATCTTATGGATAAGGGCAATGTATGTTTTACTTAGGTATGTAGGATCCGCATGATTATTCAGAATATCAAGAACACATTTCACAAAATCAATGCGAACAATATGCCAAAAATGTTGGAAGAAGAAAGGGGACATACCATCTAGCCCGAGGGCCTTGGATAGGTGCATATTTTTTAGGGCCACGTACATTTCCGCTTCTGTGAAAAGGGTCATCGGTTTCGCATTCATATCTTATGTAACCCTTTAAACACTTTTGCCAACTCCTTATCCTCTTCCACCCACTTTCCTCCCTCTTTCATGATTACATCCACAGTGTTGCGTTTTCGCCTTTGGTTTGCTTTGTGGTGAAAAAACGTATTTCCATCTCCTTCTCGGAGCCAAAGAGCCCTTGACCTTGTAGCCAAAGCTTCTCTTCAAGTTTGGACAGATTATCAAGCTTGGTCTCAACCCTCTCGCTCTCTTGCAGAATTTCAGTTGTTCGGGGTTCAAGCTGGAATTCAGACATCTGCTTTGTTAGTTTTGCCACTTTTTCCATGATATTGCCAAAAAAAATTGTCTCACTGCACCAAGCTATCTCCATTTCTTGAGATCTTGTTTGCAAAATCACTCTCGACTTGTGCTTCTGCCCAGCTATCCTTAATCACATCAGCCAATTGTTCATCGACGCCACATATTTTCAAAATGGAACAATCTTTGTCTCTTTCATGTTTGTTTTTGTCCCCTCTTACCCTTAATCGGTCGGTTATCAAACTAAAGCAGCACTAGGTGACGGTCTAAGTGTGACGCCAAGGATGATGGTATAAGTTTCGCCATCTCAGGTCAGTCATTACTCGATCTAATCTCTCTTATATGTTGTTTGGACACGCTTGCCCATTAGTCCTTGTGAATTTGTGTCCACTGTGGAAACCCAAGTCATGTAATTCACAATCCTCTACTGCCACTCTAAATCGGAACATAGATTGTCCATTTCGAGTGTTTTCACCTCGCTCCTCTGCTGCCCAAAGGACTTCATTAAAATCCCCAATACACACCCACAGACAATCAATTGTTGCTTTAGTTTCCCTCAACAGTTGCCATTTCATGTATTTTTGGTCAGTTTCAGGCCAAGCATATAGGCATGTGAGTATCCATCTCTTTTTACTTTCATGCCCATCAATTTTAGCTGAAATAAAATTTCTACTAAAAGAAAGCATCCGCAAATCAATATCCGTTTGCCATAGGACACAGAGACCGCGACTACGCGCTTTCCCCTGGCCCATTCAGTCAACAATAAAGTATCCTTCAAACCCCAAAGTTCTCAATCTTATTTCTTCAATTTGAATCTGCATAAACTTCGTCTCCATAAAAAACACAATATCAGGATGCTCGTTAGTTAGGATCTTTTTCAAAACCCGAACTGTCGCTCGATTCCCAAGCCCGTGACAGTTCCAGCTTAACACAATCATTGATCTTGGCGGTGCCGAATGACGGACATCGCCTTATTGCAGGTTTGCTGATCATCAATCTCCATTGATGTTCTCTTGTTTGAATTACTAACCGATATATCATCACTTTCCATCAAAGATTCAGCTTTCCGTTTGCCTCCTATGACATGAAGTTGTTGTGTCGAGGTATATTGTCATTCTTTTTTATTTTTACTTTGCAAAGGGGCTCGTGTGTGTTATGATGAGCTAGGTTAGTGTTTCCCAGTGGTTCATTTGGGTTGGTATGAGACGTGACATCGATCATTTCTCTTAGAAGGTGTATAGGCATCATGATTAGGATTGTTCCTTTTGTCTCATAGAGAGGGTATGTTGTAGTAGTTGTATGGTGTGGTAGTAGTTTAGTGTGAGATTTTGGTTTGGAGTGAGTTGGGTGTCATGTGGTGGAAGGTTCTGTAGGTGTGTCTTGTTTATGAAGAGGGGAATTATATGGTGGATTGGTATGTGTGGGGGGTGGTGTCTTGGGCTTAAGGTTGGGTGTTGGATTGGGTGCATATCTATCATCATTAGCAGAGGTATGGATATTGTCTGGGGAATTAGTGTTGGTGTTAGCAAGGGCATGTATATTACGGTGGGGTGGGATGGTATGTGGTATGTGATGTGTGGTACTTGGGGGGTGGGTGTTATGGGGGGCAGTGTGTGTGGCTGGTGGATTATGGAAGTTGGTGGCATTGGATATTGGGGGAGGGGAGGGAAGGGAGGGGAGCATTCATGGCGGTTATTGATGTTTGGACTGTAGGATTGTGTTTCAGTTGGTTAGGGGTAGGGGTAGGGGTAATGGTAGTGGGGTGCAATTTAGTTTCATTAAGAATGTGTAAAATAGAGCTATACTTATTCACGCCAGGTTCCTTTATTTCAGTTGCTGCCAAGTCAGTAGCTTTTTTGATACATTAGAGATTGCTAAGCCCCTTTACCAATTCATTGACAACAGCTTCATCATGTTGTTTTCCATCATTTTATGATTGTCCTGTTTGCTCCAGGAACTGTTGGAACAACGTTTTTATGATATTTAAGTTATCCGATGACTTTTCCTGTTGTACTGTGGGGGGTGGTGTCTTGGGCTTAAGGTTGGGTGTATATGGATCATTATCAATAGAGGTATGGATATTGTCTGGGGAATTAATCGCCTCTCCATATGGAAGTTCATCCTCATGTAGATCTGTGTATTCCTCTTTTTCGTCCAAAACATCAGACTTCTTTCTAAAATGTCCTATGAGAAGTTTTATAATCTACGGAATTAAGAATTCTTCGTGTTGCCATAGGAGAAGTTTTGGTGATTCCGGTTAGGTGGGTACTGATTCTACCTTAGTTGATTATTCTGGAAGTTATTGAAGTTCCTCTGGTTTACAAAGTTAACATCTTGAACATCTTCCTGGCCCTCTAATTGCTGTAATGAAGTATCAGTGTGTTGTGCTAACGTCAGACTATACTTGCTTGATTTGTCAGAGCGGTCAACTGAGATGTAAGAGTATCATTCGCCTCTACTTCTACAACACTAGTCACTCTTCTTGGTTGATTTCTCTCATTAGGCTGCCACTGATAACTATTTCTGGCCATTGCATCCATAATCGAGAATGCAGTTCTCACATTCTTTTCCATCAGACTACCCCCTGCAGTAGCATCCACATGATCTCGTGTTGGAGCAAGCAAACCATTATAGAACTTGGACACTTGCTGCTTCTTCGAAACCCCATGTTGAGGAAAACTCCGGATAAGAACCCGAAATTGTTTCCAAGCTTCATCGAACGGTTCTTGATTCATCTGCTTGAACTGATTTATCTTGTTCTGTAGATCTAGCATCTTGCTCGGTGGAATGTATTTCAGAAGGAATCTTGTGCTCAAATCTTTCCATTATGTGACATCATCTAGCGAATTATACCATTACAATGCTTTGTCCATCAATGAGAACGGGAACAACCTCATCTTTACTTGCTCGTGTGACACATGATTTATCTCGATCATTTCAAGCAACCTACAGAATTTATTTAGATGCACATTCGAGTCTTCTAGCGCGCTACCACCGAACTGGTTCTGCTGCACAATATTCATCAGTGTCGGCTTCAACTCAAAGCTATTGGCATTCAATGGTGGTGGTTGCACTCCTCCAACTGGCTGATCGGGTATGGGACGAAGACAATCACTTATGGGTGTGATGTCCTCGTCTACGTCATCTTGCACAATCTGAGCTTGTCTCCGTTGTTGTGGTGATTGTTGTTGCTGTAGATTATAAACTCTATCATCCAGATTGGTTAAAACCCCTAATATCCAGTTCAGGACCTCCTCTTGATTCTAATTCTGCGGAGCGTTATCCATCTCGACTGTGTGATTTCTTCTTGTTCGGTGTCTGCGGGCAGTTGCCTCAATCTCAGGATCGAAAGGAACACAATGTTCTTTCCTTTTTGACCTAGTTTGCATTCGAAACTTGAAAACACCAATAAAACGAAATACCACGTAACACTAAAATAAATTAAAAAAAAAATAAATTGCAGAAAAATTAAATCTAGTCTAGTATCCTCCTATTACTCAGGATAAAAACTAAGACGCTAAACTTATTCCCGGAAACGGCGCCAAAAACTTGATAGGCTCTAATCCTAACCCTAAAATACCGCAAGTGTACGGGTGTAGGAGTATATAGTGGAAGTCAAGGTCGATCCACAAAGAATAGGTTAACGTAGTTTGATACCCTAATTATCTAGGACTATCCTAACTAGATACTAGAATTTGTGAATGATTGATTAATTATTAAACTAAATTGCATATAAACTACTAAACCGAATTAATTAACAAAAGTGATTCCAATAAAAAATAATGTAATCTATGATTTTGATTTCAGAAATTACACTAATGATGATTAATCTCTAACTTATAAACTTTTAAACCAGTTTTACTATCTATTAGGCGACACTTAATTAATTTAACCCTTCTCTCCAAGCGACTAAGTCGTAGATTGATTAGAATAATTACTCTCTCGAGTCAATTGATCCTAACAACTCCTAACAACCTATTAACCCTTGCATATGCAGTCATAGACAACCACGCTATATGTCGTACGTCTATTAACAACTCCCTTCTCTCGAAAATGAATTGTTAAACGATTAAACTAAGCCAAATTGATCAAATTATGCTTAGTTATAAAATAAGAACAGACATATAGATAGATAACAAAAAACTGGAGTCTATAAATTAAACGATCAATTCAAACATTGTTGTAAAACCTACCTCTCTAATCCTAGGACACGAGTAGTTTAGCTACTCATGCCCAGTATCAATTCAATACAAAAATTCGAAAGAAATATTGTAATGAAATTAAAGACTAGACAAGAAATAATTAAAACCTGAGTACTCGGCTCTTCGATCTTCGTCTCGTCCTTCTACTCAAAGTACGTAAAAGTATGAGAAAAATATGATGTGTATCCTAAAACTCGAGAGTCTATGCCTTTTTATAAGCTTCTAGATGAATCTTGGGGTCTCTAGGCTTCGATTCCCATTTGGAACAAGAAACCTCTTGATAAACGGCTTTTTGTCACGACCGTGCTTCAAGCTTCTCGCGATCGCGTTGCTTTTAACTGAAAACAGACTTAATTCGTGAGCTTTTGTCGCGGTCGCGATGGGCTCACAGCCTTGAATCGCATTTCTGGCCACTTTTCTTCGTGGTCGCGCGCCTTTTCGTGTCGAGGTCGCTATGGTCCTCCACCGGTTCATCTCCAGACCGGTTCAGACCCATTTTTCCTTCTCTTTGACTTGTTCTTTCTTCCGATAGTCGTAAAATACGACTTTTGACCGTGAAATACTCAAAATACCTTCAAAACAAGTCAAACACGACAAATGATCCAAATATAACAAATCTACGCAACTCTCGACCAAATATGCATGTGAATGCTATCAAATACAATCCTAAATCGACATGAATACATACACAATTAACGTGTATCAGTATGATACCCACTTAATAAAAAAAGTTAACAAAAATTCAACATTAATTATTGTTTATCAATACTAATGAAAACATTTACTCCTATGCACCCTTAGCATCCTACCCTAATCTTCACTACTTGGAACTCCCAGCTGCAATTTCGAAACTTCAATTTTTTGTTTGTCTCTTTTTTCTTTTGATTTGTTTATTTATCTCTTTTTTTAAATTTATTTTTATTCTTCTCTTTTTTATTTTTAATCTAACATTAGATTGTTTCCAACGGAAACAGGCATGAATTTCACGGTATCCCCTCAAAATATTGTGTTTTACTTTGTGCCCTTCTATATATTGAGAGGTACTATTCATCCAAAAAAATGTGTTTCAAATTATATTCCTAAAATAAACTCAACTTTAATCACGTAAATCTCATGCTTTTATTATATTAAATATTTAGTAATTTGTCTAGTTGATTCAATTTAATCTGAAAAACACATTAGATTAGTTTAACTATGATTGCATATTTAAAACTAATTTAACAATTAATTATAAAGTATATTTCTTTATCATATGGCAACGTTATAAGGAGAATAACTTATATTTCTTATTTGGAGTATTATGTTTTATGTAATTTTCTTAAGCATGTGATATTGAATTTAATATTTTCTATTTTTAAGTGTGAAATTTGTTAATAATATTTATGTAATTTTTATGAAATTTATGATATAAAATATTACTATATAAAATCTATAAGATAGAATTTTTTTTAGATATTATAGTTGATAAATTTTACATTTACATTTGAAAGTTTATAACTTTATAATATGTAAAATATGATTAATTAGTTATAAATAAAATAAGAATTAGATAGTATTTGTGTGTATAATTTAGGGTAAAATGGGTTACACAAAATCATAAATTTAGTGGGATAAATTTGGATTGGATATAGTTTACACAAAAGGTGTATGTTTTGTGTAAAATTATAATTCTTTGTGTTGTGGTTGGAGATGACCTTAGATCCAATTTGTTAAGTAATTTACATTGCTTGAAATTTATATATATTTAAATTATGGGATCACAACCTTTTGTTTTAGAATTTTTTTTTAAAAAAAAAAGTATGAGTTAATATTTTTATTATTTTAAATAATATGGTAAAATTAATAAACCTTTTCTTGTCTCTTTATCACTTTCCTTTTAACTAGAACTATCATCGTGTGATACACGATTTAAAACATATTTACTTATAAGAAAAAATTATAATGAAATAAAGAAAAAAAATGAATAATTTAAATTTTTTAAAGAAAGAAGAGAAGAACTTTTTTTTTTCATTTAACAAATTTTATTTTAATTTATTTGCATCCAAATAAAATACAAATAGTTCAATCCGTAATAGATATTCAAGTCTAATCTCAATGATTAATCAACAAACAATTATTTATTTCAAATTTAATATTTTTATACTTTATCCGTCTCACAAAGATATTTAAATCTAACTCAATGATCAAATAACAAATAATTGATTATTTCAAATATAATATTTTATACTCCATCCGTCTAAAAAAGATAGTACCATTTTTATTTTCTTAGAGGTCTCACAAAGACACTACATACACAATCTAAACTACACAATCCACAAACAATTACATGTTTTTGTATGTGACTTCTCTTAAAATATGTAATATATGTGTCAAACTAAAATCCAGAAGGGGAAAAAAGATTACTTTGATATGTTATACTCCCTCTGTCCCAGTTAATTTTCATAGTTGACCGGGCACGGATGTTAAGAAAAAACAGATTTTGCTTTTTCTTTGATTTTTTTTAAAGGTAGAGATTGAGTGTGGAGATTTTGAGAAAAAATTCTTTTTTAAGGGTGTGAAAAGTTAAGTGGGACGAACCGAAATGGAAAGTAGGAAAAGTTAGCCGGGACAGAGGGAGAGCATAAAAAAATGAAAAAAGAAATGAAATTTTTATTTGTGTTAAAATAAATCAATCATAAACTGCCACTTATAAATTATTGAATATAACAACTTGCAAACAATTCCAAATTTGAAAACATTTTTTGGCATTATTTTACTATATATACACGTCTCTTATTATATATGTAAAAATAAACTTAATCACATATTTTTAGCAGGTAAAATGAACGACAAACAACCCTAACTTCCTCTTATAGAGGATTGTCTTTTATTATGTAGCAAGATTGTTGCCATTAGTTTTACTACATAGTAGTATATTTATATCTCTCATTATATTAGTGATAATTAAACTTACCTATTTTTAGCAGGTAAAATGAGTGGTGCACCCCTAATTTCCTCTTATAGAGACCTTTGGTTATATAGTAAGATATCTAAATAATATTGAAATTATTTTTGTGTTATCAATTTTATATTAAAAATTGTAAAACTAAAGACAATTACTTTTTTTTTGTTTCCCTGTGTAATAAACTAATTGTTTGTTCTAATACAATTACGTCTATATGCAAAAATGAATTTAATTAAATTTAATCTACATACACAATTAGGATATGGTTGGTTGGGGTTGGTCCGACCCCTAATGGGTTGGTCCAATCCCTTCCTATGTTTATTTACACAGGTTGATCCAACCACCACAAATTTCAATACCACTTTAATCATTATCCTACACTCATCACATTACATTTTACAATTAAAAATTATATCCTACACTACAACCACTACCCAACCACCCAAACAAACATTATTTTTTTACTCTCACAGCCACTAACTCCACCATTATTCCCAGCCAACAGTACCTCTACCACCCCCAGTCCCAACCAAACATGCACTTACTTGATATACTTATTTGCATATGTCAATATTAAATTTATTTTTCATATAGCATAGTTACACATTAAAATTACACAATTTGAACATAATATATACCGGCAAATTTGGATTATGTTATTTATTAGTTACGCCCTAAGTTTGATATTTTATTATATATTAATTATTATATATTTTGATCTTGTGGTGATTTTGTGTGGACGAATATGAAAGAGATAATGATATTTGAAAATTATATGAAGCTTCTATATATTAGTTTATACTTGTATTATGTAATTTAAATTTTTATTTTGTTAATTTTATGTGAAGAATTACATCATTAAAGGTTACAAATATGACATAATTTTGTGGCGATAAATCTTTCTCATAAATTGTTTCATATCTTTTATTAACATACATTAACTTTCATGCTAAAATTCCTTAATTACCCATGTATTAACATATCATTTTTTTTTAAATCAAAATATAATGAAATAATCATATTTAATGAATATAAAAAATAATTTGAACTTGTATATATAGTTTTCAATGATATTTTATATTATCTGTGAAATCTTAATATTCGATTTATGGTGTCATGCAGATTATTTTGGAGAGAAACATCGAACACAACATTGATGAAAATATAATATACATTTACACAGACAGAATAATATTAGTAATAAAATAAGTAAGAGGATTACAAGTGAAATGGAGTGTGAGTTTAACTGCATATTTATTAAGATTTTGATTTCATTAAATTAGCATTGATGGTAATTTGAGTGGCCTGGTTTGATCGGACTCAGTCTGTCGGGTTAATGTTATGTGTAGGGGTGGAGTCTGACCTAAAATTAGTCAGTCCAGTTCAGTTTATTCTACTATAATATACTATAATTACTACAAAAAATTTGTCAAATAGCGACACTCAATTCTGTCACTATTATGTCGTTAAGAGGTGATAGCGACCAATTAGCGACAGAAAAAGTTGGTAGTAATATGGTTAGTCGCTATGAATACCGACGGACCTAACAGTCCGTCGGTAAAAATTACAATGAATTCTCGACAGAATGGCGACAGAAATTTCCTAAAAAAAAGTTTACTCAATTGCGACGATCTACCGACAGAAATATTGTCGGTACACTAATCCGTCGGCATTTTACGACTACATTCTGTCGCTAATCAGTCGGGAATTACCGACAATATTGTCTGTCGCTAATTTATTATGTCGCTAATCTGTCGGGAATTACCGACAATATTGTCTGTCGCTAATTTATTCATTCGCTATCTTGTTGCTAATTATTAAAATATTTAGTCGTTATTCTGTCGCTAATTATTAAAAGTTTCAGTCGTTATTTGGTCGGCAATTACCAACATATTTTTGTGTTTGTAGGTAAGTTGTCAGTAAATATTCAATTTCAAATATTTTATATTATCAGTGCCCTACCTTTTTTATTTATATATAAAATATTCGGCGAAATAATTAAAAATCACCCAACACAATCTAAAATAAGTAATTCAACGTCCGAATATGAATTAAAGTCTAAATATCCCCACAAATCAACAACACATATTTAAAATTCAATCTCAACATAAAAGAAGATGTGCCGAAAATAAGACAAACACTCCAAATTCAAAACTAAAATAAACATAAAAGGTGCTGCAGAAAAAGTTGGCATTACGGCTGAATTGGAGCTCTCCTGCAAAACATAATCACAATCACCATACTGTATTTTATCAATCCACACATTACATGAATAATCATATTCATTATGCTTTGAATATGCAAAAAAAAAATGAACAATAAAATCAGGAGAGATTAGCAGCAGGAGATTCCTTATCAAAGTGATTGATTTCCAGGAAATTTAGTTACTTTGTCCATACAGATACATCAGCATTCATTATTCATTTCAATCTAAGTGAAGTTACACTAACCTCACTTTATATAATTAGACCTACTCGATCGGCAAATAATTAAGTGGTTGTGTGTCACCAGCAAAGTCTATTTGCTTAATAATATAAAAGTCTAAACTCTAAACTTGCAAAATTACTTTCGATAATACCAAATACTAAAATCTGTAATGTGGCTGACAATCTAAAATCTGCTCTTCAGGACAATTGTTGATATCCAAAGCTGCAAACGAGTGGTACATGTCTGATTAAGATGTTCAGAACCCATAGCATTATAAGAATGTGGAGTAGTTAAAGACATGTACAAAAGGGTATAAAAAATCACTCATGAAATTAAGTGTCTAATAATTACAAGTGGAAAACACCAGCCTACAAAATCTAGAGTACTTCAATTAGCAGTATAAGAACTTCAATCCTGAAAGTGATAGTACTTCTAAAGGCTGGTGAGTAGTTTCTTCACTCTGTTCATGATATATAAATATACTAGTTGGAGGATAGTTGATAAGTGGTTGTAATGGGCTTTGCTGTTAGATGATAATTTCCTCTATTTATAGGCCTATTATTAGCCCAATACATGCTGCTCTAAATGGATCAATACTATATCCACACATACATACTGTGACAAATCAAATAATGGAAAAATGGGGTATCATTTCCTGTTTCTCAAAAAAGAAAAAAGAATGATCCTAATATTTACTTCTGCCTAACTTGATGCACAATTATACATAGAGCTTAGCTAACAACTGTTAGACCTGAGCCCTCATATTTTTCCAGATTAAACTGAAAAACAAGTTAGCAACATTTATTTATGTCAAGCCACCAAAAAATATAAAACTAAAATCATATAATTACTAAAGTTAGTCCAGTGACTTAAACAAACTATTTACAATCATTAGTTTACCAATAAACCTTATTACCCTGCATATTGATAAAACAAATAGGGTGCAAATAAATAACACAAAACAGTCTAATTTACCTTATATTACAACAACTACTGAGTATCAATAGTTTAATAAAATCTAGCACAAATATAAGTAGTGGAGAGCTTGTTCTCGGACACATGGATAGTCTCATCATCATCTAATTCTATTTGAAATCTAGTTTTGATTATTTGAATCTACAAAGTATAAGATGAAATATTAAATCAGAGTAAAGAATCTGAAAATGATTGAATTTAGTATTCTGAAATGAATTTATAGTCGTCAAGTGTGTATTTCATTGGCCATTTTGCAACTTACAAGTTGTACATAGAGTGTGCTTTGCAAGGATTGGAAGTTCAAACAAAGGATGTAAAGTGTTAAATGACCATACATATTCACAGCTTTAATTAGAGGACATGTGAAGCCCGCATGCAGAGCAGTTTTGAGACATTCAGAAATTTGTACCAGTTCTTGAAGAATGGAATGGTGCTGCATCCCCACCTTAACATTTCTCAAGAATCCTCTTTCTATAATTCATCAAAGCTCTACTTATATTTCAGTGAAGTAATGAAAAGAATATCATTCTAAGCGAAGTAATATCACCATCCAATAAACTAAACACTAAATAAACTGATTCACCAGCTGGATATAAAATCATACTCTGAAATTATTGTATTCCTCTTTCACTTTCAATTGCACATCTTTCCTTAAATTCACAGAGTTTCAATAAGGTAAGTAATAAGGTGCTAAGTGAATGAGCCAAAAAAACAGTTGTTTCCTTTTCTTGCACAATAAAACAGGCCTACACCAAAAGTGAAGGGAAAGCATAAATCCTTAAATTAGTGGGAAATAAAAGTTATAGTAGTAACAGCAAAATTTGCAGCATGTTCGTTACACAACACATGCTATGGTATATCCATATAGGTATTTTATATTAAAAACGACCCCAGAAAGCCACTGCTAGTATATACAATGGTTAATCCAAATTCGTGACAAAAGAGGTCCTCAGAAAAAAAAAAATTAATTAAATCATTCTTGGACTCATTAATAACAAGATGTATTTCATATGTCATAATTGTACTCAAATTATAGTCATTGAAGTTGCATTCAACATATACATAATTAGATTGGTGTGTACAGCAATATAATATCATTATATTAATATCTTCCTTCAAAGTTTAAAAAACACATAAAAGAAGCATACATTAATATCAAACTTTGGAATAAAAAACCAGGAATCTAGCATAAAAAAAGAATAACATAAACCTTTGAAAGGAATCTCCCCAGCTTGAATGAGTTGATATAAAACTGACACGTTTCTGAAATATATACATCATGCCTATCGATCTCTTGAGCCCTACCCTGGTTCCAGAATTTCAGAACAGATTTCAAAATACATTGAAAACCTCAACCTTTCATATAGATTTCGCAATGTTACTATAGGCAGGTTAAATTGCTAATTTAATAAAGGCTACATGCTAAATTCTCATTTTGCAATTTATGTAAACGAAAAATTCAACTTAGCATGTATCAAAACAGTTGCCTCACAAAAACTGATTAAAATTTCCTGCTTTTGATGCTTGTCTAGTCTTATTTTAAGTTTTTCTAGTCTCCCTCAATTACATATAATTCAGTCTCGACTCATTTACATATCTACGCATATATGTGAATGAAAGCTCTCAGCAAAAAGTATCCCATGGATCATCCAATTCCGAAGAATCATAAAATGGAATGGAATGAAATTTCATGAAAAATTAACCAGCTAAAATTGGTCTCTATTAAAATAATTTATTTCAGTTAAACTGCTTATATTATACTACTATATATGTGTGTTGCATTGCATGTACCTGAATTTTGTGGTTCTTGAGGAGAGGATGATCTAGAGCAGGTTGTCTTCTTTTGTGAACACAATCAATGATATCTCCATCTGGACTCTGCCCCAAAAAAATTAAAAGAAATTAAATCTGCTTTTATATAAGCAAATCAACCAAAGCTAGAAAATAATATTAGACAGATTAAACTTATTCCATGATATAATATAAGGAAAAACTTCGTCTGACAGTAAGACAGATAATATGCACTAGCTATCGAGATGACTGATCAAGAAGTGACTTAGGAAGTTGGAACAGTAAGTTCAAATAGGAAAGATATTAGTGAAAATGTTATCTAACTTTATACTATTTATGAAAATGACTAGTAGCTTTTCACTTTGTCAAAATCTGTATTCCATTTTCTACAAACAGTTACAGGAAGAAATTCATGTTATATGGAACATTACATCTTGAGACTTGAAACTGAAAGACATCTAGCAGATTAGTGAATGAGACTTCGCATGAGATTCATTTTTAACAAAATTTGGAGATTTTTCTTCCAATGATTATTGTCTCGTTACCCCTGTGAGGAGTTATCTATTCATTTTCTTCTTCAATTGTCTGAAATTAAGTTTAACATCAAATATCAAAGGAAAATACAATGAATATGTAAAGATGTAGAGTGTTGAAGATTCAGAACTACTTCGTATACAAAACAGAGATACAAGCATACATACTCCTATGTAATTCAAAAGCTGATAAAATCAGATCATTTAAACACGCAATTGATGATGGCTAGCATTTTCTTTGCTTCTTTTTTCTTCCTCACATTGCAAACTTATGCTATACAAATAGGTTACTTCAGATATGAAGTATCTCTCCTATTCAGTTTCGACAATACCTATGATAAAGTGAGTTCCGCATACCGCAGTTTCGACAGTTGCATAGGGAAATGCATGTTATCATAACTTCCTAAACGCCACTAACTAATCGCATCACCATATAACCTTGCCTCTACTTGTCGTACATCATCATATCTATATTGTATATATAGTACACATCTAACAGGTTATATTTCTAAACTGGAACAGATTTGGGGAAAAATTAATCCAAAAACCATAAATTGTACTCCGAAATAATCAGCATTGTCTCTCCACACAACTCAACTCCGATATTTACTCCTTTGAAACAACAAACACCATGATTTCCTCTCCATCCCTGTATGTACACCATAATCAGCATTGTCTCTCCACACGAGTAGTCATCTGGCCATAATAATTTGCATATATATGCAGAACTATATACACAAACACATATAGGAAGATAGATAACATATATATGTATGTGTGTGTGCTACAGGCCCTGGAACTATAATCAAGTTACTGATGCTGTTTGCCAAGTCTGCATGACTTAAAGTGAAGTTTAAGGAACAACATATAAACATAAAAATCAAAATTCCCCAAAAAACTCAGATTATCTCTCTTCTTAGCATCTTTTTTCCTTGAGAACCCCTATCAAAACCTATGCCTCTAAGTGTTAGAAATTTAACCTAGCCACGATCTTCAGAACGACTAGACAATCGGATAAAGAACACAATAACAAGTAGCAAACAACAAGACAACGATTTGATTACCCAGTTCGTTACGAAGCGTAACTACGTCTGGGGGCGATACCAAGCCAGGATATTTTGCTTTTGATGAATCTTGGAGTTACAATGAACAAATGAAAGGAAAAACTGTTTTAATAGCTTCTTGGACACAAAAGCTGAAAAGTAAGTCCGTCTATTGAATCTCGGCCGAGATTAGACCCTGTCTCGGCCGAGATGACTAAGTCGGTGTAAGGGTCTCGGCCGAGATCACTCTCTGTCTCGGCCGAGATGCGTCTCCAGGGCAAACTTCCCGTTTTTCCTGCCTTCACGTCTCGGCCGAGATCACTTCTCTGTCTCGGCCGAGATGACTCTCCAGGGACAAACCTCCATTTTGCCTGCCTTCAAGTCTCGGCCGAGATCACTTCTTTGTCTCGGCCGAGATGACTCGACCACCCGTCTCGGCCGAGATCCTTCCCCGTCTCGGCCGAGATTACTTTCCAGCGAGAAACACTTCATTCTCCCTGCTTTTGGCTCCACAACTCAACAATCTCCCACTTGGAGACAAAAAAACCGAATTCCTTCCTTCCCGTTCCTACTTGGTATCACCGTCTCCTCTTCTTCTTCACGTTTCGAGGCCAATTGAAGTTATGCACAACTTCAATTTCTCTAAGGTTACAACCTTAGTAAACATGTCGGCTGGATTCTCACTCCCGAGAATCTTCTCAAGTCGCAAGGCTTTTATCTCAAGTAAGTGTCGGATGAAATGATACTTTAACTCAACATGCTTAGTTCTTGAATGAAATGCCGGATTACTCGCCAAGAAAATTGCACTCTGACTATCACTGTAGAGTACACTATTTCCGTGCTCCTTTCCAAGTTCACCCAAGAACCTTTGCAACCATACCATCTCCTTACTTGCCTCCGTCACGGCAACGTACTCCGCTTCCGTGGTGGACAGTGCAACCACCTTTTGCAACTTAGATGTCCAAGAAATTGCCGTACCACCATAAGTAAATACATACCCGGTCGTACTCTTTCTTCCATCAAGATCGTTTGATGCTAGGTCCGCATCAACGTAGCCAACTAACTCAGAATTTCTTCCATCGAAGCACAAAGCTTTACTTGTGGTACCTCGCAAGTACCTTAGAATCCACTTCACTGCTTCCCAATGCTGTTTGCCCGGATCACCCATGAACCGGCTCACTACTCCCACTGCATGAGCAATATCAGGACGAGTACAAACCATGGCGTACATGATACTCCCAATTGCCGATGCATATGGCACATCCATCATTTGAGTACGCTCCTCCTTGGTACTCGGCGACTCCTTCTTCGACAGCTTAAAGTGTCCCCCCAAGGGAACATTGACCGGCTTCGAAACCTCCATGTTAAACCTTTCAAGGACCTTCTCGATATAGTCCGCCTGCGAAAGATACAACAAATTTGCCGCCTTTCTCTCGATCCTCATACCCAAAATCTGTTTCGCTTCTCCAAGGTCTTTCATGGAGAACCTCTCAGACAATTGCTTCTTCAGCCTCTCCAACTCCCTTGGATTTGCTCCTACAATCAACATATCATCAACGTATAGTAGTAGGATGAGATAGCTATTGTCAAACCTTTTGTAGTAACAGCAATGATCAGCATGGCATCTATGGTATCCAATCTCCAACATGAAATTGTCGAACTTCATGTACCACTGCTTCGGAGCTTGCTTCAGCCCATACAAGCTCTTCTTCAACTTGCACACAAGACTTTCCTTTCCGTCTATCACGAACCCCTCCGGCTGTACCATGTACAACTCCTCCGCCAAATCACCATGAAGGAAAGCCGTCTTCACATCCATCTGATGCAACAGTAGATTCTCCGCAACCACCATGCTCAACACCATGCGAATCGTTGTCAACTTCACAACAGGAGTGAACACATCCGTGTAATCAATACCATACCGTTGCTCGAAACCCTTCACGACTAACCTAGCTTTGTAGCGTTTGCTACCATCGGCCTCATTCTTGATTCGGTAGACCCACTTGCTGTGCAACGCCTTCTTGCCCTTGGGAAGCTTGGACAGTTCCCAAGTGCCATTCACACGAAGTGATGCCATTTCATCTTCCATGGCAGCCATCCAACTTCGTTTATCACCAACCTGCTTTGCCTCTGCAAAACTCTCAGGTTCACCACCATCAGTCAACAATAAGTAAAAGTTAGAGGGTGAATACTTATTTGGTGGCCTTCGATCTCTAACTGGTCTTTGAGGTGGTGGTGGTGTTCTTGGTTCGTCATCATGAACCTCCTCATCGACCGGACTCTCTTTGCTCCCACTCGAGTCTAGATCGGGTAACTCAACAGTGCGGTCCTTTCCACTATCAACGCCCAAATCCTTCTCCCTATCCTTGTACATAACCTGTTCATTGAATATAACATCTCGGCTGCGAATAACCTTTCGGCTTTGCTCATTCCATAGCCTATAGCCGAATTCATCGCCGCCATACCCAACAAATGTACACTTCACGGACTTGGCATCTAGCTTATTTCTTTCAACAGAATCCAAAAGAGCGTAAGCAACACAACCGAAAATACGTAGGTAAGATAGATTTACCTCCTTTCCAGTCCACTCCTCCTCGGGTATCCGATTATCCAAGGGAACCGATGGACCTCGGTTGATCAGGAATGCAGCTATGCTCACTGCATCCGCCCAGAATGACTGAGGCAATCCGCTCTTCAGTCTCATGCATCTCGCTCGTTCATTTAGAGTTCTGTTCATCCTCTCGGCCACACCATTCTGCTGGGGCGTTCCACGTACAGTCCTCTCTGTACGAATCCCATTCTCAGCACAATACTCCTTGAACTCCTTGAGTTCATATTCTCCACCATTGTCGGAACGCAGACACTTCACCTTCAACCCCGTCTCCGTCTCAACCAAGGCCTTCCACCTTTTGAAAACGTCAAATGCATTAGACTTATTTTTAAGAAAATAAATCCATACCTTACGGGTTGAATCGTCGATGAACGTCATGTAGTACATCGATCCTCCGATGGACGCCACCGGAGCTGGTCCCCATAGATCACTATGGACCAGCTCTAGCTTCTCCTTCTTCGGGGTCCTGCCACTCCTCGAGAAACTCACTCGCCTTTGTTTCCCGAAGACACAATCTTCACACATACCAACCTCCACGGTTTGTAAACCAGGCAGCTTACCCTTCGAATTCATGACTTTCATCCCTTTCTCGCTCATGTGGCCCAGCCGACAATGCCACAAATTTGCATCACCATTACCACTCGCAAGATCAAGGGAATCCTGCGAGTTACTGGTCATGTACAGCGTTCCTTCCTTCTTACCACGAGCTACTACCATAGCTCCCTTGGTAATCTTCCAGTTGCTACAGCCAAACGTTACTACGTAACCTTCCCTGTCAAGCTGTCCAACTGAAAGTAGGTTCCTCTTCAATCCAGGGATATGTCTCACTCCATTCAACATCAATTTTGAGCCATTTGATGTCTCAACCTTTACGTTTCCCTTACCCACGATTTTCAGGGGTTCATCATCTGCTAGATACACCTGTCCAAAATCGCCAGAAACATAATTTAGCATTATACTAAAGTTACCGCATGAATGGAATGATGCGCCGGAATCCAAGACCCAAGACTCCATGGGACTGCACACGCTCAAGACCAATGCATCGCCATCATCATCATCCGTGGCTGCATTTGCTGTCTTCCTGTCTGCCTGATCCCCCTTGTTCTTCTTCGGCGCCTTGCACTGGTATTTAAAGTGACCAACTTCGTCACAATTCCAGCACTTTTTCGTCTGACTCTTCCCTCTGGATTTTGACCTCCCCTTAAACTGCCTTCCCTTCTATCTGCCTCTGTTCTCGGTATTCAGTGCTGACCCTGAGGACGATCCTGATCCTGATTCGTTTCTCCGAATCTCCTCCCCGATCATCAAGTCCCTCACTCTGTCATACTTCAGCTTAGCGTCTGTGGCGCTAACGGCTGTCACTGTACCGGCCCAACTGTCTGGCAGAGAAGATAGCATTATTAAGGCCCGAATCTCATCTTCAAACTTTATATCCACCGAGTCCAACTGTGAGGTTAGCATGTTGAACTCATTCAAGTGTTGCCTTACCGGTGTTCCCTCCGTCATCCTCAGATTAAACAACCGTCTAATCAGATGAACCTTGTTTGCCGTCGATGGCTTTTGATACATCTCCTCCAAGGTTTTTAGCATCTCCCGTGTAGACTTTGCGCCTGTGGTATGGTAAGCCACTTCCTTGGACAGCGACAGACGCACCGCGCTCATCGCTTTCCTGTCCAATAACTCCCACTCCTCCGCAGACATCTTCTCGGGCTTCTCCTTGAGGGGCTGGTGCAAATCCTTACCGTAAAGATAATCTTCGATTTGCATCTTCCAGAATCCGTAGTCAGTCCCATCGAATCTCTCCACCGAAATCTTTCCGTCGTTCATCGTGAATCCTCCAGGAAACTAACCCGGAGCTCTGATACCAGTTGTTAGAAATTTAACCTAGCCACGATCTTCAGAACGACTAGACAATCGGATAAAGAACACAATAACAAGTAGCAAACAACAAGACAACGATTTGATTACCCAGTTCGTTACGAAGCGTAACTACGTCTGGGGGCGATACCAAGCCAGGATATTTTGCTTTTGATGAATCTTGGAGTTACAATGAACAAATGAAAGGAAAAACTGTTTTAATAGCTTCTTGGACACAAAAGCTGAAAAGTAAGTCCGTCTATTGAATCTCGGCCGAGATTAGACCCTGTCTCGGCCGAGATGACTAAGTCGGTGTAAGGGTCTCGGCCGAGATCACTCTCTGTCTCGGCCGAGATGCGTCTCCAGGGCAAACTTCCCGTTTTTCCTGCCTTCACGTCTCGGCCGAGATCACTTCTCTGTCTCGGCCGAGATGACTCTCCAGGGACAAACCTCCATTTTGCCTGCCTTCAAGTCTCGGCCGAGATCACTTCTTTGTCTCGGCCGAGATGACTCGACCACCCGTCTCGGCCGAGATCCTTCCCCATCTCGGCCGAGATTACTTTCCAGCGAGAAACACTTCATTCTCCCTGCTTTTGGCTCCACAACTCAACACTAAGTCCTCCATTGGACACCCTCACATTGATCCGCATAGGGCTACCCACATTGCTAACCTCAAGTTTCGCATGAACTAGCTGACACCACCCAGCCACGCTTACTGCAAATTAGGCATTTCTTAACAGAAAATCAGATCAACTCTTAGCGAATTGGGGAAAATAATTGTGTTGGAACATCACCAGATGGAGTGCGCCTTCTTCAGATGGAGGCGAGAGAGAGAGAGTCGCGGAGCTGCGGAGCTGCGAGAGAGGGACCTGCGGAGCTGCGAGATGGGGAGAGTGGGAAGAGAGAGAGAGAGAGAGTGAGAGCTGGGAGAGTGGAAATTGCATTAATTACATAATTGATAATTTTGTGTTATTATATTTTAGGGGTGTCTAAAATTAATTTTCTTAAGTTATTTTCAGCTTATTTTTAATTTATATTACCGACTAAAATTTGGTCGGTATTTAGAGACTACTACATCAGTCGATATTTTTCACAAAAAAAATTACGACAGAATTATATTGGTCGGTATGATTTTGAAATTAGTCGGCACTTTTAAAATATAAAATTTACCGACTGAATTTTTTTTGTCGGTGCATTTCTGTCACTAACTGGTCGACATGTTTCAAATATAAAAAAATTATCGACGGAATTATATCGGTCGGTAGAATTCCGTCACTCAATTGGTCGCTATTGTGTCGCATAAAAAATTAGTATATTGACCCTTAAATAGAATCGCTAGTCTGTCGGTAATCCGTCGATGAATTTTATTTTTGAAATATTTTTTATTTATGTCGATATATAGTCGCAATTTTATCGGTACTTAACGACAAAAAATCTTTGTCGCTAAAATTGGTCGCTATTTTAAGAATTTCTTGTAGTGAATTATTGGGTCAGTTCGCGACTTGTCGAGTTTTTGGTCTATCAGGTCGAGCCAAATAGTACTTCTGGTTAAAATTTATATGGTCCAACCCATTTAAAATATCGAGTCGATTGAATCGGTTGATGTGCCATCCCAACCGACACCCCTCCCACTACTAGAATCAAAGGCTTTTTAATACTACAAATTGTAGTTACAAAAAAGAGAGGGTGGTCACAAAAATATTTTAGTAACACATGTCTATAAGTGGTTACTACTTACTATAAGGTAGTCACTTATAGTAAGATGCAAAAAGAAAATAAAAAAAATTGCAACTACTTTGTAATTACTTATGTATTTGTAACTATTTTTTGCAACTACATTATAATTACTAATGTATTTGTAACTACAAGTAGTTGCAAAAGAGCTTGTCATATTGTAACAATTTTTTGTTAAATTTGTATAAAATATTTTATATAACTACTAATAGTTACAAAATGTGTTATTTTTAGTAGCCACTCTTGTAGTTGCAAAAAGAGTAGCGGCAACCTTTTTTTCTTGTAGTGTCCATCTTTCTCCCCATCATTTTTCTCATTACTAATTTAGACTTTCAGGTGAAATTTAAGAAATTATGAAATGGACAACAATGCCCCTCCATTTTTCTCTACATCATATTTCTTATTACCATAAATTTCTTCATACCTTCTTTATTTAATATCATAAAAATTTATATGAAAATTTCCTTAAATTTAGCCAAGGACAATATTGAAAGAAAAAAATGCTAGAATGACATTCTTTTGTAATTTTTTTCTTCCCTAAAATGATACTCCCTCTGTCCCGGCCTAATTGTCCTTCTTGCCTTATTTGTTTGTCCCAAGCTAATTGTCCTACCCCATAAATGGCAAATTCTCCCACAATCTCCACCATCAAAATCTCCACATTCAATCTCCACCTTTAAAAAAGTCAAAGATTCCACAAAATCTGTTTTTTCTTAGTTTCCGTGCCAGGTCAAAATAGGACAATTTACTTGGGACGGAGGGAGTACTTATTTGTGAATGAAGGAAATAATATAAAAGAAAATCCGAACCTATCATTCTTTTTCCCTTTTCCCTCCTTTTTCTCTTTCGATTTAATGGTCAATCTAGTGGGAATAGCTGGTGCTAATTAAATTGGGTAATACATTAATTGTCTTTTTTTTTTTATCTATGTTAATTAATTTGGGCAAGGGACATGAGTAATAGACTCTAGGTAAATTAAGAATTTGTGTGTCAGACTACTTGCAAATTTTGATTTGGTTATGGACAATGGATGTGGAAAGAAAATAATAAAATGGATACGCCATGTTGTTTCACACCTTACTATAAAAAAGAAAAAAAGTTTTATCTTTAAGCATTTAGTTTATTTCTTATTTGAATTATTTTAAGACACATACTTTGTAATGGCCTAATAATATCACACGCAATGTAATAATAGCTACTTTATAGTTTAATGTATTAATAATGTTTCTATAAAGACATTTAATATAAAGTGTCACAAAATAAATGTAGCAACTGATTATTTTATTAGTAGTGTGATCATAGTAAGGATCAAGATGACTCAGGATAGATAGAAATCCTACTTAGACATAAGACGAAAGAAGTTGAAATTCACAGTTAGGGATAACGTTTTCTCAATGTAGCACCTACTAGAGGTGTCGTACATTTTGACTGGAAAGGGAAGCTACGGCTTGGATTCATAGGACCATATGAGATCTTGGGACATGTTGGAGAGGTCGCGTACCACCTTGCACTGCCACCTAATCTCTCTAAACTACCATGTTTCTATGATGAGAAAGTATGTATTTGATTCGAGACAAATTCACCATGAAGAACTAAAATCGAGGATTATATAATAATTTAAGGTTGTGTTTGGATAGATGAATTTGAAATCCACTCAAGATAGAGGGGATTTGGAATGCATTCAAATCCTTCAAAAAATAGCTCAAGATGAAAGTAATGAATTTTCAAATTCATGATAACTCAAACAACATCAATAGATTTGAGAGTATAAATTCATTCTCAAATTATTCCATTCAAATACAACCCAAGGAAAATTTACAATTCTTGATGTTTTCTAGTAATCGGGCACTAATCAAGTTAGCAGCCCAACGTGTAACCCAATTATGCTACGACAAATTTAACTAAATAGGTTTGGATTCGATTTTTGCTCAAAACAAACACTCTTTTTTATCCACAACCTACTTATCACAATTGAATTAACCGATTGAAAACACTAAAATCAAAATCATATAAAACTTTAATTACCAAAAATAGACCTAATAAATCTATATATCTATATATATATATATAAGTTAAATGGAGGGCCTTATTGTCATTTTAACTTTCCCTCCAAAAACTTTTATACTAACTTGGTAAGTTTTTTTGTCTATTTTGGTAACTTTATAATTTACTTTTAATTTTTTAAAATGCAAATAATTTTTATATTTTTAATCCATTTTTTATGCATGATATATCAAATTATTCATCTTTTCACAATTTTCAATTTGACATCCATATCATATATATTACAATGAGCAATATATTTAATTTTAAGATAATAAATTCTTTATTGATTAATTATTTAGGTTATATTTGAGTGTTTATTGTAATAAATAAAATAATTCTCCTTATAAAAATATTCGTTGAGTAATTTCTCAACGTACAACAAAGTTATTATAGTTCACATGAATTTTCAAATATATTCTTTACTTTAGTTACGACCAGAATAAAAAAATATTGTTTAACTAATTAAACTCATATTTCATTAAATTAAAGGCAAAAAGTCAATAATTAATTTTACAAATAATTTATTAAATTATTACATCTGAGCATATGCATGTTTATATAATTAATTTTGTTTATTAGACGTGGACCTTTGAGTATATGTATGTTTATATATTATAATTATTATTGAGATTGTTTTCTTTATCACTTATTCATATTTTTATATAATGTATATTATGCTAAAATTATTTTATATGTAGTAACCTAAATTTTGTGACTTTTGTTATACTTTTCAATCTTTTTATTTGTGAATCAATCTCAACTATATATTTTTTACACTTTGCAACCTAAAAAATATTTTGTCGCACTAACCAACTTTAAGTATATCCTTTTTTTTTTATTCTTTGCAACCTAAGAGTTTTTTTTTTTTTTTTTTTTTTGGTGCATTAATCAATTTTTATCTTAAATAATATAATATTTACAATATAAGTATAAAATTTAATTGACTAAATTACGAAACCAAATAAAATATGATAATATTTAAATATTTTGAAGAACTCACAAACTTTGAATTGTCTTCGAAATATTGAATAACTTTTGTTTTTATTTTGTAATGTTAGTATTTATTTAAAAATAAGAAGTATTTTAGTATATCTGAAATTACCAAGTGAAATGTTCAAAGTTGCAAAGAGAATATATTCTAGAAAGAAACAGTTAAATATTTATAGTTATAATTTAAAAATTTATTTAGATATATTAAAAATCCATACATATATAAAAGTTATAAGAGTTAAAATTGTTAAGTTGAATTTTTCCACCAAAATATTTTGTGTTATTTATGTTTATTTGTAGAAAGTGTTACCTTTTGATGTGTTAGTCATTTTCCCAAATTTAAGGAAAAAGAAAATTATATCTCAACATTTTTTACGTATTATATATCAAATTAATCATAATTTTATGATCTTTTGTCTGACATCCATATCACATATATAAAAGTGTGATATTAATTATATAAAATAAATAAAAATTATTTATTGATTGATTATTTGGTTAAATTTGAGTACTTAATTATTGCAGATGTTTATCGGTGTAATGTTTATGCCGCAATATGAATTAGTTGAAGAATTTTTCTAAAAAAATATTACCAATTTTTTTAAAGTTATTAATCTATTTTATTTACTTTTCCATCTAAATTTTATTCTATAAATTAATCCACATATAAATATGTATGTGTATAATAAAATAAAATGGAGTCAAATATGTAAAAAGATATTTTTCCATCTAATTGCAAATCAGTCATTTTTAAGAAAAAATATTAATGTATATATCCCTAAAGATGATACAGTTTCAGCATTTTGTTAGGTGTTTCTTTGCAAAAACTCTTTAGAAATTTTTATAATACTAATAAATTTTATGTTTCTAATATATTTTCACATATAATATATCAATTTAATCATCTTTTCATCTTCTTTAAGTTGAATTAGGTTTTAATTTTTTATTGTGCATTGATTCATTTATATTGTGAATTAAATTTTATAAAAATGAAACAATAACATATTTTTTAAAAATAAAAAAAATATGATTATTTGAAAAGAAAATCTAATTTTCTTATAAACTATTTAATTTATTTTATTATTATCTTACCTTACTTTTTTAATAAGTAGTGTGTTATTATATTTGTGTTTCCTCTACCATATGTAATTAATTGAACTATTTTCGGTAATTCGTATAGGTTAAGAAATATACAAACTAACTAAACGTATGTTAGAGTTTTATAAGAACTAATTTTAACATAGAAATTTTTATTTGTTATTTTTTTTATATATATTCATATTTATTTTAATTTTATTATGTAACAATAATTTATTTATAAATAACACATACATATTTAATTCAAAAATTGCACGGGAGAAACGGATATTTGCACTGTTTAAAATTTTACTATATGTTAAAAAAATAAAAAATAAAAAATATTTATTAAGTATACAATGTTCACATTTTCAACTAATATAACCATATATTATTTAATTCAGTGAAAATTTTTACTTTATTAATTGTCTTCCGTGCATCGCACGGGAGTGATACTAGTATATATAAAAATAAAATGAGGGGTATTGCTGTCATTTTACTTTTCCCTCCAAAACTTTTACTCCATATAATTGGTAATTTTTTCTTATTTTTGGTAATTCATAACTTTCTTTTATTTTTTTTAAATGCAAATAACTTTTTCATTTTTAATCCGATTTTTAGGCATAATATACCAAATTATTCATCATTTCACGATCTTCGATTTGACATTTATATCACATATACTATAAAGAGATATTTGATTTGAATAAACGGATTGTTTGTTGGTTAATTATTTATGTTAAAGTCGATGTTTATGTAAATCGGAATAATATTTTGGTTTGAGTTGCAACTAAAATTACTAAAATAATTTCTTTTATAAAAAATATGAGTATTTTTTTTTTATAAAAATAAAACTAATCAATTTATTTTAATTTACGTGAATTTTCAAATATTTTTGTTATTTAAGTTATGCAGGGAGGAAAACCATTGTTCAAATAATGAAGCCCTTCTTTATTAAATCAAAAGCAAAAAAAAATAATAACTATTTTATAGTCAACTTATTAAATCATCAAATTGGCTAATATATTTTTGTATCATGAAAGTACATAAGCTTTGAGTATATATATAATTATATATTAAATTTGTTATTAATTTTTTTTAATTACCTTATATATTTTTAATAATGTGTATTTTGTTAAAATGACTTTTTTTTTAAGGAAATTTATTCTTTGCAGCCTAAATTATGACATTTGTTACATTTTGAAATCTTTTTTAATTTTTTGCTTTTACTAAGATTTCATTTATATGTTTTTACACTTTGTAAGCTAAATTATACTTTGACGCACTAATCAACATCAAATTTCTTTTTTACTCTTAGCAATTTAAATTACTTTTTTCGCATTGATCAATTTCTATCTTCAATAAATAACTATTTATAAGAAAAATATAACATTTATACAAAAAAAATTACAATACCAAATTAAATAAGAAAATATTCAAATTTTGAAGGACTCACATAATTTAATTTGTTATTCAAATTATTAAATAACTTTTGAATTTATTTTGTTAAAATAAGAATTTATTAAATGAAAAATATTTAAATATATTTGGAATTACCAAATGAAATGTTAAAAGTTGCAAATGAAAATCTAACTTTACAAAGAGAAAATTAAATATATATATATATATATATATATATATATATATATATAATTAGAACTTGAAAGTTTATTTAGATAAATTAAAAAGATAAAATAAAAGCAGAGACATACAAAAAAAAATATTAAGTTTTACATTACATATGAAATATCCAAATAAAATATCATTGTACCTTTTATTATATATTTCATGGTCATTTTAATTATTTATAGTTAGAATTTAAATATATATATAAGCCACAGTATGTATAACTCTGTAAGTTACACTTTGTTGCCTAAAATTTTAAACTATTATTTGTAAGTTGTCACATTTGGTAAGAATCAAAATTTATTTTACTTTTTAAAGTTGCAAATATATTTTTTCATTTCTAATCTATTTATTATGCACTACTTCTGTTTTTTTAAATGTTCTTTTAACTTTTGTGTTTTGTTTATAATTAAATGTTCTTTTAGCTTCTTCTTTTTTTTCCACAATTTTTCTTACTACCCCTTTTATTATCCCTAAAAATTCTCACATTATATAACCTACCATATAATCAGATAAAAATAGTAAGGAAATATGGAGAAAATTAAGGGATTTAAGAGAAGAGCGAAAAATCTAAAAATGAGCTTATTTGTCCACTCCCCCCTACTCCATAATTTTTTATCCAAGTCTAAAAAATGGAGGTAGTATACTCTATCAAATTAATCATCTTTTGACGATGTTTGATTTGACATCCATATGATATATATATATATATATAAAATAAGGTATTCTATTTAAAATGTTATATTATTTGTTCATTGATTATTTGAGTAAGATTTTAGTGTTTATTGTGGGTTGTACATTAAATATAGAATTGGTTCGCAATACAGTAGAAATCATTCAAATAATTATCTTTTTAGTATAATTTTACTTAATTACTTCATGAAAACAAAAACTAATCAATTTGTTTTAGCTGACAGGAATTGTCTCAAGTTCTCTTCATTTATTACATTGAGAGAAAAATAAATGTATATATAATTGAACACATATTTTATCGAATTAAAAGCGATAGTTAATATTTGATTTATAAACTCAACGTATTAAATTATTAAATTGACCAATGTTTATTTGTTATAATAATTATGTTTGTTGATAAATCACAAAACTATGACTTTTGCTTATATATATATATAACTTTATATATAACAATTATTCTTAATTTTTTTTACTGCTTTTTTTTTTTTTTTTTACATGTATTATTGTTATTTGTCTATAAATAATTACACTTTGCATCCTAAACTATGATATTATACAAGTTGCAACCATATTTCTTTTAATAAGCAAAATTAACCAACTTGATTATGTCTTTTTTTTCACATTAACCAATTTCAATTTTTTTTTTTTTCACATTTTGCAACCTAAATAATTCTTTTTAACATTAACCAATGTGTATCTTTAAATAAATCTATTATTTACAATACAAATGTATGATTTAATTGAAACTTTTCAACATATATATGAAAGTATTAAGAAATATCGAAGAACTCATATGTTTTATTTCATTATTCCAACAATTGAATAACTTTTGAATTTTATTTTATTATTATTCGTATATCTAAAATACCAAGTAAAGTATTAAAACTTGCAAATAAGATTTTTTAAAAGTAAATAGTTATAGTTAGAATTTAAAACTTTATTTAGATAAATTTAAATATTTAAAGTAAAATGAAAAAAAATAAAGAAAATTAAATTTCTTATAACATTATTCAATTTATTTTATTTAATAATATGAGTTTATATTTAGATATTTATGTTAGTTTCAACACTCATAATTAATTAAGATATTATGCATATAGGTAGAGAATGATACAGACATACTAAATGTGTGCTTGGATTTCAAAGATAAGAAATGATCATTTTGAAAAAGATTTTTTTTTTTTTTTATATTTGATATTAATCTATTATATATATTTATATATACACACACACATATATATATACACGTACACACACCTATATATAAAGTAAGTTATATTAAATTCACATATAACGTGCGAGAAACTTTTATTTACATTACATATAATTTTATTTATACATTTTAAAAAATATATATTAGGATAAAACGATCATATATTTAAATATTAAATTATATCATATTTAAGGATATTACTTTTTAAATAAACTTCCGTGCATCGCACGGGAGTATTACTAGTATTTAATAAAATCCAAAATAAACTAAAATATATTTAGACATTGATAAAGCGCAATCCGGTATCTAATCAATTCAGCCTAATTCAGTGCAAGAAATATAAAAACACACAAGATATACGTGGTTCAATCCGGAGATCTACGTCCACGGGCAGAAAATGGCACTGGCCGAGGTGTTTATTTCTCTTCTTTTTTCAAGTTACACACTATAGTTTCAGAATACAAAAAACCAACCCTAATTCCGAGTTTCATTCTCCTATTTATACTATTCAATCCTGAACCCTAACTAACTCCCTATCATCGCGCCTCTTTTCCGTTGCATGGAAGTTGGGAGCAGATTGTGGGCCTTGAATCGCGGAATACGCTGCAGTTGGGCCGCGCCCATTAGGCCACATTATTTGGGACGCATACTTCTGGGCCGGTTAGTGGGCCGGGGTGTTCGGGTCGGGTTTATTTGGTCCGAAGTGTCAACCCGACCCGAAGTGACTGGGCCATACCTATCATATGCCCCCCCCAGCCGGAGCAAGGAAGGAGCTTCGGTTATGACCAGGGTGGAGCTGTAAGCAAGATGAGCCGTAGTCACTGGTGAGCCGAAGTACTTTTGGGAGGCCGAGAATTTTCGGAGTCTGAGTTGATCCGTGGTGAAGTCCGCGGGGGTCTAATCAAAATAGGCTGAACATCCCCGAGGTGATGGCGAGGGCCCGAGCACCCCGAAGGCAATAAAGTGTGGCGAAAGAAGACAACAATCTGGCCGAGGTGAAGGAGGCACCGGAGTGCTGTCTAAATCTTCTTGGTCAAGAATGAGGTTGATGTGATTGGCGGCGCCATCATGAGAGAGAGGGATGTGAAGTGACACGCTCTGCAATTTCCCATAAACCTGTTCCCTACGCGCCTTGGGAACCGCAAGGCGCGTGTTTAGCACGTTCAAATCGGAAACGCTGAATTTGAATAGGCCGTATCTAGACCGTTGGTTCCTTGAATATATATGTGGAATAATGGCACAGTACACTTCATCTTCTACATTGTGATTGGCAAGTTTTAGAAAGCGGGAAAAAAGGAGAATTCTGTGCGCCTGTGATTCATCTCAAATTCAAAACTTCTCAAACTCAAACCAAGTAAGTATGCCTTCTTCATCATCTTCTTCTTCTGTTAAGGAAGTAGGGACCCAGAGCTCTCCGTTAGATGTGCCACCCATTCGCTATGTTATTCCAGAGAGGAATGAGATTAGGACAGTGGAAAGGGCCGACGGCAGGGAAACCAACATTAGGGTGGTCGGCTTTTATGAATGTACGGAGAATGACCTTGAAGTGTCCACTGTAGCGTCGCGGATGACGCGAGTGCAGATAGAGACCTTAATCCCTTCCTTCTTCTTCCCATTTAATTTAGAATACATAGTGCCGGATCCCGGCGATAGGGCCTGTTGCCCGCCGCAGGGTTACATTGGTATATATATAGACCCCTTAAAAATAGGTTTGAGATTCCCCCTTTGGGACATAGTTATCCGGCTATTGAGATATTATAACATCGCTTTGAGCCAATTAGCGCCAAACGCGATTAGACAAGTTGTCGGGTTCACCGTAGTATGCAAGAATTCCGGGGTGGAGCCGACCGTAGAGCTGTTTAGGTATTTTTACCAACTAAAAGCTTTCGGGAAATCCAAGGGGTGGTATTCCTTCAGTCCCCGAGCACGAGGTGGTTTCAAGGTACAAAACCCCAGTAAGGTTGAGGGGTGGAAGGAGAAGTTCATCTTTGTGAAGACCGGAGTGGCCCTCCCGAGGTGGAGAAGGGAGGAGGTGCTAGATACTGCCCCGGTGGAGGATCCGGAGGCCGAGGTTGTGGACATATTCCGTGCAGTGGGGACTTTCAAGACCCTATGTACTGAGGAAGAGCTGGAGGAGGCTGGACTGAGCCCATATTATTCGGGCGATGCGGTGGGGATGTCCACCCAGGGCCAAGAGTCGGGAGCCGGGGTTGCCGAGGAGGGTAGGAGTTCTCATATCTGTTTAAAAATTGTTGCCTTGTGCAGGACTAACTCGAACTTCTATATGCAGTGGGGCGCTTCGGGAAGGAACCAGCGGGAAGCCCTGCAGTGGCTGCGGCAGCCAAGAAGAAGGGAAAAGCTGCTGAGGTGTCTCCTCGGGGGAAGATGTCACCCAGTGCGAGACCCATCATTGGGTCTGAGGAGCGAGTAATGGCGGCGGGGCCCATCCCCGGAGCAAAAAAGAGGCCGGAGCCATCCGGGACACCTCCGGCAACAGCCAAGAGACTCCGCAGAGGGGAGAGCGTAGAGATAAATCTGAAATGTCCTGTTAGCTACTGTTTACGCCAATGGAGTGTACGCTTACCAGTATTGATTTCTGTGGTCTGCTTTTTGTGATAGTTGAAGGAGCAAGGGCCCTCAAGTCTGCTGGGGTTGGAGGGGGTGGACGCCGAGGAACTTCTGTGCTTGGCGCGGGGAATCGTAGAGCTCGGCCGGAAGAACGAGAAAGAGGCCAAGGAAGAGCTAGCCGATGTGGCTAGGGATCTGCGGACGCGCAACGACAGGCTAACACAAGACCTGGCCGAAGCGCGCAAGAGGGCGGCTTTGGTGGAAAATGAAGTGGCGCGTCTGCGCGGGGTAGAGGCGGAAGCCGGGGTCCTCCGGGGAGAAATAATGCAACTGCGGGCAGAGATGGATGCTCGAGAAGCTGCAATCGTCGAAGGTCAAGAGGCGATGCTAAAAGCGTTTGCCGAAAAATTGTTCCAAACAAGCACGTTTCTTGACTTTCAGACCAACTTCGTTGCAGTCGGGGACAAGGCCACGCGATCTGTGTTACTGGAGCAGATCAAGGAAGTCTACCCGAATGTGGATATATATCGTCCAGAATTCGGGTATGACTACAATTCTGTGGCCGGGGTGGAGAAGGCCTACTACACAGCTTTAACGCATCTTCTGGAGTGGCCTCTGTTGAAGGCTCTGGCAGAGAAGAAAGAAATTCTGAAGGCCGAGGAGATTGCAAGCTGTGAGGTGGACCAAGACCAGGAATTCCTGGCATTCCGCCGGGGTGAGTTCATCTCTGGGCCCCGAAACAAAGAGCCCCCCCCCCCCCCCCCCCCCCCGCGCATAGAAGCTGCCGCATTGACTGTGGAAGAGGAGGCCGGAACGGCTGAAGGCAGACAGGAGGAGGTGCCCGAAGACGCCGAGGGGACCGAGGAGGAGGTCAGTCGTTCCCCTCAAATTTGATGTAGTAGATAATAGGAGTAAATGTAAACCCTTGTACCGGACCATGGATAATGTACTCTGATTGTGTTGAATATAAATGTTGTTGATTTACTGAGTTGCAGTTCATTGTATGCATGAGATTGATCTTTCTTGTTGATTCCGTTGCCTGTTCAGAATACCGCGGAATTGCATGACACGATAAAGAAGCTCATGCAATCATTAGAGTGGTTCCGCGGAGAGAAGAATAACTTGCAAATGCAAGTAGTGCCGAGGCTAGAAAGGCGGGTAGCCGTTGCGGAGAGAAAGGCGAAGGAGGCCGAGGAGAGAGCCCGGGACCAGGAGTTGAAGTACCTGGCGAAAGTTGCTGAACTGGACCGAGTCCTCATCCATCAAAGGGAGTATGACCGGATACTGACTGAGTTCGGCTTACTGACATTTGAGGAAGTTGAGGCGCGGGTCGTAGAGACTCAAAATGAAATTTCAGCACTGATGGCGAAGGGTCCGGCCGAGTCCTCGGAGCTTGTAAGAAAGCGAGAGGTGTTGGAGTTACTCCTCAATATGTATGAAGGACTGAAAGGCCGTGGCAGGTGGCGGCCCTCTGCCGAGGAATACATCGCGAGTCCCAGCCGGAGCCAAGGTACTTCGAAAACCCCCCGGAAGGGTAAAAAGAAGCCAGCAAGTAGAAGCCAAGGAATTATAATTCGAGAGCCAGTTCCAGTGACTACAGTTGAAGAAGAGCCCGCGGTTGTCGCCGAAGAGGTAGTCGAGGAGCTGGCCAAAGAAATCGAGGTAATGGACCCCGAGGAATGGGATCCTGTGCAATGGGCCCAAACTCCGAGGTCTACCCCGCAGCCAAGTCGTCGGGCTCGCACAAGAGACGAAACCCCCAGACAAGCGCCAAGGACGAGTCCGCGACGTCGGGGGGCCCGCGGAGGGGAAGGAGCCGGAGCTCAAGGCCGAGGAGTGACAAGATCCCGTAGGACACGGAGTAGGTCCGGGAATAGATCTCAACGCCGGAGCGCCGAGTATTGGCTCGGAGGCCATAGATATTTTTTTTTTTTTTTTTTTTTGAAGTAATGTGCAAAGAACCTTTTGGCCTTTAATTGAAAAAAATGTAATAAACCGTTTTGGTTTGCAAAGTTGTGTTAAGGAAAACAACGAGTTGTTAACCAAATGTAATAAGTGCTTTAACGGGTGTTCGGGAACACGATATGGACGGCGCCAATTAAAACCTCCCCGGACGGATCGGGCGGGAGTAAAACACCTCTCCGGTTAAACAGGCGAGAGGGGATATGAGTCCGGGGACGAAATGTGAATCTCCCCGGATGGATCGGGAAAGAGATCCAATTGTCCGGAGACGAGTAATAATAATACGACTACGTTAGGGCGTCCCCGTAACGTAGAAGAAAGTACAGTAAAATGCACAAATAAAGAAATTTTATTCATTGTTGAGTGCCGGAGCCACTTAAAGAATACAAAGAGAAATAGCAACGAAAAAGAAGTGTACAATGAACATAAAGATAAGAATGATACTTGTCATTTGATGTTCACAGATAGAAACGTCTCAGGTTGGTAACATGCCAGCTTCGGGGAATCGGGGTTCCATCGAGATGCTCTAACTGGTAGGATCCGGAATCGTGTGCGGCAACGATGCGATAAGGACCTTCCCAAGAAGCGTGTAATTTCCCCTTGGGGGCGGCTTTGATGGCTGAATTAAGTCGAAGTATTATGTCCCCGACATTGAACTGAGTGCCTCGAACCCGGAGGTGATGATACTGAGCTGCACGTTGTTTACACGTGGCTTGCTGGATGTACGATTGATCACGACGATATTCGAGCTCATCCAAATTTGTACGAAGAGCTTCGTCATTATCCTCGGGAGTCAAAGTTACGAGTCGGGGGCTTGGTACGCTGATTTCCGCCGGGATCATAGCTTCGGAGCCATAGGTCAGACTGTAGGGGGTCTCCCCGGTAGAGGTATGTGGCGTTGTGCGATAAGCCCATAGGACATGCGGAAGATTTTCGGCCCAAAGACCTTTAGCACGATCCAGACGTTTCTTTATACCCGCAAGGAGTGTACGGTTAGTGACTTCCACCTGACCATTGGCTTGAGGGTGAGCTACCGAGGTGAAAATTTGTTTAATATGGAGCTCCTCGCACCATGATCGGAAGGGATCATTGGCAAACTGTTTGCCGTTATCTGAAATAATAGTGCTCGGTATGCCAAAGCGACATATAATATTTCGCCAGACGAACTTCAATATGTTTTGACCAGTGATGGCAGTAAGAGGTTCGGCTTCTACCCACTTAGTGAAGTAATCTACGGCGATAACCAGAAATTTCAATCCCCCCGGAGCGACTGGGAACGGGCCGACAATATCGATTCCCCATTGGATAAATGGCCACGCACTCTGAATTCCAGTGAGCTCGGTTTGTGGCAGGTGCTTCACACGAGAGTGCAGTTGACACTTGCTGCACTTGGTCACTAAATCGTGGGCATCGTTAAATAAGGTTGGCCAATAATACCCCCATCGAAGAATTTTCTTGGCCAACGTCCGTGAGCCGATGTGGCTGGCGCAGGCCCCTTCGTGAACCTCCCGAAGAACCTGATCGGCCTGGGCAGGAGCAAGGCACCGGAGATTTGGTTGTAAGTACGACCGCCGATACAAAATCCCATCATGGAATGAGTACTTGGGTGCCTTAAGAACTATCTGCCGAGCTCGCAGCTTGTCATTAGGCAAAGTTCCATCCCGGAGATACTGAACAATAGGAGTCATCCAATTCGGATCACTACCGATCAACGCCGAGACCGTTGCCTCATGAATCGCCGGATGAAATATATCTTCGACCATAATATCCGGAGATACATTAGTGCGAACCGCGGAGGCTAATTTACTGAGCGCATCAGCTTTGGCATTCTGTGTGCGTGGTACTTTCTGGATAACAACCGTATCAAAAGTTGACATAAGTTTGAGTGTTAAAGCGATACCTGATCATCGTTTCATCCTTAGCGGCATAAGTACCCTGGATCTGATTGGATACAACCTCGGAGTCCGTGAAGAGCTCAAGATGGCGGATAGCTAAGGATTGAGCGAGCCGGAGCCCAGCGAGAACTGCCTCGTATTCTACTTCATTATTGGTCACCTTAAATTTGAATCGGATAACATACTTAACTTCAACTCCCTCAGGGTCAATAAGAAGCACCCCGGCACCACTTCCACGAGATGTGGAAGCACCATCCACATATAATTGCCACTTGCGAGGTGTGGGTTCAAGAGCAATAGGGTGATGATTATCATTGTCTACGGAGGATCCATGATTATCCCCTGGGATTTCGGCCAAAAAGTCTGCAAGTGCTTGACCCTTGATAGCTCGGCGGGAAAGAAATTGAATATCATACTCTCCAAGTTCGACAGCCCACTTAGCGAGGCGCCCCGACACCTCGGGCTTAACAAGAATCTGATGGATGGGATGATTGGTTAGGACCCGTATCTCGCGCCCTTGGAAATATGGCCGCAAACGTCGAGCTGCCATGACGAGTGCGAGCACTGTTTTTTCCAACATGAAGTACCGTGTCTCCGCCCCGTGAAGTACTCGGCTTGCAAAATATACCGGATGTTGAACACCATTGACTTCTCGCACAAGAGCGGCGCTAATGGCTTCTTCGGCGGAGGCCAAATATATGTAGAGCGGCTCTCCGGAGAGAGGAACCGATAGAGTGGGCAGTTGTTGTATATGACGCTTTAAAGCCTCGAAAGCCTCGGTGCACTGCGGAGTCCACTCAAATGACTTCGCCTGTCTCAAAATCTTGAAAAATGGGAGTTGACGCTCCGCAGCTTTAGACAAAAAACGGTTTAAAGCCGCCAAACCGCCCGTGAGGCGTTGAACGTCTCTGAACGTCTTCGGTGGTTGCAGATCTAACACATCCCGAAGCTTGGCTGGATTGGCCTGAAGGCCATGCTGCGAAACCATATACCCGAGAAACTTTCCGGAACCAACGCCGAAGGTACATTTTGCCGGATTAAGTCGCAAATTGTAACGCCGCAGAGTACGCAACGTTTCAACAATGTCTTGCACACATGAAGAATGTGAGGCGCTTTTTATGACTAGATCATCAACGTAAACCTCAACATTGCAGCCTATTTGATCGCGAAACACGCGGTCCATGAGACGTTGATATGTGGCCCCCGCGTTCTTGAGCCCGAAGGGCATTTTCTTAAAAGCAAAACACCCAAAATCAGTGATAAATGTCGTTTTGAGGGCATCCTGACGATCCATGAAGATCTGATGGTATCCCTTATACAAGTCTAAGAAACAAAGCGCCACATGCCCAGTAATGGCTTCGACCTTTTGGTCGATGGAGGGTAGAGGATAACAGTCCTTCGGACAATGTTTATTGAGGTCGGAAAAATCGGCACACATCCGCCATGCCCCGCTGGACTTTATTACCATCACTGGATTGGACAACCAAGAAGGGTAATAAACTTCGAACAAGATATCTGCATCTAAAAGTTGTTGTACCTCGATTCGAATGGCCGCATTTCGCTCCGGAGCGAATTTCCTTTGTTTTTGCTGTATAGGTTTAACGCTGGGATCGATGTTCAGCTTGTGGGTTATTACATAAGGAGAGACCCCGGGCATATCCAAAGGAGACCATGCGAAGACATCGGAATACTCTCGCAAGGTCTGGATGATGGCATGATGTAACCACGGCACATCCACGGCACCGACAGTTACTGTTTGTTCAGGCTTGGATGGATCGAGCGGCACCTGGACAGTGGTGTCCCCCAATGATGTACATAAATGAGGTTCAAGAGTTGATGATGCTACCTGAAGCTGCTGTTTGGGAGGAACCTTGGTTGCCTTTTTGAGTGCGACGTACATGCACTCTTTAGAGACCCGCTGACTGCCGCGGATAGCCACTTCGCCGTGTGATGTGGGGAATTTTAGCGCGAGGTGGTATGTGGAGCATATGGCTTTGGCGGGAGTAAGCCAATCCCGACCCAAAATCATATTATACGGGGACGGGGAGTTAACCACATAAAAATCCACGAAAATGATTTTTATCGCCGGATAAGTTCCCAAAGACGCCGGGAGATTGATTACGCCTTCTGGCTGAACTTCACCCTGGGTGAAAGTCTGCAATGGCCCGGGGGCCGGTCGAAGTTGCTCCCGAGGAATCCCCATTTTTTGGAAACAGTCGGCGAATATAACACTCACTGCAGCTCCATTGTCTACGAAGACTCGCTTTATTGTAACATTGGCTACAGCCATGTCGATGACGATGGCGTCAGTATGGGGTGTAATCTCTGGAACCGGGTCTCTATCTGTGAAACTGACAGTTTCAGATTGATGGAGGCGCTTATGACGCGGCTCCTCGGGAGGAGGACGGCGTGCCTCTGCCTTTAAAGCATTTCGTGAAGCCCCCGTGGGGAGGGCCCCATATATCACGTTTATGACGTGAGTAGGTGCATTGTCTCCGGGTCCTCCCGGAGGAGGCGGTGGTGGCAAAAAACGAGGTTGTTGACGATTGCCAGGGTCTTGCCGTGCATAATTGTTAGACCCCGGCCGATTATTCTGCCACGGCGGTCGGTTTTGTTGCGAACCCCGGTCGTGATAACCTCCACGGTTGAGGGACGAACCCCCATTCTGATTTGTCCGAGGCTTGTCATCGGTCCGAGCAATATATTGTCGCAAGAGACCTTTCTTTAAACAATCCTCAATTTCCTTGCCGAGCTCTCGGCACTCCTCCGTCTCATTCCCATGATCACGGTGGTATGCACACCACTTTCCGCGGTTTCGCTTTTCAGGCGGGGCAGTCATCCGCGGACAGGGCCGTAAATCATTCTTGTGAACAGAAAGAATTTTAGCTCGTGATTTTGTCAGCGGGGTGAATTGTGGAATATCCCCTCGAGATTCTGAACGCCCCTGATTCAGACGAGAAAAGGCACTAGGTCGTGTGCTGGGCCCAACTTGTGCCCTATCGTACTGCCGCTTGCTAGCATGTTTCTCACGCTTCCGACGAGTCTGCTCATCGGCCTTAGCATATCTGCACACAGTATTAAACAGTGCTCGGGTTGTGACCGGTTGATTACGAACCAACTCGATGTAGAGTGGTCCGGGACGGAGACCATTCATGAATGCATTGATGATAACATCATCCGAACAGCTTCCTACCTTAAGACTCTCCGCTGTAAAGCGGTCAAGAAATTGGGTAACGGTTTCGCCGTCCCGTTGTTCCATATTCATGAGATCGGCCAAAGTGGCCATGGGCTTTGCACGTGCTTCGAAACGCGCCCAAAAGTGTTCGGCAAGTTCTCTAAAAGAGGATATGCTATTACGAGGGAGAGAATCAAACTAAACCCGAGCCTCGTCTTGAAGATACTCGGGGTAGATCTTACAGTAGTGAAGAGATGTGGTATGATCGCGGCTGAGCATGTTGTGCCTAAAAGCTCCAAGAAAATTAGCTGGATCTCCCGTGCCATCGTAAGGTGGTATGGCAGACCTTTTGAACCCTTCGGGAAGGGACGTAGCCAGAATTTCTTGGGAGAATAGTGTGATAATGTCCCCATTGGCGTCTAGGCCTAGGATTCTATCTAGTTCAACATTGCGTTGTACTCGCTCATACTCCTGGAGATCTAGAGTATGAGGATTGGCATAACGAACCCTTTTAGTCGCATTAAGTGGACGGCGGCGATCGGCATCTGCAGGTTCATCGTTGCGCTGTCTTGACCCATTAGAACTCCCATGGTCCTCGGGAGAACCAGGTCGCTCCCGTCGCCGATCTTGACGCCCGTGGTGCGCTGGATCTTGTCGGCTGTGCGGATTCTGACGATGTGGATGTACTGCGGGATTGGTAGCATGTCCAGCAGGTCCATCAGGATTCAGGCGATTGGATGCCCAGTCTTGGAGAACATGAGCATGTTCCTGTAGGAAAGCCTGGAGTAATTCTGGAGTCATCTGAATATTAACCTGCGGCCGTGCGGCAGCGGGATTAGGGTTTTGCGTGTCTTGTGGAAGTAGAGGTAAAAATTGGTTGTCCGGATTCGTGGCCGGGCCTTGGTTGCCCTGATGATGAGATGTATCCCTCATCGGCGATTGCCTCGGCGGCAAAACTTGATCCACGGGTGGATCTTGATTGACCTGATCACCCTGGCGAGATTGATTTAGACGAGTCATTACCATGGTATATCGAATGCACTGTTAATATCAAAACCACTTTGCGGTTTCCCACAGACGGCGCCAATTGATAAAGCGCAATCCGGTATCCAATCAATTCAGCCTAAATCAGTGCAAGAAATATAAAAACACACAAGATATACGTGGTTCGATCCGGAGATCTACGTCCACGGGCAGAAAATGGCACTGGCCGAGGTGTTTATTTCTCTTCTTTTTTCAAGTTACACACTATAGTTTCAGAATACAAAAAACCAACCCTAATTCCGAGTTTCATTCTCCTATTTATACTATTCAATCCTGAACCCTAACTAACTCCCTATCATCGCGCCTCTTTTCCGTTGCATGGAAGTTGGGAGCAGATCGTGGGCCTTGAATCGCGGAATACGCTGCAGTTGGGCCGCGCCCATTAGGCCACATTATTTGGGACGCATACTTCTGGGCCGGTTAGTGGGCCGGGGTGTTCGGGTTGGGTTTATTTGGTCCGAAGTGTCAACCCGACCCGAAGTGACTGGGCCATACCTATCAGACATTGTATCTCCTTTCGAGATGTCCAGAAGCGCTTAGTTTTCTGGTTGACAGCTTCTCATAATTCTACTGTTTTACCTTTCCATGTTTTTTTAATCAGTTGTGAGTATGTTTTCTGCGATTAATTCATTTTCCTTACTCAGTTGTCACCATCTTACTGAAGAGAATACATTTTGGTTATCTCAGGATTATCATTTGTTTCTGTACAAAAATTTTAGGGTTAATTTGAAGCAATATTTTCCTTGCAGTATGAATTTTCATTTTCTGAAACTATTTCATTCCTGAGATGGCTATCGTAGTCACTTTATCTTCTGATTTGAATACCTTTCTAGATTTTTTTTTTTTTTGAACTGAATAACTTGGTAAAAAAAAATCAGAAACAGGTATTATTCGGCACAGCTAATTATTCCTAGTTCGGATTTTATTAGTGAATAAAGTAATTAAAATCGGGAAAATAGCGTTCCATCATCAAATTTGGTGAATTATTTCGAAATAAATCTGGTTTAATTTGTTAAATTAAACTTTTCATAATCTTAATTATCTTTCTTAATTTTATTAATTAATTATCTTATGTTTGACTGCTGATTTTATTAATTTTTTAAGTTTATCCGTCACTACAAATGTTATTTGATTGCTGTGATTTTATGCTATTTATTCTTTTGAATTGTTAAGATATATTACTTGTAAATTGGAAATTAGAAAAGCCTTATATAAAAAAAAATAAAAGTGAAACTGATTGTATTAATTTTTTAAGTTTATCCATAACTACAAATATTATTTGATTGTTCTCATTTTATGCTATTTATTCTTTTGAATTATTAAGATGCATTACTTGTAAATTGGAAATTAGAAAAACCTTGTATAAAAAAATAAAAGTGAAACTACTAAAGAAAGCCCCCGAATTATACAGGTATTATTCGCAATATGTTGTATATATTGCTATATTTTGAAAATCTCGAGTGTTAATTGTACTCTTAACTTTTATTCAAAAAAGTAGGATAAATACGGGGAAAAGTTAAAAAATTCGAAGAATTTTGTTACTACGTTGGATAAAGTGGTAGTGAGAAACTTAGAATATGCATTTGGTTATCATAATTTATAAATCAAAGGTGTATAGAAGGAAGCATGTGATTTGTATTTTAAATATGCTATAGGGATTAATAAAGATTCATGCAAACTTTTCGTGTTTTTGCACTTTATCATAAAAACTACTTTTTGTTATAATTTATCATCCGAACTTGTGATTTTGTTTCAAATTATCATATAAGAGAAATTTCAGTCGTCCATAATTGAATAATCGATGGTTGTGATTTATTTGAGATGACACTTTGTAACAAAAATAGTTTGTATAGCAAACTGCAAAACCATGCAAAATTGGCATGGTATATTGTAATATTCCCTACGCTGTAATCATTCTCAAGAAGAATCTGGGAATATTGAAACTTCAAGCCAAAATTAAACAACCTTATGATCTATTGTTGCTCATATAATCTTGCGAGGCCTCACAGCTCACTTGGCATTACCTAAGTAATCTTGCCCAAAAAATATCTCAAAGTTGAATGTTAGTTTATAGGAAGTATCCGGATTCTACATGCTTGGATTGGCCTGTAGAACCAACAGTAAGTTTCCAGATGAACACAAACTTGGACGACGAAGTAAACGCCAGTGATGTAGACCACAATGTACGTTTTCTTTCTCTTGAATACTGTGTATTTCCATGATCAAACGCGCAATTGATTTGTTACGTCCCCTTGATTGTCCAGTGGCATGTACTGCGCCATGATTGCCCGAATCTCAGAGTCCATGTATCCCTACATTGCATTGCATTGCATACCAACATCTTTTTCAAATCGTTTTTTGCAGTAAACAAGTTCATTTGCATTGCTTTTGTAACTACATTTGGTTCTTGACCAGAGGATAAGAAACCCTCGTATCATTTGAACTAGGACGTTGAGCCACTCAGGCCAGGCCAGATAGGGCCGGTTTTAAATAGATAGGCAAGGCTGCTATTTTTTCTTGGCTAGGAATTAAAACAAGTGCATTTGCATTGCTTTTGTGACTAGAGTTGGGTCCAGATTAGAGTATAAGAAACCGCGTCTCATTTGAACTAGGACGTTGAGCCACTCAGGCATGAGCCATATAGGGCTGATTTTAAATAGGTAGGCGAACCTGATTCTTTTTCCAGGCTGAGGTGCATCGGTCAGACTAATATTGCCACCTCTACTTTGAACGTTAGACATGCTAAATAACCTCCAAATTTAGTGAACTATGTCAAAAGAAAACGCGAGAGGCTTACCCGAATCCTGTATTTGTAAAGAGCATATCCAACAAGTCCTGCCATAGCCAATGCAACAACAACTACCCACATAAAGCCCCAGCTAACTTCTGTATTGCCACCAACTTTACCTGCATCACCCGAAAAAAAAAGTTTTGAGGAGAAAATAGGAAGACATTATGTAAGGAGATAATTCTTGAGCATCTTGGGAAAAGCTTCACTTTGCCTCTAGAATGAATCGGTTTGCATTTGGATTGAAGGATAAGATTTGCAGTATTGATGTACTTACTAATACATGTATCGTGTTCGTGGATGTAAAGTAAGTGGCTTCCGCAGGTGCATTCATAACTTCCCCATGTATTTTTGCATTTGCAATCTGGGCATTGGCATGCCACTCTTTCCTTGCATTCGTCGACATCTAAAATGATATCCATATTAATAATCCTCCTCATTTAAGTACCGTTTCAAGTTGTGTTACTCTTATCATATTACCTTCACACCATTTAATTCCATCGCCCCTGAATCCTGGTGGGCATTTGCATCCTACTATATGATCATCCTGACCCAAAAAAATGATTCAGAACTTCTCTTTTGATAAAAAGCTCTAGTTTTAATGGCCAACTCACCGTGCAAGCAGAATATGTCTGTTTATTCCTTGTTTCCTTCCAACAACCTCCGTTATTTATCTCACATCTTAGCGGCCCAGAAGCTGTAATCAGTTCCAGAAGGTTAAACAATCATTTTGTATGTAGGGATACAAATAGTGAATACCTTCGCAGTGAGTGTAACCATCACCGATGAATCTAACTCCCTGAACGGTAGGGCAATGGCACACCCTACCCCGAAAAGTATCCTGCATGAAATTATCAAGCAAGTTAGGTCACATTAGCAGATAAAATATAAGTTTGAAGTAGGAATACCATGCAAGCAGTAACGTTAGAAGCTTTATCTTGCCAGCATCCACCATTGTTCTGCAAACACTCGTTTGTTTCCATATCTGCTTCTCCGGTACCAAGATATTATTAGTTCTCTGTTGTAATATACAATTTAACAAAAATACAAGTTTTGTGTATAAACCTTTACTCAAACAGATAGCAGGCTCAGTAGTCTCTTCGAAACCCGAACAAATGGCCTTCATAACTGCTGCTTTAGCCAGCTTTCCTGCACATAGTACATTTAATCTTATACTTCTTCATGCGTGCGCATGTGTGAGAGTTTCTACCTCTATATTGTCTGTTGTTTATAATAAGAGTAGGCAGAATAGTGACGTCTCCGCGAGGGCCCTTTCCAATCTGAGGATAAATGCATCCGCAATTACTATCTCTTACAGAACTGTAAACAAATTGCGACAAGAAAGTGCCGTTGACTTGTAAGAAAACTATGAAAGCTAAGAAATTGAAACCTGTGCTTCTTGTTCTGCTTTTAGTACTAGGTTGTCATCGTCTGCCTCAATGTCTCCTATGCATTCGTCTATCCTTCTAACATCGTATCCTACACAGACGAACGACAAGACATGTGTCATCATTGACTCCTTTTATGACCATATTTATCCATTTTTTTACTTATTCTGAGTTCCCGGACCTTGTTCCATCGAATTTGGCCTAAAATATACAATTTTTACTACAAAACAAATAAACACATTATTTGGCTCAAGATAATCAATTATAGCACAAAACAACCGATTTATATGCAAACACTACCAAAATACTCATAAATTGATCTAAATGCATGCATACAATATGTATATCAATCATCTCCTTAAACAACCACTCGTAGACATACTATGACTTACCGAGTGACTTGATCACTTGATCAGCACATTCTTTATTATACTTCTTCTGTTTCATCGGACACCTAATCGAAAAATCAGTAACATAGTCCCACCATTGCCATGGCCTCCCATTCTCCTTCGCAACCTTAAAGAAACACGCTTGTCGTAGATTTTGCACGACAACATCCCTGCCGTCGTACCCTTTGCTAAAGTCCTGTTCCGGGTCAGGCGCGCAGTACCTCCCATAGTTGATGCACTGTGACTTACACTGTTGGCTAAGTATAAAAGCCTCAGGGCAGTACCATGTTATATAATGTGGGGTAAACTCAGTGTAACCCTTTTGCTCTAATATTTGTGCAGCCCCCTTGAAGTCACGGACGAAGTTGAGCTGAGCCTCGCACTTGGGCCCACACTCGTCATTGCTGTTGGTCCAGAACTCATACTCGACCCGCTCGTCGGGGTGGGGGAGAGCCTCTCTCCAGTCAAGATTTATGCTCACGATTTCTCCTTTGGATAAGACTTTCTTGAGTCTGTCTCCAAGTGCCTTGCTGATGAGAGCTGATGGGATGCTGATGTTTTGCAGGTAATCGGGTTGCGTGTTGGTGCCTTCCGGCGTGTCCATGGTGATAAGAGGCTCTACCCGATCATCGGCGACTAGGATGGCGGCCGCTCCGGCGTTCTGGGCGTTCCATGCCTTCAATGTGAAATAGCAGTCTGGAAAATACAGTAATCAAAATACTCTTTGTTAGAGTCGTGTTTGTTTATTGTAATCAGTGTTTCATCTTTTATTCCAATACTGGTAATAAATGTTATTGATAATATCTAGTTTATACATGGAACATATACATATCATCTTCGAAAGAGAGATACATATACACAGAGAATTTGTGGAAACATATGTAGAAGGTGTTTAGTGATAACATGTAGGTTGTGTAGAAAGACTAAGGTGATGTTGATATTGCTTCAATTATGCAATTATGTGCCCTTTTCCTTTAAAACAATCAATTTGGAGTGTTTGAAAATTTTGATTTTGGCTTTAAAAAATTACTTTAAAGCCAAAATTCAAAAGCAAATTTCCTCTTCTTCAAATTTGCTTTAGCTTTATTTCTATTTTTTTGTGCTAACTTTTTTCTTGTTAGTAGCACTTATATTTTAAACAAAATCCACTTTTACTTAAGTGATTTTTGAACAATTTTTATATTTAATAACTTTTTAAAAAGCACAAGCAATTGCACAAATTCCCTGAAAATGGTACATGTTCTTGACTGGAAACTTAAAAAAAATATTTCCTCACTCACAAAATAGACTCATACTTTTTTTTTTTTTTTTTTTGGATGTTTTATAAAGGGGCTTATTTCTTTACGAGGGTGTGTCCAATGTTCTTTTTAATGTATACCTACTTAATTTCACAAAAAAACCATTATATTTTTAACAACCATTGATTAAATATATTGAGCAAGAGTTCTTTTTTTTTTTCATAATCTAAGAACAAAAAAAAACCCACGTTCCCTAAGGTGACTCGAACCCAGAGCCAAAGGTCTAGGTAGTGGATGTCCTGTCACTTGAGCTACCCAACTTCGTCTTAAATATATTGAACAAGGATATTACAAGAATTTTCAAGTATAAAGAGACATATCTTAATACGTGTGAAATTTGGAAGAGAACTATTTCTTTAGAGGTCTTATTAACGAGGATAACAAAACCTGTCATGAAATCCCAACTATTGGTGCATGGAAAATAATTATAGCTCAATTGGTGGAGTACTTTGATCCTGGTATCAAATCTCACCAAACTCCTACCCAAGCACGATTATACTGAAAAATAAATAAATTCAATTTCACTAATGTATAAATACTTCACATTACTACATTTTCTTTTTGAAAACTTTATGTGCTATAGAGCAAGTACCTATTTGTTAGATTTATTACCAATAATCTCAGATCAAGTATAGTAGTTTTGAAATGGTAGTGAAAAACTAAATACCTAAATAAAGATGTGCAGGTTATAGTATCTTTGTGCAGAAATCTTCGACTAGTCCTCGTTTGGATACTAGACTCTTGTTGACCGTCTCTATTTTTTTGTCGACTCATTCACGCCTAACAACGCCCTATGATGCCCAGTCCAGTCTAGGCCCAAATCTACCCTCTGACTAGCGTCTAATGACTTTTACAATAATGTATAGTATAGATATAGATTTCATCAGATGTAGCATCTATCATACGAGCATACCTTGTGTATTAGTGTATATGCGAAGATGAAGAATAAATACCTCCTCTGTCGGCGAGAAGAAAAACGGGAATGCCACCGGGCTTATTCGTCCAAGATTTATCGGAGTCTTGAAAATCTCTGCATCCTTTATGATTCGATTTTGGGTAGAAAATGGATCCAACCATTGTTCCTCCATATTGAGGGACACCAAAATTCCCAATTGCACACTCATAAACACCTTTCACAGATTCTGGAGTTGTTATTTTCAAATTGTTTTTCTCCACTACAAATCTCCCCAAACACCTTGATCCAAACATAATCACACAAACCCACACAAATATTTCATATGTTCCTCTCATTTTCTAGGAAAATCTAGTTGTTCAATACTCAATTTTACGTCCGCAAAGATAAATCACTTACCACTGATGACCAGTAAAATCTATTGATATTCTATCAAAGAAATATGAAGGCTAAAAAAAATCTTGTAAAATAGTACTCGACGAATTCATAAACTACGATTTCTGTTTTTTGTATAACTCAAAAGGAATGTAAATTGGGACCGGAAAAATAGTGAATATGTAGATCTAAGAAGCAGTTAGTTGATCAAGTCGCAATAAGAACTACGAGAAATTCTAGTGCTCCGACACCATTAGATGTACGATACATGACGAAAAACTAACTTTTTTATATTTTTTGTCCATGTGTCGTGCATCCAATGATGTGGGGCACCACTCGTACGGGTGGGTAAAAATTCCCGAAAAATAGTTAATTGGTCAAGTCACCACCAGCAAATAAAGTTATCTTTTACACGTGTTGTGGAATTATACAACTTCCGACATTACTCATGTCCTAATTTAGACAAAAACCTCTGTTGTAGCCATGCCTTCTCATCAACACTTATTTCCCTATTTAGGTGGCCTTTAGTAATATCTTGCATATATTCTACTTCCTAACATTAAGCCAAGTTGGGAATTATGAAACTTGTGAGTAGAGTTTCTTTTCTTTTAATAAGAAAAAGAAATTGAAAACAAATATTGGTAGTGGAGGTATTTTACACATATGAGGGAATCTCCAAAAATCCAACTTCAGATTTTGCAGAAACAAAGAATATTCTTCAAACATTTCTTCTTGTTATACTTTTAGCAACAATTAATCAAATATACATTTATAATTTCATATGTACACAACAATCAAATGATTTATCTACAATTGACCACATTTGGGCACCACCTTAAAGCATCATAAAAACCATGATATATTACACACATATATATGTTAAAAGTTTTTATTTATCTTTCCTTGAAGTTTTCGTTTCTCCAAGTCCTAGTGGCATTACTCACCAATTTATAGAGAAAGTTGAGTTTAGAATCCTACTATCCTAATCCCAATCCTTTTTTTAAAAGAAAAGAAAAAATCCCTTGTTGGCCCCGATCTAGATTTGTACTATCGCTTAACTTCATGAACATCATTATCGCAATGCAGCAAATATTTGTAGCCGTTAGTTGGACGATAAACTAGGACCTAACGACTAGTCGAGATTCATGGTATGCGGGACCAGGTGTGTAGAGGGTTGGTTAGGCAAGGAGGAATCGAAAAAAAAAAGGACGCGGGGCTAGGCGGGTTGAGTAATGGTTAGGCGAGGAGGAAAAGTACAAGCGGTTTTAACTTAATGCTTATGGAGGAATTAGTTGGAGTTAGTCGGAGTTAGTCGCGGATTTTTGCAAAGGAAATGAGGTAAAAACATTTTTATTTTGTATGCTCAAAAGCAGTAAAACAAACTTAAACACTTGCATTCACAACTGTAGTAATATATGAGGACAGAAACCATCCAAAAGCAAAAAACTCATCACTTTTGTCTAAGAGAAAAGATTTCTCCATTTCTATCAAATCAATTTACTAATGGAAAACAGAAACTGTGATAATGAAATATATATCTGATTTCAGACAATTTCATCACTTCTCTGTCTTCACTTCCGAATCCAGAGCCTCCAATCGCCTTTCTTCTTTTGGTTCACCTGTGCTTTCAATTTGATTTTCGACCTGAAGATAAATAACGCAACTAATTTAACAAATAAATCACTAAACTGTAACTCTATTAATTAATAGCTGAAAAAACGAAAAACTAGTAAAGTGCACGCGCCTTCGTCTGATCTTGCCTTATCTTCTCCTTCTCCTTCTCTCTCAACGACCGAAGTGGTGATACGCTCTACACACCATCGCAATTATAAAACGAAATTAGGGCAAAATCAATCAAATCTCAACTTAAATTCCATAAACCAAAACAAGAATTACCACACAAGACATTTTGATCTCCTTCAATCGAAACAACCGATCAACTTCGATTTCGAGCTGACTCTGCAACTGTCCTCTATACAGAACCTCCTTCATCTGCAAATCCAAAATCAGCGCCCTTTCATCCAACATCTTATCAGTCTTCTCCTTGTCAATCCTTAGTCTCTCGAGCTTCTCGCGAATCGCACTCAGCTCCTCAGCCAGAGACGCATCGAACGACTCAATCGGAAGAGATTGTTTCTTTGGAGTGGTGTAAATTGGGGGAATATTTTCCTTGTTATCTATATGTGAGATTTCGACTTGATTCGGCTTCAGTTTTGTGTTGGTTGAAGTATTGAGAGGACTCGATGACGAATTCTTCGGCTGCAGAGGTTTCCGGCCGCTTTTCGGCCGGTAGATTGGCTGGTGGCCGGAGATCGGAGATCGAGCTACAAGCATTTTTTATTTTTGAATTGATTTTGTTTCAAGTGTGGTTATTAGAGAGTGGGAGTAGTTGAGAGAGGGGGGAAGAGATTTGAATTTGAAAAGAAAGTGGCGGAGTAACGGCTACTTTTTATGTTAATCTATTTATCCAAATGAGTGACATGTATTTCAGTAATTAAATAAGCGGCAGAGAGAAAAAATAAACAAGTTGGCCCATTAGCTCAGTTGGTTAGAGCGTCGTGCTAATAACGCGAAGGTCGCAGGTTCGAAACCTGCATGGGCCATATTATTTTTTGATGTCAGCGGGTCTATTGGCCCATAATTACTAATTTTGAGCGGGCCGCCTATTGGGCAACAAATCCATACGTGTGCCGTTAGGCCCACTACAGTTTGCACCTTTTTTTATTCGACCAAGAAAAGGAAAAGAATCTAAAACTCCAACAAATTTTAATATCCATGTCATCTACAATATAATTATTATATATAATAATTATCGAATCTTCCTCTTTCAATCTTGATCCTTAAATTAAGTTGCTAGTAACTTGTTAAGTGGTCACTATACTCAAATAAATACTTTCTCCGTCCACAAATAAGTGTCATCTTAGGGAAAATCGTTTTTTTCCATAAAAGAGTGTCATTCTAGCATTTTTTGCATTTTTCTTCCAACAATGTCCTTAGCTAAATCAAAGGAAATTTCCATATAAATATTACAATATTATATAAATAATGTATTGGTGAAAAGATGGAGAAATATATGGTAATAAAAAAATTAATGGAGAGAAAAATGAAGGGGTGTTGTTGTCCATTTTATAACCTCTTAAATTCCACCTGAAAATCTAAAACAACACTTATTTGTGAACGGAGGGAGTAAGTTTTTGACCTATAATAAATGTCATTTTAATTATATTCTATTCTATTTGACTTTTTAACCCTTTTGAACTTTTATAATTTTTTTATTTTCTTTCCTTTATTCGTCCGTACCAATTGCCTTGCCATTTGATCAGTTACTTTCATTTTTTTACTTGTTTGTTTCCTTTTATTTTTACACAAATCAAAATCAATTTAGCATAAATAAAAATAAATATAATTTTTTCACAAAATTAAAATATACAATGCAAAAATTGTATATATAAATTAATTGTATTTACACAATCTATAGTAATTGTGATATTTCTTGGGAAAAAAATTTAGCAAATAATTTTTTTTCATAAAATTTGAGAACGCTAAGTTGGGAAAAGAAGAAAATGATAATCGACAATTTTTGTGTAACTTTTCTTCATTTTCTCCGGAATTTTCTTTTTATTTTCGATATTTTTCCTTTTTCAATTTTTTTTTGGTTTTTTCCTTTTTCGTTTTTCTGGATTTCCCCTTTTTATATAATTTATAAGATAAAATAATGGGATTTTTTTTTCGGTTTCTCTATTTTCTTAAAATTTCTTCCTATTTTTTTGGAAATTTTATTTGTTTAGTGAATTTTTTTATTATATAAAAAATTCCTCTTTTTCTGCAAATTTCCTTTTCCTTTCGGACTTTTTTCTTAGTTCTTTTTTTTTTTTTTTTTTTTGTATTTACTGATATTTTTTTTTGAATTATTCTTCTTCTCACAAAATTTTATTGCATTTTTTGGTTTGGAATATTTTTTCTAGAATTTAATATTTTTTTAATATTATGTGATAACTTGGAAAAGTTGATTCTAGTCACACGTGGATTGTTTCACGTCGCACATGTGGACCCAATGAAAAAAGATTTCGATGCAATGAACTAATGTGACACACATGTGACTTTTGCCGACAATTTTTCTGTTTTGCTGCAAAAAAGGACTGGAGTTGATTAACTTTTTATGTAGTGAGACCCTTAAATTGAAAAATCATAATAGACTGCGATCGAAAATGAAATTGATTAATTTTTAAGTTATGAGACATAAATAATAAAGTTTAATTGAACGTATAAATACTCATACTTATGTAACAAAAATGTATTTTCTCCTATAATTATACGCAAGGCAGATATAACAAGAACAACAACAACAACTACTACAATAATAATAATAATAATAATAATAATAATAATAATAATAATAATAATAATAATTTTAAATTCATAATAAAATGTTAGGAATGTGAGTATCAATCATTTCATAAAATTGTTCACAAATTTTGCCAATTTTAAATTCACTTCAATTTTCAAAAAGCATGTGAACTCACTAATGATACGGACCAAAATATCCATATCTATACAAATCAATATAGCACTGTCAAGTTCATATTCAACACGTGATATTTATATCATCTATAAGGGAAAAAAATTACTATCAGTGTTATTCTAATTTATATAAATTGTGTTATTTATTTATTTATTTATTTATTTATTTATTTATTTATTTTTCTTCTAATCTAAAAATAAAGAAAAAATCCTTCCCTTCTTCACAGTAATTCGAACCCAGGACCAAAGGTCTAGGTAGTAGATGTTCTGCCACTTGATGTAGATAATTTATTTCATTTTTCATTTATATATATTTATATAAATTTACATTATTTAAATTAGTATGTCTAACAATATTAAGGAGGAAAAGATAATAAATGAAAGAGAAAATAAAATTAAGATAACATGGTCAAATGAAGAGAATAAGAAAAGTTGGGGAAGATATATAAACGAAAAGTATAAAAAAGTTGAGATAATTCTTTCATATCTTGAAATTGAAAATGGAAAATTATCGGCTGATGGATTGAAAAAATTATTAATTAAATAAATGTGAAGAGAGAAGTTGGGACTAGTGGAGGAGGTGGGTTGTGGATGAAAAACAAAATAGTGGGTGAGACTTACTTTTAAAATAAAAAAATAAAACAATTATCTATTATTACCTGCTATAGTAAGTTAACAGAATGGTTGTATAGTAGCAGTACTCATAACATAATACATCCAAATAGGATCAAGATAGAAACAAGGAAAAAAAAAACTCTTATTATTTGATAACTTTATTTATCAATTATCAATTTTACTGTTTTAATATTTAAATTTCAAATGTGCTACTACTAATAATAATAAATAATAACAATAGTAATAATTGTTTTCGAAAGCACAATAATAATAAGTTTGGTGCAACATTATAATAATCTCTCTTTATCTATCTATCTTTCTATCTATCTATCTATCTATCTATCCATATATCTGTCTATCTATTTATATTAAGAGATTAATTTTATATATATGTGAGTAATGTATAACTTTGCGAAATATATGATATGTAACATATTTGGAAAAATTAATCTTTTTTCGACTTTTCGAAACTATATGTCAAATATCAAACATCCTGTAAAGTGTAGATGATATATGAGTTTGCATAAAATTTCATAAGCCCCTGAACTTTTGAAATTCGAAAAAAATAGAACCTTTATAAATATCAAAATAATCTAATACATTAAAAAATATTTAGTAAATGTAGAAGCAACAAATTAATTTAAAAAATGTATATGAAAAATCAAGAAAATATTAAAAATTATTTAACAGAAGTCTGGGAAATTATTTAAATTAAGAAAAGAAAAAAATTATATCAAATCTATAAGTTATTAATATTTTTTAAATTTGTTAAAAGATTTTAGATAAATATTATTATTATTATTTTTTATTTTGTATGTTGTAATTTTTTTAATCTTTTAAAATATATGTTTCTATTATATTTTTTATTTTTTATTTTTATTAAACATTTTTTTAAATTTATTTAGTTATTTTTATATATCATAGGGTCCTCCTTGTCTTGAATTTAAAAGTTTAGGAGTGTATTCACCCTTGTTCAATTGTCTATTTAGACAAAAAAAAAAAAAAAAATACTTTAGGGTCTAATTTGAATCTGAGGATACACTACTCGTCTAAGCCGAGAACCTTGCAAAAATGAAATGCCATACCGGCCGTGTATCTAAATAAGTGCATTTTTTTAAAAAAATATCTTACATTTCTAAATAAGAATTGTATTACGAAAGTCAGTATCTCATTTTGTTCGTAAAAAAATAAACTATTTAAAATTTAGTAATTCATAAATAATAAAATTAAATAAATAAAATCAACCAATAAAAGCAATTGTAGTAGGAATTTTAGAAAATGGTATTTTATCTAATTGAGAGTGTGTGTATATATGTGTGCGTGTATGTTGTACTCATAAAGAACTAAGGGTGAGCACGGGTCTCGGAGATAATCCGCTCCGCATCGAACTCCGGACCGAAAGCACTCCGAACCGATAATATCCGTTGACTATTTGACTTTATCCGAACCGAACCAAACCGAATTTTTTTGTTTTAAATCCGAACCGATCCAAACCGAAAAACCGAAATAGAACCGAGTAGAACCGATTCTAAGTAATCAACTATGGAATTTTTTTATATCATTTAATTAATTTCTTTTATATTATAATATTGAACCATTATGAATTTTAGTAAATTTTAACAATGATATAACTACTGTTTTAGCATTTTATAAAAGATTTAGTAATTAATAATAGAGTACAATATTTATAATAAATCATTTTCATAATAAACATATATCTATTAATTATAAATATATGAACAGTGAATATGTTTATAGTTTATATAAAGAAATACATTACTATGATATGTTTCAATTCAATTCTACATTTCTTTAATTCAATCACTAAAATTTATTATTATATCTAATATTTAATTATTTTCATATATAAAGGTCAAAATTCTAGACCTGAACTCACTGTAAATAGTTACTATCCTACGCCTAAATTTTAAGTAGTGGCTCGTTTCTTGTTCCCTTCTTCTTTGATTCTCCATCTTTCTCGTGCACACACCTTTGAAGTCAACTTTAATTTTACTGTAGTTAGTCATATTAAGTTTACCTTTACTTATTGACAATGTATACGACTAGAGCTTTATCAATGAAAAATAATCGGTAAATGTCCAAAGAGGTTATCGATAGCTAATAACTTTATAATTTAGTGCTATTCTTCTTTTGACGAGATAACTACTTCATTAACCTGTAATTATTTTTTATAAGTTATGATTTTGAAACTTGTCTTAATATATAACTTATAAGTTGTTTAATTACACTTTTTCTTTAACAATATGATATTATTGTAAAGACAACACTATAATTCTTTCGTGCATTTTGCTAAAAATATTAAAGGAAAAACTCCGAACAACTCCGAATAACCGGACCGAAAGAACCGATCTCCGGAAGGAACTGAACCGATCAACGGAGCGGTTCTGGAGATTTAATTTTGGAAATCTCCGAATATCTCCGAGGTTTGGTTCGGTTCTGGAGATTTCCATATCTCCGAACAGCTCCGGACCGTGCTCACCCCTATAAAGAACACCTCAATGAGATCTTACTAACTAATTCAACTTTCTCATTCATTATATAAAAAAATTTGCCATTCTAATTGTTGGTTGCATCCATATCTGATGGATCCCAATATGGTTGGGATATATATCTGACGAGATATTTAATATCTTATTAGATATATTCCCGATAGGGATGGAGATCTTATCCATAATAGGAGATAGATCTCTCCCATACTAATAAATATACGAATATACTGGTATTCGTAGACTACGGAAAATATACCACATAATACATACTTCTCCTCTTCTCTCTAATTCTCTGTCTTGGAGAATCACCGGAGTCCTCCAAGAGTCTAGGGTGTGAAGTAGACGGCGAATGCTCTAGTAGTATTCGTCCAGACGGGCTTGTAGACGAATCAGTGCACGATCCATCAATTTGGGAATCAACCGAATACATTCCGCTGCAACTCGACTGAGGTATATCGATTCCCATTTACGTGAATGTGTGTTTTATGTGCTTTATTTCTAACACTAATTAAACAAACAATCGCTTCAATCAAGAACCCAACCTTCTAAAAGTGCCACCCAATTGGATTTTTTTTAATCCTCTATCTCAATCCATTGCTCCTCTTTAATCTGTCATTACCAACACACCACAATTGTTATGCGACCATTGTTTGTCTTTTGATCTGTCCATGAGAGACCAAAGTACTCAGTCCTACTTCTTTCTCAGTTTTCCATGTCCCAATGTACAGACAAAACTTTGATGTTTAAGTGAACTCGCACCAACTGGTGGCGACTCTTATAGCTACCACGATGGGAAAATTTTACATCTAATAGAGCACATAAATGAAACTGTTTCTTGACTTCCACGAACTGCTAGCTATTGTGGAGGATGGAGTTCCAAATTTTTCCAAAGGTGCGAGTGAAGCGCAGAAGACAGCTCACTGTAAGATGGTGAAGAAGGACAAGAAGGCCATGTATCTCATTCATCAACGCATGAATGATTAAGTTTTTGAGAAGACGGAATTCACAATTTCAGAGAAGCAAGCATTGAATACACTGAATACTTCATTCAAAGGAGATGAAAAGGTTAAAAAGGTGAGACCTCAAACTTTATCAATATGAATTATTGCAAAGTGAGTCGTCTGAAAATGTTGCTGACTTCATAAGTCGAGGCCTTTCTTTGATAAATCAAATGAAAATATATGGAGAAGAGTACACAGATCAAAACAAAGTGGAGAAAATTTTGCAAACGCTCACACTGTATTTGGACCATATTGTGGTGGCAATAGAATAAGCCCATGAACAACGAATGAATGATAAGCTTATTGAGAATCCTCGAGCAAGCATTCCATAGTCAAGCCCCCACCACGTGGGAACAAAGTAATGCAACCAAAACAATCGGTGGATCTCGTGGTAAAGGATTAGGATGAGTTTACCACAAAAATAGAGTATGTTGCGGTCAGAATCAAAATCCTGGCAGTAGAGGTAATCAAAGCAATGACCAAGAGAGATCGAATAAGGAACATCGGCGTAACTCCAATTCTAGAGGATGTGGATGTAGTAGAGGAAGGTTTGATAAATCTTCGATCGAGTGTTATTCATGTCATAATTTTGGTCATTTATGCAAGCGAATGCAGAAATAAAGCAATAAGATTGCTAATTGCACACAAGAACTGAAGAAAGTGATTGATGATGGAAATCATGCTTTTTTTATGGTATTGGCAACAAGTGAGAGACCAAACTACAATACATGGTTTCTTGACACCAGATGTACCAATCAAATGTGTGAAAATAAAGAGTTGTTAGTAGATTTAGACAGGACAGCTCGCTCTAATGTGAAGTTTGTTGATGACGATACCATACTTGTGATTGGGAAATGCTCTAATCAAGTTGAAGGATGAAGATCAAAGGTACATTTTTTATGTGTTTTATGTACCAGACATGAAGATTAAGTTAATAGCATGGGCCAATTGTAAGAAAGTATCTAAAATGCACTTATCTGATAAATCCCTCTCCGTTATTGATAAAACAAGATACACTTGTTCTTAAGGCTCCCATTACAAAGAATCGCATGTTTAAAGTTGATATTGCCAGTGATGTATATACTTGTCTTAATGTTGATATGAAGTACATATCTTGGTTGTGGCACATTCGATTTGGTCATTTGAGTTTTTGCAGTTTAAAGATGCTTGGTGAAGGAAATATGGCGGACGGGGCTACCAAGTATCCATCATCTCGAAAGAATTTGTGAAACTTGCACTCTTGGAAAATATTGCAGATTTCATTTTATATTTGGAAAGAATAAGCGAGCAACACAATCACTTGAACTTGTTCATTCCTATGTGCGTAAGTCGATGATAATCATGTCAAATGGTAGTGGTAGTAATAGATACTTTCTTACGTTTATTGATGATTTTACTAGAAAAAAACTTGGGTTTATTTTCTGCAAAGGAAATTTGACGTGTTCGATCACTTTAAGAAATTTAAGGCTCATGTTGACAGCCAAAGTGGTCGTTTTATTAAAATTCTTCGAATGGGTGGTGGTGGTGAATATACTTTGATTGTTTTCACTAAGTTTTGTGAAGAACATCGAATAAAGCATGTCATCACTTTTCCCTACATCCCACAACACAAGGGGGTTTCCAAAAGAAATAATAGAACCATATTGGATATAGTGAGAAGCATGCTAAAAATTAAAGGTATGCTTGATTTTTTTTCTATCTCATGTTATGTTTACTTGATAAATAGGTTTCCTGTTGAGTTTGGTGCCACAAAATCAAAGAAGATTTTTAGTCCACTTTATTTGACAAATGAATTGAAGCCTACTTTGACAAAAATGACAATTCCATGTACACAATTGTTGAAGACAAGATTTACAGCATGCATGCTCATTAATGCTGAAGGAAAAATGGGCAAATAAGATTGACTTTTGTGTTGCAATAGAGAAGTTCTTCAAGTGCAGAAGACACACCAAAGTGTAGTATGCAAGAGTGCATGAGAACTGCAAAATACACTTTTAATCTTTGTAAATGATTTTATCTAAATTTCTTTCGTGTATTCTCTTTAGAGTTATGCTCTAGTATAAAGAGTCGGGAGAAAGGTGTGAGTCATTAAAGATTTGTCAGAGTGTGTTAGTTTTTTTTGGTGTCGGGAGAGAGAAAGTCTGTGTGATTGTAAAAGTTTCACATAGTGATATTTTTCTTTCTATGGGTCGTGATTTTTCTCCGATTTTGGGGTTTTCACGTTAAATTCTTGTGTTGAGGTTTGTGATTTTCTTTTGTATTATTTCTCATTTATTTTTTACTTACTCCTAAGGTTGAATGTGGGTCCATGGGTCACAACATTTCCAACAATGAGTGTCTCGAATATCACACCCGCAGAAGCGGAGCGGTCACAAGTCAAGTGTAAAGCATCTTAAGGTGTTTAGGTCTATTGGTTATACTCATACTGCTGTACAAACAAAAACGAAGTTGGATGATTGACGAGAGAAGGTTGTCTTTGTTGGCTATGTGAATGGTGGATGTAAGTTGTACGTTTAAACCACAAATAAATAAAGTGATTTTGAGAAGAGATGTCACTTTTGGTGAAGATGAAGCATGAATATGGAATACGAATCAACAAAATAAATGTGTGACGCGTGTTACGTGAAATACAATAAATAAGTGCGCAAAAGAAAAAACAAACCAATTGGCCCATTAGCTCAGTTGGTTAGAGCGTCGTGCTAATAACGCGAAGGTCGCAGGTTCGAAACCTGCATGGGCCATAAATAATTTTTTTATACTAATTTCGTTATTTCTTATGTTTGGGACTTTTTAGTAATTTGCTAATTTTTCATTTCTTTGGGCCGCAGGCCCATTACATTTCTCAGATGAATTTTATTTTCAACTCTTTTATTCGACAAACAAAAGAAGATAATCTGAACTCCAGATTTCAAAACCGTCCCTAATCACATAATATCACATCCGAATTGACCTAAGTTAAAAAAATAAAAATAAAAAAAAACTGAAAAAAGAAATTATTTTATAAATATCAACTTATGATCAAATATGCTTTAATATTTATATTTTAAATGTACTACTTCTAATAGTAATAATAAATAATAAATATAGTGATTTTTTAGCACAACAATAATAATAAGTTTAGTGAAACACTAATATATAGTTATATAAGTTGAGAGGGTAATTTACTAATTTCATATACATGTGAGTAAAGTATACATCTTGCGAAATGCGACATGCGACATGCAACATAGTTTTAAAAAATCATTTTTTTGTAACTTTTAAAAAAAATGTACGTTAAATATCAAACATCCAGTAGTGCATATTATCTCATGGGTTTACATAAAATGGGAGAATTGTTAATAAAATGGGGGTAATTGTTAACTTATTTATTATGTACCAAACATCATAAATAAGAATGGGTCCTCATTTATTCTCATTCCTTATCCCTAAACCCCCAATCAAGCGGGCCCTGAATAAACACCAAGTATGATTTTCGAATTTGGAACTTTTTCTTGAGGCAGATGGGACTAAGAAGGGTTTGTATATATTTCATTTGAGGCATACAACTACATTTATCAGCAATCCATCACAAACCAATCTATTAATAAAATATATATTTTTTTTTTCATTTACATACACAACCTACTCCATGATCCAATTCCAATATTTTTATACTCTATCAACAACCCAACATTTTAATAAATATTAATTTCTTTCATCCACATACATAACATATTTCCTACCAAACTAATGTTTTGAGTTACGGTTTAATAATTGCATATTATTTTGGGAGAAGGAAAAAAATTAATATTATTCCGCAATTATAATAAGGTGATTTTTTTAATTCAAAATATGTCAACATTAGGCTCTACTTGTAGAGAAAAAAATTATGAATTTTGATATTTTTTTAAAAAAATTATGTCATTTAAATTTAATACAACCAATGAAGAGTTTATATGTGGCAGATTGTGGAATGAGATTGAGTTGTGAAATGGGTTGATTGACCAACCCAAAGGTCCCAAACCACAACCATTCGTCAACTTTGGGGAGCTTTTCTTAATTTATTTTTTATTGAAAATTTGTCTTTTCCTACGACCGATTGTAAAAAATCACCGATAAAGATGATCTCAATTATTATGGTGCAAATCACTTTATATATATATATATATATATATATATATATATATATATATATCATGATAGATGTGAGAGTGTTTGACTGAGCATATAAACTTTCTAATACATCTTATTAGATGTTTATGATCTTATAAGTTTAATCGAAATGTTTGACAATATTTATTAAATAAGATCTTATTTTATTTTCAAAATAAACTGTTAACAACTTATAAGATGTTTTTATAAAAAAAAATGAGTGTCCAACTTATTTATCAAATAAGATCTAAGTTTGATTTACTACCTCAACTATTAATATGTAATTACAAAAATGTCATTATTAACATCTTTTAAGCTCTATCATCTTATTATAACAAAACACTTCAACTTCTCTTTAAATAAGATTTAACATCTTAAATCTTATAAGTTATAATAACATCTTACAAGATTAGCCAAACATCTTACAAGATTAGCCAAACACCCTCAAAATTGACTCTGCTCGAATGACTGGTTCAGTCTGCCCGTAATTCTAGATAGGTTGCGCATTGGAATTTTTGCCTGAAATACCATTAGGTCCAACATGTCCGACTAGATGGATCGACACGAAAGTATTTTTATGTTTTAAGAGGATAAGTTGAGCTTGAGTCACTAATAACAAGCCCAATGAAACTTTGGGTCAATCTCACCTATCTCGATCTATAGTATTGACACAACTTATTAGGTTATACTGAACCTCCCGAATTATCACATCTAAAAATAGAGATAAACAAATAGAGATAAAATGGTTGAGTAGTCAATCAAAAGTCATTTATTTGATTTTTGGAATGAATCTATTGTGGCAAAGTTTCTTCAAGATAGGATCAATCACGCTAGTTTGGTAGTGCATTCTTATTTCCTGGTCTAAGTCGAGGAATTTGGATCTTCTAGAATAAATGTGTGATGTATTTAAAGACATAGAGACACATATATTATATTAATAAAATATAAATATGTGGAGTCCGCATAACATGTGTACTGTTTTAAAAATATGTTATGTCTCTAAACAAGAATCTTATTACAAATTCGATGTCCCATTTTATTAGTTAAAAATAAAATATGTGAAAATTTTAATTTGATATATAATATGATTAAATAAGTTAAATCAACAAATAAAAAATTACAAATGTAAAATTAATGAATTTTAGAAAATTGTATTTTCATCTTATTGATGATGATGATGATGATGATGATGATGATGATGATGATGATGATAATGATGATAATAATAATAATAATAATAATAATAATAATAATAATATTATTATTATTATTAAGATAAAGAGATAACCTTATTCTAACTCCAAAATCCCTATTATTAGGAAGTTGGGGTCTCAATGAGATCTTACTAATTAATTCAACATTCTCATTCATACTGAGAAAATATAAAATCCTTAATTAAAAATAAAATGGTTTATTATAAAGAAAGTCACGATATTTAGTCCAATTTCTAATTGTAACGTGATTTTTTGTTCTCATAACTATAATTTTTTTAATTACAAATTTAATTATATTTTTTCATATTTGATTATGTCAGAATCACCACCATTAAATGCGTCTGAATAAAGATCTTTATTTACCTTCGACCAAATTTACAAATCGTTACTTCACTACTGTTAATCAATGACTGAAGTTATTTTGTGAAGTCCTTCACTTACTATCCTTTTCTTATTTATGAATCGCTAACACTAGAGGTCACAATTAGAATGGCCCAGTCGAACCAACATCATATTATAGGCGGCTCAGATCGCACTAAAATTTAATCGAATCTAAAATTAATTAATCATGTCCAATCTACTTCCCTATATTACATTAAGATTATGGGGTTAACCCGTGATCCGTTAAATTTATTGGCCGTTTAATACTTTAGACTAAGATTTATATAGTTCCGTCCATTTAAAACAAAACGGTTTCACCACCTTTAGACAATCTGAATTAAACAAATTAAATAATAATAAGCACCCCATAAAAGCATAAAAGGAAGAAAAAGCATATTCCCATGTGCGTGGGCCCAAAACGGCCCAACTCCAGCATTTTCGTTCACGGAACTCCCTTAAGTACCCTCGCCGCACGGCCCGCACCTTCGCTTTAACAACTTAACGGCCTTAACCACTAATCACACGCCACGTCATAAACCAGATTTTCCTTTCTATTTTATTTTTATTTATTTAACAGACGTGTGTAAATTGTAATGTGTATATAAGCCACGAAGATGCACGCTATTTCTCTCTCTACGTTTCCCAGAAAAGCTTCTCATCTCGCCTTCTTTACACCCTTCCCAAGGTACGCATTCTCTCGTTAATTTTTTTTATTTTGTTTTTTTTGTTCTCCTGTTTCTGAATTTCGTGTTTGTTCAATGAATCTGATGCATTTGAGATTTTATTAGGTTACATTATCGGAAAATTTGCAGTTTTCAACACTAAAACGGTGTTTCTGAACATGAATTTCGTGCTTGTCTAACGATCCTTGTTATTTTTATTTTTTTTCTTGTCATGTTTCTGAATTTCGTGTTTGTTCAACGAATCTGGTGGATTTGAGATTTTTTTTTTTTGGTTAGAAAATTTGAAGTTTTTAACCGGTGTTTTTGGACATGAATTTCGTGCTTGTTCAACGAATCTGGTGCATTTGAGATTTTTTCTTGTCCTCCGAATTTCGTGTTTGTTCAACGCACTGGTGGATTTGAGATTTTGTTAGGTTACATTATCGGAAAAAATGAAGTTTTCAACACTATAACGGTGGGTTTGAACACGAATTTCGTGCTTGTTCAACGAATCTGGTGCATTTAAGATTTTTTTTAGGTTACATTATTGGAAATTTTGAAGTTTTCAACACTGAAACCGGTGTTTCTGGACATGAATTTCGTGCTTGTTCAATGAATCTGGTGCATTTGAGATGTTTTTAGGCCACATTATCGGAAAATTTGAAGTTTTCACCGCGTTTCATCTTTCAGATCTTCATAATATTTTGTTTAATTTCTGAGGAAATGGAATGTGGAATGCCTTCCTTGATGGTGGTGGCGTTCACCAATATTGACTGCCAATTTGTGTAGAATCACAGATTTATCTTTTAATAATTTGAATAATTTCCTCTTGTAGTGCCTTTATAGGATCTTGCATTTTGATTTTTATGTCTCCAGAAATTTTTGTGCGAATTATTTCTAAAAATATTTTCCTGAGAATTTCTTATCATGAGTCTGTAAAATTGAAAAAAAAAAAAAAAAAAAAACTATAGAAATTCAATACTAGCGTGGGGGAAGTCCGCCAATGTTGACTGCCAATTTGTGTAAAATCATAGATTAATCTTTTAATAATTTAAATAATTTCCTTTTGCGGTGCCTTGTATGGAATCTTGCATTTGGATTTATGTCTATGGAATTTTTTCCACGGATTATTTCTGAAGTTTTTCTTTTTTCCCCCGAGAACTTCTGATCATAGTCAGTGAAATTGAAAAACAATAGAAATCAAATTCTAGGGAAGTGAGAATTAGATGGTAAATATCGATTTCAGTTTGGTGTGGAGGCGATTTTCTTCGGAGATACTTGTGCAAGTGTATTGTTTTCAAATTTGATCCATGTGATTTAATGTTGACAATTCTAAGAACCTGACTTCCTTTTAGGAGTTCTGGGAGTCAGAGTCCATTTGTATCAATTTTACATACACCGGATCAAAACTGTGTTTTAATTTGCGGGAAACTTTAACTTTTTGTAATGTGGCAACTATGTTTAACTTGTTTCATGTGTCTACATCTCTTTGAGAAACCATTTTGTGTGTATCGAAGGAAACATACACTTATTTCATGTTTCCCCTTTCAGAGAGGAAGACATCATTTTTTTTATAAAAAAAAAAGTAGATTGAATGAAATGATAATGTGGGTGACTTTTAACTTTACTCATGCTTGCAAATGGGTTTATTAGAATTTGTTTTTGTCAACTACGTGAAGAATTTTTCTGTTATCAGTAAATTCACTGTATTTATATCATCAAATTGACTAAAAAGTACAGAGTGATGTAGCAAATAACGCTGAGCTCATTTCGTATTATTGGGTATTTCCTTATTACATTCTTATACGAATTCTTTTATCTTCAAATATAAAAAAGGATGGTGAGTGGTGACCCTGTTGCAGGTAATATAGAACCATGATTGATGTATTTTTTTTTTTTGTGAACATAATTTGCTAAAATCTTCCCCAAACTCTGTATGGGTCTCAAATTCTTCTACAGATTTGAGGAATGTTTGAGATTTAGTTAGTTTCAACTGCTAGCAAGAACTCCTAATGCTGTGTTCTAATTGTGTTTGCAGACTTGACATCCTGATCTTCATGAGTTCTACATCCACATTGGCATCCACAGTTTCCTGCAAATCGGGAAACAAGGACAGCTTCTTTTTCTGGATTCTCGTTTGCTTGCTATTCAAGATCTTGGGATCTCTTATCTTGAACACAGATATTTCTTTGGTTAAGGCTATCCCTTCACTGTTACACAACCTGGGCGAGATCCATATCTCGTGTTGATTGATAAACGGCCATCTGCATCCTTAAATCAGTATTTACCAGCATGGTTACTTCTCAATTACTACCTTCTCTGAGAAAAGATAACAGGTACAAACCTGTGCAGCGCCTGATACTCTTACCTGCAGGTCCGCCTGATGTTGTTTCTTCAGATCAGGTTGAGTTAGACTTTTCTGATGTGTTTGGCCCTCAACCTGTTCAAGCCTCAAATGATGTCAGTAATGGTAAAAATGAAGATTTGAATGAGCTTGTGTATGATGATCCTAAGGTCGTTTACAGCCGATCCCATTCACTGGTTGGTCCGTCTGCTTGTGTTAGTCAATCTCTCAAAGTAAGTGGGTTAACCATACACGAGAATGAGGATCCAATAGAATTTCTGGACTGCGTTATCAACGCGACCACTAAAAAAGTTCAGGATATCTCCATCAATGAAGCTCTTGCTGAGGCCTGTGATAATAATATTGTGAAGAACCATACTGTGGGCCTTGATGATTTTGAAGCCTTGAAGGTTGTTGGACAGGGTGCGTTTGGAAAAGTTTATCAGGTGAGAAAGAAAGGTACACCTGAGATATATGCAATGAAGGTAATGAGAAAGGATAAGATAATGGAGAAAAACCATGCTGAATACATGAAAGCAGAGAGGGATATCTTGATGAAGATTGATCATCCCTATATCGTCCAGCTGAGATATTCGTTCCAGGTACCCCTTTTACGAGTTACTTCAAATATTCAGCTTCATTTCTTCCTTTTCTTTTTCTCTTGTAATTGTTTGCATACTTTTCTGGGGGTTATAAAGGTGATATGCTCAAAAATGAGATTTTTTTCTTTTCTTCTTGAGCTACGGTTATGTTTGATTTTTTATATTAACCCTCCCTGTCATTTTCTCATCACAGACGAAATATCGACTGTACCTTGTGCTGGACTTTATTAACGGTGGACACCTATTCTTTCAGCTTTACCATCATGGCCTTTTCAGGTTAGTTAATTTGAGTGGGGTGTGAATATATTCTCTGGTAAATGATTATATTAGCAACTAAATTTATTTTATTATTGCAGAGAGGATCTGGCACGAATCTATGCGGCCGAGATTGTTTCAGCAGTGTCACACCTTCATGCTAATGGAATAATGCACAGGGATCTCAAACCTGAGAATATCTTACTGGATGCAGATGGCCATGTATACTCTATGCATCTGATTTGCATCTGAAGATTTGTTCACTTTGTATAATTTGAATCTTATATTTCGGTATATACAATTTTTAGGCTATGCTCACTGACTTCGGATTAGCAAAAGAGATAGAAGAGAATGCAAGATCGAACTCCATGTGTGGAACTGTAGAATATATGTCGCCTGAAATAATTCTTGGGAAGGGCCATGACAAAGCTGCTGATTGGTGGAGTGTTGGAATCCTGTTGTTCGAGATGCTTACTGGGAAGGTTACTTTTAAATTTTATAATGTGATATTTATACACTGTCTATTTAAGATATGTGAACATCGTTTTTTTTCTTTTTTCCTCAACCAATCCTTTGCTCCTTGTATGTGACAGCCTCCTTTTGTTGGTGGAAATGGACACAAAATTCAGCAGAAGATAATTAAAGACAAACTCAAGCTGCCTGCATTTTTGTCGAGTGAAGCGCATTCACTCTTGAAAGCGGTAATTCTGCATATATTATCTTTCATTTCGTAGCTTTTACATCAGTAAGAGAATTGTCGTTGGTATAAATTTGATTCGTGTGTAGTTTCAGATGCTTCTCCATTAATTTCTTAGTATTTACATTTCGGAAAAATGTCTGTCTACTTTGTAGCTATTGCAAAAGGAACCAAGCAAGCGGCTTGGTAGCGGGCCTAAGGGTGGTGACGAAATAAAGAGCCACAAATGGTTTAAGTCGATTAACTGGAAGAAATTGGAGGCCCGGGAAATAGTGCCAAGTTTCCGACCTGAAGTAGCAGGAGACCATTGTATTGCTAACTTCGATAAGCATTACACAGAAATGTCGTTGTCTGATTCGCCAGTTTCCAGTCCAAAAGACGACTGTAATCCATTTCTGGGTTTCACTTATGTCAGGCCTGCTGCCTCCTTTCTCAATAGAAGCAGCACCCCCTTGTCCTAGAGAATCTCTCTGTTAATCTTATCATCATTTGGTTAATTTTCTACTTGTATAGACCCGTTAGTAAGTTTAGATGGGTTTTTATTGAATGTTTTTAGTTGTTTTTGTACGCACTATTGGGCTGTGATTGTTGAACATGGCGCGTGTAACGTGATTGTTGTACTTGGTAATTATTCCTAACATGTTTTATAATTTTTAACTTTACATGTGCATTTGGTTAGAGTGTTTGCTTATGAATTTGTCTATGGGGATGAAGAACGGCCGATTCACACTTAAGTTTTAGAGGTGACATAAAATTACGGGCTGATTCAGACTGACGTTTTAGCGGTGACATAAAATAGGCTTCCCTAGTTCACTTAAATCTAAGTCTGCAAACTTTTTACTACTTTTTTTCATTTTTTTAAGGTAGAATGATTGCATTTTTTACAAATTCTCTAAGTACAAGATTTATATCATTATTTGGATTCACGCATTCTAGGATTTTCATGTGATTTGTCACTCCCCGCTCAATTCATAAATAAACATATCCTTATTTGACAAATCTTCGTATATGTCCCTCAATTATTAAAATATTTATTCAGGTCCCAAACCTATTAAAAAATGTCTCGTTCTAAGTTCCGGGAGCGATTGAATGCAATGAAAATGGTGGAATTCATCTATTATGCCGTCCATATTTTACAGGCCAATTTTTCTTTGGAAAAAAAGTTCACCAGTATATGTCTTCTTCAGTTACATAGGAACTTAAACCCTAAAATAATAGTTTAAGGATCTAAATAAATACTTTAATAATTGAAAAACCTATATAATCATTTTTCAATAGTTAACGAACCGGAGTGACTAAGACAAACATTTGGATAATGTCCTAAGTGATAATGTCAAGTAGTGGTGTTTGCATCATTAATGAGCATCGAAAAACATTAAAAAATATCCTCTATTCTAAATAATATTTCATTACGTATTTCAACACTTTTGACAAATTCACGATACCATCCAACAATCAAGTATGATTTACGACCAACTTATTTCACCACAATCTGAATCGAACCATCAAAACTCATCATAGTAAGCAAACTTATCATCTGCATCTGCATGATTTTTCTTGCAACCCCACCTGCATCTCCAAGAACACCGAGAATTGAAGATCTTCAATCTGGTCGACTGCGTCGATACAATCTTTGAAATGGAAGCCGCCTTTGTTAGAACAATCGCATATCCATCATCCATATACTCTGTATTCTCCGGAAAGAGCTGCCAGAGGAGGCTGCCGCCTCCGGCCCCTCCTTTCTTAGTCGAGTTGAGAAGAGTTGCGTAAACTGTGTTGATGAGGGTGTTATGGTAGGTCATGTTGTAGCCTGGATCTTTTCTAGACACGCCGAATTCTGCGAAAACGACCGGCATTTGTAGGAAGGTTTGAGCGTCGTCGATGTGGGATTGCATCCATGATCTTGTGAAGTTGATGTGTGTGTCCGAAATCGTTTGGGAAATCCTGTAAGAAGAGAAGAAAATGATAGATGCATGATTTTTTTCATTTCTGTTGAATTAGGTGGGGAGAGATCGGGAAATAGGGTGGACTAGAAAGTAAATATGTCAATAAAATAATTATAGAAATTATCCTAAATGTAGGTACTTAACTGCTTTTACAAATTTCATGATATAAGTCATTATCCTATTCTGCTTTCGGGGGTGTAAGCTCTATTTTTCTGAAGCAGCTTTTAACTTTTTTAACTTGAGAAAAAACTAATTTAAGCGTTTATGGCATAAAAGCAGAAAATAGGTTTTTGATTCTTTTTTGAACCTCTAGCTTTTTTTTTATGATTATTAATAATTCTTCTTCTCACTTTTGGGTATGTTTGGTTGGGGCTGGGGTGACTGAGACATTGTAGACTGGGAAAAGTGACTTATAAAGTAAAATTGTGGTGTTTATTTGGGTGATTGTAGCGTTGGATATATTTATTTAATTGTAAAAGGTGATGTGCTGTGTGTAAGAGGTTGTTATTAATGATTGGTTTAATGATTAAAGTAGTATTGAGATTTGTGATTGATTGATTTTTTTGGTTGATTGTAAAAGTGGTTGTAGTGTTGTAATATATTAATTAATTATAAAATATGATATAGTGTGTGTAAGAGGTTATTAATTGATGATTAGTTTAATAATTTATGTAATATTGAGAATTGTGATTGATTAATTAAAGTAGAAGGAATTGGGGGAACCGGCCAAACAAAAATGTGTTTGGGTTTGAGCCAACCTTTTTGAATTTGTCCCAAACCCAATCAGACATAGCATTTAAGTAAAAGTTACTCAAATATGAAACATTCCAACATTAGATTTGCTAAAACACTTTAATTTTATTCTCAAACACTACGTCATTTTCATGAAAAATAATTTACTATAATTTCTACTTTAAATCACTTCATTAAAAGTTAAATAAAGATAAACACTCCTTTAATGCTGTGGAAAATTTAATTAATTAGTTTGGGGTGGACTGAGTTAGTTGAATTTCTGATGGTTTCACTAAATAAATAACCAAAAGTTGATACAATAAGGATAATAATGGAACAAGCCTAGATTAAAGGTGCCAAATCGCCATTATGCCCAAATGGGTGAGTTCTTTGTTGACATATAGAGTTTTCTGGGTCAGGACCGATCTGAGTGCGCTTTTGATTAAACATTAAAACCTAAAAGAATGTCACCCCAGCGTAATTATAATTATTTTAATAATTAACTACCTAATAGGCCCGTCATATCATTAGACCGGCCCAACAAATGGGAGGCCCAAATTCTATCATATTTTGGACTATTCAAGCCACCCCTTTAAATTGTCACCTCTATGGAAAAGTTAATAAATTGAATGTTAGCATGTTAAAAAAAAATTGGTCATTATTGAGCATAGATTTAAGTCAATGCAGAAAGTTTGATCCAGTCTCACAACGTCGGCGATCTCAACTTCAGTGTCATATCTAGAGTTGAGAAAGCTGACATGGCAAGAGTAAGTTGTTGACTTGAATCTTGAATTTAAGCTGTTAGAAGAAGATCGAGAATTCTTACCAAGAGTCGGGATAGATGTGAACGGAAGCAAAATCGACCCCCAAAACTTGATGATTGCGAATGAAGTCAGTACCAACTTGTTGAGCATAAGTATTAGGGTTATACTGAACCTTATTTGGTGTAGAGGGACCGTAGAAACCTTCAGTTCCAATCTCTACGAGATGCTTTGGATCGATGCTTTTGATGTAAACTGCCATTTCTTCTATCCAATTCTGCACATTTTTACATCTACTTTAAAATTTCTAAATTAGCTTAAAAATAAATAACTTAGTGATGATTTATGCAGGAGAAAACCCGAACCTGTAACTTATCACCAGAGGGATCCGTTTCACAACGTGGCTCGTTAATAAGCTCCCAAGCAAAAATAGTAGGATCATCCTTGTAGGTTATGTTTGTTATGGTGTTAACTCTGTTTAGCACTGTCTATAGTAGGCCCACCATTAAAAAAAATAAAAATAAATAAACAAATAAATAAATAAATAAATGTTGTGGATTTAGACAAATGTAGAATGAAATAAAGCGTTATGTAGTTTGAGGGAAAAAAATAAATTAAATGTGTAGTTATCTTAATATGAGTATGTTAAAGTGATATTAATGTAGTTGTATTATGTTAGTGACGACTTATACGTGCAGATACACTAGTGGTTTTCAACTTATCGAGGGACCATATTAATCGGTTTCAAGTAATACTTGCTAATGTGTGTGTTCGATTTTGGGATTGATTTATAGATTCTGGACCAAATTCTTATTAAAATAGGCTCAATAGTGATACCTGTACTTAATTTTGGGCTTGGTTTATTAATTTTTTATTGAGACTAAATTTTATTAGATACCTGAGATCTATATTTTCTTTGTAAGGCCACATAAAAACTCATTTTCTACTTAGATTAGGGTATACATGATAAAAAAAAATAAAAATTAATTAAGCCCCACAATTTTACCGGTAGATATCGCTACTACAAATTGTTATTTTGACGCAAGATTATACTATTTTTTAATAAAATTGTAATTTCTTATTTAATTCTTAGTGATACAACATCACTTATTATAACAATCATACTGTATAAATGGTGCACCATAGTACTACTGTGCACATGGTGCACCCAAGTCCCCCTCTCCCCCAATAGGTTGGGCTTAAAATAAAACAAATACACCTTATATTTTTATTTTATTTTATCAGGTTTAATTGCATTCCTTGGGCTATAAGTTTAATTTTATGCCGTTCTCCATGATATAGAGATTGCAATTTTAGGTTTTAAAATAGAGTGACAATATAGTTAAAATTGTACGGAAAATACACGTTACCTTAACATGGGCTTTGTAATAAGTTTTGATAGTTGGATCAGAAAAGAAATCATCGTCTGAGGTTAAATTGAGACCAGCAGCTTTCCCCCATTTTACATACTGTGGTTTCCCTCCATATGCTTCCCAATTATTAACCAAAGATAGTATCAGCCTTATTTTATACTTCTTTGCTTCACTCACAACAAAATCTAATCCCTGTCAAAAAATGTAGATAATTCAATATCAATTTAACAAATCTCTAATTATTGATGCTACTTAAGACACTGACGCTAATAGAATTAGGCAGTGCAGAGTAGAGAAATAAGCAAATGCAGTAAAAGGGACCCTAAAGCGGGATTTTTGCAAAACTTTCAATATATGCATGACCCATTACAAGAAAATTGGTCATTTGATATAATAAAAAATAGTCTTAATTAATTAGTATTTTTCACGACAATTATATTAAAGACAACTTGTCATCACTAATAAGAGGGTGTTTGGCAGAGCTTATAAGATGTTTAAGAACTTATAAACTCTCAAAAATTGTTTGGCTATTTCTTTAAAATGAGCTTATAAGATGCATAATTAAGCTCCTCAAGAACTTATAAACTCATCTAAAAAAGTACCAACCCCCCTCTTTTTTAAATAAGCTCTTTCTTAATACACCGTTTTTGGTAATTATAATTACAAAAAGATTTTATTTACCAACCACATCAATATCTTATAAGATGTTGCAGAGATTTTATAAGCTATTTGATCTCAACACTTCTACAACTTATTTTAAAAGAAAACCATACAAGTTATAAGCTCTAAAAACATCTTATAAAATGTAAGAGCTTATAAAATGTTTTAAATAAGTCTAGCCAAATACCATTTATGTCGTCTCAATATATGACCCGGTCACAAATAATATTAGTTGAGACGACAAAAGTCATTTCAAATGTGCATAACCAACAATTTTTTACAACTAGTTGTCTCTAAAAAAATAATCTAAAAACGCCCATTAATAATTTGTAGAGCAATTTGTCACGATGAGCCGTCACATAAATTTACTATTAGAAACAATAATTGTCGTCTCAAAATTGTATCACATACAACTTGTTTTTGTTGTAAATTATATATATATATAGATATATATATCAGAAATCACTATTTATATCAATGTCTTTTATAAACAGTGAGTTTCGATATAAAACAGTGGCGACATATTTTGAAAGGGCAAAATATTGTCTTCCTAAAAAAATTGGCTAAAAACATGTAACTTGAAATCGTAATTCTACCTTGAAAACTTGTTCATCATAAACAGAAGGCGACTTCTGAAGAGCTCGCCATTGGCCATCGTTAAAAGCCCAGGTCCTGCAAACCGATAGGCCCGCACCCGAAGCCTGTTGAAATACTTCACTCACCTTTGGTCGAGTCGACTCATCCACTGCAAACACCATAAGCCAGTACGTGTTGAACCCGTTTACATAAAACGGGTTCCCGTTTAGCATGAACTGGTTCCCGTTTTTCTGCACCATACTCCATGCCTCTTCGTCGTTAATCTTATCCAAATCATTTTCGGCTAAACATGTAGAATGGAGGAGAAGAATTATGAAACTGGAGGTTACTACAAATATTGTTTTAAGCATATTTTTAAATCCCATGTTTACATTGGTATATTAATGAATCTAGAGACATATATATCCACATACACACACATGCACATGTGTGTGTGTGTGTTGGAAAATATAGAAAAGAAGTAATGAAGGGGAAATGGTGTAGCTCCCTTCAAAGCAAAGCTGTAATGTTTGCTCATTTGGTAAGAATTATATAGCTTAAATTGTCTAAATTATTGTTTTATTTTTGGTAAAAAGATAACTTATTAAATTGTCTTAAACTTGTCATCGTCATATGATTGCAACGTGTCAAACAAACATTGGTTAATCTTACCTTGGAAGCACAACATATGTAATTTTCAGCAGTTCGGATCTTAATTATTCTAAAAACCATGCTTAATTGCATGAACGTAAATACTGCTGATTATAGTAATCTCATATCATAAATGTGTCATATGCAAGAATTTGTTGGGGAATGGAGAATTCAACTACAGTTAAATTTATAAATTTGTTTAGGAGGCAAAAAAAATTATACTCGATTGAATGAAAAACTTTGTACTGAATGATGAGGCATATTTTGAGGAAACTGAAAAATAAACTTTCCTATATTTGGCTCTAAATTTAAAACTATTGTATAACTTACATCTGAAAATAAAATTTTGGAACATAAAAAAGGTTGGACCACCGCTCTGGGCCCCTTTAATTTGTTCAGGAATTCTAATATTTTTCAACTCTAACACTAGAAAATACGAATAATTTTGATGAAATCAATAAATTTGAAATTTCTGGACTGCACAGTTTATGTTCCAACACAGAAACTGACGAAAATAAAAAAAATAGAAAAACGAACACCAAAATAAACACGGGGTTGAATCCCTCAGACCCCTCGGACCTTTTGTTTGATACTCCGTATAACGATAGGTTTTACAAAGAGACTCGATTCCCTAACACCTAACCTATACTATATCTAATAACGTCCGGCGACTCCCGTCGACTTAGCTGGCACTAACACGGCACACCACTGAAGGTCGAACGAGCTCTTCCGAATCCGCCTTGAAGTCTCTTCTCCCGAAGGTCCTTCGACGCAAACTAAACTAACCTATCTACGGGAACAATTTATTCCTCACAAAAAGCAATACGCCCTCATGACAAAATATAACTAACAAATCAATCTTAGATAATTCTTCTAGCAACTAATAAAACTCTCTGTTGTTGCTTGACCACTGCACCGCCACCATATGTTCGTATATATAAGGGATTTTAGTTTGCTGGGTTGAAGCCCATGTAGTATCTTCAATGATATTACGTGATTTATTTCTTCCATCCTTATCCGCTGTAGATTCTTGATATCCAAGTAATACTTGACACTCAAGTATTATCTCTCCATATCTTTTCCGATATATATCTTAAAAAGATACTCCATCAAATCTTATCCGTTTCTTATGATCCGCCTACAAAAATAATAATATATTAAAATAACAAAATATTATAACATAACTAATTACGAATAATAAATCTAATAAATTCAATAAATTATATAAACATAATATAAAGGATTTTGACAAAAATATTGCCAACACAAAATACTCTAACAATCTCCCCCTTTGGCATTTTTTGTCAAAAATCCGAAAAATAATAAATGATCTGCAAAAGCAAAAGTTACGACATCATAACGACAAAATTACTCCCCCTAACCATAAGCAACAATGATGGTAAAAGAGTTTGGCGGTTTGGCGGCGAAAAGCAATTAACAACTACCAAAAAAAAACAACCTAGCAACCTAGCAACTAACATATCTCCCCCTTTTTGACGAAAATCCAAAGATACCCACTGACCAACATAATAAAATAGACGCAAGTAAATTAACTCCCCCTTACTATAACTCCCCCTCACTTGAACCTGCTAACCCATAGTCAAACTCACTGTATGGGTGGTAAATTAAGAGGTGCAACATTTAATTAAACCAAAATTCCAAATAAACAAATATTTTCAACTCAAGGCATATAGACTTTTTATCCATAATCTCATAGAAAATCATGCAGGGGATGCCTAAAAATAAGAAAATAATAGAATGTAGACTCAATTCATCTTTTCACACCCACGGTATTAGGCAAGCAGAAAGTGTTTGGTGAAGAACTAAACGAAATTCCACATCAACTTCATAATTGATTTTGACTTTTTGCACACAACAATTTAGAGGCTGAAACGAAAAAAAATAACTCAAGGTATCCTTATTCCTCCAACTGTTTTTACCCTCTCGTGGAGTAGCTCGCAAACCCCACGAGCCAGTACCGCACTAGGAAAACCCGGTGCGACGAGCTCTTGTTGATCCTTATAACCCCTTTGATAATAGAGATACAAAAATATTAAGCAATTTATTTTTGTGGTCGGTGACTTTCACAAATCAATCACTTTCTGTGCTAGTAGCTCTTTCCGATTTGTGGACCGGTAGCTGCTCTCAACATCATTTCATGACCGTAGCCCTTTCCGACAAGCTGGGGATAATTAAAACAGGATAGTCTTTATCAACTAGAAGGAAAAGGAATGTAAAGTTTTAAGCCAAATAAATCTTTGAACTTGCCCTTTTGCATGGAGTTTATAAAGAATAAAATTGAGATGGATGCATGAAAAAAAACAATGCCTAATGCAGAATCCTACATGATATGCATGTTGCAACATATGTACTTTTTTTTTTTTTTTAACGACTATGCAATACAAATGAACGATAATCCTAAAGATTTTCCAGAGAGTTACGAAATTTTCTCTATGAAATGCCTTATTTTCAGTTGATTCGCTGCTGGAATATGATCAATTCTTTTAACACATTAATATACCAATACCAAAAAAACAGTGGTGGCACGGACCGACGAACTTACTTTTGGGAAGTTGAACAAGTAGATTTTCTAACCCATATTTTTCTTTGAGTGCGGTTTATTAAATCTACTTTAGGTCTAGGGGCTTGGCGTGGTATTCCTCTAACATCCCAACCATAAATGTTATCATTACTAAGGTCAAACTGCATTCTGTAACAATTTGGACGTATATGACCCAAAACACCACAGTAATGACAAATAGGCACAAAACGAGAATTTTCAGCAGTTTTTGACTTTCCATGTTGTAACGTAGCAGGACGAGCAGTATTATTAACATGTGCATAATGTGATCCTCGTCCAGAATGAGCAAAAATACCCCGTTTCTGAACTGGTGCAGTGTGTGTACATTGATCATGAGCATATTTCTCATTAAAGTTACAATGATCATTCTGTGTTGTAACATACTGACCAGAATTAAGAAAACCCCTTTGCAAATTTGAGGAGGACTCACCATGATAACCAAGACCAGTGACATCACCATGACTTTTACCTAAATTAATAAGCTCGGTTAGAGAAGCCTTACCAGAGTTCAGTCGTTTCAGAACCTGTTTTGATTGTTCCAAATCGGTGGATAGCTTCTCAATTATTTGATCTTTGATTTCCATACTAGTTTTCAAAGAGTCGAAGTCAGTAGTAAAAGAATTAAAATCAGTTTGAAGAGCTACTACCTCTTTCTCTTTTTCAGCCAGTTTATCTTGCAACATGGTTTCAGATTCTCGGATCTTCTCAGCTACTTTCTCATCCATGACCTTCTGTAGTACATCAAGTTCCACCTTGAGTGCTGAAATTGTCTGATCTTTCTCGGCAGCAACTTGTTGCAATATTTTTACTTCATTCCTCAACTGGTCTGTTGTAACATTGGCTTCCAACAGTTGCTTTTCCAATTGTTTGATGGCCTTGCAGCCTTGGAAACATGCGACCGACAGTTTCTTGTACATATTCTGCATCTCCTCAATTGTGGGACCTGCTTCTCCATCAGAAGCATCAGATTCATAAAAATTAGGTAAATCATGTTGGAACATAGAATTACCTTGCTCGCCAATATTTGTTGAATCAGATTCAACATGACTCGTGAGGCAGGAGTACACTCTAGTGGATGCACTTAATGTTTCCAGGCTCGAATCTCCTTCATGACCCGATGAATCGATCAATGAATTTTTTAAAGGCTCATTCCGCTTTCTAAGGAAGGTAGGACACTCGATTTGGATGTGGCCTTTTCCACCACACTCCCTACAGCTCACTTTATCAAATCTTGATCATACGGGGTTAGCAACAGATGTACTATAATGATAAGAATCAACCTTTGGAACATTTTTCTTACCCGAGGATGATTTTGGTTTTGACTTTCGCAACTTCTTCACCATATTTTCAAGAGAGTACATGATAATGCAGACTTCCAGAATTGACCATATTAGGATACGGACCCGCTCTGATACCACTTGAAATTTCTGGACTGCACAGTTTATGTTCCAACACAGAAACTGACGAAAATAAAAAAAAATAGAAAAACGAACACCAAAATAAACACGGGGCTGAATCCCTCAGACCCCTCGGACCGTTTGTTATTGATACTCCGTATAACGATAGGTTTTACAAAGAGACTCGATTCCCTAACACCTAACCTATACTATATCTAATAACGTCCGGCGACTCCCGTCGACTTAGCTGGCACTAACACGGCACACCACCGAAGGCCGAACGAGCTCTCCCGAATCCGCCTTGAAGTCCCTTCTCCCAAAGGTCCTTCGACGCAAACTAAACTAACCTATCTACGGGAACAATTTATTCCTCACAAAAAGCAATACGCCATCATGACAAAATATAACTAACAAATCAATCTTAGATAATTCTTCTAGCAACTAATAAAACTCTCTGTTGTTGCTTGACCACTGCACCGCCACCATATGTTCGTATATATAAGGGATTTTAGTTTGCTGGTTGAAGCCCATGTAGTATCTTCAATGATATTACGTGATTTATTTCTTCCATCCTTATCCGCTGTAGATTCTTGATATCCAAGTAATACTTGACACTCAAGTATTATCTCTCCATATCTTTTCCGATATATATCTTAAAAAGATACTCCATCAAATCTTATCCGTTTCTTATGATCCGCCTACAAAAATAATAATATATTAAAATAACAAAATATTATAACACAACTAATTACGAATAATAAATCTAATAAGGTCAATAAATTATATAAACATAATATAAAGGATTTTGACAAAAATATTGTCAACACAAAATACTCTAACAAAATTGATTCAATTACAAAAAGATGAATTATCGATATATAACGTCTCTAATCATTTCATTCTATTATCTTAAAATCTTTATCGCTATTGTTTACACTTAAAGATATATTCACCAATTATTATTAAACGATTATTCAAGTTAAATAATATAATTATTTATTTTATTTAATTAAGTTGTATAAGAACTAACTAAAATACACCTATATACTAACAAATTGGGAAAAAATCATTTTTAATCCAGTATATTAGGCCTTGTCCAGTAAAAGTCCTGTATGTTAGAAAATTTCAATTTTAGTCCTGTATGTTCCAAAAGTTGTCTAATTTAAGGACACTAACCATCACCAACTACCAATTTAGCCGGAATTAGACTAATAAATTTAGGGCTTTGAGTGCTAATGCTTATGTATCAAGTATTAGTCCAGATAACATGTCAAGTCATTAAATTACTTTAGTAGCTCGGCCAAAAAAGAAAAGAAAAAGGTAACCTCTAATTTTCATATGAGATGCATTTTATTATATTTTTTATTTTATTTTTCTTTCTTTCTTCATCTTTCTCAAATTTATTAGTGACATGCATCGCACGTGATTAATTGTGGCAAAATTGGCTATTTCTGATGCTCAGTGTCCTTAAATTGGACAACTTTAGAACATATATGACTAAAATTGAAATTTTCTAACGTACAGGATTTTTACTGGACAAGACCTAACATATTGGATTAAAAATAAATTTTTCTCCTAACAAATTTGTGTGGGACCGGGGGGCCCAAAGCCTCCCATAACCCCATGTAAGTCCGCCTATGGTCATATGCAATTAAGTACGTATAGAGATGATGCACTCTTAATTATGAATTTGTGGTCCTCAAAATTAATATATTTTGGTATGTATTTTATGTTACCTAGTTTATAAGCCGGGTGGCATTTTCAAATCATTTACAATGTTGAAAAAATGAAAACTCAATTTGATCCATATACGATATACATGACATCATCCAGCTAGAATTTCAAATTTTGGTTAAAAGTAACTAAATTTACAATGTTGAAAAAATGAAAACTCAATTTGATCCATATACGATATACATGACATCATCCAGCTAGAATTTCAAATTTTGGTTAAAAGTAACTAAATTCGAGCAATTATAAGATACACGACTAAATTTAAAAATTTAAAAAGATAAAATTTTATTTTGCCACCACCCATGAATTACGCGATACCTTTTACAATTTGCCCTTAGAATTCGTGTTGCTAGAGAATTACAACTATTAGTAATTTATACTCCCTCCGTTTAAAAAAGAATGTCATTTTAGATATTTTGAAAATTTTCACAATAAATGTTACTTTACCAAAGATACTATAATTCTTCTAATATTATCTAAAACATACCAATTAAATACCAATCCTTAATTTCTTAAAAAAAACGCTAAAATGACATTCTTTTTTAAACGAAGTGAGTATACCTTGTGAAAGACATCAACTTTTAGGTTTCAGCTTTGTTTTTGCTTGAAATATAGTTCAAGTTGCGAAGAATAATGAAGCCACGTACTAGACATGTTTAATTGTATCACAACTAAAGTTAGGATGAATGATAATCTAACAAATTGTTAAGTTTTACAAGGAAAATAAATAAAACTAATAAATTATTTCATACTTCAATTAAATCTTAAAACTTGAAAGTGAGGACTATTTCCAAACTATCCTGTGATCATCGTTTTAGTTCATCGAATAAATTATTTTACGTTTATTCTTAAAACTGAATGGTAAAAAAGGAGCTTAGACAGGATTAAACAGGGCTTAGGCATAATCATACAATAGGACCTTGGAGAAAATGTGGAGACGATCGAGTACAATTTAGTATCTAGTTAGGCAGCTCTTAGCTTGAATTTGAAATCGAACTTTTTGTATGTCATTGAGTAACTCTTGTAGACCAGTACTTATATAAATTTTGGATTCATACTAAGGGTGTGCACGGTACGCTGTGGATCGGATATTTGAAAATATTTAGATCCATATCAAACTTCGGTTATTTAACAAATTAGTATCCATTAACGATCCAAAAAATCGGGACGGTACGGTGCGGTTATTTATTTTTTCGGGACAGTTCGGTTCAGAATTTCGGATCTAACGGAACGGTTCAATTCGGTTCAGTTCGAATAATCGGAGATTTATTTTATCTTTTGAATAATAAATTCAATTGAATATAATATATTGACGTCTAACTAATATAAATATTTTTATTACATCAAATTTGTTTCCAACTAACTAACTTGTGTTTTGAAAATTATATAATAATTAAATATAATATTTTTAATAATTTATGTTACATATAACTAACTACAAAATTATGAATAATTTAATTTTTAATTCTTATTTAAATTAATCTGTTAGGGATAATATATTTTTAAATTTATAATTTGTTATTTTATCCGGTTATTCGGTTCAATACAGTTCGGTATGATTCAGTACAGTTCAATACGGGTTTCGGTTCGGAAAATTGAGAAATATCCAAATCCGTACCAAAAAAATAATCGGTTTAGTTCGGTTCAGAAAAAGTCAAATGGTCAACGAAATTTTTCGGTTCGGAACTTATTCGATCCGAATTTCGATGCGGTTTCGATAATCTCCAAGCTCCGTGCACAGTCCTAATTCATACAACGGTCAAGAGTGAATCTACGAGTTGTGTGGTTCTATATGAACGTTATTAGTGAATACTTTAAAAAAGTAATACATTTTGATAAATACTGATACACATTTCACGAGAAATGCACATGACTCGTGGATCCGCTTGTAACATAAATGGCATGGATCTAAGACCTATTCAACTGACGCATACAAGATCATTTACAACTTTCGTGCACGAATTTAGTTTCATGGAAATGGGTGGACGTTACACACAACCCATTGATGAAGAGGAAGGGCGACAGACGTGATCCTCGACCGCAACATAATTTTCCGTTAGAAGAAATTCTTTGGGCCTCATTACTCAATTCTTAAATTCATAGAATTCATATCTTGAATCGATAGTTAGCTAATTTTGTAGGATTTAATCGATAAAACTCCTTTCTTTATTATTTAACGAGCACATGTACATTTTTACACAAATGTTAGGAATATTTATACACGAAAGTTCCGTTTATTTTGGTAGATAATTTAGGATAGTGACATTTTATCTAGTTTTATCTTATGTTTATCTTTATGAAAATAAAAAGTCCGATTATCCTTCCGATTCAAGATAAAATGTTAAAATCCGTATAAAATCTTAGATAATAATCTAGGCTCCTCCATAGGATATTTTACCTAATAATTGGGACAACATTAGCAAAATTACATTTCTATCACTTACTACTATTTTTTTTTACAAACTTAATAATTAAAAGGGACCTTTAGGTAATATCACCCTTATACAATCCTCTTTGTATCACAAAGGAAAATGTGGATAAATATAGTTTAGAAAATGTGGATAAATATAGTTTATATCCTTACCCACGATATTATATGTTACAGTAAATATTGAAAATGGATAACAATTTATATCTGATCATATGGAGTTATCTCGTTAATCTAGATAATTAAGTTATCTCTGTTTCTGAAGGTAAACGGAGCCGAAATGCATTGATCTTGTTGAACCAAAAAAAAAAAAAAAAAAAACTTGGAAGTATAAAGTTATTCTTCGTAGGCATGACAGCTTGCAGACGAGATGAGCCTCATGATTTATTGCTTCTCCTTGAAACAAACTTTCTGGTGCTTCTGTTTTCAACGAGTTCATATTTATTATCATACATGTACCAGTTGCAGCTTGGATTTTCTGTCTTAACTATTGTATGTCAAGTGTACTTCATACCTAATACTACATTATTTTAATTTAATATTTAAATTTTAAAATTATATTAGCATCTCAAAATGACTTAGTATTTGGTGTGAATCACTATATATACTATAAGAAAACGCGTGAATAACGGCGAAATTTTTGCGGCAAAATTCATATTCGACGTTAAAATTATAAATAGCGACAAACTTTCATGCTTTGCCGCTAGCTTTAGCGACGTTTGGAACTGTTTTGTCGCTATTTTTTACTTCGTGATGAAAAACGTCGCTAATTTAGCAATGAAAATACACTATTCGCAGCAAAGTTAGGATCAAATATATTATACTTTGTCGCAAAACATGTGTTTTTTAAAAAAAATATATAGTTAAATCTAATTTCTTATTAATTATATGTCAAATAGCAGCAAAATATCGATTTTTGCAGCCAACACTTAGCGACATATTACTTGAAAGTCGTCGCAAATCACTAAAATATCAAAATTAATAAATAAAATTATTTTCTTAGTACATTTAAATTTAATAATTTTCGCTGCACACTTGGCTTCGAAATATAACTTCGCAGCTAATAATTAGCGATGAAATATTACATTTTTGCCCCAACATTAGCGATAAAATATAATTTTCGCGGCTAATATATTTATTATTACTATTTTATAATTTTATTAATTAGCGACAAAATATTATAATTGCACTGCAAAATTGGTGGCGAAATAAAATATTTGCAGCTAATATATATTTTTTCATATTATTTATAAGTTTTATTATCAACGACAAACTTATTTGTTTTGCCGCTAATATTTGCGGCGATGTACTAACTTTCGTCGCAGACGAAATTAGCGATGCTGAAATAGCGACGGTCCTTGCGGCGAAATTTTTTGGTCGCTAATTTGGTTTAGCGACGAAATCCAACTGGTTTGCAGCGAAAATTTTCGACGTTAAAAATAACTTTTCTTGTAGTGATAATTGGGTCGAACTTGTATTAGTTGTTTCAATTACCACCCTAGGGTTCGCAGTGGGGGCGGGGAATCCCCATTCTCCGCGGGGATCCGCCTCGAACGGGGCGGGGATTCCCCACTTTCTTTCCCTGGTGGGGCGGGGACGGGGGTGATTTTTGCCTCGATGGCGGGGACGGAGCGGGGCCGGGGACGGGGATAGGGTTCCCCGTCCCGTTCCCCGCGAGGCCCCGCTATATAATTTTTTTCCCCTTATATATATACGATAATATTATGTAATTCTATATATTTATTTAGTAAAAATATATTTTATTTTTATTATATTACTATTATTATAATATTAAAAATGGCTTAAATATATTATATCCTAATTTTTTTTTATCGATTTTGTTGAGTTTAAGTCTATTAATTATTTCTAAATTTATTTTATTTTAAATTTTATTAGTAAATATATTAAATAAAATGAAAAAAAAAAGGGGGATGGGGAATCCCCGAGGACCCCCACGTGGACGGGGATGGGGATAAAAAATTCCCCGCTAGTTTCGCGGGGACGGGGAATCCTCGTGAACGCGAGGACGGGGATGGGGACTTATTCCCCTGCCCCGCCCCGCCCCGTTGCCAACCCTATATCACCCAATCACGGACAAAATTGGATTGCTCAAGTAACGAGAGCATCCACTATCTACTCTATTGGTTCTCAATTTGAATAATGAGTTTTTCTTTGTTTTTAGTTTACAAGAAAAAAAAATTACCATGCACCTAACCATTTTTTTCTACTAGCAATACACATGTGCGTTGCACGTGGTTACAATTTTTTTCTATTATTTAATAAACAATTAATTTAAACAGTAGAATAATTGTATATTGTGATCATTGTAATATATATACACAACTTTGTAGATTATTCTATGCAATAAAAAAATAGTCCATTAAACAAACATAATTTTGAATCAACTAAAAACTAAAAGAATCACAAAATAGAAATAGAAAAGTTAAATAATTAACCTTAGCCTTAACAAAAGAAGTTACAATAATTAATGTTAAAAAATTTATAAAAAACGACATACCATGATATAATGTAGAAATAATGAATCTTACAAAATTTTCTATTATATATATAAAGTTTGATTTATTCTAACTATTAATTGCTTATTTCTTATTACACACAGACTAACGTATCTTGAATAAAGTGATACGATGATTGAAAAACTATATACGTAATAATGAGGCATAGATTTTTATGTTTTGCACCAAATCACTGGCATTTGAATATATATATATATATATATATATATATATATATATATATATATGTGTGTGTGTGTGTGTGTGTGTGTTTTTAATCGTCTCATTACATCCATCAACTAACATTCATAAGCTCATTATTTGTTATATACACACAAAATATTACGCCTAATGTATTTCCTCTATAATTTCTCTAATAAATAATTTCGATTTCAACATACATTTGCACATGAAATTCTTTACATATTTTAACGTGATGAAAAACTTCCAACAACTTAGTATCAGGTCCAACATCAACTTCTATAATGAAAATTATTATCTAATTTTTTATTATTATTAAGTATAACCCTTTTTAATGTAAATTACTTATCGTTTTAATATTTCTTATTTCAATTTCCCTTAATTATATTCTTAATTCAGTTCCGAAATTTAAAATTTATGTGTGATTTAAAATAAAAATCTTACTATAGTATAATTTCAAAATAAATAATGTTTCTTTTTATGAAATGTCGACTATATACATAGTGTCTCACAATCTTCCATCAAGACAAATGCTACAATCTATATAAAATATAATAAATGTTTTAACCAATTTGTTATGTCTTTAGTTCCTTGTTTAGTTGTAGCGAAATACTCATAATTTTTCAGACATTGCACATTCATTTAAAGTCTTATATATACATGCTTAAACACATTCTGATTTTATTTTATATTTAGGCTATAGAGTGATTTATTTCAACGTAACTATTATTTATTTTGATCTAACCTATACTCAAGTTAATATTAACATTCACATTTTACCGTCTTTATTTCTCTGCATGTTTTAGTTTAATTATGTGACACCGATTCACATAGTACAACTTAGTTCATTATTCTATATAGTTTTTTTTTTTTATTCTTTATTGTATCCTATAATTTTAGAGTCCAACTTTGGTGGACCTTGGATGCACCTGAACTATTTAAAACCATTAGATTTGGTCAACTTATAATCCAACCGTTAGATAAAAATAATACTCTCTCTCCTTATACTTGTGACCTATTCTGCAAGTTTCACCTAAAATTATTAACATTAAATAACTATTTGTCTAATATTAATTACAATAATATCTCCCAAATCATGATTTAATTTTATTGAATCGAAAACTAATATCGATTTTATGTACTTTTTTATTTTTTTTGAAATTCTAAAGTCAGGTGCACTAATTTTTTTCCAATCATATTAAATGTCAAAAAAAATATTGGAATCACTACATATTTCGGAAAAGAAAAAAATACAACAAAAAATAATAAGTCCACAAAATTCAAAGACCAAAATATATATATATATATATATATATATATATATATATATAAGAGTCCGCCCCAATATAGAAATAAATGTGAAAAATATTTTAAAATTCAGATAAATAAAAAATGGTAAATTGAAAAATGAAAAAGGTGGGTAAAATATGTTTAAAATACAAATAAATTAAAAATGATAAATATTAACATGTAACTTGCAAAGCAGGTAAATCTTATCTAGGTGCACCCCAGAAAAGCCCTAGAATATAACTAAATAAAATTGTTGCCTCATCGATCAAAATTTTAAGTATTCAAGCACAAAGTACCTAATATAATTAAAAATAAAAAAATAATGTATATATCCAGAAATAATTTTGAATTAGCCTCAGTTGAGTCTATTCAGTTAGGATTTGATCTATTTCCTTTTTTAGGCTATCAAATAAGAGAATAGAATTCACATCATAGCGCCTCAGTTGTAGCCTCACTATTTTTCTAGTGCAAATCTCATCGTATGCGCTAAGAATGAACATTGTTTATATATTATGCAATTAACTAATACCAAAAATTTATTTGGACTTACCACTCAATCAATTAATGAAAATCATTCAATAACCATAATAAATACAAGACCCAAACATTTAATAAGAGACGAATTAACGAATAGTAAATGTAAAGAGAAATAATAAGTATGAGAGAAAAAAACTTAGTCTTGATTTAGAATGATGATGATAATCTTCAATTCATGCTCGTATTTACTCCAACTCCGATTCTCTTGCGAAAGCCCCAAAAATCTTTCAATAATACTCAAGAACCCTAATGGGTTTCTTAAGAACAAAATGAAGAACCCTAGTTCTATTCTAGAGAGAAGGGAGAGAAATCAATCCTAGAGAGAGAGAGTAAATAGAAGAGTTAAAAAACTGAAATTGAAAAAATGAAGTGTTGAATGGTTTACTTCTTAGAATAAAGGGAGAGTGGGGTATTTATTAGCGATGTAAACGAGCCGAACCAAGCCGAACAGTACCAGGCTCGAGTTCGGCTCGTTTGATTTTTAGTGGGCTCGAGTTCGGCTCGAACTTCTAAAAGTGTGTTCGAGTTCAGTTTGTTATATAATTACCAAGCTCATGAATAGTTCGAGTTTGATTCGGCAAAAGCTCGATAACATAATAAAGCAAACTTAAGTTCGAGCTCGGTTCGAAAAAGCTCGAAAACATAGTTTGAGTTCGGATTCGTGAAAAGCTCGATAACATAGTTCGAGGTCGGGTTCATAAAACCTGTAATAAAGCTCGAGAGTCACTAAAACAAAGCTCGTTTATAGACTAAGCTCAGTTTCTAAATGAAATCATTTACTAAAAGTCATAGTTGGTCTGGTAGTATAAGACCTTTGCCTTATTTTAAATGGTCTAGAGTTTAAATCCCATTGAACACATGTATTTTTGAAATATATATATATATATATATATATATACATATATATATATATTTATATATATATAGCTGGCTCGCGAGCCTGTTCACGAACGAACCAAATACTTGCAGGCTCGAGTTCGGCTCAAATTTTTTGTCGAGCTCGAAATTGGGCTCGAGCTCGGTTCGTTTAGGCCAGCTATCAATCCCGAACGAATATTTTTTCGAGCAGAAACCCGAATAGCTCGCGAACAGTTTGGTTTGATTACATCCCTAGTATTTATACACTCCCTCCCCACACATACAAAGATGAAAATCTGCTGAAAAGGTCCCTATAAGTAAGGGTAAAATAGTCAAAAGCAATTTAGAACACAAGGGATTGTAAGTTGTTGGTCGAACCTCCCTTCGTGTCGACTCGACCTTCACGCGAATTCTAGGAAGAATCAGCTCAGAATCGTCTTATGGTCTAAACATGAAAGTTGTAGGTCTTCATCTTGGCTACTTGTGACCACTTGAATTACTCAAATCGGAGCTCCAACGAAGAAGTTACGACCGAAAAATGAAAATTGCATGCTGAAAACTAGGCCCGCGCACGAAAATAGCCGGAACAGCTGCCGGTCCGGCTGGACCCTTAGCCGATTTTGGACCAACTGCTGGCTGTCCTGCCGATCCGGCAGGTGGTCCTGCTGTTGGTCCGGTTCAGTTTTCCAGCTTTGCACCTCCATCCTCTGTCGCCGTTTCAGAGCCTTTTCTCTGGTATTCTTGACCCGACCCTCACGGTTTTTGTTCATGACTCGACGAACTTCAATTTGGACTCTTGTTGATTCTGATTCGGGTTAGTTTAGGCCTCGGTTTGCGGGCTGGAATACGAAGCTTGTGCGATTGCCCTTGTTTCTTCCCTCTTCAATTTAGGGCTTTTCTATCCATCTTCTCGGCCCGAGTTCTTCACGAACTTTTCTCCTGGCTTGATAATCTTTAATTTGGTACTGACTCCAACCTATTTTGGGCTCGTTTGAGTCTCGAGATACGAGCCGGAGTGTGAAAATGGACTCGAACAATCTTCTAAATTCCTTCGAGTTTCCTAACCTTCAAAATAAGGCTCAAAAGCACCCAAAAGCGCATCGAATCATATTAAAAAGGAAATTCAACCCGGAAATGCAACAAAGCTCAAAATTGCACGTGAACATATCAATTACACGAAATTCTTCACAAAATTTGAACATGAAAAGTACAAGAAAAATGGTAATTTTTACGTTCATCATCCCCACAAACTTAAGCCTTGCTCGTCCCCGAGCAAGTCAAACAATTTAGCACATAAGAAAACGAGAGTTAGGAAGGTATTGGAGTCCCCTCCCCCCCCCTCTTTTTTTTTCTTTTCATAAGTTTTCCATTAAGTACTTTTTCACTTTTTGGTTCACCGTTCTTGCCTTAATTCAATTTGTTTCAAGGATTTGATAAATGAGCAGAGAAATATAAAGGTATAGAAATTTGAAAAGGCACGTAGTACTTTTATTTCGCTTAGTACCCTAGATCATATGCTAAGAGCCGTACCTTCAACCCCAAAATGTGTAATTGTGCGTTGACCTTGGACGACTCATTATCCTTCAAAATCCTCGACCTTAGGTGGTTCAACTCGGTTCTTTTTTATGAAGACGCTACGCACTCACCCGGTGTAGGCGATGCGGCTCTTTTCTCCCTCGAGCCAACTGATCTTTAATTTTTATCTTCCTATTTCTCCTTTTTCCACCGGGTTTCGTCTAAAAGAATAAAGATGATAATTCTAGCTTTTGTCTTTACATTATAATACTATTTTCGAGTTACATGACAATTTCAATGACTTCAACACTCGACTTTTCACTTGAGCTTTTCTCTCTCTTTTTTTTCTCCTACGTTTCATACAACTTGGGATTTTTTATTTATTTTTTAAATACTTAGCTCAACAATTGGAGTATACAATTATCACTAGAATTTATCACAACAATGAAATGCAATGATTCGACCTGGCAACTTATACCGCCTTATAATCCTCCTACATCTCCTTAATTTTTCTACCACCTAAAGCCGATAAATTTTATTCTTAACGAGATAAGTTATTTTATGAACTCATGCAATCCTCCTCACTATATCTAAATATTCATCTACCAGTAAATCTCATCGATCAATTAATTACATTTTTATTTTTAGGCAAGGAATCCTCTAGTGTTATATACTCAATTTATAGAGATTTCAAAAAACTTGGAACACAACATCGGGGTTTCCAATCCTTCTTCCTCATCCATCACAAAGGAAATCAACTCAACAACCAATCCACAAGTGTGTTATTCACAAAAGCAATTAAAACACAAACAATAAAGTGGTGGAATGACATAGATCAAGAATTATAAAGAGTTCCATATGACAAGAGGAGGTTGGAATAACAATCCTTCCATCCCCCCCCACAAACTTGAGCGAAATCTCGAGTCCGAGTAGCAAAGAGGTTGGAGTTCATGTCTCAATCAAAACTTACATAGAAATGACAACTTTTCCTCCTCCCCACAAACTTGGGCGAACTTCTCAAGCCCAATTTGTTAAAGTGATGGAAAAAAGTGCAAACTCAACAAAGAGTAGTAAATAGTGAATTTACAAATCAAACACATAAAAAGGTTATCATCTCCAGATTTATGCCAATGAAACAATTGGGTTCTATATTTCATTTCCATCCCAAAACCATTTATTAAAAGCACAAAAATTTATCCTACTCAATCAAAGCAATAAAAAGGTAAGAGAGAGGACTAACCCATAGGGGGAGGATGCTCAACCCCTACATACTCCTAAGATGCAATAAAAGGTGCTTGGGATGCCTCCCAAGTGCGCTTCTTTAAGGTCATTAGCTTGACCATATCGTCAGCTTGCTTGTCAAGGGGCTCGAAGTAGGAATTTTCGTCCCTACATTCGTGCTCTCCCCCTTGAGTGAATCTCGAACGAGTCGCTTTTCTTGATCCTTTGGATTTCTATTCTCTCATCTCCTACATGTTCTCCATCGGCAGTCTTTCCTTTGGCTTCCTTCCCTCCTTATAAAAAGGTTTCTCAACAAGAACAAAATGTATAAGCATAACCAATATGCTTAAACTCTCTCTGTACCTTTTTGCAATAAAGGGTTCTTCCCAATTCACCACAAGATTTTTCTTCCAATTTGGAAGAATTTTTAAAACTATGTCATTTTTAGAGAAAGTGAATTTAGTTGGTGAGGAAAAAAATTTCGTCCTAACAAAATCATGCTCGGCAATGTTTAAAAATTCTTTCATGGAATCTTGTGGTAAATATGAAGAAATGGACATGTAATTCAAATACCTAGAAGACATGTTGTCAAGTCTCGGGGTTCCACCTTTTCTTGAAAAAAATTTAACACTCTCAAGCGGGGGTTGTCCACAAACTTGAAGATCAACATGGGTGGAGAGTGTTTCATCCAAAACTTTTTGGAAATGAGGAATGCTCAAGATTTGAATTTTTTTCCAAAAGATGACATCATCCTTTTCTAAAATGCAAGTAAAGGTTCACCTATATCAATGCTCATTTCATCAAGAATGCACTTAATTTGAAAGTTCTTCCAAAACAAGACGTCATCCTTTTCTAAAGTACAAGTTAAAGGCTCACCTAAATCAGTGCTCGACTCATGAAGGATGCACTTAATTTGAATTTTTTTTCAAAATAAGACGTCATCATTTTCTAAAGCACAAATGAAGGGTTCACTCTTATCAACGCTTAATGCATCAAAGGAAAAAGTTTCAATTGGAAAATGTTTGCAAGAAAAGTCATCCACCAAGAAGTCATCAAAGCAAACATATGCCACATTGTATTCTATGTCAAAACCTTCACCAAAACCATTTTCGTTATATCCTTAACTTCACTCTCAAATCCATCAACAACTTCAAACATTTTATTAAATTTCTCATCATTCCAAGGAGTGGAGTCCAAAGAGTCATACCTCATGAATGAAGTGAAAGATTCGAGTTTCTACCTCTTGAAGGTTAGGGTCTTCTTTGGTGAGTGGTTTGCACATTTTTCAGAGGCCATTTTTATGGAGAGACTCATCGTCCCAACCCATGTGTTCTTGTATCCTTTCCCAAGCCATCTTCTTGGGAATTTCCTCCGGTACCTCTTTAATCTCCTCCCAAATCACATCTATCATCAAACTTTGTTCTTTGGGGGAGGGTTAGTTAATGTTACCCTTAAGATTGAAGTTAACTCTTTAATTTCCAAGCTCAAGAGAAACACTCCCATCTTTCACATCAATTATGGCACCGGCGGTCGCCATGAAAGGTTGACCAAGAATTATGGGGGTTCTTGGGGTCCTCGTCCATGTCAAGAACGAAAAAATCAATCAGAATGTCAAATTCGTTGATGCAGACGAGAACATCTTCAAGAACTCCCATAGGCTTCTTGATAGATCTATCGGCCAATTGAAGTGAATGGAAGTGTTTTTGAGATCATAATCTTTGAGTTGCCTCATAATAGATGAAGGTAATAAAATGACGCTAGCACCAAAGTCAAGTAAAGCCCTATCTACTTGAACATCATAAACAGAGCACCCAATAGTGAAACTACCGGAGTCCTTAAGCTTAGAATAAGACTTGTTTTGAATAATGACACTAATGTCCTCGCCTAGATAGACATTCTCCATTTGTCCCCAATATTTTTTGTTATTTATTATATCCTTTAAATATTTTCTGAATCAGGGAACGGTGGCAACCGTCTCGGCAAACGGTAACGTTAGAATTAATTAATTTATAGCATCAAGAATTTTTTTAAATTTTTTATCAACTCCACGCGCCCTTTCGCGCTTGGGAAAAGGTAATCGAGGTGAGGTTTTAGTGGGGGGAGGTTGACTTCCAAAAGTAGGAGGGCCATCTCTCTCTTCCACAAAGGATTCCTCGGTTACTTTTTCCTTACCCTTGTCATTAGAAATCCTTACGGGGATCCCCCGCTCAAGCTCTCTAAGAGGCCTTCCACTTCTTAGGGCTACGACATTATCGCTTTCCAAAGGAGTAGAATGGGAGTTACCTTGAGGAATGATCACATTCCTATCAATATCACCAAGAACATTACAAAAGTTTTCTAATGCAAGGGCACAATCTCTCTCCTTAAATACCACTCTTTAAAACAATATTCCCCACTAAGCTATGAATTTGTTCTCTAGTGGAGACCTCATCGAACTCATCCTCACTAGAGCTACTGTTGACCAATTCAACAGAAGGTTCAGTCCTTCTATAGGAATTTCTAGCATATGAGTGGTCAATAGCACTTTGACATCCCACACAAAGAGGATGAGCGGTACTTACCATAAATCCATCAACATCATTTTGAGTAGGTGTCTCACCTTGAACATTGGACTCACGTTTCTCCCTTTTCGCACATTTCTCTTGATTTTGCCTCTTTCTCTTTTTGTCTTCTTGATCCCATTGATTTTGGTTGAAGGTCGTATCCTTTAACCAAGTGACGGCTTCACCAACCTCCTTGGTGAGAAAAGATCCTCCCGAAGCTACATCCAAGAAAACACGTTCATCGGGAGTTAATCCGGCATAGAAAACATTAATTATGAGGGCATCATCAAAATCATGGTGCGGGCATGACCTACATAAGTTTAAAAGTCTTTCCCAAGCTTCAAACTAACGCTCGTCATCTCGTTGGATGAAGCTTGAGATTTCATGGCTTAACCTCGCACTTTTTCCGCCGGAAAGAATTTATGAAGGAAAGAGGTGGAAACATCCTCCCATAAAGATGAGGGGTCGAATGACTCTTCACGAAACCATTGTTTCGCTGCTCCTTCGAGTGTGAATTGAAAGAGCTTGATTGAGTATTCATTTATGACATCATTGGAAATTTTTACACATTCGCGAATTTGTAAAAAATCCTCTAGATGTTCATAAGGACCTTCCCCTTCTTTCTCACTAAATTTAATTCCCCTAGCTAAATTCACCATAGCCCGGGTGATTTCTACTCCCGCGCAAGTTTTTGCGGGCTCGGTGAGCTGGGAGTAGGGAGTCGTGATCCCGGTGTAGTGGAATTTGCCTTTTCCACGATTTATAACAAGAATTCAACAAAGCAAGAGGATAAGAATATTTTTTTTTTTTCCGAAATTTTTATAAGTAAAACAACTTAACAAGGTGTAAACACCGTCAACAAATATGAAAACAATAGATATATATATAAGCCCAATCTTAACTCACAATTGACCCTACAATGGCACTACGAGGAGGAAATCCTCCCTGGCAACGACGCCATGAACTTGTCTCAAAAAGCGCTCTAAATCGTTACGATTCGAACACTTTTCTCAAACCGCAAGCATACGGCTTGTGACAGTGGTAGTATAAAAGATTGTCGAATCACAGAGAGGATATTCTCGTGGAGCACACCGAAGGTCTTATCGATTAACTAAGTTAGGCTAATTGGAAATGTAGAGATTGACTAATTACTATTCAAACATAAATCAAACAACAACTAAATAAAAGATACTCTCAACTAGAAAGTGGGTTTCGAAGGTACGATTTCATCTTAAACCTAGGGTTACGCTTACTAATCACCGATTAAACTAAGGAGTTGTGTTGGAAAGGTCTTGTTCAAATTTGGGAATCAAAACGAGTAACAAAAGGTTTTTACCAAATCAACCAATTATCACCTAATTTATTCTAATCTCAATCATTATGAACAATAATGAAATTACTAAGACCTAGAGGCGAGTAAATTATGAAAATAACTTAGTTAATCCTTAAAATCCTACCCCAAGAGGATCTTGCCTAGGGCGCAAAGCACTAAAACATCCTACAAGATCAATACACACGATTCGGGTTCTCCCTTCATCCATCATGGGCCTTCAGGGAGAACCAATATATTCTTGGTTAGCTACGCCTACAATATAAGTCATACAATCCATAATATTAATTCCAATCACAAATAATCCACAAAATCAAATCAACAATCAATGGAAGCAATCAACCCTAGGGTTGGGCTACTCTTAATCCTAGAAACTACAAATAACTACTCACAATTCATGAAAATCATCCAATAACCATAATAAATACAAGACCCACACATTTAATGAGATAAAGATAAAAGATTAATAAATGCAAAGAGAAATAATAAGTATGGGAGAAGAAAGCTTAATCTTGATTTAGACTGATGATGATAATTTTCAATTCATGCTCGTATTTACTCCAATCTCGATTCTCTTGCAAAAGCCCAAAACATCATTCAATAATACTCAAGAACCCTAATAAATGAAAAACCCTAGTTCTATTCTACAGAGAAGGGAGAGTAAACAATCCTAGAGAGAGAGAGTAAATGGAAGTGTTAAAAAACTGAAATTGAAAAAATGAAGTGTTGAATGGTTTACAGATTCTTGGCATAAAGGGAGAGTGGGTATTTATACACACCTACTCTTCATACATACAAAGATGAAAAATCTGCTGTAAGTAAGGGTAAAATAGTCAAAAGCAATTTAGAACACAAGAAATTGTAAGTTGTTGGTCGAACCCCCCTTCGTGTACTCGACTCGACCTTCATGCAAATTCTGGAAAGAATCAGCTCGAAATTTGTAATGACCAATTTTTTTAAAAAAATAAATAGTTTAAAGCATTTAAAATAAACAATAATCAATATCACGAGTTTCTTATTATTTACAAGAGATAATTATTATTCAGGTCATTAAAAGAACCAAATGGAAATTCATCTGAATTTATTTTTCAAATAATATTGAATTCAAAATATATATACCGACTAATAACCCATGTCAATTAACATGATTATGCAGTTGAAAATTATAAAACATCCTAACACATGTAACAACCAAACAATTACTAGTCAAACCCATATTATATATTAGCAAGTAAGAGATCATGAAAATTAATTGAAACTAAAACAATAAAATATAAATATTCCTAAACATTTTCCTAACAAATTGACTTTACGTAATAATCATGATTTTATCTAAGACACATTCCACAATAACAACTATTCAAGAATATTCGAATAATAACTAGCAAAATCTAGGACGTATTACATCAGCACAATTGGTCAAAAATCTACAACTAAATAATATTCTAGCCAATACTTTAATACTAAAATCAGTTGCACATTGAACAATCCAAATAATACAATTAAACATAATTTCATTCAACACAACACTAGTAAAATATTTCAAATAAACTTGTATTATCCCTAAAAGAAATATCTTAAATAAAATAATTCAATAGTTACATACATGTCTGCTCGTATCAAATTTATTTGAGAACATAATTAACTTCATGTCATAATTTTTTATTATTTAAACCTCAAGTTCAAATATAAATCATGCCTAGGAGTGAGACCACAAGTCATATAAATAATTAAATAAGTACACACATAATCTAGATTGTAGCAAAAGTGAACATATTTGATAACAGAAGTACAAGTAAAATTTACTAATACGGCAAGCCCGAAATCTAGCAAACCAACAACTAAGTTAACACAAATAGTTTAATTAATTAATTAATTTATTAGACATATCATGTCATGAACATGTCACTACTAAAATAATTAGACTAAACAATTATATTATTCATATTACACATCTCCAATAAGAACGATAATAATAATTCTGTCATAGCATCCAAAACATGGTTATAATCAATTAAATTAACAACACACAAATAAAATATCACAAGTACAGAAAAGTTTCATTATTTAATATGTAAAACAAATATTAGCCAATTAACTATAAAAAGTAGCAATATGAAAGAAATTTACGTATGTATAATTTATTAACCTAGTCATGCCAAACTACTTCAATATCCCAATATATAATCAAATAAATAGACGTAAATGATAGATAATTTATCTTAATTTTTATTGACTATCATATGCTCTGGTTTTGCCTCAACTACATCGGCCCACACAAGGTAACCTGAAAAGATCAATATTAGATTGAAGTGAACTTCCTTCAGCTCGTGGAGGATTACAATTTATCACAATAATTGTAATTACAAAGAAGCATACAATGTAACAATTATCATAATGATGCGCTTGTATTGACAAGACACATAGAGCTAACTTGTATTGACAAGTAATAATTTGAAAATAAAAGCACACGTATATAATCAAGTAGATATAATTAAAACAATAAACAGTAAACCCTCCACCTGATATGTGTTTTGAAGAAAATTGGCATGATTTAATGCAAATAGTAAACCATCATCCTTGTTCTTTGCAACCTACCATTATTATGGCACATGCCTTAATAGTATTGATATTAAAGATGCATTATGAATTATTAAAATTAGAGAGTTTGAAATCTGAATCATCAAGATGAAAAAAAGGACACTAGGCTTGGATAATAGGATGCCAAAATTGTGGGCAAATCTACCATTTCTTGAAAAACTTGGACAATAAAAAAATAATTTATGAATTTCTCCAAACATGGAGACAAGTTTGCAAATAATATGAATTGGGAAAGGGGAATGGGTTTAAATTCCCTACTAGTCGTCCAACTCCTGTTCCTCATTAATTATTATACTTTTCTTTTTCTTCTTCCTTTTTCCTTTTCTTCTATTTGGAGATCCAATGGTGTGTCCTACTCCCAAATTTCTTCCCCCTTTCTTACTGGACCTTCTTCTTCATCAACACACCCCAATTGAAAATAGATATACACGCACATACAATACTTACACACACGACGCATTCATCCCAGTCAATCACACATCTGCAGATTATTCCCTCTCTTCTTTCTCAATTACTCGCACACACATATACACGAGACCGTACAACCACTCCACACTCAGATCCAACAATTTAAAAGAGAAAGAGAAAGAAGGCTGAGAATAAAAAGAAAGAACCGCTGCAAGTTTGAAATTCAGGTGCACTGTTCTCTAAATAATTTGGGGGCGACAGGGTTTCTCTCCCCTTGTGTTAATTGTGTGCTATGTTGCGGGAGAGGACCAAGCGGGTCGCACTAGCGCCGGCTCAAGAGGTAGGATTACCATGGTTCTCTTCAATCTATATATCAATCTTTCTCGAATACTACTTCATTTGCGTTCCTCTTTTCAATATTTGTGTTGTTATTGTGCGCTGGTTACTTTTGTGTTTTAAATATGATATAATTGTTTTTATTTTTACCTTATTTCAAAACATTGAGAAGATTAAGAAAGTTGCGGACGAAGGCAACTACTACGGTGCTCAACAAATGTATAAATCTTTTGGTTTAAGGCATGTCTGTTAAACTCCATCTATAAATTACAGGAGAAATTAATTGTTTTTGTGCGTGTTGGCTGGTGGTTCTTATTATGCATAGTTACTGTCAAGTTCTGCCGACGTAGAGACATTATTAATCTTGTCTCTTTTGATTGGTCGCAGACATGCTTCAGCTGATAGATATGTGGAAGCTTTAGAAATTCTTCAGTCAGGTGCTCGCACACAATTAGAGAATGGACAGGTCAAAGTATTTTCATTCTCATCATGTTTTGTAGCATATGGATGATTTATCTAGCTTGTTCAACAACAAAATCCATTTCCAAAGTCCTACGTAATGCTGGATTGGGTGTTTTTGTCAATCCCGTGTAAATATTAACCATAAAATAGGCCTGAAAATTCTGGTAAATAATGATCTGAAGTTGAGATTTGAGCCAAGATCTTTTTATTTGGGTAATCGGTAATGCTGAAAACTATTTAGCAACTCAAGCAATCTTAACTCATGTGGCACCTTTTACTCAAATATTGGAGATTTCAAGCTTCATGCCTTTGGTAAGTTCAAATTATTGATGAACGATGTTCGTACTCAATTCAGGTTACATGTGAGACTGAACTTGCTGTTTTGTTTGTGGACACACTGTTTAAAGGAAATTTTCCTTACGATGATGACACTCTTGGTTAGTTCCATCCCTTTTGAGCATTGTGTTCGCATCTAGCTTACTTAGATATCGTACCTAGCACTGGTAATTGTGTACAAACAGAGTTTGTGAGGAGGGTCGACTTCTCCTGCTTGACGGCTTAACTACATTAAGCATACGAATTCTATGTTTCTGCATACAGATTTCCACATTGTTGCTCATTATTTGCTGCGTTTAATCTAGTTTTGAATATAAGTTAAGATCATGAGTTATTAATCTATTTCTTGCCAAAAGTTTAAAGATTCCATAATTTCTTAATAATTTTACAACTACAGAACCAAATAAATTATTGCTCAGGCATTTTGATGGTATTGTTTGGGTGTTTAACAGTTCCGAGGAGCTCGAATAGGAAAAAGGAGTTAGATAATCACCAATTTTTAGATCCCTATAGACAACCAATGATAGATATGCCCAAATCCCATCAAGCTCCACCTCAAGGGGTGTTTTTATGTCTAATCTGCTAAAAACCATAAAATTTAAGGGCAAGGGCGGGAAGCAGGAAAAATATTTCACTCACCTTGATTGTTGTGCCTAAGGAAACTGGAAGTTCAAACAAGACGACCAATTATGGCTTCTGATGAAGAGGGTCTATTACATACAACTTTACGATATCTAATGATTGCTTTGAATGTGCATTGTTACTTGAATAATCCTTCTTTGGCATGATGAATTTTGACTTAGTCCTTGCTCGATCAGTAATTAGCCCTTTCTGTGTTTATTCGTCAACAACTAATGATGCAAATATTTTTGTCACCGCTTGCTCCTGTGACCTTCATAACTATACTTTGGTTTTATCTGACTTAAATTCTGAGACTCTACTTCAGATTGTATTTCACAAATATACAACAAGTTCCCAAGGATGTCTGTGCCACAACATTTGGACATAGCAGATGATGAAGATATGCCGCAACTTTCTGAAGCTCTTGGGGCTGCAAAAACACGCTCAGAGGGTTGCTCATCATTTTTGAAAGCTGCTATTAGGTGAGATATCTGCTTTTAAGACTCAAGCTTATCTTTCAAGCAGTGGAGGGTAATCTCAAATATTGTATTTTCTATAAAAAATTCTGGATAATATTTACCTCTACAAATAAAGCTGTCTCAGATAATATGTATTGGCATTTGAATTTGGCGTATAACAGTATCTTAGCTTCATAGATTGGGTTAAAGTGCACGACCATAAACAAAAAATGAGATTCTATATTATTTATGTGTACATGTTACAAGAAGGGTTATCTAAAGCTGATGACAGACTTTGCTGAACTGTGCACATAGGAAATAGTTAAGTCAGCCACTAGATTCAGATGGAGAATCTTTTTGGTTGTAACCCAGCAATGGTGAGTTAAGTAGGGAGCCCTTGTCCTCAGCTTTGTTCTTTCCTGGTAGCTACTTTCAGATAAGATGCAAGCAAGCCTCACACACATAGTAGTCGGATACAACACATACAAAACATACACCCATGTAACATCCTAAATAAATTGTATGTTTAAAAAGCTACATAAAGATTCTTCCTTGACAAACTTATACCTTGTTTTAGTGCAAGATTGGGGTTGATTCTTAAAATGTGTGTAGTGTGTGTATAATGCGTAAAATATGTGAAAACGCGTGTAGGGTGCGTAAAGTGTGTGAAATGTGTGCAGTGTGTGTATAGTGTGTGAAATGTGTGAAACACGTGTAGTGTGTATATCGTGCGTAAATTGTGTGAAATGTGTGTAGTGTGTAAAATGGTGTTTAGTGTTTAAAATGTTCTTAATTTGTATATTGTGTCAAATGTGTGTAATGTGTGTGAAATATGTAAAATATGTGTACTGTGCGCATAATGTGTGTAATGTGTGTAGTGTGTGTATAATGCGTGAAAACGCGTGTAGGGTGCGTAAAATGTGTGTAGTGTGTGAAATGTGTGAAACGCGTGTAGTGTGTGTATAGCGTGCGTAAATTGTGTGAAATATGTGTAGTGTGTAAAATGTGTGTTTAGTGGATAAAATGTTCGTAATTTGTATATTGTGTCAAATGTGTGTAATGTGTGTGAAATATGTAAAATGTGTGTAGTGTGCGCATAATGTGTGTAATGTGTGTAGTGTGCGTATAATATCGGAAATGTGTGTAGTGTGTGAAATTTGTGTAGTGTATGTATTAGTATGTAAATTATGTAAAATGTGTCGTGTGTGTGGAGTTTGTATATAGTGTGTGAAATATGTGCAGTTTCTGTATAGTGTGTAAAAAGTGTGTATAGTTAGTAAAATGTGTGTAAAGTGTATAAAATATGTGTAGTGTATATATAGTGTGTGAAATGTGTGTAGTGTGTGTAGGGTGCGAAATGTGTAAAACGTGTGTAAAATGTGTCTAATGTGTGTAACGTGTGTGAAATATGTAAAATGTGTGTAGTGTGCGTATAGTGCATGAAATGTGTGAAACGCGTGTAGTGTGCGTATAGTATTTGTGAAGTATGTGAAATGTGTGCAGTGTGTGTATAGTGTGTAAAATGTGTGTAGTGTGTGTATAGTGTGTGAAATGTGTCAATAGTGTGTGAAATGTGTGTAGTGTTTGTATATTGTTTGAAATGGGTTTGTAAAGTGTGAAATATGTAAAATATTTGTAGTGTGTATAGTGTGTGAAATGTGTGAAACGTGTGCAGTGTGTGTATAGTTTACATAAAGTGTGTGAAATGTGTTTAGAGTGTGTAAAATGTGTGTAGTGTGTGTATGGTGTGAAAAATGTGTGTAGTGTGTAAAATATGTCTAGTTTGTGTATAGTGTGATTTAAGAGTCTTATAGACTTAGACCAAACACAGTCATAGCATCACCTTCCGTTATATATATTTTTATAGTTGCTTACTTGCTTTAATAATGAATTTTAAAAAGTGATTGACTTCTGACCATTAATATTTTTGGATGAGCAGGTGATCTGTTGTTTGGATGTAGCGAGTATCGACATTTAATATGAGACATTATTTGCAAGTAAGTACTGAATTACATTGTATCCAATGAAAGCTTATCTTAATTCCATTGTATTTGTTTCATGTGTGGCTGTGAAATATTTGTTTGCGAAAAAAATCTTGAAAATGATTTATATTGGAATTGTTGAAGTATTAGATAGAGAATGCATAAAAAATATGAATGCGATTTTTTCTGTTTTAGGGGAAAGAATTGTTTGGGGAGAAATTGCTAGAAAATTCTCTTTAATTTAGTATGTATAGTACGTGAATTTTGTAAAATGTGTAGTGTGTGTGAAATTTGAGCATAGTGTGTAAAATGTGTATTAACGTATAAAAAGTATGTATAGTTTGGAAAATGTGTGTAAAATGTATAAAATATGTGTAGTGTGTATAGTGCGTGAAAAGTGTGAACTATGTGTAGTGTGATATAGGGTTTGAAATGTGTGTATAGTGTGTAAAATTTATGTAATGTGTGTATAATGTGTAAAATATGTGTAACGTGTGTAGTGTGTGTATAATGTGTGGAATATGTGTAACGCTTGTAGTGTGTGTAGTGTTTGTGAAGTATATGTGAAATGTGTGCAGTGTGTGTATAGTGTGTAAAAAATATGTGTAGTATGTGTATAGTGTTTGAAATGCGTGTAATGTGTGTATGGTGAATGAAATGTATGTAATGAGTGTAAAGTGCACGAAATATGTAGAATGTGTAGTGTGTGTATAATGCGTGAAATTTGTGAAAACGCGTGTAGGGTGCGTAAAGTGTGTGAAATGTGTGTAGTGTGTGTATAGTGTGTGAAATGTGTGAAACGCGTGTACTGTGTGTATAGCGTGCGTAAATTGTGTGAAATGTGTGTAGTGTGTAAAATGTGTGTTTAGTGTATAAAATATTCGTAATTTGTATATTGTGTCAAATGTGTATAATGTGTGTGAAATATGTAAAATATGTGTAGTGTGCGCATAATGTGTGTAATGTGTGTAGTGTGCGTATAATATCGGAAATGTGTGTGGTGTGTGTATAGTGTTTGTGAAATGTGTGCAGTGTGTGTATAGTGTGTAAAATATGTGTAGTATGTGTATAGTGTTTGAAATGCGTGTAATGTGTGTATGGTGAATGAAATGTATGTAATGTGTAAAGTGCACGAAATATGTAATAAGTGTGTAGTGTGTATATAATGCGTGAAATGTGTGAAAACGCGTGTAGGGTGCCTAAAGTGTGTGAAATGTGTGTAGTGTGTGTATAGTGTGTGAAATATGTGAAACACGTGTAGTGTGTGTATAGCGTGCGTAAATTGTGTGAAATGTGTGTAGTGTGTAAAATGTGTGTTTAGTGTATAAAATGTTGGTAATTTGTATATTGTGTCAAATGTGTGTAATGCGTGTGAAATATGTAAAATGTGTGTAGTGTGCGAATAATGTGTGTAGTGTGTGTATAATGCATGAAATGTGTGAAAATGCGTGTAGGGTGCGTACAGTGTGTGAAATGTGTGAAACGCGTGTAGTGTGTGTATAGCGTGCGTAAATTGTGTGAAATGTGTGTAATTTGTAAAATGTGTGTGTATAAAATGTTCGTAATTTGTATATTGTGTCAAATGTGTGTGAAATATGTAAAATGTGTGTAGTGTCCGCATAATGTGGTAATGTGTGTGGTGTGCGTATAATGTGTGAAATTTGTGTAGTGTATGTATTAGTATGTAAATTATGTAAAATGTGTCGTGTGTGTGGAGTTTGTATATAGTGTGTGAAATATGTGAAGTGTCTGTATAGTGTGTAAAATGTGTGTGACGTATAAATTGTGTGTAAGGTGTATAAAATATGTGTAATGTGTATAGTGTATGAAATGTGTGTGTAGGGTGCGAAATGTGTGTGTGTAAAATGCGTCTAATGTGTGTAACGTGTGTGAAATATGTAAAATGTGTGTAGTGTGCGTATAGTGTGTGTATAGTATTTGTGAAGTATGTGAAATGTGTGCAGTGTGTGTATAGTGTGTAAAATGTGTGTAGTGTGTGTATAGTGTGTGAAATATGTGCAGTTTCTGTATAGTGTGTAAAAAGTGTATATAGTTAGTAAAATGTGTGTAAAGTGTATAAAATATGTGTAGTGTGTATAGTGTGTGAAATATGTGTAGTGTGTATAGTGTGTGAAATGTGTGTAGTGTGTGTGTAGGGTGCGAAATGTGTGAAACGTGTGTAAAATGTGTCTAATGTGTGTAACGTGTGTGAAATATGTAAAATGTGTGTAGTGTGTAAAATATGTGTAGTGTATGTATAGTGTTTGAAATGCGTGTAATGTGTGTGGTGAATGAAATGTATGTAAAGTGCTCGAAATATGTAAAAATGTGTGTAGTGTGTGTATAATGCGTAAAGTGTGAAAAATGTGTGTAGTGTGTGTATAGTGTGTGAAACGCGTGCGTAAAGTGTGTGAAATGTGTGTAGTGTGTAAAATGTGTGTTTAGTGTATAAAATGTTCGTAATTTGTATATTGTGAATGTGTGTAATGTGTGAAATATGTAAAATATGTGTAGTGTGCGCATATTGTGTGTAATGTGTGTAGTGTCCGCATACTTTGTGTAATGTGTGTTGTGTGCGTATAGTGTCGGAAATGTGTTTAGTGTGTGAAGTGTATGTATTAGTATGTAAAATGTGTCGTGTGCGTGGAGTTTGTATATAGTGTGTGAAATATGTGCAGTTTCTGTATAGTGTGTTAAAAGTGTGTATAGTTAGTAAAATGTGTGTAAAGTATATAAAATATAAGTAGTGTGTATAGTGTGTGAAATGTGTGTAGTGTGTGTGTAGGGTGCGAAATGTGTGAAACGTGTGTAGTGTATGTGCAGGGTGCGAAATGTGTGAAACGTGTGTAAAATGTGTCTAATGTGTGTGGAATATGTAAAATGTGTGTAGTGTGCGTATAGTGTGTGAAACGCGTGTAGTGTGTGTATAGTATTTGTGAAGTATGCGAAATGTGTGCAGTGTGTGTATAGTGTGTAAAATGTGTGTAGTGTGTTTATAGTGTGTGAAATGTGTCAATAGTGTGTGAAATGTGTGTAGTGTGTGTATATTGTTTGAAATGTGTCTGTAAAGTGTGAAATATGTAAAATATTTGTAGTGTGTGTAGTATGTGCATAATTTACATGAAGTGTGTGAAATGTGTTTAGGGTGTGTGAAATGTGTTTAGGGTGTGTAAAATATGTCTAGTTTATGTATAGTGTGATTTGAGAGTCTTATAGACTTAGACCAAACACACTCATAGCATCACCTTCCGTTATAATACTTGCTTTAATAATGAATTTTAAAAAGTAATTGACTTTTGACCATTAATATTTTTGGATGAGCAGGTGATCTGTTGTTTGGATGTAGCGAGTATCGACATTCAATATGAGACATTGTTTGCAAGTAAGTACTGAATTACATCGTATCCAATGAAAGTTTATCTTAATTCCATTGTACTTGTTTCATGTGTGGCTGTGAAGTATTTGTTTCCGAAAAAAATCTTGAAAATGATTTATATTGGAATTGTTGATGTATTAGATAGAGAATACATAAAAAATATGAATGCAATTTTTTCTGTTTTAGGGGAAAGAATTGTTTGGGAAGAAATTGCTAGAAAATTCTCTTTAATTTAGTGTGTATAGTGCGTGAAATGTGTGAAGTGTAAGTATAGGTTGTGAAATGTGTATAGTGTGTAATGTGTGAAATATGTAAAATGTGTGGAGTGTGTATAGTGTGTGAAATGTGTGAAACGCGTGTAATGTGTGTATAGTGTATAAAATGTTTGTAGTGTTAGTATAGTGTGTGAAATATGTGTAGTGTGTAAAAATGTGTAATGTGTATATTGTGTAAAATGTGAAAACTGTGTGTACAAGGTGTGAAATTTGTTTCGTGTGAAATTGAAATACGTAAAATGTGTGTATTGTGTGAAATGTGTGAAACACGTGTAGTGTGCGTATAGTTTGTGCGAAGTGTGTGAAATGTGTGTACGTGTGTATAGTGTGTAAAATGTGTATAGTGCGTATAGTGTGTGAAATGTTTGAGAAATGTGTATATAATGTGTGATATATGTGTAGAGTGTATAGTGTTTTAAAATGTGTACAGTGTAAAATGTGCGTAATGTGTGTAAAGTGTGTAAAATATGTAAAATATATGTAGTGTACGTATAGTGTGTGTAATGTGTTTAATGTGTGCATAGTGTGAGAAATGTGTGTAGTGTATGTATAGTACATGAATTTTGTAAAATGTGTTGTGTGTGTGAAATTTGAGCATAGTGTGCGAAATGTGTGAAATATGTGCAGTGTCTCTATAGTGTGTAAAATGTGTATGACGTATAAAAAGTGTGTATAGTTTGGAAAATGTGTGTAAAATATATAAAATATGTGTAGTGTGTATAGTGTGTGAAATGTGTGAAATATGTGTAGTGTGATATAGGGTTTGAAATGTGTGTATAGTGTGTAAAATTTATGTAATGTGTGTAAAGTGTGTAAAATATGTGTAACGTGTGTAGTGTGTGTATAATGTGTGTAACGCTTGTAGTGTGTGTATAGTGTTTGTGAAGTATGTGAAATGTGTGCAGTGTATGTATAGTGTGTAAAATGTGTAGTATGTGTATAGTGTTTGAAATGCGTGTAATGTGTGTATGGTGAATGAAATGTGTGTAATGTGTGTAAAGTGCTCGAAATCTACTTCTATTATAAAAGTATGAGTTGTTTCTTACAAAATTTGATTTGTCTATTATATCCTTAATGAATTTGAATTTTTAAGGTTAGTTTGGTAACTATATTTTAAAGTTTTATTTATACACTATATCTTTGAATTTTTTTTATATATAGTTAGACAAAATTTGATTTGCCTATTATATTATTAATTAATTTTAGTTTTTAAGGTTAGTTTATTAACTATATTCTCAAAGTTTTATTTATTTGGTTAGAGTTCTATATAGTTCATCTATCAATTCATAGATATGATACCCTAAAAAATTCATGGATATGATATGTAATTCATCTAATTAATGGCATAAGTTAAACCTACATATTAATAATATTTTATATATATTTTTTTATTTTAATAATATATACAACATTATTATTTTTATCTATTTTTATTTTAAAGTTTCTTTATAAATTTCTTATCTCTTTTATAATGAGATTCGTTTATATAATTGTCAAAAAAAAAAAAAAACTATAGAAAAAGAAAAAAATCATTAATTAGCAAAATTTTAAGGCTAATTTAGTAACTTTATTTTTTAAAGTTTTATTTATTTAGTAAGATTCATTTTATAATTGAAATTCATCTCTCAAGTCTCAACTGATGAAATTTTCTATCACATTTAATATAATATATAGTTCGACTGATGATATAAGTTGAACCTAAATATTCATAATATATTATTATTTATTAGTGGTAAAAATACATTATATTCTTTTTATTTGTTTATATTTTATTTGATCCTTCATAAATTTCTAATAATTTTTCTAATTGATTTCTTCTATAATTGAAGAGAAATGAGAAAGGCCGATTGCACAAAGGTACATACAATAAGTAAAATTACTTTAGTATATGATTCTCAGGATATTGAATAATTGAAGTTACACAAAAGATATTTATGTATTTATAAGAAAATTATAGAAATTTAAACATATTATAGGACTTTAGTAACTTCAAAGTTTTACTTTTTTACTAGGATAATGATTACAAAACTTTTAATTACGAATAATGGTACGTTAGAGTTATTTAGATATTAAATGTTTGCAAAACTATTAAGTTTTGGTGTTTTTATGGTGAAAAAAACACTAAAAGGTTTTACGATTAGCAACAATAAGAAAAGAACTATACACATAAAAATTAGAACAATTGAATAATTGTGAAAGCTCTTATTTATCATTTTTCATTTTGGAGATATTTTATTTTTAGTTTACTTTTTCTTTTTAATTTTGGTACGTAGTTATAATATATATACCCATTCTACTAACCATAAAAAAAAAAAAAAAGGAATTGACAGGACAACTAAAGTTTATCATATTTCTTTTATTTACTCTTAAATTTTGTGAATCGACCTTTTCTCATTTCTCTACAATTGTAAAAGAATCTGATTAGAAGAACTATATGAAATTTATGAAGAACTGAAGAAAGTATATTAAAAAGTTAAAAAATAATATAATGTATATTACTATAAAGAAATAAGAATATAAGATATTATGAATATTAAAGTACTTTAGTTTATGGTTCTCAAAATATTAAATAATTGAAATGTACACAAAAGATATTTATATATGTATAAAAAATTATAGAAAATTAAGCATAGTTTAATAGGTGTTTAATAGCTCCAAACTTTGACTTCTTTGTTAGGATAATAGCCACAAGAATTTTAACTTACAATAGTGATATACAATAAAGATATTTAGGTACTAAATGTTATATTAAGTTTTTTGTGTTTTCATGGCAAAAAAGTACTATTAGATTTTAGGATTAGCAACAAGAAGAAAAAACCATATACATAAAAGTCAGAACAATGAATAATATTGAAAACTCTTATTGATTTAATTTATCATCTTTAATTTTTTGGAGATAATTTTTTAATTAATTTACTTTTTTTAATTTAGGTACGGTACATAGTTATAACATATATATACTCATTCCAATAACAACAAAAAATATGTTGACAAGACAACGATAGTGTATTATATAATATTTAATTTACCACAATATATGGATGACTCAAGATTAATAATATTTATATGATAAAATATTTAAAATATGTAAAATGTAATAGTTTAATATGATTTCAATAGTTATAAGTTTGACTTCATAGTCGAATAATAGACACAAGATTGTTGACATATGATTGTACTTATATTTTTTTATTATATAAAAATGATTGAAAGTTAAATTAAAAAAATGTCATTAATTTTTTTTTGGAAAAAAATAGATGAGATTAAATTAAATCTTTTAGTCTATTTAAAAATTGTAAACATTATATGTCAGAACAATATGTAAATGATTCACAATGATTTATATTACTATGTATAAATTATTAACAAATTCTTACATAGTGTTTGGTCATAAATAAAATATCCAACTCTTATTATAAATATAAATTAGAATAACACTTATCTAATAGTAACAATTTATTTGTCTAAATTTGAATATTATAAATTTGCTACTTGCAATAATCTCCCTAAATTTCTAAATTATTGAAGTATCAATATTACAACACTGGGAAACAATAATAGAATTTATATAAGTTATCTAATGAAAAATAAAATTTGAATATATAATATTTAGACTAATGTGTAAACTATTGAATTGATCAAGAGTTAGAGCATAGTAACTTAAACTTCATTATAATATAAACTTGAAGCAAGTATTAAAATGAAAGAATAAAATGACTTTGCATGTGAAATTGCTAAGATTATATTTTAAGGACTTTTGAGTAAGTAAAAAGAAATGTTAAAAAATTGTATGTATTTTTGTGTATACCACTTTATCAAAGTCCAACAATAGAAAATAATGTCAAAACAATTGAATAAGAACTATATGATGATAAAATGAATAGAAGTGAGAAAATGCATTGTGAAGAAAGATAACACAAACTTATGAATAGACTTTATTATAAGTAGATATAACTTTATTAACATAATAAACAAAATTATTAAAAAAAACTAGCGTAAAAATTATGAATATTAAAGAGTCTAAGTAAATTTTCATTATGAAAAAAATTATAATAGACGAGTATAGGTAATATAATAGAAAAATCAAAGGATAAACTAATATGATAGAGTTAGACATATTATACTATGAGAAAAGTATACAAAAAAAAAAAAAAAAATTAAATATCTATATTATAGGCAGATGTACATACAAGTTAATTATTACAATGTAGTATTTCAAAATTTGGATTAAACTAAGCACATATTTAGCCTTACTGTTTAAATTTTGATTAAACTAGCAATATATATGTTTACAAGCTAATTTTTTTTGTATGAGCATTACTAAGTAAATATAAATCGAATTATTATACTTGTAGGAAATGAGATTATATATTATATTTACTTTCAATGATTTAGAAGAATGAAATCGATATATTTCATAAGTAACATTTATAAACATTACAACAAAAGAAAATAATAATTGATTTACGAATTTTATTGAATTAAAAAAGTGTACGATAAAGTCATATATATATATATGTATATATATAAGATGAAAAAGATGGAGGAAAGCGATAAAAGTAGCTTATATATGAAATCAGTAAAAGAGATATACGAAGATATAAAAACTATAAATGCATTGGTAGTGATATTGTGTAAATTTAAGTACTATTGGTCTAATCAATGGATCGATTTTATTCAAATAAGTCTATAAGTTGAACATCATTTTTAATCACATACCTTACACACCTACATAAATATACTCACTGATATAATACCTTTAATATTATATATATATATATATATATATATATATATATATTTTTAGCATATGTAATAACTTGATAGATGAATGTACTATGCTATATAAATTATAGGGTACAATAAAGAATAAAAAAGAACGATAAAGAAATAATGAACTAAGTTGTATTGTGAATGATTCAATTGTACTATGTGAATAAGTATCACATAATTAAATTAAAACATGCTGAAAAATAAAGAAAGTGAATGTGAATGTTAATATTAACTTGACAATAGATTAGAAAAATAATTACGCCGAATAAAGTACGGTATAGTCTAAATAAAAAATGAAATGAGAAAAATAAAATCGGAATGCGTGGTTTAATCATGTATATATAAGACTTTTAAATGGATGTGCAATGTTTGAAAAAATTAGGAGTATTTCACTATAACTAAATAAGGAATTAAAGACATTACACATTAGGTAAAACATTTATTATATTTTATATAGATTGTAGCATGTGTCTTGATCGAAGATTGTGAGACACTATGTATATAGTCAACCTTCCATAAAAATATTATTTATTTTGTAATTATACCATAGTATGATTTTTATTTTAAATCACACATAATTTTTAAATTTCGACGTTGCATTGAGAAGATAATTAAAGAAAATTGGAATAAGCAATCTTAAATCAATAAGTAAATTACATTAAAGAGGGTTATACATAATAATAATAAAAAAATTAGAAAATAGCTTTCATGACAAAAGTTGGATGTTGGACCTTGATACTAAGTTGCTGGAAGTTTTTCCTCACATTAAAATATGTAAAGAATTTCATGTGCAAATATATATTGAAATCGAAATTATTTATTAGAAAATTATAGAAAAGTACGTTAGACCTAATATTTTGTGTGTATATAAACAAATAATTGACTTATGAATGTCAGTTGATGATATAATGAGACAATTAAAAATGTGTTTTTCTTCAAATGTCAGTGATTTGGTGAAAAACATAAAAATATATGCCTCATTATTTCGTATATAGTTTTTCAATCATCGTATAACTTTATTCAAGATATATTAATGATGATCAAGTCTGTGTATAATAAGTAAACAATAGTTTGAATAAATCAAACTTTACATGTATAATAGAAAACTAGTAAAAACATACCGTGTATACACGCATCTGTAACTACGTTCTGTTAAACATACCGTGTAAAAACATATTTTACTGATTATATAATTCCTGAAATCTCTCAACTACATTTTAAATAATAACTTTAAAAAAAATCATTAGTTTACCTTTTTTTTTTTTTTTTTTGATCGAAAATATAGATCTTATAATGTTTCAATAATATCGTACAAATTATTAAAAACGATATATGGCGTTTTTATATTCTATGTAAATGTTCTTTGATTTATAAATTGAAATATATAATTATAATTTTTTTTAATTAGTGATTATATCCACATTAGTTATTTAAAAATTATTTATATTTATTTCATAAATAAAAAATAGATATAATGTTCTTTAAAAATATAGAATACATATATATACAATTTATTCAATTCCTCAAATATCTCAAATTACATATCTACATTTTATAATATGTTTTTATTATATCTATACTAATGAAATAATTTTAAATTGATTTTATAAGTTGTATTATATACATGCATTGAATATGTGGCAAACATTTTCTTTTTAAACAACAGGCTCGCCTTAGTATACACGCATCTAAATATTCATTCTGTTAAACATTAATTTAAAAAATCGGGAGTCCATATATTTATTTAAAGTTTATTTAAAACTCTAAAACTCTAATATACAGATGTCTAAATATTTATTTTGTTGATTAAATTAGCGAAATAGTATATTTCAGCGAATATATAATTCCTGAAATATCTCAACTACATTTTACACTATATATTAAAATAAATTACATGTCTATTCTTTTGTTTTGTTTGGTTTGGATATTTAAATATTCTAATATTCAATTATATTTTACCCTTTGATTTTAGATATGTATTGCCTTTTTTATCCTAACTATATATATATAAATTCTTTTATTTATAAATTGTATTATATAACTATAAATTTTAAATAGATATGATGTATTTTAAAATTCTATAAAACATATCTGTAACATATTTTTTAATTTCTAAAATATCTGAACAACATGAACAATTCAAAATTAAATATATACCATGTTGATATGATTTGGACTGGATATTTAGATCGTTTAATATGACAATTAGATTTCCAATTGAAAAGTTGATATGATTTGGACTGGATATTTAGATCATTTAATATGACAATTAGATTTTCAATTGAAAAGTAAATTAATATACGGCCTTTTCAACTCCACGGATTTTTCAATAGAAATATTTTGATTTATAAATATATATTTCTACCTTTTTTTCTTTTTAGAATATCTTAACCAAACAACGCTTTTGCCGAGATATTTTAATTTATATATATTTCCATGATTTTATATTGCTTACTAAAACATTATCAGAATTGTGAATAAAGTCGATTTAATCGAAGTTGATACATGAATTTATTTAAATAAAAATTATAAAATTGAAATCTACTACTACAAAAAAATCAGATTTGGTCTTCAACATCAGTGGATCCTCGAATGTTTAGCGAATCTCTAACCCTTTTCCAATATTCTTCACGGATTGGCTGTATACATGTAATAAACCAAATTGTTATTTTCTTAGAAAAATATATTGACAACAATTTAAATAATTCACATAACAGGAAATAAATAAATCTAAACTTTTTATATGATTACATATTACCGTAGAAAAAGATGATGGTAGGTAAATTTGATTTTTGCAATCTTCAAAGCTGTTTTCGCCAGAATTATGATTCTGTGTTGCTGATTTTTTCTTATCTTTATTTGCAAGTCGTCCCTTTAGAACACCCATTATGGTGAAGTATCTATCAAAGTTGACACATGATAATTAAGGAATGTCAGAATAATAGAAATTTGCATCCACAAATGTGAATCCAAAAAACTGTAATAGTTACAAAGCTAAGAAATTGCAAAATGAATAAGAAATAGAATTACTCAGCAAAATCAAATACGAATCAAATAAACTGAAAATGAATAAGAAATAGAATTACTCAACAAAATCAAATATGAAATAGTGGCGAAATAAAGAAAATTACTCAGCAAAATCAAATATGAATCAAATAAACTGAAAATGAATAAGAAATAGAATTACTCAACAAAATCAAATATGCAATAGTGGCGAAATAAAGAAATTGCGAAATGAATAAAAAATAAAAATACCCAGCTGCAAATGTGATTCTCATTTACGTGATTCTCATTTACTGAAGACACTGTATTTATAGGAGCAAATATGTTATCAGATAAAGATTTATTTAAATTTCAAATTTCAAAATTTTAAATAATATAAAGAAATCTGTTTTAAATATCTTTACAGATTTATTGTTGCTGATTTTTCGCTAGATCTCAAAATATAACATGGAATAATTTAAAATTCAAAATTCGAAATTCAAATTTACTTCTATTCTTAGTAACTAAATAATTGGGCGGGAAAAATTTTAACTTACCAATTCTGGATGACTTGACTTATTAAATATATATAGATTTTGTAAGACTAAATATTTCTACAATATATCATGGTATGTCGTTTTTTACGAATCTATTAACATTAATTATTATAACTTATTTTATTAAGACTAAGGTTATTTAACTTTTCTATTTCTCTTTTGTGATTCTTTTAGTTCTTAGTTGATTCAAAATTATGTTTGTTCGATGGATTAATTTTTATTACATTGAATAATCTAAAAAATTATGTATATATATTAAATTGATCACAATGTACAATTATTTTATGTTTAAATTGATTTTTTTTATTAAATAATAGTACAAAATTATAACCACGTGCAACGCACGTGCGTAGTGCTAGTATGGAAAATGTGTGTAGTGTGTGTATAATGCGTGAAATGTGTGAAAAAGCGTGTAGGGTGCGTAAAGTGTGCCTAAAGTGTGTGAAATGTGTGTAGTGTGTGTATAGTGTGTGAAATGTGTGAAACGCGTGTAGTGTGTGAAACGCGTGCGTAAAGTGTGTGAAATGTGTGTAGTGTGTAAAATGTGTGTTTAGTGTATAAAATGTTCGTAATTTGTATATTGTGTCAAATGTGTGTAATGTGCGCATACTGTGTGTAATGTGTGTAGTGTGCATACTGTGTGTAGTGTGCGTATAATGTCGGAAATGTGTGTAGTGTGTGAAATTTGTGTAGTGTATGTATTAGTATGTAAATTATGTAAACTGTGTTGTGTGTGGAGTTTGTATATAGTGTTTTAAATATGTGCAGTTTCTGTTTAGTGTGTAAAAAGTGTGTATAGTTAGGAAAATGTGTAAAGTGTATAAAATATGTGTAGTGTGTATAGTGTGTGTGTAGGGTGTGAAATGTGTGAAACGTGTGTAAAATGTGTCTAATGTGTGTAACGTGTGTGAAATATGTAAAATGTGTGTAGTGTGTGTATAGTGTGTAAAATATGTGAAATGCGTGTAGTGTGTGTGGTGAATGAAATGTATGCATTGTGTGTAAAGTGCTCGAAATATGTAAAATGTGTGTAATGTGTGTATAATGCGTGAAATGTGTGAAAACGCGTGTAGGGTGCGTAAAGTGTGAAATGTGTGTATAGTGTGTGAAATGTGTGAAACGCGTGTAGTGTGTGTATAGCGTGCGTAAATTGTGTGAAATATGTAAAATGTGTGTAGTGTGCGCATAATGTGTGTAATGTACGTAGTGTGCGTATAATGTCGGAAATGTGTATAGTGTGTGAAATGTGTGAAACGCGTGTAGTGTGTGTATAGTGTTTGTGAAGTATGTGAAATGTGTGCAGTGTGTGTATAGTGTGTAAAATGTGTGTAGTGTGTATATAGTGTGTGAAATGTGTCAATAGTGTGTGAAATGTGTGTAGTGTGTGTATATTGTTTGAAATGTGTCTGTAAAGTGTGAAATATGTAAAATATTTATAGTGTGTATAGTGTGTGAAATGTGTGAAACGTGTGCAGTGTGTGTATAGTTTACATAAAGTGTGAAATGTGTTTAGGGTGCGAAATGTGTGAAATGTTTGTAAAATGTGTCTAATGTGTATAACGTGTGTGAAATATGTAAAATGTGTGTAGTGTGCGTATAGTGTGTGAAATGTGTGAAACGCGTGTAGTGTGTGTATAGTATTTGTGAAGTATGTGAAATGTGTGCAGTGTGTATAGTGTGTAAAATGTGTGTAGTGTGTGTATAGTGTGTGAAATGTGTCAATAGTGTGTGAAATGTTTGTACTGTGTGTATATTGTTTGAAATGTGTGTAATGTGTGTAAAGTGTTAAATATGTAAAATATTTGTAGTGTGCAGTGTGTGTGAAATGTGTGAAACGTGTGCAGTGTGTGTATAGTTTGCATAAAATGTGTGAAATATGTTTAGGGTGTGTAAAATGTGTGTAGTGTGTGTATGGTGTGAAAAATGTGTGTAGTGTGTATAGTGTGTAAAATATGTCTAGTTTATGTATAGTTTGATTTGACAGTCTTATAGACTTAGACCAAACACTCTCATAGCATCACCTTCAGTTATATGTATTTTTATAGTTGCTTACTTGCTTTAATAATGAATTTTAAAAAGTAATCGACTTCTGACCATTAATATTTTTGGATGAGCAGGTGATCTGTTGTTTGGATGTAGCGAGTATCGACATTCAATATGAGACATTGTTTGCAAGTAAGTACTGAATTACAGCGTATCCAATGAAAGCTTATCTTAATTCCATTATACTTGTTTCATGTGTGGCTGTGAAGTATTTGTTTCCGAAAAAAATCTTGAAAATGATTTATATTGGAATTGTTGCTGTATTAGATAGAGAATGCATAAAAAATATGAATGCGATTTTTTCTGTTTTAGGGGAAAGAATTGTTTGGGAAGAAATTGCTAGAAAATTCTCTTTAATTTAGTGTGTATAGTGCGTGAAATGTGTGAAGTGTAAGTATAGGTTGTGAAATGTGTATAGTGTGTAATGTGTGAAATATGTAAAATGTGTGGAGTGTGTATAGTGTGTGAAATGTGTGAAACGCGTGTAATGTGTGTATAGTGTATAAAATGTTTGTAGTGTTGGTATAGTGTGTGAAATATGTGTAGTGTGTAAAAATGTGTGTAATGTGTATATTGTGTAAAATGTGAAAACTGTGTGTACAAGGTGTGAAATGTGTTTCGTGTGAAATTGAAATACGTAAAATGTGTGTATTGTGTGAAATGTGTGAACCACGTGTAGTGTGCGTATAGTGTGTGCGAAGTGTGTGAAATGTGTGTACGTGTGTATAGTGTGTAAAATGTGTAAAGTGCGTATAGTGTGTGAAATGTGTGAGAAATGTGTATAGTGGGTGAAATGTGTATATAGTGTGTGAAATATGTGTAGAGTGTATAGTGTTTTAAATGTTTATAGTGTGTAAAATGTGCATAATGTGTGTAAAGTGTGTGAAATATGTAAAAAATGTGTAGTGTACGTATAGTGTGTGAAATGTGTGTAGTGTGTGCATAGTGTGGGAAATGTGTGTAGTGTATGTATAGTATGTGAATTTTGTAAAATGTGTAGTGTGTGTGAAATTTGTGCATAGTGTTTGAAATGTGTGAAATATGTGCAGTGTCTGTATAGTATGTAAAATGTGTATGACGTATAAAAAGTGTGTATAGTTTTGAAAATGTGTGTAAAGTGTATAAAATATGTGCAGTGTGTATAGTGTGTGAAATGTGGGTAGTGTGATATAGAGCTTGAAATGTGTATATAGTGTGTGAAATATGTGTAACGTAGTGTGTGTAAAATATGTGTAACGTGTGCAGTGTGTATAGTGTGTGAAATGTGTGTAGTGTGATATAGAGTTTGAAATGTGTATATAGTGTGTAAAATATGTGTAACGTGTGTAGTGTGTGTAAAATATGTGTAACGTATGCAGTGTGTAAAATATGTGTAGTGTGTGTATGGTGTTTGAAATGCGTGTAATGTGTGTGGTGAATGAAATGTATGTAATGTGTGTAAAATGCTCGAAATATGTAAAATGTGTGTAGTGTGTATAATGCGTGAAATGTGTGAAAAGGCGTGTAGGGTGCGTAAAGTGTGTAGTGTGCGTATAGTGTGTGAAATGTGTGAAACGCGTGTAGTGTGTGTATAGCGTGCGTAAATTGTGTGAAATGTGTGTAGTGTGTAAAATGTGTGTTTATTGTATAAAATATTCGTAATTTGTATATTGTGTCAAATGTGTGAAATATGTAAAATGTGTTGTGTGCGTATAATGTGTGTAATGTGTAGTGTGCGTATAATGTCGGAAATGTGTGTAGTGTGTGAAATTTGTGTAGTGTATGTATTAGTATGTAAATTATGTAAAATGTGTCGTGTGTGTGGAGTTTGTATATAGTGTGTGAAATATGTGCAGTGTCTGTATAGTGTGTAAAATGTGTGTAATGTGTATAGTGTATGAAATGTGTGTAGGGTGCGAAATGTGTGTGTGTAAAATGTGTCTAATGTGTGTAACGTGTGTGAAATATGTAAAATGTGTGTAGTGTGCGTATAGTGTGTGAAATGTGTGAAACGCGTGTAGTGTGTGTAGTATTTGTGAAGTATGTGAAATGTGTGCAGTGTTTGTATAGTGTGTAAAACGTGTGTAGTGTGTGTATAGTGTGTGAAATGTGTGCATAGTGTGATAAATGTGTGTAGTGTATATATAGTACGTGAATTTTGTAAAATGTGTAGTGTGTAAAATTTGAGCATAATGCGAAATGTGTGAAATATGTGCAGTGTCTGTATAGTGTGTAAAATGTGTATAACGTATAAAAAGTTTGTATAGTTTGGAAAATGTGTGTAAAATGTATAAAATATGTGCAGTGTGTATAGTGTGTGAAATGTGTGAAATATGTGTAGTGTGATATAATGTGTGAAATGTGTGTAACGTGTGTAGTGTGCGTGTATAATGTGTGTAACGTGTGTAGTGTGCGTGTATAATGTGTGAAATGTGTGAACGCTTGTAGTGTGTGTATAGTTTTTGTGAAGTATGTGAAATGTCTGCAGTGCGTGTATAGTGTGTAAAATATGTGTAGTGCGTGTATAGTGTGTAAAATATGTGTAGTGTGTGTAAAGTGTTTGAAATATGTAAAATGTGTGTAGTGTGTGTATATGGTGCGTAAAGCGTGTGAAATGTGTGTAGTGTGTGTATAGTGTATGAAATGTGTGAAACGCGTGTAGTGTGTGTATAGCGTGCGTAAATGTGTGTAGTGTGTAAAATGTGTGTTTAGTGTATAAAATGTGCGTAATTTGTATATTGTGTCAAATGTGTGAAATGTGTGTGAAATATGTAAAATGTGTGTAGTGTGCGCATAATGTGTGTAATGTGTGTAGTGTGCGTATAATTTCGAAAATGTGTGTAATGTGTGAAATTTGAGTAGTGTATGTATTAGTATGTAAATTATGTAAAATGTGTCGTGTGTGTGGAGTTTGTATATAGTGTGTGAAATATGTGAAATATGTGCAGTGTTTGTATATTGTGTAAAATGTGTGTGACGTGTAAAAAGTGTGTATAGTTAGTAAAATGTGTGGAAAGTGTTTAAAATATGTGTAGTGTGTATAGTGTGTGAAATGTGTGTAGTGTGTGTAGGGTGCGAAATGTGTGAAATGTTTGTAAAATGTGTCTAATGTGTATAACATGTGTGAAATATGTAAAATGTGTATAGTGTGTGAAATGTGTGAAACGCGTGTAGTGTGTGTATAGTATTTGTGAAGTATGTGAAATGTGTGTAGTGTGTGTATAGTGTGTAAAATGTGCGTAATTTGTATATTGTGTCAAATGTGTGTTATGTGTGTGAAATATGTAAAATGTGTGTAGTATGCGCATAATGTGTGTAGTGTGTGAAATTTATGTAAATTATGTAAAATGTGTCGTGTGTATGGAGTTTGTATATAGTGTGTGAAACATGTGCAGTGTCTGTATAGTGTGTAAAATGTGTGTGACGTGTAAAAAGTGTATATAGTCAGTAAAATGTGTGTAAAGTGTATAAAATATGTGTAATGTGTATAGTGTATGAAATGTGTGTAGTGTTTGTGTAGAGTGCGAAATGTGTGTAAAATGTGTCTAATGTGTGTAACGTGTGTGAAATATGTAAAATGTATGTAGTGTGTGTATAGTGCGTGAAATGTGTGAAATGCGTGTAGTGTGTGTATAGTGTTTGTGAAGTATGTGAAATGTCTGCAGTGTGTGTATAGTGTGTAAAATGTGTGTAGTGTGTGTATAGTGTGTGAAATGTGTGTAGTGTGTGTATATTGTTTGAAATGTGTGCAATGTGTGTTAAATGTGAAATATGTAAAATATTTGTCGTGTGTATAGTGTGTGAAACGCGTGTAGTGTGTGTATAGTTTGCATAAAGTGTGTGAAATGTGTGTATGGTGTTTAAAATGTGTGTAGTGTGTGTATGGTGTGAAAAATGTGTGTAGGGTGTATAGTGTGTAAAATATGTGTAGTGCATGTATAGTGTGTAAAATATGTGTAGTGTATGTATAGTGTGTAAAATATGTGTAGTTTATGTATAGTGTGTAAAATATGTGTAGTTTATGTATAGTGTGTAAAATGTGTGTAGTGTGTATAGTGTGTAAAATATGTGTAGTGCATGTATAGTGTGTAAAATATGTGTAGTGCATGTATAGTGTGTAAAATATGTGTAGTTTATGTCTAGTGTGTAAAATGTGTGTAGTGTGTATAGTGTGTAAAATATGTCTAGTGTATGTATAGTGTGTAAAATGTGTGTAGTGTGTATAGATAATAGATAATAGGATTATATTTGAATACTTTGTGAAATGAATGAAGTATAAAATATTAAATTTGAAATAAATAATTATTTGTTGGTTGATAATTGGGGTTGAATTTGAATATTTATTGTTGGTCAAACCATTTATGTATTTAGGATGCAAATAAATCTAAATAAATTAATTTTGGACAAAATAAAAATATTGTCTTCTTTGTTTAAAACATTTAAATTATTCAATTTATTTTAGTAATTAGTGTATTCAATTCTCTTATAAATAAATATATTTTAAGTCGTGCATCGCACGATGGGGTAGTTCTAGTTGCTTTAATAATGAATTAAAAAGAATGATTGACTTCTGATAATTAATATTTTTGGATGAGCAGATGATCTGTTGTTTGGATATAGCTACTATCGAACATTCAATATGATACATCATTTGCAGGTAAGTACTGAATTACATCGTGTCCAGTGAAAGTTTATCTTAATTCTGTTGTATTTGGCTCATGTATGGCCGTGAAGTATCTGTTTCCGAAGAAAATCTTGAAAATGAGTTACTTTGGAATTGGTCATGTATTAGATAGAGAATGCATAAAAAATATGAATGTGTTTGTTTCTGTTTTAGGGGTAAAAATTGTTTGGGGAGAAATTACTAGAAAATTCTCTTTAATTTAGTGTGTATAGTGTGTGTAAAGTGTGTGAAATGTGTGTAGTGTGTGTAAAATGTGTGTAGTGTGTGATACGTGTATAGTGTATGTATAGTGTTTGAAATGCGTGTAGTGTGTATAGTGTGTGAAATGTATGTAATGTGTGTAAAGTGCGTGAAATATGTAAAAAGTGTGTAGTGTGTGTATTATGTGTGAAATGTGTGTAGTGTGTGAAATTTGTGAAACGCGTGTAGTGTGTGTATAGTGTGCGTAAAGTGTGTGAAATGTGTGTGAAATATGTGTAGTGTGTAGTGTGTAAAATATCTGTATAGTGTATAAAATGTGTGTAATTTGTATATTGTGTCAAATGTGTAAAATATGTGTAGTGTGTGTCTAAGGTAAAATGTGTGTAGTGTGTGAAATGTGTGAATCACGTGTAGTGTTTGTATAGTTTGTGTGAAGTATGTGAAATGTGTGTTGTGTGTAAAATGTGTGTAGTGTGTGTGAAATGCGTGTATAGTGGGTGAAATGTGTATATAGTGTGTGAAATGTGTGTAGAGTTTATAGTGTTTGAAATGTGTGTAGTGTGTGTATAGTGTGTAAAATGTGTGTAATGTGTGCAAAGTGTTTGAAATATGTAAAATGTGTAGTGCGTATATAGAGTGTGAAATGTGTGAAACGCGTGTAGTGTGTGTATAGTGTGATAAATGTGTGTAGTGTGTGTACAGTGTGTAAAACGTGTTATAATGTATAAAATGTGTGTAATGTGTATATTGTTTCAAATGTGTGTAGTGTGTGAAATATATGAAACGCGTGTAGTGTGTGTATAGTGTTTGTGAAGTATGTGAAATGTGTGCAGTGTGAGTATAGTGTGTAAAATATGTGTAGTGTGTGTATAGTGTGAAATGTGTCAATAGTGTGTTAAATGTGTGTTGTGTGTGTATAGTATTTGAAATGCGTATAGTGTGTCGTATGTAATGTGTGTAAAGTGTGTGAAATATGTAAAATGTATGTAGTGTGTGTATAGTGTGTGAAATGTGTATAGTGTGTATATAGTGTGTGAAAACGCGTGTAGTGTGTGTATAATGTGTAAAATGTGTGTATAGTGTGTGAAATGTGTGTAGTGTGTGATATGCGTGTAGTGTATGTATAGTGTTTGAAATGCGTGTAGTGTGTGTATAGTGTGTGAAATGTATGTAAAGTGTGTATAGTGTGTGAAATGTGTGTAGTGTGTGATATGCGTGTAGTGTATGCATAGTGTTTGAAATGTATGTAATGTGTGTAAAGTGCGTGAAATATGTAAAATGTGTGTAGTGAGTGTATTATGTGTGAAATGTGCATAGTGTGTGAAATTTGTGAAACGCGTGTAGTGTGCGTATAGTGTGCGTAAAGTGTGTGAAATGTGTGTAGTGTGTAAAATGTGTGTAATTTGTATATTGTGTCAAATGTGTAAAAAATATGTGTAGTGTGTGTATAAGGTGTGAAATGTGTGTATAGTGCATAAAATTTGTGTAATGTGTGTGAAGTGTGTGAAATATGTAAAATGTTTGCAGTGTGTGAAATGTATGAAACGTGTGTAGTGTGTATAGTGTTTGTGAAGTATGTAAAATGTGTGTAGTGTGTGTATAGTGTGAAATGTGTCTTGTGAGTGTATAGTGTTTGAAATGCGTGTACTGTGTGTATAGTGTGTAAAATATGTTAAATAAGTGTAGTGTGTGTATAGTGCGTGAAATGTGTGAAAACGCGTTTAGTGTGCGTAAAGTGTGTGAAATGTGTGTAGTGTGTAAAATGTGAGTAGTGTGTGTATAGTGTGTGAAATGTGTTTAGTGTGCGATATGTATTGATAGTGTATAAAATGTGTGTAATATGTATAGTGTGTGAATTGTGTAAAATGTGTGTAAAGTGTGTGAAATATGTAAAATGTGTGCATAGTGTGTAAAATGTGTGTAAAGTGTGTGAAATATGTAAAATGTGTGTAGTGTGCGTAAAGTGTGTTAAATGTGTATAGTGTGTGAAATGTGTGTACTGTGTAAAATGTGTGTATAGTGTATAAAATGTGTGTAATGTGTATAGTGTGGTGTAAAACGTGTGTAGTGTATGTATAGTGTGTGAATTGTGTAAAATATGTGGTGTGAGGGTAGTGTTTGTATAGTATGAAATGTGTTAAATATGTGTAGTGTGTAAAATGTGTAGGATGTGTGAAAAGTGTGTATATTTAGTAAAATGTGTGTTGTGTGTGTAGTGTTTAAAATGTTTATATAGTGTGTAAAATTTGTGTAGTGTGTATATAGTGTGTGAAATGTATGAAATGTGTTTAGTTTGTGTATAGTGTGGGAAATGTGTGTAGTATATGTATAGTGTGTAAAATGTGTAAAATATGTGTAGTGTGTGCATAGTGTGGGTATAGTGTGATTTGAGAAGTTTATAGTCTTAGACCAAACACCCTCGTACCATCACATTCAATCATATATATTGTGATAGTTGCTTTAATAATGAATTGAAAAGAATGATTGACTTCTGACAATTAATATTTTTGGATAAATAGATGACCTGTTGTTTGGATGTAGCGAGGATCGACATTCAATATGAGACATCATTTGCAGGTAAGTACTGAATTACATCGTTTCAAATGAAATGTTATCTTAATTTCGTTGTATTTGGTTCATGTGTGGCTGTGGAGTATCTGTTTCCGAAGAAAATATTGAAAATGATTTATATTGGAATTGGTTATGTATTAAATAGAGAATACATAAAAAATATGAATGTGTTTGTTTCTGTTTTAGGGGAAAGAATTGTTTGGGTAGAAATTGCTAGAAAATTCTCTTTAATTTAGTCTGTATAGTGTGTGAAATGTGTGAAGTGTGTGTATAAGTTGTAAAATATGTGAAATATGTAAAATGTGTGTAGCGTGTGTATAGAGTGTGAAATGTGTGAAACGCGTATAGTATGTGTATAATGTGCGTAAAGTGTGTAGTGTGTGTGACATGTGTGTATAGTGGGTGAAATGTGTATATAGTGTGTGAAATGTGTGTAAAGTGTATAGTGTTTGAAATGTGTGTAGTGTGGGTATAGTGTGTAAAATATGTGTAATGTGTGTAGTATACGTATAGTGTGTGAAATGTGTGTAGTGTGTGCATTGTGTGTGAAATGTGTGTAGTGTATGTATAGTATGTGAATTGTGTAAAATGTGTAGTTTGTGTGCAGTTTGTGTATAGTGTGTGAAATGTGTGAAGTGTCTGTATAGTGTGGAAAATGTATATGACGTGTAAAAAACGTGTATAGTTAGTAAAATGTATGTAAAGTGTATAAAATATGTGCAGTGTGTATAGTGTGTAAAATGTGTGAAATGTGTATAGTGTGAGTTTAGGATGTGAAATGTGTATATAGTGAATAAAATTTGTGTAATGTGTGTAAAGTGTGTGTAATATGTAAAACGTATGTAGTGTGTGTATAGTGTGTAAAATGTGTGTATAGAGTGTAAAATGTGGGTGGTGTATGTATAGTGTGTGAAATGTGTGTAGTGTGTGTATAGTCTGTGAAATGTGTGTGTTATGTAAAAAGTGTGTATAGTGTGTAAAATGTGTGTAGTGTATGTATAGTGTGTGTATAGCGTGTGTGAAATGTGTGTAGTGTGTGTATACTGCGTGAAATGTATGAATGTGTGTAGTGTGTGGCTGAAGAACTATTCTACCAGGGAACAACTATTCTAGGAATTGGCAATGGCTGAAGAACTGGGCTTGACATGACCATTCGTTCTTTGGTGCATCTTTTGCACTGTGGAGGGCAGAATATTTGAAAGGTCGTGCCTTTGGCACTTAGTCTTCGTTGTATATCAAGCCCAAAAGATGTTGTGGGACATCATTGAAAAGTATTTATATTGAAGTGGGAAAAAATATGTTAAATGCTCCATTACCCTTAGGCTTTGAATGACATTTGTTACGCTTTCTCAAGCATTGGCTCTTCTGGTTACTCTTGCTGGGGATATTGAAGTTATGGAGCCCAAATCTCCCGATGATATTGAAGTAATGTATTTCAGACTGAAGAAGACCCAATTAATGATCTAATGGACCTGGTGGTGTAAATTGTTGCATTCCATATGAAGGTATGATCCTCTTCAGCTTGTTGTCATTACGCATTTTGGTTTTTATGGTAGAGAAGGTAGTGGACAACTTGCTTAGTCGGTTCAACTTGTTGGATTTTAATCTACAAATAACATACCAAAGCAATGGGCTTTTCATGTATTTGCAGCATAATGTTAAGCTTGAGACGGTAGATCTTATGGAGGAGGTATTACAAATATCCTTTAATTTTTATCACGATCCTATTGTTGAGAAATCATAACAATAAAAAAGTCATAACATACGATAGGAAGTTCGGGTATCACTTCGAATTAGTCTGCAATTGTGTGCCTTAGGTTTTGAATGACATTTGTTACTTGCTTTCTCGGGCATTAGCTCTTCTAGCAGACTATGTAGACAAAGACGATTCGTCAACTGAAACAGGTGCAACTATGGGCCGAGGTTTTGCATATGTTGGTACTCATAGTGAGCAAGTGGGTGTCCTTGTATTACTTGTCAAATAATTGGGTGTTCTAGATTATTCTCTCTTTGTGTAATTGTATGTTTATAATCCTAGCTTTATGGATATGAGATATTTCTTTTGTGATATTCTCAGGTTCGCTCTGTACAATGCTCTTATTTGGAGATGGAAAGATGCCTCTAGATGTTGTTGTATCTGCTGCAGTCTCCCGGGGTTTGATATATGTGGGTTCTTGTAATGAAGATTTCTCCCAGGCAATCATTTTGCATCGATGGATCGAAGTGAGACCGGATTTGGGGATCCTCTAGCTCGTTTTGATATTTAGATTGTTTCAGTAAATAATACAGTTTGTAGAGTTGCAAACGAATAATTCAACGCAATCCCCAACACTGGTGATTTCTATAGCTACTTCCTTTTGCTTCACAATGCTGATCTAGTCTATATTTGCCCATCAAATTAATGTTTATTGGCATTTTCCAAGAATGAAAATCGAAGAGAAGTGAAGAAGGAAGAAAAGGCTACGGATTTTTACCACATTTATTTGATTACCAATGAAGGCTATCTTACTCTTGCTCAGGATATTGAAGTTATGGAGCCCAAGTCTCCCGATGAGGTGGAATCAGTATTTTATGTTCCTTTAGAAATGTTTCTAAAGGTTGGTTTTTGACTTTTTGTAGCTACTTTCTTTTGCTTCACAATGTTGTCCAATCTATATTTGTAAAATTAGAATCGTGTGACTCTATTGTATTTTTGCTTATCTTTCTTTTAATACATGAAAAATAATGATTAATACATTTATTTTTAATGTTATTCTATACAATTTACAATGACATTATGTATTATTTATCCTTAATACTATACTATTTAGCCTTAATAAATACCACAACGACTCGAGACTCCAAGTCCAAATCAGTCAAGATTAATCCTCGACTTTTTTTTTTTTTTTACATGTTTAAATTTCAGAATTAAAAAAAGAACAATTAATATCTTATTTATTCTTAGCATTTTTTTTATGAGCATAATTCTTATTTACTTAAATCTTGAATACATAGAATTCACACCAGGGTACAAAAATTTTCCGAACATGAAACCTTACTCTTAGTTGAAAGTTGCATATATTATATGTAATAGTAGCACGACATGTGTATATTACAGCTGCAAAAGTACCAGTTTTCATTAAAAAAATTAAAGTTAATATTCAAAGATTTTTTTTTTAATTTCATATTTATTATACTATTTTAATAAAATATAGAGTCCAACTTTTGTGGACATGGGACGCGATACACCTGAACTATTTTAACATTATATTTGGTCAACTTGTAATCCAACCGTTAGTTAAAATTAATACTCTCTCTCCTTATACTTGTGACCTATTCTACAAGTTTCACCTAAAATTGTTAACATTAAATAACTAATTGCCTATTATTAATTACAATAATATCTGCTAGATCATGATTCAATTTTATTAAATCGAAAACTGATATCGATTTTATGTACTTTTTTCTTTGAAATTCTGAAGTCAGGTGCACCATTTTTTTTCCAATCATATTAAACATCAAAAAAATATTGGAATCACTAAATATTTCGGAAACAAAAAACAACAAAAAATAATAAGTCCACAAAATTCGAAGACCCAAAATTAAAAATATATATATACACATATAAGTCCGCCCAATATAGAAATAAACGTGGAAAATATATTTAAAATACAAATAAATTAAAAATGGTAAATTGAAAAATAAAAAGGTGGAAATATATTTAAAATACAAATAAATTAAAAATGGTAAATATTAAAATGTAACCTGCAAAGCAGATAAATCTCATCTAGGTGCACTGTGTTCCAGGTGCACCCCAGAAAAACCCATAATTTTATATAGCATAGTAAATTCATTTATCAAGTTATTACATATGCTTAAAATATATGTATAATATTTTTATTGATTTAATAATTTGTTTAATGTTAAATCCTAAATATGTAAAAGAATCTGATGCAGCTATTCATGACAACTAATTTTTACTTTTGTCATTTTACTATTTCTATTATGTAACAACCCAGATTTTCTTAAATATTTTCAAGACATTTTTCGAAATCAATAAGAAAGAATAAAATATATGTTTTTTTAGACAGTTAGAAAAAATATTAAAAGGACATTAATACTTCAAAAATAAAATCATCCAACATCAATTAATATAAAGTGAACCTTCATAAGTTCAATTCACCAAATTTCACCTAAATGTGCGAAAATAAACAACTAGAACAATATTTCTTGTTAAAATGACCAAAGCATGTAACTCAACCCATAAATAAAAGTAAATTAATTTACTAAGGAAAAATTCTATAAAATTTTGCCACTCTTAGCCATCTTGCCTCCACCATCAACCTGAAAGGGGGTAAAATAATAGGGGTGAGTTACATCCAGCTCGTGGAGTCCAGTTTGTCAAGACTAAATATCATGAAAAATCAATACAATAAGAAAGCAAATTGCATCATAGGGCTGAACCAACAACTTAATAATAAACTTATCATAAGACTGGTCATTTACAAATCATGTATTGTACAACATAATTTATGCACGGCGGACAATCCGAGGACCCTTATATCGATCCCCGACCCTTTGGGTCCCTAGCAAATTCATAAATCATAAAACATATTTGCAATCAATTATAATAATTCAACAAAACATTTAATAATGACAAACACTTAAAAGGAATCCCCACCTTAACTGTTGAATGAGTGAATGTCGTGCGATTACGGGTTAATCACGTACTCTTGACCAAACAAACCTAACTAATACATAGTACATCTTTAATTAATAAAGGAAGAGGTCCTAATTAGGCAAATCGAAGTTAGATAAATGTTGGTAGGAAAGGGGTATAAGCTTGTACATTAAAAATTTCCAAAGTTTGGTAAATGATGTAAAGGTTCTGCTAAAAACAGAATTTGGACAAGAGAAAATAAATCTATGTTTCTACATTTACTTTCCTACATGTGATCCCCCATAACCCACACACCATAACATAACACACACCTCACTACATATATATATGTATATTATATAACACACCCTACTGTACACACACATATATTTAATATATATATATGTATGCTACGTAAAACACAAACTAACACACACATCATAATTATGTAATACACACACAATTCCATACACACACAAACAACTCACGCACAAATATAAGGACAAAAGAAAAATAATCCCTTTATCACCCTAACCCAAACAATTAAATTCAAGTTACCTATTGATTTAGTAAATCAAAACGAAGAAAGGGAATTTAATAAATCAAACGAAGAAGAAGAATATTGATTTACCTCTGGAAGAAATCAATCGTCTACAGAGGTGAATTTGGAATCGCGGTTGTTCGTGAAAGAGAAGGGTTTTCTCTCTTTTTTTTCTTGTGAGCGTATTATGAAAGTGGTATTCTATTCTACTGTCTAGTATTTATACTAGGTTATATTCCTACTGTGTATTAATTAGAAGCTTCATAGGAAAAGTGCTTTTCTAATAGATATCAGCTAGGAAAATATCTACTAGATATCCTACTGTCTATTAATCAGAAGCCCCATAGGAAAAGTGTTTTTCTAATAGATATCAGCTAGGAAAGTATCTATTAGATAAGCATTAATCTGGTCAAGATACGTAATTAACTGACACCCTTTATGGATAAATATAAATTATGATTTGGGCTCAAACTGGGCCCAAATAACTTGATTTGACCCACATAAAATATGTATGATGCATGTTAGGCCAAATAAATAATAGAAATATTAATAATAGCCCATAAAATAATAATTCGGGGTGTTACATATTATAAATACAATAAAATTTCACACCCCGGTATAAACTCCAATTATTATAAACCTTGCGATTTCTATGTCTCTCTCCAATTTTCTAACATAACAGTTTTTTCTTTGGTTTGATCTACTAAAATTACATCACCTATTAAAAATATTACATTAGTGAATAGATTTGTGTAGGTGTGTAAGGTATGTGATTAAAAATGATGTTCAACGCATATAATTATTTGAATAAAACCGTCCATTGTATAAACCAACAGTATTTAAAATTTACCCAATATCACTACTGATGCATTTATAGTTTTTATAACTTCAATATATATTTTACTGATTTTACATATAAGCTACTTTTACCGCCTCCCTCCATCTTTTTCATCTTAAAAATATTATATAATATATATATCTTGTTGAATTCAATAAAATTTGCAAATCAATTATTATTTTCTCTCGTTGTAATGTCTATAAATGTTACTTATGAAGTATATCCATTTCATTCTTCTAAATCATTGAAACTAAATATAATATATAATTTCATTTCCTACAAGCATAATAATTCGATTTATAGTTACTTATTAATGCTCATACAGAGAAATTTATCATGTAACATATATATTGCTTGTTTAATTTAAATTTGAACAGTAAGACTAAATGTATGTCTAGTTTAATCTAAATTTCAAAATACTACATTGTAATAACTTGTATGTAATATTGATATTTAATTTTTGTTTTTTTGTATTCTTTTTGGATATTATAATATATTTGACTCCATCACATTAGTTTATTCTTTGATTTTTCTATTATATTACCTAGATTCGTCTATTACAGTTTTTTTGTAATGAAAATTCACTTAGACCCTTTAATATTGATAATCTTTGCATTAGCTTTTTTTATCATTTTATTCATTATTTTAATAAAGTTTTATCTACTAATAATAAAGTCTATGCATAAGTTTATGTTATCTTTATTCACAATACGTTTTCTCACTTCTATTCAATTGTGTTGACATTATTTCTATTGTTGCTGGACTTTAGTAAAGTGGTATAAACCAAAAAATACAATTTTCTAACAAAAGCTCTCCAATTTCAGCAAATTTAATTCAAATGCCCAAAATTTAAACCCTAACTAAGAAAGAAATCTGAAAAAAGAAAAGGAAAACCAGAAAATACTACCTTTGTGGAAGAGATGGTCGTGGATTTAATGGACGCAGAGGTTGTGGAAGGCGGTAGGCAGTGGTGTCAGCGGTGGAGGGATGACGGTAGACAAGTGGGGAAGAAATCGTTTTCTCTTTTTCTTTTGGAGAGAGCGATTTTCTTATTTTCTACTCATTCCGTCCCAAATGAACTTGCACAGGGGGTTGACAAAGATATTAAAAAAAATTACTTTTTGGGGATTTTGTTGACTTTTCAAAGGTGGATTGGGGGTGGAGATTGTGTTATAACTTTTCTTATCAGTAAGTGTACAAGTTTATTTTGGACTGTCAAATTCGAAAAGTGTGCAAGTTCATTCGGGACGGAGGAAGTATTATTTAACACTTTCTTAAAATAATTTTGCAGCCTTTTTATGGCTGCCACACGGCGACAGTGTATTGGCCTTAAGAAATTGATGCGGACGGTCGTGGAGGAATAGTTGCGGATCTGATTAATTTTGTATAAATGAGATAAGAAATTTAAAAAAAAAAATTAAAATAATAATGTTATGTATATTATTAAAATATATATATATATATATATTGAATATTATCAATATGTAGTTCAACTTATGTCATTGGATGAATAAGATATCATATTTATGATTTTTTTGAGGGTATCATATCCATGAATTGATAATGATATTTGAACTATATAAGACTTTAACTAATCAAATAAAACTTAAAAATTATAGTTAATAAACTAACCTTAAAAATTAAAATTTATTAAGAATATAATATGCCAAAATATTGACTAATTATATTGATAGGGGAGAAATATACTTCACCCTTGCACGGGAATCTAGCCACTAAAGATATGAGTCAAAGACACCGCCCTTGACTGAAGAGCATGAGGCCGCTCCAGGTTGGTTGGTTCTGTGATCATCCCTGTAGAGATGAGTCCCGCATACCGGCCAAGGTTGGTTCTGCCCTGCAGGGTTGAGATGTCATGGTATAACTATTACTGGTATCAGCTCTGGTGAAGGTGTCAGCTCTGATGTCCCCGCAGTTGAGTTATTAGCTCTGAACGGAAAGGTTCAAGGTAATCCTCCAGGCGCATCAGTAGGCACCACCGGAGCAGGAGCAGAGCTTTGAAAACGTGAATGCCTACATTGGTAACTTAGGACCAAGATATGTGTTCCCCAAAATCCGACAGCAAGTACAGACAACTGGAGTTAAAGGTACAGACAACTGAGAGTTCGGAGGGTTTACGCCGGGGCACCCTTCGGCTCTGTTTTGCAGATACGTGGAAGAAGCAGCAAAGAAGAGGGAGCTTGCCCCTGTCTTACAGCTCGTTTCTGGAGATTGTTCATAGGTATTCCTTCAAACATTCAAACATTGTTGAGGGATGGATTTCAAGCCGCCTCTATCAACCGGCGCCGTCTGTGGGAACATTGGGTATAAGGCATGAGGCTTACCTTTGTTCCACTTAACTAAAAGTCGTTTATCACCTCCGAAGGAGTTCTAGATTTTTAGGGAGAATTGTAAGGGTGTTAATTGGTTGTTCATAGATTGTTCATAGCATGGCTGGAGAAAGCACGACACGGGATTTAACAGTTGCATTCGAGAAGAGGCGGCATAGAGGAGTCTCCCTGAGGCCACTGGGCTCACCCCTCTAGGGAATACTCCAATGGGGGTTACCGTGGGCACTACCCCCGCCACTGAGGGCCGAAGTGGAATCACCTTGCCCCCTCCACCGGAGGGCACAACCATGACAATGACGACGGAGCATCTCAATTATTTGATAAAAATGGTCATCGACAGTGCACTGGCCAATAGAGGTGGACTCTCAGGGCCATCGCCTAGTTTCGTGCCCGTGGAGAACAGAGAGCAGGCTCAGGGCACTGCCAGACGACCCATCCCTATGGAGGACGTGGCGCAAACGGAAGTAAATTCGACTAGAAGAGCACTTTCCTCCCAGGGTGGCCAGCAACAGGCCATGGGGGAGCATCGAGCCCCACGACTGCAATGGACACCACCCGGGGGAAGAGTGGCGCCTCCCAGGGATGAGGTAGAGGAGACAAATGATTACGATGCGAGTTATGCGGACACTGTGAACACAGTGAACCAGCAATTGCAGGACCTGCGTAGGGAAATGGAGGAGTTGCGAAGAAGCAGGGATGGGAGTACTCGCAGGCCGTTCAGAGCTGTGGGTTCTCCTTCACGGAGGAAATTTTGGCAGACCCGCTACCTCTGAACTTCAAAACGCTGCCATATGAATATGACGGAACTGCAGATCCACACGACCACCTATTGAGGTTTGAGAACAGTGCCCTCCTCCACCAATACACTGACGGGGTGAAGTGTAGGGTTTTTCTGACAACGCTGACCAAATCTGCCCCACAGTGGATCAACCAACTACAAGCGGGATCGGTGACTTCTTTTGGGGAGTTGAGTTCTTTGTTCGTACATCAATTTGCCAGTGCAAGGAGACAACAAAAGTCAGCCCTAACATTGATGAGTCTGAAACAGGGTCAATCAGAAAGCCTTAGGAAGTATGTGGGAAGGTTTAACGCTGCAGCCTTGGAGGTATCATCTGCTACCTCAGAGGTCAAAATTAATGCACTGGCGCAGGGCTTGGTGGATGGAGACTTTTTCCGATCTTTAGCAAAACGCACGCCACGAACTTTAGATGAACTTCTAGAGAGAGCGGGCAAGTACATCAACTTGGAGGAGGCTCGTAGTGGTCGGAGAAGGGAAGAAAAGGCAGTAGAGAAGAAAAGGGAGACAATGGATAAGGTGCGTAAGCCAGGGGAGAAGAGCAGGTCTGTGGGGGGACCTCGTTTCGAGAATTACACCCCATTAACTCTGAGACCCTCTGAGCTGCTGGAGATAGCTGCGGAGATCCCAGAGTTTAAGTACCCTACCACTGCATATACAGGCCCCAAGCACCCGAGGTCGGAAACGTACTATTGATACCATAATGACTACGACCCTGAGACTGACAAGTGTCGTCATCTAAAAGATATGATAGAAAAACTCATAAAGGAGGGGCATCTGGTGGAGTATGTTAAGAAGGAAAGAGATAAGGGAAGAAGCTACAAATGCAGGGACCGTGAGGATAAGGGCAAAGAGCCTGCATAGGAGCCCAGGGCCAAGGAGGATTCTGGCCAAAAGAAGGCATATATCCAGATGATAGTTGGAGGACCGGAGGATGACGATTCCCACTGGGCAAGGAAAGCCTCTGCACGAGAGCTGGCCAGGTCTTCCAGGGGTGAGGTCTCAGAGGTGACCGCTGGGGAAAGAGAGTTCCCTTGTATCGAGTTTGGCCCTGGCGATGCAGGGTTGACTAAGAAACCTCACAACAACGCACTGGTGATCATCGCTGATGTCGGAGGGGTTGAATGTGAAACTGACCCCCGTGGACACGGCCCTGTACGGGTTTGCTGGAGGATCCGTGCAGCCATTAGGGCAGGTGACCTTGCAGGTGGAGCTAGGCAAGGAGCCGTTGCGTATAGATTTTAGGGACCTCAATAAGGCGTGCCCTAGAGATCATTATCCGCTGCCTAGGATCGATCAATTGGTCGATTCCACCTCTGGGTGTGAACTGTTGTCCATGATGGACGCCTACCAGGGCCATCACCAGATTTAGCTCTCCACGGAGGACATCACTAGAGTCTGCTTCATGGTATCGTGTGGAACATATGGGTATGTGAAGATACCCTTCGGATTGAAGAACGCCGGAGCTACCTATCAGAGGATTATGGACACAGTGTTCAAGGCATAGTGGGTCGTAACATGGAGGCTTATGTGGATGATATGTTGGTTAAGAGCGTTGCAGTGTTGGATAATTCTGCAGATCTAGAGGAGGTCTTTGGGATAATCCGACAATGTGGAATGAGGCTGAATCCAGCCAAGTGCTCCTTTGGGGTGCAAACGGGGAAATTTCTAGGATATATGGTGACTAGGCAGGGGATCGAGGTGAATCCCTCCAAGGTTAGGGCTGTTCGAGAAATGCAGCCTCCAAGAAATATAAAGGAAATTCAAAGGTTGAACGGGCGTATTGCAGCTCTGATCTGATTCATCTCGAAGTCAGCAGAACGAGGCCTCCCTTTCTTCAAAATATTGAGGAAGGGATCAAAATTCGAGTGGACAGAGGAGTGCGAGAAGGCTTTTCAGGAGTTGAAGGACCATCTCACTACATTGCCCCTGCTTACTAAGCCGGTGTAGGGGGAAGTATTGTATCTATATTTCTCGGTCGGAGATACAACGCTGAGTTCAGTGCTCCTCAGGGTGGAGGAGTCAGTGCAACACCCTATCTATTATGTCAGCAAAATGATACAGGGGCCAGAGGTGAGATATTCCGAGATAGAAAAGTCAGCTCTGGCAGTCATGGTTGCAACAAGGAGGTTGAGGCCCTATTTTTTGTCCCACAAAGTGATCGTGAGGATGAATACTCAGCTCCGACAAACACTCAGTCGCCCAGACCTGTCAGGGAGGATGGTGAAGTGGGCTGTTGAGCTGAGTGAATATGATGTGGAATTCGAGCCCAGAGTGGCCATTAAAGCTCAGGCTCTGGCCGACTTCATACAAGAAACAACTCGGGTTGCAGAGTTGGAACTATAGAGGATATTCGTGGACGGATCGGTTTCCAAAGCAGGCTGCGGTGCAGGGGTAGTGGTGATTTGCCCAACTGGCGAGGAACTCCAGTTCGCGGTTACATTTGAGTTTTGGACCTCTTACAACGAAGCTGAATACGAAGCCTTAATCCAGGGACTAAGCATAGCTTCAGAATTGGGGGCGCAGAGAGTAGTTGTCCATTAGGACTCACAGTTGGTGACTCAACAGGTCTTGGGGATGTACGGGAAACGAAGCGAGAAAATGATTAAGTATGCAGAGCTGGTAGAAAGATGGAGGAAGAAGTTCACAGAGCTGAATATTGAACAAATTCCAAGAGAGGAAAACAATAAGACAGATGCGTTAACCAAGATGGCAGGAGCAATGAGTGAGGGGGTAAGGGGTAAGATCACCCTCATCACGTTGGAGAGAGGGATGCTAGAGATGAATGTAGCTGCTGTGGAGGAGCAGGATGATTGAAGAACCCCCATTGTGCGCTACCTCAAGACTGGGAGGAGTGAGGTAGGAGGACCGCGAAGCTCAACGTATGCCAAATATTGTCTCATATGTGATCAATTGTATAAAAGATTGTTTGCTCAGCCGCATGCGAGGTGTTTGTCCAGAGAAGAGGGAATTATGTCCTCCGCGAGCTTCACAAGGGCTGCGTTGGTAGCCACACGGGCCCGCGGGACATTGTGAGAAGGGTGATCAGAGCTGGATATTATTGGCCCACTATGGTCCACGATGCAGAAGAGCTTATTCGAAAGTGTGACAAGTGCCAGAGACATGGACCACTCATTCATACACCGTCGGAAGAGATGGGGGTCATGTATTCCCCGTGCTCTTTTGATAAATGGGGGATAGACATAGTTGGAAAGATCGCCGCTGCTCTAGGGAAGAAGGTGTTTTTGATAGTTGCAGTGGATTACTTCACCAAATGGATGGAGGCTGAGGCGGTGGCCAAGATCGAAGAGGATAATATTCTAAGATTCTTATGCAGGATGACATCCCGAGGATCCTTGTGGCGGATAATGGAGCCCAGTTTTGCGGGTCGAAGGTGCAGAGCTGGTGTAAGGAGATGAAGATTGGGCCGCGCTTCACTTCGGTGGCCCACTCTCAAGCGAATGGGCAAGTGGAAGTCACAAACCGTACACTGCTGCTGGAGGGCATAAGAACTCGCCTGGAGAAGGCCGGTGGAAAGTGGGCTGAGGAGCTGGATTCTGTCTTGTGATCCTATCGAACAGGCCCAAAGACCGCTACAGGAGAAACTCCCTTCAACTTAGTCCATGGAGCGTCAGCGGTGATCCCAGCAGAGGTGGGGATAGAAACACACCGCATAATGAATTATGATGAAGTCCAGAATGAGATCCTAATGAAGGAAAACCTGGACATGTTGGAGGAGGAGAGGGAAAAGGCCAGACTCAGAGCTGATAAATACAAGGGGCAAATACATGCTGCTTACAATAAGAGAGTGAAGCCTAGAAGGTTCGAGGTTGGGGACCTGGTGTTGAGGAGGGCGGATGCTCTCAAAGCAACAGGGAAGTTGGAGCCTAATTGGGAGGGCCCATTTATCATTGCTAAACTGTTGGGAGGTGGAGAAGAAGGACAGCCAGTGCTGAGGCCCTGGAACGTGAGTAATCTGAAAAAGTACTATGTATAGCTGAAGGCAGGATATTTTCATGTTTTCAATTAAGGATGAGAAATCCAAGTTGTAAAATCTTCCTAATTCAATGAAAGAGGAGGGTCAAAGTTATAAGGGCCTCTCCATCGGTGAAAAATCACGAATGTGTTACCAAAACAGGAGAATAACCTTAAGGGGCATTGGCTCATGAGCGCCCCACGAGAGAAGAGTTTTCAGGGCATGGGGTTGACCCAGCTCTAGCTCAAAATGATGCAAGCCAAGGGTTTGAGAAAGAACCTCACCCTTGGCCCGAGAGATGAGTCTTCAGGGCATGGGGTTGAGCCATGGGGTTGACCCAGCTCTGGCTCAAAATGATGCAAGCCAAGGGTTTGAGAAAGAACCTCGCCCTTTGCCCTGGGGGTGGGTTTTTCTAGGCATGGGGTTGACCCAGCTCTGGCTCAAATACAAATGGACTTGCTAAGGATGCCCGCTATACGTATCGGCTCGGGGATGAATTCCCTTCAGATGTCTTGAAGAGAACCCAGGGGGAGAACGCTGCGCGTTTCGACGCATAGCAGCTCTAGAATTAATTCAATTCATAAAAAAAAAATATATATAATAATAATAATAATAATAATAATAATAATAATAATAATAATAATAATAATAATAATAATAATAATAATAATAATAATAATAATAATAATAATAATAATAATAATAATAATAATAATAATAATAATAATAATAATAATAATAATAATAATAATAATAATAATAATAATAATAATAATAATAATAATAATAATAATAATAATAATAATAATAATAATAATAATAATAATAATAATAATAATAATAATAATAATAATAATAATAATAATAAGGTAGAAAGTTGATTTCATTGAGAATAGGAAGAGTTACAAAAGAGTTTAGGCCCTGGTCTATTACAAAATGAAGAGATATATGCTAAGGCACTCAGGGCGAATCCTCAGCTTCCGAGTCCTCCTGCTCTGCGTCATCCTCGCGCTGATCAGCACCTAATTCCGGCGCTAGGGTGGTCGAGGAAGATGGTAACATTGTCGGTGGTGCAGGGGAAAGGGAGGCCTTCTCCGGTGCATCGGAGAGATCAATGAAAGGTTCCTTAGCCTCTCTTAACTCTACTGGCTCCACATCTTCAGCAGACAACATCGCCGCAGCTCTACGGATGGAAGGAATCCACCAGGGATCAGTGGGCGGCTGAGAAGGGTCACCTTTGAAGCTCTCAGGGAGTTGCAGTTTGGGGGTGATCTTCGATAAGTCAAAGGGCAGCTCCCCTTCAAAGCCCTTGGCCTGGGCATCAGTGGCAGCGGCAGTAAATCCTGCACGGATGAAACTCCTCAGGAAGGGAACCATATCGCGGATATAAGCAGCACTGTTGCGATAGTCTTCAACAAGTTTTTGTTGCAGCTCCTTCAGGAAGGATTAACCCAGCTCACTGGAAAGGAGGCGGCGACGGCACTGCTCGATCCCCTCAGCTCTGCTTTGAGACAGTGCTTCAGCCTCTTCCCCTTAGATCCCGTAAGGTCTCCCGATGGTTGACCTCTGAAGCAGCGAGCTCGGATTTCAGTTTCTCGTTCTCAGTAGTGAGGACAGTATTATGCCTCTGCAGCTCTGTCTGTTCCAGCTTAAGAACCGAGTACTCTTCTGTGAGCTTGGTTAATTGCTCCTGGGACTTCTCAAAGTCAGCTCTGAGATCTTTCACCGCTGAAGAGCTAGTGCGGCTTCTATGACGGCCGTAGTAAGTCAGGAGCTGCATCAAGAAGAAGGAGATGAATATTTCACAAAAAATAAAGGCCGGATAAAAAAGGGGATATCCAAAGCTTTTTAACACCTGGACGAGGTGCTGATCTATGACCTCATCGTTGCGCTCGTCGCTGTCAGCGCTCATGGTCACATTATCCTCCACTGTGGGGATTTCCTTCACGAAGGTGGCTCACTGAGCCTTGGAAAGGGCTAGGAATCCCTTCGGCAGGCTCAGAGTGTAATAGTCGTTCGCAGCTCTGCGAAAGTCCCCCCTGTTTTTGCCGTGATGCTTATCTGTGGCCTTATCAGAGCTACTGGATTTACCCTGTTTGGACTTCTTCGAGGGAGGGGGCTCAGCACTGGAGGGGGATGGTATTTTGCCCTTGTCCTTGGGAGGGGCCAGAGTTGCGGCAGCGGTGGAAGAACTTACGCTTTTGCCCTTGGCAGTGCCTTTTTTACCAGAGCGGGCAGGAGGGGAGGTCAGAGTTGCAGAGGGCAGGCTAGGATCCTGCTCTATGATCTGGAGGGCATCAGATGTATCTCCCTCCGTCCCTCCAGAGGGTTGGTCATGTTGCAGCGCCCTCGTCGTCATCTAATAGAAAGTTGAAATCCATACCTGCGCACGAAAAATAATTATTTAGAAAATAAGGACATGAAGAGAGCTGGGGATGCTCAGAGCTGAAGATTACCAGAGGCGGTCACGGGTTTATCCTCATTCCCCAAGAATCCATACTTTGCTAGCACCGCATCATTTCTAAGAAAGGATATTACGAGGAAGTGAGACCCCTTTCTCCTGACGTGGGAGTTCAGCTTTTCCATGACTTCTCTGTCCTCCTCAGGGATGCAGGTGATGGCAGGACGGGAGCTGCGAGGGGTAGAGTTTACCCATTCGCAGGGAAAGGGCCAGCCTGCATGGCGGGGGGTAATTACAACCCAGCGAGGCTTCCAATTCCCGTCGCAGCTCGAGGGTTTTCCCACAAAGTGAGCAGGACCACTAGGCCTAGAGCTGAAGTAAAAGAAATCATTCCCCCCCTTTTTAAAATCATGACAAGCTAGGAAGTAGTCAGGGGTGCACTGACCTCCATAAGCCCTCATCAAGATGTAGAAGGATATTAAAATTCTTAGAGATGAGGGATTGATTTGGCAAACAGGAATCCTAAGACGGTTGCACACCCCAACAATATAAGAGTGGACAGGGAATCGGAGCCCTGCATCTATGTGAGCCCTCCAGAGGGCCATGGAAGGAGGAGAAAGCCAGTTTGGTCGCTCGTCAGGACCAGGAATGTCAAAAAGGAAATTACGATGCAGGGCATGGTGGTCTCTAAGGAAAGTCATATCCTCTTCAGAGAAAGTGGAGGCCCTAGTTACTAAGTCCCACTCTTGCCTCTACGCGGCAGGGACAATGGTTATGTGCCTATGACGACGAAGGGGATTCCCCCCTCAGTATCAGGGCCGGAAGAAGGGTCATCTACAGTGGAGTAGGGAACCAAGGCGTGGGAACTCGTCTCAGCTCTGGAGGACTGCTGGAGAGAGCAGCTCCGACCTTCTCTACCCTCCAGCGGTGCGGAAAGGGTTGTTTCACTATTCGAAGAACCAGAGGTAGAAGCAGAAGACTGCTCAACAGCCTCCTGCTCCGAATGAGTGCGAGAGGAAGAATTCTCAGAGGTGAGAGAAGATTTGGATAAAGACATGAGTTTTTGAGAGAAAATCCCAGAAAAAAGACTAGGAAATGAGGAATAAACGCAAAATCCAGGGGGAGAGAGAATACCTGGATGATTTGGAAGAAAAACAAAGATCGAAAGAAGAGGTAGCTTGAAGATCGCCGGAAATCTCTGGAAGCACTTGAATTGCCGAAAGTGAACAGTAGAAGAAGGTAAAGTTCATAAAAGGGATGAATGGGGTATTTATAGGCAGGATAAAATGCAAAAAGTAACCCTCTACATCAGAGCTCGACAGGTGTACGGGCAAGGATCAGTAGAAGCCCAAAGGTCAGGACACATGGACTGCTGAGATCACCCCATCACAAATTTGAAAAATTTTAGGCGGGAAAAAATTGGTAGAGAAGAGGAGCAGTGCCTCCCCAATTAAGCGTCTTTGCTCCAGAGCTGAGAAGGAACTTACCCTGAATTAGTTTCTCCTAAACTATCCAGAGTAGGGGGAAGGAGTTGATAGGGGAGAAATATATTTCACCCTTGCACGGGAATCTAGCCACTGAAGATATGAGTCAAAGACACCGCCCTTGACTGAAGAGCATGAGGCCCCTCCAGCTCTGGTGTCTTGCGAGCACGGCAGGTCTGCGATCATCCCTGCAGAGATGAGTCCCGCGTACCGGCCAAGGTTGATTCAGCCCTGCAAGGTTGAGATGTCATGGTATAACTATTACTGGTACCCGCTTTGGTGAAGGTGCCAGCTCTGATGTCCCAGTTGGGTTATTGGCTTTGAACGGAAAGGTTCAAGGTAATCCTCCAGGCGCACCAGTGGGCAGCACCGGAGCAGGAGCAGAGCTCTGAAAACGTGAATGCCTACATTGGTAACTTAGGGACCAAGATATGTGTTCCCCAAACTCCGACAGCAGGTACAGACAACTGGAGTTAAAGGTACAGACAACTGAGAGTTGTCCTGGAAAAAAATATTGTACCCTCTAACACCGCCGCCAAGTACAGAGGGACAGCTGACACAATCTTATTGGGCAACCCAAAATGACATTTTGGCCATTTGCCCTAGTAAACAGTAAGTATAAATAGGGAGCTCATTCGTCTTCAAGAAGGTTACACACTCTTAACTCACTATTCTTCTTGCTTGAATATCATTCTTTGAGCAGAGCACTATCTTGAGCGTCGGAGGGTTTATGCCGAGGCACCTCCCGGCTCTGTTTTGCAGATACGTGGAAGAAGCAGCAGAGGAGAGGGAGCTTGCCCCTGTGTTACGGATCTTTTCTGGTGATTGTTCATAGGTATTCCTTCAAACATTCAAACATTCAGACACTATTGAGGGGTGGATTTCAAGCCGCCTATATCATATATAAATACAATTTTAATGATATAATTACTAAATTAAGTTAAAATTAAAATTCATTAAGGATATAATAAGCAAATCAAATTTTATAAAAAACAACTCACACTTTTGTAATAGAAGCGGATTATTATATCCCCAGGATTCAGATTTTGGAGACATTAATTGTGTCCATTTTAAGATTGCGTAAACCACCCTATTTTTAGGTAATAACTAATAACAGACTCCAAGATTCCTTCTTACTGTTTCCACATTACTTATTCACTTGTAAACTATAAGAAGGATTTCATCCCAATTCTTAAAAAAAAAAAAGAAAAAAGTAAAAAAAAAAAAAAAGAAAAATCATCCGTAATTTACATTAGTAGTAACATCATCTAAATTCCTAACCGTTTATATAATTGCGTCATTACTTTTATTTTATCTTCCCTTTTTTTTCTTTTTTCATTAATTTATGTACTTCAAACTAATCAAGCCTAAATTTTCTTAGTAATTAAAAAATTGTTGATCCATATCTTCGGGGAAAAATCGGGCCGGTTTGCTTTAACATATTCGTTGAGATAACTTTGAAGTGTATTTCAAATGTAGTGTGTGTATTTTTGGTTGGAACGTATGACCTCAATCATAAATTGGTGACGTGATGCCATTAACCTACGAAGTCCTGGGCTTCAGTTGTTGGGATTACAAAGCCTTCAATGACATTGACTGTTAATACAAATCAACCAAGAAATGAATTCACACATGTTCGGTCGTCGAAATCAAACAATAAAGTAATGTTCGGACACAACATAGAACGAACACAAATCAAGAACAAAACGAGACAATCACAACGAGTTAACGTGTTTCGATCAGGGATCTACGTCTATGGAGAATCAGCACACCCTCGATCTACTAATCAATCTAAGAATTACAAGATACAATCTAGAATTTATCAAAAACCGGCCCCAATTAAACCTTAACTAGAATGATAAACCCTAACTCCCTAATTCTCTGAATTTGCTAACTGATTCAAGGGGGAAGTTACACAATCATCTTTTACACTTCATTGCAAGGCTAACAGAAAATGAGGAATTCAATAGAATTGGCGTTTCTTTGTTGACACCACTAAATCCAATAATGAATTAGTTAGAAATGTAAGTCGTTTGAAGAGAAATAAAGGCTGAAGAAAGAGGAAGATCGTTTTCAGTAAATAGCATTAGAAAAGGAGGTAGAGGGACTATGGTGACAACCTGACATATGTCAAATTCTTAGGAACTCAAAATGTGGATGTGTCGAGCCTGGAGAGGCTCAACACTCCTATTATATATATATATATATATATATATATATATATTTAGATATCGTTGATTTGGTGTATGACTTGGTGACTTTATTATCATTTGCCGAAACATGTAAGCGTACCGGATCCAAGTCCATGTTTGTGTAGATGCATGAGTAAGACTATCACGAACGTATCAAACTCGTATGGATTGCAAAAGAGAGATTGAAGATGACAGAGAAGTAGAAAAGTTCATTCTTTTAGTTTTTTTGTTAAATTTTATATATTAATTGTTTTAAATTATTTATGTTTTATTATCATTAAGGATGATTTAGCCATTTTGTAAGAACATTTTAATTTATAAAATTAATGGGTTGCGTTAAAAAAATTTGGGGGATGCACGAACTTTTCCTTTTATACTAAAGGAGGATTATTTGTAATTGATTGAGGCACTACAAGAAAAAGGGTCTTTCGAGACCACAAAAAGTGGTCTCAAAGAATGAGTCGTAACCACTTAAGTGAAGTGGTCTCAAATAATGATTATTTGTCACAACTTATGAGTATTTGTCATAACTTTATTGTCGTCTCAATAATTCGGACGCAAATAATATATTTGTCACCACAAAAGTGGTCTCAAATGCGTCACAAGTATTTTTTGCAACAACTAGTTGTCTTTAAAAGTAGTCTTAAAATGGTCTCAAATAATTTGTAGAGAGATTGTGACAAAAAATGGTCACAAATAACTTGTTATTAGTGACCGACCATAATTGTAATGTCAAAAAATGTTATACAAAAAACTTCTTCTGTTGTAATGAGGAGATCTAAATAAATACTTACATATGTGTATATATATATATACACATATATATGTTAAATATCATGTTCATTGGTGATTCATAAGTTACTTTTTTAGATATATCCTACTCCTTTCGTTTTAAAATGAATGTCTTTTTATTCTTTCTAAAAAAATTAAGAATTAATAAAAATAGCAAATATATTCATACAAAATCTGTTTAATTGAAAATATTTTGTGAAATAAGGTTGTGTTAAATACTCATTATTTGAGACCATTTTTTGTCGTCTCGAAAGATTATTTTTCTTGTAGTAGGAGAAGCTTCTTGATGGCAAAATTTTGATTCATGTGTGAGAAACAGGGGGGTCAACATTTTGGGAGCCCTAGGCAAGACAAGAAAATGGGGTCTTTTAGTTTTAAAAGAAAAAGTAATAAATTATTATTAAATCACATTTATTTTCGTTTTTGCATCAATTTTTTCATCTAGATTTTTATTTTCTTATTCTACTTGTCATTTCAACATAAATAGGTAAGAAAACTTTATAAAACAAACAAGGTTCATAATTGACAGGTAGCAAAATATGCATTAATATAGTTGTCAAGATTGCAATTTTATGAACATTTTAGTCATTACACTTTTATTTTTCAACCTATCTCACTTTTTGTCTGGTTTACTTTCATTGCTCTTTTATTTTTTATTTCAGTAAATTTAGAGTACTTTTGGATTAAGGAAGACGGACACGTATCAAGTTGGATCCGATACTGAGTGACAGAATGTCAACCCCATATCTTGATTCGAAGTCCGTTCATTCACAATTACCAAGAGTTGCCGAAACACACAAAAAAGGGTCACGTGAAATGTTACGTACTCTGGCGACGCTTACATGACAGCCTTCTCCAGTTAGACAATATTTGTGCCAACTCAGACAAATTAATTGGCAGCTTTTGCCAAATCTGTCTTTTTAAAATAAACTTACAAACTTTAAGACAAAAAGAAAAGCACCCCCATCCCCACCCCACCTTCTTCCCCATCCTTCACTTTCCCAACCCTTCTTGTTCCCCAAATCCTACTTCCTCATCCTCCTTCATCCCAAAACCTCCCCAAATACTTCTTTATACCCACTTGAAAACACATCTTCTTGAAAAAAAAAACTCAAATTCTAGAAGAAAATTCGGGAAAGAACTTCGTTAGAGTGAGGAAGAGAAAATGGAGAAAATATTGCATGGAAATTGATAGGGGTGACCCGGTTACCTTGGGCCGGGTTACCTCGGGTCGGGTTAATCCTGAGCCCACTCACCAGTTCAATGAGCATGCCAGCAACCGCGAAGGCCCAGGCCCAGCAACACGCATTCGGCCCAGCGAATGCGAATCTGTCACGTAAATCCCAACTGCCATGATCTTTTCCCAACGGCCATGCAGATTTGGGAGGCAAGATTATAGGGATTTAGTTAGGGCTTGGGTTTAGTAGTATAAATAGAGGAAAAGAACTCTGAATTAGGGTTCGGACTTTGTATTCTGCAGTACTCCTTGTAAACTCAATAATCAAGTGAAAGAAACACCTCGGCGACTGCCGTTTTCTGCCCGTGGACGTAGATCTCCGGATCGAACCACGTATATTGTGTGTGTTTTTACGTTCCTTTCGCATTAATTACTGTTTGATTGGGTGTTTTCCGGATTGCGCATTAACAAATTGGCGCCGTCTGTGGGAACGTGGGAACCAACCAAATTGTGCGCTCTCTAGAGACGCCCCCAAAATGGGTGATCTCCCCCGACAAACAGTTTTGAACTCCAGAGCAAGAGATTCGTGGTTTTGAGCACGGAATCGTCCCCGATGCGGGAGAGATGTACGTTTCCACCATTGGGACTGCTCGAAGCTTCTAGAGACTTCTCCAGCTGAATTTCTAGAGGGATTCGTCCCTCAACCTTCATCCTCCTTGTCGGGCATAGCCCGTCGATCTCCTCTGCATTGCTGATCTACAAACCCGCCATTGAAGACCTTTAAGGCTTTCGCCATTAAAGGAGCTTCAAGGTACAGAAGCTTTGGTGCAACTGCATCCCGAGCCATTTCGACGCCTTAATCCTCTACAATTTGGCCCTCCATTGCTCTATTTGCCATTCGCTGCACCCCCGATATCTTTTTTGCTCCGACAAGCCCCGTCCAAGGCACTCCGGCTAAAGCCCTGCGCCTTTCACAGATCAGCAGGGGCATCACCGAGTCAAGCCCCGAGTCGCCCGAGTTAGGAATTGCGGCGCTCAGGGGCTCTAGGGTTCCACTGTGATCCCACAAAACTGGTTCACCTCCTTGACCAGACCAAACCGGTTTGTTTTTAGTCAATCGGGCCATCCCCTCCGAGCCAATTCTCTCGACCTGAACCGAAATGGTTCACCAATTAAATATGGCCGGGTCATCATGGACAGGTTCATTCATCTCGTACCAACCGAACCGGACTTACTTAACTATAGAATTGATCCATACTCCTTGGGTTGTACTGGTTACGCAGAAGCTCCAATGCTGCCTTCTGTTACTCCTGGACAGAATAGCGCACCTTACCGCCTCCTTTCCCCTCTAATCCTCACTCCACTAACCAACCAAATTGTGCGCTATAATGATTACGATACGCTGATGGCGGCTGGATTGACAAAATGAGTCCTTGCTCAACAAATTTCGATTTCCGCCATTGAAGGTACCTCCGAGCTCGGAGCTTCTTCTTTACAAATCTCTGTCGCGACCTTGGGGTTTCCTTCGATTTCCGACTGTACAACGCGATTTTGGTGAAATCTGAGTAACCATTGTCACTGAGTCGACCCTGCGAGTAAGCCCACTGAAACTGGGTCCTCGAAGCGCGACAGCCATTGGAGGCTTCTCCCTGTCGCGATTCTGTGCGTCGCGTTGCCGAAGGCAATTTCGTAGCAGCCATTGCTACTCAGAGTTTCAACTCCTGTTTGCTATGTTCAAAAATCTATAATCCAGCTCCGGTCTGAAGAAGTTCAGGGGTGATTTGGGTTACCTCGAAGAATTTCTGAGATTTGTTTGCAGTTTCAAATTCGTTCTTCACTCAAACAAATCCACATTCCAGGTATTTCTATTTACGATTTCGGAATCGACCTCTACTGTGGCAATCGTTTCTGTTCGTTTGAGACGAAGTGTGTTCGATTTTCGACTTCGGTTCTCTGATTTTGATTGACTGAAGTAGGCCTGTGTGCCATTTCACTACTGCTGGGATTAAAGGCCTGTGTGCCTCTTTTTTGAAATCACAGGACTGTTCTATTGCTGAATTGAGTCCCTTTTGCTGTCAGTTCTTAGATCAGTTTACTGCTGGCCACTGTCGAGGCCTGCTGCTTTGCTGCTGTTAAATTAGTGCAAGTTGATTTTGTGTCCCGTTTCAGCAGTTTCTTAAAATTTTAATTTGAGTCTTTGGATTGAATTGAATTCTCTGAACTTACTGATTGGAGATCGAATCCTTACGTTGCTGATTTTGCTGAAATATTACTACTGAAATTGCTCCCTATTTTGCTGAGATTTCACTGCCACATGTTGAAGGCCTGTGTGCCGATTTACGATCCTATTCGTGCTACTATTTGCTCTGAATTTACTGCCCTGAGAGTGAATTCCAGCTATCCTGAAGCTGCTTTTTCACTTCTTGATTTTCGAAGCAGTGTGCCACCTTTTGTGTGTCATTATTTTGCTATTTTGCTGGTCCACCGAATCTAGCTTGTCTTGTAGCATTTCAGTTTATCTCATTGCTAGCCTGTGTGCCATTCTTGCCGGAATCTGCTGCTGTTATTGCTGGCCAGTGAGCCATACTTGCTGAATTTTGCTGCAATTTTACTACCTGTATTTCGAAGGAGTGTGCCAATTAATTGGTCAATTTTGTGCACTGCTACCGCTGAATTTTTTGGAGGCTTGTGTGCAATTTCTGTTGTTCTGTTAGTGCACTATATCCACCTGCTCTTGTTGCATTTTTGCTTGTTTGTACCCCACTAACTTATGGCGCAGAAAAACAAAAGCAATAACTCACCAGAGGCTGCCAAGCCGGATAATGGGACCCACCCTAACCATTCGGAAGAGTCAATCACTCTTGGATCAGAGGACTCATTCGCGGATGAGTCTTTGCTGGATTTGAATGGGCTTCAAGCCCCACCAGGTCGATGGCCTGGACGAGCTACTATCCAAAAACTCCCTACTTTTTGGAAAAAAGATTGCACAATCTCTCCCCCCGATCCGTCCGGGGAGATTCACGTCTCGTCTCCGGACAATTAAATTTCTCCCCCGTCCCGTCCGGGGAGATTCGCGTCTCGTCTCCGGACAATTAAACCTCCGTCTCCGGACAATTAAATCTCTCCCCCGATCCGTCCGGGGAGATTCGCGTTTTGTCTCCGAACTCATATCAATCTCTCCCCTGATCCGTCCGGGGAGATTCACGTTTTGTCTCCGGACTCATATCAATCTCTCTCCCGATCCGTCCGGGGAGATTCACGTTTTGTCTCCGGACTCATATCACTCTCTCCCCCGATCCGTCCGGGGAGATTCACGTTTTGTCTCCGGACTCATATCACTCTCTCCCCCGATCCGTCCGGGGAGATTCACGTTTTGTCTCCGAACAATTAAACCTCTGTCTCCGGACAATTAAATCTCTCCCCCGACCCGTCCGGGGAGATTCGCGTCTCGTCTTCGGACAATTAAACCTCCGTCTCCGGACAATTAAGTCTCTCCCCCGATCCGTCCGGGGAGATTCGCGTCTCGTCTCCGGACAATTAAACCTCCGTCTCCGGACAATTAAATCTCTCCCCCGATCCGTCCGGGGAGATTCGCGCCTCGGACAATTAAACCTTCGTCTCCGAACAATTAAATCTCTCCCCCTATCCGTCCGGGGAGATTCGCGCCTCGGACAATTAAACCTTCGTCTCCGGACAATTAAATCTCTTCCCCGATCCGTCCGGGGAGATTCGCGTCTCGTCTCCGGACAATTAAACCCTCGCCTCCGAACAATTAAACCTTCGTCTCCGGACAATTAAACCTCCGTCTTCGGACAAGCAAATCTCTCCTCCGATCCGTCCGGGGAGATTCCCGTCTCGTCTCCGGACAATTAAACCTCCGTCTCCGGACAATTAAATCTCTCCCCTGATCCGTCCGGGGAGATTTTAATTGGCACCGTCCATATAGTGTTCCCGAACACCTATTAACCCGATCCGTCCGGGGAGATTTTTCTTTACAATTATCTACGGCCTCCGAGCCAGTGTTCGGCGCTCCGGCGTTGAGATCTATTCCCGGACCTCCTCCGGGTCCTACGGGATTCTGTTATTCCTCGGCCTTGAGCTCCGGCTCTCTCCCCTCCGCGGGCCCTCGAATGTCACGAACTTCGGCCACTCCGGCAGATATGTTAAAGCTGTGTAGAAAGCCTCCTACACACCGGTCTCCGCCGCCACTTCCCGCTCCTTGGCCCAACGATGGGTCTCGCACTGGATGGCATCTTTCCCCGGAGAGACACCTCAGCTCCACCCCGGTTACAACCGAATCACCCCGGTGTACCCTCCACCTCGGTAAAACTACTACACTCCGGTGTCCTCTCCGTTTTGGCCAGAATAATCACCCCGGTGTACCCTCCACCTCAGCCACGTTGTCACGTCGCGTTCTTCGCTTTTGAGAAGTTCGGTGTCTCACTACATGCCCCGTGCACCTCGGCCTAGCTCGGCACTGCGTCCGCTAACGACTCCGCAGAGTCCCAGCGACGCGGCTAAACTCGGTCCTCCGTAAACACTTCGGCCCGCCAGCGACCCCGGTCCTTCTTCCACCCCGGTGACTACCGAAGCTCCTACCTCGCTCCGGCTGGGGGGGGGGGCATCTGATAGGGATAACGGGATCAGCTCGGGTCGGGTTAATGCCTGAGCCCACCGACCGGCCCAACACGCGTAGGCCCAGCAGGGTCAATTAGGGTTTTGATTTGATAGTATAAATAGGAGGAAAGAACTCTGATTAAGGGTTCGAATTCCGTATTCTAAATTACTCCGTGTAAACTCAACATTCTAGTAAAAGAAACACTCCGGCGATTGCCGTTTTCTGCCCGTGGACGTAGATCTCCGGATCGAACCACGTAATTCTTGTGTGTTTTTACATTATGTTTGCATAGATTATTGTTATAGTGCTTCGTTACCGGTGTATCCTACACCTCGGCCAGACTGTCATGTACTTCAGACGTGTTTTACACCTCGAGCAAGTTCGGTAGCTCATTACAAGTACCAAGCACTTCGGCCTACCAGTGACCCCGGTATTCTTTGCTTAAGGTTCCACCCCGGTGACAACCGAAGCTCCTACCTCGCTTCGGCTGGGGGGGGGGGGGCATCTGATAGGGGTGACCCGGTTACCTTGGGCCGGGTTACCTCGGGTCGGGTTAATCCTGAGCCCACTCACCAGTTCAATGAGCATGCCAGCAACCGCGAAGGCCCAGGCCCAACAGGCCCAGCAACACGCATTCGGCCCAGCGAATGCGAATCTGTCACGTAAATCCCAACTGCCATGATCTTTTCCCAACGACCATGCAGATTTGGGAGGCAAGATTATAGGGATTTAGTTAGGGCTTGGGTTTAGTAGTATAAATAGAGGAAAAGAACTCTGAATTAGGGTTCGGACTTTGTATTCTGCAGTACTCCTTGTAAACTCAATAATCAAGTGAAAGAAACACCTCGGCGACTGCCGTTTTCTGCCCGTGGACGTAGATCTCCGGATCGAACCACGTATATTGTGTGTTTTTACGTTCCTTTCGCATTAATTACTGTTTGATTGGGTGTTTTCCGGATTGCGCATTAACAGAAATCAAAGACCTGTTGAGGAATAAATGTGTTTGGTTAGGCACTTTAGCCACTGCCAAGGAGGCTTCTAAGGCTTATCTTTTAAGGAAACGTGAGTTTGAGAATGAGTTGAATGCCAAATAGGGATTTGATTGTAAATATTCTCCGTCTTCTATTCTCAAGATGGACTGAGGAAGGGGGAGGGTGGAGGGAAGGGGGTGGGGGTGCTTTTCTTTTTTTATGTTTATTTAACAAATTATTTTCTATAAAAAATTTAAAAGTTTAGTTATGATCTTTATATATTTATATCATACATAGGGAAGGTCTCTTGTGCATCAATTCCACGGATTTTAAATCCGTACAATTCGGGTCGTGGGTCGAAAGGTATAACTATTTATGCCTAAATGTATTACCTAATTTGGGTAAAGGTATTATATTACCTTTATTCAAAACATGTGATACTTTTAAACATAAATTATGATACCCACCTCGAATTGCACCATGTAACTGATGTAGATGAGACTTTGCCCCATAAATGTGTGTATATATATACACACACATACTTGGTATTTGGTATTATTTTACTTTACAACCTGTATAACTAATTAAAGTAATTTTCAAAGTAATCTTTTTAATGAAATAGTAAATATAAAATTATTAAATAAGGTTTAGATAGTATTTTCTAATTAATAGCTATTGCAATGTTTTCTTACGGACCGGCAAAAGTTGCCCACTAATTCTCTCCCAAACCGACCTGGAACGCGTAGGATGAAACATCAACAACGCCGGTCAGAAATAACTAATTGCGAAGCCATTTTTAAATTTACTACATAGTGGACATAAATTGCGAGGCCCGAACATTATGAGTAGAGGTGGCAATTCGGGCGGCCCGATCGAGTCGGGTTGAACTGGGCCCGATTTATTTCGGACCTATAAATGTTAGGTCCGGCCCGGAGGACCACGGGTCGGGTCGGGCCATCGGGCCAAAAAGTCCACCAATGATTTTCTTTTCTTTTCTTTTTTATTACTTATTGAGGCGAACTTCAGTTTAATTCTCTTAAGAAAAAACTTGATCGGAAGATAATATATTACTATTCGTTGCAATATGGAATGATATCTATTAATCTATAGGCATGTCTCAAACCTCAGATATAACAATAATAATCTATATATATATAAAAGTAAAATGGAGGGCTTTCTTGTCATTTTACTTTTCCTGCCTAAAACTTTAACATTAACTTAGTAAGGTTTTGTCAATTTTGGTAAGTAATAAGTTTCTTTTTTATTTTGTAAAATGCAAATAACTTTTTTATTTTTAATCCGTTTTTTATACATAATATATCAAATTATTCATCTTTTCACGATCTTCAATTTGACATCCATATCACATATATTAGATTAAATAAATTATTTATTGTTAATTATTTATATGACATGAATTTCTAATATATTTTCTTTACCAAAGTTACGCCCGGGATAAAAATCATTGTTTAAATAATAAAACTTTTATTTTATTAAGTTATAAGTAAAAAATTAATATTTTACAAATAATTTATTAAATAGTTACTTACATCTACTAATATACTCCCTTCGTTTTTTTTTTTAATTGATCTTTTAGAAAAAAAGTGGAAGAATTAAGAATTCAATTTATTTTTTTTCCAAATATATCTCGAGTAATCTCATTTCTCTCTCACATCTATCTCAAATCTAGGTTGGAAAGTAAAAAATATTTTAGGATTGACATAGGGCAAAATTGAGAGAAATTGTAAAAAATAGATAAAAGATCAATTAATTCGAAAAATCATTAAGAAGCTAAAAGATCAAATAAAAGGAATGGAAGAGTATATTTTTTATAATAACAATGTTTGTTTGATTAGTCACGGAGGTATGGGAACTTAAAGCGACTACATATTTATATATCATAATTATTATTCAGGTTATTCTTTTATTACTAATTCATATTTTCATACTATGTATTTTCTTAAAATTATTTTTGTAAGTTACACTTTGCAACCTAAATTATGACATTTCTTACATCTTTCAATCTTTTTTTAGTTGATTTTTTTAGTGACTAACATCAACTATATTTTTTTACACTTTTTAATCTATAAAATACTTTGTAAAACTAACTAAATTCAACTGCCTTTTTAAAAAAAAAAAAAAAAACTTTTAGCAACCTAAGCAATAGCTTTTTCATTAATCAATTTCATATTTAGATAGATATAATATTTGCATTATAAATGTAAAAAACAATATGAATAAATTACAATACCAAATAAAATATGAACATACTTAAGTATTTTTTAGAATTCATACACTTTAAATTGTTATTCAAATTATGAATAACTTTTGAATTTTATTTTGTTAATGTTAGGATTTATTTAGAAATATTTCGGGTATATTTGTCAAGTAAAATATTATAAGCTGCAAATGAGAATCTAATTTTAGAAAGGAACAAGTAAATATTTATAGCTAGAACTTGAAAGTTCATATAGATATATTACAAAAATTTACACATATATAAAAGTTATAAGAAAGTTAAGATTGTAAATTGCATTTCTCAACCATTATATTTTGTGTTATGTATGATTATTTTGTAGAAATGCGAACTTTTGATTTTTTTCCTTCTTTCTAAAGAAGTACTTTTCCAAATGATAGGGATGACCCGGTTACCTCGGGCCGGGTTACCTCGGGTCGGGTTAATCCTGAGCCCACCCACCAGTTCAACGAGCATGCCAGCAACCGCGAAGGCCCAGGCCCAACAGGCCCAGCAACACGCATTCGGCCCAGCGAATGCGAATCTGTCACGTAAATCCCAACTGCCATGATCTTTTCCCAACGGCCATGCAGATTTGGGAGGCAAGATTATAGGGATTTAGTTAGGGTTTGAGTTTAGTAGTATAAATAGAGGAAAAGAACTCTGAATGAGGGTTCGGACTTTGTATTCTGCAGTACTCCTTGTAAACTCAATAATCAAGTGAAAGAAACACCTCGGCGATTGCCGTTTTCTGCCCGTGGACGTAGATCTCCGGATCGAACCACGTATATTGTGTGTGTTTTTACATTCCTTTCGCATTAATTACTGTTTGATTGGGTGTTTTCCGGATTGCGCATTAACAAATTGGCGCCGTCTGTGGGAACGACAAGATCGCATTTAGTAATACCATTGCCTTCTGAAATCATGGTGACAACCCGTCAGAACCAATCCCGCCGCGGAGATCAATCTAACCAGGATCCACCCGTGGATCAAGGGGCGCCTCCGAGACAATCGCCGGCAAGAAGCGCTTCCGCTCATCAGGGTAATCAAAACCCTCCACCCCCTCAGGATCAGCAAAACCCTAATATTGCTGCCGCTCAACCACCGGTAAACGTCCAAATTACCCCCGAATTGCTCCAGGCTTTCCTAGAAGAACATGCACATGTTCTCCAAGATTGGGCAGCCAACCGCCTACATCCATCGGAGCCTGTCGCAGAGCCCGCTAACCACAATGACGATTCTGGTGTGCCTCTACCCCGTCCCCGTGGTCAGCGGAACCCTGGATACCGGGGACATCAGGATCGACGAAGGGAACGACCCGGTTCTTCCGAGGACCTTGGGAGTTCAAATAGATCACGACCTCACAACGAGGAACCCACCGATGTGGATCGCCGCTGCCCACTTAATGCGGCTAAAAGAGTTCGCTATGCAAATGCTCATACTCTGGACCTTCAAGAGTACGAGCGAGTTCAACGCAATGTTGAACTGGATAGGATCCTGGGCATGGATGCCAATGGAGAGATCATCACACCGTTCTCCCAGGCAATCATGGACACTTCCCTTCCCGAAGGGTTTAAACGGCCAGCCATACCTCCTTACAATGGCACTGGAGATCCGGCCAATTTTCTGGGTGCTTTTAGGCACAGCATGCTTAGTCATGACAACATCACATCTCTGCAGTACTGCAGGATTTTCCCGGAGTATTTACAGGATGAAGCTCGGGTATGGTTTGATTCTCTCCCGCGAAACAGCATATCCTCGTTCAGAGAACTTGCCGAGCACTTTTGGGCAAGATTTGAAGCCCGGGTGAAGCCCGCGGCCACCATGGCCGACGTCATGACTATGGAACAACGGGACGGTGAATCCGTTACCCAATTTCTGGACCGTTTCACAACAGTAAGTCTCAAGGTGGGAGACTGCCCCGACAATGTGGCCATCGGCGCCTTCATGAATGGACTCCGTCCCGGAGCTCTGCACACCGAGTTAGCTCGGAACACACCGGTCACAACTCGGGCACTGTTCCAAACAGTGTGTAAATTTGCGAAGGCTGAGGAGCAGACTCGTCAGAAGCGTGAAAAGCACGCGGCCAAGAGGCAGGCCGACAAAGCCCAAACTGGGCCTAGCACCCGAGCTAGTGCATTTTCCCGTCTGACAACGGGGCGCTCAGAATCCCGGAGTGAAATTCCGCAATTGACTCCGCTGACGAAGTCACGGGCTGAAATTCTTTCACTCCACAAAAATGACTTCCGACCTTGTCCACGGATGACTGTGCCTCCTGAAAAGAGAAATCGTGGCAAATGGTGTGAGTACCACCGAGATCATGGACACGAAACGGATGAGTGTCGGGAACTCGGCAAGGAGATTGAGGAATGTCTCAAGAAAGGATTCTTGCGGCAATACGTCGCACGAACTGGCGACCGACCTCGGGCAAACCATAATGGAGCCTCGTTTCATACCCGAGGAGGTTACCATGACCGAGATACTCAACAAAATCGGCCGCATTGGCAGAATAATCGGCAGGGGCCCAATCATCATGCACGACAAGATTCTGGCAATCGCCAGCCGCCACATCTCCCACTTCTACCTCCTCCTCCTCCGGGAGGACCCCGGGACGACGCACCCCCTCACGTGATAAACGTGATATACGGAGCCCTACCCACCGGGGCTTCGCGACATGCTTTGAAAGCAGAAGCTCGACGTCCTCCACCCGAGGAGCCACGTCACAAACGTCTCCATCAGTCCGAGACTGTCAGCTTCACGGATAGGGATCCGGTCCCCGAGATAACACCCCACACTGACGCTATTGTCATCGACATGACTGTAGCTAACATAACAGTACGGCGGGTCTTCGTGGACAATGGGGCCGCAGTGAGCATCATATTTGCGGACTGTTTTGAGAGGATGGGGATTTCCCGAGATCAACTCAAACCGGCCCCCGGGCCACTACAGACTTTCACCCAGGGTGAAGTTCGGCCAGAAGGTATCCTCACCCTCCCAGCGTCGTTGGGAACTTATCCGAAGGTGAAAACAATCTTCGTGGATTTCTATGTGGTGAATTCCCCATCACCATATAACATGATATTAGGCCGGGACTGGCTCACCCCGGCAAAAGCCATATGTTCCACATATCACCTCGCGCTGAAGTTCCCCACCTCGCATGGTGAAGAAACCGTCCGCGGGAGCCAACGGATTTCAAAAGAATGCATGTACGTGGCACTCAGAAAGACTGCCAAGGTTCCGCCCAAACAGCAACTTCAGGTAACATCGCAGGTCCTGGAACCCCGGGACTGTACCCCACTGGGAGATGCCACTGTCCAAATCCCGCTAGATCCGTCTAAGCCGGAGCAGACAGTAACAGTAGGAGCCGTGGATGTGCCATGGCTACATCAGGCCATTATTCAGACCCTGCGGGAGTATTCCGATGTTTTCGCATGGTCTCCTTTGGATATGCCCGGAGTCTCTCCCGAGGTGATTACCCACAAGCTAAATATCGATCCTAGTGTCAAGCCCATCCAACAGAAACAGAGAAAATTTGCCCCGGAGCGAAATGAGGCCATTCGAGTTGAGGTAAAACAACTCCTGGACGCGGACATCTTATTCGAGGTATTCTACCCCTCTTGGTTATCCAATCCGGTAATGGTTACAAAAACCAGTGGGGCCTGGCGGATGTGTGTCGATTTCTCCGACCTCAACAAGCACTGTCCGAAGGACTGCTATCCTCTACCCTCTATCGACCAAAAGGCCGAGGCCATTACGGGGTACGTGGCACTTTGTTTCTTAGATCTGTATAAAGGCTATCATCAGATCTTTATGGACCCACGGGATGCCGTCAAAACGGCGTTTATCACTGCCTTCGGGTGCTACGCTTTCAAGAAACTGCCCTTTGGGCTCAAGAATGCCGGAGCCACCTACCAGCGTCTAATGGACTCCGTCTTCCATGACCAGATAGGTCGCAATGTTGAGGTTTACGTCGATGACTTGGTCATCAAAAGCTCCTCTCATCCTTCATGCGTGCAGGACATCGCCGAAACCCTGCGCACTCTGCGGCGCTATAATTTACGCCTCAACCCTACAAAATGCACTTTCGGTGTTGGCTCCGGGAAGTTTCTCGGATACATGGTATCACAAAGCGGCCTACAAGCCAACCCGGCTAAGCTTCGCGATGTGTTAGACCTACAGCCACCAAAGACATTCAGGGATGTTCAACGCCTTACAGGTGGCCTAGCAGCTTTAAACAGATTTTTATCAAAGGCAGCGGAGCGCCAACTACCATTTTTTAAGATCCTCAGACAAGCGAAATCCTTTGAGTGGACTCCAGAATGTACTGAGGCCTTCGAGGCCTTGAAACGACATATACAGCAGCTGCCCACCTTGTCAGTTCCTCTCCCCGGAGAGCCGTTGTACGTATATCTGGCTTCCGCCGAGGAGGCTGTTAGCGCCGCTCTTGTGCGAGAAGTGGACGGGGTTCAGCACCCCGTATATTTTGCCAGCCGGGTGCTTCATGGAGCAGAGACGCGATACTCCGAGCTTGAAAAAACCGCCTTGGCCCTCGTTATGGCAGCTCGGCGCCTCCGACCATACTTCCAGGGACGCGAAATACGAGTCTTGACAAATCATCCTGTACGCCAGATCCTTGTAAAACCCGAGGTGTCTGGGCGCCTCGCCAAATGGGCCATCGAGTTGGGAGAATATGACATCCAGTTCCTTCCCCGCCGAGCCATCAAGGGTCAAGCCCTCGCTGATTTCTTGGCCGAAGCTCCGGTGGACAGTCATGAGACCCCCGCGGACAAAGATGCACAGCACCACGACACACTCGCCCCTGCACCTCGGAAGTGGCAGCTATTTGTGGACGGCGCATCCACGGTCCGAGGAAGTGGCGCCGGACTACTCCTCATCGACCCCGAGGAGGCTGAGTTTAAATATGTCATAAGGTACAAGTTTAAGGTAACCAACAATGTAGCGGAGTACGAGGCAGTCCTCGCTGGACTCCGGCTCGCTCAATCTCTAGGTGTTCGTCACCTAGAGCTCTTCACGGACTCCGAGATCGTGTCTAAGCAGATTCAGGGGACTTATGTCGCCAGGGAAGAAACCATGGTCAGGTACCACACTCTAGCGCTTAAGCTCATCTCAACTTTTGATGCAGTTGTTATACAGAAAATCCCGCGGACCCAGAACTCCAGGGCAGACGCACTCAGCAAGCTGGCCTCCGCGGTCCAAACTAATATATCCCCGGATATCATGGTCGAAGACCTCTCCCATCCGTCAATTCATGAGGCTACAGTTTCGGTATTGACTGACAGCGACCCGAATTGGATGACTCCGATCATTCAGTACCTTCGAGATGGGACTCTGCCCACTGACACGCTACGAGCTCGGCAAGTTGTGCTCAAAGCCCCCAAATACTCCCTTCATAACGGAGTCCTATATCGACAATCGTACTTGCAACCAAACCTCCGGTGCCTGCCACCTACCGAAGCCATTCAAGTTTTGAGGGAGGTTCATGAAGGGGCCTGCGCTAGCCACATTGGCTCCCGAACACTAGCCAAAAAAATCCTTCGCTGGGGATATTATTGGCCTACTTTGTTCAATGACGCTCATGACCTAGTGTCCAAATGCAGCAAGTGTCAACTGCACTCCCGTGTAAAGCACCTACCACAAACCGAACTCACGGGAATCCAGAGTGCGTGGCCGTTCATTCAGTGGGGAATTGACATTGTTGGACCCTTCCCCGTTGCTCCGGGGGGGTTGAAATTCCTGGTAGTCGCCGTAGACTACTTCACTAAGTGGGTCGAAGCCGAACCACTTACTGCTATCACTGGTCAGAATATTCTGAAGTTCGTATGGCGCAATATCATTTGCCGCTTCGGTATCCCGAGCACTATTGTCTCAGACAATGGTAAGCAGTTTGCCAATGACCCATTCCGCTCATGGTGTGAGGAACTCCACATCAAACAGATATTCACCTCGGTCGCACACCCTCAAGCAAACGGACAGGTTGAGGTCACCAACCGGACCCTCCTCACGGGAATAAAAAAGCGTGGACAGCGCCAAAGGCCTCTGGGCTGAAAACCTTCCACAAGTCTTATGTGCCATCCGCACAACGCCGCACACCTCCACCGGGGAAACTCCTTACAGCCTTACCTACGGCTCCGAAGCCGTCATTCCAGCCGAAATCAGTGTGCCGAGTCCTCGCCTACTTACCTTAGTTCCGGACGATAATGACGAGGCACTTCGCGCGAATTTGGATGAGCTTGAGAATCGCAGGGAACAAGCGTTCGTCCAGCAGGCTAAGTACAAACAGCGAGCTGCACAGTACTATAACCTCCGGGTCCGAGGTACTCAGTTCAATGTCGGGGACTTGGTTCTTCGACTCAACTCGGCCAGCAAGGCTGCCCCCGAGGGCAAACTACATGCTTCTTGGGAAGGTCCATACCGAGTCGTTGCCACGCATGACTCCGGCTCTTATCAGCTCGAACATCTCAACGGGGCCCCGATCCCCCGAAGTTGGCACGTCACAAACTTGAGACGGTTCTATCTATAAAGGCTAAATCACAAGTACTGTCTTTCCTTTAATTTCCTTTATAGTTGTTATTCCTTTTTGCACTCTTTAATTTGCTCCGGCACTTATTACTGAATAAAACATTTCGGTTTATGCATCTCGTTGTGTTTTTCTTTACGTTATGGGGACGCCCTAACACATACATACTATCATTACTAGTCTCCGGACAACTAAACCTTTCTCTCGGTCCGCCCGAGGAGGTTCGCATATTAGTCCCCGGACTCGCACTACTTTCTCGTCTGTTTAACCGGAGAAATGCTAACTCCCGCCTGATCCGTCCAGGGAGGAAATTTACTCCCGCCCGATCCGTCCGGGGAGTTTTTACTCCCGCCTGATCCGTCCGGGGAGGAAATTTACTCCCGCCCGATCCGTCCGGGGAGTTTTTACTCCCGCCTGATCCATCAGAATAAATTTGGCTTAGTCCATACCGTGTTCCCGAACACCTACTTAAAACAATTAACAGATCTTATATCATGTTCCTGAACACCCACTTAAAATGATTTGTAACAAGTTATTTTCACTACAATTTGTGCACGTTACAACAGTACACAAACAAAATATTCAAATCACATGGTTGTTTACATAACACTACAAAAAAAAAAAAAAAAAAAAAAAAAACAAACAAACAAAAGTACTAAGGCTAACGTCTATGGCCCCCGAGCCAATACTGCGCACTCCGGTGCTGGGACCCACTCTTCGGTCTACGCTGGGTCCTTCGGGATCTTGAAGACCCTTGACCTCGGGCTCCGGCTCCGTTACCCTCTCGGGACCTGGCTCGGTCATCCCTCCTAGGCTCCCTTCGACGAGGACTTTCCCTAGGCACCGGCCTCGGGGTTTCAACTCGGGTTCGTGCCCGATTGCCGGGATGTGGTGCCGACCTCGGTGTCTGAGCCCACTGCTCAGGGTCCCACTCCTCCGGGACCATTACTTCGATTTCCTGGGCCAGCTCCTCGACTATCTCCTCGGCAACTGCTGGAGGTTCTTCAGTTGTGGCCACTGAAGCTGGCTCTCGAATAACTATATGACCGCACTGTCGCGATGCGGTAAAATTAATTAAACCTAGCTACCCTTCTAGCTCGTAGAAGTGGTAAGTAGGGTCGATCCCACAGGGAGCAGGAAGACTCTTAGTGTTTAAATAAATCCTAATACTAGCAACGTATATAAGTATATAAATAATGGGGGTTTGTAACTTGATATATATTAACTAAAGAACTAAAACAGAATTTAAGCAAATTAACTATGACTTGTTCTACTTATAAAATAACGAATCCCAGCCCTTAATCTTATCTCCCCCTAGTTATTACTACCCTGTGATAGATGCAATTATTAACCAATTTTATCCTTAAAACTCCTACCCCGAGGTTAACAACAAGCTCTGCTAACCTCGTTATCCCTTATGTTTAACTAACCAAAACAAGCTCTTTGGTTAGTCTATCCAGTTGAGTGACCTCAGAATAAGCTCTCTGGATCTCATTAACCGGACGCCTAGAGAACTAGGATAACGGGATAGACACGGTGTGGACCTCGTAAGCTCGGACCCATTCAGACCGAGCTATATACTATCCTAGCGATATCACTCGCTATTCGCTACTAAGTGGCTATAGGTTCGTAACAATTACGGATTACGATTATAACCTAGCGTTACTTATGCAATTATAATCCTAGGTGATCAATCTAGCATATAAACGCACAAGCATTGAAGGATAAACAAATAGTATAACAACGTTTCAAGGAATCAACTGATTAATAACCACTGTAAATATCACAGAATAGCAAAACTAGGGTTCGACTCGATTAAGGACTGAAATAACCTACTAGCCGCTCATGGCGGTGACAAAAGACAAATTAAACTGAAAATACATAATTGTAAAGACTTAAGGACTAGAAAACCCGAGTATTGCCGATCTTGATTGCCCGTCTCCTTCGGAATCTCTCAATCTTGCTCTCTCGTAATGTTCTCGTCGTCTATTTCCGAGCATAAGAATCCCTTTTTATAGAGAAAGTCAATTTAGGTCGATTCTGGGCTTTAAAACGGAACTCTTGTGGCCCAAGGATTAATTAACCGCCTTAATGGGCCGCGACCGCGCTTACGGGCCGCGCCCGCGCCCGCTCCTGATCCAGCACCACGCCGCGGCCGCGCAAGTATGCCTCGGCCGCGCTACTTGTCCAGAGATTTTCTGCTTATTTCTTCACTTGGACCGCGGCCGCGCCATTTTGCCGCGGTCGCGGTGCTTTGTTCTTCATTTTCCGGCGATTTTTCCATCTTTTTGACCTCCGGACTTCATTTCCTCGTTGTGCATCCGGCCGAGTACGAATACTTAGCCTTAAATCACCTGTTAAGCTCAAAATGAAAACACAAACGTCAAATAGTCCAAAGGCACTAAAACAATCCAAATACTCTCCATTCTACACGCAATCATCACAATTCATCACTCTAACAGACTTAAAGTGCATAAATAAACGCGTGTACCAAAATCCCCCAAACTTAACCCTTTGTTCGTCCCGAACAAATCTAAATCAAACAACAACCAAGACACGGGTTTTAAGGCACTTTAAGTGGCAATTACGAGTTTCAGAAAGGTTTTCCAATAAAACATAGCAACATGATGTAACCGAGCATATTTGACAGAGCAACTTCAACTACTTTCATTGCTTATAATTTTCAACAATTGATCCTCACCGGAATTGTGTATCACTCTTCTCTCAAGTGTTTAAGGTATGCAAAGTACTACACTCGCACTGACTTATATGCAACGACCACCATATGCTTGCCTATTATTTAAGTCGGACCTAGTACTCAGCACGTGTGGCAAAGAATCAAAAAGGTCTTTAATTCGGTTGTAATAAAGGCTTAGGTAAGGTAGGATAAAATTTGGATGAAAATGACTAAAATGTGGACTAACCGAGTTATTCCTACTCAACCACCCCTCAAAACAATCACTCCCATCTCACTCTCCCAATCTCAGTACATCTCAGTACATCACCCCAAGGGATGACTTCTTCTACCCACGTCCGCATCTTTTACAACCAAGTGCTTCTTTTTTTTTTTTTTTTTTTTTCATGTGGGTACCACATTTCCTGGGACTACCCGATTTTTTTTTTTTTTTTTTTTTTTTTTACTAAGCACTTTTCTTACTCCCATCCTCATTTCTTTTCTTGCTTTTGCATTGCTTTTGCATTGTACATATTAACAAGTCTAAGCTTTTAGCACATAGGAGGGGAACCTTCTTGAATTTTCTATCACCAATTCCCTTTTCATATCTCATTTCACTCCCCTTTTTCAGCCCATAGGAATCCCAAATATCATTCCCAACTACCTCTCCTTTCGCCTCCCTCTTAACTAGATTAGTCCAATAAGGTCAAAGGCCAATTGAAAAGATATTCGGCTTGTAATATTCGGCTAACAAGTGATAGGCTCACGGCTCAACTGGGCTAACTAAGGGAAATTACTTTTTCAAGTTCGCGGTAAAAAAGGTAATTATGTTGAGTGTCTGAAATAGGCTAATCAAGAAATGCCTAAGATCACTTTCTAAGCCACAACACACATTGACTTATTCACGACAGACATGCAAGGCAAGTTCTAGGGCCTATATGCACATAATCAATGAAAATCACACCGAAAGAATTTGTACAAGTTGCTCCAAGACTGGAGGTACAAAATAGGCTCAAGTCCTCACAAGGCAATTTTACTGATCAATGTTGCGAATTACAGCTCAATTTCCTATCCATTACTCGTCATACTCTATCATATGCTATTCAAAACAGGTTTCAACAATCATCATGAACTCATTGCCAACTTATCATCACCTTAATGTGTTAATTTTATCTTTACAGCACAATTCAGTTTTCTTCTACCTTTCTAGACTCAATCTAAACTCTACCAAAATAAACACATAAAGACTCCACAAAACACAATAACGAAATAGATGACTACGGCTCACAGGCCCACACACTATCAATGGCACACAGGCCCAATCCTCAACTAATGGCTCACAGGCCCAACAACAAAATAGAAACGGACAGCATATTTAAAACGCTGCCAAGTCGCCCCACGTCACACCCCCCTCCCCCAAACTTGGTTGAAAACCAAAGTTTGAGGGAAGAAAGAGTGGTGCGGCTTGGTACGTACTTACAGTGTTTTACTGAGGCGGAGGCGGAGGTGGATGACCCCCTTGTCCCCAAAAGGACTGCATGTGGCTCCACTGAGCTGCTTGCTGCCTCTGCCATTCTTGTTGTTGCTCCTGAAATGTCTGCTGCTGCTGCTGCCATAATTGCATTTGGGCCCAACGATTGTCTTCCACATCCCAACGAGTTTCCATGGTTGTCCATCGATCATCCTCCACAACCCAGCGATTCTCCATAGCCGTCCAACGATCATCTTCCACCTGCCAACGCTGCTCCATAGTGTGGTGCCATGCTGTCTCGCGTTCTTGACCTGCTTGCAAAGCTGTCATAATCTCCTGATGGCTCGACTGGCTCTCTCCTCTGTAAAGAGCTAAATCGTCCCTAAGTGAGGTAACGAGCCCTTCCATGTGCTCCTGAAACTCCCATGGTGACTGGATGGCCGCAGCGGGTCTCTTCTGCCTGGTCTGGCGGTGGCGACTGCTTCCCTCAGCCGGATCTTCGTGATCCGGGGCGATGTCGTCGTCTGGCTGAGGTATAATCGGGACTCGGCCCAACTGGTACCGCTGCAATTCGGTGTCATCAGGCTGACGAGAGGCGGCCAAATGGGCAGGTGAAGCTAGAGATATGTTTCGGGGATCGTAGATGTGGAGCACCTCCGTGAGCTCCGGGTTTGGTAGGCGGAGGAATGGTCCCACATTTTGTATGACATATGGGACGGTCTTGTTGGATGGCTTTCGGGCTGCCTCTTCTTGATAACCCAAGGTCACGACTCTCATTTTCTCCAAATCCTCCCAAGTGAGAAGGAACTGAGTGGTCACAGGTGTTAGATCGACCAATGGAACGCCACAATCAGCGGCGATCGGAGTAATCAGCCCTCCTACGTAGATGTTATCCCTTTGTTTGAGCACCACGTGTTCAAAATGCTCGAGTATCAACCTGGCTACTATCACCTACTTCTTGTTCAGTATATGCCACAATAGTTGTAACTCGTTATGGCGTGCAGCTCCTGTCTCTTTTCTTGCAAAGATGGTGAGGCTGAGGAGTTTCTGAATGTACCGGATAACGGGGCTACGAATCCACGAATTCTTGGAGTTCTTAGTGGAGAAGGGTTGAGCCTCCACAAGTCCTGGAGCAGCTGTGAGTTGCCCCCAAAAAGCTTGCACATTAAACGGCTTGTAACAACTAGTGACCTGTGCATATGGAAGATCATAAATCTTGGAGAGTTCTTGAATGGACCTAGTGAAAGTTTGCCCGCCTAATTGAAATGTGATGCTCTCGGCTACATCCCCACACTGATTGGGGTCCATGATGATTTCAAGGGTGCTTAAAAATTCCAGTGTCAGCCCCTTGTACGTCAGTTGGGGTCGCATGACCCCTCGAAGTCCGGAGGAATCCAAGAGAGCGGTCACATTGTCATATATGCCCATGTCCTTGAGGAGCTGGTCGCGACCATAGCGGGTAGCCATCACCGATCGGTTGCACAGCTTCTTGAATCGCTCCCGATGGGCGTCGTTGGTCAAAACAAAGCCGAAGTGCCGGCTGTCCGTGGGGTCAGATGGTCGTTCCGGAGGTGGAGTTTCCACTGGTGGTTCTTCAACCACCGGCTGCTTGTCCTTGGCCTGTCTACGGCTACCACGGGGAGGCATGATTATGGGTACCTAGACCAACAACACCATAAGTATCCAAGTGATATGAAAGACACCTTCAAATGGTAATATATAGCTTAGCATACTATGATTTGATTCTAAGTGGCGGGCACGAACATAATCCTTTTAAGAAGAGCATAAGAAAAGTATGATGCAACCGGAGGTATGTCATGCCTTGTCCTAAAATCATGCATAGGTCGGAAGAAAACGTCACACGGTTGTGGTGCAAGCTATATAAAAAGAATTGTAAGCAAGGTGTTCGACAAAATGTCACAAAGGAAGGCCACTCCTAATGGGGCCGGCTTGCCCACTCTAAATCCGCCACAAAACAACACACGACCCCCACGACTAACCCTATGAATTATTCGTCTAGAATCATCAATAGGAGACAATTTATCAACACAAAGCGTATAAATATATATTCAACTCCTATGAGTAATAACAACCGACTTTCACCCCCCATGTATGCACATTATTACGAAATTGAAGGTGAACTACAAAGGAGAGGGGTTAGCATCACGTACCGGATGAGTTTAGTCGAGAGAAATTCGAATTCGTATTTCGCGCCCAAATCGACTTGCCCAAAAGTGTGATAAAAATTCGAAAGTAATCGGTCGAGTTCGTGTGCAGGAGTGTGTGTGTGTGGATTAGTGTTGATTTTTAGTGGTGTGTGAGTGAAAATTGAGATTGTGTGTGCAAAGTGTGTGTTTTCGCGAGGGGGGAGGGGAAGAGAATGAGAAAGATGAAATCTGGCCGCGGCCAGGGTTTTAACCTGCTGTTCTTCAGGCCGCGGCCGCGCAACTGTACCGCGGCCGCGCTCGTTTAAATTGACGCGGTCGCGCATTTGTACCTCGGCCGCGCAAAGTGTCCAACAATTTCTGGTGTTTCTGGGCACTTAGGCCGCAGCCGCGCGTAATTGCCGCGGCCGAGGGCCCTGTTTTCGAGCCTTAGACTCACTTTCTTCGTTTTCGGACCCCCACCCTGCGTTTATGGCATTCTGGTCCTGTGAACCTGATGTAAAACAAGAAAAACACGAAAATAAAAATGCTCTAACGGAAAAAATCAAAATCAACAAAAAAACAAAATAACCGTAAGACATCGGGTTGCCTCCCAACAAGCGCTGTTGGTTAACGTCGTTAGCTCGACGGTGTACTGCTCAAGCGGAAGGGGGGTCTTCGACCTGAGTCACTTCTTCGGGAACTTGCCGAAAGTTCTCGAAGTATGGCTTCAGTAGGTGGCCATTAACCTTGAACACTTTCCCTGTTTTCTCGCTTGTTATTTCGACTGCACCATAGGGAAAAACATTAGCAATGATAAATGGTCCTATCCACCTAGAACGTAACTTACCGGGAAACAACTTTAAACGCGAATGGTATAAGAGCACTTTTTCTCCCACGACAAAATTCTTTCGAGTGATGCGAGAATCATGGAATACTTTGGTCTTCTCCTTGTAAATGAGAGCATTCTCGAACGCTTCATTCCGTATTTCCTCGAGCTCTTGAAGTTGCAATTTCCGGTGGATGCCGGTGGTGTCGAAGTCCATGTTGCACCTTTTTATGGCCCAATATGCCCTGTGCTGAAGTTCTACCGGCAAATGGCAAGGTTTCCCGTAGACTAGTCGGTATGGCGACATGCCGATGGGGGTTTTGTATGCCGTGCGGTACGCACACAGTGCATCATCAAGGCGTAAGCTCCAGTCTTTCCTGTTGGGTTGCACTGTTTTTTCTAGAATGGCTTTAATTTCTCGGTTGGACGTCTCTGCCTGGCCACTCGTTTGGGGGTGATATGCTGTGGAGACCTTGTGTATAACACAGTATTTCCGTAGCAATGCCTCAATGGTTCGATTGCAGAAATGCGTCCCCCTGTCGCTGATTATGGCTTTTGGGACTCCAAACCTAGAAAATATGTTAGCCTTCACAAAATCTGCGACAACCTGAGAGTCGTTAGTTCGAGTGGCTTTTGCCTCCACCCATTTTGAGACGTAATCGACAGCCAATAAAATGTATGTGTTACCATAAGATGACGGGAAAGGTCCCATAAAGTCCATGCCCCAAGTGTCAAATATTTCGCAAATCATGATTGGATTTTGAGGCATTTCATTCCTTTGGGAGTTGTTCCCGGTTCTTTGACAGTTATCACAGGTTTTGCAAAATAAATATGCATCCTTAAACAATGATGGCCAATAAAACCCACTCTCTAGAACTTTATGTGCTGTCCTCCTAGACCCAAAGTGCCCCCCACAAGCATAAGTATGACAAAATTTTAAAATGGACTCATGTTCTTCCTCAGGCACACAACGTCTAATTACTTGATCCGCACAATGTTTCCATAAATATGGATCATCCCACACAAAGTATTTAGCATCACTTTTAAGTTTATCTTTCCTAGCTTTAGTAGAGTCAGCGCGCAGATAATGCGAGGCAAGAAAATTTACTAAGTCAGCGTACCATGGTGTATTTGGGAGTGTTGTGGGATAGGGAATATGTGTGACCTGAAGTAATTGCTCGTCGGGAAATTCTTCTCGCAATGGTTGTGCACTCTCTTGTAAGGCTAACCGACTCAAGTGGTCTGCCACCGAATTCTCAGCTCCCTTCTTATCTCTGATTTCGATGTCGAACTCTTGTAGCAGGAGAATCCACCGTATTAGCCTCGGTTTTGCCTCCTTCTTGGATAGTAGATATCGAAGAGCTGCATGATCAGAATAAACAATAATTTTAGTGCCCAATAAATATGAACGAAATTTCTCTAAAGCAAAAACAATTGCTAAAAGCTCTTTTTCCGTCGTGGTGTAGTTGGATTGGGCTGGATTCAATGTTCGGGATGCATAGTAAATCACATGTGACGCTTTCCCCATCTTCTGTCCTAACACCGCCCCTATCGCGTAGTCGCTGGCATCGCACATGATTTCAAATGGGAGGTCCCAATTTGGCGGTTGAATGATAGGCGGTGTGGTAAGTGCTTCTTTCAGTTGATTGAATGCAGCTTTACATTCGTCGGTCATCTCGAATTCCACCTCCTTTTGTAGCAGTTTGCACAAAGGTGCTGAGATCTTGGAGAAATCCTTGATGAATCTTCTGTAGAAACCTGCATGACCAAGGAAGGAACGAATCTCCCGCACACTAGCGGGGTAAGGCAAGGAAGTAATAATATCAATCTTTGACTTATCAACTTCTATACCCCTAGACGATACAATATGACCCAGAACTATCCCTTGTTCGACCATAAAATGACACTTCTCCCAATTTAAAACAAGGTTAGTATCAACACACCTTTTTAAGATAAGTACCAAATTTTCAAGACTTTTCTCAAATGTTTCCCCGTACACACTAAAGTCGTCCATAAAGACTTCTATGATATGGCCCACATACTCAGAAAATATGCTTACCATACAGCGTTGGAATGTTGCTGGCGCGTTGCATAACCCAAATGGCATTCTTCGCCAAGCAAACGTTCCAAAGGGGCACGTGAACGTGGTTTTTTCTTGATCCTCTGGTGCAATCGCTATTTGAAAGTACCCTGAAAAACCATCTAGAAAACAGTAAAATGAATGCCCTGCTAATCGTTCTAGCATTTGATCAATAAATGGTAAAGGAAAATGGTCCTTTCGAGTCATTGCATTCAACTTGCGATAGTCAATGCAAACTCGCCACCCAGTTTGTAACCGAGTAGGGACTAACTCACCATCTTTGTTTTCTACCACTGTTACTCCGGATTTCTTCGGCACTACCTGTGTGGGGCTGATGTACTTACTGTCGGATATGGGGTAGATAATGCCTACGTTCAACAGCTTAATGACCTCCTTCTTGACCACTTCCATCATTGGCGGGTTCAATCGCCTCTGTGGTTCTCGACTCGGTTTGGAGTCTTCTTCAAGGAGTATTCGGTGCATGCACAGTGAAGGACTGATGCCCTGGATATCGGCTATTGTCCATCCAATCGCGCTCTTATGCTCTTTTAGGACTTCTATTAATGCTGCCTCTTGCTGTGGGGTCAGTCGCGATGAAATGATGACAGGTAAAGTTTCACTCTTTCCCAAGTAAACGTACTTGAGGTGCTCTGGCAGAGACTTGAGTTCTAACTTCGGTGCTTCGACTGTAGAGGGAAGTAGCTTTTGGTCAATCTCAGGTAAATCGATGAATTTTTGTTCATACCTTGGTTTGGCGGGTTGAAGGGATTGGAGGGACGCTACGAGCTTGACCAATTCTTTATTGGCCTTCCAAAGTTCAAATGTGTCCTTCTCCAAATCCTGCGTGAGCACAATTTCCAAAGGTTCCCTGCATGTCAACTGAAAAACTTCCTCTACAAGAGGGTCAATGACGCTTACAGAAAAAACATAATTCACATCCTCCGGGTGTCTCATGGCATCATAAATATTAAACTTAACAAGTTCCCCAGCAAATTCCATTGTTAAAGTTCCCTCACTGACATCGATTTTTGTTTGAGCGGTGTTTAGAAACGGCCGCCCTAACAAAATCGGAGGCGGTGTAGGAGAATCTCCTTGCATGTCTAGAACATAAAAGTCAGCAGGAAATACTAGTTCACCTACTTCTACTAAGACATCTTCAATTAGACCATCGGGGTATGTATTACTACGATCTGCTAACTGAATTACTATCCTAGTTTCTTTCAGTGGTCCTAGTTTTAATGCATGAAATATCGCTCTTGGCATTACATTAATGGATGCTCCTAGGTCTAGCATGGCACGTTCAATGTTTATGCCCTCTATTCTACAAGGAATGACAAACATACCTGGGTCCTTACATTTTGGTGGCATCTTCTTTTGGAAGATTGCTGAGACGTTTTCTCCCATCAGGACCTTTTCATCCCCCTTGAGTTTACGTTTGTTGGTGCATAGCTCCTTTAGGAACTTGGCGTATCTGGGAATTTGCTTGATAGCATCGATCAAGGGGATGTTGATGTCAACCTTTCGAAACACCTCTAATATCTCCTTCTCTTTGTCAGGTCGTGTCGATCTGATCATGCGACTGGGGAAAGGAAGTGGCAGAGGCGGAATAGATGCAGAATGTGTTGATTTCTGCTGAACAGGGGCCGCGGCCGCGCTGGGTTGCCGCGGTCGCGCAACTTCTACAGAGATTTTCTCTTCAGAAACGTCGAGTTGGCCGCGGCCGCGCAGGTCTGCCGCGGTCGCGGCTCTGTCTGCGGCTGTTCTCTCCGAAATGTCGTTTTTGTCATCTTCCAATGGTTGCCCGGGCTTCTTAAGCTCTCCAAGCTGGTTACCACTCCTCAATGTGATGGCACTGACATTTCTAGGATTTATTTCAGGTTGTGATGGCAGTTTACCACTCTGCATATTCTCTAGTCGACTTATAGCAGTTGCCATCTGGCTCATCTGTGTCTCGAGATTCTTGATGCTTGATGTTGCATCCTTTTGAAATTGCACAGTGTTTGTTGCTAAAGTCTTCACAATATCCGCCAATGATGAGTCGGGTACTTGTTCGGCTGGCTGCTTTGTATAATACATACCTCTAGGTGGTGGAGGTCTGTTTTGCCCACTTGACTGACCTTGCTGATTACCATAGCTGAAATTCGGATGATCCCTCCATCCTGGGTTGTACGACTGGGAATATGGGTCGTACTTTCGGCCTTGGAAGTTTCCAGTTCCGACAGCATTGGCGTGTGCTTCTAACTCATTACCCAGAACTTCGCAATTATCGGTTGTGTGATCGGTAGTATCACATATTCGGCAGGGTCGGATATTTGAGCTCCCCCCCAAAACAGCCTTCTGGACCATTTTGGTAAGCTGATCAATCTTCGCATCCATTTGAGAATCGTTCACCTCCCTCACTATCCGTGTTGAAACATCCCGTGTCCCGAATTGTTGAGTCTTAGCCGCCATTTTCGAAATGAGTGCTCTAGCAGCTGTCGGGGTTTTGTCACATAGGTCTCCCCCACTGGCAGAGTCCAGCATGTTCCGGTTTGACTGCGTCAGCCCTTCATAGAAGTACTGGATGAGCAACTGTTCTGTGATCTGATGTTGGGGACATCTGGCCACCAGCTTTTCAAAGCGTTCCCAATACTCGTACAAAGTTTCTCCGGGCAGTTGTACCGCTCCACTGATTTCCTTCCGGATGTTCGTGGCCTTAGATGCCGGAAAGTACTTCTCCAAGAATTGGGTCTCCATTTCCTCCCAAGTTTTTATAGATGCTGAGGGGAGGTAGTAGAGCCAATCCTTGGCCATATCCTTCAGAGAAAAAGGAAATGCCCGCAGTTTTATCTGTTCTTCAGTGACTTTCGTCGGCTTCATACTCGAACAGACGATGTGGAACTCCTTCAGATGTTTATGCGGGTCTTCTCCTGCTAACCCATGGAAAGAGGGTAACAGGTGAATTAACCCTGATCGGAGTTCGAAAGTGGTGTCCTCCCCCAAGTCAGGGAAGGTTATGCATAGAGGCTGGTGAGTAGTGCCAGTGGTGGCCAATTCCCGCATAGTCCTTTCGGCTGCCATTGCTTCTTGCTCAGGTTCAGACGTGGAATTTTCAGTGGCGAAGGGTAAGGCTTCAAATTCTTCTAGGTTCTCTCTTGCTTGTCTTCTCAGGATGCGATCTCTACGAGTTATTTCAGGGTCGAATAGCAATTCTTTATTTTGGCGTGAACGAGTGATCATTCACTGCTAAAACAAAAAGAAACTTAAGTGAGTCTAAGTGTAACGCAAATACTAAAAAAAAAAAAAAAAAAAAAAAAAAAAAAAAATTACAAGACTCAATAAAGAACTAATAAAAATAAACACTTAAAATCTTGCACCGCTCCCCGGCAACGGCGCCAAAATTTGACCGCACTGTCGCGATGCGGTAAAATTAATTAAACCTAGCTACCCTTCTAGCTCGTAGAAGTGGTAAGTAGGGTCGATCCCACAGGGAGCAGGAAGACTCTTAGTGTTTAAATAAATCCTAATACTAGCAACGTATATAAGTATATAAATAATGGGGGTTTGTAACTTGATATATATTAACTAAAGAACTAAAACAGAATTTAAGCAAATTAACTATGACTTGTTCTACTTATAAAATAACGAATCCCAGCCCTTAATCTTATCTCCCCCTAGTTATTACTACCCTGTGATAGATGCAATTATTAACCAATTTTATCCTTAAAACTCCTACCCCGAGGTTAACAACAAGCTCTGCTAACCTCGTTATCCCTTATGTTTAACTAACCAAAACAAGCTCTTTGGTTAGTCTATCCAGTTGAGTGACCTCAGAATAAGCTCTCTGGATCTCATTAACCGGACGCCTAGAGAACTAGGATAACGGGATAGACACGGTGTGGACCTCGTAAGCTCGGACCCATTCAGACCGAGTTATATACTATCCTAGCGATATCACTCGCTATTCGCTACTAAGTGGCTATAGGTTCGTAACAATTACGGATTACGATTATAACCTAGCGTTACTTATGCAATTATAATCCTAGGTGATCAATCTAGCATATAAACGCACAAGCATTGAAGGATAAACAAATAGTATAACAACGTTTCAAGGAATCAACTGATTAATAACCACTGTAAATATCACAGAATAGCAAAACTAGGGTTCGACTCGATTAAGGACTGAAATAACCTACTAGCCGCTCATGGCGGTGACAAAAGACAAATTAAACTGAAAATACATAATTGTAAAGACTTAAGGACTAGAAAACCCGAGTATTGCCGATCTTGATTGCCCGTCTCCTTCGGAATCTCTCAATCTTGCTCTCTCGTAATGTTCTCGTCGTCTATTTCCGAGCATAAGAATCCCTTTTTATAGAGAAAGTCAATTTAGGTCGATTCTGGGCTTTAAAACGGAACTCTTGTGGCCCAAGGATTAATTAACCGCCTTAATGGGCCGCGACCGCGCTTACGGGCCGCGCCCGCGCCCGCTCCTGATCCAGCACCACGCCGCGGCCGCGCAAGTATGCCTCGGCCGCGCTACTTGTCCAGAGATTTTCTGCTTATTTCTTCACTTGGACCGCGGCCGCGCCATTTTGCCGCGGTCGCGGTGCTTTGTTCTTCATTTTCCGGCGATTTTTCCATCTTTTTGACCTCCGGACTTCATTTCCTCGTTGTGCATCCGGCCGAGTACGAATACTTAGCCTTAAATCACCTGTTAAGCTCAAAATGAAAACACAAACGTCAAATAGTCCAAAGGCACTAAAACAATCCAAATACTCTCCATTCTACACGCAATCATCACAATTCATCACTCTAACAGACTTAAAGTGCATAAATAAACGCGTGTACCACTATACCCTTGCTCTGTTCGGAGGGTTTTTTCTTGCCTCTGGTCTTCTTATCCTTCCGAGGAGCCTTCTGCACACTTCGATCCTGGCTTGTGCTCGCAATGAACTCCTCAGCGGAAGGTCTCCGCCTAACTCGGTTCTTCAACCCCTCATACATACTCAGCAATAGTTCGAGGACTTCTCTTTTTCTCACCAGCTCCGCAGACTCTACTGAGCTCCTCGACATCAGCGCCGCGATGTCACTCTGGATTTCGACGGTCCGCTCTTCTACTTCTTCAAAGGTCCGCGGTGTTCTAGACAGTTGGTAAGAATCAAACAGAATTACTCTCAAACATATAAGAGTTGATACAGTTCGGCAACGCACAATGGATTACGAAAATGAAAAGATTGCAAGGGTCCGAAACGAGGAAATTGTATTGCACATTGTCAGAATACAACGGTTCAATTACATCATTCCTATCAATTCTACAAATTTACAAATTTAAATTTGCGGGGATCTACTGACCTCCCGCTCAATTGCCTCTGTTTCTTCGGGCAGCTCTTCTTGCTGGCCCTCAGGCACTTCGGCATTTCCCCCTTCGGCCGCTACGACGACTTCGGTTTCAGCGGGGACTTCGGATTCTACCGGGGGGAGGGGCTCGGTGTTTTGAGGCGCCGGGGCCAGTTCACCGCGGCAGAAGGCCAAAAATTCTTCATCTTGGTCCACTATGCAGTTGGCCACTTCTGCGGCAGTCAGAAGCTGCCTCTTCCCCCCGAGCGCGTTCACCAGGGGCCACTCCGGAAGCTCTGCCAGCGCGGCGTAATAGGCCTTCTCCACCTCGGCCGTCGCCTCGGGATCATACCCGAATTCTGGACGATGGATGTCCACGTCCGGGTACGCCTCTTTCACCTCTTCCAGCACCATGGCCCGAGTGGCTTTGTCCCCTATTGCCACAAACCTTGTCTGGAAATCAAGGAATGTGCTGGAGTGTAGCAGCTTCTCGGTGAAGGCCCTCAGCACGGCTCCCTGCCCTCCAACAATAGCTGCCTCCCTCGCCTCCATCTCGGCCCGCAGTTGCATCAGCTCGCCGCGGAGGCCGTGATTCTCCGCTTCTATGCTGCGCAGGCGCGCCACCTCGGACTCCACCACGGCAGCCCTCTTGCGGGCCTGGGTCAAGTCGTAAGATAGCCTGTCATTTTTAGCACGAAGCTCTCGCGCCGTTGCTGCTAGCCCCTCCTTGGCCTCTATCTCATTCTTCAGGCCGACATCAATTATCCCTTTGGCCAGCCGAAGAATCTTCTCTGCATCCGCGCTGTCGAACCCCAGCATGCTGGGGATCACCTGCTCCCCCTGAAACAGTTAAAACACAACGAAACAGCGGGTTAGGCCTCTGATACACACCTCGTGTACGTTAAACTACTGATCAGCGTTCTTAATATTACCTCGGTACTTGCCCCAACCCGGGGTCTTTTGGATGGTGCTTGCGGAGCCCCAGTAGGCTCCGGCCTCTTCTTCGATAACACCGGAGACCCCGCCGGCATCGCCCTCTCCTCCGACCCCGTTGACGGTCGAGCACTCTGTGGCGTCTTCTCTCGGGGAGTCACCTCGGTGGCTTTCCCCTTCTTCTTTGCCGCTGCCGACGCTGCAGGGCTTCCCGATGCCGGCTGCTTTCCGAAGCGTCCCACTGCAAATATATATATCAAAGGTCAGTTTGCGCACAACGGCAAAATTGAATAACAGGACAAAAAACTCCTACCCTCTTCGGCATCTCCGTTCCCTGAATAATATGGGCTAAGCCCAGCCTTCTCCAGTTCCTCCTCGGAACAGAGGGTTTGGAAAGTCCCCACTTGCAGGAATATGTGCCTCATTTCGGCCCCCGGATTCTCCACAGGAGCGGAATCCTGCACCTCGTCACTCCTCCACTTCGGGAGGGCTATTTTATTCCTAACAAACATGAACCTCTCCTTCCACCCCTCTACTTTGCTCGGGTTTTGAACCTTGAACCCTCCGCGGGCTCGAGGACTAAAGGAGTACCATCCCTTAGACTTCCCGAAGTTCTTAAGCTGGTAGAAAAACCTAAAAAGTTCTACCGTTGGTTCTACCCCGGCCATTTTACTAACTACAGTAAAACCTACCAATTGCCTCACCGCGTTCGGTGCTAACTGGCAGAGGGCAATGCCGTAGTATCTTAGCAGCTCTACGACTATGCTCCGCAACGGCAATCTCAATCCTACTCTAAGGGGATCAATGTACACGGTCATAAACCCCTGCGGTGGGCAACAGGCCCTATCCTCGGGGGTCGGAATTATGTACTCAAGGTCAAACGGAAGATAAAAAGATGGGAGTTCCCTCTCCAGCTGCCCCCGCGACATCCGTAAACCTATGGAGGACACCTCAAGATCAACCGCCGGACATTCGTAAAACGATATCGTCCGGGTATTACACTCTACACCATCGACTCTCTCTATGGTTCTTATGGCATCCTTCTCCGGAAAGATATACGATATGGGGGGGACATCTAACGGAGTGTCCGCATCTCCAACTATTCTGACCGAGGCCGAAGAAGGGGCAGAAGATGAAGCAGATGAAGAGGATGACATACTTACTTGATTTGAATCCGAAAGGATGGAATTGAGAAATTTTTGATCTCTGATGAATCACACACGCAAGGTTCCTCTTTTTCCCGCTTTCTATAATAGCTGAATCGCAATAGAGAAGGTGAAAAGTTACTGTGCAGTTATTCCTTATATAAATGCAAAACACCGACGGCTCTGATGCAGCCTATTCAAATTCAGTGATGAGGATTCATGCGTGCTTCTCACGCGCTTTACAGTTACCGAGGCGCGTGGGGAACAGCTGTCTTGGAACTCGCAGAGCGTGTCACTTCACGTTCCTCTCTCTCATTATGGCGCCGCCAGTCACATCAGCCTCACCCTTCTTCAAGAAGATTCAAGATACACTCCGTTTACTTTTCGCCTCGGCCATACCACTACACTCCGGTATTCCAACCACTTCGGCCCAATATCTCACTCCGGTGTACCCTACACCTCGGCCAGACTGTCATGTACTTCAGACGTGTTTTACGCCTCGAGCAAATTCGGTAACTCATTACAAGTACCAAGCACTTCGGCCTACCAGTGACCCCGGTCTTCTTTGCTTAAGGTTCCACCCCGGTGACAACCGAAGCTCCTACCTCGCTTCGGCTGGGGGGGGGGCATCTGATAGGGATGACCCGGTTACCTCGGGCCGGGTTACCTCGGGTCGGGTTAATCCTGAGCCCACCCACCAGTTCAACGAGCATGCCAGCAACCGCGAAGGCCCAGGCCCAACAGGCCCAGCAACACGCATTCGGCCCAGCGAATGCGAATCTGTCACGTAAATCCCAACTGCCATGATCTTTTCCCAACGGCCATGCAGATTTGGGAGGCAAGATTATAGGGATTTAGTTAGGGTTTGAGTTTAGTAGTATAAATAGAGGAAAAGAACTCTGAATGAGGGTTCGGACTTTGTATTCTGCAGTACTCCTTGTAAACTCAATAATCAAGTGAAAGAAACACCTCGGCGATTGCCGTTTTCTGCCCGTGGACGTAGATCTCCGGATCGAACCACGTATATTGTGTGTGTTTTTACATTCCTTTCGCATTAATTACTGTTTGATTGGGTGTTTTCCGGATTGCGCATTAACACCAAAATTTTAAATACAAATAGTATTTTGTATCATAACCATTTTTTACATATTATATATATATATTCATGATCATTAATTTAACATACATACCATATATATAAAAGTGAGATATTTTAAAAAATAAAAGACAATTTTATATATATTGATTGGTTATTTGGTTAGATCTCAGTACGTATTGTGCATGTTGTAAGAATTAGTTAAATATTTTTTATAAAAAAAAAAAAAAAATCTATTTTTTATAAATACTTTAATTAATTTTATTTTTTATAAATAAAATTGAGCCAAATATGTAATAAAGAAAATTATTTTTCCCTCCAATTGCAAGTTGGACATTTTCAAGTGTATTATTCATGTATTTATCCCTAAGGAGTTGTTGTTGTACTATCACCATTCTGTAAGTGTGTTTCTTTTTCAACAATTTTTTTTTTAAATAATAATTTTTTTTTTTATTTCTAATCTATTTTTACATATAGTATATGAAATTAATAATTTTTTCACTAAGTTGAAGTAAGTTTTGGCTTTTTATTGTGAATTAGACTATTTATAATGAGAATTAAATTATAAAAAATGAATCAATTGACTATTTTTAACAATAACAAATATGAGATAATTTAAAAGAAAAATATAATTTTCTTATAAATTATTCAATTTATTTTTTATTGTCTTATAATTATTATTTTAATAAGTTGGCCTGTTATTATATTTTTGTTTATTTTAATATATATATAATTAATGAGATTATTTGTGGTTATTCGCATAGGTTAAGAAGGATACAGACTAGGGGTGTGCAGAAATCGGTTCTGACCGAAAAAACCGAAAAAAACCGACCGAAAATTTGCGTTCGGTTCGGTTTTTTTAAAGCAGTGGTCGGTTTCGGTTATGAATTTTAGCAAATTCGGTTTTATCGGTCGGTTTCGGTTTTTAAAAAATTAAAAACGATTTAACCGAACCGACCGAATTATTTATAATGATAGTCTAATAGTTGGAAACCCTAAGTCCCTAACACCCCCTTTGTCCGCAGACTCGCAGCCCAGCAACAGGCAACAACAGTCCAGCAACCAAATTCAGTAATTCACCCACCTTCCACTTCCAGGCTTCCACCATCTCTTGTCGGCGCACCCAACCCCGCCACCGTCTCTTGACGGCACTACCCTCACTGGTGCCGATGTGTCGTGCGTCGCAACCGCCCTTCCGGCCTCCCTCCCTTCCGTCCGCTGCGTCAGCGACTCAGCATTGCCATCAGCACCGCATGACGACTCCATTCTCCGGTAAATGAGATATGCTTAATTATGAATGTGACTCTGTAAGTTTGTATCAATCAAATTAATTTTCTGGGCAAATCTGGAGAATTTGTAAGTTGGTGGTGACTTTGTGTTCTTTCTGGCCAATCTGGAGAATTTGTATATATTCAGGGATCTGTCGGTTTCGGTTAACCGACTTCAAAACCGACCAGATGGTCGGTTCGGTTATAACTCGGTTTTAACAAAGAATTTCGGTCGGTTCGGTTATGAATTTTCTGAAAATCGGTTACGTCGGTTTCTGTAGTTCGGTCGGTTCGGTCGACCGAACCGACCGTTGCACACCCCTAATACAGACTACCTAAAATAACATTTGAGTTAAAAAATAATAATTTTAAAATGTATATTTTAATTGTCATACTTAATATTTATTTCAATTTTATTTCGTAATAATAATTTTTTTATAAATAATAAGTATATATTCAATCCATAAATTTCATGAGAGAAACGGATATTTACACTATTTAAAATTTTACTATATGATAATTCAAGATTTTGAATTATTTATTTTATTGAGTGTACAAGGTTCACATGTTAAAAAATAACATCATATAGTATTTAATTTTATTAAAATATACTATAATGTTAATATACTTCCGTGCATCGCACGGGAGTAATACTAGTAATAATAAAAAAGAAGGAATGGATGAGTGATACATAGTTATATACTACACGTCACAAGTTATTTAATTTTTGTGTACGTACTATACTACATGTTAATCAATTTTTCATTTTTCGACACATAATAAAATAATGAGCATGCTTGGATCCAATTCATTTTCCATCTTCAGGCTAATAAAACTGAAGAAATAGAGTATTAAATTAGTCAAATATTTTAATTTCTCGGTAAAAATAGATACATTTATGCTCTACTAGGAAAAAAAAAACATGTTTCAAATAGTACACAAAATATTACCTAATTCCTAAATTTTTCTTATTGGATTAATGAGGGGAAAAAAATTCAATTCCATCAGGCCGGCCCGCGGGCTTTTGGGCCTGGCTTGGCCCGCCAAAAGAAAACCCCGTTCGGGCCGGGCCAAAAAAGCCCGAATTTTTTCGGGCCTCTAATATTCCGACCCAGCGCACTCTATATTTCTGGCTAAATGGGCTGGCCCATCGGACCGGACCAATTTTGCCAGCTCTAATTATGAGTAGTGATAGACCCCTAATTTAATGGACAATTATCCTAAAATATGGTATCATTTCAACATGAAACAAAGAGAATATTACAATATGCTATAGAGTAATTCTCTTGTACACGGATCTTCGGGCACAGACAAATCTACGAATTGTGTGCAGTTATTTTATGAATATGTATTAGTGTTTATACTGAAATGTATTATTTATTCTTGATAAAAGTATTATGCATGCTAAAAATGTAGTAGTGCTTATACCGAACTTTATAATACATTTTATTATAAATAGTGCTACCTTGTTATGAGAAACTCCACACAACCTGTAGATCTCCGTGATCTAAATTGCACGAATACATATATAGTGTACATTTGGCTCTGTGTATGCTATAACAACTGATGAAGATGAAGTTGCTTTGATGTTATTGGCAAAACGGGATCCGTGCGTGCTTGATAAAATAAAGTTTGATTTTTTTCTGATACACGTAGTATCAACGGAATAAACTTGTTTGTTTTTGTTTCCTTCTTTATAGACATGCCCGCTGCATCAATAACATAGTTGTATTTTTTAAAAATTATTATATGGTGGCGCAAACAGTGATAATGAGATTCGGAATGATAATATCTTTGCATAATGAAAACGTGCGGAGCTCTTAATCCCTGCCCAAATAAAATTAGCGAATAAAATCGTCTTTTGTGATATCTTTGTGACTTGAAGATGTTTTCTTTTAATTTACACTCTTTAAAAGTATTTGTTACAACTTTAGGCTAGAACTTCTGTCGAACACCTTGCGTGTCTTCGTGTGTGCAAGTGTTTCTTGATCAATTAGAGAACACAAACACGTTTACGTGGTTCGGTCGAATGACCTACGTCTACGGGGAAGATCCCAGTTTACTAAAGAATGATATTCATACACAGCAATTACAAGATCACACACCAAAAGCACCCCAGAACTTGTTACCCAGCTCAATGCCCTCTCTTGATCTATCTACCCTTGCTTGTGTGTGTAATGTACAAGATACAAGATAATGGAGCAGTTATCCTACTGATATATCTACTAGAAAGTAGTTACAACTGAATGCAAACTCCACACACCTATAACAGACGCGCCACAACCATAATCAAGAGAAACTCTAACAAAACTAATGCATGCACATGCATGCATATGATATCACGTGCATGACTTTATTGTATTGCTCCTGAACTAATTCCACCAGGCTGATCACATGCTTGTTATAGCTGAAATGTATAGTAAACATTCATCACAGTATTATTTTAATATTAATTCATTGTTGAGAAGAATCATATCTAGATAACAATGAGATTTTATTTCATTTCAGACCTTTGAAAAAATGTACTATGATGAATAATCTGATTGAATGCTAAAAGTATATATTTGGATCGTTATTTTAACTATAAATATTTTACTGAGTATATGGTTGGGATGAGATTTCTTTTTTATAATTAGTTCAGGATAAGATTGATTATTCACATGATATTCGCAATGAATAGGCCTGTTATTTTGTTTACCTTTTTGTATGTCTCAATTTTCTAATCTATAGTCTAGTTTAAAAGTGTACTAATTTTTTTTAAAGTATCAATTTTCTAATATCGGTCATTCTTCAATCTTCTATTCTATATAGCATTTTATTTTCTATTTCAACTTTATCAATACTTGACACGTATATAAAATGATATCACAAACAAGTCTCTATTGCTTATTGGTGATTTGAAATAGTAGATGGAATACCCTTTAGAATATGAGAGCTTATGTGCATTCCTCATAGCTTAATTTCAACGACATATAAGAAATAAAGATATTGCGAAAGCTCTGTGTTCAATTTTTCAATTTTTGTAAAACTAGAGAAAATGTAGGACTAGTTTTTCACATTGACAAGTATATTCTCGGTTTCAATTCAAAATGAAAAAATATGGATAATATAGGTTTTAGGTATGTTTAATGTGGAATTATGAGCAGATGCCTCTTCGTATCTGTCTGTAAAGTCGACAATACATGTTCCAATTGCTCTGTTTTGTCATCATAAAAATTAGTCATCTATGTTAAAGACTGATACAAAACAAGTCAAGTATATTTTGTAATTTTAGTTTTAGTTCTATATATATTGCGTTTTGTCTAATTTAAGGAAAAAACTTAGCGCCGGTCATTTTAGTAGCAGGAAATTATCACGTTAACCACATGCAACGAGCTAATTGGGCTCTATAAATTCTAAAATTTTAATTTTACTCCTCTATATGTATACATTGAGCTCTGTTCAATTTGAGGACAAGTAGCTCGTCATGTGTTGTCCATGTGATAATTTTCGGCAACTAATATGATTGACAATTGGGCAGGAACCATAAGGGGTTGTGGGGTACAGTTGTACCTCAAATTTGAAAAAAAAAAATTAATTTAAGAAAAAAAGAATATTTGTGCCCTAAAAATATTGTCCCCTTCTACTATTTTTCTTTTATAAATCGTACCATTGATCTCAAAATTCTGAATACACCCGAAACAAGTTTTATCCTCAAATTAAACAGATTTCAGTATATAAAGGAGTAAAGTTGAAATTATAAAATACAAGGTACTAACTTTTACAGAATATATATGCATAATGCACAACATGCCGAGCTCTTCGTCTCTGCAGAGATAAAATTAATAAATAAAATCTTCAATGTTACTTGAATATCTTTTGATTTGCAATCGTTAAAAGTATAACTTTAGCATTAATTCATTGTTAAGCATGTTCTCTTTTTCTCACTATTTTATGAAACTAAATACGTTATGATATACTCTAATTTAGGTATTTCAACGATTTGTACTTTATCATAAGAAAATAACTCAAATTTGAAACAAAAAATGTCCCCCTTCTATTGTTTTTTTTTTATATATCGTACCATCAATCTTAAAATTCTGAATATACCGGGAAACAAGTTTTTGTCCTTAAATTAAATAGATTTCAATACATAGAGGACTAAAATTAAAATTATAAATTACACTGTACTAATTTTGATATTTCCCTCATGGTTTGCGTGAATAGTGAGAAGGAAATTTGTAATGATAATAAATATATATGCATAATGCACAACGTGCAGAGTTGTTCGTCTCTGCAGAGATAAAATTAATAAATAAAATCTTCAGTGTTACTTGAATATCTTTTGATTTGCAATCGTTAAAAGTATAACTTTAGCATTAATTCATTGTTAAGCATGTTCTTTTTTCCATTTAAGATGGAAGATCATGTGATATCTTTATTGACTTATATATATTTTACTAAAACAAAATAAATAACAAAATCGAAAAGGAAGCAACATAGCTGATAAATACACTCTCTGTTTTTTTTTAAATTAATCTTTTAGAAAAAAGTAAAAGAATTAAGAATTCAATTTTATTCCAAATATATCATAAGTAATTTCTTTTCTCTCTCATATCTATCTCAAATTTGGGTTGAAAAATAAGAGATAATTTAGGATTGACAAGGACAAATTTGAGAAAAATGGTAAAAATAATACCTAAAAGATCAATTAATTGTACTTTATCATAAGAAAATAATTGTAATTTGAAACAGATATTAGACCGTTTGCAGGACGGAGTAAATATTAATTTGGCTGTCAATGATTTGGTCGAAGATCGTTAGTCACTTAACATTATGGGTGTGTTTGGTAAAATTTTGCCTTAATATATTGGGGAATGATTAAAACCTATTTCTCACAACTTTATTTAACTCAATCAACAGTATTTGAGTGCACCCAACATAAAACACACACACCATATTTTGACGTTAATGCACACTACGTGCATACAACGCACTTTAAGAAGAAGAAAAAAGACATTACCACTTAAAATATTAAGATGATGCTATGACTTGGGGTGGGTCTTATATATATATATGCGCAGGAGTTTTCATCTTTCCAATATACAAAGACAATCAAGCCATATAATTGTTGCTATTGCACTCTCCACTCCAATGTCTAATTTGGTTCTACTCTCTGTTCATCTTTGTTTGTTCTTAGCAAAAGCTGCGTGGGCTTCGGAAAACGCCTCCGCCGTGTTTTGGTCGTGGAAGGCGGAGTACGGCAAGTCTTACATTGATAAATTGGAGGAAGAGAAGCGGTACAATATTTTTAAGGATACCTTGAGGCGTATAGTCGACCACAACGCCAAACCGAACAGGTCACACTACCTGGGTCTCAACCCGTTCGCCGACTTGACCAATGAAGAGTTCCGGAATATGCATACCAGCGGTGGGTTTGGCGGGCGACGGCAGGTGAGTGAAAGGAGGAGTGATTTGGGGGTGGAAATAGATATCAGCATCTTACCTAGTTCCGTCGATTGGAGAGAAAAAGGCGCTGTCACTCCAGTTAGAAATGAATTGGAATGCGGTAACAGTTTTTTATTGAGAATAGGTATAGGTATTGTAATTTGCATTAATTATTTGGTATTTTTGAAGGGAGTGATTGGGCATTTTCTGCAATTGGTGCTGTGGAAGGTATAAACCAAATAGTTACTGGAAATTTGGTGTCTCTTTCTGAGCAAGAGGTTGTGGATTGTGATAGATCATTTAATATTGGGTGCAACGGCGGTAGTCATGAGGCTGCATTTAAGTATATCATCAAAATGTTGGGATTTGTGCCTTGAATCTTATTGGGTTTGAAGCGAAGTTCGTATCGAGGTGGAGGATTGAAGTTGAGTATTGAATTGACGCTGGAAAGGAGGCTCTCCGGCGCGGCCGCGCCATTGCTGCAGAAGATGGGCCTCGGCCGAGGCGAGGCAAACTCGGCCGAGTTTGGTTGGGCAGAAAGTTCGCCTCGACCGAGGCGAGATGGCCGCGGCCGAGGCGGACCTGGCGGCTCAGCAGATGGGCCGACGCAAGTCTAGGCCCAATTGGACTTCTTCTTTGTATAGAATTAGGTTTTGAGGCTTATAAATAGGTCCTATTGGAGACCTTTGATATAGAGAGATTAGAGAGTCTTAGAATTAATTTTGGCTTGATTGTTCAAGCATTGATAGTTTGTTTGGGTCGAGTATCAATTGATAGATACTCGACTATTGGTCTTTGTTTGACTCTCGTTTGAATTTGATTTGGGATCCTTCCCTTTTGGCCGTGGACGTAGCTAACAAGTTGTTAGTGAACCACGTTAATTCTTTGCGTCGATTTTATTGTTTCTTGCACGCTTATTATTTGCTTTGTTCGTTTCGTTTGTTCGCTTATTTCCCAACAACTGGTATCAAGAGCTTGGTTCGAGTTTCCGCTGCGTTCGTGGGAAATATGGCTCCGATGACCTTGCAAATTGAGAAATTCACCGGGAGAGATAGTTTTAGTCTATGGCAGATTAAAATGAAGGCCTTGTTGAAACAACAAGGATTGTGGGCGCCGCTGATGCCAAAGAAGGACAAAGGCAAGGGCAAGGCGGGCGATGAAGAAGAGGCCGGGGTCTCGGTGTCTGCCGAGATGGCTGCTTTGGACGAAAGAGCGCACTCAACAATCATGTTGTGTCTCGCTGACGACATCATCAATGAGGTAGCAGAGGAAGAAACTGCACTGGGGTTGTGGTCGAAGTTGGAGAGCTTGTACATGACGAAGTCGCTCACCAATAAGTTGCTTTTAAAGCAACGTTTGTTCGGACTGCGTATGAGTGAAGGTCAGTCTCTTCGCGATCACTTAGATCAACTTAATAAAATCTTATTAGAACTGCGTAATATTGATGTGAAATTGGAAGATGAGGATATTGCGTTGATCTTGTTGGTTTCTCTACCACCATCGTATGAGAACTTTGTGCAGTCGTTTGTTGTTGGAAAGGATTCTGTGTCTCTAGAAGAAGTGAGGTCGTCGCTGCATTCTAGAGAGTTGCGCCATCAGGCGAATGGTTTGTCTGGAGAATCGGGTGCAACCTTAGCAGTTGGCAATAATCGAGGTTCGGGAAATCCGGGGAGGAGGTTCAAGAAGAATCCCGGCCCCAAAGGTCCTAAACCAGGAGATATCTGCAACTATTGTAAGGAGAAAGGGCATTGGAAGTATGCCTGTCCAATGTTGAAGGAGAAGCAGGAAAGCACTGTTGATTATGTTGTGGAAATTGAAGCAGACTCTGATGGAGATGATGCCCTAATCGCTGAGAAACAGACAGGTAAATCTGATTCTTGGGTTCTTGACTCGGGGGCGTCGTACCACATATGTCCACGTAGGGAGTGGTTCACAACCTACAAGCAGGAGGAAGGTGGCAATATTTCATTGGCCAATGGTTCCAAATGCAAGGCGGTTGGGATAGGCTCTATTAAGGTGAGGACACATGATGGTAGACTGCGTACATTGAACGATGTCAGACATGTTCCACTCATGACGAGAAATTTGATTTCACTGAGTCGACTAGACAGCAGGGGTTTCAATTTCAAAGGTGAAGGTGGAGTTTTGAACGTCTGCAAAGGTTCGAATGTAGTTCTGAAGGGCATTAAGAAGGGAACTTTGTATTTGATGCAAGGTTCTACTTTGGTTCGGTCTGCTGCTGTTCGAAGTTGTTAGTGTCCCATTGTTTGGGACAAAATTGGTACTTAAGGCGCATCTGGTACATTGGGTACAACTGGCGCAAAATTGAAATTTTGGCTTGTTTGAATTGGTTTGATTGAGTTTGGATTTTAGCTCGAGTTTGTGAGGAAGTTTGATTTGAGGTGGAGCTTCGTCTGAAGAAGCTACATCGTTTGGGGATTCAAGGCAAGGTGGAGATTGTTGGGATTTGTGCCTTGAATCTTATTGGGTTTGAATCGAAGTTCGTATCGAGGTGGAGGATTGAAGTTGAGTATTGAATTGACGCTGGAAAGGAGGCTCTCCGGCGCGGCCGCGCCATTGCTGCAGAAGATGGGCCTCGGCCGAGGCGAGGCAAACTCGGCCGAGTTTGGTTGGGCAGAAAGTTCGCCTCGACCGAGGCGAGATGGCCGCGGCCGAGGCGGACCTGGCGGCTCAGCAGATGGGCCGACGCAAGTCTAGGCCCAATTGGACTTCTTCTTTGTATAGCATTAGGTTTTGAGGCTTATAAATAGGTCCTATTGGAGACCTTTGATATAGAGAGATTAGAGAGTCTTAGAATTAATTTTGGCTTGATTGTTCAAGCATTGATAGTTTGTTTGGGTCGAGTATCAATTGATAGATACTCGACTATTGGTCTTTGTTTGACTCTCGTTTGAATTTGATTTGGGATCCTTCCCTTTTGGCCGTGGACGTAGCTAACAAGTTGTTAGTGAACCACGTTAATTCTTTGTGTCGATTTTATTGTTTCTTGCACGCTTATTATTTGCTTTGTTCGTTTCGTTTGTTCGCTTATTTCCCAACACAAAAATGGTGGCATCGATTCTCAACAGAACTATCCTTTCACTGCCACCGGTGCTGCGGCCACATGTCGTCAAAACAAGGTAAATCATTCTTTCATATTGCATTTTCACCACAATCATGAGGATTTTTTTATAAACTTAAAAAGAATACTCCTTCCGTTCCTTTTTAATCGTCCCATTTTAACCAAAACGTTGTTTCGTTTTAATTGTCACAAGTCATTATTGATGTCAGTTTACCTTTTTTTTTCATAAATAAACAAAGAATTGTGAATTAGATAAAATCCATGAGTTTCTATAATTAAGGGAATGGTTAAAAGGTTGCGAATATGTTTAGGAATGTGTCCTGATATCCTAATTAATTAAAAAATTGATTTGTGTGAAAGAAAATAAATGGAACAGACAAAACGAAACGGATGGAATAATAATTCGTATTGGGATCCCTCACAAATAGTAGGTCTTATTATTAATTTGTCCCCAAAAGTAAATAAGAATATTTAATTTTTCTAAGTAGAATATGAGTGGGAAAAAAATGCCAAAATGTAATTTTTGTGGATGCGGATCTTCCACATTTCACTTAAGTAAATCTTTTATGGAGTCAGGAGAGTGAAATACATATGCATGAAAACAAGAAAACTGTCAAATTTCAACGACATAAAAATTATTGGAATTTTTAAAAATTTCAATGATAATTTCAACGGCAAATGAGCCACTGGAATTTTGGAAAAATTTCCAACAACAAAAAATCGTCGGAATTGCTGTTGGAAAAAAAATTCCAACGGTAAGAGGCTCCATTGGAATTGCCGTCGGAATCATTTTTCCATTGGAATTTTAATTGTTGGAACAAAAAAATTCCAAGAGCCACTTTTTCAACGGCATAAAAACCGTTGAAGTTGTCGTTGGAATTAAAATTCCAACGGTAATTTACCAAAAACCTTTGGAATATGGTAAATTTCGGTTGGAATCGTTTTTATGCCGTTGGAAAAGTAGCTGTTGGAATTTTTTTGTTCCAACAATTAAAATTCTAATGAAAAAATGATTCCAATAGTAATTCCAACGGAACTTCTTACCGTTGAAATTTGACAATTTTGTTGTAGTGATGAAAATATATGTAAATGTGTAGATGCAACGCTTTGATTTCTAATAAATTATATGTTAGGTGTTTCAATCTGTCATAAATTTATAACCTAATATGTGGAGGATCTAAATGTGATATTTGTTCCACTTTGTTAAAATTGAAGAAGAAAGTTGTATGGATCGATGGTTATGAAGCAGTAAGTGCAAAGGATGAGAAAGCATTACAAAAGGCAGTTGTGAATCAACCAGTAGCCGTTGGGATTTACGCTCCTGAGTCACTCATGCAATATAGAAGTGTAAGTTATTTTCAACACAATTGACAACATTAGTCTCTCCGACGCTTGCTTGCAATTACAGTAAACCCATTTATAGTTTTATTTTTTTCATTCTGTTTTTCCTGACGTAATGTGTTACAGGGTATATTTGAAGATCCTTTCTGCTACACAGAGCAATTGAATCACGCTATGGTTGTTGTTGGATATGACACTGATATGTCTGGTAGAGATTATTGGATTCTTAAGAACTCATGGGGTCCACACTGGGGAGAAAATGGGTATTTGAAAATTAGACGTAATGCAAATAATGCATGCGGCATTGCTACCATGGCCTATTATCCTACCAAGCTTCCTTCAAATTAATGATCATCATGCCTACCTTCGATGTTTTTGTTGAATTCATTTATTATAATGCCTTCAATATTACTACATTTGATAATATATATACATGCACCTATATTTTATTAAAATTATTTTGATTCGTCGGCTGTGACTCATAACTTTTATCGATTTCTAATACTAAACTGTATCTCTCAGAATATGCCTCGTCCACTTTTTATTAATTCTTACCCAGAATTTTCTGGATCAATTATATTTACTTGACCTAGTCGTTTAAAAGCTTAGCAGGAACAGCACGTGCTCCTCACGTATTAGGGTCACGTATTTTCATAATATTTTTCTTTTATTTTTCAAATATGCTAAATTTCGCTTTTAATATTTTATATTTTTTCTATTTAATACATAAAATATAAAATATAAAATAATAAAATATAAAAAGATATAGTAAATAGTAATTAGAAAATAGAAAATATAGAAAAAACGCAAAAACATCTAGAAAATTGAGAAATACTTGTCCACAAATATTTTCACAAAGTTCTTTATATTTTCATATATTTTGAATTTTATATTTTCATTATTTTTTATTTTTATGTAAAGAATAAAATAATATAAAATTTACAAAAATACGAATATAGAAAAATAGAGTAAATATACAAGAAAATATGGAAAAATTTACGAAAAATAAAAAAATATTTTTTCTCAACTATTTTCACATAATTTTTAAAAAATATAGAAAATACAGAACTAATGTAAAAACAGAAAAAAGAAAAAAAAATTGAAAAACTACAGAAGATACAAAGATAAAAGAAATTAGACGAAAATACAAAAACTGAAAAATATTCTTTCACAAATATTTTCTGACATTGTTTTATATTTTCTCATATTTCAATTTTTCACTTTTCATAATTTCTAACTTCTATGTAATACAAAAATAGAAAATATAAGACATAACATAATACAATTGGGGAGAGCCTGGCTGAAATTGAAAGTCGACATCTTGTGCCTTGTAAATGAGATTTTCTATTCCATTGAGTATTTTATCTTATATTCTATGATAATTATTATACCTCAAGTGTATTTAATGACATCAATAATTAATATATATATATATATATATATATATATATATATATATTGTTGATCAGGATAGATTAATGAGTGGCTCCTCTTAAGAATTTCTCCAATCAATCACCAAGCAAGGAAAGATAATAAAGATAACACAACAAAACCAAACAATCAACACACAAGAAATTACGTGGTTCGGCCAACAAAGCCAACATCCACGGAGATCACCAACAACTCAGATTAATCACTAGAACAATGTACACACTCAGTCAAGGATCAATCGAAGAATGATTGTATCCCCAATCTCCCTCTCCTTAGATCACACTTGATTGAATCTTGTGTGTATCTTCTCTCCCTATTCTAGCAAGATTTTACAAAGTGAATCTCATATGTTATCCTCTGGAATAAGCTGCTAAACAAGTACAAATAAGCCTCCCAACAAACTACCTCAAAACTGAAAACCGGAAAAGAAAAACAGAAATAACAGAAAAATAACAAATTCTGGAACTAGCTTTAACAACGGTTTTCCACCTCTTCCACAACAGTTTCTGCTTCTTCCACAACAGTTCCCAACTGTCAGTAACAGAATGAAACCAGAATCTGATAACTGCTCTCTCCTTCCAGAATTTGCTTCTTCCAGCTCTCTTACTTCCAGATTTCAGCTGATGATGTTGTGTTGTTAGCCATTTTACTTATATCACAACATTCTCCACCTTGGCTATCAACACACACTCACTTGTTAACCCATTCCTTCTTAATCTGAATAATCGACAACCTCTCAACAGCACCCTACATCTTCAAGACTTGCACCAACTTCAGACAATAGTAGAATTTGACTTTAGTTAATGCTTTAGTTAACATATCAGCAGCATTGTGCTCAGTTCTCACCTTTTCCAGTATAACAGACCCCTTTTCCACAATATCTCTCACAAAATGCAATCTCACATCTATGTGTTTGCATCTTTCATGAAAAACATGATGCTTAGCCAAATGCAACGCGCTCTGTGAATCACACAACACTTTCACCGATTCGTGAAACACCCCAAACTCTGATAATATTCCCCGCAACCAGATTGCCTCCTTTACAGCTTCTGTCAAAGCAATATATTCTGCTTCAGTAGTAGATAATGCTACTACTGACTGAAGCATAGATTTCCAGCTAATAGCTGCACCAAACAACGTGAAAATATATCCAGTTTGAGACTTCCTAGAATCTACATTTGCAGCATAGTCCGAGTCTACATAACCCTTCAAACAATCTTCTTTCCATTCTTCAGATTTCTTAAACATAATTCCATACTCTCCTGCTCCTTTGAGATACCTTAATACCCACTTTAAAGCCTCCCAATGTTGCTTCCCTGGGTTTGCCATAAACCTACTCACAACACTTATAGCATGTGAAACATCAGGCCTAGTGCAAATCATGACATACATCACACTTCCAACAGCATTTGCATATGGAACCCTGTTCATTTCAAATTCTTCTTCTATAGTCTTAGGTTTCTGGATTTCAGATAATTTGAAGTGCTGTCCTAAAGGAACTGAAACTTGTCTGGCTTCATGCATGTTAAACTTCCTTAATATCTTCTTAATGTACTCTTGCTGATGTAACCACAGTATTCCTGCATTTCTATCTCTCTGAATGTCCATGCCAAGTATCCTTTTGGCATTCCCCAGCACTTTCATTTCAAATACTGACTGAAGTTCTTCCTTTAACACTTGGATTTCCCTCTTACTCTTACTTGCTACCAGCATATCATCCACATATAGTAACAGATAGACAATCACTTCCTTATCTGCTATCTTCAAATACACACAGCTGTCATATTTAGACTTGACATACCCAATAAGCTTCATATGACTATCAAACTTAAGGTACCACTGTCTTAGGCTCTGCTTTAAACCATATAATGACTTCTGCAACAGACATACTTTGTTTTCATTTCCTGGTGTAATAAATCCTTCTGGTTGAGTCATGTAAATCTGCTCTTTCAAGTCTCCATGCAAGAAAGTTGTCTTCACATCAAGCTGTTCTAACTCTAAGTCAAATTGAGTAACTAATGACAGTAGAATTCTGATGGAACAATGCTTTACAACTGGACTGAATATCTCATTATAATCTATCACTTCTCTTTGTGTAAAGCCTCTTGCCACCAACCTCGCTTTAAACCTTATTCTTTCTGTATCAGTAACCTCAATTTTCCTCTTATAAATCCACTTACAACTCACCAGTTTCTGACTCTCTGGTTTGTCCACCAAAACCCAAGTTTTGTTCTTTTCCAGTGACTATTTCTTCCTTCATAGCCATAAGCCACTTATCTTTGTCTTCACCACTGATTGCTTCCTTATAATCCCTTGGTTCATGACAGTCTGTTTCTTCAGCAGCTACTAGTGCAAAAGCAGTAAGATACTCATCACCATACCTTGAAGAAGTTATAACATTCCTTTTGGCTCTGTCCCTCACCAACTGATAATCCTGCAACTGATGTTGTTCATCCAAATCTTCTGGCAGCTCCTGATTGTCTTGAGTGTCTTCTGTTTCTGACAACCCTCCTGACTCCACCTTGACTTCTGTCTTGCTAGAATCACCATTTACTGCTACTTCCTGTATATCTCTCCTTTTGAAAGGAAATACATCTTCATTGAATACCACATCTCTGCTTATCAGTACTTTAGCTTGCTCTGGACACCACAGTCTGTACCCTTTTACACCTTTAGGATATCCTAACATCACACATTTCAGTGCTCTAGGGTCCAGTTTGTCTTGTTTTACATGAGCATAAGCTCTACATCCAAAACTCCTCAGATGAGAATAACTTGGATCAGACCCAGACCACAATTTCTCAGGTGTAGTATGTCCCACTGCAGATGAAGGACATCTGTTTATCAAATAAGCTGCTGTTGTTGCAGCTTCACCCCAAAATCTTTTCTCCATTCCTGAACTTATGATCATGCATCTAATCCTCTCCAAAATGGTCCTATTCATTCTCTCAGCAACACCATTTTGTTGAGGATTCCCAGGAACAATTTTATGTCTTCTTATACCCTTGGATTTGCAGAATTGAGTGAACTCCTCAGATAGAAATTCCAGACCATTGTCTGTTCTTAAGCATTTCAACGAGGTTCCTTTTTCTGTCTCCACTTCTTGACACCACTCCTTGAATTTTTCAAATGCATCTGACTTGTTTCTTAGAATGTATATCCAAAGTTTCCTTGAGTGATCATCAACAATACTCAGAAAGTATTTCCCTCCACCTAAAGTCTGCACTCTTGAAGGCCCCCATAAATCTGAGTGAGCATAGTCTAGGGGTTTTTCTGAGATGTGTTTTCCAACAGGGTAAGCCAACTTCTTGCTTTTCCCAAGAATGCAATCCTCACATGCTTCACTACTAGCATTTCCTGAGTGCTTGATGAGGTTTAATTTTATTAACTGGTTTAATCCAGCTTCACCAACATGACCTAATCTTTAGTGCCATTTGATGTGTTCATTGTTTACAGCAGCTTCTACTTCACCAGTGATTACCTTTCCCATCAGATAGTATAAACTGGATTTTCTAATTCCCTTTAATACTATCTTGGAGTCTTTCATCACATACAAGAAACCCTTCTCAGACTTGAATTCACAGCCTCTATTTTCCAAAGTGCCAAGACTTATGAGATTCCTTTTAAGGTTTGGAATGTACCTTACATGAGTCAACACTTTTATAGATCCATCATGAGTCTTCAGTCTTATGCTTCCAATTCCTTTCACATGACACACTTGGTCATTACCAAGCATTACTGTGCCAGCTTCTTGCTCCTTAAAATCTACAAACCAGTCTAGATTTGAGCACATATGAAAGCTGCACCCAGAGTCTAGAATCCATTTGTCTTTTGCCTGAGATTTTGATATATTTAGGATCTGAGCTTCATCTTCTCCTTCTGCTAGGTCAGCTGTGTTTTGAGCTTGTTCTTTTCCAGCTTGCTTCCTTTTCCACTCAAAGCAGTTTTTCTTAAGGTGACCTGGTTTCTTGCAATGAAAGCATTTCCTAGTTTCTTTCCCATCTACTGATTTTGTGGTAGATTGGGGGTTTTTCTTAGCAGTACCTTGTAGTTGTGACTTCTTGAATTTAGGATTCTTTCCCCTTTTTATATTCAATCCATCACCATTTGAATCCTGGCCAGATTCGTTATGTTTCTGAAGTTCCTTGGCCCTTAATGCTGTCTGTACTTCTGATAGAGTTATCCCTGTCTTTCGGCCATATAGCATAGCATCTTTGAGTTGCTCAAACGATTTTGGAAGCGCATTCAATAGGATGATTGCTTTGTCCTCATCATCCATATCCACATCCAGTCCTTCTAAATCGTCTATAAATTTGTTAAACTCATCCAACTGATCAGAGATACCCTTATCTTCTGAAAAAAGATAAGAATATAACCTCTGTTTTGTGTAGAGTCTGTTTGCAAGAGATTTATCCAGGTATAGACTATCCAGCTTGGCCAAGACATCAGCTGCTGTTTGTTCCCTTGAAACCTCTCTCAATACTTTATCTGAGAGACACAGAATGATGGTGCTATGCGCCTTTTCCATCATTTCTAATTTCTGAGTTTCATCCAGCTTGGTTGGGAGTCCTTCAACACCTTTCAGGGCACCAGCCAGCCCTTGTTGAATCATCATTGCCCTCATCTTTATCTTCCATAGGCCATAATCGTTCTTCCCTGAGAACTTCTCAGCTTCATACTTGGTGGTTGCCATGATTTCCTCCTGTCAAGAATTCTTTCGTGGTTTCTTGATTTCCCACAAACGGCGCCACTTGTTGATCAGGATAGATTAATGAGTGGCTCCTCTTAAGAATTTCTCCAATCAATCACCAAGCAAGGAAAGATAATAAAGATAACACAACAAAACCAAACAATCAACACACAAGAAATTACGTGGTTCGACCAACAAAGCCTACATCCACGGAGATCACCAACAACTCAGATTAATCACTAGAACAATGTACACACTCAGTCAAGGATCAATCGAAGAATGATTGTATCCCCAATCTCCCTCTCCTTAGATCACACTTGATTGAATCTTGTGTGTATCTTCTCTCCCTATTCTAGCAAGATTTTACAAAGTGAATCTCATGTGTTATCCTCTGGAATAAGCTGCTAAACAAGTACAAATAAGCCTCCCAACAAACTACCTCAAAACTGAAAACCGGAAAAGAAAAACAGAAATAACAGAAAAATAACAAATTCTGGAACTAGCTTTAACAACGGTTTTCCACCTCTTCCACAACAGTTTCTGCTTCTTCCACAATAGTTCCCAACTGTCAGTAACAGAATGAAACCAGAATCTGATAACTGCTCTCTCCTTCCAGAATTTGCTTCTTCCAGCTCTCTTACTTCCAGATTTCAGCTGATGATGTTGTGTTGTTAGCCATTTTACTTATATCACAACATATATATATATATATATATATATATATATATATATATATATGTTACGTGTATTAGATGTAATGAAACACAGTTAAGATGCAAATAATACGAATTGAAATAAACGATCCAATACATTGCCACAATTGCTCCGTTTTGTCTTCATAATAGTAACTTAGTTCTATTTTTTATTTCTTATTATATGGTCGTGTGAATAGTGACAATGCATCAAAAAGTATAAATAATAAAAATGGAAGGAAGCAACATGGCCTACAAATGATATATAATATTTAAATACATATTTTGCTGAACACGATCCGCATAATGTTATATTTTTTTTTTCTTAAAGCTTCAACAATGGTTTACAGGTAGTTCAACAGAAAAAAACTAAAACAGAAACTATTTTATTACAATTTCGCAGTAAAACAAATCAATAAGATGAAACTTGAGGACCTCTATTCTATGCTATAAAAGTTCACTTCTAGTTCCGATCAGATCCACCTAGACATTAGATTGTTTTCAGTCGTCTACATATCTTTCCCGATTTTACTAAATATATTTTATATTTAGTAAAATATAAAATAATGAAATAAGAATTTATTATTAAATTAAGGATAGGTTGCTTCTGTCATTGCTCATTAGCAAGGGAATTGCGATTTTGGTCCCACAGGACACAGGACAGTTACATTTTGATTTCAAAGTTTTCACATTTCATCCCACAAATATATACAAAATCGAGCACTTTTAGTCCCATGAGAAATTTCACAAGCTTTTATAGTCCCAAGATTTTTGCATTTTCAGTCTCACAACGTTTATCATTAACGTTTTCGGTTATGTGCATAGCACATGTCCGTTAAATGACGTAATAATACAAGAAAATTGAAACGTAGACTTTTGGAACATAGTCCTATTAAAAAATGAAGGAACATATGCAAAGAAGGCCAAAATTATAATACATCCAACACAAGGTAGGGTGACACAAATTATGATTACATAATTGCTTTTTGTTCCTTCTTAATATATATAATGAAGCAAAAAAGCAGAAGGGAGGTGGGTTATAATGAGGTAAATAAGGAATACTGAAATAACACAAATTATGCAGAAACAACTCTCTAATACAATAACGAAAACTATATATATTTCCAGGGGCTCGCAGCACATACTTCTTATTTTTTTCATTACAATCCTTTATCAATTATACTTCTTATTCTGTTCTAAAACTCACCATCTTGAGCCTCTTGACGCTAGATTATCGATGACCGCCTACGTTTTTTATAGGACTATTTCTCGCTTACTTCTGCCTAGAGCTCGCTTCATGCGCGATTAGACGCTAAATTCCAGTTTATCATTCAACTAGTGTCTAACATCATTTAGAACATTGATTTTTGGGCCCACAATTATTCAATGACCGCTGTTTATATAAAAAACGAATCTCCCCATATATTCAATGCTCATTTGTATTCATTGCCTATCTGTGTTCTTGTCCATATAATGTTGGCTCATTAGATTTAGTGTAGTTTAGAATTGCCCCAATAAATAATTAGGGGAAAGCTACAAATTCTTTCTGATTTATATCCCAAATCTACATTAGACCCCATAAACTATTTTTTTTTTCAAATAAGTACTTAACCTTTTAAATATGTCAAACAAACCTCTAAAATTTTAAACTCAAGGTAATAAAACCTTCCAAAATATTAAATTGACTCTGCTCGTGGTTGATAGAATATAATTCCTTATTATTTTGATAAATGACCACAACAGTAATCTAATCCAAATCTGAAAATTCAATAGTCTAATCAACTTGTACTAGCAATAATCAATATAAAATCATCAAACAATTCAATTAGCTCTTAAATCAACTAACTAAATATTGTAAGTTCTGCTTTATAATTATCAGAACATTAAATAGAGTATACATTCAAACAGAGCTATTCATGTTACTGTACAGGGACTTAATCATATGAATATATAGGAACATAATTCAAGAAACATAAAAAATAAAATATAGATAACGTTAATATTTTTGTTGGCCAACTTAATGGTGGCCCATATAGTATTAGTCTCCTAATACCCCTTGAGCTCCCCACTAAACCTTAGTCAAACACCTATATATATGTTATATGTGGTTGTCCCAAATAAGATGAAACAAGAGTGGGACAACAATAGAGAGTAAAAGAGGCAGAAAATAAGTTTAGTGCTTAAGAGCTTTGTGTTATATTCCTCTTTCTTTCTTTCTTGTGGCTTTATGCCTATAGTATGGGGCTTAAGGTTTGGTGTATCTTTGTGGTCTTAGTGGTGCCAAATTAAGGAGTGGAGTTCCGACTAAAGATGTCCTGAGCCAGCATTGACGACAAGTCCAACCAACAGTGGTATCAGAGCCGGTTGCGTCATTGCAACCAGTAATCTGACCATCGTCAGAAGGCTCCTACCCGCTGCCCATAGCCGCTGACCCCTGCCGTCTTCGTCATCCTCTGCCCTCGGTAATTCGAATTTATGTCGAACAATTTCGCTCAGGTAAAGAGGTTGAAATCTCTTTCTTTTATTGCTTTCGTAGCACCACTTGTAGCGGACTTAGGTTGGGATTTTCGTGCTGCTAGAATACTAGGTGTATGTGCTTATTGATTTCTACGTGATTTCTTGAGCATTTTTTAAATTGATGCTGTATTGTTGTGTTTCGTAGTGATTATTTGTGTTTTGTGCTTCCCGCTGACTCCCGTTAATTGCATTTATCGTTTGTCTGTTCCCTACTTGTTTCCACTTTGTGTGGAATTATGTCGTCCAGATTACAAGAAAAAGAGTAATAGACAACGGTTTTTATCCATTGTCTATAACAGAAATTAGTGTTGTTGAATCCAGTATTGTCTTTTACTAGGGTAAAAGACAACGGTGTAAAACCGATGTATTTCCCGACAAAGACAACGGTCCTGCATCGCTTTTGATTCGTTGTCTTTCTCCTTAAGTACAACGGTCTAAACCGTTGTCTTTTCCTAGAGCAACAACAATTATAAACTGTTGTTTATCCAAGGAATCAAAGACAATAGTGGATTTAACAACTTTTTTTTATCAAAGACAATGATTAATATCCGTTGCCTTTTATAGTAATATACATCAAATTTTAACCGTTGTTTTTTCTTTTTTTAGACAATTTTATGTTCCTTCTTATCTGTTGTCTTTTTTGTTATAAAATTATGCAATCTTACTTTTTTTACTTTATTTTTTTGTACAATGATTAAGATGAAAGCAGTAGTTACGAACAACACATAATTTAACAAAATTTATAAAAATCAAATTAATGAGCGATGAAACAATGTATTGTGTCCATAATCTTTCTTCATACAATGCCATCTTAAAATTAAAAGAGTGGATATTAAAAATTCCAACATATTACATTTCAACACAAATTATAATAAAAAATGCTAGTAGAAAACCAACTGCGCAACTGCAACCTCGTGTGCAACCCAAGTTCTTCTGTTGTTCATTTTTACCATCTCCAGAGGCAAGAGATGAAAACCAATAATAATGAATGCACTAAATTTGTTGTTGGGTGCTAACAACTATTTAGCATGTACAAGGAGATATAGATATGATATTATTAGTTAATCACAATAAACTCATGTGAAAAGAGAAAACTTACATCTATAAACATGCATATGATATTTGTTATATTAATTTCCCTAGTAACACATACAGGTTGCATGATATTATTAGTTAAATACACAATAAACCCATGTGCATAGAGCTAAATTATGTACAGGTCTAAACATGCTTTTGGCATGCTTCCGCTTAATAGAAAGTCTGATTTTAGTATATGGAAACAAAAAGTGAAATGTGTCTTAATTCAACAAAAGACTTTCAGAGTTGTTACGGAATTTTATTTGAAAATTGATGATGAAGATAAGAAAATGGAATTGAATGAAATTGCTTGTTCCACTATTTACTTGAACTTGACTGACTATGTGCCTATGAAAGTTGGTATTTTGGAATCTACAAAAGCTCTTTGGGATAAACTTGATGAACTTTACAGTGATACTACCTTGCCTGGAAAACTTTCTTACTTGAAAAATTATTTCAATTCAAACTGGATTTGAGTAATGATATTGATGAGAATCTCGCAATGTGTTCACTAAATTGGTTCACGATATTAAACAAACAGGTGATAAGCATATCGATTATTATACTCCTATCTGTGTTGTTAAATGTTATTCCTGACTCTTACAATGATGTAAAATCTGTTATTAAGTATGGTAGAGATGAGATAAGTCCCGATATTGTTGTGGATGGTATAAAGAGCAAGGAACTTGATTTAAAACATGCTGGGAGTAGTAATAAAAATTCGGGTGAGGTTATGCATGTGAGGGGGAGGTCTCAAACTAGATCTCATAACCAAAAGAATGCTAATAACGATGAATCCAGTGGTAAAAAGAATTTTAGGGCCAAGAAGGGATCTAAGTCTAGGTCTAGATTGTGCTGTCATTGTAAAGAAAATGGTCATTTCATCAAAGACTGTCCTAAAAAGAATAATCAGAGTATTAATCAGGATGAAAATGCTGGTACTTGCAATTTGGGTGTGGTATTCATGATGTCTGATCTGTGTGATTATGCATATGCAAATACTATATATGATTCTTTGTCTGAGCATGAGTGGTTAGTTAACTCTGGTTGTACCTTTCATATGTCTCCTATTAGAAATTTGTTTTCTAATTATAAAGAGCTTGATTGTGGCTATGTGTTACTTGCAAATGAGAAGAGATGTAATGTGTTGGGAATTGGTGATATATGTCTTAAGTTTTCTTATGGCTCTGTGTTTACTTGAAGAATGTGAGACATGTTCCTAACTTATCTCATAATTTACTTTCTTGTACTGCTCTTAAGGATGACGGTTTGGAGGGAAAGTGGGGGAAGGGAGTTATGAAATTTTTGAAAAATTCCTTTGTTGTTTTCAAAGTTGAAAAGAAAAATAATTGTATGTTTGTCGTGCTGAACCCGTTCTTCACTATGTGAACTCTATGAAAGATGATAGGCCTGTGTTATGGCATAACAGATTAGGTCATATGAGTAAGAAGAGTCTTGATATTTTGCATAAAGGAGGTCATTTTGGTAATGACAAACTAACAAATGTGCCTTTTGTGAATCATGTGTGTTAGGTAAACAACACAAGGTTTCATTCCCCATTTCCCCTTACCCTAATCAGTCTAAGTGTGAAGTGCTTGAATATATTCATGTTGATGTGTGGGGTCTTTCTAGTATTTCTACCTATGGTGGTAAGAAGTATTTCCTATCCTTGATTGATGATTTTTTTAGAAAAGTTTGGATTTGTTTGTTGGAACACAAATCTGATGTTTTTTATAAGTTTTAAAACTGGAAAACTTTGGTGGAAAATCAAACAGGAAAGAAGATTAAAACCATTAGACCTGATAATGGACTTGAGTTTTGTAATAAGGAATTTGATTAGTTGTGTGTTCCCTTTGGTGTTAAGCGTCATAAAATTGTGCCTTATACGCCTCAGCAAAACGGGATTGTTGAACGCGTGAATAGAACTCTCTTAGATAGGGTGAGGTGTTTGTTATCTCATCTGGGTTATCTAAGAAGTTTTGGGGTGAAGTTGTATGTGTTGCTGCTTACTTGGTAAATAGGTCCCCATCTGTTCCTTTAGGAGGGAAAGTGTCTGAATCTGTGTTTTCTGGAAAACCTCTTGATTTGTCTAATTTAAGAGTTTTTGATTGTGCTGCTTATGTGCATAAAAAAGGTGATAAACTTGACCCTAGATCAAAGAAATGTATTTTCTTGGGATGTCCTGAAGGGGTTAAGGGTTATAGATTGTGGATTAGAAGTGAACCGGGCTTTAAGGTTGTGACAAGTAGAGATGTTATTTTCAATGAAAATGAATTTCCTTGTTTGCATGTTCCCTTGCCTGATTCTGTTCCTAATTCTGATACCGCTCCTTTTGAGGTGGAGCAATTGCCTGTGATTAACCAATCTGAAAATACTCTTGAATTTCATGATAATTTTGATAATATACATGTGGAAAATCAAGATAAGAATGCTTCTAATTAATGAGGTGGAGCATGAGTTGCACGATGAGCATGATTCGCATGAGTTGCATGATGAACATGATTCGCATAAGTTGCATGGTACGCATGATTTGCATGATGAGCATGACATGACTACCAGCTTGCTAGGGATAGAGTTAGAAGAACCATTAGGAAACCCGGGAGATAATTTTTGCAATGTGTCTATGTGCAGTATGCCTATGTGGGATATCTTTGAGTTTGCCTTTAATGTGTTTGAGTCCCTTGAATGCAATGAACCTAAGACGTATCGTGAAGCCTTAGAGTCTAAATATTATGATAAATGGCTTGATGCAATGAAAAGTGAGATGAATTCCTTGCGTGTAAATCAAACATGGAGTCTTGTATCTAAACCTGCAAATTTTCTGTTGTGGACTGTAAATGGTTGTTTAAGGTCAAGGAACAATCTGAAAATATTAGATTTAAAGCTAGGCTTGTTGCTAAGAGATTTACTCAAAAGGAGGGAATTGATTATGCTGAAATCTTTGCTCCTGTTGTTAAATTCACCACTGTTCGCATTATGCTTGCATTAGTTGCGCATTTTGATTGGGAATTAAAATAAATGGATGTGACTACTGCTTTCTTGCATGGTGATCTTGATAAAAAGATTTATATGAAACAACCTAAGGGATTTGTTGACCCTCAGAAACGTGATTGTGTTTGTTTGTTGAAAAAGGCTTTGTATGATCTTAAATAGTCACATAGGCAATGGAATATTAGATTCAATAAGTGCATGCAATCTTTGAACTTTGTGAGAAGTGTTGCTGATCATTGCTTATATTTCAAGAACACTGCTTCTGTGCCAGTATTTCTATTGATCTGTGTGGATGACATGTTGATTATCAGTCCGTGTCTTAAGTCTATTATGCATGTGCAAAAATTTCTTTGTGAAAATTTTGACATGAAAGACTTAGGTGATGCAAAAAGGATTCTTGGCATAAATATTGTTACGTATAGAAAGAAGTTTACTCTTGTTTTAAATCAGATTTCATATGTTGAACTCACTTTATGCTAAGTAATGATTAGTCTCTCAAAACTAAAACTGAAATAAATGACATGAAGAAGGTGCCATATTCTAGTGCTATAGGTTCGGTCATGTATCTCATGGTAAGTTCTAGACCCGACATTGCATACTCTGTGAGTTGCTTGAGTAGATATATGTCTAATCCTTGTTTGCCTCATTGGAATGCTTTGAAGTGGCTTCTTAGATATTTGAAATCCTCTGTAGATGTTGGTTTAACTTTCTCTAGGTTCTCTGAAGGTGTTAAACTTGTTGGGTATGTGGATTCTAATTATGCAAATGATAGAGATAATAGAAAAGTCAACTACTTCCTATGTGTTTACCTTGTGTCGTTCTTGCATAAGTTGGAAGTCTTAACTTCAACCTATTGTTGCATCGTCCATTATTGAGTCTGAATATGTGGCTGCCACTGAGGCTTTTAAAGAAGTTATTTGGTTAAGAGGTCTTTTATCTGAAATTGGTTTTCTGAATAAACAACGTGGTTGTGTTTTCAGATGGTCAATCTGTCATTCAACTTTGTAAGAACCCGGTGTTTCATGATAGAACTAAACACATTGATGTAAGGTTTCATTACATATGTGACATTGTTGAAAAAGGGATTGTTAAATTGAACAAAATTCCATCTGAATTTAATCCTGCTAATATAGGTACTAAGTGCTTGCCTGTTGAAAAATTCTTTTGTGTCAAAGGATTTTAAATTTCAAAGTTGCATGAATTTTGGTTCCATGTTCGGTTATTAGCTTGCTTTGTGCTTACCATTGGTGATTTACATTTGAACTTTGTGTCCTCTTCTACTTCGGTAGATTCCTGTTCTTTGTGAACTCGGGATGCTTTGTGGTTAATTTTATTTTTTATCTTTGTGATCATGAGTTTACTTTGTGTATTCTTTTACACTTGTATTTTCTTTGTGAACTTACATGTGCGTCGGCGATGATGAGTCTTGGGCCAAAGGTGGAGATTGTTAATATTTTGTTGGCCCAACTTAGTGGTAGTCCATATATTATTAGTCTCCTAATGCCTCTTGAGCTCCCCACTAAACCCTTGCCAAACACCTATATATATATATATATGTTATATGCCGTTGTCCCAAATAAGATGAAAGAAGAGTGGGACAACAATAAAGAGTAAAAGAGGCAGAAAATAAGCTTTGTGCTCTATTCCTCCTTCTTTGTTTCTTGTGGCTTCGTGCCTATAGTGTGGGGCTTAAGGTTTGATGTATCTTTGTGGTCTTGATGGTGCCAAATTAAGGAGTGGGTTTCCGACTCGAGGTGACCTGAGCCGGCATTAACGACAAGTCCGACCAACAGATACCCAATTCAACAATGAAAACATATAGATTGAATGCAATAAGTAGAGTTTGAATACTACAGCTAATGAGTAATGCTCCAGCGCGATGCACGATCACATAAAATCTTATATATTTTGTTACGTATAAAAATGTAAAATTATAATCATTGTAATACAAAGCTTTATTTTTAAGATTAAACATAGTTTTTTTAAATATGTTCTTTTTTTATTTCTTTTGTAATAATATTAAGGGCATGCACGGGGCAGTACAATTCGGGAATTTGAAAAAACTAATATTGTCTCAATTTTCGGTACTTTTAAAATCTAAGAATTGGAAATGAACCAAAACTTATAAAGATCTGCACCGATCCATCCCAAAATTTGGGACAATTCGGTACAATATTTCGAATCTAATGGATCTAGTGAGACGGTTTGGTTCAGTACCACATACTCGGTTATTTAGAGATTATTAAAAAAAAAAATATCAAAGTTAAATCTAGAATGCAAAAATCAAGATACTCTCATTAGAGCTACAACTAAAATTAGAATTTATGTTGGCATAAACATCAAGCCATAAGTTTTTTTTTTTTTTTTTTTTTTTTTTTGGGCAAACCATCAAGATGATGGAGGGGTTAAGGTAAAGACCCCCAACCTATATATAACAACTCATGAGGTTCTTACATAAAAGGGATAACATAGGCTAAAAAAACTTAATTTATTTAGGAAATCTAAAGCAAGGTAAACCCATTGCATCTAGTTGTACAAAGCCCTTTAAACTATTACAATCTGACAATGTACAAAATTCAAAATCTGATCTTCTCTTAATCGCCAGATTTGCTAAATGGTCAGCAGCCGTGTTGCCTTCTCGATGTATATGAGAAACTTTCACCTCCATCTCCCTTGAAAGTTTCTTAATTGCTGCAAATTTAGCTTGATAGGACCAATGTCCCACTGCATTGCTTCGGAATAGGTGATAAATAGCTAATGAATCAATTTCAAGCCAAACTTTGGTAAATCCCTTTCTAGAACAAAGTTGTAAGGCCTCAACAATTGCACTTAGTTCCGAGTTCATAGTGTCAGTATTGCCCAAAAATTTATAAAATGCACACACAAGTTGAGCGTTGGAGTTACGAATGATTCCCCCAGCCCCGGCTAAACCGGGATTTCCTTTTGATGCCTCATCAGTGTTGGCTTTTAAAACATCATCATTTGGGGGTTTCCATCGGACCAAAAATGAGTTTTTTTCTTTCTTTGTCAGCACCGGAATACCCCAAATTTCAGCCAAATATCTAAAGCCTCTCCAAAATCTAGCAGGGAGTAGATGAGCATTAGACATTACTCAAAGCTTATTAACAACCTGCTGCTGAATTTGAGAAGCAAAAGGCATTTTATCCTGAAATTTGGAAGTGTTCCTAGCACACCATATGAACCAAAACACAAGAAGGGGTAGGGTGATGCATATGTGTTCAGTATGCTGTTTTTTGGAAAACCATAGTGATAAGAGGCTAGCAACAGAACATTCAGAAGGCACAATAATATGGAAAAGATTAGCAAAGTAAGTCCACACTTGCCAAGAGATGGGACAGTGGATAAAAGTATGATTGGCCTCTTCACATTTTTTATGACAAAGATGACACCAAGAAGTGACCACAAAACCTTTTTTGGTGAGATTATCATCAAGGGATAGAAATTTATTGATTAATCTCCAAATAAATATAGAATGAGAGCTTAAAACAGTTTTGGGCCACATCATTGACTAACATGCCAAGGGAGGCTTGGACAGTCTCAGGGAATTCCAAGCTGAAGAAAATGTAAAGAGGCCACTAGGGGACAATTTTCAAACCGGAACATCATGCATATGTTCATCTATATGTTCCACAATTTCAGCTAGCAAAATCAAAGACAGCTTGCTAAAATCCCAAGTACCATGCTGCCAATAGCTCAAAATTTGTTCATCACAATTAAATACCTCAACATAAGAGCACAATAGAGAATAAGAGCACTAATTGTCAAACCAAAATGAAATTTACCTTGACCAATCCTCCAAAACAGATTCTGGTCTGCAAATACTTGTACCTTCAAAAGTCTCCTCCAAAAGTGGGACTGATTCGGGCCAATATCAACATTGAATGGGTGCATCTTTTTCAAGTACTTTTCCTGCAAGAACTGGCACCAAAGAGCTTTAGAAGTACGCAACTTCCACCAAGCATAAGAGGCAAATGCTCGGTTAGTGTCATAAAGACTTCTAACCCCAAGTCCACCCTCCTTCTTAGGGAAGCAAAGCTTCTCCCAAGACGACTAGTGGATTTGCTTATGCTTGGTGTTAGTGCCCCAAAGAAAAGCATTAAAGAGTTTATGGAATCTACCAACAACAGATTTAGTGGCACCAACCACCCTAAGGGTATACATAGAAATGGAGTTTAAGACACTCTTAATGAGTTCTAATCTCCCTCCTATGCTTAAAAAGAGTTTGTCCCAGCCTCTAAGCCTATCATTTATTTTTTCAAAAAGCTCTTGGAAAAGCACGTTTTTCACTCTTCCCTTAAATAAAGGGACACCCAAGTACTTGAAAGGCAATTTTTCCTCAACAAAATTGGACTCCAGGATTTTCCTCTTTTTATAGTTAGAGATATGTTTCCCAAAAATGACAGTGCTCTTTGTGAAATTGATTTTTTGGCCAGTAGCTTTTTCGAAAAGACCAAGAAACTTCAAAAGTTTATTAAAAGCCGAAATCTTAGCAGAGGCAAAAATGACCGTGTCATCAGCAAATGACAAAGAAGGAATAACCATACCCCGTTTATTAAATCTAAGCTCAGGATATAAATAAAAAAGCTCCAGCAAACCAAAAGTAAGGACATTAGTAAAGATAGCAAAAAGGCTGGGGGAAAGGGGATCACCTTGCCTGATTCCTCTACTGGACTTAAAAAATCCAGTAAGAGAGTCATTTATCACCAAAGAGAACCAAGAATTGTTAGTAGCATTCATCACATAAGTCACAAAAAGCTCAGGAAAACCCATCAATCTCAAGATTTTATAAAGAGCATCCCATTCAATTCTATCATAAGCCTTTTGCAAATCAATCTTGAGGATCATCTTACCATTCTTGCTTTTAGAATTAAGCTCATGAACTAGTTCCTGTGCAAGAATAATATTATCCGAAATATCCCTAGTAGGGACAAATCCACTTTGGGCAGGGGGGATCGATGTAGGAAGGAGAGGAGTTAGCCTATTATTAACTAGCTTTGTTAAGATTTTGTTGATAACGTTGCAAAGACTGATGGGTCTAAAGTCAGCCCAAGTAGTAGGGTGAGCTTTTTTTTGGAATGAGAGCAATAGAGGTGCAAGTGTAGTTTCTAGGCATGGGAATACCTAAAAAGAACTATTGAGCAGCCTCTAAGATATCATCCTTAATGATATCCCAACAAACTTGATTGAACAGGGCTGAAAATCCATCGGGCCCAGCCATACTGTCCTTGTCAATTTTGTTGATCACATCATGGACCTCATCATAACTTGGAGGCTTAAAAAGATCATAAGCACTGTTACTGCTCACAACCGGTTTTATAGTGCTGAATATGGGGCTAGTCAAATCACACGGCTCAGAAGTAAACATTTTCTCATAAAAGTCACATGCAGTTTTGTGCAGCTGGTCCGGCTCCTTAATAGTAACATTATCAACCAAAATTTCATTTATCCTGTTTTTTAACCTTTTTTTCTTAACCAAAGCATGGAAATAGGCCGTATTATTCTCTCCCTCCCTCAGCCATCTACAAGCTGATTTCTATCTCCAAAATGACTCCTCAAAAGTAAGAGCAAGTGATAATTCAGCTTGCTTGTGCTTAAGGGCAATCAAATTGGAGTCTGAAGGGTCACTCAAGTAAACAGCTTCTTGAGAAGCTAGTTGCTGCTCAGCTTGAGCCACCCTATCAAAAATGTTCCCAAATACCTCCTTATTCCAGTTTTTAAGGCTACATTTAAGTCTAAACAATTTCTGCTGAACCCTAAGCATACCTCTCTGGTCCACTGGAAGATTCCAAGAATCCTCAACAGTTTTCCTAAAAGTGTGATGCTTAGTCCAAGCATTTAGAAACCTAAAAGAGGGCTTAACAGTATGACTAACAGAAGACAACTGCATCAGTAAAGGACAATGGTCAGAAGGACCTTTAGACAAATGTTTGACCTCAAATTTATTAAACAAATCACACCAAGAGGAGGACACCAAGGCCCTATCAAGTCTCTCAAACACATGGTTTGCATGCCATGTATAAGGGAGACCTGTAAAGCCAGCATCCTCCAGCCCACAGTCAATTAGAACAGTATTAAAGTCATTCCCATGGTTACAATTTGTAAGGGCATCCCACAAATTCATTCTAATCTTCCTAGAGCAGGAAGCATACACAAAGGAACAGTAAAAGGTGCAATTAAGAACAGAATTAACCACTCTCACAAATGTTACCATTCCTGTTAGCAATCACATTTCTATAGTCAAAAGAATGCACCAAAAACTGATCAATTTCAGAAGTTTTAGTTTCCAATATAGCACAAATATCAGGTTTTTTCTTCCTAATCAGATTACGAAGATAAGTTCTAGTTTTATTGTTACCTAAACCCCTCACATTCCAAGTTAGCACTATCATACTTGGGGAGACGAGTTACCTTTAGAGAAGACAGTGCCCCTTCTTGTATGCACCACAAGAGGGCCATTAACCTTCTTTTTCTTTTTCTTATTTTTCTTACCAGTTCTTCTCCTCAGGTCAGTATTAACACCATCATTAGAGGAGACAGCTTTCCCTTCTTCATCAATGTCCTCATCCAGCAGTTCATGTAAAGGAGACATATGCACAACAGAGTGAGTTTCAAGATTTGACAAAGCATGATCATTCAAGCATTCATTATCATCATTCTGAACAGATAATCTGGAAAAAGAATTTTCATGCACCTGAATGTCCTCTAAAGGATGGAATGACAAGCCCATAGACCCCTCAGCAAATCCTTTTAATACATCCTCAACAGCCTTAGAAGTTCCAGCTAAACTGGAACCTCTGAGGTTATTGGGGATGTCATTATTGGTATCATCAGGGCTGGTGGCAACTCCTTTGCCTTTATCAACAAGTTTGTAACCAATATCAACATCTTTTGAAAGAAATTGATCATTAGGTCCAGACCCATCCCTGATAGACCTAGGGCTACCTAATCCAACTCCCAGACCTTCATTAATCTCAGTATCTTTTGTAAAAACCTGATTCTGTTCACCATTGACATGCAAGGCATCATTGGGGCTATTGATATATCTATTATTTTCTTTAGGAACCCAATGTTTTTCTACCTATTTCGGGGCAGGATTGGTTTTAACAGCTCCACCTTTGAGAGCCAATTTTTGTTTGTATTCCTCATTAAAGCATTCAAGGGCGATGTGCCCTAAGTGTTTACATTTGGAACAATACGAAGGAGTTTTGTCAAAAACAATTTTCTGTGTAAGAAGGCTTTCCCCACAACCAATAAAAACTTCCTCCGCTCGCGGTTTGGTAAGGTCGAGTTCAACACACACCCGGGCCACACTAGGCCGGGTGCGATCAGCCGTCACCTCATCAATCCGCAGTGGATTCCCAACAAGAGACGCAATTTTAAACAGGATTTTTTTGTCAAAAAGATTAATAGGCAATTCAGGTAAAGAGATCCAAACTGGCACAATAGGGGATTCTGTTTTAGTATCAAAATCCTTAGACCATTTAAACACTCGCATTGGGTACCCACCTACGTGAACAATTTGTTTTGCCCAAAAACGTTGATAATCATCCTCACTGCTAAATTTTAGCATAATATGTTTAATATTAATCGCCCCTATGAACACAGAATCCACAAATCCGAACCCCGATAAGTTAGATCTGATACTTTTAAAAGGAGGGCTTCCCTGAGAGAACTTACCAATCAGGACAAATCGGCACTGGCATGCAAGCGAATCCGACTCCGCCTCGGAAAATTGCACGATCGGAGTGCCCCGGTAAACGCCAGTGGAGCCAAAACTGTCCACCGCCACTGGATCGAAAAACTTTTTTGATGCTCTACCTTCCAGCTTCTCTGCCGCCGACTTCGCTTGAGCCACCGACAAAAAATAGTTTGGATTCAAAGTGGGAGGTATCTGCTTAGAACCAGGATTTATTTGTGGAAGATGGGGGAAATCGCCCCCCTCGACGGCAGACGCGAGTGAGAAGCCCGTCTTCGCCGCCATGAGAGGAGCGGCTAAAATGGATAAAAGTTAGGGTTTCTAGTGAGAGAAAGTAGAGAGAAGGGAGAGCGTTCATTCAAGATATGTTCTGACTTAAATATACATCAAGCCATAAGTAAATCTTTCAAGTAATGTCTTTCAAAAGTAGTTATTAATGAAAATGCATAAAACTTGTAAATTATTCCGTGTTTGAAATTATTAATATATTGTATATTTTTGTAATCTAGGTTTTCGACATGAGACGGTTCAAGGCAGTTTGACACAGTTTGGTACGGCTTTCAATACCGATATTACTAAACAGCCAGAATCGTATCGTAAACTGTTCGGTTCAAAGAAAGTCAAAGTTCAGCAATTCTTTTTCAATTCGATATGCTTTCAGTTCAGTTTTCAGTATAAATTCTGAGTTTCATATCCTTATTTCAATAATTTTTTGGTTACTTTATTTAGTTTGCTCATCTGACATTCAGTCCCCCAGCCCAACCCATATAACTTTCAGTTATTTTTTTGTAGACAACTTTCAGTTATTAGTATTTAATTCTTTTGAAACTATTCCCAGTATTTAATTTTTTGAAACCATTCTGAGTATTTATTTAATTAAACAAGATAGCATGAGCTTTTTATAATATTTAGTTTATATTATTTGACTTTGAGATTCCAATATAAGAGCAATTCTCAAATTCGAATAACACCTCCTTTTTTATAGGCAAAAGTCCGAATAAACCTTCGCCTTATTGAATTAATTCATCATATTGTCACTATTATTTTATTGAAGATAAAATATACACCTTTCAAATATTTTGATATTAGCCCATTTGATATTTGATAGGAAAACCCAATCGTGTTGTTATAGTGAAGATAGATACATTTTGGTCGTAAATAATAAGAAAGTTAAAGTTTGTAATCATTTTAAAGTATGATTATTAAGAGAAAATTATAATTATCTTTGTTTAAGAGATGTCGCATATTAATATGATACTTCATCCATTTCATATTAATTGACGTTTTAGAATGAAAGGGAAGAATTAAGAATGAAATTTTTTGACAAATCTACCCCCACTTAATTATTTATCTCTCTCATGTGAATCCTAAAATTTAGCATCGTTAAATAATTATCTTTCTCTCTCAAAATTCCATCTTCTCTCTCATCATTGTTGGAGAGTGAAACTCCGGCAGCAAACGCTTTCACGCGAAAAACACTAACAAATTACTCCATCCTAGACCAAGTATTGGTTCTTCAGAAGTTTACCCCACCAAAATTAGAATTAAGTCAAACAAAGAATTAGAGGCGGTTCTAATTGAGAGTGAAGTAAGGTCAATTAAAAAAGTTGTTTCTGTGATCTCTGTCAACATATATCTACGAAGAAGAAATTTTTCAACGCCGCAAACCTCTTTCCGGAAACTGACATTCGGATCAGAAAAAACGATACAACTCATCACTGACACAGTTCTCCGGGAAGGTTTTTTCTGGGTTGGCACGGATCTCTCCTTCATCAATGTAGAATTTTTTCAAATCAAATTCATAATCATCATGTAGATTGAGTATATTTGTTTGGTTCTCCTCCGTCTTCACAACAAATGTCTTTAAATCTCTATCTTCGGTCTTCTTAAATGCACATTCGGACTACAGAACTATGTCTGTCTTTGAATTTTTATCTTCTGTCTTCATATTTGCATTCATCATGTTTTGGAGTATTGTCATTACCCTCTGTATATAATTTAAAAACATTAATACCTAAAAAAAAATGAGGGAAACAAAAAAAAGAAAAAGAGGGATTGGATTTTTTTAATTCAAATTATATTGTGGAATGAAGGAGGGAAGGCTTTAAAAAAGCGCTGACCGAGAAAAAAGAGGAAAATTCTTTTATTCAATTTAAATTATTGTGGAATGAAGGAGGAAGAGGGGAAGAAAACGTGGAATAAGGAGGGAGAGGGAATAAAGCGCTAATAGTTAGGGGATAAAGATTTGACCAAATAAAAATATCTCTGATAGATTTAAAAGTAGAGATTTTTAAGGATTGAGTCCAGGGAAAAAACGGGTAGAATTGGTGAAAAATATGTGAAACGTCAAATAATAGGAAAAAAGAAGAATCTCCTCAAACGTCAATTAATATGGAACGGAGGGGGTATCAATTTTGAATGGATCTTAATGAGAATACTTAATCTTGTTCTGTGTTATAAATAGACTATCACTATTAATTATTTGTTCCTTTTGACAATATTTAAACTATTCTAATTTATATTGTCCTCATTTACTTATATGATTTATTTACAAACAAATATATTTTTAGCTTCGTTTTGTCACACACTTATTTCTCATATTACCCCTATAAATTATTAAATTAGATCATTTAAAGGAAAGCGTGAAAGAAAGAGAGAAAATTTAGATGAGGGTTTATTGTCCATTTCATTACCCCTTTATTCTCTTAACCTAAACTAAAAAATTACATTTAAAAAAATGGAGGTAGTAGTATAGTATTAGTCTATTGGCCTTTAATTTATATTTTCAGAATTTTCATCGGAAAAAAATGGAAGTAGTAGTATAGTAGTGGTCTATCGATCTTTAATTATTTTTTTAGAATTTTCATCTAAAAGAAAAACGGAGGTAGTATTTTATTGGTGATCTATTGATGTTTAATATTTTTAAATGAAGTAGGAAAATGACTTATAGCGTCAAGGATGTGAAAGTAATTTAGTACCTACACTTGACACAATTCGTGTGTTACAATATATTTACTTTTCAGCCCCCATAAGCAATTTTCTGGCTCCGTCCCTGCATATACACCCTAAATAATATTAGTAGCGTTATATTCGGTTAACCTATAATAGAGGTGGCAATTTATGATCGGGTCTAAACCATATGTCGGGTCGGATGGGTCCAAAATTTATTGGGTTGAAAATTAGTGAGCTCATCCTAGCCACCCCCTTAAAATATATGAATATTTTTGGGTCGGTATGCGGTCATTCGGGTCATTGGCCCATCGATCGAGCTTGTTGGACTCGGTGGTACTTCAGGTCAAGATTCATATGGTCTAACTCGTCTGATAAAATGGACGAGTTAGGCCAGCCCATCGAGTTGGGGCGACCTTGCCACCTCCAACCAATCACTTTCCAAAGTAATACTTTTCTTACCAACAAAACTTCTTCCAGATTCATGAAGAAGTAGATGCATGTTAGCGTGAAACACCAGGGAGAATTCTTGTGCTTGATAGCCCAAGAAAAAATTAATTTTCTTGATATTTAGTAACTATTTGGTTGCTTATGAGTAAATATTTATTCATCAAGGTTATGAGTAAGTAGTTCTTCGTTAAAGAATCATAGAGGTTTGAGATAATATAAATAACATATAAAATTAAATTTCAAGAAAATAATGTAATATATGAATAGAAAAATCCAATGTTTTACCATGTAAGGATCCAAAAGTCAGTTATTACATGTATTACTGTGCAGGAGAGCAAAATAAATGGTATTAACATAATATAACGATCGGTATTGGTTAAGATACTTACTTTCACTTTTCTTATAGTTACAAAAATCGATTAAGATACTTCTTTTCACTTTCTTGGCAGTTACAAAAGCAGGACCTTGTTCAGTTTATAAGAACATCACAGATCAAGGTAAACTTTATAATGAGAAATTTTTAATAATTCTGGTCGATTATCTCTTCATAATATTGATTCATTGAATGTCTTCCAAATTATAATTAAAGGAAAAAAAATGAATTTTTTTGCGGAGAGTGAGATGAGAACATAAATTGAGAACCTGAGATTCATTGAGTTTCTTTGGACTTTCGAAAAAACATAATCCTAATTGGCATAGAGATCTAAATAGTTTGTATTTTTTAAAACTATTTCGAAATTAATACTTCCTCCGTCTCGGCTTAAATTTCTTATTTTGATTGGACACGAAAGTTAAAAAAAAAAAAATTGTGGAATCTTTTACTTTTTTAAATGTGGAAATTTTGAGGGTGAAGATTGTGAGAGAAGTTTGTCATTTATGAACTGAAAAGTTAAGTTAGAACAAACTGAAAAAAAAAAAAAAAAAAAATTAGAGCAGGACGGAGGTAGCAGATAATATGTTCATATTATTTTCGTTTAGCCATAATCCTGTGGGCACAGAATGAGCTTAATGACTAATGAGCCTTCCAACTCGAGCTCAACTCGAAAGTATACATAACAAACTTGAGTCACGCAAGGAGACAAGATCAAAGAGTAGAGCTTAGATTGCAATAAAATTGAAAGCAATAACCTTCGCGCAAAGGGAGACAAGATCAAAGAGAAATGAATTCACATAATTCCCAACTCATTTAGTCGGTATTAATAAGATTATACTTTGCTTAAACTTCGCATGTTCATCATTCACTCTAACTACCAATTATTTTAGCAAATAACTTTTGCTCTTCTCCAGTTGGTCCACTATTATTACACAAGCACTTGAGATACTAATAAACACCACTCCACTATTATTACATTTAAATAATATACCACGCCAAGAAGTTGATCTTTCCTCTTGTGGGTCTTCTGGATTGTTCTTAAATCCCCTCTCTTGTCCAGCAACCGGAGACTCCAACCATATTCACCGTCATTGAATAGTTCTCGATTTCTCATATTCCTTTCACACTCAGCTCAAAATTATGGTCACGCCTAGCCCGCCGGAAAACAGCTCTTGTGATAGTTGCGTAATAACTGTAAGCAAGTAAAGTCAAGGTTGCCAGTCCTGAAAATCAAGATGATGCTCCAGATAAGAACAAATAAAGTATATGAGTAGTCGGCTTCACATTGTGATGCTTGATATGAGGTGTGAAATACGCGTCAAATGGATATTGATAAACCCAAAATAGAAAACATCCCCAGTAATCCGAATCTGTCGGAGGAGGAAAAGGACAGAACAGAAGTTCGCGCTGAAAAGGCAGGCTAGGCAGGCCGCTGTGGAAAAGAGTTCGCGTGGAAGACTATGGCCAAACCTGGGCCTTACGGAATTGCCTAAAGCTTGAGCTTGATTTCGAATCCAGCACTAAAAAAAAAAACTAAACGCCGTGCAAGTAAAGAATTACCTCCAGGTTAAGTAGCTGAAGATGCACAAAATACAGATTAGCCAAGCACTTCATGGGTCAATAAACTTGGGAAAGTTTGCCTTTCCGAGATAAACTTGTTGCATTTCCTCTCTCCATATCTATGAGCAGGAACACAAAATTGTATAAGGTGAAACTTCAATACTGGGCTTTGCTCGAGAAGGAAATAAGTAGTGGCCGGACCAGAAATTAGCACATACCATGTCACGAAATTCGAGTCTTATATGAGGCACATTTGTCTTGTGAATGTCATTGCCGTCGGGTCCATGCTTGTAGTACTCCTTACCAATCCAGTGAGCCTGCTTGGAATTTAATGGCTCAAGCAGTTAGGGAAGCAATGGAACTTGTCAGGTGCAGTAAGAAACAAATACGTCGAAGATAACTTCTCATCCTCTATTCACTGGAACTATAGTAAGGTTTGATCCCCATTGACCAACTAAAGGAGGTGTAAACTGGTCAATTCTCATCCTCTATACACTAAGTTCTTATCATGAAAAATCTACGACCAAACTGCAAGCTCAATTCCATTATATACCTAAATTTTATCAAAACAAATCTCATCCCCCCTCCACTTTTTTGCCAAATAAATTAGCAGCTATACTACATAATGAAGTAGTACGAAGCAATGACTCCTATCAAATATCCACCCTACTCCTTATGGATTTTGTATCAACATTTCTCTCATGAAAAAGCCAGATGTAGCTAGATGATAGCCTCATAAAACTCATAAAACCGTGAAAACGATGATTAGTCCATTAGTCCTACTGCATACCTTTAAAGCATGTGAGAACCCAGATTGATACACTGAATTGCGAGCAATCTCACATAAATCGCATGAGCTTAATTTCCACACCTGTAACAACAAAAGGAATCTGTAAGAGCTTCAATAGCATGAGCATTCACGTAGATGGACAACTATATCATCGTGCAAACTCACTGAAGCAGCTATACTGTATTCTTCCACCAGGGGCTCTTTTGTCAAGTGAATTTGTAAGGGATCATCAGTTGAGAGGGACACGTTGAGGCCCCGGAGGAAAAACATTGGAAATGGATTACGATGATAGTCCAAGAACAAAGAGTTGTTGCTCAAAGGAGACATAGCCAAACCAATCTGTATTCACAAGCCAGTTCAGACATTGGGAACTTACAAAGAACAAACAGGCCAAAAAAAAAAACTACAATTTCTACTTGCCTGGGCTAGGTAGTATAAATATTGAAGAACGGGAGATTTTCTAAGATTAATCCCATGGGCAATATTATGCGATGTGAGAAATGTTGCAGCAAGATGGTCTATGTCTCCAGCCTGATCATGTCACAATATTTAGGACAATACAAAATCTACAGATAGCAGCAAAGAAAAACAATACATCAAAATAATCACTCACCTCTCCAGAATGGGGCCGGAACTTAATGGTTGTCATACCTTTTGACTCACGAAGCTGAAAATGCAAAATTCAAATTTTTAGTTTAATGTATACATAATAGATGACCAACAAATCGAACAATGCAAGAACCAACCAGAATCAAATATAAGCGAGATCATTTTGGTGAAGAAAGATGGTTCACAAATTTCAAGAATCCATTTTGGTATTTATGTTCAGGTTGTTCGAGTTGATGGTACTTTGCCATATACAAAATAAAGATTCATAAAGAATGAGGCATCCATGTTTGAAATTTTAGACGATAATAAAATGTATCCCACTCCACCAATATATTAATGTGCTTCACACAAGTAGATGACTTCACCAAATCACTAAAATTCCGTTTCCCAACAGAGACTCAAAGAAAAGAAACTACCATTCCAGATAAGGTAGACATCAGACTTCTCAACTCAAAAGAGTTCTGAACAATGTGTTCCATTTCCACAAAGACCTTTAGACTCATAAAGCATGGACCAAAATGCTTAAGAGATACGCACCTTGTTCAGAGTGTAGAGGTTAGCATAACAATAGTATGCATAGTACGAAAATGCAGGATTGAATATATTGGTCCACTGAGCCGGTGTAGGCATGTGTTTTGTAGGCCGCCTTTCAGGCTTGCTTTCGTCATCCACGAGATCCAAACCTACAACCTGTTGCAAGTTGCACCAATAGATAATGGTAAGTCCAAAGCAAGCCCAAGAAGAAAAGACAAGGCTAATAATGTATCTGGAATTTAGACATACTAAGAAGGATGTACCAGATCAGTATACTTTGAAGCCATTTAAATCAATTGAAAATAAGTAACTCTGCGATATTTATTTATCATGAAAAATTGGCTTGAAAATCTCACAAAAAGCTTTTTCTATTGGCTTCAGAATGGATAAGTTTGGCAATGACAAACCTGCTTTAAGAAAACATGCAACTGAGGATGTGAATCCGGGTCGACAGTAACCTCAAATAGAGGCAAAAAGATGTTATCGAGGATGTTCTGAAACGAGGTCACGATTCCCATCTCCTTGTACACATTGTAGAGTCTCGGAAGCTACATTATGGATTTCCAAAGTCAGAATAAGGTCATTCCGATTTCTGACACATGAATAACATACATATGCACATAAAGCTGGAACACAATAAATTTAAAATGGAAAATATAACATGTAAACCTTTCCCCAAGATACCATTTCTTATACTTAAATTATACATAGAAATTTTAACACAGGAGTTTGACCAGCCTACAATCAACCTATTTTACTTGATACGAAAATTAATATTCCTGAGTCCAACTCCAAGATAACTAGCCAAAGTTACTCAGGCTGAAGACCTGATTAACTGGAGATTTTGTAACTATGGATTTATATTTATTCCACAAGGTAAAAGCCCATGGATAAAAAATTGATTATCTGGATTATAGCAGATGAAAGAAGCAATATATATATATACACACATATATACATATATATATAACTAAATGAGACAATTATCTGATCTTTTCACCCCAAAGGCCACTTTTTTATGATTGCAACTTCTCCACCTTACCTTCTCGAGGCAAGAATACTCTCAAATTACAGATAAGATTAATATGACACTGCAGGCTAAGATGGTATTTTAAGAAATCTTTCAACTGACTAGTTTACTACTTACAAATAACTTCAGGTTAGGTTAGGGCCCTTGAGGTTTACCCTTTCAAATATAAATGTTAAAAAAAATGCATGACATCTGTGTACATTTTTGTGTACAATGGAGGAAAAGTGAGGTGCACTTCTCATTCAGAAAGCATGTAATAAACGAGATAGTCGTCTCATCTCGAGAAATTAAAACATAATATCCCGCTGCTATATTATAGTGGAAATATATGCCTTTTTTTTACCTGAATCAGCCATACTACGTTCTCACTGTACAAGTCATTATTAACAATCCAACTGGCTAGCTGGTCCCACTCACTCATTTTTCTCCCATATATTGATATTCGGTATTCAGCCATCTGCACACGGGCAAGAAAACAGTCTTAGAAACTAAATTAATTAAAGAAAACATCTCGAATATCACAAAATTTGTGAAGACGGCCTCAATATAGGCATTGTGCATTTCAACCTTTCATACACATAAAACAGCATCCTCATAATTAGGAAGAGCAAGCAAGAGCAACAAAAATTCAGATATGTACTTCTGAGTTCTGGTACCTCAATTTTACATTACGGACATGGGTATGTATAGTCATAATCGCTATAAAGGAAGAGCATACAAATAAAAAAGATATAAAAGGAAGCATGTAACTACAAAAATTTAAAAATACAATGCATCGGGCACAAGTAACAATATTATAGAAAGAACATGACAAATAAAAGAACATATGGCCACTAGTATACCACCAATACCCCCTCTTCCCAACAGTATACCTGGTAAAGAATGCGATGTATGGTTTCATATAAATAATGGAAAATAAATCCACCAATAGATTATCAATACCTACTTGATATTTACTCGCGGACAGATCCATAAAGACTTGCATAGTCAATTCAGCAAGGAAACGACCTGACGGAAAGATAACAATTAAACCAGATGTCAATCAGCAGAAAATATGTTATATCGACCAAACATGCAGTGGTCTTAATCAGAATAAGGGGCAATATGAGACAATATAGTGACAGGTATCTAAAATCGGTATAACTGTTTATGCCAAATCTGATGTGTGATTTCACAATACATGGGATTGAAATTGAATGACTACACCTTGGTATTAGCTTTAAAACCACTGCAGAGAAGGAAACACAGAATGTACCCTGAATAAGATTATCCTGCTTCAGAAATATCTCTCTCAATCTGCTCTGACCACAGGGATTATACTTCAGATTGAATTTGTCAAAGCGATGGAAGGTGCTTTTGTCAGCATGAACATCTAGCAGGTCAACATTCAGATCATACCTGTCATTTTTTTCCCAAGCAGCAACTCATTAGCTTCAGTAAAGGAATTACGAGGAAGATTAAAGAATTAACTACAGAAAATCAACAATATTTTCCTAGTTCTTTTATCTTTCCCCCAGAAGTGCAATCCTTAAAAGTATTCCTACCCTGTCAAATCCAAGCTCTCAAACACCTCTTTCAGGGTCAGATATGTCCCATCTCGGAATATAACCACCTGAAAATGAAAATGAGCAAATGACTGCTTGAGTTAGCATAGATGAAGAGTTACAGTCTAGAATTACTTCCATCAGTAGTCTTTAAGATAATGAATCAATATTTAATTTTCTTCAACACACCATACCCCACCCCCCAATCCATATAATCCAAGGATCTTGGAATAGCAAGAGTTGAAATGCCAAATGGATACACCAAACATATCAAATAAAGAATTACCTCATCTGGTTCTTTCCTCAACTTCGATTTTATAAACCTTAGAAGATGTTTCTGGTTCATGCACGCAGAGTGATGAACATGCGTGTCAACTTTCCTAACATTATAAAAATCGCGATGAGGTGCACTTTTCTGAGCCAGGAACTCCCTGTCCGCATTAAGCATCAGATGAAGGTTGAATTTCTGAGGCCCAACATACAGTTTCTATTAGTTCACTTTTTTAACTGCAAGATCACTAATCCACAACACATAGTTTACGTCAGAAGGATAAATAAACCTGTTCAAGAAGAACTAGCCTGTGGTGGCATAGGGTTCGGATATTCCCTGCTGCTATAACCTTAAGGATATGATGCAGATCAGTGAAAAAGGTTGTAGCATCAGCTACAGGAAAAAGTTTCTCTTTAGCTGGAGAAACAAAAAGAAATACAAATCAGAAAGAGGATAATCCGTTTCAGAAAGATTTTAATTGTGGGAAAATATCTTACAATCTTTATTGGCATAAACATGAACAACTCCATCTTCCATTTGAAAATAGTGCTGCAGCGATATAAATTCAATTCATCAGAACACTGATAGCATACACCATGCTTTCGATAATTAAGTAATATAAGTGGAAGCATAATATGGAACAGACAAGATCAAGCACAAAAACATAGAAGCATCAGTTCACAAAGATGCTTACATCAGATTTTTCCACTGGAGTATGATCGAATGGGTTCTGGATAGGCTTTGGAGTACTAGGATCATCAGATGCAATCTCATTTTCCCATGGAGCAACAGCTACTTTAAAAACATAACTTTTCCGCAATTCAAGACAATCTTGTATTGCACGGTACACTTCTACTTCATCCGGAGATGGTATCTCTAACAGAAATCATAGGGAGAACAAGTGAAAACCACAAATGCCAAAACAGGTTTTAGCTCAGAGCAATACTTAATGATTGGCAATGAAATTTCGAATGAATAGATGGGGGTACAAAAAAGATGTTATTCCACAATATCAGTGAACTATCAGTAAATATCAAATAAAAGTATCAGTTGGTTTACAACACAAATTGGATGAAAACCCAGAATATATCAAGGAAATATTGGTAATATTGGAAATTGCTGATTTTTATTTTTCAAGTATTGATACGTTTGAAGTTTGCAATTTGACTTGCAAAAACTGCAAAAAATGAACGATAGTCTAGAATCATAATGAGTCTATAGGACTTCAATATATTTTGAGCAAAGAGAGAGAGGGGGAGGGAGGGGATTTATATTATATATTATCTATAAGGCTGTCATGGACTAAAATATAAAATAATGCATGATTTGAACTTCCTAGGACATCATTCTGGTAACACTAGTCATCTGAATCTTATTTTAACGAAAGATAATAAAAATTATTATCTACGTTTGACTTAAACATTTCGCTACGTTGGAATGTCTAGTTAAGTTTATCTATCAAAATTATTATCATATTCCCAAAAATTCATGCCAGATTTCCAAAAGCTTAACAAAAAACAGATGCTTCTTATAAGATCAAAGTACTGGTATTTCTACTCATCAATGTTTTCAACCTTACTCCAGACACGGTCAAATTTAAGCAAGAGGAAACACGTGAAAGTTTTAATTTCAAATGAAATAGTAGTGGAAGTTTAGATATATCCTACATAAATAGGTAAAAAAACAGGACAAAACAAGGCAATTATCCTCACATGCTAAGTTATTAATTGGAAGCATACCACCTTTTATGATCACTTAGACAAAATATCATCCCTAGCGCATTCTAGACAATGTATATAAGCAATGTAGCTGCATGCTTGACATATGACTACGCTAACAGGAAACTTGATTTAGAGAAAAACAGAGTGATTAAAGATGCTGTTGTGAAAGAGTTCAGTCATAAGTTATTGAAGTGAATGTACTTACAAGGTAACAAACAGTGTTAAGAAGAAGGATAAGTTCTAAGTTGATCTAATAAATGGTTAAGGTATTCGATGTGGTTATGTCTATATACATTCAAGGGCATGCTAGGAGATCTAACCACCCACAAAAATTGGATGCATCAGCAAAGGCAATAAGAGAAATACCGCCAGGAGAGATTCTCAATCGTACAAAAGTCTCTTGCTCTGGTTCTTTCCTAAGAATATCAGCAGCTACAGGATCAGGTTGAACCCCGTGGAGATCCCCAGATACACTATGTGAGCGAATCATACTTGGTGCAATGGGCGCTTGCTCCCCATTTCCATTTGTATTGTCAGGTAAATTCTGAAACATGCTCACATGATCAGGCTTAATTGACAAACCCAATTAATTTTAGAACTTTGTTCAGAAAATATTCACAAAGAATGGCAGTCATGTGATAAAAAGATTACAAACATCTGAACATCATGTTTACGACTCTGAGAGGATAGAGAACAAATGGAATATTAAACTAAATGCACATATTCCATGATCACCTTTACTCACCGCATTTCCATTAGTGTGAAGATATGCAGTCTCTAACTTAGCAGTATCAGTCATAATATCTTCGTCATCTGAACCTTCTACACTTTCAAATGCACTAGCAACAGGTGATTGACCTGCTCGCGGTGTTGAACTCAAATTTCCAGATTTCCCTGAAAACAAAAGGAAGTAATTACTGTTAACCTGAGACACATTTCGCATTTAAGGGGCAGATAACAATGAAAACAAAACTAAATTCAGAGTCTGCGCCCTGATTTATGGGTGGTGGAGAGTATTCCATCAACAATATGTAACTTTGACTGAACTATATTGCTTATAAGGGACTAACAAGATGAACCTTGAGTTTTTCTCATTAAAAGTATTAGCCTAATAAATTATGCAGTGACGATCATTTTTCATTGTTTTCAATATTTGACTATATTTACAAATGACTGCTGCATGTTTCTTGAGCAAAGTTGCTGATATTCTTTTAAAGTGTTCGGTAACTATTTTATTTTAAGCATGCACCTAAACCCTCTGAAGATATATTTTCCAAATGGAATCAAATACAGATAATGTACAATATGACTTTCTGAAAGATAACGGCAACGTACAATGATGTGAACTATTAGTAATCTACACAAAGGATGTCTTAAAAATGGCAGTTCTCCCTATTCCAATTAACATAATTGTCCAATATCACTCTCAGCTTTTTGTGGCATGATAGAAAAAGCAAATATTAGCAATTAGTTCTATAGGAAAATAAAGTGCATGGTATGCAGAAAACTCAACAAAAATATCATTCGAGTGTCACATATTTAGCTGGATTAACTAGATCAATTATTTACAAATGATAAATCTAGTAATAATAACAGCTTACAGAAGGTCCAACCCCCTGTTCATTAAATTTTGCCAAGTGAGTCTTCATCAAAACACACAAAAAATAATACAAAGAATCCTCTGTTCTGGTCGCAGATATTGCAGTGGTAATGGAAATGAATATCAGCTGGTCACATGACAATATCACAAGTATTGTACAACAGCTTGAAATACAACTCATTGCATTTTACATCCACTAAATTCCAACAACCAAGTGATTTCAATCTAACCAGCCCAGTAGGATTATCAAGTACTCAACAACTTCAATGGAGTGAAGTACTACCAAACTGATAGTCCTCTGTACACCGATCCCCACCGCGCACTCTAATAAAATGATACTATCAAGCTCGTTCACTTTTTTACCCCAACCAAACGAAAACTACTGCAATTCCCAGCAAATTCCCAATTACTTTTCTACAGTACGATAAAAATCCTCCATCACATACATAATTTTTTCAATTAACCAAAACAAAATGAAATACAGGTTCACTTAACCATTCGAGCGAAAAGCCCGACATTCACATACCTTCAGGAAGCGTGTGAAGCCTTGGCAACCCTGCCGGAATAGAATCGACACGCACCGGACCATTCCTCTTCTCCTCCACGTCACCTCCGCCGCCGACGCCGGAAAACGTCGTCACGTCCGGCAACGACGAAGAACCGCGGCGGTTGTATCCTCCATTCTCCTTCCTGCGCCTCCGCGAGGGATACTTCTTAAGCTGCTCCGCCGCATCATGGCCGCCGTCCACCGCCGCGCCGTCCTTATCCCTCTCTATCGCCTTGGCGAACTCAAGCAGCTGGTTTAGGGTTTTCCTGTGCATATAGTATGCCGAGACCGCCACAAACGACGCTCCGAAGAGTGCCGCCATTGCTAGATGCAGCGAATAAGTGTCCATTTCTCTCTGTATATGCAGAAACACACACAACACTGTACAGAATTCGTGTGTAATGGAGACAAAATTGAAAAACCCTACAACTGGAGAGTAGAGGAGCTGTTTCGGGTTTGGTTTCAGCAGTGGAGAGGGGGAAGGGGACGGGTGGCGGTATTTATAGGAAGCAGAGAACCGGAGGAAGATCACAATATTCGTTTATGCGATTCTGGCAATTGGTATTTTCCTTCTCTCTCACACTCACACATCACTTATTATTTTATGGCCAATTCTATTGACACCACAAAATCCTTTCTCCACACCACTATTTCTTTTTACACCACATCACATATTTATTTTTTATATTTTTTACTTTCTATACCACATTTTGAGACATTTGTACCCTTAGTAATTAAAAGTTAAAATCAATTAAATAAAAACATGTTTTGAAAGACAAAAGGCAGCACACCAACGTTCTTTCTCTCATTTCTCAGAATTCTTATGAGCTTTTCGTCTCCCATTTCAGTCTTCAAAAGTTCATTTCTTTTAGCAAAAATCTGATAGAAGAATCGAGGAATTATTGCAATGGTTCAACGGATAAACACCGAATTAACACGCTGCTAACGTACGAAAACCGCGCACAATTCTAACAAATTTTTTATAACAGTTCGTCCAGCAATGACCGAACAAGATAATATAGTTCGGCAGGTCATGACCAAACTTCTTACAAGCATTCGGTCATAAGCCACCATATAAGCGTTGTACAATGATCGTAACTGGCCGAAATTGTTACAATGGTTCGACGGATATCCTACGAATTAATACGTGACTCATTTACGAAAATCACCGAAAATTCTAACATTTTTTTTAATAGGTCGGTCAGCAATGACCAAACAAGTTAATTTAATTTGACAAGTAATGACCAAACTGCTTACAACCGTTCGGTCATAATCTGCCGTGTTAGTTTTTAAACTATGGTCACTACTGAGCGAAATTGTTACGACGGTTCGGCATGTATCCACCGAATTAACGCGGAAGGAGGTATGAAACCTAACGATAATTCTGACCATTATTAACTCTCGTTTATTACACGATGAGTACTAACTAAATTTTTTACAATAGTTCGGCCAGTAATGACCAAACAAGATTATGTAGATCGGCAAGTAGCAGACATAATTCTTACAACCATTCGGTCACAACCCGTCGTATAAATTTATACATCATGATCACGCAATTCAGAATTCAAATCTCGAAAAAAAAAATTGCTTTTTACAAAGTAAACTTAAATTTTTACAAACGTTCAGTCATTACTGACCGAATAAGGTAATATGGTTCGGCAAGTATCAGCCAGAATTCTTCCAATCGTTCGGTCATAACCCACCATATGCATTTATATATCATGATAAACGCAAGTCATAAATCTCATCTCGAAAAACGCTGCGTTTTACAAACAATCGTGAACTAAAGAAGATGAAAATATAGTTACGACTTATCTCGGTCGTATCATTATGTTTCTCTTCATCCATGATTGATTTCTTCTTGGAATTATGAGTTTGTATGTGATTTGGTGTAATTAATTGATGAATTAGGGTTTCAATAAACATTATTTATTATTTATTTAAGATTTAAATTGTATGGAGAGAGTTTAACTTATTTTTCTACATAAATTATTTTTAATAAAAAAAATGAGATAAAAAAGGATATTTTAGTCTATTTATTAATGACTATTTTTGTCCCAAAAAAAAGGTGGTGTGAAGAGAGGATTTAGTGGTGTGAATAGAATCCCCCTTATTTTATTTTTGTTTAAGAAAAAAAGGATATTTGCTGAGAGAGTTGAAACTATTAATATGTATTCTTCTTCCTAAAATGGAAAAAGTATAAAAGTTAAATAGAAGAAAACAAATATTCTAAGGTATATATGAATCATCGAATTTAGAGGTGATTCGGTAAGCAATTCGTGAACAAACTCATTTATTTATAAATGAACATTATTTGAGTATTAATTAGTTCGGTTGTTAGTAGCTCACGATTGACCGACGAGATCATTTAAGACTTAGTTAATAATTAATAATAATAAATAATATAACAAAAACAATAAACACAACATTATTAGTACATATATAATCTAATTTTTACACTAAATAACAAGTTTAAACAAAAATTGATTAGCTAACACTTACATACATTATCCATATAATTTGGTAACTATTTGTATCAGTTTAAAGTAGTATATTTTATGTAAATTTAGTATTAATATACAACGTATGCAATTATCATATTCACACACATGTAGTTTCTACAAACTTCAATTGATTATTGTCAAGTACTACCTCTCTTTTCTTTTAATTATTATTCTAGCATTAGATAAGAAAATTAGGCTCCATTTGGATGGAGGGATTTGATTTGTCAGGGGATTTAAAATGAATAGATTTTAAAATCCTTAGATTTGAAATCCATGGACTTGAAATCCCTTGTTTGGATTTATGGTGGATTTGTGAAAGGATTTTGAAATCCAAAATTTTCAAATCCATTATTTGGCAAAACACCGATACAATATTTGTAAAATTCAATTTTTTTTTCTTTAAAGTTTAAACTAACAATTTATATTTTTTATTAAATAAAATAATATTTATCTACATCAAAATTAACCGAATAATTTTTTTTCGAAATATATATATACACACATATATACATATTATATATTTTATAAGCCAAAAAATTATTGGGAGCATTTAATTGGAGATAAAAGGAAAAAAAAAGAATTAAAAAAAATATTATGAGCATTTTATTGGAGAACGAGAGGAAGAGATAGCGACAAGGAGAAGAGAAGAAGAGAGAGAGAGGGGAGGAGAGAGAGGGGAGGAGAGAGAGAGAGAGAGAGAGAGAGATAGAGAGGGAGAGGGGGGGAGAGGAGAGAGAAGTGTGAGTCAGGAGGGATTTGTAAATGACTACCTTTGTTAAAGGATTTGAAATCCACCCAAATATAGTGTAAAATGGAGAATTTCAAATCCTGGATTTGTAAATGGGTTGATTTAAAAATCTGAATTTTCAAATCCACTCATTTAGTATTTTATCCAAATACATGGAGTGAATTTGACAATGGATTTATAAATCCATACCACAAATCCCTCCATCCAAATGGAGCCTTAAGGAATTTGAGAAGTAGACAAATAAGCCATCAACAATTTCCTTAAATCCCTTCATTTTTTTCTCATTTTCTTATTATTATTAACACTAGATGTTCGCCCATGCAATGCACGGGATAAAATATTTAATTACATTAATAATATGTGATTAAATTCTAATATGGCTACCAGTCATTATAAAACATATATAAGTCATTATACATTTTACTATATTTTATGTATTAAAATTAAGTAAATATTAACATTTTTTTTTATGTAAGCAATATGAATTTTAAACCCAATTTCACAAAAAAGTGAAATAAGTTATTTGAATTTTTGTAGTATACCATATTTTTTTTCTAATATGAAATAAATAATTGGAAACAAATACACATAGGGTGTGTTTGCTTAAGGTTGGGAAGTGCTGAGCCAAACTTAGCTGAGAGAGTTAATGAGTGTGTTTTATTGAAATTTGGTCTCCTAAATCTACTGAAAGAAATTATGAGCAAACATACCCATATTATTTTTTTCTAACATACAGTTTTTGTACAATTCACCAATGTAAATCCAACAAATTTATTATATCTAATATGGATGTTTATTTGAATATCGTGAAATAATGATTAATTTGATATATTTTTCATCAAGAATTAAGTTGATATGAAAAGTTATAAACATTCAAAATTTTAAGTTAAAAAGAAAAAGAATTGAAGAGAGAATTTTATTGATTGGTACGTCCAATTCTTTTTTTTTTTCTCCTTTTAAAAATAAAAATAAAAACAAACAAACTCCTACAGTCTGTATGATTGACACGTGTTTTTCCTGATAGAGGACTTATATAGATGATATGTGTGTTCCTCTTACTGTAGTAGTAAAGGGGATTTTTTTTACAATTTTTGTTAATAATTTTTTTAATAGAAATAACCACATATTAAAAAATATTATAATGAAACAATCAATATTATAAATTTAAGAATCAGAGTATTTTTTATTATAAAATTAAAATTTAAATATTTGTGGCTAAAACCCATAAAAATATTATGTACATATTACAAAACTAAGCAAATAATTCAATACTACAAAAAATTATAGTTCATATTTTAGGTCTAAGTTTTTGTTCTTAAGTAATTGGTTTTTATATATTTAATATGAGTGTCAAACTAAAGATCCTAGCAAGAAGATTAATTTGATATATTATTTGTCGAATATAGATTAGGAACGAAAAAGTTATGTGCAATTTAAATTATAATTGGAAATATAAAAAAAAAAAAAAAGATGAGAGAGGAACGTTGATTGGTTTTTTTCTTTTTAATATTTATTATTATTATTTTTATTATTATTATTATTATTGTTTTTGTTTAAAGCCTAGAATTAAGGTGGTGAAGACACATCACCCTAAACTATCCTACTTTTATATTAAGTAGGGATTTTCCATAACTATATTGTTAATATTGGTAAAAAAAATAGTAAAAAATTTAAAATGACAACTATTTACAAATAAAACAAAAAAGTTAGAATGACAATTAAAGAAAACCGGAGGTAGTATTGGTTTAGAAGCACTTCTATGCAAAAACACAAAAATAAAATAAAATATTACAATTAATATATCATTAATTATCTTTCCATATTGCCCCATATATATATACATATATATATATATTCTTTGACTATTACAATTAATATATCATTAATTATCTTTTCATATTGCTTTTTTATATCTTATTATTTGATTATTAGTAGTCATATTAAAACTTCTTACTCCATCAATTCGTAAATAGGTCTTATTTTTTTCTTATTTCTTCCAACATTATTCATTCGTAAATAGGTCTTTTTTTTTTTTTTTTTTTCTTCCAATATTATTCTTAGCTAAATGCAAGGAAATGTCCATACGAATCTTATAATTTTATTATTTTGATCTCCCAATTGGTAAAGCTAGGGAGAAAAGATGGAGACGTTTATCGTAATAAAAATATTGATGAAGAGAAAAATGGAAGTTATGATTAAAGCCATATATCTTTTACGGGTGTTGTTGTCCATTTAATAATATCATAAATAGCACCTGAAAGCCTAAATGACATTTATTTATAAACAGATAGAGTATTTTTTATTAACAACAATTTTGCATTTTAATCTTCCTATTATATGATTGATTATCTTGTTATATGAATTTAGTAACATATATTTGATTTTGTTAATTTTATACAAATAGTACTAATTTTATATTTTATTTAAAATAAATACTTATAATTTTAATACGATAGTTGGGGCCTCTTACTGAAAATCCTGGCTCTTGCACTGCGAGTATCCATCGTTTTCTTGTTTAATTTGTGAACTTGTAAGTGAATTTTGTGGATCATGGCTCAAAGATACTAAGGGTGTGTTTGCTTATGGTTTCTTTCGATGGATTGAGGAGATCAAATTCTAATAGAACAAACTCATTAACTCTCGCAACTAAATTTGACTTAGTACTTCCTAGCCTTAAGCAAATTCACTCTAACTTTTTTCTTTTTTCTTTTTTCATGAATGAAATGAAATTGTGAGGAGGGAGTAGATACTCAATGTCTATTTTTATGAAGTAGATGTACTAATGCCATGGAGTAAAGTTTTTCTGTTGTAAATAAAATGATACTATTTCCATTTTTTCAAATGTCTTTTTGATTTTTTTTTTCACGTTTGTTCAAATACTACCCTACAATTTGTTGGGCCTCTAACTGAGCTCCATCTCCACATTGATATGATATTGTCTGTTTTGGGCAAAGCCTGTATGGTTTTGTCATTGGGCTAACTCCCAAAAGGCATCATACCAATGGAGATTAATTCTTCAATCCTATTAAATCACATGATCTTCCCATGTATATCCGATGTGAGACTTCGTTGGACAATCGTGACACAATTATCACTAAAAAATCTCTAATTATCTAACATGTTATACCTAGTTTATTGCTAACAATAGTATAAAGGAAATAAGGGAGAAAATTAAGAAATTTGAGGGGAGATAGAAATTATAAATGAGGGTTTATTTGTCTATCATTCACCCCTTAATTTTTTTACCCTAAAAGATATCTAGAAAAATGCAAGCAATATATTTATATTTGTATTTAAAATCGTGCCAATCGAAAAAATAAAACCTACGGTTGTGTTTGTTTATGGGTGTAGGAGATTGAAGTAGCGTAAGTTGGAGGAAATAAAGTAGGATTAATAGATTGAGTTAAATAAATAAGTGTTTTGTTTTGTTGATTGAAGACTGAGTTGAAATTTGTTATATTATAAAACGTGAGAATAAAACATAAGAAAAGTGATATGATTGCAAGAGTTAGTTAGGTGAAAAGAGGAGGGGAACACTATTTTATTATATTATGTTAAATATACAAATAAACACGATTGAATTAAGCAAATACACCCGGGAATCTTTATCTTATCTGATTTAACACGAACCTTGAAAATTCAAAGTCCTTTTAAGTTGTAACAAAACTCAACTTCTGTTTTTGGCTTTCAGCTGTGTTGAAACATGTGTCGGAATGTGATTTCTTGGAAATGGTTTGTCTTTATCCTCTACAGTACATAAATTTTATAATTTACTGTGTCCTATATTTTTATCTTTTCGTTTAGGTGCGGTGCGTGCAGTTAGATTTGCCACGAGTCATATCTTCGTTTCGTCGCGGTTTGGGCTTTTCTTAGTAATTTATTTACCTCATGGATTAGAATATTCATATATTTACTGTCAGTAATTTGATTGTGTGGCCCTTTTTTCGGTTTTATATATAAAATTCAGAAATTGGTATTTGGTGGTAAGTGACTGTTGTGTTGTTGGGCCCAATGGGTTTGTGATCCATAATGCTAGAAAGTGAGATTTATTGTTTTTTATTGAGTAGGGCCTTTCATTATCAGGGGATTATTGGACAGAGATGTAGTGGGATGTGCCCCGTCGGCTGTGGCACGTCCTGAGATGGCACATCCACTTAAATAGTGAAAAATGTATTTTTGTTTAAGGGATGTGTAGGGTAGTATATGTACAGTAGATGTCACATCAGTAGGTTTTAGGGTGGTTGATAGTATTAAAATATTGTGATAAGTGATGTGGGTAATGATTGGTTGATTCGGAAATGTGATAACTTTATAGGGTGGGATGTGGGTGGATGGACTACATCCACCTGAAGTGAAATTGTTTACGGATGGGCCATCCCACATCCGGATTAGCTCATCCCTATCCAATAATCCCCTCAGTGTTGTTCCCTTTTGCTAGGGATTATATTATATTCCCTCCATCCCAACTAACTTATCACACTTTTTATTTTGGTATATTTTAATTAATTTTTCACACTTTTAAAAATAAATTTTTTCTCACAATCTCCATCTTCAAAATCACCACACTCAATCTCCACTTTTAAAAAATTCAAAGAAAAAATAAAATCTATTTTTTCTTAACATCTGTGTTCGATACACTGTGACAAGTTAACTAGGACGGAGAGAGTATTACTTCCTAGAGGTTGCAATTCCCACACTCCGATCCGATCGAGCTGCGAGCAGTCTATTGGTCTAACTTATAAGTTGGGGTCAAAAATTTCGCCAAATATTATTAAGCTCAGTCTAATCCATTCCCTCCTTATATATATTAAGATTTTTAGGTTGTCCTGTGACTTGACGGAGTTTTGGTTAATCTGGTCGGGTATGTTGGGTTCGCTGCAACTTTGGACCTATATACTTATGGGACTATTATTATGAAATGGAGTAAGTTCTATTTTTTTACAAAAATCAAATATAGTTTCTTCATGTTCATAATTATATAAACATAGTATGAGCATAGATAATTAATCAATGACATTATATGTTAGTTTCTATTTTCGTTATATTGTCATCATACCATTAGATAATTATTTCACTTTAATCAAATATTTTACCTTATTCGCAAATCATACATTACACGAGAATCTTACTAGTTAAATAAATAATATTGGTAATTAGGTACCAATTCCTCAAATTTTGTAACTTATTTGTTGAGATGACATTTGTTTTTATTTGTCTATAAAATATAATACTCCCGCTATTTCATATTAATTGACATTTTAGATCCCATTTAACGTATTTTGAACCTAAAAACCTATAGTACTGCTCACTTGAAACATCAGACCAATTCATTAGATTTGTACAAGGCTCCGTGCTGACGAATGTCATGTGTCGGGCTAGATCAAGCCGATTTAAAATTTAGTGAGACAAAAAATAAGTGTTTAGTTTACGCACCCTACACAATATTTGATCAAGTCACATCATAATTCGTCGGGCTTAAGACGATGATAAGGTCGGACATGTCGAACCCAATAATATTTTGAACTCATACTTTCACGGTTCAACTCGCCTAAAATGTTGGGTGGGCCGAGTTCATCCCAGTTCGGCACCTCTAGCAATGTCCGTACGAGAGGGCTCCATTATAAGGTCATTTTCGTTATCCATTTGAGCACCAATGGTACTGATTTTGCAGGATATTGCATAAACAACAAATATGCCTAATTTGAGCAAAACATATTTGGTGGAGATTAAAGGAGATTTGACTCATAACTATATTTCACATACTAAGTGATGTGGCCTTCAATAATCGACCCAACCAAATAATAGAGAAAATTATTTTCCCAATATATGAAGTTTCTAATTTGGATATAATTATATTGGCAAAAACTTGTATGCACTCAACACACAATAGCACTATTGTACACTTGCCGGTTTATTTCCAATTTTCGCTGGTTCAGACCGGTCCGAACCGGTCCAGACCGGCCTGAACCGGTCTGTTTTAACCCTGAGTGAATGTTCAGTTTTTACCCTATTTTTGTTTGAAAATTTTACAACCGCGCCTCCCCTTCTTCGTCTTCTTCGCTGCTTCTCGTCGTTTCTTCTCCGCGCTGGTTCGTGCTGCTTCTCGCCCCTTCATCTTCCCCCCTTCGACTCATATTTTGTAGTTTTTCGAAGTTTAGGGCGTAGGTTTTCAGAGTTGTTCAGTGTTTGCGATTTCTGAGCCCACACTTGATTTTCGAAGTTTAGGGTTCATCTCAATTTACGTTATTTACTATTTGTATGTTTCAAATTTTAGTCTTTTGTTTATGATTTGAATGCTCTAATTTTGAATCCCCTGTTTTTTTGTTTTTCGAGTGTGCGATTCAGTCTGAAACTGGAGTGGAATCGCAATTGGAGGACTCGCTAGCTTTGCTTAAGTGGAATCGAATTCAGGTATAGTATAAATTCATTGAGAGTGGGTTATCTCCAAATTATTGAACGATATTCACCAGGATTTGTAAGCTGCATGAAACAGGACATTCAGTTAAATTCAATTAGACTGATGTATTATCTGCAAGTACTTCTATAAATCCATCAAATGAAAGCAAAATTGTTATACAGAACAATTAGACTTAGGTTTTAATTGTTGTTTGAAAAGCTGTTATACAGAACAATTATGCTACTGTGTTTTTTCATGGAAATACTATGGTATGCTACTACTTCTGTGTATGCTGCGTAATACTTGGAGAACATTATGCTTGTGTTGTCATTAATTTTGTTGATTTGAAGTTCCATTATTTAGACAATCGTATATGGAGCTGATGACAATGTCTTCTTTGAAGCTGCAACATTATTGGTAAGACAATAGTTTTTTAATTTACTACAGTACATTATATAAAACATGGTAGTATATAATTTTCAGAGTTATAGTCTGTCTAGTTTCATGTGTTTTATTCTAATCCATTTCTATTTTATTTTTTTATAGCAATGTCATATTTCAAAATTGCTTGATCGAATTGGACATTCTAAAGCGAATGAAATTTTGAACTATGTGTTCGATAATGTGCAATTTAAGTGGCAAACAAAGAGGCATGATCAAGATTGTGCTATTTACATGATGCATCATATGATGAAGTTTGATGGTCTTGTATATCATGAACCCAATTTGGTCAAGGTATTTCTCTATTTATTTTTTAAGTCATTCCTTTATTTTGTTTTGATGACTTTTGCTATTATTATTCTTATTTTATTTTTATTTTAGGCTGATGTTCGTCGTGCTTTGCGAGGTGAATTTTGCGTTAAGATTGTTCTATCACCACTAAATGAAAGAAAACAAGAACTTCTTCGAGATGTGCAAAAGTTTATCAATGGAAAGGCGGATATGAGTGCAAGAATTGCCGAAAAAAAGAAAAAATCTGCTGCTGAAAGAGGTAAAACTGTTGTTAGGAATCCTCGAAATAAAAAGAAGACATTTAAAGGTAAAAAGAAAGACGGGGAATGATGTGGATTGATTGGAGGCGGGCAAATTTTGTAATAGAACATATGTTTCCGTACAAGTTTGGATACGTTATTGATATGTCTTGAATATGTGTATTTTGATGATGTTTTGGTACAATGTTGGATATGTTTTGCTATAGATTTTGGATATGTGAATTTTGATGAATTTTGGTATCATTTTGGATATGTTTTGGCATAGGTTTGCACATGTTTTGGTACAGTTACGTGTACTGTAATATATGATATCACGCAAAATGATATGTACTATCAGGTTAAATGATGTATATCATGAGGCAAAATCAGATGTACTATCAGACAAAATGAAATCGTTACTATCAGGCAAATGTACTGTCAGATATTATAACATATACTATGTTTAAAAATTAAACACACTGCGAGGCTTCAAAAATAATTGATGAGTAACAATAATGGTATTTGAAGAAAAGTTAGTATATTAAATAAATGAAGTCATTCTTGGACATATACTTTATAAAAAAGTAAGTATATTAAAAATATATTATCACGCAAAGTGATATCTACTATCAGGAAAAATGATGTATACTATCAGGCAAAATGATATGTACTGTAAGGCAAAATTTTGGTTATATTGAACAAATCTTTGATCGGGTTTTGGTTCGTCGACTTTATCACTTTATCACTATGTAGCTCAATATCCATTGATTCTTTTACTTTTTCTGTTAAAAATCAGAAAATAAGCAACATTAACGTATACAATGTTTACCATGCACAACATTGTTGTATAGTACAATATAATATTGAAAGTTTAATAAATGAGACGAGAACTGATAGAAACAAGATAATCCGAACTGCATATTCCAAGCATCATTTGTTCAGTCTGTGAAAAAATATTGAGCAGATAACATATACTGTTATGCGAATAAAAGTATACTATTATTTATAATAAAGTATACTATGTCAGTCAAACATTAATTCATACTGCCTTGTTTTGGGAACAGGGTGGGGGTTTTAGGTTCGTGGACTTGGTCTTGGGCGCGGCCGCGAATTTGAGTCGCGACCGCGAGTCATTGCTTGGTTTTAGGTTCGTGGACTTGGTTGCGGCCGCGAATATGAGTCGCGACCGCGAGTCATTGCTTGGTATTAAGTTCGTGGACTTGGTCGCGGCCGCGAATATGAGTCACGACCGCGACTCATTGCTTGGTATTAGGTTCGTGGACTTGGTCGCGGCCGCGAATATGAGTCGCGACCGCGAGTCATTGCTTGGTTTTAGGTTCGTGGACTTGGTCGCAGGCGCGAACCATTGTCGAACATACTATTTTCCTGATAGTATATATCATTTTGCCGGGTAGTATGTAAGATTTTGTCTTATAGTATATATCATTATATCTTTTACTTTTTCTGTAAAAAATCAGAAAATAAGCAACATTAACTTATACAATGTTTACCATGCACAATATTTTTGTATAGTACAGTATAATAGCCTGATAGTATATATCATTATATCAAAACACCACCATTACTAATCAAAACTGAAATTTCTAAAAGCATAGTACAAAGTTAAAGTATATAATCCGAACTACATATTCCAAGTATCAGAACCGAAGTGTTAAGAAATCAATGCAATAAGCAAATTAAATCGAGAAATCAATCCAAAAAATTGAGAAATACTATTATCAAAATTTACAGAATCCATATACAAGTTTCATGCTATTCGCTTGATTCATGTTATTCACTTGTTCTTGTCGTTGGAATTCATATAGATGTTGCTGCCTCATAAAAAAATTAATACAAACACAGAATTTCAATATGATATAGACGTACTTCAGTCTCATGTGCATAATTTGATTAAATGGAACACGAAATAGAGATAGAAGCAACATTATTCGCGTGTTCAGTCTCAGCTACTACAATCAAGGCAATGTGAAACGCAATTCAAAATGCAGAAGAATAAAGAGAATTGTGCAAATTTCTTATTGCTGATTTCGCGAGAAGATAGGTGCTGATTTTCCGATGCAGAGGCGCGAACTTCGCGAGGCGGCGGTGCAAACTGAGCAAGGCGGTGGCGCGAACTGAACGAGGCAGCGGCGTGACGGAGGGAATGGGGAGAAGAATTCGCGGCCAGCTGAGGATAAGGAGAAGAAGTCGCGGCTGGAGATGGAGGGAAAGGAGTATGGACTTTTTTTTTTACAGTTTTTTGCTTTAACCTAATGGGCTAATTTTTACCTAGTGGGTTAAATTGATGAGTGGGCCCTAACAAGTGCACAATAGTGCTATTGCGTGTTGGGTGCACACAAGACCCACTCAATTATATTCACCTCATGATGTGGTGAGACTCTAATTTATGGGTGATTTTATGGTACCACAGTGATCGGTATCACTGTGTGATAAAAATAAAATTATATAATTTAGTAGGTCCATCATATTTAAATATATATGTATTCTTCTTTCACAGTGATATCGTACTACAGTGGTACCGAAGTTGGATTCATAATTTATACTCCCTCCATTCCATATTAATTAACGTTTTAGGACGTTTCAATTAATTGACGTTTTACATATTTTTCATCAATTTTACCAATTTTTTCTCTGGATTCAATCCTAAAATATCTTTATTTTTCAATCTATCAGAGATATTTTGTTTTGGTTAAATCTTTAGCGAGGTATGTCTGTCAAAATATTCATCCTTAATTCTTCATTTTCATCCTAAAACGTCAATTAATATGAAACGGAGGGATTAGATTGGAAAACTCCAATCCATATCTACCTGATAAAGCGCAATCCGGTAACCACAAAATCTAACGATAATCTACACAAACAGGATATAAAAACACAAGATTTACGTGGTTCGATCCGGAGATCTACGTCCACGGACAGAAAATCGCTCTTGCCGAGGTGTTTCCTTTACTAGAACGTTGAGTTTACAGGTAGTAATTCAGTATACAGAGTGCGAACCCTAATTCCGAGTTCTTTTCACGTATTTGTACTTAGCTTTCCTAAACCCTAACTGAACCCTAACAAACTTCCTATATTCACGCCCACTTCCAGCTGCATGGCGGTTGGGAACGAATCTTCAGCCTTGATTCGCGGAACAAACCACTCGCTGGGCCAACGCGCGTTCCTGGGCCTGCTGGGCCTACGCATGGTGGGCCTTCACGTGCTTGCTGGGCCTGCACGTGCTGGGCCGATCAGTGGGCTTAGGTATTAGCCTGACCCGAGGTGATCGGGTTATCCATATCAGATGCCCCCCCCCCCAGCCGAAGCGAGGTAGGAGCTTCGGTTGTCATCGGAGTGGAGCCGTAAGCAAGAAGGACCAGGGTCGCTGGCGGGCCGAAGTGTTTACGGATGACTGAACTAGGCCGAAGTGCATAAGACATTTATCGAGATATCGAGTTTCCCAGAAGCAAGAAACGCGTTGGGAGTTTATAACAACCTGGCCGAGGTGGGGGTACACCGGAGTGAGGTAGTATGACCGAGGTGGAGTGTACACCGGGGTGTAGTTTGAATCTTCCTGACGAAGGGTGAGGCTGATGTGATTGGCGGCGCCATCATGAGAGAGAGGGATGTGAAGTGAAATTGAATAGCCTGCATCGAAGCCGTTGGTTTTTGCGTATATAATTGTAGTAACTGCACAGTAACCTTTCATCTTCTTCATTGCGATTCATCAGTTTAGAAAGCGGGAAAAAGAGGAAATCTGCATTCGTGATTCATCTCAGATCAAAAACTTCTCAAATCAACCTTCTCAAATTCCACCCAAGTAAGTATGTCTTCCTCTTCGTCTTCTTCATCTTCTGCCTCATCTTCTGGCTCGATTGAAGAATTAGGGACTTCGAATACCCCGTTAGACATCCCCCCCCCTATCATACCTCATTCCGGAGAGGAATGAGGTTAGGACCATAGACAGGGTCGACGGTCGGGAATGCAACGTTATGATGGTTGCTTTCTATCCGTGTGCGGAGGAGGGTCGGGAGGTGTCCTCCGTGGCACTACGGATGTCGCGAGAGCAAATTGAGAGGGAGCTCCCGTCATTTTACCTTCCCTTCAACCTCGAGTATATAATCTCTAACCCCGAGGATAGGGCCTGTTGCCCACCGCAGGGGTTTATTAGTGTATATATTGATTCCCTTAGAGTAGGCCTGAGACTGCCGCTGTGGGACATTGTCATCCAATTGCTGAAATATTACGGTATTGCCCTCTGTCAATTAGCGCCGAACGTGGTGAGGCAGGTGGTGGGATTCACCGTGGTCTGTAAACAGGCCGGATTAGAACCAACTGTAGAGCTTTTTAGGTTCTTCTTCCAACTAAAAAACTTCGGGAAGTCCAAGGGGTGGTATTCCTTTAGTCCCCGAGCCCGAGGTGGGTTCAAGGTTCAGAACCCGAGTAAGGTAGAGGGTTGGAAGGAGAGATTTATATTCATTAGGAATAAAGTAGCTCTGCCGAAGTGGAGGACTGATGAGGTTCTTGACACCGCTCCTGTGGAGAGCCCGGGGGCCGAAGTGATACACACATTCCGGACAGTGGGGACTTTCAAAACCCTCTGTTCCGAGGAGGAATTGGAGGAGGCAGGGCTGAGTCCGTATTATTCGGGCAATGCAGGGACTGAAGAGGGTAGGAGTTCTTTTTCTTGCTGTTTAAACTGTCGTTTAGCGCAGGACTAACCACAACCTTTGTATGCAGTGGGACGCTTCGGAAAGGAGCCTGCTGGGAGCCCTGCAGCGTCGGCGGCGGCAAAAAAGAAAGGGAAAGCCACTGAGGTGTCTCCCCGGATGAAGATGCCACCGAGTGCACGACCGTCGGCGGGGTCGGAAGAACGGGTGACGCCGGCGGGGTCTCCTCCCGTATCAAAGAAGAGGCCGGAGCCTACTGGGACTCCGCAAGCGCCATCCAAAAGACCCCGGGTAGGGGAGAGCTCGCAGGTAAACTTAAAATGCTGATCGTATTCTATGTGCCTGAAGTGTCTGTTATGAAGGCTGAGGATGACCTTATTTGTCGTGTAACTGTCCAGGTTGAACAGGTGGCCCCGAGTCTTCTGGGGTTGGAGGGCGCGGATGCTGAAGAACTCCTGCGCCTGGCGCGAGGTATCCTAGACCTCGGCCGTAGGAGCGAGAAGGAGGGAAAGGAGAAGCTGGCCGAGGTGGCCAGGGAACTGCGGGCGCGCAACGACCGGCTGGCCCACGATATGACCGAGGCACGCCAGAGGGCTGCCTTGGTCGAAACCGAGGTCGCGCGTCTGCGCGGGGTGGAGGCGGAGAACCACGCTCTCCGAGGTGAACTGTTTCAGCTGCGGGCAGAAATGGAAGCTAAGGAAGCTGCCGTAGTCGAGGGGCAGGGAGCATTGCTGAAGGCCTTCGCCGACAAGCTCTTCAAAACCACCACGTTCCTCGACTTCCAGACGGAGTTTGTGGCTATTGGGGACCAGGCCACTCGATCCGCGCTGCTGGAGCAAGTGAAGGAGGTCTACCCGAATGTGGACGTATATCGTCCAGAATTCGGGTATGACTTTGAGTCAGTGGCCGGAGTGGAGAAGGCCTACTATGCGGCGCTAGCAAATCTGCCGGAGTGGCCCCTGGTGAAAGCTCTCGGGGAGAAAAAGCAACTTCTGACGGCCGCGGAAGTGGCAAACTGCGAGGTGGACCAGGACAAAGAATTCCTGGCATTCTGCCGAGGTGAGCTGGTCACCGCTCCCCGGAGCATTGAGCCCCCTCCACGGATGGAGGTCGAAGCCCCAGCTGCGATCGAGGCCGTCGCAGCAACTGAAGAGATTGAGGGGTTGCCCGAAGAGACCGAGGCAGCTGAGCGGGAGGTCAGTCGATCCCCGCAAATTTAAAGTTGTACATTTTTAGGAATGTTATGAATGATGTACTGATTGAAACAGTTGTACTTTTGAGATGTGAAATATAATTTATGTTTCTCAGACTCTTGCACTTCTCTTTTTACTTGCATGATCAATTTATGTCTGTTGTCGAACAGAATTCCAACTTGTACATGCTTGAGAGTAATCGATCTGGTTGACTCTTATTATCTGTTTAGAACACCGCGGAGCTACACGAAACAATAAAGAAGCTAATACAATCACTTGAGTGGTTCCGCGGAGAAAAGAATCATCTGCAAATGCACGTAGTGCCAAAGCTGGAGAAGAAGGTAGCCTCGGCAGAGAGGAAAGTAGTTGAGGCCGAGGAGAAAGCCAAAGACTTCGAGATGAAATATCGGTCTACCGCTGCCGAGATGAGCCGCGTCCTTGTTCATCAGAGGGAGTATGACCGGATACTCTCGGAGTTCGGTCTTCTGACCTTTGAAGAAGTGGAGGAGCGGGTCGTTGAGATCCAGAGCGAAATCTCGACGCTGACAGCCACTAACCCCGCGGATGCCTCGGAGCTCGTAAGGAAGCGAGAAGTTCTCGAGCTGCTTCTGAGCATGTATGAAGGGCTCAAGGGCCGAGGCAGATGGAGGCCCTCTGCCGAGGAGTTTATTGCCAGTACAAGCCAGAGGCAAGGTACCCCGAAAGCGCCTCGGAAGGACAAGAAGACAAAGGACAAGAAGAAACCCTCCGGACAGAGCAAAGGCATAGTTATCCGAGAGCCAGCTCCAGTGACCATGATTGAAGAAGAACCCTCGGCGGTTGCCGATGAGGTAGTCGAGGAGCTGGCCCGGGAAATCGAAGTGATGGCTCCGGAGGAGTGGGACCCTGAGCAGTGGGCTCAAACCCCGAGGTCCGCGCCACAACAAAGTAGCCGAGCGCGGACCAGAAACGAAGTCCCTAGGCAAGCGCCCAGAGCCAGTCCTCGGCGTAGGGAAGCTCGAGGGGATGACAGAGCCGGAGCCCGAGGCCGAAGAACTTCAGGGTCCCGGAGGACGCAACGAAGATCAAGAAGCAGGCAGCAACGCCGGAGCGCCGAGTATTGGCTCGGGGGCCGGAGATAATGGCTTTCCTCCTTTTTGTTGTTGTGTTTTTGTTTTGTTTTGTTTTTTTTTTTTTTTTTTTTTTTTTATGTTTGAAGTCTTATGTAAAAAACTTTATGATGTTTGTAATATTCAAAAGATAATAAAACTGTTGTAGTGTGTACAAACGGGTTTAATGAAAGCCACAGGTTACAAACTATTTTAATCGGGTGTCCGGGAACACGACAGGAAAAATTATTAATTGTGTTAATTGAGTGTTCGGGAACACAGTATGGATAAATCCAATCTCCCCGGACGGATCAGGCGGGAGTAACACCTCCCCGGACGGATCAGGCGGGAGTAAACACTTCTCCGGTTAAACAGACGAGAAAGTGATATGAGTCCGGGGACTAAAATGCGAATCTCCTCGGACGGACCGAGAGAAAGAGTTTTAATTGTCCGGAGACTAGTAACGATAATATGAGTGCGTTAGGGCGTCCCCGTAACGTAAAGGATAACACAGCAAGATATGCAAAGAAAGAATTTTTATTCAATGATAAGTGCCGGAGCAAACTCAAAAGTACAAAGAGAGATAACAACTATAAAAGAAATTAAAGGTAAGATGGTACTTGAGATGTGGCCTTCACAGATAGAAACGCCTTAAGTTAGTGACGTGCCAGCTTCGGGGAATCGGGGTCCCGTTGAGATGTTCAAGCTGATAGGATCCAGAGTCGTGTGCGGCAACGACTCGGTAGGGACCTTCCCAAGAAGCGTGTAATTTCCCTTCGGGGGCAGCTTTGCTGGCTGAGTTGAGCCGAAGAACTAAGTCCCCAACATTGAATTGAGTGCCTCGGACCCGGAGGTCATGATACCGGGCTGCTCGTTGTTTACATCTGGCCTGTTGAATGAATGATTGGTCACGGCGATCTTCAAGCTCATCCAAATTTGCCCGGAGAGCCTCGTCATTATTCTCTGGAACCAATGTGAGGAGGCGAGGACTCGGCACACTGATTTCAGCAGGGATAACGGCTTCGGAACCGTAAGTAAGGCTGTAAGGAGTCTCCCCGGTAGAAGTATGCGGTGTTGTGCGATAAGCCCATAGGACTTGTGGAAGATTTTCAGCCCAGAGTCCTTTGGCATTATCCAGGCGCTTCTTTATTCCCGTGAGCAGTGTCCGATTGGTTACTTCAACCTGCCCGTTGGCTTGAGGGTGAGCAACCGAAGTAAAAATCTGTTTGATGTGGAGCTCGTCACACCATGACCGGAATGGATCGTTGGCAAACTGTTTACCATTGTCCGAGATGATAGTGCTCGGGATGCCGAAGCGACAAACAATATTACGCCACACAAATTTCAAGATATTCTGACCAGTAATGGCTGTAAGTGGTTCGGCTTCGACCCACTTAGTGAAGTAGTCTACGGCAACAACCAGGAACTTCAATCCTCCCGGAGCAACGGGGAATGGACCAACAATGTCGATACCCCACTGAATAAACGGCCACGCACTCTGGATTCCAGTGAGCTCGGTCTGTGGCAGATGCTTTACACGGGAGTGCAGCTGGCACTTGCTGCATTTGGTTACCAAGTCGTGAGCATCGTTGAACAGGGTTGGCCAATAGTATCCCCCAACGAGGTACATTCCCGAGGTTCCAGAACCGACGATGCCACCTGAAGCTGCTGTTTGGGTGGGACCTTGGCAGTCTTTTTGAGTGCCACATACATACATTCTTTTGAAACCCGCTGACTCCCGCGGATAGCCACTTCGCCATGCGAGGTGGGAAACTTTAGTGCGAGGTGATACGTGGAGCAAATGACTTTGGCGGGGGTAAGCCAGTCCCGGCCCAATATCATGTTGTACGGTGACGGGGAATTCACCACATAAAAATCCACGAAGATGGTTTTTATCTTCGGATAAGTCCCCAAAGATGCTGGGAGAGTGATGACACCTTCTGGCTGGACTTCACCTTGAGTGAAAGTCTGCAGTGGCCCGGGAGCCGGTCGAAGTTGATCCCGTGAAGTCCCCATCCTTTGGAAACAGTCGGCAAATATAACACTCACCGCGGCTCCATTATCCACGAAGACCCGCCTTACTGTTATGTTGGCTACAGTCATGTCGATGACAATAGCGTCAGTGTGAGGTGTTATCTCCGGAACCGGGTCCCTATCCGTGAAGCTGACAGTCTCGGATTGATGGAGGCGTTTGTGACGTGGCTCCTCGGGAGGAGGACGTCGAGCCTCTGCCTTCAAGGCGTGTCGCGAGGCCCCGGTGGGAAGGGCCCCATATATCACGTTTATCACGTGAGGAGGCGCGTTGTCTCCGGGTCCTCCCGGAGGAGGAGGTGGCGGCGGGAGGCGTGGTTGTTGGCGATTGCCAGAATCTTGTCGTGCATAGTTATTGGGCCCCGGCCGATTATTCTGCCACGGCGGCCGATTTTGTTGTGTGCCGTGGTCATGATATCCGCGATTATTGGATGACCCCCCATTCTGACCTGTCCGGGGCTTATCATCGGTCCGCGCAACGTATTGGCGCAAGAATCCTTTCCTCAGGCACTCCTCGATTTCCTTGCCGAGTTCTCGGCACTCCTCTGTCTCGTGCCCATGATCTCGGTGGTACGCACACCACTTTCCACGATTCCTCTTCTCAGGAGGCGCAGTCATCCGCGGACAAGGTCGCAGATCGTTCTTGTGGATAGAAAGGATTTCAGCTCGTGACTTCGTCAACGGAGTCAATTGTGGAATATCACTTCGGGATTCTGAACGCCCCGGGGTCAGGCGGGAAAATGCACTAGGTCGAGTACTAGGCCCGGTTTGTGCTTTGTCGGATTGCCGCTTGCTAGCGTGTTTCTCACGCTTTTGGCGAGTCTGCTCCTCGGCCTTAGCAAATTTGCACACTGTTTTGAACAGTGCTCGAGTTGTGACCGGTGTGTTCCGAACTAACTCGGTGTAAAGTGCTCCGGGGCAGAGTCCATTCATGAATGCGTTGATGACTACGTCGTCGGGGCAATTTCCCACCTTGAGACTTACACAGCGGTCAAGAAATTGGGTGACAGTTTCACCGTCCCGCTGTTCCATATTCATGACATCGGCCAGGGTGGCCATGGGCTTCGCCCGTACTTCGAACCGTGCCCAAAAATGCTCGGCGAGTTCTCTGAAGGAGGATACGCTGTTGCGTGGGAGAGAATCAAACCAAACCCGAGCTTCATCCTGTAAGTACTCAGGGAAAATCTTGCAGTACTGGAGGGATGTAATGTTATCATGGCTAAGCATGCTGTGCCTAAAAGCTCCAAGAAAATTGACCGGATCTCCGGTGCCATTGTAAGGTGGTATGGCTGGCCGTTTGAACCCTTCGGGAAGGGAGGTGGCCATGATTTCCTGGGAGAACGGTGTGATGATATCTCCATTGGCATCAAGACCCAGAATTCTGTCCAGTTCAACATTGCGTTGAACTTGCTCATACTCTTTGAAGATCTAGAGCATGAGGATTGGCATAGCGAACTCTCTTAGCCGCATTAAGTGGACGGCGGCGATCCACATCAGTAGGTTCATCATTGCGAGGTCGTGATTCGTTAGAACTCCCATGGTCCTCGGAAGAACCAGGTCGTTCCCGTCGCCGATCCTGACGTCCGCGGTGCCCCGGGTCCTGTTGATCACGCGAGCGAGGTGGGGGCACCACGGTATTAGCATTATGGCCGGCAGGCCCCGCAGCAGGCCCCGCGGGATGTAGGCGATTAACTGCCCAATCTTGAAGAACATGTGCATGCTCTTGTAGGAAAGCCTGGAGCAGTTCTGGGGTAATTTGAATGTTAACCGGTGGTTGAGCAGCAGCAAGATTAGGGTTTTGCAGTCTTGAGGGGGTGGAGGGTTTTGATTGCCCTGATGATTAGACGTACTCCCTGCCGGCAATTGCCTCGGCGGCAAAACTTGATCCACGGGTGGATCCTGGTTAGATTGATCACCGTGGCGAAATTGATTCAAACGTGTTGTCACCATGATTCTTGAATGCGATGTAAACGTAAAAAATTGTTGGTTAAATACCTAAGCCCACTGATCGGCCCAGCACGTGCAGGCCCAGCAAGCACGTGAAGGCCCACCATGCGTAGGCCCAGCAGGCCCAGGAACGCGCGTTGGCCCAGCGAGTGGTTTGTTCCGCGAATCAAGGCTGAAGATTCGTTCCCAACCGCCATGCAGCTGGAAGTGGGCGTGAATATAGGACGTTTGTTAGGGTTCAGTTAGGGTTTAGGAAAGCTAAGTACAAATACGTGAAAAGAACTCGGAATTAGGGTTCGCACTCTGTATACTGAATTACTACCTGTAAACTCAATGTTCTAGTAAAGGATTCACCTCGGCAAGAGCGATTTTCTGCCCGTGGACGTAGATCTCCGGATCGAACCACGTAAATCTTGTGTTTTTATATCCTGTTTGTGTAGATTATCGTTAGATTTTGTGGTTACCGGATTGCGCTTTATCACTACCCACTTGGATTTATTATTAAATTTCTATTCGATATATCTATCTATATATGTATGTATAATGTTTTGTAAACGTATTTTGAATAACCTAAATTAAACGAATTTTTGCATGTTAGTATCTACAATATCTTTTTCCAAAATGCTTCCCATTGTATACCTATTTGATCAGTTGTAACCCAAAGTAATTTTGGTTACTTTTGCCGAGAAAATGAAAATAATTTATAAAATAATTGAAAAAATCCTAAAACGTTATTAAAACCTGAAAATTTTAATAAACTCGGAAAATTTTAAATAAATTTTGAAAACAAACACTAAATTTTAAGTTTTTTTCAATGATTTCCGAAATTACAAGTAATCTTTTAACATTACTAATAAGTTTGAAAAAAATCGTAAAATCATATATAGATTCTATTTTGTTTATTTTTTCAATGAAATTGGTTTGTCTAGTTTTATTTTTCCTATTTTTCGATTTGATTTTTTTTTTCTACTTTTCTATAGTTTTGTTTGTCTGTGTTTATTTCTTTAGAATCAATTAAAATTTTAAATAAATTAATTTTTTACTTTTAGAAGGTATTTAATTATTTTCTTATTTTCTCGCTGGAAAAATACATTTGATTGCATCTAATCGAATTTGTATAAACAGTGATGCACTTTGAGAAAGTAAAAATAATACATACCAACTTATAAAAATGTATGTTGCATATTGTGATTTACCTTATATCTAAAATTATTTTTAATGTAAAAATTGGTGACTCGCGTGCAAAAATGTTTATCCAGGCATCCTTGTGTCAAAATTATGCACAACATTTATTTAATCAGATAAGTATAATAGACTATAAGGATAAGACAAGGCTATACAGCTGTGACTACGACATGATTCAGCATGAGGGAAAGGTGGCCTAATCTGTTATGTTATTGCCGGTAACGTAAATATGAGTTGGATAACACGATTTATGTTTAAGAAAAATACATTACTTGTTGTAGTAAATGTTTTAATTCAAAATAAATAATACTTTTGAGTATAAAGGTTACGTATTTTTACTATGATACCAGATCATGTAATATATTTAAGTATAAATATTAATATATTTTTGTTCATGACCCACTTGCTCTTAGATTCTACTCAAAGATATTAGGTGAAATGATGGAATTTTCGACACGATCGAAGCAATCTAAAATAATCGAACTTGAAAATTGAGGGTTGGGGTTGATTCTAAGAGGTTCGGATCAGAAATAGGTTGAACACGAATATCTTCAAAAACAGTGGATTGGGTTGGGTTGGGTCAATCCGCAACCCATTTTCTTAAAAAAAATCAGAGTATTTATGAAAATGGACATATTTATAATATTTTTTGTGATTTACTATTATTTATAATTTTGATTAATTTTTTGAATTCTCAACTTATTTTGTGGACATGTATAGTGTATTTTTTGTATTTGTTGCTTGTAGTTGTATTGTTTGCTTGACCTTTTTTAATCTTTTAAGACATGAATATATGATTTGCAATGCAATAAATGTAATTGGAAATTTTAAACATGTATAGATTGTGACATTTTTAAATTTTAGGTTTTACAATATTTATTTTAGGTTTCTAAAAAAAAAGAGAAATGAATGATTTATTTATTTGAAATGGAAACGAGTTGCCAGGTCGATCCGCAACCTGAATGTGTCGGGTTCAGGTTGCGAGACTGGACCTGTTTGGGTTTGCAGGTCAGGTTGGGCTGGGAAAAATTAGTAATAATTATGTCTCAACCCGACCCAACTTGACTCGTTTGACACCCCTAATTTGGTGCTAGTCAGACGATAAATTGAGATCTAGCGTCTTATCGAAATTTAGACGGAGCTAGACAGTATTGAGGCAGAATAAAGCGGAGATAAGACCGAAAAGGAACATAGATGGGCAATTATAATTTAGGATTTAGGCAGATCACCTTGAAAAGTAGGCGGGAACTTTTAAAATAGTGATTTTGTCACTATATTTCTCAGAAGTACTTTGAATTTTTAGACCTTTTGATTTACTGAATATTTATATATAACTATGTAAATATATTTTAGTACATACATTTAATATATCTATATTATTTCACTTGCGCCTCCTAGTATTTATAATTTCATTTTTGATTGGTAAATTACTAAATTAGTGAATTTTAATTTTCATCCCTCTTATAAGAGGTTAAATTGTCGGTTGGTGTCATGTTGAGCTAAAATATCTGTTTCATTTTTCTGTTTCTTTCTAAAATAACTGAATTCCCTCTTTCAATTTTGTCTAACCATTTATATGTGCAATCCGAATTTTCTATTACAGTGGGTGTTTCATCATCTGTTACATTTAATTCATTAAGTGACACATATTAATTTATGATTTCATGCCATACACGTATCGATTGATGAATGTGGTGAAACAGAAAATGTAACACCAAATGTAACAGATGATCTCATGGGTTATATGTGTGTTTTATTAGACAGAGATATTTTATAATTACTTTAATATAGTCTCATCCATGTCGTACAATTTAGATTCAATTCCTAGGGGATGTTTGTGCTGACTTGCGCTTAGTCGAATGGAGATTGGTCCATCCCCACAAATGTTATGGAGATTGGTCCATCCCCACAAATGTTTAGTTAGGTTTTAGTTTGTAGATGAAGATCGACAATCCACTCTATCTAACTAATCATTGATTTAACATATGTACCATCCTATCATACCTCATCCTAATGCAACTATCAGTTTTTACTACTCAAATGATCGTATACATCCTAAATTTGCCTTACTAAACTTACTTCAGACACCTGCGACTAAGGTTGTTAACGAGCATAACGTTCAATAAAAAACTCGTATTTGAGTTCTTTTAATCTTCGTTCAAACATATTTATTTACATCAACCTATCAACCTATTTTACTAAAAGAAGGTTGCATAAAAATAGGAAAAGACGCATGTCGCTTCCACAATTTTTCGTATAATTTTTATGTTATTTTAATTTTAAAAAAATATTCTTAAATACGTAGAGAGCCCCTAAAAAAGGGGAGCATCCACCTTTTTTTGTGGGTTCTCCACCAATCATTTTTTTCATTTCTTTTTTTATCTTTTGCTTTCGAAATTTAAAAGTCTTTTAAGTTTTTCATCTCAACTTGATTTTTCATTAAGATATATCAACTTATTTCTCTTTGGACGATCTTCGATTTGACATCCATAATGCATATATTATAATTAAAATATTAATTTTTAAGTGTAAAATACCTTTTTAGAATAGTAATCATATATTTTGATTTTCTAAAAAAATATATATTTTAATTTCTAAACATTTTTATATAAAATTAAAATGTGATAGAATTCCAAAATTGAATTTTTTTAATCGATTGAAATTTTTTGAAGATTAAAATTATTTACTTTAATTTTACCTTTTTTATCTTAATAATTTTTGGATGGTTTAAAATATTTAATTGAAAAAAATTCATAAAACATACAAAATTTGTTAGGTTGAAACTTTACAATAGAAAAAAAAGTTTAGATATTTTTGCTAAAGTGATATGATGATTGAATTAGTTTGCTTATTATTTTCTTCTATTTTGTGAAAAGAAAAATTATGTTAACTACAAAAATAATAAGTCGATTATTTTTATTTGAACATGACATGATAATATAGTTTACCACTTATATACTCAAGTAACTAATATGTTTGTGGCTTTTTATACTAATATTATATTATTTAATATATGTGACTTTCAAACGATAATTATTCAAAATATTTGACATTGTTTTATCATTATATGCATATGTAATTATTACAATATGTGTAACGCACATTGAAATAACAAGGAATCGAATTTCAAGTGTATATTTATAATTCTACTTAAAATATTCAGCATAATCAGATCATGCATTCAAATAACTGAATTAACAAAATTTATGAAAATATAATTGGTAATTTCTATTTGTGATAATGAAATGTATTAAAGTAAAAATATAAAAATTTGAATAGTAAAAAAATTATGAAAATCTAACTGTTAGTTTTAATTTGTAATAATGCAAGATATTACATGTAAAAAAAACCCACATGGAAGGAGAAAAGAAGATTACTGGACAAAAAAATATCAACTGACGCTGCTATTATTATTATTATTATTATTATTATTATTATTATTATTATTATTATTATTATTATTATTATTATTATTATTATTATTATTATTATTATTATTATTATTATTATTATTATTATTATTATTATTATACTCATCCCGTGCATCGCACGGGTGGACATCTAGTTTGTTTAACAACGAAGAGAGCTTGCACATTGAAGGCTCGTTAGTTAGCAGCTTGTGAACATATTTTAGGTTTGTCAACAACAATAATGTCTTTATATTATTTGTGCAGCTCATTTATTTAAAATGCCCTAATTTATTGTTGAAAAAATGAAATCCAAGAGCTTTTTGTGAAAATAGAATAATATCGAATATTCGGATTCACGAACACAAAATGTTAGCATACTTCCAATTCATGAACATTAACGAATACTAAATTAACATGCCTGTTTAAACTCAATTGGCTTTAAAATTTAACAAACATTTCTTGAACAACCCAAAATTCAACTTAGCTCGTTTCAATTCGTTAACAGTCCTACCTACATCCTAACCCAAAGGTCCCCCCAAATTTTCCACACAAAAGTGACGTGCATTTATGTTGCATGTTGAGGATATTGAGTCTAATCATGAGATGCCCAAATGAAATGTCATTGTCTAAAAGTGGGGGAGGTAAGACTTTTCTAATCCCAATCTACAACAAAGAATATGTGCCACATATGCTATTGTGTGTTACATTCTTCCTTTCTCAACATAGGTATCTTTTTATGTAATATTTGATATGCTTCTCTAATCTTCATTTATTTTGCTCCCACAAAACCATTTTCTTTTTATCATTGATTCATATTTTGCGTCTTAACAACGCATTTTATGTATTCATGTGTGTTGTTTTTTGAAATTGTCACTAATGTTGTATATTAAAAACTCTATTTAACACAATTGTATTTGTAGGTGGGTAATGAATTTATATAGGTTAAACATATCATTTAAGATACTATTTTTAAAGTTATAATTTTTTCCTATAATGGTGCCAATGGTTTGGTCCAAAATACAAAACATGTTGGACATTGATTTGGAATTTTGGATTTTGACCCAAAATTGACTAATTTAATTAATTCAATCCATTTGTTAAAAATGGAAACAAGTTGCAAATTCATAATCTACATTTCTAGTAGATGAATTTAATGTATTAATATGCTCAAAACCAATTTCGGGTGAATGAGATATTAATTGTCAAAGGTTGCAACTTAAACTTGGAGTTGAAGAGTTTATAAAGGAAACATATGAGAACTTGTCCCACATAGAAAAATTGGAGTAAGTGGATACTTCTTATTTAGTAGAGCCCTTGATAAGTAGTTATCAAGTGTGCTCCCCTATGGTGGATCCCAGTGGGAGACCATCCGAGCCTGGGCCGGCCCGCACATGTCGCATCGAGTCGCTTTAGAGGCGCACTTTGCACTCGCGGTGACGTGGACCGGGTCCGGCCAGGAACCGGGTCGAATCGAACGGTTGGGCGAACTGGGTTGGCTCGGACCGGTCGAACCAGGCCGAACTGGGCGGTGGGTTGAACCGGACCGGGTTGGCTCGGACCAGGCGGTTCAACCCCACCTGGTCGGGTCGGACCGACCCGTCAGCAGGCCGGGCTTGTCGAACCAGTGCGACCCGTCGCCCGCCAGGGCGCGGGTCAGCCTGCGGGTGCGACCGCCCAGTGAACTAGTGGGTCCAGTCCAAAGGGTGTAACCAAGGGGTGAAGAGGTGCCTTTTCAAAAAGGCACCACAACTCTTCAACATATATAAATAGGCCCCTCCACATTTCATTTCATCCATTCAAATTCACAAGTTCTTTGAGATTCAAAAGCTTTCCAAATTCTGCATTAGTAGAGTCCGAAAGTTCCAAATATCCGAGTACGTTCGCCGATAACTTCCGACTCGTAGTGCATCGGTCTGAAGTTTTAAAGTCGTTGTATCTTGGAGGCGTTTCGCTATAAAACGTATTGCACCAGAGTACGTGGCAATTTCGTCTTACGATATAGAGTCAAACTCTAGCCTCGACTTTGTCTGCATTTTTACATCTTCGTCTATACATTCACATACCGAATTCTAACAAAACATATTTCACTTGTAACTTGAAAGATGCACTCTCTTTAATCACATGGAGCACGAATAACAAGGTCTATTTAAAAATAATAAATATGAGAAAATAGAGAGATCTCAAGTAGTGACGGACGCACGCAGGGGCCAAGGGGGGCACTGGGCCCCCCTGGCCCCGTTATAATGTGCTATTATATATGTTGGTCTCATCATAATGTGCTATTATATATGTATTTTTTTCGATTTTAATACAACTTAATTAAATAAAATAAACACTAATATAGTTTAATTAAGATTAGATGGATGTATTATTCTCTATAAGCAACAAAGGTAAAGATGTTAAAAAATATAATGAATATAGAGACATTATATCATTTTTCTTCTTTTCGTAATTAAAATAATTTATTTATCTTATCTAAATTGTTAGTAATTTTCTAGTTTTATTTATAGAGTTGACAATTGTTGAGGCTCATGGACATATTTAGGGGGCACACAACGGTAGTCCTCCTTTTAAATTTTTTAAAATATTATTTTTTAATGTAATTTATCCAATATTTTAAGTTTAGAGCCAAATTTTAATTTGATTTCTAGCCACAAAATTTGTCTCATATTTGGTAAAAAATTGGCATAACCTTATAGCATAGTAAAAGAATTTAAAAAAAAATCACTCCGTGAAATGAACTCCTAGATCCGTCTATAAATGGACCCCCCTCGACTGAATTTCTGGGTCCGTCACTAATCTCAAGTACTGTGGAGGCTTTTCACTATTCCGTTTGATTGATCTCGTGGGGGTATTATAGTTTTGTAGGGTTGTTTTGAATTGACACTATAAACACATAGTGCCCAATGAAATAGTTAATTGACTATTGTCAAGTATCCAAATCTTTATTTTTTGGCAACTAAGATAAAGTATTGTCAATATGAAAGAGAATTACAAATACTTTGGTAACAAAATCCATCAAATTATATCTTTCTATTGAATGAAGAAGCTGTCATTAAATCATGAATGACCAATCAAATCGCGTCATTCTATGACAAGAAATTATATCTTACAATTATATAAAGGGCCATCTTCTTCATTCCAAGACACACACAACAGAAGTTGGAGAATCCAAAGCAAAGACAAAATTCTCTACATCATTCAAGGTGTCCTTTGAAAGCATTCAAAGGCGTTCTTTGAAGAAATCCACCAGATACAGCGTTCGATTCGAGATTAAGATGTCAAGCTCCTCCATTCGGTGTTTTTCAAGTCACAAATCCATCAAATCTCACAACGTTCTTCGCAGTCTCAACAACATTCTTCCCATATCAAATGGTTTAATCGCGGAGGTCTCCAGAGTGCAACATTCAATTCGAAATTAAGCTACATATCAAGCCTTCGGATTGATGTTGTAGAAGTCAAATCTAAGTACGGAGAAGATTCAATTATTAACTCCTCCATCAAATTCCACAGACAATAGAAGAGAAGAATCGGAGAAAGAAATAGAGATTGTAACATAAGTTCTCTACTCCATCAATAAATTCAAGATTGTACATATTTTTTGTGTTTATTTGTTTAGATATGAAATTTGTTGTTACAGACACATTCAAAATAAATATGCACATTTTCATAAATGGTTGCAATGCATTACACATATTCAATCCTAGGGTCATGTCTTTTCCTCACACCTCTTCATTGTGTTATATTTATTTATCTCTATCTCTCTAATATACATATATATATATATATATATATATAAATACTATATACACAACAATTAATTCAAGAAGTATCATGTACAACAAAATTGTGCACATCTTAAGAGTAGCCAAAAAACTGTATTTTGTGATCAATATTCACTATCAATATAAAATTAAGGGTGGTTACAGTATATCATGCTTAATCATTCATATCGTTATAGTAACGAAATTTCGATACGATATCGAATTTTGGTATATTGAATTTGTATCGGTTTCAGTATATACCGATTCATACTGTTGATTTTGGTATACCGAAATATCAAAGTACACTATTAGAATTAAGGCTTTTTGTCACTACAAAATGTAGTTATAAAAAAGGGAGAGTGGTCACAAAAATATTTCTAGTAACTAAATGTCCAAATGTAGTTACTATAGAGTAGCCACTTATAGTAAGATGCAAAAAATTTTTTTGCAACTACTTCGTAGTTACTAATGTATTTGTAATTATTTTTTGTAACTACTTTGTAGCTACTAATGTATTTGTAACTACAAGTAGTTGCAAAAGAGCTTGTCATATTAAAGCAAAATTGGTTAAAATTGTATGAAATATTTTATGTAACTACTAATAGTTACAGAAGAGATTATCTTTAGTAACCACTTTCGTAGTTGCAAAAAGAGTAGCGGCAAATACCCTTTTTTCTTGTAGTTGTACCAAAATACCGAAAGAAATTTGGTATGTCTTCATATACCCAAATACCAAACTACCAAAATATTGATTTTTTTTGTATACTTGTATAAACTGAAACACTAAAATTCTTAAATTAATATACCGTTACCATATCAATTTTTTTTTCATATGGTATCATATCCAATCGAAAATTCGATATACAAAACATTTCGATACTTTCAATAATTTTTCGATATAATACGTATGTTATTTCAATATTTCGATATTTTTCTCCACTTCTATATAAAATGGCACATATTTGGGTTTGGATAATGTCATTTAATACTCAGGTAGTCATATCTTTACTCTAAAAGGTGTTCGTTGCTGAAGTAGTGGACATCATATGTTATGGGGGTGGTGTTGGAAAATTATGACATAATTTGTCCGTTTTGGGGCAATATAATTGGAACCGTACCCGAATGAGAAAATAAAAATTTGGATCGTGTACTTCTTTTTGAGAGGTTAAAAATGATACTACATTTGCCAAAAATGTTTAATGGGTGAATGAAAAATTGAAATTCGAGGAGAAGTGATTGGGACGAATGTCGGGCTGATTCGGTGGGTTGTTTGCTTCGTCCAAACATTTCAAGTACTAGTGACCTTCAATCTTTTTGAGTTAAGTGAGTTGAATAAATTGAATATGTACACTGTACTTTGGGTCAATTGGACTAATGTGGTACATTTGACTAAGCACATATATGTATCTTTTAAAAGTGGTTCATTGAACATTTGGGGTCAACAATTAATTTGGTTCATTTCACCAAACTTGGCACATGAATGAGTTTTCCAACATTCCGATTTCAAGAGTCATGTTTGAGGCTATAAATAGAGTCTCTACTGATTGACTAAACACACGAAAAGAATTGGAGAAAGATACGCAACGAAATATTCCAGGAATTGTTATTCCTTCATCTTTCTCTTTTGCTCAAAATCTCCTTGGCCCCCTTGTCCAAATTTTGGTGATACATTTCGGACATAATGTTTAGTTTATCATAGTAGAAGTTCATGCTAAACTTTCCACTGTCCACCTAACGCCATGTTAGTGGATGAATTTGCTTTAAGGAAACTATATTCAACATAGACCTTGAAAAAAAGTACTTGCATTTTGCAAATATTACACCTTGAAAAAACTTTGACATACCAAAATAAGATTTTTCACCCTAGAAATCACACCGACTCTTTCCTCCGTTCTAGTTCACCAGTTATTCTAGTTTTGTGGTGATGCTCCTAGAATACAAAATTTGTTTCACTTTTGGGGATGATATGTCAACCTAGCATGAATGTATTTTATTTTGCGAAGAGAGATCTCACCTCGACTTATAAGTGTTCCTAATTCTTATTGCAAACTCATCACTATTCCAGTCCCAAATGCGTCATCTACCAGTCTTCTAGTTAAAACGTGTCGCACACTTTTTTCAAAATCATATTATGGTAACTTTAGTTCATTGAGTAATCTTGAATTCTTGAAAATCAACCAAAGTTATGTTAAGAATTCAACATGATTTTGTATCAAATGTGTGAGAAAACATTATACTTATACATGCCATTTTGTGTAGTATTTCTTGGTTTTTTACTTTATGAAAGGAAAATATTTTCATTACTCTATAACTTTCAAGTTTCCTTGAGGAAAAACTCTTGTTTCTGTATCGGGATAAGAACATTTATATTAAGGGGGTCTTTGCATTTATTTTTTCTAAGTGATTTTCAGCTTATAACTTGAGAAAAAATATTTTGTAGTGTTTACAAAACCAACTTCTACTTTAAAAGAAGTGCTTCCAATGTAAAAGTTAAAAGCAGAAATTTAATGTTTTTCTCCACTCAATGAGAATTCTATAAATAATATGATATGTTTTAAAAGACATAAGTGATTCTATAGGAAACACTCCAACTTCTACTTTTATTGGAAATCATTTTTTTTTGCAAACACTACATACTTTTTACATAAGTGATTTTCATAAAATCTCTAATATTAATCACTTTTTCAAAAGCAAAAACAATCGTAAACACCCCCTAAATAATGTTCCATTTTCTATTTACATTATTAATACTTACGATATGTGTTTATTAATAATGTCAACATGATATCACTTTATATATATGTTACATATTAATAATTAATGCTCGAATAAAAAATGAAACGTGACTTAAAATATGTCATGTCACCCAATTTTCTCCATAATGATACAAATATTTTGCCTCTTATCTCCTTTTGTTAGTATTAATACCCATACGATGAGTTGTTGCGCACTTAATTATTTGATTATGATTGAAAGCGCAAAATATCTATTTTTATTGATTGTTTAATCTTATTTTATATTTTCCAGAGAGTAATAACTTTACTTAAAAAGTTAAAAGGATAACAGACAATAAAATCTTGTCCCATGCTATCCACTTATTTCTGTACGGCAATTTTAACATTAATAACTCGTCAGTCGTCGAATTTGCACGATCAAAATGCAAACATTTTTATTTTAAAGTCTCTATCAAGTTTTCATCAAAACAATTTTTTTTTTATTAATTTTGAACTCAAGACTTGAGTAAAACTGTTCTTTTCTCGTCGTCTTAAGAAATACAATTTCATTTGCCAGTAATATTGTAATATAGTTTATGAATAATACTTAATCTACTTCTATTATAAAAGTGTGAGTTGTTACTTATAAAATTTGATTTGTCTATTATATCTTTAATGAATTTTAATTTTTAAGGTTAGTTTGGTAACTATATTTTTAAAGTTTTATTTATAAACTATATCTTTGATTTTTTTTTTTTATATAATTAGACAAAATTTGATTTGCCTATTATATTATTAATGAATTTTAGTTTTTAAGGTTAGTTTATTACCTATATTCTCAAAGTTTTATTTATTTGGTTAGAGCCCTATATAGTTCATCTATCAATTCATAGATAGGATACCCTAAAAAAATTCATGGATATGATATATAATCATCTAGCATAAGTTGAACCTACAATTAATTATATTCTATATATATATTTTAATAATATACATAACATTATTTTTATTTTTATTTTTTATAAATTTCTTATCTCTTTTATAATGAGATTCGTTTATATAATTGTCAAAAAAAAAAACTATAGAAAAAGAAAAAGCCCATTAATTAGCAAAAAATTAAGGCTAATTTAGTAACTTTATTTTTTAAAGTTTTATTTATTCAGTAAGATTCATTTTATAATTGAAATTCATCTCTCAAGTCTCAACTTATGAAATTTTCTATCACATTTAATATTATATTTAGTTCGACTGATAATATAAGCTGAACTTAAATATTCATAATATATTATTATTTATTTGTGGTAAAATACATTATATTCTTTTTATTTGTTTATATTTTATTCGATTCTTCATAAATTTTTTATAATTTTTCTAATTGGTTTCTTCTATAATTGAAGAGAAAGGAGAAAGATCGATTAGCACAAATGTACTTACAATAAGTAAAATTACTTTAGTATATGATTCTCAGGATATTGAATAATTGAAGTTACACAAACGATATTTATGTATTTATAAGAAAATTATAGAAATTTAAACATATTATAGGACTTTAGTAACTTAAAAGTTTGACTTTTTTACTAGGATAATGATTCCAAGACTTTTAATTTCGAATAGTGGTACTTTAGAGTTATTTAGATATTAAATGTTTGCAAAACAATTAAGTTTTGGTGTTTTCATGGTGAAAAAAATACTAAAAGGTTTTACGATTAGCAACAACAAGAAAAAAATTATACACATAAAAATTAAAACAATTGAATAATAGTGAAAGCTCTTATTTATCATTTTTCATTTTAGATATATTTTTTATTTTTAGTTTACTTTTTCTTTTTAATTTAAGTACGTAGTTATAATATATATATATTCATTCTACTAACCATAACCAAAAAAAAAAAAAAAAAAAAAAGAATTGACAGGACAATTATAGTGTATCATATTCTTTTTATTTACTCTTAAATTTTGTGAATCGATCTTTCTCCTTTCTATACAATTGTAAAAGAATCCAATTAGAAGAACTATATGAAATTTATGAAGAATTGAAGAAAGTATATTAAGAAATAAAAAATAATATAATATATATTACTAAAAAGGAGTAAGAATATAAGATATTATGAATATTAAAGTACTTTAGTTTATGGTCCTCAAAATATTAAATAATTGAAATATATACAAAAGATATTTATATATGTATAAAAAATTGTAGAAAATTAAGCATAGTTTAATAGGAGTTTAATAGCTCCAAACTTTGACTTCTTTGTTAGGATAATAACCACAAGAATCTTAACTTGCAATAGTGGTATACAAAAAAGATATTTAGGTACTGAATGTATATTAAGTTTTTGTGTTTTCATGGCGAAAAAGTACTAATAGATTTTATGATTAGCAACAAGAAGAAAAAACAATATACATAAAAATTAGAACAATGAATAATATTGAAAGCTCTTATTGATTTAATTTATCATCTTTAATTTTTTGGAGATAATTTTTTAGTTTATTTTTTTTAATTTAGGTATGGTACGTAGTTATAACATATATATACTCATTCCAATAACTACAACAAAAAATATGTTGACAAGGCAACGATAGTATATTATATAATATTTAATTTACCACAATATATGAATAACTCAAGATTAATGATACTTATATGGTAAAATATTTAAAATATGTAAAATGTAATAGTTTAATATGATTTCAATAGTTATAAGTTTGACTTCATAGTCGAATAATAGACACAAGATTGTTGACATATGATTGTACTTATATTTTTTTATTATATAAAAATGATTGAAAGTTAAATTAAAAAAATGTCATTAAAGAATTTTTGGAAAAAATAGATGAGATTAAATTAAATATTTTAGTCTATTTAAAAAATGTAAACATTATATGTTAGGCCAATATATAAATGATTCACAATGATTTATATTACTATGTATAAATTATTACCAAATTCTTACATAGTATTTGGTCATAAATAAAACAGTCAACTCTTATTATAAATATAAATTAGAATAATACTTATCTAATAGTAACAATTTATTTGTCGAAAAAACTATTATGTTAGAAAATTGGAGAGAGACATAAAAATCACAAGGTTTGTAATAATTGGAGTTTAAACCGAGATGTGAAATTTTATTGTATTAATAAGAGAAATAATAAAATGGCAAATTTAAAAATTAGCGGACATGAATAGTTGCAATTCTTTTAAATATTTAAGATCGAACATTAAACAAATGATTAAATTAATAAAAATATTATATATATATATATATATTTAAGCATATGTAATAACTTGATAAATGAATTTACTATGCTATATAAATTATAGGGTATATACAATAAAGAATAAAAAAGAACGCTAAAGAAATAATGAACTAAGTTGTACTGTGAATGATTCAATTGTAATATGTGAATGAGTATCACATAATTAAACTAAAACATGCTGACAAATAAAGAAAGTGAAATGTGAATGTTAATATTAACTTGACAATAGATTAGAAAAATAATTACGTCGAATAGAGTACGATATAGTCTAAATAAAAATAAAATGAGAAAAATAAAATCGGAATGCATGGTTTAAACATGTATATATAAGACTTTTAAATGGATGTGCAATGTTTGAAAAAATTAGAAGTATTTCACTATAACTAAATAAGGAATTAAAGACATTACAAATTAGTTAAAATATTTATTATATTTTATATAAATTGTAGCATGTGTCTTGATTGAAGATTGTGAGACACTATGTATATAGTCAACCTTCCATAACAAATATGATTTATTTTGTAATTATAGTATAGTAGAATTTTTATTTTGAATCACATAATCTTTAAATTTCGACGTTGCATTGAGAAAATAATTAAGGAAAATTGAAATAAGCAATTTTAAATCGATATGTAAATTATACTCCCTCTGTTCCATATTAATTGACGTTTTAGGATAAAGGGGAAGAATTAAGGATTGAATATTTTGACTGATATATCCTCAGCTAAAGATTTGACCAAATCAAAATATTTATGATAGATTGAAAAATAGAGATACTTTAGGATTGAGTTCAGGGATAAAATTGGTAGAATTGGTGAAAAATATGTAAAACGTCAATTAATTGGAAATGAAAAGAATATCCTAAAACGTCAATTAATATGAAACGGAGGAAGTATTAAAGAGGGTTATACTTAATAATAATAAAAAAATAGAAAATAACTTTCATAACAAAAGTTGGATGTTTGACCTTGATCTAAGTTACTGGAAGTTTTTCCTCATATTAAAATATGTAAAAAATTTCATGTGCAAATGTATATTGAAATCGAAATTATTTATTAGAGAATTATAGAAAAGTATGTTAGGCCTAATATTTTTTGTGTATATGAGGGTTATACTTAATAATAATAAAAACATAGAAAATAACTTTCATAACAAAAGTTGGATGTTTGACCTTGATACTAAGTTGCTGGAAGTTTTTCCTCATATTAAAATATGTGAAAAAATTCATGTGCAAATGTATATTGAAATCGAAATTATTTATTAGAGAATTATAGAAAAGTATGTTAGGCCTAATATTTTTTGTGTATATAAACAAATAATTGACTTATGGATGTTAGTTGATGATATAATGAGACAATTAAAAATGTGTTTTTCTTCAAATGCCAGTGATTTGGCGCAAAACATAAAAATATATGCCCCATTATTCCGTATATAGTTTTTCAATCATCGTATAACTTTATCCAAGACATATTAATGATGATCGAGTTTGTGTATAATAAGAAGTAAACAATAGTTTGAATAAATCAAACTTTACATGTATAATAGAAAATTTTGTAAGACTAAATATTTCTACAATATATCATGGTATGTCGTTTTTTACGAATCTTTTAACGTTAATTATTATAACTTATTTATTAAGACCAAGGTTATTTAACTTTTCTATTTCTCTTTTGTGATTCTTTTAGTTTTTAGTTGATTCAAAATTATGTTTGTTCAATGGATTAATTTTTATTACATTAAAAATCTACGAAGTTATGTGTGTGTATATATATATATATATATATATATTATAGTGATCATAATGTACAATTATTTTATGTTCAAATTATTTTTTTTATTAAATAATACTAAAAAATTATACCCATATGCAACGCACGTGTGTAGTGCTAGTGCCACAAAATGCATGAGTCTCATTCTATGTAACAAGTCAATCCGATTCTATCGGAATTTAAAATTTCGCTCAATTAAAAATAATAAAATTTTCAATTACGTCAACAAGTAATATTTGTTTTAGAAAAATTAATGTTTATTTCTGAAAAATTGTTATACTTTTACGGGGATGTTTGATTATATTTTCATTTTTTAGTATTTCAGTGTAGTTTACGAGATTATATTTGATATGATTGAGAATTTTGCACTTTTGGTCTCACAGAACACGACAAAATTTTATTTTGGATCCAACTGCTGCACTTTTGATCCCATAAGACTCAACTGTTGCACAACTCGTCCCAAACGAATTATATGTAGCATAATACATCCCGAATAATTGCAAAAGTGGCCCCAAAAGACTTAAGACTAACGTTTCAGCACACGTGCCACTCACGTGCATGTTTGCTGATGCAGTATATCAATTTAAATTATTAATTATGACGCAGAAAATGCTATGTCTCATAAATGTGGTTGATGTTTAAATAGATGTGACTAATTAATGAATAATATGTTCGGACAATGATATTTTATTATAATAGACACAAAGATGATTGATTGGGATTGAAATATATTGTATTATATCAGATGAATTGATAGTGATATGACACAAAGTAAATATTTTATTTAAATGTAATTATTGATTTGGAAAAGAAATAGGAATGAAAATGATAAACAAATAGAATTTATGTGTTTAGCATAGTAAAAAAGTGAAAAACATACTTTTAAAAATATAAACAAACATCCCCACAATTCAACTGTTTTTTTGAATAATTTTATTTTATGTGTTCTTCTTATAATGCTTATATAAGATTTCAATATTAATAAGATTTATATAAGTTTTTCATTTGTATGTATTTAATTGTTTTTTAGTTGAATTAAGATTTATGTTTTGGGAGAAAAATATTATCTTTTTTGCAAAAGGCGTTACATTTCTCAAAAAAAATTGTTACTTTTAAAATAAAAAGTAATATATTTAAAAATAATACAAAAAAATATCAATTATTGAAAATTATTAGGAATACGTAATGGGTTCAATTTATTATTATTATTATTATTGTTATTATATATATATATATATATATATATATACTTTTTTTGCTTTTGTTTTTGATCTCGTCCACGTAGGTGGAATCACTTAAGATCCACATGGCATGTTTAATCCATTTTTGGGGTTGGCCCAGACACTTTACACGAATATAGCTCCGTGGATATGAGGTAAAGAAGTTTTAAAAATATTTTCATTTGAGAACGGAAAAATTACGTGCGCGCACACATATATATATCACATCTACTCATCTTATAAATTTCAATAACTATCTTAATTATTGTTCAGTCGTTCAATAATTACAATGTAACGCTTACGTATTTTCATCGCTTCTCAAATAAATACTTTACGAATTATACTTTATTCAATTCTAAAACAAACCCAAAATTTAAAACTCATAGAACTCATAATTTTGACGACCAAATTTGCCCCACACTTCCAATCACGAACAAACATTCCCTAAACAAAAAAAGTATGATGACAACTGAATTAAACCTAATAATTCAGTTTGGATTCAATCCGTCCAACAAAATCACCAAAACGAACACTTTGATGCGGGAATAAGGTACAACCCTGGTAAGAAGCAACTCGGAAGGGAAGCGCCCGACCAGAGGAGAGGCGCGCCTCCCACCAATTATGTTATAGCACATCCGCCCTGAAGCACAAAAACTGAGAGTTAGGCAGCGCGGAACATTTTAGGACATAAAAGATCTGGTGAGACGGGATGGAGCAGACCCGTTACAATGGGATCGATAGGGTGGAGGTGCGCACGCCCTGCGTAGAGTTTGTATGCAGGAACCGAAGTCTTTTGCTAGGCCCAAGGGGGATTGGGCCTTGACGGGCCTCCAAGGGATGAGCCCACTTCCGTAGGGTTTTGTAAGGTTCTACTGCTTTCCTCCTTTTACCCTTGTGGGTAAATGTACTATATATATAGGTTCTCTTTTCAAACCACAGGGGAGAGAAAAACGAAAACAGAAGTAAAACTGTATTATTCATTCTAAATCGGATTTCTTACTCTTTCTGACTTAATCTTCGGAGGATCCTCCATCGGAGGAAAAGTGGGAATGAGAAGGCTTAAGGGATCATCTTCTTTCTGTTATGACAGTAGGCTATAAGTTGTTTGATTCTTACTCTTTTATTCGTTATCTTCTTCTGTTTATTATGATGTATATCCACGTCACACTTATATTTTCAAGTAATTGAAAAGACACAGTTTTCAAATTATATACTAATTAGTATATCAAAATTAGAGATTCCATGTCTAAAAAATTGTGAAATGCGAATTTTATGATTCTTCGCCTAACTAATGGTTTTTGGCGTCAGCTATACTTGGATGTTTGATTCCTACAAAACAATATTTTATTTCATTTTATTTTTATAGTAAGTGCATAATACTCCCCCCATTATATAATAATTGATGCTTTAGCTAGTTATTTTTATTTTTTTTTCAATTAATTGACGTTTTCGATATTGTTCATAAATTCGACTAATTTTCTTCATGAGCTCAATTATAAAATATCTCTACTTTTTAACATATCACAGATTTGATCAAATCTTTATCCCCTAAAATATATATCAGTTGAGGATATATCAGTCAAGTTATTTAATTTTTAATTCTCCTCTTGCATCCTAAAACATCAATTATTATAGAACGTAGGGAGTACAAAGTAAAAAGAAAATCTTAATCCCGGAACTTGTGACATTGTCTTTCCTCATAAGTATAAGAATATCTGTTGCAAAAATCCAGATGAATTTTCATTTAGATGTTACATTTTCATTAGTCGATTATGTTTTCTTCTCGATTTCTCTCCGTCTAAAGATGTCTATACTTTATCTTCACCCCAATTAGTCACTATGCATAACTGACTTCAACAATATTAATAACAATCAACACGAGTTAAACATGTTAGAATCAAAATTGTATCTATATAGTTTTGTCTTCCTTTCCTCCCACTTTCAACTCTGAAATTCCAATATTGTTTGTTAGAATCTTTCGTGTACTATTTGCTTCTCCCTTCATTCAGAATGAAAGTTATGTTCGAAAACGTACAATTTTTTAAAATTGGTCACTTTGATAACTATATAACTTTACAAAATTCATCAACAGACACTCACACTATTATTTTTTATTTGACTTATTCAGTTATATCTACCACTACCTGAAAAAGTGTTTTTTTGACAAAAAAATGATCTTAAATAATGAATATTTTGTCACAACGTTATTATTAGAAACAATAAGTCACTAGTTAGTTGTCTCAATAACTCCGATGCAAACAATTATTAGAACCCTCGTTTTAGGATAATATTTTTTTTGAAACATGACATTCGTTAATCGTTATGAGGTGGAGGGGGTTATGGCAAAATTGGCACAAAATTTGTATGATTTTTGTGATTGTAGAGGAACTTGTTGACAACTGTATTTAGTTGAGAGATGAAAAAAGAACATTGCTCTCTATATTAAGGAATCCAATTCCATGAGGATAGGAATTACTCTTAGTTGGTTGAAGACTGAATTAATTCTAAACATGAAATATTCTTAGTTCATTAAATATTCTTCAGATAAATTTTATTTTATTTTTAATAATTTCTTGATTTATTTGAATATTATTTGTACTTTATTGATAAAAGCTTATATTTTAATTAGAAAATTTAATATTTAAAAATTCCTTCTTGTTTCGTATCTAGAAGTCTAGGGCCAGCCTTTTTCCTTGAGGAAACCTATTTTAAAGTTAATATATCATATATATATATATATAAATAGACAATTTAGGATCCAATCTGAACTTAGAAACACTAGGGACTAATTTATACATTTTCCACCAGCAATTTATTTTTCTTTATTAGTATGTTTGCTTAATAAACGTCTATCCTCAGCAAGGTGCTAAAAGTCGCTAGACGGTAGTTAGGTGGTGGATTAAGGTCTAGCGAATAATCAGGGCCTGAATGGGGCTAATCGGAATATAGACGTGGTTAGGCAGGATGAATTGAAAAATAAACGTAAACAATCAATGAGAATTTAACACTTAAGCAGGGATTAATCGGAGTTTGCAACAGAGATCCTGATTTATCTATACCTACTAAAATCTTGAGTATATATGTCTCTCTCTGAGTGAATCTTATTCAAGGGCCCGGCCCATACATTGGAAATAATCCAATTATCTTATCCCTGAAGCCCGAACTACTTGGGCCTACTGTCCCTTTGTCTTATCCTGGAGCCCAAACTAGTTAATGTTCGGCTCCAACATACACTTCTCGTCCACGTAAAGATTTGGTTTCTCTTTTACAATTGTACCCCAAAAATAAACTCAAAACAAAATCAGGTTCTGAAAACTAATTTGCAATCCTAACTTTTTGAGGACTTCTTCCTTTCTCTTACTGCATCATTCGATTGTTGTTACGTGAAAAATAATTTTCTTGCATGTAATTTATTCTTTTTTGAGTTTTTCTTTAGTTAACGATGTAATTTATATTTTCAATCTGTTTGAACCGGATTAAATTCTACCTTTTCTTACCAATATTCACATAAATTAATACAAGACCAGACGATGGCTAATCCTTTTTTCCTCTCTTTTTCCCTCTTGCATAACCCTAAATTCTAAATTCTAAATTGAACCCTAAAATCCTGAACCCTAAAACCCTATATCCTAAATCCTAAACCCTAACCCTAAACTCTAAATCCTTACCCGCTTCAAACCTGCTAAGACCCTTTTGACCGAGTTTTTAACGGGTTCGACCGAGTCAGGTTTCATATGTGTTCGGGTTTGAACTCACTCCATTGTCATCCCTACATAAGATGATGCATCGTGGACTCGGTGGAGAACCTAATTCCACCTCAAAATCATGATCAAGAGTGAAGGTTTGCTCTGAGCCCTTTATCCAAGCAGATACTAGGCTTCATTGTCTTATCAACCACCAAGAGCCCTCCTCCTCTCTGGCTTTTCAGGGGCTAGATCGACGCCTGCATCATGCACTCACCCTTAGAGACCCCTGGTCCTAGGGGCTAGATCGATGTCTCCTGCATCATCCACCCTATCGGATCGGATATTTTCTAGCTAGTCTGCGTCTCTTGGGTTCAAGTCGAATTGGGTTGTGTTTTTCTTAGTAACATATTTTAACAAAATCTATCATGATTCTTCATATCTTTCAACAAATATTAAAGAAGTAAAAACAGATTCAATCTAATAAAAGTAGCATTGAGAAAAATTCAACGCGACCTGCTGAATCAGATACCCGAAAAAGCAAATACCCACAAATTAAGTACTCGATATGGCGAATACTCGACTCAACAATCCAAAACCTCCAAAGACCCGACCCGACCACGCCCCTAGGTTGGGAATATGGTTGTTGTGAAGCCACAAATCCTGGTGTACTCATATACAACGAAACCAGCTCACAAAGTCAGCTCTTGAAAAACTATATTGGCACTTGTATTTTCTTTGTCCAAGTGTATATTCGTGGAAACTCATAATGCGCCAATTATTTTGTCCAAATTCAAAGCTAATATTTAGATATCTTGGCAGTATATGAAGTACTAATTCCATATTTATTGTATTGTTAGATTTAGATGTTTTAGCCACTTTAAAATTGGACGTTTCCAAATCACTGTCTTAGGGGTGGTAATTCGCGTTCTTGAATTGGATTCGTGTTTAATTTTGTATCATTTTGAGTTATATAAAAAACCTATTTGACATATATTTTATTACATCTTAAGATGGATTATTGTTTTCAAAATGTTTCTGGTCATAATCGGGTTAATCAAGTTCATATCCGATTGGTTTCGAATTTCTTTCAGTAAATTTGAGACATATTAACTTGGGTCTATCGAATTCATTGGAATAAGTTAGAGATTGCCACTCGTACACTGTCTTTAATAGTCCAAAATATCTTAATGCGTGAAATTTGAAAAGTCGGCATATACGTCTTGAAGGTCACGACGTTTGAGATGTTAACCATCTAGAAGGATGTCCTTCGAGATGGTAACTATGTTGAATATTATAGCTTCTGAGTCTCGAGATGATGATTTCTCATACTTTCACATTTATTAGGGTATTTAGATGCTTCACGATCGGAAATGATTAAAAAATATCGACTTTAACAAGTGTTTGAGAAATAACTTCTCTTATACTTAGGGGTGTCAATCCCGAAACAACTCCATGGATCATACAGATCCGACCCAACCCCGACATAAATTTATTGAGGAAAATTCGCAACCAACTCGACACGAACCAAGTAATTCGATTTTGGCCCGATCGAATCGATCCGATATAATATCTTTTCTTATAAAGTACTTCCTCCGTCCCGGTCTAATTGGCCAACTTGCCATATTTGTTTGTCCCAACCTAATTGTCCTAGCCCATAAATGACAAATTCTCTCACAATCTCCACCCTTAAAATCTCAACTCTTAATCTCCAACTTTGAAAAGTCAAAGATTTCACAAAATCTGCTTTTCCTTAGTTTCCGTGCCCTGCCAAGATTGACCAATTAGACCGAGACGGAGGGAGTAATAATTATATGTTTTGAATAATTTTTTATATATAATTCGAATTGACCCAAATCGAATACACATACCAAAATGACATGAATTGCCACCCCTACTTATAATAATTGGCTAAAATGCTGAATTCCCTCCATCCAATTAACTTCTTTCCATCTAAAAATTCATGAAAATTCACATAAAATATAGAACCAAAATCACTTCATAAGATCTTTAATAACCAATGGCATTTCTTCAATCATGCTAAATCTTTTTTATTTTAAGTCAACCTTCAATCATAAACGAAAACGAGGAAAAGTATTCAAGGGACAAAGGTTGAGTTTTGTCTACTCCATCAACTTGCACTTAACAAACAAAAAATGGCCACTAATACACCACTTCTTGAAACTGTTGAACCATTCAAACTGCAGCAAACTAGACTTAATTCTCCTCAACAATACACAAAATAAACCCAAAGTCAACACATTGACTTTTAACCTCATACCCAAACATATTCATATCCCATCTTCACCAATCCATTTTCACTATACACAATGTCTCAAACTTTCTCTCTCCTCCTCTTCTTCTCCCTCCTCCTTCCCTCATCCTTTGCCGCATCGATATCCACCATTGCCAAGCCTAATTGCCTTTCCAAATGCGGAAACTTAACCGTCCCATACCCGTTCGGCCTGACCCCCGAATGCGCCTTCAACCCCTCGTTCGCCATCACCTGCAACACTTCTTCCGATCCTCCAAGGCCGATGATCCCATCCGCGGCCATGGAGATCGTGGAAATCGCGGGCGACAAAGTGCGCATCAAGAACAAGGTGGCTGCGGTCTGCTACGACAGAGTAGGCAACATCGTAAGCAGAAACCGCGCAATGATCAATCTCACAACTACACCCTTCTCCTTCTCTGACTCTAACAGGCTCACTGTCGTGGGGTGCGATGACTTCATCATGTATAGAGGCTCGGAAGGGCGCGATTTCATCGGCGGGTCAATTTCAGTATGCACGAAGCCGGAGTATATTATTGAAGGGCAATGCTCCGGCATTGGATGTGCACAAGCTGCTGTTCCCAAGGGTTTCAGGTATCAACAAGATTATAAGATATGCCATAACTACATTTAGTATAAAAAAAATTCTAATATTTGTGGAATATGAATAAGACTTAATGTACATAGTATGCATGAATATTTTTATACCGATTATACTAATTTTAGAAGTATTAATTTACTAGTAAAAAGAAGTAATACTTTTGATCAAAATTAAGTGATATTTTTCACCACGTATGGAGCGAATCGAGAAAATATCTCAATCAAAAAATATAAAATTTTTAAAGTCCACAGGCTAAAAGAAACCCTAAATAGAATTACCTAAAAATGTTGTAGCTCATTTATTTGGCAGCCATTTCCAAGCTATTGATATTTTTCACGAGAATTGATAATTTTTTGAAGAAACATTGATACTTTTTAACAAAAATGCGTGTTCTTGTTTAAAAAATGAAGCATCACATTTTTCTGGAAAAAAATTATCATTTTTCTGACAAAATGTATGACTTAATCTCTCTTTTTTTTTTTCTTTTTTTTTTTTTGCCCTTTATTTGAGTGAAAATTAATATTGTTGAACTGGTCAACCCATTGAATATAAAAGAGATTGTATATTATTTTTGCCATATATTGGATTTATATTTATTTTTTAAATCACTCATAGTCAACTACGTTGTGCTCATCTGGTAATGTAACACTTTTGAAATAGGGTTAATTACAAGATCCCCGTCAAACTATTAACATTTTTTTTATATAAATTACTTATATTTTTTTTTGCACTCATTTATATAAATTATACGGATTTTGACAAATAAATCACTAAATATATTGTCCAATTATTTTTAGTCGGAATTCCACATGTGACTTGCGCTTATAATTTTTTTAGGGCTTTTCTTGTCCAAACATGCTTTTTAGTAGGTAGAAAAACCGCTTATCTTCAACAGTGGAGGTTCTAAATATTGTGAGAGAGAATTGCAGATGATTCAAAGAAATTGATGTGGAAAGGAAGATATGAAATAACTTTACACGTTTGATATACTAAAAACGTTGCTTGTATAAAAAAAACTATTAAAAGTTTATGACGTGCAAGTAATGTGTGGAATTCCGACGAAAAATGATCGAAAAATAAGCCTGATGGTTTCTTAGCCAATCGAAAAATAAGTTTGGTGATTTATCTATCAAATCTGTATAATTTATATGTATCGATGCCACAGAAAAAAAATTAGTGATTTATATGTAAAAACGCTAATAGCTTGGTGGAGTTGCTACAATTAATCCTTTTAAATATACTATATCATGATCGCATCAACAACTACTTATCATAGTATCATAGTTCAACCCGAATCCTCTATTATAATAGATATTTTTACTCAATTAAATACACGACACATAAAAATTCAATACACATATTAATCGGTGAATATGGTAAAATACAAAATGAAACTCTAAAATCTAACAGATGATCATAATTGTGCAGCATACCAAAACTCATATATATTCTCTATTGATTGTGTGATATGACAAATTAATGAAAGGCAACAAAATTCTTCCTGAGATTTATGGGATTCAACATCGTATATCAGGAAGTTCAATACGAGCCTTACGAATTTGGATGAGCATACCCTGGTGTGGTCGTTCAATCCCTGCGGATACTCGTTTCTGGGGGATCCCGAGAGGTTCAGGTTCAGCGCGGCTGATATTAATGACACCAATTTCTTGAGGAGGACAGAGGAGACTGTGCCTGTGGTTCTTGATTGGGCTATTGGTGATTCCAACTGTACTGGACCTACTGGCTTAGCTTGTCTTGCTAACTCCTACTGTGTTGATTCGGATACGGGTCTTGGCGGCTACCGGTGCAGCTGTTCCGACGGGTTTGAAGGGAATCCGTATCTTAGTCCAGGCTGCACAGGTACATTGTAAGAAAAAATCAAATTAGAAACGGAAAAGTCTGTCACTAATCACATGATTTTTGACTCTTAATATTATTTTTACATTCATGCAATTTGGGTATGAGCAATTTTTTTCATAAAAAAAATATTAGTGTTTAACTGAAATTTATTATTTTGAAAATGTATTAGTGTTTACTGAAAAATTTTATTACCTCTGTCTCGAATGAATTTGCACACTTTCTATTTCGGTTCGTCCCAAGCAATTTGCACACTTTCTTGAAAAGGAAACGAATCTCACAAATTCTACCCCACAATACACATTTATTGCAAATAAAGCAAAAAGATAGGTGTGAAAAGTCAACATAACGCAAACGTAACATTTTTTTAATATATGTGCTCACTTAGCAGTGCAAGTTCATTCGGATCAGAGTGAGTACTTGTTTTGAAGAAATGCATTATGCTGAAATGTAATACATTTCTTCAAACACAAGTAATATCTAACCATATATATTTATGGATCAGACATTTAATCCGAATTGCAATCCGGATTGCATGTATATAACTAATTCGGTGAACCTCATTGACATGAGAATTGGTTGTTAAACAAAGTAATGATGTATTTGAGATGAAATGTTTTGTCCCTAAAATATTGATTGTTAAAACTAGAAAGGAATTTTGTTGTCTCTATGTTTAGTGATGGAATTTCCGTCTCTAATACGAATTAGAGACTAAATTAGCTACAAAATAGAGACATATTATGTTTGTTTTTAATATCACTACAAGAGACATAGTATTTTAAGAAAATAAAAAGTGGTATGAAACAATGAGTTTTTGTCACAATTTTCTTATTAGAGACAACACATCGTCACTAATTGGCCATCTTAATAGCTCGGTCTCAAATAATATATTTGAGACGACAAAAATTGTCTCAAATATTTTTTGTCTCTAAAAGTAGTTTGAAAATAATCTCAAATGATTTATAGAGAGTTTTGTGACAACGAATGATCAGAAATAACTTATTTTTACTGACTACAATTGTGGCCTCAGAAAATGTATTACAACAAACATTTTTCTTATAGTGTATCCAGTTGCTATTTCGCAAGCAATTGGATGCTAATGAATTATACTTCTATTTTTTTTTATTAGTGATCGATATTATCTAAGTGTCGTTGGTCTTTGTTCGGCAGATATCAATGAATGTGAAAACAATCCATGTGATGAAAATGGGATATGTACAAATACTAAAGGCAGTTTCAAGTGTTCTTGCAATAAGGGATTTTCTGGTGATGGGATGAAAGTAGGGAGAGGCTGCATTGCTAACAACTCTCCTTTTCCTGTCGCCAAGTTTTCCTTAGGTATGTATTACTTTCATGCATATTTTGATGTATATTACAGTGTCTGTTGTAAAAATCTTCAGCTAGTTTTGACTGTCCTCGTCTAGGCGTCAGGCTTCAATGATCCACTAGACTTATTTTTTGATTTCTCTTCACCGTCTATATCCCGACCAACCCTGCCTATGCCCCGATTAGTTGCTGGACTCTAGTCTACCATCTGAATAACGACTTCTACAACTTTAATTATTTGAGAAATAATATAAGTAAAAGAAACTGTCGGTAGGTGAAACAAATAGAACACATTGTTTAAATGAAATTTATATTTTTTTAGAAATTTGTAGTTTTATTAAATTGCGCAAAAGTAAAAAGTGGTGCCCCATAAAACTTATCCTTGTTTTTCTCTGAGGGAGTAATATATAATATAATTACTATGTACCCAGAATGAACATGTATATATTCAAGTTTGGGGGAAGAGATACTAACATAAAATTTTAAGTATTATAAGAAATAGCAATTGAAAACTGATTGTGGGTTAGTCGATAGAGTATTTTGTAGCATGGAAATCTCTTGGTGTGTGGTGAATGACACATATTTTCTTAGCTAGCGCACATTCATAGAGGTGGCAATTTATATTATCAAATTGGACTCATGTTCAATTTCGAATTAATTCGAATTATATATAAAAGAATATCTAAAATATATAAATATAATATTTTAAGATAAGTTACTGATTTCTTAGTTACTTCGAATTCTAATCAAATTACTCGTATTCATATTGGGTTAATTTTTGTTTTCCCCAAAACACTAGATCAGATAAAATAGAATTAGTTGGATTCGTCGAATAGGGCCGGGAATTACCACCCTTAATTATTCAGCTAGAGAGTGGGCCATAACTTGGAAGTTTCTATGAAGCTGAGCTGTACATTGCGGCTTTAGAGTTGAGTTTAAGTATTCACGTTTAGTCAACTTTAGAAAAATGTAAGTCAAGGTCAACACTTGGGAATGATCTTACCTGGCCTACCTATAATTCGAATTCTTTATTATCTGTTGTATGTTCTTAATACACGATACGTGTTAATTAGTGATATTATTTAATATACGTATAGTGAATAAATTAAACACAACTAAAATATAATACATGATGAAACACGTAAATGAAACAGGTAAAGTCATGGGCCAATCTACTCGGTGAGTGTTGGGGTTGGATAAATTTGGGGAATATATGAAAATTAATATATATTTTTTTTTTATCTGATATTGAGATTTTTAATCTAGAATCAAATCAAGATACTAGGCTGAGGTAATTTCAGTTTTTTCCTAGCTATGCACTCTCTATGGCAGATAATATATATAAAATTATACGTATATATATAGCAAAAAATATTTTGAGTCCTTAAACTATTACAATTTTTTTGATTCGAATCGGCGGACTCTTCCGCCTAACAAAATGTCTAGCCCTGCACACGTATTTCCAAATACATTTCGGTTTATTTCTAGCTGCACATGGTATAGGCGTTGTTAGCAAAGAGGAATCGAAAAAAAAGAAACTTAAAACAGTCATTTAGAGCTAGAGTCTGGTCGGAATTAGGCGGCCCATTAAAACTAGAACCTAGACGGAAATTAGTTGGAATTAAGAGCAACGGAGATAGTAATAACATCATATTGGAAATTTAGAATGGAATGAACTGATGAAAACACATATAATCTGCAGGTATTAGCTTTGGCTTCCTGAGCCTAATAATTGCAACAATTGTTCTATACATTGGCATAAGCAAAAGGAATCTGATCAAACAAAGAGAAAAATTCTTCCAGCAAAATGGTGGCCTTCTTTTGAAGCAACAGCTTTCCTCCAACGAAAGCAGTATGAAATCCACCAAAATTTTCACCACCGAGGAGCTCGAAAAGGCCACGAATCGCTTTGCCGAAGACCGTATCCTAGGCCGCGGTGGCTATGGTACTGTCTACAAAGGAATCCTCCACGACAACCAAGTCGTCGCGATCAAAAAGTCGCGCATCATGGACCAAACTCAAATCGAGCAGTTCATCAACGAAGTGATCATCTTGACGCAGATCAATCATAGAAACGTCGTCAAGCTTCTAGGATGTTGTCTGGAGACCGAAGTCCCTTTACTCGTGTATGAATTCGTCGCGAACAATACGTTGTTTCATCATGTGCATAATAGTGGAACAATGCCTTGGTTTTCTTGGGATAGTCGGCTGAGAATCGCGATAGAAGCTGCTGGTGCGTTGTCGTATCTTCACTCTGCAGCTGCAATGCCGATTATTCATAGAGATATCAAGTCTCCTAACATACTGCTGGATGATTATTACAACGCGAAGATAGCAGATTTCGGGGCGTCAAGATTAGTGCCTATTGATCAGACTATGGTGTCGACTTTAGTACAGGGGACGTTAGGGTACTTGGACCCCGAGTACTTCCATACAGGACAGCTGACCGGGAAAAGTGACGTTTACAGCTTTGGTGTTGTTCTGGCAGAGCTTATGACAGGGCGGAAGCCGCTGTCAAACACGGGTAGTGATCGCGAGAAGAGCTTGGCTACTTTTTTCGTCACATCGTTGAAGGAAGACCGTTTGTTCCAGATTCTGGACGCTCGTGTAAGGCGAGAAGGGAGTATCCAGCAAATCCAGGCCGTTGGTGAGCTTGTTAAGAGATGTGTGAAGATGAACGGCGAGGATAGGCCGACGATGAAAGAAGTAGTGATGGAACTTGAGGGTTTGAGGAAGGTTAGTCGACATCCTTGGATTGAACAAGGAGTTGAAGAAGAAGCTGTTTCGTTGATGAGTCAGCAATCTGATCTGTATGCTGTCGCAGTAGAGTCTGGTGAGTATCCGAGTCTGGACAGCCGTCAGGTTCAGCTGGTCGAGCGCCCTCGTTGAGCGGCCATCACAGTGTGTTTTGAATCGTTTTCAGTTTGTTACAGTTCATTTGAAATTCACTCTACATTTTTTTTCTTAATTCTTTCTCAGCTTTGTTACACTTTGGATAGAAACTTATTCAAATTGGGAATTTTACAGAAACGTGAAAAAAAAGCGATTCTATACTAACTAACGAGGATTTGGATAAATCACACGACTACTCAAACTGTCCTGCACAGAATACGACCCAGTACTAAATTCTGCACCTACGTCGTTGATCGCGTACAAATCCGACGCCACACTAGATTGCTCCCCTAAAAGCGCCTCGTTTTCTTCTCGCTTTTCATGAATCCACGGATGTTTCTCGAATCTTCTCAGCCCTTCTAGTTCCATCGCCACTTCTTTCATCGTCGGTCGCTCATCACCCCTTAAATTAACACATCTCTTAACAAGCTCACCGATCTCTTGCATCTGCTCGAAACTGCCTTCTCTCAAAATCCTCGCCTCGACAATTTGGAACAATCGATTTTCTTTAATCGACATGATAAAATACGTGGCCAGGTTTCTCTCTTCCTCGACCGGAGAAAGAGGTTTCTTCCCCGTCATAAGCTCTGCAAGCACCACTCCAAAGCTGTACACATCGCTCTTTTCAGTCAACTGGCTCGTATGAAAATACTCCGGGTCCAAATATCCTAACGTCCCTTGCACAAGCGTTGTCACTTGCGTTTGATCCAATGGGACTAATCTTGATGCCCCGAAATCTGATATTTTGGCAGTATACGAATCATCCAACAGTATATTGCTCGACTTGACATCTCTGTGAATAATAGGCATAGAGGCTGCAGAATGCAAATACGCCAACGCACCTGCAGCCTCAGCCGCGATTCTCAACCGTTGTTTCCACGAAAACCAGCTTGCTTCGCCGCTATTATGGATATGGTGAAACAGCGTCCCGTTTGAGATGAACTCGTAAACCAGTAATGGGACTTCGGTCTCCAGACAACAGCCTAAGAGCTTTACAACATTCCTATGATTAACTTGTGTAAGAATGATCACTTCGTTTATGAACGGCTCGATTTGGCTCTTGTCCATTATCCTCGACTTCTTGATGGCAACTACGCGTTGATCGGGGAGGATCCCTTTGTAGACTGTGCCATAGCCACCAGTTCCGAGGATGCGATCCTCGGCGTACTTATTGGTGGCCTTTTCAAGCTCTTCGGCCGAGAAGACTTTGGTCGATTCGACGCCGTTTTCGTTGGAACATGTTTGCTGCTGCTTTAAGAGAAGGCCTCCATTTTGCTGGAAGAAAGTTTCTCTTATTCTTGCAGTTTTTCTTTTCTTGATACCAAAGTATATCCATGTGATGCAGATGAATAGTGAAAGTAATCCAACACTCAAACCTGAAGCATCAAATACAACCCATCAGAAAGAAAAAGTGCAAATTCTTATTTAGAGTGGCAATGAGGCGGGACGGGGCGGGACGGGTTTTGGGATTTCCGTCCGCACCATGAAGGATAGGGACTGAGTCAGGGTGAGGAGGGTTTTGGGTTTGCCAAATAAGTTGGATAGATTTGACGATGAATTTTCAAATCCACCCCTCAAATCTTCCGTCCAAAATGGACCCTTACATTTTCTAAGAGTGAGCTTTTTTCTCTCTTTGATTAACATCTTCACCTATGCTCACACTAATTACATCAACTGTATTATTATTATTATAATAATAATAATAATAATAATAATAATAATAATAATAATAATAAAATTTCCCGTGGTGTGATGCATAATTTTAAAATATATTTATTTGTAACAAATAAAAAAATCAAAGTTAAATAATCGAACAGTTTAATTGAATAATTTTTTTTAAATAATATTAAATTATCTAATAACTTGTAATTGCATTAATAAAAAATATTTATTTTATTTTATTTGCAACTCATATCCAATGTAAATAATTCAACTCACAATAAATATTCAAATCTAAGCACAATAATCAACCAACTAACGTTTGCTTATTTTATTTTTAATATATTATATCAAAATATTGAATATCAATATCAGATTAAATACGAAGAAAAGAGATTTATTTTATTTATTGCTAATAAAAGAAATAGATTCAAAATTGAAAAAAAGTCTTAGTGTTTTTAGGATGTTGGAAAAATCATAACATTTGAGTGAGAGATACAAAAATTAAAGCAGATCTCTAAATTCTTTATCCCTAACGTGAGCACATGTGTTCTTCATAAAAAACTAAAATATTATCCGTGAATCTAGAAATCGAAAAATAGTTAGCTTTTACTATTTTTTATTGTAATATTGTATGAAAGATACATTTATGGATGTTCATAAAATATAAATAAATCTTTAAAAATATAAAAAATTATTTAATATTTTTTAAAAGGGTTAGTTAATAAGTATTTGTAAAAAAATATTCTTAATATTTGTTTTATTTTTTATTTGTATCTCAGACCCAATCAAATAATTCGACTCATATTACATAAACAAATCTAACATAAATAATCGACAAAAAATTGCATCTTTCAATATAACTTATTTTAAAGTATGCAATATAGATGTCAAATTAAAAATTAAAAAACATGAACTTGCTAATATTTTAAAATAAAAACAGAAAAAGAACCACAAATTAGGTGCTTTTTCAATTTATTTTAATTTTATTTTTTCCTTTTTAAATTTATTTTAATTTTATTATAAAATGAATCAATTAGAAGTTGTCACTTACAAATTTTTATATAGCAGATTGCCAACAAAATTTTAAATTTAGAACAAATTTTGGAATTTTTTTACCCCATATATACAAATCTTTACTATATATATACAAATATTTAACATACATATATAAATCTCTTATTATGTTAATTATGATTTAAATCTACTATCTTTAGAAGATGAAATAGACGGTAAAATAGTCTGATTTCCTTTTATAGTATAGAGGGTTTCTTTTTTATTATTATTATTATTATTATTATTATTATTATTTTTTTTTTTTTTTTTTTTTTTTTTTTATTTTTCTAATTTTTTCTCTTATTAGTATAATCCTGATTGGGGTTTTAGTACAATTTCCAGTATATTACTATTATTATTATTATTATTATTATTATTATTATTATTATTATTATTATTATTATTATCATCAGGGGTTTTAGTACAATTTCCAGTATATTATTATTATTATTATTATTATTATTATTATTATTATTATTATTATTATTATTATTATTATTATTATTGTTATTGTTATTGTTATTGTTATTGTTATTGTTATTGTTATTGTTATTGTTACTCCTGTTGAGGTTTTTTAGTATAATTCTTTGGGGCCGGTTTTAGTATAATTCTTTGGGACGGGATAGTGGGAATTGATCTCTGATCAACTATCTGGATTACAAGATATATACTCCACCAACTGAGGTACAATTAATATTCAACTCTTTTATTATCAGTACAGTACAATATCAAAATAAATACTTAATAAAGTATTATTTTTAAAATAATAATTATATTCCTTGTATCACGACTTGGGCTTATAGCCTAAATTAACATTTTTAAATAAAAAAATAAATAACTTCTAAATTTTTTTATACAACTATAAGATTCTGATAATAATATAAATGAATAATCTCATGAAATTATAAATAAAATTAAAATTCTAATTCTAATTCAATATCTTTTGTAGTTTTCATATTGCATCTACAAATTTCAGACCGGCTTTGTCAAACTACAACAAAAAAATTATTAACTGTTACCGTTGCTTCGAAGTGCATCCTTTCACAAAAGTAATAACTTGCACGCATCAAGTGCACAACACAATAAGTCTTATTAGAATTTAGGGTTTTAGATTTTCTTTTTAAAGTTTTGGATTTAGGGTTTAGTTCAGTTTAACATACGCTATGGCTAAACTAAACCTTAAAACCTTAAAAAAATGTGGAGTGTATGATTAATCCAATCCAAGAGTTGTATCATTTGATGATTACTCAATAACAAAAGTTTCAAAAGGGGATTGGAGCATACTACAAAGTCGATCGGTCGGATCAAAATTTCATGAGCCCCCTTAATTATATGAAGATTATGGGTCGGTCTGTGGCACATGAAACTATTGGTCCATCGGATAGTACCTCAAACCTAAATTACTATGATCAGTCCATCTAAAACATCAAATGAATAGGACTAATTTATCGGATGGGATTTATTTTACCAAGTCTAGCAATAGCATAAAATAAAATAGATAATAGAGGATATAAGTATAGTAAATAAATTATACCTACAGAAAGCTTTATAACTGGAAATCTGGAGTTGACCGCAATGCAACCACGACCGTCTCTTCTGCCATCACCATCGTATCCATCTCGACATGAACACCTAAAGCTACCAATCGTGTTTCTGCAAATTCCATTTTCAGAGCATGGACTGCCACTCTTACATTCATCAATATCTGTCAGATTAACAATAATAATAATCCTCCATTTACTTTTCAGGAACATCAAAGTTGCACTATCCAATTCGACAAGATAAAGAGATGGCTAATGTAATTTTTTTTTTTTTCAAATGCATACTTTCGGATTTGTAGAAATATAATCAGGCTAATATTTGAAAAAAGTATTTTTGTTCTAAAATCTAGTTTTTTTTTTCTTTTTCTTTTAATAAAGCGATGCTTCAAAAAAGTTTGTAAGGACATATTGTGAAAAATTATTCCCTCCGTCCCATTATAATTTGTCTATTTTTCTTTTCGATTTGTTTAAATCTAATTTGTTATTCCACAAATGTCAAATTTCTATCACAATCTCCACGGTCAAAATCTCCACCTCTAAAAAAGTAAAAAATTTCACAAAATTTATTTTTTCTTAACCTTCGTGCCCGATCAAGGTAGACAAATTGAATCGGGACGGAGGGAGTAATTTTTATTTCTAAAACTAACTTATTTATCTGTTTAGATAAAGTAATCAACGGAGAGTATAATTTAAAAAACTAACCTGTGCAGCCTGGACTTAAATAAGGATTCCCTTCATACCCTTCAGTACAATTACATCTATACCCCCCAATCCCCGTCTCCGAATCCACACACTCACTATTCTCCATACACCCATACCCAACACCTTCCCTCACCCGATCACAGCTTCCATCACCAATCGCCCAATCCACCGCAATCGGCACATTCTCGACCGTCCGATTCTGAAACCCCATGTCCTGAAAATCCGACGGCCGGAACTGAAACCTCCCCTGATCTGCTAGAAACGCATATCCACAACGATTAAAACTAAAACCCCCCGTATGATTATTCCGGCTCTCGACTTCCGTCTCGATCATCTTAATCCCTTTCGGCATCGGCGTCTGGCAACACCCAATGCCCGTACAAAGCCCTTCCAAAAGATCACTGCTCTGCGAACACACCGTCAAACATCCGCTGCTGAAATTCCGGCTGCCGGAGCCGTCCAGCACCGCCAGGTCGTCGCAGCCCACCACCGTGAACTTGTTGGAGTCGGAGAAGCTGTAAGGCGTAGATGTTAGGTCGAGGGCTACGGTGTCCCGCCGCGTGATGCTGCCTGATTCGGAGTAGCATGCGGCGGCCACCGAGTTCTTCATTCGGACCTGCATCAATGGACCTAGAATTTCTTAGTAAGGCCAAAATATTTTTTTCGCGATCTATCAGAGTTGCAATATATAATAATTTTATAAAAAAATTGAGAGGCAGAGAAAACTACTGAAATACTATGTTATGGGAAAAATACCGAGAAAATGCTGTATGGAGAGCACTGAGCACCAAAACATTAGTGAAAGTATCTAAATTTTTGGTATTTCGGTGGAGTGAGGTATCAGAATTTAAAAAAATTACTTCATAAGTATACCAATTTCTTTTAGTTCGGTTTTTAGGTATATACTAAGATCAATAGCAAGTAATGGGGCTAAAATTATTTCTAATCCTATAACTTTTCACTTATCTAATTTTAATAAAAAGAAGGTAAAGTTTTAAGTTTAATTCAATAACTCTCGAATTGGTGCAGATTTAGTTACTTTTTCGCTTCAGCCAATTTTACCAAAAATTAGCACGTGTCGATCATGTGACTCAATTCTCGGCCGATTTAGTCCCACGTGGCACTGATAAGTGATCGCCACATGTTATTTTCCGACGAAATTGGTGACTAAATCTGAACCATTTCAAAAGTTACGTGACTAAGTTGAATTTTTAACCATTTTTTGGGATCAAACTTGGACGAGCTATGAGTTATTGGACCACAATAATTTTAACTGTAAATAATGGTATATACTGATATAGGCATATTTAGTATACCAAAATCGACGATAAATTATAACGACACAAAATTTGGCATACATAAATTGAAATTTTCAGCAAATCAATACTTTAATGATATGAATTTTTTATATATCGAAAATTTTAGTATGTAGCTATATGTATGATTCGATACGATATATTATACCAAATCACCCGCATTGCTACTAGCCCACCGCTGGTTACCTGATCGTCGGTTATTTCGATTACTTCCAAGTTCGTTGTTCTGATAAAGAGTTTGGACGGCGACGAGGATGAAGAGGATACACAGTTTATGTCGAATAACGGGTTTAAGGAGCAGTTCGAGTTGATTCCGATGCCGAACGGGTACGGAACTGTTAAGTTTCCGCACTTTGTTTGGCATCCCGGCTTGGCGGTGACGGCAGCTTGGGCGAAGGATTTCCGGGGTTCGGCGGCGGGGGGCGGCGGAGGACTGGGGCGAGGATGATCGGCTAGTGTTAGTGAAAGGTGCAGGAGTATGAAGATTAGAGATTGATAATAAGACTTCATTTTTGGAATCATTATTTTTTAGTTTATTCAGGGAATTAATAGGGATATTATATTGTCATAAATATATATGGCCTGCATGTGTTGAAAATTCTTCTACTGTTATTAATTCTGTCCATGTCTGAAAAGGAACGTTGTCCTTAGAGGGTCAAGGATTTATTATTTGGATAATATCATGATTGCTACTCCTCTAGAAATCGAAACTAAAAGCTAAGATTAATTTAATTAAACCTTAACTAACAGTTATATCGTCACTAATCACAACTGTCACTTCCTTAAATGATATTGCAGTCAATGTTTAATGTTCCTCTCCTCATCTCTTAACGAGAGTTCTAAACGGCCATCAATTTATATGTTGTCCGATTATCCTACTTTAAAAATTGTTGACTTTAATTGCCATTTGTGTGGGTGTGAAAAGTTAAGTGAGACGGATCGAAATGAAAAGTGTCACAAGTTAAGTGAGACGGAGGGAGTACAATGTATTAGTCATTTACATTGTCCGATTATCCTACTCTACTCGATGATACAAATATATCTCATAATATATGTTGTGTATTATATAATTATTAATATATCTAATATTTAGGTTTATAATATATTAATTAAATATTTATAGAATTTATTATATCATATTAGTTATTATATATATATATATATACATACGTAGTGTATATTTATTGCTAACCGCGTTATCCGATTATCCACAAATGCTCCAATTGTCGATAGGTACTCTGACATTTTTTTGGTTAGTTTGTTATGTTCTATGCTTGCTCACTGGATCTGGAAAATTGTGGAAAGATGTGCCTGTAAATATCTTTGTGAGCGATGGCAATCCTTGATGGAGATAAAGTGATGAGGATGCCTTACAGCTTTATTCTCCATATGTTCATCTCATTTGAGTTTATTCTTATGCAGAAATTGAGTTTATACATGAATATGCATGTATAATGCAAGTTAATTTTTATGCTGGATATTTATGATACATGCGGCTACTTTTTCTTGGATTCCGAATCCCGAATGTTTACTTTGATGTGAGTTCAAAAAAATGCATTATGCTAATCTATATTTCTGATCTCCTATGCTTGCTCTCCCAAGTTTTATATCTACTCACTTAGCTATTAGCCTATTACTCATGATGGTCTTCTCAAGTTCAGGTTATATTATGCACTTAGTATTGTTCTTAGACGGTTGAGTTTTATGAATTGAGAAATATTTTTTCATTTTTTCAGATTGTACTTTGAGCTTCAATCCAAGTAATGGACGATTCAAATGCTACCGTCCAGGAAAATTCTGAGCCTCAGGTCGGTGGGAATCCCATCCTGAATCCCAATGTGGCACGTACCTGTGGGAGACCTAGAATCAATAGGTGGAGATGCTCTTTCGAGGGTGCAGCCGGGAGTAGAGCAAACGGAGATGCCCCAAGCCGGGGTCGGTGTTGGGGTCGAAGTAGAGGAAAGGCCCGGGGTATGGGTTGTAGTGGAGGTTCCTCATCTGTTCTTGTGAATAATGGACGTGGACAATCTTCTCGGCAGCATGTCGAGGGTAGACATAACATTGATTTGAACGACCCTATTATTCCAATTCAAGCTAGCCAAACCTCCTTATACGACTTCTTAACGTTTATAATGCGTAATATTAAGTTTTTTTTTTTTTTTCAAACTTGAAAACGAAGTTGACAGATAATTTAACCTAATTACCTCGATATTGCAATGAAGGGCGCATTTCTAATGCTAACTAACGCATTAGTGTTGTTCAAATTTCCAAAATTAAATTCTTATATTACAGTTGTCCTAGTCACACCACACCACACTAATGAATGGTTTGTTTTTCAGTGTCTATATCAAAACCAGATCTAATTACACTACATGCCATGTTCTAATCGACAATGATCACTCTTGGGTTTACAAATTGATAAAGCGCAATCCGGTATCCAATCAATTCAGCCTAAATCAGTGCAAGAAATATAAAAACACACAAGATAATACGTGGTTCGATCTGGAGATCTACGTCCACGGGCAGAAAATCACTCTTGCCGAGGTGTTTCTTTCACTAGAACTTTGAGTTTACAGGCCACAATTCAGAATACAGAATGCGAACCCTAATTCAGAGTTCTTTTCTCATATTTATACCCAACTCTCCTAAACCCTAACTGAACCCTAACTAACTCCCTATACTCACGCCTATTTCCCGCTGCATGGCGGTTGGGAACGAATCGTGAGCCTTGATTCGCGGAACAAACCATCCGTTGGGCCGACACGTATTCCTGGTCCTGCTGGGCCTACGCGTGCTTGCTGGGCCTACGCGTGCTGGGCCAGTCAGTGGGCTCAGGTATTAACCCGACCCGAAGTGATCGGGCCATCCCTATCAGATGCCCCACCCCCAGCCGAAGCGAGGAAGGAGCTTCGGTTGTCACCGGGGTGGAACCGTAAGCGAGAAGGGCCGTGGTCGCGGGCGCGCCGAAGTGTTTATGGATGACTAAGTCTATCCGCGTCCCCGGGGACTCCGCGGAGCAGTCTGCGGATGCGGAGTCGAACTAGGCCGAAGTGCACAGGACATATAGCGAGATACCGAATTTCCCAGAAACAAGAAACGTGTCGGAAGTATATAACAACCTGGCCGAGGTGGAGGGTACACCGGAGTGTAGTAGTCTGGCCAAAATGAAGGAAGCACCGGAGTGTGGTGGTATGACCGAGGTAAAGGAATCACCGGAGTGTAGTTTGAATCTTCCTGACGAAGGGTGAGGTTGATGTGATTGGCGGCGCCATCATGAGAGAGAGGGATGTGAAGTGACACGCTCTGCGATTTCCAAGAAACCTGTTCCCCACGCGCCTTGGGAACTGTAAAGCGCGTGAAGAGCACGTTTAAATCTCCATCATTGAATTTGAATAGGCTGTATCAGAGCCGTTGTTTTTTTTTGCGTATATATTTGGAATAACTGCACAGTAACTCTTCATCTTCTTCATTGCGATTTACCAGTTTAGAAAGCGGGAAAAAGAGGGGAATTCGGTGCCTGTGATTCATCTCAAATCAAAACTTCTCAAATTCAACCCAAGTAAGTATGTCTTCCTCTTCACCTTCTGCCTCATCTTCTGCCTCTATTCAAGAAGTAGGGACTACGGATGCTCTGTTAGATATCCCCCCCCTTCGATACCTCATTCCGGAGAGGAATGAGATTAGGACCGTAGACAGGGCCGATGGGCTGGAAAGCAACGTTATGATGGTTGCCTTTTATCAATGCGCGGAGGAGGATTTGGAGGTGGCCTCTGTAGCGTTACGGATGACGCGAGCGCAGATTGAGAGAGAAATCCCGTCATTTTACTTTCCCTTTAACTTAGAGTATATAATACCGAACCCCGATGATAGGGCCTGCTGCCCACCGCAGGGGTTTATTAGTGTGTACATAGATCCCCTTAGAATAGGCCTGAGACTGCCCCTGTGGGACATTGTGGTCCGGTTGCTGCAATATTACGGTATTGCCTTGAGCCAACTAGCGCCGAACGCGGTGAGGCAGGTAGTGGGATTTACCGTGGTGTGCAAGAACGCTGGGATAGAACCCACCGTAGAGATTTTTAGGTTTTTTTACCAATTAAAAAACTTCGGGAAGTCCAAGGGGTGGTACTCCTTCAGCCCCCGAACCCGAGGTGGGTTCAAGGTTCAAAACCCAAGTAAGGTAGAGGGGTGGAAGGAGAGGTTTATATTCGTAAAAAACAAAGTAGCCCTCCCGAAGTGGAGGAGGGATGAGGTACTGGATACCGCTCCGGTGGAGAACCCGGAGCCCGAAGTCATACATGTATTCCGGTCAGTGGGGACTTTCAAAACCCTCTGCACCGAGGAAGAACTGGAGGAGGCAGGACTGAGCCCGTATTATTCGGGCAATGCGGGCGCCGAAGAGGGTAGGAGTCCTTCTATCTTGCTTTTTACAACTGTTGATTGTGTATATAACTAACTTTACCTTCTGTGTGCAGTGGGACGCTTCGGGAAAGAGCCGGCTGGAAACCCCGCGGCGGCGGCGGCGGCCAAAAAGAAGGGCAAATCTGCTGAGGCATCTCCCCGGGGAAAGATGCCATCCGATGCGAGGCCCAGTGCTGGGTCCGAGGAGCAGGTAGGGGTAACGAAGCCTACCCCTATGTCCAAGAAGAGGCCGGAGCCATCTGGGACTCCTCCGACAGCAGCGAAAAGACTCCGCGCGGAGGGGGGTATGGAGGTAAGTTCCAGTCGTGTTGTCGGCTACTGTTAATGCAATTGCATTGAATATTCTTTTGTGCTGATCATTGTGTGCTATCATTGGTTCAGGTGAAGGAACAGGGGCCCCCAAGTCTGTTGGGGTTAGAAGGCGCGGACGCCGAAGAACTTCTGCGCTTGGCGCGAGGTATCCTGGACCTCGGTCGGAAGAGCGAGAAGGAAGGCAAGGAGGAACTGGCCGAAGTGGCAAGGGAGCTTCGAGCGCGCAACGACCGGTTGACCCACGACCTAACTGAGGCGCGCAAGAGGGCTGCCTTGGTCGAAAATGAAGCGGCGCGTCTGCGCGGGGTGGAGGCGGAGACCAATGTCCTCCGAGGTGAGGTACTACGGCTGCGGGCAGAGATGGAGGCTCGGGAAGCTGCCGTGGTCGAGGGGCAAGAAGCGATGCTGAAGGCATTCGCCGATAAATTATTCCAAACCAGCACGTTCCTCGACTTCCAGACGGAGTTCGTGGCGATAGGGGACCAGGCCATACGATCCGCGCTGCTGGAGCAGGTGAAGGAGGTCTACCCGAATGTGGATGTATATCGTCCAGAATTCGGGTATGACTTTGAGGCAGTGGCCGGAGTGGAAAAGGCCTACTACGCGGCTCTAGCGAATCTGCCGGAGTGGCCCCTGGTGAAGGCTCTAGGGGAGAAGAAGCAATTGCTGACGGCCGCGGAGATCGCCAGCTGTGAGGTGGACCAGGACCAAGAGTTCATGGCGTTCCGCCGGGGTGAACTGGTCTCCGAGCCCCGAAATAAAGAGCCTCCCCCACGGATGGAGGTCGAAGCCATAGCTGCGGACGAAGCTGTCGCAGCAAATGAGGAAGGAGAAGCCGAAGTGTCAGAGGGCCGACGAGAGGTGTTGCCCGAGGACATTGGGGGGACTGAGCGGGAGGTCAGTCGTTCCCCTCAAATTTAAAGTTGTAGATAATAGGAATATATTTGAATCATTGTACTGAGTCCGGGACATTGTATAATTGTTGGTTTCTCAGACACTTCGTCTTCCTTTTACTTGCATGATCAATTTATGTCTGTTTTCGAACTGAACTCCAACTTTTTACATACTTGAGATTGATCGATCTGGTTGACTCTTCTTTCTGTCTAGAATACCGCGGAACTACACGAAACAATAAAGAAACTCATGCGATCACTTGAGTGGTTCCGCGAAGAAAAGAACAACCTGCAAATGCACATAGTGCCAAAGCTAGAAAAGCAGGTGGCCTCGGCGGAGAGGAAAGTGGTTGAGGCCGAAGAAAGAGCCAAAGACTACGAGCTGAAATACCGGACTACAGCTGCCGAAATGAGTCGTGTCCTCGTTCATCAAAGGGAGTATGATCGGATACTGTCGGAGTTCGGCCTTCTGACCTTTGAGGAAGTGGAGGAGCGGGTCGTAGAGATCCAGGGTGAAATCTCGGCGCTGACGGCAAATAACCCCGCGGAGGCCTCGGAGCTTGTAAGAAAGCGAGAAGTTCTAGAGTTGCTTCTTAGCATGTACGAAGGGCTGAAGGGCCGAGGCAGGTGGAGGCCTTCTACCGAGGAATTCATCGCGAGTTCAAGCCGGAGCCAAGGTACCCCAAAAGCTCCCCGGAAGGATAAAAAGAAGCCCTCTGGAAAGAGTAAAGGCATTGTTATCCGAGAGCCAGCTCCAGTGACCACGATTGAAGAAGAGCCCGCTGTGGTTGCCGAGGAAGTAGTCGAGGAGCTTGCCAGGGAAATTGAAGTGATGGCTCCGGAGGAGTGGGACCCTGTGCAGTGGGCCCAAACCCCGAGGTCCGCTCCACAACCACGTAGCCGAGCTCGGACTAGAGACGAAGTCCCCAGGCAAACGCCCAGAGCAAGTCCTCGGCGTCGGGAAGCTCGCGGGGAAGGAAGAGCCGGAGCCCGAGGTCGAGGATCTACAAGATCCCGGAGGACACAGCGCAGACCGAGGAGCAGGCCTCAACGCCGGGGCGCTGAATATTGGCTTGGGGGCCGTAGATAATGGCCTTTTTTTTTTTTTTTTTTTTTTTGAAGTTTTATGTAAAAAACTTTTCGGTGTTATATCGTTTTGAAGATAATAGAATCGATTTGATGTGCACAAATGTGTTGAGGAAAACAACAAGTTATTAACTGTTTTAGTTAGGTGTCCGGGAACACAATTCGAATAACTCTAATGTCAATCTCCCCGGACGGATCAGGCAGGAGTAAATTCTCCCCGGACGGATCAGGCAAGAGTAAAGTAAGTCTCCCCGGACGGATCGGGTGGGAGTAAATTCTCCCCGGACGGATCAGGCGGGAGTAAAGTAAGTCTCCCCGGACGGATCGGGCGGGAGTAAATTCTCCACGGACGGATCAGGCGGGAGTAAAGTAAGTCTCCCCGGACGGATCGGGCGGGAGTAAACACTTCCCCGGTTAAACAGGCGAGATAGTGATATAAGTCCGGGGACGAAATGTGAATCTCCTCGGACGGACCGAGGGAGAGATTTAATTGTCCGGAGACTAATAACGATAATACGATTGCGTTAGGGCGTCCCCGTAACGTAAAGGAAAACACAGCAAGATTCATAAACAAAGAATTTTTATTCAACGATGAGTGCCGGAGCAAACTAAAGAGTACAAAGAGAAATAACAACCATAAAAGAAATTAAAGATAAGATGGTACTTGTGATTTGGCATTCACAGATAGAAGCGCCTCAAGTTGGTTACGTGCCAACTTCGGGGGATCGAGGTCCCATTGAGATGCTCTAACTGATAGGATCCGGAATCGTGCGCGGCAACGACGCGGTAGGGACCTTCCCAAGAAGCATGTAATTTCCCCTCGGGGGCAGCTTTGCTGGCTGAATTGAGCCGAAGAACTAGGTCCCCGACATTGAACTGAGTGCCCCGGACCCGGAGGTTATGATACTGGGCTGCACGTTGTTTACACCTGGCCTGTTGAATGAATGATTGGTCACGACGATTTTCAAGCTCATCCAAATTTGCCCGGAGAGCCTCGTCATTATCCTCTGGAACCAATGTAATGAGGCGGGGGCTTGGTACACTGATTTCCGCGGGAATAACGGCTTCGGATCCATAAGTAAGGCTGTAAGGAGTCTCACCGGTGGAGGTATGAGGTGTCGTGCGATAAGCCCATAGGACTTGTGGAAGGTTTTCAGCCCAAAGACCTTTGGCATTATCCAGGCATTTCTTTATACCCGTGAGCAGTGTACGATTGGTGACTTCAACCTGACCGTTGGCTTGAGGGTGAGCAACCGAAGTGAAAATTTGTTTGATGTGAAGCTCTTCGCACCATGACCGAAAGGGATCATTGGCGAATTGTTTACCATTGTCCGAGATAATAGCACTCGGGATGCCGAAGCGGCAAACGATATTGCGCCACACAAACTTCAAGATATTCTGACCAGTAATGGCCGTGAGAGGTTCGGCTTCGACCCACTTAGTGAAGTAGTCTACGGCAACGACCAGGAACTTCAATCCCCCTGGAGCAACTGGGAATGGGCCGACAATGTCGATTCCCCATTGAATAAACGGCCACGCACTCTGGATTCCAGTGAGCTCGGTCTGCGGCAAATGCTTTACACGGGAATGCAGCTGACACTTGCTGCATTTGGTCACTAAGTCGTGAGCATCGTTGAACAGGGTTGGCCAATAATATCCCCAGCGGAGAACTTTCTTGGCTAATGTTCGGGAGCCGATATGGCTGGCACAGGCCCCTTCGTGAACCTCCCGTAGAACTTGATTAGCTTTGGCAGGAGCGAGACACCGGAGACTCGGTTGTAGGTATGACCGCCGGTACAAGACTCCATCATGAAAGGAGTATTTGGGAGCTTTGAGGACAACTTGCCGAGCTCGCAGCTTATCAGTAGGCAGGATTCCATCTCGGAGATATTGAATGATAGGAGTCATCCAATTCGGATCACTATCGGTCAGTACCGAAACTGTGGCCTCATGAATCGCTGGATGAGATAGGTCTTCGACCATGATATCCGGAGATATATTAGTCCGGACCGCGGAGGCCAACTTGCTGAGCGCGTCTGCTCTTGCATTCTGAGCACGCGGTATTTTCTGGATAACAACTGTATCAAGAGTTGACATAAGCTTGAGTGTTAGAGCACGATACCTGACCATTGTTTCATCCTTGGCGACATAAGTCCCCTGAATTTGCTTGGACACGATCTCGGAGTCCGTGAAGAGCTCAAGATGACGAACGTCTAAGGATTGAGCGAGCCGGAGCCCGGCGAGAACTGCCTCGTACTCCGCTTCATTATTGGTCACCTTGAATTTGAATCGAATAACGTATTTAACTTCAACCCCCTCGGGGTCAATGAGAAGCACCCCGGCACCACTTCCTCGAGTTGTGAATGCCCCATCCACGAATAATTGCCATCTCCGAGGTAAAGATACGAGGGTAGCGGGGTGATGTGTATCACTGTCTGCCGGAGACTCATGATTGTCTCCCGGGGTTTCGGCCAGAAAGTCGGCGAGTGCTTGACCCTTGATTGCTCGGCGGGGAAGGTATTGAATATCATATTCGCCTAACTCGACAACCCACTTTGCGAGGCGCCCAGACACCTCGGGTTTGACAAGAATCTGACGGATAGGATGATTGGTCAGAACCCGTATTTCACGCCCTTGGAAATATGGGCGCAGACGCCGAGCTGCCATGACAAGAGCCAGTACAGTTTTTTCCAGCATGGAGTATCGTGTCTCCGCCCCGTGGAGGACACGACTTGCGAAATACACGGGATGTTGAACCCCATTGACTTCGCGCACAAGTGCAGCGCTAATAGTTTCCTCGGCGGATGCTAGATACACATAAAGAGGCTCTCCGGAGAGAGGAACTGACAGAGTAGGCAGCTGCTGTATATGACGTTTCAAAGCCTCGAAAGCCTCGGTGCACGCCGGAGTCCATTCAAAGGACTTCGATTGTCGCAAGATTTTGAAGAATGGGAGTTGGCGCTCTGCCGCTTTGGACAGAAAACGATTTAAGGCCGCCAAACCGCCCGTGAGGCGCTGAACGTCTCTGAACGTCTTCGGTGGCTGCAGATCCAAAACATCCCGAAGTTTGGCTGGATTAGCCTGAAGACCGTGTTGTGAAACCATATATCCAAGGAACTTGCCGGAGCCAACGCCGAAAGTGCATTTCGCTGGATTAAGTCGCAAATTGTAACGCCGCAGAGTGCGCAACGTTTCGGCAATGTCCTGTACACATGAAGAATGGGTGGTGCTCTTTATAACAAGATCATCAACGTAAACCTCGACATTGCGGCCAATCTGGTCGTGAAAAACTCGGTCCATGAGACGTTGATATGTGGCTCCGGCGTTCTTGAGCCCGAAGGGCATTTTCTTAAAAGCAAAACACCCGAAAGCAGTGATGAATGCTGTCTTGATGGCATCTTGCGGATCCATAAAGATCTGGTGGTATCCCTTATACAGATCCAAGAAACAAAGTGCCACATACCCAGTAATGGCTTCGGCCTTTTGGTCTATGGAAGGTAGAGGATAGCAGTCCTTCGGACAATGTTTATTAAGGTCGGAGAAATCGACGCACATCCGCCATGCCCCACTGGACTTAATCACCATTACCGGATTGGATAGCCAGGAGGGATAATATACTTCGAACAGGATGCCCGCATCCAAAAGTTGTTGCACCTCAATTCGATTGCGTCATTTCGCTCCGGAGCGAATTTCCTTTGCTTCTGCTGTATAGGCTTTACGCTGGGATCGATGTTCAGCTTGTGCGTTATTATATCGGGAGAGACCCCGGGCATATCTAGAGGAGACCATGCGAAGACATCGGAATATTCTCGCAAGGTCTGAATGATAGCCTGGTGTAACCATGGCACATCCACGGCTCCGACGGTTACAGTCTGTTCCGGTTTGGACGGATCAAGCGGTACTTGGGCGGTGGCATCCCCCAATGAGGTACATTCCCGAGGTTCCAGAGCCGATGATGCTACCTGAAGCTGCTGTTTGGGAGGAACTTTAGCAGTCTTTTTTAGTGCCACGTACATACACTCCTTTGAAACCCGCTGACTCCCGCGGATAGCCACTTCGCCATGCGAAGTGGGGAACTTTAGTGCGAGGTGATACGTGGAACATATGGCTTTGGCGGGGGTAAGCCAGTCCCGGCCCAAGATCATGTTGTACGGTGATGGGGAATTCACCACATAAAAATCCACGAAAATGGTTTTTATTGCCGGATAAGTCCCCAAAGACGCCGGGAGAGTGATGACACCCTCTGGCTGGACTTCACCCTGAGTGAAAGTCTGCAGTGGCCCGGGGGCCGGCCGAAGTTGTTCCCGAGGAATCCCCATCCTTTGGAAACAGTCGGCAAATATAACACTCACCGCGGCCCCATTATCCACGAAGACCCGCCTTATTGTTATGTTGGCTACAGTCATGTCGATGACAATAGCGTCAGTATGAGGTGTTATCTCCGGAACCGGGTCTCTATCCGTGAAGCTGACAGTCTCGGATTGATGGAGGCGTTTATGACGTGGCTCCTCGGGAGGAGGACGTCGAGCCTCTGTCTTCAAGGTATGTCGCGAAGCCCCGGTGGGGAGGGCCCCATATATCACGTTTATTACGTGAGGGGGTGCGTTGTCTTCGGGTCCTCCCGGAGGAGGAGGTGGTGGCGGAAGACGTGGTTGTTGGCGATTGCCAGAATCTTGCCGTGCGTAATTACTAGGCCCCGGCCGATTATTATGCCACTGCGATCGATTTTGGTGTGTACCACGGTCATGATAACCTCCACGGTTATGGGACGACCCCCCATTCTGACCTGTCCGAGGCTTGTCATCGGTCCGCGCAATGTATTGGCGCAAGAAACCTTTCCTCAGGCACTCCTCGATTTCCTTGCTGAGTTCTCGGCACTCCTCTGTCTCGTGCCCATGATCTCGGTGGTACGCACACCACTTTCCACGGTTCCTCTTCTCAGGCGGAGCAGTCATCCGCGGACAAGGTCGTAGATCGTTCTTGTGAATAGAAAGGATTTCGGCTCGTGACTTTGTCAACAGAGTAAATTGTGGAATATCGCCTCGGGATTCTAAACGCCCCGGGTTCAGACGGGAAAAGGCACTAGGTCGCGTACTAGGCCCAGCTTGTGCCTTGTCGGACTGCCGCTTGCTAGCATGTTTCTCACGTTTCTGGCGAGTCTGCTCCTCGGCCTTAGCAAATTTGCACACCGTTTTGAACAGTGCTCAGGTTGTGACCGGTGTGTTTCGAACCAACTCGGTGTAAAGTGTTCCAGGACGGAGTCCATTCATGAATGCGTTGATGACTACGTCTTCGGAGCAACTTCCCACCTTGAGGCTTTCCGCTGTAAAGCGGTCAAGAAATTGGGTAACGGTTTCACCGTCCCGCTGTTCCATATTCATGAGGTCGGCCAAAGTGGCCATGGGCTTCACCCGTGCTTCGAACCGCGCCCAAAAGTGTTCGGCGAGTTCTCTGAAAGAGGATACGCTGTTGCGTGGGAGAGAATCAAACCAAACCCGAGCTTCATCCTGTAAGTACTCAGGGAAAATCTTACAATAATGGAGGGATGTAGTGTTATCGCGGTTAAGCATGTTGTGCCTGAAAGCTCCAAGAAAATTGGCTGGATCTCCGGTGCCATCGTAAGGTGGTATGGCCGGCCGTTTGAACCCTTCGGGAAGGGAGGTGGCCATGATTTCTTGGGAGAACGGTGTGATGATATCTCCATTGGCATCAAGGCCCAAGATTCTGTCAAGTTCAACATTGCGTTGGACTCGCTCATACTCTTGAAGATCTAGAGTATGAGGATTGACATAACGAACTCTCTTAGCCGCGTTGAGTGGACGGCGGCGATCGACATCGGTAAATTCATCGTTGCGTTGTCGTGATTCGTTAGAACTCCCATGGTCCTCGGAAGAACCAGGTCGTTCCCGTCGCCGATCTTGACGCCCGCGATGCCCCGGGTCTTGCTGATCACGCGAGTGCTAACGTTGTGGAGGCACCGCGGGATTGGCATCATGTCCGGCATGCCCCGCGGGGTGTTGGCGATTAGCCGCCCAGTCTTGAAGAACATGGGCGTGCTCTTGTAGGAAAGCCTGGAGCAATTCTGGTGTGATTTGAATGTTAACCGGTGGTAGGGCAGCAGCGGGATTAGGGTTTTGCATGTCTTGAGGGGGTGGAGGTAAATACTGATTGTCTGGATTCGCAACCGGGCCTTGATTGCCCTGATGATGAGATGTACTCATTGCCGGCAATTGCCTCGGCGGCAAAACTTGATCCACGGGTGGATCCTGGTTGGATTGATCACCGTGGCGAGATTGATTCAAACGAGTCGTCACCATGATCTTTGATTACACTGTGAACGTCAAAAATTGCTTTACAGTTCCCACAGACGGCGCCAATTGATAAAGCGCAATCCGGTATCCAATCAATTCAGCCTAAATCAGTGCAAGAAATATAAAAACACACAAGATATACGTGGTTCGATCCGGAGATCTACGTCCACGGGCAGAAAATTACTCTTGCCGAGGTGTTTCTTTCACTAGAACTTTGAGTTTACAGGCCACAATTCAGAATACAGAATGCGAACCCTAATTCAGAGTTCTTTTCTCATATTTATACCCAACTCTCCTAAACCCTAACTGAACCCTAACTAACTCCCTATACTCACGCCTATTTCCCGCTGCATGGCGGTTGGGAACGAATCGTGAGCCTTGATTCGCGGAACAAACCATCCGTTGGGCCGACACGTGTTCCTGGTCCTGCTGGGCCTACGCGTGCTTGCTGGGCCTACGCGTTCTAGTCCAGTCAGTGGGCTCATGTATTAATCCGACCCGAAGTGATCGGGCCATCCCTATCACAAATTCTTTACTACTAAGACAGGGTTTCAGTACCGGTAAGAACATAACAGGTTTTCGGCCATCTACTCGGACAACCATTATTTATTTTTGGTGTTGGTAATTTTGTCTAATTAATTTGGTGTATTTAAGCAACACCGTGATCTGATAATGTTAGTGTAAACCAAGTGACATATAATTTCTTTGCACATTAATCAAATCTCAAGTACACTTTCTATAAATTTATAACCACCCCATGTGTAATGTTCCTTCAGAAAAAATAGTGTTTGAAATCGTTTGAATATTTAGAAGCTAAAGCATACTAGTGTAACAGCTTGATATTAGTTTCCGGAATTGGGTTAATAAAAATCTTCCTAGTTGCACACGAATACGTTCCAATTACAAAATCATACCACAATATATGATTTAGCTAACTGTTATTAGAAATAATAACAATCTAATACTTCAAATAAATGTGTGACAACAGAGGCTTCCTAGCTTCCCATACAACTATCGGATTTAAAAAAGATTAGACTATAATATGCATGTTATAAACACAACATGATTATAAGTCTTGATGAACTCGTTGCAACATTTTTTCATTCATCTCAACCTCTAGCCTTAACCCCGTCGGGTGCTTGTATGCCGCTCCACCCAGACTTCTAAAATCCCTTGCTTGTGCTCGTTCTCCTCGAACCAAATTGTATCTCCTTGATTTAGTCTCATATGCGCACAAAAACCTATTCCAACCTTCCCTAATCTGGCAAATGGGGATTTGTTTTTTTGGGAGACCAACCTGTACTCAAATAGCGCCTGAATCGTTTTTTTGAGCTCCTGGGTTGAACGAGAATGTTCTTGGTTTTGTTACCCAGAAACGAGGTGGCTCGTGAAGGAACAAAGATTCGGTGGCCAAATTCCAGGGTGTGTAATTTTACCTTGAACTTGCATGGTGTGATGACTGTAGCTACCTTTGACGACGGCTCGGTAGTGGTCCAAGATTTTGTTGCCATTAGGGAGTCCAACAAATAAACTAGCGAGGGAATGGGAAGAAGATGATGAAGGTTGGCGTGATATGAGGGGAAAGTGGAGTCTTTAAATCTAGTGAACTGCAAATGTCTCACACTTCATTGACTTTATATGTTTAGAAACTAGTGTTTGTCAAATCCGTAAAAAAACAAAATTTAAAGCACAGCTGTACTATTTAAATGGTCCACTATCCCTAGTTATGTAATATAAGGCCCACAAACAAGGCTCAAATGGAAGAAATTTGTATTCTTCGCCTGAAGGTTAGGTGACTCGTCCCTCAATACATTTTTCCACAATTTATTGCCAATTGCCGATGATTTACTTTCATTGAGGAAATTTCATTAGTTCCCCTCCAATCGATCGCAAATTCATAAAATTAAAAACAAATTAACTAAAAATGGGGATCCTGATACAGTAATCACAAATAAAATGTTTGTTGACTAACCGTGGATATAATGTCAAACAAAAAGAAAAGTTTTTTACAATTTCTCCTCATAAGCTATACCTTCTTGAACACTAGTATTTTCGGGATTTATTTAGCATTGCTTAATTGAGACGTGTTGTGCCACTTTATAATTTGGTAAACTCTTTCAAAATTGAATTTTGTTGTGTTAATCTAACTTTGTCCGTAGTCACTTAAAATCTTTTGTTGTCGGAATATATTTTTACTGTAAATAATAACTTGGAGTAATTAAAAAATTTCATAATTGCACCCGTCCGTTTTCCACAGTCGCATTTAAAGGAGTCCAATGCATCAAGCGATTTGAATATAGTGAGTGGTGAAGTAGTTCCAATGGAAATAGATTCTGGTGAGTAGAGTTTGGACAGCCGTCAGGTTCAGCTAATCGACGACCATCGTTGAACGGTGATCAAAGTGTGTTTGGAGATTTAATTAGTGTTGCAGAAGTCGCTATGCTCTAGTCAAGCAGTCTACCGATTAATCAAGCTTAGACAAGGTTGGACGGTGCATAGGTCTCCTTAGATGGGGAGTAATTGGGAAGAAACTTAAGCGAACAATGAGGACCTAGCTCCTAGGTGGGATTAGTTGGATATTTTTGTAACATAGGTTTTAATTTGTTTTAAGCTTTGTTACACTTCGGATTGAAACTTATTTAAATCGAATGAAGCTAAAAAGAACGCGAATTTCATAGAAATGTATTATGTGATCCAATTTACAACACGAATCAAATATTTGTTCTTTATTATTTTTCCTAATTTTGTCCTTATTTTTTACTTTTCAATTTATTGTATCAGAGAGAGAGAGACATGAGATCATCTTTTACTTTTGAACTTACCATATCAAAAAAGAAGGGATAATTATTGGGAAAGTGAGTTTGAAAGTGGGATTACTAAGGTATATATTTATCAATCAATATAATCCTTAATTCATACAATTCATTCTAAAACGTAAATTTATACTAGTCTCAAATTTTCAGCAAAAATAGCAAACTAAGGTTTCAACAAAAACGCAAATCGAAATTTCAAATCAAAATAGTCGATCACCACCATTAATAAAAATCAACACAATCCCTCTCTCTATTTGTTGGAATATCCCAAACACGAACAAAATTATAAACACGAACTAAATTATTAAAGCATGAACCCATGTTTATAAGCACGAGCCAAGTTGTAAAAACAAAAGCAAAAATTTAGATACCACGTAACACATTTTTAGATAACAAGAACCAAAATTTTAAACATGGACCATCAATTCCAAACACGAAGAAAATAGTCGGTCACTACCATCAATAAAAATCAACATAATCCCTCTCTCTATCTGTTGGAATATTCCAAACACGAACCAAATTATTAAAGCACGCACCCATGTTTACAAACACGAACCAAGTTGTAAAACACGAGCAAAAATTTAGATACCACGTAGCACATTTTTAGATAACACGAACCAATTATTAACTCACGAACCAAAGAAAATTGACCTCATCTACATCAGCCGGTGGATTTGGCGGCTCCGTCATCCAGCCAAAATTTATCCTCTGAACCAGGCACTTGCCGAAATTTGTTCTCTGAACCAGGTACACTAAAGTCCACGAAGTAATCCCTGAAACTTTCCAAAAAACAAGATTCAAGCCCGATTCAAACTAATATAAACTAATATTAAGATAGAAAATTTCAAATGATTTTACCCCTTTTACCCCTCAATCTAAGTCGTAGGATACCACAAAGGCGGGGCCATGCGTTACTGCACCTCAACTCTGGGGATCACACTTTTCCGGCGCCGATTAACAAACCTAAATCGAACCACATCGGGTACCACCATCAAAGAGTCTTCTTCGAGCTCTTTCTACTCCTAACACCCTCTTTCGCCTACTATGTCGATTTTAAGACGATTTGTGCCAAGAAGAATGGGTGAAGAAAAACGTAAGAAGAAGAAACAATGAACAAGAAGAAGAAAAAAGTATGAAGAAGAAGGTTGGGGAGGGGGGGGGGTTGGGGTTTCTAATGGGAAATAAATTTAGTAAAATGATTTTTTTCTTTTTAATTTTTTTTTTTTTTTGGTTTGACATTAACAAATTAAGAGTGGAAGAAATAAGAGAAATAAGGACAATATGGTAATTTTGTATGACTTTACGCTATTTTTAGCGTAAAACTATCAAAAGTGACAAAAAAGAGTTTGTTGTTACTCCCTACGTCCCGGCTGAGTTTGCACACTTTCCTTTTACGGACGTCCTAGCTCAGTTTGCACACTCCGTAAAAGGAAAGTTTTTTCACTCACTCCACCCTCAAAATTTGGACATATTAACACAAATGCCATTATTAAAACTGATTTTACAAATTCTGAAATTAACTAAACCCAAGATTAGTAAGCCCAAATAATTTAACCCTATTACTAATTTATCACACTAACCTACCACAGCCCAAACCCATTTCCCTTATTGATTCCTCCAATACAACCCCCCTCTCTCTTTGAAAACCCTACTCTCTCTTTTCTTACATACTCCGTCGCTGTTCTTCACCATTTCTCAGATCTATACTCTTCCTTTTGAGATCTATCTGAGATCCATTTCTTAATCTTGGATCTCAGATCTCTGATCTCCAATTTGTGTGGGTTCGATTCTCTCTACCACAGATATGTAATCTCTCTCCCAAGATCCATTCTTTATCCGTTATTTTTTTCTGCGATTTGTGTTCCGATGGAAGAGGAATCCGACTTAGGACTGATAGTTTTGGATTCGGAGGAATCTTTCGTTCCTGAAATCCAGATTGAAGGTGGAGATCTTCTGCAGCCGGAGTGTTTGGAGTCGGTTGCTGTGTTGGAGCCTGGTTCCCCCTCCGAGAGTGCTGATACTGGTCCCTTTGACCTTTTTCCGCCGGTGAACAACTGGTTGGAGTCGAGGGATATGAAGAGACACTACATGTAGTGTCTTGGGATTTGGTGTCTGTCGATTTTAAAGGTTTGAGTCCCCTGTCCCTTTCAGATCTGTTGATATTTGAAACAATTCTACTTGAATTTCAATTTATGCGTGATTATATTGGGTTTGTTTTATATTCTGTGTGATTTTGTCAGATTTGAAACGAACAACTTATGTTGGGGATTTGAAACGAACAACCTATGTTGGGTTTGATGTCAATTTTTTGTGATTATGTTGGAATTAAAACCACTAACTTAAACTGTTGGGATATTTGATGTGTATTCTGCCTGATTATGATGGAATTGAAACGATTTAGAACCGAGATTAGGGATATTTGGTGTGTATACTGCCTGAATATGATGCAATTGAAAAGATTTAGAAAGTTGTTAGGATATTTGATGTGTATTCTGCCTGATTATGATGCAATTGAAACGATTTAGAAAACTGTTGGGATATTTGATGTGTATTCTACCTGATTATGATGCAATTGAAACGATTTAGAAAACTGTTGGGATATTTTATGTGGAATTCTGCCTGATTATGATGGAATTGAAACTATTTGGTTATGTTGGGGTTTGATGTGTATTCTGTTGATTTGTTGTTGTATTAACTTGGTAACTGAAAAGGTGGTTTACAGGTTTTTTAAACAATATGATGTGGTGTATGCTGATTGTTTATTGGAAACAAAAAATAAGTGGATTTGTGTTTGTTGGTAGCTTACTAAAGATGATACAATTATGTTTGATAATGTAATGTTGCCCTACACATTGCTCTTCTGTTTGTAAGGTCAGGCTGTGAGATAGTTGCTTAATCATAAGCCGTTCTAGCTTATGATTAATGTTGCCCTCAACCTTTAGGTTAAGCCCGATGATGAATATTTTCTGAGGGTTACTAGTTAACAATAAAAAACAAATAGCTTACACAAAAAGTATTTGCTTCTTCAAATCACAATGTTTACAGCTTAAGCAAAATTCACACATATTGTGTTTATGCTGTAAACATTAGATTCTATCTTAAAAGTGCTAAAACATAACTTAAATGTAACCCAGTTGAGTCATGATTCCCCCAATGTCGTATGTTCCCCCTATTAGCAATAAAAAATTCAATTGTCTGCCTAACAATTGCCTCATCCACTTCTAGAACAGTTGGTAGCAGCCCTTCTCTTGCTAGGGCAGATTTGCCAATGTGTGGTAGCTTGTAACTATTGTTGCCATTGCTCGTCATTATCTCAATCATACATGCTTGTAAGCTCAAAAATACACTATTCAGTTTAGTTCTCTCCAAGTCTTGAAATGATTTAAGAACATTACCAACAAAATCCTCAACATTGTAAGACGTTGTCTCAACTTGTAAAGATTGAATTGCTCTAAAGTAGCCCAAATATGAAATGTTTGTGTCTGAGGAGTTTGGGGGCTGGCATATCAGTATCGTTTTGAAACCTTCGGATGTGGCAGCCTGACTGAAGTCCGGGTCGTAGTTGCTTATATGTGGCTTTGCATTGTCTTGTTGAATGATTATGTGCTTACTAGCTTGTGCAAGCCATTTTGCCTTAATAGCTGGGATAAACTGTTTGTATGCATGATTTAACACTTGGAAAATCATATGCTGAAGGTGTTCGTAAGGTCACCAATATGCCCATAGGTTAAACAGAATAATTTTGGACTTATTTAGGAGACTTACTTAAGATCTAAGATCAAATGATGAAACGAAATCTAATGTTTTTAGAACTTACCTTATGAAGCAGACAATCTTTAGTCACTTGCTTGGTAATTGACTCAATAGGCTTGGTCACCATAGTGCCCTTAGTTTGTTTATGTTGTTTCTTAATGTTGGCTCCATTATTGTGAATGGGAAGCATCCTATTTTCCCATCAAACAATAAATCACTCTCTAAAATATATTGTGGTTTAGATTCGGCACACATGAACATCACCTTAGTGATATATCTCTTGCTCTTACATGTCCTGTACAGGTCCTCTTCATCATCCAGTTTATTAGCTCTTTCAGTGGTTCTTTGCATATAAAACCACTTTTCGTCAATGTGTATAACATTATGTATAGTACCGTAACTTATCTTGTTTTGCTGGCTGTCCAAATGCAAAGTAATGAGGCTGTATTTGAGCCGCAACAGTTTGTTTTCATCTGTTAAATGAGGCTTTTTGCATTAGTATGTGGCTTGATGATACCTGATTTAACCCATCGGCTTATTTTGCTTTTGCTTACTTTCATCTCCTTGGCAAGCCTTCGAATGGTGCCCCTCTTCGAAAAAGGTATACTCTTCATTAATTCAATATCCAGTGGCTCACTAAGCACTATTCCACACTGCACTTTTCTTTGCTGAAATGAAACAGGTGAACCGACTAGAATCTGCTTCTTTGCAGATTCCTAGATATACTGAACTGGCCAGCGGTCCAAATGATGAAGCCGCCTCCTTGATCTTGCCATAATGAACAGATCCGTCTTTGTTGTTGGCCATCAAAAATTGGGCGGTCAAGGTGCGGTCTAATGGAGACACATTAGGACCCTTCCTATTGTTAGTCATTTAATGTTTGTAAACCTGTTTTTCTGAATATTTCTGTAATGCATTGAATGCATTAACTGAAGGGAGATGTGAGCATTTATAGAGTGATTTTGGCAGATTTTCCAATTGTGTTAGGAGGAAAAATTTGAATGTAATTTCATTTTTTGTTTTGGGTGTAAAACATGTTGTTGTGATATATAATTTTTTGTGGGAGAACTGTTCCCAATTTTTTTTCATCTGTAAATTTTTTGAATTTCTGAGACTTCAATTCAATTAGTTTACTTCAATAAAATTTTAAGCTTCATTTTACTGTTCATCTCAGGTTTGAATTTGGTTAAAAGGGAGGGAATTATTAGTACACTAATCCCTCCTAAAATTCAGATTAAAAATGCTTGAAAAGTCTAAGCAAAAGCAAAAGCAGTTTTTTCTTAATATACGTGTCGGCTCAAGTGTGCAAATTCAGTCGGGACGGAGGGAGTACTATTTAGGCCATTTTGAATGATTTCCTCCAACATAAACATGAAAAAAATGATTAAGAAGTTATTCGAAATTCATAAAACGCGCATTATATAAGGGTGTGCACGGTACAATCTGAATAATTGAGGGACTTTTACAAATTTTTACGGATAACTAAGGGACCTAAACATGCATCATGCCAATATGATTTATATATTATATCACATTATATAAATGATATACTGTTAAATAATATATTATCAAAATATATATTTTATATATGATTCGAGTTATAATAAATATCATATATAATAGATAATCTGTTCCGTAAAACGAGTTATGGTTGAAAAGATTTTTTTTCCCAAAATAAGAGTCTTGTTTCAAAAGTCTATGTCTTGTTTCAATTAAAAAAAAAAAAAAAAAAAAAAAACAAGTCGTTTAAGTGTGTATTGATGGATTTTGGAGATTTGTACTTCCTCCGCTCCATATTAGTTGACATTTTGGGATGTTCTTCTCTTTTTCAATTAATTGACGTTTTAGATACTAGAATTTGGCACGTGCATTGCACGTGCAACACTTAGTAAATTAATTTTGAAAATGGTTTTTTGCACTTGTTTTTTGGTTTTTTTTTTTTTTTTTTTTTGTTGTTTGGCAATTTCAAAATGTTTTCAGCAGATATTACTCACAGAATAAATCATTTACTTAAAGAATTGAGTAAGTGAATCATAATGTTATCACAAGACCATATAATTGTGAAATTGATCATATGCCAATACTCAATAGTAACCTATTTTTAAAAAATCTTTTAACTAAACGTTATCGTAAAATAGTGTGTTATTAAAATATTAGTTTAAGTAAAAGGCAAAACAGAGTATGTAGAATAAGATGTAACGCAAGGAAAATTATAACATCACATGAAAAAAGAAAAATAAAAAACCTATTTATCGTGGAAATTATTTTGACATGGTGTAATTCTTTTTTTTTTTTTTAAGGATGTACTTGCTACTATTTTTTCTCCTTCTTGATCTTTCTTGTTGCCGAAACCTTTTATGGCTGTGACTTTTTAAAAATTTGTTTGAGTGTTTGCTCATCATTGCTCTTTGTTTGAATGTTGTCTTCTATTTTTCTCTTTGTGTTTCTTCCTTTCTTCTTTTCTTCCGTTTTTGCTATGTGTTCATGTTGCTTTTTCTTCGATGTTGCTCTTGTTTTCTTCTCCTTGTACCCCTTTATTTTTTCTTTTATGATCTCTATGACCTCATCATCGCTTCCAATTTGACTGCAATCTTCTAATTTTGTGTTTGTGTTCCGTTGTTTCTTCTTTTCTTCCATTCTTGTAGTTTCTTCATTCTCTTGTTTTTTCTTTGTTGTTCTTCTTCGTCTCTTCTCTTTACTTCTGTTGTGTTTTCCTCAAGTATTGTTGTAGTTGTATCTTTCTCATTCTCTTCTTTTTGCTTTGTTGGTTCTATCATTTCTATTGCCTCTGCTATTGCATTCAATCTTCCTTCTATAATTTTAGTATTTTTATTTTGTGCGATCAAGATCCTCACATCATTTGCATTTTGTAAAATTAACTTTCTGTAGTATTTAGATTCATTTTGTCCCTGTATAAATTTATGTTAGCAAGGTTGTTTTTTTTACTGTACGAACTTATTAGTATTGTTTATTGCAAAGTAATTAATTACCTTTTCTGTGGATTTAATGTACTCCTGTGTTGAGCATCCAACATATACTGCTGCTATCTCATCAAACATTGTTATTGTTGCTCTGTAGATTCCTTAATGAACATTTAATTTTATTATGTACCTGTAGCATATTAAATATCATTTAATGTTAGTGTATACGTATATGAAAGTATCATGAAGATTATATTATACACATATTTGTACCTTGGTATTGCTTCCGCTATCTCATCGAAACACTTGTTGCATCTTGCAGTAGTCTCACTTTTGTGCACTGATCTAGTGCAAATTTTGCAGGAGTCATACCATATCTTAGCCTCATTTTCAACGATTCAACCATTCCAGTGAAATAGTAGTAGGTATCCTATGAACAGAACCACTGTTAAGTTAATTTGTTTCTTAATTTAATTGAACGATTAATATATGTTTGTAACCAACTAAAATATTATATTTTGATTTTTTTTTTCTTGTTATACTTTATTGTAGGACAATAATTTTATAATTTTATCAATTAATCGTATTCTCCATGTCTCTCTCTCCCCCTTCGCCCCCAACCCTCTCTGTCTCTCTCCCTCTCTCTCTCTCTCTCTCTCTCTCTCTCTCTCTCTATATATATATATATATATATATATATATATATATATATATATATATACACACACTTATATATAACTATAAATATATTTTTTACTTACTCTTTGTTCATGATAGTAATCTCTCTCTTATCTTTAAGTCCATTTTTTTGAGTGCGAATTTTCATGCATTCCTTAACCCTTGTCAACATCCCGTAGGTATCTACACATTTTGTATGATGTTAGAAGAATTTTTACATATCTATTTAATTTGAAATTTGACGTAATAGTAGGAGAAATTGTTTAGGGTTTAGTTCAAGGATTCGTATGAGTTTCTTCAAAAATTCTTCTGACAAATAGGAATTTCCCAACACACTAAACCTATTTTGAACCTCTTTATGTGTGTTAACAAAATACAATTGAAAATATTCCGGACAATCTTTAATTGCTTTCAATCCGGGAAGACTGTGATAAGTCATGCCTTGTGCTCTAAAGGTATAAACTCCATGCCTTCCAGATGCGAGTTCTTTATCGTATTTAATTCCAAATGAAGTAAAAGAGAATATGTCATTGTACAATCTAATATTTTTTCTGAATTCAACACTCTCTTTTGAATTTGAAGTAAATAAATTGTACAATTCATCAAGAATTTCAATAGAGGAAAGCTGAATTTTTTCATTATCACAACAAAAGGTTGGAGGTTCGTACTCAAATCTTGCAACTCCACAATAAATGCAATTTGGAATTTTTCGCAATTCATGTTTCTCTGTGCATTCAAATTCATAGATTCTTGTTCCTAAAACAATATAAATTTCATAATAAATAGATTAGATTTATAAATAAATATAAAACATATTTACATTAATACACTATTTTTTTCTTTAAAATGTAAAGTGGCTCACCATTTGATAGGCATGGAATTTTTGTGGCACGTGCTCTTTTTTTTGTTGTTACTAACTTTATCTATATATTTCTGTTTTTCAATAGCACTTAGTTTGGCATACTTATTTTTTTCCCTTGCACGGTTCCTTTGTCGGTATACATCTGCTGTTGTTGGACTTGTTGTAGACATCTGATTTTACAAAACAAATAAAAAAATATTTTAAATTATATACATATAACAGGTAATATGTTGATTGGTACATGACATTTTTTTCTAATTTTCCCTTATAGGAAATATTTTAATAATAGATAATTTGATAAAATTTATTGTTTGTAAAATTTTAAATTACTGAAATATAATTATCAAAAGAAACATAAAAACTTTTAAGAAATAATAAACACAAAAGTCATTTAATGAAACTAATAGTTACACCAAACATTCGCCTTTTTTATAATAAAATATGTTAAATGTTAAATTGAAGTTATATAAATAAAAGTAATGTTAAAATAATCTTAAATTATTTTAAATATCTAAGATATTATCTAAAATCTAAGCTAATTAAAAATAATAATCAAATTGTTTCCTTACCCAAACAGTAATCCTACCCCTCTTCAACAACCCCTCCCCCCAAATCCTTACCTCTTCAACAACCCCTCCTCTCTCACAAAACCAAACGCCGGCTACCTCCACTACAGTTTTACATCCCTGACTTCATAGATATATTCAGTAGGAAGAATGGCTCCCTCTCTCACAATAATGGTGGATCCACCATTTTGGCAGTCACCAAAACGTAGACAAGCGCGAGAGAGCCGCTACGCGCATAAGTCTAACCATTAATAAAATAGAAGAAATTATCTCTATTTTTTTCTTTTCGAAAACCAACCTTTTGACTTTCTTACCACTCCAATTGCCCTGTTTCTTATAGGTTTCGTGTAATTTTACAAGTCATTAAAAATTATGGTTTAGGGTTCAGAACATAATTATCCCCCAATTCAAAATCAACATAAGCTCAAAACTCATCTTCCAAACTCACAAGATCCAAACTTTCCAAACCCTAAACAGAACAAACATATAATCATTGCTCATCACCGCTACTAATCATTCAAATATCCAATTGTTAAGCACTTCAAACGAATGGAAAAAAAAAAAAAGTAAATCGGGTAAAACTAAGAAATCATAATATTTCCTATAAGAAATTGACGTTAGAATGTAAAGAATTAGTAAAAATGGACCTCTAAATTCGAGACTGCACTCCAACAAATCTCGTTTAATTAGTGCTTCAATTTGTTTTTTGCTTTCTTCGTGGTTAGCCAAAACCGAGATTGACGATTAAGTTATCAGCGTAATTCACAAATTATCTGCCAAGTTCTGCTTCATAAGTATATTTACGAACGCAAATTAAGTAACTTGCCGTAGAATTAAGAGAACATGTAAATTTTGATGGTATAAATATTAGGAGATATGCTTTATATATAATAATTATTCAAGATTTTGTTTTACATAGAATTAAGAGAACATGTAACTTTTGATGGTGTAAATATTAGGTGATATGCTTCATATATAATAATTATTAAAAAAATTATTTTACGGATGCCATGCAAGCTTTTGATGGTGTAAATATTAGCAGATATGCTTCATATATAAGAATTGTTAAAGATTTGTTTTACGGATGCCGTGCAAACCATATCTAGGAATATAATTTTAGAATAGAATTAGGATATATACACCATGTAGTTACAATATTACCCTTACAATATTATAATTTAAAAGGGTAAAACAGGTCAAACATAAATTGGCTGAAACTTAAGACACTTTTTCATAGTGTATAGATTTTTCATCAATTCTACCAATTTTCTCCCTGAACTCAAGCCTAAAATATCTCTATTTTTCAATTTATCAGAGCAATTTTGATTTGGTCAAATCTTTAGCTGAGGGTATATCTATCAAAATTTTCAATTCTTAATTATTTCCTTTCATCCTAAAACGTCAATTAATATGAAACGGAGGGAGTATTTTTTATAAAATTAACCAAAAATAAAAGGGTGTACATTTTTTAAATAGCTAGTACTCGTTCTTTTAGGACGAAGGAAGTAATACATATGTGTGTAATCGGGTAGGCGGTAGAGTAATAGGATAATGGTAATATATTACACCGAGAAAATTTTATTTTTAGTCCTATATGTTAGATCTTGTCTAGTAAAAGCCCTGTATGTTAGAAAATTTTAATTTTAGTCCTGGATGTTCCAAAAGTTGTCCAATTTAAGGACACTGATCATCACCGAAGACCAATTTAGTCGTAATTAGACTAATAAATTTAGGGCTTTCGAGTGCTAATGCTTATGTGTCAAGTATTTGTCCAGATAACATGTCAAATCATTAAATTACTTTAGTAGCTCGCCCAAAAAAGAAAAAAGTTAAACCTTAATTTCCGTATGAGGTGTATTTCATTTTATTTTTATTTTATTTTTCTTTCTTTCTTTCTTCATATTTCTCAAATTTATTAGTCACGTGCGTCGCACGTGATTAATTGCAGCCAAATTGGTCGTTAGTCAGTGTCCTTAAATTGGATAACTTTTGAAACATATAGGACTAAAATTAAAATTTTTAACATACAAATTGTTTACTGAACAAGGCCTAATACATATGACTAAAAATAAAATTTTCCCATATTATACCTATACCCACCCCCTACACAATCACTAAAATATCATATTAGCAAGATACCCGGCCCTATTATTTATTAATTAATAAATTTCGCAAGGAAGATGAGTGTTATTGTAAAAGTATGTTTTTTAAGATGTTATTTTAGGTCTTATGGTTTATTTCAAAATAAATATCTTTTGAATTTTTTCATATTTCTTCTAATATTCTCCCTATAAAATCTTTAATTATTTAACATGCCATATATAATTTATTTTCTTCATTCCTAATAAAAAAGGCTCATCTCTTAATTCTCTTATGACTGCATCTTAAAAAGAAATCGTATTATATATACTCCATATCTAAAAGATTTCATAATTTATGCAGTAATTGCATAAGATGCACATTAGGCTTATTGTACACCACCCTTCTATTTCACGCGCGTGATCTATATATATTAAGGTGTGTTTGGAATCACAAGATAGGCGCTAGCTTAATTGGTAGAAGTGCAGCATTTTACCCTTTAGGATGCGAGTTCGAATTATAACAATACCTTTTTATTTTCCACCTAACAACACCTTTTTATTATACGTTATTTTAGTTAATTTTTGTTTCATACTGCGGAATATTTATTTTTTCCAACTTATAATACTCACAGTATATTTAATATTTCGATATAGTGTATGTTATGATGCCTGACAGTATACGTTATTTTTTCCAACTTACTATACTCACAATATATTTGATATTTCGATATAGTATATGTTATGAAATGCCTGACAGTATACGTTGTTTTAGTTAATTTTTGTTTCATACTGCGAAATATTTATTTTTTCCAACTTACAATACTCACAGTATATTTAATATTTCGATATAGTATACGTTATGATGCCTGACAGTATATGTTGTTTTAGTTAATTTATGTTTCATACTGCGAATATATATTTTTTCCAACTTACAATACTCACAATATATTTAATATTTCGATATAGTATACGTTATGATGTCTGACAGTATACGTTTTCTTTAACTAACTTTCTTACACACTGCGAAATATTTATGTTTTGCAAATTAGTTTTTAACAAACAATATATTTAATATTTGGACATAGTATATATTATGATGTATGACAGTATAGGTTTGGTTAGATTAATTTTTCTTGTATATTGTACAATATTTATGTTTCGAACTTAATATACAATTATTGTTGCATTATAAAAAAATTTAATAATATAATTTATAATTTTTTTCAGACTCACAGACTAAAAAGTAAAAAAATTAAAGGACAAAACAATAAAGAAAGAAGAAGGAACAGGAAAAAAAATTGAAAGAAGAAGGAAGAAACACGCAGAAAAAAGGAAAAAATATAAGCATGGAACCCCTGACCTCAAGGTTGAGATGTTTAAGGTTGCATCAAATACCACCAGATCATTTGTTTTTAGTGTTCAACAAACAGACCCTTAATTATATAAATTGTGCGTGAAATATTAATATAAAAATAGGATGGTGTACAATAAGCTATGGTGCATCACATGCACCCAAGTTTTTGTCAATTTTTATTGAACCCTTATCATGCTACTTCAAAACCCTAGTATTTACACGCTCCGCGGCGACAACGACTGGTATTTACACGCGCCACCGTGACTACGACTGTGATGGGTGTAACTAAACGGCGGAGGGTAGAGTTATCTCAACTTCAAGACATTGAAGATATCTGCACACATCCTGGCAGTATTAAGGCAATGTGCATCAAGTGTGGGAAGGAGATGTTGGATGATAATTAGTCTGGCATTATTCTCAGTTACATACACAAGGATTTTTTTTTAATCAACTTTTTCTATCTCACTTTTACTATGTCTCCACTGTGTCCCACTCTAAAAAGTTGATTAATTGGAATTATTTTTTTGTAATTTGTGAATATAAAGTTCATGATTTAGATTCAGAATTCACGTTTAGATTTCATATTTAAGGTCTAGCTAGGGTTCAACTTTTCTGGATTAGGATATATTTTCTATTCTAAACTTATGATTTCACGGTTCTATGGTTCATGATTTAATGTTTCAATGATCATAATTCAATGTATTCATGATTCACAATTTATGTTGTATGTTTAAATTTTGGAGTGGGACACGAATCACGATTGGTACTTGATAAGTTATTTATGAAACATTGTTGTCATAAACCTCTCTATTAGTTGTTTAAAAATAGTTATAAATACTCAAAAATTGTAACAAATACTTTGTTATTTTTACTCTCCGTTGTCTCCAAAGATATTTTTTGTAGGAGAAATTGCTAGATCCAAACGGCGTTTACTTCAGCGGGAAAGTGGTTGCGAGGGAAGATAGTTCTACAAGGAAGCGGAAGGGTCTGGATGTTGTGGTTGGACGCGAAAAGAATGTGGTGATTGTGGACGATCAGGAGAAGGTTTGGGGAAGGCATAAGAGGAATGTGGTAATGGTGAGAAGATATTTATTCTTTGCTTCGAGTTGCAGGCATGGATTGAAGGGGAAATCGTTGTTGGAATTGGGGGGTGATGAGAGGGAGAGTGATGGAGTGCTTCAGAATGTTCTAGAGTTTCTTAAGAGAGTTCATGGCTTGTTCTTTCGTAAGGGTGGTGATTTGGAGGAGAAGGATGTCAGGAGGGTGATGAGATTTGCAGTCATGAATACAAAAAACCAAATGGAAAAGAGTGGCAAGAAAGCCACCAAAATTAAAAAAGTAAAGTGAAAAAACAAGTTACCAAATTATATCATATTTTATAATGATGCTTAGAGATAGTATTTTGGTGTCTGCGTTTATAAAATGATGCTTATAGTCTTAACTAGGATTTTGATGTTTATTATTTTATTCAGCGGGTTTTATGTTTAGTAGCTTAAACAGAAATTGCTCTTATATATATCAATTATCAGGTGCTTTTATATATGATCAGCAGGTGTTACCTTATTACTTTTTTGTACGCGTATTTATTCTTCAAGCTCTTGTATTTTTTTTTGTGCTTGTGAATAAATTGTATTTTCTTGTTAGTGCTTCAGTGTTTAAATTTTAATATGTTAATTTTTTTGCTTTCATATCATTAATTGATAAATTTAAATATCATTTAAGCATGTTTTGTATGACTTTTAATTTGATTTAAGTATGTAGTTTTAAGATTATGACTCATAGATCCATAGTCGCCCAATTAGCATTAAAATCGATTGGGTTAAATTTAGATTCATCATATCGCGGCCCGTTAAAAATGGCTCACTAGACCATGTACCAACCTAACTCGAAAACTGCTAGGACTAGCCCGAAACTGCTAAGGTCAACCCATTTAACATCCCTAATTGGGGATAATTTGTTGTGCTTGCTAACTCAGTGGAAGATCAATATTTTAGTATTGTAAAACTATAAACAGAGTTGCATTTGGACGGAGTAATTTGGATATTCAGGTTACTTGATTTACAATTCCCTCTTTGTTTGAAAATTTGAATTGTTTGAACTTTTTCAGTTTTTTAAAAAGAGAATGATGATAAAGTGTGCAAAGTTGTGAAGTGTATAGTTAAAGTGTGTGTAAAGTATGTGTGTGTGCACGTGAAGTGTGTGTAGTGTGTATAGTATATGTGTGTGCTTTTGAAGTGTATGTAGTGGGTGTGTGTGTGCGCGTGAATTGTGTGTGTGAAATATGAGTAGTCTACATGAAGTTTGGGCCAAAAATCACTTTTGGACCCATAAGTATTTGTTTTTTCAATTTTAGTCCCATAAGTATTTGTTTTTTCAATTTTAGCCCCATAAGTACTTATTTTTTCAATTTAGTCCCGTTAGTGCTAAAATTGTTCAATTTAAGGACAATTTTCGCTGGAGAACACCAAACTCCGGAAAATATCACGTGACCCCAAAATTTGGGGCAAACCGGCGGAATAAGTGAAATGCCATAAAACAACGGCGGCTCGATTACTACTATAAGATGCCGTTGTGGGTTTCTTGCACCAATTGTGACCTCGTGAAAGGACGAGAATTTAGGTCGGCGAAAATTACTCAGTATGATCTATTAAGAGGGCTGTTGAGAAGACAAATGTACTCCGGAAAGAGAAGCGAAATTTATTTCTTGTTAAACAGAAGCTTGAGAAGATTAACCAGGTTTTGCAAATTGAAATTGATAGGCTTGAGGAGGAGAAGAAAATGTTGCGTAAATGGAATTGGTCCGAGGGAACCTGATGAACCTCTAATTGATGATATGGATATTTAATCTAGTGGCAAAAGACTTGATGACATGGATATAATTTTTCTTTACAATTAAAAAGTTGAAGGGAAATAAGTCCAACTCACTCAAAAATTAGACACGTCACTTATTCCGCCGGTTTGCCCCAAATTTTGGGATCACGTGACTTGCACATGACTATTTCCGGCCGATTTGGTGGTCTCCGGCGAAAATTATCCTTAAATTGGACAATTTTAGCACTTACGGAACTAAATTGAAAAAACAACTACTTATGAGACTAAGATCGAAAAAACAAATACTTATGGGACCAAAAGTGATTTTTGGCCTGAAGTTTGTGTGTAATGTATGTAGTATGTGTTGTATGTATGCATTGTGTGTGGAAGTGTATAATAGTGTGTACAATATGTATACCTGAAGTGTGTGTAGTAGGTTGGTCAAAACCGAAAAAGCTGATCGTACTGAATCAATTTTAGTTTTTCAATTTGTTAATTTTTTTGTTATCGTTTTTGTTCGATTTTGATATTAAAAACCGCATTTTAACATAAATCGACCATAATTGGCTTTCAAGTTTTGTTTGATTGATTTTCCTTCTATTATATAGTTATCAGATATCTAACTGTAAAATTGCTTTCGATGCTATAGAAACTAGTATATGCTTATGTTAACATTTTTTTAATTTATTTGTTGGGAATTTGATGTCGATTTGTCGAATGTTCTTTAATGTATTTGCCATTAACTTGATGTTTTATTGCTAAATTTAGTGGAAGCTTATTTGGACTTTACTAAATTTGTTATATTAATCTTGTTTGATTTTAGTGAAAAACTGAAAATTTTGAAATGTAATTGTAAAGTTTTTTTGTTTTGAACTACGGTCACTTTTGGTTTTCAGTAACTTTCTGTCGGTTTCAATTTTCAATTTTAAAGCGTTTTTAGTTACAGGTTTTGACAAATTGGTATGGTTCGATTCGTTTTGAATTTTAACCTATGAACTACCTTGTGATGCTTTTACATGTACTACTTGCACTTTATTGAAGAACTAGTTGTCCACCCGTGCGATGCACGGGTAAGACGTTTTGTTTAATTGAGAAAAAAGTGAAGAATATTTACTTTTGATATTTGTAATGTTTAATAGGTATAGGGTTAATTTTTGTTGATAAAATAAATGTAAATAACATGAAATATTATGAAATTTAAAAGGACTAAAAAAAATGTAAAATACATTTACTACATACAAAGTTTGGTACAATTGATAAAGTGAAAGATTACAAATTTCTAAAGACTTCATTGTACACAACATTCACAGTGGTGTTTATATGTTTATTTTCATCATCACAAACTAAAACTTTTAAACTTTTTCTGTTTGTGACTCGTGAAAAAGCAACATATAATTGGCCATGACTGAAAACAGGTTTATGCAAGTAAAGGCCAACATTAGTTATGATTGGCCTTGACTTTTATTATTGTCATGGCGTAGGAAACTGTGATAGAAAATCGACGACGCTGAAATTTGAACGGTACTTTTGAATTAGATGGAGTCATCGATAGTCTGGGGATTAAAACCAACTGACCTGCACTTGGTCCGGTCATGATCTTTGCTTCAAGAACATGATCTCCTAATCTAGTAAGAAGTAGTCTTGAACCGTGCACATACCTCTGCTTGGGTCAATGTTCCTTAGCAACATCACAGGAGTTCCTACCTTCAAATGTAACTCATGATTCGGTACTCCGGAGCACTTGATCCCGTTAAGAAATTCAAGAGTGTATATATTCGTACTAATATCTACTGTCATATCTGACTTGCTTGCGCTGTCGAAGCTGAAATACGGACGACTATCTCCAGTATTTTTTTCAATCATGTACTGGTTTATAGAGTCAACGGCATCCAGAGTGGGTGCTAGAATAGCTCGTTGTTGTAGATATTTTGGGTCATGAATTCTTTCAGATAGATTAGGATACGTACTTTCAACAATTGTTGCAATTGGATCAGGATCATTCTGCAGCAGTATATCATCTGGAATTTGTATTACAGACGAACCGTTATTTCCTTCTCCAATTGTCCCATTGCCAATATCCTATAACCACTCTGAAAATGCAGCTAAATCTGAAACCTCACTATCTGAGCCAGTACTTTGCAACCTCATAGTCTTAGTCAAACGGAGAAATTCGTAAGAGTCCCATATATAAGATGTGTTAATCGTTGCATTGACAATATCTTGTCTTCGGCCTTTCGGTACAACTGGGAGTATTTGGCGAAAATCTCCACCGAATACAACTGTCTTACCACCAAATGGCTTTTTCTCGTTTCCTATGTCAATGCACTTCATAACATCCTTACGACTTTTGTCAAGAGCTTGGAAGCAGAATTTATGCATCATGGGAGCCTCATCCATATAATGAGTTTAGCTTTGACAATAAGTTCAGCTAATTCACTGCCAAGCTTGATACTACACATTGATTTTCCATGTGGAATCAATGGTATCTTGAATCGGGAGTGTGTTGTTCGTCCCCCTGGAAGAAGCAAATATGCTATTCCACATTAAGCAACATTTAAAACCACATGGGCCTTACACCTGATTGCTGCAGAAAACGTTTTCCAAACAAAGGTTTTCCCAGTGCCTCCATAACCGTAAAGAAAGAAAGTCTTACCATCTCTTTTTTGAGTTGATTCCATTATTTTATCGAACACAACACGCTGCTCATCTGTCAACTTTGGAAGTAGTTGTTCAAGCTCTTTTGCAAGCAAGGATTTGTCATACTGCAATTCATCGTGTGACAGTCTGTTTTGACATGCTGCAATATCACTGAAATCGGGCAGTGGCATTGTCTCGAAGTTTCCAAGGGTACTTCCAGACCTTCGGAGTATATTCTCAATCTCGATTAGACCAAGATTTTTTATCTAAGACTCCGTTAGCTTCAAATCTACGTTGTTGGAAAATGAGCTTGAATTAGTTCAAAGATAGCAAAATCATAAAATAGAGATTAAATACTATTAACAAAATGTATTAAAAAATGAAAATACCTTGATTATGATAAAAATTTCATTGTTTGTAGAGGATTTCGTCTAACAAATATTCCCAACATTTTTCCCAAACAATTTCTGGTCTACCCATATAGTTCTCTATTAACAAAGTTGAAAACATAGTGCATAGTGAGTGCGCAGATGCCCAAAAAATTGCTTCAGTCAATCCATCAATGTACTCATTATCATCCTCCAAAAGTCCAAACGCATAACACACATCTCTGTATGAATCATATTGTATATGATGTGCTACTTTCATGTTATCGTGACATTTGGCTCCACAAATGACATTGATTAGACATCTGAAGTAGTAAGAATCACCTGCTCCTAGCGGCACATAGTATGGTCGGCCTAAAGCAATTCCCTGGCTTCTAGTGATCCATTATTTACTATCCTGTTTCCAAACAAAGTGCTGAGGAAATTCTGCATATGTGAGAGCATTTCTTTATGGATACTCAATGTTTGCCTTGAACCAAGCTTCAAACTTGCTTGTGTTGAAAGGTTGACCATCAATAACAGATTCAATATCTTGTGTTTCTGAAAAAACCACACTTTGTTCGCCAGGTAGATGAAAGCTCAACCGTTCTACCGGTGGATCTCTGTATGCTATTTCGAATCAAAAAATTCTCCACATAGCCTCACATGATGAAACGTATCTATAGTCGTAGTACATTTGTACCTCATCAACTACTTTGCCATTCTCTGCATCCTTCTTGCTCTTTAGGAACTGTTCAGTTGCCCGATCACACCCCTTGTTTATGTATTTATATAAATCTTAATGGAGCGTGATTGGTTATACCATTCCATATTCATATGACATCCATACTTCAGCAAAAGGTAAGGGTTGTGTGGCACTACAAATCAGTTATCAACTGGCACTCCACTTTTCATAAGGATTCTTCCACTATCTCATCTCCTATAAATAGGATAGCCTTTATCACTGAAAGTAGTGGTGTCTACAAATTCCTTTGGGAAAAACTTGGTACAAACCTTTTCGAACATGCATGGCGATTTTTTTATTAGCGTCTCCGCACGGACCATGAATCATAAAGGTCTCAACAACAGCATAATAAGCAGGATAAATATTAACATCCGGAATTTCAGCTGATAATGATATGATCTTATCTATATGAATCCCAGTTAGGTATCTATCCTCAGCAGCTAGGAACAACAATATATGTGCGTGTGGTAAACCTCGCTTCTGAAATTCTACTGTATATACAACTGGTTGAATATATGAAAATGAATGTACTTTAGACAAGGTAATGTTTAAAGAATAAGTAAGATTTATATATGAATCTATGTGAATACATATGTAAATGTATTTGATAATTTAATTAGTGAGTAAAAGGATAAATACCTGCTTTGACACGGCCAAATACTCGATTCTTCCATAAATCTTTGATCAATCCATCCAGGTTCATCTTGAAGACTCTACAAACAATATCTGGGCGATCTTCGGGATTCAAACTCTTTCTATCGAGATATCGGGTGATTTTCGGCCATTTAGCATTGCATGTTAAGGTTATAAACAAATCGGGATATTGTCATAGCATCCTGAAAGTTTTGAATCATATATCTAGGACCGCCGGTGTATGAGGATGGAAATACCATTGGTAAACCTTGAGTTGCTAGAATTGTCTCGCAAAGGAACAAAGCATCTACAAGTCCTTTGTACATTTCACACCGGAGAGTCTTCTGATTAAGCTTAACCCATGTCAATCTTCCTGCTTCTATAATGGTGTATGAGTCCACCCCTAATTGTTGGGTCAGTCTTCTTGAAGATAAGATGACGCACTGTTCGCCTTCTCTATCATGAAATCGGTAGGCAAAGAATTGTCTACAGGTCACTCGTTTCCTCTTCTTTGGTGCAGTACTTGTTGTGTAAGACAGTGATATATTTTCTCTATATCCATCTTCTCCATAGGTAAAAATAAGAGGGTATTGCAAACCGAGATAAGAAGCACGTAGCTCATTTCTCCGCTTCAGATATCCAGTTTGTGTTTCCACAATGATATCCCGATTACCTAATGCTTTATTAAGTCTCCTACAATAAGTGTTGCTACTTCAGTAACAGTTGGAAGGTTATACATCCTACCATCTTTTTCTCTTCTTCCAATTAGTTTCAACTTAATGTTGGCATCACTGCGCTGTTGAATTTTGTCTCTTGCCATCCTAAAACATTGCACCAAGATATTGTTATCATCAAGCATTTTCTTTTAGTAATTCAACAATATATGTGTGAAGTGCATCTGAATTGTTGCGTGACCTATAAAGTTGTATTTATATTTATTAGCATGTGCTGGATGAAATTCTTTGAATTATTATTTCTCAAGTGTAAAAGAATATGTAAAAAGAAAAATCATACCTAACAGAGTTAATTCTGTTTGCAACCTCATTTTCAGTATCGTATATGTACAGTTGAGCAAACTTTGAAGATTGTTCTTCAGTTGGCATCAAGCTTCCAATCAAATGGTAGTTTTGTCTGTGCAATTTGAATATAGGTGGAGAAGTCCCCGTGTTAGGGCTATTGTCAATCTTTCCTCCCATAGATGTGAAAGAAAACAGTTGTTGTAGGATCTTATGTTTTTTATGAAGTGATTGCTTTTTAGATTGTTGCCACTTAGAAGATCCATCAACAACTGTGGAGGCTTTTTCATCTTTGGAAGTTCAACTTTACCTTGTAAGCAACATGTTGAGTATTTCGGTCGTTTGGCTCCGTAAGTAGATCTTAGTCTCTCATCATACCATAAAAAAACACCGCAATATTCGCACTTATGGTCTGCATCGCCTAGATCCCAGTACTCAAAAATACAGTAAATAAATTAAAAAATTATTAATGTTCATATAGCATAACTTATAGTTACTGTTAATTTGAATAAATAAATAAATAAATAAAAGAGTTGGTGGGATGAGAACCTGTACAGTTAGTGCGCTCGTAGATTATCTTGTCATTCTCATTTTCAAGAGCAAAAGTAATTGTCTGGGGAAGTTCTTTTGCAGTGTGTGCCACTAAAAGAACAAAATATTTTAGTCAAATATATTTATCCAATTAAAATTAAAATAAGTAAAGCAATTGTACCTGGTGCTCTGTCGTGTGAATCGCTGATTTCTTGTATTTACTGTAAGAATTTATCGCAATTGCAAAATTTTAGTTAGTTATTAGGTGAACAAAATATTGCAAAGAAAAAAATGTAATAAATTGTGTATGCGTTTTGAATTATGAAGAACATATAAAATATAGAAATTATAGAAACTGGAAATAAGTAAGTAAAGGTACCTTTGGGAGTAGAAGTTGAAGTCAAATGTGTAGTTGAAAAAGCAAGTACTTATGAGACTAAGATCGAAAAAGCAAATACTTATGGGACCAAGAGTGATTTTTGGCCTGAAGTTTGTGTGTAATGTATGTAGTATGTGTTGTATGTATGCATTGTGTATGAAAGTGTATAATAGTGTGTACAGTATGTATACTGGAAGTGTGTGTAGTAGGTCGGTCAAAACCGAAATAACTGATCGTACTTAACCAATTTTAGGTTTTCAATTTGTTAATTTTTTTGTTATCAATTTTGGTTCAATTTTGATATTAAAAACCGCATTTTAACCTAAATCGACCATAATTGGCTTTCAAGAATTGTTTGATTGATTTTCCTTCTATTATATAGCTATCAGATATCCAACTGTAAAATTGCTTTCGATGCTATAGAAGCTAGTATATGCTTATGTTAATATTTTTTTAATTTATTTGTTATTAATTTGATGTGGATTTGTCGAATGTTCTTTAATGTATTCGCCATTAACTTGATGTTTTATTGCTAAATTTAGTGGAAGCTTATTTGGACTTTACTAAATTTGTTATATTAATCTTGTTTGATTTTAGTGACAAACTGAGAATTTTGAATTGTAATTGTAAAGTTTTTTGTTTTGACCTACGGTTACTTTTGGTTTTCAGTAATTTTCTGTCGGTTTCAATTTTTATTTTTTTAGCGTTTTAAGTTTACAGGTTTTGACAAATTGGTACGGTTCGGTTCTTTTCGAACTTTAACCTATGGACTACCTTGTGATGCTTTTACGTGTACTACTTGCACTTTATTGAAGAATGTCCCGTGACACCGTAATAAAAAGGGAAAATTGGTATAAATGCCCAGTATGTTTTCTCTGTTTAGAAATTAGGACACTAAATATACCACTTTTTAAAAATGACTTTTAACTTACGAAAAATTGGTCAAAATGCCCTGTGACCGGCTATAGGCTGTTAACCAGCCGGTCACCTGTGAGCTGTCTTTTTACTTTCGAGAAAATTGGTATAAATGGCCAGTATGTTTCCCTTATTTAAAAACTAGGACATTAAGTATACCACTTTATAAAAATATCTTCTAACTTACCAAAAAATGGTGAAAATGCCCCCGAGAACGTCTATAGATTGTGTTGACTCATTTGTTAGGGTGGAAAAATAAATAAAATATTAGTTTGAATTTATAAAAAATTACAATCCCCAAAAAATTGTTTAAACTTTAGAAAAATAAAAATTTTATTTGTGAAATTTATTTGAAAAATTATAAAATTCAAAGATTTAAAAATTTATTTCTGATATTTATTTTAAAAATTATAAAATTCATTTCAAATTTAAAAATAGAAAATTAATTTCTAAAATTTATTTTAAAGTTATAAAATTGATTTAAAATTAAAAAATTAAAAAAATTATTTCTGAATTTTTTTTTCAAAAATTCTAAAATTTATTTAAAAATCAGAAAAATAAAAAAAATTATGAATTTTTTTAAAATTTCTAAAATTCATTAATATTTTTAAATTTCTTTTTTACTTTTCTCATGTTATTAATATTTTATTTTAAATTATGAATTAGGATAATTTTATGAATATTAATAAATAAATTTTAGATTATTATTTTAAAAAATTAAAAACTAAATTGTTTTATTCTTCTTCCCTAATTACAACATTCTAAAACCCTAATATTTATGGATGTCATGCAATCTTACAAAGACACTAACAAGGAGGACGAAGAAGAAGCCAACAATGCTTCGTCCAGCCCACCTATCCATTAACTGATTGGAACTTGACCAATCACCCAATTCTTCGCCTATTCACCTCCTCCCCGTCGAATCCGTCATCGCTAAAGTCGACGACATATTTTTTTCCGGGCTAACAAATTACTCAACAGAAAAAAAAATGAAAAAAATGAAAAATAATGTCACGTCAGAAGAAGAGCTTCACCTCATTAATGACCAGTTGTGTCACAGTCTATAGACGATCACGTGGCATTTTCACAATTTTTTGGTAAGTTATAAGGTATTTTTAAAAAATATATACTTAATGTCCTAGTTTTTAAATAAGGGAAACATACTGACCATTTATACAAATTTTCTCGAAAGTAAAAAGACAGCTCACAGGTGACCGGCTGGTTAACAGCCTGTAGCCGGTCACAGGGTATTTTCACCAATTTTTCGTAAGTTAGAAGACATTTTTAAAAAGTGGTATACTTAGTGTCCTAATTTCTAAATGGTGAAAACATATTTGGCATTTATACCAATTTTCCCTAATAAAAATAAAGAAAAAGTTGACAATTGATTTTCAATAACATATGCTTCATGTATCAGTAATCATCATAACGTCAGGATAACTGAGTTATCCTTAATCAAATGATAAACTTTTCAGATAGTTGAAATCAACCAATCTATACTTAATACTTTAAAGGAGAAGCGTGATAATTCAGGTTCTGACAAGTATCTCACTGAGGTGTCACTTTCTCCTTATTTATTGAGTTCTCACCCAATCAAATTTTTTTTTTCTTCGAAATTTAAATGTTTTATAACTTTTTCGTCTCAACTCAATTTTCGGTGAAAAATATACCAAATTAATAATCTTTTCACCATCTTCAATTTAACATCCATGATGCATATATATAATTAATTTTAATTGTAAAATATATTTTTAGGATGATTATGATATATTTTATTTTCAAATATTTGTATATAAAATAAAATTGTGATATTACTTTTTTAAGAGGATTAAATTATTTACTTTGATTTTATCTTTTTTAAACCATAATAATTTTTGGATACTTTGAAATATTTTTCTTAAAAATGATATAAAAAAACATAAATTAGTTAGATTTATACTTTACCGTAGAAAAACCTCAGATATATTTATTAAAATAATTTGTTGATTAAACTAGTTTGCTTTTTAATTGTTTATTTCTATTATGTGAAAAAAAAAACATTATGTTAACTACAAAAATAATAGGTTACTTTTTTTTTATTTGAATATGACATGATAATATAAAAAGAATTCATCCCGTGCATCGCACGGGTGCACATCTAGTTTTACTAAAAGAAGGTTGCATAAAAATAGGGAAAGACACATGGCGCTCACATAATTTTTCGAAGAATTTTTATTTTATTTTAATTTTTAAAAAGTATTCTTAAATACATAGAGAGCCCCTAAAGAAGGGGAGCATGACATACATAATGCATATATTATAATTAAAATATTATTTTTTAAGTGTAAAATACCTTTTTAGAATAGTAATGATATATTCTGATTTTCTAAAAAAATGATATATTTTGATTTCTAAACATTTTTATATAAAATTAAAATGTGATAGAATTTCAAAAATGGATTTCTTTAACCGATTGAATTTTTTTGAAGATTAAAATTATTTCCTTTAATATTACCTTTTTTATCTTAATAATTTTTGGATGGTTTAAAATATTTGGTTGAAAAAAATTCACGAAAAATAAAAAAAAAAATTAGGTTTACACTTTACAATAGAAAAAAAAAAAAAAAAAAAAAACTTGGATATATTTGCTAGAGTGATTTGTTGATTGAATTAGTTTGCTTATTATTTTCTTCTATTTTGTGAAAATAAAAATTATGTTAACTACAAAAATAATAAGTCGATTTTTTTTTATTTGAACATGACATGATAATGTAGTTTACCACTCATATACTTAAGTAACTAAAATGTTTGTGGCTTCTTATACTAATATTATATTATTTAATATATGTGACTTTCAAACGATAATTATTCAAAAAATTTGACATTGTTTTATCATTATATGCATATGTAATTATTACAACATGTGTAATACACATTGAAATAACAGGGAGGAAAATGAATCGAATTTCAAGAGTGTATTTATAATTGAACTTAAAATATTCAGCATAATCAGATCATGCATTCAAATAATTAAATTAACAAAATTTATGAAAATATAATTGTTAGTTTTCATTTGTGATAATGAAATGTATTAAATTTAAAAAAAAAATGAATAGTAAAAAATTATGAAAATCTAACTGGTAGTTTCAATTTGTAATAATGCAAGATATTACATGTAAAAAAAAAAACATGTAAGGAGGAAGAAAAATTACTGGACAAAAGAATATCAAATACGCTTTTATATTCTCAAATAATATATAAGCTGATAATTTCATCATCATCATTATTATTATTATTATTGAAAACGTACTCATCCCGCGCATCGCACGGGTGAACATCTAGTTCTTAGAAAATTGGAGACAAACGTTTACCTTTTGAGATATTGTGATGGGTTAAGATAATTACTCCCTCCGCTGCGATCGGATTCTTCGATCTGCACCCAGTGTGGTGCTCCACCCAACTATCCTATAACATGTGTCCCACCATAAAAATATTGTTTTCGTTTTCATTTTCATTTTCTAGAATTCTGTCATATTTTACAGTTTTCTTATATTTAGATTATCACTTTTATCAATTTGACTCAAATTCACAAAGATCACATTTATCAATGTTTGGCCTGACGTTTTCTACAATGCTCTCACTCTTTATTAATAAACGTTCAGTAATTTTATATTAAATTTTTGTAAAATATATTTATAGAAAATAATATTATACTACCTCCATCCCGCTCAGATTTACACGTAGGGACGGGCACGGAGGTTAAGAAAAAACTGTTTTTTTCTTTTTGGTTGACTTTTTTAAAGGTGGAGATTGAAAATGGAGATTTTAAGGGTGGAGTTTATTTGAGAAATTTCCTTTTTAAGAGTGTGCAAATCTGAGTGGGATGGACCGAAAAGGAAAGTGTGCAAATCTGAGTGGGACGGAGGAAGTATTTTTTATTATTATTTATTTTTAGATAATTGATATTACACATATAAATCGAAAATGCTCTCTTATCTACAATGGACACACGTTAATATATTCACCGTTAGAACTGTGTACGAATCATAGAGATTACTGGAATCGAACCAGAACCCAGATTGAACAAGTTCTAAACCGAAAAATTTCATCATTTAATATTTTCTGAACCGATTACTTTTTTGTACGAATTCAGATAATTCTTATTTTTTTTTTAACTGAAAATCGTACTGACCGTATTGAGCCGAACCGAACTGTACTGAACCACATAGTCGAATAAAAATATAATTTATACATTTAAAAATAAATTATACCTATATAATTTAAATAACAACTAAAATTAAAATTTCCATAATTCAGTTAGTTAATTTTAAAATAAATAATCAAATAAACCTTATATTAATTATTATATAATTTTTAAAAAAACAAGTTAGTAAATTTGAAAAAAAATATGATGTAGTAAAATTATATATTTTGGTTAGATGTCAATATATTTTGTTCAAATTAAACTTATTATTTAAAAGATAGAAAATCTCCAATTACCAAAACTGAATGAAACTGAATTGAATTGTTCCGTTAGATCCGAAATAATGAATCGGACGGTCCCAAAAGATTAAAATAATGGTACCATATTAACTTGTGCCCCCTACGAATATAAAAGCGAACTGATATATATATATATATATATATATATATATATAAAGTTTTTAAATAATCACTTTCTAAATTTTTTTGTTTAAATATAGTAGTATATATTGATATATATATATATACATAGCAAAATCAACAAATATTTGAATTCGTACTTAAAAAAATAATTGGTTCCGAAAAATGTAAATGATCATTAGATTTTTTCAATTTTGAACTTATTCAGTCTAGCGATGAACACATTAATTTGTGTTAACCAGATATAGGGAAATATTGTGTATATATATTTGTAATATCAATCATCCAAAAAAAAATAGAAAATATATAAATATATTTAAAAAAAAATATAATATATAAAATAACCATATAAACATTCGTAATGAGTAAATAAAAGATAGGGGCCTAACATTGATAAATGTAATCTTTGTGGATTTGGGCCAAATTGATAAAAGTAATAATTTAAATAAAAGAAATCTGTAAAAGAAGACAGAATTCTTAAAAAAGAAAATGAAAATGAAAATAGTGTTTAAAGGTGGGACACGTGTTGAATGATGGAGTGGGTGGAGCACCACACTAGGTGCAGGATCGAAGAATCCGTCCCGACTAATTTACCTACTTTGACCGGACACGGAGGTTAGAAAAAAAAAAGCAAATTTCGATGATCTTGGAACCTTAGATTTCTATGATCCAACTTATCTAAAATATGGAGAAGACCGAACCCATCGAGCCCTCGTTTACTGGCTCCACTCTAGATAGTAATCAAATGCAATTTCACTAAAATACCCCATTGTACAATTATCAAACGACAATGTAACATCAGCATCCATTCCCGAAAGATTTCTATTTTTTTATCTCCCCAAACCTAAGCCTAATAACAAGTGGCCTTATAACTAGAGTCGTCAACTATTCGAGCCAAGTTAAAATTTTACTTATCCATTGTTCTTTTGTTTATTTTATAAAAGCTGTTTGTGTTCGTCTGTTTAGTATTCGCAAGCTGTGTATTAAATTAAACAGGCTTGTTCGCAAATATTTAGCAATGCTAGCTAATGATGCAAATGTCAAATAATAATTGAAGGTTTAATAATTTAGTTGTTAATTTGGATTTTAAAATATTTAATTTAGGTTTTGTTTATATTAGTTTCGATTGAAGTTTGTTAGAAGAAAACTAATATAAAGAAAAGGAAAAAGTTTACCTAGGCAATCTATCCTTTATTTTATTACGAAACATAACGAGGTTGGATAGCTCAAGTGACAGAGCATCTACTACCTAGGTATTTGGTCCTGGGTTCGAGTCATCTTGGGGAGGAAGGGGAGGATTTTTTTCTTTATTCTTAGATTAGAAGAAAAAAAAAAAAATTATTACAAAACATTAAGTGACGAAGTTGGATAGCTCAAGTGACAGAACATCTACTACGTAGATCTTTGGTCCTGGGTTCGAGTCACCATGGAGGGAAGGGAGAGTTCGAGTCACCGTGGGAAGAGGGGAGGGTTTTTTCTTTGTTCTTAAATTAGGAGAGAAAAAAATTTATTACGAAACATTGAGATAGAATAGTTAGGAGGGATACAATAACGCTGTTTAATTAGCTCTTTTCACGGAACAAATACAGGACCCCCTTTTTTATTTGATTAATGCGGGAATAAAAACAAATAATTATTCATTATAACAAACATATTATATACAAAAACAAATAAAAGAATTAATAAACTCAACAAATAAATAGTGCCTTCTTTCTATTCGAAGCACCTCGTGTGATCTTCAACAATTATTAAATAAACTCTTTAATTAGCAGTACTGCCAGGATAGAAACCAACTTTTTTTTTTTTTTTCTAAAACTTACTGTTGTGTATAATAACAAAAAGCCCCACTTTAAATTCAGCTCTTATTTTACCCCAAAGTAGCCAACAGTTCATCCCTTAGTTTCCCCAAGCAACCCAATCATCTTTTAGCTTCCAAATCTATTTATATCTAATTGAGTGCATGTATGTCATCTTTTCAATGATTATGTGTTAAAGTGGTGATAAATATATTTCATCTTTTCCATAATTTCTTTACAGAAAAATAAACAAACAAATAAATGTTGGTGGTAAGTATACAAGGTTTTACAAAAAATGTCATAATCAACCAAAAACAATCAAGCAACCTCCTCCTTTTTTAAGATTTTCGATTATTATAAACAAAAAAATAAGTGATGTTGACCACACCAAGACTGTTCAGAGAAGCCAAAAACGAACTTTTAAATTGCTGTAATCTCTTATGAACACCCAAAAAATTCCTTGTACTCAGTGCTACCAACGAGAATAATGGACCAAGCACATCTTTTTACCCGTTTCTACCACAATACTTCTTTGTTTGGTAGGAAAATACCAATGTTGTAAAAGTCGTTATGCGCTAGGGAGACGGTAGAGGGACATAGCAACTAGAAGCAGGACAATGCATAGGGGTGGTTAGGCAGGAAGAAATTGGGAAAAAGATATAGACGACTGATGAGAGCCTAATGCCAAGGTGAGACTAATCGGAGCTACTCAGAGATTTTTACAACAAGAAAATACTTCATGTGCACGTATACCATAATTTGGTGTATTAAAATACTAACATTATCACCAAACTGAACTATGAGCACCAAATACCCCAACAAAGGAAGCATCTTTACTTAAGACGTCAAAATGGATAAGTAAACCTGCATCAACATAACCCATAACCCATAACCCATAACCCATAACCCATATCCTGGCTGAATCATACCCAACTAAAAATGCCATGTAGTATAATATATTCAATTAGCCAATTTATTTTTCAAAATTGTTGGCTCTCACGGAAGATATCTTCGAAAAATGCAGTGCGAGAAACATACTGAAACTCAAAGGTGAAGAGTTGTTATCTGGAGAAAAATGCAAGGATGTTAAGCTTTCACTTTTTTGTGCTGCTTTATTTCCTGAATAACGCCGTCAGCAAGAGAAGTATCATCCAAATTTTTGCCGAAGAACTTTACGAATTCCATATTTGGATCCATCAGGTACCTGCAATAATAATGTTCAATCTTTTGTTGGGAAATATGTCGAAGAATCGAAACGAACAAAGCAAATAATGATAAGCGTGCAAGAAACAAAAAAATCAATCGACACAAGAATTAACGTGGTTCACTAACAACTAGTTAGCTACGTCCACGGCCCAAAAGAAGGATACCAAATCGATTCAAAACGAGAGTCCAAACAAAGACAAATAGTCGAATATCAATACTCGACCCAAACAAAGACAAATGCTTGAACAATCAAGCCAAATTCAAAGCTAAGACTCTAATCTGATTTGAGGTGTGTACAAAGAGCAAAGGAGGAGAACCCTTATTTATAACACACTCTGACTTGAAGCCCAAGAATGTGTCCGCGTCATTAATCTCGGCCGAGATCAGTCCCTGTCTCGGCCGAGATGATAGGTCGGCGTTGAGGTCTCGGCCGAGATCACTCTCTGTCTCGGCCGAGATAACTCTCCAGGGCAAACTTCCATTTTGCCTGCCTCCATGTCTCGGCCGAGATCCATTCACTGTCTCGGCCGAGATGACTCCCCAGCTCGTCTCGGCCGAGATCCTTCCCCGTCTCGGCCGAGATGACTCTCCAGCGAGAAAACACCCCTGTTTCCCCTGTTTCGTCAAACTTGCCTCCATCGGTTTGAACTTCGGTTCAAACCCAATAAGATTCAAGGCACAAATCCCAACAATCTCCACCTTGCCTTGAATCCCCAAATGATGTAGCTACTTCAGACGAAACTCCACCTCAAATCAAAGCTCCTAACAAAACCAAACGAGAGGAACCAAACAATATCAACAGAGTGCTTACAAAATAGGACAAAGACAAACTTGACCCTAGGTCAACTATCCAACTCTTTATCCTAACAAACGGAGACAAACTCGAGTATCAATCCATTGATACTCGACCCAAAAAACAAATTCTCCACACTCTATGACCAAACGACTCTAAACCCGAAAAATAGAGTCCCAAATTCAAAAGACAACCCCTCTCTTGTCTCTCAAATCAATCAGACAAATTTGTCCCAAACAATGGGACACTAACAACTTCGAACAGCAGCAGAACGAACCATGGTGGAACCTTGCATCAAATACAAAGTTCCCTTCTTGATGCCCTTCAGAACTACATTCGAACCCTTGCAGACGTTCAAAACTCCACCTACGCCTTTGAAATTGAAACCCCTGCTGTCTAATCGACTCAGTGAAATCAAATTTCTCGTCATGAGTGGAACATGTCTGACTTCGTTCAATGTACGCAGTCTACCATCATAGGGCATCATCTCCATCAAAGTCTGCTTCTACTTCGACAATAGAATCAGCAGTGCCTTCCTGCTTCTTCTTCAACAATGGACAGGCATTTTTCCAATGCCCTTTCTCCTTACAATAGTTGCAGACATCTCCTGGTTTAGGACCTTTGGGGCCGGGATTCTTCTTGAACCTCCTCCCTGGATTTCCCGAACCTCGATTATTGCCAACTACTAAGGTTGCCCCCGATTGCCCAGACACACCACTTGCTTGATGGCGCAACTCTCTAGAATGCAGCGACGACCTTACGTCTTCTAGAGACACAGAGTCCTTTCCAACAACAAAAGACTGCACAAAATTCTCATACGATGGTGGTAGAGAAACCAACAAGATCAACGCAATATCCTCATCTTCCAGTTTCACATCGATATTACGCAATTCTAGCAAGATTTTATTGAGTTGATCTAGGTGTTCGCGAAGGGACTGACCTTCACACATACGCAGTCCGAACAAACGTTGCTTCAAAAGCAACTTGTTGGTGAGTGACTTCGTCATGTACAAATTCTCCAACTTCGACCACAACCCCAGTGCAGATTCTTCCTCTGCTACCTCGGTGATTATGTCGTCATCGAGACATAACATGATCGTTGAGTGCGCTCTCTCATCCAAGGTGGCCATCTCGGCAGATACAACAGCCTCTTCCTTCTTTGGCATCAGCGGTGCCCATAATCCTTCACGCTTCAACAAGGCCTTCATTTTAATCTGCCATAGACTAAAACTCTCTCCCCCATTGAATTTTTCAATTTGCACGCTCATCCTAGACATATTTCCCACAAAGACAGCGGAAAACTCGATCAAGAACCAAGAACCAAGAACCAAGAACTTGGCTCTGATACCAGTTGTTGGGAAATATGTCGAAGAATCGAAACGAACAAAGCAAATAATGATAAGCGTGCAAGAAACAAAAAAATCAATCGACACAAGAATTAACGTGGTTCACTAACAACTAGTTAGCTACGTCCACGGCCCAAAAGAAGGATACCAAATCGATTCAAAACGAGAGTCCAAACAAAGACAAATAGTCGAATATCAATACTCGACCCAAACAAAGACAAATGCTTGAACAATCAAGCCAAATTCAAAGCTAAGACTCTCTAATCTGATTTGAGGTGTGTACAAAGAGCAAAGGAGGAGAACCCTTATTTATAGCACACTCTGACTTGAAGCCCAAGAATGTGTCCGCGTCATTAATCTCGGCCGAGATCAGTCCCTGTCTCGGCCGAGATGATAGGTCGGCGTTGAGGTCTCGGCCGAGATCACTCTCTGTCTCGGCCGAGATAACTCTCCAGGGCAAACTTCCATTTTGCCTGCCTCCATGTCTCGGCCGAGATCCATTCACTGTCTCGGCCGAGATGACTCCCCAGCTCGTCTCGGCCGAGATCCTTCCCCGTCTCGGCCGAGATGACTCTCCAGCGAGAAAACACCCCTGTTTCCCCTGTTTCGTCAAACTTGCCTCCATCGGTTTGAACTTCGGTTCAAACCCAATAAGATTCAAGGCACAAATCCCAACATCTTTAATATATTGATGAGAGATTTATAAGACGAAGAGATAATCGTTGCAGCAGAGTTGTAGAAATTGGTAGGAAATTTATTGTATATCCCCACTCTTACACCAGAAAAGGAAACATGCGATCCATGCGCAGTTTGAACAGTGAAACCTAACATGAATAATATGCCCGTGTATAAACTAGAGAGCACCAGTATTACTAATCCTGAAAATGTATGTGAAACTATTGGATGACAACATAACGATGGTCTTGTAGATGCTACACTTGGTGAAATACATCAGGTGCAGTATGCACACTCCAGTATGTGGATGTTTTGAGTTATTATGAGCAACGGGACGAATTTCATAGTAAGCCATGTGTAGCATCTAGTCGTCTACAAAACCTAAAATAGCTGGTTTATCATTTTCAAAATGAACCGGCAATTGATAACCATTATCAGTTATTAAGCATGCTTCACCTATCATCTTGAATATTAAGTCCCCTAAATACACCTAGATAGAATTTCAAGGCTAAAAATCTTCGTGCCATTGCATTTATGTATAGTTCTCTTAATAATTTGACTATACAATGGAAAACTAACAGTGTATCACCTAATGGCTTCCAGGGAAGATCATTTAAATTTTATTATTGCTCAAGACTCAAAAAGAGTTGCACGAGACTTGAAGATAGTCACCCTAAAACAAACCCAACAGACTCTCGACATGTAAGTCATACAGCACGATGAATGTATATATGTGTCTTGGCCTAAATTAAGTGCTGACAAACACTTACATGACAATAGAGTGATCAACAAGGTAGTCTGAACCTTCTTCTTCAGTCTTCATATAGTACACACGATAAGCACGTGCAGCCTTCTTGATTTCATCCGGGGAACCAGTGAGGCCAATTAACTTTGGGTGGAATTCTGGAGGGCGAAATTCAATGTCGATTAATTCAGGAACAGAAAAATAGAAATATCTCGGTATCATTCGAAAACTCAATTGATCTCGTTTAAAATACTACCTTTAACATACTCACGAACTTGTTCAACGGTATCTCTTTCAGGATCAACTGAAATGAAGATTGGCACTACGTCAATACCAGACTTCGCTTCTGCAGGTATAGAAAGATAGTCAAGCTAATATGTTGGCACAGTAATGACAGAAAAAGTTGGTAGAAGAATCAAGTATAATGGAAAATCCATTCTCAAACAAGAAACATGCTTAGTCAACTCACTTATTTTATCAATTGCTGATGCCAGCTTTTGCAGCTCATCTGGGCATATATCAGGGCAGTGAGTGAATCCAAAATAAATCAAGTTCCACTTTCCCAGAAAATCCTTGTCGGTGACTGGTTTTCCATTATGGTCAATGAGTTTAAAAGGACCCCCAATAGCTGCTTTCCCAACAGAAGGTCCCTGTTTTACTGTATTTGAAGCATTATTTATCCCTGCAAGCCATCACATGTGAAACTCTATCCCATATCGTACATCACAAATTGTATTCAATGAAATGTCGAAATAAGTGAGAGAGTGAGTGAGAGAGAGAGAGAGAGAGAGAGAGCAGGCCTAATAACACAGTCTTGCAATAGAATTCAGTTGAAATAATAGAAGTAACAAATGTAACTAATAACACTTGAGAGAGGTCTCTCAATCAGCATACGAGAAAACAAAAATTGCAACCAGTGCTTCATAACAAAAGTTATAAAAAGAATTTACAGTGTGAAACTGGCACATAACATGCTGCAAACTAAATGCATGATAGCCCCTCATTTTGTCTATATGTTAGTAACAAGAGTGGCTAGCAAGCACAATCATTTCAATCAACTCTAAGTCTACCTAAACCAGGCTCTGGAATTGAATTTATAGTAAAAACAGTTTCATATGGATCACAAGGAAACATGCCTTTTCAACTACTTATGAGCAGTTAACAAGAATAAGGCATCTCTGATTTCTTCACTGTTAAATAAAATGTCTGTAGTCTATTTGTCGATTACATACATAGAAAAATACTCTTGGATAGCATGCATTCTTATATTAAACAACAAGGAGCGCAGATCCAAATATATTCCAGTCACATAAAAACTACACTTCTGCTATCCAGACCGAAATCAAATTGGAGAAATGATGAAACAACAATATCAGATCCTCAAAATTGAGAGCTGAAATACATTCATCTTTCATCAACAAATTAACTACCAACTCACCATAAATATCTAACCTTCAATACGCTGCCTCTTTTCCTGGTCGTAGTAGTACACCAATCCCGCTCCAGTGCAAAAAAGCAAAAGGAAGCTCATCCATGAAACAGGCTTCACCAAGAAAAGACAAACACTTCATCAAATAAATGACTAATAATAAAAGACAAAAAATGGTATCGTAGAACTATTTTTTAATTAAAAAAAAGGTAATTGCTTCGAAAAATAAAAATTCAACTACATTAAAAAACGAAACGTGATAATTTATCACAGACTAATGAATAATTTCTATCAGAGTCACAACTGCTAAAAGTGATGCACAACAACAACAAATTGAGTGAAGCTTAGACAATACCGCTGTGCGGCCAGACTTTCCTTCCTGGTGCTGCGATCCACCTGAATTCTGCCCTCCATCATTCTCATTTCCCGAATTACCCTCAGCCAGACCACTAGACTCCGCCGCATCCACATTTGTAGCAGCCGGTTGCTTACCAGCAGGAGAATTTGTACCCGTGCATAAAAACCGATTCGAAAAAGCACGAAACAATTTGTAATGATTATCAGCGTAATTTTCAGGCGATAGTAAATCAAGGGGTGAATTCCGGAGTGATTCGTCAGGAAGTGTGCGAAACTTCGGGGAAGGAATTCGAGAATTGAAGGAGTAGCGTATATGACGGAGGCTCGAGTTTCGGAAAAATGATGAAGCCATTGTTGATTCTACTGAAGAATTTGGGGATTTCTGATTAGGATTTGTAAAACCCTAGTGCTGGGGTTTATGTGTGAGATTTGCGCCTCCCTAGACTAGTAAAGTTTTTTTTCTGGAGAAATAACGATTAGTAAAGTTAAGAGTGCATTTAGCTTGTGCCCGAATATAAATCCGGTGGACAGAAGAGTTTTCGGTTCCTTTTTATAAAGGTTAAATTTTTTATTTACTTACCATAGGAGGCAAAACACATTCTAGCGCTTTCATTTAAAGTAATGATTGAAGGGGTAATTTACGTGTTTTAATATATAAAATCAATATTCTAAAAAATGTCAAGCGTTAATTGGACACAGATTAGAATCTAATTCTTATTATATATTAGGTGTTAGTCGAACGACAGACTGTGTTCATTCCATAATTAAGGTCTAAGCGGTGATAATCGGGTCTAAAGAATTAGGGAAAGGAGTTGAAAAAAAAATATAGACGGTCAAGGCCCGTCTAGGACCTAAACGAGGTGTAGTTGGAGGTAGACGGAACTTAGAGGCATATTAGCGTCTAGTCTCTAATTAAACGCTAGGCGCTAGTCAGGATTAGGGGAAGGAGTTGAGAAAAAAATATAGACGATCAAGGACCGTCTAGGACCTAAACGGGGTATAATTGGAGGTAGACGGAACTTAGAGGCAGACTAGCGTCTAGTCTCTAATTAAACGCTAGACGCTAGTCAGGCGGCAAAATAGGGTCTAGCTCCTAATTTGGGTCTAGGTAGAATTAATTAAGTCTAAGAGATTAGGCGGAAGAAGTCGGGAGAAAAATATAAATCGATAAAAGAATCATCTATGGAAACTTTTAAAAGAGAGCATAAAACCCTACGTTATCTGCATAAAACAATTCACGCCAATTGCAGGCTATTTTTTTCTCTATTGTTATTTCGTCAGTTTCCACCTATAAGTTTTCCTTATTTCTTTGTTTCATTTTACACGTTATCAAGACCATCTTGCTCTATGATGAAGAACAAAAAGAAATTACGTAATGGTAAGGTAATTCAAAACCCTACTTTTTATGCACAATGATAGGTATGGCCCAGTAACTCCGGGTTACTGGGCCCAGAAGTACGAGCCCAGCAACTAAGCCAGCCCAGAAGCACGCACGAGCCCAACACAGCCCAGATTGTGGCGCATTCGGGAATGTAGATCCCCATGATCTTCCCATGATCTTCGCCCAACTGCCATGCAGATTGGATGGCCGGGTTTATAGGGATTTAGTTAGGGTTTTTTATTTGGATAGTATAAATAGTAGAATTGGACTCAGATTTAGGGTTCGCACTTTGTACTCTAAAACTACAGCGTGTAAGATTGAAAGGAAGATAGTGAAAAACACCTCGGCAGGTGATTGCCTCCGCCCGTGGACGTAGATCTCCAGATCGAACCACGTATATCTCGTGTTCTTTACTTTTCTTGCGTTTGGTTGCGTTGTTGATCAAGCTTTATTCCGAATTCCTTAGATAAACGGATTGCGCTTTAACAATTGGCGCCGTCTGTGGGAACGCACTTAAAAATACAACCCTAGTATACTTCAACGACTGTCGTGTTAGTCATTGTGAACACCCGCCGATCTGTTAACCCTACGAGGTCCCATCGTAATGCCCCAGTGGATTAGAATCCCCCATTGCAGCGGCAACAGGATCGAGATCCACCTGCGGGGAACATTTACGTGCAGAATCTTGCACCCGCTCCACAACCTGCCCCTGAATTACTACAGGTACAGCAAGCCTTTCTTCGGGAGCATGCCGCTCTATTCCAAGAATGGAATAATCGGCGGAGTGAGCGCTCCAACAATGGCGTCGACCAGGGTGCGAGAAATCCGCCCCGTGATCTATCTCGTGAATTGGATGAAGATCCGCCTCACCAAGCAAGGCATGATTGCCGTCAACAGCGACCAGCATCTCCAGCGAAAAACCGCAGTTCTAACGGTTCAAGGCCCCATTATGACCATGACGACGTAAATCGTCGCAGACCTGTAGATGCACCAAAGCGTGCTTGCTTAGACAAATCTCGTGTACTGGATCCTCTGGAACAAGAACAAGCCCAATTTGCCGCAGAGCTTGACAAGGTGTTGGGTCTCGATGCCGACGGGGAGATCATCACCCTGTTCTCCGAGAAGATTCTTGCTACCCCACTCCCCGAGGGGTTCAAGCTTCCCCCCGTGTCCGTCTACAACGGCACCGGAGATCCAGTAATTTTCTTAACGCCTTCAAGTACGCTATGTTCAACCGCAACTGTACACCTCACCACTTGTGCAAAGTGTTTCCTGAGTATCTTCAAGATGAAGCCAGACTTTGGTTCGATTCTTTACCCCGAGGCAGTGTTACCTCTTTTCGGGATCTCGCCGAGCAGTTTTGGGCGCGTTTCCATACGCGAGCAAAACCCATGGCCACTTTGGCCGATCTCATGAATCTGGAACAGCGAGATGGAGAGACTGTTACCCAATTTCTCGATCGCTTTACCGCTGAAAGCCTCAAAGTTGGCAGCCGATCTGATGATGTTATCATCAATGCCTTTATGAATGGTCTCCGGTCCGGGCCGCTTTACACCGAGCTTGTCCGAAACCCTTCTACCACGAGCCGGGATCTTTTCAGCATTGTATGCAGGTTCGCCAAGACTGGGGAGCAAACCCGCCGCAAGCGCGAAAAACATGCCATCAAACGGCAATTGGATAAAGCACAAGTTGGGACTAGTACCCGGCCTAGTGCCTTCACCCGCCTAAGCAGAGGACATTTGGAACCCCGCGGAGATATCCCTCAGCTCACTCCGCTTACAAAATCAAGGACAGAAATACTTTCTGTTCACAAGAATGATTTGCGATCGTGCCCACGGATGACTGCTCCGGCAGAGAAACGTAACCGTGATAAGTGGTGTGCATACCACCACGATTGGACATGACACCGAAGAGTGTCGTGAACTTGGAAAAGAAATTGAGGATTGTTTGAAGAGGGGCTTCCTATGGCAATATGTAGCTCGGATCGAGGACAGGTCTCGGTCGAACCAAAGTGGAGGCTCACAGCAAGGCCGCGGAGGTTACAATGACCGAGGTCAAAGACAAAACAGACCTCAGTGGCAGAATAACAGGTCGAGGTACAACAACTATGCTCGGCCAGACCAGGGAAGTCGTCAACAGCCTCAGTTGCTACCACTTCCGCCACCTCATGGAGGACCTGGAAATAATCCGCCCAATCACTTTATAAATGTGATTTATGGGGCCATTCCAACGGGGACTTCCCGAAGTGCCCTGAAAGCCGAAGCGCGTAGGCCTCCTCCCGAGGAGCAACGCCATAAACGCTTCCACAGATCTGAGACCGTGAGCTTCAACGAGGAGGACCCCGTCCCCGAACTCACCCCACACACTGATGCCATCGTAATTGATATGGCCATGGCCAATGTTATAATCAAGCGAGTCTTCGTTGACAATGGGGCTGCAGTCAGTGTCATATTCGCTGATTGTTCCCAGAAAATGGGTATACCTCGCGAACAACTCCGCCCAGCCCCCGGGCCGTTACAGACCTTCACTCAGGGTGAGATTCGACCTGAAGGAATCATCAACCTTCCTGCTTCGCTCGGTACTTATCCAGCAATAAAAACCATCTTCGTCGATTTTTATGTGATCAACTCTCCATCTCCATACAATATGATTTTGGGCCGAGATTGGCTCACTCCTGCGAAGGCCATTTGTTCTACATATCACCTCGCATTGAAGTTTACTACACCCCACAGCGAGGTGGCCATCCGTGGCAATCAAAGAGTCTCTAAAGAGTGCATGTATGTAGCACTTAAAAAAACAACGAAGGTTCCTTCCAAGCCACAATTTCAAATAGCCACCTCGGCTCTTACCTCGGGTTACTCTGAATCACTCGGGGACGATATTGTTAAGGTGCCGCTCGACCCGACTAAACTGGAACAGACTGTTACAGTCGGCGCCGTAGGCACCCCATTATTATACAATGCCATCATCCAGACCTTACGAGAATATTCTAAAGTTTTTGCATGGTCTCCCCTGGATGTGCCGGGGGTCTCTCCAGACCTTATCACTCATAAGTTAAATATTAACCCCGGCGTGAAACCCATACAACAAAAACGGCGGTAATTTGCTCTAGAAAGGAACGCGGCCATCCGAACTGAATTTCAACAGCTTCTGGATGCAGACATCCTGTTCGAGGTACACTATCCGTCCTGGCTTTCTAATCCCGTGATGGTAACGAAGTGCAGTAGGGCATGGAGAATGTGCGTCGATTTATCTGACCTCAATAAGCACTGCCCAAAGGATTGTTATCCTCTGCCCCCCCCCCCCCCCCCATCGACCAAAAAGCCGAGGCCATCACTGGGCACAAGGCACTTTGCTTTTTAGATTTATACAAGGGATACCATCCAATTCATATGGATCGTCGTGATGCCCTCAAAACGGCCTATTATCACTGACTTTGGGTGCTTTGCCTTCAAGAAAATGCCCTTCGGGCTCAAGAATGCTGGACCCACTTACCAACGCCTTATGGACCATGTCTTCCGAGATCAAATCGGCCGAAATGTTGAAGTCTACGTTGATGATCTTGTTATTAAAAATTCCTCCATCACCACATGTGTACAGGACATTGCCGAGACGTTGAGTACGTTGCGACGCTATAATTTTTGCCTCAATCCGGCCAAGTGCACCTTTGGCGTTGGCTCAGGTAAATTTCTAGGGTATATGATCTCACAGCACGGTCTCCAGGCTAACCCGGCCAAGATCAGAGATGTATTGGATCTTCAGCCGCCAAAGACGGTGAAGGATGTTCAGCGTCTCACCGGCGGTCTCGCGGCCTTAAATCATTTTTTGTCTAAGGCCGCGGAGCGTCAGCTCCCATTCTTCAAAATTTTGCGTCACGCAAAAACGTTCGAGTGGACTCCGCATTGCACCGAGGCCTTTGAGGCTTTAAAGCAGCACATCAAGCAGTTGCCAACTATGTCCGCGTCTGTCCCCGGAGAGCCCCTTTATGTATATTTGGCATCTGCCGAGGAAGCAATCAGCGCGGCCCTCGTCCGCGAGGATCATGGGAGTTAGCAACTCGTGTATTTCGTGAGCCGAGCACTTCAAGGGGCGGAGACCCGGTATTCTGTGGTAGAAAAAACAGTGTTGACCCTCGTCATGGCGGCCCGCCGCCTGCGGCCCTATTTCCAAGGACGTGACATCAGGGTTCTCACTAATCACCCTATTCGTCAAATCCTCGTTAAGCCCGATGTGTCAGGACGTCTGGCTAAGTGGGCCATCGAACTCGGGGAATATGATATTCAATTTCTACCTCGTCGGGCCATCAAAGGCCAAGCTCTTGCGGATTTTTTCGTAGAAGCACCATTTACTGACCCAGGTTCAACTGCATATGACACTACTCCTAACGAATCCGATTTCGAAGCTGAAGCCCCGCAAGTGGCAATTGTACGTGGATGGTGCCTCTACGACCCGAGGCAGTGGCGTCGGGGTCCTTCTCATTGGCCCCGATGGCGTTGAGATCAAGTATGTCTTGCGATTTAAGTTCAAGGTGACCAACAACGAAGCGGAATATGAGGCAGGTCTTGCTGGGCTCCGGCTCGCTCAATCCTTTGCAGCTTCGCATATCCAGCTTTTCACGGACTCCGAGGTGATCTCTAGTCAAATTAAAGGCAGCTATGCAGCCAAGGATGATACGTTGAAAAGGTACCTCGCTTTGACACTTAAGCTTTTGTCGACTGTTGCTTCGGTTGATATCCAGCAGGTGCCTCGCGAAGAAAATGTTAAAGCTGATTCTCTTAGCAAAATGGCCTCCGCGGTCCCGACCAACATGTCTCCGGACATAATCGTCGAAGATGCTATCCACTCTTTCATTCATGAGGCAGCGGTTTCTGTATTGACTGAGAACAGTCCCAATTGGATGACTCCTATCGTCCATTATCTCCGGGATGGTACACTGCCAAATGATAAACTACTCGCTCGGCGAATAATTCTTAAAGGACCGAAGTATGCACTCCACAACGGGATCTTGTACCGTCAGTCATACTTACAGCCGAGTCTTCGCTGCCTTGACCCAGTCCAGGCTGACTATGTTCTCCGCAAATTTCACGAAGGGGCCTGTGCGAGTCATATTGGCTCGCGAACGTTGGCCAAGAAAGTCCTCCGGTGGGGATACTACTGGCCCACGTTGTTTAATGATGCCCATAGTTTGGTGTCAAAGTGTGACAAGTGTCAGCGACACTCCAGAGTGAAGCATCTACCACAAACAGAGCTCGCTGGCATGCAAAGTGCCTGGCCCTTTATCCAGTGGGGAATCGACATTGTAGGCCCATTTCCGGTTGCCCCAAGTGGATTGAAATTTCTTGTGGTTGCAGTGGATTACTTCACCAAATGGGTCGAAGCCGAGCCCCTTACTGCTGTTACAGGTCAAAACATCCTGAAGTTTGTTTGGCGTAACATCATATGCCGCTTTGGTATCCCGAGCGCCATTATCTCCGACAATGGCAAACAGTTTGCTAATGACCCCTTCCGGTCCTGGTGCGAGGAGTTGCACATCAAGCAAATTTTCACCTCGGTTGCTCATCCTCAAACTAATGGCCAGGTCGAAGTCACTAACCGCACTCTGCTTAACGGATTACAAGAAGCGCTTAGATCAAGCTAAAGGCCTCTGGGCCGAGAATCTTCCGCAGGTTCTCTGGGCCTATCGTACTACGCCACATACGTCAATCGGAGGAACCCCATACAGCCTCACCTATGGCTCCGAGGTTGTTATCCCTGCCGAGGTTGGGGTACCCAGTCCCCGGCTCGTTAACCTCGACCCCGAGACTAACGACGAAGCACTTCGTACTAACTTGGATGAACTCGAGCACCGCCGTGATCAATCCTTCATTCATCAAGCTAAATGTAAACAACGAGCAGCTTAATATTATAACCTCCGGGTTAGGGGCACTCAGTTTAAAGTCGGAGACCTAGTACTCCAGTTAAATTCTGCCAGCAAAGTTGCCCCCGCAGGCAAACTGAATGCCGCCTGGAAAGGGCCTTACCGCGTCGTTGCCGCACATGCCTCTGGGAGCTATCAGTTAGCGCATCTAGATGGTACGCTGATACCCCGAACATGGCATGTTACTAATCTGCGGCGTTTTTATCTATGATTTCCAATCGTCAAGTACCTTTTCTACCTTTACATTCTTTGTATGATATTTCATTTTTATACTGTGGTATCTTCTTTTTACGAATACCTTTGTATTCTTTAATTGTTCCGGCAATCACTTTGAATAAAGTTTTAACTTTTCGTACATTACTGTACTTTCTTTTACGCCGCGGGGACGCCCCGGCCTAAACTATAATTGTTTGTCTCCGGACACATTGGTCTCTCGTCTGATCCGTTCGGAGAGATCCACACTTAGTCCCCGGACATATGTTCCCTCTCGCCCGATTTATCCGGAGAGGTCATTAGCTCCCGCCCGATCCGTCCGGGGAGATTAACCGTCTTGTTTCCCTACAAGGGCTTATCTACGTATTGTACTCTCGAGTACTAACTCCCACATTATTTTCATCATGAGATGTCAAAATAATTTTACGTACTTGCCTCATGATTAAACGCTTAACTATTTTTATTTAACATACTTATTAAACATATCAAAATATTTTTGAAATTTTGCTTCCCAAGTGTTCTTAACATATATATGCGTTATTATAACAACTAAGCATTATCTTCGGACTCCGAGCCAATACTCCGCGCTCCGACATTGGGACCCATCCCGGGAGCTTCTTCGCGTCCTCTGGGATCTGGAGGTTCCTCGGCTTTGGACTCCGGTTCTTCCCCTACTTTGACCTCCTCTACGCCGAGGACTCACTCTCGGAACTGGCCTTGGAATGTTGCTCCTCCCTCGGCCCCGAGGACTCGGTTGAGGCGCTGATCTCGAAGTGTTAGCCCATTCCACGGGATCCCATTCCGCGGGGTCCATTACTTCGATCTCCTCAACTAGCTTCTCAACCTCCTCCTCAGCAACAACTACCGGGCTCTCCTCAGCAATGGCCACCGGGGTCGGCTCTTGGATTATGATCCCTTTGACTTTTCCCGCTGCCCCCTTTTTACTCCTCCGCGGAGCTTTCGAGAAATCCTGGCCCCGGCTGGAGCTCGCAATGTTAAGGAGTATTTCCAGTACTTCTCGCTTTCTAACAAGTTCGGAGGAGTCTGTGTGACCAGCCGCCATCAGCGCGGTAATTTCCCCTTGAATCTCGGTTGTCCGCTCCTCGCCCTCCTCAAAAGTTAGCAGGCCGTACTCCGTCAGTATTCGCTCATACTCCTTTTGGTGGAAGATGACTCGATCTAGTCGGCGACCGTTGACAAATATTTCAGCTCCTGATCTCTCGCCTTTTCAACAGCTTTGGCCTTTGCCTCTTCGGCTTCCTTTGCCCTTCTCTCCGCCACGGCCACTCTCCTCTCCAACCGAGGAACCACTTGTTTTTGCAGATTATCTTTTTCCCTACGGAACCAGTCCAAGGACTGCATGAGCTTCTTTATTACATTATGAAGCTCCTCGGTATTCTCCTGTTTGCAGCACAAGATCAATACTACTATGATATACTCACATCAATGACAAGGCAGTAATTCAACAATATTGGCCACAACAAAATTCATATTCCACAAAAAAAGCATACACATCGTTTGCGGCTATTACAACAAGAGTACAGATTCTTCCTATCATCTCCTATATATACAGTTAATCAATATTGCGGGGAACGACTGACCTCCCCCCTGATCGACCCCTTCGGCTGCCTCCGGCACCTCCACCCCCTCCACGTGCTCTTCCTCTAGCAGGTCTTGGTTCCCCCCGTTGTCTCCGCTGTGATTTCCATGCGCTGGGGGGGAGGAGGAGGGGGGGGGGGATCCTTGGCCCTTGGCTCCGTGATAAACTCTCCCCGTTGAAAGGCCAAGAACTCTTCGTCCTGATCCACATCGTAGGCAGCGATCTCCTCGGCGCTCAGAATTGTCTTCTTCTCCGCCAGAGCCTTAACCAGGGGCCACCCCGGGACCCGAGCCAGTGCATGGTAATACGCCTCCTCCACGGTGTTGAAATCGTATCCGAACTCTGGACGATAGACATCCATATTCGGATAGATTTCCTTAACCTTCTCCAGCAGCACCGAGCGTGTTGCCGTGTCGCCGATCGCGACGAATCCCATCTGGTAGTCCAGGAATGTGCTGGTCTGCAGCAGTTTTTCTGCAAACGTCTTCAACACAGCCTCCTGGCCCTCCACTACTGCCGCCTCCTTGGCCTTCAACTCCGCCCGCAGTTCCGCCGCGGAGCACCCCGGCCTCCGCTTCCACCTCGCGCAGTCGCGCCACCTCCTTCTTCACCAAGGAAGCTCTCTTGCGAGCCTCGGACAGGTCATGAGTTAACCTGTCATTATGAGAACGCAGCTCCCTCACCGCCTCGGCTAGCTCTTCCTTGGCCTCTCTCTCACTCCTTCAGCCGAGGTCCATGATCCCCTGAGCCAGCCGCAGAAGCTCCTCGGCATCGGGCCCCTCCAGGCCCAGCACCCTTGTGTGCCCTTGCCCCTTAAAACACAAAACCACAAACAAACATCAGAAAAAAGCTTCAACAGCAGTTTTTCACTCCGGCAATGGTTATCCATGCTTTACCTCTGGGATTGGCTCCGTGCGCAGTCTTTTGGCCGCTCCCGGCGGAGTCACAGACGGCTCCGACCTCCTCTTTGACCTTGGGGTCGCCCCTGCGACCACCACATCTTCCCCCGTCCCTGCTGACGGCCTTGGACTCGGTGACACTCTAACTCTGGGGGCCACTTCGGCAGCCGTCCCCTTCTTCTTTGATGCCTCGGGCTCTGCGGGGCTCCCCGAAGTCTCCTTCCCAAAGCGTCCCACTGCAAAAGAAGATCAACGATTACACATTATACAAGAGTTCCTACCCTCTTCGGCTGCCCCGGCTGCTGATTCCTGCCCCCTGGCGGGATTCTCCTCTGCTCCTCCCGAGTAATAGGGGCTTAACCCCGCCTCCTCCAGCTCCTCCTCGGTGCAGAGGGTCTTGAACGTACCCTCAGTACGGAAATGCCTTATAACCTCCGGTTCCGGCTCCGCCACCGGGGCATTATCCACTACCTCCTCCCTCATCCACCTCGGGAGGACCACGTCAGTCTTCACATAAATAAATTTCTCCTTCCAACCCTCCACCTTACTCGGGTTTTGCATCGTAAACCCACCTCGGGCCCTGGGGCTAAAGGAGTACCATCCCTTCGATTTTCCGAAGGCTTTCAGTTGGAAGAAAAATCTAAATAATTTTACATTTGGTTCCACCCCGGCATTCTTACATACCACTGTAAATCTGACAACTTGCCTCACGGCATTGGGTGCTAATTGACTCAGGGCGATGTCGTAATACCTCAGCAGCCGCACTACGGAGTCCCAAAGGGGGAACCTAATTCCTATTCTCAAATGGTCTATATACACACTTATGAAACCCCTCGGCGGGCAACAAGCTCGGTCACTAGGCTCCGGCACTATGTATTCTAAATTAAAAGGGAAGTAAAAGGTTGGAATCAGGGCTTCTATTTGCACCCGTGTCATCCGCAGCGACTCCGCGGCAACCTCGAAATCCTCCTCCAAACAATCACTAAACCCTACTGCCCGGGTGCCGGATTCCAAGTCGTCTGCCCTATATACCATCCTAATCTCTCTTCTTTCAGGAATGATAAAGCGCAGGGGTGGTACATCTAACGGGGTTTTATTGGTCCCTACCTCTCTAATTGAAGATGAAGAAGATGAGGAAGACATACTTACTTGGTTTCGATTTGAGATGGTTCACAAATGGCACAGATGAATCTCTTTTTTCCCGCTCTCTGTATCTTGCAAGTCGCAAATGAGAATAATGAAGTTTACTGTACAAGCCTTCTTTATATATACGCATGCATCAACGACTCAGATCTGGCCTTTTCAAATTCAGTGTCTCAGATTCGCGTGTGGACGTCAAGCGCGTTACAGTTACCAAGGCGCGTGGGGGGACACGCTTATTGGAATTCTTAAACGCGTCACTTCACATCCCTTCTCCTAATGATGGCGCCGCCAATCACATCAACCTCACCCTTCCCCAGGAAGTTTTGGGTCTCACCCCGGTGATCCCTTCACCTCGGGCATATTTTAGCTCGACCTCAACAGACCTTATGACCCCCCCCCCCCCCCCCCGGGTACTTCAGTTCGGTCCAATTCGGTCCAGTTTGGTCCTCGTGGAGTCCTTCACTCCGGGATGCATCATCTCGGCTCCGGTCGATCCCATGACCCCGGGGGTACTTCGGTTCGACAAGGCTGGCATCTCTCATTGCCAAGCTACACCTTTGCATCACTCTACATCGCCGCACGTTACGCCATGCCTTACTTTTAACCGAAGTTCCTACCTCACTCCGGATGGTGGGGGGCATCTGATAGGTATGGCCGAGTTACTCCGGGTTATTGGGCCCAGAAGTACGAGCCCAGCAACTAAGCCGGCCCAAAAGCACGCGCGAGCCCAACACAGCCCAGATTGCGGTGCATTCGGGAATGTAGATCCCCATGATCTTCACCCAACTGCCATGCAGATTGGGTGGCCGGGTTTATAGGGATTTAGTTAGGGTTTTTGATTTGGATAGTATAAATAGTAAAATTGGACTCAAATTTAGGGTTCGCACCTTGTACTCTAAAACTATAGCGTGTAAGATTGAAAGAAAGAAAGTGAAAAACACCTCAGCAGGTGATTGCCTCCGCCCGTGGACGAAGATCGCCGGATCAAACCACGTATATCTAGTGTTCTTTACTTTTCTTGCGTTTGGTTGCGTTGTTGATCAAGCTTTATTCCGAATTCCTTAGATAAACGGATTGCGCTTTAACACACAATTAATTGATAATTATTTGTTATATGTTATATAGACGTTTTAATTAATTAATTGAAAAAATTGTGATGGATAATTGGGTATAAACGGAATCTTGATTTTGATCATTTGCATAATTTGTGATTTTGATAATTGGGTGTGGTGGATGCGGAATCTTGATTCAGAAGTGATTTTGATTTTAATTATTCATGAAATTAGTTGATTTACCGGGTCATGATATCCCTGTGTCATGAGAGTTCTTTTTACAATTCCTTATCAGATTTATGTTCTTGATTAGTTCCCAATTCAATTGGGCTGAATAGGGATAGTAACAGTAACGGGGCGGATTTTGTTAAACATGCACCCGTCCAGTAAAAAAATTTACAAATTTATAACCAACTCTGTTCCATTAAGTTATCCACCCGCCTTATTGGTAAGGGTGAGCACGGGTCTCGGGGATAATCCGCTCCGCATCGAACCTCGGACCGAGAGCACTCCGAACCGATAATATCTGTTGACTATTTGACTTTATCCGAATCGAACCAAACCGAATTTTTTTGTTGTAAATCCGAACCGATCCAAACCGAAAAACCGAAATAGAACCGAGTAGAACCGATTCTAAGTAATCAACTATGGAATTTTTTTATATCATTTAATTAATTTCTTTTATACTATAATATTGAACCATTATGAATTTTAGTAAATTTTAACAATGATATAACTACTGTTTTAGTATTTTATAAAAGATTTAGTAATTAATAATAGAGTACAATATTTATAATAAATCATTTTCATAATAAACATATATCTATTAATTATAAATATATGAACAGTGAATGTGTTTATAGTTTATATAAAGAAATACATTACTAAGATAATTCAATTCCACATTTCTTTAATCCAATCACTAAAATTTATTATTATATCTAATATTTAATTATTTTCACATATAAAGGTCAAAATTCTAGACCTGAACTCACTGCACATAGTTACTATCCTACGCCTGAATTTCAAGTAGTGGCTCGTTTCTTGTTCCCTTCTTCTTTGATTCTCCATCTTTCTCGTGCACACACCTTTTTCTCTTGAAGTCAACTTTAATTTTACTGTAGTTAGTCATATTAAGTTTCCCTTTACTTATTGACGATGTATACGACTAGAGCTTTATCAATGAAAAATAATCGGTAAATGTCCAAAGAGGTTATCGATAGCCAATAACTTTATAATTTAGTGCTATTCTTCTTTTGACGAGATAACTACTTCAGTAACCTGTAATTATTTTTTATAAGTTATGATTTTTGAAACTTGTCTTAATATATAACTTATAAGTTGTTTAATTACACTTTTTCTTTAACAATATGATATTATTGTAAAGACAACACTATAATTCTTTCGTGCATTTTGCTAAAAATATTAAAGGAAAAACTCCGAACAGCTCCGAATAACCGGACCGAAAGAACCGAGCTCCGGAAGGAACTGAACCGATCAACGGAGCGGTTCTGGAGATTTAATTTTGGAAATCTCCGAATATCTCCGAGGTTTGGTTCGGTTCTGGAGATTTCCATATCTCCGAACCGCTCCGGACCGTGCCCACCCCTACTTATTGAGTCTGCAGGGTTATCTGCCTGCCGGGCCTCACTGAAATTCTCCCTCGGGTTATCCACCCGTCACAAAATGTAACGAAATTAAATTAAATATTAAATATTTTGAAGATAATTTTTAAATTAAATATCAAAGATCAACTTAATTTATAAACGAAGATACGGGAGAGCCAAATAACTAAAAATAGTCACATCTACATATATAAAAGCCAAATGGAGGCCATTTTTGTCATTTTAAGTTTTTCGCCTAAATTTTCAAAATAAATAGGAAAGCTTATGTCAGTTTTGATAAGTTCATAATTTTCTTTCAAGTTTTTAAATGCAAATAACTCTTTTATTTCTAATTCATTTTTTATGCATAATATATCAAATTATTCGTCTTTTAGTTATCTTCAGTTTGACATCCATATCACATATATTATAATGAGATATTTGATTTATAAAAATAAATTGTTTATTGGTTAATTGTTTGGGTTATATTTGAACTAAAGATGTGTGCTCTCCATGGTTTCGGTTCGACGACAAAGAGATAAGCAACATTCCCCTATGGATTAACCTACCGAGGTTACCTCTTGAGTGCTGGAATGCTAAGGCACTTGGAAAGGTTACTTCAAAGGTAGGGAGGCCTACTGACTCTTCCCTTTCGGGCGCCTCGTGATTAAGAGGATCTTCTTCATCCACTTGATTCATCACTTTTCTTATCTTTCAATAGATTCTCGGATCTCGTATTTGATCTGTCGGTGCAGATGGAATGCTTGATGACCCTTCTTCACCTGGACAAACAATAGAACTTTGGAGCGTCTGGATAGGATCTTGTATACTGGCTCTTGGTTGGATCTTTTTACCACACTTTTGTAGTCCATCAGTTGAAGTCTTGCTCAGATAACTGTCTATTGGAGGTGACATTATTTCAGTCTTCGCGGAAATGTCCAAGTCCATTCTGATCTCTGAATTGTTGGGTTCAACACCCCGGATTCTTAGAATTTGTTGCGGGGGTTTGACGGCAACCAACACATCACACTGATATCTTGAATCTCCAACTAAAACGGTACCGAATGAAATTCAAGTTGAGATAGTCGAATAAATCCATTTTTGGAAAGTTGTCGCTTGAACTTGATTTGAGAAAGGTGTAGATTCCCCTAACGGTAGCGAAGTGAACTGAGGAGAAGCAATTCAATAGGTAGAGTCGCGTTTCGCTAGCTCTTAGAGAAGACAGACCGGGAATGTCTTAAGTGCTTGATTTGACGAAGTCTGCTAGAAGCTCATCCCGATGAAGTATATATCTTTGATACACATAGTTTAGCCCATGCTAGCCAATGAATGATTGTCACTACTACACTTAATATAAGTAATTGGCTACCCTTTCATTGTAAGGTTGTCACTCGATCTTTACGCTTCCGTCTAGGCTCTGCTTACGGGGCTGTTTACCCCGCCCAGACACCAGCCTCCGTTATTGGGTGGGGAGAGGACTTTGAACTTCTTTTTTTCTCACTTTTCTCACATGAGAAGTTTCAAATAGTTCCAACGAAATGGGTGTTTTACGAATACAAAATCAAGGTATTACCTTTATTTACGTTGTATGGCTATCAATGGAAGACTGTGGAAGAATGACCTGGGCAACTACTATCCATCTTTCTTCCTCCTATAAAGCCCTTAGCTCCATCCTCCTCGTTATCAGAGACTCAAGGAAAAAGGTCGACGTGGCGCTCGTTCCGGTATGCGTCCTGGTACAATTGACAGAAGACGTGGAATTCCATCCATTTGAGAAAGTAGTTTGGAAGAAGGTGTTAAGAGAGGAGCTGGGTGGTTTCGGGCAGTACCGTACTATCGAATGCTTGGTTCCTCAATGTTCTAGATCGAAGGCTACTAGGTGGTCGAAAGCGAACCGAACAGCAAGGGTAAGTGGTGTTGCCGGGAACAGAGGTGATCAAAGGGAGACTTGACTGCTTGTTTTTGGGAAAGGGCATTGTGCACGAGTCCAGCATTGGTTAGAAAAAAACGACTTGTCGAATAGTCGATAGCGTACATCCACATGAAAACCAAAGGCGAATGAAACGAAATCGGGTGGTTGAGTGAGTGATATGTAGCTACTCTTTAGCTCTAATACAACTCTCGTATAACTCTTGCGGGGAACTACAAGTACTTGATTGCTAGATAAGGTGAATATTTTCATTGCAACTCTTTCACTCCAATTTGTCCATTGTACAACTTTGTAGGTCTAAGTCAAGTACTTGATTGCAACTCTCTGGTGTAGCAACTCTATTTGCTCTACCACTCTATTGAATTAGACTAAGAGCTTAACTCAATCCAGTAGTACCACTTGTAAACAACGAGCTCCTATGCCTTCTGGTACTGACTCTACCTTTGAAGTAGACTCTACAGTAGTAGTCAACCGACCAGTCTCTCTACTACACGGATTCCAAAAGATCGAAGTCGAAGATGGAATCTATATAAACACTCCTGAACCACTATCCTAATCTTCATAATCGAAAGATTTTCATCTCACTACTCGGTGATCGCAACACTGAGGGCTGTAGGTGCCTTTATATAATATAAAGAATTCTCCTGATCAAGAAAGTCAAGGAAAAAAGAGCAAAGATAGGAAACAAAGGCGGGTGCAAGTCTTATCCTTTAAGCTAGATAAATTCTCACGAAGGTCAGTGGCGGCATCGCACTAAACGAATATGCTCAAGTTTTGGTTTGATAGGCCTCAATTGGCTGAGGTATAACAGTTTTGTAGGGGCTTAGCGCTTGTTTACTTTTACGAGTAAGGCTTAGTTAGTTGTCCACTAGCTCTTGCATAGCATTCTCTTCTTTAGTGATGGACGGGGATGCCCTTCAACAAAAAGAGTAGGCCAACATAGGATTTTGCCTCCTTGAATATAAAGCTTGGTGGTGAAAATGGAAGGGGATATATTGATCAACAAGGGAAGTATTCAAATCCTATTCTTAACCATACGCCTGGAATGAATATTCTGAAAGGCCTGAACCTCATTTTCTACCCGATGTAACAATACAAAAGGTATGACGTCGGGACCCGCATTTCGTTATTTCCTTTCCAAATGCTAATCCAATACCCCAACAAAGTCTTTCCTCTCCGACTTAGCTAAAACCACTTCTACTTTCTCTATCCCACCTTCTGGAATCTTTTCGTACCTCAGGAACCTCGTAGCAGGCAATGATCTTAGTTGAAATTGGTCCCTATGACCTCTGTGTACCAACCAAAGCCAAAGATCTATCATAGAGAAGTTGGACTTTCGATCCTAATCTCTCATAACAATATTTGATAGTTTGCCTCCTTCATTTGCAGAAGGAAGCTAGGATCTTTTTAGGTCTACCTTAGAGAGATAGAGGATTCATTCTTCCCTGTTTCACTCGTAGCGAAGGTTCCAAAGGAGAGACTGTGCAGATAGAGGTGTTTTCCAAAGGCGTATGTTCCCGGGACGGGGGCTCTGTTCGGATACTTGTGGCAGCTAGATGGCATTCAAGGCCTTCACACATTCGCAGAAGAATTGGTACTACAGTCGTCGCTAGGGAGGATTCAAATTCTTCCTCCGTAGCGGAAGCTCAAAAAGAAGGAAAAAGGGAGTACTCTACTCTACTATTCCGGGGTAGAAAAAGACCTGGAATACTTTATACATATGAAGTAGGAAAATTCTCCAATACTGTTAAGAAAGATGGAACCCGCGTCTTTATGCGGTAGGGAAGACTTCTTTGGACGGGCAGGGGCGGTAAAAAGGCGTGCTCTGTCTCGTGCTGACAGCAAAGAGAGATCATCAGTATGAAATGGTTCAGGCCTGGGAAGTCAGGTCGTCCATACCGTAAACTCTCTATGGGAAGAGATCATCTATTCTGGATGGTCGTAAGGGTAAAAATCCTGCTTGATTTTGCTACTTTCCATATATGAAATAGTGTCTTGGAGGCAGGATCCGTTGTTGACCTATTGATTCGAAATCATCTTTTAATCAACCCTCACAGGGCGTGAAACTGGCATTATTCTTTGCAGAGACCGAGTCTTTGGATCGGTGTTCAAGATGTTCCCGAGCCGACAAAGGTTTAAAATCCATCAATACAACAGATGCCCCCTGCGAAAGCGAGGAGGGGTCACACCGCGGTCGTCAACATCATGTTCCCGAGGTGCCGAGCAAGGAGAAGCCTCAGATAAATACTTGGGGCGGTCTACCACTGCTCCACTTTTTCTAGCATCAAATGGATTGGGCTAAGCCCTTCAGGTAAATAATACGTAATCTAGGACTATAGAGTGAAGGGGGTGCCTTACATGCTCTTTTTTGTAAATTTTTGCTAAGCAAAAAGGGCACCAGGTTCTTTCTTCAAGGCAAGGTGCGTTTGATAAATCAGAATGACTGGTAGTCTTGGAATGACAACTATAGTCCCTCAAGCTTGCAAGCAAAAGGTCGAAGCATGATTACAAAGGAAGCATGCATATTTTATTCCAATCAGCTCATCTACTGAAAGAGGAGTATTTGATTTATTCACTGGCTTTCTTCTTGCTAGTCGGCAGCTTTCTTCGGTACCAGCTCTGAAAGCGGAGGTCTCTGTTCCGATCACGTTATTTAGCACCTATCAGGTGGCAGAAAATTGAAAAGAGACAACCGGACGTGCGGCATGCTCCTTTCTAAGGGTTCTAGTTTAGTATTGGGGCTAGACTACAACTAAAAGAATTAAATAATTATCTGATAAAACTATTAGTTAAGTTTTTTTAAGTACAACGAATTAAATTATTTTATTTGACATGAATTTATACATATTTTTTTTTTAATTAAGTGACACCTGGATAAAAGTAATTGTTTAAATAATCAAACTTCTATTACATTAAATTTAAGGCAAAAAATTAACAGTTAATTTTATGAATAATTTATGAAACCATTACATTTGCTAATACAATATGAGTTCAACTTTGGTGCATCTGGGACATGGTGCACCTAACTATTTTAAACCATTAGATTTAGTTAATTCATAATCCAACTGTTAGATCAAAACAATACTCTCTCTTCTTATACTTGTTACCTATTCTAGCGGTTTCACCTAAAATTATTAACATTAAATAATTAATTGCCTATTATTAATTACAATAATATCTCCCAAATCATGATTCAATAGTATTGAATCAAAAACAGATATCGATTTTATGTACGTTTTTTTTTATATTTAAAATTCTAAAGTCAGATACACCAAAAAATTTCCAATCATATTAAATGTCAAAAAAAAATTTGGAATCGCTACATATTTCGAAAAAATACAAAAAATACAAAAAAAAAAAAAAATAAGTCCTCAAATCAGTAAATATAAATATTTCGAAGGCATAAATAATAATAGGCGCGGACTATTTACAACCCACTTAATTTAATAACGCAATCCATTTCTTCATACAGTCCACTTATATTTAAAAATACCTTAATTTTTCTCAATACATCATACTCACTTCCAACAATGCCCTTATTATCAAATTATATTAATCTAAAAAAACAAAAGAAAAAAAAAAAGAGAAGAAGAATAGAAGATTACAATGGCGAGCATTAACGTTTTTGCATAATTTAGAGATTGAAGAACACTTAATTTAAAGCAATTAGAAAAAAGAACACATTCTTGAAGCAACTAGAAAAAAGAAGACCAGATTTGAACATTGAAGAAAACATTAATATTACAGCAACTAGAAAAAGAAGACAAAAGAGAAACTACTGCAATCTGGGTTTCGATATTGCGGCACAAAATTAGGATTCGGTTTTTGGAATTTTATTTATTTTTATTAAATTAACCTTCCTTCGGGAGGCCCTGTAGATTCCATTGCATAATTGCACTATTTTAATTTGCTGTAGGGTTACTTGTTTAGAATTTTAGGAATTTTTGAACTGCTTAAATCAACTATTTTTGTTTCCATTTGCTTTAACAAACCATAATTTCCTGAAAAACGTAGAAACAATGACTATAAAAACATTGTCTACTCCTTGTAATACAATGATTTATGGTGTTTTGAAAGAAAAAATAGTGAGAGAGGAAGGGCAGTGTTGAAGATGGAAGAGAAGAAGGAAGATAGATTTTTTCTTTTCTTTTCTTATTTTTTAATTTATTTTAATAATTCATGTTTTAATTTCATTATGAATACTTTGGTCTTTCACTAATTTTATTGTTAATAATAAAATGAGTGGGTTGCATTAAGAAATTTGTGAGCTGCAAATAGTTTGCGCCACAATAATAAATAAAATAAGTTCATAAAATTCGAAGGCAAAAAGAATATATATATATATATATGTATATATAAAGTCCGCCTCAATATAGTAATAAACATGGAAAATAAAAATGTAGGAAAATATATTTAAAATACAAATAAATTAAAAATAGTAAATATTAACATGTAACCTGCAAAGCAGGTAAATCTCATTAAGGTGCACCGTGTCCCAGGTGCACCCCAGAAAAGCCCATAATATACATATATACATATATATATATTATAAGAAGTATTGGAGCTTGAAGCATATGTACATCTGCATATCATAATGATTATTGAGATTGTTTTTTTATTTCTTGTTCATATTTTCATATAATGTATTCTGTTACAATTACTTTATTAAATATGTTTTACACTATGCGGCTTAAACTATGTTACAGTTTTCAAAAAAAAAAAAATCTACGTACCCAACCTGAACTATATGTTTTTTGCACTTTGCAATCTTAAAAATAATTTGTCACACCAACTAACTTCAACTATGTCTCTTTTTTTTTTTTTTTTTTTTTTTAATACTTCTTGCAACCTAAACAATTTTGATTGCATTAATCCAATTTTATATTTAAATGCATATAGTATTTACAACTAAAAAATGTAAAATTTATTTGAATTATTATTCCAATTTATTGTAATTACCTTTTCATCGTTTATTCTATAAATTAATCTATATATATATATATATATATATATATACACACTAATTTACATATAAATGTGTGTGTGCGTATGCGCGTGTATGTGTGCGTGTTCGTTGTGTTTGTATAATAAAATAAAATGGAGCAAAATATGTAATAAAAACATATTTCTGTCAAATTGCAAATCAAACATTTTCAAAGAGTTATTTATGTATGTGTCCCCAGAGAATAATCATTTCACCTTCTTTAAGTTGAATTCAATTTTCTTTTGAGGATAAGACTATTTATATAGAAATGAATTTATTGACTAATTTTAACAAAAAAAAGTATGAGATTATTCGAAATAAATAAATATATATATATATATATTTCTTATAATATATCAATGTATTTTATTACTATCTTATCTTTGTTTAATAAGTTGAGTTTTATTATATTTGTGTTTGGATTAACACATGTAATTAATTGAATTATTTATGGTTATTCGCATAGTTTAAGAAGGATAAGGGATGTCTGAGTTTTTTTTTTTTTTTTTTTTTTTTTTTTTTTTTTTTTTTAAATAGGTATATTTGTTTGTCATATTTAATATTTATTTCAATTGTATCCATAACAATAATTTTTATTTATAAATAATAAGTATACATTCAATTCAAAAATTATAGGGAGAAACACATATTTATACTATTTAACATTTTACTCTAATATATTTTAAAATTTTAAAATATTTATTTTATCAAACATACATTCTGTTTATGTATAAAAATATTAAGTAATATATCATTTGATTTAGTTAAAAGAATATTACGAGCACACTTCCGTGCAATGCACAAGAGTAATACTAGTTCACTATTCATAGGAAAATAAACAACATATATATCTCATAATTCATACAGAATATCTTAAAAATAATTAATAAACAAAGTATTATATGTGGCTATTTTAAAATAACTTGTTTGGTTTTATATATTTATAAAATTATAAAATATTTATATTTTCATATACATGGGTTGAATTTGGAGTAGGTTTGTGTACGGAGCTTGGAGATTGCCGATACCGAACCAAAACCCGGAGCGAATAAGTTTCGAACCGAAAAAATCTGTTGATCACTTGATATTTTTCTGAACCGAACTGAACTGATTATTTTTTTTTGTACGAATTTGGATATTTCTCAAATTTTCGAATCGAAAACCGTTCTGAGCCATACAGAACTATTAAACCAAATAAGCGAATAAAACAACGAATTATAAATTATAAATATATTATATCTAAAAGATTAATTTAAATAAGAATTAAAAATTAACTTATTCATAAATTTTTACTTAGTTATTTTTAACATAAATAATTAAAGAACCTTCTACTTAATTATTATATAATTTTCAAAGCGCAAGTTAGTGAACGAGAAACAAATTTCATGTGATAAAATTATTTTTATTATATAGACGTCAATATATTTTGTTCAAATTTATTTTGTTATTCAAAAGATAAAAAAATCTCGAGTTATCCGAATTATACCGTTCTGTTAGATCCGAAATTCTGAACCGAACTGTCCAAAAAAAAAAAAGTAATTGTACCGTCCAGATTTTTTGGATTGGTTTTGGATACTCATTTTTTAAATAACTGAAGTTTGGTATAAATCTGAATATTTTCAAATAGCTAATCCACAACGTACCACGCACACTTCTAGAGCAGGTTTAGCAAAATCCTTTACCCGCTAAAATTCTTTTCACCGAGATTTTAGCGGGTATGATCAAGGCGGATTTCATGCACGTCCAAATTTGAACCTATTTCATTGCCATCTCTAAAGCTGAAAATTATTTTTATTTTTTGTCTGTTACAGTTAAATACATCATAAAATAATAATTGTTGTTTGACTTCTTTAATTCAATTCACGTTCTTGTAAAATTTAGGGCCCGTTTGATTGCAAATCATCAATGACAATTACAATAAGTATGAATGAGGGGTTAATCATACTATGGAATGAAATGAGTGGAATTATTAATAATAGGGGGTAATGATTAATTTATTTATTATATACCAAGCACCATAAATAGGAATGACTCCTCATTCATTTCCATTCCCTACCCCTAAACCCCCCAACCAAGCGGGCCCTTATTAATATATATTTCTTGTTTACAAAACAGATGGTTGAACCAACTCGACCCGAATTTAAGTTTTGCACTCTGAAAAAGTTGAGTACCATCGTTGGTTTCCCAATGTGAAAATTATCTTCTTAGGAAGGATTATATTTCCACATCGACCACATAATAACAAACTACGAATTTGGGTATTATTCAGAACTATTAATAATTCACGATTCGGGTTTTATTTGGGAATAAAATGAATAAATTTGAGAAAAAAATCGCCGCATCAATCAAGTTTAAAGTATTATTTACTATAAATCGGGTTTAATATGTTAAATAAAAAACATTCTATCTTAGTCATTTTACTTATACTTTTTAATTATCTTATGTTTATTTGGCAAATTTAAATAAGTATTGTACTGTTCATATCCCAATAAAAAATATAAGTGGGATTTTCACCTATTTAACAAAATAGGTGAACTCGCCTGTGGCACAGGCGAGTTCACCTGGATGACGCCGGCACTGTTCAATGTCGCCTGTGCCACAGGCGACATCTAATTATTATTATTATTTTTTTTTTCTGAAAACGCCTGTGCCACAGGCGTTTTCTGAACTTGAAAAATAAAATGTCTAATATTCATGACCAGTCCCACAACAAGTTTTTTTCCTAATCCGTTTAGCTCTTCTTCTTCGCCCCTCGATTGGGGCATCAGATTCCGTGTCTTGGGCGCCAACGGATTGACCATCATCCGGTGTCCCGATATTTAAACTAAATGTTGGTTAACCTGATGAAGACGATGTCTGACTTAAATATGGGATCGGAGATGTATTGAACTATCCTGGATGACCTGCCCAAGCTGGTTGTTGAGGAAAAATCGGTTCAGTCGTTGTGTAGTTGCCGATGGACTTTCTATCTCTTCTTGCTGCACCACATAGTTGGTGGTACAGAAACCCTAGTACGGCACTGCCCCAACTGTATTCATCGCATTCAGAGATATCTTCCATTTCATTCAAGTACAGCAGCGATCCTAGACTCCCGGACGTGTCTGGGCACATAATCGCACCCAACAGGATCAACGCAATCCCACGTGAATATTGCTCGACCTCGACGTCGTCTGTTTCATCATCCACCGGGTTATTCCTCAAATGCTTTCCGAGGGCAGTCAATGAGAACCTCGAACCAATAATATCACCAGTGTCTGGAATCCAACCAAGCAGAGCTTCACATCTAGCTCTCCAATAGTCAGCCGTGGATTCTGTAACCCCGTTAATTACCGGCCTTCCATCCACCTTCAATCCCTAGATGAAGGCTACATCCTGTAATGTTACAGTGGCCTTTCCGACCCTAAAGTGGAACGTATGAGTCTCCGGTCTCCATCGTGCAACCAAGGCAGTGATGATAGCTGCATTAATAACGCAGTCACCGCATCGATAGACCCCATAAAACCCCATCTCATGTAACATCGCTACAACTATGTAATGCAACATCTGATTGCGCTTAAGCTTCCCACTGCATCCATCATCGTCGTACTCATCGGCATAGTCATCAATCCTCCAAAAAATTCCACTTCCATGACGGCACTTCAAAGTCTTACTAATGTCTCCCTCGAATAACTCTGCAGAACGGTGGGTTTCTTGTTCGGTTAAGACCCTATTATCAAGGGGTCCGTACTGCCCGAGGTGGTCCATGCTACGAAAATAGAGTTCATCAACAACATAGATAATCTCCCTCGAATAGCATAATCCAACAAGCACGATGTAAATTAATAAATAGATCTAATTATCATACACATTATTATACAAACTAAACTATCAAAAGATTGCGGCATTCAATATTAAAAATTTATAAGGAACAAAGGATTCAAGAAGTTACATATTTTAGTTTAGGGCCTTTATTAATAATAGACATGCGGAACAAGTTTGCGCAGTAGCTACAAAAAAACAATTGATTCGTTTTCATCGTCTACGATCTGTAGATGATCCCGGCTGATCCCGTGAAGTTGATTCTGACTGATATTGTTGTCTAGCACGTGTTTGTGGCCAATCCATTTCATTTTGGTACCTGGTGGACTTAGGCCTGCCACGACGTCTTGCCCTCCGCAACTCCGCATTGTGGCATAACTCAAAGGACGCTTCATCCCAATAGTATTCATCCGGCAAGGGGTTGAATCTGCCGCAATATGTCTCGACGTAGAAGCTTGTATTGTAGTACGATCTCATGTAAATGCCAGGATCAACACCGTAATGACGACACGTTTGCATTGCGTGAGAACATGGTATCCCATTTTGCTTCCACTTCCCGCATGTGCATTCTCTACGGGATAATTTCACGACATGTGTGAATGTGTTATTCGATCCTGGTGCAAAGGTCTTAACGGACGCTGATTGTTCTGATAGATCAACTTGGATGACTAAGTGATGAAGTGCTTTCCTCTGTCTCTGATCATATTGCTTGAATATTTCATCAGGCCATGGCTGGCACCTGTCTTGCATTTGACGTCCCAATGACAACCGATCAAAGAAGTATTTAGTTGACCGATAGAAAGTGATTTGAACAATTGCACAAATCGGTAGTTTTCGTGCACCTTTGAGAACTCCGTCCATGCATTCAGATAGGTTGGTTGTCAATATTCCACATCTCCATCCTCCGTCATACGAAATAGTCCACTGAGATACCTTAATCCCATTCAAGTAAGCGTAACCAGCTTCACTTAATGCTCTAATCTTTGACATGGCATTCTCAAACTGTCGCACAGTAAATGCGGATCCGGCCTCCCAGCATAAATCCTTCAACTTGACATTTTTCACCTGAGTGTTAAAATTGGAGCAAACGTGCCTGAGACAGAAGCGGTGAACCCCATCGGGAGGCGAAAATTGCGTGAATTGTTTAGCAGCTTCGATTAACCCAGGACATCGGCCAGATACAAGACACAGCCCCTCATCTCCCTGGACAACATGCTTTGTTAACTTCTTAAGAAACCATTTCCACGCGGCAAAAGTTTCCTCATCAACAATAGCGTACGCCAATGGTAACAATTGTTGGTTGGCATCCACTCCGATCGCAATCAGTATTTTGTGCTTGTACTTAGTGTTTTGATGTGTTCCATCAACACTAATGACCTTCCGGCAATGTCGGAAACCATCAATACACGGGTTAAACGCCCAGAAAACGTACTTCAGCATTTTAACACCAGGAGCTCTCTTGTCTACGTGACGCCACTTCACCACCGTGCCCAGATTCCATTTTTTTATTGCTCTCATAAATTTCGGCAATTTCACCACAGAACTCTCCCACGTGCCATACACATTCTCTCTCGCCCGTTTCAAACTGTGTCAAGCCTTGTGATACGAGATTTCGTATTGGTACTTATCCTTAACTTGCTGTTGAACCAACTTCACCTCATACCCCGGGTCCGTCTGAACCATCCTTGTGAGCAACATTGCGATCATGTTTTTACACAGATTCTGATGATCAACGGACACAACATTCATAAGACATGAATGAGGGCCTGCGTACTTTGTAATTTGCCACGTATTGGACTTGTTCTTCAAGACTGCTCGCAACCCCCACTCACATGTGATGTTCCCGCTGCTATTCTTGCACTTCACCCTCCACAGTTGCAGCGTACTCTCGACCACCAAATATTCGCGACGTGCAATGCAAACGAAAAATCTTTGACAGCTGACTGGAGATTCTTCTTGTCAGTAAATACCATCCCCTTGGCTAGTATTCCCTCATTAGCATCATACAATCTCACCCCAAAGCCTGTCATACGAGTCAACAAATATTTCTGGACAGGATGAGGTGAAAAACGGAATGACATTTGGAATTGAAGAGCCTTGTTGATATGTCGGATCCGGTTGTTGCCCCCCAGTTGAATCGACGTTGGTGGTTTGATTATATAGACCATGGAGATCCTCGAAGTTCACTTCGTCCGTTTCATCTTCACTGTTTGATTCGCTATCGCTCGACCCAGAATCATCAATGTCATTAGGTCCAAAACTCTCTACCAACGGATCGACCACTAGATCCCCAGGTAACTCCGCCACACTTGCACTTATAGGACCTGCTTGGGTTGGATGGTTATTGGGTATTGTATAGTGGTTTGGGAATTCATCGCTACTAGTAGTAGATGTGCCATGTGCATCGAATACAATACTGGTTGGACCATCGCCACTAAGATATGCCGCGTATTGGTAATAGTCATCCGTCAAGGGTACATTACCCTCGGTGGCTGGTTGGAGCAGAACACTCTCAACGTGAAGATGAACGTACCGATTTCCAGCATCCGGATCAAAGAAGAACCAAAGATCTTCATCACTATTGACCGGTATAAGTTGTAAAAAATTATCTTCGGAAAACGCAGTCAATACTTTCAGCATATATCGATCGCTATCGATTTCCAACATTTGGTATAATAGAGTGATCAGGCCAGGATAGCCAATCGACCGTCTTACCCTACGACCCCCAATAGGTGGACCCTCGGTACCACTACCACGGTGCACGATTATTCCAACATCTTCCGACGACGCCATTATCTTCAAATTTAAGCATTTTCAGCGTACATTAAGTTATTCTAATTAGGAATAACCCTAATATAAATATTAATAACAATAATAATAATAATAATAACAATAATAATAATAATAATAATAATAATAATAATAATAATAATAAATGAAATAATAATAAGAATAATATAAACACAAATAATGTGCCATAATAATAATAATATTGCTAATATTAATATTGATGCCTATAATAATAATAATAATAATAATAATAATAATAATAATAATAATAATAATAATAATAATAATAATAATAATAATAATAATAATAATAATAATAATAATAATAAATGAAATAATAATAATAAGAATAATATAAAAACAAATAATGTGCCATAAAAATAATAATATTGCTAATATTAATATTAATGCCTCTAATAATAATAATAATAATAATAATAATAATAATAATAATAAATGAAATAATAATAAGAATAATATAAACACAAATAATGTGCCATAATAATAATAATATTGCTAATATTAATATTGATGCCTCTAATAATAATAATAATAATAATAATAATAATAATAATAATAATAATAATAATAATAATAATAATAATAATAATAATAATAATAATAATAATAATAATAATAATAATAATAATAAATGAAATAATAATAAGAATAATATAAACACAAATAATGTGCCATAATAATAATAATATTGCTAATATTAATATTAATGCCTCTAATATTAATAATATTATTATTAATAATAATAATAATAATAATAATAATAATAATAATAATAATAATAATAATAATAATAATAATAATAATAATAATAATAATAATAATAATAATAATAACAACAACAAACGTAACATTAACAAACATAATAACAATTTATAAATAATATAAAAATAAACCTAAATAATAATAATAATAAAAATAATAATAATAATGATAATAATAATATTATTAATAAGAATGGTAATAAACATAATATTATTAATAATATTATGAAATGTAACAATAATATTAAATCGAATAATAAAAAAAAATAATAATAATGATCATAACATCGATCATACTAATAATAATAATAAAAGTATACAAATGAAATAACACTAATAATAACAATAATAATAATAATATTGATACTAATAATAAATATAACCTCTCATTAAAAGAGAATGATAGAACGTTAAGAATAATATTAATAAGAATTATAATAATAATAATAACTATAATAATATTAAACGTAATAATAATAAGAGTAATAAAAACAAAAAATGTAATTATAATAAGAGTTCTAATACTAATAATAACGATAATATCCATAATAATAATAGTAACAACAGTAACCAAAAAAGATAATAATAATAATAATAATAATAAATAATAATAATAATAATAATAATAATAATAATAATAATAATAATAATAATAATAATAATAATAATAATAATAATAATAATAATAATAATAATAATAATAATAATAATAATAATAATAATAATAATAATAATAATAATAATAATAATAATAATTTTCACTAAACATACACACTAAAAAGGCGACTAATATGCACAGTTGATATAACCACGACAAATGGACCATAATAACATTACTAAGAGCCACAATAGAACGTCAATTTTTTCAACTACACATACATAAATGTTCTCCAAAGAAAATTTGGGCAGTCTTTTTCGAACAATTCTTTACAATTCATATTCATTTGTAAAAAAATAATTAGAACATGATATAGAATTTTGGTACCTTAATGAAGAAATGATGTAGTAGTATTTCTAAGTCTTTTCCCAGACCAAACGACAGGCTGTACCGTGTCCACTAATTTTTTTTTCGGAACAAACTTTGACAGCCTTCAAAATAATTAATAAATAATTTCAGCAAATATAACACCGGTGTATCGAACAAATTTTTTTAATATTAACTGTGGAAAACGATTGAATAAAAAATTTGTACCTAAATAATTTATCTTCAATCTTCGACTGAATCGTCTTCACAATAAATGAAATGCATGAAAATTTGTTGTAACCTCAGCTGTGAAGTGGAGAGATGAAGAGAGGTAACAGGATTTGAACAAGAGTGAGAATGTGATTTATATAGGAATTTTTTTTCCACGGTCAAAAGTTTTTGCAGGTGATTGAGACAATACACTGCTGCCACCACCCCTACTTGACCACACACAACCGCTGCACCGCTGCTCCCACCTGCACAGCTAGTACTAGCTGCAGCATCACTTTTCAGAACTCGCCCATGCCATGGGCGAGTTACCGTACGTCCCCGCGTATTTATACCATAAAACGCCTATGGCAGAGGCGTTTTCAACAAAAAAAAAAAAAAAAAAGCCTGTGGCACAGACGTTTTCAGAAAAAATAATAATAATAATAATAATTAGATGTCCACAGGCGACATTGAACAGTGCCGGCGTCATCCAGGTGAACTCGCCTGTGGCACAGGCGAGTTCACCTATATTTTTGTTAAATAGGTGAAAATCTCACTTATATTTTTAATTGGGATATGAACAGTACAGTACTTATTTAAATTTGCCTGTTTATTTGATATTAACTTTTCTTATCTTTATTATAATTTAAGTTTTTCGTATTCTTATTATGGTTGATCAAGTTTATATTAACTTTTATTTGATTACTCTATATTTATAATTTCTCGTTTTGTGTTTTTTATGAATTATCTCAACCTATTAAAAAAATTATATAAGTTTTCAATACCATGTTTTTCGTATTAAGTTATCATTTGAAAACTATTCGTTTACTTTAAAAAGTTTCTAAGAAATTTTGAAATGTTTTAAGTAAAGCAACTATTCAATATTTAGTTTCTTAATATAATGTGGGTTTTCTGGAGTGTACCTGGATGAGTTTTACCTGCTTTACAGGTTACATGTAATATTTATCAATTTTCAATTATTTGTATTTTAAATCTATTTTTCCCATTTTTTTTTTTCCAATTTTCCATACCTCTTTTAATAAGTCAACGTTTTGCATCTTTTTTGGGCCTTCGAATTTTAGTGGACTTGTTTTCTTTAATTTTATTTTTCGTGTTTATGACCCATTTTTTTTTATTGTTTTTTTCCTCTCTTTTTAATATATATTGATTTCAGTTTTTTTTTTTCGGACATATAAAATGATTGGAAAAAGATGCAGTAATTGACTTTAGAATTTCAAAATAAAAAAATAAAAAAAGTACATAAAAATATACTATCTCCGTCCCGCTCTAACTTGCCTACTTTTCTTTTCGGTTTGTCCCAATTTAACTTGTCAGTCCATAAATGTCAAATTTTTCTCACAATCTCCACCCTCAAAATCTCTACCCTCAATCTCCACAAAAAAAAAAAAGTCAACGATTCCACAAAATCTGTTTTTTCTTAACCTCTGTGCCCGATCAAAGTACGCAAGTTAGCCGGGACAGAGGGAGTAAATATCAGTTGTCGCTTTAATTTTCTCCCCTGTTATTTTTAGTTAGAAAAATGTAATTGTTTCTCGATTATTTAGGTATTGTTTATGTAATATGAGTTGAATTATTTTATTGTGTCTAAGATAAATATTAATAATATTTTTATAAGTACTTATTAATCAATCTTTTCAAAATATTAGTTATTTTTCTTTATTTTAATAACTTTATTTTTATTTTCTATACAAATCCATAAATGTATCTTTCCTATAATAGTAGAATTGTTAAGAAATAGTAAAAACTGGTTATTTTTCAGTTTTTAGGTTCATCGATAATAATTGATTTTCTTATAAAGAACCAATAAAAAGTAGCGGAAGAACACATGTACCCACAAACTTATCTTCTTGGTATTTAATCAGATAGTAATATTGAATATTCTGATATAATATATTATAATATAAACTAAACTATTGTTTGTTGGTTGATTATTGTGCTTAGAGTTAAATACTATTGTGAGTTGAACTATATACACCAAATATAAGTTGCATATAAAAATAAATTATATTTTTATTAACGAAATTAAAAGTTATTAGATAATTTAATATTCTCTTATGTAAAAAAAATAAGTTATTCAATTACATTATTTTCGATTATTTGATTTTAATTTTTCATACAAATAAATATATTTTAAATCGTAAATTCTAATAATAATATAATCATGATTTAATTGGAGTAGGAGTAGATTTGAGTGCAGCTTTAACAATGACTTCGAAGGCATATTCAACACAAGACTTCAACTTATTTGGATCCATAAAGCCCTTCTCCACTGTTATTGCTATTCTCAACTTTCCCAGGTAACTTATCATTGTTATAAAAATGCTCTGTAAAAAAATATATATATATATATATATTAAATAAATAAATAAATAATAATAATAATAATAAAAAAATCAACAATTATATCTCTTGTGTAAACAAATTTAAGTGTTTATAATATTTGCACTGATGTTAGACCTGAGATCATAATATTTCTTGTACTTCTTTTATTCTATGTGTCCTCTTATAAGAGCTTTTCATATTTTATTTCCTATTAAAGGTACCAGCACGACTATTAATTTTAATAAATATAAAAAGAGAGGGTCGCCTATTAACAATAAAGTCCCACCCAAACTATGTTATGCTATTGTAAGTATTTTGATTTTATCGAGATTTTTTACTTACAACTTCTATCAATTACTATTTTAATAATTAATATACGATAATGCATCATATTTTAGTTTTTTGACATACTCACTCGTTTAGTATTTTAATAAATTTATAAGGTATATATCTCCTCGAACACTATATAAATTCACCTATAATAGTTATGTTATTTCCACGATCTATAATACTCACTCAATCTCATAATATAAGTCTTCTTTCAAAAAAATTGTTGTCCCAAAATAAGAGTCATGTTTCAAAAGTCAGTATCTCATTTTATTAGTCAAAGTAAAAAAATTCATATTTTGATTTCATGAATTAGTTATATATTGAGTAAATGAAAAAAAAAAAAAAAAAAAAAGAAGTTGTAAATTTGAATTGGTAAAATTTGTACATTTTCAAGCGGAACTCATATATGGGACGGAATGAGTATAAGTTTCAATATCCCTGCATGTCGTTTTAAATTGTCTTCTATATTAGGACGTGAGAACTCTTGTACATTTTATACTACACTACTGCACAAAATATAACCATGAGTAAATTGCAGATTATCTTCTCAACTTTTTGTGTTTTTGTACTTTGTCAAATAAAAAAATTATGTAACAGCTTACAATCTAGAGCTACAATTTCTTGTATCTTTCCTTTTTTATGTAAATTTTGATATACACAAAATAATTTTGCTTCAGCGTGAAAGCTCCATGGATCACCGCAGTTTTAAGTTTTAACCATGCAATTTTAAAGATATGGAGACAATTCGTATCTTTTCTAAATGCACGAAACATGCAAATAATAAACATAATTCTAATAATATCAGCCTGCAGTAATTAAGCTGCACATTAGACCTCAATTATATGCAAGTGGGAGAATTAACTATATATAACTATCAGTAGAAGATAAACGTCATGAATAATATAATGGACATATGTGTATGTGTGTAAGTCATGTTATTCTTCATATCTAGTAAAAGTATAGTTACAATTAAGTAAGGAAACATATGATAGTTATAATTAAGTAAAGAAACATAAATTATTTCAAATTACTTAATTACCCTTAAATTTAATGCTTAGTAAGATTATAATCAAATAAGGAAACATAAATTATTTTAAATTACTTAATTACCTTTAAATTTAATACTTAGTAATATTATAGGCATCACAAGAAAAGACGAAACATCCACACTCTTATATTAGTAATAGATATATGTCTATATATATGGTGGGGGTATGTTTGAATTTGGACAAATAAGATCCTCTATTCCAAATTATATTCCATCATCTATTCCAACTCAACCAATACATGACACTTACTTGTTTGTGATGCCAGCATGATATCATCTTGTACACGTGGCGTGTATTACTTGAAATAGAGAATCCATTACGGAATTTGGAGGTGAATTTTTGTCACAAATAAATATATAACAAATGTAGCGCAGGTTGTAGAAATACGACATTGGTGTAAGGTATATACCTGCGGATATCCGGCCGCAACAAAATAGAGTCCTTTAACAGGTTGATTAGCCAATGCCACACGTTCCACGGGTCCTATTAAATTCGAAATCATCATGCTTGTGTTCTTTAATGTTGCATGAATATATCGAGCTGTTGCCTGTTATATCAATATATACTTACATTTTATTATTTCTGTTTCTGTAATTCTGTAAACTCAACAGGAATTTCGAAAATATTGCAATATGCAAATATTTTCAAGAATAGTAAAAGCAAAGTAAAGGATAGTATATTTTCCATTTTAAGAACTTTGCATACAATTTAGATACTATCAATAATAATAGATTAAATTTTGGGTACAATTTTGTAACTTGATCCTCACGCCACATGAGCTATAAAACGGTTTTGAAGTTAAAAGAAATTTATGAATTATAAATCATTAAATTTTCTTACTAGTAAATTTATTTCTTCAATTTAATCTATTTTTTTCCAGCTGAACCAGAAAAATAATTTTATGAGACATTTCGAATTGATCCAAGCGCCGATTGAATCGACAGATCCGATTCAATTCTACCAACAATGCCCAAAACAAATGGAAAGGAAAAGAAAAACCAAAAGGAAACTTTAATCATGAGATGGATATTGAAAATGGAAATTATTAGGGTGTAGGATAGAGTGTGGCTATCGATATCTCAACTCCACAAAATATTGTTACACAATCAATTGATGATGCCACTGTTTCATTTCCATTTATGTTTTAGCAAATGAAAAGTATATTCTCCCTCAATTTCTCTGTGTAACTTCTACGTTTCGAGCTCATGAACTCGTTTTCTTCTCGATTCACTTGCCCTTCATGATAACTGGTATCAAAAGCATAGAGTGATCAAAATTTAATTTTACCGAATTAATCGATCGATCCGAATCAAAATTCATTATTTGGATTGATTTTATAAAGAATGGTTTGTTTTTCGATTTTAATTTTTAGGATTTTCAGTTAATTCAGTTCGGTTTGATTTTACAAAAAAATATTACCAAAATAGCCGAACCGAATCGAAATTTATGATATTTTATTTTTAATATATATTTTATACATATATATATATCAATATATATGAAATTATATTCCTTTATATATATATATATATATATATATATGAAAATTAACTTAAGTAGATGAAGAATATTTATGTAGGCGTATTTTTTAGTAATGAATAATAAAAAAAATTAAGAAAAATTATTTTGGTTCAACCGAAAATCAAACCCGATAAAACTGAATTAATTCAGTTCGGTTGTAGCTCGGTTTTTAAAATTATGGGTTTGTTTTCGGTTTTAATATTCTAATTCAGTTTGGATTTCGATTTTACTAATAAAATTTGGTTCGGTTACTGAATCGAATTTTGCTCACCTCTACAAGAGCAATATCGATCCTTCTCATCGCTGCAATGGCAACTAAAAATCATGGACAACGTTTAGACACCTTGGAGCAGCAAGTCACTGAGCTCCTACAAGGGCAAATGGTTATGATGCAAGGTTAGGCTCAATCCGAGTCTTGTCTGGAGGCCAAGATTGAAGGGGGTAGGTGAGATGTTGAAGGCTCATATTATGGATGCAATGAAAGAGCAAGGAGCTACATCTGCTAAAGGTAAGGAACAACTTACCCCTCCTACATCTAATATAATGTTTGGATCTGAGGGAAGTGGGAGTACTGCCAGGGATAGAAGTGAGGTTGGCATTCTATCCCCAACTCCTATTACTCGAGTGAATGAAAATCAGGGGAATGGCGAAATGCCAAAGCTGGATTTCCCAAAATGTAATGGGGATAATCCAAGATTGTGGTTGAGGAAATGTTATAGATACTTTACATACAACCACATGTCTGATTATGAGAAAATTGGTCTCACAACCATGAATTTTCAAAGGCTAACGGATCAGTGGTTTGTTGATTACGTGGATGGAAGGGAAAACATGTCTTGAGAGAATTTTACTAAAATGGTTATGGGGAGATTTATGAATCCTACTGGGAGGAGTCTAACTGTCCAATTTAATAAGCTGAAGCAGGCATGGTCAGTTCAAATTTATATTCAAGAGTGTGAGGAACTTAAAGCTCTCACATGTGAGAAGAACAAGCACTTGACTGAGGAGTATTTCATTGACAACTTTGTTGGGGGGCTGAGGGAAGATATTAGTAAGTTGGTGGAACTTCTCAATCCTGGTACCTTGTTATCTGCTACTCAATTGGCATTAAAACAAGAGGATATTGTTCAATGGCTGACAAAAGGACATAAATCAGTGTCTAGAGTCAATACTAACTCTACAAGAATTGGCTGGAAAACTGATTCCAGCAATAAGCCTAAGTTTTCTTCCCCTGCTAGTAACAAATACCCACCCATTAAGAAACTGACAGTTGAAGAAATGGCAGCTAGAAGACAGAAGAACTTATGCTTCAACTGTGATGAAACTCTTCACGTGGGACACAAATGTAAGAGATTGTTTTTTATTATGTCTGATCCTGAAGAGAAAATGGAAGAACGGTTGATTCTAGAAGAGATTCCTGATGAGCAGGAGGAACCACATGTCTATTTGAATGTTGTAATAGGCCAGAGGCATGCTGACGCTATTAAATTAATTTGAAAGGCAGCTAAGAAAGAGCTTACTATATTGCCTTGCACAGGCAGTACTCACAACTTTTTGGATCCTCATATTGCAGAAAAATTAGGGTGTATGATAGAATATACAAAGCCGCTGTTGGTGACAGTTGTTGATGGCAATAAAATTGAATGCAGTTCAAGATGCCCACAATTTGAGTGGGAAATGGGGGGTGCAAATTTAGTATATAGTTGTGAGATTGTTGGGGTTAGGGGTTGTGATATGGTGATTGGAGTGGATTTACTCAGTCAATTTAGGCCAATGACTTTTAACTGGAAAGAGCACACTGTGTAGTTTAAAGTAAAGAACAAACAAGTGACTTTACATAGTACACAATCTGAAGGGCATATTAGCATGATCACTGCTAAACAACTGAAGAAAATGGTGGGAAAGAACCATGGATCAGATCCCATGTACCTTTGTTTCATTGCAGCAAGGACATTGAGGTAGAAGGTGACAGTGCTGCAAAATTAGTACCATTGTTGTGTGAATACAAAAGGTTGTTTTATTCTCCCACTGAATTGCCACCAAAGAGGGCAATGGATCATAAGATACCTATCAGAGCAGGGATGGAACCGGTTAAGCAACACTCTTACAGGTATACATGGCTACAGGGGCAAGAAATTGAAAAGTTAGTTAGGGAAATGCTCATTTCAGGGGTAGTGAAGCCAAGTAATAGCCCTTACTCTTCACCTGTGTTACTTGTCAAGATGAAAGATGGTAGTTGGAGGTTTGCGTAGATTACAAGAAGCTAAATTCCATTACTGTCAAGAATAGTTACCCAATTCCCTTGATAGAGGATCTTTTGGATGAGCTAGGGCTGTATGAATTCCAGGTGATGCCATTTGGCCTGACCAATGCTCCAGCTATATTCCAAGCAATAATGAATCAAGTCTTTGTTGATCATCTAAGGGAGTTTGTGCTAGTATTCTTTGATGACATTTTGATTTATAGCAAGACTATGGATGACCATCTCAGTCATCTCAAAACAATTGTTGATATTCTGGAATAAAATCAGTTGTTTGCAAAATTATCAAAGTGTGTGTTTGGAAAGACATAAGTGGAGTATCTTGGACATGTGATCAGCAACCAAGGGTTTTCTGCTAATCCTGAGAAAATTAAAGCCATGACCAACTGGCCTCAACCAAGATCAGTCAAAGCACTCAGGGGATTTTTGGGACTTACTGGGTACTATAGAAAGTTCATAAGAGGATATGGAGTGTTAACTAAGCCCCTAACAGATCTTACAAAGAAAGGCAAGTTTGCTTGGAATACAGCGGCTGAAGAAGCTTTTTCATAACTTAAACAAACTATGATTACTGCATATGTGCTCAAGTTGCCTGATTTTAACAAAACATTTGTAGTGGAGACTGATGCCATCAATAATGGGCATGGAGCAGTGCTTATACAGGATCAACATCCCCTAGCTTTTATCAGCAAGGGTTTAGGGCCTTTAGGCACAAAAACCCTGGGATTATCTATATACGAGAAAGAGTTCTTGGCCATCATAATGGCAGTGGAAAAATGGAGAAGTTATTTACTTCATGATCCTTTTCTAATCAAGACAGATCAGAAGAGCCTCAAATACCTGGAGCAAAAGAATTCCACACCTTTACAACACAAATACCTCACCAAATTGTTGGGCTTTGATTGAATAAAGCTGCTGATGCACTATCTAGAGTGGAAGATGACGTGGGAGAATGCTCAGAAATTACTCATCTTAAACCTTTATGGGTGGAGGAAATACAGCAGAGTTACCTTAATGATGAAGAAGTGCAAGCTATTATCACTGAATGTATAACATTGCTTTTACAATGTCTTTGTTTATCATAACGGTGATGATCTATTGGGGTCCAAGGGCAAGCTGTTAGTTGGAGGTGGGAGCAATTTAAGAACACATCTCTATGGATTTCATTGAGCAATTACCAATGTCAGCAGGAAAGGATAATATTTAGGTTGTGGTAGATAGATTGGTCAAATATGGGCATTTCATTGTTCTTACACATCCTTTCACAGCTTCCAAGCTTGCTACAATATTTTTGAATATCATTTATAAGCTACATAGTTTGCCACAAGGAGTGGTGTCTAATAGAGATAGAATTTTCACCAGTAATTTTTTGCAACAGCTATTTAAATTGTTGGGGATACAACAGAAGATGAGTATTTCATACCATTCCCAGACTGATGGGCAAATAGAAAGAGTAAACCAATGCTTGGAGACATATTTGAGGTGTATATGCAGTTCCGATCCCAAGAATTGGTCCTTTTGGTTACCTATGGCAAAATTCTGGTATAATACTACCTTCTATACATCTTTGGGCTCTGCACCTTTTGAGGCACTGTATGGATTCAAACCCATTCCCTTAACCTTTGGGCCATACATTTAGATTTCAGTAGAAGGAGTGAATAAGTCTTTGAGAGAAAGGCAGATGAGGCAACACCAGCTCAAGGAGGTGTTGAGAAAGGCTCAAGAAAGGATGAAACTATATGCTAACAGACAAAGGACATCTAGAGAATTTGTAATGGGAGATTGGGTGTACATGAAGTTAAAGCCTTATAGACAGAGCGTAAGAGTAAGTTATGGAAGGTTAGTCACAAATATGTTGGTCCATTTCAAATAATGGAGAAAGTGGGTGCTACTGCTTACGAGCTTCTTCTTCCATCTTTTGCCAAAGTCCACATGTGTTTCACGTGTCTCTTCTTAAGTGGAAAGTTGATCCTGTTACACTAGTGACAAATGAGCTGCCATAATTTGATGATGAGGGGAAGGTGTTGTTGAAACCTCTCAAAGTTTTAGCTCGAAGGCTGGTTAAGAGAGGACATTCCCCAGCAACACAGCTATTAGTTCGCTTGGTCTCATCTTCCAGATGAAGATGCGACGTGGGAACTCAATGAAGACACTACAGAGAAATATCTGGAGTTGTTGTCTTGAGGACAAGACAAATAGAAGGGGGGAGTAAATTACACAATCAATTGCTGCTGCAACTGTTTCATTTCCATTCTATGTTTTCTGTTATTTTCATTTTAATAGCTTAAGTCGTGTTTCACTTATTAAAGGGTAGAATACTTTAGGGAGAATTGGGTGATGTTGAAACGCTGCGTGTGGCAGTTCATGTTGTACGCATGAGACTGTACTATAATAGCTCATTCATGCAATCTCATTTCCAGTTTTAGCAAATGAAAAATATATTCTAATTCTCCCTTGATTTCTCTGTGTAACTTCCATGTTTCTTGCTCACGAGCTCATTTTTTTTCTGGATTTCACTTGCCCTTCGTGACAAATACATTCTCTTTTTCTTCTTTTAGTTCAAAGATATTGATAAAACCATTGTAAAATGTAAAAATATTTTTGTCATACTAGTCGAACACCTCAAATAATATTTTGTTGTTCTAATTAAACCCATTTACATTCGTCGGGTCATTTAAAGGAATTGATGGTGTATATAACCGCTATTGGTTAAAAAATGTCATTATTTTTTTTTATTTTTTTGCTACATACTATCTAATGTTGATTATTTATTTACAAGATTATGTCAAGAATTGACACAAACGTGTACACTATTATATTATCGAAGGAATATTATCAAACCATCCCCTTATCTTGACACTAAAAGGCTATGTGTTGTATGTTGAGGGAAATAAAGTGAAAATAGAAGGTTGGATTGAATAAATCGATATTTGGTTTTGTTGGTTGAAGATTGAGTTAGGTTTGTTTAGGTAAAAGGCGAGAAAAGATTATGTGATGAGTGTAAATATATTGTTAGCAACTCCACAAGCAACAAGGCAGGGTTGGCCCAGTCTCAATGGATTGAGTCAAATTATTAATAAACACACTCAGTGCTTCAGCTTAACATTGATTCTCATGTACACCACGACCACATGCACGAATCTTAGATCTGTGTAATTTGAGTTAAATGATAGATCTATAAAAATATACTGAAAAGTATTACTTGTTCTAGAGAAGGTATTACATTTTAACATAATACGTTTCTTCAGAATAAGTAATACATTTTAGCATAAACAATGATATATTTTCAATATGATATATTTCTTCTTTTAGCATAAACCCTACTATATTTTCATAAAAAACTATCCATAACCCGAATTTGATAAATCTAAGATCCAAGCAGTTGGTGCATAAAAGAACTACTCTCAACCTAATAAAAAATAGAGAAAAAAAACAATTAAAGAGGGTGCCTACCTCAGGGCCTCTTATTTTTCTTATAAAATTAAGAAAATGTCCAGTTAGATGAACGACAGCTGAGTTCTTCGCCCTCTTGATCATTCGATGAGCTTCCTTGATGAATTGAAGCGGGTCTCGGAGCCCCGCTTTAGTCAATTTGGGTATGGGAACGTGCAAGAATGAGAAACGATTTCCCCATGGATGTTTTGAATCTAGTTGGGTCATCTCACTGACTGATTTGTAGCCTTCAATAGCCCTTGTGTTGAGCACCACTAACACTGTCGATTTTGCTGATCCTGATCCTGGACTTGTTTCTTGCATGTATAATCGAGTCCCAAAGTTAATTATGCCCGTTACTACGTCATTTACAGTCTGCCAATTTACGGGAAAAATAGGCATTACAATAAAGAGAGGTTTTCTCGTGCAATCCAGGTATAAACAGGTTTGCACGAAAAAAGTGTCAGTAGTTATGATAAAATGTATTTACTCGTTCTGAAAAATGTATCATGTAGAAAATGAGTTAGTTTTATGCTAAAAAGTATTACTTGCTATAAAAAAATGTATTATGCTGACATTTCTTCAGAATAAGTAATAGTCTTCATCATAAACATTAATACATTTTTATGGATCCACCCTTTAATCCAATAATGCAATCTCCTATCCAGGGGCGGACATACAGGTTGTTGGAGGAGGGCCATGCCCCCCCCCCCTCCCCAAAACCACTTTTGCACAACAGAGCCTTATATACATATATATAGCATATAAAACATTACATGTAGCCCCCCTCCAATTGAAATATGATGTTGAATTTATTTAATTTGCTTGGCTTCTTCATTGTTTTAGAATTCTGAATGAGGCCCATCAGGGCACAAACAACTAAAACCTTAATTTCTTTTTGAATAACCAACGGGTTACCTCCCTCATCCCCAAAACCTCAATTTGTCATGATATGTGTAAGTAATTTAAATTTACGACTACGAAATTTAACTATAATTTAAATTTACGACTTCGAAACTTAAGTATTGGCCACCCCAAACTACATATCCTGGGTCCGCCCCTGCTCCTACCATATTGGGTGTTTGAGAGATATCTTAATTAAGGTAATATCAAAATTATGAGATTTTGGAAAAGATTTGTTGGGATATGTTTGGGGTAACATTGGAATATATATATATATATGTATGTATGTATATATATTGCTAAGATAACTATTTGTGAACATAATTACTTTATCTGGAGTGACACTTATTTTAGATCGGATAGAGTACCATTTTGGGAAAAATTTGGAAAGGTAACTGTCTTAAAGTACATATATTGTAAGCATGTAATCAATGTGAGGCATTTCAAGGTATTAATTCAAGTAGAGGTGGCAATTAGGCCCGTGTCGGCCCGGCCCAGCTCATTGGACCAATATCATATGTTGGATTGGGTTCTATCGAGCCAATAATTATTGAGCCTAGTCAAATCCTTTAAGAATATTCTGGTCGGTCCGTGGCATGTCAGATTTTTGGCCCATCAATCAGGTATGTTGGACCTGAGTCCTGAAAGCCTAAATTTGTGTGGCTCAACCTATCTAAAATGTCGGACGAGATGAGCAGACTCATCAAGTCTGGACGATTTTGCCTGCTCTAAGTTCCAGCACAAAGAAAACGACACAAAGAACGTTGATATAAATATTTACCACGTTAAGCTTGCTCTTGATTTCCCTGAGTTGATCAATGGAAAACGTCATAGTCGTCGTGATAATCAGCTTAAACTCTACCCCCTCTTCTCCTGATCTGATTGGCGACTTATCGTCTTCTACCAAACTACTCTTCATCAAGCTCCATCCAAAGTCAGAAGCACTATGCAACAGCCCCGTGAAGAGCCTCGGGACTTGCCGGAAAAATGCAAATTCCCCAGCGTTAGGGCTAACCTGCGCCTGGCGTGAAGGAAACGTTAGTGGCAGAGACGGGTTATCGGCACGTTGGAGACATGATAAGAGAGCTCCCATTAAAGAGTAACCATCGCCTAAGGAGTGATGGAGCTTGAAGATCACATTGCCAGCAGCATTCCTCGTAGGGTATTTCAGTACGTGGATTTCCCACAGTGGTCGGTTTTTTGGGAGCGGTTCCATTGCTATTTTGGAGAGGTATTCTATGAAGCATTCGTCGTAGTATTCGACGGTCATATCGTTCGGAAAAACTGGGACGGTTAGGTGGTCATCGAGGTTTACTTCAACTTTTTTCCATTTCCTTATGCCTTTCTTTTCTGTAACCTGGTTAAATTAAAACCAGACTTTCGTCAAATATATTGTTGGGGCATATCCAGAATTTTGTATATGGTGGGTTAGAAAGAACCTAAGCCTTTAAATGCATTGAAAAATATAATGGTAAAAGAAGTTACCTCTTACTAAAAGACAAAAGTTAATGGTAAAAGAAGTTACGTCTTATTATATCAAAAGACAAAATCAAAAAAATTAGTACTAACAAATATGCAAGAAATTTGATTTTTTCTATTGAAAATTTACTAAAACAATAGATGATTAATTTGAAGAGACATAATATTTTTTGTAGGATGAAGACACACGCGAACAGAAAAATTATATAGAGTGACTTAATAAACATTAAAAACTAGAACAAAAAAAAATCATAACACAAAAAATATGTTTTTACAAAATTTGGTTTGGGCTCAGAGTCTGATATTGGTTTTATCTAGATCCGTCCATGCATACTATGCATCTCTGTGTGTTCGATTCCAAGAAAATTGAGACTTTGGAACCTCAGATCTTTTTCTTGAGTTCCACCTTTTTTAAATAGTGAAACATGAAAAAGGGAACTGGAGATCTAAAGGCAAGATTAAGAGTATGTTTGACTAAGTTTATAAACTCCTCAAAATATTTACAAGATGTTTAAGAGTTTATAAGCTCTTGAAATGTGCTTGAAATATGTTTCGCAAACTACGATGCTAGACAACTTAAAAGATATATAAATAAGCTCATAGAGCTTATAAACTCCAAAAGAAATAAGTTCCTCTATTTCATCTTATTTTTTAAGATCTTATATGTTACACACAAATGTCACATACAACACACACACATACACATACACACACTTTAGACACACGACAAATATTTTTATTCACATTTCACGCACTTCACAACTAAACACACACCACACACACTTTTCGCATTAATCAAAATGTGTGTTTGATAATGGTTTTCAACCTAGCCCTCAAATTCATAGCTAATTCACTTAATTCAATTGCAAGCTTATAAGCTCCTTTTTCAAAATACTTTATTAACTTATAAGCTCTTGAGAATTACATCTTATAAACTCTTGAAACAACTTATAAGATATTGAAGCTTATAAAATGTTTGAAATATGCTTAGTCAACACCCTCTAAGTTTTAGGCTATGATGCAGAATGCATACAGTACGTCTGCCATATAAGCGAGTAGGACTGTCAAAATGGTCAGGGTCAGGCTAGCCCAGTCGAACCCAATTGGGCCAATGTGAAAAATTGGTCCGGACTACATAGGGCCAAACTTTTTTGGGCCACTAGAAGGCTAGCCCGGCTAATCCTCTCTCGGGTCATTGGGTTATCGAGCCAATTTAGCCACACAGCATTTTATACATTTTTTTCCTTTAAAAACCTACTTAATATTAAAACATTCATATAAACATAAATAAAACTAATAAAAGTAGAGAGAGAGAGAGAGAGAGAGAGAGAGAGTTCATAGTTTATACACCAATCTTAGAAAGCATGCAAAGAGGAAGAAGATGAAGATGGAATTGCGGCCCAGCTTGAAACAAAAAAAAAAAAAAAAAAAAAAAAAGGAGAAGACTCAATTTCTTTTTCATTTATTACACGATGTGTTAGATTTTTGGATTCATTTATTTCATGGATGTAGATCTTGTCCTCTTGCCCAACGTTGCATTTCATCAAGTTTAGGATATCTGGATCATTTGTTAAATCCATGGACTGAAACGTGTCACATCACCTACATGTGAATGTACACACACAACCTTCCTCACAAGTATATCTTTAATTTCCCCTTTTTCTTTCTCCATGCCCCGTCCCCTCAAGATACTCTGTTCAGTAATATTGGCTTCTTTTCAAGTACTAGGAGAAAGAGAAAGAGGAGATTAAAGATAAATTTTGTGCGAATTGAAGGTTGCGTGTGTACATACACATGCATGTAGTAATGTGACACGTGTCAGTATATAGATTTAATGAATGATCCAGATTTCCGAAATTGATGAAATGCGCCATTCGGCAATGCGATAGGATCTGCATCCGTGAAATGAGTGAATCCGAATAGTTAACACATCTAGGGATGTCAATTTTACCCGCGGGTAACCCTTACCCGACGGTTAACAGGTAATAGGATCGGGTATCGCCCGAACCGGATATTTTTTCGATCGGGTAGGGTAGGGTAGGGTATGAATTTAGCATATTACCCGTTTACCCTACCTGATTACCCTACTCGTGTACCCAATTACATAAATATGTATTATTATATATATGTTATATATTATATAATTAGCATTATATCTAATATGTTATGTTTATAATATATGATTTAATATATAAAATAACATATAATGTTATTATATATGTTATATGTGATTTATTGTATCACATTATATATGATATATATACATATTACATAATAGCTATATATTTTTTTTATATCAATTGGGTAACCCTATTTATTACTCACGGGTTACCCTATTACCTACGAGTATTATCCGTACCTGAATCAAATATGATAGAATATGGGGGAAGTACCCATACTCTACCCGATCCATTTACATCCCTAAACACATCTTATAATAAACAAAAAAAGAAATTGAATCTTTCTCTTTTTTGTGTTCCAGGTCGTGCCACAATTCCTTCTTCATCTTTGCTAGCCTTCTAAAATTGGTGTATAAATTATGAACTCACCCTCTCTACTTTTAATAGTTTTATTTATGTCTTAAATGAATATTTTTATATTAAATAGGTTTTTTTAGGAAAATAATGTATAAAATGTGCTAGGTTGAAATTGGTCGGATAACCCAATGTTCCGAGAGAGGATTGGTTTTTGCTAGCCTTCTAGTGGCCCGATAAAATTTGTCCCAACTTAGCCCCGACTGATTTTTCACATTTGCCCAACTGAGTTGGGTTGAGCTGTCGTGATCCGACCATTTTAACGGTCATACGTACAGAAAAGTGTATATGGTTCTTTTGTGTTGCGATCAAAGAAAATATAATTCTTAGGCTCAATTTGCAGCAAATAATTCGAAGATGAATCGAGAAATCAAACAATGGATGTAGTATTATCAAGGTTGTAAAAGTCGCTAGGCGCTAGTTAGGCGGTGGACTAGGGCCTAGCAACTAGTCGGGATCTGGGTGGGATTAATCGGAGCATAGATGTAGTTAGGCGGGGAAAAATCGGGAAATAAATGTAGGCGGCCAGTGAAAGCGGCCTAGTCCTAGCCAGGATTAATCGGAGTCAGTCGAGAATTTTTACAACAGAGAGTATTATTTTACAACTAACCATGATGCATGAGAAACGTGGATTTATAGGCAGGAAGACATCTTTGAGGAGAACCAATGTCATGGAATCATCAATGGCAACTTCGAATTCCAAAACTCCAAGATTTGTGAGTGATAAAGCTGCGCTGCTTACATATAGAGCACTAGGGCTCATAGGCTCCAACCCCTCTTGTTGCTCATCATACTCCATAATTGATCTTTAATAATGCTTTATAGTGCTTGTTTGCTATATATATTTGTCCAATATAATGGGGGATTCCCCATGTATGTATATATATATATAAAAGTGGCGCTAAGTGCAGTTGGAGCCTTGGAGGTGGCAATTTGGGCAGTTTGATCCGACCTGACCAACTTATCATGCCAATACTATATATTGGGTTGAGGTCGTGTTGGGTCGGCCCAAAATCTAATTGGGCCAAAAATTATTGAGTCGGCCCAGTTAAAAATTCTATGGAGCTAAAATTTGTTCAGTTTACCTTAATCCATCCACCTTAAATATCCTAAGATTTTTTTATCAATCCGCGACTCATAATACTTTTACTCCATTTGATAGAGTCTATATTACTATGGCCTAACCATCTAAAATGTTGAGCGCTTTGATTAATTTTATCAGCTCTAAATATAATAGGTAGGATTATATCATCTTACCTTGTTGATCACTACAGTTGTGCAATAGGCGGAGGGGTAGCTAGGAGATAAGAAATGCACCTTGGGAGGTCAACTTACATTATTGATAAAGGTACTCTAAAATCTTGTATATAAAATATAAAAAGAAAATGTGTACAAAGATATAATTAGAATGATATGACTTACCCGTTTAACTAAAAATAATACTCCTTCCGGACCTTTCGTTTACAAATAAGTATCATTTTAAAATTTCAGGTATAATTTATGAATTAATTAAATGGACAACATCTCTATAAAATTTAAAAATATAATCTTACCTTTCATTTTTATCTCAATCAATTTCCTCCATACCTTATGTAAAATTACTAATATAAGTTTTTCTTTTGATTTATGCAAATTCTGCAGCGTGATTTTGTCAAAAAAAATTGAATGTGGAGCCAAACATTAAAAATCTAGAAAGAATTGAGTTAAAAGGTTAAAAAAAAAAAAACAAAATTTGTTTTCCATGATGATTTTGGTATAATTCCACGTTTCTATGATTTTTAACCTCAACTTACAATTCAATGGCTATGAGAATTTAATGTAGGAAAGGAAATAAGTGAATTGGCATAGATAATTACGTGAGAGAAAGAAAAAAAGATAGTAGAAAAAGAGAAGGAAGATAATTAACTTGTCAATTGGAAGATTAAATAATTTAGCTAATAATGTAATCAAAGATTTGTATGGAGACAAAGTGTAGGTTTAGTTAAGGATAAAGTTAAAAAGTATAGAAAAAATGCTAGAATAACACTATTTTGTGAAAAAATAATTTTCTCAAAAATGAGACTTATTTGTGAACTAATGGAGTATTATAATACGTACAAGGAGTTTTATCGCTCTAAGTTTCGGAAGATAGGTCAACTATCAATCCAAGGCTTGGAATATATTTTCTTGCAATTCAGGACTTAATTATTGGAAACTATCGGTAGAAGGCCTGACATTCTAGCACCGTTAAAATAACATAATGGGAACTTATTTAGATCAGTTCGGATCCTCTGTACCATATTTACCCTGTCTCAACCGCGTCTCACTTCAAAATCGAGTCATACAACATGAATTGTGAACCCCAAACACATGATATGAACCATAATCTACGAAGTATTGAATTATAAACACTAAACCATAAAATTATGAACAATGAACCGTGAACTGTGAAATCGTAAGAATAGAATAGAAAATATACCCTTGTACCTAAATGTGAATTGTAGACCTTAAACATGAAATTTGAACATGAATCATGAATCATGAATCCTGTACCTAAATTATGAACTTTAAACTCACAAATCACAAAAAGAATATATATATATATATATATATATATATAATTAGCTCAATTTTAAAGTGGGACAGGGTAAAAGTAGGATAGAGAATCCCATGCATGTGTATCTGGATCCCTTCTCAGATAGCTAGCGACATTTTTATTTTTATATATCTATATCTACATCTTCATCCCTCTACCAGCATTGTTCGACCTTATGTAGAAACGGTACCTTATAAATTTTAGAATTTCTAGCCAACAACTGAGTAATAATTGAAGAATCAATATAGCGTCAATGTATCCTTCAAAAATTTGTCGAAAGAAACGGAGATAAACTAATGAATTAGTAAATGAGAGAAGAAATAGCTTCCCATTCTCGAACAGTGACCACGTCATTATATATTTTTCGGCATAAAAAAAAGATTTGGGTTGGTGGTGATTTTGCTAGGGTTTATGGTGGAGGATTAATCTAAAGTAACAAAAATGTGGCGAGTATATTTGGGGATGGGTTAAAGATGCGGAGATGCTTAGCGTAGAGTCTGACGGTGAAGTAAGAGAACGATGGCGTTCTCTGTATTGATCGACATCAATTTATGTTACATTGATTTTAACGGTATTAGAATGTTAGGTCTTCTACCGATAATTTTCAATAATTCGAGTCTTATATTGATAGAAAAAAGTTTTTCAAGCTTCTAATTGATAGTTAACTCATTTTTCGGGACTTTGATCGATAAAACTCCTGAGTAGAAACAGAAACAAATAGAAGCTAGAAAAACAATTTGAAGTTGTTTCAACTATCACGTTCCAACATGTAAAAATAGTCAAAGTGGTAACTCAACTTATAGTTTCAACATTCTCTGAATAACTATTGTTTTAGCCATTTGTACATATTATACCCTTACCCAAATGGTCATGGAACCAAGGGGGGCGGGTGGGGGCTGCCGCACCCCCTCAATTTTAAAAAAACTTCAGAAAGTATTTACATGTATAGTGTAATATTAAAAGAAATTTGAATTTTGGCCCCTAAAAAATTCTGAAAGCTCACCTCCCCTCCCCTCCCCTCCCCTCCCCTCCCCCAACTACCAAATACATCAATTATTCCATATAAATAAGAATCTAAAATTTAATATTGGCCCCTAAAGTAAAATTCCTGGTTATGCCCCACTCATGTTAAATATATGGATTCCATGTGGTACCAAGGATATATTGAAGATAAAAGCTAAAATTATATAAATTTTGGGAGACTGACTAAAAACATCATTTTTACTACAAAAATGGTTAATAAATTTAACCCATATTCTATTTAAGCTTCATGTTGCAAGCATGCAAAAAGCAACAGTTTCTTTTATTCAATAAATATATTCCTTTAGACGATTCAAAATAAATTTTAAAAACAAAATAAAAACATTAACATATAATTAACAAAAATCCAATAAAGCTCTTTTTATTTCTTAATTGAGCAACAAACAGTTTATCTTAAAATAGGCTCAACTATAGATTAGGCCTCAAAATATCGTATTCATATAGATAAATTATCACTGGTGATTTAACGTACTTTTTGTGAATAAATTTATAATAGAAACATATAAAATTATACTTGTTGACTTTATATTTAATATATGGGGTGAAATTCATGAGTTTGTTGATTTTGGTTCAAAATTAGACATGTGTGTTGTTATAATGATGAAATGAATTCACTCAAATCAACGCAATATCATTTAACATATCATTTTTACTACTCCTTCCGTTTCAAAAAAAAATGTCATTTTTGACACTTTGAAAAATTTCATAATAAGTATTATTTTTAAAAAAAAACTACAATTCTTCCAATATTATCTTAAACAACCTACTTAATTTAGTTGATTATTTCTTTATTCACAAAATATACCAATTAAATATCAATTCTTAATTTCTCAAAAAATAATTAAAATGAAACAGAAATAAGATATTTAAATAACTCAATTTTCAATCTCATCAAAATATATTTACATATTTACAAGGAGGTATCTCAACTCTCTATTAAAATAAATAAACAATTTTTACAAAACTAATAAATAAACAAAATTCTTTATATTTCCTTTTCTTTATGCTTTTAATGACCCCATCCATATTTACAAAGAAGCATTCCAACTATCTATTAAAAAAAATTAAACAGCCTAAGTTTTAAAAAGAAATGATTGAATGAAAGTGAAAAATTAACACCCTAAAACACAAATGATCATATTAAATACACACAATTTTCTATAGAAATAAAACATAATTTATTTATTTAAATTAATTGTAAATAAAAGAACCGTTTAATATATATATATATATATATATATATATAAATTCAATGGGAATAGAATAAAGTAATTTATTTATTTAAATAAATTGAAAACAAAAGAAAATAACACACAAATCCTTTAATTTTACCTATTTTAAAATTTGTATCCGGGAAAGACTCGATCACCTGACCAAAGTCCAAGTGCAATCTTATTGAACAACGGTCAACCATTAAATCTAAACTAACATTTAAAATACTATATCTATTATTCAATAAATGAATAAAATTTGGAGTCCTGGTCGGCAGGGAGTCCGATGCGGCGACACCATGTTGACCACCTAAAGGCCAACTATGATGGTGAACACAAGTTAATGTGTTCATTGTTGATGTGCAAAGATATTATCCTTAATTGTGCATGAAATAACTAGTTGCGTGTATGAGATCTTGATAGATCGGCTAATAGACGTATTACCTTGTGTCCATCGTGTGTAGAGAGCGGGACTGATATTAGAATTCTCATTTTTCACTAAATGTCAGTCTCGCTCTCTTACCCACGGTAAGCACAAGTTAATATGTTCACCAACTAATGTAACATCATCTCATAGATTATAATCTTATTCACAATTTAAAGATGAAATATTAACACATCAATAATGAAGATATTAACTTATATCCACCGTGTATAAGTGAGCATTTGCGCACTAAATGAAGCAGGTTGTAATTTATTGCAAACAAACTTAAAATTTGAATGATCGTTCACAAATTCATCATGTCATTATCTTAATAAATAATTTCAAAGTAGCGTGTACAACTCCCACAGAAAATGTCCCTATAATGCAGAAAGAGTGGCCAAGATGACAAAGAACTCCAATAAAATCACTTCAAATCTGAATAATAATCATAGAGGTGGTAATTTGGACAGTCTGATCAAATTTATCAGGTCGAATTAAGTATGTCCGAAATTTCATTCTATAAAAAAAATAATGAGTAAAGCCGACCTATCCCATTGAAATATACACCCCATTTGTTCCACAAAATAAGTACAACTTTTTATTTTTGATCAATTAGACGAAGGTACAATTCTCAAAAACCACTTATACACACTTACACGATTTATTTTATTTTTTTATTTTACTTATTCAATCATATTTAACTAATTTTTTAAATTAAATATCTTCATTTTTTATTTAAACATAGTAAATGAGACGTTGATGTTTTAAACATAACTCTTATTTTATAACAAGATTTTTTTTTTCAAATAAGATTTTTTTTTATGAGATGTAGGGAGTATAATTTCTTGGACGGTTGGCCCATCGAGTTTATAATCTATCTAGTCGGGCCTGTTGGATTCTGTTAGAATCTGGAAACTCACAAGATGTTTCAACACTAGGTGTTGAACATAGTGTTACAACACCTTGTGAGATACACCACTATTTAATCTCTTAAATTGTTTTCACATTGCTGACATCTCTCATATATGTGTGTATCTCTCATATTCTTATGTATATATATAATGTGTATATTATGATAAATATTCGTTTTACATTAGTTAAGATTGGATAAGGATTTGGAAACTAATCCTTATCCAAAACTAATTATTTCTAATGTTTTAAACTAACGTTCCAACTTCCAAAGGAAGTTTTGTTAGGTATTCTCTCTTCTCTCACAAGTAATCGTCGAACCAACATATATAGAAGGCAAAAGCGAAATCAGAATAAGTGACAAGAAAGATACGAAGACACTACAACATAAATGGCCTAATGTAACACCCAAAAAGTGTTACATATATACTAAAATATGTTACTATAGACTTTAGGTAACACTTTATTGGTGTTACATTTGCCGGTGCTACCTAAAGTCTAATGTAACACTTTTGATGATCTTTAGTAACACTTTTAATAAGTGCTACATTAGATTTTAAATTGTAACACTTTATGGTAACACTAAAAAATGTTACATATAACCCCCTTTATGTAACACTTTTAAATTGTAACACTTTATGGTAACACTAAAAAATGTTACATATAACCCCCTTTATGTAACACTTTTAATTGAAAGAAAAAATTAAAAATTTGTCATTGTTGGGTTTCGAACCCAGGTTGCTAGATTGCAGGAGTTTAAGCGCAAAGTCTTAACCACTAGGCTACAATAACTTTTTTAGTTATTATTTTAAGAAAAACAATATATACACAAGATTTTATTATACCATCAATAAAATACACTCAAAATTAAGTTTTCATCAAACTACAATCTAACTTAATTTTATTTACGTTATTCATATCAATTTGACACAATATTTCCACTATTTTTTTTTTCATTTTCATCCACTCATATATATATTTATATATATATAACTTATTTTATATCACATTAATTTTATACATCTAGTTATTGTATATAAATCTTAAGACATTATCATTAATTTTAATTACCATAATTTTATGTATAAAGACACCTTAATAGTTGTGTTTCATAGATTTTAAATAAAAAAATAAACTTACAAATATGAAGAGACATGACCAAATGTCCCAAGTCTAGGCTCTCACACTTAAAAAAATGTATTCAAATTCTTAAAGGCTAAAGCTACAAGTCTATTTTGTAATTGTTTAGTAAAAATATAATGTGTGTATATCTATATACATACACACAAATAAGTCACAAATAAAATTTAATTTATTTTTGATAACGAATAAGTAAATCTTTAGGTGCTCTAATGAATTGTTATTTTTGTAGGTCTGAGTTGATCGCTTTCACCACTTATGTTACAGATATTTTGTTGTGATAATTAAAATGTAACACATTAGACAAATAAAATTTAAAGTCACATAAGAAAAATAATCCACAAATATTTAATTAGTTTAAAATAAAATAAATAATTTATTATTTACAAGTGTTACTTATTTATAAGTGTTACATAAAAGTGTTACTTATTCAAAAGTGTTGCGTAAAAAGTGTTACTTATTTGAAAGTGTTACCTAAATGTGTTACAATTTAAAAGTGTTACGTTCAAAGCGTTACATATTCTAAAAGTGTTACATGAAAGTGTTACATATTCGCAGATGTTACAAAAGTGTTACATGAAAGTGTTACATATTCCTAAGTGTTACAAAAGTGTTACATAAAAGTCAAAATTTTAAAAGTGTTACAAACGAAGTGTTACATAAAGCCATTTATGTTGTAGTGAGAAAAGGTTAAAGTGTTGATCATTCACGAAGTTGAAAACTCTTCTCACATACATACTCGCTTATATCTTGTGAAACTTTAAGAGAAATTATTTTACATAATTCTTTTTTTAGTGTGTTAAATTAGTTGAGAGAAAAGAAGGATCGAGAGATTGTTTGTTCATTCAATTCTTTAGTTTGTGAAGTGCAAATGTACAAAACAATGCATTCCGCTGTGATTGAAAAAGAAAGTTGCTCAGGATTTTGTGTGTCTCCGTTTGATTGAATTCTTACTTTGATTTATATCTTTAAAGTTTTGTACTAATTATGAATCAACTTTGAGTGGTTTGTTAAAAGTGTTGCAATACCTTATGTAAGAGCATCTCCAACCCACCCTCTATTATAGTGTGGATTTTGCACTAAAAATACAGTTTTTGTGTACACTATCTCCAACCCAACTCTATCTCACTAAATTTACAGTTTTATGTAACCATCTCCAACCCAACTCTATCCCACTAAATTTACAGTTTTGTGTAAACCATCTCCAACCCAACTCTATTCCACTAAAATTTACACAATAAGATTACTTACTTCTAATTTTATTTATAAATAATTATTTATGTTTTACATATTAAAAAAAATCAACACTATTTATTTTAGTTAAAAAAAATTAATAATTTCACACTTAAAGATAAAACATTGCATTCAACACCATGAAAATAAAAAAATATCTAAAACATTAATATTAATAATTCTACATAACAAACAAATTTAGATGCTAGCACTGTCATGTTCGTCCCACAAATGGTCAACCAATGCCCTTGTGTTAATTATCTTGCAATTTGATGTAACTAGTAATTTATCTTATTATTGTTTCATTATTTTTAAATATGCAAGATTAATAAAAAAATTAAACTAATTTTTTTAGTAATTAAATTTAATTGAATTAGATAAATTATTAAATACAAATATAACATTTATGTAGTTAAAACTGAATTTAGGTGTATTTTGAGCATATAATGTATAAATACAATTTTTGCGTGGATGAACAGTGTTTCACCCCCAATTATAGAGGGATGTTTTAGAGTGTGATTGGGTGGATAAACTCTAAAATTCCCCCCAAAAATAGAGTTATTGTGATGAGTTGGAGATGGTCTAATATTGTTCGAATTCGAGATATAAACTCTTTGAGATTTAATGGTACTTTAAGCGAAAAAAATTATAACCTAATTTATCTAAAATATTGAACAAATTAAATAGATTAATTTTACCAACTCTAAACAACCACAAACTTAGTCATAATGATTTTTTGGTCGCTCTGAGCCTACACAACTCTCAGTTCACCGATGACGTCATTTCGCTTTCAATAACCTATAATAACCACATTTAAGAGACTTTCATGGTCTCTTTGACAAGGCAAAACGTTTTACGGCAAAGATAACTTTTAAGGCCCCGGTACCTATTAAAAATAGGGTTAATTTCCAAAAGTATTTTGCGGGTTTTTACACTTTGCAATTTAAAGAATTTATTTTTTTTCGATTGGAACTTGTATTATGCGTTTTTCTTCACTTTGCAACTTCCGACTATATTTTCCGGCATGTATAGGTCATGTGCCCAGCACATGCCAACAAGGTGCTGACATGTGGCCACAAAAAAAATTAAGAAAAGAAAAAGAAAATAACATATAAATATAAATATATATTTCTAAAAATTCGAAAAATAAAAAATTCAAAAAATAGCAAGACATATATTTTTAAAAATTCAGAAAATTTATTAGTTATTTCAGAAAAATAATTTTAAAATTCTAAAAATGTCTTTAAAATTTTAAAAATTATGTTAAAAATTCTGAATATTCACAAAATTTAAAGAGTAAAATTCTGAAAATTATTGTAAAACTTCTAATATAAATATATATTTCTAAAAATTCAAAAAATTAAAAATCCAAGAAATAGCATGACATATATTTTTTAAAATTCAGAAAAATTATTTGAAATTAAAAAAGTTATTTCAGAAAAATAATTTAAAATTTTGAAAATTTATTTAAAATTTTAAAAACTATGTTAAAAATTCTTAATATTCAAAAAATTTAAAGAGTAAAATTCTGAATTTTTTTATAAAAATTCTAATATAAATATATATTTATAAAAATTCGAAAAATTAAAAATCCAAAAAATAGCATGGCATATATTTTTTAAAAATTCAGAAAAATTATTTGAAATTAAAAAATTTATTTCAGACCTAAACCCTAAAATTAAAATTATTTTTAAAAATTTATTTCAGAAAAATAATTTAAAATTTTTATTTCTGAAACAACTTTTTGAATTTCAAATAATTTTTCTGAATTTTTTAAAATATATGTCATGCTATTTTTTGGATTTTTAATTTTTTGAATTTTCAGAAATATATATTTATATTATAATTTTTAGAATTTTACTCTTTAAATTTTCTGAATATTAAAAATTTTAAATACAGTTTTAGAATTTTTAAATTATTTTTCTGAAATAAATTTTTTAATTTCAAATAATTTTCTGAATTTCTTAAAATATATGCCATGCTATTTTTTGGATTTTTTATTTTTTGAATTTTTAGAAATATATATTTATATTATAATTTTTACAACAATTTTCAGAATTTTACTCTTTAAATTTTCAAAATATTTAGAATTTTTAAAATAATTTTTAAAATGTTAAATACATTTTTAGAATTTTGAAATTATTTTCTGAAATAACTTTTAATTTAAAATAAATTTTCTGAATTTCTAAAAATATATGTCATGCTATGTTTTTAATTTTTACAAATATATATTTACATGTCAGCACCTTGTTGGTCTCTTTGGCATGTGCTGGGCACATGGCCTATACATGCCGAAAAATATAGTCGGAGGTTGCAAAGTGAAGAAAAACGCATAATACAAGTTCCAATCGAAAAAATAAATTCTTTAGGTTGCAAAGTGTAAAAACCCGCAAAGTACAGGTTATTTTTGGAAATTAACCCTTAAAAATATTTGTAAGGTCATTCAATTACTAATATATATATATATATATATAAATATATACACTTACATATATATATAAGCTAAATGAAGAATTTCTCTGCCATTTTAACTTTTCCATTTAAAATTTTAGACAATAATTCGATGAGTTTTATCAACTTTGATAATTTCATATTCTTTTTTTTTTTTAATACATATAACTTTTATTTTTAATCCATTTTATATGCATAATACATCAAATTTTATTTGCTTAAGTTATGCATGTGAGGAAAACAATTGTTTAATAACGAAAACTCCTACTTTATTAAATTAAAAGCAAAATGTTAATATTTAGTTTTATAAGTAGTCTTTTTGTTTATAGTTTACAAACCGTTTATAATCTGCTAAAATATATATTTTTATAATAATAATGTTTGTTTGATTAGTCATATAAATATGGAAGTTTAGAGTATATGTAAAAAACCTCATTGACGCCAAGCACGAGAGAATGCTAATTTATATATCATATTATTATTAAGATTATTTTTTTATTAATTATTCATATTTTATATAATGTGTATTTTGTTAAAATTGCCTCACTAATTAAGTAAGTTTACACTTTACAACATAAATTATGACATTTGTTACACTTTGTAATTATTATTATTTTTGCGCTAACCAATCTCAACTATACGTTTTTCAACAATTTGCAACCTAAAAAACTACTTTATCGCACTTACTAACTTCTACTATGTCTTTTTCTTACTCTTTGCTACCTAAACAATTTTATTTGCATTAGTCACTTTCTATCGTTGAATATTTATAATATTTATAACAAAAATATAAAATTTATTTGAATACATTACAATACCAAATAAAATATTCAAATATTTTGAATAACTCACATACCTTAAATTGTTATACGAAATATTTAATAACTTTTGAATTTTTTTTTTTTAATGTTTGAACTATTTAAAACAAGAAGTATTTTCTGAAATCACCAAATGAAATATTAAAAGTTACAAATGAAATTTTTTTTTGTTAGAATTGAAAAAAATTACTTAGATATAATATAAAATATAAAACTAAATATATCACCTTTACATTAAATATGAAATCTCTAAATAAAATATTATTTTTTTCTTTTGTAAAATATTTAAGTTTTATTTTTTAATAATGATAGTTAGAGTTTGAAAAATTAATTTTCAATAAATTAAAAAATGTGAAATAAAATAAGTAAAGTATGACAAAAAAATATGTTTAGTTTTCTAATAAAAAAATTAACTTTTTTATTATATATTTCATGTTTATTTAAAGATAAAAGTTTGATCGAGTGATAAAAGAAAATGATTATGTTGCAAATTTCTAAAAAACAAATGTCCGGATTGGACAATATGAAAAAGAATCATTTACGTTGAAAAGTGTAAAACATATTATATGGTTTAGGTCGGTAACCGTAAGAATAAATAATTTATTTTATATATTGTAAAACTTGACACAATTTATGTTGCAAAGTGAAATTTTCTATATTTTTTTATGGCAAAAATTTGTGTGCATATGATGCACCATAGGTTTATTGTACACCCGAATCAGTTTTCTTCTTTTTCTTTTTCTTTTTGAATAATAGTATATATAATGTTGTTTAATATATGTATATATTGCCTAATAGTATACGTTTATTAGTTACATGTACAATAATTTTTTTTGAATAATATATTATATTGTCTAATAGTATATATATTTTGTTGTCTAATAGTATACGTTCATTAGTGTTGAAAAAAAAACGCGATTACCGTGTCGCGACACGGACGCGAAAATCGCAATTAATCATAATTAAGCACGTTTTTTAATTCACTTAAACATAGTAGCCATTAGATCTTCTTCTTTTAACTATAACCGTTAGATCATATAACTGGTTAATTGCTCATCTGGTCAATCAAATTATTTGACAGATTTTGCTTTTCTCCATTTTAGGCCATATGTCTGAGCTTCGCCAATATGAAATAAGTAATCCATTCCCTTCACTTTACATCCTTCCCCCTTATGTCAAAGCTCCATGAATGCACCAGAGAGATGAAAATATGATCTACTCCCCCCGTCCTGACTGAGTTTGCACACTTGAGCCGGCACGTATATTAAGAAAAATTATTTTTTACTTTTTGGTTGGCTTTTTGAAAGGTGGAGATTGAAAGTGGAGATTTTAAGGGTAGATATTGTGAGAAAACTTTCCTTTTTAAGAGTGTGCAAACGTAGATAGGACGTCCCGAAAAGGAAAGTGTGCAAACTCAGCCGGGACGGAGGGAGTAATTTTTATGCATTGTTTGCTTGATAGAGAGACAAAGGCCGCAGCCTGAACCGCCATGAAGAGAGAAAGATTCAGATTTATTAAAGAAGACGAGATTCATATTTATCAGCAAAAATGAAAATAATAATAATTTACAAATTTCATGAGAAAGAGAAAAAAAAACAGATATAAAAATATTTCAAAATTCATAATTTAACAATCATTCATATTCATTTACAATTTTCAGATTCCAATTTGTAAGTTAAGAAGATTAACTTCGTTACTCCATATTGCATTAACAGATTCAGAATTTATTTGCAGTTTTAGTTCTAATTACAAAAGGTTTTTTTTTTTTTTTTTTCAATTATGATTTTCTACTCATTTGCAAACTTTAATATTTTCTTCCTTTTCTTTTCTTTTAAACAATTTGCAAAGTGTAGTTTAATTTTTCATTGAGGTTTTACTTTACAATTGTTGGTTTATTAATTGATTTTCGATTTTCAGATATAACTCCAAATTTATTAAAACATTTTTAAGCTTCTAACTTGTTACATTTGTTTGGTAACTGTCTATTCACTTAAATATCAACGCATTAATTACGCTAAACTTAATATTTTTAATTTTTAACTGGTATAGTTTTTAAAATTATTTGGTTATAGTCTTTATATTGTTTAATTTAACAAACGAAAATTTTGTAGTTAGTAAATAGTGCGATTGTATGAGTCTGTTGATTCAATAAAAGAAAGGGGGGCCCACAATTCATTTTATTATGAGAAAAAATAGTAGCAAAAAGCTACTCATTAGAAACCTGGTATAGCAGGTAAAAAATAAATTAGTTTACATGCTATACCAGGTTTCTAATGAGTATATATATATCTAAAGTTTTAACATGGATGCAAAAGACGGTTTAGGCGGCCGCTTGGTCTAGCCGCCCCGATTAAGATCTGGACGGTTGCTCTGGGCGTTTTTTGGCCTGGGCGCCGCCTAGACGGCCTAGGCGGTCTGGGCGTTTTTCAATTATTTTTTATTTTTTATTTTAGAAAAGGCTCGAAACGACGTCTTTTTCATTTAGTTTATTATGTTATTGATTTATTGTTATGTCTTTGCCGACATTATTGTCTTGTTTAATTGTCTTAGACTTAGTAATTGACCTATGTTCACCTCTTTTTATTTTAATTTTATGTTGGCTTCTTATAATAAAGTTTATATATTTGAATTTCCTTTTTTAATACAAATCCTTCATAGCAAAAAAATTAAAAGCTTTTTTAAAATATTAAACAAATTGATTGTAGTGCTATATCATGATTATTTTCAATATATATATATATATATATATATATATATATATATATTTATATTATTTTTTAATTAAATAATAAATTAAAAATGCAAAATAAAATAAAATAATAATTAATTCCTAGGCGGCCTAGGCGCTAGGCGGCCAGAAATTGCTACGCCTCCGCGTTCCGCCTTCTGCAACCTTAAGTTTTAAAGACATGAGATGAAAAATCTGTTAAAGAAAAGGAAAGAAAAGAAAAAAGAAGGAATAAGGTGGATCTCACATTTGTCGTCCTGTTGAAATAGATCGAGATGACAAGTCTCGACGTGAACAAGACACACCAAATAGAAATAATTTTGAATTACGTATTTGTATCGCTACCCTTCACGTTCTGTTAAAATACTATTCCCTCTATTTTATTTTAATTGGGTTTTATCTTGTTAAGAATCCTTATAAATTAATTATCGTTTTAAAAATTTTTTACTCTTTCTTTTTCATTTTGTTCTTATCCAAATATTGAAATATCTCTTAATTTCAACTACCACAAAGAGTGAGGCAGTGTATAATTATAGAGAAAGTGATTTTAAGATTAACATGATTTTAGAAACTAACTAGATGTTCACCCGTGCGATGCACGGGTTAGACTTTCTGTTGTGAATAAAAAAGTAAAAATAAATGAGAAACTCCTGCGACAATGGAAACTGTAATATGTACAATGTGAATAATTACAATATTATATACGTAAACAAATATGAAATAGTATGAAATGAGGTGGAATGTAAACAATTTTAGTCCAATAGAATACGAATAAGAAATTACAAATTTCTAAAAACTTCCCTATATACAACATTCACAGTGGTGTTGATATGTTTTTTTTCATCGTCACATATTAAAACTTTCAAACCTTTCCTATATGTGACTCGTGAAAAAGCAACATACAACTGACCATGACTAAAAACAGGCTTACGCAAGTAAAGTCCAACGTTAGTTAACGATTGACCTTGACTTTTGTTAATTGTCATGGCATATGAAACGGCAATAGGAAACTGACGTCGCTGAAATTTGAAAGGTACTTTTGAATCTGAAGGAGTCATCGATAATCGCGGGATCAATACCAATTCACCTGCACTTGATCCGGTCATTATCTTTGCTTGAAGGACATGATCTCCTAGCCTGATAAGAAGAAGTCTTGTACCGTTACACAAACCTCTGCTTGGGTCAATGTTCCTTAGCAACATCACCGGTGTTCCTACCTTCAAATATAATTCATGATTTGGAACTCCTGAACACTTGATTCCGTTTAGGAATTCAGGTGTATGGACATTTGTAGCAATATCTCCATTCATATCTGATTGACTTACGCTGTCGGAGCTGAAATATTGACGACTATCTCCAGTATTCCTCTCAATCATATACTGGTTTATAGAGTCAACAACATCTAAAGTTGGCGCAAGTATAGCTCGCTGTTGTAGATATTCAGGGTCATGAATTCTCTCAGATAGGTTAGGATAAGTGCTCTCGACAATTGTTGCAATTGGATCGGGACCATTTTGCAGTAGTATATCATCAGGTATTCGTATGATGGCTGAACCATCATTTCCTTCCCCAATTGTCCCATTTCCAATATCTTGTAACCAATCTGAAAATTCAGCTAAAGTTGTACCTTCAGTTTCTGAACCTAAACTTTGCAGCCTCATATTCTTCGTCAACCGAAGAACTTCGCAGGAGTCCCATATGTAAGATGCGTTAATCGTTGCGTTTACAATATCTTGTCGTCGACCTTTTGGAATAACCGGTAGTATTTGACGAAAATCACCTCCAAAAACAACCGTCTTACCACCAAATGGCTTTTTCGCGTTTTCATTGTCAACGCATTTCATAACATCCTTAAGGCTTTTGTCTAAAGCTTGGAAGCAGAATTTGTGCATCATGGGAGCCTCATCCCATATAATAAGCTTTGCTTTCACAATTAGTTCAGCCAGCTCACTACCCAACTTGATGCTACACATTGATTTTTCATGTGGTTTCAACGGTATCTTGAAGCGTGAGTGCGCAGTTCGACCTCCTGGAAGAAGCAAGGATGCTATTCCACATGAAGCAACATTCAAAACCACTTGTCCTTTACATCTGATTGCTGCAGATAATGTTTTCCAAACAAAAGTTTTTCCAGTGCCTCCATAGCCATAAAGAAAGAAAGTCTTACCCATGTCTCCTTGGGCTGATGCCATAATTTTGTCAAAAACAACGCGTTGCTCGTCCGTCAACTTTGGGAGTAGGTCTTTAAGCTCCTTTGACAATAAACATCTATCATATTGCAACTCTTCATGCAACAGTCTGTTCGGGCATGTTGCAATATCTTCGAAATCCGGCAGTGGCATTGTGTTAAAGTTTCTTAGGCTACTTCCACAACTACGCAGTACATTCTCTATCTCAATGAGAGCAAGGTTCTTGATTTGAGCCTCCGTTAGCTCTAGATCTATGAAGGTAGTGCAGGGGTTTGGATTAGTGAAGTGGTAGAATAAAGTACAGTTGAAGAATTATTCAAAAATGAATGTAATTCATATGCATACCTTTGTTGTGATAAAATTGACGTTGTTTGTATAGGATGTCGTCCGACAAATACACCCAACATTTTTCCCAAACAATTTCTGGTCTCCCCATACAGTTCTCTGTTAATAAAGTGGAGAACATAGTGCGTAGAGAATGTGCAGATGCCCAAAAACTTGCCTCAGTTATTCCATCAATATACTCACTGTCATCTTCCAAAAGACCAAATGCGTAGCACGCGTCTCTGTATGAATCATATTGTATATGATGTGCTACTTTCATGTCATCGTGACATTTGGCTCCACGAATAACATTAATTAAGCATCTAAGGTAATAAGTATCACCTGCTCCTGGTGGGACATAATATGGTCTTCCCAAAGCAATTCCCTGACTCCTAGGAATCCATTTTTTTCCGTCCTGTTTCCAAACAAAGTGCTGAGGAAATTCTGCATATGTGAGGTGATTTCCTTCTGGATATTCAATGTTTGCCTTGAACCAAGCTTCAAACTTGCTTGTGTTGAAAGGCTGACCATCAATGACATGTTCAATGTCTTGAGTTTCTGAAAAAACAACACTTTGTTCGCCGGGAAGATGAAAACTCAACCGCTCCACAGCAGGTTCTCTATATGCTATATCGAACCCAAAAATTCTCCATATGGACTCACATGGTGAAACGTATCTACAATCGTAGTACATTTGGACCTCGTCAATTACTTTACCATTCTGTGCATCCTTCTTGCTCTTTAGGAACTGTGCAGTTGCCCGATCACACCCTTTGTTTATGTATTTAAATAAATACTTAATGGAACGTGATTGGTTACACCACTCCATATTCATGTGTCCTCCGTATCGCAGTAAGAGATAAGGGTTGTGTGGAACTATGAATCGATTATCAACAGGTACTCCATTTTTCATGATATTCCTTCCATTATCCCTTCGCCTGTAAATTGGATAGCCATCATCACTGAAAGTAGTGTTGTCTACAAAATCTTTCGGGAAAAACTTAGTACAACCCTTTTCAGACATGCATGCAGAATTTTTGTTAGCATCCCCGCACGGGCCATGTATCATAAATGTCTTCACTGCAGCATAGTAAGCAGGATATATATTCACATCTGGAATTTCAGCTGATATGATTCTATCTATATCTATCCCTGTCGGATATCTATCCTCACCAGCTAGAAACAACAATATATGCGCGTGGGGTAAACCTCGCTTCTGAAATTCTACTGTGTATACCACTGCATGAGTATTTGATAAAATAATGTAGTTCAGAAAGCATTTAAGTCATAGTATTTAAAAGAGTGAAGAGAAGTATGTATACTATGAAAATATGCAAATTTATGTGATAACCAAATCAATAAACAACTGTAGCATACCTGCTTTGACCCGACCAAATACTCTATTCTTTTTCAAATCTTTGATCAATCCGTCCAATTTCATCTTGAAGACTCTACAAACAATATCAGGGCGATCTTCGGGATTCAGACCCCTTCTATCGAGATATCGGGTGATTTCAGGCCATTTGGCATTGCACGTTAATGTTATAAACAAATCGGGGTATCCAGCCCATCCACATATCGTCATAGCATCCTGAAAGTTTTGAATCATATATTTGGAACCTCCGGTGTATGAAGATGGCAAAACCATTGGCTGCCCCTGGGTTGCTAGATTTGTTTCACCTCGAAATAAAGCATCAGCAAGTCCCTTATATATTTCACATCGGAGAGTTTTCTGATTAAGCTTAACCCATGTCAATCTTCCTGATTCTATAATAGTGTATGAATCCACTATTAACTGTTGAGTTAGTCTTCTTGATGATAAGATGACACACTCTTCTCCATTCCTATCGTGAAATCGGTAAGCAAAGAATTGTCTTGGTGTGACACGTTTCCTCTTTTTTGGTGCATTACTTGTGGTGTTCGACAATGAGATGTCTTCCTGATATCCATCTTCTCCGTAGGGGAATATCAGTGGATACTGAAAACCTAGGTAAGAGGCATGTAGCTCATTTATCCGCTGCAGATATCCACCTTGTGTTTCCACAATGATATCCCGATTACCTAATGCTTCATCAAAGTCCCCTACAATCAATGTTGCTACTTCAGAAGCTGTTGGAAGGTTATACATCCTACCATCCTTATCTCTTCTACCAATAAGCTTCAACTTAACACTGACATCACTACACTGTTGAAGTTTGTCTCTTGCCATCCTAAAGCATTGCACTAAAACATTGTTATCATCAAGCATTTCCATCAAATCTTTAACAATATCGGTGTGAAGTCCATCTGAGTTGTTACTTGACCTAAATAGTTATATTTGAGCGGCAACATCAAATAAACATAAAAAAGCATTAGATTTATTGGTATGTTAGTGTGTAGGTTATTAAATTAAAAACATACCTAACAGAGTTTATTCTGTTTGCGACCTCATTTTCAGTGTCATATATGTACAGTTGAGCAAACTTTGGACTGTGTTCTTCATTTGGCATCAAGCTTCCAATAAAATGGTAGTTCTGACCGTGCAACTTGAAAATTGGTGGAGATGTTCCCGTGTTCGGATTGTTATCAATTTTTCCTCCCATTGATGTGAAAGAAAACATGCAGTTGTAGGATCTGATGTTTTTTATGAAGTGATTGCTTTTTGGAGTGTTGCCACTTAGAAGATCCATCAACAACTGTGGAGGTTTTTTCATCTTTGGAAGTACAACTTTTCCTTGCAAGCAACAGGTTGAGTATTTTGGTCTTTTTGCTCCATAAGTAGACCTCAATCTCTCATCATACCAGAAAAATGCACCGCAATATTCACACATATGGTCTGCATCACCTAGATCCCAATACTCTAAAATAAAAAAAATAAATATAAGGAATCTATAATATGAAGTTGATATAGTATACAGTATGAAGTGTTGCTAATATGAAGTAAATTGTTTATTGTTTTGTTATGGATACCTGTAGAGTTAGTACGCTCATAAATAATGTCATAATCTTCATTTAGAATAGGGAAGGTAGAGGGTTGTAGCTCATTTGTATTTGGTATGGAACTGAAATAGAAATATGAGTTAGTAAAATTCAATATAGGACATAAAAAAAAAAATGAAAATAGTGGTACCTGGTACTTTCTCCAAAAGGTTGTTGATTCGTTGCATTTTCTGGGGAAAGTGATTGAAATTTTAAGTTGAGAGTCATTTAAAAGTAGAAACAACATTGAATATAAATATAAAGTTTCCATAAATCGGGTATGTTATGTAGTCTCTGAGGGATATGCAACATGTATGGGTTATATTAGGTTAAAATGAAGTTTGCAAATGTACCTTGTGTGGTTGAAGTAGAAGGCAAGTTGGTGTTTGAGAATTGAGATAAATCCCTTCGTAACGTAGAGTCAACATTCACTATTTAATAAAATATGGGTCCAATATTACAAAAAGAAATATATGTTAAGAATATAAACACAGCGATAGCATTAGACTTTTTAAATGTAACATTGGGCAGTGGTGAAGGTAGTTAGATACATTCTTTGCAAATTTTTCTTTCAAATTTGGCTAAATAATAAAGGCAACTTATAAATAAATGGTGTCAATATGTTAAAATATATAGGGAAAAAAATAAAGTTATTGTTTAACAAACTTTTTATTTATAAAATAACAATTAACAATTAATTTAATCTGATATGAAATACCTGGGTTATTCCTCACTGAAGTTGATCCTGAAATGAATGTGTTACTACGTTGCGACCGAGCTCTAAGTAATCTTGCAGCATGCAACTTACCTAAAAAATGCAAATTACATATATTTTTGAATATATCAAATCATCAAACATTTTGTAATTGTGAAACTAAACAATTACTATTGTTGACTAAATGCAAATAATGGAAAAAAGCTCACTCGTGTCAGCAGGTGATGATATTGAAGCTGATGAGGGAGCAGATATAGCACATCCATCTGAACGCGGAATTTTATTCGGCGTACTATCTAATACCCCTAATGGAAGTGGGAAAAAAAAGTAGGGCATTTTAATATAACATATATTAACATTAACCTGGGCAAAAATTAAGATATATTTAAAAAAAATGCTTACGGATCGAACTGATTGCGCGTTTTTTATTCATTCTACTCCGGCGTAAATTTCTTGCTTCTCTTGCACTGGAGGGATCCATTTTTTCGTTTATATCTTTGATCAAACAAAAAAACACACGTACTAATTTAGAGTTGAAATACATGTACATATAAAAAGCATTATTTGATGCTAAATATAAATATAAATATATATAATAGGATGTATATATATAAAAATAAACATATATATAAAAATAAAATATATATATATATATTATAGGATGTATAAAATAAAAATAAAAAATCGTCATAAATTGTTATTATAGTAATTGACATTCTAATTCTAAAAGTAATAATATATTCTATTAGTTTTTGTATTTAACTTAAGTTTATAAGTATTAGAGTGTTTTCAAAAGATATTAATCATAACACATTTGATAGATATAATTTAAATTAAACAATAAAAAAACAAAATTAGAGCATGTCACTTAAACTTTTGAATGTGGGCCTGACCTAAATCATGGGCTTCACAGCCCATCATATCTCATGGGTTTGATCTAAATTAATTTAATAGCCCATCAGTCTATATGGGTTTAAAAACCCAATTGGGCTTTCGGGGTCAGTGGGCCTCGTGCCCATTATTTCTGGGTATCCTGATTTTGCACAGCCCAATTGCAAAGAATAAAAACCCATCAGACGTCGGCCCATTTGCAACATGAACTCCCAGACCAAAACCCTATTTTTTCGCTTCTCTTCTATATAAGCCGGTGAAAGGGGACTCCAACTCTCACTCTCTCTCTCTCTAGTGCGCCGTCACTATACTTCTCTCTATATCTCTCTCTCTCTGAGATGCAATGTTCACCGACCTTGAATATTCTGTGGTCCTATCTAATTCCTTGCATAGTTTTCTGTTGATATTTGTTAGTTCTTCTCTAGCTCAAAAAATTGGATCGAAGGTTTTATCGTTATAATCTTTTCGAAAGTTTTATCGTTATAATTTTTACAGATTTTTATTGTAAAAATTACTTTATGGGTCTGTGCTACATCAAAACCGGGTATTTTCGGAAGTTTTTGCTAAATAATAGCAACAAACTTCCGATTTCAAACCAGGATATCTTTATCTTAAGTTCACTATAGCTGGTTGTTTGTTGGACTTGGATCCGTAAAAAACGACTTTCCAGCTATTTTGAACTGATGATGGTAATATCGGTGTGTTTTCTGAGATCTTTATAAATTTTTACATTATAAAGGTTTTAGGACTTTATTTTATATCAAATCTGATGATCTTTGGAATTTTTTGCTGAATAATAGCAATAAAATTCCTATTTCAAGACAGGAACATTTTTACCTGCCAATCAATGGCAGGAAACATGTTTTGATCTAGATCTGTAAAAGAAAGTGGTGATGTTATTCTAAAATTACCGAAAACACTTTCTGTATTTACGAACTTGATCTAGATCTGTAAGAAGTTAGTTGCATGTGCTTTTTAGATCTGGATTTGAGTTTTATGTTAAAAAACCGGTTGACAAAACATGTCTTTATTTCTGGAAGAATAGTTTAACTGAGGATCTGAGCTAAAATCATTTAAAACCCTTTCTATATATACTATTTTGATCTGGATGTGTTAGATATTTGTTGCATGTGGTATTTCGGTTCTGGATCTGAGTTTTTATATTAAAAAACCGGTTGATAGAACATGTTATATCTCTGGAAGAAGAGATTAAATGTGGTTCTTAGCTGAAATAACCGAAAATCCTTTCTTTATCTACTACAATGACTGTTATCCTAAGTGTAAATTCAAACATTTCCGTATCCCCGAATTGGACACATACTTATGAACTGTTTTGGTATGTCAAATTTGGGTTTTGGATCTGAGTTTAGTGTTTATCACCATTGGAGGTGGTTGGGATTTGGGAAGTCTTGCTTAATTTTCTATCGGGTGACTTTTGAATTTGCAATTTTGTACTATTTTTACATTTTTGGTTTAATTTTATTCGCTATATCAAGAGGGTCTTGTATATAGATATTTGTTTGGCCTTTTAATTTATATACAAAAAATAAAAAATATACAACTTTATAAACTTGAAATTAAATTGTTTAGGTAAATCAAACAAAAATCATCACGTTTATATAAATTATTTTGAAAGTTTTAGTCTGCATAAAAATGTTTTTTAAATTATTAATGTAACATGAATTTAACTTATTAATGTGAAACATTATTGTACCCAAGTGTATTTCATGGCACATTTACTTAGCATTCATGATCTTATGATAGCAGTTTCAGAACTACGTATAGAGGAACATACAACTATCATTTACCAAGTAAATTTGGATTAAAGAGTAAAATGATAACAAAATAAATTGGAAACATTCTATCTATTTTGGTGTAAATTTATCATATAACCTATTTCTGTCTTCGTTTGTTTAATTATGAGTGAATCTCTAGAATGAGGACATGCTAATTCGATTATGTTGGTTTAGCTGAATAAACATCTACTGTGAAGACTCAGACTATTAGTACTAAATGATGTGGATTGTTTTTATATACTTTATTTATGTATGAACCCAAATACGAAAAATGAAATCATTAAAATCTATATACTAACCTAGTCTTGCACCCGTCTCTGTTCTATAATCTTCAAATTTCCCAGATTTAATATCCAGTCAACCGTAGACTCAATTTCCGTCTTCAATCTTTTCGTTGCCAATGCGAGAATCCTCTCCAACGTCCTCTACTCCGTTGTTTCTTTGTTTCTGGGTTACAGAATAAACTCCAATATCGTCTGATTGCGAAAGAATCGGTTTCTTGGTGGGTAATTTCTTTTTCTCTCAATTGCTCATTCGTTCTTTCTTTTTTCTTTTATCTGTAGGTTTATGTTACTTTTTATATGTTGTTATCATGATTTGAATATGAATTCGAAATTCACTAAATTTATCTTATTTTTTCGGAATGTAACTGAATAAAACGTGGCCCAATTGTGTACTCTGATAGGTGGCCCATTTCTTTTATACATGTTGGTTACTTTCTTCGTGGTTGATAATTAGGCCTTTCGCTTGATGACATCTTTTGGGCTTTAGAACACCAGAATAATTTTAACTTTCCATATACCTTCAGTCTATTTAATTTGTATTTTCTTATACCTGATATTATCAACATCTTTTGACCTTTAGGAGGTCAGATTTATTTTTAAATCCATAAAGATATGTATTCTTATTTAATTTTTTTTTCTTTGTTCAATTCTTTTTAAACAACCTACTAATTCATTAGTTTTTATTGCAAAAATTGGTGAAAAAAAATCTCAAATTCAAAAGAAGGCTCAACTCAAAAGTTTGCTTTTAACAGACGGAAGAACGTGGCCCAATTTGAATAGCCTTGTAGTTGCAATTCACTAAAATGGGTCTTTGTGCTGTCGATAATTTTTTGGCCTTAAGTAGCCCACTTATGGAAAGATGATATGGTCTCTTATTGGGCCGAAGATGTTGGACATTTTGGGAATCACTTTTCATTAGTTTTCTTTTTTTATTTATTTCTTTTTTATACTTTTCCCTGTTATTAATATTATCAATTCTGGAAGTACTAATATGGGTCAAATCTGTTGGATTGACAGAGGGCAAAAGAAGGGTCGGATTAAAATAGCTAATTTATTTAAGGTAATACGAAAACATTATTTATGAAGGATATGATGACATAATTTATAATATTTTCAAACTTATAGTCTATAAGTTTTCAAAATATTTAAAAAGATGTATTATAATATCACTAAGGTGTTTCCAATGATACTTTTAATCTATGTCACCGATCTTTCATTTTTTTACAACGAATAGTAGTTTGAATTGATATTAGAATTGTTGTCTTGTTGTGTTATAATTGGTTTCATCACGAAATGATTCTTATATACCATTATTTTATTAAAAGATGTTCCGGTCTTCACCTGGTCACTGTTTTTGGGCATTATGGGACTTAATTATCCTGGGAGTTTTTTATCCTACTTTTTTCGCTATACGATATTAATAATGTTTTGTTGAAATTTATTGACTGATGATATTATATCACATGCTTTGAGATGTCAATGATAAGATTCATAATTTTCTTTTTGTACATTAATGTAATTTTTATTCCTTAATAAACAAACTATAGGATATAAGTTTTGATATTCGCTTTTTATTAGGAGAGGTTAAAATTTGTTAATGGGGCATTGTTTTAGGAACTTTAGGGAATCACTTATTATTTTATTCCTGTTATTAGTTTTTTTTCAATTTTTGTTTCTACTGGAGGCTTCATTTGTAATGTAATATAAAGTTCTTTTTCCAAGAAATATGGTACTACAGAAATAATGAATATTATTATTGTTTTTTATTAAATGTTTAATTTAGATTCAATTTTTATATTAAGATTTTTAATTTTTAATGTGCTTACATGTATTATATTCGTATTCCCTTTTCAAGTATAGCTTAATTTTTTATTGATATAATTTCTTTTGTGTGAAGGTAACTGAGAGGGCAGCAGAGCAGGAATATTGTACTTCTTTGAGATAAGGTAAGTTCTTCTGTATTTTTTATTTGTTTGGAAATTAGTAGAATAAATGGCAAATAGGATACTGAATAAAAGTTTTCATTAATAGTAGTTTGAATTGCAAGAACATCATTGACAGAAACTTCCTAAGAAAAACACTGACAGAAACATCCTAAGAAGTAAAATACTGAAACCTAAACAACCTACTTAAGCAAAACATGTTTTTGAAGCTGGAAATCCTAGTGAACTGGAACATAGTGGATAATTGTAAGAATAAATCTTCATTTGTCATTCACTGGGCTGTTTTTTCTCTTTTTTCCTATCTCACTGCGAAGTGCCACTTCAGTGATTTTGGCCACATTAGCTTCATTTGCATCAACAGCATGCTCCTTTCCCTTTTCTTCATCTATTTCTTCAATTTCAACTGTCCCATCAATGATTTTTAGAATGTTATCTTCATGTTCATCAACAACTTGCTCTTTTTCCTTTTCTTCATTGATTTCTTCAATGTTTACTGTTCCATCTGTGATGTTTGGAACATTACCTTCATTTTCATCAACGACTTGCTCCTTTTTCTTTTCTTCAATAAGGCAACTTTTTTTCTGCACAAAACGTAACATCGTTCAAATGAATGAGTTAGACATTGGTCTTAAGATGGTTTATCAAATCTTTTTGAATTTCTTCAAACCTTTTGATTAACATAAACATTGTAGTAGATTCCTAGAATCTTTTCATCAGCAGAAAGTTTCGTGACATTATAAGTTGCTGAGTGACGATTTTGATCACCTTCCTTCACTTGCACCTTGAAGAGGCCTACACGGTCTGATAGGGCCTCTTCAATCACTGGTGGGACAAAATCAAAGGCTTCTGGCTGCATTAAAACATTCAAAGTTAGTTTATGCATGTGCTATGAACTACTGGTAAACCTCCATAAAAGGTAAAAACTGCCATACATGTGCCTTGACCACATCTGCTGCAGTTTTTCCAATTAGTTCAGTGCATTCATGATCCCACAGTAGAAACTTTGCAACCGCACTTCCGTCATGTACCAGAACTTCTATTTTATATCTTTGTTTGACAATTTAGTGTGGTTAGATATAATATTACTAAATTTTTAGCTAAACTGAACTTATTTTGATAAAGATATGTACCTGTAGTGTCCACGAACACCTCTTGCTCCACACCTCGTACATAGAAAACTGCTGCCATCTTTGCTCAATTTTTTAGAACATTTGTTACATGCCAAGTAGCACCATTCTCTTAGTGTCTCAAGCTGAATGATAGTGGCCTCGACCCAAAAAACCCCATCCTTGTCATAGCGCACTATTTCTGCCAAGTTTTTCACATCAGCTTTCCCACTCTTGAAAGTGTTTTCGATGCTTGGTGCGGAACTGCTCTCAACAGTTGTTAAGACAGCACTCACATGTCCTGAATCTGCCAAACTGGTTTAAAAAACAATCAAATATTGTGATTAACATTGTAGTTCAGTTCTGTTGTCAATATTTTTAATTAAGCGAAGATAAATGTGAATTGATAATATATGAACATACCATTTGGTGAAATTTTTGAATGCTTTAGTTTCTCCATTCACAGTAATTTTTGTGACATTATAAGTATTGCAGAACCTCACTTGATCTGTTAATTGAGATAAAATTATGAGAAAAATATTGTTTAACATTGGTAAGGTATTAAGATGCATTTGATTATTTTACCTCCAAACACTGATGCTCTTCCAAATTCAATCATCACGATAATGCTTTTCTCAGAATTTGACTCCAGAAACGGCAGTAATTCGTTTACGTAGTCGTCCCATAAAGTGCAGTTAATATTCGTTTGGTTACAGTCCTGCAGGGTGAATTCCAACCGTGTCCCTTTCGCTGTTGTTACTGGTGGAAGCTGGCAGGATACAACACGTCCGATGACATCTGATAAGAAGGTAATATCCTTGAGTATTTTCAAATAATTTAACAAATATACTAAAATACATTAATTAATTTGTTAAGATGTTTAAAATACTACTCACCAAACAGCAGAAATTGCAACATTTCTTTGCTTTCTTCAATCTCTTTAAAAGGTTTAAAGTCGTGCACAATTTCTGGAAATTGATCATCAAAAATTTCCTGCATTTTTGTTTTCTTTAAAAAGATGATCTTCAGTGGATGAGGAGAAGTCCTAAATTTCATGCGGTTTTCTGTAACAATGAAGTCCTTCAAAGCATAAAGATGGCCCTCCATAGCCTTTTCTTTGAAGGACCTCATACACGGCCCCCTAACTGTAGCATGGACACGATCACCCTAAACACAGTAAATAGAGTACAATTAGTGTTGTTACTATACAAAAACAGAGATAGTAATTGAAGTATCGGTTTTGTATTAACCTCTTTGTCTTGGAATATATACTCAAAGCTTGCCACTTCACTCTTATTGCCGTATGCAGGTACCTCGTAGCTGCGAACCAGTCGCACTCGCATAACCCACAGTGTAGTAGCTGGTGTGAGGTCTTTCACCAAGCTGAAAAAAGGCGCCATCAGAGTTGCTTCTGTATCTAGGGTTAATAGCTGGATGAATGTGAAAGTATTGTAATTTTAAATTGGGCCTACGCTGCTTTTATAGATGTGAAAATCAGAAACTGAATTGCCCACTACTTCACTATATAATAGACGTGTGAGCATAAAAAGGTGTGAAGTAGTGGGTAATTTCAGTTTTACAAATATTATTATTATTATTATTATTATTATTATTATTATTATTATTATTATTATTATTATTATTATTATTATTATTATTATTATTATTATTATTATTATTATTATTATTAATTATCTATTATCTATATCTATTTATTCTATATTAGTAGTATTTGCAGTATATCTATATTATATTTGAAATTACTTTTTTATGTTGATAATCGACTTCATTATCAAATTTTTTGTGTACGTAAAGTGTCTAGTAGTGTTCTTCTTAATTTAATTCTGCGACAATGTTACAATGCTTTTTGTTACACTACAAAGTAATTAATTATATAGATAATCGGGGTTTAGTATTTTTAATATACATTTCGAAACTCATACAAAAAAAAGATGTTTGGTAATTGGATATCTGTTGTTTTCAAATTTCATTCTTCCTAAATATACCTGGATAATTGATTTCCGTATTTTTAAATTCTGTTGGTATTCCACGTGTTGATGTGCCACGTGTCCCTTCCTCATTTTTCGATTCTCATTCTTCCTAGGTCTACGTTTCGAAACTGGCACAAAACAAAAATACCTGGCAAATTGATTTCCGTAATTTTTAAACAAAAAAATTAATTATTTGTAAATTCTGCTGGCGTGCCACGTGTCTCTTCCTCATTTTTCGCGACTTTCCTTTAGTAGAATAGGTGGATAAGAGAGAAGAGGTTATTAAGCAACATATTTATCAATCCATTTAATTTTTAGTCAATCCACAACATTCTAAAACGTTAATAAGAAAAATAAAAAGTAAAAAGAATGAAGCATAAGGAAAAAACAGGGCGATCCTACAAAATTAGGGGCCTGAATCAAATTTTAAAAAAAATCTCTAACTTCTTCATACAATTTTTAATTAACATGAGTAAAAAAAAAAAAAAAATTTGTAAAAACTTACAATTATATTTAAAATAACATGACAAGCAATTTCATAACAATGGCATAAATATAACTCACTACAAAACTACTTAAAAAACAAGGCCCCAAAAGAATAAGATAAAAATAAAAATAAATTAGGAAAGTAATAATAAAAGCCGAGCTCCAAAAAAATTAAAACAACACACGAGGTTCGATCCTACGTTTAGATATACCTTACAACTTACAAGAGACAAATTCATTAGGCAAATTGTGTGTACTTGTTCTTCTGTTAGAAATAAAACTAATATAGTTAATTAGTAGAAAAATAAATAAAAAAGAGAGAAAATGACAGTCGCAGAACTTGTATATGGGCCATCCATAATGATCCCAAAATACTTTACCACTATACTAATAACAACATTTTAATAATATTTTACATATGTATATATATATATATATATATATATATATATAAAATATGTTATAGAGAATTTGGGGCTCCTCAATTCCTATTTTTTTTCGGGGCCTGAGACGACCGCCTCCTTCGACTCAAAGAAGGAGCGACCTGGGGAAAAATAGGGAGAGAGAGATATAACGCATTGTGTCTGCCCGTTAGTAACACAAAACACTTGGCTATCACTGGTGCAATATTTGATAGGTCACATTAAGAGGGACGTTCGGCTAAACTTACTTTAAACATCTTATAAATTGTTTCAAGAAGTTATAAGATGTAATTTTTAAATAGCTTATAAGTTAATATAGTGTTTGGACAAAATAGCTTATGAGCTTGGAATTGAATGGGTGATTTAACCATAAATTTGATTTAAAAGCTACTACTATCAAATATAAGTGTGGCGTGTGTGTGTAAAGTGTGTGTAGTCTATATGTGTAGTGTGTAATGTCAGTGAAGTGTGTGTAGTGTGTCCATTATGTGTGAAGTGTGCGTAGTGTCGGTATGCGTAGCATGTCAAAATTTAAGTGTAATTATAAGATCTTAAAAAATAAAATGAACAAAAGAACTTATTTATTTAAAATTTTATAAATTTTAAGAACTTATTTTTACATTTTATAAATTGTATCACCCAATCTTAGAATCTTATAATTAATGTGGACTAACATATCTCACGTGGATGCATTTCTATTGTATTTATCACTATGGACGACAGACAAATTTACATTCTCTTATCATGTTATATTCGTGTTTGATCATACCGTGTTAGTATCATTAGGCATAATTGTAATAAAAATCATTACCTTTTAAAAATTATAATTTAAGCCTCATTTTTTAAATTTAGCAATATAAATCACTAATTCATTCATAATGGTAATTCAAGTCACCGGTATATTTTATAGTGACCAGAGTCTACAACACACATAATACAAGATTATTCCTAATATCTACATGTATAGTAAAGTTTTCATATCACTTGCCACCTCGATTAGCAAATAGTAAAAAAATTATCAAAGTTTCTAAACAAATCACATCGTATTCCAAAAATTACAATTTAATCCCAAGTATTAAATTCGCAACCGGAAAAAATTACACTTCGTATTATTACAATTTAAATTTGAATTTTGCAAATTGGTAAAGGAAAAGGAACGAAATTCGTTTAGATTTGAAGGGAACCTAGGGTCCGCTTGGTTGTAAATCATCAATGATAATGATAATGGGTATGAATGGGGGTTAATCATACTATGAAATGAAATAGGGGAAAATGTTAATAAAATGGAATAATGATTAACTTATTTATTATGTACCAAGCATTATAAATGAGATTGAATCCTCATTTATTCTCATTCCTGACCCCTATAACCCCCAACCAAGCGTGCCCTTAATACTTTATGACCGCTACTAGGCCAATACACCACGAAGTTATTGAATTAAAATATTTTCTATAAACTATTTATTATGACATCAATTTTACATAAGTTCTCAAGGAATGTATAAATTTAACATCACTTTTTATATTAGATAAAATAGATTGGTACTGGTCACATGAAAAGGTTGAGGTTTGTTTTGCAAATCTCAATAGCTTCAGGTTTAAATTACAGTTTTGCAAAGGTTGTGATTTGTTTTGCAATACTACTCATTCTTTCAGTTCTTGCTAATTGAAGTGGTGAGTGATGTGTCGGAAACGTAACATTATTGTATGGACACGCGGTTTTGACCACCAAAAAATGTACCAGTGTCTTAAATTGCATTACGAGTGAAAATCGTGATTTATTTTGCTAAATTCAAAAAACTGAAGCTTAAATTGCAAGTTTAGGAAATGTGGAGATATCTCTTGCAATTAGGCCATATCATTATTGTGTCGATACGAAACATGGCACACTTGCATGAATTGTCACCCACAAAAAAAGGTAGAGAAAATTACATTGACAAAATCAATAACGCTGCCATATCTAGTACTCCCTCCGTCCCGGCTTAAGTTTCCTACTTTGACCGGGCACGGAGGTTAAGGAAAAGCAGATTTTATGGAATCTTTGACTTTTTTAAAGGTGGAGATTGATGATGGAGATTTGAGGGTAGAAATTGTGAGAGAAATTTGCCATTTATGGGCTGGAAAGTTAAGTTGGGACAAACTAAAAAGGAAAGTAGGAAAGTTAGAGCAGGACGGAGGTAGTAAGTAGTAACATGATAACAAATTATAACAAGTCGGGACTACGGTATCCTATTTTGATAAAATTAACCATAATACTACAAATCTTTCAACCTTAAAAGCAAAAACAGATTCAATCCAAAAAAAGTAACTGTGAAGAAAACCCGACCCGCTGCATACAGGGAGCGAGTACCTACAAGATCGGGTGGAAGACGGGCATCCTATGTAGCAGGTACCCGACCAAACAACTTGAGAATCGCACAAATCCTACTTGAACCCGCCCCCCACTCCAACCAATAAAAGCTAAACAAAGAAACAAGAACACATGTAAAAGAAACCAAAAACTGCAGAAAAATTAGAGATGCACCCTAAGAGCCTCTCCTTCTCACTGCACCACAACCGCCCAATTGCCCTGGCCACCACCAAAGAAAACCCTCTTTCCACAACCAAAGAGAACGCTGCAACATTTCATCTCCAACTTCACCGACCAAAACATCGAGGAAACCCCACACAAAACAGACATTCCCCACCATACGGCAAGTTCAATTTGCAGATCACAGTCACAAAAGTGAGTTGGCATTTGGCAAACACAATACCTCTTCCACAGAGGGATAGCACTATAACAGAAACAACGATTTCTTACTTGGGTATGTCAAAAAGCTAGGGCTAGATTGGATCAAACCATAAATACAAGGAACAAACCTCAAAAAGATTTACACACTACACCATGTTCAACATGTATCTATAATATACACACACAAAAACAAACATATGCGAATATGAGGCCTTGCCTATCATAATGCTAAGACTTTGAGATCCCACGTTAAATCACATTTATGAGCTAATCCTATTTCATGTTGGGGTACTTATTCAAAAAAAAAGAAAAAAAGGAATTAGTAAGGTCCATTTGCAAATAAATAGGTACCATTAGCTGGGAAACTTTCAATTTCAGTTGTGTTTTATTAGCACACTACATAATTGGACTGTACATACACGGGTTCTTGAAAAATTGCAAGAAGTAAATGTTACTTCAGAACTACTCTCATGCCTGTCGACCAGCAGTGAGCATCACTGGTTCTTGAATGACTGCAAAAATTGACAAAAATAAAATAAAATGGTCACTTCTTTTTTTCAAAGAGACGCATCTATAGCAAAAAGGGTTTGTTACATACATCAAAATTCTTTGATACATCCTTCACTTGCTCGGCCAGTTCTTTCTTCTTTTGGGCAGCTGCATAAGTAAAATACAAAGAATCTATAAATACACCTCATCCAGATGAACAAAATATAAAATCAGAAAATGTAAAAATGAAAATACCAATATCAGATATTTCCTCCATCCTCTTTGATGTCTTCACTGCAAACCTCTGGAATCTCGGACTGGGACAACACGAGACGTAATGTCAGAAAATTACTAACTCATTATAACGCCTCATCTTTAACTTTATACAGAATGGAATGAGAAATAAGCATTAACTTCCCATTGTTTTCTTCTCTTTTGTATACATCCAACAAAACCATAAGCAGTAATGACTTTTAAAACAAATCCATATGATAATAACAATATCTCGGAACAAAGTAAACATTTATCAACACAGAAAAATGCTATCACAGAAGCCCCAATATGCAACAGGAGTGCAGGAAGCGCAACATTTTTACTGTAAAATTCACAGCTTTCCCGAACAAGAAGGTTTAGCCTCTCAATTAAAAGAGACCAATCTCGACACTCAAGCCAAAAGCATAAAACAAGAACTTTTATGAGTCACAGATTTCACAAAAAAGGTCAAAAGAAGAGATCAAGCTAGCCTCAGACAAGTGTGCTGTTATTGTAAGCATAGCTGTCTAAGACGCGAGGCGCAAAGGGCCATCTGGCGCCCGAGGCGTGTGCCTTTTGGACAGTTGCCAACAATTCAAAGAACAAGTACTAATAGCAAAATAAATCAATTCTACTCATTGTTAGGCTAAAATAAACATTAAACAAGTAAATAATTGCACAAACACGCAAAAAGAAACAACATAATGGTTGAAAGTTCAAATATCTAAGCACGCAAGTGACAAATCATAAGTTTCAAACAAGTTCATTAGTTTAACATGCAAATCTAACATGGTCGGCGGCTGTTGGCAGCAGGCAGGAGTGGGTGGTCGGCCGGCAACTGGGCAGTGTCGTGGGTGGAGTCATAGACCTTGTTTTTATTGTTTCTCTACTTCTATTTTTTTATTTTTCTTTTGAAACCCTAGTTTCTAAGAGCCTGAAGAAGTATTGAACAACTTAAACATTAAAAGAAGGGTTAAAATTAACTTCAAAATTGGTTTTTTAAACAAAATAGGCAGTGTGTCCCAAAGGCGCGCCGAGACGCCAACCATGAGGCGCAGCGAGGCGTGCGTCTCCTGAATTGCGCCCGCCTTTGATGTATAGAGGCACATACTCCAAAATCTCGCCTCGGGCGCGCCTTTGACAGCTATGATTGTAAGTACTGCAGTCACCTCCACAATCATCACAAGCTTACAAAGTAAGCTACCGGCTCTCATTTTTATTTTCGGGTAAACAAGATATGAGCACACGGCAAAAGAAGCACCGAGAAATTAATGTGTCCAGAATCTAACTTCTCTTTACACACATAACTATAATCAGAATGAAGAAAATCAAAATATATTTGCAAACTTTAAAACACCTAAGGTTGTGTTTGAAAGAATGAATTTGAAATGCATGAATTTCGCAACAGTTTATTTGAAATCCACTCAAGAGGGATTTGTGAAATCCACTCAAATCTATAAAAATAGCTCAAAATGCAAGTGATGGATTTCCAAATTCATGATACTAGACTATAAATTTCAAATCTTCCATCCAAATGCAACTATGAAAATTTAACAGGATAATTGTAATAAATAAAAAAGAATATACACAAACATGAGGCAATTATAAAAACATGGCTTCTACAGCTACAAACAAAATAAAAGTAATAAAAACAAATAATAGAAAATAAGATGCCCCTCAGACCGATAAAATTGATAAAGAAAAATAGGATCATCCCCGCAATCATTACAAGCCTACGGAGGTCATCATCGGAAAGCACCCCCACCCCCCAAAATTACGACCGCACAATTTAAACCCTAAAAGTTACAATCTCAGAGGAAGCGATCAATAAAAACAGCTAAATTGAAGAAACAAAGAACAGGAAATCAAATTACCTGTTGGCAAGTCCATTTACAATAAGTTCATTAGCAACATATGAAAGCACTCTGTGGATGAAGTTACCACCTCCGGCCATTCTTCAAAACGAATAGAAGAGATCTCAAATGAATTATCCAGAAAGTATTTATAGAAAATAAAAATTTGTTAAAAGCGATTATTGTTACCTGATAAGCGAAAAGAGATCCGGAAAAGAAACCCTAATTCTGGATTCTTCTTTGGATGCAGTGGCGAGAGACCCGGACGCTTGTTGAACAAGTCAGTCCTCACGTAGTCATGTATAAACATCCGACCCTCTTAAGCTGGTCTGGATTAAGTGGGCCCCGGCCCAGCTTTTTCAGAGAAATTTGGTCGGTTTAGAGGGCTGAATTTTTAAAAAGGATTGATGTTTGGGCCTGAATCGGACCGTTACTTTTTTTTTTTGGATGCTGCAGGTTGTAATTCCGGCAACAACCCCAGTTCGGCCCAATTAATCGGAACAACATTATATATTGGACTTATGTCAAAATTCCATTGACCCAAAAATTAATGGGCAGAATTTATTCATTTTTTTAACATACTAGTATACCACCCGCGTGATGTGCAGTTTAAGTAATATTTAAACGATAGAAGTAAATTGAAGTTATAAGTTCATATATTGTTTACATCCCTATTTACATCAACCAACAGTATTTCAGCACTCCACATATTTTAGGAAAACACCCTAGCATTGATGAAGGCGAGATGAGGAGCTTACATGAGGCTATGTGGGGAGGTCAATTCAAGTTTTTGTATGTTTGATAAGATATGGTCACTATTTTTTTAATATATGTTTCATAACATATGTTCGATTAATTTTATTTTTTAAAAATAACATATAGGAGGTTAAAAAATTTGCACAGAGCCCCTCAAAATATTGGATCGACTTTGAAGATGTGGGTTATCAAGTAATTTTTGAGCTTAGTGCCAAGATTGTTTTTAATGTTATCCGATTCAAAAAAAATTACGTGTCTGAATTTGGTGAATTTTTTAAGTGTTGTAAAAGCTTATTGCCTCTTTATCCTGATTTTCATTTCTCTAGCGTTGTGGCACTTTGTTTTGCTAGAACAACGCGATCTTGTCATAGTTTTCACTATTGGATTGAGCATTCAAGCTTTGTTGATGACCTTCTCAATATTTCTGTTTTTTTCTCTACTAGTTAAATCATATGACTTCCTTTTGTTGGTTTAAAAAAATCATTTATTTAAATTTAGGGGCATTTGCAATTGATTTTCCTAATTGTATTTTATTTTATAATTACTTGAGAAAAGTTATTTTGGAGTGGTTCGAAAAACAGATTCAGCTTTGATAAAGATGATTTAGTTCAAAAGTTAAAAGTAGAAAAATACTCCCTCCGTCTCAGTTAACTTGTCCTACTTTCTATTTCGGTCCGTCCCACTTAACTTGTCACACTGATAAATGGCAATTAAAGCCAACAATCTTCACCCTCAAAATATCCACATTCAATCTCTACCTTTAAAAAAGTCAAAGATTCCACACAATCTGTTTTTTCTAACATCCGTGCCTGGTCAACTGTGACAAGTTAACCAGGATGGAGGAAGTAGTTAATTTTTCCAACTTTTTGGCATTTTGGTAAGTAATTTAGAAGTTTTTCTCTTGTTCATAACGTAAAAACGGCTTAAATATCAAATAATTCAACTTTTATATTTGATCAGAATCACTTTTATTCTCAAACACTACATAGGGAGTATTTGCAAATAATTGTGCTTCTAGAAAAGTGGTAGTAAAAATAAATAAACAAAAAAAGAACAGTTTCATTTATTTGAAAAAACCCAAAAGTAGCCATAATCTAGAGTTTTTGGTCCCAAAAGCACTTTTGAGAGGTGATTAGGTGGCCAAATACTCCCTCCGTCCCACCTTATCTTGCACACTTTCCTTAAACGGTCGTCCCACATTATCTTGCACACCCCATAAAAGGAAATTTTTTTACCCGATTATACCCTGTATACTTACGAAAATAACAAAAATGTCATTACTAAAATCATTAGCAGAAATTAATTAAATATTCTAATTTTAACTAAGTCGTCCCTTTTTAAAATAACCCAACCCATTTACCATTAATCCAAACCCACCAAATCCACTTCCCTAATACCCAAAACTAGCCCAACCCAATTCATTTTCTAAACCTGTTGAATCAATTATACCTCTCTCTCTCTTACTAACTCGATTCTCTCTCTATCCCTTGGTGTTCTTCCTCTACACCAGAAAACCCTAGCCGCTTCTTGTCCCCGTCTTTGCATTTGTCTCCCAAACCCCCTCAGATCACCACCCTTTCACCGGTGCTCCGGTCTTCTCTTACATCGGAGGATTCTCCAGGATTTCCCCTTCATTTTAATGGAAGATTCTCCAGAATTTCCTCAGATTTGCTACAATTTCGACGATACGGTCGTGGAGGAGACCCAGTTTCCGACTGAAGGTGTCCGCGATGTGGGCTCGAAGAATCCAGATATGGTCGCAGATCTGGGATTCTCGTCCGAAATTGCAGACGAATCTGCTGAGGTTGGCTCCGATATCCCTACGCCGGTTGTTTGCACGAGTTCGTGTCTGGATTCGAGTGAAAAATGCCAAAATTTCAAGGATTTGCTGACCTTATGGTTCCCCATTCTCGGACAGGTTATGAATTTCTGCCCTATTAGGCTTCATTAATGTTGTTTGTTCCCCGATTTGAGGTTTTGATGATTTTGGCTTTCTTGGCTAGGTGAATCTGTTAATGGGGCTTGATGGTTGCATGTTGATGTTAGACTGATTTGGCTAGGGTTTTGAGCCTATATGATGCTTATTTTTTGGTTTGTTGTTAGCCCTGCAAACTGTCCTAATTATGCAATTTTTTATGCTTGTTGGTTGCATGTTGATGTTAGACTGATTTGGTGATGTTAGAATGTTGATGTTAGACTGATTTGGTTGTGACAAAGTTAATCGGGCTAGGCCGTATGCTTGTGTTTCTACTGCTGTTTTGTGTTGCTGTTGTCTTCGTCTGCTTAAATGATGCTTCTTTTGTGTTGCTGATAAGCCCTGCAAATTGTCCTAATTATGAAATTGACTTGGTTTAGACCAAGTTAATGGGGCTAATTAGGACGTATGCTTGTGTTTCTGCTGATGTTGTGTTGTTGTTGTCTTCGTCTGCCTAAATGATACTCCCTCCATCCCGATCCAATTTGCCTACCTTGGCTGGGGCACGGAGGTTAAGAAAAAACAGATTTTGTGGAATCTTTGACTTTTTTAAAGGTGAAGATTGAATGTGGAGATTTTGAGGGTGGAGATTGGGAGAGAAAGTTGCCATTTATGGGCTGGCAAATTAGATTGGGACAAACCAAAAAGGAAAGTAGGCAAATTAGAGCGGGACGAAGGGAGTACTTCTTTTGTGTTGCTGGTAGGCCCTGCAAACTGTCCTAATTATGCAATTGACTTGGTTTAGACCAAGTTAATGGGGCTAATTAGGCCGTATGCTTGTGTCACTGCTGCTGTTATGTTGTTGCTGTCTTCGTCTGCCTAAATGATACTTCTTTTGTGTTGCTGGTAGGCCCTGCAAACTGTCCTAATTATGCAATTGACTTGGTTTAGACCAAGTTAATGGGGCTAACTAGGCCGTATGCTTGTGTTTCTGCTGCTATTGTTTTGCTGTTGTCTTCGTCTGCCTAAATGATGCTTCTTTTGTGTTGCTGATAGGCCCTGCAAACTGTCCTAATTATGCAATTGACTTGGTTTAAACCAAGATAATGGGGCTAACTAGGTCGTATGCTTGTGTTTCTGCTGCTGTCTTCGTCTGCCTAAATGATGCTTCTTCTGTGTTGCTGATAGGCCCTGCAAACTGTCCTAATTATGCAATTGACTTCTTGTGTTGCTGAAAGGCCCTGTAAACTGTTCTAATTTGTTGTTTTTCTTAAATCGAGTGATTTTTTTGTTTCTTTTGCTCTTTAAGAAGGTGGTAGATTACCATACAATGATTTGATACCTCTATGATGACTTGTTTTCTGAGGGGATTAATTTGCAAAAAATCAAATCATATCACAAAAATTGCTCCTATTACAGTGTTTATGACTTAAGCAAGACGTACACACAATAATGTTTATGCCATAAACATTAAACCAGAAGAAGCTTTCCAAAAACTTTCCTAATCATACCCTTATATGTAACCTAATGCAGCCTTGAGCCCACCAAGTTGGTCTGTCCCAACAGTTTCTTCAATCTCCATTAGGCATTCAATCCCTTCCCTAACTGCAGCCTCATCAACCTCCAAACTTTGTGGCAAATTACGAGCCCTTTCTAGTACTGCCTTACCCAAATGATGTAATCTGTAGCTATTGTGCCCCTTACATTTTATTATCTCATTCATGCAGCCTTGCAAACTTAAGAATACATGGTCTAGTTTCCTTACCTCTAGATCGTGATATGATTGAATCACATTCTGCACAAGTTGCTCAACCGTTTTCGAAGGTCTTTCTTGTTGTAGGGACTGAATAGCTCTGAAATACCCGAGATCCAGCACATTAGTGTCTGGTGAATTGGGTGGTTGACAAATAATCTTAATCTCAATTCCATCTGCAGAGGCAGCCTCTCTGAATTCAATATCAGTGTCTTTAATGTGTGGTTTGGCATTGTCTTGTTGTATGATGTATGCTTGCTTGCATTTTCTGACCACTTGGATTTAATTGCTGGTATAATCTGCATGTTTTGGGTTATTTAGATGCTGTAATGTCACCAAATGATTCCCAACAGCTTATCACAAGCTGTTATGAATCATTTTTGGAGACTTAATTAGGGGGATGGCTAGATGATGAAATTATAATCTGATAGCAACCACGTACCTGCTGCAATATGCATGTCTTGATGACTTCCTTTGTGATTGACTCTATTGGTTTTGTCACAAGTGTGCCTCTTTGTCTGTTAATGTTGTTTCTCTTAGCCGGTTCTTGAATTGTAAATGGGAAACACCCAATTTTCCCATCAAATTCAATTAAGCCTTGGCTTGAGTACCTAGGCCTTGCAACAACACACATAAACATCACTTTCGTGATGTAGCGTTTTCTTTTGCAGCACCTATATGGGTCTGTTTCTCTTGCAGCTTGTATGTTCTTTCACTGTCCCTTTGCATATAAAACCATTTCTCATCGATGTGGACCACATTCTGCATCGTTTCATACTTAATATTGTTTGTTAGACTATCAAAATGTAGAGAAGAGAGGCTGAATTTGAGCCTTTGTACCTGATTGGCTTGTGTGAGTGTTGGTTTAATCTTTGTATGTGAGTTTATTTTCCCAACTTTTACCCATCTCCCCACTACACTTTTGCTCACTTCCATTTCTGATGCAAGTCGTCTTATTGTGCCCCTATTGTTGAACGGAATAGCCTTCAGACGGCTTATGTTGAGCTCTTTACTAACGAATACTTTATTCTTTCTTTTGGTATTGAAACTGATAAGAACATTTGCTGCCATTTGTTGCCTTGTAGCCGCCCAAATGTTATGAATGGTTCGACGACTAACCCCGAATGATGTTGCCGCCTCTCTGATTTTGCCATGATGAACCACCTGATTCGTGATGTTATCGATCAGAAATTGAGCGATCAAGGAGCGGTCTGACGGGGACAAATTCTTCCAACCTTGCTTGTTGCAAACCATACTACTGCTGTAAAAATTTTATGCTACTGTAACTGCTGTAATTTGAGCATTGAATGTGGCTGTTTCACATTCAATGCTCAATAAATAGGCTGTTGGGTCAGATTTAAATTTAGGAGGGAATTTGAATTTTTTTGTAATTTTGGACATATTTGGTGTAATTCCAAAACTGCAGACTTAATTGGAGGGAAAATTTCCCAGTTATCTGAAATTTCTGATTTCGTACAGATTTACTCTCATTTTATGATGTTGTGTAATTTTTCAGTTTTAAATTAATTTAGGTGGTTTTGTAACAGTAGCAGGTTTGGATTTGGGTTGTTTGCTGAAAATGGAGATGAAATTAGCAGGATTAATCATCTTCCTAATTTTCAGCAAATAACTCATAAAGTAACTTTGAAAAACCAACACACACCAAAAAAACAATTTTTCTTAATATCCGCGCAGACCCCCTGTGCAAGATAAGCCGGGACGGTATAAGATTGCAAATATTCATTCAAATTAAAAGGGCTTTTTTTAGTGTTCATATTGAGTCTAAAAACATCATCCTAATTTTAATTTTAAGCAATTCAATCACTATCTCTACTTTTAATCACGGGAGAAAAATTTATATGTCCCTTTCTATAACTTATGTATAGAATCTAGCCATCTTTACAATAAATATGAAATATGTCCATTTTTTACCTTTTTAGCCACATAACCACCAACCACCACCCTCCCCCCCCACCCCAAACTAACTGACTAACCCATGTACCCAACCCCACTAGCACACGTCCCCAAAATTATCTGCCACCCTATCAAACGTCAACGAAATCCTACCCACCCCTTCAACTTCACAAACTAAACCTCTCATCTCTCTCATTTGAAAATTCACCGTCTGTCAAACCTTTCCCTCTAAAAAACGAAAAATCACCGTCCGTCAAACCTTCGTATCCGTCGTCAATCCACCAAAATCTTTGAAGGGTTGTAGGCTGTACAGGTTCAGAAATGGTCTCCGCTCTCAGAGGTAGGGTCCTTTTTGTTGACCCAGAGGTCGACCCTGTTGCCGTCGCGGAGGGCCCAGTGGATATACCCCAATCGACACCGGCGTCTGTCATCGCCGAGCCCAGAATAGTGGAGCCCCGCATAGATGAGTCTTCGTCTCAGCGCACGCCACAATCCGTGAGCCAACGCGTGCGCACGAGAGACGCTACCACAAGCCCTAGGGTTCGCACGAGGTCCGCCGCCGCAAGAGGAGGGGAAATGACTTTGACGTTAACCGAAGGACATGCAAACGCACCCCCCAGCAACCCACCAAACATTCATGCCGCCGGACCTTCAGGCACGAAATCCACGGATTCACATGCCGAGCAAGCGGTTTCGGTGGGTGATTCCCCGCCTGCGTCCTCCGCGGATAATGATGACGGCCAGGTAACTGGGGCATCGTATCCAGCTTTCTGTAGTTGTTTCAGTGGTTTTATCTTTTGCTGTCGATGTTCTGGTATGATTACGGATTTTGCATCTCACTGAACTATTAATAGTTATTTTTTGTTTGATCATTAAGGAGTTTGGATAGTTATTCTGAAGTAGCTATTTTGGCTGGGTGGTGGATTATAGTTACTGTTCGTTATGTGAATTTCTTCATAATCGTGCCCCATCGTCGACACATAGTCTGTGTATGTGTTTGGCGTTTTCATTTTCCACCAGCGTGCCTCCAAAGTATCGTGCCTGGTTTGGTTGAAGGGTGATATAGGCGGGCAATGTGTTTAGACTTATTGGTGCTGTGAATTGACTGAAATGTGGCATCCAGTCGTCTGATGTAGTTGTTATTGTACTTGGAACTATCAACTTACAATCGAGCATGACTGTCTCATTTTTGTTGTTGCTGGCTCACCTTTTTTCTGTTCGAATTCTCTTTATTTACCACATGTGATTGATGTCAACCATTGAAAAAAAAAAGGTGACCCTCTACAGTCGTGGATAATGTGCGTGATTCTAAGTTGTGTTCATATTATGTGTTCGATGCATATTCCTGTCTCTTTTGCAGCTACTCTTCATAGTGTTTAGATTGGGTTTAGATGAGAGCACATACAGCATTTTGATTGATCAGTACGTGGTGTGTGTGCACATATGTTTTCTCAGAAATTCTACTTGACACCAACGACATAAAACAACCATTATCACGCATTGTTGACCCAAAGTCTGACTGCGCACGACATATGTGTTTGCTTGTATTAAACGAACATGTTATTGTCTGTCAACCGTGTTTGAGCTTAATGCTGGTTTTTATACGTGCCATTATGATCATGTTTCTGCTTGCTCACTCATTTTTTTTTTTTTTGGGCAGTGGGTATGGAAGCGGCCAGATATGCAAGCTCAACAACATAGAATTAATGGATACTGTCGTTTTTCAGTGGCTACCCTGATTAAGCGGAACCTCAACGAGATCGGGGAGCATGCCGTCGAGGCTTACAGGAGAACAGTGTTCGGGCCCCTTCTTGTGTTTGCCGGGGATGATCTAATTATACCGAGCGTAGCAATGGACGCGGTTGTTTCTTTCAAGATTGTCAAAAAAGGTGTTATGGGTACACCAGAGCTGTGGTTCCAAGTTGGCACGAAACCAATCAGATTCGGGGAAAGAGAATATGTACTAGTAACCGGACTTAGCTTTGGAGAATTTGACCTTGAAAATTATCAAGACCCCCCTGCTGACGGGGTATTTGGTCGTAGGATTGGGCCAGGGCCGGTTCGGATGAACCGTTTAAGGGCAATGTTTGAGAGCCGTGTGTTTAGTGATAGTCTGAATGACACCCTGAAAGTTGCGAAGGTTTTGTATTTGTACTACATCCTCCTAGGGTTAGATGCACCGAAATCGTATGTTGATCCATGGGTGTGGACTTTAGTGGAGGACGACAACGCATGGGATAGTTTCCCTTGGGGAAAATTTACTTATATGAACCTGCTACGCTACACGATGGACCTTACACTCCGAGTTACCAATGAATCGAACCGCTACCACTTCTATGGATTCACAACCGCTTTCCTAGTAAGTGGCTTCCATTAAAAAGTTAGCTTTTTGGTACTGTACAGTCGCTGCAACTAACTTTTACGATTAACTGACATGGCATTCACAATTTAGGTATGGATATTCGAAGCTATTCCTCGAATCGGTGCGGATTGCGCTGAAAAAGTAGATGTAAACATGGATATTCTACCCCGCATGGTCCACTGGAGGCCTAAGAGGAGTGGGGTCAATTACAAGGCTGACAGGTTTTTTCAGCAAGAGGTAATAAATTTTGAAAATGTCATATAAAGTGTTCTTCGACCTCTTTTATCATTATATATTTTCCCAACCTCACTTACGTTACGCTGCATCAATTATGTATTTACTTGTTTTTCAGCAATTCTGTTTTACAACCCTCGTGCCAACGCCTGCCGAGACCGAGTCCGCGTATTGGCTAAGTCTAGGCCCTGATCCCCAACCAATCTTTGTTCCACCGCCAGTCCCACATATTATCCCAGTCCCTGCTTTCAATGTGGATCAAGGGGACCCAAACGAAGAAGGACAAGATGCCCCCCCAGACCCCATGGATATACTTCCTCCTATTGATCCAGCTCCTAATCGTCGACGGGCAAGGGAAAACTCTCCCGCAGGTTTACGACGAAGCAGCTGTATCAGGCTAGTTGGGCAATATAACTTTACAAATGATTCTGACGAACCCATAGAATTGAGTGGTGACTCGTCGAGCGGGAGTGAGGAAGAGGACGAATCTGACTATGGCGGAAACCCTGGCCAGGGTGAACGAACTAGATCTGCAGCATCCAGTCGGGGTTCAGTTAGTGATGTTTGCAGAATGCTGAGACAAGAAATGACGGCTGTTGTTGAAGAAATTATGCCTGCCCTGATACGTCGCGAACTAATCGAGGTATTGAAGACAGAGGTCCCGGTCATCGTTCGGGCAGAAATTAATGGTTTTTTCGAGAAGCACGGTGGTGCGACGGGGGGCTTGAGCCAGGTAATAATTGTTTATTAGGTTGTTGCCAAAATATTTATCAAGCAATGTGTTTCAGTCGTGTCAGTTCCTGACAATCATATTGTTCTCCAGGGTGGTACAAGTGCTGGAACTGCGGGTCCAACCAACACCCCAACTGGAGTGGCACCAGTCGGTTCCTTCGGTTCGCCGCCGGTCAGTTATTAATGATTCAGCACCATAATGCTTCCCCTCAACTTGCCTCCTTATGTTTACACTATACTTAATCTGTCTACTGTTTCATGCGATCGGCCAGGGCCGAGATGTTGATTCCACTTCGACAGCCGGCGATGGAGTTTTGCCAGACGATTTAGGTGGCACCTCTAAAGATGCAGCACAAACTCCAACTTGTATGCAAGATGTCATTGAGAAGGAGATCCCCATTGCATCCCAACTTATTACTCCTGTCGGTACCGTACCCATGCCACCATCTGACCCAGCTAGGAGCCCTGAAGGGAACTTAAGTGTGTTTGATAACAATCGACAGGTTGATGCAAGCACTGTGAGTGATGTTGATTTGGATACCGCTGACGTTGAGTTTGACTTACCAGCTGAGGACCCTCCGGGAGATGTTAACGCACTAGAGATTGGAGAAGAAGAGGAGCCTATAGGCCCCATATCGATGCCTGCTGAGCCGGATTCGTCTGATCGTGGAAGGCGAGCTGTAAGAACTCGAACAGCGTCAGCGTTAGTGATGAGTCCGTACAGGGTGTTTGAATGGAGGCAGATGGCGGATAAGCGTGCTTTCACCGCTTTTATGAGATCTGATAATTTGTACTGGTCTTACACCTTAGTCGTTTTACGTTGGTCATGCGCGTCTTATAGGCATAATATTTGCTCTAACTCACCTGTTTGCTTTGCTAAATGCTTGTTCTATAGACGGAATGTGGGACTAGGCTGGAACGTGGGAAAGGACTTTTTTTAGCAGATTATCGATCCAAATCAGCAGTTTGAAGAGTCGGTACGTTCAGCTGGTTTGTAGTGTAAATACTATGCTAGCCACTCTACACATTCGACTAACCTGATCTTTATTGGGTTAATTTTTGTCGTCCAGCATTTGGATGCATATCTTGGAATTCTGATGTCTGACCCAGTCATGGCTAAGGTAAAAGTAAACGAGGACGTTGCTGGGCGATATGTTATTGTAGATACTGTATTTCAGGTAAATGTGACGATCTATCATTAGGGTATTTTATTTTAGTCAGTGCTGAAGCCAAATTTTGCGTTGGACATTTATTGAATCCGGTTGTCATGTTTTTGGTTCATTTCATCTAGAATCAATTACACATTCGAGTGTGCGAGATAGTACCAACTCCAAAATTTGCTTTCTCACAGTTGACCTAGTGTACGGTTAACAATTCATCATGAATTAACCGCTCACCCATTCAACGCGATTATTGTGCAGTTTAGATGATTGGCTTATTTTCGGTTTAATTGTCTAGACTGTTTTACTCTCGCATGTGATCCGTATTACTTCTAACATAACGTGCATTTGTTTGATTTGGCCATAGCAAATTTTGAAAGAGGTTTGGGAGACCCGATATCCGCTTATAAACAATGAGCTGCAATACACGAGCCATAGAGAGTTTAATCCTCGAACATATGAAGTCTTCAGCAAGATTGAATTGCAGAATCTGATTCCTTACGTCCACGGCCTTGCCCCCGGGTGGCGCAACATAGTCCCTTGGTCACGAGTTAACACGGTACTGATGCTTGCTCACCTAATTACTCCATCAACCAATTCGTAGGTTGGTACCTTGCATTTAAGTTGTTAGTCTTCCTGGTCTTACTCTATGTTTGTGCGTCCCATATTAGGTCATTACTGCCTGGCATTTTAGAGACCATTGGGCGTGCATAAAGTTGCGGCTGGATCGAGCAAGAGTAGTAATTTATGATTCGTTGAGGCATAGATGGACCCGCGAGATTGAGGATAAGCGTTTCATTCACCTACTCCCGTTGATACGCATATTACCATTGTTGCTTGTCGAAGGAGACTTCTATGCAAACCGTCGTGACCTCCAACCGGTGCTGCGGCAGTGGTCAGTGACCACTGCGATGGACATTTTCTGCTATGACCAGGAAGATTCAATCCAGTGCGGGCCGTATTCTCTAGCTACAGTCGAGTGTTTACTGACGCAGACTGAACCTGCTAATGAAAAGGCCGAAAGTCGGATGCGGGGGAAGTATCGTCGACATGTGAGCGACACAATATTCCGCTACAGCACTCCGCCGGACACGTTAGGTGATCGGGGTCCTTCTGTGCGTGGATGAATTGTGACATTCAAAGACAGTGCAAGTTGCCTGGGGTATGAGTTCTTGGTTAAAGGTTGGATACGTGTCAGTGTTCTGGGTTGATACAATAGTTTTGGGTGTTATTAACACTTTTTGGTCTGGGCGGGTGAAGTTATAATTTTTATGTAAATTTATGGACTAAGTTATCTTGGGTGGCCGGATGGTTTTTAGGTAAGGTAACGAAGTGATTTAGGTTGTGTGATACATCATGAAGTTCACACAACCTACTGAAAACATTTTAGTATGGGTTTTATTTTTTGCTATGACCATTTATGACTTTAAGTCCCTTTCACAAATATGGACTCTCGTCTCGTATCGTTGTTTCATATTATTATGTAAATTCGTAAAGTTTTCTGATGAGTACATTCTATGTACAGTTTTTAAAATGATAATTGACTGTGTGATGCTCAATTATAGGGGACGAATTCAAAACTCATTATGGAATTATCAGTGACACATAATTACTGATGTTCGTGCCAGGCGTTAAACTGGCACGCCGTAATATGCTGGGTTGGGACGAATGCAAATAAAAATAGCTAATTAGATAAGAATACGCTCTATAACCGGCAACGCTGGATCCCGTCTGTCATTTAATGACTTTCTAATTTCCGGGCTCCATACCAACTCGAAACTTCATCAAGAGAAGATTTCCAGTCATATTTTGTATTATGCTCATACTGCAAGTAGATTAATTTGCAGCGTGAGCCCATCGTGTACAGAATATTTAGTTTAAAGTGGGGTTTTAAATTATGATGAGGAAACAAACGTGTATACAGTTTCTTTTTCAAAACAGTAATACAACATAAATCGAGTTCGTGCCAGTAATTAATCTGGCACGCCGTAAAATTGGGTTGGCATGAACGGAAATACATATTAATTAAGGAAAATAATATGTACAACAAACCCTGTAAAATGCTGGATCACACTAGTAGAATGATGTCATCAGTTCGTGCCACCAAATGCATCTATTCACGTGGGCCCCCATTGTGTCCCTCAATGATTTTCCAATCCTAGGGCTCTTTTTCTTCACAAATCTTCATCCAGTCAGGCTCTCCGTTCAAATCGATTGCTGCTCAATTTTAAAGGGGTGGGGATACAAGGGGGTTGGTACTTCGAGGTACTGCTTGAGTCACTGTAGGGTTCTAATGTGTAGTTCCTAGGCCCCTTACCATGTCGTCGCACCCAAGAGTGTTCTCTCGCTGCCTGCGATATCTATTCAAATCTTAAGAGCGAGTAAGGTTGCGACGCTAGATGCAGAGTCATCGTTTAATCCCCTAATCTCCTCTCCGCTATCATCAGCAATGCGCGCCCCATCGGAGGTAAGCCATTCTCTTTTTTCTAGTTCTCAACTTCCCACGGAGGGTGTAGCTACTAGGTGTTTCATAATAACCACTATTCGGGGGTGAATGTTTAAAACCATTTCGTGGCCCTCCGCCACCGTTACGATAACAATATTTATAAAGCACTGTCCATTTCCGGCGAAGTAGTGTATATAACCTCCTTTACATACGCCCACGTTTAAGGTGTGCTTTCCTGTCCCCCTATTTCAGATTTATGTAGTCGTTCTCATTGAAAACTGGATTATAACTTGGTTGATAATGGATGGGCCAGAACCGGGGTGTTGAATTATGAAGCCATATACAACGTCGGCTTCAATATTTATTAGCAGGGTATTGGTCATCTAATTACAGGTTAGGATGGCGTGCGGAATGAAAAAAAAATGTAATAATACCTACTTACAATCTAGTTCTGTGTTGTACTCTGTGTCTTAATGTATTCTGTGTCTTAAAATACACGTTCTGTATCACCCGAGATAATCTAGCGGATGTTGTTGTTCGTTATGAACTAAGATGATGCTGTTCGTGCCCAGGTTCTGAACGAGGCACGATCTGATGAGTAGCCGACACGTAAATGTTGTACACGGTGGCCGCTGGGATGGACTGAATTACGTAGACGGTGACGAGGAGTCATTCCGCATTCGACACTCGGGGTTCACTAGAGATCAACTATTAGAGATAATACACGAGGTGGTTCAGGCAAATCAGGCAACCCATGACTACGTGATTTATGGTTTGCTCCAGACCGAGGAAGGCCAGGTGTTGAAGGTAAGATTAGTTTGCGATGATGATGTTTCAGATGCATTGACAAGTTCCGCCACCCGGTCAGTATATGTCATTACCAGACGTCGTTGCGTTTCAGAAGAAAGTGGTCAAGCTATGTTGGATAACCAATACCAAGAGGGGCCACATGAGCTGTCGTTCCCAAGGGCACTTTTTCAATGCCCACCGTCACCAGAGCTCATATCGCAACCATACCCGTTATATGAGAGGCCAATTCGTTCCAATGGAATCGCCTCTGAGCGTAACCAACCTCCCTCCATCAACGGGTCGTTTTACAGTAAGGACACCGTCAACGTAGAATACGGTCTGGATAAACATGATGGGCTTAATGCTGAATTGCGTGTTCCAACTGCTGTGGACGACGGAATCGAGGATGTCCATGTGGACATAGCGGGTGGTAGCAATACTACGGGGAGAGATAGATTGGATGATTGGCACGGGAGCGACGAAGTCCACGTGACTGTCGGTAGTGAAGATGACGACGACGAAACAGAGGAAGACGTTGAGATGGAAAATATGAATTTTAGAGCTCGGGAAATGGACCGTCTTGAATACACGAACTGGGTACGGGGCGATGATGACGATGTTTCAAACGAAATCCTACAGAGACAACGGCAGACAGCCTGCCTAAAGGTATACGCACCGCCAACTACGTCTACTAATGCACGCTGGAATATACCGGGAGCTGAATACCATTAGGACGATGGTACGGTGCACTCAACTGAGCCTTCCGTTACGATGGATTCGAAGATAGTGATTGGCAAAACATTCAATACCAAAGGAGACCTTATTTGCGCCGCCGGACTATATCACATTGCTAACAAGGCAGAATTTCGAACAAAACGTTCAAGCCCGTCCAGGTACTACATAATTTGCAAGTTTAAGTCATGCAAATTCAAGATGACTGCGTCCGGTGAAAATGGGTTCTGGCGCATCATATGCTTGTCCGCACACACCTGTGATCACGATCACACAAACACAGGATCACGTTGGATACCTGCCAAAACAATCGCAGCTTTGTATGCACCCAAATTGGTCGAGGGACACACTCTTAACGCCAGGGCAATGCAGCGCGACATGAAATGGGACCATAAATTCGATGTTGATTACCAGATTTTGCTAAGAGCCCGACACCTGGCACATGAGATGGTATACGGTGAGTACGAGAGCTCCTTCCATAGGATACCGGCCTATCTGTCAATGCTAAAGAGTCTAAATCCAGGTACGTTCACGGCACATTCTGAGGATAGTCAAGGTCGATTTGAGAACTATTTTTACGCTATCGGTGCTTGCGTCGAAGGGTTTCTGAAATATAATCGGCCGGTAGTTGTAATCGATGGCACGCATCTTAAAGGACGCTACAGAGGTATTCTTTTCGTCGCTGTATCGAAGGATGGGAATGAGCAGTTATGGCCCATCGCATACGGAGTCGGGCCCGTAGAGAACAATCCAGCTTGGGGTTGGTTCCTTAGTAGGCTGAAAGATGCTATTGGTGTTCCCAAAGACTTGTTAATAATCTCAGATAAACACCAGGCGATTATAAGTAGCGTGAAGTCAATTTTCCCTGGAGTGCCTCACGGATTGTGTTATTACCATCTGAAGGGTGCTCTCGCGTCTTATGGCAAGCACATATCGACGTTGTTCTACAGGGCAGCGTACACCTACAACCAAAATGAGTTCAATTCATGCTTTGAACAGATAAGAGTGAAGTCAGAATTCGGTGCTCATGCTAAACTCAAAGACATTGGAGTACCTGCATGGGCCCGGATAATGTGTCCGGTGCGACGGTACAGTTTTATGACTTCAAACGCAGCGGAATCTTGGAAGAAGCGAGTTTTGTGGGGACGGAGGCTGCCGGTCTGTTCACTACTGGAGTGTATCAGGTCCGTGATCGAAGATTAGTTTAGCGAGCGGCGTCATAAACATGAGGCACGCACAAATGAACTGACCGAGGTCGTGTCCATTAAGGTTGCGACTAACATTACGGCAGGAAGACGTTTTACCGTGAAGGCGCTCACCGGTTCCAAATACAAGGTTGAAGACCCTCCTAAACTGCACGTTGTTGACCTCCACGAATTAACATGTACGTGCATGGAATTCCAACTTGACCAAGTTCCTTGCCCGCATGCGTGTGCCTGCATAGGGTAAGCAGTACTCGTGATGTATAGATCAAATGGATGCAATGTGCCTGCTATGGGGCCAACGAAACTCGTCGCGCGTTACGTGTATCAATTAAAGTTTATTTTTTCATATGCATTCATATTTATTGCTCTACGGACGTATTTATTTTGCTGACATTCATTTTATGTTGTAGACATGCGCGAGAGAATATCAATAACTATGTGGCATCGTACTACAAGACCGAAACTTTGCGAAGCCAGTACGGAGGAGTGGTGATTCCATTGCCCCGACCAGACGACTGGGCAGTCCCCGCCGACGTGTCCGCGTTCAACGTACAACCACCAAATTGCCCCAAGCAAGCGGGCAGGCCTAAGACAACTCGAACGCCACACCCTAAAGAGAAAAAGACTGTTACAACACCTACCGATCGGTCCAAACGCACATGCAGTCGCTGCGGAGAGGAAGGCCATAACATCCAGAACTGCACAATACATATGCCAGTCACAGTCGGGAGTCAGAGTGCAAGTTGGACTAGAAATACACCGCCGCCGGAAGGGCATGAAAAAAAAAGAAGGAAATGCAGTCTATGTAGAGAGGCTGGGCACTGCGCAAACAAATGTCCGGGCCCCGTCGTGAGCGACGACAGCGACGAAACTGAACCCCAGACAGACGGAGGCCTTAAAGGAACGGATAAAACGGGTGACGAAAATTGTGCAGCGCCCGGCACAAAGAATCATAAAGGACCGCTGAGTCCGGTGTTGTCAAATCTTTCAGACTCCGACGATGCCACAAAAGACTGGACCAGCCGTAATCGTGTTTTTTTTTAATTTGAACGAGTTGCCCAGGCTGGACAACGAAGGGTTGGTAGAGCCGGCTACAAACGCGACTTTGTCGCAAATGGATAGATTGAATGAGTTAGAGTGTGGAGATGATTACGTTATATCGCTTTGAACTAAACAATCATATCTAGTTTTAACGGAAGCTTTAATATCAGAACGTTGTGAGAGCGTGAACCCATTGTTTTATTATTACTTCTAACTTAACGGCGTTGAGATTAATATCAGTAGTATAACAATGCTAAACTATAACGCCATGTGCAAATTATGCATTGTTGTTAGTCGTAGCATGCAGTAGTTCATTTTTTCAAAAAACTTATGATGCATAAACGCGTCGAGACGAAGGTATCCATATTCAAGATGGCATCCCATGCAAACATGCTTCTATTATGTAACTGGGGCCGGACATATGACAATGAGGGGGGCGTGGCTTAGGGTTTGGGTGTGGAGGATATCATTTATTGTATGCATAATCTCTCACCACAACATTAAAACCCATACATCAAAGAGGGAGATGGTTCCTACTTAAATGATACTAGTAATTTTGATAATTAATCCCCATCTACCACTTATTCATTGACTACGAATGGCTGGTGAGGGTATTTACTACGCCCAACAGATCACGGCCTCTCCAATGTATATTAATGTTGGATTTCCACAACCCTAAACCACCAAAAGAAACCACCCACACAAGACGCATTGTCCATCCATTTATACTGATTTATCGATAAACAACCATGCCTAGAAGCTCGTCTGATCTTTGGAGGCCGCAGAGTGAATATTTCTATACCGAAGGTTGGACCATCGGAATGAACGTAGCACTAATCGACTCTCTCGCTTGCACCTGTATGCTTAGAGGGTGCCTCCTCGATGAGTGTTACGACGAAGCAATATCCAATGGCGTCTTCGACGTGGCAGTCGAGACTCTACAAGTGTGGCCGAAAATGAAAGTCGATTTGGAGGTGGAAAAGTTGCGTACCCGATACGATGTATTCAGATGGATAACCGACGACCCAGACGTCCGTTATCGTCAAATTGACAACAAGGTGGTGGCAACCAATGCTACATGGGAATGACTATCAGAGGTATAACTTCATATAATATATTTGTCACTACCCGTCTGACCTACTAACTTTACGTCCAACAGTTTGTGGGTACGTATAACGTCTAAATACCACACCTCTCTATAGAATTATTTTTTTGCAGCCGCGTATTATCACAACGGCGAACCAAGCTGGGAAAAGTTACAGGAGATATTTGGGCGGGTAGATGGCGTGACACCGTCTACATCATCTTCCTCCGGTGGAGACTCTTTGGTGTACGAGGTCGACCCTATTGAAGAAGAGCTTACCGAATGGACTGGAGGGTTAGACTACAGTGCATACGACGAGCCTAAAGACAAATAATAGAGGCGACGGTACCTATTAGAGAGCGGTTAGCCGGGTGGTAATAGGGGTGTCTTCGGGTGGATGGTTCAAGGTGTCAAATTCGTCTGTCATCATGATATCAGCTAGTTTATAGTGGTTTCATTTAAGTACGTTGTATCGGTCCGTATTGGGGCCACCGTAATACCGGTGCTTACACTCGGGCGTTAGATATACTAACGCCCACCGGAAGTTAATTATTCAGGATATTGTAGCTTTTCTAACGTGTCGCATTTACTTAAGGTTATTGTTGTACTCCACTAGACTATCTATTTGACTGGAAGTTCATACCCGGATATATGTATACCAGATATTAGACACACTACGACTCATAAACGTGCTCTTACAAAATACGTGCAATTTCGCGGACGGCATTGTTATGCACCGTTGCTCATGCATCGAAAAAGCAATTGACTACCAACCTTTAGGCAACATATACTCAGAAATCAACCAACGTGGCTTAGCCCTTTCCATACATATATGTATAGGTCATTAGTTTATATTAGGTGCATCGTACATTTTCGTGCCCGGCTTTTGATGTAACGCTGGCACGAAACCACATAAATGGTATAGTCTACTATAAAACATACGCTCACAATTACTCTAATTCCATCACCAGCAAAGAACCACACACAACAAGCCTCCGATGGCTTCTGGTCTATGGAGACCTCAGAGTGAGTATTTTTACACGGAAGGCTGGACGAAGGAAATGAACGATGCGCTTGTCGACTCTCTAGCTAGGACATGCAATACCTTAAACTGCCACCTTGATGAATGCTACTCAGCGGCACTTGTAAACGGGAAGGCTGAGGTTGCCCATAAGGTGATGAAATCATGGAACATTTCCCGGCTTGACCTAGAAGCTGAAAAATTACGATTTCGGTACGAAGTCTTCACCTGGTTAAGGACCCACCCACTGGTCGGGTTTATACCGAGTACGAACAAAATCGTTGCATCAGCAGAAGTATGGAAGAGTTTATGCGAGGTAAGTGATATAGTCATCATAAAATGAATTGATTACTATATTTTTTTATTTCATCGTCGTCAACAACAGGAATGCCTTCTCGCGGCAGCATATTATCATGCTGGAGAACCCAACTGGGAAAAGCTGCAAGAGATATATGGAAGGGTCGGAGTCAGCCCAACAAGTTCGACAAGCGATGTCTGAGGATCATATCAATTTGAGGCCGAATATGAGATTTTGAACTTGGGTTAGGTGAAGCAGCAGTTATGAATTAGAACGTTGTAATAGATGAAAAAATTAAAATGTGTAATAGGTATGCGTAATGAAACGATAGTTGTTTTACATGGGTTATAACTCAACTAATTTCCCATTTTTTTTTTACGAACATAGTCATGGGTTAATAAATGAAAAAACACGGAACACAAATGACAAGAACGGAGAGAGGGCTGCACCCAATCTAGCACAACAGAAGATAAGAAATAAAACGGTTACACTAATACTGCCTAGTATTGCGAGATAGTTACTCAGAATTCTGGAGATCCAAGTGTATCCGGGCTACTAACACAAGACCCACCGGTCAGTGAAGATTCGGCATTTATCGTATCGGTACCATGTCCGAACAACCGCACGAGCATGTCCATAATGGGTTCTCCACAATTAACATAGGTGCGGACAAGATCACCGTGCTTGACGATTTGGGTTGTCCACATATGTTTGTCCATGCTAACAGTGTTACGCGTAACGTCGTAAGACACCCCTGGTGTCTGAAGGAGCTGCCGCCAAATATTGTATCGTGCTTCCAGCAATTTAGCACGATCGAATACGTCGAGAAAGCTAAACCATGGTTTGCACCCAAATCGATCACGCAGACAGCAGCGTATGTAAAGTAGGGCCATACCATTTTGAGCGTCATTATTAGGCACCCAATTGCCGAGCCCACGCTGTCCGATAAGAAGGTTAACCAGGTAGGTATCCATGGTAATAGTCCAATCAGAACCAGAATACCAATCAGCATTTCCGGGTCGCCCTACAGAGACTTTTGTTGAATCCGGACCAGACATTACACCGTAAATGTTTGCTCTACACTTTACCAACTCAATATGGCCATTTATTGTGGTCTAGTGTGGTGGATATTAGCACCAATTAGAAAATGCCAGTTACGGAAAAGATGTCAGATATGGACTCCTCATTGAAATTCAATCGGCCAAATCACAGTGGTTGGGAAGGCATAAACAGTATTTATTGCATGTGACTGATCAGAGGTCGTGCCAGCGCCAGAATAAAGGTATAGGCACGTACGATTCGGCGATGAAAAGACAAAATTAATATCGATTCTCGTAAAAGGCTAAGACTAAAATAGCTGATTAGACCTGCACCTACAACTTTTTTGCTTAGATTTCCAAAGCTCTACATTGAGAAGTCGAATCAAAGTAAGGAAACAAGGTGTCGTGCCTATAGTAACAGGAATCGTGCCAGATGATTGAATAATATACTTAGTACCCCTCAAACGCATAGGCCTGTAGAGTTGCATGTCATATCAAATCAAAACAGTAGGTAGCCGGCCAGAAGATTCCTAATCAAATCTGTTGCGTGCCTGCGTCATCTGCTAACACAGAGGCACGCTAGCTTTTGTGAGGCCTACCAGTCCTGACCGGGCATCGTCACCGCGATTATGAATCTCCAAAGCTTTACATTGAGAAGTCAAATCAAAGTAAGGAAACAAGGTGTCGTGCCTAAAGTAACAGGAATCGTGCCAGATGATTAAATAATATACTTAGTACCCCTCAAAAGTATAGGTCGATAGAGTTGCATGTCATATCACATCAAAACTGTATGTAGCTGGCCAGAAGAATCCGAATCAAATATGTTGCGTGCCTGCGTCATCTGCTAACACAGAGGCACGCTAGCTTTTGTGGGGCCTACAAGACACGACCGGTCATCATCACCGCGATTATGAATCTTCAAAACTTTGTAATTCGCACCCTCGTTCCGCCTAGTAAAGGGTGAATCATACAATTAGCGGAGGAACTCTTACTTCACGAAACAGTAGTAAGGGTGAGAATGACTAGATGGGATTATAGGCCTCAAAATGAATATTTCTACACAGAAGGATGGACGGTGGAAATGAACGACGGACTACTTGAGGCGCTCGAGGATACTTGCAAAGACAGAAAATGTCTTCTCGATACATGCTGGGACGAGGCAATGAGGAACGGGAGACTAACTGTTGCAATACGCTCGTACTGTGGATGGCCTTTGGCAAAGATAGTTAAAGAGACAGAGAAGCTTAGGAGGAGGTATAATATATTCAAGTGGATCAAAGTCCAGGATGGTGTCCGGCATGATAGGCACGCTAACAAAATTTACGCAACCGAGGATGTTTGGATAAAGCTAAGAGAGGTGTCGTTCTAACCCTAAAATCGCTAAGCAAAATATTATTTATTTAGTATTTGCATATTATGTTCGATAAGGTTGCCCATGACCTAATATAGCAGACGTCTAAGTTATTTCGTTGTTATTTTGGGCAGGAAAGACTACTATCTGCTGCTTACAGACACAACGGGGACCCTGACTGGAGAAGCTTGCAGGTTATATTTGGCCAAGTTGACGGTCCAACATCACTCACCCCATCCCCTGAGCTTTACGAGAGCCCATACAAAGAGGAAGAACCGTACGGTATCAACGGATACTCAAGCTATGAGGACTAAAACAATTGTGTTCCTGCATATCAGTGACTGTTCTTCTCGATAAGCGCGTGCGTTGCCACTATAGTCACGTTAAGCAATTTAAGAAAATAAGTTTTGGTCTGTAGTCTGTTTCGATAGCCTTAACACAAAGCCAACTTAATAATCACATTCGTTCCTACAGCCTCCCCGGTTTAAGGCATGATTATGGGTCTCGTGCCTACTAAGAGCTCGATCTGCATTCGTGCCTCGACAACTAAGAACAGAATTCAGACGGTGCATAATTAGTGTATTTGAGTTCTGTGTCGACTATATTTGTTACACAGCGACCAGAGTACATATAAAAACGTGTTGAAATATTTATTAAGTGACGCTACAAGAAATTAGGCCCAGTAAGATTAAGCGGATCGTTGATAATAAACTGTTTTCTATGGATGAAGACGACTACAGAATCTGAAGTAATAATAAAAAAAAAAAAAAAGGACGAGTCTTAATCAGCCGTGGCGGGGGGTGACGACGGAAACCGGCGAGGTGGCATGGGCTCGAAAATCATTCGGAGTGCGTCCCACATCGGGTCTCCTTCTACCTTGTAGGCAAGGGCGCGCGGGTCACGCTGACAATAGAAGGAAAATACGGAGCATGCACATATAAATTAGAGAATGTAATTTGATAATTGAAATTAGGATTAAGACTAAAAATAACAACCTCGAATATTTCTACCCAGCAGTCCGGGCGAAATTGCATTGTGTTATTCCAGACGTCATATGAAACACCATCTATATCGACAATGGACTTAAAAAGCCTGTAGCGACGTGCCAACCTTTCAAGCCTTGAAGCCAGATAATCGGTAGAGACCACCTTCTCGTGTACCCTAAACAAGTGCTCCTTCGCAGCTTCGAGCACGACAGTGTGGTCCCCATGAACGCTGAAGTTTCCGTTACGAACTTCGTCAGCCAGGTAGCCGATGAAAGATTGGTCTATAAATTTTGGCCAACCGAGGGGGTACAGTAGCATATCCTGATAATTTTTTGGGCGACTTATGGCCATCCGGTTACAGTGCTCACCTCTGGACATCACAACAAAAAAAGATTATGAACCAAAAAACAGTATTAAACCCTTAATATTCCTATAGCAAAACTTTTCAAATATGATTGATGCTGAAGCGTAGGTCTATTTATAGATGGGGTTGTGCCACCAAAAAAAACCCTACACAAACTAAACATCAAGTTGTGCCTATAAATAAGAAACCTAACCCTAACATTTCTGAACTAAAGCCTACGTCCCACACACCCAAGTCCACATTTCAGAAAATTTCGATGGCAGACCAACCTCCGGACGACCGTCAACCTCTAACAATGCAGTATATATATTTTTACGAAGATAGGGATTAGACAAGAGATATGGATGAATGTATTCTCATGGTTATAAAACGGGAGAAAGAGTTTCGCTATTGGGTGCCTGGCCAAGACCCACCGAACCACCTCAGCATAGTCAGTGCTCGTTCGTATCTCCGAGAGAACTTTCTACACATACGAGACTTCACCGCTGAGGATGTCATCAACCGCCTGCAGGCTCTATGTGACAGATATGAATTGTTTGCAAACATGAAGAACACGGAAGGAGTCTTATGGAACGCCGAAGGAAATCGTCTTATAGCATCAGAAACTCAATGGAACGAATGGTTCTTGCTGTACGGGGATATTGTGTATGCATACTCGGATGAAGGCGAACCAAACTACCATACAATGGAAGAAATATTTGGCGAAGTTAGGTTGCCGGGGGGGGGGGGGGGGGAGGGGGTGGCGCCACCTCCACCGCCCGTGTGATTGTCGATGTGTAGCTTTACTTTGTTAACAATCCCTAAACCAATTAGTCCGGCCTATCCTTTTATTTACCCATCGAAGGTAACCTATCCCGGTTATAGATCGTGGTTTAAGGAGAATGTAGTTCTATTTGCAGTCTCGTTATTTTAAATTTGTTACTAGTTACATGTTCACTTGCACACGTTTTTTTTCGATAACAACAGATGTTAAACACCACAAAAATAAATTAAAAAAAATTAATAAGAAAAAGGGAAAGGAGGGATTGGAGGAACGAGGTGCCATAGGATAGTTATCAGTTCAAATTCAAATGTCCTCCCGAACCCACTTAAAGAATGCAACCACCAGCGACGAAACAAAACTACACTTCATGTAATAATAAACGCTTCGTGCAAGTATACTGTAGACGTCACAGGCACGTTGAAGCAGAATCAATGATTAGTCTTGTGTACACCTTGCAATGTTAACTCTGAAACCCAACGCAGTCATTCAACAACTTTAACATGTACCGTGCCAGCACATACCTGCATCGCCCAAGTATAAACTATCGCTGACTGATTGGGCAAGTCTCCAGCAGACGGGGCCTAAATGAAAAGCTAAACTAAAGTGTGTCCATGTAAACTAAAAATGTTCGCGCCACACTTCATAAGCACGATTGCACAACATCGCCTCCCAAAAGGTGATATCATGCTGCTGAAGCACACGGCACCACCGAAGCATACCTGCAAATATATTAACCTGTCCCCCCTTTTAACTTCATGGTGAAATGAGGCAGGTATCGACTGGACATGCCGAAACAGTAACATTAGCATGTGACTATTCTGTATTCGTGCCTACTTAATTTTTGTTTGATATTCCACGAAATATATGATATGACAGAAGCGTGATAAACATTTCTAGTGTTGCAGGCTCGACCTTCTACATCCGTCCCCACAAAAGTTGTACATAGCTCATGTGTATACACGGTATTCGTGCCAGATAGTGATTGGGTGAGAACTGACGCTAAACGGCATGTGTAGTGATTTATAGTGCCTGCAACACTACCTGGAAATATATATATATGGTTGTAACTTTACACCCATTTGCAATAAATATTCAACAAAGTCTTAGAAAACTATCCCGGACATGCCTCCAACACCTACGAGAATTTGGAAACCCCAGTCCGAGTATTTCTATACAAACGGTTGGACACGTGAAATGCATGTGGCGCTCATTGACTCCATCGCAGGAACTTGTCTGAGGAGGAGCAAGTTACTAAATGAATGTTACGAGGAGGCATTGGATTATGCGTTGTTCGACGTGGGGGTGGAGACCGGGAAGGAATGGCCCTCTGCAAGGTTGTCAACTGAAATTGCAAGACTAAGGGAGCGATACGATGTCTTCAAATGGGTTAAGGAGCACCGTTTGGTTCGTTACAACACCCAAACTAACAAGCTATTCACCGACAACAGCACATGGGAGACTCTAACTGAGGTAATTTTGTAGACATTACTCTCTAACATTCCGTAGTACATTGAGATGCATGCATGTAGTGTTAGGCAATAACATAGGTTTTTTGTTTCTCAGAAATGCGAGTTGGCCGCTGCTTACTACCACGAAGGAGAACCTAATTGGGATCAACTACAAGATATCTTTGGTCAAGTCGAGAACACACCACCATCGGCAGAATCCAACAATCAATCTAGAATCATGGAGGTGGGTAGAGACAATGTCGACGGTGAATACTGGGTGGGGGACGAGGAGTACGATGCCGAAGATGAGTACGATGACTACGACGGATGTTAGTTAAATTATCTTGTTTGGACAGGAGAATGTGAATGACCGAAAATAACCTAATTTGATTTTGCTTTGTGGTTCATGATTGGCATTATCATTTGTGCACCCTTAACACCCTCGTGCCTGGTCTGTATCTAGGCCCCTTCTCGCTGCATTTGTTGCTTACTTTATGTACTGATCTAAGCGTGGTCTGAACATAATTGTCGTGCCACCTTTACACTCGTGCCACAGTTTTGTTGGCACGACACTCAAATTTGCAATACATGAATAAGTGTACAACAACTGGCGTAACCCTGGGAGTCATTCCGGGGTTTCAGACTAAACTAAACAGGCCCCTTATTATTATCTTTGTGCACCCTTAACACCCTCGTGCCTGGTCTGTATCTCTACCCCTTCGCACTCGCGTTATACACCTCCAACCTCAACGACAACCCCATTATCGCGATGGCGATGAGTGTGAACCGACCACATCTTCTCGCTGCATTTGTTGCTTACTTTATGTACTGATCTAAGCGTGGTCTGAACATAACTGTCGTGCCACCTCTACAATCGTGCCACAGATGTGTTGGCACGACACTCAATTTTACAATACATGAATAAGTGTACAACGACTAGCGTAACCCTGGGAGACATTCCGGGGTTTCAGATTAGTATAAAAAGCCCCCTTATTATTATCTTTGTGCACTATGAACTGCGTCGTGCCTGGTCGTGCCATGCCACGACGCAGTCGCACCATAATCGTCTCTCTCGATCTCAAACTCAGTCAAGCTGGTAGAACGACACCCCGAAGGTTCACCCAACCTAAGGCTAAGTTAATTATGCATACCCATTTTAATAAATAAGCAGCTCGTGCGAAGAAAAGAAAAAAAAAAAATCGCAGCTTAAAATTGTAAACCAGGAAAAACATGGTGCAAGGAACTAGAGACAGGAGAGAGAATAAAATAAGGCAACAGAACTAAAGAGAAAGGAGAAAGGAGAGATAAGTAAGAGGAGAGAGACGGATGACATGTCTTGTCATTGTCTTCTCAGTTCTGCCAGGGGAGGTGGGGGGGGGGGGGGGCCGGATAGGGTATATCAAAAAGCGGGGGTGGTTGCGGATGGGGTGGGTAGGTGGTAAACTGTGAGACGGGGGGTTGGTTTCGGGGGGTGGTTTGGAGGGTTAAGTTGAAAAAGGGCTAAATTCTATATTTTTTTACAAACAAGTTAGATTCTATGTGTTTTTTACAAAAAGTGATAGTTTTGGGGGTTTTCACTTTAATCACTCCTTCAAAAGTTAAGGAAAAAAAAACACTTAAAATTCCTAAGAAACGTAATCAGTCATACAAAACGTGCTTATTATATCCCTAAAATAACTATACAGAAAATAATCCAAGTAAGAACAGATTAACCAAAAAAAAAAAGCAATATGAGATCACAAAATTCATGCATCATTCACATCTTGTTGCTCAAATGACACATGAAAATGCATCGATTCTTCATCCGCTTGCCGATTTTCCTGCTACAAGTACAACAAATGCGCGTACAGAATCCGATTCCAGGTATCAGGAACTCCCGGCAAACACCAGTGTATGCAATCGGCATAGTGCAATGGATCTTCCTTCTCTTCGTCTGTCAACAATTTCCCGCCCAACTCAGTGTAAATCGACGAGTGACCATCGATTCTGTACTCTGATAACTGAGTTATGTTTATCACCGTAACCGGAGTTTTCATCTTTCCGATAACGTCGGCGAGTGCTCTCATCATTTGCTTGTTTGACCCTGTTCCCCAGTGCCGCTTCTTTGTGATTGGTTTCGTTTCGTTGAAGCATTTGATTCCTTTTTCATTGCCCCAGTCTGCACTCCTGGTGTTTGATAAAATGTCTTTAAGGTAAGGTGAACCGAAGAGCTTATTCATCATCTTTTACTTGTATTATTATTTATTTTTTTCTTTTTTCAGTGTTTTCCCTTTATGTGAGCAGCTTCTGGAATATGTTCTACGAAAATCGCTAATAAGTATAACAGTTTTCAGTTAGACAAAAGTTGACTCTTCTAAATAATTGTATTATCGTAACATTTTAAAGGTTAATTATAAGAATTTGTTTTTTCAGGTTTGTTCTAATTGTAAAATTTATTTCTCGGAGTTCATAAATAATAGATATCTTGTTGGTATTATATCGTTGTTGATGAGACTTCTCTTCTTTTAGTTGAAGTTAATGATTCTCTGAGGTCGATGGAAAATATTATTGAAGTGGAGACTATTATGAAGAAAGTATTTGTATTCATAATTTCTTATGTGGAGTTGTTTATAGAGATTATAAAGTGATTTTCTCCATCCTTACTTTTCTTGCTGTATTTTCATCTAAATAACAAATGTTGGTTTCTTATTTATTTTATCATTTGATCTACAACTATTAACGGAAAAGATCGAATCAACTTTTTCCTATTTGTGTTTTTGTTGAAAATTTAATTTGTCATGCTTGGATCTGTTATTGTGAAATACTGACCTCTGGTGAGTAGGAGACATTGTAGTGAAAAAGACTTTTGTTTTGTTGGGATGGACATTGGAATCAATCCAATTCGCCCATGTTTTGAGTCCTATGTTGTAGGAAACAGAGGCATCCAGTTCTTGATATCCTTCCTCACCATTTGCAAAAGAACCCCACCTGCAGTTACAATAGCTTGTAAGAATCTGTTTAAGTACATTTTCTTACAGATTTAGAGATACTTACAGTGACTTGATCTTCAGGCTGCTCGTCCACCAAACGTAAGTGTTGAAGACAAGAATATCGACTCCTGTCCAGTGTTTTGCATGCTTGGCTACTGAATCAACTTTCAGAACTCTCTTCTTTGGATCTATTATTATATGAACATCTGAATTTGATTCGATTAGGAACGGGGCCCAGTAGAACTCGATTGACGCATTGTATTCCTATAATAAAAGAGAGGAATAACAATAAGTTCTTGAATGTTTTGTTTTTTAAATAATGCTGATTAATGCACCTTTGCTCTGAAGATATTATGAATTCGGCCTCTTTTCATGGATTTTTGTCCTTCTGGTATTACAGATTCGACTTGGCAAACGAAGGATTCCCACTGATTTCTCTGCAGTGAATCCCCTACAAACAGTATCCTCTTCCCTTGAAGTCTCTGCAGCGCGATTTTAGGATCAAACCTAGACGAGGAATTTGTAAGGTCAGTTCAGAAAACAATACTCGATGTGCTTGCTTTTAGTTTGATTACAGCTTTTAGTTCATAATTATATGTTTAATGAAAGTATTTCAAGAAAATGTTTATAAGATGATCAAGAAATAAGTTGGATGCCCAGTTTGGATAACCTCGTACATTACTTGTTTCGTCTTTTGTTACGCTATCTTTAATGCACAACATGTGTTAATTAGTGATCTGACCTAGGCAATATGCAGTCATCAGGCTCCCATTCCCAGTGTTGGTAGTCCAAATCCTGCCTTCCATTCTTAACACAGGAAAACTGCCTGTCCACGTATGGGCATGTGCTGTCCGTATACAACGGCTCAATCGAGCGATTGAACACCCATTTTCCATGAACTAATGAGCACTCTTCTGGGTCGAAATCAAATCGATCGTCTACTGCATAATTGAATCCTGTATCCTTGTTGTCTGTCACACATTGAAAAAAAAAAGAACATTTCCATCAAACTCATTGACATATTTTGTATTGGAAATATCTCAAGAATACCTTTGACAGACTTCTTAGCAGCATATCTTTTAGGACAGGGCTTGAACCTAAAGATGGCACTTGAAGAAAAGAAGCTGATGTACACGAGCGTGATGAAGGCGATGCCACAGATTATGGAGGTGATTATCGACAGGGGTAGCTTTCCTCTAGGGAGCTTTGTCATGCCCATTGGAATGGAGAAGAGAGAGAAACAATGGACAGGTGATGAAATGGAGGGGAAGTTTAATAAGGATGATGGTGAACTTAATGAAAACAATGGGGAGATTATATCATGGGGTTTTTGAGTAGGAGTGAAGCTAAAGCAATGCATGATTTAGCCATATGTCTCTTCTTTATTGCTGGGTTAATAGGGTTCAAGTAGCAAATGACATCTTGGCTCCTCTTGTTTATACATACAAATGAAAATATATGACTGAATGGCGGATTCCAGACGCTAATCAGACAATATACTGAGTCGAGTGCTAATTGAGGCTTAGGTAGGATTAAGGGGGTTTAGGAGGGATTAAGTAGGATGATTGGGGGGAAAACATAGACTGTAGAGGACAGTCTAGTGCCTACAAGGACCTAGCTGAAGATAGACGGAAACTTTTAGAATAGAGGCGAATTTGTCAATGGACCCGCTAAGCCCCAACGGGCCCAACCCAAGGTGAAATTTGTAGAAGTCTATTTTTGGTAATATAATTAAAAAGTGGGTTAGCACATGTAATTATATTGTAATATACTATGGTCCACTTGTAAATAACTACCCTAACCCAAACCACATAAACTTTCCTCCAAATCTGAACTTTAATATACTATTTTCTTCTAATTTAGCTGAGTTTTTTAAAAAAAATTACTTTCCTGCCCATCCTATAATTGACTTATTGATCTACCATTGTTTGAGCCCCAATAAATTCTTAATTGTGGTGTTATATAATCTATTTTGAGCATATTTAGTTGTTATACTTTTGTGCTTTATTCTTTTATTTACATTTTCGATGTCGAGAATTTTCTCTATAAAACGTAGCTTAAGGTAATTTGAATCTTCTATTGCAAAAATAACTTGTGGGGCTCCATCAAATATCCACAATTAAATGACACTTGCCGCTTTTTAAGTCTGAATCTTCATGAAAGAATTATAAATATTTATAAAATTATATTTTTTTACATGTGTAGCTCGTGCTGAATTTTTTTGCATGTAGGTGGTCCATTATCGATTTGTAACAACTCCACTTGAATTGAAAGTATTTTACATGCCTAATTATTATGAATATTCTTTAACAACTCCACTTCAATGGTTGGTGATTTCATTTTCTAAGGTATTGAAATACAGCCGTATCTCAGGTCTTTTTCTTCTCACTTTTCATCCGCATGACTCATACTTCTGCTTTTCATACTAGCCAATCAAAACAGTTTCAAGATTTTTGTAGGTATTAGTATCATTTTGTGTATTCATTATCTTACATAAAATTATGCATATATTTTTGTGTATACGTATAGGCTGATGATAATGATACATTACACTAAGTCATTGCGGTCTATAATTTATTTCACTAGTGTAGCCTCAAATACGGGTATGTACCATTTTTTACTAGTTCCTTAGTTGGCGGCATCTGACTTAGGTAAACAACTTTGTAATCCAAAGATATTATTCATGGTATAGAATTAAGAAGTCACGGGGTCTTGACTTAATCTCCTCTCGTTTGTTCTTAATATACTAAAAAATATTCAATATCTTAGTATGGATATTTGGGCTGAAAAAACTCAATCGTTATTGATTGGGCGACCTAGCCAAGAGTCTGTTCTGGATTGTCACAAACTAACAAGAGATCGCACAACCAACTTATTATTTTGCCAAAATTCACTTTCTCTTCTTACAGACGTGCCAACCACTCCCTCCCACCCCTGCTAGGGTGACAAATAGGTCGGGTTGCGGGTTCATTGTTCGGATTGAGACCTGCTTATTACGAAATTTTGGCCAACCCGAATCTGAACCGTTTTCATATTCGAGCCTATACCTGCAACCCAAACCCGACCTGTTGGGGTTGCGGGTTAACCCCCCCACCCCCCACCCCCCCAACCTGTTCTTCAACCTGTTTCTCAACCCGATTTTTTTTAAAAAAAAAAAAAAAAGATCATTTCTAATTTTCTACTTCTCCCACAATAACAATATTTAACAATATTCTTACACAATAATAATGCAACACAAAATTATTATACTAAAACTCTAAATTCTAAAAGCCAAAATTATACTGTTTCTAAAATATTCTGAAAATCTTTCATGTATCATTCTCATTTTTTAAGATTATGTTGAACATGTTTAATTTCTTTTTAATTGGATAATCCATCTTTATAAGCTCATCCAGTGAATTTCTTTTACTTGTAAAATTTACCATGCTCTTACAAGTACCAAATATAATTGTTGCATGCTCTTTTCTATGCACATTTTCATCAAAGGTTGTTGTTTATTTAATGATCGGTGTTTTATACTCGCATTTCTTATAATAAAAATAACATTAGTTGTAGGAGAATACATAGACCATTTGCTTAGATTTGTAAGGATCTGTTATAAAAAAAAAAAAAAAAAAAAAGAATGAAGAATAAATTATGAGCTTGTAAAACAAAACAATATTGGTTTCTTTAGGTTCTCGACAATACATTCACACGATTATTAGTTACCACAACTAATATACAGCAACACGATTATTAGGTTCTATAGAGTTTCTACATTGACTATTATAATTTTTTTAAATATGCGATTTAATTTTCCATATTTTTAAACGGGTTGCGGGTCAACCCCGCGACCCATATTACTTTCGTGTCAGACGGGTTCGACCTGTTTCTTATCCATTCAGGTTCGGATTGATCCAACCCTCCAAATTCGGATTCGATCATGTTGGATTGTTCGGGTCGTATTAAAAATTGTCACCCCTACCCCCTACCCTCTTAGATTTTCTGTCTTTATTTACATCTCTCTCCTATGTTCTCTTATATTTCTTTGGAATATATTAATATATATATTAATGTATTCAATAAATTACATAAATGTTAAAAAATCAGAAATTAATATTCCATTTATTATTTAAAAATTCAAAAACCTCGTTCTTATTTGATCAAATAATTACAAATTTACCGACCATCAATTTTTTTAATACTACCCAAAGTTCCCGAACCCATTAAAACTTAATTTTGAAATTTTATATCTGGAATATGTGCAAGCTCAAAAAATACAAGTCTTAGCCAAAAATCTGATATTCGTTTTCTAGATGACAATATAAGATATTAACATCCTATCTTATTTAATCTGGATCCTCTACAATCAACGTTTGATGTTAACTTTAAATTTGTGTACCAAATATACTAAGAATTTCATAAATTCCCAAATATCTACCAAACTATTTGAAAAGTGTTTCAATTTTGTCTGAGTGATTTTTAACTTTTAGCTTGAAAAAACTATTTTGAGTGTTTTTAAGGTATAATTTGTTAGTTTTCGCTACTAGAGGTGTATAGACGAAGATGAATTTTATGCAGATAAAATCGAGGCTAGAGTTTGACTTTATGTACGTAAGACGAAATTGTCACGTACACAGGTGCAATACGTATAAAAACAATCGCCTCCAAGATACAACGACTTTAAAACTTCAGACCGTTGCACTACGATTCAGAAGTTATCGGCGAACGGACTCGGATACTTGAACTTTCTTAACTCAACTAATGCAGAATTAGAATGCTCTTAAATTGTATTTTGCTTTGTTGATTTTCGAGTGAAATGAATGCAAATAGGAGGGGTCTATTTATATATATTAAAGAATTGTGGTGCCTTTTCTGGAAAGGCACCTCTTGACTCTTGGTGGCACCCCCTTGGCTAGGCTCGAAGCAATACGGACCTGGACCCACCAGTTCGCTGGGTGGTCGCACCCACAGGCTGACTTGCGCCCCGTCGGGCGACGGGTCGCACCGGTTGCGGGTTCGCACCCGTCCGACCTGGGTTGGCCGCTGGCGGGTCGGCTCAACTAGACCCGGTGCGGGCTCGGACCCGTGTTGATCCCTGACGGGTTGAGCCGACCCGGTATGTCCCTGTTCCGATTCACGTTGGCGTGCCATGTCACTGCATCCGACTCGAACCGTCGCGAACTCGCGAGCCACCAGTCTGGATCGGCCAAAACCTTAAGATTCCTCCAGTATAAGGTTCACCGTAGGGGATCAAGTCAAGTGCTCTACTAAATAAGGAGTATCAACATACTCCTACTTTCCTATATGGGACAAGGAAAATAACATTCCCCCACAATTTCTCTTTAACTTTGAATCAATAAGTTGCTAACTTTGATAATTAATGTCTCATTCACCAGAAATTGGTTTTGAGCATATTAATATATTAAATTCATCTACACGAAACGTAGATTAAGAATTTGCAACTTATTTTCATTTTTCACAAATGGATTAAGATAATTAAATTGGTCAATTTAGGGTCAAAACCCAAAATTCCAACCAATTTCCAACATAATTTCCGTCTTAGTAAAAGCAGCTTCAAGTCAAAAGTTGAAAGCTAGGTAAATGTGTTTTTTTTCAGCTTCTCGCTATTTTGGTAAATAAATTAATATTTTCATGTCACTTTTAAGCTAAAACATACTTCGTCCGTCCCGGCCTAATTTGGCTACCTTGGCCGGGCACGGAAGTTAAGAAAAAATAGATTTTTTGGAATTTTTTACTTTTTCAACGGTGGAGATTGAGGGTGGAGATTTTGAAGGTAGAGATTGTGAGAGAAATTTGTCACTGACAAATTAAGTTGTGACAAATCAAAAAAGAAAATAGACAAATTAAAGCAGGACGAAGTTAGTACTTAAATACTGAACGTTCTTTACATTTAAATTTAACTAAATCACTTACATTATCAAGCATTACCTATTTTTTTATTATAAGCAATTTTATCATAATCTTTTCTTTTAATCACTTATTCAAAAGTTGATAGGAAGGAATAATACTTCCTAAACCGATATATAAAGCTAGGCAATGTTTGGTTGGGGCTGGGGTGGCTGGGCTGGGGGAAGTGGCTGGAGTTAGTGGCTGGGGGTGTTAGAGAGTGATGTTTGGTTGGGTGGCTGGGGTTATGGTTGGAGTGTGAAATTTAATTATTAATTGTAAAATGTGATGTGGTATGGGTAAGAGGTACTCCCTCCGTCCCGGCTTAACCTGCTTAGGTTGACCGGGCACGGGGATTAAGAAAAAACAGATTTTGTGGAATCTTTGACTTTTTTTAAAGATGGAGATTGAGAATTAAGATTTTGAGGGTGGAGATTGTGAGAGAAATTTGCTATTTATGGGGTAGGCAGGTTAAGGTGGGACAAACTAAAATGGCAAGTAGGCAGGTTAAGCTGGGACGGAGGTAGTAGTTATTAATGATTGGGAGAATGATTAAAGTAGTGTTTGGATTTGGATTGATGTCCCCCCACCAAACCCTAATGTCGCGGCTTGGCCAAACCAACCCAAAGAAACATGAGATTGAGTTGGCCAAACTGATGAGAGGTTGAGCCAACCCCAACCAAACATGCCCTTAGTGGACACTCTCCTAACATTAGTTAATTGAAATGGAATCTGAGGACTAATGATGCTACAAATCTTTGAGTAGACAGCTGAACTTCTACAGTAAAATTTTGCTGTTGCAAAGTTGAATAATGGTAATGGAGAGAAGCTGAGTAGTCAGTTATCATTAAGACATTGGCTGTAGTGTGACTTAAGGCTAAATTGTGCATTATGAATGTTGTTTTGAAATTAAAGAAGTCTCAAGTTTGTTGCCTATAATAACATGCATTAATGATTGTGGGCTTTATAGCAACTTCCACTTCACATAAATTTCCTGCAATGGAAGCAACGATATTGAGATGATCGAGCATTACTAGAGCTGACAAAATTGATCCGTTCTGATGGACTGATTCAGCCCGCTCGATATTTTAGATAAAATTACTATAGAAATCTAGGCTTGCAGAATTATCGGGCCCACTCAATGGATTAAAGTTCAACAAGCCAACGGATCAGTCCAATTATTTTTTGTGTATTTAAGAAAATTAGACTGAGCTAAACTCAATAACTATTGAATCAATAATATTTTAGGCCCATCCTACCCGACGTTCCGCTAAGTATTACATTGTATTTGAAATAAAGAATTTGACGATGAATTTATAATAGTATATAGTCACATATGGGCAGAATGTTGTAAGTTATAACACAACTTTATGGATAAAAATGCCGACAGGATCATGTTAAGTTAGTCAAATAATTAAATGGTATAAAAAAGGAAGCATGTCTAGATCTGTTTGCAACATTTTAACTTTATTTATGCTTTTAAAGAAATTCAGTTATACAGTCTCGAGCCCAAGCTTTGTAATTTGGTAGCATTGTTTTATCAATTGATGACATATTGTAGAAGTTGTTAATGTTATTCAGATGGTAGACAGAGATTTAATGCCTACTCGTGTTATGAAAAAAAATCGGGACAAGTGTAAAGTTCCCTAAATATGTATTTGGAAGAAAAAGGACATAATTGTATGGATAAAAAAACTCTTATATTTTGTGACGCACAAGGCACGTGCAAAAATTCGGTGATAAATGGTTAAAAAATTAGTTTGGAAATTTATTTGTCAAACCACATATAGTTTATACATATCCATGAGTAGATCTAGCCCTATCAATATCGGGCTCCAACTCAGTGCAACATTTGTAAAACTTTATTTTTAGTAGTTGTGGTGCCAAATACCGATCACCTTCTATGAACCGTGGGTTGTAGCCTTTGAAAGACACATCTTCCCGAAGAATGAATGGATCACTCCCACAAGTTAGCAAGATTATATTTCGCACTGGTGTAGTCCGTGCCTAGAGCATTCAAGGCACGAACCACGCTCCCTCGTGGTACTGGAGGCAGCCGCCTTCTCATAAAGGAGCTCGTGGGGAATTTTTATGGAGGCCCCGACATTAAGTACCTGAAAAGTCAATAGTACACTGACGGTCGTTATCCTCCAATCAAAGAGTCAAGAGGGACCACTCACATGTCCCTACTCAGAATACCAGATTAGGTTGCTGACAAGGATTGGGGCTTACATGGCACGCATGAGATGACCATTTTGTCTTTTTCGTTAAAAGAGTACGTATATAAGTTTCAGTATTTCCCTTCTTCCCCAAGGTAACATATTCAAATTGTATTGTTCCATTAAAAAGTTTGCCATACATTCTTCCTAAAACAATCACCTCCGATCACTGATTTGATCGTCGGAAGCTCTTCACCGAAGTCCATCTCTGATGTTGATTTTTGCAAGTTCACGCAAAGCTACCTTGCCTCACCTGGGACAAGCAACAAGATTTCCATCCCACATTGTTTTAGGTATATTTTCATTGTATTTTAGTAGTGCCCGAACCCCTTTCATCACGACACTACAGTAATATAATTTTTATTATTTTATTTGTTATTCACTCCAAGTTGTAGTTGAACCCATCCCAATTTATTTTTATTGTTCACAATCTAGTCTCTAACGCAGATATGAGTAAATAATAATCATTAGAAATTGTGCCCAATTATTTCCTTTCAAACTCATTTATTATTTGTTTTAGTAAATTTTCTGTAAGAAAAGAAAAAAAGAAACTTTTATGTAGACTTTATTACTATCTTTTTCTTTTCTTTTAACGCCTAAAGTAGCAACTTGGACGAAGTTGGATAGCTCAAGTGGCAGAGCATCTACTACCTAGGCCTTTGGTCCTGGGTTCGAGTCATCGTGGGGGGAGGGGAGGGTTTTTTCTTTGTTCTTAGATTAGGAGATAAAAAAAAAAAAAAAAGCCTAAAGTAGCAACTTGATTGAACTCTAACAACTCTTTAATATACACTACCTCCGTCCCAGTTAAATTTGCCTACTTGTCTTATCGATCCATCTCAGTGAACTTTGCAACTCCATAAATGAAAAATAATTCTCACAATCTCCACTCTCAAAATCTTAACCCTCAATTTCCATCTTTAAAAAAGTCAAAGAAAAAACAAAATTTATTTTTTCTTAATATTCGTGCTTGATCAGGATTGTAAATTTAATCGAAACGAAGGGAGTAATTTTTTATATTTTAGTATATCCCATTACTAAATCATGAATCCATTCCTTGTATGTAATCCATGAAAAAATAGCAATTTATATGTAAAAACGATAATATTTTGTTAGCTATATTGGAGAACACGTGAGCTACTTACAACTCACCTACTTTACACATGCACATTTTGTATGACAGCTGGCATTAGGAGGTTCTAGAAGAGTGACGGTTATCACTTACAGCTTGTATAAATAGGGAACAGCTGTAACTTCATTTTGGGTGTGTTGAATAATATGAATATGATTTGAGCTGCTGGAGTTTATCACTCATCTTATGCTTTTGTACATGGTATCTAGAGCCAGATTTATCCTTTAACTATGGCTTCGAATCGAAATCGAGCATGGAATACAGAGTGGCCAGCTCTGAACACGTCTGCTGTTGCTGCATCAACGGAAGGTGGATCGAAATCGAATAATGTTGCTGCTGATACTGGATCTGCGCCAGTTCCATTAAATCGCGACGATGATCCGATGTATCTCAGCGGATCAGATCATCCTGGTGCAATTCTAGTCTCAAACAAGCTGAATGGAAATAATTTTCTTAACTGGCGACGATCTATGATGATTGCACTCACTGCGAAATACAAACTTGGCTTCATAAATGGAAGAGTGAAGGCTCCAGATCGGGAAGATTCAGATGAATACGAGCAGTGGAGAAGAGTTGACTCTATGGTAATGAGTTGGATTATCAATTCAATATCCAAAGACATGGCAGATGCATTTCTCTATGCTAAGACAGCTAGAGATTTATGGCAACTGATTGAGGATAGACTTGGAGAATCAAATGGACAATTGATTTCACATCTACAGAAGGAGTTATCTAATACTACTCAAGGTAATATGTCAGTAGCAACATACTTTATGAAGTTACAAAAACTATGGGATGAGTATGCATGCATTCGACCATTACCTGTTTGTTCATGTGGTGCGAGCAAGCAATTAAGTGATTTCGAGATAGAAAATAGAATGATGCAATTTGTCAACGGCTTGAATGATAGTTATGAGCAAGTACGAGATCATATTTTAATGATGGATCCACTGCCTAGCATAAATAAGGCTTATTCAATGGTCCTCCGAGTTGAGAGACAGAGGCAGAATCATAACAATTATCCAGAAATGTATGAATCAGCTGCCTTAGTGTCCAAATCTGGTGATAATGCAACTGGAAGAGGAAGTGGAGGAAGGTTTAGCACAGGAAGTGGTAGTTGGAATGCTGGTAGAGGAAGAGGTGTGTTTAAGAAACTCACCAAAGAAGAAAAATCTAAATTGATATGTACACATTGTCAAGTGCCGGGGCATGAAGTGCAGGATTGCTTCAAACTGAATGGATATCCAGAGTGGTACACAAAGATTAAGCAACAGAAAACAAAGCAAATTGCAAACATGGTAGATACTTCAACTACAGCCACTGACACTCAGAAATCCATGGGAGAAATGGCAGCTTTTATTCAACAGGAAGTGGCTAAATATCTCACCAAACAACAAGGCTCCAACAGTGCCTCTACAGGAACGGATGCCTTCATGAGCTTTGCTCACTACCCTGATGCAGCAGGTAATATTACGATATCCAACGATTTTTTTGCTTTGTCCAGTTTTCAGTGTGTGCTTCAAGGCTCTTGGATACTTGACAGCGGAGCTAGTAGGCATATGTGTGTCAACCTTAGTCATCTAATCAATGTAAAACCCATGCCTTCTCCTGTTAATGTTCACCTACCTGATGGAACACAGAAAGGTGTTCGACTTTCTGGTGATATCAAACTTACTCCTACTCTTATGTTAACTGATGTTCTTCACATCCCATCATTCAAGTACAATCTTCTTTCCATAGCTCAGCTCACCCAAACAACTAATCTCAAATGTACTTTCTATCCTACACATTGTCTCATACAGGACCTGAGGACTGAAGCAGTAATTGCTAAAGGAAAAGCAGTTGGCAAACTATACATCCTTGAAGACACAGACCCTCTTTCTACTCAACAACATCTTTCTTTTGCTTCTTTTTCTTGTAATAACATTGTAGACCTGTGGCATAAGAGGTTAGGTCATGCCTCCTTGCCCGTCATGGAACACCTTGATTTTGTAAAGAACCACTCTAGCCCTACTGTAAGAGAGGCTATACACAAATGTGAAATCTGTCACAAAGCCAAACAGCCTAGACAGTGTTTTCCACTTCGTGATTCTAGAACCACTTGTTGTTTTGAACTACTACATGCTGATGTATGGGGTCCCTATGTACATGAATCTATCAATAAAACTCCATTTTTCTTGACGCTTGTCGATGACTTCAGTCGAGCTACTTGGGTATTCTTAATGTCTCACAAAAATCAGGTTCCCAACATACTATCTACTTTCTGCAATATGGTCCAAAATCAGTTCAATACCACTATCAAAATTCTTAGAACAGACAATGGTACTGAATTTACTTGTTCAGCTACACAAACCATTCTTCACAATCTCGGTATCTTGCACCAAAAATCCTGTGTGTATACTCCACAACAGAATGGAGTTGTGGAGAGGAAGCATAGACATTTGCTTAATCTAGCTCGGGCACTAATGTTTCAGTCTGGTTTACCTCTTCAATACTGGCCATATTCCATTTTATCAGCTGTGTACATTCTCAACAGACTTCCCACCTCTCTTTTACAATGGAAAACTCCATATGAAATTCTATATGGCAAATCCCCAGATTACACTACTCTCAAGCCATTTGGTTGCCTTGTTTTTTCGACGAATACCAAACCACAAAAACACAAATTTTCCCCCAGATCCTATAAATGTGCTTTTCTTGGGTATGAACACGGTAAAAAAGGGTACAAATTGCTTGACTTAGATTCTAAGGATGTCTTTGTCTCCAGGGATGTTCAGTTTTTTTAACATGACTTTCCTTTCCTTGCAAATCCTACGTCTTCTTCCTCCCCTAATTCCTTACCTTTACCTGTTCTTGATGATTACAACGTCCCGCCTATATCCATCCTACCTTCCCCCATAAATCCACCTCCCATCCTACAAGATTCTGTACAGCGGGGTTCCCCTATTCAAGACAATCCCACCGGACCACAAGTGGTTACTAGGAGTGGCAGAATTGTTCATCCACCTCATTGGTTGAAAGATTTTGTTACAAAACCAACTATGGCCAATTCTTCACAAATTACTTCAGATACTACTCCTCAGCACCCCATTCAAGCCTTTCCATATACTACCTCTTCCCTTTTTGGACATGATTATGTGTCTTTTTTAGCTAAGTTGTCAAGTATCCAAGAACCACGATCATATGCTGAGGCTGCACAAAGTAAGGAGTGGGTGGAAGCCATGGAGCAGGAGTTGGCAGCTCTTGAAAAGAACGAAACATGGGAGTTGACTTATTTGCCTCCTGGAAAAAGGACAATTGGTTCTAAATGGGTCTTCAAGACAAAAATGCTTCCTGATGGGTCGGTAGAACGGTATAAAGCTAGGTTGGTGGCGAAGGGCTATCACCAAGTTTATGGGGTAGATTACATTGATAGCTTCTCTCCTGTTGCTAAAATGGTTACCGTAAGGATGTTGATTGCCATGGCTACTCAGAAAGCGTGGGAATTGCACCAATTAGATATCAACAATGCTTTTTTACATGGATATTTGGATACTGATATCTACATGGCACCTCCTGATGGATATAGTAAGGCTGGCCCAGGTCAGGTGTGTCTGTTAAAACGAAGTTTATACGGACTCAAGCAGGCTTCACGACAGTGGAACACTGAGTTCTGCACAAAGCTCTTAGAATACGATTTTGTTCAATCTCCAAGTGATCATTGTTTGTTCACTAAATCTACAGGGGCAGATTTCTTGGGTCTTTTGATTTATGTAGATGATGTTTTGGTCACTGGATCCGATGTTAATCAAATTACAGCTCTTAAGAAGTATTTGGACAGCCTTTTCACTATAAAAGATCTTGGACATGCTAAATACTTCTTGGGTTTGGAAATCGCTCGAAGTCCCAAAGGCACTTATCTCTGCCAACGGAAGTACATCCTTGACATATTGAAAGATCTTCGTATGATGGATTGTAAACCGGCCAATACTCCTTTAGTTCCTGGACTCAAGCTTGCAGCTAAGGATGGCAAGCCACTGGAGAAACCAGATACTTATAGGAAATTGATAGGGAGGTTGCTCTACCTTAACTTAACTCGCCCGGATGTCACATTTTCTGTCCAGCAACTCAGTCAATTTGTCAATGACCCTTATGATAGTCACTGGACTGCTGCTGTCCACCTGCTCCGATATCTGAAGACTACTCCGGCTCAAGGTTTGTTCTACTCTTCTACTCCTTCTTCGATGTTAGAAGCCTATTCGGATGCCGATTGGGGGGCTTGCTTGGACACAAGGAAATCAGTCACTGGGTATTGCGTGTTTTTCGGAGATGCTCTTATTTCTTGGAAGGCCAAGAAACAAGCTACGGTTTCCAAGTCGTCGGCCGAAGCGGAGTATAGGGCGTTGAGCACCACTGTTTGCGAACTGCAGTGGATCAGTTACATAGCTGCTGACCTACAGCTTTCCATACACACTCCCATTCCTTTATGGTGTGACAACCAAGCTTCTCTTCACATCGTTGCTAATCCCGTATTTCACGAACGCACAAAACATCTTGATATTGATTGTCACCTTGTGCGCAATCAATATAAAGCAGGCTTCGTTTCTCCTCTGAAGGTGTCTTCTCGCCTACAGCTCGCTGATGTATTTACGAAATCTCTTGGGCCTGGACCGTTTGCTGCTTTGGTGTCCAAGTTAGGCATGTTTGATCCCAATACATGCCCAACTTGAAGGGGGGGTGTTAGCTATATTGGAGAACACGTGAGCTACTTACAACTCACCTACTTTACACATGCACATTTTGTATGACAGCTGGCATTAGGAGGTTCTAGAAGAGTGACGGTTATCACTTACAGCTTGTATAAATAGGGAACAGCTGTAACTTCATTTTGGGTGTGTTGAATAATATGAATATGATTTGAGCTGCTGGAGTTTATCACTCATCTTATGCTTTTGTACATATTTTAACAGAAGTGCTGCAATTAACCCTAATTAATAACTCAAGACCGGGCCCTAACAAAAAGGCAAGACCTTTGAAGGCCAACTTAACGGCACACCTTGTTTTGCCGACAATTAGGCCCAATCCTTTTTGGACAACTATTTAGAAGGCCCATTCTAGCCCTTATTTCCATCGGCCCATCAGATTGGCCCGAATACGAACTTTACTAACATTCTCCAAGAGTCGCTGTCATCTAACAACGCTTTTAGCTCTCACTGGAAAAATCCATAAGCAGAAACAGCAGAGAAACTCCACCTGGTAATCAGATTGCTCCACCAGTTACCAACACGATTGAAGCTCAAAACCAAATCAATGGCGGCATTCAGCCTTTCATTTCCCACACATCTTCAATCTTCTCGAATCTTCTCCAGTCTTTCTCCTTCCCAAAATACCCCCACCGTTTCCTTCTATTGCTTTTCCAAACCCCACCCTATTTTCCCGTCGACGTCTGTAAGATACAGTACCGGTCCGAAGAACCGCTGCCGCAGCGTCGTCGTTTCGGCGCTGAAGAAGCTATCGGAGACTGAATCGGTCGCCGTTTCTCCGGAAAACGACGGCGTTATTCCGCCGAGTTCTGGTGTGTACGCAATTTACGACGGCAGCGGCGATCTTCAATTCGTCGGCATAACGAGGAATCTCGCCGCCAGTGTTCTCACACATAAGAACTCCGTGCCGGAGCTCTGTTCCTCTGTTAAGGTATTATACTTTGTGGTTTGATGCGTAAATAAAGTTTGCTCAACAGTTTTGCTAGTAGACATTTCAGATTCTCTTATTCTAGGGCTCAATTTGTTGCGACATAGAAAGTTGAGATGCTCTTATCGGCCAGCAATTGATGTTTAAAATCCCGTTTCAGCTCGATTTGTTGAAGTTTGTGTCAAATTGAGTTAACCTAGTTTGAACAATTTCTACTGTTCATTAGTATCTAAAGCTCCTGTTAGTTGATTTGATAAGGCGAAAATAGTGGAGTATTTAATATGGCACTGGTTCAAATCATGCTTGATTACGTTTAGGCTTATTAATCATCATAATTAATCGGATCGACTCAATATACAGTACGAAGCATGGTGTAGGAGGGAAAACCCCAAATCAACTGGATAACTTTGAATTTAGATACATCATCCATTGTAAGGCTGCATCCTGAATAAATGCTGGTCCCTGCCCACAGAAGGATGCAGTTGAAGTTGGAAAAATTACTAAACCATATGTCCCGAACAATCCCACAAGGTCCTCATAAACTCAAAATTTTCAGAGCATTGCACGGTGGAAACCAAATTGCCGTGCACTTGCAGTTATATATTTTAAAAAAATACAAACTGTTTAGAGTAATCACAGCATTCGTGGTTGTGTAGGGCTGTTATCTGTGGCTTCAATGGTAGTTTGTTGATTGGTAGACGTGACTTAAACTCCCTTGTCCTCGTGCAGGTAGTTTATGCCAAGTCGTTGTTAGGATTGTAGTATTGTGAGTTGTCTATGAAACTTCAATTGCAATGCACGGGTATGTTTATGTGAAGAATACATCCGGGTTTGAGTATAACTCAAGAAGCAACCGTGCAGTGGACACGCTGTAATGACATCAAAACCACTGAATTTTAATAGTATAGCATATTTCCTTTGAGATATGGTTAAAAGTATACCGAGACTAAGATCAAAATACTTTTTAATCCTTTATTCTGCGGATGTTTGGAAGGTCTGCAAGTGAAACTGCCGAAGAATTTCAAAAGCATCTCAGTTGTGACTAAAACACTAGTCATAAGACTTTTCAGCTTCCATCTGCATTACATATATAGAAGATATGATTAGGTACAAGTAGTCGTATTTGGTCTCTATCTTACATCAATAAATTCACCATTGCAAGGTCTAGGTGCAACATACAAATGAAGTACTTATTGCTGAACGAAATTAAATAAGGAAAATTAAAGTTGGATCACTAGGAGATTACAAATAATGGGCTCTCTTTCCCGTATGAATGAAATACAGTAAACTGTATGAATTGAGAAGGTAAATTATCCTGTGTTACCAGCATCCCCAATAAGGTTTTCCATTTGGTTCGACCGCACATTGAGCCCACACTCATCCAACATCACAACCTGCATTCACGCAGCAGAAATTTAGGAGATGACCAAAACAAGATCAATATCAATTCTGTCTCAATAAATGAAGTTGACGATGTTTAATGGATATTTTATCAATGACTTAGCTTATATAGATTCACAGAGTTGATCTTGGTCCGAGAGTTTGTTTAGTTTTGATACTTTTGGTTGTCATCTATAGGTTGGGGTGGTAGAGGACCCTGATAAAACCGCTTTAACCGAAGCATGGAAATCATGGATGCAAGAGCATATAGCAGCTACCGGAAAGGTTCCATCAGGTAATACAACTACGATAACTTGTGAATGAGCCTTTATAACACTATGGGGATGGATGTTTGGATTGCTTTTCCTAAGTACTTTTCAGCTTATAGCTTGGGAAAAGTTGTTTTGTGTAGTATTTGCAAAGTCAACTTCAAATTTAAAACAAGTACTTTGAGGACAAAAGTTCCAAGCATAATTGTGTTGCTGCTCTCGATTGTTTGAAATTCAAACATCACCTACTTTTTCTACAAGTGATTTTTTTTAAATCTCTAAGTTCAATCATTTTTTTAGAAGTAAAAGCAATCGCAAACATCCCCTATGTAGGCTCAGCTATGGATCATATTTTACCGTCGTTTTTGTTCCATTTCATAGTTTCGTTCCAATTTTTTTTAGGTATTCTCTTCCATTTCAACATGCTTTAATCATTCTCTATTCGATGTATAAATGCATCCAAAGGTCTCCTATGGACATTTTCAAACCATTTTAAACACGTTTCGTTATTTTCTCATCTATAGGTGCTACCCCATTATCTTTCCGACGTATTCCTCGCTAGTTTATATAATATAGCTACACATCCATTTTAACACTCATGTCCACCAGGCAACGAACCGGGAAACACAACATGGGTAAAGAAGGCGCCGAGAAAGAAGTCTGATCTACGGTTAACACCCGGCCGCCATGTCCAATTGACTGTGCCGTTGGAGGATCTCATCGACCGTCTAGTGAAAGAGAACAAAGTTGTGGCATTCATCAAGGGATCAAGAAGTGCCCCATTATGTGGATTCTCACAAAGGGTCGTCGCGATTCTTGAAAGTCAAGGGGTTGACTATGAAAGCGTGGACGTACTCGATGAGGAGTATAACAATGGACTGAGGGAGACTTTGAAGAATTACAGTAACTGGCCTACTTTTCCTCAGATTTTTGTTAATGGTGAATTGGTTGGTGGGTGTGACATATTAGCCTCAATGTATGAGAAGGGTGAGCTTGCTGGCTTGTTTAAGCAATAGATGCCGTCAGTTTGCTAGTTAGATTCTGGTTCAACCTTTTTAAAGTTAGTTGTATTTGTGTTCATTGCCAGATTCTTGTAGGGTGTGTTCATGTGCATTGAAATATATGATTTTGTATACAACATTTAATAAACTAAATCAAATTCAGTTTTGGTAAGCAATCATGTTTATATCATATTCCACCAAGTAATGGTAAAAGCAGGGACGGAAATATCTGGAAATTTCAGAGAAATTTTCGGTTTTTTGGCAACCACAAAACGAAATCGGATAATAGAATTCTGTTAGAATTTCAGGACAATGAAATTTTCAGGTATTTTCGGAAATTTTGATTTCGGTGGTCTCTAAGTTCAATTTATTGTAATTTCGTGGAAATTTTACTGAAATTTTCGTAAAATTAAAATACCCGATATTTCAGTGAAAATTGAAATTTTCGTTCTTGGGTAAAAGTTGCAGGGAACTGAGAGAATATCGGCTTCTCTTACTTCTTGGGATGGGAATAAGTGAGGTTACCCAACAGAACTTATAATCTATCCTACACTAGGTCTAGTTTAGCCCAATCTATATGGTAAACGAGCTAGACTTAAAAAATAGATTCCAAGTATACTTACTAAAGTAGGTCAAACTTGAGTTTCGAATAAAATCTTATAAGCCCAACGGACCGACCTACTTAAAATTTACCTACATATATTATATATACCCAACATAAAAAATATAATATTTTATGAATATTACATAAAAATCATACATATCTATAAACTTTAATCATTATAAAAAAAATAATTTGTTTTATGTAAATAAATTGTGAAAACTAATATATATTTATAAACAGACATCTGTTAAAGATCTTTTATATGCTCTAAATATGTTTAGACCATAATTGGTCTTGAAAAAGGCTAAACTTAGCCTATGAAAAAAGGTCTTTTACTGATAATAGGTCAAACTTGGGCTCGAGGTTTGCAAATCAGGTTCAAGCCGTCTAATGTAAAGCCCAACCTATCACAACATAGCCCAACTTATTCATACCCGTACTTATTTCTCTCCAAACATCTTCAATGAGCAAAGAGCACCCTATTCATGCAAAAACGGCCTCCAACCCCGTGCTACACCTTGCGCTTGTAAAGAAAGGATGGATAGTGTCTGGGTTCCACAAGCGCCAATTGTTCACCCACGTTACATTATATCGTTTTTTTATTCTGCATATATTAATTTAATGTATGTTCATTTTCTTTTTCCTTTTGTCTGGAGAATAATTTATGTTCAAGTTTATTTATTTTATATAAAAAAAAAAAAAATGGGTCAAATTTTATGTTTGCATATTTCTAATTCGTGGTTATTATTGTATTAAGTTAATATATGTGATTATTATATTTTAAAAGTAAAATAAATTAATTTCATCTATATTTATAGAACTCGTTCGTATTAAAATTAACAATTCGTTAAGTTTGTAAAATTTTGAAATGGTAAGCTATTAAAAACTATAAAAAGAGATCGACAATATTACAACAACATAGACGAAAATAAAGACTATTTCACACATACTGCAAATTTAAAGTGTATTATATGAAAATTCTGATGAGGATATCGTATGTATAGATAAATACATGAGGTTGTTTCGTAAGTAGATTAAACGGTGGATGGAGAATGTAAGCGGGTGGAATGGTAGGTGGAAACTGATAGGAGGTGGCAATGGTAAATGGAGAATGGTACGAGGGAAATGGTACATGGAGACTAGTAGTTGTGAATGGTAAGTGGAGAATGGTAGGTGGGGAATGGTTGATGGATACTGGTTGGTGATAACCGGTTAGTGCTATTAACAACGATTGATAAACCCGGTTGGTACACGTGATGTTATTTAAGGAGCACATACACTAGCTAATTTTTCGATCATTCTCATTTTTTCTATTTATCAAACTCGTTTGAATTCTTCCTTTGGCGGCAAGAAAAAACCAAAAAAAAAGAAAGAAAAAAAAAATCCAAATCATGTTGTTCTTCATCAAATTCTTATGATGATGAACGTTAATAGTTAATAAATAGTTACAATTTAGAAAACTGAATCACAGACCAATAGGTTTATAATAACAATCTCATCATGACCTCGTATCTTACTCAGATTCCTAGGACCATCCATGGAGGATCGGTTCCTGGTCATATAACAATTAATCGTGCTCGTGAAACAACAGTGCAAAAGATATTCATTTACTACTTTGCTAAACAACCAATATTTAACTAAGTTCAATTTCGTAGTTTATGAATGTCATGGAACTTGTTCATTCGTATTACTAATGTTGTTAAAGCTCATGATGAATAGTTTATGCAACAAAAGGATACTGTTGAGAGGCTTGGGTTATCTATACTTAAAAAACGGCATCTGCGATGAGAATATTAGCATACGCATTGCCAGCCAATGCAACAGATAAATACATCGACATTGGACAGTCTATTACAATTGAATGTGTGAAAAATATTTTTTCATGCTATTATGGAGATCATTGGTGACCGATATCTTAAGATAGGCTACTTGCAATGCCAAATTTAGCGAGAGGATGTGTCTATATGAGGAAAGACATAACTCAGTTGTGTCTTATCACTTATGCATTGTTTGTGGAACTAGACCAGACTAGCCGGTTCAACCGTGAACCGGCCACTGACCCAGTCCGGTAAAGGTATAAAAACCATGAGTGATGTTAAACCTACCAAAGTCGGCTAAAACCGGCCAAAATCGTTAAAACCGGACCGGTTAAACCGGAAAAATCGTTTCAAACTTCAGAAACATTTTAAATTTCATTTTAAAAATAACAGTTTACAATATTAAATATTTTTCTTAGTGATGCATTGAATTCTAACCTAGTATTCCGCAAGTATACGGTGCCAGTGTAGATAATGGCAGTCAAGGTCGATCTCGCAGAGACTGAATTTTGTGCCTAGTTTACTACCCTAATCGTAATAAAACTACCTAATTAGACTCTCGATTAATGAAAGTTGGTGTTTTTATCTAAGACCTAATTGCTAGAAATAATGAATAAAAATTAAATTACTCGTAAACAAGAAATGATTGATAAGAAAGGACTTGTTAATACACAATCCGTAAAAACACCCAATCGAACAGTAATTAATGCAAACAGAATGTAAAGACACACAATATACGTGGTTCGATCCGGAGATCTACGTCCACGGGCAGAAAACGGCAATAGCCGAGGTGTTTCTTCTTCTTAAACGATGAGTTTACAGTGCGTATTACAGAATGCAAAGTGCGAACCCTAATTCCGAGTTCTTTTCACCTATTTATACTCCTAAATCAAAACCCTAACTAAATCCCTATAATCTCGCCCACCAAATCTGCATGGCAGTTGGGAAGAGATCATGGGCCTTGATTTACGGATCAAACCACTCGCTGGGCCGCCACGCGTTCCGGGGCCTGCTGGGCCTGCGCGTAGTGGGCCTTGCTGTTAACCTGACCCGAGCTGATCGGGCTATCCCTATCAGATGCCCCCCCCCCCAGCCGGAGCGAGGTTGGAGCTCCGGTTACCACCGGGGTGGAACCGTAAGTAGGAAGGACCGGGGTCGCTGGCGGGCCAGAGTGTTTTCGGAAGACCGAGCATATCCGCATTCCTGGGGCTCCTGCGGAGTCGTCCGCGAACGTGGTGCCGAGCTAAGGCGAAGTGCACAGGGCAAATAGTGGGACACCGGACTTCTCAGAAGCGAAAAAGCGCGACGTGACAACTTAGCCGAGGTGGATGGTACACCGGGGTGATTATTCTGGCCACAATGGAAAGGACACCGGAGTGTAGTAGCTTAACCGCGGTGGAGGGTACACCGGGGTGTAGTGTGAATCTTCCTGAAGAAGGGTGAGTCTGATATGACTGGCGGCGCCATTATGAGAGAGAGGGACGTGAAGTGACACGCTCTGCGAGTCCCAAGAAGGTTGTTCCCCACGCGCCTCGGTAACTGTAAAGCGCGTGAAGGACACGCATGAATCTCAATCACTGAATTTGAATAGGCTGCATCAGAGCCGTTGATTTTTTGCGCTTATATAGGGAATAACTGCACTGTAACTATTCACCTTCTTCATTGCGATTCATCGTTTTAGAAAGCGGGAAAAAGAGGAATTTTGCATTCGCGATTCATCTCAGACCAAAACTTCTCAGATCAACCTTCTTTCCACCCAAGTAAGTATGTCTAACTCATCCTCATCTTCATCTTCATCTTCATCTTCAGTAAGAGGGGTTGTCCCTGAAGGGGTGCCCGTTAGAGCCCCTCCTATTAGGGTGATCTATCCGGTAAATAGTGAAAGTAGGCAGGTTCATCGGGCCGACCGTAGTGAAATAAGAGTAGAAGCTGTGTATTTCCCCCGATGCGAGGAGGAAATTGAGGGGTTCGAGGTAGCCGGGGTAAGACCCAAGATAACTGAGAAGCAGATAAAGCGATGGATGCCGAACTTCTTCTTGCCCTTTGATCTGGAATTCATTATTCCCGAGGGTAGCGACAAGGCCTGCTGCCCTGCTCGAGGATTTATAACTGTGTATATAGATCAGCTCGCTGTAGGTTTAAGGTTTCCCCTATGGGAATTTTTGGTGAAATTATTGGATTATTACGGAATAGCGCTGGGACAATTAGGTCCGAATGCTGTAAGGCAGGTGGTGGGCTTTTTGGTTGAGTGTAGTAAGGGGGGATTAGTGCCCAGTATTAGCTTATTTAGGCATTTCTTCCAACTGAAGACGATGGGGAGAAATAAGGGGTGGTATTATCTCAACCCCAGGCCGGGCAAGAAGTTTAAGGTTAAGAACCCCAGTAAAATAGAAGGGTGGAGAGGGAGATTCATATATGTCAGGCACAAGGCCGTATTACCCAAATGGCAGAGGTTAGAGGTGGTGGATAGTGCCTCGGTAGGAGAACCCCAGGGCGCGAGCGTTCTGAAAAAGGTCGGTGTGCTGGAGTCAGTATTCCCGGAGGAAGTACTGGACAAAGCTGGAATGAGTCCGTACTATTCCAGGTGGGCCGGTGGGACCTCGGATTCCCAAGAAAGCGGCACCCCTGCCGGGACTGATTCTGACCGGACACCGAGCTTGTCCGAGGGGGAGAAGATCAAAACCCGGGCTGAAGTAGAGGGTAGGACTCCTATTGCTTCATAAGTTGTGTAATTTAATGGTCAACATCTTTAATGTGTGTTTGTTACGTGCAGTGGGCAAGTTCAAGAGCGCTGCCAGGAAAAGCACCGAGGCCAGCTCGGGGGGCCGAGGTGATAGCTCGAAGACGCCGGAGCGACAGAGAACAACAGCTGGGGGTAGCCACAGGGCGGACCCTGAAGATACCATTCCCCTCTCTGGGTTGACCCCGAGCACAAAGAGAAGGGTCACTACCCCGACGACACCACCTCCTGCCAAGAAACTACACGTGACCCCGGCTCACGAGGTAAACTCGTAAATGACTTCGTTATTTTCTGCATAGATCCATTATAACAGCAAGTTGATGCAGGGGGAAGGAGGAGAGGTATCTGCCACAGGGGCCGAACTGGAGAAGCTGTTGGAGCCTATCCGCGGGCTGGTGGGCAGGCTGGAGAAAGAATCATGCCAAGGCAGGGTTGCCGAGTTGGAAGCCGAGGTGGCTAAGCTGAGAGCTGGCTTCGCGGAGGCTAAAAGGGGTGTCCAAGCAGCTCGGGACCGTGCAGCGGTTGCCGAGAGAGAGGTGACCAGACTGCGCGAGCAGACCCTCGAGGTTGCCAGTTTACGAGGCGACCTCTATGCAGCTCGGGAGGAGCTAAATAAGATCGTCTCTGGTCAGGGAGCAATGCTGGAAGCATTTGCAGAGAGGCTGATGCAAATTGGGACGTTTCTGCAGTTTCTGAGCTCCTTCGTGGCTGCGGGTGATACGGCCACTCGAAGCGAGCTGCTGGAAATCGTTCACGACAAATACCCGGAGGTCAACGTCTACGATGAGAGCTTCGGGTATAACTACGAAGCTGTCGGGAACGAAGACGGTGCTTACTTTGACGTGCTGACCAAGGCTCCAAAGTGGCCCCTAATCGAGGCCTTGGCGAAGAAGAACACCATCCTTACTCCCGACATCATAAAACGGTGCAACGAGGACGAGGACAAGGACTTCTTGGGCTTCCGCAGCGGCTTCTACGTATGGGAGATGAGGGACCGAGCTCCCATTCCGCGTCCAGAGGTGACAACAATTCCCCCCGCGCTGATCGAAGGCCCCAGCAAGACAACTGAGGGTACAAGTGGTGTTGGGGAGGCCCCGGGAGGAGATGAAGCCAACCCTACCCCCGGAGAGGTCAGTGACCTCCCAACTCATGAGCAGAATATAGAGTAGATAAGCATGTATATAGGATTTCATGTAATCGCTTGCTTTGTAAAGAAAAACCCGAGCTGTCTTCTCTTGTAATAAAAAATCTTCTTTTGTATGAATGATGAATGCTACTTCTCTCATATATACGCTATGTATGGACAATAATAAAGTCTGAGAAAACCGAGGTGTCTCCTTTGCCAGGAAAATATTGAAAACCCGTACGAGGTAATAAAGCAACTCAACTCATCAATAGTTTGGTTGCAGAAAGAGCGGGATATGTTGATGTTGCATGAAGTTCCCCGACTGTCAAGGACTCTTGCTTTAATGGAGAAGAGATATGCCAAGGTGGAGAGCGCATGGAAAGAGTCCGCACAACAGAATAAGCAGTACAAGGCACACTGCATTGTGAAAGATCTAGAGCTAGAGCAACTCCGTATCAACCAACAAGAGTGCGAGCATCTTCTTGTGGACAGCGGTCGAGTATCAACGAAAGATATTCGAGCTCGGCGGGCCGAGGTTCGGGAAGACATCCAACACCGGAGTGAGCGAAGTGATGCGAATGACCCGGAGATCATTAGGAGCCGGCTGGTGTTAGGATTTCTAGTAGAGCTTGAGAAGAAGATCAAGGCCCGGAATGAGGCTTTGAATATTGCCGAGCAAAGTGAACCAGAGCCTATCCGCAAGGAAGGATGTCGGGGCAAGAAAACAAAGCCTGATATCCCTCAAGAACCGGAAAGGACTCACCCCGAAGAGCCAGAGGCTAGTGGTCCGGCAGTGACGGCGCTGGCCAAGGAGATCGACGAAATGCCTGCCGATGAGTGGGATGCTGTAGAATGGGCCAACACTCGGGAGAGGGAAGGGAGGAAAAGCTCAACTCCGCAGAGATCATCAAAGCCCACTCGGCACAAGACGAGAGAAGGCATAAAGAAAACCACCGAAGTGATGGATCCTCTGGCGCCACTAGAGTGGGGCCATGCAGAATGGGCCACCATGTCAGGGCCAAGGACGAGAACTGAGCACACGGTGGGTGACCGGGGTCCCCATATGACGAGTCAGCGTCGAAGCCGAAGTGAAGCCGAGCACCGTCGGAACGTGCAAGAACCATCCCGGAGGATGGGACATGCTCAGTCAGAGACAAGACGGCGCGGTTTTGGGTATTGGCTCGGGGAAGACTCCGGAAAGAAATAAACAATTACCGATATCTTTTAGCAAGGTTTTTGCTTTATTAGTTAGGAAAACTGTTTGATGTTGTACCATTTTGGAAATAATAAAACCATTATAGTTTAAAGAAAGCAACAAGTTATAAATAACTGTAATCGGGTGTTCGGGAACACAGTGAGAACTGTTAAATGTTTCAATCGTTAAGTAATTAATTGTGTGTTCGGAAACACAGTATGAATAGGTTACTCCCCGGACGGATCAGGCAGGAGTAATGTCTCCCCGGACGGATCAGGCAGGAGAAAACACTTCTCCGATTAATCAGACGAGAAAGTGATACGAGTCCAGAGACTAAATGTGAATCTCCTCGGACGGATCGAGGGACAGTTGTGATGGTCCGGAGACTAACAACGATCATATGTTAGCGTTAGGGCGTCCCCGTAACGTAAAGAAAAACACAACGAGATGCATAAACCGAGATGTTTTATTCAGTAATAAGTGCCGGAGCAAACTTCAAAAGTACAAAGGGAAATAATAACTAAAAAAGAAATCAAAGGAAAGATAGTACTTGCGGTGTGGCTTTCACAGATAGAAGCGTCTCAAATTTGTGACGTGCCAACTTCGGGGGATCGGGGTCCCGTTGAGATGTTCAAGTTGATAAGAGCCGGAGTCGTGTGCGGCAACGACTCGGTAGGGGCCTTCCCAAGAAGCATGTAATTTGCCCTCGGGGACAGCTTTGCTGGCCGAGTTGAGCCGAAGAACTAAGTCCCCGACATTGAACTGAGTACCTCGGACCCGGAGGTTATAGTACTGGGCAGCTCGCTGTTTGCACTTAGCCTGCTGAACGAACGCTTGTTCCCGGCGATTCTCAAGCTCATCCAAATTTGCGCGAAGTGCCTCGTCATTATCATCCGGAACTAATGTGAGTAGGCGAGGACTCGGCACACTGATTTCAGCGGGAATAACGGCTTCGGATCCGTAGGTAAGGCTGTAAGGAGTCTCCCCGGTGGAGGTGTGCGGCGTTGTGCGAATAGCCCATAAGACCTGTGGCAGGTTTTCGGCCCAGAGACCTTTGGCACTATCCAGTCGCTTCTTTATTCCCGTGAGAAGGGTCCGGTTGGTGACCTCAACCTGCCCGTTCGCTTGAGGGTGGGCAACCGAAGTGAAAATCTGTTTGATGTGGAGTTCTTTACACCATGAGCGGAATGGATCGTTGGCAAATTGTTTACCGTTGTCCGAGATAATAGTGCTCGGGATGCCGAAGCGGCAAACGATATTGCGCCAGACAAATTTTAAAATATTCTGTCCGGTGATAGCCGTAAGTGGTTCGGCTTCGACCCACTTAGTGAAGTAGTCCACGGCGACGACCAGGAATTTCAGTCCTCCCGGAGCAACAGGGAATGGGCCTACAATATCGATACCCCACTGAATGAACGGCCATGCACCTTGGATTCCGGTGAGTTCAGTCTGCGGCAAATGCTTTACCCGGGAGTGTAGCTGACACTTGCTGCATTTGGTCACTAGATCGTGAGCATCGTTAAATAGGGTCGGCCAATAGTAACCCCAGCGGAGAACTTTTTTGGCTAAAGTTCGGGAACCGATATGGCTTGCACAGGCCCCTTCATGAACCTCTCGCAGAACTTGAATGGCCTCGGCAGGGGCGAGGCACCGGAGGCTCGGTTGTAGGTACGATTGTCGATATAGAACTCCATTATGAAGGGAGTATTTAGGGGCTTTGAGTACAACTTGTCGAGCTCGTAGCTTGTCAGTGGGCAGAATACCATCTTGGAGATAATGAATGATCGGAGTCATCCAGTTCGGGTCACTGTCGGTCAGTACCGAAATTGTAGCCTCATGAATTGCTGGATGGGCGAGGTCTTCGACCTTGATATCCGGGGATATATTAGTTTGGACCGCGGAGGCCAACTTGCTGAGTGCGTCTGCCCTGGAATTCTGGGCTCGCGGGATTTTCTGGATAATAACTGCATCAAAAGTTGATATGAGTTTGAGTGCTAGAGCGCGGTACCTGACCATTGTTTCTTCTTTGGCGACATAAGTCCCCTGAATTTGCTTAGACACGACCTCGGAGTCCGTGAAGAGTTCTAGGTGACGAACACCTAAGGATTGTGCGAGCCGGAGCCCGGCGAGAACTGCCTCGTATTCCGCTTCATTGTTAGTCACCTTGAACTTGTATCTGATGACATATCTAACTTCAACCTCCTCAGGGTTGATGAGAAGTAGTCCGGCGCCACTTCCTCGGACTGTAGACGCTCCATCTACGAAAAGTTGCCACTTCCGGGGTGAGGGAGCGAGTGTGGCGTGGTGCTGTGTATCATTGTCTGCGGGGGATTCATGATTGTCTGCCGGGGCTTCGGCTAAGAAGTCGGCAAGTGCTTGACCCTTAATTGCTCGGCGGGGGAGGAATTGGATGTCATATTCGCCCAACTCAATTGCCCATTTGGCGAGGCGCCCAGACACCTCGGGTTTTACAAGGATCTGGCGTATAGGGTGATTGGTCAAGACTCGTATCTCACGTCCCTGGAAGTATGGCCGAAGACGCCGAGCTGCCATAACGAGGGCTAAGGCAGTTTTTTCAAGCTCGGAATATCGAGTCTCGACCCCATGGAGCACCCGGCTTGCAAAATACACGGGATGTTGAACCCCCTCCACTTCGCGCACAAGAGCGGCACTGACAGCCTCTTCGGCGGAAGACAGATATAAGTACAGCGGCTCTCCGGGAAGAGGAACTGACAGAGTAGGCAGCTGCTGTATATGACGCTTCAAGGCTTCGAAAGCCTCGGTACATTCTGGAGTCCACTCAAAGGACTTCGCTTGCCTCAGGATCTTGAAAAATGGGAGCTGGCGTTCCGCTGCCTTCGATAAGAATCTGTTCAAGGCCGCTAGGCTACCTGTAAGGCGTTGAACATCCCTGAATGTCTTTGGTGGCTGCAGGTCTAATACATCGCGGAGTTTAGCTGGATTGGCCTGCAGGCCGTTTTGTGAAACCATGTACCCAAGGAACTTCCCGGAGCCAACACCGAAGGTGCATTTTGCTGGATTGAGTCGTAAGTTATAGCGCCGCAGGGTGCGCAATGTTTCGGCGATATCCTGCACACATGAAGGATGGGAGGAGCTTTTGATGACCAAGTCATCGACGTAAACCTCAACATTGCGACCGATCTGGTCATGGAAGACGAAGTCCATTAGACGCTGATAGGTGGCTCCAGCATTCTTAAGCCCGAAGGGCAGTTTCTTGAAAGCGTAGCACCCAAAGGCAGTGATAAACGCCGTTTTGATGGCATCCTGTGGATCCATAAAGATCTGATGATAACCTTTGTACAGATCTAAGAAACAAAGGGCCACATACCCCGTAATGGCTTCGGCCTTTTGATCGATGGAAGGCAGAGGATAGCAGTCCTTCGGACAATGCTTATTGAGATCGGAAAAATCAACGCACATTCGCCATGCCCCACTGCTTTTTGTTACCATTACTGGATTGGACAACCAGGAGGGGTAGAATACCTCGAACAAGATGTCCGCATCTAGGAGCTGTTTCACCTCAATTCGAATGGCTTCATTCCGCTCCGGGGCGAATTTCCTCTGCTTCTGTTGGATTGGCTTGACACTAGGATCGATGTTCAGCTTGTGGGTAATCACCTCGGGAGAGACCCCGGGCATGTCCAGAGGAGACCATGCAAAAACATCGGAATATTCTCGCAGGGTCTGAATAATGGCCTGATGTAGCCATGGCACGTCCACGGCCCCTACTGTTACTGTCTGCTCCGGCTTAGACGGATCTAACGGGATTTGAGCAGTGGCATCCCCCAATGGGGTACGGTCCCGAGGTTCTAGAACCTGTGATGTTACCTGAAGCTGCTGTTTGGGAGAGACCTTAGCAGTCTTTTTGAGCGCCACATACATGCACTTTTTTGAAACCCGTTGACTGCCGCGGATGGTCACTTCACCATGCGAAGTGGGAAACTTTAGTGCGAGGTGATACGTGGAGCATATGGCTTTTGCCGGGGTGAGCCAGTCTCGGCCCAATATCATGTTATATGGTGAGGGAGAATTCACCACATAAAAGTCCACGAAGATAGTTTTTATCTTCGGATAAGTCCCCAAAGACGCTGGGAGAGTAATGATACCTTCCGGCCGGACTTCACCCTGAGTGAATGTCTGTAATGGCCCGGGGGCCGGTCGAAGTTGGTCTCGGGAGATCCCCATCCTCTCGAAACAGTCCGCGAATATGATGCTTACTGCAGCACCATTGTCCACGAAGACCCGCCGTATTGTTATATTGGCTACAGTCATGTCAATGACAATAGCGTCAGTGTGGGGTGTTATCTCTGGAACCGGATCCCTATCCGTGAAGCTGACAGTTTCGGACTGATGGAGGCGTTTGTGACGTGGCTCCTCGGGAGGAGGACGTCGAGCCTCTGCCTTTAAGGCATGTCGTGAAGCCCCGGTGGGTAGGGCTCCATATATCACGTTTATCACGTGAGGGGGTGCGTTGTCCCCGGGTCCTCCCGGAGGAGGAGGTGGAAGTGGGAGACGTGACGGCTGGCGATTGCCAGAATCTTGTCGCGCGTAGTTATTGGGCCCCTGCCGATTATTCTGCCAATGTGGCCGATTTTGTTGATTATCTCGATCATGGTAACCTCCGCGGTGATGAGACGAGCCCCCATTGTGGTTTGCCCGAGGTTGGTCTCCGGTTCGCGCAACGTACTGCCGCAAAAACCCTTTCTTGAGGCATTCCTCAATCTCCTTGCCGAGTTCTCGGCACTCCTCTGTCTCATGTCCGTGATCTCGGTGGTATGCGCACCACTTTCCACGGTTCCTCTTTTCAGGAGGCGCTGTCATCCGCGGACAAGGTCGGAAATCGTTTTTGTGGAGTGAAAGAATTTCAGCCCGTGACTTCGTCAGTGGAGTCAATTGCGGAATTGCACTTCGGGATTCTGAATGCCCCGGTGTCAAGCGTGAAAATGCGCTAGTTCGCGTACTAGGACCAGTTTGTGCTTTGTCGGCATGTCGCTTGATTGCGTGCTTCTCACGCTTCTGCCGAGTCTGTTCCTCGGCCTTAGCAAATTTGCACACTGTTTTGAACAGTGCTCGAGTTGTGACCGGGGTGTTCCGAGCTAACTCAGTGTGGAGTGCTCCAGGGCGGAGTCCATTCATAAAGGCGTTGATGGCCACATCGTCGGGGCAATTTCCCACCTTGAGGCTTACCGCTGTGAAACGGTCCAGAAATTGAGTAACAGTTTCACCGTCCCGTTGTTCCATACTCATGACGTCGGCCAGAGTGGCCATGGGCTTCGCCCGGGCTTCGAACCTTGCCCAGAAGTGCTCGGCGAGTTCTCTGAAAGAGGATATGCTGTCTCACGGGAGAGAATCAAACCAGACCCGAGCTTCATCCTGTAAGTACTCCGGGAAAATCCTACAGTACTAAAGGGATGTGATGTTATCATGACTAAGCATACTGTGCCTAAAAGCGCCAAGAAAATTGGCCGGATCTCCCGTGCCGTTGTAAGGTGATATAGCTGGCCGTTTGAACCCTTCGGGAAGGGTGATGGCCATGATTTCGGAGGAGAACGGCGTGATAATCTCTCCATTGGCATCAAGGCCTAGGATTCTGTCCAGTTCAACGTTGCGTTGAACTCGCTCATACTCTTGGAGATCCTGAGCATGAGAATCAGCGTAGCGAACTCTTTTAGCCGCATTAAGTGGACGGCGGCGATCCACATCAGCTGGTTCCTCATTGCGAGGTCGTGATCCGTTTGAACTCCCAAGGTCCTCGGAAGAACCAGGTCGTTCCCGTCGTCGATCCTGACGCCCGCGGTAGCCCGGTTCCCGCTGTCCTCGCGGGCGAGGTGGAGGCACCCCAGGATTATCATTATGGCTAACAGGTTCTGCGGCAGGCCCCGCCGGGCGTAGGCGATTAACTGCCCAATCTTGTAGGACATGCGCATGCTCTTGTAAGAAATCTTGGAGCAGTTCTGGGGTGATTTGAATGTTCACCGGTGGCTGAGCAGCAGCAATATTAGGGTCTTGCTGATCTTGAGGGGGTGGAGGGTTTTGATTACCCTGATGATTGGATGCACTCGCTACCGGCAATTGTCTCGGCGGTGCAACTTGATCCACGGGTGGATCTTGATCGGAATGGTCTCCACGGCGAGCTTGATTCAAACGAGTCGTCACCATGATTCTTGAATGCAATGTGAACGTCAAAGATTACCGGTTAGTGCGTTCAAAAAAACTGCCTTGTCGTTCCCACAGACGGCGCCAATTTGTTAATACACAATCCGTAAAAACACCCAATCGAACAGTAATTAATGCAAACAGAATGTAAAGACACACAATATACGTGGTTCGATCCGGAGATCTACGTCCACGGGCAGAAAACGGCAATAGCCGAGGTGTTTCTTCTTCTTAAACGATGAGTTTACAGTGCGTATTACAGAATGCAAAGTGCGAACCCTAATTCCGAGTTCTTTTCACCTATTTATACTCCTAAATCAAAACCCTAACTAAATCCCTATAATCTCGCCCACCAAATCTGCATGGCAGTTGGGAAGAGATCATGGGCCTTGATTTACGGATCAAACCACTCGCTGGGCCGCCACGCGTTCCGGGGCCTGCTGGGCCTGCGCGTAGTGGGCCTTGCTGTTAACCTGACCCGAGCTGATCGGGCTATCCCTATCAGGACTCAAGTAGGATTAAGACATATTCTAGGGATTCGATTTCAGTTCTTATCTCCTATGTTTGATTATTCTAAAATCCTAGACTTTTATACCGATTCTATTATTATTAGGCGGCGCTACTATAGTTAACCTTCTTCTCAGACAATGTTAACGTGTAGATTACTTATGAATAATTACCCTCTCGGGCTAACTATCACATATACAACTCCTAAGGGCTCTTAAGACCGATGTCTATGTAAGACCTCACTCCTCTCCGACGAATGTTGGTACCTACGTTATATGCTAGTATACCTAGTAACTATCCTCTCCTTTCGGACGACGAGTTGTTAAGCAAATAAAACTAATTAATTGGCCAAATCAACTAATTCATAAATTAAAATCAAAGCATATAAATAACGATATAATGGAGTCTAGAATTAAACAAATAAATCAAAAGATATTTAACAATCACTTACTCTCTAACCCTATAACACAACGTGTTTAGCTACTCATGTCTAATAATAAAAACTCACAATATTCATAGACAAACATTGTTCACAAATAAAAACTTAGACAAAAAAAGAATAAACCCAAATCTCGAATCTCGATCTACGTCCTTGGGTTCCTTGAAGTCCGTTCCAAGTCTCCAAACATTTTTGCAAGTGTAAGAATATGATATAGTGTGTTATTCCCAGACTTGGAGTTCTCTTTTTATAAGTGGGAACAAGTTGGTGAATATGGGCAAAAAACAAAGCCTTATCGGATAAGGATTCCTTCAACTGCCATAATTGTCGTGGCCCCTACACTTGGACGCGATCGCATTCGTGTCTAATATTCTTTTGGCTTATGGAGGGCACTTCTATTGCGGCCGCGTTGGACGGTTGACGCGACCGTTACTCTTACCCGACGCAGTCGCGTTGGTTAGTCAGAGACGCATTTTTTTTACGTTCTACCCTCTTTTGTCACAACCGTTACACAAATTGTAGCGGTTGTTACCATTTCAAAACCGGTCCAACTTAGTTCAACTCGATTTCTTCCGTTTTTATCCCTTCTTAGCTTGTTTCTTCATCCAAACTTAGTCTAGATAGACTTTTTGGCTTAAAAACACCTGAATAACCTCAAAACAAGCATATACACGTCAAATGACACAAAGTTATTATTAGTTTTCAGCCAAATAAGCATGCAAATGCTAAATTGACCTAAATTCATGCATGCACAACGTGTTTTTTCACTAAATTTGACTAGCTATAATATACAAATGATAACATAGCATGACAAAATGACTCTAGAAAAATATTATATATTTCTTAAAAATTAGAGATATATTTGAATTAAGAAAAGTAGAGAAATTTGCAAGTACAAAGAACTCTAACAATTTTAGGAAAACCATGTTTTAATCCAATCGTGAGGGAAGAAGATGTACAAAGAAAAGAACCACGCTGCCGACTTAAACATATGAAACAAAAAAAATAAAAAATTAAGTAGCTGCAAATATCATTTTATCCTCAACGAATCAATTTCTCCTGCAAAATGTGACTGCTTGCACAACTACTGAGAAACAACAATAGAAGAAAACTGAAAGATCCATCGAATATCGGAGGTCGGAGGTCTACAAGGGATCGAAGGCCTAAAATATCCTTCGAAAAATAAATATTGGAGGTTGGACAAGTAATGGAAAGGTGTACAGGTCGTACAAGGCATGGAAGGTCAGGAAGATCATTGGAGAATGGGAATCGGATGCCGCATAAGGCGTGGGAAAGATGCATATGCGAGGAAATTTCTAACAAAGACGAACCTGGGAAAAGGAAAAAAAAAAAGACAAAATAAATTATCAATAATAGGTCAAAAGTATTCCTACGGTTGGAGGATGGAAACGAGACAAACATCTACAGTTTCGAGAGACGGAGAATATGAAGAAATAAGGAGGCTGATTTCTTTTTGGTTGCGAAACACACAAATATTTTCTTGTATTACGACACATGAGACTCTTGTAGTATTTCGTATTAGGCAAATCTAGTTCTCGTTGTAGTTAGGAGGGCTCATGGTTCGGTTATAACAAAAAATCAATAGTCAAATCAAAAAAGTAGTTTCTAAATATCTTAAATTTTAATCAAGCCGACTAAAACTTAAAATATTCAAACTAAAACTCTCTAGATTCAGGACTGGTCGATTTGACTAATAAATAAAAAAATCAATAAATTTATAATACAAAAATAACGCAAATATCTTTCAATCTATTAATTGGAACCAAAATAAAAACATAAAAATCATTCAAAACATAGACAATCAATTTATAATTTTGACTAAATAATAAAATAATGAATATTAATTTATTTTTTTGGAATTAGATAAAGGACTACATATATTTTCTTTTTTTTTTTGTTAAGGGAAGGAATATCCTTTATATTTATTTATTTATATATGTGCATATTATATTGATTAGGATTATAGCCAACTTAAGAATATTATAATTCATAATTATTCATAACTTACATAAATCATGATTCTCGAACTGGATTGAATTAGTTTGATTTAATTTGACCGGCTTGATTATATTTAATACCATATTAGTATGTATATTTTTCAATATTCTTAGGAAACCAAAACATTAATTTCGCGTATTGAATTTGATTGTAGTTTATACTATAATTTAGTCAACTAATTAGAATTCAATTCTCACTGATTATACCTCAATCAGGATTTGTATTAAAAATAAAAAATAAAAAAAACCCATGTATTTCACTAGAGTCTAGAGGTGGCAATTTAACTCGCTCGACTCAGTCCATGAGATCAAAAATCCAGTTTGATCAGGTTTATTATGCTCGATCATCTCGCGGATCAATAATTATTGAATTCAACCCAGTTCACCTCTTGTAAATATATAAGAAAATCGAGCTAGCTCGTATCCCGTCGTACTTTTGATCATCTGACTGAACCTGTTAGCCCTATGATATTGGGGATCTAAATTTATATGAATCGATTCATTTAAAATATTAGGCGGGCTGAGCCGATTTTGCTAGCTCTAATTCCACCTAGAATTCACTCAGCGGGTAATTGAATTGGGATGTAGTGGCATGTACCACGTCCGATGGGGTACATCCATGGACGGGACATAAAAAAATGTATTTTAGCTTAAGGGTATAGTAGGTTAGGATGTGCACTGAAAATTGTAAAAGGTGATGTAGGTAGTAGGGGGTGGATGTGGAGGGATGGACCATCCGGTGTAAAGTGAAATACGTTGAGGATGACCCATGCCACATCCGGATAGGGACATCCCAGTCCAATTATCCCCTCAACGTCCTACGTTTATCGCTTTATTCATCGAAGTATCGAACGGCAGATATTCACGATCTAGGTCACTAATCCACGGTTCTTAACCATCCTTTGACAGCACACGGATGCTCATTTCCAAGCGTTGATAAGCACTCTAATCCAACGCTCCAAAATCAGCAAGTAGCGCATATAGAAGCTCCACTTCCCCGTCCCCACTATCATATCATCACTCATTCAAAACTTAAAAAACCAACTCAGAAGAAAAAAACCAATCTGAAAAATGTCAGGACGGGGAAAGGGCGGCAAGGGGCTCGGTAAGGGCGGCGCCAAGCGACACCGCAAGGTGCTTAGAGACAACATTCAGGGCATCACCAAGCCGGCTATTCGGCGTTTGGCTCGTCGTGGCGGCGTGAAGCGTATCAGCGGTCTCATATACGAGGAGACTCGCGGCGTCCTGAAGATCTTCCTCGAGAACGTCATCCGCGACGCCGTTACCTACACCGAGCACGCTCGCCGGAAAACTGTGACTGCGATGGACGTTGTCTATGCGCTCAAGAGGCAGGGCCGAACTCTGTACGGATTTGGTGGTTAAGTTCTTATATTTGTGTATAGGCTTCGCTTATTGGAATTGAATTTGTTACTGGCTATTGTTTGAGCTTCAATTCCTAAATCAATGGATGGTTATTTTTAATTGGTTATTCTATCGGTTGTTACAATGTGTTAATGGTTTGAAATTTAGATTCAGGTTACTGTTGAGTTATTCCGTGATTGAGGGAAACGTTTATTATACTGAAATTAAATATTCAGGGTATGTGAATGTTTGACTAAAATCAAATCAAAATTTCTTCAATTTAAATGTTATGTTTAGGTAATAATATTGATTTGGCAGATATCAAATGGAGATTTATATGAAATTGAAATGGAGTTCGAAAAATTGGTAAAATCTAAAGAAGCTTAGGTTGAGCTTCTATAATTATAACTTGGCAGATTAAATGATGATTTATATGGAATGGAGTTTGAAAATTTGGTGCAATCTGAGGAAAGCTTAGATTGAGCTTCTATAATTGCAACTGCATAGTTGCAAAGTAGAGCAAGGAAGATGAAGTGATACTTGTATCTTATTAATTTGAAATTACATTTACCAATCATACCCTAATCCATTATTAAACTTATTTTTTTTATTATTTATATGGATATATTCCATCAACCATACTCATAACTAAGGGCCCGCTTGGTTAAGAGATTTAGGGTTAAGGAATGAAAATGAATGAAGACTTATTCCCATTTATGATGCTTGGTACATAATAAATAAGTTAATCAGTATTCTATTTTATTAACAATTTTCTCAATTTCATTCCATATTATGATGAACTCTTTATTCATACTAATTATTATTGTCATTGATGATTTGCATTCAAACGGACCTTAATTACATATGTACTTAATTATATACTATACTATACAAAATAAGACAATTGTGTTTACATATCTCAAGCACCCCCAGGTTGGACTGAATATGTTGGAGATTGATGGACCTTTCATTATACTTATTGCGAACAATGTGACAAACACTAACTAGGTGCTTCGTTTTTTTTTTTTGGAATAATAATTTATTTATGTGTATTGATGCTTGATTGTCGTAATACATTTTAAATGGTTTAGGATTCCAACCTCGCAAGTCTTGTAAATCCTGTAATATGTTCGATATCTAGCCGGATCAGTATAGTTAGTCGGTCCAGCAGACAAAATTGAACTGAGTCGGGTAGGACAAGATTTCTTCGGGCTTAAAATGACTTTGTACACATAACAATGGTTTTATAAAAGCATCAATTAGCCACTCTCTTTTAAAGGCCATAACGTCTGTTTCTTTTTTCTCCCTTCAAACAATGTCACCGGAGTTTAAGAGAGTTGCCCCCTCTTTTCAGAGGCCCTTGAAGATTGGGAGCAATTTTTTTTACGGCTTTCTAGCTTTTTGAGCTAATTTAGGAGCATCTTAAATTGTTACCTTGATTGCTATATATTAACAGCAAAATTGCCATATATTAACAGCAAAATTGCAAGATTCATCTTGTAATATGATAAAGCGCAATCCGATAACCACAAAATCTAACGATAATCTACACAAACAGAATATAAAAAAACACAAGATTTACGTGGTTCGATCCGAAGATCTACGTCCACGGGCAGAAAATCACTCTTGCCGAGGTGTTTTCTTTACTAGAACGTTGAGTTTACAGGTAGTAATTCAGTATACAGAGTGCGAACCCTAATTCAGAGTTCTTTTCACGTATTTATACTTATCCTTTCTAAACCCTAACTGAACCCTAACAAACTTCCTATATCCACGCACACTTCCAGCTGCATGGCGGTTGGGAACGAATCTTCAGCCTTGATTCGCGGAACAAACCACTCGCTGGGCTAAGGCGCGTTCCTGGGCCTGCTGGGCCTATGCTTGGTGGGCCTTCACGTGCTTGCTGGGCCTGCACGTGCTGGGCCTATCAGTGGGCTTTAGTATTAACCCGACCCGAGGTGATCGGGTTATCCCTATCATATGCCCCCCCCAGCCGAAGCGAGGCAGGAGCTTCGGTTGTCATCCGAGTGGAACCGTAAGCAAGAAGGACCGGGGTCGCTGGCGGGCCGAAGTGTTTACGGATGACTGAACTAGGCCGAAGTGTATAAGACATTTATCGAGATATCGAGTTTCCCAGAAGCAAGAAACGCGTTGGGAGTTTATAACAACCTGGCCGAGGTGGGGGTACACCGGAGTGAGTTGTCTGGCCAAAATGGAGGGAGCACCGGAGTGTGGTAGTATGACCGAGGTGGAGTGTATACCGGGGTGTAATTTGAATCTTCCTGACGAAGGGTGAGGCTGATGTGATTGGCGGCGCCATCATGAGAGAGAGGGATGTGAAGTGACACGCTCTGCAACTTCCAAGAAACCTGTTCCCCACGCGCCTCGGGAACTGCAAAGCGCGTGAAGAGCACGCTTAAATCCCCATCACTGAATTTGAATAGCCTGCATCGAAGCCGTTGGTTTTTGCGTATATAATTGTAGTAATTGCACAGTAACCTTTCATCTTCTTCATTGCGAAAGTTTAGAAAGCGGGAAAAAGAGGAAATCTGCATTCGTGATTCATCTCAGATAAAAAACTTCTCAAATCCACCTTCTCAAATTCCACCCAAGTAAGTATGTCTTCCTCTTCGTCTTCTTCATCTTCTGGCTCGATTGAAGAATTAGGGACTTCAAATACCCCGTTAGACATCCCCCCCCTATCATATCTCATTCCGGAGAGGAATGAGGTTAGGACCATAGACAGGGTCGACGGCCGGGAATGCAATGTGATGATGGTTGCGATCTATCCGTGTGCGGAGGAGGGTCGGGAGGTGTCCTCCGTGGCACTACGGATGTCGCGAGAGCAAATCGAGAGGGAGCTCCCGTCATTTTACCTTCCCTTCAACCTTGAGTATATAATCCCTGACCCCGAGGATAGGGCCTGTTGCCCACCGCAGGGGTTTATTAGTGTATATATAGATACCCTTAGAGTAGGCCTGAGACTGCCGCTGTGGGACATTGTCACCCAATTGCTGAAGTATTACGGTATTGCCCTCTGTCAATTAGCGCCGAACGCGGTGAGGCAGGTGGTGGGATTCACCGTGGTCTGTAAACGGGCCGGATTAGAACCAACCGTAGAGCTCTTTAGGTTCTTCTTCCAACTAAAAAACTTCGGGAAGTCCAAGGGGTGGTATTCCTTTAGTCCCCGAGCCCGAGGTGGGTTCAAGGTTCAGAACCCGAGTAAGGTAGAGGGTTGGAAGGAGAGGTTTATATTCATTAGGAATAAATTAGCTCTGCCGAAGTGGAGGACGGATGAGGTCCTTGACACCGCTCCTGTGGAGAGCCCGGGGGCCGAAGTGATACACACATTCCGGACAGTGGGGACGTTCAAAACCCTCTGTTCCGAGGAGGAATTGGAGGAGGCAGGGTTGAGTCCGTATTATTCGGGCGATGCGGGGACTGAAGAGGGTAGGAGTTCTTTTTCTTGCTGTTTAAACTGTCATTTTGCGCAGGACTAACCACAACCTTTGTATGCAGTGGGACGCTTCGGAAAGGAGCCTGCTGGGAGCCCTGCAGCGTCGGCGGCGGCAAAAAAGAAAGGGAAAGCCACTGAGGTATCTCCCCGGGGGAAGATGCCACCGAGTGCACGACCATCGACGGGGTCGGAAGAACGGATGACGCCGGCGGGGTCTCCTCCCGTATCAAAGAAGAGGCCGGAGCCTACTGGGACTCCGCAAGCGCCATCCAAAAGACCCCGGGCAGGGGAGAGCTCGCAGGTAAATTTAAAATGTTGATCGTATTCTATGTGCCCGAAGTATTTGTTATGAAGGTTGAGGATGACCTTATTTGTTGTGTAACTGTCCAGGTTGAACAGGTGGCCCCGAGTCTTCTGGGGTTGGAGGGCGCGGATGCCGAAGAACTCCTGCGCCTGGCGCGAGGTATCTTGGACCTCGGCCGTAAGAGCGAGAGGGAGGGAAAGGAAAAGCTGGCCGAGGTGGCCAGGGAACTGCGGGCGCGCAACGACCGGCTGGCCCATGATATGACCGAAGCACGCCAGAGGGCTGCCTTGGTCGAAACTGAGGTCGCGCGTCTGCGCGGGGTGGATGCGGAGAACCACGCTCTCCGAGGCGAACTGTTCCAGCTGCGGGCAGAAATGGAGGCCAAGGACGCTGCCGTAGTCGAGGGGCAGGGAGCCCTGCTGAAGGCCTTTGCCGACAAGCTCTTCAAGACCACCACGTTCCTCGACTTCCAGACGGAGTTCGTGGCTATCGGGGACCAGGCCACTCGATCCGCGCTGCTAGAGCAAGTGAAGGCGGTCTACCCGAATGTGGACATATATCGTCCAGAATTCGGGTATGACTTCGACTCAGTGGCCGGAGTGGAGAAGGCCTACTATGCGGCGCTAGCCAATCTGCCGGAGTGGCCCCTGGTGAAAGCTCTCGGGGAGAAAAAGCAAATTCTGACGGTCGCGGAAGTGGCAAACTGCGAGGTGGACCAGGACAAAGAATTCCTGGCATTCTGACGAGGTGAACTGGTCACCGCTCCCCGGAGCATTGAGCCCCCTCCCTGGATGGAGGCCGAAGCCCCAGCTGCGATCGAGGCCGTCGCAGCGACTGAAGAGACCGAGGGGTTGCCCGAAGAGACCGAGGCAGTTGAGCGGGAGGTCAGTCGATCCCCGCAAATTTAAAGTTGTACATTATTAGGAATGTTAGGAATGATGTATTGATTGAAACATTTGTACCTTTGAAATGTGAAATACAATTTCTGTTTCTCAGACTCTTGCACTTCTCTTTTTACTTGCATGATCAATTTATGTCTGTTGTCGAACTGAATTCCAACTTGTACATGCTTGAGAGTAATCGATCTGGTTGAATCTTATTATCTGTTTAGAACACCGCGGAGCTACACGAAACAATAAAGAAGCTAATGCAATCACTTGAGTGGTTCCGCGGAGAAAAGAATCATCTGCAAATGCACGTAGTGCCAAAGCTGGAGAAGAAGATAGCCTCGGCAGAGAGGAAAGTGGTTGAGGCCGAGGAGAGAACCAAGGACTTCGAGATGAAATATCGGACTACCGCTGCCGAGATGAGCCGCGTCCTTGTTCACCAGAGGGAGTACGACCGGATACTTTCGGAGTTCGGTCTTCTGACCTTTGAAGAAGTGGAGGAACGGGTCGTAGAAATCCAAGGTGACATCGCAGCATTGATGTCAAGGAGCTCTCTCGAGTCGTCGGAGCTCGTAAGGAAACGAGAAGTACTCGAGCTGCTGCTGAGCATGTATGAAGGGCTCAAGGGCCGAGGCAGATGGAGGCCCTCTGCCGAGGAGTTTATTGCCAGTACAAGCCAAAGGCAAGGTCCCCCTAAAGCGCCTCGGAAGGACAAGAAGACAAAGGATAAGAAGAAATCCTCCGGTCAGAGCAAAGGCATAGTTATCCAAGAGCCAGCTCCGGTGACCATAATCGAAGAAGAACCCCCGGCGGTTGCCGAGGAGGTAGTCGAGGAGCTGGCCCGGGAAATAGAAGTGATGGCTCCGGAGGAGTGGGACCCTGAGCAGTGGGCTCAAACCACGAGGTCCGCGCCACAACAAAGTAGCCGAGCGCGGACCAGAAACGAAGTCCCTAGGCAAGCTCCCAGGGCCAGTCCTCGGCTCGGGGGCCGGAGATAATAGCTTTTCTCCTTTTTGTTGCTTGTGTTTTTGTTTTGTTTTGTTTTGTTTTGTTTTGTTTTTTTTTTTTTATATTTGAAGTTTATGTAAAAAACTTTATAATGTTTGTAATATTCAAAAGATAATAAAACTGTTGTAGTGTTTACAAACGGGTTTAATGAAAGCAAAAGGTTACGAACTATTTTAATCGGGTGTCCGGGAACACGACAGGAAAAATTATTAATTGTGTTAATTGAGTGTTCGGGAACACAGTATGGATAAATCCAATCTCCCCGGACGGATCAGGCGGGAGTAAACACTTCTCCAGTTAATCAGACGAGAAAGTGATATGAGTCCGGGGACTAAAATGCGTATCTCCTCGGACGGACCGAAAGAAAGAGTTTTAATTGTCCGGAGACTAGTAATGATAATATGAGTGCGTTAGGGCGTCCCCGTAACGTAAAGGATAACACAGCAAGATACGCAAAGAGAGAGTTTTTATTCAATGATAAGTGCCGGAGCAAACTCAAAAGTACAAAGAGAGATAACAACTATAAAAGAAATTAAAGGTAAGATGGTACTTGAGATGTGGCCTTCACAGATAGAAACGCCTTAAGTTAGTGACGTGCCAGCTTCGGGGAATCGGGGTCCCGTTGAGATGCTCAAGCTGATAGGATCCAGAGTCGTGTGCGGCAACGACTCGGTAGGGACCTTCCCAAGAAGCATGTAATTTCCCTTCGGGGGCAGCTTTGCTGGCGGAGTTGAGCCGAAGAACTAAGTCCCCGACCTTGAATTGAGTGCCTCGGACCCGGAGGTTATGATACCGGGCTGCTCGTTGTTTACATCTGGCCTGTTGAATGAATGATCGGTCACGGCGATCTTCAAGCTCATCCAAATTAGCCCGGAGAGCCTCGTCATTATTTTCTGGAACCAATGTGAGGAGGCGAGGACTCGGCACACTGATTTCAGCAGGGATAACGGCTTCGGAACCGTAAGTAAGGCTATAAGGAGTCTCCCCGGTAGAAGTATGCGGTGTTGTGCGATAAGCCCATAGGACTTATGGAAGATTTTCAGCCCAGAGTCCTTTGGCATTATCCAGGCGCTTCTTTATTCCCGTGAGCAGTGTCCGATTGGTTACTTCAACCTGCCCGTTGGCTTGAGGGTGAGCTACCGAAGTAAAAATCTGTTTGATGTGGAGCTCGTCACACCATGACCGGAATGGATCGTTGGCAAACTGTTTACCATTGTCCGAGATGATAGTGCTCGGGATGCCGAAGCAACAAACAATATTACGCCACACAAATTTCAAGATATTCTGACCAATAATGGCAGTAAGTGGTTCGGCTTCGACCCACTTAGTGAAGTAGTCTATGGCAACAACCAGGAACTTCAATCCTCCCGGAGCAACGGGGAACGGACCAACAATGTCGATACCCCACTGAATAAACGGCCACGCACTCTGGATTCCAGTGAGCTCGGTCTGTGGCAGATGCTTTACACGGGAGTGCAGTTGGCACTTGCTGCATTTGGTCACCAAGTCGTGAGCATCATTGAACAGGGTTGGCCAATAGTATCCCCAGCGAAGAACTTTCTTGGCTAATGTCCGGGAGCCGATATGGCTGGCACAGGCCCCTTCGTGAACCTCCTGCAGAACTTGGGTAGCTTCGGCAGGAGCGAGACACCGGAGACTCGGTTGTAGGTATGAACGCCAGTATAAGACTCCATCATGAAAGGAGTATTTGGGAGCTTTGAGGACAACCTGCCGAGCTCGTAGCTTGTCAGTGGGCAGGACTCCATCTCGGAGATATTGGATGATAGGAGTCATCCAATTCGGATCACTATTGGCCATTACCGAAACTGTGGCCTCCTAAATTGCTGGATGAGATAGGTCTTCGACCATGATATCCGGAGATATATTTGTTTGGACCGCGGAGGCCAACTTGCTGAGTGCATCTGCTCTTGCATTTTGAGCACGCGGTATTTTCTGTATAATAACTGCATCAAAAGTTGACATGAGCTTGAGTGTGAGAGCACGATACCTGATCATTGTCCCATCCTTGGCGACATAGGTCCCCTGAATTTGTTTGGACACGACCTCGGAGTCTGTGAAGAGTTCAAGATGACGAACGCCCAAGGATTGAGCGAGCCTGAGCCCGGCGAGAACTGCCTCATACTCCGCTTCATTATTAGTCACCTTGAACTTGAAACGGATGACGTATTTTACTTCAACCTCCTCGGGGTCAATGAGGAGTATCCCGGCACCACTTCCCCGAGTTGTGGAAGCTCCATCTACATATAGCTGCCATTTCATATGTGCGGGTACGTGGGTAGCGGAGTGATGTGTATCCTTGTCTATCGGAGACTGGGGAACGTCTCCTGGGGTTTCAGCCAGAAAGTCGGCAAGTGCTTGTCCCTTGATTGCTCGTCGGGGAAGATACTGAATATCATATTCGCCTAACTCAACGGCCCACTTTGCGAGGCGCCCAGACACCTCGGGTTTGACAACAATCTGGCGGATAGGATGGTTGGTCAGAACCTGTATCTCACGTCCTTGGAAATATGGCCGTAAACGCCGAGCTGCCATAACAATTGCCAAAGCGGTTTTTTTCTAACATGGAGTACCGTGTCTCCGCCCCGTGAAGAACACGACTTGCGAAGTAGACAGGATGTTGGACCCCATTGACTTCGCGCACAAGTGCAGCACTGATAGCTTCCTCGGAGGAAGCTAAATATAAATAGAGCGACTCTCCGGGGAGAGGAACTGACAAAGTGGGCAGCTGCTGTATGTGACGCTATAAAGCCTCGAAGGCCTCGGTGCACTCCGGAGTCCACTCAAAGGACTTCGCCTGTCTCAAAATTTTAAAGAATGGAAGCTGGCGCTCGGCCGCTTTAGATAAGAACCGATTTAAAGCCGCTAAACCACCTGTGAGGCGCTGAACATCCCTGAATGTCTTGGGTGGCTGCAGTTCTAGCACATCCCGAAGTTTGGCCGGGTTGGCCTGCAAACCTTGTTGTGAAACCATATATCCTAGAAACTTGCCGGAGCCGACGCCAAAAGTGCATTTCGCCGGGTTAAGGCGCAAATTGTAGGTGCGTAGGGTGCGCAACGTTTCGGCAATGTCTTGCACACATGAAGAATGGGAGATACTCTTTATAACGAGGTCGTCAACGTAAACCTCGACGTTGCGGCCAATCTGGCCGTGGAAAACCCGATCCATTAGGCGCTGGTATGTGGCTCCGGCATTCTTGAGCCCGAAGGGCATTTTCTTAAAAGCATAGCACCCAAAAGCAGTGATGAATGCTGTCTTGATGGCATCTTGCGGGTCCATAAATATCTGGTGGTATCCCTTGTACAGATCTAAGAAACACAGGGCCTCATACCCAGTGATGGCCTCGACCTTTTGATCTATGGAAGATAGGGGATAACAGTCCTTTGGACAATGCTTGTTGAGGTCGGAGAAGTCAACGCACATCCGCCATGCCCCACTGGATTTAACCACCATTACTGGATTCGATAACCAGGAGGGGTAATATACTTCAAACAGGATGTCTGCATCCAAGAGTTGCTGTACCTCGATTCGAATGGCCTCATTTCGCTCCGGAGCGAATTTCCTCTGCTTCTGCTGGATTGGCTTTACGCTGGGATCGATATTTAGCTTGTGCGTTATTATATCGGGAGAGACCCCGGGCATATCCAGAGGAGACCATGCAAAGACATCGGAATACTCTCGTAAGGTCTGAATTATAGTCTGGTGTAGCCATGGCACATCCACAGCTCCTACGGTTACTGTCTGTTCCGGCTTGGACGGATCAAGCGGGACTTGTGCTGTGGCATCCCCCAACGAGGTACATTCCCGAGGTTCCGGAACCGACGATGCCACCTGAAGCTGCTGTTTGGGTGGAACCTTGGCAGTCTTTTTGAGTGCCACATACATACATTCTTTTGAAACCCGCTGACTCCCGCGGATAGTCACTTCGCCATGCGAAGTGGGAAACTTTAGTGCGAGGTGATACGTGGAGCAAATGGCTTTAGCGGGGGTAAGCCAGTCCCGGCCCAATATCATGTTGTACGGTGACGGGGAATTCACCACATAAAAATCCACGAAGATGGTTTTTATCTTCGGATAAGTCCCCAAAGATGCCGGGAGAGTGATGACACCTTCTGGCTGGACTTCACCTTGAGTGAAAGTCTGTAATGGCCCGGGAGCCGGTCGAAGTTGATCCCGTGAAATCGCCATCCGTTGGAAACAGTCGGCAAATATAACACTCACCGCGGCCCCATTATCCACGAAGACCCGCCTTACTGTTATATTGGCTACAGTCATGTCAATGACAATAGCGTCAGTGTGAGGTGTTATCTCCGGAACCGGGTCCCTATCCGTGAAGCTGACAGTCTCGGATTGATGGAGGCGTTTGTGACGTGGCTCCTCGGGAGGAGGACGTCGAGCCTCTGCCTTCAAGGCATGTCGCGAGGCCCCGGTGAGAAGGGCCCCATATATAAACGAATCGAATATTCGAATTATTCGAATCGAATATAGATATATTCGAATTCGAATTCGAATTCGAAACGAATATAAAAATTGATTCGAATTCGAATTCGAATTCGTCAGTTTCGAATTCGAATCAGCCTAAACGAATTCGAATCGCGAATCGAATCGAATCTATTTGGTTCGTTTACAACCCTAATGTGCACCCTAAAAGTTTGGGATTTTAAATTCTGGTTTTAGTGACGTAGTGGTTTCTAACATGACATTTTTTAACCTCAGCATTATCTCAAATTTATCTTGGGAGATTAGGTGGAAACGCTTTGCATGTTATCAACCACATAATCATATATAATCACAAACAGATGCTGTTATGTGTAAGATATAAGGTGTAAGTAAAATTCCACCTCACATGGCAAAAAAGCACCACATTGTCCATTGCCACATCACTCATACTGCTGGAAATTAAGAAACTCATTTTTTTTTCTATCATAAATTTGAAATAAAATGAAATTAGAACTAAAAGTAGCAGCACTGTATAATGGCCCAGTAGTGATTGCTGGGTTTTGAAACCCAGCTGAAGATCTGTATCCATAAAAATGCATCTGAACCAAATTTTCCAACTTTTAGCAGCCAGAAAGGCCCAAACACAAGTGGATGACCCAAGCTTAGAAAGCCCATCAAAATCATAGCCCAAACAATGGGCTTAAATCAAAACCCAGTAATCAGGCGGCAAAAATTTAGTCAATTTAGTTTTGGCGGTAACATTCCCACCATTTTGGCTTTTTTTTTTTTTTTTCCTATCTCATCAACAATTACCACATACACCAACAAAGCATACACACTCAGAATGCACATGTTAGTGTTTGTTCGTGGAAATTATCATGAGAAAAAAAGACCAAGCTCAAAAAGAAGATCACCACTAGAAATAGTAGAAGTAGAAGGCACAGCCGTAGCTGCGGCCGCAGCCGCCTTCGCCGATCGGCCACGTTTTCTACCAGAGAGGTTCGGTACGGTGGATGGATTTTTAGGTTTGGGCGGGGGCGACGGAGCATGGGGTTGCGGGACTTCGGAGGGCGGCCAACGGGGCGGAAGGTGGCGAAATGGTGGTTCCGGCGGAAGAGGGGTTCTGGTATACAGAAAGAAGAGATCTATTAACGTCAAGTTACATGCTATTAAGGGTATTGTTTCTTCTTCATTGTATTCCCTATAAGATCTTAGTACTCTTTCCATGATTCTATACCTTCTGATTTCGGCAAGCTACTGTTCTTGACCAGGGTCTCGAAGCTGATCCTGTAGCTGAGATTCAGAGTTATTTGGAAGATTGCTTTGAAATTGCTCACCACGTCAGATTTCGAATCCCTAAACTATTACTCTCTCCTAATTGTGATATTTTCGTCTAGAATCTGTATAAAACATATTCCAGCGGCGGATGCTACTGCAAGTTTTGTATAAGTTGATTTTTTTTAGCTGATAGTTTTTGTTTTCAAATACTGTTTCTTTAATCTGGTTTTTTTTTTTTTTTTTTTTTTTATAGAGAGTTTTAATAAATTCGTTCAGTTTCACAAATAAATCCCTCAAATTATCTCATTGTGTGTTTCTTTTTCCACAGGGAAGCAAATGGCATCTTAACATCCCCTTTCCAGCACCAGTTTAATCGAGCCCCCGCGCGCCCTTTTCTGAGCAGCAACAGTGCACCAACCCTCTCCCTGCACCTATTGGTAGTTTCTGGCGCAACTATGTTTTTTTGATTTGCAGAGAGTAAGTAGATGGTTCCATTTCATTATGATTAATTGAATGGATTTTTAACTATGTTTCATATTTTACAATTCGGCTTGAAATAGTTCTGATATTCATGGATTTAACTTTTGTGTTGTTTCCTAAATTAGAGAGGACAAGGTAAGACTATCATTTATTGTCTTATTTCCTGACGCTACCTCCTTTGTCAATGTTGAGTTTTACAACTCATGAGATCTGTTTTTGCCTTTCGAATTAGAGATAACAAGATGCTGTAGAATTTTTTATTAGTGAGACATAAGCAGTAAATTCATTATTTTAGTGAACAAGGTATTTCTATTGGTTAATTTGTTTAATCTAAATCTCATTTGAAGTTCTGTATTAAAGGGTTAAGAGATGTTTTGGTGGTTTGGGTTGGTTGACGGTGGTGGTTTGCAATTGTGTGGCTTTGTATGCTAGACTAGGTGGCGAGACAATTTTGACCGATAGCAATCACGAGAATCGTGACCTTTGGTTAAAATTGCTGTATTTTGTTATTGCAAATGCTTATATCATGAAACATGGTCATTGCTGAGTTTTATATTTTTATTAGATAAATAAATGGATCTTGGATTTATAATAGATAAGAAACCTTGATCTACGATGATTCATAATATACTTTAGATGATTTTATGTTAGTAAAGTTGTGAGAAGCAACCTTTGAACTGGATTTTCAATGATGATGAATTTGAATTTTGTTTCTTGGCACGCTTATACTTATTAGTTATTAAATGCTGTCTGCATTTTTCTTATACTTATTAGCTATTAGATGCATTGCCTGCATTTTTCTATTATGAGTTGTTGATTCTTTGTTGTGTCATCATGTTTTATGTTATCTTCTTTCAAGTTTTAGAGTTGTTGGTTTTTATGTGGAGAAGAGTAGTGGAAATGAGCATTACCTGTAGATATGTTGTTTTCATGTTATATAAAGGATGTGGATGTGGATGTTAAATTAGTTCAACAAATTTCACCTTTAACTATTATTGACATGTAAAGTTTTGGTTTAAATAGTTAAATGGTGAAAGACTTTTAACCATTTTTTAAAGGATTTTTATCACTTTCATGTTGCATCAATTAGTAAGAATTGAGTGAGTATTCATAATAAAGAAGGAAAAGAAGAAGAAATGTGTCAGGGAATTCAAAATGCAACCGTCTTCTTTCTCAAACCTTGTATTGGAATTTATGCTTTTCCTAAAGTTCAGGTTGGGTTGAAAGTACTTTGTATTAGCACCACCTTCAGCCACCCATTTGGACTTCAACTTCTGTCTTAGCATGATCTCATTTCTTAAAGCCAACCTAAACGAATCTTGTATATTTCAATCTTTGTGAAGCTTAATTTATTTTAATTTTAACATTTCCTATCTTGTATGTTCCTCCCCATTTATACCTTCACATCTTGTATATTTTACTGCACTTGTAATATTCCATCTTGTATATTTCAGTCCTGGTGAAGTTGCCTTAAAATTCAAGTTGAATGATGGCCTTAATGCTCTTTTTTTGGATCAGGCACATATGTTAACAATTGTTGATAATGAGGAATATTACTAACGGGAGAAGCCACTGTCACTGATGGATATCGGATTGTTAATTTTCAGCTTAAGACAAGTGATTCTTTACCATGAAACCTATTTAATATTTTGCGTACTTAATTAAAATTTCAGTATGATTCAGCATGATGGGCTCAAACTTTTTCCTCCAATACAATCATTATCTGACCAAAGATGGCATAGAGAGTTTCCTGTTATTTAATTTGATGAATCTACTTTGCGTATCAATGCTGCTAGGCTGCATAACATTGTTCATGAATCAAAGTTAAAAATGATTTTATCTAGCAACATTGAATTTTTTAATGATAGTGGTGCGTTTCATTGGTTACCCCTTTCTTGGTTGTGGATGTGAACATACATGGATGCTAATATGACTGGGTTTTGAGTAATGTTATTTTTTATTTTTCCTCTTCTTCTCCACATTGGTTAGCTAATATATCATGATATTTACTGTGTACCCGAGTTCTTCTAATCATTTTATGTCTCTTGTTCGAAGTACGAGTTTGTTTTCTCCTCAGCCCTCACTATTTGCCTATAAAATCTCCTATACATCTCTCTCCTGCATTTGCGATAATATTTTTATCAGAGACATTATATAAAGCAACTTCTTTTATCCGCTATGCAAAAAAATAATTTATATCATACTGACAAATACCAAACCCTGCTAGACATATGCGACTTAGTTTGTTATGAACTAGCTTATTTCTGAATTTGGCTTATTTTCAATGGAAGTAGCAAACCATTCGTGAATTTAGTTTCCTAAGTCTCTAAAAAGGTTGTGCGCTACAGGGGATTGAGAAGAAGACCACCAAGTTGCAGGGCAGTGAGAAAGTTGTTGTTGCACGGCATGAAGCTGGTCATGCAGTTGGAAACTGTCGTTGCAAATCTTCTCTCGGGACAACCTCGGGTTGAGGTAATAGCATTAACCTATGGCATTTATTTTGGTATTTCCTTGTGTATACATTTTTTTTTCGACTCTTTACAAATTGTAACCCCTGTGGTTGGAGTGGTTCAAAGTGGAATTTTGTAAAAGTTTACGAAATAATTGCATGAAATGCTACCTACTGGAAATCTCTTTGGCTAGGCACATGGGAGATGGTTGATGGGGTTATGTTTTGCAAGTTAGAGATGAATAAACCTTTTGTTGAACTGTTACTATCATATTTGTGTAAATTCTGAACCAAAAGATCATCTAGGCAGTGGGAAACAAAAAAGTGGTATCAAGTGTTCGGGTTTTGAGAAATCACAAATGGTTTGCCACTTCCATTGAAAATAATTTCATAAATAAAGGATTTCGCATAGGCCTAGCAGGGTTTGGTTTTGTCAGTATGATACAAATTGATTCTGCATAATGGATATAAGCAGTTGCTTTATATTATGTTTTTGATACATTAGTATCACAATACCTACACCATATAGAAAAGGCAACAAATGTAGATTTGATTTTGGTAAAGATATTGGGGAAAAAGTGTAATCAGTAATGATAGTACTTAATAGGCTGGAAGTTTTATCTGCTTTTCCCAATGCTGCAAGTACTTTATCTATTTTCTTTCAATTTATGGATTAAGGATCAGTAATTTATGCGATACTGATTTCCATATATGTACTGCCTAAGTAATTTGATACTGATTTCTATATATAAACATTAAAAAGTGTAAATCAGTACTCTATGCAATGGTTGTGGTGATTTATGGGTTAATCCTTAAAGATTTGGATCAAATATGCCTATTGTTTAACTTGCTGAGGTGATTTGAATTAATAGGACATAAAAGTGCTTGTGGTGAATTAATATATGTCCATCATCTTGTGATGCTTTGTAATAATGTTATTGTAAGATGAGTCAAAGTTGTTGATTCGAATTAATGAAGAAAATAACCGAGTACAACATTAGCTGAGCTCTATATGATACAAATGAAAATTTGAACATAAAAAACTGTATATATTTTGGTTCAGAAACTAAGTACCCAATCAGCATTCACTATGACAGGCAGGTGACTAATCAGAGTATAACACTTGGATAAGTTACTGACTTCAACATTTACTTCTTTAGTCTTTTACTACATTTGTGTTGGACAATATTGTTGATGCCCTTTAAAATTTTCTTGGTGCTCATGATTCAAATTAATGAACGATCTCGAATAAAGATGAAGTAGCTTAGTCTGATTTTGACCCCTATTTGTGTTGGATCTTTAGCATCCCCGTCGAATAAAAGTTAACAACTTCTCTTGCTGTAGGGTTGTGCTTTTTATGGTTGTTGAGAATTCACAAACGAACAACAAGTGTGGTAAAGCGTCTTATTCATGTACTCCACTGGAAATGAAATAATTTCTTTTGTATTGTCATCATCTGTTTCTTTCTTCATCATCTAGGTGTTTGAATATATATTGCATAATATTTATCGAGTCAGAAATTCTATTTATGAATATATCTAGAGTATCACTAACTAGATTTTCTTCTACTTGCATCAGTTTGAATTTGTTTGATCAGTTCTAGAAAACTACAACATCATGGCTTTATATATTTATTATTCATTGATTGACTTTTAGAATCTGTCTTTCTCCGATCCATAACAGGGCATTAGATTAGACTTAGGCGCTATAGCTACATATAATAATTTGAGACACCACATCAAGTTAGAAAAATGAATCCCTCGTAATTTGCTTCACCCTAAGCTTCTATGCTCTAGTTTTTATATTTTGACAGATGTGTGGTTTCTAGGGTGAAGTAAATGGATATTTATTCAAGTGAGTAGTAATTTCTATTATACCGTGAACACATAAGTGATTAGGACTGAAAATTAAATCAAACTACTCAAGCTCAACTCAGATTAGGCTCGATTAAAGCTCAAGTCAATTGATAATAAAAAAAATTAACACTGTTTAAAAACAATCCATATAATATACACATGTATTTACTTATCCAAAAAAATAAATGTGAAACTATGAACGTGCTGCGGTAGAATCTTTTAGTCATGGTATTAACTCTTAAGGTTATATGTAGATTTGGGTAGACAGAAAACGTCAATCAATTTTTATACAAATATTTTTTCATTGATCAACTTATATAAAAATGTTTACTATCATGTTTGTGTAAATTCTGAACTAGAAGAACATCTAGACAGTGAGAAACAAAAAATAGTATCAAGTGTTTGGGTTTTGAGAAAAAATTAACACTCTGTTTAAAAATAATCATGTAATATACACATGTATTTACTTATCCAAAAAAATGAATGTGAAAAAGTGTATCAACATGCTGCAGCAGAATCTTACAGTCATGTTATTACCCTTTTTTTTGTCTTGCATTTTGAAAGGGGCGCAACCTTAGATAATATAACTTTCAAAAGGTAACGAATCATCTCAGTCTGCTCAAACATTTTGTGTAGGCATGTGATTCTACTGATACTATATTGATTTTGGTTATGAATAACATTTTTGAACTAACTTGAAATCATGTGAGTTCAGGTGACTGGAAACCTAGTTCTGAAGTGAAGATAACGGGGGGGGAAAGTAATGCTCATGCCAAAAGACCCAAATGCCACCATCATAATGGTATGTTTACCCCACTTGAGGTTGTTTATTTCTTTTAAACACCTTTTCATTTCATTATGCTTCTTTAATTTTTAAAGAGGTAAAACTGATTTTGCATGGTTGTAATTGGATGGAAATGAAGATTGCCAATAGAATCGATATTGCTCCTTTGTGCTCATTCTTGTGGAATGAAAAGGTACAGTTTATTTTGAGGACATAGCATTGTTTATTGCTCCTATAAGGGTTTGAGGACATAAGTTGTTGCCTGAAGTGTGAATGCATATTAATTAAAGTGTGAATGCTTGCCAATATGCCTAGTTGACTATTATCTTTAGCTGTTTTTTGAACCGAACTGAAAGTTAGCATTAATTTGTTTTAATTTAAACATTTCCTATCTTGTATTTGCCTCCCCATTTGTACCTTCACATCTTCTATATTTTATTGCACTTGTAATATTCCATCTTGTATATTTCAGTCCTGGTGAAGCTGCCATAAAATTCAAGTTGAATGATGGCCTAAATGCTTTTTTTTTTTATAAACTTAATTAAAGTTTTAGTATGATTCATCATGATGGCTCAAACCTGTTCCTCCAATACAATCATTTCCTAACCAAAGGTGGCATATATAGCAACAATCCCCAGTAGCAACCCTTTAGGAATTATGTTACGTCACATTCAATGTGGTTGTTGTGGCAAATATGATTCATTTGATGAGTGTGGTTCCATATTTATTTATTTAGGGATGATCATGAGGCATAGACCTTTGTGATGAATGTCTTCATTTACTTTGGGTTTTTAATGGGGATTGCGAGCCTCTTATTTAAATTTGTAAGTTCTTTAAATTTATGGAATGAGGGTAGATTAGCCGGTGAGGCTTTTTCCTTTTAGTGTAAATTTTGAAGGACGTTTGACGCGAAGATCCATTTGTGATGGTGTTATACTTTTGTAATATAGTAAGCTCAAAGCCCATGTATGTATGGGATTGCATATGATGTAGTAGTATAGTTTCCTATAATCCCTTAGATTGACCATTGACTCGTTTTGGCTTAAACGGGTCGCATAGGTTGGCCATGATCATCCCAACGCTTTAAGTATAGGCATGCTAAAATGTATTTAGTGCTTTCTTTCCCTTAAAATTTTGTAATTATTGTAGATCTACTCTTTTTCTAAAATAAGAGTTATTTTTATCAAACGTATAATCTGAACTTGAACATCAAGCTATTCATTTTGTGTGTGTTTCTGGAAGAAGAAATTGAATTTTCAGCTAACCAATAATTGAGATTTACGAATTTGAGCTCCGTAAAAAAAAAAAGTTTATTGCGAATATGATTTATTACTTGTACATGATTTTGGAGATTTGAAAAATCGATATACATGTGTGTAATGTTCAAGTAACCTTATGATCGGAATTTGGACGGTGCCAACATTCTTGGTGACTCTAGTTCGGCAATTCTTGGAGTGCTTGGGGAAGCCGATTGTCATATGCTTTGCTTGCCTATTCTTTTGGATGCTAAGGAGCTACTATCTTGGATGCCATCATGCCATCTCTGCTGGATTGGTCGATCTTTTAACTTTATTGCTCATTCTATTGCTCAATACGCAAAAACTTGCTCTGATGATTTTGTTTCGTGGACCTCTCCTCCACCTTTTATTTGTCACTCAGTGCTGGCTGCTTCCAGCAATGATTAATGATATATTTTTATTTTATTTTCAAAAAAAAAAAAAAAAAAAAGTAACCTTTCATAATCAATGAGTCATATTTGTTAATATTTCCTAATCAATTTTTTTCCAGCTAACCGATGAATCATATCTGTTAATATTTCCTAATCAATTTTTTTTTTCCACATGTTTGAGGACGTGGACGAATACCGTTTGAGGACGTGGACGAATACCATTCGAGTCCGGCAATGAAGAATTCATCGAATCCAATTAATTTTCAGCTCAGGTAACACCGCGTGTCTAATTCAATTGTTGCATATTTCTTCTATTATTGGATCGTATGTTAGATATTTGTTATATAAACGGAACCAATAGGCTTGCATGATTCTTGTGTTGCAAAAAAAATGTTGGTACTGTTGTTCGCATAATTGTGATTGCGTGAGTATTTTGACCTGTTATGTGTTTAAATATCATCTATTTTGATTTAATTGGAAGCAAATGCAAAAATATAACTACGATTGTTATAAATATGATTGTTTCTGCAGATTGTGAAATTCTCAGAAGTAAGTCAATATATTAAATATTTTTATATCTAAAATAATTCTATGAGTTATAGTTGTGTATAAAAATTCATATTATAAAATGTTGAATTCATGTAGCTTAAGTCAGAATATTGCAAAGGGATCTTTGTTTTAGACTATTTTGTTTTTGCAAATCTAATTGGTGTGTATGTTTACACCTTTGTACATTGTTTACCTTTGTTACGTTCTGAAAACATATCCACTCCATGTATGATTTATGTTACTGTAATTGAACAAAATACCAAAGTGCAATCATTCTTATGTCAGGTAAAATCTGCTGTAAATTGCTTGAGAGGACGAAACACATATCCAGGAAACAATCATGGTGGTGGAGTTTCTTTGGACCAATCTGCTTCTCAAAATCGCGAAGCGGGACGTGTGAATGAAATAGTCGTACACTAAAACCCAAGAAATGTTTGATGCAATCATCCAGGTGCGTATGAAATGCTGAACTCATAATCCTTAATGTTGGTTCACAATTATTTCCTGCGTAATGTAATAATTCTTTCTTAATTGTTAAATTGAACAATTCATCTAAAAGCATAAGCTATTAGAGAGGGTGCCATTAATAACTTCAACACTGCCCCCTATGTGTAGGTGGGTTTAGATTTATGTTTAGGGATGACATAAGCCACAGACCGCGAAACACATCTCCATCCAAATTAATTGTAAAATATGACATAAGAAAATACTTGGTAATTTTAAATATGCTTCATTTGTTGAATGTGGTTGCATATTTATATATTTAGGGATGATCATGAGCCATAGACCTTTGTGATGAATATCTTTATTTACTTTGGGTTTTTAATGGACTGCGAGCCTCTTATTTAAATTTGTTAGTTCTTTAAATTTATGCAATGAGAGTAGATTAGCCGTCGAGGCTTTTTTCCTTTTATTGTAAATTTTGAAGGACGTTCGACGCGAAGACCCATTTGTGATGGGTTATAGTTGTGTAATAGAGTAAGCTCAAGGCCCAATTTATGTAGGGGATTACATATGATGTAATAGTATAGTTTCCTATAATCCCTTTGACCATTGACCCGTTTTGGCTCAAACGGGTTGCAGAGGTTGGCCATGATCATCCCACTACTTTATGTATAGGATACATGCAAAAATATATATAATGCTTTCTACTTGCGTTCATATGATGAAAAAACATTATGCTAGCCCAGCGCAGTCCAACCCACCCTCGAACCATCGAGTTATCGAGAAGATGAGTTACGGTGCATGTTGTAGAAAATAGGTAAAGCACCAAATTTCTCTCTGTTTACACATGTATTGTTGTAGATTTTAAAAATTACTTCATTCGTCCCAAGCTAATTGTCCTACCTTGACCTCACACGGAGATTAAGAAAAAATAGATTTTGACTTTTACAAAGGTGAAGATTGAATGTGGAGATTTTGATGGTGGAGATTGTGGGAGAATTTGTCATTTATGGGGTAGGACAATTAGCTTGGAACAAACAATAAGGCAAGTAGAACAATTAGGTCGAGACAAAGAGAGTAACTCATATTATTTATTTTGAATATATTAAAACTAATAAAAATGGGGGGACACTTTTCCTCTAATATTAACTCATTTTATTTATTTTCTATATATAAAAACCTAAAAAAACATGGTCGGACTTTTCTTTCTAGAAAGTAATTGTAGGAAAAATATTTAGACACCCCAAATAAATTTCTTAATTAATAAATATTTCTAATATGAATGTTGAGTTTTTATTTAAAAATAAAAAACATAAAAATAAATTAAAAAAATAAATTCGGTCGATGCAATCCAAATTTTTCGAGTTGAGCTCATCCTGCCCCAGGCTACTCGGGTCGGACAATGTAGGCTCAATTTTTTTGGATCAGTAAAAATTCAGCCCAGCCCAATCTATTTTTCAGTTGGGCAGGCCATCTGTGGGGCGGACTCATTTTGGCAGCCCTAATAATATTTACTGCAACTTGGAAGCAGCTGCGCTGAGTGATCTGTATTCAGCATTTGCAGACGACTTCAACACCATTGTTTGCCTTTTAGTTTGGTCGAAATGAGTGAGATGCGTTGAAAGATGCAGTAACCCGTGATCGAACGTATATTATCTTTGCAGGATTCTTAATAGTATGCATCATAATAAGCTTTGGGACTAACTGAAGCTTTTGAAGCATAAAAAAGACCAAACGCACGGACATCTTTTCACGTATTTTACTATGGCTAAGTTGAAAGAGTTTGTAAAAATATTGGCTAAGTTGTTAGGATATTGTGGGTATGGTTGATTGGGGTTGACCCAATTCCTCCTTGTATTTGTTTATAGAGGTTGGCCCAACCATTAGAAATCACTAGAGGTGGCAATTCGGGCGGCCCGGCGAGCTCGGGCCGGGCCCAGTCGGGCCAAGGAAAAGTTCGGGCCGGGTCGGGCCGGGTCTGATTTATTTCGGGCCTAGAAATGTTAGGCCCGGCCCGGAGGACCTCGGGCCAAAAAAGCCCACCAATGAGTTTTTTTTTTTTTTTTTTTTTTATTACTTTAACCATGAAGTAGAATTATATATTGAGGCGAGCTTCAGTTTAATTCTCTTAAGAAAAAACTTGATCGGAAGATAATATATTACTATTCGTTGCAATATGGAATGATATCTATTAATCTATAGGCATGTCTTAAACCCCAGATATAACAACAATAATAATAATAAAAAAGAAGGAATGGATGATGATAATATAGTTATATACTATATGTCACAAGTTATTTAATTTTTGTGTACGTACTATACTACATGTTAATCAATTTTTTATTTTTCGACACATATCATTTTCCATCTTCTGCTAATAAAACTGAAGAAATAGAGTATTAAATTAGTCAAATGTTTTAATTTCTCGGTAAATAGATACATTTATACTCTGCTAGAAAGAGAAAAAAGAAAAACATATTTCAAACAGTACACAAGATATTACTTAATTCCTAAATTTTTCTTATTCGATTAGTGAGGAGACAAAAATTCAATTCCATCGGGCCGGCCCGCGGACCTTCGGGCCGGGCCGGGCTTGGCCCGCCAAAAGAAAAGTCCGTTCGGGCTGAGCCAAAAAAGCTCGAATTTTTTCGGGCCTATAATATTCCGGCCCAGCCCGCCCTATATTTCGGGCTAAACGGGCCGGCCCATCGGGTCGGGCCAGTTTTGCCATCTCTAGAAATCACCACAAATTTCAAATCATTTTAATAAAAAAATAAATCATTATTAACAAACTCTTATACACATCACATCATATTTTACAGTTTAAAATTATATCTTACACTATAACCACTACCCAACTACCCAGAAAAATATCATTTTTTTATTCTCTCAACCACTAACTCCAGCCACTATCCCTAACCAACAATATCCCAACCACCCCCAGCCCCAACCAAACATGCACGGTATGTTATATCCGATCTTTTGAAATCCAGATATAACAACATACTAATTAGTTTCTTATACCAATTTGGTTCTTCCATAGGCTCTCCTGAAGTAGAGTTTTAGACCAGACCAATAGGTAAATGAACAAAGTTCGATTTACAGTTTGTTAAGTTTGTATCATGTAAAATATCTAAAACGTATTTTCTCTGATAAAAATACTACCTTTTGTGTTTTTTTTGCTAATTCAATACGTACCCATAAAATCTTCTATGTAACCCAAATCTTTAATAGTGAATAGATGATGCAAATATGATTGTAACAACAAATCCCGTGTATAAATAAACAAACACAAAAAAGAATAACAAGATTGAATTTCTCGAATCAAATGGATAATGTTTACAACTTGTGAGTTTCTATATCTAGTTCTTCTCTGATTCTTCTCTTCGATTGATTGATGTCGGAGTTGACTTTAATTTTTCCGGTCTTGGACTTTGACTTGAGGTATGTTAATTTAAAGGCGAGTTTGATTTTGAATTAAACGATACTTTTGACTCAATATGCGAAGAATGTCTTCGAAGATCTTGACGATCGAAAAAACAACTTCGATGTTTTGACTTGAAAACGCCGATAGGAGGAGCTTAACACCTTGATCTCGAATCAAATGTTAAAAATCTTGAGATTGGCTTTGTAATGCCTTGAAAATCTCAAGCAATGTTTGTGGGACCGGACCGGATCGGCCGGTTTAACCGGTCCAACCGGGAACCGGTCATCAGTCCGGACCGGATACCACTATGAAACCGGAAATCATATCAAACCGGTCAAACCCGGTCAAAACCGTGAAACTCGGAAAGAACCGGTCAAACCGGTGAAAAATGGCAACACAAGGTTTTAATTCAGACTTTCCAAAACTTCTGCAGAAAATTATAGATCTGGCAGACGAGAATCATAACTCGGAGATTTTCCAAACTTTTGTAAAAAAACATCACAGATCTGACAGGGGTGAGACGAAGAGAAGCCAATATAGGCATGGTTATTTCGTTGGCTTACAGAGAGACGAGCACTAGTAGATGAACTTGAGTTTTTTCTATCATTGGCAGAAAAACAAAGAAGAGATATAAGAAAAAAGACGTATCGCAGAAGAAAAAAGACAACCAATGATGAAAACTTTTTAATTTTTCTTTGTTTCAGAGAGAGAGAATGTACAGGGCGTCAATTTTGTGGGTATCTTGGTGGGGATGAGCAAAAAGTGGGACTGTGGGTGTGAGAGGACTCTTTCATTATTTATATTGTTATTATTTTATAATAATTAAATATGTGGTGTAAAACTCATGATATAATACAAGTATTGCAAATGATAATTTGATGCTCATTCTCACTTTATCGGTCGGACCATCGGTTGAATCGGTCCGACTGGTTGAACCTTGAACCAGTAGTCAAGCCGGTTCGATTGTCGGTCCGATTCCACAAACACTGATCTCAAGATTGACTTCGTAACACCGGATTGTAAATCTTGAAAATGGCTTTGTAACGCCTTGAAATCTCAAGATTGACTTCGTAACACCGGATTGTAATACCGGATTGGCTTTATACCGCCTTAATCTAAAGATTGGTTTTGTACCACCTTTCTTGAACTTGTGTTCTCATCTTTTTTGGTGGAAAATGAGGTCCTATTTATAGTTGTAGGATGGGAAAACCCTAATGGACTTGAGTTTGAATGGAGCGATATGATTGGTCATTCACAATATCATTATCCATAAGATAATTATTAAATTAATTGTATTTAATTTAATAATTACTGCAACAACTTGACACATGGAGCATTCTGGTTGGTCCACCGTGACTTGATGTTTATCCTTATCTTCTTGGATAATTACTAAATTAATTTAATTTAATTTAGTAATATCTGCATCATCTTGACACGTGGCGGCTTCTCATTGGTCAATAAAATATATAGTAAATCACTAATTAAATTGACTATTTAACTTAGGAATTTTATTTACTCAATTCCTAATATAAAAAATAATCAATATAAAATTGATATTCAACATATATTTTATTACGTGTCGTATTTTAATTGAATACAAAATTTGCGTATCAACAATGATTTTAATTGATCTATTAAATGTGCGTTAGAACCTCTTATAAGCACATATCTCCATGTGCTAATGGTATCACCGATGGTGGGTAAAATTAAAAAATTGTACCCATCAATTAGGTACAATATCATTGTGATAGAGAGGTAGTATTATGAGCAAGGATTAAAATATCTCCGATATTTAGAGATGGCAAAACTGACCCGGCCCGATGGGCCGGCCCATTTAGCCCGAAATATAGAGCGGACTGGGCCGGAGTATTAGAGGCCCAAAAAAAATCGGGCTTTTTTGGCCCGGCCCGAACGGACTTTTCTTTTGGCGAGCCAAGCCCGGCCCGGCCCGAAAGCCCGCGGGCCAGCCCGATGGAATTGAATTTTTTTCCGTCACTAATCAAATAAGAAAAATTTAGGAATTAAATAATATCTTGTATACTATTTGAAACATGTTTTTCTTTTTTCTCTTTTTAGCAGAGCATAAATGTATCTATTTACCGAGAAATTAAAACATTTCACTAATTTAATACTCTATTTTCTTCAGTTTTATTAGCAGGAGATGGAAAATGAATTGGATCCAAGCATGCTCATTAATTATTATGTGTCGAAAAATGAAAAATTGATTAACATGTAATATAGTACGTACACAATAATTAAATAACTTGTGACATATATATATAACTATATATCATCATCCATTCCTTCTTTTTTATTATTATTATTATTGTTATATCTGGGGTTTAAGACATGCCTATAGATTAATAGATATCATTCCATATTGCAACGAATAATAATATATTATCTTCCGATCAAGTTTTTTCTTAAGAGAATTAAACTGAAGTTCGCCTCAATATATAATTCTACTTCATGGTTAAAGTAATAAAAAAATAAAAACTCATTGGTGGGCTTTTTTGGCCCGAGGTCCTCAGGGCCGGGCCTAGCATTTCTAGGCCCGAAATCAATCGGGCCCGGCCCGACCCGGCCCGAACTTTTCCTTGGCCCGACTGGGCCCGGCCCGAGCCCGCCGGGCCGCCCGAATTGCCACCTCTACCGATATTCATCGAAATCTCTCTTTTTTTACGATCCCGAAATAAAATTTGGATGTAATCTCTGTTCTAAAAATCCCCGATTAGCTCCGATTAATCCCCGTCTAGGCGCTAGGCTCTCATTGACCGCCTACGTTTATTTTTCGATTCCTCCCCGCCTAACTACGTCTATGTCCCGATTAGTCCCGCCCAGACCTCGATTAGTCGCTAGGCCCCAGTCCACCGCCTAACGACTTTTAGAACAATGGATGTAATAAATTTCTGTCAGAATTTCTCCGAAAATTTCGATTTGGGCTATCTCCAGGTATAATTTGTGGAAATTTCATGAAAATTTTACCGAAATTTCATATTCTCGATTTTTTTAAAATGGTTGACATGATATGCAATTGGTTCTTAATTGAGCTAAAGACATTATTGAACACAGAAACAGAAGAAATTCTGACGAAAACCAACAGCGTGTCGACGTTTTTAATATGTATCATATTGTCAGACATCTTTTATATTGTTTAATATTTATAAATTAATTGTAAACATTTTCATTTGTATCATTTTTTTCTATGAACATGTGCCTTGAAGTTAATTATAACAATTTCTAAATTATCATTTTAAATTTTCAGATTTTTGATAAAAAAAATTACTTTTTAAAAAAATTGTTCCAATATTTCTATCGAAATTAAAATTTCTTTAAAATTGAAAAACTGATATTTTCGTATAAATCAATATTTTCGTCCTTGATAAGGAAATACTCCCTCCGTCCCGCTCAGATTTGCACGTAGGGACGGGCACGGAGGTTAAGAAAAAGCTGCTTTTTGCTTTTTGGTTGACTTTTTTAAAGGTGGAGATTGAAAATGGAGATTTTAAGGGTGGAGATTATTTAAAAAATTTCCTTTTTAAGAGTGTGCAAATCTGAGTGGGACGGACCGAAAAGGAAAGTGTGCAAATCTGAGCGGGACGGAGGGAGTAATATTTAAGTACAATTAGTTATATGTGGGGAGAGAGAAAGGAGGGTGAGTAGAGAGGAAGAGAGTCGGCTCACTCTCTGCAAATTAAAACTTTAAAAAGAGGCGTGACTTTGACTTGCCCGGAATGTGTTCTCCTCTTTTTTTATTTTTCTTTTTTTTGAAAAAAAATTCTTAAATTTCTGTTTCAATGTGGGACTCGGAAAAGCAACATTTGTACGTGTAATGATTGAGGAGAAATATGTAAAAATTGAGTGAATATTAAATTTTAATGTGACAGTAATTGCATCTCTGACCATTGGTGATGCTCTAACTAAGCAAATAAATTGACATTTATCATACTAAAACAGGGTGATCATAAGGAGATTACCAAAAGCCAAATTTAATTAATGTATGTGTAAATTTATAGAGAGGTGTCAAAATATCGCACCCTTCTCAAGTTAGAGCTAAAGATGTTACAAAAGGTTGAAATCAAAAGAAAAAGTAATTTAAAAAAGGCTTAATTGCAAAATAACACACGAATTTTTACCAGATTGTAAATTTAACATAATATTTCATATTTTATAAAATAAATTACGAACTTAGCAAACTTTTGCAATTTTAATCATCAACCAATTTCTAGTGATAAATTATCAATATGTTGATTATTCATGTAGGGTGTCATGTTGGTATTAAAAAAAATTAAATAAATAAGAATCTGGATCAAGTGGTACATAATTGAACAAGTCGTAATATACTTTTCTTCTCAACTCGAATTATTTTTTTCTTTACTATTGCAATGAGCATTATTCGATTATATGAACTAAAAATTATTGTGTGTGTTATAAAATTAGTTTTCGCTTTATCACAAGCATGGCATAATTTTTTTATTTGTGATTATTTCTCTAAGATAAGTGATTTTTAGTATCAAATAATCAATAAGCTATGAGAAATTAGGTATCAAGTTGAGAATACAAGTTCATCGCGATTTCCGGTCTAATCAAGAACAACTTGATCCGTAATTTCATTAATTATTTTTTAGTTTTATTTTGTAACTCAACATTACATCCTATATCGTATTTCATAAATAGCTATACACATTAACAATTTAACTTTGAAAAATGACTAATGATTGAAATTGTAAAATTATGTTAAGTTCGTGATTTATTTACAAAATTTGAAAAGTTGTGTTAAATTTGCAATTTAATGAAAGTTTGTGTTTGTTTTCTAAAAAAATATATAAAAATCTATTATTATATTTGTAAGAATTGAATCTTAAGTATTTGTCTTTTTCATAAAACTAGTAATACTCCTGTGCGATGCACGGAAGTTTATTTAAAAAGTAATACCCTTAAATATGATACTCCCTCCGTTTCAAAATAGATGATGTTTTAGCTTCTTAATCATTTTCCAAAATAATTGATGTTTTAGGTTTTTTTTTTTACCATTTCTCTCTATTTTGCCCCTATGTAAATCCAAAAATATCTTTGACTTTTTAACCTCCCACTTTCATTAAATCTTATCTCCACAAATTTTAGGGGGTATATTTGGTAATATATTTGTTTCTTAATTTTTCTCTTTTTTTCTAAAACATCATCTATTTAGGAACGGAGGGAGTATAATCTAATATTTAAATATGTGATTGTTTTATCCTAATAAAATATATATTTTTTAAAATGTATAAATAAAATTATAAGTAATGTAAACATAAGTTTCTCGCACGGTATATGTGAATTTAATATAACTTACTTTATATATAGGTGTGTGTACGTGTATATATATATATGTATATATAAATATATATATATAATAGATTAATATTAAATATAAAAAAAAATCTTTTTCAAAATGATCATTTCTTATCTTTGAAATTCAAGCACACATTTAGTATATCTGTATCATTCTCCACCTATATGTATAATATCTTAATTAATTATGAGTGTTAAAACTAACATAAATATCTAAATATAAATTCATATTATTAAATAAAATAAATTGAATAATGTTATAAGAAATTTAAGTTTCTTTATTTTTTTCATTTTACTTTAAATATTTAAATTTATCTAAATAAAGTTTTAAATTCTAACTATAACTATTTACTTTTAAAAAATCTTATTTGCAAGTTTTAATACTTTACTTGGTATTTCAGATATACGATGAATACAAAAATAAAATTCAACAGTTATTCAATAGTTGGAATAATAAATAAAACATATGAGTTCTTCGATATTTCTTAATACTTTCATATATATGTTGAAAAGTTTCAATTAAATTATACATTTGTATTGTAAATAATAGATTTATTTAAAGATACACATTGGTTAATGTAAAAGAAAAATATTTAGGTTGCAAAATGTGAAAAAAAGATATAATTGAAATTGGTTAATGTGAAAAAAAAAGACATAATCAAGTTGGTTAATTTTGCTTATTAAAAGAAATTTAGTTGCAACTTGTATAATATCATATTTTAGGATGCAAAGTGTAATTATTATAGACAAATAACAATAATACATGTAAAAAAAAAAAAAAAAGTAGTAAAATAATTAAGATTAATTGTTATATATAAAGTTATATATATATGAGCAAAAGTCATAGTTTTGTGATTTATCAACAAAAATAATTATTATAACAAATACACATTGGCCAATTTAATACGCTGATTATAAATCAAATATTAACTATCGTTTTTAGTTCGATAAATTATGTGTTCAATTATATATACATTGATTTTTCTCTCAATGTAATAAATGAAGAGAAGTTGAGACAATTCCTGTCAGATAAAACAAATTGATTACTTTTTGTTTTCATGAAATAATTAAGTAAAATTATACTAAAAAGATAATTATTTGAATGATTTTTTATTGTATTGCGAACCAATTCTATATTTAACGTACAATCCATAATAAACACTAAAATCTTACTCAAATAATCAATGAACAAATAATATAATATTTTAAATAAGATACCTTATTATATAAATATACATATATATATATATATATATATATATATATATATATATATAACATGGATGTCAAATCAAACATCGTCAAAAGATGATTAATTTGATAGAGTATACTAGCTCCATTTTTTAGACTTGGATAAAAAAAATTATGGAGTAGGGCTGTAGGGGGAATGGACAAATAAGCTCATTTCTTAAATCCCTTAGTTTTCTCCATATTTCCTTGCTATTTTTATCTAATTATATGGTAGGTTACATAATGTGAGAATTTTTAGGGATAATAAAAGGGGTAGTATAGGAAAAATCGTGACAAAAAAAAAAGCTAAAGAATATTTAATTATAAACAAAACACAAAAGTTAAAAGAACATTTAAAAAAACGGAGGTAGTACATAATAAATAGATTAAAAATGAAAAAAGATATTTGCAACTTTAAAAAGTAAAATAAATTTTGATTCTAACCAAATGTGACAACTTACCAATAATAGTCTAAAATTTTAGGCTACAAAGTGTAACTTACAGAGTTATACATACTGTGACTTATATATATATATATATATATATATATATATATATTTTTTTAAAATAAATTTTAAATTCTAACTATAAATAATTAAAATAACCATGAAATATATAATAAAAGGTACAATGATATTTTATTTGGATATTTCATATATAGCGTAAAACTTAATATTTTTTTCTTTATGTCTCTACTTTTATTTTATATCTTTTTAATTTATCTAAATAAACTTTCAAGTTCTAATTTTATATATATATATAATTTTCTCTTTGTAAAGTTAGATTTTCATTTGCAACTTTTAACATTTCATTTGGTAATTCCAAATATATTTAAATATTTTTCATTTAATAAATTCTTATTTTAACAAAATAAATTCAAAAGTTATTTAATAATTTGAATAACAAATTAAATTATGTGAGTTCTTCAAAATTTGAATATTTTCTTATTTAATTTGGTATTGTAAATTGTTTGTATAACTGTTATATTTTTCTTATAAATAGTTATTTATTGAAGATAGAAATTGATCAATGCGAACAAAGTAATTTAAATTGTTAAGAGTAAAAAAGACAACTGATGTTGATTAGTGCGTCAAAGTATAATTTAGCTTACAAAGTGTAAAAACATATAACTGAAATTTTAGTAGAAGCAAAAAATTAAAAAAGATTTCAAAATGTAACAAATGTCATAATTTAGGCAGAAAAGAATAAATTTACTTAAAAAAAGTCATTTTAACAAAATACACATTATTAAAAATATATAATGTAATTAAAAATAATATCAATAACAAATTTAATATATAATTATATAAATACTCAAAGCTTATGTACTTTCGTGATACAAAAATATATTAGCCAATTTGATGATTTAATAAGTTGACTATAAAATAGATTTTTGTTTTTTTTTTTTGCCTTTGATTTAATAAAGAAGGGCTTCATTATTTAAACAGTCGCTTTCCTCCCTGCATAACTTAAATAAGAAAAATATTTGAAAATTCACGTTAATTAAAATAAATTGATTGTTTTTATTTTTATAAAAAAAAATACTCATATTTTTTATAAAATAAATTATTTTTGTAATTTTAGTTGCAACTCAAATCAAAATATTATTCCGATTCACATAAACATCGACTTTAACATAAATAATTAACTAACAAAGAATCCGTTTATTCAAATCAAATATCTCATTATAATATATATTATGTGATATGGATGTCAAATCGAAGATTGTGAAAAGATAAATAATTTGGTATATTATGCATAAAAATCGGATTAAAAATGGAAAAGCAATTTGCATTTTTAACAAAAAAAAAAAGTTATGAATTACCAAAAATAAGAAAAAGTTACCAATTATCTGGTGTAAAAGTTTTGGAGGGAAAGGTAAAATGACATCAATACCCTCATTTTACTTTTATATATATATTGGTTAAATTAATATGTTTTCTAATAAGCTCTCAGAAAAATGTTTTCTGATTAAATTACCCTATTTGTCTTTTTCATAAAAATGTTTTCAACGCAGTACGTGGACAATACACACAATCCGCTTTATTCATCGAACGGCAGATATTCACTGTATGGGTCACTTATCCACGGTTATTAACCACCCTTCATCCCACGCGGATCTTTATTCGTAGCCGTTGATAAGCATCCTAATCCAACGATCCAAACTTACCAATTACTATCTATATAGAAGCTCCATTTCCTCATTTCCCACCATCACCTCATTTCAAAACTCAAAATCTCCAGTAAGAAAAAAAAAAAAGCTAATCTGAAAAATGTCAGGAAGAGGAAAGGGCGGCAAGGGGCTAGGTAAGGGCGGCGCCAAGCGTCACCGCAAGGTGCTTAGAGATAACATTCAGGGCATCACCAAGCCGGCTATTCGCCGTCTAGCTCGGCGTGGCGGCGTGAAGCGCATCAGCGGTCTCATATACGAGGAGACTCGCGGCGTCCTTAAGATCTTCCTCGAAAACGTCATTCGCGACGCCGTTACCTACACTGAGCACGCTCGCCGGAAGACTGTGACGGCGATGGATGTTGTGTATGCGCTCAAGAGGCAGGGCCGAACTCTGTACGGATTTGGTGGTTAAGTTCTTAAAATTAGGTTTTCTTAAGTTTTTGTGAATAGGCTTTCCGTTATTTTGAATTTCGCAAGTGAAACGGAATCGAATTTATTACTCGCTGTTGTTTGCGCTTCAATGGATGATTATCTTAGCTTGGTTATTTATCGTTGTTAATTAGCATAATCCGACTTTAGTCTAATAATATATTTTTTGGGGGTAATAGTTTGAAATTTAGATTCTGGTTACTGTGGAGTTTTTTCGTGATTGAGAGAAACGTCTATTATACTGAAATTAAATTATCAGGGAACGTGAAGTGTGTGGAAAAAATCAAATCAACTATTATCGTAATTAAAAACTGAATTTATTTGATATTATTGATTTGATATATATTTATTGGAAAATTATATAACATGGAAATTGATAGGGATGACCCGGTTACTTCGGGCCGGGTTAATCCTGAGCCCATTCACCAGTTCAGCGAACGACCTGGTTCTTCCGCAGATTGAGCAGTTAATCGCCTACGCCCAGCGGGGCCTGCCGCAGAACCTGTTAGCCATAATAACAGTCCTGGGGTGCTTCCACCTCGCCCGCGTGGACAGCGGGAACCGGGCTATCGTGGACGTCAGGATCGACGGCGGGAACGACCTGGTTCTTCCGAGGACCTGGGGAGTTCAAACGGATCACGACCTCGTAATGAGGAACCAGCTGATGTGGATCGCCATCGTCCACTTAGTGCGGCTAAAAAAGCTCGCTACGCTGACTCTCATGCTCAGGATCTCCAAGAGTATGAGCGGGTTCAACGCAACGTTGAACTTGATAGAATCCTAGGCCTTGATGCCAATGGAGAAATTATTACGCCGTTCTCTTCCAAAATCATGGCCATCACCCTTCCCGAAGGGTTCAAACGGCCTGCTATATCACCTTACAACGGCACGGGAGATCCGGCCAATTTTCTTGGCGCTTTTAGACACAGTATGCTTAGTCATGATAACATCACATCCCTTCAGTACTGCAGGATTTTCCCGGAGTACTTACAGGATGAAGCTCGGGTCTGGTTTGATTCTCTCCCACGAGACAGCATATCCTCATTCAGAGAACTCGCCGAGCACTTCTGGGCAAGGTTCGAAGCCCGAGCGAAGCCCATGGCCACTCTGGCCGACGTTATGAGTATGGAACAACGGGACGGCGAAACCGTTACTCAATTTCTGGACCGTTTCACAGCGGTAAGTCTCAAGGTGGGAACTTGCCCCGACGATGTGGCCATCAACGCCTTCATGAATGGACTCCGCCCTGGATCACTGCACACCGAGTTAGCTCGAAACACCCCGGTCACAACTCGAGCACTGTTCAAAACAGTGTGCAAATTTGCTAAGGCTGAGGAACAGACACGACAGAAGCGTGAGAAGCACGCAATCAAGCGACAGGCCGACAAGGCGCAAACTGGTCCCAGTGCGCGAACTAGCGCATTTTCACGCTTAACACCGGGGCATTCAGAATCCCGAAGTGCAATTCCGCAATTGACTCCACTGACGAAGTCGCGGGCTGAAATTCTTTCACTCCACAAAAACGATTTCCGACCTTGTCCGCGGATGACAGCGCCTCCTGAAAAGAGGAACCGTGGAAAGTGGTGCGCATACCACCGAGATCACGGACATGAGACAGAGGAGTGCCGAGAACTCGGCAAGGAGATTGAGGAATGCCTCAAGAAAGGGTTTCTGCGGCAATACGTTGCGCGAACCGGAGACCAACCTCGGGCAAACCACAATGGGGGCTCGTCTCATCACCGCGGAGGTTACCATGATCGAGATAATCAACAAAATCGGCCACATTGGCAGAATAGTAGGCAGGGGCCCAGTAACTACGCGCGACAAGATTCTGGCAATCGCCAGCCGTCACGTCACCCACTTCCACCTCCTCCTCCGGGAGGACCCGGGGACAATGCACCCCCCCACGTGATAAACGTGATATACGGAGCCCTACCCACCGGGGCTTCACGACATGCCTTGAAGGCAGAGGCTCGACGTCCTCCTCCCGAGGAGCCACGACACAAACGCCTCCATCAGTCCGAAACTATCAGCTTCACGGATAGGGATCCGGTTCCGGAGATAACACCCCACACTGACGCTATTGTCATTGATATGACTGTAGCCAATATAACAATACGGCGGGTCTTCGTGGACAATGGTGCTGCGGTAAGCATCATCTTTGCGGATTGTTTTGAGAGGATGGGGATCTCCCGAGAACAACTTCGACCGGCCCCCGGGCCATTACAGACATTCACCCAGGGTGAAGTCCGGCCGGAAGGTATCATTACTCTCCCAGCATCTTTGGGGACTTATCCGAAGATAAAAACTATCTTTGTGGACTTTTATGTGGTGAATTCTCCTTCACCATATAATATGATATTGGGCCGAGATTGGCTCACTCCGGCAAAAGCCATATGCTCCACGTATCACCTCGCTCTAAAGTTTCCCACTTCGCATGGTGAAGTGACCATCCGTGGCAGTCAACGGGTCTCAAAAGAGTGCATGTATGTGGCGCTCAAGAAGACTGCTAAGGTTTCTCCCAAACAGCAGCTTCAGGTAACATCACAGGTTCTGGAACCTCGGGACCGTACCTTATTGGGGGATGCCACTGCACAAATCCCGCTAGATCCGTCTAAGCCGGAGCAGACAGTAACAGTAGGGGCTGTGGACGTGCCATGGCTACATCAGGCCATTATCCAGACCCTGCGAGAATATTCCGATGTTTTCGCATGGTCTCCTCTAGACATGCCCGGAGTCTCTCCCGAGGTGATTACCCACAAGCTGAATATTGATCCTAGTGTCAAGCCAATCCAACAGAAGCAGAGGAAATTCGCTCCAGAGCGAAATGAAGCCATTCGAATTGAGGTGAAGCAACTCCTAGATGCGGACATCTTCTTCGAGGTATTCTACCCCTCCTGGTTGTCCAATCCAGTAATGGTAACAAAAAGCAGTGGGGCATGGCGGATGTGTGTCGATTTTTCCGATCTTAATAAGCACTGTCCCAAGGACTGCTATCCTCTGCCCTCCATCGATCAAAAGGCCGAAGCCATTACGGGGTACGTGGCACTTTGTTTTTTGGACCTGTACAAAGGCTATCATCAGATCTTTATGGATCCACAGGATGCTATCAAAACGGCGTTTATCACTGCCTTTGGATGCTATGCTTTCAAGAAATTGCCCTTCGGGCTCAAGAATGCTGGGGCCACCTATCAGCGCCTAATGGACTTTGTCTTCCATGACCAGATAGGTCGCAATGTTGAGGTTTACGTCGATGACTTGGTCATTAAAAGCTCCTCCCATCCTTCATGTGTGCAGGATATCGCCGAAACATTGCGCACCCTGCGGCGTTATAACTTGCGACTCAATCCGGCAAAATGCACTTTCGGTGTGGGCTCCGGGAAATTCCTCGGATACATGGTTTCGCAAAACGGCTTGCAAGCCAATCCAGCTAAACTCCGTGATGTATTAGATTTGCAGGCCCCAAAAACATTCAGGGAAGTTCAACGCCTTACAGGTGGCCTAGCGGCTTTAAACAGATTCTTATCGAAAGCAGCGGAGCGTCAGCTCTCATTTTTCAAGATCCTGAGGCAAGCGAAGTCCTTTGAGTGGACTCCAGAGTGCACCGAGGCTTTTGAAGCCTTGAAACTGCATATACAGCAGCTGCCTACTTTGTCAGTTCCTCTCCCCGGAGAGCCACTGTACTTATATCTGGCATCCGCCGAAGAAGCTGTCAGCGCCGCTCTTGTGCGCGAAGTAGAGGGGGTTCAACATCCCGTATATTTTGCCGAGACGCGATATTCAGAACTTGAAAAAACCGCTTTGGCTCTTGTTATGGCAGCTCGGCGTCTTCGGCCATACTTCCAGGGGCGTGAAATACGGGTCCTAACCAATCACCCTATACGCCAGATCCTTGTGAAACCCGAGGTGTCCGGGCGCCTTGCTAAGTGGGCAATTGAGTTAGGTGAGTATGATATCCAGTTCCTCCCTCGCCGAGCAATTAAAGGTCAAGCACTTGCTGACTTCCTGGCCGAAACCCCGGCAGATAATCATGAGTCCTCCGCAGACAATGATGCACCACACCGCGTCACACCCACCCCTCCACCACGGATGTGGCAACTATTTGTAGATGGAGCATCCACAGTCCGAGGAAGTGGTGCTGGGCTGCTTCTCATCGACCCCGAGGGGGTCGAGGTCAAATATGTCATCCGATTCAAATTTAAGGTGACTAACAATGTAGCAGAATACGAGGCAGTCCTCGCCGGGCTCCGGCTCGCTCAATCTTTAGGTGTTCGTCACTTAGAGCTTTTTACGGACTCCGAGATCGTGTCTAAGCAAATTCAGGGAACTTATGTCGCCAAAGAAGAAACAATGGTCAGGTACCGCGCTCTAGCACTCAAATTCATATCAACTTTTGATACAGTTATTATCCGGAAAATCCCGCGTGCTCAAAATTCCAGGGCAGACACACTCAGCAAGTTGGCCTCCGCGGTCCAAACTAATATATCTCCGGATATCAAGGTTGAAGACCTTTCCCATCCAGCTATTCATGAGGCTACAGTCTCGGTACTGACCAACAGTGATCCGAACTGAATGATTCCGATCATTCAGTATCTCCAAGATGGGATTCTACCCACTGACAAGCTACGAGCTCGGCAAGTTGTGCTCAAAGCCCCCAAATACTCCCTTCATGATGGAGGTTTATACCGACAATCGTACCTACAACCGAATCTTCGGTGCCTCGCCCCTGCCGAGGCTACTCAAGTTCTGCGAGAGGTTCATGAGGGGGCCTGTGCAAGCCATATCGGTTCCCGGACTCTAGCAAAAAAAGTCCTCCGTTGGGGATACTATTGGCCTACCCTATTCAACGATGCTCACGACTTAGTGACTAGATGCAGCAAGTGTCAGCTACACTCCAGGGTGAAGCATTTGCCACAGACCGAGCTCACCGGAATCCAAGGAGCATGGCCGTTCATCCAATGGGGCATTGATATTGTTGGGCCTTTCCCTGTCGCTCCGGGAGGGTTGAAATTCCTGGTTGTCGCCGTAGACTACTTCACTAAGTGGGTCGAAGCCGAACCGCTTACGGCTATCACCGGACAGAACATTTTAAAGTTTGTGTGGCGCAATATTGTTTGTCGCTTCGGCATCCCGAGCACTATCATTTCAGACAACGGTAAACAGTTTGCCAACGATCCATTCCGCTCGTGGTGTGAAGAGTTCCACATCAAACAGATTTTCACTTCGGTGGCTCACCCTCAAGCAAACGGGCAGGTTGAGGTCACCAACCGGACCCTTCTCACGGGAATAAAAAAGCGCCTGGATAATGCCAAAGGTCTTTGGGCTGAAAACCTTCCACAAGTCTTATGGGCTATTCGGACAACGCCGCACACCTCCACCGGGGAGACTCCTTACAGCCTTACTTACGGCTCCGAAGCCGTTATCCCCGCAGAGATCAGTGTGCCGAGTCCTCGCCTCCTCACACTAGTTCCAGATGATAATGACGAGGCTTTTCGCACAAATTTGGATGAGTTTGAGAATCGCCGGGAACAAGCGTTCGTTCACCAGGCTAAGTGCAAGCAGCGAGCTGCCCAATATTATAACCTCCGGGTCCGAGGTACTCAGTTCAATGTCGGGGACTTAGTCCTCCGACTCAACTCGGCCAGCAAAGCTGCCCCCGAGGGCAAACTACATGCTTCATGGGAAGGCCCCTACCGAGTCGTTGCCGCGCACGACTCCGGCTCTTATCAACTTGAACACCTCAACGGGACCCCGATCCCCCGAAGTTGGCACGTCACAAATTTGAGACGCTTCTATCTGTGAAAGCCACACCGCAAGTACTATCTTTCCTTTGATTTCTTTTTTAGTTATTATTTCCCTTTGTACTTTTGAAGTTTGCTCCGGCACTTATTACTGAATAAAACATCTCGGTTTATGCATCTCGTTGTGTTTTTCTTTACGTTACGGGGACGCCCTAACACTAACATATGATCGTTGTTAGTCTCCGGACCATCACAACTGTCCCTCGATCCGTCCGAGGAGATTCACATTTAGTCTCCGGACTCGTATCACTTTCTCGTCTGATTAATCGGAGAAGTGTTTTCTCCTGCCTGATCCGTCCGGGGAGACATTACTCCTGCCTGATCCGTCCGGGGAGTAACCTATTCATACTGTGTTTCCGAACACCAACTTAAAATGATTTGTAACGAATTACTTTCATTACACCAGTTTGTACACATTACAGCAGTTATCATTTTTCGAATATTACATAACAAATGGTTTTTTACATAAAACTCAAAAGAAAAAAAAAAAAAAAAAACAAATAATGACAAGGCAACAGATAAACCTACTGTCTATGGCCCCCGAGCCAATACTGCGCGCTTCGGCGCTGGGACCCGCTTCCCGGTCTGTGTTGAGTCCTCCGGGATCTTGAAGATCTTTGACCTCGGGCTCCGGCTCTATTACCTTCTTGGGCTCTGGCTCGGTCATCCCTTCGCGGTTCCCTTCGCCGAGGACTTTCTCTAGGCGCTGGCCTAGGCGCTTGACCTCTGGTCCGTTCTCTGCTGGTTCGTTGTGACGTGGACCTCGGGGTTTGAGCCCATTGCTCCGGGTCCCACTCCTCCGGGACCATCGCCTCAATCTCTTGCGTCAGCTCATCGACTACCTGTTCCGCAATCGTCACGGGTTCCTCTTCAGTTATAGTCACCGGAGTTGGCTCTCGGATGACTATGCCTTTGCTCTGCTCAGAAGGCTTTTTCTTGCCTTTGGTCTTCTTTTCCTTCCAAGGAGCTTTTTGCGTACTTCGGTCCTGGCTTGTGCTCGCAATAAACTCTTCAGCAATGGGCCTCCTCCTGATTCGGCCCTTTAGCCCTTCGTACATACTAAGCAGCAATTCCAGGACTTCTCTTTTTCTCACCAGCTCCGCGGACTCGACCGAGCTCCCCGACATCAACGCCGCGATGTCACTCTGAATTTCAACAGTCCGCTCTTCTACTTCTTCAAAAGTTAGAAGGCCGAACTCGGATAAAATCCGTTCATATTCCTTGTGGTGAACGCGAACGCGGCTCATCTCGGCAGCTATGGTTCGATACTTCATCTCGAAGTCTTTGGCCCTCTCATTGGCCTCGACCACCTTCTCCTCTGCCAAGGCTATCTGCTTCTTCAGCTTCGGCACTACTTGCATTTCCAGACAGTTCTTCTCTCCGCGGAACCACTCGAGTGATTTCATTAACTTCTTTATTGTCTCGTGCAGCTCCGCGGTGTTCTAGACAGTTGGTAAGAATCAAACAGAATTACTCTCCAACATATAAGAGTTGAATACAGTTCGACAACAGACAATGGATTACGTAAATGAACAGATTGCAGGGGTCCGAAAAGAGGAAATTGTATTTCATATTGCCAAAGTACAATGGGTCAATTACATCATTCCTATCATTTCTACAAATTTACAAATTTAAATTTGCGGGGATCTACTGACCTCCCACTCAATTGCCTCAGTTTCCTCGGGCAACTCTTCTTGAAGGCCCTCAGGCACTTCGGCATTTCCCCCTTCGGCTGCTACGACGGCCTCGGTTTCAGCGGGGACCTCGGCTTCCATCGGTGGGAGGGGCTCGGTGTTTTGGGGGGCTGGGACCAGTTCACCCCTGCAGAAGGCCAGGAATTCAGCGTCCTGGTCCACTTCGCAGTTCGCGACGTCTGCGGCCGTTAGGGGCTGTCTTTTCTCTCCGAGTGCGTTCACCAACGGCCACTCTGGCAGCTCCGTCAAAGAGGCGTAATAGGCCTTTTCCACCTCGGCCGCTGCCTCAGGGTCATACCCGAATTCTGGACGAGTGATGTCCACATCCGGGTATGCCTCCTTCACCTCTTCCAGCACCATGGCTCGGGTGGCCTTATCGCCAATGGCCACAAACTTCGTCTGGAAGTCGAGGAAGGTCGTGGTCTTGAGCAGCTTCTCGGCGAAGGTCCTCAGCAGAGCCCCCTGCCCCCCCACCACGGCTGCTTCCCTAGCCTCCATCTCTGCCCGCAGCTGCATCAGCTCTCCGCGGAGGCCATGATTCTCTGTTTCTACGCTGCGCAGACGCGCGACCTCGGACTCAACCACGGCAGCCCTCTTGCGTGCCTGGGTCAAGTCGTACGACAGCTTGTCATTTTTAGCGCGAAGTTCCCGCGCTGTCGCAGCTAGCCCTTCCTTGGCCTCTATTTCGCTCTTCAGGCCGACCTCAATTATCCCTTTGGCCAACCGAAGAATCTTCTCGGCATCTGTGCTATCAAACCCCAGCATACTGGGGATCGCTTGCCCTCCCTGGATAAGTTAAACACAACGAAGCACAGGAATCAGACCTCGGTTATACGCCTCGCATCTATTCAAGTAATAGCAGCGTCTATGAATGTTACCTGAGAGCTCTCCCCTGTCCGGGGCCTCTTGAATGGTTCCTGCGGCGTCCCAGTGGGCTCCGGCCTCTTCCTCGGCAATACAGGAGACCCCGCCGGCGTCACCCTCTCCCCCGATCCCGTCGATGGACGCTCAGCCGTTGGCACTTTTCCCCGGGAAGGTACTTCCACGGTTTTCCCCTTCTTCTTGGCCGCTTCCGCCTTGGCCGGGCTTCCCGAGGTTGGTTGCTTTCCGAAGCGTCCCACTGCATATACATCCATGGTTAGTTCTCTACAAAATGACAGTTTAAGCAACAAGACAGAGAAATCCTACCCTCTTCGGCATCTCCATTTCCCGAATAATATGGGCTAAGCCCAGCCTTCTCCAGTTCCTCCTCGGAACAAAGGGTTTGGAATGTCCCCACTTGCAGGAATATGTGCCTCGTTTCGGGCCCCGGATTCTCCACGGGAGCGGAATCCTGCACCTCGTCACTCCTCCACTTCGGGAGGGCTATTTTATTCCTAACAAATATGAACCTCTCCTTCCACCCCTCTACTTTGCTCGGGTTTTGAACCTTGAACCCTCCGCGGGCTCGAGGACTAAAGGAGTACCACCCCTTAGACTTCCCGAAGTTCTTAAGCTGGTAGAAAAACCTAAAAAGTTCTACAGTTGGCTCTATCCCGGCCTGCTTACAAACTACCGTGAATCCTACCAACTGCCTCACCGCGTTCGGTGCTAATTGGCAGAGGGCAATGCCGTAGTATCTTAACAACTCTACAACTATACCCCACAGCGGCAGTCTCAACCCTACTCTGAGGGGGTCAATATATACTGTCATAAACCCCTGCGGGGGGCAACAGGCCCTATCCTCGGGGGTAGGAATTATATAATCAAGGTCGAAAGGAAGATAAAATGATGGGAGCTCCCTCTCAAGTTGCCCCCGCGACATCCGTAAACCTATGGAGGAAACCTCAAGCTCAACCGCCGGACATTCGTAAAACGATATCGTCCTGGTATTACACTCTAAACCATCGACTCTGTCTATGGTTCTTATCACATCCCTCTCCGGAAAGATATATGATATAGGGGGGATATCTAACGGATTATCCGAATCTCCCACTACTTTGACCGAGGCCGAAGAGGGGGCAGAAGATGAAGCAGATGAAGAGGATGACATACTTACTTGATTTGAATCGAAAGGATGGATTTGAGAAATTTTTTATCTTTGATGAATCACAATCGCAGTGTTCCTCTTTTTCCCGCTTTCTATAACAGATGATGAAAATGGAGAAGATGAAAAGTTACTGTGCAGTTATTCCTTATATAAATGCAGAAACCGACGGCTCTGATGCAGCCTATTCAAATTCAGTGCTGAGGATTCATGCGTGCTCTTCACGCGCTTTACAGTTACCGAGGCGCGTGGGGAACAGCTGTCTTGGAACTCGCAGAGCGTGTCACTTCACGTCTCTCTCTCTCATTATGGCGCCGCCAATCACATCAGCCTCACCCTTCCTCAGGATGATTCAAAACTCGCTCCGGAGTCCTCTTTACCTCGGCCATACTACCACACTCCGGTGTTCCTACCATTTCGGCCAAACTATACACTCCGGTGTACCTTCCACCTCGGCCAGATTGTAATATACTTACAACGCGTTTTTCGCTTCTAGGAAATTCGATATCTCATTATAGGTCCCAAACACTTCGGCCCAACTCGGCACTGCGTCCATTGACTGTCCCGCAAGGTCCCAGGGACGCGGACACACTCCGTCATGCACAAACACTTCGGCCTGCCAGTGACCCCGGTCTTCTTCCTTACAGTTCCATCCCGGTGACAACCGAAGCTCCTACCTCGCTTCGGCTGGGGGGGGGGCATCTGATAGGGATGACCTGGTTACTTCGGGCCGGGTTAATCCTGAGCCCATTCACCAGTTCAGCGAACGCGCCAGCAAGCGCGAAGGCCCAGGCCCAGCAGGCCCAGCAACACGCATTCGGTACGCATTCGGTCCAGCGAATCAAATCTGTTCCATGAATCATGGCCCATGATCTTTTCCCAACTGCCATGCAGATTTTGTGGGCAAGATTGTAGGGATTTAGTTAAGGTTTGGGTTTAGTAGTATAAATAGATGAAAAGAACTCTGAATGAGGGTTCGGATTTTGTCTTCTGTAACACGTACTGTAAACTCGACATTGGAGTAAAAGAAACACCTCGGCAATTGCCGTTTTCTCCCCGTGGACGTAGATCTCCGGATCGAACCACGTAAATTCTGTGTTTTTATATTTTGTTCTTGTTAAGTACTGTTGGATTGGGTGATTACCGGATCGCGCACTATCAGAAATGGAGTCTGAAAACTTTGGTACAATTAACTTGAGATTTGTATAAAGTTGATTTTAGATTTTTACTGGGTAATCATTTCTCCACTCGTTACCATAAGTGTTTGAGATTGTTTCTTTTTCTGTTTGTTTGTTTTTCTTTTTCTTTTTTTTTTTGTTGTAAATAATTTTCATACATGTTGTACAAATAGTGTTCTGGGCGGTTCTGTGGATTGCATGAAAAGGTTTAATATTCATATTTAAAGATTTATTGTTTTCAAGTTGACAAATTTTTATGTGTACTAGTTGAAAGATATGGACTAGATTAGGATATATGGGCTTTAGTAATTAATAAGTCAGACTAATTAATTAATTAAGCAGACATGAATATTAGGCCCATAAAACTAGGGTTATATGGTACTATATATACATATTCTCTATAGTAGAGAATTAAGGGTTTTTATAGATAAAAATTGGAGGCACTATAGAAATTGATAAGTGATTTCCTAGCGATCACTTATCGAATAATTGTACCAAGGATAGTTCCTGCGGCGGACAATATATACGCGTGGATACCTGAAGTGGTGAATGAAACCTGAAGTGGTGAATGAATCGCGCAATTCAATCCGATCAATTACGCAACAAGTAAGTTGTTCCAAGTTTAGCGTAATTTATGCTCAACGTGTATATCAGTTATAAATCACGATCTTAATTCTCGATTTATTATTCCGCTGCGTACATTAGATGTAGTCGAGAATTACTAACAGTGGTATCAGAGCCCGGGGCTCGATTTATAGTTGTTTCGATTAATTATTTGTGGATTAAATTTCTGAAAATTGAAATTATATATGTATTGATGCTTCGTAATTTTAAAACAGAATTGGGTTTGCTATTCTGGTAAGTAAAGTTTTGTTCCGAAAACGAAATCACAACAAAAATAAAAACATGGTTTGAATCATTGGAGAAATCTGATTTCGAAAGAAAATATGGAACTGCTTTCATAACCAAAACTGTTTTTCTTTCTCCGTAAACGACGCACAACAATGCCGGCGTCCGCTACCGCTGCGCGAGTAGCAACGGCGATGGCTGCGGAATCCGGCGAGACTCGTAGGGGTGCTGGGATTGCGCTGCTGCTGCGTGTTGTAGCGGCGGCGTGAGTCTGATCACGGCGGCAGAGCAGCGGCGACGTCTTGCTGCTGTCGCTGCGCGACTGCTGTCCTTCAACGACGGTGGTGGCGGAGGTGGCCGAAATCGACGTGAGTCTGGTACAGCTAGGCTTGCACTAGACGACGGTGACGGAATCGACGGCGGCCGGTGGTGGCCGAAATCATGGTTGCCGGTTTGCAGCCCAAACCGTAATGGGTTATGGGCTGTTGAGTCACTGGGCCGGGGCAAATGGGTTGTACAGCTGCTGGGCTGATTTAAATTTTTCTGACTGGGCCAGAATTTACAAAGGCCCAAATTGTGGGCTGCAGAATCTGTTGGGCCTCATTATATGTGATAATTGGGCTTGGAGCCTGTTTAAATAACCTGGGCTTATCAAGAATAAAATCTGTTGGGCCTGGTATCACATATAAATATGTATATTAGATTTTTCAGAATTAATTATTATTAATTAGATTAATATATTTTATTTATTATTATTATTTTGAATGATAATAATAGACATATATAGATTTACAATGATTTGGAATTAATAATAAATGTATATTTATATTAATTTGGAATTAATATATTAATTTAATAGACTACTATTAATTTATTAATTCGATTAATAAATTTTGAATAGTATTATTATTTTGAAAGAATAATACTAGACTTATATATTTATGTTAATTTAGAATTAATATTAAATGTATATTCGTATTAATTTAGGATTAATATTTAATTTTAATCCACATTTAATTAAAGAATAAAATTTTAATTGGATTAATAATTTTATTCGTTGAGCTTTATTTGATATTATGTGATAAGCTATTATTTGATTTTATGCTTATTCAATTTAAATTATAATAATTTAAGACCGTTTTATGTTTGGGTAGGCGGCGTCCAATACATGTAGCCCGCGACATAATATATGGGTAGGCGGCGCCCAATATGTGTGGTCCGCATTTCTTATGCCTGGGTAGGCGGCACCCAGTAATTGCGTTCAATTTAATATTAGATATTAAATTTAACAATTAGTATCACATATAAAAATCCCCAAATAAAACCAAGTCTTATTTAGAAATAAAAGCGTCGTCCATCATAATTGTATGAAATTCTTGATCTCTTCGTCCACGAGTTTTACACCAAAGTGTTTACTTTAAAACAACGAGGTCGGGGCTCATACATAGATGCATGGTTGGCATCGTGTGATGGAATTGACTTGCTTAAATTATTTTGTGACGCCAAAGCGACCAAAATAGTTTAAGGACGCGAAATTAATTGGATTAATTAACCTAGAATTGCAAAATTGTTGTTGCAATTGGCTTAGAGGCCTACCTAGTGATATTGTTGTAGTCATCAGCCAAAGCAGAGACTACAGTAATATAGACTTGGATCTTGGACCACTAAGATTTATAATTATTATAAATCCGTATTTTGTGTTTGGGGACGCAAAATATGTTAAAATTAGTGGGAGCTAATCATTACAATAAACCCTTGTTTTGATTAGTGATATGAGTGTGATCTTTATTTACTTTATTTTAATTTACGTTTTCCGTTTGATTATTTTCTGATCAGATAAAAATGTCGAATTTGGCTTATAAATGTTTGATGGAATCAAACAAGTTGACTGGGTCCAACTTTACGGATTGGCTCCGTTGCTTGCGCTTGGTGCTAAGGCAAAAAAAAGGTTGAGTACGTCTTGGACGAACCAATCGGTGTCATCCCCGACAAAAATTCTCCTGAGTATGCTAAATTTGACGCAGATGCTCATAAGAAGCATGTTGAGGATGCCACGTCGGCTCAGTGTGTCATGTTGTCTTCGATGAGTATCGAACTGCATAGGCAACATGAGCACATGCTCCCTTATGAGATGATAAAACACTTGGAGAGTCTGTACGCCTCACAAGCTCAGACAATGGAGTATGAGATACTCAGTGACCTCTTTAAGTGCAAACTTCATAATGGGCCCCAGGTTTCTGAGCATGTACTGAAGATGATTGGATTAATTGAGAGGTTGACGTCGATTGGAACGGTGTTACCCTCAAGTGTCTCAACTAATCTGATCTTGCAGTCACTTCCAAGTTCATTTGAAAACTTCATAGTGAATTTCAATATGAGCAACACGAAGGCAACACTGCCAGAGCTTCACAACATGCTCAAGACCTACGAATCATCTACTTCTAAAGGCAACTCTGTGCTCATGGTGAGCTCTTCTGTGAGATCTTCCAAACAGAAGAATAAGCAGAAGAAGAGGAAGAAAGCATCTAAGGATGCGGCCTTGATGCCTAAGAGTGGAGGGGTTCAAAAGAAGCCGAGAATACCAAAGGATGAGTGTTTGTTCTGCAATGAGAAGGGGCACTGGAAGAGAGACTACCCGAAGTTCAAAGCACATGGTGCATTGGATGAGAGCTTAAGTAGTTTATTTTGTACGTTGAAAGTAGATTAGATTAGATCTTCCTTCGGGATATAAATTAGATTTATATAATTGATATTTGTTCTTTAGATTTCAAAGAATATTATTTCCATTCGAATAATAGACATTTATGACTTTTTCTTTCTATTTTGCAAACAGTAGATGCTTGTTTTGCTTAATGGATTGTTTTAAGGAAGTGTCTTTCTTTTGAATGGAATATATATACTTGAATGTGAACAAAATATTCTCAATGTATAAGAACAAACAGCCTGAGCTAAGTAATACGAATAATAAAACCTACATGTGGCACTGTAAACTTGGTTATATCAATGAGAAAAGAATAGCAAGATTGAGAAAGTTAGACTATCTCACATCATTTGATTTCGAATCATATGGTGCTTGCGAATCTTGTCTCAAAGGAAAGATGACAAGTTAACCACTTTCTGGGAAAAGGGTTACGTGTCAAGGTTGTGCTCGAGTTGGTCCGCACAGCGGTGTGCGGACCGTTCCAACTTAAGCAATAGGCGAATATTCGTACTTCATAACTTTCACTGATGATTTTTCAAGGTATGGATATGTGTATCTCATGAAACACAAATCTGAGGCCTTCGAGAAATTTAAGGAGTTTAAGTTAGAAGTTGAGAAACAACTTGGAAAAGTATTAAGACTCTCCGATCAGATCGAGGAGGGGAATACTTAAGCCGAGATTTTCTTGATTACTTGAAATCACATGGAATCCGGTCAGACTGGACACCTCCGAGTACACCACAGATGAATGGAGTATCCGAAAGGAGAAATCGAACTTCATTAGATATGGTTCGATCCATGATGAGTTTCACCAGTCTTTCCTTATTCCTTTGGGGTTATGTCTTACTAACCGATGGTTATGTTCTGAATAGATTCCCTCTTGAATCGGTCACGCAAATACCATAAAAGTTATGGTGTGGCAAGAAGTCGAGTCTTAACCATATGTGGACCTGGGTTGTCCTGTTTTGTTAAGAAGATAACGACTGATAAATTGGAGACTAAAAGTGAGAAATTGTATTTTGTGGATATCCTCAGGAAACTAAGGATATGAATTCTACTGCCCTGGAGATCACCAGGTGATAGTTCCAAGAATGTGGCGTTTCTTGAAGATATTTATATCTCCGAGGAACAAGGTCACAACAAGGTAGATCTTGAAAAGATTCAAGAACCACAAAAATAACATAGAGGATGAGGTCTTGTCCAATGAAGTGGACAAGAACTCAGTGGGAGTTTTTCGATGATCTATTGGGAGGGGAAATGACTCTTAGAGGGTCACCTCAAGACAATGAGATGCATCAAAATAAGATATTGTATCAAACCCGCAAGATAACATAGAGGATGAGGTCTTATCCAATGGAGTGGACAAGAACTCAGTGGGAGTTATGATGATCTATTGGGAGGGGAAACAACTCTTAGAGGGTCACTTCAAGACAATAAGATGCATCAAAGACAAGATATTGTATCAGTCCCACCTCAAGAGAATCATAGTGAAATTCTTGAGAATATTCTAAAATGTTGAAAACCAACTCACGATCAGAATAAATTGAATGAACCAATGCAAAACCAACTCAATAGGCCTCAAAGGAATCGTCGTGCACCTGAAAGACTAAATCTATTGGTTGAGAACCAAGATGATGAAGTTGATTCAGAAGACGACGACTCTAAGACCTATATCGAAGCGGTGTCGGGCACCGTTTCGAAGATGTGGCTGGCTGCCTTAACATCTAAAATGGACTCGATGTACCTCAACTAGTGCGGGAACTAGTTGATTTGCCAGTTGGGGCTCGTCCCATAGACTGCAGGTGGCAAGGTACAAACCTACAAGGTTAGGTTGGTGGCAAAGGGTTATAGTCAGCGCAAGAGCATTGACTATGATAAAACCTTTTCGCCAGTCACTAACATCAAGTCCATTAGGATATTACTTGCAATAGCTGCATACTATGACTTTGACATTTGGCAAATGGATGTTAAAACTGCGTTTCTCAATGGAGAACTGAAGGCACTGTGTATATGTCACAGTCTGAAGGTTTTGTATCCAAAGGAAAACCGAATGGAGTATGCAAGTTAAAGAAGTTCATTTGTGGACTCAAGCAAGCATCTAGGAGTTGGAATATTTGTTTTGACAAAGCTATCAAATTGTTTGATTTTGTCAGAAGCAAATAGGATCTATGCGTTTATAGTAAACGTAAGAATGAAATGTTGTCTTCCTTATCATATATGTCGACGATATACTGATAATGGGGAGCAATCATTCCATGTTGCAATCCGTGAAAGAGGAGATTTCAGCAAAATCTCGGTAAGGAATACTGAAGAACTGTCAAGGCTATTCTTATGTACCTTAGAAGGACTAAAGAATATTTCTTAAAGTCTATGGTGGGCAGCTAGAGTCATCAGTTACTGGGTATACTGATGTTGGCTTCCAACGGACCATGATGACTTCAAGTCTTTGTCTGGATATGTTTTCGTTCTAAATGGTGGTGCAGTGAATCGGAATAGTTCCAAACAGAGTAGAACTGTTGATTCCAGCACTAAAGCCGAGTATATTGCTAAATCTAAAGCTGCCAAAAAAAAGGGGTTGTTGCTTTGTTAAAGTTCGTAAAAGAACTAGGTGTCGTTCCAAGTGCCAGCAGTGCAATTTATGATGGGTATCATGAATTATGTTGGATGATATCACATAATATTTTTACGGAGAACGAAAGATACCGTTAAACATAGTTGGTAATATGAACTATGATACTTTTACATGATCTAGTATTTCATTTGTGCGTTGCACGACTTGTATACATTTATTACATTACTAATTTTTTTTTTATTAATATAAAAAATAAATACTCCGTTCGTCCCAAATGAACTTGCATAGGTGAGTTAGCACATATATTAAGAAAAGTTACTTTTTGTGATTTTTGTTGAATTTTCAAAGGTTGATTGAGGGTAGAGATTGATGGTGAAGATTGTGTTATAACTTTTATTTTTAAAAATGTGCAGCTTTACTTAGGACAGACGAAAACGAAAAGTGTGCAAGTTTATTCGGGACGGAGAGAGTATAATATAATTTACTTAATTGATATTTACGATGGATATTTCTTTTTTTAATTATTTTATAAATTAGGCGATCAATAAGTTTCACAAAACCATAGTTGGATATTGTACGTTTATACCATCTATTGAATGATTTAAAATCAAAATCTTACATCTTTGAACTATTATGAAGTTTAATGGAGTAACCTGCGATTTAATCATTTATGTAAAAGGCGGTTAGCCTAAACAGTCTAGGCGCTAAGCATTTTCAACCCGCCTATGATTATGTTAAATTGGGTTTCTTAAACGTTTTTGAGCTAAGCAATCCTGAACGTTTTTATATTTCTTTTTATGTAACTAGTACTATTCCCGTGCGATGCACGGAAGTTTATTTAAAAAGTAATGATTTTAATAAAATTAAATATGATATAGTCTAATATTTAAATATGTGATCGTTTTATCCAAATAAAATATTTTTAAATGTAGAATAAAATATAAATAAAATTATAAGTAATGTGAATATAAGTTTCTCGCATGTTATACATGAATTTAATATAACTCACTTTATATATAGGTATATTATACTCCCTTCGTCTCGAATGAACTTGCACACTTTCCGTTTTCGTTTGTCCTAATCAAACTTGCACACTTCTTAATAAATAAAGTTATAATACAATCTCCACCCTCAAAATCTTCACACTCAATCTCTACCCTCAATCCACATTTGAAAAGTCAACAAAATCCTCAAAAAACAACTTTTTTTAATATGTGTGCCGACCCCCCTGTGCAAGTTCATTTGGGAAGGAGGGAGTATATGTATATATATATAAATTAATATTAAGATAAATATCTTTTTCAACATGTTCATTTCTTATCTTTGAAATCCAAACACATATTTAGTGTGTTTGTTTGGGAAAAAATCATAAACCGTCCTGTAAGTATAGTGACTTCCACTAAATATCCCGTATCTATCTGCTTTTTCAATTTCGTCCTATATCTTTTTAGATTATCCGATTTTCGTCCTAAAATTCAAATTTTCGCCGGAAAATGCACGTGCCGGTCACGTGCCGGCATAAATTTTGGGATTTTGCCAGCGTGGCGCCGGAATGACGCGCTGGAATATAACACGGCCGTGTCACTCAAGCAACACGGCCGTGTCAAATTGTTGCTAGAAAAGTGAATTTTGCAAATCAACACGGCCGTGTCACTTAAGCAACACGGCCGTGTCAGAAGTGTTTTCCTGCGATAATTACCTAATTTTAATAGGATTTTGATCCTATCTTCCCCAAGATTCGGCCCAACTCTATTACAAGATTTTGATCCTTTTTGACTGGAATAACAATCCAGGAGACAAGGTATCCTAGGGCTTCGATTTCAGGATATTACTTCAATGTTGAATATGATTAACCTATTAATTTACCAATTCTAATGTTTATTAGGCGGCACGACAATAATCTAATCCTTCACTCGAAGCGATTAAACCGTTGATTAATTAAGCTAATTACCCTCTCGAGTCAATTAAACCTAATAACTCCCAAACGATCCTAAGCCTCGGCCTACACAGTCATAGACAACTGCGCTCTATGTTCTAAGTCTGATAACAATTCCCTCCTCTCGAAGCGGAATTGCTAAACTAAATTACTAAATCTAGGTGACCAAACTAAACTCAGTTTTAAGCACAAACATAGAGATAAAACATGTAAAGAACGGAATTAATAGATTAAATCATAAATCAAAACATTGTTATAAAAATCCCTACTTTCTAACCCTAGGACACGAATAGCTTAGCTACTCATGCCTAGTAATAATCCAATACAAAATTCTAATAAAAACATTGTAAGAATTAAAACTAAGAAAGAACAATTTAACCCGGATGACTCCGTCTTGATGATCTTCGTCTTCTTTGTCTTCCAAGATATGTAATTTATGTTCTTGATGATTCCTCCTCTTTCCTAAAGTTTTGGTGTCCTTGTAATAGAGTTGGGCCGAATCTTGGGGAAGATAGGATCAAAATCCTATTAAAATTAGGTAATTATCGCAGGAAAACACTTCTGACACGGCCGTGTTGCTTAAGTGACACGGCCGTGTTGATTTGCAAAATTCACTTTTCTAGCAACAATTTGACACGGCCGTGTTGCTTGAGTGACACGGCCGTGTTATATTCCAGCGCGTCATTCCGGCGCCACGCTGGCAAAATCCCAAAATTTATGCCGGCACGTGACCGGCATGTGCATTTTCCGGCGAAAATTTGAATTTTAGGACGAAAATCGGATAATCTAAAAAGATATAGGACGAAATTGAAAAAGCAGATAGATACGGGATATTTAGTGGAAGTCACTATACTTACAGGACGGTTTATGATTTTTTCCCGTGTTTGTTTCATTCTTCACCTATATGAATTATAACTTAATTAATTATGAATGTTAAAACAAACATAAATACCTAACTATCAACTCATATTATTAAATAAAATAAACTGAATAACGTTATAAGAAAATTAATTTTCTTTCATTTTTTCCATTCTACTTTGAATATTTAAATTTATCTAAATAAAATTTTAATTCAAATTATAACTATTTACTTTTGAAAAAAAATTAGTTGCAAGTTTTAATACCTTACTTTGTATTTTAGATATACAAAGAATAAAAAAAATAACAAAATAAGATTCAAAAGTTATTCAATAGTTGGAATAACAAAATAAAACATCTTTTGTTTTTTCAATAGTTCGAATGACAAAATAAAACATATGAGTTCTTCAATATTTCTTAATACTTTCATATATATATGTTGAAAAGTTTCAATTAAATTATACGTTCATATTGTAAATAGTCTATTCATCTAAAGTTACACATTGGTCAATGTAAAAAAATTGTTTAGGTTGCAAAATGTAAAAAAAAAAAAAAAAAAAAAAAAAAAAAGGACATAATTGAGATTGGTTAATGTGACCAAGTATTGTTTAGGTTGCAAAGTCTAAAAAATATATATAGTTTAAGTTTGTTAATTTTGCTTATTTAAAAGAAGTTTAGTTGCAACTTGTATAATAGCATAGTTTAGGTTGCAAAGTGGTAATTATTTTTCGAAAAGTAACATTAATATATAGAAATATAAAAAAGTAATATTTTTGTAAGATTAATTACCATATATAAAGTTATATATATGAGCGAAAGTCATAGTTTTGTGATTTATCAACAAAAATAATTACTATAATAAATAAACATTAGCAAATTTAATAATTTAATAAGATGATTATAAATCAAATATTAACTATCGCTTTTAATTCGATAAAGTATGTGTTCAATTGTATATACAATGATATTTCTCTAAATGCAATAAATAAAGAAAACTTGAGACAGTTCAAGTCAAATAAATAAAACTGATTAATTGTCGTTTTAATGAAATAATCAAGTAATATAATTTGTAAAAGAGAATTATTTGAATGATTTTTAATTTTGTTCCAAATCAATGCTATATTTGTTTTGCAAGTTACAATAAATACTGGAATCTTACTCAAATAATCAACGAACAAATAATATAATATTTTAAATAGAATACTTTATAATTATGTATATATATATATATATATATATCATATGGATGTCAAATCGAATATCGTCAAAAGATGATTAATTTGATATAGTATACATAATAAATATATTAGAAACGAAAAAAAATATTTGCAACTTTAGAAAGTAAAATTAATTTTGGTTCTTACTAAATGTGACAACAACTTATCAATCACAGTCTGAAATTTTAGGTTGGAAAGTGTTACTTACAGAAGTGTCCCTACCGTGACTTATATGTATAAATATATATAGATTTTTTAATTTATAAAATAATTTTTAAATTCTAACTATAAATAATTTAGAATATCCATAAAATATATAATAAACAGAGCAATAATATTTTATTTGGATAGTTCATACGTAATGTAAAAGTTTAATATTATTTTTCTTTATGTCCCTACTTTTATTTTATATTTTTTTAATTTATCTAAATAAACTTTCAAGTTCTAATTATAAAGTTAGATTTTCATTTGCAACTTTTGAGTTTTCATTTGGTGATTTCAAATATACTAAATAATTTTATTTAATAAATTATTATTTTAACAAAACAAAAAGTTATTTAATAATTCAAATAACAAATTAAAGTCTATGAGTTCTTCAAAATATTTGGATATTTCCGTATTTTATACGGTAATGTAAATTATTTATATAAATGTTATATTTTTCTTACAAATAATTTATTTATTTGAAGATAAAAATTAATTAATGCGGAAAAAGCTATTTAGATTGTTAAGAGTAAAAAATACAATTGATGTTGATTAGTGCGACAAAGTATTATTTAGCTTACAAAGTTTGAAAATTTATAATTGAATATTAGTAAAAGTAAAAAAATTAAAAAGATTGCAAAAATTTACAAATGTCATAATTTAGGCTGCAAAGAATAAATTTCCTTAAAAGAGTAATTTTAACAAAATACACATTATTAAAAAAATAAATAGGTAATTAAAAATAATTATAAAAAAATACTCATGATTTTTTTAAAGAAATCATTTTACTAATTTTAGTTGCAACCAAAACCAAAATATTATAGTATAAGTCACAATGATCATCAATTATAGCACAAAAATTAACCAACAAACGATCCGTTTATTCAAACCAAATATCTCATTATAACGTATGTGATATGGATGTCAAATTGAAGCTCGTGAAAAGATGAATAATTTGGTATATTATGCATAAAAATCGAATTTAAGATGAAAAAATTATTTGTATTTAAAGATAAATAAAAGAAGATTATGAACATACCAAAAATAGGAAAAGTTAATAATTATAGTCTAAAATTTTTGGAGGGAAAACTAAAATGACACTACTACCCTCCATTTTACTTTTATATATATATAGATTTTATTTTTTTATTGAAAACGTCGTCATTTTTTAAACTTGAGACAATTGATTAAATTTAAAAGATAAATCTTAAAACTCTCACTCTCCTCTTTTCAGCGGCAGCAAAATGAATAAAAAATTTAAAGCCTCTCTCCCACACTTGAAGTTCCTCCGTCGCCCCCTCTTTTCATTCCATTTTGCATAATTAATTAATTACATAAATTTTTTATAGTGAAGTTTGTCTCACTATAAGTAAGCCTATAACTTAGACATGTAAATATTAAATTTAGAAAAAAATAGAGGTATTCTCTAAGCGCCGCCTAGGCGCTAGGCGATCCTAAATCGTCCTGCCTTCGCTTTTCGCCTTCTCAAACCATAGATATAATTAAGGGGTTGGTTTGTTCAAGGGTGGCAATTTTAATCATTAGATGAGATAGTCCTTAATATACAACTGGAAACCCCCTCTCTCTAAAAAACCTAGCTTTTTAATAAATTCCCCTCCCTCTTCAAGCTTTCTCTAGCTCCCCTTCCCAGATCTGCTTCTCGCCGGCGACGCCGTCTCCATTTCAGGATCCTCTTTTCACCTTTCGTTGTTTGTTTTCTTCCATCTCCGACGAGTCCAGTTGGCCATTTGATGAAGAGAAGCCTCCCATCTTTTTGTTGGTGAGATTTTCTTTTCTTTTTGGAGTTTGTGAGGAGTTGCTCTGATGCTCTTTGGGGGAAGAATCTTTTTGTGGGTGTTGGCAGTGGTGGCTGTACGATGGCCGTCGGCAGTCGAGCAGCGGCAGTGGTGGGCGGTGGAGTTGCCAGACGCTAGAAGGGAGAGAAGCTCCAGTTGCCTTTCCTTTTCTTTGGTTTTTTATATTTCTGCCCTTTTGTTTTTTTGGGTTGTTGTTTTGTTGATGACTTCTCCTTTAGAACTTGAGTTTTATTTCCTGTAGGTTGCTATGCTTCAGTTTAGGTCAGGATTAGGTTCGGGAGGTGTATCTTTGGTTTTTTATTTTGCAGTATCCTTTTGTAGGGTCTGTATTTCTCCTTTCTGTGGGAGTGTTCTTAGTCTCCCCTTGTGGGAGTGTTCTTAGTCTTCCCTTGTGGGAGTGGTCGCTTGCCTTAGGCAGTCTTGAACCCCAACATTCTTGTTTGGATTTTGTTATTCCCATGAATTATTTCGATAATCATGGGTGTACTTTAGCCCGTTGACTACGCATTGTATTTACTTTTGAGTTTTTTTAATTAAAACACTATCGTTCATTGGAAAAAAAAAAAAAAAAAAAGGGATTGTCCTCAATTTCGAGTTAATCAGATTATTCAGTAAATAGACTACTATTTAAGACTATAATTATTACATTTTTAAAATGAGATATTAAAATTGGGTCAATTGTCTTCATGTCATGCCAATTTTAGGTTTCTCTAAGTAAATTTATTGGGGTTAGTTCGAGTTAGGCTATTATATAAGTTAAAAATTGTTAACCCTAGTTTGTTTATCCACAATTGAAAAAAATATTGGATACTAAATTTCAAATTTTCTTAAAGTCTTGAAATTTTTTTTATTGATATAAATTACTTTACCAACTGAATTACAATCAATGCCTTTAAAGTTTTAATTTAAAAAAATTAATTGTAATAAGAAATAACAATCGATAATAAAATGATGTTCACAATGAGTTTGAAAACAAAACAAACCACAAATTTTGAAACCCCAGTATAAGATGAAGTTGGATAGTTCAATTGGCGAGAACATTCACTATCTAAACCTTTGATCCTGAGTTTAAGTCCCAGTATAGATTGCTAAAAAAAATAAAAAGAAAATATAGTGTGAGAAAGTAATTCAGAAAATAAATATAATATCTGCATTAATACGCCAAAGAAAAGGATAATAAAAAGAAAAGAAACTCTTTTTAGCTTCAATACAGAACCTAAAAACTTGCATATTTGCAGAATAACAATTTCAATCCCAATTCTTAGCAATTTAGACAAACTTATCCCACTTGTGTAGATTGTTTCCCGATACAACAAAACCTATACTTGTGACAATTTAGGCTCCACTTGATGGGGTTTTAGATATATAAAATGTGAATGAATGATGATTCATTCTCATTTATGGTGGTTGATACATAATAAATAAATTAATCAACATTCGTTTTATTAACAACTCTTTCCAACTTATTTTATAGTATAATTGGCCTCTCATTCATATCCATTATCATTATCATTGATGATTTACAATCAAACGAACCCTTAATTATATAAACTAACATTTATACACTGATTTGACACATGATACGCTACTATCATATCTATATATATATATATATAACAACAATTAAGTACCAAAATAGAAATATTAAAATTTTCCCGCCCAAATCCCTATCCATTTATAGAAAAAATTATTTTTGGTAGATAACTCTTGACAAAAAATGAAGTACGTTCTAAATGGAGATAATTCACCATATATTTTCCTAAAATATAATAAGTCACCATTATCCCATTCAATATTAACTATCCCACATTCAGTATAAGTTGTCCGAGTCTATAAATACATTCACGCAACTTTTCAATTTTTTTCCGAAATCAATATATTTTCTATATCTATCTATCTATCTATCTATATATATATATATATATATATATATATATAACAACAATTAAGTCCCAAAATAAAAATATTAAAATTTTCCCGCCCAAATCCCTATCCATTTGTGGAAATAATTATTTTTGGTAGATAAATCTTGACAAAAATGAAGTACGTTCTAATTGGAGATAATTCGCCGTATATTTTTCTAAAATATAATAAGTCACCATTATCCCATTCAATATTAACTCTCCCACATTCAGTATAAGTTGTTCGAGTCTATAAATACATTCACGCAACTTTCCAAAAATTTTCCGAAATCAATATATTTTCTATATCTATATTTATATATATATAACAACAATTAAGTCCCAAAATAGAAATATTAAAATTTTCCCGCCCAAATCCCTATCCATTTTTGGAAATAATTATTTTTGGTAGATAAATCTTGACAAAAATGAAGTACGTTCTAATTGGAGATAATTCGCCATATATTTTCCTAAAATATAATAAGTCACCATTATCCCATTCAATATTAACTCTCCCACATTCAGTATAAGTTGTCCGAGTCTATAAATACATTCATGCAACTTTCCAAAAATTTTCCGAAGTCAATATATTTAGGCATAATTTAAGTATATATTTGTTGATACATTCACATCTTTGGTTTTCAATAATGCCAGTAAAAAAAAAGAAGTATATTAACCACTGTGAGTTGTTAATTAATTTTTTTGTTTGATAGTTTTCCAACCAACAATTATTACTATTATTAAAAATCTAAAAATTATTTCTAAAAAATGCAAAATAAATTTGGTTCATTATTTGTCTTATATTTAAGTCGTTGATTCTCTATTTATTTGTTAAACTATTATAAACATCCCTGAAAAATTGTAAATTTCGATTGGTTAGATTTTTTTTTTTCTTAAATAAGTATAAATTAGGAATTATTCTTCAATCATCTCATATTGGAAGTACTTTTTTCAGCGAATTTCAATAATACCATAGTCTGGTGCATTTCCAACAAATTGTCTTATATGTGGTGAAATAATTCTCGGCAGCTTTTATGAGTTAATATGTAGCACCTGTTAATTAGTTTATTTATTTGAAAACATTTTTTAATTTCTTATGAATAATTACAATCCAATTTAATTACAATATCTCAAATTAATATTTTGTCAATATATTAAAATTGACACCTAATCAAATATTATGTTATAAAAATTTTATTTTTTTATTGATTAGTTGTATTAGACGTGGGCCATTTATCGTGGGAGAAATATTTGTATTGTTTTAATAAATAAAATTAATTAATTTTTTATGCAAATAATTTAATTACAGTCCAAAGTCATTTGCCAATAAATGTATAGTCCAAAGACTACAGGGCATAAAGAACAATTTAATTTTTTCAAACATTTATGTGTTCCCATATTATCTAGATGTCCAATACATTAAGGATAACTTTGATGATGTGTTATATGACATGCTTTTTTATTATTATTTATGTTATATTGCTTTTTATATTGATCAGAAGAGGTTAAATTTATTATACTTAATTTTTACAATCTAATAATGACTTAAATCTATTTAAAATTTTCAATTCCTTTTAAGTCGTGCATCGCACGGGTACAATAATAGTTACAAACATAATTTTCATTACTCTGCTTCCGAGATCTCCATTACATTCCAAACCGGCCTAAAATAATATTAACATGTCTTTTAGAAAAATAGTAATACAAATGTGACATCGTTAAATGAGATTTTTTACTCTAAAATGTGTGTTTCATTTTATATTTTAAAGCATTCATTATATTTCGTTCACACCCTATACCCACCACTTTCATCCCCTCACACTCTGAAGTTCATACTTGTTGACCTTCTCTCTATACTACTATAGTCCACAAAAATGATGAAAGATTTCATCTTCATCCATCACTTCTACTCTTGAGTAACTTTGAAAGATCTGCAAAACTATGATCTATTCATCTTTATTAACATAGAACCGTCATATGATCATTCTTTCAGTTTTCCTGTGTTTTTTAATAGAAAAAATCAATTAAATATGATATTTGTTTGTCTTGTTTTTATCTTGAGTGTTTCTTGCAGATTGGTAAAAGTTCAAGTGAAAATTGTAATCTACAATGATTCTTGAAAGTTTCCCTTGGAGGATGTTTGGTTTGGTTATAATTTCAAGAACAACTTTTTCACTTTTTACTGTGTTTAAAACATAATCATGTTTGTTTTATAATTTTAATTTATATTTTTTTTCAAATCAATTATTATATTTATTTTATGTTCTATCACTATCAATTCATCTAATATAATACAATATATCTAAATCTTAATCAATCACTTTTGTGTCCATCAACTACTATTTACTGCTATTCTAATAAGGGTATGCCTAAACGGGCACAATTTATTTTTTGTGTGTTTTTTATTTTTCTTTTTTTCGATAATCTACTAATTACAATTACAAATATAATTGATAAATACCACAAGACGAAAAATAAACGTTAACTATCATTTAGAAGCAATCTAAAAAAATTGACGTCTTTTTTATTCTTTATTTGACCCGTAATCGAGCTTTGTTGTTAAAAATTAAATTATCAACTTTATAAATAATTTTTCAAAAAATATATAAAAAAAATAACAAAAAACAAAAAAATAATAAAAAATCAGCCCGGGCACAATGTGCCACGTAGCTTTCTAATAAATATCATTATCCAGACATATTATTCAATAATTAGTCAAATCTATTTAAATATCAATCACATTTATCAAATCATATCAAATATAATCTCGTAAACAACGCTAGAAACACTGAAATGAGAATGAAAACTTAACCAAACATCCTTTTCCATGAAATTTGTATTTATCTGGTTTTTCTAATCTGTTTTCATGACATATTTCGATAAGCTCTACTTTGGTATTTTTGGTCCTCGTTTGATTTAGTTCTGTGATTCGGAAACTGATAAATCTCGTCGATCTCAAATGACTACAATAAGATTTTTCTAACTGATTTACACAATCTTTCGACATTTTACTTTTATCTTTTAATAAATTATGTTGATTGTGTTGTGGTACCTCTTCTGCTACGGACTCCTCTATTTATAGAGAAACGGATAGTACAAAAGTTCATTCTCGTTGCCATTTTTTTCTCCTACAATAAAATGCATGTGTGCAACCTTTTGTTTCTTCAACAATTGTGACTTCCAATTTTCAAGGTAAGGCCACAAAGTCAATTTCTCTTTTGTATTCATCAAACAACATTGTTGGGGTCCACCTACATGCTTGTTGTTAGATGAATACAAAAGAAAAATTGACTTTGTGGCCTTACCTTGGGAATTGGAAGCAACAATTGTTTAAGAAACAAAAGGCTGCATACATGCATTAAGAGCATCTCCAATGGTTATACCAAAAAAGCAGGAATATGTTTGCTACATCAGTGCCACCTCAAAAGTTAAAATACCTATACCTCAAAACAAAACTCCTCCCCAACAATACACCCAAAAAAAGGAATATGTGGGGGGGGGGGGGGGAGGGCACTTCAATATCCTATTTATCTTTTTATTTATTAATCTATCAACTAAATTAATTATTTAATTTTCGGATAAATAATAAGTGATTAATATTCTGACTATTGGAGTTTTTTATATTTAATTATATTTCGGAAAAAAAAATTCCCAAAAGATTATTATTAATTTTTTTATTCATATAAAACGTAAAAATACAAAACGAAGGCACAAACGGTACATTTAGCTAGAAGATTGAAATTTTAGTAGTAGTAGAGAATGAATAAAATGGTGAATTGATGAACATATATTTATAGGAAAAAATTAATTATTTTTTTTAAAAATTGAAATTAAATTATAACCATGATAATTAAAAAAAAAAAAAAAAGTAGAGAAATCCATTGCCAACAGCTCTCTAATTTATTTTTGCATGTTAATTGATTTCAAAATAATAAGGAAAACAAAAAGAAAAACAGGAAAAACGGAAAAAAAAAAAAGGGGGAGGGGGAACAGGTCTGCAGGCGCGGGCCCCACGCCCTGCCTGAGCCACTCCACGCGCGCGTTTCTCCTCAGCAGCGCCCTTCCCCACGCGACCCCGGCCCTCCTTCTCTCTCAACTTCCCGAGTAGCACATTTGCTACCTAGGAATACTTCCCCTACCCCAAATTCTTCCCCCCAATGGCAATATATCTCAATTTAATATTTTCACTTTTTCAAGTCAGCAAATACCCATCAACGGGGATGCCCTAAATTGTAGGAGAAAAAATGACAACAAGAATGGACTTTTGTACTCTCCACTTCTCTATAAATAGAGGAGTTCTCCGTAGTAGAATAGGTTCCACAACAGCAAGAGCAATGTGCGAGTGCAGTTGTTTGTGAGAGACACGAGAGTGTTGTGAGTTCATTTTGAGAGAAGAAAAAGTGAGAAAAATTGCGAGTATTTTTCTATCTCTCTTAAAAGTAGATATTTAGTGTTTCCAAGCTATTAAACTTGAGATATTTTGTATACCCCTATTAATTAGGGAAAATTTTGTAAGTCTGCTATACACACATAGTGGAAGTTTTCTAGACTAAGGTTTGGACCCGTAGTTTTTTCGCCACTTGATTTTTTCACGTAAATCTACATATTTTATTATTCTGTACACATTTATTTTCTTGGTTTATTCCTATTTTTATTCTAGCAAGTGAAAAGATTTATCTCAATTTTATTATGCCGATGTCATTTATTTTGACACTCTTTCCCAACAGATTGAATGTGTTGACAACATCATAAAGCATTCTAGTGGATTATTTTCATCAGATATCTTTGATATGAAACTAATGACGTGAAAATTGATTATGTTCTTTTGACAATCTTTGCAATTTAAAAAGCTTTCATTATTTTCTTAAATTGTCAACTGAACTCATAAAAAGATTTTAGGGCTCGCTTGGTTGCAAATCATCAATGGCATTGGTAATGGGTTTGAATGAGGAGTCAATCATATTATGGAATGAAATAAGGGGAATTGTTAATAAAATAGGGTAATAATTAACTTATTTATTAGGGAAAATTGGTGAAAATGTCCCGTAAGTTTGCCCTAATTAAGAAAATATCCTTTAATTTGGCACTTTTTAAAAATATCTTCTAACTTACAAAAAATTGATAAAAATGCCCCGCGACCGGCTACTGCAGGTTACCCATCAGGTCATCCATGAGCTGGCTGTTTTTTGCTTATGTGAAACTTAATTTTTTTATTTTTTTTGTGTTTTTCCTGATTAGTCACTTATTAGGATGGAAAAGAAATTAAAACTATATATATATATATATATATATATATATATAAATTAATATAATATTAAAATTTAGATATAAATGATAATTAAATTTATATAATATTTAAAAATTCATAGTTTTAAATTCTAATATGAGAAATTATTTTAATACATCTTTAATATATTATTTTGAATTAATCTAGATTGTAAAATACATAAAATATTCAAAATAAATTATAGATTGATTTAAAATATATATATATATATATAGAAATATGATTACTAAATTTTTTAATATTAAATTAATTTTTTTAATTTTATCTATTAAATCAGTAAAATTAATTTAGTAAATCTTAAAGTAACTTGAAAATTTTAAAAATTAATTTATAAAAGTAAAATTAATTTTTAGAAGAGTCTTAAATCTTAAATTATTTTATATATCTAAACATAAATTATAGAATGGTTTATAAAATCAGTAAAATTATATATCTAAAAATTATCTTAAATTATTTTATACATCTAAAAATTATCCTAAAATATATAAACCTAAAATTATTTTAAATTATAAAAATCTAAAGATAATTTTTAGATATATAAAAGAATTTAATTTTTATACTTTTATAAATTAATTTTAAAAATTTACAAGTTACTTTAAGAATTACTAAAATAATTTTACTGATTTTATAGATAAAATTAAAAAAATTAATTTAATATTAAAGATATTAGTAATCATATATCTATATATATATATATATTTGTTTAAATCATTCTATAGTTTATTTTGAATATTTTATATATTTTACAATCTATATTAATTTAAAATAATATATTAAAGATTTATTAAAGTAATTTCTGAGGTTCGAATTTAAAAACTATGAAATTTTAAATAATATATAAATTTAATTATCATTTATATCTAAATTTTAATACTATATTAATATATATATATATATATATATATATATATATATATTAATTTCTTTACAATCCTAATAAGTGACTAAGAAGGAAAAATACAAAAAAAGTCAAAAAATTAAGTGTCACATAAGCAAAAACAGCCAGTTCATGGATGACCTGATGGGTTACCTGCAGTAGACGGTTGCGGGGCATTTTTATCAATTTTTTGTAAGTTAGAAGACATTTTTAAAAAGTGTCAAACTTAAAGGATATTTTCTTAATTAGGACAAATTTACGGGACATTTTTACCAATTTTTCCTATTTATTATGTACCAAGCACCATAATGGAAATGAGTCTTCATTCATTCCCATTCCTTACCCCTAAACCTCCCAACCAAGCGGACCCTTAGTTTTCTTTTTGATCAATTTTCAATTATATATATATATATATATATATATATATATATATATTGTAATATCTTTAAACATAAATAGTACTCAATTCGTTCCGCTTAAAGTTGCATACTTGTCTTTTCGATCTGGCCCAATTAAAATTGTCATCCTGAAAAAGGAAACAAAAGTCAAACAATTAAATCCTTAAAATTTGACACGAGAAATACTTATGCTTTTCTTGTATTTACTTATACACATGAGATTCTTGTAGTTCTTTGAACTAGCTAAATTTAGTTCTTATGGTATACAAACATTCTCGTATACACTAAGTATATGGAATTTAAATCCATATAATTCGATTCGGTAGACAAGTGTATAAAAATATATCACTGTTTATAATGAAATATATTACTTGTATCGAAATATTAGGTTTTAGCATAATACTTTTTATCATAATAAATAATACATTTTAGAATAAATTAATATATACATTTTTGTACCGGTAGACGAATGTATAAAATATTAGTATTTATGAAAAACTACTCACGGCTCAAATTGTACGCATCTTATATTAGTACTCCCTCTGTCCCGGTTAACTTGTCACAGTTGACCAGGCACGAATGTTAAGAAAAAATAAATTTTGTAGAATCTTTGATTTTTTTAAAGGTAGAGATTGAATGCGAATATTTTGAGGATAGAGATTGTTGCCTTTAATTGTCATTTATGGTAGACATGGGCAAACGGTTCATTGAACCGGGGAACCGGCGGTCAACGGTTCCAAAACCGTTGACCCGGTTCCGGTTCCGAACCGGGACCGTAACCGGTGAACCCACGGTTCGGTTACGGTTCCAACATTTTTGGAACCGGGAACCGCCGGTTCCCACGGCGGTTTGTAACCAGCGGTTAAACCGCCGGTTCCTAGATTTACTTATTATTATTTTTTTAATTCAAAAAATACTACGTGTCACGATCTGGTGGAGTGTTCGTTGGAAACGGACGGCTTGATCTTTGCAGCCGTTGCCAGAACCGCCGATTTTCCGGTTCGAACCGGCGGTTCGACGCCCAATTATTATTATTTTTTTTTTTAGAAGAAAACAAACGGCCTTGATCTGTTAGAAGAAAATCAACGGTCTTGATCAATTGGCCTCAACACCCGCTCCTCCGGCATGCCACCTTCTTAAAGAAGTGAATGTGAATGAGCACAATCGAACCAACTTTATTTCGAAAGATAAGTGAGGTAAGAGAACTACGTGGGCTTTGATTCCTTGACCTTAAGCCGGAAGATCGAGGATACGTAGGCAATTTGGTACTGAATTAAAAAATTTAGAATCAAATTCAAGCCCTTCTTTTTCCCTTTTCCTTCCCAATATTATTAGTTAAACTTGTATTGAACTTTGTAGGTTGATTGTTTTTTTAATTAGTGTTATTGTATAAAATTTTACTTTGTAATTTAAGAAATTATAAGTGGTATTATAACATTTAAGTTGTAGTTTATATTTGTACTTTTTAATTGTAGTCTTTGTAGATTAGTTGTCCACTTTGTAATTTAGGAAATTATAAGTTGTATATTCTATTGTAACATTTAAGTATAACGTCAAATTTGACTTATTAATTTTAGATTTAAGAAATTATAAGTTGTATATTTTTACTAATAAAAATAAAATATTTTTAAAAAAAAAAAAAGAAAAAAAAAGGGAGAACCGTCTAGAACCGGCGGTTTTATGCCGGTTCGGAACTGTAACCGTAATCGTGGTGTCCCCGGTTCGGTTCCGGTTCCCATGGGGGCGGTTCCCGGAATCGGAAACTATCTGCCCATGTCTATTTATGGGTGTGACAAGTTAAGTGAGACGAATCGAAATAAAAAGTAGAACAAGTTAACTGGGACGTAGGAAGTATAATTTATGTACAAAAGAACTCCTCATATTAATATTAGCTAATACATACATAATTGATTCTCTGTACTTCTGTTGTAGCCATATTAATTCATTTAAAAAATAAATTAACTTAACTAAAAGTTTGTTACTCCATTCATTCCATAAGAAAAATTCTATTTACGAAAATTCTTTTTCCAAAATAAAGTTTTTTTTTAATGTCAATATCTCGTTTTTCCAGTTGAAGTAAAAATTTTAAATTTTTTATTTAACGACGTGCTTAAATATAACTATATACGCCCAATAAAAAATAAAAAAAGCCATGTACTTAAATATAATTATATATGCCCAATAAAGTGGTGTAAGCGAGAATTAATGATTTTGAAGGAGTTGTAAATATTTATCAAAATGTTTTTTCTTTATTATTTTATAGTATTTTACAATATCAGTACATCTATTTGTATTTTCCATAAAATTAAACTACCATTTTTTCGAATAAACCAAATTTTATGTATTCCACTCCACCTAGTCATATTCAACGCAATACACACCTTTCGCTTTATTCATCGTACGGCAGATATTCACGGTCTATGTCCCTTATCGACGGTTCTTAACGACCGCTTCATATTACACGGATCGTCATTATACACCGTTGATAAGTATTCTAATCCGACGTTCTACAATCACCAATGACCATCTATATAGAAGCTCCACTCCCCGTCACCGACCATCACCCCCTCATTTCAAAACACAAAATCCCCAGCAAGAGAAGAAAAACCAATCTGAAAAATGTCAGGAAGGGGAAAGGGTGGCAAGGGGCTCGGTAAGGGGGGCGCTAAGCGCCACCGCAAGGTGCTTAGAGACAACATTCAGGGAATCACCAAGCCGGCGATTCGGCGTTTGGCTCGCCGTGGTGGTGTGAAGCGAATCAGCGGTCTCATATACGAGGAGACTCGCGGCGTCCTTAAGATCTTCCTCGAGAACGTCATCCGCGACGCCGTTACCTACACCGAGCACGCCCGCCGAAAGACAGTGACGGCGATGGATGTTGTGTATGCGCTCAAGAGGCAGGGCCGAACTCTGTACGGATTTGGTGGTTAAGTTCTTAAAATTAGGGTTTGTATTTCGGCTGCGCTTATTTTGTTGATACTATGTATCTATGATCTTCGTAATTTTGCGTTTTGCAAGTGCAATGGAATTGGATGTTTTACTGGCTATTATTTTAGCTTCGATTGTACATCAGTGGATTGTTTCTTTCTAATTTGGTCAGTTTATCGATGTTAATCCGAGCTTAAATTAATGTTTACCTCGTTTATTTTGTTTTTGGTTCTTTATTCGCCAGTCTAAATTTTGTCGACTCTGTTTAATGTTCTTAAATTGTGTGAGGATGTTATTTCTTTATCGAGTTTAATATTTTTTATGTTCGATATGAGCTCAATGATTATTCGGTGGCTAAGCTCCATCGAATATACATATAAAATTGATAAAAAAAGATGTATATATATATACACACACACAACTCGTGAACTCATATGGAGAGAAAAACATTGGTAGATGTATATGTATCTGCTAAAAAATAAAAAGATGGTGGAGGGAATAGGGAGTGAAAATACAACATGAGAAAAATTGATTGGGGATGGTCATGTCATTTGGAACTAGGGGTGGTAATTAGGAGCTATCAAGTTGAGTTTGTGTTGATATGGGTTGATTTTGATAATATACTGAAAAACATTTAAAATATATAATTATTATATTGTAAGATAAGTTATTAATTTCGGATTATTTCGGGTTAAATTTGGATTATTTAGTTAGTGTCGAGTTAGTTGGAGGTTTCTCTCCGTAAAGTCGTAAATTCATGTTGGATTGGTGAGGTTTAACGAATTAATTTAATCAAGTTAGAGATTGCCATCCCTATAGTAAACTTCCAGCATGAATAATTATAACCTAAGTTAAAAAATATTCTACCGTCGAATCCCTACATTTAAATGTAGTTGTATCATTCATTTACGCCCAGTGCATAATATTCTGAATATAATATCTAACGTGCAGTGCACCCAAAGAAAAGCCCAAAATGAGGGGTTTATTAGGACAAAGAAGACACGGGACGACGATCACAATTCTCAACTCCTTACCGTGAAATCAATTGGCTCTCCCCGTCGCCGCTGCAGGTTTGGTGCGCTCTCTCTCTCTCATGCCCTAATTCAATTATATCTTAAGATAGGGCGAATGCATTTTTAGATGCCTCTTTACCTCTAATATGTGATTGTGCTTCTGTGATTAGATTTAGGTTTCATGTTGTCTGTGGTGTTTATCATACAAGCATATACGATAATCACGTACTGACGGGGCAGTTTGAAGATCTAATAAGCATGAAAGCTAATGGAAGTATGATTATGAACTAATTAACAATCACTGCTACAGTGCTAAGTCTCCAAATGCTATACTTGCTTTATTTTATTTCGTTGAGCGGAACATAATCAAATTCATGTACAGTATGTTACGTATAACTATTTCCCCCTATCATCATAATATATCATTGATTATCCGCAGGTTATTCGTTGAACCCTTGCTCTTTAAATCTTCTGCCTGGTAATTTGATGACATGCTAATTCCTAGGTAGTCCGTAAATGGTAGTCGAAATGATATATTTAAAGCTTTCAAGCTTGTTACAGATGATCAATATGTTTATCAGGCTTTCGGGTTCTGTTTGGATACATTTCATTCACCAATATTGCAATTACTCATGCATTGTTCCTTCCTGTTATTAGAATTTTTCATTCGGCTTCACCTACTAGAACAAACTGGGATATTTTAGTACTGGGGCGTTACTAATTGAGGTAATGTTGGTATCAATATAGTGCCGTAGTTGCTTCTCTCGTTAAGTACATTACTTCTGTATTCATTGTTCGTATCTACATACCTTATGCAGTAAGAATCAAGATTAAAAATACTGGGCGGAATTCCATACGATATAAGAATGAAACTTAAACCGATAAAATCCAAGCAAAACGCGAAAATCCATCCTGGTGCAGCATTGATAATAAAATTCGTGTAACTTGTGTCCTTCCCACTGTCACTATAATATATTATGAATTATACTTGTTTGTTTTGTGGTACCCTGTCCTATACTTGTGAACCGATGATTTGATTAAATGTCAATTCCTTGATAGTCTCTAGTTCCAGCTGAAGAGCAATCTTGAAAGAGATAAACATCGTGTTAAGCTTTTTAAATTCTGATTAGATGGATATACGGTTTTCCTTCCTGTTCAATTTATAGTTCTGCTTCGTCTACTATAATAAACGGGATGTTTTATGTGATAAAATACCGACTCAAACTTGGTAATTTTTTTACAGAAAATAGTCAAGAAAGTGCTGTAGGGTTATGGCCAAACATCACCCGGATTTAATCATGTGCCGTAAGCAACCAGGAATTGCCATCGGCAGACTCTGTGAGAAAGACGATGGAAAATGTGTGGTCTGTGATTCATATGTGCGTCCTTGCACGCTTGTAAGGATATGTGATGAGTGCAATTACGGGTCTTTTCAGGGGCGTTGTGTTATCTGTGGAGGGGTGGGGATATCGGATGCCTACTACTGCAAGGAATGCACTCAGCTCGAAAAAGACAGGGATGGCTGCCCAAAGATAGTCAATTTGGGTAGCGCTAAAACTGATCTGTTTTATGAACGCAAGAAATACGGCTTCAAGAAGAGATGATGCTCGCTATAACGGTAACCCCTTTTATTGTTGAAAGCCATGTTAAGTTTTAATTGTTCTTGTTTTATTTTTTGGTAAATGCTCGTGGAATCGTGTGATTCTGAAAGTTTACGTTGCTTGCTTGCTTTTTTGGTTGAAAATGTATGACATTGAAGTATAATCTTATATCAGACATGGCGATATAGTTTTCACGATTTTTTCTTCCCATCGAATGTGATCGAATGTACCCAGATAAGTGTCATTAGTTACACTTGAACATTCTTGATCATAATTCATAGGTAGATGTAAAGAATTTCGTTGTGTGATTAACTCTTTGATATATAATACTGAAAACTATAATGAATGGTTGAGATTTTGGGAGAATTTCGATTTTTTTCCTATTCATTTCGAAGTACAATATGGTTAGATATGATTCTTACCTTACCACGAGCATATGCATCTGAATCTTTATTCAAGTGTGAGATATAAAAGTAGAATTTTTGGCTAAATCTTATTTTACAGTGACACGTATATATTTTCATAGACATACGGCGTGAATATTTGATTCTCAGCATTGCGTATAATGGTGGAAAGGATATTGATGCAGTCTACAACCGGCTTTTCTTTTTTGACCCAGGCGGCCGGAAACTGGAAACGCCGGTGATCTCCTTGCCGACTACCAAGGTGTTAATGTCATAGGTACCTTCATACGTGTATATGGGTTCCAAGTCACAGAAAGCCTGAGGAGAAAAAAGAGATGTCTTGTAAGTTTTTACAAAAAAAGAGTTGTTTACTTCATTTTTCCTTTTCGAACTCTAATACATTAAAATTGTACTAGCTTAGCTATACCATGACTAATTTGGTAATTTAAAGAGAATTATAATTAGCCAAAGTGATTAACTAGAGTGGACAATCCTACCCATGGTAATTTAAAGAGAACTAGTATCACTCCCGTGCGATGCACGGAAATTTATTTAAAAACTAATTATTTTATTAAATAAAATAAAATATTATCTAATATAAAAAAATATAGAATTATTATATTCTAACTAAATGAATATTTGAATAATCATTTTTTCTTTTTTTTGCCGATCAACCTGAACTTTGTGTTTTTCCACCTTTGCAACATTTGGTAACAATTTTCGGAGAGAATAGAAACTATTTAAAAATTAAAAAAATGTTTAGAAAATACAATATTTATTTTTTAGATTCTAAAAATTATTTAAAATATCATAAGCTTAACTGAAAATCATGTAGAAATTATTTTAATAAAAAATCAATTTCATAAAAAAAGATCGAATAATTTTGATATTACTTCAAATAACTTTAAATATTTTTAAAAGGATTTATTTTTTCAAAAAAATAATTAAAAAGATACTTAATCATAAAATTTGACTTTTCATAGATACTTCTACATGTCTTAAACGAAATTTTATAGATTTTAAAATAATTTTTCAAGATAACTTTCAAATAGTTTAAATAAATTTTTAGAGTTTAAAAGAGATTTTTCATAAATTTATAATAGTTTTATGATTTTAAAAAAATAATAACTTTTTTATTTTTCTTGATTAAAATGATTTGATTTGAATTTTTTATTTAAAAACTCAAATTTTTAATATATTTTCAAAGTGTTTAAGTTAATTTTCTGGTACTTTAAATGATGTTTAGAATTTAAAAAATAATTTTTAGATTTTTTTTTTTTAAATTTAAGTTATTTAATTTTTTTCTAATACTCTTTTATTTTCCGCTCTTAAATTGCTAGCAGAGGTTGCGAATGTGAAAAAACGTATAGTTTAGGTTGTGATTGAAAAAAAAAACTGAAAAATGCGCATACTACATGTTGCAAAATGATATAAACTCAAAATATAAATAATGTAAATATCAATTTCTCCCAAGTGATATATGGATTTAATATAATTTACATTTTGTAAATAATTATTTTATAAATTTACATTAAGATAAAATATTCAATGTAAAAAATAAATTATATCTACTTTTAAGTATGAATATCTCCTAATATTGAAACACAAACATATATTTATTGTGTGTGTGTGTATCCACCTTAACCTATGCAAACACCGCAACAACTTAATTGAAAATGAATATTAGAACAAACACAAATACATAAATATCACACGACATATCAAAATATATCAAATAAAATAAATTGAATCGTATTATAGGAAAATTAGTGTTTTCTTTTATTTTTTTTCAATTTTTCTTTAAATATTTTGATTTATCCAAATAATTTTTCAAATTTTAACTATAACTATTTACTTTATTTTAAGAAAAATTAATTTCAAGTTTTAATATTTTACATGGTGGTTTAATATACTCAAATACTTTTTAGATTTTAAATAAATCTTGATATTAATAAAATAAAATTCAATGATTATTCTATAGTTGGACTAACAAAATAAAGCATATGAATTCTTCAAGATATCTAAATAATATATATATATATATATATATGTCTGTATATTTTGCTTCGGTTGCGAGATAGGAAAAAATGCGACGATGTATTGTTTATATTGAGAACTCTAAAAAACCTAGTTAGCTCAAGCATGTCAATTTTATTTTTTAAATAGAAATATAGATTGTAGCACATGTAAAATCTCATAGTTTAAATTGCAAAGTGTAATTATTATTTATAAAGAAATAATATTCATAAATAGAAAATATGAATATTTAATAAAAAATAATTTCAAAATTAATTATCATATATAAATATATGTGAAAGTCGTAGTCCCATGATTAATTATAACAAATTAATATTTGTAAATATAATAATTTAATTAGTCAATCATTAAATTATACATTAACTTTTCTTTTAATTTAATAAAGTATATATTCATTTATTAAGGAAGTTAATACTTAATATTTTGTTAATTTAAAAAAAAAATATATAATTAATGCATTAGAAGAAATTAAGAATGCATTAAAGATATATTTTTGGCGAGAAAATATAATTTACAATAATAATCCTCAGTTTACTTTTATATATATATAGATTAGCCAAAATTGGTAATTTAAAGAGAATTAGCCAAAATTGGTAATTTAAAGAGATTAGCCAAAATGATAACTAGAATGGACAATCCTACCCATATATAGGGTCTGAATCTGTTCTAGGGTTGAAAAGATGCAGGCCATTTCGACCCAATGACCAAATAGACCCGATTCTGAGGGCTGCCCTGATGATTTTGAGGTAAAAACACATGGTAAAGTCCCAAATTGCCAGCTTTACTGCAATAACAAACGATAGAAGAGTTTGTCCTTTTCTATCGAGCCAAATATTATTGATTCCAACCTATCTAATCTACCTTACATATACTAAAAGTTTTGGGTTGACCTGTAGCCCGTCGGACGTCCTATTGGACACGATAGTATTTCAGGCTTAGATTTCTATGCCCTAGCTTATCTAAAATGTTGGGTGGGTTGGGTTAGACTAGGGGTGTAAGTGAGCCAACACAACTCGCGAGTCACTCGACTCGAAAAAAGATCGAAATCGATTCGAGCTCAAGCTGCTCGGGTAGGTGTCGAGTCGACTTCGAGCTTAAATACTCGGCTCGAGAGGCTCACAAGCTTAATCGAGTTTGTGTTAAATTACTAATTTACCCTAAATTTGACATAATTATATATATATCCTAATTTTATATTAAATAAGGTGAAACTCTAAGGGGATATTTGAACTGGGCTGTTGCCAGCCGGATAGCCTAAATGTATTTCACTTTATGGATCGCCAATCTGGATCGCCCAACCAATTTCCATCCAACTCTAACACATTTTCATCATTACATAATCATCTAATTATTATCTACATCACCTTTTACAATTTTCAATACATTTTTTTTATCATTACCTAACATCCTACATAACCTTTTATAATTCCCAATACACCTTTTACAATTTCCAATACATTTTTTTATTATTACCTATCATCTCAATACCTATTGATTTGACATCACTTTACACATTCTGCCCTACTACATCCTTAAACATAAATACCTTTTTACTATTCAAATGAATGTATTAGCCTCGGATGTGCCCCAGCGGACGGGGCACATTCCACTATGTCTCAATCCAAATATCCTCTAAGGTACCCCATTAACATCCCTTTGTAGTATAATTAACATTTTCAATTTTAATGTGCTTTTTGTATTTTTAGATTTTATTTTGCATCAATCGAGTCAATTTTGAATCAATGAGTTTTCACCGAGCCGAATTCGAGTTTGAAAAAATGAACTCGGTCGAGCTCGACCTCGAGTATTTTAGTCGACCTCGAACTTGAACCTGCCAGTACTCGGCTCAAATTGACTCAATTTATTTACACTCCTACGCTAGCCCATCGGCCCAGGTCAATTTTACCAGATTTAAATCCCACCTTTGCCACAAGAAAATCGACTAAAATGCCGTTTGCACCGAGTAATTCACGCGCGAGAGAGACTGTATCTCTCGCCTTCAAGGAAATCCACGACTGAAACGAAAAAGAATTTTATAAAATATCAGATACTATTCAGCAAATTTATGGTGAAGATAGTGTCAGCAATGTAAGTTGCAGACCTTGCCCAGGCTAGCTCGAGCAGGAGTCATTACACCATTCTCGTACAGCTTGCATAGGCGCCAACCCATCATAAGCATTGCCTGAACATTGCCCAACATGATGACTAGCTTCTGTTGGTTCAGCTGGAAAGCTGCTAATGGGGCGCCGAATTGTCTCCTCTCCTTCGTGTACCTTCCAAAACATCGACACTTGTGTAAGATTGTCTCACCAAATATATTTTTGATAGAATGAATTCAAACTTTTAAGTTCACTTGTTTCTTGGGAGTTCTTATTTTAAGAAGAGTTTGGTGATGAAATCATCTCAACTTGCATTTGGATGGAAGGATTTCAAAATGTATTTAAAATTCAAAGTCTCAAATTCATTGTTTGGATTATCATGAATTTGGAAATTCATCACCTTCATTTTGAGCTATTTTTTAGAGGATTTTAGTGGATTTTGAATCCCTCTATCTTGAGTGGATTTTAAATCCATTAATTTTGAATTCATGCATTTTAAATCCATCATCCAAACACAACCTCAAAGAAAACAATATAATTATAGTTGAAGGCCTGAATTTTAGAAAATGACTCAATTAGGAGCATGAATTTTGGAGGTTCTTAATCTAAAGCCTGAATTTTGAATTTTTCTCAATTATGTGTCGAGATTTTGAGTAGATTGAAATTTTCGCTACATAGTATATTGAATAGAAAACATAATTTGTTGTGCGGAAGACTCAATATCGAGTAGATTGAAATTTTCGCTACATAGTATATTGAATTTTCGATATATCGTACTGGAATTGAGGATAAAATCACATTCTAGGATCATAATTGAGAAAAACTCAAAATTTAGTTCACAAATTGATAACTCCTAAAATTCAGGTTCTGAATTGAGATATTTTCTAAAATTCAGCTGTTCTAGTCAAAATTTTCCGAAAGAAAACCTGTGACAGATATCGTATACACCCATTGATATGCCGATAGCTTGCCAAGCAACAAGGACCCGAGAAACAGAAAGCACCTGTTCCAAGTAAAGCTAAATCAGATAAAAAAAATTACACAATAACTAAACTATAACATCAACTAGACCATATAATAGGCACCTGTTTGTAAAAGTAACTCTCGTCAATTCGTAAAATGATCTTATTTTAGTGTTTATAGCGGTCTGATTAGTTTATTTGATGTTAATCTTAAAAATAATAAAAGAAATTAATAACCTGTTCAACATCCTGAAAAGAGTGAAATCCTGGTAACTTGTCTTCATCAGGGATAAAGACGTTCTTCAAGTGAATATCTCCATTTTGAACAATTCTCAGCCCTATTTTATTTTTTATTTTAGTAATCTTTAAACCTGGAGTATTTTTCTTCAGGATAAACCTGGAAGCAGATACAAACCCAGTTTTAGTGATAATAAAATATATATATACTTCCTTAGATAAATCTACTAAGTAGAAAAATAATTAGTACATGTAAAGATAAATTCTATGATATTTCTCGGAAATGGATCCGCTGTTGAACTGGCGTCTCAGTACATAGTGTTGGACCAAAAAATGATGTCGTTTCGGTAAAAGCGACATTATTTTGGTTCAGATCAAAACAACGTTATTTTGGAGTCAATCTTTTTGTAATCCACTACTGTGTTTTGAGATGTTTGTCCAGCACAGGATCCTGATATGATGTTCCTCACCCGTTTATCTGATTTGTAGCTGCATTTCTGGCAAAAATAATGGTGATATCTGCAAAAGTGTTGTTTGCTACCCAACGCTTTTGGCCATCAAGTATCCAACCTCCCTCAATCTGTAGATAGTTTGAAGTCACGGGATGGAAAAAAAATAACAGTATACCATCCTAATTTTTTATTTTGAATACTATTTTTTAAATAATCGAAATTTATTATCGATCTAGATATTTTTAAATATTGGATTCACACCATATTGTGGCGATCAATTCAGTGCCCGATTAATTTTCAAACATTGTTTTAGATAAGGCCGTGCCCGATGATCATAAATACATTGATCATTTCTATAAATAAAAAATGCCAAGATCTTAAAAAAATTGACCTTCCTTGCAGTTGCTTTCAATCCACTTGCATCACTACTAAAGTCAGGTTCTGTCAGAGCCTACACTCCAAAAAAACACGTGCGTTAGTTATTGCCAATGATTAGCAAAAACAAGCACATTTCATTAAAGTTGGCAGTCAGCCCCTCCTGCATTTTTAAAGTTGGCAGTTCAGCCCCTCCTGCACTTTTAGGCCGACTGCACTATATAATTCGCATTAAATCCGACTCGATAAATTAGTGACTTGATGCGTATGGCGGACTTGGGCTATAAATTTTAGTATATTTCAAGAAATGTGCTGGGCTCGGGTTACTATTTTCTAGTCCAAGAATTCTTTTGTCTATCCTGACTTAATATATGCATTACTCCGATGAGCTCGAGCTGAACTGCCCAAATTTTCAGCTCTACTAATTTTGTACTAAGAATATCATTGGGAAGACAATATTCTTGAATCTTACCCAACATGCTATAGTCTTGAGCTGTGCAAGTGATGGTAGATAGTTGGCCTTTTGTGCTTCTGATCCACACAGCGCTACACCGAAAATAAAATGTATAGAAATTAGGTTTGGATCCTCCATAGTGCAGACATTCCAACATTGTGTGTTAAATAATAAAAGAATGTTGTATTTGGATCAAAATCCTTGGCTAGATAGGTCCAGCTCACAGTGTTGGAGCACAAAATAACGTTCTTTTGACTCCGACACAAAATGTTGTTTTGATCTGAATCAAAATGACGTCATCTTGTTATCCCGCACTTACCCAATAGAAAATCCATTTACCAATAGTGAGCATTCCCAAAGATGAATGTGCTACAAAGAAAGAAGAACAGCTAGCATCAACTCGTGCAATTTCAGCAGCAACAATAGCATCCGTTGTAAAGGAGTGGTTTGGACATCCGTACCCCTGCTTTTTAATTTATCTGCTGTTAGATGCCACACACCCTACCTTTTAGCAAATAACCCTAATTTCGATTAGAATGCACAGGTTTTAGATTTGTACAATTTGGTAGGGACATTTTTTCATGAAAATATATTACTACGTAGTATTTATGCAGAAAAATATTATTCTCTCCACCCCACCTTATTTTGTACACTTTCCTTAAACGACCGTCCCACCTTATCTTGCAGAGCCTAAAAAGGGAAAGTTATAACATAATCTTCATCCTCAATCTCCACCCCCAATCCACCTTTGAAAGTCAACAAAGAACCAAAAAACAACTTTTCTTAATACTCGTGCCCCCCTCCCCCGTGCAAGATAAGCCGGGCGGAGGGAATACTTGTTATGAAAAAATGCATCATGTTGAAAAAATATTAATGTCTATGTTGAAAGGTGTTACTTGTTCTAAAATGTAATAACTTTTTTTCAGAATAACTAATACATTTCAGTATATGCAATAATTTTTCAGGAATCCGCTTTTTAACCTGAACTACACATATTTAAGATTTGTGCACCTCATATATATGCGAATTATTATTTCAGTTGAGACTGTATCACGAATTTCTTTCCGTAAGAGGTGCTATTCATATCATAGAAGTTAAGTGTTACTTTTATGTGAAAAATGTAACTTTTTTTCATTAGAAAATTTTACTTTCAAGGTAATAAGTGTTACATTTATCATACTATTACTTTTGTTTACTCTTAAGAATTATTTTTAAAATGAAAATTGATTGTAACTTAATTAGTTGAGTATCTTATAGCTTAGATCAAAGATCAAATTCCACTAACCTTATTCTTACCGGAGTTTGTATTTAAGTTTATAATTTACAATAATTGGTTAAAAGAACCGCGGATATAGAAGAATTGTTACTTTTAATAAAAAACTTGTTACTTTTGAACAATGCAGGCACAAACTAGACGCGTTGTAAAGATTGAGATCCGTGAGATGATTTTATTGAGTGTTTCCTGGATTAATAGTACGTTTTTATACATCGGAACACTCAAAAAAGTGATTACTGCACTGGGTATAATGAGCCTTTTTTACATATATAAACACTGTATCCTCTCTCTCACACACCCATAGTATTTGGTGTAATTACTGCACTGAATCCAAATCCGAATTAATTACGTACCTTGATGATGCCTCCAGCAATTGACAATGCACCGACCTTTGGAATGATTTCAAATGGGAATTCTGCCTTCTCCCAATACTGGAAATTAACGAAATTTCTTAATTCTGGGTTCTTTGGTTAACCAAACATGATACAGACATTAAGGTGGAGTTCACTTGTAAAATCTTCTTACAGGTGATGAAATCCCTTAAAAAGTGAAGGACTTGAAAAGGAAATGTGAAATAATAATAATAATAATAAGGATAATATTGCGAGAAATATGAGATAAACGTTAAAAGAATAACTATTTTGAAATAAAGCATATAATTTAAAAGAACAACTAATTAAAACCCAGAGGTCGTATTTCTTTTGTCCAATAATGGGAGTTCTATTTTAAAAATTTCTTGTCCCAAAATGAGAGTAATGTTTAAAAATTAATTTCTCATTTTATTAATCTAATAAAGACTAAAAAAATTAATTTTGTGTATTAATCATATATATTGGATAAGTTAAATAAAAAAATAGTGTACGTGCAAATAAATGGATTTTAGATAATTGTATTTTTATTAAATTAATTAAAAATAAATAAGTTGTACATTTTCAAACATGAGTCTTGTTACGAGACATATAGCACAAGAAAAGGTTTCACCTCATGAGATTATACCGCAAGATTGTGACACATAAATATTTGGTCAAGAACATAACAATGCAGGATTTTGAGGAAAATTGTTGTACTACTTTTTTATTTTTTATTTATTTTAGATTATTATTTTTGATCATTTCAATTTTGATTCTTTAACTTTTGAAATTCGAGAAATTGGTTAGTTAATTTTCGAGAACAATATAATCGATTTATGAACATTTTTTAATTTTAAAAGTCAAGTGACTAATTTGTCGAACTTCAAAGTTAAAAGACCAAAATCACCAAATATAATGTTCCAAAAAAATGATGAAATATAATCGGCTACAATAATTATTTATCTTTATATATATATAAAGTAAAAGAGTAAAGACGGAGCTAGGGACAGGAAAAACCTTTGCCATAATAGGAGCTATTTCCTTTTCCATGAATTCTCGTACTTTCTTTCTGGTAGTTTTCTCCCCAGGAGTCAACAGATCATCAAATTGATAATAGTCCGACTCTAACAAACAGAACGTTTGGTATTAAGTTCGTGTTTGAGTTTGGTTAATGTTCTTTCGTCTAATTTTGTTCATTTAATAAATGAACATAACATAATCACACTAAAAGGGCTCGTTCGTTAACGACTTTTGGACGTATTTTAGGCTCGTGTGAAAATACTAATAATAAAAGTAGTAATTATAATAACGTTATTATATTATATATGTCACTCATTTAAAATGCACAAATATGTCGTTGAAAGAAAAAAACTCAATATTTTCTTTTGCAAAACTAGAATAATACATAATATTCGCGTTTACGAACACAAGATGTTAGTAAACATGGTGTTCGTTAATGTTCATGAACTGTTAGCTGACATTAGTGGACATCAAATTAACAGGGCCAATTTGAACTTGGTTCGCTTCAAAATTTAACGAATCTTATTTGAACAATCCAAAACTTTACTCAACCCAATTCGTTAAAAAGGAAACTTATTTTTTAAATTTTGAAGGATTATTGTCATATTGTATTATTATAAAAAAAGAATTTAAATGTTGTCCTCTTATTTTCGACACTTCGACATGATTGATATGAATGAATAGAGTGAGAATGGAATGATCATCTACTTGTTCTTTCTCATTCATTTGATTGGTACGAATTTGTAATCGGAATTCTCATTTCCAAAGGAATAACTACTCTCATACCAATTGGATTAGTCATTTCTCCCACCTCACATGATATTAGCTATTCCTAACCACAAGGAATGAAATTATTATTATTATTATTATTATTATTATTATTATTATTATTATTATTATTATTATTATTATTATTATTATTATTATTATTATTATTATTATTATTATTATTATTATTATTATTATTATTATTATTATTATTATTATTATTATTATTATTATTATTTCCTTCTAGCCGTTGATAGAACAAAAAAGGACTGACAGATCTATTCACTCTATCAATAAACTGTAATTTCAATGCTAGTGATTGTGAATCATTCAAATAGGATCCAATTCGATATTTTCCTAGCGCGGTATCGGGAAGTCAGGAGCTCTTTTACCTTGGAAAATCATAGAAATTAAAAATAGAAAATATAATATATAGGATAGAAAATTTTATTATTATTATTATTATTATTATTATTATTATTATTATTATTATTATTATTATTATTCTTGTTGTTGTTGTTGTTGTTGTTGTTGTTGTTAATTGGTTAACTAGATGTTATTATTTCTATGATTATATATTATCAATATTTTTGATAATTTTTTATATTCTCAATTAATCATTATTAATTAATTTATTAATCGACGATAATGATGTTCTTGTTCTTGTGTCGTTGTTGTTGTTGCTGTTGTTACTGATTAACTAATTACTGCTCTTCACTATTATTTCTAATTTAATTATTAATAATACATTTCATAATTTATAATTACTTTTAATTAATCGCTATTAATTAATTATTTAGTTAATAATAATATTACTATTACTACAATTATTATGATAATCATCACTAAAATCAGTAATTGTAATTAATTAAATTATAAATTAGTTACAATTATCGATAACAATAATAATAATATGTAATTATTAAAATTACTGTTCTGGTATTTTATTTTGATAATTGAATATTTCATTCCTTATCATTTTTTGAGCATATCAATCGTTGAAATGATTATAATTATATCACTCATTTTCTATCTTCATTTTATTCTTAAATTGATTCCATTCATTTATACCAATTATGATGTTAAAAATCATATTTTTATCTTTTTTTCCTAATAGTAATCAAATATAAGGGTAAGAGGTAATTTAAAAAATAATTTTAAAACAATTACGGCCGGCAGAATTTTAGTCATAGATCATCTACTTTGTCTTATTATAGTATTAAAGTATATATATAATAATTAATTACTTGAAGATTAAAATAATCAAAATTTATAATGACGAATACCATATGGAATAGGGGATATAGGGGTACATTCCTCCAAAAAAATCATGTTGAATGTACATGTCTCCTAATCAGACGAGTAGGTATGTTAATAGAGCGTGTCAAGTCGGGTATTTGACTATCTTGTCATGTTCTGTGGTCTGTTTTGGATTATAAATCTTTGTCCCATGCTCTATCCCTATCCCGGCCGTCCTATCAACTTTTCTTTAAGAAGAAAATATCTATATATGTAATTTTAAGAAATTATGGGCTTCTTCAAAATCTAATATATATATATATATTTTACATATCTCTATATATATATGTGTGTATCTATATAATTTTACATAATATATATTTATAAAATTTTATTAAATATTTTACACGGAATGGATTAGTCATAGACTCATAGTACTCATGCTCGACCCGCCTCGTTTATGGATCAAGATTGACCCGCCTCTTTCTAGAACTGACTGAATTTTGCTCTGTCTCAAATATTTCAGGACAGGTCGGATCGAATCAATGTTGACATCCTTAGCGATGATCCCAACTGAATCCAAACATTGAACTCTACAACATCTATTTTAAAGGGACAATCTTACCACAAGTAGGAAAGATCGAAGCCGGTGTTGGTTGAGGAAATGCAACTGAAAAATCTAAGCCTGCGAAATCAACTTAACCTTCAGTATATATGAACAAAGATAAAAACACACACAACAAAAAAAAAAGAAAAAAAAAAAAAAAAAAACCTTGATTTTTGGGCCATAATTTCTGAAGAGGGTCTATCCAGCCCATAAGCCCAAGTGAAGTTGACCTAAAGATTGAAAAGAGCTTTGCATTGAATTGGAGAAGCAGAGGCGGTGATGGGAGTTTCATTACGAAAATGAATCTTTCCTTGAGTGAATAAGGGATGATGCCGTATGATATATATAGGCACAGTCCACTAAATTTCTCAATGTAGTTCACTGATTTAACTAATTAAAATATAATAATAATAAGACTAGAATATCCTTAATGATGGCAAATATAAATATTTAGAAAGAAAATAGGAAAACAAAAAGAAATCCCTTCTATCCTTGATTCCCATCTTCAATCTAACCAGAGTTCATTAAAATGAATCTGGTGCAAATAATTTCTACAAGTAATTCAGCAGTGTGTCAGTGTATGAGGCATGAAACTAAATTGCACATTGCTGAGATATCTTCAACGGGAACCCATTTCTTGAGATATTCAGCTTCCACATGATTTCGAACATGATATTTTTTTATGTGAACGCATCGAGCAATGAATGGATCGTTTAACTTTCAGAGATTAAAGATCAATTATTATCGTTAACAATAAAATTTAAATAAGGAGTGTTTGATCTAACAATTTTCTGTTTTCATCTCCTTCGAACACAATATTTTCAAGCTATCCTCTCTCTGTTTTGATAAACCATGTCTACATTTAAGTAATTTATCATTTGTTAAAGAATTTGGTACTATTTTTCCAATTAATATTCATTAGGTTTGGCAAAACCTGTAACATTGTGTTTGTCCGTGATTTTTCCCCTTTACGCTAGATTGTCCTGCGAATGATTAGTATTTTATACTCTCTCCGTTTCATAAAAAATGTCGTTTTAGCTGTTTTTTTGAGAAATTAAGGATTGATATTTAATTGGTATGTTTTGTGAAATAATCAACTAAATTAAGTAGGTTGTTTAAGATAATATTGGAAGAATTGTAGTTTTTTGGGTAAAGTAACACTTATTGTGAAAATTTTCAGAGTGTCTAAAATGACATTCTTTATGAAACGGAGGGAGTATATTAATTCATACAAGATTAAGGGTCCGTTTGGCTGAGGTTTAGGGGGTAAGGAATGAGAATAAATGAGAATTCATTCTCATTTATGATGCTTGGTAGATAACAAATAAGTTAATTATTACTCAATTTTATTAACAGTTCCCCTCATTTCATTCCATAATATGATTGACTCCTTATTTATACCCATTATCATTACCATTAATGATTTGCAACCAAGCATACCCTAATTTCTTGCGTTTTTAACATTATATCTCTAAATTTTGAATACGAAGAAAACTGAACGACATGTCACATTTATATAGTGATGATTGTACCGAGTGTAGGAAATTAATGCCCTAGAATTATATAATTAGTTGTTGTACTTTCGATAATTTGCTTTATAGTCTCATTGAACTAGAAAAATATTTACTACCCCGTTAAACTCTAACTTTTCTATTTTTTCTTTTGATTTGTTCCAACTTAATTTTTCATTTTATAAATGATAATTTTTTCTCACAATATTCACCTTTAGTATCTTCACTCTCAATCTTCATCTTTAAAAAAGTCAAAGATTCACAAATCTACTTTTTCTTAATTTCCGTATCCGATCAAAGTAAAAAAATTAAATCGGGATGGAGGGAGTATAATTTAAATCGCTAAAAATGTGCGCTTAACATCTTATTATTATGTACTCGTTATTTTTGGACTTATGTTCACTTTGGTGTCCAATATTCCCGTTATTAGGGAATGTTTGGTTCTATTTTTATAAGTAAATTTTTCATTTTTAATTATGCTAAATATATAAATCAGTTTGTTCTATTATTGTTATCTACTACCTTCGTCCCACTCACATTTGCACGTAGGGACGGACACAGAGATTAAGAAAAAATTGTTTTTTTATCTTTTTGTTGACTTTTTCAAATGTGGAAATTGAAGATGAAGATTTTGAGGGTGGAGATTATTTGAGAAATTTCATTTTTTAAGGGTATGCAAATCTGAGTGGAACAGACCGAAAATGAAAGTGTGCAAATTTTAGTGGAACGGACCGAAAAAGAAAGTGTGCAAATCTGAGCGGGACAGAGGGAATATAATTTCCATTATTACATCTGAATTTAAATATTTATTTTGTGCCACACCACTATCAATTTATCTAATATAATACTAGTACAATATATTTCAATTTTAGTTATTCAATAGGACCCCCCATTAATGCACTATATCAAATAAAATCTCGTAAGTAACGCTAAAAACATTAAAATTTGAAGGAAGGAGATTTGGGCCCATAATGTAGGAGAGTTGTACACGTTTTCCAAGTTATAACAAGATTAGATTTCCTCATTGTAATAAATTAGGTTTAGGGAGATCTCATCCCTTTATTACAAAAGACAACTTGTGGGGGTGAGAAGTAGCGGGACCTAGGGGAGATTTGCTATTTTATTTATAAAATCAAGATTTTGAAGAACGTGATGCTTAGCTCATACGAGAAAAATGAAAGATTAGTTCTCTATGTTTGGATCACTTTTATTTTTAGTTTATTCAGTAAAAGTTCCGTTTAGTTTCATAATTGAAAAAAATTCATAAATTAAAGTTAATTTTGGCCAAAAAATTTCGAACTAACCAAAATTACTCATGTAGTCATGTGATACTAATTTGGGCTAATTCTCCCCATACCAGTTCAACATGATGTTGAATCTTGTACTTAAAATTTTCTACTTTATCATACTCCTTACTAAAAGTCACGTTACAAACGCCCTTTAATTTTTGCATAGTTTCAGTATTATGTTATAAATGTAAGTCGTGAAGATTCGATATATGATGAAGCATATATGGTAATGCAACATATATCTCTATACAATCCATCTCCTGGAAGTTTAGATCTCCTCCTCCTTCTTTCTCTATCCTCCGATCGTAGAAGGATGGGGGAATACTTCTATTTTTATTTTGATTTGTTTTTTTTTTCTTTTGTTTTTTCCTCTCATCAGGTTTGCTTTTATGAGATTTCTCCCTACCTTTATGCGTCTTTCCACGCCTTGTGCGGCCTCCGATCTAAGATTTCCTATGAATCTTTCGACTTGAAGGTTGTTGTGATTGACAAGCGTTCGAGACGAAGTTTGATGGAGATTGATGATCTCGATTCAGAGTTGAAGGTAGTTGTCGTGTTTTTTTCCGATTCATTGCTTGTTGCGCATACCGTCACGGGGCACGAATTAGGTGTTTCTGCTATTGACTTTTTCTGGATGATATTTAGCGTATGCTTTTGAAGGATAATTTAATCTAATTGCTCATAGGCTTGTACGTTTTTTTTTCATCAGCTGATCTGATAGTGTGGATAGGTCCTGATTTTTCTTTCGTTGAGAGCCTTGTAATTGATATTGATTAATGAGATTCTCGATTTAAAAAAAAAAAAAATTGGTTTCTATTATTTATTTATTTTCAGCTATTAATATAGATGCATTTGAAGTTTGATTTATTAAATCATCAATACTCCCTCTTGTTCGGAAAAAGTGTAGCTTTAGAATTTTTTGGAAAGATTAAGGATGGATGAGAATAACAAATATATCCCTACAATCCATTTAATTATCATATGCATCCACTGGATTCGTTCTAATAAGAAGAAAATATCGGGGTACTGTGCTCTGAAGTTGGACATGAACAAAGCGTACGACATAGTTGAATGGAATTTTCTAGATGCTTTGCTGACTCGGTTGGGGTTTGCATCGAGCTTGGTGCAACTGATTCGGCGTTGTATGTCATTAGTGTTTTATAATTTTAATCTGAACGGGGAGATTGTTGGAGAAGTTAGGCCATCTCGTGGACTTAGATAGGGTGATCCCTTATCACCTCTTTTATTTGCATTGTGTTCGCAGGGTCTATCGTTGTTGTTGACCAAAGCCCAGGAGACCGGGTTAATTAGAGGTATCAAAATTGCTCCTACTTGTCCTGTTATTTTTCATTTGTTCTTTGCAGTTGATAGCTTATTTTTTTATCGGGCAACGAGAGAGGATGCGGATAATGTGTGTGATTGCCTTCTGCGATATGAATGAGCCTCAGGACAGATGATTAATTTTGAGAAATCGGCTCTTACTTTTAGCCCGAGAGTCCCTTCCGGTGTAATTACAAAGATTAAATTGCATATGTCTATTCTAGTTGTCCAGGGATATGATCTTTATTTGGGTCTTCCAACGTTTTCTTTGGCGAATAAGAGATTCCAGTTTCGTTTCTTGTGGGAGCGCCTATTAAAGAAGCTGAGTAGTTGGAGTATGAAGACGTTCTTCCGGGGTGGTAAGGAAGTTCTGATTAAATCAATGTTACAAGCTATACCTACATATATGATGTCTTGTTTCAGAATTCCGTCCTCGATAAGTCAACAATTGGAGCAATTGTGCACGAAGTTTTGGTGGGGGTCAAATTCGGAGGGTAATAGTATGCACTGGGCTTATTGGGGGAAATTATGTCTCCCTAAGGAGGAGGGTGGCCTTGGATTTCGGGATTTTGAATCCTTCAAACAAATCTTTGTTGGCAAAGAAGGTTTGGCGGATGACATCAAACCCGACTTCCTTTGTTGCGTGACTATTTAAGGGGAGGTATTATAAGCATTGTGATATTATGGAAGCTGATATTGGCTCTAATCCGTCTTTTATTTGGAGATCTATGTGCTGGAGTAGGGAGGTGTTGGACAAGGGATTAATCTCCCATGTTTGAAAGGGTGATCAAATTGCACCATTCCTAGATGCTTGGGTTCCTACTTTAGCATCTGGAAAGAATTCGTCTAGATTGGCCACGTCTAGGGTGAAGGTTTCGTATTTTATTACGAATGGATGAAGGTGGGACGAGCACAAATTGCGACAAGTTTTTCTCCCTCATGAGATTGATGTTATTCGAAGTATACCATTGACTTAAGAGCCTCGATCTGATAGTAGGTATTGGAAGTTTGAAGATAATGGTCGGTGTTTAGTTAAAAATGGGTATGGTGTGGAGGTTGGTGGGTTTAGTCATTCTCATTCTTCGGTGCAACGAGCTTTGGGGTGATGGAAATTCATATGGGCGGTATCTCTCACACCTAAGGTAAATGGATTTTTATGGCAAGCTTCGTCTAACTATCTTGCGTTCCCTTAAAAATTTGTATAAGCACCATGTTCCTTTATCACCATCTTGCTTGAGTTGAGGATGTCCTGTTGGTTCAACTATGCATGGGTTATTTTTTGTTCTAGGGTTAAGTCCTTTTGGAAGGATAGCTGCCTTTGGATTTCCTTAAAAAAATTGCAATATGGTTCTTTCCGGAGTGTGTGGATGTGATATATGAGTTATTTGGTGTCGATTTGCTTCGCCTATTTATCTTGGTGGTGTGGAATATGTGGGGTTTTTTGTGTAATTTTAAACATGATCAGGATAAGGTGTGGCAAGGTCCTTCATGGACGATTGTTGAGGCACAACTCCAACAGTTTGATAGAGCATTTCAAGGCCTTCGATCTTTGCAGGTAGGTTCGGTGGCAGCATCTCCTGTAGCTTAGGAACCACCACCATTAGGCTCCCTCCGGCTTGATGTGGATGCGGCTATCAATACGGATAAAGAAAAATATGGTGTAGGGTTTATGTTGCGAGATCATCCAGGTGAGGTATTTGTGGCGGTGTCTCATGTTATTGAGAAACTCATTTCGGTTAAGGCAGCTGAGTTAGAAGTGATGCTGAGTGGTAACGTTTTTGTGTGGAATGTGTTGGTTTATTCGAATTTTTTGCTAGCTGTGCAGGCAGACATAAGGCAGGATGGAGTTTAGGATTATTGTGGGAATTTGATGGAAGAGATTCGGTCTTCTTTGAATGAGCTTCATTTATTTCATGTGCCTCGAGTATGTAATAATGTTGCTCATAAGCTAGCTAGTTTTTCTTTTTCTTTTACATCTACCTCTTCGGTTGTTTGGAAGAGAGATGATTTGCCTATATGGCTTCAGAATCTTGTACTTAAAGACCGTTGTAAAGTAATAAGATTTGTGAATTGCTAAAAAAATTGTGATATGTTTTTTGAAATAATAAAATATAGTCAACTAAATTAAGTAAGTTGTTTTGATCAATTTTTTTTTAAAACTAAATTGTTTAGGGTATTATTGAAAAAAAAAATTGTGATTTTTTTTGCTACAATGACACTTTGAACAATTTTTTTGTCTTCTCTAAAGCGACATTTTTTTTTTTTTTTGGATCGACGGGAGTGCTAAATTTTAGTTCTTAGATTAACGATATTCGCTTGAATTTTATTTATTCCTGTTTTGGGGCCCGTAGTCCATAGTTTTCTCAATTCGGGACTTACATTTTCTAGAGTGAATATGTAAAACGTAAACTCGAAAATTCTAAAATACGAATCCCTTATTAAGAACAATCGAAATTCATATCTTTTGTTCCATTGAAAAATGTATGCATGAGGAGTTTGTCGAACAGTATATGAGTGAGTATAAAGGGCTTTGTAAAATTCATTTTTAGTTATGTATGTTAGGCCTTATCTAGTAAAAAATTTGTATGTTATAAAATTTCAATTGGCATTATACATCTTAAGGTCCTTAAAGTATTAATATTTGTTTTAAATGGTCCTTAAAGTATCATTTTGTTTTAATTGGTCCTTGAAGTTATAAATTTTTAAATCAATTAGTCCCTGAAGTATTTTTTGTTTCAATTGGTCCCTTATGTTTTACAATTATTTCAATTGATCCTTAAACTATTACGAAATTCTATCTTAAGGCCCCCTAAAAGAAAAAAAGATACATAAAATATGTGAAATCGTCGATTTAATTCAAAATAATATTATAACATATCTTTTATTAAATAAATATTGTGTTATTTGTTTATGATACTTTTACCATCAAACGAGGTGAATTATACTATAATAGGTTTGAACAAAAGTTCGAGATTATAATTTCTCAATAATTTTATCCAAACTTTGAGAAATACTTTGTGGTACTTTAATTTTAGTGATAATTTAGTTGAGATATTTTGAACTCTATCTATCTTGAATTTAATGTAAAACTGAACATTATTAACGAAAGGACTTTGAAATTTTATGTTTGAAGGTCTTTACAATATTTTAAAAAATTAAAGTTATTTCATTGATAATGTTCAATTTTACTTTAAATTCAATATAGTTAGAGTTCAAAATATCTGGATCAAATTAGCACGTTTCTAACTAAAATAAAGTAGCACAAAGTATTTTCTCAAAGTTTGGACACTACAACAAAAGAGGTCTTTTGCATAAGGTTTTTTGACACCATAATTGTGGTCACTAATAATAAGTTATTTGTGACCACTTGTTGTCACAAATCTCTCTACAAATTATTTGATACAACTTTAAGACTACTTTTAGAAACAACTAGTTGTTGCAAAAAGTATTTGAGATACATTTGAGACCACTTTTGTGGTCACAAATATATTATTTGCGACCGAGTTATTGTGACGACATTAAAGTTGTGACAAATACTCATAAGTTATGACAAATAATCATTATTTGAGACTACTTTGTTTAAGTTGTGGCAAATACTCATTATTTGTGACAACTTTTTGTGGTCTCAAAAGACCCTTTTCCTTGTAGTGGGATGAAATTCTTGAAAAAATATAATCTTGGAGTTTTATTCAAATCGATATTTTAGTATAATTCACCTTCGTTTCAGGGGGAAAGCATCATAATGATAAATTACAAAACATTTATTTAATAAAAGATATGCTACAATATCATTTTGAATTAAATCGGTGATTTCACATATTTTATGTATTTTTTTCTTCTAGGGACCTTAAATATATTTTTTGTAATAGTTTAAGGACTAATTGAAATAATTCCAAAACATAAGGGACCAATTAAAATAAAAAATACTTCAGGGGACCAATTGAATAAAAAAACTAGAACTTTAAGGACCAATTAAAACAAAATGATACTTTAAGGACTATTTAAAACAAACATCAATACTTTAAGGACTTCAAGATGTATATTGCCATTTCAATTCTAGTCATGTATGTTACAAAAGTTGTCCAATTTAAGGTGGGCCATCAGAAACGGTCAATTTGGCCACTATTTATCACGTGCGAGTACATGACTAATAAATTTGAGAAAGATGAAGAAAGAAAGAAAAATAAAATGAAATGCACCTCATACGGAAATTAGGGTTTACCTTTCTCTTTTCTTTTTTGGGCGAACTACTAAAGTAATTTAATGATTTGGCATGTTATCTGGACCAATACTTAACACATAAGCATTAACACTCAAAAGCCCAAATTTATTAGTCTAATTCCACTAAATTGGTCGTTGGTGATGGTCAGTGTCCTTAAATTGGACAACTTTTGGAACATACAGGATTACAATTGAAATTTTCTAACATGCAGAACTTTTACTAGACAAGACCTAATATATTGGACTAAAAATGAAATTTTTCTCAACAAAAAGTGAAAAAAGAAAAAACAAATAAATAAACAATTGAAGCATATTAAGGATGCAGAAACACAAGCCCTTCCTTTGGAAAAGAATGCAAAACCTGAATTCAGTGGCGGAAGAAATTGGAAAAGAAGGAAAAAAGGAAAAGAAAGAAAGGGAAAAAATGCAAAAAAAGGAACGAAAAAATAAAAAATAAAAATGGAAAAGAATGAAAGAATGCAAAATCTGAATTCAGTGGTGGAAGAAAATGGAAAAGAAAAAGTCGACTATTCGCAACTCATAAAATTTTTCAATGCAACCCATTAGTTTAAAAATTAAAAAGTTATTAATAAATATATGCCTATAACATTCTTGATGAAAAATTAATACAATTATATATATATATATATATAATTCAAAAAAAAATTCTTTTTTCTGTATCTTCTCCGATCAGGCTGTATCAGAAATCCTAATTTCTTCAAAGTTTTATTATTGAACATTAATAACAACGAAAAATTGTACCAAAAAATGCCCACTGCTGTATCGAGGAGTTACTCGTGAAACGCATAAACAATTTTTTACGGGATAAAGTATCACCAATAATAAGAAACACCGCTCAAGGTCGCGAATCCTTGAAGAATTAATTTTCCGAGACTGAGAGACAATATGATAATTTGTCTTCTTCATTTTATTGATTTTCATGTTAAACTTATTTTATTGATATGAAATCTCATTCTTATTCCAACTATGTCACATCTATTTGAAATTTTTTATGAATCGTCTTTGAGTTGTTCTTTTTCTGCTGATTTATTACTGCTAGGACGGACTCATTTTGTGACTCTCTATTGAATATCGATGGCCCGTGTGCCTTGGTCAACCCGTTCGATTTGCAATTTTCGTTTTCACTATCATTCACCTTGGTCTGTTTTTTGGGAATGTATTGTATACTTGGGACTGATGGGGATTAAAACAGATTATTTTACGATGTGTTATAGCTGCTGGGTTTGTATGTTGCTTGTCCAAGTCAACATGCCGTCCTTGTTTTGATGTTCTACTGCTTCTTCGAAATTCTGATTTGTTTAGCTGGACTCTACTGGATTAGTGTTTGTGATTTGTACACGACTTGGGATTTGTCGTTGGGTCGCAATTACAGATTTGACAGCTCTGAGATAGGCATGATAATCCTCAGAGGGATTTTTGGACTCACATCGATGTGGGGTGATAAGGCGCAATCCGATTATCAAATGAACTCCAAACAAAAATCAGTTTGTGACGTAAATCCACGCAAGAAAATTAAAGAACACGGGATATACGTGGTTCGATCCGGAGATCTACGTCAACGGGCTTAAAATATCACCTGCCGAGGTGTTTCTTTACTATTCTTGTCAAGCTTACACGTAATAGTTTAGGAGTACAAAGTGCGAACCCTAATTCTGAGTACCATTCTCCTATTTATACTACTCAACTCTAACCCTAACTAAATCCCTACACTTGCGCCTATCCTCTCTGCATGGAAGTTGAAAGAAGATCGTGTGGATCTTATTTTCCAAATACACCGCGATTGGGCTTCTCAAGGTTCATGCGCGCTTCTGGGCCGGTTGTTAAGCTTGCTTTCCTGGCCCAGCTGCTTCGGGTCGGGTTGATCCGGCCCGGAGTGTTGACCCGACCCGGAGTTGCTGGGCCATACCTATCATGGGGAGCGTTGCTAATCCCCCACGCTCGGGTTTCGTGACATAGAGCAACATGATTGGGAGCTCGACTTCTGTAGTTTGTTCGACGATAGTTCTAAACTGGTTCATCTCTCCAACCGAACCGGCGAGTTCCAGTTTTCTTTGCACTAAATTGACTTTGTCTTGTAATTGCTTTAATTTCATTAGTCATTTTTAGTTTTATTTTGGATACCTTTATCTGCCGGCTTGTGGCATGAAAAGGTTTTTCGTTTGACCTTTGTGAGTGACCATCCTGTGGTCTCCACATTTCTTGTTCCCGTTGTTTTCTTTTCTTTATTTATAATACTACCTATTTAATCTTTGAGTTGTTCTTTTTATCCATTTGAATTTGATAATACTTATAATGGAAATCTGTAGGATCGGCCTGTTTAACCGAAAAAAGGTCAGAGTTAGGGCTCCCATTTTACAGCCTGTTTAAACATTCGGGCTTTTTGACCCGGACCGCTAGGTCCGCGGTTTATTCGGGCTAGCTCGCCGATTTATCCGGGCCGGCCCGAAACATATCTATTTTTATTTTTTTGCGATTTTTCAATTTTACGTATCACTTCTCCGAGAGTCTTTCTATTTCTTTAAATATATAATATATAAGTCATTCGTCTAATGTGGTTCAAGTTGAAGACAATGATACTTAGGGATAATATTTTGGTGTCTATATTCAGTAGCTTTATACAATGAATTCTTATAGTCTTAAAAATTAATATTTTGATTTATACAATGATGTTTATGATGCTTATTACATAAGTTGTTTTTATGTTATGTGTGTCCTTTTTGTATGCTTAAATTAGCTTTAACTAACATTTTCTTGTATAATCTGTTTAGGTGATGCAAATGCGTGTGCTTATATTTTCTGATTCTCTTCAGTGCTTCTATGATTAAAATGTAATTTGTTAATATTTTTTTCTTTTATATCATTAATTGATAAATTTAAATATTATTTAAGTATATTTGTATGAGTTTTGATTTAAATTTATACTTTTAAAATTGCAACTCGTAGCCCGGTAGTGGCCCGGTTAGCCCGAAAATCGATAGGGTTAGGGTTAGGTTCACCATATCTCGACCCGTTAAAAATGGTCCGACTAAACCGTGCCCCGAATTAGCCGAAAACCGCTAGGACTAGCCCGTTTAACATAACACAAATAGAGTGATGATCTAAGAAAGAAATCTGGATTGATGAATTCGGCAATGGAAAATTTTATCCTCCATTCAAATTGTTGAAATGCACATATCAGCATGAATTCGAAAGAAATAAAAGACTTCAAAGTGAGAATAAAAAACTAGGAAAATTTTACTTTTAAAGTTTTTTAATGTTTTATTTATTTATTTCTAATATTTTTTACTTGAATAATTTAATAAAGAAATAATATTATTGGTATTTAGTGGACTGTATTAAGACTTTTGTAATGATTTTTGAACAAAAATCAACTGCATTAAAAAATGGGTTACGTTAAGAAATTTGTGGACTGCAAATGCCAGGAAAAAAAAAGGGAAAAATGCCAAAAAATAAAATAATGGAAAAACTGCCAAAAAATAAATAATGGAAAAAATGGAGATGCGGGGTATCGATCCCCGTACCTCTCGCATGCTAAGCGAGCGCTCTACCATCTGAGCTACATCCCCACAAGGTTAAATTTATCTATTTTTATAAATTAATTATATGCGAGAATGAGGCAATGTTTGAAATTCCAGTTTTATAAATAAACCAAACACTTATATATTTTCAATTTCTTGGCCCAGTTGAGTGTGAATAACTAATTAATTTTCTTTATATGGGTTTTCCACTTTAATCAGTAATATGATAAATATAAGCCCAAAAAAAGATAATAGTATGATAAATATAAGTGGTGACCGATGCACCTCCATAATTTTAATTGCAAAATTATAGGAAACCATGCAGTATCACATTCTATCAATTGCTATATCTCTTGATATTAAATCTAATAAAGTATTTCGAATGAAATATTAATTCTTTTTAAGCCTAATAATTATTCAATTTTGGTGGTTTCTTACTATCTTAGGCAGTGATCCTCCACTTTAATAACTACTTTCTAAGTGTTAAAATATCTTTAAATATTCATTTCCAATAGTCACAAGCTGAATCGAGCCTGATTCAGTCCGACAAAATCGGACCTTACTCAGACCTCATTGAGCCGGACCAAAGACGAGCCAACACGAGCTCGGCTCGGCCTTGGCCCAAGCCCGCGCTCATGCGTATGTGAATCTTGCATCGATGGTCTACTCGTATATGATGCTTGTACATGACCGCTCCACTTTTGAGGCCAAAGAGACGATTGCCTCAGGTCTCGCAAAAAAAAAAAAAAAAAAATTAGGGAGCTCAAATTTGTTATAATATTAGTTTATATATGTGTGTGTAAAAATTTGTTATGGTATTGATGTTGTAATAATATAGTAGGACAATTTTGCGTTGTAAGATGTCAAGTACAATACTCATACGTGACTTATTTAACTTTCCAAGGTTACTTTTTCTTTTGGCTTACTTTTTTGTTTTACCTTCTTAATTTGTAGTCTTCTTTTTAAGGGGTTGTGTGACGAGTTATATATAATATGATAATGGATTTTTAAATTTTATTTATTGTTTAATTTATTCAAATTTATTTTAAATTTCATCCCTTCTGTACAAAATACAACATGCAGAAGTTTTTTTAGTACAATCTTGATTGAGAGGAGTTTGATGAGATTTAAATGATTAATCTCTGATCTATGACCTAAATTACAAAGTGCTCTGCCATCTATGTTATAACCATTTCCCTACAACATGCAATAGTTGGTCTTGCTAGATTGAATTGTTGTTATATCTCTCTATTAGAATATGCTCTGTCTATTTTTTTTAGATTTTGTAAGATATTTATAAATACTTGTTATTTTAATAGTTTTTCCACATTTCTTTCAATAATAGAAAAAGAGATATAATATAAAGGAAATAATAGTGTAATTTTAGAAATTTGAGGAAATCGAGAAAAACATAATCGAGGACTTGTTGTCCATTTGCTTCTTAATTTTCTAACCCTAATCTAAAACAACAACAAAAAAAATTGGAGAAAATTGGAGTTTGTACATTGTAAAAAATGGCGGATACAACAACTGAAAAAATGGTGAAAATTCGAGTTTGTACATAGTTAAAGAAAATTAGAGTTTGCATATTGTAAAAAATGGATGGAGAAAATCGGATGACCCTAATCTAAAACAACAACTGAAAAAATGATGAAAATTCGAGTTTGTATATAGTTAAAAATGGAGAAAATTAGAGTTTGTATATTGTAAAAAATGGATGGAGAAAATTGGAGATGCGGGGTATCGATCCCCGTACCTCTCGCATGCTAAGCGAGCGCTCTACCATCTGAGCTACATCCCCATGAGATAAGAGTTTTTAATTTTAATAACTTTATTATGTAGCAAGGCTGAGGCAACCTTTGAAATCTCAATTTTGCAAGTAAAATACTATATAATAATATATAGGGTTAATTACCAAAAGCAACCTGTACTATGAGCCTTTTTTACTTTTGCAACCTTAACTTTTTATTTTTTCCGATGACAACCTGTATTATACGTTTTTTCGCATTTTGCAACCTCCGACTATATATTCCGGCATATATAGATCATGTGCTCAGCACATGCCAAAATGACCAATAAAATGACGACACGTGGCACAATAAAATTTAAAAAAAAAAACATATAAAAAATACTTTCAGGAAAAAAGAAATTTTTTAATTTTACATTTCTCTAAAAATTTAAAATTAAAATATCAGAAAATTTGAAAAAAAAAATAAAAAAGTGCAGAAATCTGATCTTTCTTTCTGCATATCAAGATCTAACTTCAGGATCTCTTCATCTTCAAGATCTAATTTCATCCTAAAAGAAAAAAAAAAAAAGAAACAATCGAAAACTACATAAATCAAAGAAATTTGAGCGAGTTTTCTTCACATTCTTCATTTTTACATCTTCAAGGTCAGAAAATTTCATTGAAATAACTTCTTCTTCAAGATCTATATCTGCAAAAATTGACCACAACTTTAATCGAAACGTTGCTATGTTTCTGCTCAGTTTTTAAAATCGAGAACGAAATGAAGAAGATGGATATTTGGGATTACAGGTCCCCAATGTAACATTTAAATAGGAATTACAAAGTGGCAATTGAAAAAGCAACCCAAAAGTGTGTTGAAGTGATCAACCCAAATTCTGGACTTGGAATGAGACGGTCGTATAGCCATATATTGGTGCCGATCTCGCGAAGAACGTCGTCACCTGCGCATCTCTACTATGAAATGGTAGAAAGACAAGTATGTAAATTGTAGACAATGGCGCGTTGCAGCTTATGCCAAGAGATGGGTTACAGATCTCAAATCGATAGACTGAGTTGACGATTCAGACGCTGGCGAAAGGAGCCCAAATTCGCGACCTAGGGCAGAGCCCCAGGGGCGAGATGGATGCGACGACTTCGGTAATGGAGTTTCAGTTACCTGGACTCAAGCTTGACGCCTTCAATGGCTGATTTCTCTTCACAACTTCGTCGATTCGACCGCTAAACAAGAAAGAGGGATGTTTGCTGTGAAGAATTTGTTGATCGATCTCGAAAATATTTCTTCTTTTTTTTTTTCTTTTAGGATGAAATTAGATCTTGAAGATGAAGAGATCCTGAAGTTAGATCTTGATATGCAGAAAGAAAAATCAGATTTCTGCAATTTTTTATTTTTTTTTTCAAATTTTCTGATATTTTAATTTTAAGTTTTTAGAGAAATGTAAAATTAAAAAATTTCTTTTTTCCTGAAAGTATTTTTTATATATTTTTTTTAAATTTTATTGTGTCACGTGTCGTCATTTTATTGGTCATTTTGGCATGTGCTGAGCACATACCCTATATATGCCGGAATATATAGCCGGAGGTTGCAAAATGCGAAAAAACGTATAATACAGGTTGTCATCGGAAAAAATAAAAAGTTAAGGTTGCAAAAGTAAAAAAGGCTCATAGTACATGTTGTTTTTGGTAATTAACCCTAATATATATGTATATTTGGATCGCAATTTTATAAGTAAACCAATTTTTTTTTTAAGTTCTTGGTCCAGTTGATTGTTGGTTAATTAATTAATTTTCTTTTCCACGTTAGTTGCTAAATTATAGGAGACGTGCACTATCAAATTCTCAGTTAATCTCTTAGTGTTAAATCTGGCAAAATATTTCAAATGAAATAATTTTTTTTCCTTTTTCTTCAGCTAATTCTTCAGTTTCTTTAATAGTAACTCTAGTATCAGACCGTTTTACATAAGAGTTACTTCTATCATAAAAACAATTTTTTAACATAAAAAGTTGTTACTTTCTGAAAAGTATCGCTCTTGTCTGAAAGTCAACATTCAAAATAATATTTTTAACATCAAAAGTAATACTTATTATGATAAAAGCAACTATTGCCTTACAAAAAAGCCTCCGTAAAATCACCTTAGTTAACTATTTCCCTTTCTTCACTTACTAAAGATAGTAATACTAATTAATATGGAAACTCCTCCTTTAATCGCTTAATTATAGACCGCTAATCGCAATTATGATTGATCATCGGCAGCGATTAACGTGACAACGTGGTCCAAGATCGTTGACCCTTGGTCAAACAAACTCATTCTTCATGTGGAATTCCCAGTGATCCCCCAGCCCCAACTTTGGAGGAACATCTCAGATTGCTCCGGCTCAACTCATTTACACCGAGATCATTCATATACACGAGATCGAAAGTGAAGATCGCTCACCGTACTCGCGCCTACCACAACATTAGGTTGCCCATGTGTTTGACAAATTCTGCCCTAGATGCCTTCCACGTGTTCGCCACATGGAAGACACGTCGGATCCACGCCATCCCACAAGGAATGTCAAGTGGCAGAAACGTGCCGCTCAGGACTGCCACCTGACGAACATGACTGAGTCATGCAAAGATTTAATTTCCTCTATAGATACCCCTATGTATTTCTCAAATATCCTATTGTAATCTCAAGAGTAAATAAAATAAAAATTAATAATGTAAGTTACTTTCAGAATGCATGGCGTATATATTTAACCGACTCTTTTTTTAACAGAAAATAATTTCATTTAAATTTACTAGAAATCAACCTGCCCTGATTGATAAAAGAAGTTCATATTTGAAACAACGTACACTCATAATTAACATGTGTTTGTCATAAGCCGCTAAAGAGTGCGCAAGGTTATTATGCGAGCGAGATTGCACTGAGTAGTTGAGAGCAGAATTTTGATATCACTTCTAAGTTAGGGCTAAAAATCAAATCAAGTCACTTCATATTAAATTCGAGATTTCGTTAAAAGTCCATTTGAGCTATATTTGATTAAATATATCAAATAATTTTGAGTACACTTTTGTGTTTTATAAAATTTAAAGATTGACTATTCGAGCTCAATAAGTAATTTTTTAAGATAAGTGTTAAAATATCAAATACTCGAACTCAATTAGTATTTAGTTAATAATTAAATATGTTCAAATATAATATTAAAAATCTAATAGTTCCAAATAGATTTAAACAACAGTACATTTAACTTGACTCATTTACATATATCAATAATGAGGGAGAAAAGGGGATAAAAATATTTTTTTCCCGTAACCTTTCTCTCGTATAGTTTTAGTCCCAAAAAGGTTAAAAAATTAATTTAGTTCAGTAATTTTAGTATTTGACAGGATATAGTCATTTTTTCGTTGTCAGTGACTAATTTGGCTGAAAATTTGCACGTGTCTGTCACTCGCTGCCACTGGTGCCACGTATTTAAAAACCGCTGGAAAAAATGATTACATGACCGACACGTGTGATTTATGGTAAAATTAGTCATAGCCAGAGAAAGAATGACTAAATTCGGATATATTTTTAAATTATAAAACTAAATTAAATTCATAACTTTTTTTAAGACTAAAATTTATGAGTAAAATATTACAAGTTCAAAAATAATTTTAATCCCAAAAAAAGACCTAGGTCTAGTGGGTGGTCCTCGGGCCATAAGTAGAATTTGCTTTGATAAGTACTTCAGGTTCTAAAAGGGGTGACATTATGTATTGTCACCAAGTCAAATATAAATTAATTATCTTTAGCATCATTTAAGAATTATTGAGGCTTCTTTAGGTTGTGTGTCGCATGTAATTACATTGAAGTCCATATCTTGTTATTTCAAATACACCCTTCAATTTTTTGCTTTAGTTCATGAATAATTACTCTTGATTTCGTAATGATGTTCGTAAAATCCGTGTAATTCGAGTCATCAACCTTTATCTATGAAAAATTATTAATATTTATATTGAAAACTATTATATAATAACAAAAGATGATGTTTATAAAAGACATGAATGTTCATTATTAAATGAGAATCTAAGATCCATACGCGTAGCGTAAATGAGAATTTATAATAATGAGTTGTTCTCTTCGACACCAGTTAGATCCGTGGAATCCGGGTGTAATTGGATCCGCATGAAGATATATTAGTATCTATATTACGTACTCTAAAAAAGATATTACACTGAAAAATAAAAATATTTATGTTAAAAGATTATAATTATTCTTAAAAAATATTTAAAAATAATATTTTTATTCAGTTTCTGTATAAACAGTTATACATTTCCGTAAATCGTCCTCATGACACGTGATCTAAGAGCAGTGGGTGTACCTGAAAATTGGTGGTGTTTATAATAAATTTGGATGTCGGTGGTGGGCCAGTGGGCCCAGTTGTTTTAAGAGGTGGGCCTACCCAAGAAGGACCATTGGGGCTTAGTGTGGACTTAACGACCATTACTCAGTCTAAAAGTCAACAAATCCGGCCGCATGCTTCTACCAAATTCAATAACTAAATTGCTGCTCTATTCTCTGACACCCTTTAAATATGCAGGCACATACCACACACTACACACTGAAAATTCTTCTATAATTTATACATTGGGATTATTTTTTTAATTTTTTTCCTTAATTTACAAAAGAGTTATATATAATTACATAAGTTAAAATTTGAAATGAAATCAATTGTACCTTCCCTTTTTTCACCACATGTCATAATAGGGGATTAGAGGGACGTAACAACGGGATCCTATTAATTTATTCGAGTTTAGGACAAAATTTCATGAGTCTAGTCTTACTTCAACCTCGAGAAACACAAATACCCAACAATAGTAGCTCTCTCTGAAAATGGTGTGATTTAGTCCACCTACTAGTGTCGATCCTACAAAATTAGGGACCTGAGTCGAGTTTTAAAAAGTCTTTTAACTTCTTCATACAATTTAAAAAATCAACATGAGTAAAAGAAACAAAATATAAATTTGTGAAAAGGTCAATTATGTTTAAAATAATATGACAAGCAATTTTCATAATAATAATATAAGTATAACACATTACACAACTACTTCAAAATAAGGATCCAAAACAATAAAATAAACATAAAAATAAATTAGAAAAGTAGAAATAAAAGGCGAGCTCCGAAAAAATTTAAAAACACACACATGCACAAAAAATAAATAATAATAAATAAATAAAATTAGATAGTTAAAATGAATAATAAAGTTACAAAAGAAAAGTAAACAAGCATGGAGTTCGATCCTAGGTTTTTTATATACCTTACAACTTACAAGAGACAAAATCCATTAGACAAATTGTGTGTCCTTATCTCTTGTTAGAAATAATACAATTTTTATTGTAACAGTAATATAGTTAATTAGTAGAAAAAGAAAAAAAGTAATATAGTTAATTAGTACTCCCTCCGTCCCGGTTAACTTGTCACAGTTGACCGGGCACGGATGTTAAGAAAAAACAGATTTTGTGGAATCTTTGATTTTTTTAAAGGTGGAGATTGAATGTAGATATTTTAAGGGTGGAGATTGTTGCCTTTAATTGTCATTTATGGGTGTGATAAGTTAAGTGGGACGGATCGAAATAGAAAGTAGGACAAGTTAACTGGGACGGAGGGAGTAAAAAATAAAAAAAATGAGAGAAAATGTCAAATGCAGGACTTGAACCTAGGTCACCACAATGATCCTGCACTATTTCAGTATTACACTAATAACAACATTTGAATATCATTTTACATTTGTATATATAAAAAATATGTTTTATAGAATTTGGGGGCCCCTAAATTCCTAATTTTTTTCGGGGCCTGAGGCGATCACCTCCTTCGACTCACAGAAGGAGTCATGTTACGATTTCACTCAGCCTCTAGTCCTGGCTCTTCTTGCAGTTACTGTAACGACTTTCAACATGATCAACTCGTATAGGTACTTGGAGGTCTGTACAAAGGCCGAGAATAATTCCACTTAATAGTCAAAAGTTGGATTTCTATTTTTTCGAGAATTATACATTCATCTAATTGATAAAAAAAGATACTCCATTCGTCCCGAATGAACTTGCACTGACCTTCCGACACATATATTAAGAAAAATTATTTTTTTATAAATGTTGACTTAGTCAAATCTGTTTTTACCTTTATGTGATGACAGATTTGTAATTATGTGATTAATGCGGGATAGAGATGTAAAATTTTATTTCCTGAAACGAAAAATGTGCAAAAAGAATAGGACATTTCAATTTAAAATGTATACAAATCCATTCAGGACGAAGAGAGTATATCTTTAGGTGAAATAAAATTTGATTAAGGCACGGATGAAGTATAACTTTTGAGTGCTTTCAATAAATATAGGAGTCATACAAATATAGTTAAAAATACGTTTATAATGGATGAATATAATAGGCCAAAATATATTAGTGAGAGGTGAATCTACATTATTTATTGCAAAGGGTGATGACAATAAAAATTAGGTGATTGAGTAATTATTAAAAAGATTGTAATCCCAGAGTTTAATTTTACACAAAAATGAAAAAAATAATAAGACTAATTAACCCCTAACCTACTCAATCGATTCATATATCTGTACACGCTTTGACGTAGCTTTTCGCATTGGATCGATCAAAAATTCATTTCACTGTGAACACTGACTCACCTACAATGTACACACACTAACACATACTTCCAAAAACCAAAATAATATTTCTAATTTATTTACCAATTTTTTCCATAAGTGGAGTGTGAAACCATGACTTAAGTCTTGCCATTTTCCTTTTTCAACAACATTTCATTCCATTTAAACCAAATATCTACCCAATAATTCATAATCATCTATTTCCCATTTCATTCACCGCATTCAAATTTTAAAAAATCCCTCTCTACATTGTAGTGAAAAAATTCTTTAATTTGCGTCTGTAAGAGAATTTTGAAAAATAATGGGTCGAAAAGAATCACAAAACTGCTTTTCAGGCATGTTGCACCGGCTGTTGTGCTCCGGAGGCCTCCCGGCTCAGACGCACCCGTCTGAGCAGCTCACTAGGTCGAGTATCGAGCATCTTGGTAATCAGATGCCCGATCACAAGCCCGAAAAGTTCATGAACGACGTAAAACAGGTTGGGGTGGTGGCGAGATTAATGGGCCTGGAATCATTTCCGTGCAAGAACACGAAAGACAGGACTTTGGGAGATTTTTTCAGGAGCAAATCGGTGAATTCCATTGATTTTTTGTCGCATTTTGATCCAACTAAAAATGGTTACTATCATCACAGAAGAGTGAGGACCTCAGTTTCGTTTCGTGAGAAGGATTTTACGAGTATAATTCTTCATCTAGACGAAGAAAAAGAAGGTATAAGTCTTCGTCTAGACGAAGAAAAAGAAGAAGAAGCAGTGTTGAGGTGTAAAAACAGGGAAGGTTTCCAGGGGAGAAAGGTTTGTAACAGGCCTGGAAAAAACATGGAGAAGAGAAAATCAGGGCCTGGAAATTGGGCCTGCCAGAAGAAGGAATTCCAGGGAAAAACAGGGAAGATTTTGAGGGAAAGAAGGGCAGTTATGAGAAGAGAGAATTGTAAGGAATCTGAATTGGTGAAGAAGAAAAAGAAGAAGATTATGGGTAATAAAGTGAATTGCAAGAACAAAATACACCCTGAGAGCACCTCTGTATCAGGTAATCTTGAATTGAAATTTTTAGGCCATTTTCATCCACATCTTACTCCAATTATATTTTTTAATAAAAAAAGGTATGTGAAAAAATGCATAACTTTTATCCCCTTTTCCAGTTTACTCATATATTCTTTGAAATTACAATTTAATAAATGAATTTTTAAAATATTTGTAATTTAGTTGGCGCCCATAGCTCTACAATTACTCCTTTTTCACTTAGGAGAAAACTAACATTGCATCTTTAAAAACCAAAACATTTGCAAGCTAAATATATAAATGCAGTACATGATAAATTATGTGTATTTTAAATCAATGTAGAATATTTCAATTTATATTGCGTCAATAGTGGCAACGGGTGTCATAAGTCCAACAAAAATGTCTTTGAATTTTCATCCGGAAATTAATAAAAAATATGATTAAATTTTGGGATTTCAGCAATTAACCCTAAAAAAAACCGAGTTATGATTAAAAGTTCTGCTTCTTCCCTTTACTTGGATGGGATATGCATAAAACATCAGTTAAACTCCAGACTATAATAATTTAAAAATACTGAATTTGGATGAGTAATTTGTGTAATACTTTTAATTGGGCATTTTTTTGTATTTTTATATATAGTCATATTCATTGTGTGTGCTCAGTGGGTGTCATGGATGTTAGAACATTGAGCTTTCTTTCCCTAATAAAAAATTGATGTTTTGCAATCTTTAAAGAATTGTTTGTTTTTCTTGGGCTTGAATTTATGCCTTTGATTTGTATATTTTATTGCAGAAATAGCTAGAAGGCCAAGCCCAAGAAAATACCCACCAGCCCAAACCGCTAAGAGCCCAAATTCAAGTTCTGCTAATTTTGAGGCCGGCCCAACAACTATTAAAGCGAAAAATGACGAGAGGAGAATTAATTGTTACTACAAAAAAATGGTGGACGAAATTTGTACAGTGACAGAACAAGATTTAAAAGAGAAGTGGTATTATGGGATGGTGCTCAACTTTGAAGATGTTGACGAAATATGTCTTCAGTTTGGACAGCAAATTCTTCAAGACTTGATCATACAGTTTGTTGATGAACTTGTGCTTCCTTATGGGACACATGGAATAAGTAAGTATAAGTATCGACTGTACTAGTCCCGCTTCCCTACTCACTGTGAGCACATGTTAATATGTCGATTGTTGATGTGTTTAGATTTCTAGAGAGATTAAAGTATCTTATTTAAAATTAAGGGATAAGATTATCACACATCAGTAGTGGACATATTAATTGAGAAATATTTTGCTTGAGCACTAGGATAAATTGTATCAAGACTTGGAGTTTGAATCTCTATGGCCTAGGAATTTGCACTCGTGATGAATAATTATAGATATTATTTTTTCTAGAAGAAATAATTTTGAAGATGACTATCCTTCTTACATGAATACCTTATATCAATCTATTTGATTTACCCCAAAAAAATCTATATGAAAAGTATAAAAAGACAGAGCGGAAGTGAAAATTTATAAAGAAACTTATAGCAAAGCCAAAAATGATACACATTAAAAAATGATAAGTAAAGTCTAAAACGATCTAAAAGTGGTAAAATTCTCAAACATCATTACAGATGAAGTCCTAACTCCTAAGATCGTCTTTATCAACAACCTCCCACAACCCAACCTATCAATAAAATATTCATTTCTCTCTCTTTCATATACACAACCTACTCCACAACCTAAAAAATACACTTTCACACTTTATCAAGAACCCAACCCAACCCAACTTAACCCAACATTTTAATATATATTAATTTCTTTTATCCAAATACAGATCTTATTTCCCAATAAAATCAATATTTTTTATTCGGTTTAATAATTGCATATTATTTTTCGCGCTTTTTCTAATATATTTCAAGAATAAAAAAAATATTTGAATTCCGTAATTACAATAAGTCGATTTTGTTTTTCCGGTACGTTTAAAATAACATGCTAAAATAATAACCAAATTAAAATTGCAAAAGTTGAATTACGAAATCGAAAAAAATAAATTAAGCTACAAATACATGTCTGAAACACTAAATTACAAATATAAAAGATATAACTTATATATTTAATTAGCGGGACCAAATTTTCGTCATATATGCTCTACCAGGTCGTATTTAAGAGCGTTGTGAGGTGGGGTTGTTGGGCTAACGTCATATTTTGGATCGGTCCAGGTCTTGCCAAAATTTAGTTAGTCCTAGATATATTCGGTCCGGCCCGTGGTATTTCTCTATAATATATTAAGATTATCAGATCGGTCCAGGGTCCGCCGGGGATTTGGCCCATCGGACCGGTCCAGACGAGCCAACTATTTATAAAAAGAATAAAATAAAGAGCTTCAAATTTTTATTTAAAATTTGTCAACATTAGATTCTACTTGTAGAGAAAACAAAATAAGAATTTTGATAATTTTTTTAATTTTTATAAAATAAAAATTATATTATTTATTTATTATTAAAACTATATCCAATAAATAATTTGATACAACAAATGAGGTACCGACATGTGGCAGGTTGTGGAATAGGTTGGTTGACCAACCCCATCCACAACCCAAGGTCCCAATGATTAAATAATTTTGCTTTTATTTTTAATTAAAGGTTGTCTTTATCCCATGCTGTTGCCCTCCAAGGGCATGGATAAAGATGGTCTAAGACTTGCATCAAGTGAGAAAATTGAGTGACCCCATTCAGTTTCATGTGGAGATAAGATAATATTATTTAGTTTTATATATTTATTTAATAAAAATATATTTTATTTTTATTATTGTAATATTGAAATGATTTAGATATATCTTTGTTATATTTAAGTCTATTAATTATTTCTAATTATTTATTAAATTACGTTAAATTAAAATTAGAATAATAAATAAAAACGAAAATGAAGATTCCCGCAGAGACAGGAACAGAAACAAAACATATCCCCATTAATTTTGCAGAAGGGGATTGAGAACTTGGGCCGTCCCGCGCCGTTGCCAAGCCTTGTTAGACCCGCATCCATATAATTACCACGTCCGTTCTCTTAATAGGTGACCAATGAGAGAGCCCGGTTTCTAATTAATCCGCTGAACCTATTTAGCAAATATGCAGCGTACCTAACAAATTATAAAAGAACTTTGTTTCAATCAAACACTATATTTGCTCATATCTATCAACTTTCAAGTCCGTAGACTAAAATATTATTTTTAAGTGGGTAAACTAAAATATTTTTATTTTAATTTTGAGTAATTTTATGGTGCATTTGAGGTACTGGTACATCTAGAAACTTTATTTACTATAACAGGTTAAAGACCTACAACATTTATATGAGCTTTTATTATAAGATTTTTTATTATTTTGGATTGTGAATTTGAATTTATTATTAGAGGTTTTGAATTGTGGGTTTTTACTAGAGATGTCAAAATAGGCGCAGTTCTGAGTGTCAGCCCTAGCCCGATCCTTAAAATATTAGAGCTGGACCCTACTTTCATAGGTCCTTATAGCTTAGGGCTTGAGTTGGATCGAGTTAGGGTAAGGCCAACTCGGATGGCCCTTATTTTTTTATTTTATATAGATTATATACAATACATAGATAAATATTATATATAATATCCATTAATAAATTAAGATCTTCATGTAATCAACAGTTTTTCACGTTTCGTTTACTCTTCCGACTTCTCCCCTGTGAACTTCACTTTTTCTTTTATAGTATTGCATTCATGTTCTCTAGTACTTGGTAACGCGTAGTAGTTATCGCACCAAATTAAATTGTGTACACGTGTGTATACACTTAACCTAGCCTACAACTCTAACTAGTAGAGCGGCAAGTAAGGGTCGATCCCACGAGGAACGGTAGTCTAGTGTTATCTCGATAGATCAAGCGATTGTAAACTTTAAATAAAGGTAGAAACAATTAATGAAAGCAATAGGGGGGGGAGGGTTGATCATCCAACTATAAACTACTAATGATCACCAAAAAACAACTATTAAACTATGATCAATTAAACTTAAGATTCAATTAACAAAAGATGACAAGATAAGTAGACTGATTTTGGGTTTTAAAATATGATTAGAGGATTCAACCCGAATAATCTATGTAACTAATGTTGTTACCCAATTGGTTAACCTTAGAACTCCTACTCCGAGATTAATAACAAGCTCTATCAATCTCGTTGTCTCTTAAGAGTGATTAATCAAAACAAGCTCTTCAACCAATCCTACTCAACTTATCAATTCCTAAAACAAGCTCTTTAAGAATCAATAGTTAAGTGCATTAAGAGTTAAGACAACGGAGTAGATTCGACATAAAACTCGTAAATACAGTCTTAGTGGTCGAACTCTATGTTATCCCCAATAAAATAAATCTATTGTTTGCTACACGGAAATCGAATTCATAACAATTACGGATTATAAGCCCAATTCTAGCAACACACTAACAAATATCCAAATGGGTGATCAAACCACAATTCAATTCATAAGTGTGAATCAACAATCTCAAATAACATAAAACATTCCAAAAACATAATACAATCGATTAACAACCGTAGAAATTACATAAACATTCTCAATCCAAGGTTCAACTAATGATCAAGGGCTGAAATAAGGGGTGCTAGCCACCCATTACTCCTAATACAATCAGCAAATAGAAAGAAATACAACAAGACATGATAAATTTATAGAAAGAACCAAGAACTTGGGTTGAGGAATGAAAGGCCTTCAATCTTCTTCACAATGGTGTTCTTGAGGATGATGGAGGCTGGAAAATGTGTTATTAGATGTCCAAAGATAGGTTAATTTCGAAAGGGAGTATGTATGTATATATATATATATATATATATATATATATATGTATGTATGTATAGGGGAAGAGTTGTTACATTAGTTTAAGGCAATTAAAATCGCGTTCATAAATTTAGAACAGGGTAAAGGATCTCGGCCGAGATGCAAGTGTGTCTCGGCCGAGACGTGAAAAGAGGATTTCTTTGTTTAGTGAACCGAAGGCTGATCTCGGCCGAGATTCACATGTGTCTCGGCCGAGACGTGAAAAGGGAAAAAAACAGGGCTTGTTAGGGTTTGGCTCATCTCGGTCGAGATTGAATTTCATCTCGGCCGAGATCTTGATCTCTTGAAATTCTAGAAATTCCCTGGAGAGTCATCTTGGCCGAGATGCATTTCCTATCTCCGCCTAGATCTTCAGCTCCTCAAAACTTCAGGTTTTCCCTGGAAGCTCATCTCGGCCGAGATTTGTAACGTGTCTCGGCCAAGATCATTCTATAGCCCTGTCCTTTGTTGCCTCGATCGATCCACCGACTTCGCGATCTTTTGATGCTCTTTTCTTGGTCTAATTTACCTGTTTTGACATAGAAAACACATAAACGCATCAAATTGCCCAATGGAAGATAAATGCACAAAATACACGTGAAATTGCACACAAACATCACTAATATGACACTTAAAGCGTCCTAAAGTGTGTGCACGAACACGTGTACCAAATCCCCCCAAACTTGAACTTTTGTTCGTCTCAAATAAATAAAGAAAAAGAAGAAAGAACACGTGTTTAGGACAGATTTAAGTGGCAATCGGTTTCAGATTATTTTCTTAAAACAAGGCAAACAAAGTAATGAGCATGTGTGATAGGCAAAATTTACTACTTTCTAACTTTGATATTCTCGACTTGAGATCCTCACTGGGTGAGTGAATCTCTCAACTCTCGAGTGTATCAAATAGGACGTGTATACGATCGCATCGAAGTGCATGAAATGCCTACCATAGGCTTGCCAATCATCTAAATTCGAAAATTTACTTAACATGGGTAGCAAAGAATCAAATAGGTCTTTAATGGGTTGTAATGTTGGCTAGGGGTAAGGTGGGATGATTTTAGGTAAGAGTGACTTTAAAAATGGACTAAACGAGTGGGCCCTACCCGTCTACCCTTCAAACAACAATCACTCTACCTCACTCATTCACTTCCAATTCAAATCGGTTCTAAGACTCGACTTCTTCACATTATTCTAGCCTACAGCTCCCATGTCTATCATTAATTCTCAATTGAGATGTGTTTCTTCGGACATTTTCAAACCTTGAGAATGATAATTACAAGATGTTGTGATTTTCACCGACCTCTCCAATTTTAACAGCAAAAAGTATATACAATAAACTCTTTCTTTTATTTTCTGATTTTTCGATTTTTCTCGGTTTTCGATTTTTTCTTTTTTCTTTTTAATAATAGTGGAGAGGCTCATGTTCTTAATTCTTACCTATTTTGTGTGTTTCCCTTCACCTTTCGACAATATCCACTAGTTTACCCAATTTGATCCCAATCTTTCAATCCAACTACCTTCCAACCGCCTCCCTCGTACTCTTATAGTCCATTTGGGTTCAACGGCTAAATAAAAGGGAATTGGCTTGTAAAGTTGGCTATCAAAGAAAAAAGCTTTAAGCTCAAGAGGCTTAACTAGAGACAATTTCATATTTGGTAAAAAGGGAATATTTTCAAGATTTTTGAAATAGGTTTAAATCAAGAATTGCCTATAATATCACTTTCAATGCCACAACATGTATCGACTTATTCAAAAGTAGAGAATTAGGGCAAGTTTTGGAGGAAAATGCATGCATTCAATGAATTTCACACCGAAAGAAGATTTTGAAGTACTCCAAAGATGGGAGTATCTATTTAGGCTCAAAAACTCACTTTGGCAAAATTTTGATCACAAAATCCTGAATGCAAGCTCGATTTTGTTTCAAAAACTACCATGCTCTATCATGTGTCATTTTCAAAATTTTTGTTTAAAATTTTTCATCAGTAATCAATGCCACAGTTCTCATTCCTACACGGTTCAATCACTTTTTCTCGAGCGACCAACTTGTACACCTACCACCCCCTCCCCAAACTTGGTTTGAAACCAAGTTTGTGGAAAAGAGGAGTACTAGTTGGTGCTCGTCGAATTTAACCAATTATTAAACATTTTAACCCAAACCAATAACTAACTAACTAACTTAACAAAAATCCTATTCCTAACAATGTGCAAGGTATCAAAATATACTATAAAAAATATCAAAATAACCAAAAACAAACAAAAGATAGCAATTAGCTCACGGGCCAAGCAACATCATCAACAAGCAAGGCAAAGTCAATCATCAATAGTCAAGCCAAAATACAAATCATAATTGGCACACAGACCATCAAATCAATCCAAAGGAACACAATACCAAACGGCTCATAGGCCAAAACCAACAATAACAGTCTAAAGTGACAGAAGTAAGGGCTCGCAGGCCAATAACATAAACAGTAAAGGAAAATAAGGAGGGGTAGGAGGGGGTTTCGAGAAGTTCGAGCGGCCGAGAGTGTCTTATCCCCTTGTTCTCTCCCCAAACTTAGTTTTTCAACTAAGTTTGGGAAGGAGGAGTAAGGCCTTCTCGGTACTCTACTCACAAAGATCGAGAAGGCCGGGAGCTCGAGCCGGTGAAACATCCCTTGATGGTGTAACCAATTTTTTTTTTTAAAAATAGAATGTCTAACCAAATATAAAAAATTAAATAAAAATAAGGACCGTGCAAGTTTAAAACTGGCACCATATACATGAGTCCGGTTCCATCCATTCCTAGAGCCGACGGTTCGAAACCTTGCTCACATCTAACCTTAACTTTATCGGCCAAAGATCTTGTGTCCATCAAATGTATGACTCGTTGAACCTTAATAAACCTACTTGAAGAAATTATAACTCGTTTACTTTATATGATTAAGCTGAATAAGGACAAATAATTCAGGACAATCCAATGTCGACTTCGTTGATATGTCGAAGACGACTTAACTCGGATATTCGGGATAATATACATTTCGGTGCAACTTTACCCCTTTACATATTCCACCTCTAGAGGTGAGTTTATTAATCTCATTTGCAGGATTGTGTTATATTACCTATCTACCAGGATTAAGCATTTTTTTTTTTTTTTTTGAAATATTCAGATCTCTCTCTCCATTTACTAAACCCTACGCAACAAAAAAAAGAAAAAGAAAAGAACCACTTCAAGCCCACCACCCCGAAGCTGAAGAACACCCTCTTCTTGCTGTCGTTCTTTGACAACCATTGTAGGTAATTTGTTATTTTTGGGGACACTGGCTGGCTGTTACCCACAGCAATCGAGTTTTGGCATAAGAGTACAATTCATCAAATCCCGTTGGACAATCAACTTTTCACGGTCTGGGTGGTTGATGAGCAGGGGCGGATCTATGCCCCACTAATACCGGGCTCCAGCTCAATACAAAATTTGTAGAATCTTATTTTTAATAGTATAATTTTTATTTTTTTTATTATTATTCACTTTAAATTTTATCTAAGTCCACCCCCATTTTACGTTATTGTTCACACTTTAGTCTCTGACACACATAAATAAATAATTCATACTCAAAATCTTGTTTGATTATTCGTTGCAAATTCATCTATTAATAATTTTAGTAAATTTTCTATTAAAAAAACAAAGAAAACTTCTACGTAGACTCTGTTATAGATGAATATTTTTTTAAAGTCATAGTAGACCACGACAAAGTCTCATGTGCACCAGTTGCACGGTCCAATTTCGGTTGGGTATTATGATTTATGTTTAAAGGTATCACATCTTCTGGGTAAATGTATTATAATACCTTTACCGAGAACATGTGATACCTTTAAGATGTGATGCATTTACCCAGAAGATGTGATATCTTTAAACATAATTCATGATTCTTTTTAACTATGATACCTTTGCCCAAATTATGTAATACCTTTAGGCATAAATAATAATATCTTTTGACATGACCTGGATTACACTAATCTAAGATCCGTGTAAGTGGTGCACAAGAGACCTCCCCTTAGGCCACAACTTCATTGAACTTAAAAAAAAAAAAAAAAATCAATGTATATGGATTTTTACGTTCCAATCCACCCCATTATTAAATTCCGGATCCGCCCCTATGGAAGAGTATAAGTTGGAACGATTTTCTTCTGCAAGTTTGGCGTAGGAAAGACGCAGTCTGTTTGGTTTTGAGGCGTTCTTTCCTGAAGAAATGTTTGCTTTAGAAAGGCTAAGTTTTAGATGCTCAGTAATTTTTATATTTTTTATTTGAAAATCCTAAAAAATCTAAGAAGGAATATAACACGTCCAAGTAAATAAAGGATGAGGAAAATCCTATTTAAACAACTCAGTTCAATCATCTAGAGTAAACATGGGATAATATTGGTATAAATTGTCTTGTATATATAATTGAACATAATGACCCTGAGTAAATATTAGATGGGATAATCCATATTCATCCTAATCCCTCATTCTAATATACCATAATCTTATACAACCTATTATCCACGACTCAAAGTAAACGGGATCTAAATGGTATAAGAGCATCACCAATGCAAATCCCAATTGTACCTGACATATCAGTGTCACATCAAAAGTTAATACCCACCCAATTTGTACCTATTGCTCTCCAATCCTTCTAGGTATAAATGACACTATTTGCGGGTTCCACGTACAAACTACTCATCTTATTTTTATATTTACAATTTATTAAAATCTTATTTAAAATTTTACACATACAATTAATTTAATTAATATTCATAACTAATTTTTCTAAATTTTGTAGCAACAGTAAAAAATTGATTCGTGTTTTTTTTTTTCTTTACATACTATTATTAAAAATGATGAAATTAAGAAAAAAAAAAAAAGAAACGTTCAATACAACTCGATATCGAAATTACAAATAATAAACGTGCTTATTTACCTGAAATTTAACTAGTTAGTGTTGCATCGTGCCCATACGTGCTCAATCAAGTATCCCGTAGAGCGAAATCTCTTTGTATGTACTCATTAAAACCTTTGATGGAACCTTGAAAAAATGGAGTGATTGTGTTGTTGTCGATATTAGGTTCATCCATCCAACTGACCGCTGATTCCCCCTCGTCTTCGACTATCATGGTATGTAAAATAATGCAAGTATACATGATATCTTTCAAATTATTCTTGTACAAAAAACGTGCCAGACCTTTAATTATTGCCAACGAGCTTGCAATACCCTGAATGCTTGCTCGACGTCCTTCCCTGCAGCCTTTTGCATTTGTATAAAATGGCTTCTTTTAGGATCAGTTGGACATTGAAAGCTCTTAAAGAAAGCTGCCCATTCACGATATATTCCATCAGTTAGATAGTATCACTACTGTAAGGCGTACCATTTGCTGTGAAATTTATCTTTGGGGCTTTCCCTTGCAAAAGGTCGTTGAACAGAGAGGATTGGTTGAACACATTGATGTCATTATTTGAACCTGCAACTCCAAAAGGCATGTTATATCCACAAGTCTGCGGATGCAACTACTTCAAGCATTATAGTTGGAACTCTGTGATCACCTCTAGTGAATTGACATTTCCATGCAACTGGACAATTCTTCCATTCCCAAAGTATACAATCGAGACTACCCAGCATTTCAGGAAAACCATGTCTCTTCTCATGCATATAGATCAAACATTAACAGTCCGCAGTGGTGGCTTTTCTTAAGTATCTTTCACCAAATACGCAGATTATGCAACGACAAAAGTTAAACAAGCATTTGATACCTGTAGTTTCAGCAACCCATAGATATTCATAAAAAAGATCGATTGGACCACCATATGCCAATTGACGGATTGCGGTTGTGCATTTATGAAGTGGAGAGAAACATTTCCTTCCCAATGCATCAATCCTAAGCTGAAAGTATGGATCAAGTAATTCCAAGGCATCGACTATTCGAGTGAACAAGTCTCGTCTCATTCGAAAACGCAGGCGAAATACATCATTATTATATGTCGCAATGTCGCTGATGGGTATGGCCCAGTAACTTCGGATCGGGTCGACACTCCGATCCGACCTGAGGGACCCAGCCCAGTAACCGGCCCAGAAGCATGCGTGGCCTAAATAGCGTGGCCCAACTGAGGCGTATCCCACGATTCTAGGCCCACGATCTGCTCCCAACTTCCATGCAACGGAAGGGCGTGATTACAGGGAGTTAGTTAGGTTTGGGTATTGAATAGTATAAATAGGAGAATTGTTCTCAGGATTAGGGTTCGCATTTTTGTATTCTGAAATTATTACGTGTAAACTCAAAGAGATAGTGAAAGAAACACCTCGGCAGGTGCTATTTTGAGCCCGTGGACGTAGATCTCCGGATCGAACCACGTACATCTTGTGTTTTTCCATATTTCTTGCATTTGTTTTCGAGGAGTTTCTTGGATACCGAATTGCGCTTTATCAATTGGCGCCGTCTGTGGGAACCGTAAGGTGGTTGTGATATTGACATTGTATTTGGTATACTATGGTGACTACTCGCTTAAATCAGTCTCGCCAAGGTGATCAGATCAACCAAGATCCACCCGTGGATCAAGTTTTGCCGCCGAGGCAATCGCCGATGCGGGATGCATCTCATCATCAGGGCAACCAAGGCCCGGTTATGAATCCGGACAACCAGTTCTTACCTCTACCCCCACAAGACATGCAAAACCCTAATCCCGCTGCTGCACGGCCGCAGGTTAATATTCAGATGACTCCAGAACTACTCCAGGCTTTCCTACAAGAACATGCTCATGTTCTCCAAGACTGGGCGGCCAATCGCCTGAATCCTGATGGACCTGCCGGACACGCTACCAATCCCGCAGTGCATCCACATCGTCAGCACTCGCACGGCCGACAAGATCCAGTGCACCGCGGGCGTCAGGATCGGCGACGGGAACGACCCAGTTCTCCCGAGGACCATGGAAGTTCTAATGGGTCAAGACAGCGCAACGACGAACCTGCAGATGCCGATCGCCGCCGTCCACTTAACGTGGCTAAAAGAGTTCGTTATGCCAATCCTCATACTCTAGATCTTCAGGAGTATGAGCGAGTTCAACGCAATGTCGAACTAGACAGAATCCTAGGCCTTGACGCCAATGGAGACATTATCACACCGTTCTCTCAAGAAATCATGGCCACCTCCCTTCCCGAAGGGTTCAAAAGGCCTGTCATTCCACCTTACGACGGCACGGGAGATCCAGCCAATTTTCTTGGAGCTTTTAGGCACAACATGCTCAGCCGCGATCATATCACATCTCTTCACTATTGTAAGATCTTCCCCGAGTATCTTCAGGACGAGGCTCGGGTTTGGTTTGATTCTCTCCCTCGTAATAGCATATCCTCTTTTAGAGAACTTGCCGAATACTTTTGGGCGCTTTTCGAAGCACGTGCAAAGCCCATGGCTACTTTGGCCGATCTCATGAATATGGAACAACGGGACGGCGAAACCGTTACCCAATTTCTTGACCGCTTTACAACGGAGAGTCTTAAGGTAGGAAGCTGTTCGGATGATGTTATCATCAATGCATTCATGAATGGTCTCCGTCCCGGACCACTCTACACCGAGTTGGTTCGTAATCCGCCGGTCACAACCCGAGCACTGTTTAATACTGTGTGCAGATATGCTAAGGCCGAGGAGCAGACTCGTCGGAAGCGTGAGAAGCATGCTAGCAAGCGGCAGTCCGATAGGGCACAGGTTGGGCCCAGCACACGACCTAGTGCCTTTTCTCGTCTGAATCAGGGGCGTTCAGAATCTCGAGGGGATATTCCACAATTCACCCCGCTGACAAAATCGCGAGCTGAAATTCTTTCTATTCACAAGAATGATTTACGGCCCTGTCCGCGGATGACTGCCCCGCCTGAAAAGCGAAACCGCGGAAAGTGGTGTGCGTACCACCGTGATCATGGGCATGAGACGGAGGAGTGCCGAGAGCTCAGCAAGGAAATTGAGGATTGTTTAAGGAAAGGTCTCTTGCGACAATATATTGCTCGGACCGATGACAAGCCTCGGACAAATCAGAATAGGGGTTCGTCCCTCAACCGCGGAGGTTATCATGACCGGGGTTCGCAATAAAACCGGCCGCCGTGGCAGAATAATCGGCCGGGGTCTAACGATTACGCACGGCAAGACCGTGGCAATCGTCAACAACCTCGTTTTTTGCCACCACCCCCTCCTCCGGGAGGACCCGGAGACAATGCACCTACTCACGTCATAAATGTGATATATGGGGCCCTCCCCACTGGGGCTTCGCGAAATGCTTTGAAGGCAGAGGCTCGCCGTCCTCCTCCCGAGGAGCCACGTCATAAGCGCCTCCATCAATCCGAAACTGTCAGTTTCACAGATAGAGACCCGGTTCCGGAGATTACACCCCATACTGACGCCATCGTCATCGACATGGCTGTAGCCAATGTTACAATAAAGCGAGTCTTCGTAGACAATGGAGCCGCAGTGAGTGTTATATTCGCCGACTGTTTCCAAAAAATGGGGATTCCTCGGGAGCAACTTCGGCCGGCCCCCGGGCCATTGCAGACTTTCACCCAGGGTGAAGTCCAGCCAGAAGGCGTTATCAATCTCCCGGCGTCTCTGGAAACTTATCCGGCGATAAAAACCATTTTTGTGGATTTTTACGTGGTTAACTCCCCGTCCCCGTATAATATGATTTTGGGTCGGGATTGGCTTACTCCCGCCAAAGCCATATGCTCCACATACCACCTCGCGCTAAAATTCCCCACATCCCACGGCGAAGTGGCTATCCGCGGCAGTCAGCGGGTCTCCAAAGAGTGCATGTACGTCGCACTCAAAAAGGCAACCAAGGTTCCTCCCAAACAGCAACTTCAGGTGGCATCATCAACTTTTGAACCCCATTTATGTACATCATTGGGAGACACCACTGTCCAGGTGCCGCTCGATCCATCCAAGCCTGAGCAAACAGTAACTGTCGGTGCCGTGGATGTGCCGTGGTTACATCATGCCATCATCCAGACCTTGCGAGAATATTCCGAGGTCTTCGTATGGTCCCCTTTGGATATGCCCGGGGTCTCTCCTGATGTAATAACCCACAAGCTGAACATCGATCCCAGCGTTAAGCCTATACAGCAAAAACAAAGGAAATTCGCTCCGGAGCGAAATGCGGCCATTCGAATCGAGGTACAACAACTTTTAGATGCAGATATCTTGTTCGAAGTTTATTACCCTTCTTGGTTGTCCAATCCAGTGATGGTAATAAAGTCCAGCGGGGCATGGCGGATGTGTGTCGATTTTTTCGACCTCAATAAACATTGTCCGAAGGACTGTTATCCTCTACCCTCCATCGACCAAAAGGCCGAAGCCATTACTGGGCATGTGGCGCTTTGTTTCTTAAACTTGTATAAGGGATACCATCAAATCTTCATGGATCGTCAGGATGCCCTCAAAACGGCATTTATCACTGATTTTGGGTGTTTTGCTTTTAAGAAAATGCCCTTCGGGCTCAAGAACGCGGGGGCCACATATCAACGTCTCATGGACCGCGTGTTTCGCGATCAAATAAGCCGTAATGTTGAGGTTTACGTTGATGATCTGGTCATAAAAAGCGCCTCACATTCTTCATGTGTGCAAGACATTGTTGAAACGTTGCGTACTCTGCGGCGTTACAATTTGCGACTTAATCCGGCAAAATGTACCTTCGGCGTTGGTTCCGGAAAGTTCCTCGGGTATATGGTTTCGCAGCATGGCCTTCAGGCCAATCCAGCCAAGCTTCGGGATGTGTTAGATCTGCAACCACCAAAGACGTTCAGAGACGTTCAACGCCTCACGGGTGGTTTGGCGGCTTTAAACCGTTTTTTGTCTAAAGCAGCAGAGCGACAACTCCCATTCTTCAAAATTTTGAGACAGACGAAGTCATTTGAGTGGACTCCGCAGTGCACCGAGGCTTTCGAGGCTTTAAAGCGTCATATACAGCAACTGCCCACTCTATCAGTTCCTCTCTCCGGAGAGCCGCTCTATATATATTTAGCTTCCGCTGAGGAAGCCATTAGCGCCGCTCTTGTGCGAGAAGTCAATGGTGTTCAACATCCGGTGTATTTTGCAAGCCGGGTACTTCACGGGGCGGAGATACGGTACTCCATGTTGGAAAAAACAGTGCTCGCACTCGTCATGGCAGCTCGACGTTTGCGGTCATATTTCCAAGGGCGCGAAATACAGGTTCTAACCAATCATCCCATCCATCAGATTCTTGTCAAGCCCGAGGTGTCAGGGCGCCTCGCCAAGTGGGCTGTCGAATTAGGAGAGTATGATATTCAATTTCTTCCCCGCCGAGCTATCAAAGGTCAAGCGCTTGCAGACTTTTTGGCCGAGACCCCAGGGGATAATCATGAATCTTCTGCAGACAATGGTAATCATCACCCCGCTACGCTTGAGTCCACACCTCGCAAGTGGCAATTATATGTGGACGGTGCATCCACAACTCGCGGAAGTGGTGCCGGGGTGCTTCTCATTGACCCCGAGGGAGTTGAAGTTAAGAATGTTGTTCGATTCAAATTTAAGGTAACCAATAATGAGGCAGAATACGAGGCAGTCCTCGCTGGGCTCTGGCTCGCTCAATCCTTAGCTATCCGCCATCTTGAGCTCTTCACGGACTCCGAGGTTGTGTCCAAGCAGATCCAGGGTACTTATGTCGCTAAGGATGAGACGATGATCAGGTATCGCGCTTTAACACTCAAACTTATGTCAACTTTTGATACGGTTGTTATCCAGAAGGTACTACACACACAGAATGCCAAAGCTGACGCGCTCAGTAAATTAGCCTCCGCGGTTCGCACTAATGTATCTCCGGATATTATGGTCGAAGATATATTTCATCCGGCGATTCATGAGGCAACGGTCTCGGCATTGATTGATAGTAATCCGAATTGGATGAATCCTATTGTTCAGTATCTCCGGGATGGAACTTTGCCTAATGACAAGCTGCGAGCTCGGCAGATAGTTCTTAAGGCACCCAAGTACTCATTCCATGATGGGATTTTATATCGGCGGTCGTACTTACAACCAAATCTCCGGTGCCTCGCTCCTGCCCAGGCCGATCAGGTTTTTCGGGAGGTTCACGAAGGGGCCTGCGCCAGTCACATCGGCTCACGGACGTTGGCCAAGAAAATTCTTCGATGGGGGTATTATTGGCCAACCTTATTTAACGATGCCCACGATTTGGTGACCAAGTGCAGCAAGTGTTAACTGCACTCTCGTGTGAAGCATCTGCCACAAACCGAGCTCACTGGAATTCAGAGTGCGTGGCCATTTATCCAATGGGGAATCGATATTGTCGGCCCGTTCCCAGTCGCTCCGGGGGGATTGAAATTTCTGGTTGTCGCCGTAGATTACTTCACTAAGTGGGTAGAAGCCGAACCTCTTACTGCCATCACTGGTCAAAACATATTGAAGTTCGTCTGGCGAAATATTATATGTCGCTTTGGCATACCGAGCACTATTATTTCGGATAACGGCAAACAGTTTGCCAATGATCCCTTCCGATCATGGTGCGAGGAGCTCCATATTAAACAAATTTTCACCTCGGTGGCTCACCCTCAAGCCAATGGTCAGGTGGAAGTCACTAACCGTACACTCCTTGCGGGTATAAAGAAACGTCTGGATCGTGCTAAAGGTCTTTGGGCCGAAAATCTTCCGCATGTCCTATGGGCTTATCGCACAACGCCACATACCTCTACCGGGGAGACCCCCTACAGTCTGACCTATGGCTCCGAAGCTGTGATCCCGGCGGAAATCAGCATACCGAGCCCCCGACTCGTAACTTTGACTCCCGAGGATAATGACGAAGCTCTTCGTACAAATTTGGATGAGCTCGAATATCGTCGTGATCAATCGTTCATCCAGCAGGCCAAGTGTAAACAACGTGCAGCTCAGTATCATCACCTCCGGGTTCGGGGCACTTAGTTCAATGTCGGGGACCTAGTACTTCGACTCAATTCAGCCAGCAAAGCCGCCCCCGAGGGAAAATTACACGCTTCTTGGGAAGGTCCTTATCGCATCATTGCTGTACATAATTCCGGATCCTACTAGTTAGAGCATCTCGATGGAACCCCGATTCCCCGAAGCTGGCATGTTACCAACTTAATATGTTTCTATCTGTGAGCACCAAATGACAAGTATCATCCTTATCTTTATGCTCATTGTACACTTCTTTTTCATTGCTATTTCTCTTTGTATTCTTTATGTCGCTCCGGCACTCAACATTGAATAAAATTTCTTTATTTTTACATTGTATTGTACTTTCTTCTGCGTTACGGGGACGCCCTAACGTAGTCGTACTATTATTACTCGTCTCCGGACAAGTACTATTATTACTCGTCTCCGGACAATTGGATCTCTTTCCCGGTCCGTCCGGGGAGATTCACATTTCGTCCCCGGACTCATATCCCCTCTCGCCTGTATAACCGGAGAGGTGTTTTACTCCCGCCCGATCCGTCCGGGGAGGTTTTTATTGGTGCTGTCCATGTCGTGTTCCCGAACACCCGATAAACCAATTCTTATTTTTGGTTAACACCTCATGGTCTTCCTTTACATAACTTTGCACACTAAAACGGTCCGTTACATTTTCTCGATTAAAGCCAAAAAGTTTTTTACATAAGACTTCAAAAAACAAAAAAAAAAAAAAAAAAAAACAAAAAAAAAAAAAGAAGAGGTTTTTCTTTACAATTATCTACGGCCTCCGAGCCAGTATTCGGCGCTCCGGCGTTGAGATCTATTCCCGGACCTACTCCGTGTCCTACGGGATCTTGTCACTCCTCGGCCTTGAGCTCCGGCTCCTTCCCCTCCTCGGGCCCCCCGACGTCGCGGACTCGTCCTTGGCGCTTGTCTGGGGGTTTCGTCTCTTGTGCGAGCCCGACGACTTGGCTGCGGGGTAGACCTCGGAGTTTGGGCCCATTGCACAGGATCCCACTCCTCGGGGTCCATTACCTCGATTTCTTTGGCCAGCTCTTCGATTACCTCTTCGGCGAAAACCGCGGGCTCTTCTTCAACTGTAGTCACCGGAGCTGGCTCCCGGATTACAATTCCTTGGCTTTTACTCGCCGGCTTCTTTTTACCCTTCCGGGGGGTTTTTGAGGTACCTCGGCTCCGGCTAGGGCCCGCGATATATTCTTCGGCTGTGGGCCGCCACCTGCCGCGGCCTTTCAGTCCCTCATACATGCCGAGCAATAACTCCAGCACCTCTCGTTTTCTTGTAAGTTTCGAGGACTTGGCCGGATCCTTCGCCATCAACGCTGAGATTTCGCCTTGAATCTCTATGACCCGCTCCTCAACTTCCTCAAAAGTCAATAGGCCGAACTCAGTCAGTATCCGGTCATACTCCCTTTGATGGATGAGAACTCGGTTCAATTCAGCAACTTTCGCCAGGTACTTCAACTCCTGGTCCCTGGCTCTCTCCTCGGCCTCCTTCGCCCTCCTCTCCGCCGCGGCCGCCCGCTTTTCTAGCCTCGGCACTACTTGCATTTGCAAGTTATTCTTCTCTCCGCGGAACCACTCTAATGATTGCATGAGCTTCTTTATCGTGTCATGCAATTTCGCGGTATCCTGAACAAGCAACGGAATCAACAAGAGAAATCAACCTCAAACAAACAATGAACGGCAACTCAGTTCATCAACGAAATTTATTTTCAACACAATCAGAATACATTATCCATGGTCCGGTACAAGGGATTTACATTTACTCCTATTATCTACTACATCAAATTTGAGGGGAACGACTGACCTCCTCCTCGGTCCCCTCGGCTTCTTCGGGCACCTCCTCCTGTCGGCCCTCAGCCGTTCCTGCCTCTTCCTCTACGGCAACAGCAGCAGCTTCTATACGGGGGGGTGGCTCTTTGTTTCGGGGTCCAGAGGTGAACTCACCGCGGCGGAATGCCAGGAATTCCTGGACTTGGTCCACCTCACAGCTTGCAACCTCCTCGGCCCTTAATATCACTTTCTTCTCTGCCAGAGCTTTTACAAGGGGCCACTCCGGGAGGTGCGTTAGAGCTTTGTAGTAGGCTTCCTTCACCTCGGCCAGACTGCTGTTTTCTTTCGCCACACTTTGTTGCCTTCGGGGTGCTCGGGCCCTCGCTATCACCTTGGGGATGTTCAGTCTAGTTTGATTTGGCCCCCGCGGACTACACCACAGATCAACTCCGGCTCCGAAAATTCTCGGCTTCCCAAAAATACTTCGGCTCACAAGTAACCGCGGCTCATCTGGTTGGCAACTCCACCCCGGTCATAACCGAAGCTCCTTCCTCGCTCCGGCTGGGGGGGAGGGGGCATCTGATGGGTATGGACCAGTAACTTCGGATCGGGTCGACACTCCGATCCGACCCGAGCGACCCAGCCCAGTAACCGGCTCAGAAGCATGCGTGGCCTAAATAGCGTGGCCCAACTGAGGCGTATCCCACGATTCTAGGCCCACGATCTGCTCCCAACTTCCATGCAACAGAAGGGCGTGATTACAGGGAGTTAGTTAGGTTTGGGTATTGAATAGTATAAATAGGAGAATTGTTCTCAGGATTAGGGTTCGCATTTTTGTATTCTGAAATTATTACGTGTAAACTCAAAGAGATAGTGAAAGAAACACCTCGGCAGGTGCTATTTTGAGCCCGTGGACGTAGATCTCCGGATCGAACCACGTACAACTTGTGTTTTTCTATATTTCTTGCATTGGTTTTCGTGGAGTTTCTTGGATACCGAATTGCGCTTTATCAGTCGCCAAAGTAATCCTGCACGAGTTGAGTGTGTGCTCCTTCACGGTCTCATTGCATATATCTTCTTCGTTTTGGCGGGCCGGATGAGCCTTCTGCAGCATCGAGCAACATCCTCTGTTGGTTTAGGATTTGCAAAAACATTTTATCATTAGCATCATCAAAAAAATATTCGTTGATCGCCGCATCACTATCGGTATTTGTATTGTTGTTTGGACTTGAAGACATTTTTAGCTCGTAATGGGGGTATAAGAAGTTATTGAGCGAAGATGATGTCGTTGGAATTCTGCTGCAAATAAAGTATGACATTCCATTTATAGAACAAATAATAACAGCTAGTTTGTAACGGTTAGTTTGTGTAAATGTTAGTTTGTGTAATGACTAGTTCGTAACAGCTAGTTTGTGTAACGGCTAGTTTGTAATGACACTTTTTCTTAAAAAACTCAACTCATTAAATTCTTACATAACTTGCAGGAAATAAAATACATAACATACCACACTAGTTAAATACAAGAAATTAAATACAAACAACGATGTAGCCCACTCGAAATTTTAAAAACAAGAAATAACTACACTCCCCAACCCCACTTCTTCTTAATTTCCTCACACACTTGATAGTGAACGCAAAGTTGCTCCGGAGTCATTCTTGTGGTATCTCTCATGAATATGTCATAATCTTTTGCTTGATTGAGGGCCTTTAGCTCGGCTATATTCTTCTGTGAAATGGTCTTATACTCCTCCATATTGTTATTGATAGTCGTCTTATCTCTTTATAAACATCAGCTTTTGCTTTGCCTTTCCTCTTTGCTGCTTTTTGTCCAATTGGGCGAGTACGGTCTGGATTATTGTCTTCATTGTTGGAAGATGATGTGTACGCCCCCGACTCATAAGTTCTTGAATTTTTTTTTACCGCGATGACCACGGTCTTGTTGGTTAATCCATTTAGGACAAACACTTAGAACCTTCCACATACCAAGAAGTTTATTGAAGTCCTGACCATTAGTTTTCTCCCACTACGACAACGCCTCCATCAGGATATCAACATCACTATCCGCTTCCCCAATTCTCCTTTAGAGAAATGTAATTTTCATTAAAGATGCACACGAATCTTTGAGCAGTACAAAAATGCGTCTTCATCGAGGCCCATTCTCGCTTTGCAAAGTCGGCGGGTCGATTCTTGTTGTAATCGGTCATGATTCTCTTCCACATCTGCTCTAACTTTTGAGCGTTGCTGATCACTCAATCCTCGCTGATATTCACCCACACCTTGCAAGCAACTCATTTTCTGGCCCTTTCCATCTTACATTATATGTCGACTTTCTTCCTTTTGGAATAGTGCCAACCCCTTCGGAACACGTCTCTGCATCAAGGTTAATACTCTCGATCCCTGGAGAAGATGAATGAGGTGGGAATGGAGAAGTTAGACCCGAGGATGGAGTATTACACTCTTTATCAGTGCTCGACCTGTCTATACTACCTTCTCTAGACGAGGTTTTCAGCATCGTTGATGAACTTTGAGGAGGAAAACTATAAGGAAGGGGCAACACGAAAGAAAATTGAGTCCATTCACGTGGATACATATAATATGAGCACCCAGGGTAGCCATCGGATTCATCTGAGGATTCGGATGGATTGAAAATTTTTGAGTTGGTATCATGTTGAGAGGAATGGTGAATTTTTGGGAACCAGTGGTAGAATTTTGTAGGACGAGGATTGGAATTTACTTCCCAATTAGAAGAATTATTAAACCAATTCGTCCTAGATTTTTCTTCCATCGCAAGAATAAAAATTGCAAAAAAAAAAAAAAAAATAGTAAGAAATGATAGTAGAAATTTGTAGAAGTTGTTAAAAAATGAAAGGATTGATATGTATTTAAAGGAAATTTTTTAAATTTTTTTTTTTGCCAACGGTACTAAATAGTAGAATTTTTCGTTGGCAACAATAATATGAATATAACCGTTGATATCCATATGAACTAACTGAAACTTGATGAAATTAAGAGCATCTCACTATCCTAATTAATAAAAGCAACAAATGCATACTCAAAACAATAGGAAAATAATAAAAAAAACGAAAAAGATAAATTTATTGGGGTGGCAGTCTAGCAGACATGATTTGAGGCGCAGGCACCACGCCTTCAGTGCGCCCACGCGCGTGTGGCGGCCATGCGCCTCCCACCTCCTTTATTTTTCGCGTGTGCAGCCCATTCCCCTTCCTCCCCCCCCCCCCCCATCCCCACTCGCGCCAGCCATTTCAATGGGGTACAATTAATTGTGCCCCAACACTCTCTCTCCAATTTATACCTCTCACCCACAATGCATTTGCACCCATTTTTCAGGTACAATTGAATTATTCAACAAGCATTGGTTAATGCTCTAAGCAATGAAACATATTATCCCCCAGTTTCCGTGAAGGAATTTTTTATTGTCAGAATAAAATAATATATACACACACACACACACACACACATATATATATATGTATCCTTCCGAACAAGGATTCAAAATTGAACGGAACATAATTATCAGCTTTTAGGTCTACCATCTAGCGCCACTGCCCGATTTCTCTATCCCCTCCCCCAGCAATTGTTCTCTCACCAAACACTCCTGCAAGTCTTTCCCTCCTCTCTTTTCTTATCCCCGATGGTCTTTCTTTTCTCTTTGTGGTTGAATTTTGAAGAAGTGAAAATGGAAATGTGCATATTACTGATGAATTAATGTTGGCGGTGGTTGCCAACTTAAATAAATATTGTATAAATTTTTTTTCTCTCGCTAGATTCCTTTGTCGCCCAAGATAAATTAAACAAAAAATTTATATATATTAATATTAATAAAGTAAAGTAATTTACAGAAAAGCTTGCATTTAGATAATGGCTGGAACCGAAGGCGTTATGGTGGTGCTGGAAAGCAGTGTTTGTGGGATCGAATCGGTGACCGAACCGAACAAGCCACCGGTTCAAGGTCCGACTGGTTTGACCGGTTCAACCACTAGTCAAAGGCAACTTGTTGACTTTTTAATTTCAATAGTTACTTATGTGTAATGCAATCAACTGTACATTTGATCTTAGAGTTTAACTTGTGGAAAAAAAATTCAACATATATCAATATCAATTAATCTAAAGATACTTCTAACTCTAATTTCTAATAATATACAAGTGCCAAATTTAAGATAAAAAATTCACAAATATATATATTTATCAACACAATAGTCAAATATAAAATGTCAACATGAGCATCAAAATGAAATTCTTACAACCAAGTGCACCAAAGTACGATAAGAAAATTCAATGAAGTAGTTCAAATTGTACCAAAATGAAATATCACATTTTTGCTTTCGATTAGATTTAACCAACCCAGTGAACCCACTTTATTTTTTTTAAAAAAGAAATAATTAAAAAAAAGGTTAAATATTTAAATCAACCTGAACTATGCGAGTTTTGACACATTAGTACCTAAACTGTTTTTTTTCACCGATCACACCCCGAAGTACACGAATGTGACAAGTTGCAACCTCCGGCTATTTTTTCCGGCCAAAATTAATTCACGTGACCTGCACATGCTTATTATAGGGTCAGTAGATATTCTAATGAATTCTGGGTTATTTTTATAAAAAACTAAACTTAAAAACTAGGACCTAACCATAATATCACCAAACCTAATTTTTTACCCTAATTTACCTCTCTGTAAAAATTTCCAACTGAGAAACAACCCTCAAATCGACGCCTCCTCTCAAACCCTTACCCCGACCATTTTTTCCGGCGAACCCTACTCCCATCGACTTTACTTGCTGCTAAAATCCATCAATGGTGTGGGCTGTTAGAGACAAAAAATGGTGTAAGCTTCGCGAAGATCAATTTACACCCGACTATGGTAAGCCTCTTTTTCGTTTTTCGTTTTTCATTTTTCATTTCTGCTCGATGTTGATGGTGTTCGCAATATTGTCTTAGGCTGCTGTTCGTGGATTTTACTTCTAATTTGGGGGATTTTGTTCAGATTGTGTGTGGGTGGACGAAATGGGTCTAGGGTTTAGTATAAGGATTCTTAGACGATGAATTCTACAGCATTTGTTATGTTATAAAATTGGCCAATTTTTATCTATAAATTGTGCTGGTGTGGGCCCGTGTGCCTTGGTATTTTCGATTATTTGTGTTTTAAACCTGTTGGTTGTCTGATATTGTCTCTGCCAGCTTCTTTTGGGCAGTCTTTGTGTCTTAAATGTGGGGTAGATAGTTCTGCATGTGGGCATGTGTGCCTGAAAGTGAAATTAATTTTAATGCTGAGTGGGGTGTGTATTCCCATATCTGTGATCAGTATTATTTATTGTTTCAGTCTGTGAAAAATTATTAATTTAGTTTAGGGTGTATTGGTTGCTGTGGCATCATTTTTCAACGTGGTCTAATTTATTGTTTTATTATTTGTATTGATGTGGGCCTGTGTGCCTTGAATAGGATTAGGTGTGCTTTTGGGAATGCAATAAAGGGACTTTTAATGCTACTGTTTTAATATATATTTTTTTTCAGGTGACAATTCTGAAAAATTTACAATTAGGTTACATCATAATGGGGCATTCCATGAGTCGGGTTTGCTACGATATGTGGGCGGGAGTATTACCCACATAGACCACTGTGACCCCGATGAAATGTCCCTATTGGAATTGAATGAAATGTTTAAAGAGATAGGGTTGGAAGGGGTAGACAAATTGTACTTTAATAAGAACGGGTACAATAATTGCAGTTCGTTGTGGCCCATAGATAGTGATGTTGACGCTATGCTCTTGGGTGGGTTTGCGGGTCCTGATAGGTTAGTGGGGGTTTATGTAACCCATGTAAGGGTTACCGATCATGAAATGAATATTGGGAAGGATAACATAGGGGCTGATGGTTTAAGTGAGAATACTAAGGAATTAGTTATTTTTTATGGTGACAAGAGGAATGAAACAGGCTTCCCTCCGGATTTCACCAACAATGATTACTTGGATGATAGCCTTAGTGATGAAAATGGGGGGAGCGATGATGGGCAGTCTGTTGGTGAGGATTCCGTGTGTTCGAATAAGATGGTCGACAGTGAATTTGATCTCTCTAATGATGATGACTTAGACTTCCAGGATAATGTTGACGAGGAGGCCGAGTGGGGTGGGTTGAATGGTAAAGTGGATAATACTGAAGAGGCTAGCAGTAGCAAGAACCCAAAGAAGTAGTCAACCCATAGGGGGAATCCAGTCAAGGAACCTAGGAAGGGAATCAAAGAGCCTGAATTCTTCGTTAAACAATGTTTTGAAAACATTGTTTTGTTTAGGAAGGCTTTGAGACTACATTCAATTCTTACAGGAAGAGAGCTTCAATTCACCATTAACCAAGTTGATAAAGTCCAGGCTAAATGTAGTCACAAAAACTGTCCTTGGGTAATCTATGCTTAAAAAATGGGCAAAGAGAAAATTATTCAGGTGAAGACTTTGTGTGACACACACAAATGTCCCCGGGTCCAGCGGGTAAAACATGCTACTTCTAAGCTCATTGCCGACATCTACCGGAACAAGATTTATACCGATCCAAAGTGGCCCCTTCACTCGATGATTTCCTGGATCAGCAATAATTTGAATATCACCGTTAATCCGTCTATCTATTACAGGGCAAAGAGGCTGGTGCAAAAGAAGGGTAGTATGTGTGAGGCCGAAGAGTATGCACTTTTGTGGTCATATGCGGAAGAATTGGTGGATACTAATCCAGGGACTACTGTGAAAATTAAGTGCAAGTAAACGCTTCAGGGTTGTTTCTTCAAGAAGTTTTATATATGCTGGGGGTGCTTTAAAGAAGGGATTTTTGGAGGGTTGCCGGCCAATAATCTTTCTCGGTGGCTGTCATCTGAAAACAGCGGCTGGTGGGATTTTGCTTAGTGCTGTTGGTGTTGATGGGAACAACGGCGTGTATCCTTTTGCGTATGCTGTGGTTGAAAAAGAAAAGAAGAAGACGTGGTCGTGGTTTATTAAACTTCTGGTTGATGATTTAGGCATTCAGAATCCGGCAGCGTGGACTATTATGTCGGACAAGCAAAAGGCCCTCATAGATTCGGTGGATACACTTCTGACAGGGTGCGAGCATCATTTTTGTGTGACTCTTTATACCAGAATTTCAAACAGAATCATAAGGGTCTGGCCCTTAAAAACTGCTTGTGGAAGGCGGCGAGGGCGTCAAGAATGGATGACTTTGATCGGGCAATGGGGGAAATAAGACAATTGGACAAGGAGGCATTTCAATGGCTAGCTGCGAAGCCACCGGCCCATTAGTCTAGGAGTCATTTCAGAATTGTTTGTCTTTGTGATAAAGTAGAGAACAACATGTCCGAGAGTTTCAATGCTATGATCCTTAAAGCGAGGACGAAACCAATAATTTCCATGCTTGAGTCTATTAGGATTAACCTGATGAAACGTCTACATGTTCGAAGGGATAAAATTATGTTATATCATGGAGTGCTTTGTCCTATTATTGAGAAGACTATTGAGGAGCTGAAAAAATGAGTAATGGAGTTTCAAGCTCATTGGAACGGCGAGAACCAGTTCGAGATCGAGGGCGCAGGTGGCATCAGGTATCTTTGCTAATTTTGTTAGGCTTTTCAATCTAAACACATTTGGTATTCAATGGGTAAATCTGCTACTGCTGCAGATTTTAGTTTAGGTTATCATTCAAACAAGTTGTTCTTGACCATTCACTATTTATTGTTTACATGAAGGAAAGGAGCTGTTCATGTAGGCGGTGGGAATTGAGTGGCATACCATGCGCCCACGCCATATCCGCCATCTATTATTTGTCCGAGAAGCTCGAAAATTACGTCCACGAGTGTTACCGTAAAGAGATGTTCCTGAAGTGCTACAACAATTTGCTTGGTACACTGGACAACATCAATGCTTGGCCGAGTACACCGTGGCCCCCTCTATTGCCTTCGATTCCTCTGAAAACGCCGGGTAGGCCAAAACAGTACAAACGCAAACCTCGAGATGATGAGCAGGCAGCGAAAGGTGGTTTGAAATCAGGGAAGGGGAAGAAAAAAAAGGAGGATGTGCCTGTGAAAGTATCGAGGAAGGGTGTGGTTATGACCTGTTCAATTTGCCATATGCCTAACCATAATGCACGTGGTTGCCCAACCAAACGCAGTGCCGCTTCCGAATCAAGCCCTGGACGAGACATCCCGGCAGCAGACCCTGATCATGTCGCTAGACCAAGAAAAAAGGTACTGCTGAATTTTTGAGATAATTATAGACATTTAGGCAGTTTTTGTTTTCTTATTAGAACCAATTACACTATTTTGGCAGCCCAAATAGAAAATACCTACTACCAATGAGTGCCCAGAAAAATCAACACCTAAGACGAGGCCAACCAACGGACGAAGAACCAGGGTTGAAGCAGATCAAACCCCTGTCTCGCAGCTGCATTCGGTCAGCCTTCTAAACCTTTAATATTTATTTTCATGTGATTTTTTTATCAGATTCTTGGAATTAGTTTAGTTTGATGGGATGTATTTGAGTGGATTTGTTTGCAGCAACAACATCCCCCTCTATTTGAGTATTTGGTCAGTTTAGTTTGATGTATTTTTGCTGGAAATTGAGTAGATTATGGATATTACACATTTAGTTTAGTTTGTTGTTTCGTGCTCAAATTTTGAGTTGGCTATTGCTATTTTTTGGTCAGTTTATTTTGATGATTTTGGGCTCGAGTTTTGTGTTGATTATTGCTATTTTTTGGTAAGTTTAGTTTGAGGCGGATGTGCTCGAATTTTGAGTTGATTATTACTATTATTTGTTCAGCTTAGTTTGATGCATACGTGATTGAGTTTTTAGTTGATTATGGCTATTTTATGGAGGATTTAGTTTGATGCATACGTGAGTTGATTATTGCTATTTCAATTTTGATATGGAGGAGGAAGTGATTTTTGGTTAGTTTAGGCTGGTCAGTTTGATGCATACGTGAGTTGGAGGATTTTGATTACTTATATTAGTTGGTCAGCTTAGGTCCGATCTTGTTGTGCTCGATTTTGAGTTGGTTATTGATATTTTTTGGTCAGTTTAGGTTGACCTATTTATTTGGTCAGTTTACTGTGACTCCTTTGGGCTAAATTTAGACAAGATTAATGCTATTAATCCAAGATTTTGGTCAGCTTATTATTTTTTCAGATTAAAGATTATATCTTTGTCACTTGAATTTGTAGAAGGCATAAAAAGGCCATTAACACAAAATTATATCTTCTAATGTGTGCGTAGGCCCCTGCTAATACTCCAGTTACTCCGTCAAGAGTAACGAGGAGCCAAACTGAAAGAAGTCTCTTACAGAAACAGGGAGGGTCGGTCGGGAGACCTGTTTCGAGCACTTCTAATGCGCGAACTCGTATTCCCAATAATCCAAGGAACACTCAAGAGTCAGTCCATGCTTCTTCTAAGCCGACTGTGCCAGCTAGGCGAAAACTTCATGTGGGATCGTCGAATTGAGTTTCTTTTGAGAGTATTAGACTCAATTGAATAGCTAATTTTCCGAACACTTCTAATTTCTTTGCAATGGTTCTCCTGGGATAATAGGTTGCTTCTAAATCTCCAAAGATTACTGCCAAAGTCCGCAAAACTGATAAGTATACATCGCCACCTGTTGATCCAAAAATGACACAAGAGTCAACATTAGGGACTAAAACAGTAGCGCCGGTTAGGCAGAAATTACAGGTCAAATTCTCCTGATTTAGCAAAAAAAAAAAAAAAAATCTTACATTCAGATTGTCGAAATTTCTAAACTAAACTTACTAAATTGATTTGTGTAACAGGTAAGGAAAAGGGCGTCCCCAAGAGACTCCCTCGCACTGCTGAGCGAGATAATTGACAAACCCAATCCCAGAAATTTCATGCGTCCGGCGTTGGAAAAACGAAGCAACCCGATAACTGATGAAGTCAGGTTCTCTAAAAAACCAAATCATGACAACGCCAAGATGTTCATACGAGATGATACACCACCGGAGTGCGTTGTGATGTAGCAGTGGGAAAAGCTTTAGCTTTTGTTAGGTTATTGACAATTGCTTTTGTTAAAGTATAGAGTCTTTGGAACTCATATGTGTTACGTACAATCTCTAAGCAGTTTTTGCACAAATATGGTCTTTTTGAGGTGGTGCATGTGCTGCTTTTTTTTATAATTGTCAATACCCAAACAATGAGCATTATGCTACTTTACTACTAAACCCACGTAATGACTAACGCTGATTTCTATTTTAGAATGTGAAACAAATGCTTGGTTTAAATGCTCTTTCACCCTTTAATTCATGTTTCTGGTGTTTGGCTCGGTCGGAAGGAAAACTTAGACTCAACAATTGAATGACTTCGTTTTATAATTACATCCAACAACTTAAATTTTCAAATCTTAGATTATGCTTTAGATTGTGAATTTAGGAAACCAAACAAAATCTAAAGATCGTGCATAGCTAGCATAAATTAATTCCTTTGTTTAGTGTACCAAATGTTTCTAATTAACAAATCAATTCCAAATGAGTAAAAAAATTCTGCTTAACACAAGAATTCTTCCTTCTCCTTAACATATCAAATCTATTGTTAAATGTTACAAACATTCTGATTAACAATTAGAACTACCAATACATCTTAAAACCATTGCCTACAATACATTGCAACTATGCTAAGGACATGGACAACCATAAAATTGAAGTTATTAATCCATAGACTACAATGCATAAGAAGTATGCTAACAAAAACAACCAACACCCCAATCCATTGCCACATATTATTCTAGCCACACGGATCGATTCTTCACTTCAAAACAGCAATTACAATGGCCACAAAGTTATAATCCACAATACCCTATTTCATTTTTTTTGCCCGTGTCAGCTCGACTTCAAGGTTTCTTATTCTGACCGCTAGAGCTGCGTTACCCAATATACGGATGTCTGCTTCAAGGTTGTTCACGCGCCGCAGCAGACCGGGAATAATTTGCCGCGTACGATCGCACATCGGCGGATCTAACCATTCCCAAAGCTGGCAACAATTTTCAAGCTGTCCGAATAAACAAAAATTCAATTAAACTAGTACAGCAACACTAATTAAAAAACATATGCGAAATTCCGAGCACTTTTTTTCTATGCAAGCTCTTTAAAGCCACATTCGAAAGAACAACCCTTTTTTTTCAGCCTACACATCAACAACTATAAACACCCATCGGAAGAACAACCCTTTTTTTTTTTCAGCCTACACATCAAAACCTAAGCTACAAATTGAAAAGAAGAACAAAATTAGGGCTCACCTGATAACGGTCGCAAGTAGCGTAGTGGCGGTCTGGATTAAGATTCGTCCAAGAAGTCCTCTCAACGGCGGGAACACCGCAACTGTAGTTCATCTTCCTCACTATTCTGCGAATTCTGGGTCGCGTCTTTGCAAAAGAGAAGAAGGAAAATATATAAATCAGTGTAAAAAATGAAGTTTGGTAATATTATGTTTAGGACCTAGTTTATAGGTTTAGTTTTTCATAAAAATGACCCAGAATTCATTAAAATGTCAACTAACTCCATAACAAGCATGTGCAAATCACGTGAATTAATTTTGGCCGGAAAAAAGAGCCGGAGGTTGCAACTTGTCACATTCGTGTACTTCGGGGTGTGATCGGTGGAAAAAAATAGTTTAGGTACTAATGTGTCAAAACTCGCATAGTTCAGGTTGATTTAAATATTTAACCCTAAAAAAATTGAAAAATGGAATATAATCGGTTCAATGGTCCCGCGGTTCAACCGATTTTTTCTGGATTTCAACGAGTTTTCAGTATTTTCAATTATTTAACACTAACAGCCCAGTTCTCGGTTGAACCGATCGAACCGACCGATCCGGTCCCACAAACCTTGTTGGGAAGATGAAGATGTATTTATGTTGGATATCTGGCAGCTGTTGTAATTTCATTGGTTGTTACAATTTTTCTAATGACATACTTGTTTAGCAGGTAGCTGATAGCTTAATTCAATGGTCAAGCGTGAAAATTCATGATGCAATGGTTGAAATTTAAAGTGCATCAGTATAATGGTGCACCCTTGAAGCCCTCTCTTTAACTTCACCAACAACTATATATGTTGAGATGTTAAATTTTTTGTGAGTGTGCTGTGTTCTAAAGCAGAACGACTTTTAAAGGAACAAGTGATAACTGTGTGAGTGTGTGTTCCAGTAAAGTACGAACTTTTAATGAAAACAGAAATACCCTATAAATGATTAAAAATTTCGAGGAAGAATCACTTCTTCCTCTCAGGCTTATTAATAGAGAAGTGTTACAATATGAACTTATATGGCACTTAGGACTCTCTCCTAAACAGTCTATGTTGTAATTACTCCCCCTAACAACGAGCCCAACCTACTGGTTCCCCAGTTGGACTTAAGTGTGCAAGGACCCCTTCTTGCTGCACAACTAGAATTCTTTCGAACTTAATAAGACACAAATTTCCCGAAGTATGTCCTATCAACTACTTGTTTTTCCTTCACAGTATGAACAACAGTAGTGTTATTACAAGTGTTTGACCAAATATACCCAGTACAGACTCAAAAACTCTATAAATCTTTGTGTTTGCTCTTTTCTCTTTATACTGCATTCTTCCCGCTCCTCTTTGAATATTCCACCAGCAATTGTGGATGATTGGATGTAATGTGGAAGTTTTGACTTTCCTTTCTTGTCTAGATATTTGATTGATTACTTGATTTGAGGAACAAGCCCATCTTCAATCTTCTAAAGATTCTTCTTGTCCTCTTTCCTTCATTTGCTCCAATCTCTATAATCTTATCAATCAATCAAATATTTGCAAAAGAGCATTTTTCAATAAATGTCATATAAGTAAAAGTATGATTTTTACATATGTCACGACAATCCATATCATAATTTGTCACGATTTTTACATTTATATAATTTTTACACGACTTAATACGATTTGTCAAGATATCACGAAATATGAACAATGAAAGAGGAAAGAGGACGCGTTGAATTGGTTATCTGACATAGGATGGTTGATTTTCCTTTTTTATATGATTTGATACGCTTTCAGGTGTTTTGAGTCGTATTTTGAAGTTTAGAAAACTCGATAGATTAAAGAAGATCGTTTGCATCTATTTTTTCACTCCGATCCGTATCTTGAGGCCTAAACGAGCCTATAATGGGTCGGGTCTAGGCCCGAACTGAAGATCATCGAGTCACGAGTAAAAGCCGTGAAGGATTCGGGCCGAAAAAATGGATGAAAAGGCCTCAAATTGGAGAAAGAAAGAAGAAGAGGTTAATCGCACGTGTTTCACCATTTCAGACCACAGATAGAGGCCTAAACAGACCCAAACCAGACCCAACAAGAGCCCAAATCGAAGTTCACCGAGTCACAAGAAAAGCAGTGAAGGAGCTGGGTCGAGAAGACGAGAGGAAAGACTCCAAAACAGCGACGGAAGATAAAGGCGCGAAGAGGGGCTTAATTGCACCAACCGCCGCCGCACCTATCGGACCGGCGGTGGTTTTGGCATTTGGTACAGAACCATCCCCAGTTGCAGCCACCACATTGCCGGTCCGACAGCGGTCCGGCAGTCCGCGAACCGCGTACACCTAATTTACAGTGCAATATCTTCGTATTTCGGTCGTAACTTCCTCGTTCGAGCTTCGATTCAAGTGTATCAAGTTGTTACGTGTAGTCGAGACGAAGATCTACAACTTTATAGTTGAAGTAAAAGGCTTATTCCGGATGGATTTTTCCAGGAAATCACTAGAAGGCTGAGTCGAGCGCGCACGAGGGGCTCGACTCAACATTTTAAAGGACCAAGCCCTCCCTTTTGTATTTTTTATACTTTTACCCTTACTAGGGCTTGCTTTCAGCAGATTTAGGGTTGGGAGACATATATATATCCCTTCCCCTCTCATTTATAGGATTAAAAAACTCTTGCCTTATTTTGTAATCTTCCTAACACTTTTTCTCTCTTTTTCTTCTCCATTTTTAGATTTTCATAGTTCTTAGCTAGGTTTTTCTTCCTCCTCTTCAACAAGGAAGCTGTCTTTGAGGAGAACTCGAGGATTGCTCATGAGCTTGTGACACCTGACTGTTTCATCAAAGGATTTCTAGGATTTCTTCAATACATTAAGTATTTTCTATCTCTTCTCTTTATTTTCGGTTTTTATTATATTTATTGCTTGATGTTGATGATGCCTTTTATTGCTTTGATGATTTGTGAGTGATTTTCGTGTTTCCCAAAATCCCGGAGTAGCCCAAGCTTCGAGGTTGATTGATTATTGGATTTTATTTGAGTTGTGGTACCTAGGGTTATGATTTGGTTAAATTGTAATAAGGTTAGTTGATATTGAGCGCTTCACGGTAGCTCCGGCTTTCAGTGGCTTAGGATCATTTCAATTAACAGTGCAATTAAAAGATGATAGTTGACCCCCCTAGGCTACGGATAGCTACCCATTCGAGGATTGTGTCGACTAGATTTTAATTGAGTTTAGAGGTTAATTGCTACACCTTATTGTATTCGGATGGGAAGTTAACCTTGGATAATTAGATTAACCAAAAAATTCAATCGGTAGAAGGGATACCTATGGAGGATAAGCTCTATCGAGCGGGGGAGTAGAGTCTAGGGGCGTTGGTTGTTATTGTCGAAATTAGGTTTAGACGCACCCTTACGCCGGTCTTTAGTATATCGGGCTATCCTATTCTATTTTTACGTAACCAAAATTCCGGGGCCCGGGGTTGGATTATAATTTCTTATCCATATAGGTAGTATACATTGAACCCGATTACTCACCGATTCTAGGGTATTAGGAGCACTTGGACCTTTTTCCTAGAATTCATTAATCTCGAAGAATGTCTTAGGGCCTCGCTCTCTAGGCAATATTCTCTTGGGATAGAGATTTTAGGAATAGCTTAATCATATATAACTCACATCAATGTCTCATAATCGCTTCTAAATATCATTTCATTTTGCTTGTGTGAAACCTAGCCTCGGGAATATCTCCCCATCAATCGATTCCTTTCTAGCTTTATATTGTTTAGTTTAGTCCACTCTCTCAACTTGCATTTGACCTACTTTGTAACGACCCGATTTTCATAAAATAATTTAATCTAATTTAAAAAGTAATATTATTTTTTAAAAGTAAAATAAAAGATATTTCATAGTCAGGCCGTTAGAAATACTAAACTCCCTAAATATGCAAAACTAAACTTATATATCACATGGAGTAGCGGACTAAATTAACAAAACATCTAATCACATTAAAATATTTATTAGCTAATAAGTTATCATGAGAAACTAATTTAAAACTAAATAATATAAGTAACATTACCCATAGACATGCTCCTAATTCCAATTTGAATAATCACAACCTAACATGCCACTTATAAGAAAAAAAATATAAATAATACTACATGACTCCAACAATTAAGTCTAAAAACAAAGAATGCTTAAGTTGCAAAATCCAAGAAAATAATATTCAAATAATCCTAGCAAACTTGAAATTTAAAATCCTAACTACTTGAGTCATATGCAAAAATAAATTCAAATAATAGAAATATAATAGTTCAACTTAAAATTAACTTTCATATGTCCGGCTTCGCCTCAACTCCTCCGTCTCATGCCCAAGTTAACCTGAAATGATCAATATTGGGTTGGGGTGAGCTTCCTTCAGCTCGTGGAGGATACAATTTACAACAATTATGCACAAAACTAAAAGCATAAAGTATAAACAGTCATAACTTGTAACTTGTAACTTGCAACTTGCAACTTGAATATTATAATAAAAAATTTGAATATAAACTTGTAATCCATGTGCTCACAGAACTTGAATTTGTATATCCAATAAAATTGAATACACACTTGCAACTTGTAAATATAACAGATATAAAGTACACAATTAATTAAGCAATAATTATAATAAATTGTAAACTCCACCTGAATTGGCTTGAATAAAATCGACGGAATGACATGCAATGTTAAGCCCGTGATCCTTGTTCCGTGCAATCTATACATACGAGGCATTTGTTTTAATTATTAATGCTGATTAGAGTTTTATGGGAAAGAATTTGTGTCAATGGAAATTAAAGGAAATAAGAAGATTGGCTTGAGTGGAATTTATTGTATTGAGGATCTGTTTGCAGTGGATAAAGAACATGGGTAAAGAATGGGATAAAATCCTAAATTTCCAGAAATTAAAAGGGTAGGAATTGAATTAGAAAATAGGTATATTAAAACTAAATAAAAGAAGAAGATATTAGGAATAAAATCCCCACTTCTCTTCCTAATTCATACGTCCAGAAACCACACCCACCATAAAAAATTTATTCTTTCTCCTACTTCATTCAATGTGGGGACCACTAAATATCTCTTCTAAGAATATAAATTCAATTTAAACAATCTTTCCTCCTCTTTCGTTTCACCATACGCACACACACACATCACAATTCATAACTTTGACTTTCTTCTTTCTTTCTCCACCATTATCTCTCTCCCTCACATGTACACGTAACACAGAGTCACAATTTCAATTGCTCTCTCTCTCTGCACACACAAGACAAACACACACCGCACCACCTCACTCACACACACACACTCCTGCACACACAAAAACAAATACTAGACACACACACATCCACAGACACGCGCGCAACATCAGATTTGTACGCACACACAACTCATTCCCTATCTCAACCATCAAACACACACACACACACCTATCGATCTACACATATTGGCTCCCCACGACGGGTCGTAAATGACGGTATTTCGTCGGACTTTGGAATCAGTGGCCTAATTAAAAGTAATAATCTCGACTGAGAGAGTATTTGGTTTCATGGGATAGGAATTTGGTGACAGCATGTTTCGGTGGAACAAAGAGTGAGTAAAATATTAAGGTTGGAAGGAAGAAGAATTACCTTGACAGATTTTGCAGAGTGTATTACGACTCCGTCCCCGTTGGTTATGTTTTCTGATCGTGTATTATGGTGGAGGGACTTAGACGGTGGGTTTCAATATATGTATGTATGTGTGCGTAGGATTAATGGTAGTATGTGATATGGTTAAATATCATATTGATAAGGATTAATCCCTAATTCTAAGGTATTTGAGATTTTATGTTAAACGTTCTACATATCATTAATTGTGTAGGAACTCGGATTCCTTTTGGGCTTAAAACATGGCCCGATTGTGAATTAGTACATTGAGCTTGAGTCTTAGGCTCAAAGTTTTGGACTTAGTAATGTGATGACATATGCATGTAATGGACTAAAATAAAGTGAATGACTTTTCCTACAAAATGAAGGGTCTACAATTAATAAATGAATATATGACAACTAAAATGACTTGAAAATAATTAGCTAATGATTCCCAATATAATTGGGCCTGAAAATATTAAATGAAACATTTTCATTGACGTAACTTGAGCTTGAAAATTAAATGTAAAATGATGCGTGACATGGGTTTGTCCTAATGAGACTTTCAACTTAAGCTTAAATCTATATATAATAACTTATTGACATTTAATTGAACTTAAAATAATTAACTGGGCTATCGCGACTTGAAATTTGGCCAAAGGCCAATTCTTGGATTTATATACATTCTTGGCCCAAATTAATTAATTAAGCCTAACTAAATATCAATAAACTTAAATAGTTATAATACTAAAATAGTGGGTGTTACATACTTAATTCGAAAGTGCTAAAGACGATTCTCACGGAAAATCCTCCTGTGGATTCGATGTCTTATATACTACCTCTGTCACAAATCGTATACTTGCGGTTTGAGAAGGTTGTTCCAATCCTAGCGATTTGGAGCGACTTTCGCGACAAGTTCATGGCGTCGTTGTCAGGGAGGATTTTATTCCTGTGAATTTAGCCGAAGCACAAGTAGAGTTAAATTAGGCCGTTTTTCTTTTTCTTGCTAATAAAAATCGAAAAAAAACTATAAAGATGAACCCTGATCACTATTAATATTTGCTCGAAAGTTATGTGCTTGATCCTTCCGAAGTGAATGCATTGTTTTTATGCATGATGATGGTTCTTATTTTTCTCCCAATTTTGAAAATATAGAAGTAGTGCACTGTGAAGTTTGTGAGAGAAAGGTCACATATATATGGATTGTGACTCTTTTTTCCACCATTTTTCTTCACAAATGCACCATCCTCCCACACACCCATCTCAAGTCATGGATTACAATTCTTTTTCAAATAATTATGAATTGGAATGGTAGGTCGATAAAAAAAATCCCCTTCTCAAGTCATCAAACCTTTGAGTCATCTGAATCTTGCCAAATTTCTTCAATCAATGCATTGAAAGAAGAAATGAGGAACGATAAGGATGAGTTCGATCAAAAGTTTAATGAACTTTTGGCACACACTAAGATTTTGGAAGCTCATCTCTCCAAACATGTTTTGGAGAGAAATACATATGAAAGTGTGCAATTGAGGGAAGAGGAGAGTAAAACCTCATCTCTCATGAACCACCATTAGAGAATAGTGACAATTCTTCTAATCAAGATAATGCATTGCCTTTGGAAGAACAATCTCAATATCTCAACAAAGTGTGCGATTATGAGCGCATTCTTATTAATGATCCACTTGTTGAGGCATTATTTAGTGGTCGGGATGCAAGTTTTGATTTGTTATTTCCTCTATGTGTTGAAAAACTTGCATCGATTATGAACATTGAGCATACCGTCTTGCATAAATCACATGTCCATAATCTTATATGTGATCCATCGTGCCATGTTTATGTTGGTGGATCAATTCTCTTTCTAGAGCAAACAAAAACATGGTACGATCAACACTTGTTCTTGGATCCCGGATAATACTTGTGAAAGTCGGGCCATCGATTTTTAACCAAACACTTCTTGGGAGGCAACCCAAGCATTAAAAAATTTATTGCTTTCTTAGGATTTTGTTTTTTTTTTTTTTAATTTGTTCTTAGTTTAGTTTTTCCTTTTAAGATTTGATGAAATTTGGAGTTGTGCGAATAGGTAATTGACACTTGGGGACATGAACGAGGTGAAAGAGCCTAAATCTTGAAGAAAAATATCCAAGTATTGATGATGCCAAATCAAGACGAGTAAGTGCATAATTCGTAATCGCTTGATTTGTCTCATCTTTACTTGTCCTTGATTTTCATGATTGGATTTTTGTAAATTTGAGAATATTGTTGACTTTTCTTTCTGCACACTTGATTCATATGCTTACTTAATTGACATGTTTGCATTTTTGTGGGGAGGAGATATATTATTTGCATTAATTGAGGTTCTCTCCTCAAATTTGCATAACCAATTACGAAATCTTGTATGTACATAACTCTTGAAATCTTTGAATCTTTGTTTGAATAAATGGTTAGTTTGGAAATGTGAGTAGTTGTGAGCTTTTTGATTGATGAATCTTTGGGAAATGCATGAATTTCACCTCCTTTGATACTTGGGCTTGAGAATTTCACCCAAGTTTATGGGGAGAATGGAAGAATTGTTATTTTTATGCACTTGAAGAGGATGTACCTCATTTTCGATTGAAATGGTCGTAGTTACGATCTATGTCATTCTACCATATTTTGTTTCTAAGTCTTTATTGCTTTGATTGAATAATGTTGCTTGGTTGAAATAAGTGTTGAGTTGGCTTATTGCTTGATTCGTGAGGAAGAAGTATTAGAAGTGTCCTGACTTTTAAAATTTCAAAATTGAAATCTCTAAAACTTGAGCATAAAACACTAGAGGATTCCTTACCTAAAAATCAATGAGATCAATTGATCGATGCGATTTAAGGGTATATAAATGTTTGGGCATAGTAAGGAGGATTGCATGTGTAAATGAAATAACTTAGCCCGAAATTGTGTCGCTTGTGAGTATTACTGTAATTCCAAAACACACACGACACAATTAAGGATGAACTTGTGAAAAATAGAATGAATTGACTTTAGGTGGTAACAAAATAAAGGAGATGTAGGAGGAGCTATAAGGTGCATTAGGTCGCGGGGCATTGTCATTGTTTTTAATTGATTGTAAGAAATTCTAGTAACAATTGTGTACTCCAAGTATTGAGATGAGCATAAAAAGAAAATACATTGTATAAAATGTAGAAAAAATGAAGCTCAAAATAAAGAATCGAGTGTGAAATAGTTGAAAATCTTGTGTAACTCGAAAAGAGTATTGTGTTGTAAAAGAACAAAAACTAGAATAGCAATTTATTTCTTTTGGACCAAGCCCGGTGAAAAAAGGAGTAGTTGAAAAGAAAATAAAAAAATATATATATTGAAAACCAGTTGGCTCGAGGGAGAAAAGAGCCGCATCGCCCACACCGGATGAGTGCGTGACGTCTTCCTAAAAAAGAACCGAGTCAAACCACCTAGAATCAAAGATTTTGAAAAATAATGACTCGTCCAGGTCACCTCACATATGCACATTTTGAGGTTGGAGAGAGAGCTCTTAGCATGTGTCCTATGGTATTAAATAAAATAAAAAGACTACGTGCCTTTTCGAATTCCTATGCCTTTATATTCCTCTATTCGTCTATCAAATTCCTTGAAAGAAAATGATTAAGGCAAGATCGGTGAATCAAAAAGTGAAAAGTGCTCAATAAAAAGAGAAATTCATGTCTAACAAGCTTCCAATAACTTTCCAACCTCATTTTCTTATGTGCTTAAATGTTTATTTTACTCAAGGACGAGCAAAGTCTAGGTTTGTGGGAATGATGAACGTGAAAATTACCGTTTTTCTTGCAATTTTTACGTCCATATTTTGTTAAGAATTACGTGTAATTATTGTGTTCATATGCGAAATGTGTTCTTTGATAATTTTTGGGTTAATTTTCCTTTTTGATATGATTTGATGCATTTTTTGGTGTTTTTTAGTCGTATTTTGAAGGTTAGAAAACTCGGATGATTAAAGAAGATCGTTTGCATCCATTTTTACTCCGGCCCCGCATCCTGAGGCCCAAATAGGCCCAAAAGAGGTCGGAGTCAGGCCCAAACTGAAGATCGTCAAGTCATGAGTAAAAATCGTGAAGGAGTCGGGCCGAGAAAATGGATGAAAAAGCCTCAAATTGGAGAAAGAAAGAAGAAGAGGTCAATCGCACGTGTTTCCCCATTCCAACCCACAAATTGAGGTCCAACCTGACCCGAGTCAGACTCTACAAGAGCCCAAATTGAAGTTCGTCAAGTAGCGAACAAAAGCCGTGAAAGGGTCGGGTCAAGAAGACGAGAGGAAAGGCTCCAAAACAGCGACGGAAGATGAAGGCGCGAAGAGAGGCTGAATTGCACCAATCGCCGCCGCACCTACCGGACCAGCAGTGGTTCCGACAGTTGGTACAAAATCGCCCCCAGTTGCAGGTCCGGCAATCCGTGAACCGTGCACGCCCAGTTTTCAGTGTGTTGTCTCGTATTTCGGCCGTAACTTCCTTTTCCAAGCTGCGATTCGAGTGATTCAAGTTGCCACACATGGCTGAGATAATGATCTACAACTTTGTAGTTGAAGTCGAAGGCTGATTCCAGATGGAGTTTTCCCAGAAATCACGAGAAGGCCGAGTCGAGCGCGCACGAGTGCCTCGACTCAACGTTTTAAAGGACTAACTCCCTTTTGTACTTTTATACTTTTACCCTTACTATGGCTTACACTCAGCAGATTTTAGGGTTGGGGGACATATATATATATCCCTTCCCTCTCATGTAGGGTTAAAAAACTCTTGCCTCCTTTTGTAATCTTCCCCAACATTTTTTTCTTTTTTTCTTCTTCATTTTCAGATTTTCATAGTTCTTAGCTAGGTTTTTCTTCCTCCTCTTCAAGGAGGAAACTGTCTTTGAAAAGAACCTGGGAATTGCTCGCGGGCTTGTGACATCCGACTATTTCATCAAAGGATTTCGAAGGCTTCTTCAACACATTAAGCATCTTCTATCTCTTCTCTTTATTTTTTTATTTTTATTGTTTTTATTGCTTGATGTTGATGATGCCTTTTTTTATTGCTTTGATGATTTGTGAGTGATTTCCTTGTTTTCTGAAGCCCGGGAGTAGCCCAAGCTTCGGGTTGATATTAGTTGATTGATTATTGGATTTGTTATGAGTTGTGGTACCTAGGGTTAGGATTTGGTTAAATTGTAATAATGGTTAGTTGATATTGAGCCTACGACCACAAGTTTGCTTCACGGTAGCTCCGACTTTTGGTGGCTTAGTTTCACTTCGATTAATCGTGTAATTAAAAGATGATAGTTGACCCCCCCTCCCCCCAGGCTAGGGATAGCTACCCTTTTGAGGATTGTGTCGACTAGATTTTAATTGAGTTTAGAGGTTAATTGCTACGCCTTAGTATTTTCGAGTGGGAAGTTAACCTTGAATAATTAGATTAACCAAAAAACTCAATCGGTAGAAGGAAGACCTATGGTGGAGAAGCTCTACCGAGCAGGAAAGTAGAGCCTAGGGGCATTTGTTGGAATGGATGAAATTAGGTTTAGTCACAACCTTACGCCGGTCTTTGGCGTATCTGGGTTTTCCTATTCTAGTCTTACGTAGACAAAATCCCGGGGCTCGGGGTTGGATTATAATTTCTTATTAGTGTAGTTAGTCTACATTGAAGCCCGATTACTCACTGATTCTAGGGTATTAGGAGCACTTGGACCTTTTTCCTAGATTCATTGTTCTCGAAGAATATCCTAGGGCCTCGCTCCCTAGACAATATTCTCTTGGGATGAAGATTTTAGGATTAGCTTAATCACATATAATATAACTCATAACAATGTCTCATAATCGCTTCTAAATATCAATTCCATCTTGCTTGTGTGAAATCGAGTCTCGTGAATATCTCCCCATCGATCGGTTCCCTCCTTGCTTTATTTATTGCTTTATGTTGTTTAGTTTAGTCCACTCTATCAACTTGCATCTGACCTACTTAATTCGAAAGTGCTAAAGCCAATTCTCACGGAAAATCCTCCCTGTGGATTTGATATCTTATATACTACCACTGTCACAAATCGTACGCTTGCGGTTTGAGAAGGTTGATCCAATAGCGATTTGGAGCGACTTTTGCTACAAGTTCACTTGCTTAACCACAAAAAAAACCCTCTAGTGTTTCCCAAGCCTTATCACTAGCTAAATGGAAATATGAAATGGATGAAGAGTATTGTTATCTTGTTGGTAATAACACCTGGGTGCTTGTTCCCTATCATGATACCATGAATCTGGTGACCACCAAGTGGATATTTAGAATTAACATAAAGCTGATGTGTCTGTTGACATGTTCTAAGCCAGGTTGGTTGCAAGAGGTTTCCAACAAACTGCTTTCTTTAATACCTACAGTCCAGTAGTTAAACCATTTACTGTAAGGGTGGTCTCACTATAGTTGTTACTCAATGTTGGCTTGTTCATCATGTAGATATAAATAATGCCTTCCTCAAAGGTGATTTGTAGGAGGAAGTCTAAATGATGCAACCTGAGGGCTATGAATCAGAAAAGCATCCCAATCATGTTTGCAAGTTGGTAAAGTCTCTCTATGGTCTTAAACATGTTCCAAAAGCATGTGTATGATAAACTTGGGTCCTTCCTTAACAGTCTTGGTTTCTTCAAAGTAGTTTCAGATTCTTCTTTATACATAAAAAAAACTCTGCTACTTATGTATTGTTTATATTGGTATACGTTGATGACATTCATCAGAGGCAGTAACACTAAAGACAATTTCACTGAAAAATCTTTGTGAAGTTAATTACTTCTTAGGGACTAGAGCTCACTCGAACAACAAAGGGATGCTACTGAAGTGGTCAAAATATATCAGAGATCTTCTTACTTCAGTATCTATGAAAAATTGCAAGCATTTGGCTTCACTTGGATGTCCTAGTATCAAGTTATATTCTCAAGGATAGTCAAACATTTGATCAACCTAATCTCTACAGAAAGGTGGCTGGTTCACTACAGTATCTCACAATCACTATAGCTGACATTATCTTCGATGTCAACAAGCTTAGTTAGTTCCTACAGAGCCCTATAGTGAACCACTGGAAAACATGTAAAAGGGTGCTCAGATACTTCTCAGGGACATTTGATAAATGCGTCCTTATTGCACCAGCTCATGACTTCATACTATAAGGATGTACCACTGCAGATTGGGCAAGCTACCCAGATGATAAAAGAAGCACAAGTGGATATTGTTTGTTTTTGGGGTCAAATTTAATAGTATGGTGATCTAGAAAAAAATATTGTGGTTAGAAGAAGCACTGAAGTTGAGTATAGGGCATTCACTTGGAACAACAGAGGTTCTTTCGATTCATAATTTGTTCAAAGAGTTAGGAATCAAATTGAAGCAACCAACAGTTATATGGTAGAAAATAAAGGGGCCATTTTATTGTCTTCAAACAATGCGCTTCATTCCAAAACGAAGCATATTGAGATCGATATACATTTTATCAGAGAAAATGTAATAGCTAAGGAAATTGAGGTGCGTTATGGTCCAATAGAAAGCCAGTCAACAAACATATTAACAAGTCTTGTCTTCTAACAGATTTTGTTCACTTTGTAATAAATTTTGTACTAATTTTTCCTTGGTTGTAATTAAAAAGGAGTATGTTAGAGTTACTAAAGTTAAGAGCAAATATTGTAACCACAGCTAGAGTTAGAAGCTGAGTTAAGAAGAGTTTTTAGTTAGACTTCATAACTGTCATGCAAGTTGACAGCTGAGTTACTTACACCTGATGCAACTTGCAGCTCTATATATATAGTGTTAAATCAACCAAGAATTTCCAGAAACACAATGAACTCAATCAAAACAACAACGCACACCTCAACCTTCAACAACAGAAATTGAAAATCAAATAGAAACTGAAAAACAGACGAGTTAACGTGGATCGATCATAAAAGATCTACGTCCACGGGAGAATCAAAACTCTTTCTGTCCACTAACAAAGATCAATTGGTTACAGATACACTCTGAATTTGATAACCCCCAATTCAAACCCTAAATCGGAACAAACTCAATTACAAGTGTTTTCCTCATCTACCCAACTGAAAAATCTCTTGAATAATGAACTAGACATGCTCTTTATACAGTACCGAGTGCAAACACGAAGAGAAAACTAACTGACGAAATGGATTTTGCTCAGAAGCCTAAAGATGAAAATTTGGCTATGTTTTACAGTTCAAAATTCTGTTATGAAAATAGAATTTGGTTAACCACCGGTTCAGAGTCCGGTTCACGCAACCCGACCGGTTCTTAACTTCCTCGGACCGGTTCTCGAACCATCTTCACTTCTTGAGCTTGTTCATGTACTCCTTTGTGAAATTGAACACTCCAGTAACATATAGACTGCTTGGGTACTCTAAGAAGATCAATATTGAAAGAAATATCATTCAGTTCTACAAATCTTAATAGAAGGGAACAAGACTCTTTTGGTGTTTGCCCTCGTCAGAGATTGGCAGTGGTGATGCACCATAAGCATCCCATGTATGAATAGCGACGAGTCAAGCGAGCATTGAGGCCTTGCCAGCGAGAATGGGATGAGGAGGAGAGAGAAAGGGTGGCTTGAAAAGGCAGAAAAGAAGCAAAGTAAAACATGTGTTTCAAATAAAAAATTAAAGAAAGAAAAATACGAGGTGGCATCCGTGTGGGCGGGCGCCAATTTTAGTGCCAAGCAAAGGAGCCCAGATTTAATGCAAATATAATTAATTTGTACTATCTACCTCCATTTTTTACTTATAGTTTTACCTTTTATAAAGGAAAATTTTAAAAACTTGGACACTAAATTTTGGTGCATGGCATAACACGACACTAAGCATTCGGGCTGATAATTTAAGATAACTAAATTTTGTAATTTCATACTTTAAGGACAAGTTAGTCTAAAATTTAAAAAGATATGAAGCTAAATGTCACGTGAATTGCTCGAGCAAGTTTTTTGTCAAATAAAAAAAGGAGGGAGCCAGGTTTTTCATATTCCCGGCTCAATTTGTCCATAATAAACGGAAATTAAAAAGTTTTTATTTTAAATTACCGACCCAAATAGTTAGCGTTTAGTGTCCGTTTTTGTCATTTTCCCTTTTATAAAATGTTCATAAAATTTGTAACTTTTCCTCCTAAACCATCTCTTATTTTCCAAACTAGCGTATGTAAAAAATAATATAATTAGAACTTGATTTTGGGTGGTTGCCTGAGGAAAATTATAGTAAAGAGTGAGAAAGAAAGAAAGAAAGAGAATAGTAAGAGACCAAATGATCCCTACAAATCAATTGATTGGCAATGAAAGAGACAACACATGACATTTTTACTTGCGTATTCTTGCAAAGGAAACCTTAATTCCCAAGCTTCTGGAATATATGTCCTTCTTTTTACTAATTTATTTCAGTGAACATTACAAATGTATTTGACTTATTAGATGATGTCTGATGTATAATTATAGTTTGGACAACTTATCATTTATTCTTCAATTTTAGTTTAATAGTAGTCAAAATTAATAGATTCAGACTTTCTTGATAATTATGACATATATAGCATCTCATAAATTTGTAAGTAAAATTAATACTCCCTCCCTTTACAAATTAATAAATTGGTCTTTTCTCCTTACCCAAAAAAATGAAAATTAAGGTAATAAAGATAGGTTATTTGAGGGTGTTTCAGTATATTACGGTAGATTCATAATTTTTACGTGAAAATCTAAAATAACTTATTTTAATGAACGGACGAAGTATAATTTAATATCATGGTTGATATGACGTGCGGGGGCGAATTATTGACGATGATTTTTAAAGAAATCTTGCGGAACAACTTGATTTTTATTATAGTGGTTGGTGTAGGTGATAAATAATAATAATAATAATAATAATAATAATAATAATAATAATAATAATAATAATAATAATAATAATAATAATAATTTAGTTGTTGTTGTTGTTGTTGTTGTGTTCCTTGCTGATATGGAATATCTCCGATAACTCAGATGCACATATCATAAAGTCTATGCATAACTAATTGACATGGCATCCTACCGTGAAGGCCAAGTTGGATTCAACCTACCAGATTTCTCAATTATGGCGTAGCTCGCCTACTTGACCGACCTGAAATTTTTCTACCTGAGTATTTTGTTCGTAACGACGCCGAGAAGATTTTCTACCTGGACTACCCGACCTGGCTTTTTCATCCGAAATAGTGCAGAGATGATGACCTACCTGGAGCTAGCCGACCTAACTGTATTCCAACCTGGCTCAGACATGCCCAACCCGAGACTTCTGCCCACATCTGCCACGACAAGGAGAGGTCTAAGAATCTGGCTGGCTCAATGTATTTATTATATATGAAATCAAAAGATCAAATCAAATCATACAGAAGTGACGTAATCGACCAGGTCCCATGAAATTCTCTTAATACGTCATCTTCAAGAATCCCATAAATTCAGGATGGTGTAACCCAAATAGGGTGAAAAATAGGTAATAGATGTAATCATCACCCCTGAGGCCTACCTGGACGGGCTAAGAGTTTGTTTCTTTACTATAGATGAGATCTTTTAATGCTCATAAATAGATCCAGATTTTCTCCCAACTACCACTAGAAAGAATAACTGTAGTGAATTTAACAAAGTCGAAACGCCCAACCTTGTTTTACATATAAGAAAATATCAATAAAATGGCAAAGCTAAACGTTCACTTAGCTCAATTTCGTTAACGCGTTTTGCTTAACTTAGATTTCTTATCCTATCGCATTTATTTTTTGTGCTTTGTCAATCAACGTCGCAAAAGATTATCAACCCAGATACACGTAAAAAAAACGATGTGAACAATAGCAACTATAATAATAATAATAATAATAATAATAATAATAATAATAATAATAATAATCAACCTCATCTTGACTATAAAAAAAATAAATCAAATGTAAGTGGTAAAGCTGGTCAAATACAAATTTCGAATTGAGTATGTCTTGATTCTACTGAAAAAGCAATGTGACCATCATTCAGTAAGGCCCACTGGTCAAACCCCACTTAATATACTATACGGTTAAATCTCTAATTAATTCCCAATTAAGTTTTTAACTATATTCCCTCTTAAAAAACTAAAATGAAGAGTTTAATCAATTTCACCCATTCCACCTTACCAGATGTGCACTAAAATAATATTAAATGGGTTTGTCTGATGCTTTTTTCTAGTGATTCCTTAAATTAGTTTAGAAATGGTAAAATTCGACGCAATCCGATAGTACAACACATTGCGACCCATAAATTAGAAAAATCACAAAACCTAATTAACACTAAACAAGACAGTAGCGGGTTCAATAAAATTATTTTACATATTTAAGTATTAAGTCAATCAAGACACAATAAAGTCGAAGCTGAATATACGTACAATTTTATTATTAAAGAAATAGTACAAATGATAAATAATTTAATAAAAATTAAAAATCATACATTGATTACGTTAATGTGCAACAATGAAAATATATCGAGTTTTAGCATTAAAGCTGAGTTTTTGTGTAAAACTAAAATTTGAGATACCTATCATGTCCCTTAACCCGCCCAATACCTATTCATTTTTTTCAAAACAAAATTACTCCACTATAAATGTAAGAAGTCTTGTTCCAAAATATTTTTTGTCCAAATTATATTTATTTTCAAAAGTTAAATATCTTTTTTTATTAATTAAAGTAAGAAAATTAAAAGTTTAACTTCACGAATAAATGTTATATATATAATCAATTAATAAATAAAATCGTGTAAAATAACTCATTTTAACTATTTACAAATAAAAAAATTATGCATTTATGACACAAACAAGTTTAGGTAACAAAGGACACCCAATAACCAAAGGGAAATCTCATGTACAATAAGTGTTCGATGCAATTCGAACTGGGTGGGTTGGACATCACAATTTATGCTTAAAGATATTTCTTGTTCTGATTAAAGATATTATAATACTTTTATCCAGAGCAAGTAAAACGTTTAAAGTAAAAATATAAATACCTTTTTACAATTATACATTTCACCGAAATATGAACCTTTAAAACATTAACACTTTTTCACAATTATGCATTTACCTTTGGCATAAAGACTACTAATACATTTTCTTGAAAAATTATCCATAATTAAAATTAGACCGGTATAACAGGTGTACAAGAAATCTACTCATAAACAAAAAATAATTTCTACCAAAATTGTATTCCAAATTTATTTTATAAACCCTTTAAAAAATCACTTAGGGCATGTTTGGTGCCCTCGTTCACTCTAATGTTAAACCCTTTCCAAAATTTATGCTTATATTCTGGTTTTTTTCTCTAATTTGCTAATTTTAGAGAAAAGTTACAATGAAAATCACAAATGTTTACTACAAAATATAATAAAGAAAAATACAAAAAAAAAATTAAAAATCTAAACCGACAATTGCACCGAGTCATTTTGGTTTGGTATAAAAATATGAGAAATTTGGTTTTCGATTCTTATTAGAACGTTTAGGTTGAAAATCGAACATATTGAATGTTCACCATGCGCAATACAATATTTAAAGTAAAATATAAAATTATATAATGTGAGCGTTTCCAGCTCCCCTCCGGTCCCGTTCCGTTCGAAGCAAAATACAGTCACGCACAGACTCCGACAGGCGACAGATACAGATTACAGAGACACACACATTTTTTATACATACCGTACGTATAGAGATAATTTTGGAGAGAATATTGAGAGATTAGTGATTATATATTAGCAGAATAATTTTAAAAAAGATCTTCTCTCTCTACAAAAGCATCTGAGCCGTTACCGATCCCACCACTAAGTGCAGAGCGAGAAAACCCTTTCCCCTTTCACACACAGACACACACTCAAATTCACTGTTTCTGTGTGAAAATCACTCGCATTATCTGCCCTAAGCTCTGCTCTACTCTCCATAGCATAGGGTTCACCTCCCAGCCATGTGAAGCCTAGCTACTGTTCATAGAGTTAGGGTTTTTGCTTACTTAAAATTGCTGCTCCTTAATCCCGATTTGGATGGGTAACTGCTGCAGATCTCCGGCTGCTGTCGCTAGAGAAGACGTCAAATCGTCGAACTTCTCCGGCCACGATCACGGCCGGAAGGAGAAGTTATCCGGCAATGTTAAGAAAGCAATCACTGTTTTACCGGATGTTAAGAAGGAGAACATTGAGGAGAAGTATTTAATTGATAGAGAGCTTGGTCGCGGTGAATTTGGTGTTACTTACTTGTGCATTGATCGGGAAACGAGGGAACTTCTAGCTTGCAAGTCGATATCGAAGCGGAAGCTGCGGACGGCAGTGGATGTGGAGGATGTGAGAAGGGAGGTGGCGATAATGAAGCACTTGCCGAAGAATGCGAGCATCGTGAGCTTGAAGGAGGCTTGCGAGGACGAGAATGCAGTGCACTTGGTGATGGAATTGTGCGAGGGTGGGGAGCTGTTTGATAGGATCGTGGCTCGTGGACATTACACTGAACGGGCTGCAGCTGCGGTGATGCGAACGATTGTCGAGGTCGTTCAGCTTTGCCACAAACATGGGGTGATCCATCGGGATTTGAAGCCTGAGAATTTTCTGTTCGCAAATAAGAAGGAGAATTCGCCTCTTAAAGCAATTGATTTTGGATTGTCAATCTTCTTCAAGCCAGGTGAGCAAACAATTAGTTGCTTAAATTGTAGAAAACATTTGAAAGTTATTGAGTTAGTTTTTATCGATATTTATGGATGATGTAGTACAAACATAATGGTATGCTTATTTGCAGATCTCAGTAGAAAAGTATCTATGTATAGTGTTTCACTATGTAATTCAATTGATGTTATTTTGGTGGAAGCATTGCATAGAAAATTCTGTCTATAGGTCCATTGTAATTGATGGACAAATTGTAAAGATAAAATCTAGATTGTGACACCAATATTTAAATTGCGAGTAACCTGGAGAATGCACGATTACATAGTCTGTTACATATTAAAAATAAGAGTAGCTTCTGTTCGTGGAGGACGAACTACGTTTTGAATCACCTCATTGTTAATCTCATCTGCAATATATTGCTATTTATGGTTACTCCAAGGTCACAATTAATTAAACTCCACCTGCATAGGTTTAACTCTAAATTATGTTCCTGATAGGGGGCACATACGTGAATACTGTTCAGTATCATTACTTTATACGTATCTTACTCTGGACACCCCCAAACTTTTCAATCTGATAACATGACAACCATGAAGGGTCCCCCCTTTCTATTGACGTATGTCGAAGTCCTTTTGTTTGTGCCGAAAACTTTTGATGCTAAATCTGGATTCTCAATATCACCTAATACTTTTAAGTTAGAAATAGGACCTGCTGCCGGTGCTGTGTGCAACTTCACTCTTTTGCCTTAGGTCCAGAAAAAAACATGGATGCCTAACCTATGCCACTAACATGGATGGGTTGTAATTTATATTAATGTTTCTCCTTTTCTCAAAACAAGGAAAAAACTTTTTGAGCTCTTATTCTATGTAGTCTCTGTTTTTTGTTATTGTTTCTAACAAACTTGAGTAAGCATAGTAGTGTTTGATATGAAGCCTATGGGTTTTGCAGAAGTAGACGATATTATATCTTAATGAAGTAGTTCATCCCAAGGTCCATTGAGATTTAAAGTTATCAATGCACTTGTATAACTTCTTTTTCTTCTTTTTTCTCTGTTTCCTTTTTCTTTCTCTGTATGAGTGTGCTTTATGTGAGGCTATTGTATCGTGAATACCTTGTAACCTATTATCATCGCTATTTGATGCAATGGTGCCGACTATTGCTTTCTCCAGAAGTGTTTCAAGCTGCTATAGATATGTTCTGTGCTTATTCAAATATTTTCATTAAACCCACTAGTTCATTCCAGGTGAAAAGTTCTCTGAAATTGTGGGAAGCCCTTACTATATGGCTCCCGAGGTCCTCAAGCGAAACTATGGGCCAGAAATAGACATTTGGAGTGCTGGAGTGATTCTTTACATCTTGTTGTGTGGGGTTCCTCCTTTCTGGGCAGGTAACTCAGACGCCCTTCCGCTCTCTCTCTCTCTCACTCGGACATGCATACACACTCAAGCACACATAGAGTTACTGCTTCTCCACCTGCCAGTTCCTTGGAATTTGTGATGTTTTACTTTTTTTCTTCTCCGGAATGTTCTAAAGAAGAACACATCCTTTGTGGTATCTGATATTGATTATGAGATTCTCTCTTACCAGTTAATACGATGTTTCTTTGAATTTTTTTCATGGTTTCATTGTGTGCTCTCATATCAACAAAATGTTAATATTTACATGAGAAATATCTTAAAACATCTTATTTGCACAGAATCTGAACAAGGTGTTGCTCAGGCCATCATACGCGGTAAAATAGACTTTGAGCGTGAACCATGGCCAAGTATATCAGACAGTGCCAAGAGCCTTGTAAAACAGATGCTGGAGCCAGATACTAAGCTTCGGTTGACGGCCAAGCAGGTTCTTGGTATGTTACGTTAGGTTCTTGGATGTTCTCTTTGTTTTGATTATGGAAATTTTTTCCCCTGGGCCATCACTAAACTTCATGTCACGCATAGTTTTTGGATTATAGAATGTTCCCTGATTTTTTTGTCATCTTATCCTGTTAAAATTGATATATTTTGATGATACATTGACATGCTTAGCATCACAAAGATAATATTGCTGTATGTGATGATAAAGTGGTGCAATCTTTCTCCTCTTCTTTATTGGTAATTTCATGTTTTAAGTGTTTAGGCAATATGTTTATGTTAAAATATGAAATTTACTTATAATTGGACTATCTGGAACAACTTTCTATTTTGAGCGCATGAAACCTTTCTCCTTAAACTGGTTTGTTGTGGCATATGCAGAACACTCATGGCTTCAAAATGCGAAGAAGGCTCCAAATGTTCCCCTTGGGGATGTTGTCAAATCAAGACTCAAGCAGTTCTCGATGATGAATAGATTTAAGAGGAAGGCTCTGAGGGTCGGTTGATGCCTATACATTTATCATTCTTTTCTATAGTCAGTCGTTTTTGCTGAACTTATGTGGTCTTGCATCTTTCTTAGGTCATTGCTGATTTCTTATCTAATGAGGAAGTCGAGGGTATCAGAGAGATGTTTACTAAGATAGATACAGATAATGACGGTATTGTCTCAACTGAAGAGCTAAAGGTTGGATTACAAAAGTTCAATTCGCTATTGGCCGAGCCTGAAGTACAGATGCTCATTGAAGCTGTATGTGTACAACTTTTTAAGCCAACTTATACTTCTTTCGCTTTGATTAATTTGTTCTTATTATTCTATCTAGTTCTTAAATGTTATCGACACTGCCACGTCTATAAGAGTAATTACAATGAAAATAGCTGATAATTATTTTTGGTAAATATTGGGTAGTTATTATTATAGTGTAAAGGTCTAGTTCTTTCTCCTTAGGGTTGCGACCTTGTTGCTGAGAACGTGCTATGTCATAGAAGTGTTCATTACATGCTGTCTAGTGGATTTTCTGATATATTTCTTGCCAACAGGTGGACACAAATGGGAAAGGAACTGTTGACTATGGCGAATTCCTCGCCATTTCACTCCATCTTCAGAAGATGGCCAATGATGAACATCTCCACAAGGCTTTCTCCTATTTTGACAAAGATGGGAATGGTTATATTGAGCGTGATGAGCTTCGAGACGCATTGATGGAAGATGGAGTTGATGATTGTACAAATGTAGCGAATGATATTTTTCAGGAGGTTGACACAGACAAGGTGAAAATCAATGTTTTCTTCTAGTTTCTTTTTACAATACCAGTTATTAACATAGTCTTGCTTCTAGTTATTGGTTCAGCAGTCAGGGTCAGTGCAACCGATTGATTAAAATTAATTATATTTTTTTATGAAATATAATATAATATGTTGATTACTATTTACCAAATTTTGATACCAGGCAAAGGCCATGGGTATCCCAAATGTTTGGTTTAGTTGTGAATTCTACCCTGTAGCTTTTAAATTACCAATCTTACCCTAATCTGTTTACCTCAATTTAAAATTTGAAACAAGAAATTTCATATGAAATTTAGGTGCATTTCAAATTACAATCCTTCCCCTGATAATATAAGTTGTTTGGGCTAGTCGTGTAGTGTTAAGTTCATGGTTTCCTGATAAAATGATAGATAAGGTAAAAAAGAAAAATATTAAAAATTCTTTCGTGGTAAAATCCGTCCTTGACCTAATCATGTGTTCCTGTCCCTAAAAACATATACAACTGTGAAATACGTACTAATTTTAAACTTTAAACATTTATAACATGTACAATTTTCCTACGGAAACTTTCTAAACAAAAACAGAAACAAATCACAGGAAATTTACAGTTGATTCGACCTGTTTTTTGGTTTTCTGGTGTGCCTTCTGATTCATGGGATAGCTCCTTACCAGAAGGCCCGGCCCAGTTCTGAAGATAAAAACTCTGTAGATCTGATGTATTATGTGTTTAGTGCTCACCATATTTCATCTTGAATGCAGGATGGACGCATCAGCTACGATGAATTCGCGGCCATGATGAAAACTGGAACGGATTGGAGAAAGGCATCTCGACATTACTCGAGAGGGAGGTTCAATAGTTTGAGCATAAAGTTGATGAAGGATGGTTCCATTAACTTGGGTGAGTAAATATAGACCAGATGTTGTCTGTTTCTTTTTTTCACATGTCTGAGTTTTATCAAGTCTTTGTCCATGTGTATTATTATTGAGCTTACCTTCATTGTTACTATTTGTGGCCTGTGTTTTATTAATTGGGCTTTTAATTGGTTGCTGGACATTATGAGGCCCGTCCGTGTTATTAACCTCGCTCGCGTGTTGTTTCGAGTTCCAGCCCACCCTGAGCCCATCCTTCCTGTCTTCTCTATCAGCTCTCCTATATTTCTTGTTGTAGGAAATATTTGTTTGAAGAGTTGTTCTAAAATGCATGTTCAAGCTTGTGCAGATGATTCTTGTTGTCTTCTTGTTTTGTTTTGTTTCGTATATATATGGACATGTTGGTTCTGGGTTACTCGTCATTATTGATCATCGTTCTGGGATCGAGCTTGTGCAGATGATGATTCTTGTCTTCTTGTTCTGTTTTATTTTGTTTTGTTTTGTTTTGTTTCATATATATATGGACGTGTTGATTCTGGGTAACTCGTCGTTATTGATCATCGTTTTGGGATTGAAGGGGCAGCACATGTTTGGTAGTGTTTTGTATACGATGTGCCAATCATGAGTGTGTTTCATGTAAAGTGGTTGTTCAATCTCTTAGAACATTTTTAAAGTAATTTAAACCAGATTGGGTGATTGTTGAATGGTATCGAATCTTGAAGGCAATGATATCTATCTACATACAAAGATATTCTATAGATCCTAATGACGAAACTGAATCATTACGTTGGACCTGATATTAGGTATAAAGATTCTCTAATTCGAACCCCCTTGAACATGAGCGTCTGTAAATCACAAGGTCCCATATTATAGAAGCCCGAGTAATTAGTGTTGTGTATGGAGTTTGGAGATTATTTTAATTGGACTACCTATTCCAAACAAGTTTTGAATCTGAAAAATTTGTTAGATTATTTTAACTTTTTTCTGAACCAAACTGATTTTTTTGTACGAATTTGGTTATTTTTTAAATTTCTGAATTGAAAATTAACTGAATCGTACCATTGTTCTGAACTAAATAATTGGATAAAAATATAAATTGTAAATTTAAAATAAATCACCCCTACAAGATTATTTCAAATGAGAATCAAAATCACATTATCCCGATTTCTATAGTTTGCTGACTTTTAACATAAATAATTAAGAGGCTTATATTTTATAATCTTCAATAAATAATTTAGTGAATTAGAAATAAATTTGATGTGGTAAAATTTAGGGATGTGCACGGTGCGGTGTGAATCAGATACTTGAAAGTATCCAGATTCATTGTAAACTTCGGTTATTTAAAAAATGAATATCCAAAACCACACTACAAATTGAAACGGTGCAGTTATTTATTTTTTCCGGGACAACTTGATTTATAATTTCGGAACTAACGGAATGATTCAATTTGGTTCAATTTAGATAACTGGATTTTTTTTTTCTTTTGAATAACATAGTCAATTTGATTAGAATATATTGACGTCTAATTAAAATAAATAATTTTATTACATTATATTTGTTTCCAACTCAGTTTAGAAAATTATATAATAATTAAATATAAGTTTCTTTGATTATTTATGTTAAGTATGACTAATTAACAAATAATTAATAATTTAATTTTTAATTCTGATTAATTTATTAATTCTTATTTAAATTAATCTTTTCGGGATAATATATTTATAAATTTATAATTTAAAATTTTATTCGATTATTCGGTTCAATATAGTTTGTTATGGTTCAATACAGGTTCGTTTCGAAAAATTGAGAAATATCCACATCTGTACCAAAAACATAATCGGTTCGGTTCAATTCGATTCAGAAAAAGTTAAAAAAAATTCGGCTCGGAACTTATTCGGTGTGGGTTTTGGTCCAGTTTCAGTAATCTTCAAGCTCAATGCACAATCCTAGTAAAATTATTTATTTTTGTTAGATATTAATAAATTTTGTTTAATTGATTTTAATATTCGAAATATACAAAAGCTTAAGTTACCGGAATTGAACCAAATTGAATTATTCCATTGGATGCGAAATTCCTAACCGAATTGTTCCGAATATAGAAATAATTGTATTGTACCGTTTCAATTTTTCGATTGCATTGGATATTAAATTTTAAAATAATCAAATTTTGGTATGCATCTGGAGATTTTTAAATCTCCTATTCACATTGCATTGTGTACATCCCTAGCTAGTACAACCTACAGCAAAACCTCTATAAATTAATAAATTGTCTAAAATAATAATTTTCTCCGGTCCTGACTCGGCACAATTCAAAAATTGACCAATTTTGATAAGATAATAAGATTATAATTTCTAAAAAAATCTTTATATAATTAGTGGTCCCATTGACATCATAAATTAATAATTTTTTCAAATTACAAAAATAACTATGACAATTTAGTAAAATAAGAATCTATAGTTGATTGCTTCTTGGTAAAACTCAAATCTAATTGGAGCTCATCTCTAATTTTTTTAATCTCATCCAAGAGTTCTGATGTTGTATTCTCAAATTGCACCAAAAAGTTGTGAAGCGTTCTTGATACTATAAGTGTTTCGTTCCTCGTAACTGGTTCCAACGGTACTGTATCATCCTCGTCATCCTTCACATTTTTTTCGATGATGGTTGCTACAATTTCTTCTAAGCTCTGAACTTCAAAATACGTATCACTTTCACCCGAATAATTCAATATGCTATTATTTTGTTACGGTAACCGAGATCATTTACCATTGTCTTGTACTCTCTCCGTTTCATAAAAAATGTTATTTTAGCTATTTATTAGAGAAATTAAGGATTGATATTTAATTGGTATGTTTTGTGAAATAAGGAAATAATCAACTAAATTAAGTAGGTTGTTTAAGATAATATTGGAAAAATTGTAGTTTTTTTGGTAAAGTGACATTTATTGTGAAATTTTTCAGAGTGTCTAAAATGACATTCTTTATGAAACGGTGGGAGTATGATTTTTATAAATTTGTATTTCGTTTATATAGAGTTCCATTTTATGATGGATATAATACATCAATCAATATTAAATGCATTCATTTAGTTCTGTACCAATGATTGTACATTGAACAGATTTAGCTCTTTTATGTTGTACATGAACACATGGTTGCAAATGAATGCATTCACTTTATACATTGAACTAGTATAGAACCCGTTTAATAAATGGATTTGCAAAAGAAAATTAAAAATTCAAATTGTTAATTAAATTAAATAAATATTTGATAATATAAACTGCTTAGGGGTTAATAGTTAGAATTAGATTTTGCTAGCAAGTGATATTTCATTTAGTGATTAAATGTAATATTTGCCGATTTTTTCTTAAAGTACTTTTAATTTTTTTTCCTCATTATCATCAATTGAAATCATAGTCTTATTTAAGTTTAGGAGGTTACAACTTGAAGTTGAACTCTTGCAAAGTGGGTGAGTTGGTGGTTTCGTTTCAGCAATATAATTATTTTGTTAATAGCATAAAAGTTACATGTCAGCCTAAAAACGCTCTAATCTTGTCATGTGGCATATAGACCTTCTTTTAGTATATTAAAGATTTTATTTGCAGTCAAAGTTATGGTATTATGTATTTGATTATTATGATGAATATATTTATTACATTAGTTCAATGAATATATAATAATTAGATGCACTCTGACCTTTATCAAAATAAAATTTATTTATTATACTGAAAAAACTCTTAAAATTAATAAATTATTAATTTATAGATGAATTAATACCTTTCTAAAATAATAGATTATTTCAGTCCCAACAGTATTAATTTTTAAAGTTTTTGCTAGGTATTGCTTCAGCATCCTTGCCCTTTGCAAGGAGGGAGCTAAGGGGGAGCAGGCAGCGACAATTTTTCTGACGAAACTATTACATATATACATATATAATGTAAAGAACGAACTCATGACCCTCAAATTCCAAAAATTATGATAAGTATTTCAAAAAATGAATTATCACCCTCATTAAGAAATTTTGAATCCGTCCTTGACCCCGTGCGCTTACATTATGACAAGTGGTCTAAGAGCAGACCCTGGAGGATGTGTACTTTAAAAGAACCACCCTGAGCCCATCCTAAAGTGGAAGACTTGTGGTGCGATAAAAATAAACCTCATTATTGGTATTATTACTTACCCATGAAATCATCTATACCACTATTTATTCTATTTTGATTTTGGACTGCTTAGTTTAGAGTTTGGGCCACTTTACTTTCAAGGATCAAGTTTTGGTCATAATTCATAATATAAGATCAATTTGATGGGTTTATATTGGTTCTAGGAAGAAGGTGGGATCAAATAATGAAGTTTTGGGTTTTGTATCGGGCTAATCTAGGTTGGTGGATTTATTAAAATTTTAGGGACAAGTAAAGTAAACATGGGACAACTCAGAATTATTATCGAAATCCCATGTTATCCCTCAAAATAAATTGGCGCTTTATATTTTTTCCATGTAACTTTTAAAATCAACAATTTTGTCTGAGGTGAGTTTTCCACAAAAATCAAATGACAATCGTAGCCCCATTTTCAGAAATTCTGCCGAATATCTCGATTAGGGATAGTGCAGTTTCGCAACAATGAAGACCCTCCACCTAACTATGAGAACTCACCATTATTGCTTCAAGATTTAACTTTTCCTGTTCAACTTTTTTGTACATCAATTCTGTCACTTAAATTCTGAATTTTAGATTTACCTAAGTAGCGAGAACAATTATGGTGGCCCTCATGTTAATACATGTCACTCACATGAGGATCACCCTTATTGTCTCCACTAATTACATTAAGTATGCGTTTACTTAAGGTTGAAGAATGCTGAATAAAATTTGACTGAGAAAGTTATTGAGTGTGCTTTATTAAAATTTAGTCTCCTCAATCCACTGAAGGAAACCATAATTAAACACTCTAGATATAAATGTCATAATTTAGGTGACAAAATTGATGGACGTGCTATACATAGGAGGGGTGATTAAGTCTCTCACTAACACGGATACCCTCTAAAGTATTTTATGGTGTATTTCAAAGAGAGTGACACTTTATGTGGATCTTATATTTTTTATATTCCATTCATATATAGAATGTATCACTTTGCGAGATGCATCATGAAGTACTCGAAGGATCCAAATTTGAAATTTTGGTCAAGGATGGATTTAGGAGGAGGGGGAAAGGGTGCGGCCATGTAGGGACCCCGGAAAAAGTATACATGTTATTTTATCTAATATTTTTCGTTGATACTTTGAACATATAAGAGTCCACCTCCCTGATTTAACAATTTCGTCCCTATACTTCATAACATTGTTAAAAAGTATTTGCCCCCTTAAAATGAAATCCTAGATCCATTATTAGTATTGGCCCCCAAAATTTTATTTATCATTTACTACATTCCTTTTAGATTTTGTTTCTAACTATACAATCACTATTTTATTTTATCCAACATCTTTATTATTTTTAAACAACTTTGTATTGGTAAGGAGGCAAATAAAAAGATAAAATAACTATTCTGATTTCGACGAACTTTGGAGGTCTAGGCCGATTCAAATATAAAACCACGTACTATCCAGAATCTATAGTTGACAAGTCACTATGTGCGGGAGGGTTGTCAATTTTATCGGGAGTGAATTATCCAGCGGATAATTGGGTCGAATATTATCGGAACCTGATATTTTAGTGATAAGTATAGGATATTATCCATTTACCCTGTTCGTCTAATGGATTATACAAATATCTCATTATACATGTTCCCCGAACCCTATCTGAATACCCGTACCCTACCTAACTCGTTTCCAACAGGGCAGGAGTATTTGGATCCTCATCAAATCCAACCCATGATATACGTAAATGCATATATAATGGACTCCGATTTTGCTAGTCTACACATTTTAGTAAGTATAAATTCTGAAGAATGGTTGCATTAATTGAACTTATAATTAAAATTCTCAACACTAGCACACAAATCCATACCCAAGAAAGGGAACCCTACACAATAATGTGCTTAATAATTAAGATACTAACACATATCTTCATATATTTTATTACAACATAACATGGTCATTATTCATAGTAACACAAAGTGACCATTAATTTCAACCCATAACAACTCCATAAATATATTAAGCTCAACATTTATTTCACAGCAAATAACACATACTTTATTCTTACTGATTCAAAGGGTTGTAGATGGCCGGTAGCAGGGAAGACGAGAAGGGGCCGATGCTCCAGGGGAAGCCGTTTTCTTGATCTGCATACAAATTACCGTTGATTCCGTCAAGAGAAAACATGTTAAGGTTATGTGAATCAGGAATGAACGGTGGGAATTTGTGTATCTCTGGGATAATATTATCCTGGATTTTAATCCTCTTTTGAGCCCGAAACTCGTCTTTAGATGTTATTTCACTTGTTGCAACTTCAGAATCTGATTCGAATTCCTTATCGTTTGACTGATCTGATTCTTCGCTGAGTGATGGAAGTGATAAAACTGGAGAATATGGCTTGATTGGCTTAGATTGAGGTGACCGGTTCTTGTATTCTTCCATAATTTTGTCGAGAAATCTTCCTTGTGCTTCGATTTTCATCTTCAAGCTTTTCTGGACCTGCAGACAACATTTTCAGGTTTTTGTTCGTCCCATGAAAATCAAAGATCATATTTGTATAGGTCAACTGCAAAAACTACTTGAGGTTTAGTCTCTACTTAATCATTGAGATTGTTTAAAGCACTATTTTCAAGAAAAACGACTTGGGCTTTTTTTTCTTTGTGATACAACTAAACCTCGAGCAATTTTCAGAATCATCCCAATTTATTATACTGACCTCAAGTTGATCGCTCAATCGCCTTTGTGCTTCCATTTGAATTAGCAATGCTTCATTTAGCTGCGCAGCCCTAGATTTCCATGTGATATATATTAACAAATCAATTTGCAGTATAATCAAGATTACATAATCTCTGTTTTTCCATTGCCCTTCAAAGAAAAGTTTACACAATTCACATATGAATCAAGAACACACGTGAAAATAAGAAGTTAATTTGGATTAACTCACGATAGTGCGCTGAAATTTGGAAGCATCTCTGATACACTTCTTCGTTCAAGCTTGCCTCCTGCATGATACAGTAAGGAGCCTTGTGAAGAAACTTTGATGTAAAATAATGGTAAGGATAGTTTATGTAAAAAATGGTCGGAAAGATGGACAGTTTATGTGAAAATAAAAGAAAAACGGATAGTTTGTTTACTTGTGTGGTCTTCTTCTCGAGTAAATACTTGCATCCTGTATTTCTGTATTAACAGAGGAAATCCATAGATCAGAGTCGAGAAAATGCAGGAGCGACGGGGGATGGAGGGGGAGAGAGAGAGAGAGAGAGAACCTGCAAGTGACTCTTAACATGAAAGATGGTTAATCCAGGAATACCCATGGCCCTCAGAATACCTTTCGGAGTTGCCCCTGGAGGAAAGTAGAAAATCAAGACAAAAAGATTAGCAGAAGTACACATGATTTTGGATAGTCTCTGAACGAACAATCAAATTTAACTTACTATCTGGGCCTCCAATCTGACGGACAGACTTCTCAAACAAATCATGCAATTCTTTCGTCCATTTCAGTCTCTCCTTTGATGAACCATTGGAACGGTGAGAGCCCATGTTTGACCTTGCACCCCTGCTAGGCAATGGCATGAGCTAATATTACTCAGTTAAAAAGGATAGCTATTTAGAGAGAATAAATAAATATAGAAGTGGAATTAGAAACTTACGGGAAAATTTATCGATGTGAACTAAGATGACAAGATGTAGATGTAAAAGATACCCAAAAATAGCTGCATTAGTAGGGGCAAACCAGGTAAGATAAAAGAGAGTCTCTAACCTTCTCATATCCAACATATGATTTCTCTTGTATGTATCACCTGGTGAAGAAACCTAAACTCACAACAAGAATCTTTCAAATGTGACAACTACCAGACAAAGAAAGACAGCTACAACCAAATAAAAGCTGCCACTAATATTGAAAAAACGCTACCAAAATAATCACTACAAGACGAAGAAAGAAATAGATCTTTAGGAAATCTCTGTATGACGCTACGATCATGCAATAAAGAAACATGATCACAAATTCAGTGACTAATACATAGCAGGAATATTCATCAATTTGAAATAGCAAGAAAATACTCCCTGTTGAAAGAGAATACAAATAAACATTACTCGACCTCATAATTCAATGATACACCACTGACATCGCATCGAGGCTATATAATATTCATAGCATCTGAATAAATCAGATTCCTATATAAAAGCTATAACGTCAAACGAAATCACCAAGAACAAACTGTTATGGACTACAGACAGTTGGAAAGCAATATTGTTTGTACTACTTCGTCAGGCATCAGGTAAACACTATTGATTCTCCGTACTGATTCAGTAACCACTATGGCCTGCCCCGTTTCATGCAGGAAGGGCATTTGTATTGCTTGATGCTCTCAGCTTTGGCAGGAGTTATCTTCACGCACTTTCCATGGTACCATCGCTCACACATGTCGCAGCCAATCCAGAATTCATCTGCATTGTAATTTCCACCACAGGTTCCACACAGTGTTTCACTATGTTCGTCTTCCTCTTCTTCAAAACTTTCTTCTGTTAGCTTTGGGTTACTTTTGGCCTGACCATCACTTGTTCTCTGCAAAAAGAGTCAAACTTTGAGCTATGAATTGCTTTTCCTATCAACGTTTTTTTGGGTGCAAGGAGCTTGATATTTCAGGTATAAGCACAACCACTGACACGAATCTAATACAAGTTACATGGAAACTAAATCATCTCTTAATGAGAAGCTAACTTCAGGAATTAGACTTCTTTAGCCGTATTTAACAGTTTGATCTGAATGCTATAGCTTTTAGCAAACTTAGGTATTATATCGACATTGTACACACTCAACAGTATAGTTTGAACTTAGATGTTCCTACCTTGATGCTGCCACGAGGTTTGCTTCCACTGTCTGTATTGGGCTTGTCTTTTACAGGCTTCCTCTCGGTTACCACTTCAAAGACTGTTGGCAGCTCATTGATCATGCTGAACAAGCGCTTCCTGCAAGTCCAGCGAACGTATTACGCACAACCACAAAATTTTCTATAAGAAGTAATACATAATAGGTGTTCCGTTTCCAACCAAACAGATACTGGAAAGATTTTTTTGTAATGAAATGGAAAAAGAAAACAATAGATGGGACTAATTCACGAGCAACCAGGAGTTGCTGGCTCTATATATGATGACAGGCATCTCGCAGGCTGGAGTTAGTAAATCAGTATATTAAAACAGCTGAATTTAAGGCTCCAGCAAGGAAATGTTTTTACATGTTTCAGTAAAATCATAACTCAAATTAAACATGGACCAAAGAGTAACCCGCCCAAGCAAATACGGTGAAACATATAGGTCATAATTTCTATCAAATGTTTGCCTGTGCAAAAAAGTGAAAGACAATGCATGCTACAACTCCTAGGTTCTATATCTTGTTGAAAGCTATGGGCAATTCTTCCACCTTTACACATGTGAATATCTGAAACAACATTTAAGGAAATGAGAAGAACACGGCAATGCACCCCAAGAGAAACCATACCATGTGATTTTGAAGAAAAAAGGAATGTAATTTGTACCTTTCATTGCGGTTCAGCTTGGCACCAAGGTAAAAAGAGACGGAGAGCAACCAACAATCACTATGCACAGCAATTAACGAAAGCCAATCTCTCCGGTTCATTCCATCCCTGGCAAAGTTGATCCCAAGTGCTGGCTCTGGGAGCTCGGGTGGAACTTCCTCAGCTGGCAGATTCACTTCCCAAGTTTCATTTGGGTGTCCATATAGACACAAATTCTCCTTCTCTACAATAAGTAAAATGGAGAAACTAAACATAATCAACTAGAAAAATGCAACATTAGGGAATTGCTCACTTGAAAATAGTAATGATCGATGAGCAGGTAATACTATATGGTTACAACAATTGTTCATACAAAATTATATGTTTCACGTCCAAATTATCAAGAAACTAATTTAAACAAAAAAGCATGTTAAACAGCAGGAATGCATATAACAACAATAGTCGCAATTATCAAACGTTATCCGCAACAGGCACGCCTCCACCCCCACACAGACACACTATATATATCTAAACCAACATAGCAATCTTTCTTAGAACAAATAGCAAAGCTAAAGCTGCAGCATTTCTTCCACCAGATTTCCATGCTAAACAAATCACAACAGAAAAAGCTTCAAAACCGAAGAGGCGAAGACCACTGTCAATATAAAACAACGACATTCGGTCATCAAAGCAACAATCATTCTATCATCTTCATTATCATTTAACCAATGAAGGAGCTAATCTACCTTAAAAACACCTATATCAGCAGACAAACAGAAGCATCAAATTTCATCAATTCTATTTCATATGCAGATTCACAAAATCAGAAACAGCAAACAAGTCAAAAAGACCTACAAAAATTAATAAAACTACCGGAGTATCAGTTTCCAAAAGTCAACTAAACTACAATTAACTTTACCTGGATCACAGAGCGCGTAAAATTCATCCACATCTGAAAACATAAAAAATTAGAAATCATCATAAGTTCGACAAAAAATCCGAACAAGTTTATCCTTTAGATACAACAGTAGAGAAAAGTACCAAAAGTTAAAGCACGAATGATTCCACCGCGACGAGCACTGTAATCCTTGAAGATCTCCTCTACAGTTCGAGGACTCGGAGAAACTGACGCCATTTGAGTATATAAATTACGAGATCTAAAACTTGTTGAGTAAATACTAACAATTTACATAAAGAAATCGAAAAGACTGTACGAAATTGCAGAGAGAAGAGAGGGGAGGGTGAGTGTGTGCATGTAACGGTGTGAATCAGAAAACAGAGGCAGGTGAAAAGGGCAACGCAGTAAACGGCGTCGTTTTGACTCTCGGCGACCGGTGTGGGATCCTTTTGCTCCCTGTCTTGCTTCTTACATACACTCCGCTTTTCCTTTTTTCTTTTTCCTGTTTATTATGGATTTTTTTTTTTCTCTCTCTCCTTTTAATAAATATAAAATATATTAGTAATAAATAAATCCAGGTAGATGCATTCTGCCACGAAATTTGGATCAATGGATTGAGTTCGTATTCAATCTTAGGTCTATTCGGTTATTTGAAATATATAATTAATATCTTCTCCATTCAGCTTTAATTTATTTACTTTGTTTTTTTTATTTATCCCAATTTAATTTGTCAGTCTATAAATGACAAATTTTTCTCACAATTTTGATCCTTAAAATCTCTACCTTTAATCTCGACCTTTAAGAAAATCAAAGATTCCATAAGATCTATTTTTTGTTAACCTCCGCTCCGGTCAAAGTAGGCAAGTTAGGCCGGAACGAAGAAAATATATTTTATAATAAATTATTAATTTCGGGTCGAGTTCGTTTTCAACTTTAGGTCTATTCGGTTATTTGAAATATATAATTAGAATATTTTATAATAAATTATTAATTTCGGGTTATTCGAGTCAGCATCAAACTAATTATCTTCGTGTTGGAAAGGATCGACCCTAAGTTCTACGGACCGGGCCGGAGAAAAAGTAAGACCTTTCTTTTATATAAAGAATAGCTTTTCTTTTTCAAATAAAAATATGATCAAAAATAGCAAAGACCAATACATAAAATTATGTTATTAAAAATAAAAAAAATAAAAAATAATTTTTTTTTTGCATATTCAAATATGATTATAAAAAGAGTAAAAATCAATATATAAACATGTCTTTTAAATAGATCCTACATAGCTTATACCTCAAACAGTATTATATAAATATCCATTCAAATAGAATAAATTGAACAAAAAAATGCAATTACGTTACCAAAAAAAAAAAAATGCATATATGTATATCTTAAAAATAAAAAGGCACCTAAAAGTCTATAAGATAACATGCACATTAAAAGCAAGACAACAAAAAAGAGTGTCCAAAAATTAAAAACCACATAATAAAAATAAAAGAGTACACAAAGAATGCCCCAATGTAAAATGTCATATAAAAACAGAAATAGGAAAAAAATACAGAATATGGATTTCAGTATACTCATATATTACAAGCTAATTCCTATCCGCTATGTTACAACTAATATTTCTCAAATAATATTATATTAAAAATAAAAATTTAGGTTACCGATGGAATTTGTTTGGTCGAATTATAAATTGACATCCCTTCTGCTTAAGACTATGTCATTGTTATCATAAATTTAGTAACTACATTCAACTTTCTTTAAAAAATTAATTTTTGAATTCCGAAAAAAGATATAAATATTTTGGAAAATGTTTTTCCAAACTAAAAATATTATTTTCTCTAAAAGACAATTTTTTTTTTAAAATAAAAAATCTATTATAGACTGCTTACCATAAAATAATCTTACACAAACTTACGTAGGAATTAGGTGTTGGTTCATCCGAGCCGCATGACATCTATTTATTTGTTTTTGAGGTAAGACATCTCCTTAATATACTTTTAACTAAATTCTTGAATTTTAGATGGTGAACTTTAAAAAGTGAAAGAAAACATGATTTCACTTCCTCCAAATCTAAACACACAAAAACTCCTCTTAAATAGTGAAAATTCTTGATGAAAAGAATTATGGCTAAACAAAAATCCCCTTGAAATTAAGAACAAATGTTAAATAGGTCGGTTCTATTAATTTCGGTCTAGTTCTTTTGGATTTTAGGTTAAACATGCATTGGGCTAAACGGTTTGCAATATTGTGAGGATACGCTCAATTTTATTGAGATTCATGCTTAACAAGTCGATACCAAATTGTGAGCTAAAATAGTCAAATTACATATTTAAAAACTAGTATGTCACATGCACGAATCTAAATTCATGCGACGAGCCAAATCTGATGCCAAATTATATTAAACTTGTGGATCACGGTGAAAGATATGGACTAGATAAGGATATGTGGATTCTTTTAATTAATAAGTCAGACTAATTAATTAATTAAGCAAACATGGATATTAAGCTCATAACCTAGGGATATATGGTACTATATATACATATTCTCTATAGTAGAGAATTAAGGATTTTTATCAGATAAAAATTAGAGGCACTCTTATTGAACAATTGTACCGAGGATAGTTTCTGCGACGGACCACATACGCTTGGATATTCAGTCGCGCTATTCTTTCCAATTAATTACGCAACAAGTAAGTATTCGATCTTTAGCGTAATCAATGTTCAACATTTAATTCAATTATAGATCACGATCATAATTCTCGGGGGAAATTAGTAAAAATGTCCCGTAAGTTTGCCCTAATTAAGAAAATATCCTTTAACTTTGGCACTTTTGAAAAATGCCTTCTAACTTACAAAAAATTGATAAAAATGCCCCCTGACCGGCTACTGCAGGTTACCCATCAGGTCATCCATGAGCTGGCTGTTTTTTGCTTATGTGGCACTTAATTTTTTTACTTTTTTTGCGTTTTTCCTGCTTAGTCACTTATTAGGATGGTAAAAAAATTTTAAAAATATATATATATATATATATATATATATATAATTAATATAATATTAAAAATTTAGATATAAATGATAATTAAATCTATATAATATTTAAAAATTCATAGTTTTAAATCTTAATCTGAAAAATTATTTTAATAAATCTTTAATATATTATTTTGAATTAATTTAGATTGTAAAATATATAAAATATAAAAAATAAATTATAGAATGATTTAAAAACAAAAATATATATAGATATGATTACTAAAATCTTTAATGTTAAATTAAATCTTTTTATTTAGAATCAGTAAAATTATTTTAGTAAATCTTAAAGTAACTTGAAATTTTTAAAATTAATTTATAAATGTAAAATTAATTTTTAGAAGTGTCTTAAATCTTAAATTATATATATATATATTTTAATTTCTTTACCATCCTAATTAGTGACTAAGCAGGAAAAACACAAAAAAAGTAAAAAAATTAAGTGCCATATAAGCAAAAAAATGCCAACTCATGGATGACCTGATGGGTAACCTGTAGTAGCCGGTCACGGGGCATTTTTATCAATTTTTTGTGAGTTAGAAGGCATTTTTAAAAAGTGTCAAATTTAAAGGATATTTTCTTAATTAGGGCAAACTTACGGGATATTTTTACCAATTTTCCCTAATTCTCGATTAATTATTTCTCTACGTAACATTAGATGTAGTCGAGAATTTCTAACACACGGCAAAATGAACTTGAAGTATTCCCCAAAAAACAAAGGGATAATAACAAAACGGCCGCCGAACTATTATCACTTTTTCACTTCGGCATATAAACTATTAACATTGACTAAACCGCCGTCAACCTATTTGAATATTACTACTCGAAAGCTGCCGGCCATAATACCGCCCAAATTATGTCCCAAAAGGTGGTTTTGCAAAACCGGGTGTGCAATGAATTTGGACGGTATTATGGCCGGCAGCTTTCGAATAGTAATATTCAAATAGGTTGGCGGCGATTTAGTCAATGTTAATAGTTTATATGCCGAAGTGAAAAAGTGCTAATAGTTCGGCGACCATTTTGTAATCATCCCAAAAACAAAAATATAACATCTATTTTGCACCCCTAGACTCTCTTAGAGATTAATAATTTTTTTAAGAAAAGTAATAGTCTAGTTGCAATATGTGTATTATTCTAAAGAGAAGATGAGACATTAATACGGAATAAATGGTGTACTTATATGTAAATTTGATACAAAAAAATTTATACTCCCTCCCTCTCGGCCCAATTGTTCAATCTTGGTCGGATACGGAGATTAAGAAAAAATAGATTTTGTGGAATTTTTGACTTTTTCTAAGGTGGAGATTAAAAGTAGAGATTTTGAGGGTGAAGATTGTGAGATAATTTGTTATTTATGGGCTTGGACAATTAGTTTGGGACAAACAAATATATCAAGTTGGACAATTAAGTCGGGACGGAGGAAGTATAAAGTTTGATACATAATTAATTTTTTTTAAAATGTCATGTTTTACCAAAAGAGTGATTTACTCTGAAAAATATATTGCTTTTCAACATATAAGCAACAAATATTTTTTTATCGGAAAGGTGATACATTTTGCAAAAAAGATGGGGTCTTTTTCCTAAAACGTATTTCTGATAGTAATGTAACTAAATAACCATTGAATACAATTAGAGGATTATAAATAGAGATACAGTATAAAGCTTGATTTTAGAAAAACTTATAACTCCCTCCGTTGCATAAAATGAGTCGTCTTTCAATTTTTTTTTTTTGTTTTAATTGTTCATTTCAAAAGTTAATATCTTTTTTATTAGTCAAAGTATAAAAAATTATAATTTTAATTCACAAATAAGTTATCATGGTTAAATAAGTTAAATTGAAAAATAATTTGACACTAAAGACTTGATATAGCGGCATATGTTAGATTTGATACAAAAATTTGAGAGGTTGTGAATCAATTAACAATTACTAAAGCTTTATGTTAGATTTGTTAAAAATGTAAAATGTTTGGATATATTTGCATATTTTGCATTAATGATTTTCTGAGTCAACATTGACACCATGGACTTCCGTCTGCCGCTTAGAGTAATTTAGACATAGGTTATAATTGTTAAAATTTCGATAGAATGTGATTTTATCAACATTAATTGAAACGTTGTACTAGATTTATTTAAATCGTGAAACATTGAGATATATTTGTATTTTTATCATAAATTCACGATTTAGTTGTGAACTTCATCCTAAAACTGCATAGTTTAGAACTTTTACAATATTGCTAGTTTATAGTGTGTGTATGTGGGCGTACATATCATTCGCCATTTATTAAAATCACCATAATTTTCTTAGATGATGTGCAAAAATATAGGCAACATCTCCTACACACCAGGTGCACGGTACAACCTGAATTAGGTATCAATGTATTATAGTTTATGCTTAAATGTATTACTTGTTTTGGGTAAAAACAAACAATACCATTAAACATAAACATTAGCACATTTTCAGCATGATACTCTTATCCATAGCATGCAATACATTTAAGCATAAATACTAATATGTTTCCATGAAAATTGTCTATAATTCAAATTACACGAATCTAAGATTTGTATAATTGGTATACAAAAGACCTACTCGAAAAATTATAACTTTGAATTAATATTCCAACATGTAAACGATGTACATCACTTACAGCAAATTCTAGTTAATTTGAAACATAAGTGTAGTTAAATAAATTATAGACTTCAAACATCCAAATTATGACATTAAACTCGAGTTTTAGTACATAAGATTTAATTTCAAAATTTAAAAATTAGTATTTAACAATAATTACACAGGTGAAAGAAGAAAAATGCAGTAGGCCGACCCGCTGGCCGGGAGGTTATAGGCCAGCAGGCCTATGAATAGGTCTTTTGTACACCAATTGTATAAATATGCAATAATACTACTTTTTTAAAATATATTAGTATTTATGCTGAAAGGTTTAATTTGTTCTAAAAAAAAAAAAAAATTCTCATGCTAAAAAGCTATTAGTATTTATACTGGAAGATATCACTTGTTCTGAATAAATGTATTATGTTTATAAAGGTAATACTTTTCTTTAAAATAAGTAACAACTTTCGATATAAATATTTTTTTATGGATTCACCCTTTAACCCAACTTGTACGGATATAAGGTCCATACATCTTATGTATAAGAGACTTTATCTTAAAACACAAGTTTTCATATACATCAAGTGCATGGATCTTTATAAAAATGTATCATTCTTTATATTGAAATGTATTACTTGTTTTGAAAAAATGTAACATTTCAACATAATGCAATTTTTTCGGAACAAGTAATATATTTTAACATTAACACTAATATTTTCCATAAAAAACTATCCATAACCTTAATTATACGAATACAACATCAATGTTTGGTGTATAAAATAACTACTCGAAAAAAAATAGTAATAATTGATGGTTTGGAGAGATTGAGAAAAGTTACAATCTTTGCCCCAATACCTTTTAAAATCACCTTAACAAAACTCTTTGTTGCAAGCATCATTTTAAAGTCTTCGTCTACCTCTAATTAGTTTATGCATAGGCGTTAAATTATGGTCGCTCGTTTACATCTTTCCTCCAACCCTTTTCCGTTTGGTTTTATCTAAATTCTATTTAATTCTGTCTAAAATTTGATTAAGTATTAGATTTAGTTTATCGTGCGACCACACCTAGCGTCTTTAAAAAGATTAGTTACAAGTTGAGTACGACAAAATCAACTTATTACATACTAGAAACTAATAAGTGTTGACGTGTCCATTAGTAATTAACAAAGCAATTAAAAAGATAGTTGGATTATCTGTTTCAAAGTCGTTGTTACTCACCGTTGGAAAAGGGATCATCCTCTTGGACTAAGCTTAAACTCTTATATTTTATTCATTCTATATCAGAATTATTCCAATCAAAATACTTTAGTTATAACTAGGAAAAAAATGTGCAACTGTTTTAGAAGAAGCAGAAAAGTAAAGAAGAAATATGGACACGGAATAATTAGGGTTCTCCTATTCACCAGATCCCCTTTATATAGGGGGTCAAATACAAGGGTTCACAGTTACATATTATTTAGTGAATACCTAAATTGCCCTTCATCAATTACTTTTGACGAAGGCACACTAATTGTGTTTTTCCTTCAACACTCCCCCTTGTGCCAAGTCAAAGGGGAATTGGTGCATAACTTGTTGCCTCGTTAAAAACCTTGCCAAGTAACAAAACCCAGTGGGATAAAATAAACCTTGGTCGAAGGGAAGAGTTCTACGTCTCTCCCTTGATACATACATCTATCAAGAGAGTTTCGAAAATCTCTTCATCCTCAATTTTACATAAATCATGAGGATATTATGTGGTTGCTGGTTATAGAAAAGAGTTGGTTGTGCATGCTTGGTCTCGTCACATTTGATATGTAGCATAATCCATCTGTTTGTTGCAAATAACTTCATCTTCATGACTTCGGGTAGGCTCTTCAATGGTATAGCTCAAGTCACCAATACTTTGACCAAATAGGTAAATAAACTTCTTGAGATATCATCCATGAGTGATGTGATGAGGTTGCTTGAATAGTTGTGATAGGTTGATCTTCAAGTTTTCGTCGTGTTCCTCATGGTAATACATAACCAATTCGGTAATGACCTTTACATTGGCCAATAAGATAACCAACATATGAACCAACCAAAGTAGTACTTAGTATTTCGTAGTAAGGGGTAGCTTCAACATTTATTTAGGAGGTACATATTCTTTTGTAATCCTTTTATCTCTCTGTATGAGAGCATTTGACATTTTGTTTAGAGTTTTACAATTTCATTTGTAATCTCTCTTGTCTCTAATATGGGAAGAACAAATATGAGTTAATGGTTTCTTTCATATGTCAAAATACTATTTGATATCATTCAATTGATATTGCGTTGTCCTGAGTAAAATATAATTAACATGTTCTTTGAGAAAGTAATACATGGTTGAGTGTGTTGAGCTTTTTGTATAATAATGCGCACATTTCAATTAAGTAGGGAATTTCATCTCCCAATAGCTCTTTCGTCATTTCCTTTTGACTCAAATGGATCTTTCCTTATGTCCACACTTCAACCAATCATAGGAGTGCTAACAGATTGCACTTTATCCATGTGAAATCGCCTGATAATCTTTTGGATATATGCAAACTGAGGAATTAATATTCCACAAACTCGGTGAGTTTTCCCATGATCCTTTATCTCAATTTAGATTTCAAATACATCACAGTATCTCTTATTTCTCTAAGAGTACCTATTATGTCCTTAACATCGACATAAATTGCTACAGTTGCAAATATAGAACTTGTGTTTCTTTATAAATGCATAGGAGTAATACTACTTTGTTCTTTTCCTTCCCAATCAAGTAGTCACTTAGACGGGTATACCACTTCCGTCCAAATTTATTTCAATCAAAGTGAGCATTTCAATCTAATATTGTAAATGCACTATGTGGTATAGAGTTACTTCAGTTGGGCAATGCAAGTCCATTTGACACTGACACATATCTCAATAACAAGATCCCCAAAGAGATATGTAGTAACCACATTAGTATGCTGCATTTCCAATCCTTCGAAAACTTACCAATAAGACGTTATGACGTCCGTTGTGGGAGAATATCTCCTCGTAGTCAATTCCAGGGCTTTGTGAGAAAACCTTGTGCTTTAGGTAAGTTTTGCATCTCAGGACTTATTCTTCTCACTACGCTTACTGACAAAACATATTTTATGTCCTACAGGCTTTACACTTGGTAAGGCTAGCACTACCAAACTAAATACCTGTTGTTCTGTCATAGAATCGAGTTCTACCTGGATTGATTCCATATAGGCCAATATGCTCTTTGTTGATATTTTACAATAGAGCGTGGTTCGATATTATTGAGTTCTATAATTCATTGAACAACAATGTATACATCATCAATGCACGTGAAAGATTTTTCCATTAACTCACATGCACTCTCATTATCTCTAGAATCATATTAAACTTCGGAGCGTCCTCCAGTGATGATTCATGGACATATTTAATTAGAGATAATTTGAGAGTAATTCTTTTTATTGATGATTAGAAGTGTGCCACATCTGCCTCGTTCCTTGAGCAGGTGTTCATCGAACCACGTGGCATCCCCCATTTCCTTTTGGGAGCCACGGCCTCAACCACCACTAAGTGTGGTTGCAACACCTTTATCTGCGATGTTGTGCCCCTTACTGGGGACTTTTAACCTTACAGGCACATTTGCAGCTAGTATATATGATCTTGTCACTTTAGCGATTTTAACAAATGCATCAACAATCAAATCTTCCATACTTTGAAGATCGATAATTCATTTTACTTCACTTTACATTATGAAGTGTGGGGATCCTAATGAGACATACTAGGAAACACTTCCTGTCGTTCCCTTAGAAAATTATTTTTCTTATCTCCCCCTAACGACGGGAAGACTGTCTCATTAAAGTGACAATCCGTCAATCTTACGGTAAATAGATCTTGCCTGTTAAAGGTTCCAAATAGTGGGTAATAGTTGGGAATCCATATCCAACATAAATACTTAGTCGTCTTCAAAGACCCATTTTGGTACGCTGTGGGGGCGCAATAGGCACATATACTACGTAGCCAAGTATGCGTAAATGTAAAAACATCAGGCTAAATCCAGTTACCAACTGGTACGCATAAATTATTGGTTAGCAGTGAGTCTGAGACAAATAAAGTAAAGTTGCAGTGATATTACATAGTCCCATGTCTGATAGACATTTTAGTGCGCATTTTTCAATGCCTAATCCTCCATCTATATCCTTGTGATGGTGGCTTATGTAAGAACATTTTTGTGTATGCACATGGGTTAAAGGATGCTATACATTGATCCTGAAAGATATGCAATAATCATCAAATCCTTATGATGAGAACTCTCTAGAGTTAATAAGTCTAATAGACATTATGAAGTGAGGGTGGTGAACCCTTATATAATATTTTCTAGGAGTTTTTCAAATGCAACATTTCTTGTGGACAATAATGTGATGATCAGTTAGTGTGCCAAAGCATTTACCAGAACCATAGATACTTAGATGGCCCGCTTTTCTGGTTCGATAGGTCCACATATATTATAGGGATAATTACAAAATGGCCGCCGAACTATTAGCACTTTTTCACTTCGGCATATAAACTATTAATGTTGGCTAAACCGCCGCCAACCTATTTAAATATTACTACTCGAAAGCTGCCGGCCATAATACCGCCCAAATTCATTGCACACCCGGTTTTGCAAAACCATCTTTTGGGACGAAATTTAGGCGGTATTCTGGCCGGCAGCTTTCAAGTAGTAATATTCAAATAGGTTGGTGGCGGTTTAGTTAATGTTAATAGTTTATATGCCGAAGTGAAAAAGTGCTAATAGTTCGGCGACCATTTTGTAATTATCCCTATATTATATTATGTTCTTTTGTAAGAATGGATTGTCTTACTTATATATCAGGCATAGGAAGGTCTCTATCCTTCTTATTACCAAATAGTAGGCTTGGTAGAATGAGTGATATGCCCTAAAACAGTTAACAAGGCAGAGTGGATGTTGGTCGTGCTTTTAGTACTTTAGAAAGCATTGACTGTGCTATAATAAAATTAGCACTGACACTGTACATCATATCAGATTTTCATCCCTTTTGTATTTCACTCGAAAGAAAGATGTTCATATAATTTCTTGAATATGGATCATCATATCATGACTTGAATATCTAAAGCTCTTGTACCAAAGCCTACATGAGTCAGCATTCCAAAGTCCATTATTGGTAGCAACATATGAGTTCGCATCCCAAAGTTCATTGTGGAATACAACATATTAGTTTGTGTCCCAAAGTCCATTTTGGGCAATAACCTATAAGTATATGTCCCAAAGTTCATTGTTGGTACAATATTTGATCCAACGATCATCATAGTAGTGGAGTACATACTTCTAGATTGACTCATTAATTTTTCTAAGATGTGTTTTCCTTCACATTCATTAGAAGTATTATAATATGTTCAATTCCATTCTCACAGGTAGTTTCTAAATCATAATCTTTGACACGAGTATCTTTACTTAGCAATATTTTAGTAGCTCTTGGTGCACATAGAGCGTTTTGTGACTATAATTGTTATGTCATTAGACATCTAGAGAATTTGACGATTCTTCGCCGTTTTAGTACTTGTGATTCAATGATGGTCATTATGCAGTGATGCAGTGAATCTCTGTTCTTTGGACTTCCTGTATCTCTTATAGTTAACTACTTTAGCAGTTTTTATACAAAAGTATAGTATTTATTGAAGTTCATTTCCAACTCTTTCTCTTTCGTTTGGGGGTTGAGGTGTCTTTTGCACCTTGATGTCACAACAAGCAAGTCCAGTACCACCATGTCCATATGGTGGGTGGGTATTAGGAGAGCCTCTATGGACCCAATGATTCTTACCCCGTGATGTATTATCGCTATATCGGTGGGATTGACACATCTCGTCCCCTTTGCTTTGAGGCTCTTTCCACTATTTAGTTTGTCATAATTAGGTTAGAGAATTTTCTTTTTCTCAACCCAACATATTGTCATATTGAGTGTTACCTATACTGATTCTCTAGTATAAGTATCAGAGTATGCAAACAGTTTTATATATCATATCTTCAGTGATTTTCTTCTTACAGAAAATAAGACGTGTTTTTAGACACAAAAATGTCCTTATTGAAGTTATTGACCCTTTTGAAGTATAGTAAGTGGATTTCTTTCCACAATATGATTAATTTTGAAAGTAGAGAATTATCTATTATTCCAAAATTTCTTTTATGGCAATCCACAGTTCATCAAGGTCCTCTAACTAAAGAATCCTTTCAAAGTGAGTTAGGATTACCGTGTCGCCTCAATTTCATTAGAGGATAGACTTTGAGTTTGTTGGACGATTCTTTATCCTTATTGTTGGACGATTCTTTATCCTTAGGGTCGGTGAATGACATGATTTGTGGATTTTTTTTTTTTTTCAAGTGTGGTACTCAATTTATTGTGAGTCCAATAATTCAAATTGAGTATGAGTTGGTTTAGTCATTTTCTTATGAATTAGATTTGGGGACCATATATCACAAGTTTTTTGGATACTTTGTGAAATTACTTTATCATGTAGTTGATTTGTACTGATTATGTAACTTCCATGAATTTTCCTTTATCATGAAAATATACAATAGTACTTAATTAAATTTCATACGCAAGTATGATCAAGTACTCAATTTATCGAGCAAATAGACTAATTTGAACTTATCACAATTTCTAGAATCTCAGAGTATAATAATTTGCAAAAATATGCACACTGGTATATTTCAATTGAAATTAAAAGTCTCTCACTATACTATTGAATTTACTCGCGAATTCGAAATCAGTGCATGCAACCATAATATTGATAATAATTGAAAACTGTTGTTTCACATAAATATGCTGTCTTTCATGTTCAAGTGAGAGAAACAAATTACTTAATTAATTATGTCCACCACTAAATCAACCAACATCATAATTTGTTTCATATATACATACTTGTATAATTTCATTGATGTCAATAAACTAAAACAAGTTATATATATGTCAATAGTTACTGAGTATGCATCGTATAAATAAATCAATGATGATTTCAAAATCAATGTAATAGTACCTTTTTCGAATGCCAATTGTCATGATTTCGTCGAATTTGGTGTGCCGTCTTTAGTTGCTCGGCGGAGTTATGAATTGGTTTACGCTTCTGCCTTTATTTGATCTCCTGCGCCCTTTTCCTTTTTGGTACGAATAATTCTTTTTAATTATGTGTTCGCCAGGAATTCAATCTTGATAAAAGGATTTGATCTATCAGCAAAATTGGTAAAACATTCGTGCTGATAACGTGTTTTAGAAGAAGCAGAAAAGTAAAGAAGAAATATGGACACGGAATAATTAGGGTTCTCTTATTCATCAGATCCCCTTTATATAGGGTGTCAAATATAAGGGTTCACATTTACATATTATTTAGTGAATACCTAAATTGCCCTTCATCAATTACTTTTGACGAAGGCACACTAATTGTGTTTTTCCTTCAACAGCAACATATTTCTTAACTTAATAAGAATTTTTTCATCGTGCGATGGACGATTTAAAATATACTTACTTATGATAAAAATTAAAGTTAGATAATCGAAAAATATAATTGAATAACTTGATATCCTAAATGAGATTATTTCGCGAACTTTCATCAACTAAACACATACACGTAGAGGAGGACATCTGGTTCCGAAAACCGGGAACCGGGCTGGTTCGAACCGGCGATCAATGGTTTTGGAGCCATTGACGCGGTTCTGGTTCGGAACCAAATTCGATTACGGTTTAGGCATATGTGGAACCGTGAACCGACGGTTTAACCGGCGATTGAACTGCTGGTTAAACCGCCGGTTCCGTATATATATATATATATATATATATATATATATATTTGTTTTGAACAAGACATGTGGCTTCATCAGATTTAGCGTCTGTTTGAAATAGACGGTTGTGATATTATAGCCGTTACATAAACCGGCGATTTGAAACGCCAGAACCGCCGATTCTGCCGCCCATTGTTTTTTAAAACTGAATAGCCATAATCTTTTGGTCGTTGATATGATCTATTGGCTGTTGGAGATGAGGCTGGTGGGCAGAATTAGGGGGAGGGGGGGGAGGGGGGGGACTGCCATTTCTTTTAAAAAAAATTCTTACCTAAAAAATACCTATGAATACATCCTACTTCAACCCAATTCCTCATACCTCTCAATCTCTCTCAATTCTCTAGCTATTTGCAAAAATAAGTGTTCAATTAGTTACAAAAAAATCTCTGGCGCTACAAAAAATCTCTAGTTCTTCAAGGTCTTCAATCATATTTTTCAATCATCATCTTTCAAATCTAAAAAAATGGCAAGCAGAAGGGAGGATCTTTAAGCTCTTCATCCCGCAATATTGTTGACAAGGCCAAGAGTCACATGCCCAATGAGTATTCTCCACTTCCACCACTTCCTCCTCCAACAATCTTCAACCTAATAATGATGACGATGGTGAGATTCCAATTGATTCGAATGTTGATGATATTGCCGCTTCCCTAGGTAAATTTAATTTTTTTATAGTTGTATTAATAATTAGTAAATCTCTATTAGTAAAATAATAATATTATCTTATAATTTCTATTAGTAAAATAGTATTTGAATCAATATAAATTATATTATATGTTTTATAAATTTCAATATTATTTTTACAATATGTTACTATGTTTAATGTATTCTAATGTTTTATTGAATTTGAATTTATTTAGGAGAAAATGCCGACGCTGCATTTGCCGCACAGGAGGATGAATATCAACGTCCAACCTAAGAGAGCTAAAGTCAAGGCCGAGGTGGAGAAAGAGCACGTAATTCTTCACAAGGCACACAACCGGTCTTGAAGTCCGTCATCTTTGTTATCCACTTTTCAATAGCACTAAAGCCGGGCTCAACAAAAATCTACAATGCCACTTGCAACTATTGTGGCAACATCTATACTTTCAAGCATGGAGGAGGGTATGGAACATTATCAAAGCACATTATAAAGGGGTAGGTTTGTCGGAGTTTCGGATTCTAACTCTCCTCTTCCTTTATTTTCATATAGTGAGATAAAATTGAGGAGAAATTTGGCTAAATTTATTTCTGTAAAACATTTACATTTTAACTTTGTCGATGACGCTTTTTATGAAGATTTTATGCAACTTAATTGTGGTCCACGAATACCATAATGTAGGAAGATTCCAAGAAAAAACAATTACACGAATATTGCAAAAGTTGTGGGCGATTTTAAACTTGTTTTGCTAAATATGTTTGCTTCACTTAGACAAAATGTTTCAATATGTTTGGATATTTGGGGTGATCATTGGCAAAATCATCACTACATGGGCATTACTTACCATTAGATTGATGGTTCTTGGACAATGCAAAAAAGATTAAGAAGTTAAAGGAAATTTGATTCCGAACATACCGCATCAAACATTTGTCATAAAATTATTTCCATTCTTCAAGAATACAACTTGGTGCTAAAAATTCGGTATCTTTCGATAATGCAAGTGCCAATAAGGCATCTTTACCAACCCTTATTGAGTTTCGCAAACCATCTTGTGGAGGTAAATTTTTTCATATTCGGTGCATTTGTCATTGTTTGAACTTATATGTCCAAGATGGCTTAATAAATTTCAATGCTCATGTTACTCCTATTAGAGAAGAAATCAACACTATTTCTAGACATTCATCATTGACCAAAACGTGGCCAAAATTTTGCAGACAAAGAGGAATTCATCCCTAAAAAAAATTATTTTGTTATTCCTCATCGTTGGAATTCCACTTATAAAATGCTAAATGATTCTTACATGTATAAGGAAACTTAGTGAGCATTTTCCCAACACCATCCAGTTGGTATTTGCTTATTTCCTGAAAATATTATGCTCCATATTCAAACAGTGTTGCACAAGGTGTTGCAACACTTTTGACTAAACATTCAAAGTTGATATAAAATTAGTACAAAACTTAAGGAAATATATCAGAGTAAGAATTCAATAAAACTCAGACATTCAAAAGCCTAAGCAATTTTCTTTTCTAATCACAACAGGATACATTGTTTTGTACACTGCACGCAAAACTAAGGAGTTGATCTACCAAGATAATCTCTCAATCCTTCTGTAACACCCCGTTTTCCAAAAATATGATATGCAAAACTGTCGCCAAAATACTTAAACTTAAGGCGTTATAATTTTTTTAAATATGTAGATATAAAATGACCTGATTTAATCCATCACTTTATGATAAGATATATAGGTAAAACAACGAAAGCGATCAACTTTGAATAACCGAGCCAAAACCATTTGAAATACATATTAATAAACAGACCCAGAGTTACGACGAAGACATAATTTCCACTCACAAAAGAGTTTGATAATAAAAGTAAAGTAACTATCTATAATTATAATAAGACCTTGAGACTAAGTAATATAGACTAAACCCATAACGGATCAGGGCCTCACACACCTATCATCACTTTTCCACGTCAAACTCCAAATCTTTGCATAAGTCATTTAACCTACAAAACAATATGAAAATGGTGGGGGTAAGCGCTTGAAAAGCACCCCATGGGGTAACCTCAGGATTGCTTAAGTTAAAATGCTTCATGTAACTCATCATATCATGACATATAATATATAAAATCTAATCCATAGCATCAAACATGTGTGTGGTACCCCCGGGAGTAAACTCAATGTGGACACCGTATATTTGGATGAACCCGACCATATCCATAGCAGCGAAGATACCCCCCGGATAAAATCAATGTGAACATCGTATATTCGGGCAAACCCGATAATAGGGCGAAGCATATCCACCACAGGGCAAGACAAATCTAACATAGGAAGGTGTTATACCTATATGGTAAGTTTGGTCAGACCCATAACAGAGTACACCCGCCAATATAGGGTGGTGTATGTCCGTAGATCATACCTGTCATCAGTGACGGACACAAGCTATGGCCAAGGGGGGCACTGGGCCCCCCTGAAATTTTCAAAAAACCCAGTGGTATAATAGTCATTTCATAATTACTACATAAAAAAAAAAAAAAAAACAAAAACTGAATATACATTACCTCGATCTCACCTCTCACATCTGTTCCACGCAGCAAGCCAGCAACAATATACAGAGAAGGAACTTAATTTTTTTTTCTCCAAATTTGCAAATCTCTCTCACCTCTTCAACGTCAATCCAACCCAAGAGCAACAAATCCATCTCCGTCAAACTTTGAGCTTTGAGACTTGAAGGTAAAATTTAGGTTCATATATTCTAAAGAAATTGATTTATACTCTCTATTTTCTTAATTTGGGGATGGAGAATTTTGATTTGAGTATAAAAATGTTTTGATGGGTATGGGTTAATCAGATTTTTTGGAGAGGGGCCCGGATGAGCCCGAATATGTTTTCTTCAGTTTTTGTTATAGACGAAGGCAGTGAAGTAAAGTAGCAACTAAGATTGAGAGTTTGGGTATGGGTTAATTAATCATATTCAGTTTTTTTGAGTGAAGGTAGTGAAATAGCAACTAAAATTGAGAATTTGGGTATGGGTTAATCATATTCAGTTTTTTTTAGTGAAGGCAGTGAAGTAGCAACTAATATTCATCTCACTTACCTTATATGGTTGTTTTTTAGAGTGTATCTAACAATTAAATTATTAGTGATTGTTAATTGTGAATATGATGAATATCATGGCTAATTTATTGTTGACTATGTGGTTGAATAAATTGTTGTTTGCTACGTGGCTCAAGCTAAAGATTTGTTGGTTAACAATTTGTTGGCTAACAATTTGTTGGTGAATTGTAATTTATTAAGTTGTTATGATTTTAATTTTGTTGTTCTATTTTGTAGATAATGGAACGATATTATCAAAAGACACCACCTGTTGTAGGGACAACAACATCTTCATCTATCAATTCACATGCTCCTGTTCAATCTCAAATACCATCAACTCAAGAACAGAACATGGTTGATTTATCTCAAATATCATCAACTCAAGAAAATAACAAGGTTGATTTAGAAAATCTTCCAATTGATCCAGGACTACGACCTAATATATTAAGCTACCCTTCTAGCTTAATTGAAGAGGTACGTAGAGCTTACTTACTAAAAGGCACATGTCAACCACGGGAACACATTTTTCCTCAAACAGTAGATAATAATCGTAAAAGAAAATTTGTTGCATCTTGGTTTGATGAATTCAATGATTGGTTAGAGTACAGTGTTGCAAAAGATGCGGCATTTTGTTTGTATTGTTATCTTTTTTCTGTGGGGCGTTCCAAAAGAGGGCATGATGCTTTTGTATCCGAAGGGTTTAATTGTTGGCGTAAAAAAGATAGGTTGAGAGATCATGTTGGAGATCATAATAGTGATCATAATAAATGTAGATTGGCTTGTCAAGATTTGATGAATCAAAGTCAGCATATTGAAGTGTCTTTTACTAAGATATCAGAACAATCAAAGATTGATTATCGTTGTAGATTGAATACATCGATTATTTGTTTGCGTTATCTCTTGATGCAAGGATTAGCTTTTCGAGGAAATGATGAGTCAGAAAAATCATTGAATCAAGGAAATTTTGTTGAGCTTCTAAAACTTGTTGCTTCTTGTAATGAAGAAATTGTTAATGTTGTGTTGAAAAATGCTCCTGAAAATCTCAAACTCACATCTCCAAGAATTCAAAAGGATATCATAAGTGCAGCTGCAATTGAGACAACCAATGCTATCCTCAAAGATCTTGGAAATGATTTCTTTGCTATTTTAGTTGATGAGTGCCGAGATGTATCAGTGAAAGAGCAAATGGGTGTTGTTATACGTTATGTGAATAAGAAAGGGTGTGTTATTGAACGTTTTCTTGGTCTAGTGCATGTTGGTGATACAACCGCAACATCACTTGAAAAAGGTATTGAGTCTTTGTTCTCCACTTATGGCTTGAGTGTTTCTAACTTGAGAGGTCAAGGTTATGATGGAGCTAGTAATATGAGAGGTGAATTTAAAGGATTGAAAAGTTTGATACTAAAGAAGAGTCCTGCCGCTTATTATATCCATTGCTTTGCTCATCAGCTCCAGTTGGCACTTGTTGCTGTTGCCAAAAAGCATACAATTATTGGTTCGTTTTTTAATACTATTACACGTTTATGCAATGTTGTTGGAGGTTCTTGTAAGCGCAGAGACATGCTCCGAGAGAAACAAAGGGAGAAGATCATTGAAGGAACTGGAAGTGATATGATCAAAACTGGAACAGGATTAAATCAAGAAATAACATTGAAGCGACCGGGAGATACTCGTTGGAGTTCTCATTATGGTACTCTCTTAAACTTGATACATTTATTTTCTTCTGTTAAAGAAGTTCTTGAGTATGTTGAGGAGTACGGTAATGATGATTCACATAGGGCAGAAGCTTTTGATTTACTAGATATTGTGTACCAGTTTGAGTTTGTTTTTGTGCTTCATCTTATGAGAAAACTTTTGGGAATCACGCATGAACTATCACAAGTTCTACAAAGGAAGGATCAAGATATTGTTAATGCAATGGGTCTTGTAAAAGTAGCTAAGCTCGTTTGCAAGCAATGAGAGAGGATGGTTGGGAGACTCTTTTAGCTGAAGTTTCTGAGGTTTGTATCCAGCATAAGATAGTTGTGTTGAAGATGCAGATCTTTATGTACCTCGAGGAAGATCAAGGAGGAACACTCAACAAGTGACTAATCTTCACCACTATCGTTTTAGTTTGATGAACGATGTGATTGACACGCAATCTAGTGAGCTAAATGATCATTTTAATGAAGTGAACACTGAACTGCTTTTGTGTATGGCTTGTTTAGATCCTAGGGACTCATTTACTGCATTTAATAAAGACAAGCTACTTCGTTTGGCAAAGTTTTATCCATCTGAATTTTCAGCAGTTGCGTTATATGAACTTGAAAGTCAACTTGACAATTTCATTTTTGATATGCGGTTGGATCCAAAATTCGATGAAGTGGCTGGAATTTGAGGAATAGCTCAGAAGATGGTCACTACAAGAAAACATATTGTTTTTCCATTGGTTTATTTATTGCTTAAGTTGTCTTTGACCTTACCAGTTGCTACTGCCACAGTAGAAAGAGCATTTTCAGCAATGAAGATCGTCAAGAGTTCACTTCGCAATCGTATGGGAGACGATCTACTGAATGATTGTTTAGTAACATACATTGAGAAAAGATGTATTTCAAGATGTTAGCAATGAAGCTGATAAAGCGCAACCCGTTATCAATAAGGTACCAGGCAAAAATAACAAATTGAAAGGTAAACAGATAATAAGACACAAGGTATACGTGGTTCGATCCGGAGATCTACGTCCATGGGAAAATAATGTCCCTGCCGGGATCTTTCTCTTCTCTTCTTTTTCGTTTAGTTTACAGGTGGTTTTTCTCCGATCAAAGTTCCAACACCTCTCCTCTCTCTAATTCTACTATTTATATCATACAAATCACAACCCTAACTATATTCCTAAAATTAAGGCCGCCAAATCTGCCTTTGTGATTGAGAGAAGATCGTGGGCGAGATCTTCCAATACCCCATGCGCTGTTACCGCAACCTAATTATCAAATCTGTATTTGGGCTAATTACTGGGCCTGCGGCCCTAGACAACTTGGGCCGAGTATTGGTGTTGTAACCTTGGGCAACTGGGCCATACCTACCAGATGCCCCTCCCCCAAATAAGCCGGAGCAGACGGATTCGGCTTGTAAAGTAGATAAAGTGGGCAAGAAGTGAGAATTTGAGAGAAGGCAAAAACACCAGAGTCCCTGAGCCGGAATTGAGAAGAAGTAAAAACCCCGAGGTCCCGCAACCGGAGTTGAGAAAAAGTAAACCCCGAGGTCCCTCAACCGGAGTTGAGAAGCTTCTTCAACACGAGTGGTGGACAAAGCTGAGGCGCGTGACTGACAGATGTACACAATATTCGAGTAAGCGCTTGTGAAACGGCGCATATTGCAGGTTTCGAGGCGCGTGTATGGCACGTGAAGATCAGGATCGTTGATTTTAAACCATTGAATCTGCATCGTTGCTGAATTTATAAGAAAATGAGGGAAATCGAAACCCTTCACCTTCTTCTCTTGCAGTTATCTGAATCACGCATCAGAGAAATCCACAATTGTGCCAACTGTGAAGATAAAACACCACACCAACCAAAGAAAACAAGTAAGTATGTCTATCTCATATTCGTCTTCATCTAGGGTGGAGGAGGTAGGCAAAGAGGGGGAGCCTTTTAGAGCACCTCCTATACGGGTGATTTTCCCCTTGAATAGCGAAACTAGGCAAATTCACCGGGGTGATGTGAGGAGGAAGTAGAAGGGTTCGAAGTGGCAGGGGTGAGACCCACTGTAATCGAGACTCAAATTAGGCGATGGATTCAATATTTTTTCTTGCCCTTTGACCTTGAATTTATTATTCCCGAAGATAAGGATAAAGCCTGTTGCCCTCCCAAAGGATTCATATCCGTATACATAGATCAACTGGCCGTAGGGTTGAGGTTTCCTCTGTGGGACTTTTTAGTAAAGTTGTTGGAGTATTATGGGCTAGCTCTGGGGCAGTTAGGGCCCAATGCCATGAGGCAGGTGGTAGGATTTTTAGTGGAGTGTAGTAAGGGGGGGTTAGTACCCAGTGTTAGTTTATTTAGGCATTTCTTTCAGCTGAAAACGATGGGGAGAAATAAAGGTTGGTATTACATTAACCCTAGGCCAGGTAAGAGATTCAAAGTAAAGAATCCGAGCAAGATTGAAGGATGGAGAGGTAAATTTATTTACGTTAGGCAGGAGAGAGTTCTGCCGAAGTGGCAGATGTTAGAGGTAGTAGATAGTGCCCCGGCAGGGGAACCTAGAGGTGTGGATATATTGAAAAAAGCCGGTGTTCTGAGGTCCAGATTTTTAGAAGAAGTCCTGGACGGAGCTGGGTTGAGCCCCTATTATTCCAGATGGGCTGCTGGGACTTCGGATTCCCAAGAGAAGGACACCCCAACGGGGACTGACTCTGACGAGACGCCAAGCGTAGCTGAGAGAGAGAGGTCGAGAGCCGGGGCAGAATTAGAGGGTAGGACTTTTATTTCTGTACAAATTGTGTAAGATAAAATTGTAATTTCTCTGAACATATGACATGTCGTGTGTAGTGGGTAAGTTCAAGAGTGCCGCGAAGAAGGGTACCAAAGCCAGCTCCGGTGGGCGAGATGATAGATCTAAGACCCCGGAGCTACAGAAAACGACGGCGGGGAGTGGTCACGGAGATGACCACGAGGACAACATTCCACTCTCGGGGCTGACTCCGAGCGCTAAGAGGAGGATCACCTCTCCAACAACACCACAGCCTCCCAAAAAGGCGCACATGACCCCGTCTCAGGAGGTATCTACGTGAATAATGTGCTATTACGTATCGCACAAGCCCATCATGATAGTGAGATAATGCAGGAACAAAGGACGGAAATAACTGCGGCCGGGGCCGAGCTGGAACAACTGCTGGAGCCAATCCGCGGGCTGGTGGGAAGGTTGGAAAAAGAATCTTCTCGAGACAGAATAGCCGAACTGGAGGCCGAGGTCACCAAATTACATGCCGGATTCGCGGAGGCCCAGAAGAGTGCCAGAGTGGCCCGAGACAGAGCAGTATTGCTGAGAAAGAGACAGCGAGACTGCGCGAACAAGCTGTTGAGGTTGCCGTGATCCGGGGTGACTTAACAGCGGCGCGGGAAGAGCTGAACAAGGCGATCGAGGGCCAGGGGGCTGTGTTAGAAGCCTTCACCGAAAAATTGATGCAAACAGAGACGTTCTTAAAGTTCCCAAGCACATTCGTGGCTGCGGGTGACACAGCTACAAAAAGCGAGATGTTGGAGGCCATATATGATAAATACCCAGAGGTTAATGTTTATGACGAAGACTTCGGGTATAACTATGATGCAGTGGGGAATGAAGATGGGGCATATTTCGATGCGTTGACGAAAGCACCGAGGTGGCCACTAATCGAGGCCTTAGCTAAGAAGAACACGCTCTTGACTCCCGAAGTGATCAAACGGTGTAATGAAGACCAGGATAAAGACTTCTTGGGTTTCCGCAACGGTTTTTATGTACGGGAGTTAAGGAACCGAGCTCCCATTCCCCGTAAAGGAGCCGTAATGCCTACCGACGTGGCTGGAGGCTCTGGCAAGGCGATAGAGGTAACCGGGGACGTTGCAGAGCTCTCGGGTGTAATAAGGACCACCGCTACCCCTGGAGAGGTCAGTGACCTTCCGACTCATGAGCAGAATGTAGAGTAGATGATCTGTAAAAAAAAATTCCGTTGTAATTTCTTGCTTTGTAATGAATAACTTTGTATTTCCAGAGAAATAAACAATGTCGAATTAGTTTTATGGATATCAAATGTCGCAATGTCTCTTATTCGTAACAATGTACATGTATCTGTTCGGTCTAAATACCGAGGTGTCTACTTTGCCAGGAAAACATTGAAAACCCATATGAGGTAATAAAGCAGCTTCAATCATCAATAGCCTGGTTACAGAAAGACCGAGATATCTGGATGTTGCAAGAAGTCCCGCGGTTATCAAAGAAGTTAGTATCAGTAGAAAAGAGGTGCGCAGAAGCAGAAAACTCGTGGACAAAAACTGCACAACAAATGCGGCAGTATAAAGCAGAGTGCGTGCTAAAAGATATGGAGTTGGAGCAACTCCGCATAAACCAACAAGAGTGTGAACACTTGCTTATTGATGGCGGGCGACTATCAATCCAAGAGATTCGTGCTCGGAGAGCAAAAATCCGGGGAGACGTCCAGCAGCGGAGCAAGCAAGGCGATGCCAATAATCCTGAAGTCATAAGGAACCGATTGGTGTTAGGATTTCTTGTGGAGCTGCAAAAGAAAGTAGAGGCCCGGAATAAGCTTTAAACATTGCAGATCAGGAGGAACAAGAACACAGCGACGGGAAAAAACATCGGGGCAAGAAAACAAAGGCTGGTACTCGAGAGAAGATGTTGTCCGAGGACCACACCCTGGTTGCAGGGAAAGCCAAGAACATGCCCGAGGCGATGTCGGATCTCCCCCAAGAACCGAGAGAAATACGTGTGGATGAGCCGGAGGCCAGTGGATCAACAGTTATAGCCTTGGCAAAGGAAATTGATGAGATGCCTGTAGAAGAGTGGGATGCTGTAGAATGGGCAAACACTCCGGGGAGGAGACGGAGAGCAAACCCAGTGTTTCGGAAAACAACAGAGCCCCATCAACATAAGACCGAGGAATACATAACTCAAACCCCCGAGGAGATGGATCCCTTGGCACCATTAGAATGGGGCCATGCGGAATGGATCATTATGTCAGGCCCAAGTAGAAGGTCCGGGCATCCTGCAACAGACCGAGGTCCTCAAGGGACAGGTAATAGGCATGGGACCGGGGTCCTTGACCGAGGCGAATTAGGGCGACGTCGGAACGCGCAAGAGACTTCCCGGAGGACTAGAAGTGGTCGATCAGAGACAAGGCGATGAGGTTTTGCATTTTGGTTCGGAGAGGACTCCGAACAGCGTCAGTAAGGAATAGGGTAGCCAGAAAACAATCAAAATAATGGAGTGAAAAATAATTAGTTTGTTGTAACAGTCATACGGAATATATACATATTATGGTGTTTAAGAAAAAGTGTTGTTTTTTACTATTATCTTATTATGTTTGAAAATAAAAACACTCAAACATATCCCCAAGGACGTGTAAAGGAAACGAGCTGAAGTCCGGAGACAGATTAATAACGCCTTGTATTCTTTGATCGAGTGGGATGGAATTTAAACAAAACCCTGAGGTTTGATCAAGTACCTTGATTGGGTCAAGGAGGTGAGTAATGGAGTGCGGAGACATGTTTTATATACCCGACGGATCGAAAACAAATGTTCGGAAACATGTAATATAAAGATATCGGGGCGTCCCCGCGGTATCATAAACAAACAATAGAAAGATGAAAATAGTATTTTTTATTGAGCAAAACTTGTCAGAACCATGTCAGAATAAAAACTAATTATGCAAGAAATAGAAAGCAGAAGTAAAACTAACAATGTTTAGAGAAAAAAATTTCGAAGGTTAGTCACATGCCAAGTCCGAGGCACTGGGGTGCCATCGACGCGTGCAAGCTGATAACTCCCGAGGGGATGGACAGTAACCACACGATAGGGTCCTTCCCATGCTGCATGGAGCTTGCCTTCGGGACTGGCCTTACTGGCAGAATTGCGCCGGAGCACAAGATCACCGACCTTAAACTGTGTGCACCGAACTCGAGCATTGTAGTACTTTGCTGTTTGTTGTTTATACTTGGCTTGTCGAATAAGGGATTGTTCCCGGCGATATTCTACTTCGTCAAGGTTGGTACGGAGAGCGTCCTCGTTCTGTTCCGGGTTGAAAGTCAACTGGCTACTCCGATTTCTGCCGGGATGACGGCTTCGGAGCCATAAGTTACGCTAAAAGGAGTTTCGCCTGTAGAAGAATGTGGCGTAGTGCGATAAGCCCATAATACCTGAGGTAGGGCATCAGCCCAAAGTCCTTTAGATTCGCCTAAGCGTTTTTTGATGCCTTCAACAAGTGTTCGGTTTGTCACCTCGACCTGGCCATTAGCCTGGGGGTGAGCCACCGAAGTGAATGCCTGTTTAATGTGTAACTCTTCGCACCAAGAGCGGAAAGGATCATTCGTGAACTGCTTCCCATTGTCAGAAACGATGGTGCTAGGGATACCGAATCGGCAAACAATATGCTTCCAAACAAAATTAAGGATTTTCCTTCCAGTGATGGTAGTGAGTGGTTCGGCCTCAACCCACTTGGTAAATTAGTCCACAGCGACCACTAGGAATTTAAAACCACATGGAGCTAAAGGGAAAGGACCCACGATGTCTATGCCCCATTGAATAAAAGGCCATGCGCTCTGTATGCATGTCACCTCTGTTTGAGGTAAGTGTTTAATCCGTGAGTGCCGCTGACAATTCTCACATTTTGACACTAGGTCATGTGCATCATTAAAAAGAGTAGGCCAATAATACCCCCACCGAAGTGCCTTTTTAGCGAGAGTACGGGACCCAATATGGTTTGCGCATGAGCCTTCGTGTAATTCCTTGAGGATGTAGTTGGCCTGAACCGGGTCGAGACACCGAAGACTGGGCTGGAGGTAAGATTGTCTATACAAGACCCCGTCATGTAAAGTGTATTTTGGTGCTTTCAAGATTACCTGGCGAGCTTGTAACTTGTCATCGGGTAGGGTGCTGTCCTGTAGGTATTGGACAATGGGTGTCATCCAAGTAGTTTTAGAGTCAGTGATTACCGAGACAGTCTGTTCATAGATAGACCGATGAGATGCCTCTTCTACAAGTATATCGGAAGGTATGCTCGAAGGGACCGCGGAGGCCAGTTTGCTGAGAGTGTCAGCTTTTGTGTTCTCTTCTCGGGGAATCTTGTGAATGTCGGCAGAGGCAAATGCGAGCAGGAGACTTTTAGTTAAAGCTAAGTACCGTTTCATGGTTTCCTCATTTGCTGTATATAAGCCATTGATTTGACTAGAAACCACTTCGGAGTCAGTATATACTCGAATGTGTAAAGCTCCTAAAGTCTTTGCAAGGCGAAGACCCGCAAGAATCGCCTCATATTCAGCTTCATTATTCGTGACTTTAAAGTTAAAGCGTAAAACATACTTGACTTCAACGTCGTCGGGCCCATTGATGATGACCCTGGCACCACTTCCCCGGGTAGCGGATGCACCATCTACATGGATATGCCATCGTTTGGTTTCGATACTGAGGTCAGTAGGGGAAATGTCTTCAGGACGCAAGTTGGAGTCAGGACCCTCAAAGGTAGCTTTGGCTAGAAAATCAGCCAGGGCTTGGCCCTTAATAGCGCGACGGGGAAGAAATTGAATATCATGCTCTCCCAGCTCTATTGCCCATTTAACGAGTCGACCGGAGTGGTCTGGCTTACTCAGGATTTGACGGATTGGTTGCTTTGTGAGGACGTTTATAACATGTCCTTGAAAATAGGGGCGGAGGCGGCGGGCCGCCATAACTAGTGCCAATACGGTCTTTTCGATGACTGAGTATCGGGTTTCCGCTCCTTGCAGGGCCCGGCTAGCAAAATACACAACCTTCTGAGTCCCGTGGTCGTCGCGGACAAGAGCTGCACTGATGGCTTCATCAGAGGTGGACAAATATATGTATAGGGGTTCTCCAGCGATCGGGGCGGAAATAATGGGAAGTTGGCTGATGTGCTGTTTTAGGGCTGTCAAAGCTTCTTCACATTGGGGAGTCCACTCAAATTTCTTAGCCTGCCTTAGAATCTTAAAGAAAGGAAGTTGTCGTTCAGCCGCTTTAGATAGGAACCTGTTCAATGCAGCCAATCGTCCGGTAAGGCGCTGAACATCTTTTTCTTTCTGGGGTGTCTTGAGGTTGAGTATATCCCGAATTTTTGAGGGATTAGCTTGTAGTCCCTGAGGGGAGACCATGTATCCTAAAAATTTCCCTGACCCGACCCCAAAGGTGCATTTTGCCGGATTTAAGCGGAGATTATGGCGTCGAAGTATGTCCAATGTTTCAGCAATGTCCCGAACACATGCATCGAAAGTTCGACTTTTGATGACTAGGTCATCGACATAGACCTCTACATTTCGGCCAACTTGGTCCTGGAAGACATGGTCCATCAACCGTTGATAAGTGGCTCCGACATTCTTAAGCCCGAAGGGCATCTTTTTGTACGCGAAGATGCCGAAGTCCGTTATAAATGCTGTCTTAATAGCATCCTTCCTATCCATGTGAATTTGGTGGTATCCCTTATAGAGGTCTAAGAAACAGAGTGTGGGATGTCCGGTAATGGCTTCGGCCTTTTGGTCGATAGGAGGTAGTGGATAGCAGTCCTTCGGGCAGTATTTATTCAGATCGGTAAAATCCACACACATTCTCCACGTATTATCAACCTTCTGAACTAAAATAGGATTCGCCAACCAGGTCAGATAATGGACCTCGAAAAGGATATCTGCCTTCACCAATGCTTCAACCTCTACGCGAATAGCAGCTTTTCTGTCGGCAGTAAATTGTCTGTGCTTCTGCTGTACCGGTTTGACTGTTGGGTCAATGTTCAATTTGTGGGTAATCAAGTTTGGTGAGACACCGGGCATGTCCAAGGGTGACCAGGCGAAGACCTCGGAATATTCTCGCAATATCTGAACAATGGCGCTGTGAAGTAGAGGTAAATGTATAGCACCGACCTTAACAGTTCGCTCGGGTATGTTTGGATCGAGAGGTACTTCTACTACCTCATCGCCAAGGGGTTGAATCGGGATTGATGCAAGTCCAGGGGTATCTATTTGAAACTGGGGTCGAGCCGTCTGCGTAGTTCGCGGTTTGAGTGCAACAAGCATACACTGCTTAGCCATCTTCTCATCACCACTGATGGCTATTGTTCCGTAAGGTGAGGGGCACTTCATCGTCAGATGAAACGTGGAACATACGGCTTGAGCAGGAGTAAGCCAATCTCGTCCAAGAATCATATTATATGGAGATGTAGATGACACCACGTAAAAATCAACAAAAACTGTTTTGATGGCAGGATGAGTACCTACCGAGGCTGGGAGATTAATAATCCCTTCTGCCCGAACTTCCCCCTGTGTAAATGTCTGCAGAGGCCCTGGAGCAGGCCGAAGCAGATCCCGAGATATGCCCATTTTTTGGAAATAATCTGAGAAGATAACGCTCACGGCCGCACCATTATCAACGTACACCCGTTTGATTATAATATTTGCCACGGTCATATCAATGATTATAGCATCAGTGTGGGGTGTGCGCTCGGGTACAGGGTCGTCCTCGGTAAAACTTACTGTTTCAGTGTTGTGGAAACGCTTGTGACGGGGTTCCTCGGGAGGAGGTCTGCGAGCTTCTGCGATAAGAGCTTTGCGGGACACTCCCGCTGGCTGCGTACCATAGATCATATGAATGACGCTATTAACAACACGAGCTGGAGGGTCAGTCCCTTCTTCTTGAGGAGGGGGAGCTGTCAATAAGCGAGGTTGTTGCTGTTGAGTACTGTGTCTACTTCCCTGATCTTGTTTTGGGTAGTGGCTGTTCCCGGATCGATTATTCGGCCATTGTGACCGACCTTGTTATAAGCTACGATTATTATAGCCAGCTCGACTTTGTTGCTGGTTTCCACTTCGGTGTTGTTGTCGATTGTCTGATTGAGCAATATACTGGCGAAAATATCCCTACTTTATGCACTCTTCAATTTCTTTGCTGAGTTCTCGGCATTCTTCAGTATCGTGCCCGTGGTCATAGTGATATTCACACCACTTGGTGCGATTTCGTTTGTCAGCCAGTGCAGTCATGCGAGGACAAGATTTTAGATCAGCCTTGTGGATGGCATGTATTTCGGTTCGGGACCGATTCAAAGGTGTTAGTTGAGGTAGATCGTGACGAGTGTCTGGTCGCCCTCTGCCCAGTCGGTTGAAGGCGCTGGTACGAGTATTAGACCCGGATTGTCCTTTATCTGATTGTCTCTTAGCAATAGATTTTTCCCTCTTACGCCGGGTTTGCTCATCTGCCTTAGCGAACCTCCCAACCACATGATAGAGAGCTCGGGTAGTAATGGGAGTATTACGGACTAGCTCGGTGTACAGTGGTCCGGCTCGTAATCCATTCATGAAGGCTGTGATAATGATGCTATCGGGCTGATTTCCTACTTTCAAACTTTCAGTCGTAAAACGTTCCAGGAACTGAGAGATGGTTTCTCCTTCTTTTTGTTCCACGTTCATCAGATCGGCCAAAGTGGACATGGGCTTTGCACGTGCTTCGAAACGTGCCCAAAAGTGTTCAGCAAGTTCTCTAAAAGAGGATATACTATTACGGGGGAGTGAGTCAAACCAAACTCGAGCCTCATCCTGAAGATACTCGGGGAAGATCTTACAATAGTGAAGAGATGCGGTATGATCTCGACTGAGCATGTTGTGCCTAAAAGCCCCAAGAAAATTAGCCGGATCTCCAGTGCCGTCATAAGGTGGTATGGCAGGTCTCTTGAACCCTTCGGGAAGGGGCGTAGCCAGTATTTCTTGGGAGAATGGGGTGATAATGTCTCCATTGGCGTCAAGGCCTAGAATTCTATCTAATTCAACATTTCGTTGTACTCGCTCATACTCCTGAAGATCTAAAGTATGGGGATTGGCATAACGAGCTCTCTTAGTCGCGTTAAGTGGACAGCGACGATCAGTGTCGGCAAGTTCTTCATTGCGTTGTCTTGACCCATTAGAACTCCCATGGTCCTCGGGAGAACCGGGTCGTTCTCGTCGTCGGTCCTGACGCCCATGGTGTACAGGATCTTGTTGGTTGAGCGGGTTTCGACGAGGTGGATGCGCTACGGGGTTGGTAGCATGTCCAGCAGGTCCATCAGGGTTTAAACGATTGGCTGCCCAGTCTTGGAGAACATGAGCATGTTCTTGTAGGAAAGCCTGGAGTAGTTCCGGAGTCATCTGAATATTAACCTGCGGCTGTGTAGCAGCAGGATTAGGATTTTGTATATCTTGTGGAGGTAGAGGTAAGAATTGGTCGTCCGGATTCACGACCGGGCCTTGGTTGCCCTGATGATGAGATGTATCTCGCATCAGCGGTTGCCTCGGTGGCAAAGTTTGATCCACGGGTGGATCTTGATTGATTTGATCACCTTGGCGAGATTGAGTTAAGCGAGTGGTTACCATGGTATAACAAGTGCAGTATCAATATTAAAATCCAGTCGTTTTCCCACAGACGGCGCCAATTGATAAAGCGCAACCCGTTATCAAGAAGGTACCAGGCAAAAATAACAAATTGAAAGGTATACAGATAATAAGACACAAGGTATACGTGGTTCGATCCGGAGATCTACGTCCACGGGAAAATAATGTCCCTGCCGGGATCTTTCTCTTCTCTTCTTTTTCGTTTAGTTTACAAGTGGTTTTTCTCCGATCAAAGTTCCAACCCCTCTCCTCTCTCTAATTCTATTATTTATATCATACAAATCACAATCCTAACTATATTCCTAAAATTATGGCCGCCAAATCTGCCTTTGTGATTGAGAGAAGATCGTGGGCGAGATCTTCCAATCCCCCATGCGCTGCTACCGCAACCTAATTATCAAATCTGTATTTGGGCCAATTACTGGGCCTGCGGCCCTAGACAACTTGGGCCGAGTATTGGTGTTGTAACATTGGGCAACTGGGCCATACCTACCAGAAGCCATTATGCAACGATTCCAAAATATGAAGCCTAGAAGAGAAATGTTATGAGTAATTCCATTAATTTAAATTAGGATGTTGTAATGTAATTTAAATTGATACATTTACTTTATTGAAAATGTTATCGATTTATGATTATGTTTCTTTGAAATTTATATTTTCATTATTTTGTTATTTTTATTTGGGCCCCCCTGAACTTAATTCTTGCGTCCGTCACTGCCTGTCATGACAGGGTGGTGTATTCAGCCCTAAGGCAAGATAAATCTAACACAATTATGGCCGACAACTTTCCAGTAGTAATATTTAAATGGGTTGGCGGCGGTTTAATCAATGCTAATAGTTTATATGCCCAAGTGAAAAAGTGTTAATAGTTCGACGATCATTTTATAATTATCCCTTATATTAAATAAGATATAATGGCTGAAGTATCCTTACATATTATTATTAGCTATAAGGACAATGATGTAATTTAAAAAATGTATAACTTGAAATTAATGATTAAGTTACATATATTATAACCTCAATATAGAAGACTTGAAATATTAGAGATATTCAAAATTGAAGTTTGATATATACAAAGAAATAAATTGAAGTAAACTTAAATTAAGTTTTATTAAATTATATTTCAAGAGATTTTTAATATATTATAAGCATATACTTTCCCCTTCATGTAATAAGGGTTATTTTCAAAATGTAAGACTTTGTATCGCTGCTCCACTGTCTCAATTTGATGAAATAACGACACTAAAAATTACAAGTTTATAGTTTTAAGACTTTTTTTCGATTAACTCAATCATATTTGCATCAAGATTTATCTAATAATATAACATACGTGCATATAAATATAAAGGGGAAAAACTAAATTTTGAAAAAAATGATCATCGTATAAAATACCTTATGAGTTTACTTACAAAATATTTTCTGTTAAAAATAATTTATAAGAAATCTAGGAAATAAATTTTCAATTTATGATAAATTAAATCTCTATTGTCCATACGATAAGCTCAGTAATATAAATAGAATTGAATATCTATTGTGCAATGGACTTAATAGTATAAATAGAGTTGTACTGTTAATATATACGCAAGAAGTTTATAGAAAATATGTACAGTTTGTTATTTAATATTTTCTATATCACAACTTTGGAAAAAAAAACTATATAAATATTAACATGAAATTTTTTTTATAATATTTAGAAAAACAATAAATTTTAAGTATTTATGTGTGTGCGCATTCACTTTACTAGTATTTCATAAAGATACAACTTTTTATATTTGCTAATATAATGAAGGTACAACCATATAAAGACTTTCAATTCTAGTTCACATAACTTGTTTTATGTATTAGTTTAACTTATTCAATCATATTTAATTTGTTCGTGGTATTGCAATAAACAAAACTATAATGTTTCAAACATAACATATATAATATTTTCAAAAATAACTTGTTTTATTTTATTTTTACAAAAAAATATGTTTCAAACATAACATATAGTATTTTTTAGTGAGCGGCCTCCGATTAGATTGGCAATAAAAAATCTATAATCTATCATTATGAAAAAGCAGGATAATTGGCGAAAATTTACAAATTTGCCATTTCTTTCCAAAAAGTGTCCTGCAATCTATTGACAATTTTTTTATTAAAAATTCTTGTATGTGATTTTGCTTATTTTTTACTAAATGCTGGAGTTTACAATTCAGAAAAGCAAATAAGTTGCAGTCTTAATAAGCATCATTTTCTTATTTGAAAACTCAAAATAAAAGTAAAAATATCATGGAAGTCAATAAAAAATTACAATATAAGAGGTTCGTAAGACGAAAATCCACTAATAATAAAAAGGAAAAATCATAAAAGAACAATAAAAAAAATGAAAAATATTCATTTCAAATTTGAGGAAAAACATTACAGAGATTGAACCGATTTTATTGTTTGCAGGATTCAAATATAAACACGCAACTATATAAATATATTTATATCCCATAAAAAATATGAAGAATCAAATAAAATTTTCAAGATAAGAAAGCTAAATGATAAGGGAAATGAAAGAGTTTTTAATTAACTCAAATTAATATTCTAGATCTGAATCCAAAAGAAGCCCAAATAACATAAAGATTCAGGCCACTTCAAAATTTTACCTTAGAAAGTGAAAGTGAGATATAATCTAGAATATAGAGGAATAAAGCAGCAGATACATAAATGGGTTGGGAAGGGTGACGGTTATAGAGAGTGTTCGCAATTGCTTTTTTCAAGTGTTATTTTTCCTAACTCTTTCGGATTTTGATAAATAATAAAAGTTTTTTCTCTCACTAGTAAACTAAAAGTTGTTTAAGTATTTAATATTCCAACTTTTACATTTAATCAAATCACTTTTATTTTCGAACAGTACATACTTTTGATTTTAAGTGATTTTACTACAATTTTTACTTCTAATCACTTCTTTATAATTAATTAACATGTCATTAGCGATGGGCTGAAATTTCAGTTTGAATTTAAATGAAAAGTAATATATTGAAGTTGATTCTTTACATTTTAAATAAGATGGACAGCTTGATTTTAATTTGACTGAGATGATTGAATCTGTTTTTTTGTTTTGTTTTAGTCAATGTAGATACTGCAGTATGCTCATGAATATGCTCAACCAAATTTCGACAAAGTAAGGATTCAGATTTTCTACTCAATGAATAATATTTTCTAGCATATATATTAATAAATTTAATTATTGATATTTTTCTTCTCCTTTAATTTTTATGTTAAATGATTAGGAATAACAATTAGATTGAGATCAAAGTTCTATTGTAGTTTTTTTGTTTTATCAATTTCATTTGAAAATACAGTAAAGAATTTTGTTTCCTGTTAGAGTTTTTTTCATTATTATTATTATTATTATTATTATTATTATTATTATTATTATTATTATTATTATTATTATTATTATTTTATTTACTTTATCCCTCTAATATCTGTTCTTAATGTACATTATCTTTACATTCAACTGACGTGAATGCCTTAATCAGGTCAAGCAACAATTCAGGCATATGCAATTCAATGTCCTATCACTAACTCAGAAAAAAATTCCAAGGTCCATTCTTGCAGAGGTAATTCTCAACCTTCTCTTTTGTTTCCTTTTTCAATTTTAGAACTCTGTGCCTGATTCATGGCTCTAGAATAAAATACTTGGTTCCGTGGTAAGTAGGCTCTTTTGAATAACAGATTAATATGGGTTGCATTAACCCAATTATTCACTAGTTACTGATCAATGAAATCATAAAGTTTGATGCACAATTTTAGAAAGTGTTTAAGGTATTTGTGGTCTGAAATGGGTATTGATTTCAGACACTAATAGAGTCACTTTTTTTGCAATTATTCTGGTTTTAGAAATAAGTTATTCCAAGATAAGACCCAATTGGAAAATAACATATCTTATTTTATTAATTTAAGTAAAGATTTGAAAGTTTTAAGATCACAACTTAGTACATACCAGTATAATATCTGGTGTATAATACACGGGGTTTATGAAAATAAATGTATGTGAATAAATAGTAATATAAATTTGAATACCAAAATGAAATCGGTTGGGGTGGTATCTTAAGCTGCAGATGAGCTTGAAAAGATAAGAAGCACAAAGAATGACCTTAGAGTAGTGTTCATGTTTGATTTAAAGATGAATTGATTGGCTTTGTGAATCTACCATCCTCTATTTATAACACAGCCTCTATACATACTCATTTTTTGCCTCATCTTCATATATATATATATTAACTGCAGTTGCTTCTTTCATGTTGCATACTTAACGTGGATAAAATTGAACTTGCTTTACCTAACTTATCCGCTTGTTTTACCATTCTCCTAATTTGTTTATTCTATTTGAGTAAATCTGTAGAATTTTCTCGGGAGTGAAGTGGAATCAGCAAGATTCCTTAGTAGCAACAGGGCTGCTGTAATGAATCTATAGGCTACCTTGTGATTAGGGGTATAGATAGTAATAATACATGTTAAAACAGTGATCTTGTTAGCAAAATTAGCAAAAAGTTTGAATATGATGTTGTAACTAATCATAACTCTACACATTTATCATCTGCACTCTCTTGTCTCAACCTACATTTATTAAAAAATCTTATGTTGTTGTAACAAAAAAATTATTTCTATTTGACAGGCTTTGCATTAATGATCACCAAGATTTTTTGTTGCGATGAAGTTACATTTCTGCAGCGTCTACGGAAGTATTTTTAAATACCAAAAAGTTGTAGACATATTTTGTGATTGTAGCCTTTGTAGGCATACTTTGTGATTGTTTCATATATTTTGTTTTAGTTCCTAATATGTTATGTAGGAATAGTCTGCTACTTTGGAGATTAGTATTTTTTTTTTATTAGTGAATATATTTTGTTCTAGTACTTAATATTTTTTATGTTGGCTTTGCACTTTTAATTATACTAGTTGGAGACACGTGCGTTGCACGTGATCAACAAAATTTACAAAAATAACACATTTAAATTTTCTAAATAGGTAAACATAGAAATTGATGGTATTTTATGAAATAAAAAAAAAATAATAATACATAGTATCTAATTGATTTAAGTATAGACTTTAATATATGAGTTTTTATGAACTATTTGTATTTTTTTCTTAAGAAAAATATTTTAGTACTTTAAGTTTTCGATAACTACGAAGGTATTATTTGCCTATACTTTAGTAATTTACTGACAGTTTCTCAACATAGTCTTACACGGTTTAGGAGTTTAATCCGCATTACATCTAAGAACCCCAAAACTTTTTAACAAGTATAAACACAAACTATTTGTTATATATACGAAGAATATAACCCAATTAAAAAGAATTATCTATATAACAAAATAATTTGATGCACAAATCAATAATCTCAATATATTTTTTCTTATTTATTTGATTGATACACAATGTTTATCATTTTTTAAGATAACTTAGTTACATGAATATATATTAAACCTATACTACAAGAAAACAGCCAAATTTCAATGGCAGAAACCGTTGGAATAGCTATTGGAAAACAAATTCCAATGGTAAGAGGCTCCGTTGGAATTGCTGTTGGAATCATTTTTCCGTTGGAATTAAAATTCCAACGGCAATTCCAACGGTTTTTATGCCGTTGGAAAAGTGGCTGTTGGAAATTTTTTTGTCCAACAATTAAATTTCAACAGAAAAATGATTCCAACGGCAATTCCAATGGACCTTTTTACCTTTGGATTTTTTTTCCCAACAGCTATTCCAACAGTTTCTGCCGTTGGAATTTTTTTCCAACGGCTCATTTGTCGTTGGAATTACGGTTGAAATTTTTAAAAATTCCAATGACTTTTATGCCGGTGGAATTTTTCCGTTGGAATTTGGCAGTTTTCTTGTAGTCTACTTCTATAGTCTGTATGTCCCCAAAACGTTAAGATCGGTAGATGTCTAACATTAACGGCTAAACCGATCAATACATGAATGTAAATGGAAGAAAGAATAGATTATTAACAACTCTAACTCTATTTTTATATTTTGTTTGTTTGATATGCATTTAGATGTAACACTAAAACTTCTATAGTTGTAATATTTATTTATATTTTCTTTATTGCAAACACTATTGTTGCATGTAAATATTTATTTGTGTAAATATTTTTTTTTTAAAGAAATCAATGAAGGAATGTACAAAGAGAATTTATTAATCATGACATTTCTTTTCTTAATCTTAACAAATTAGCAGGAAACTTATCATAGTTCTAAAAAATAACATTTATTTTCTTTTTACTATTATCTTCTTATATTTGTCAATGAAAAATATTATTTTTATATTTGATATCTAATATATTTTTACGTAAAATTTATAGGTAAGATTACAAATTTATAATAAACACAATCCTATTAAATAAATTATTTTGAATGATTTAAAGTATCTAGTATGATTTTTCATATTTATTCTCATCGCATATCATTTAGGAGCTTTTTAGATTTATTTTATTATGAATCTAATTTCCTTGTACAATTTAAATATTCAAAAGTTTAAAAGTTAAGAAATTAAAGTATGTGGTATTTTTATGAAGAGTTATATATATAAAATGTATTTTTATCTTTATACTTAATAAGTGAAAAATAAATAAATTTTCAATTGATTAACTACCTATAAATAGTTAATTATTATTTGTACTTTATTAATAGAATAATTGAGATTGTATTATAAATTAAATCGTTCCAAATTTCTAATCGTGCTAATTATGTTCTGTTTTTTATAAGATATTGAATCCAATAACTATATAATTTTCTACTAACTTCATTATATATAGTTATTGATACTTTAAACATACATTTTCACTTTTAAGTTTTAACTGAACTTTATTTTACTATGTCAAATTTATTCTAAGTTAATACATTACTTATTATGTGCTTCGTACTTTTCACTTGTAAGTAAAATTGCGTGATATATAAATGCAGAAGAAATTGAAAATCACGGAGAATTTTGTACAAAAGTTTATCGCACTTGTATGCCTCAAGTTCACGTAATTCTAATTTATATAACAGATCTCAATTTATTTATAATTACTTTATTATTATTATTTTCTTTTAAAATCTATGTTCTCAAAGCTTTATACATTGCTATGTAATTCAAGGATTAAACATTTAGTTGAATTTTTTTACCTAAATAATTTGAAACAAAATTAAGTAAAAAATAATTATTTTGGATATTAATTTACACCATTTTTTCTTTAAAATAATTTTTTGGAGTACAATAATTGATTGATCATTAAAGTTATGATATGCAATTTACTTTTATGTCCTTCAATTATAGTTATATAGAGGGTTATTTATGTCTACACATTAATTTACTTTTATAGGTAGGGGATATTAACATTTATATATGTTGTTCTTTAATTTATGGTTCTATTTTTTTGTTTATAAAATACCATTGATTGGTCTTGGATTGATTACAGGTACTCTTGTAAAAATTGGAACCAATAATATATATTGAAAAAAAAAATTACCTACAGAATTTTGTAGGGATGTTCTAATAATTTCTTTGAATTTGCTACGGAATTGGTTCCGTAGGCAAATAACATAAAATATATTTATTAATTGATTTTTTTAATAAAAAAATTTTGCCTACAAAAAATTTCTGTCGCCAAATTTGCCTACGGAGTTACCTACGAAATATTCCGACGTTGATATTTTGCCTACGGATTTTTATTTATTTTGATAACCAAGATGGCTACGGATTTGCAACCGAAAATCGGTAGGTAATCACCTACAGATTTATATTTTCGTAGGGAAACAAATTACCTACGAGTAAAGTGCCTACAAGTGTTTTTCGTTGGAATTCCGTAGGCAAATAAAAATGCCTACGAAATTTGAATTATTGCCTATAAAATATTTCCTAGCCAATTAATTATTTTCTTGTAGTGGAAGCAAAAGTCTATATCTTTCAGACATGCGGAGAAACTGAATATCAAATAAAAACACCTGAATATCAAAGAAATTGCTTCGCCGTCGCGGGTTCGTCGCCGTCGCGGGTTACGTCGCCGTCGCGGGCTGCGTCGCGTCGCGGCGTGCTTCGCGGCTTCGCCTTCGCTGGCTGCGTCGCGGTCGCGGTGGGCTTCGCCTTTCACGGGCTGCGTCGCCGGACTCGTCTGTCGCCGGTGGAGGGTTCAGCCAGGAAGCACCAGCATGGCAGCACAGCCGCGGGAGTGAGAATTAAGAAATGAGAATTGAGATAGAACCCTAATCACTCTCTCTCTCGATATATTTTCCCCTTTATTTAAAAAAATATATATTAAAAACATATTTTAAATATATTAAACATATTATTTTAAATATATATATATAAACGAATCGAATATAGGTATATTCGAATTCGAATTCGAAACGAATGTAAAAGTTGATTCAAATTCGAATTCGAAATCGCCAGTTTCGAATTCGAATTAGTCTAAACGAATTAGAATCGCGAATCGAATCGAATCTATTTGGTTCGTTTACAACCCTAGCCCCAAAGTCCATTTTGGGTAACAACACATAAGTATATGTCCCAAAGTTCATTGTTGGTACAATATTTGATTCAACGATCATCATAGTAGTGGAGTACATACCACTAGATTGACTCATTAATTTATCTAAGATGTGTTTTCTTTCACATTCATTAGAAGTATTATAATATATTCAATTCCATTCTCACAGGTAGTTTCTAAATGATAACCTTTGACACGAGTATCTTTACTTAACAATGTTTTAGTAGCTCTTGGTGCATATAGAGCGTTTTGCGACTATAATTATTATGTCATTAGGCATCTAGAGAATTCGACGATTCTTCGCCCTTTTAGTACTTGTGACACAATGATGGTCAAATGGTCATAATTATTATGCAATGATGCAGTGAGTCTCTGTTCTTTGAACTTCTTATATCTCTTATAGTTAACTGCTCTTAGCAGGTATACAAATGCGTAGTATCTTAATGCTTATAACAGAATTCATTACCAACCCTTTTCCCTTTTATTCGTAGGGCTCTAAGATGTGTTTTGTACCTTAGTGTCATAACCACCATGTCCATTTGGGTAAGACACATTGGAAGGACTCTATGACTCTTACATCCCTTACCTTTTGGTGTATAATTACCACGCATGTAGGGATAGAACATCCAGCTCCCTTTACTTTGGGGTTCTTTCTAATATGTAATTAGCCTAGGGAAATTTTCGTTATCCCAACATATTTGGTGTTATTTTTTCGAAGAATCTAATATGCCTCTCAACTACATGCATCGGTTGATCAACTTATTGGATAATGCTATTATTTTATTTTCATACTATGACTTGTCTGTACTGGTTCACTAGTACATATGTTGAAATGGGAAGGAGAAAATTTCTGTATCATATCACCTTCTGTGATTTCCTTTTCGCAAAAAGTAAGACGTGTTTTTAGGCACAACATGTCCTTATTGAATTGACCATTTTGTAGTCTAGCAAGTGGATTTCATTCAACTAAAGAGTTAATTCTGGAAGTAAAGACATTCATTACTTCAGAATTTCCTTTATGGCATCATTGTGTATCTTTTAACTAAAGAATACTTCCAGAGTAAATTAGGTTTATAACATGTCAGCCCAAATTCACTAGGGCGTCGACTGTGACTTTACTTTGTCGGACAGTGCTTTGTCATTAGGTTCGGTTGATGATATGATCATAAGAGTGGTTCTTTAGGATGTATTTCTTTTTTATGGAAATAGTTTCCACATTAAAAAAATCTATGATGGTACTCAATTCCTTCTGAGCCCATTGTTACAAATTTGGTTTGAGTTGGTGTAGTCTTTTCCCTCCAAATTAGATTCCGAGACTATATATCATAAGTTTTTTAATACTTTGTGAAAATACTTTATCACGCAGTTGATTTGCACTAATTTGGTATAATCAAGGACGAAAATATCGGTATTCGCGGAGATATCGGTCTTTTAGTTTACGGAGATATCGGTGAGATATCGATTAATATCGGAATATCGGTGAAATTTTATGAAAAAGGCCGGAAAATATATTAAAACACTTAATTTATCACGATATTTGTTAGATTGTCAATAAACTAGCTAAATTCTAGTTTTTAATGGAAAAACATAGATCAAAATACGCGCATTTACAACTATTCGATAAATAAGAAACATTACATACACTGTCCGCTGATCCGGTAACCATTATGAACTATTTTCATCATACATTACTAGCTCCTAGCATCAAAATGAATTCCGGTGAGGCTCAACCTGAGAGTATTGGTTATCGATGTAACTACAATAGTGGTACTAGCTCACCGAGGTAGCGTAATTATGAAGATAGTCATCAAGATAAAATAAATATGTTGAAGCATCTCGCCCAACCGTCTGTCCATATACCGGATAATTCGGATTTACCCAAGAATTATATTGTTTTTCTTCATATATCATGTGAGGGGCTGTGTCCTCAAGGGTGCTACGATCAGTCCAGGCTGGATCTTGTGATCTGTTTGCTATTCTATGTGGAAATAAATTAGGATACAGATCTTCCCGATCGGTGCTCACAGTCATCGAGTCAAAATTTCACGAGAAGGAAGCTACGTCTGCATTTGAGCTCGTGCCTCGGTTCCGACCCCGTTTGCTCGTGTAATCTTTTCCAATAGCACCGATCCCTTGACCTCCAGCCCTACTTCCATGATCTACATCTTGTGTAGTGTGTGTACAACCCCTCAACAGTGAATGGACTCAGTTCCCTTGGACTTGGGTTATATTCTTGATGGCCCTCACTACGTCTACCACCGCCACTCCCATCGGCATCACTTCCGTCCTCATCTGTTGAGCTCCCCGTCTGTGTCTCACTACTTGATACACCCACTTCATCACGCATTACCTGATCCACATTAATTCCGAATTGGCTTGCCGCTTCAGCGACCTGAGGATCAGGATTGCCTTCTTCGTCGTCCAGGTGTGCTGGTCGAATCCATTGATAGAGTTGATTACCCTCTTCGTTGTCGGTTTCACCGGTGATGTCCACTGAATCTATGAATTCTTGCTCAGCAACCGTATCTGCTTCAGCCTCAAAATCTCATATCCTTAACTTCATATTGTAGTAGCAAAATACGAGCTTTTCGAGTTTTGAATAAGCAAGACGATTTCTTTGTTTTGTGTGTATCAAGGCAAATGTGCTCCAGTTTCTTTCACATGCGGAAGATGATGCAGTCTGTGCCAGTACTCTAACGGCTAGCTCTCTCACTGTCGATGCTGAACTACCGTGCATAACCCACCAATCAGCTGTCAAATAAGGATTTAATGTCAATGAATTGATTGGTTACAATTTGATGGGACTTATACCTAATTAATATCAAATTCTAAATAAACTTACCTGCCGCCATAGTATTTCGAGCAGCTACAGTGGTCCGGTTTCCGAATGATTTTTTGCCATCACGGAAACAGATGAGCTGCACAAAATGAATGATCAAGAATGATTAGGTCACTAATTTGATTTTAATTTTCAGATGTGTTAACGTTACCTCATTCCCAAAATCGGCAACCCCTGTGGATTTGGGGTATAGCTTATCATAAACCTTAAGGACTGCCTGTATAAGATCTGCGTCCTCACCTACTCCGGGCTGGTACTGGGATCTGGGGTTAAGGTAGTATGCTGCGAAAATTATCCAATATTGTTTAGGAAACGTCAGTCATTTTCGCAAAATCAAGGTTAAAAGTTAAAAATAAAAATTAAAGTCATTAATACCTGCTGCGTGGAGTGGGTGAGATAGTGTACGGTCCCACCTGGACTCAATAATTCTGGTCACCCACTGCGTAGATCTTAGTGATTGGACCTTTTCTTTCATTACCCGAATCAAGTCATACAAGATCGGCATAGTTGGAACTACTTCTGTGTCAACCACTCGGAGCACTTGATATATTGGCTCAAATATAGCCACTGCGTGTTGCACTCCATCCCAAAATGAATGATCAAGCACGTTTTTCTCCACTTCTTTGCCAACATTCGTACGACTGAGTCTATTGGCGGCCCAATCATCACTAGTGAAGATCTGCTTCAGCGGCGATTTTTTCTTATACAAACTTTCCAAGGCGATGTAGTTAGTCGCAAAACGTGTTGCTCCTGGCCTAAAAATATCACCTTGGCATACCTCCCTCATCTGCACAAGTAACCAACCATGGTTATAAATGAAGTTGGTTATTTGCCTCGCCTCTACAAGGACCGCTTTGACGTTATCTCTATTCCTGATCTCTTCCAAGATAAGGTCATTACAATGAGCAGCACATGGGGTCCAGTATAAGTTGTAGCGCTGATGTAGCTTTCTGCCGGCTTTCACAAAAGCCGATCCGTTATCGGTAACAATTTGCACAACCCTGTCCTTCCCGACCTCCCACACAATATCCCTGAGCAGCCCATAAATGTATTCATGATCCTTTATCCGATTCGATGCATCCACGGATTTGAGAAACGCCGTTGTTCCCTTACAGTAAACCATAAAATTAATTATGGACACCTTCGACGGCCCGGTCCATCCATCCGCCATAATTGTGCATCCATACGTTTCCCACTTTTTCTTTTGTGTTCTGACGTATTCCTGCATTTCCTCATACTCCGCGTTTAGATACTTGTGATTTATCTCATATGGAGTAGGGGTTGCAACAGCCGACCCTACTTCTTGAGCACACACTATCATATTCTTGAAGTGATGAGGCGAAGCTTTGTTCGGTGGTAAATTATCATAAATGAAAAATTTGTTGATGGCCTTGCCCAGCTTTTCCTTTAAGTTGGTGCCAGAGAACATACTTTTTATCCTCTTTTATCGTGCGTCAACGGATTTATACAATGTCGGGGCTGGACAAGGTTCGAAGTTGGTTGTTCGACCACTCTGTGAACGACGGAATTGGGAAGATTATGGTCCCGGTCGCATACTGGAACTCCCTCCTCTGCTACCACCAAACTGTCTTGTCTGTTCTCTTTCCCACTCACTCGCCTTCGACGCTCTAACAGCGGCCCGGTAGTCGCTTCGCTCTTCCGTGTAAGATCCGGCGGACATGCGATGTAATCATCTTCGTCTTCATCTTCGTCTCCCTGGGAGAGTCCCTGTCGTAATTCTGCTCTTATATCAGCTATTTTTTCGGTTTTCTTCCCTTTGGCCATATTTTTGGCATTAATTAAGCGACGAATCTCTTTCTTCACATCTGGTGGAACTTTCCTACAAGGTGCAACGTTCTTTTCTGGGTCCGTACCACTCAGATGATATTTGAACCTAGTTATACCCCCAGAATTCTGGACTCCACAAAACAGCAAATGGTAGCAGTTTTATTCCCTGGAACGACAGTAGCATACTTCCATGCGTAATCAAGGCTTGAAGACCTGCGATCACCAGCATCGCTCCCGCTCGCTATTCCTATTCACCTACATGTTCATGTAATCCACGAATTAGTAAGATATTTACGGAACTTCATTCTCCAATGGGAAATCTCAATAAAAGGATAATTATAATTTTACCTAACATTATTTTGAAGATATAGTTAAACATGTTTATAAAAATAAGGTCGATAATTTCTAAATGACGTCGTTTCAATTTCTAAAGGGGCGCCAATTTTCATAAAAAAAATATTGTGTTGAACTAACAATTTTATAAATATATGAAATAAGTATATATATGTTATGAATATATTATTATTGTTATTGTTATTACCGTTTGATTTTATCGTTATTACATTCATTATTGTTATTATTGTTATTATTATTATGATTACTAAAACTATTATTGTTATTGTTATTATTGTTACCAAAACCACATTAAAAAGATACCACGTTGTTGCTTCAATATAACACTTCCTTTACCAAACTAGTCTAGTTTATATTTCATAAATCACCTCACCAACAAAATATAGTTAAACATGCTTACAAAATTGTACATTTAGATTAAACCCCAAAATACAAGAAATTTGAAAGCCGAACTTCATATCACGAGGCATTTCAACAGGATTTATATCCAAAATAAATCATAACTAGACATCAAGACTGTAATTAATGTTGGTACCATAAATAAATTTTGTACACTTTTTCTTTAAATTCGTTCCACAGAATTTAGTATCTATATATATATAAAAACAAAATGGATTTATACTACTTTTGGAAAAGAAGTGTTTTTCCCGCCCATTTATCATTACTTATTTGGGAAAGAAAACATGTAAAAACAATAAAATCATACTGATTTGATGATCCCTTAAAATAGCCGACAAAATCTCTTTTATTTGGTAATTTGTTACAATTTTATACATTAGTTTGAGAACAAAATCAATTTCCCCCTATAAAATATATGGTTGAGATTTTCACTCTTTGTTGATATCGAAAGAGTATCAATTTTAATTAAAATGAATTAATCTATATCTATATCTATATATATATAATAACAAAATGTATTGTTTCCACAATTAAAAAAAAATATTTTTTTCTCGCTCATTTTACAAACGTAATTGGGAAACAAAAAATTGTGCAAAACAGAACAATCCAATTTAATTGGCAACCTGTTTGATGCATCTGGAGAAATCTCTTAATTTTAACAAATTAATCTTTTTATACATTTAACCTAAAACATAATTAATTTTATTCCAAAATAAATTTGTCGAGATATTCCCTCTATTTTAAAAAATGAAAAAATCAATTCATAATATAGTAACTACAATGTGTCTACACTCATCTATATTGTTAAACAAATCATTTTCTTAAAAAATATCTGTATAGATTTGTTAGCAAAAAAATAGGGGTTTTGAGAGCACATTCAAACCCCAACAATATCAAAAGATTCTAAATAAATATAATTGATCGAATCAAAAAAATAAATAAATATAATTGCACATAATTAGGGTGCAAAAAACTAACATCAAACCCTAGCTTTTAGTTTAAATACTAGATCATTTTTTTCCCTAAAACACACTTCCATAACTCCATATACTCTCGGTCGAATCAACCCGAATCCTATCGCTACTCTTCTTGCTTTCATCCGACAAAGTCTTTGGTTAATCATTAGAAGAAGAATGCGATGGTTCACCATGCTCACGAGAAGTAACACGAGTAGAAGATATGAGTGCAGGAGGTCTGTCATCAGCTTTGAGGCACGAATTGTGGCATCTGGATGAGGCTCGGAAGAAGCTTTAGCCCAAGCAATCTATTTTTCTTTCCTTTCCTTTAGAGCTTTCTGGACTAAGAATGCTCTGACCATTGTAAATGTATATTTAGTTATTTACGTGTATATGTAGTTTTATTTTAATCTTTTCTAATTGAATTAACAATAGATGTTAGATTATAAATTTTCCTTCTCGACACCAATAAATTGAGGATGATTGAGTTCAAATCGAGACTCAATCTTTCAGTTTTTCAGTCATCAAACTCGAGCATATACATTGATTCGATTACATTTCTATATAATAGCATAAAAAACTAACATGCATCACATTTTTATTCATTCCATTTTCTCTTCAGTTGATATGGGTTAAATGCAATTCTGCAAATTTTATGCACTTCTCTTTCTTCATCAATTTCTTTTTCCCGTATGAGCTATCAAGTTGTTTTTAGAAAAATCTTCCTATCAAGTTAGAATAAAATTTTCAGACTACAATAAGGGTAAGAAAACCAAGGGCTAAATAAATTACCACTAAACTATACAAATTTAAAAAAAAAAAAAAAATTAGAGAGATGTATATGTGAGTTTATCAACAGAACTGTAACCTCTCCAACTAATCCTCCGGGTTAATAATTTATATTCTTTAGAGGATTTAATAATTTATACTATTATATATAGTGATACCAAAGGATTCTACAATACAGAAAAAAAAAAAAAAAAAAAAAAAAAAAAAAAAAAAGAAATTTCAGAATAGTGACTAGGAGCTAGGGTGAGTACCGTGCGTAGCGGTTTGGAAATTCGAAATTTTTTGAAACCAAACTAAAATTAAAAAATATCCGGAGATTTCTAATAAAATCTCCAGAATCACTCCACCTATCAGTTCCATCTGCAGATGGAATCTATTTGCTTCGAGTAATCGGTGATTTTTGAATTTTTAATTTAAAATAAATATTGTTATTTGAAAAAACTACATGAAATGATAATTGTATTGCTGTATCTAAGATAAAACTATATTCTCTATAAAAAAGATTGTACAATAGTATCTTAAAATATAGTATCTAAGTTATATCTTACAACAACTCCTAAACCTAAGCTTATAAAAATAAACTTTACAAGTTAGTAAAGTAAACGACTCATCTAAAAAGGAATAACACTAAATTATAAAGTTGTTAGCTTTGGTTAATAAACCTCTTTTTCGTATACCTTACAATAAAATTTGCCTCATACATGAGTTTTCATTCTCTTTTAGTTATAAATAGCTTAAAATGACTAACTATGGTGAAATCATAATTAACTTAAAAAGAAATATGAGATTTCACCAAAAAAATGGAGAACCAGAAGCGTTAGAGTTCATGTTTATGAATTCTACCTTTATATATTTTAATAATGAACTATTAGATTATAATAAATTTTATTGGCAAATTTAACTAAAAAGTAAGTTAAATTTAAACATATTATTTATGATCTATTACTTTATATAAACTACAAACATTTTTACTATCTATATTCTATATTTTATATCTATATATATAATAACAAATTACATATTTTTTTTATAAATCATTTTATCGCTCATATGGCTTGCCAATTTGGGAAATAAAAATCACCAGGAAAAAAAAAAGATTTCCCTCCATTTTTTCCACCCAAACACTAGGGAAGTTTTAGATTTTGACTAGATTTCTTGGAAACAATGACATACCAACTTTTTCGCAGCACTTTAACATTCTAAGTTAATAAAAAGTTATGACGGTTTCAAACAAAAAATAAAAAGATATAAACTTCAAATCTTTTCAAATTAATGCATGAGATAACTAAAATATAGGTTTGGATGTGAAATAACATATCATGATTCTATTTACTAGACAAAAGCTTAATAGTGAGTACGCAAGTGATTTGCTTTTTGGGTGGAGTACGCAAATGATATTTTGATCAAGATGCACAAACAATATAAAATAACGGTTAATTTTACCCTACCCCCGTGAGTAATGCCCGTATACACTATGAACCATTGGATTAGTCCATGTGTAGATGTGAATCAAAGTAATATTAACCTTTGATTTTATCTCTACACATGCACTAATCCAATGATGTATGAAGTATGCATGTAAAATTTATATTACTATAGATACGTGCAATCAATTAAAACGTCTTCCCACGCATCGCGTGGGTACCTATCTAGTATTTTTTAAAAGGAAAATTATATCTCAATTTTCACATTTAAAAAAGTCAATTAAAAAGTAAAAAATAATATTTTCTAAATATACGCATAACTTCATATGTGCAAAATTAGACGAGACGGAGTGAGTAGTATAAACAAACAACAAATTGACCAAAATAAGTGGAGCTAAATCATACTCCTCAACACCAGTTGATACAAATTTAGGTGCAAAGTTACGGATGAATTTAAGCACGTCTCAAAATTGTTATGCACTTCATTTTCTATTAATACTAATTCAATCCTAATATATCATTTCTTACGTGTCACACTTTTGTTTTAAATTCTACTAATAAAAAAATTAAAATATTTAATTGAACACGTTAATGTTCCCATTAATATGTAAATTCTGTTATTTTCCTATACTTTGACTAACGTGATATAGTCATATTATTTATGCAGTAATAGCTCTCCGAAAAATATAGTCATATAGTCATATCACGAGGCATTTCAACAGGATTTAAAATCCAAAATAAATCATAACTAGACATCAAGACTGAAATTAATGTTGGTACCATAAATTAATTTACCGTTGTTCTTCACAACCTTCAGGACTGGGTAGACAATTCTTATTGGACTGCAAAATCGCTATTGCGCCTACTTATAGCTCGATCTCTCTATTTCCCGGTATTTGCTTAAATTTTCTCCTAAACTACGCTTCTTCAAAATTTGTGTACTACAAACTAATAAACTCATCTTTCATTTATACACAATGTGAAGCTCAACTGCTGAAGAAATAATTTTTTTCCTGCACAAATTGTTACATCAATCACTCCAAGTGTCACCTCAATTTCATCTTTTAGTCTTTTACGGCTCATGCCCTCACATGTTGCTGTTGGCCTGCTACAAAGTGCCAAAATATGCCCCCAATTTCAAAAAAGTTTCTGCAGAAAAAAAAAAATAATAAAATAATGGCATCAAGATTTTGGCGAGAAATCGGCGAAATATCGTCGATTTCTCGCCAACAACAGGTAAAAATGCACGGCCAGTCCCAGCGCGTTCATAAGGCCGATTTCTCGCTAAGATTTTCGCGAAATCTCGGAGATTTAATGACAAAACGCCATGTCCTACACTAATCGTCTCGGATTGCCTGAATCAGCGAGAAATCGGCGAGATTTCTCTGATTTCTCACGATATTTTGTTCCTTGGGTATAATCCATGAATTTTCTCATTATCATGGAAATTCACATTTTCATCAGACTTAACAAAAACATAAGCAAATCAATATTCAAATTCTAGAAGTATCACATATAAGCTCAATTACAGTTTTTTTATAACAAAACTCTTAAAGAGCATATATGAATAATTCAAGCCATAACCATCAATTTCATGAGAAAGTAATCAAGTATTAACCAGACGGATCATGTCTCATGAAAATCATCTAAGTCATGCAAAATTCCATAATTGCCAAGATTGTACATACTGTCATATACACATAAATATATCTCAACTTTCACAAAACTATAATTTTATGTCAAGGAGAAACACAAACTCATATAATTTCTCATGCTTTCTTGACAAGAAATTGTATAATATATATGCAAATAACATCATGTCACATGCCTTTGTAATCAAAATATCTATATGTATTTAATACACAAAGTAGAGTGATTCGATTTACCTTGTAGGAAAGATACGATTCTTTCCAATGGTATTGCTCAAAACTTTGCATATGACTTCATAATCTTAGTACTCCATGTCAATAGAAACAAGTTGTTGCTCGCAAGTATCAAATCGTGTTCTTACAAAAGAAAGTGATTATTAATATTGAACTACAATTGTCTGTATAAATATCAAAGCATCACCTTGGTAATTGAACGAAACATGAACAAGGGATAATTAGGATTTAATCATGATTTAAATCAAAATATAAATAATTATCAAAGAACCCAAGACTTTGAATTAGCAACATATTTGGTATGTATGGTGCAATTTCAATTTATATATTATTAGCGACATGATTGCTTTTATTGAGTGACATGATTATTAATTAAAACTTGATGCGATGATCATCTATTAATATGAAGGCAAACAATTTGCAAGATTCTAGGAAATACAAAGTACTCACGTTTTCGATTTTTTTTTTTTTTTTTTTTTTTTTTTTTTTTTTTTCTGAAAATGAAGAGAATGATTTGAGGATAGCTGAAAGCAAAGCTGCTCTAGAATAGTAAAACGGCATTCTTCGCTGGATACAGAGCTTTCGATCTATCATAGAATTTGATACTTTAGATGTGAAAACACAATTTCGATTGGTAAATTATTTTGGTAGGGCTTGTAAATTATTTCGGTAGGACTTCGTGATGATAACGTGTTGTAGAAAAATAGAAAAGAATAACAGTAAAGAGACGAAAGAGAGACACGGAATAATCAGGGTTCTCTTATTCATCGGATCCCTTTATATAGGGTGTCAAATACAAGGGTTTCACAATTACATAATATTTAGTGAATACCTAAATTGCCCTTCATCAATTACTTTTGACGAAAGCACACTAATTGTGTTTTTCCTTCGACACAAACATTAATTTTTCTAGGGAACCGCCATAATGTTTTTCTATTTCGTTGCCTTATAATATCAGGTTATATAAGTATTGTGTTTAATTTGATTGATTTTGAAGTTTTGAATTTAAAACAAAAAAAGCAAAAACTTGTGTGCAACCCAACACACAATAGGCTTATTGTACACTTCCCTATTTAATTTGGAATTAAAGATAAATATAAGAGCCTTGTTTAGATGGATTCACAACAGTAGTATGTGGTGCAGTGGTATGAAGCTTTGAGGCACGTGTGGAGGCCAGGGGTTTGTTTGGATGGATTTACAACAATAGTATGTGGTGCAGTGGTATGAAGCTTTGAGGCGCGTGTGGAGGCCAGGGGTTCGACTCCTACTCTCGCGTTGTTATTACCTCTTCTTATGTTATTTAATAGTATATGTTATATTGCGTAATGGTATATATTACAATTACATGTATAATTTTTTAGTCCAACTTCGGTGCAACCGTTGCACCGGTACAACTATTACATTTCAGCCTTTGGATCAGAGAGCAATCAATCTCCACCAGTGAATTATTATTTTCTATCAAAAACTTATAAAGAGTGTAATTATAATTTTACTATTTCTCTAATTTTAACTTTCATTCAATTCATCTCTCCTTTCTTTTTTGGTTTAACTCTGCTAATTTTTTTCAGCTTCTCTCTTTCTTTCTTTTTTTTCAAAATCAATATTCTTCCGGCACTTACTTGACACTGAATACGACTAATGACCTCAGAAATTTGCAATTCCTCTAATTCTCACATGGCAGCCCCTTATCCACTTCCGACATCCGCGGCCATAGTTGTGCAGTGGTTTGAGGTGGCCGAATTCCAGTAGTATAGCGTCAAGGTTTTGTATGTGAGATGATTGCACACAGTTTCTGCAGAGATGTTGCATTCAAAGGTTCAATTAATTTTTTTTTTTCTAATTTCATGTTGGTTTGACGTCTTTTGAGGCAATTTCTCTCTCCTTTTATTTTTTTTTATAAATCTGCTAAATTTTTTTCAACTTCTCTCTCTCCTTTTCTTCCGAAATCAATGAAGTCTCGTCGTGCTTCATCTAGATCACGTTCAAGTCTATTACATTGAGATTCGAATTTGGGTCGCCTATTCGCTTTGCATCAAGATCTTGGTCTAGGTCTACATCAGCATCACCTCCTACCAAATCCAAAGACAGGAGTGCCAGTCGGAGCAAGATCCAAGCAGGAGCAGGAAAAGATCCAAGAAACTTCCTGAAACAATCTCATGTTTTTAAAGCAGGGGAGCACCACCAAGAGGTGTGGCCGCCACATGATTTAGAAGAAAAAGAGGTTTTAGCAACACAAATCATTGTGAATGCAACATTGTCATAAGAAATACATGTGCTTGGAGTTGTTAAAATTGTACAGAGAAAGAGGAAAAACAAGAGAGAAGAATAATTGTTCAAATTCAAAAACAAAACGACAAAATTATAATAATTGCCTATTAACTACACAGGTCAAACAAAAGAATTAAAAATTAAAAAAGGTCCCAATATATATATATATATAGACAAAAATGCCCCTTTTGCATTTATTTAACCATTACACAATAGAATTACCCATATTTTTTTAATAATATATTATGTTGTTTAATAGTATATGTTATATTGCGTAATAGTATATGTTATGGGGTAGTTCTATAATACACCTAGTGTATTAATACACCTATATCTTTTACCTACTACAGTAGGTTCGCAACAAGTAATTTCTTATTTGGCTTTAATCAATTGTGTATGACCCATAACACATTTACCTAATTTCTTTATAGATCTAATAATGGATTAATATTGATATTTTCTTACAATCCCAACCATGAAAAAAATATTTCATGAATAATAATAAATAACTAATAAACATTTTTATTTTTCAAAATAATTAATGCAGTTTCGTATATATAATAAAAATATGTCATCTCATTACGAGTTACGAGTTTATAGGTTATTTATAAAATATAAAATATTTGAGTAAACTTATGAATCCATGTTGTGTCAAAAAACAATCTAGCTTTATATAATATTAATATTAATAATACTTCTTGTCCCTAAAAAAATTAATAATACTTCTTTTAAACTTGGCAATATTGTATCAGTATATTGTATTAAAATTGAAGGAAGAATACAAAAATGATATGATATTATAATTCTTTTTTATTTTTTAGGTCGACTATGTAAAATTATTAACAAACACTATGTAGATGATTCGGTTATCGTTAGTTAAAAAAAGAGAGTAGGAGTTGATAGATGTTAGATGATGTTTAATTAATTCAATTGTAATACAAATAAAATTGAAGCATGACAATAAGTTATGGAATAGTATCGTACACTTATCGTGGATATATGTTAATATGCTATTGGTAACATGTCAATATTAACAGATGTAGATTTTATGTAAGAGAATTAACTATCCTTTTAAAAAAAAAAAAAAACTTATTTTTTATTTATTTATATATTTTTTATAAATTGTTTTAAACTTTTTAAATAAAATTAAATTTTGTAAAAATAGTTCCAAGATTTTAAGTTAATTTTAAGATATTTTAAATTAATTTTTAGAGTTTAAAAATAATTTTAGATATTAAGAAAATAACTTTATAATTTTTAATTTTATTTTATTTTCTTGCCGGAAATTGTCATTGGAGGTTGCAATTTTGTAAAAGAAGTGGAGTACAAGTTGTAATGGGTAAAAATAAAAGTTTAGGTTCCAAAGTAACAAAATGAGTATAGTACAAGCTGATTTATGTAATTGACCCTAATTTGAAATATTATAAGGTAAAATATATAAATTTATTCTAAAATATTATGAAACGGCAGACCAAGATGCTACGAAGCGAAATAATTCTAACGAAAAATTTGGAACAAGATTGATAACTTTTGTTAAGATCAGAAGGTATATCTAGAAAATAAACTGTGTAAATAATTTAGATTATCTTACCATAAGAAAATATTTGAAAATAAATTTTAGAATTTTCACATAAGAACTTAAAAAATTGTTATATGAATCTGAAATTTATATTTAAAAGTTAACAAGTATTTAATAACTCCATAATGATAACGTAAAATCTAAGATATTGTAAATTAAAATGTACCTTTTTTTATAAAAGAAATATATGTATAAAATTATTCAATCCATAAACTAGATCTTATTCAAATTAACTAAAATTACAAAATTAAAAATATTTTTCAGTAAATATAAAGCACATAATAAATACTTATACTTCTCAAAGTAATTAATACCTTACTTATTTAAATTAATCAAAATTACAAAATAAAAATACTTTTCAAGTAAATATTAACCGTGTAGTAAATATTTTTAACTTTCAAAATAATTAATATCTTAAAAATTATTAAATGAATGAAAATAGTTTATTAAAATCCTATGATTATTTAATTGAATATAAAATTAAGAAGTAAAATATGAAATACTACTACTAATAATAATAAAACATTATTTGTTTAAGTCATTAGAATCTTGATACCTATTGAATAGGTAAGTGGTTAAATAATTTAATGGCTAAGATTGCGATCCAAGGATTGTCATGATTAGGTGTATTAATACACTAGGTGTATTATAGAAGGACCCTATGTTATGTTGTGTAATAGTATATTTTCAGGAATATATAGGTTATTTAAAAAATTATAAAAAGTGCTTAATAGGAAAAAATTAAAAAGAAGGGGTGAAAGCTAGTTTTGAACCAACACCGTAGAAGACAACAATACATGCCTTTACCACCTTAGCCAGCACCTCTTATGTGTCATCAAACATGCCTTAATATATACGAGACCTCAACGCACGCACAAGTAGTTTCCAACCATTGCACCACCAATGCTTTGTTGTAAACCAAACGCAACACTTAATATATATCAATTTCAAAATTAAATTGGGGGGTGTACAATAAGTTTATTATGTGTTGGGTGCACCCAAGACCTACTCAAGAAAAAAAGGCATAATGGATTGAGTTACTAGATATTTTTTTTTATACACTCTGTACATTTGGATATACCTTTTTGTTTGGTCTGCGTCATATGCTAAAATATTTTAGTTGAGCCTTTAATTTAGGGGGTTTTTCTTTGCCTAACTTTTGAAATTTTAATTAAAAGTAGATATTATCGTAAAATTGCTTAAATTAAAAGTAGGTACGTAGTATCTAAGAATATAAGTGATTTTGGTCAAATATAAAAGCTGAAGTGTTTGATACTTAAGCAGCTTTTAGTTTATGAGTGAGAGAAAAATTTCTATTTATTTACTAAAATATAAAAAATTGGAAAAATAACTATTTTCTACTTTTAACTTTTGGCATTAAATCACTTTTCTCACGGCTAATGTTATTTTCTCAAATACTCCAAAACAGTTTTCCCAACCTATAAATCAAAAAGCACTTGAAAACAGTATTTGCAAACACCCCTTATTTCTAAACTCACTACTTTGCAGTATTTTGAATATTTGAAATGGTTCTTTTTATATTTGGACCATGATGAATCACAAAGAATAGAAGCTTCAGTTTCTTGCAAAGATAAATGAGCATAACTATAAAAAATATTGCATCTTCAGAAGTTTTTCAAGTCATTAAATTGAACAAGGTAGCGGCTATTAGGATCTCACTTCTTAATGTAGTCCGTTTTTGTTTAAAAATTAGTATAAAATATTTAACACAATCCTTTTTTATTAAATTTTGAAAACATCAGCAACTCAATACCATGTGACCGCCGTTGACTGAACACAAAGAAAACCAGAAACGCGCGCATTAGGCAAGGTGGGATTGATATATCTATATACGATAGGCTAATTATTGCCATTGATAGAACATGAAGAAAACGAGATTTTTTTTCATTATTAATCATATATGTTAGGCTTGTCCAGATAATATTATATAACTTTCATATGTTCATTTTTGGTCATGTATATTTTGAAATTTGTCAAATTTAAGGACAACCCATCGCCGACGCCCAATTTGACCGAAATTAGTCACGTTCGTTGCACGTGACTATGAAAATTAGAGCTTTTTTTTATAATTAAGTTGATGTGACAAATATATTAAAATAAGTTTATTAGACCAAGTCAGTATTAAAATTAAAATATTTAAAGCTACATCAGAAAAGAAATGTCAAATCACCTTCTGACCATTCGGATTACTTGTGATTTTCGGTTAGGGGGAATTTTCACCAATTTTTATAAGATATAAGACATTATCATAAAGTTAAAAGATTAAAGGTTAATTTCTTAAATAGTGAAAATATTCGGAGCGTGTTTACCAATTTCCCCTAGATAGTGTGTGTGTTAATTAACCCGTTAATACAGTAGCCAATTTTAGTTGTTTACATAGAGAAGAGGTTTTTTTTTTTTTTAGAGTGGATCGATTTTATTATTAATCCGCTAAAACGACTTCATAGTTTACTGTGAATCTAAGTCAATTTCATCAAAATAATGCTTAGATAGATGTTAATCATCTTTTAGATCACATAACCAGGTTTAGAATTAGCAGAACTAGACGAATGGAGTGAACCGGGAGTCAAAACATACTCAAACCAGTAGTTATGACTTAAAGTCCTAAGGCAGGTTTTATAATGCTTTTCTCAAAGAAAGACAACAAAAAGGGGCAATTTTATTTTCCCCACTTTGCTTGACCCATTGTTCAATTGATTCGAAGTTGGTTTCTTATATGTATGAGCTTGCATTGATGAGAGAGTTAGTTGCACAATTTTCCCTTTCAAAATAGTTCTAATTTTGTTCAATTGCTTAGTTAAGGCTCTTCGTTCAATTTAGGGTTTAAATTGGGGATTAAGTTGAATCATGTATATACTTGTAATTGAGATCTGAATTGAGTGGATTGAGGAACATTGATCCTCCGTGGATGTAGATCAGTTGATCGGACCACGTAAATTCATGGTGTATTGCTTGTTTCATTTTTTATTTTGCGCATTTTCTTATTTCTTAGTTGTGTTCTTTTTTTGGTTCGAGTTAGTTTGCTATTTTCATTTGAGTTTGTGATCTTTGTTGTGGGTTTCTAACAAGTGGTGCCGTCTGTGGAAAACGAACGAGGAGATGGCTGCAATGAAGTTGGAAGACCAAGAAAGAGGAGATAGTAAAAAAGGCTCACAATGCGATCATCTTATGCCTTGGAGATAAACCTTTAAGGGAGGTTGCGAAGACAAGTACATCAATTGAAGCCTAGAAGAAATTGGAAGACTTATATCAAGCAAAATCAATCACTAATAAATTGCTCTTGAAACAGACACTACAAGAATTTTTGAAATAGACAACAGATTTTAGCTGTTCTCTAGTTATAAATAAGTCTGTTATCAATAGTGCTGTTGTTAAAAGTACCATTTTAACTACTAGTAAAAACCGTTGTCTGTTCCATGAACAATAACACTTCATATAACAGACATAATCTGTTGTCTTTGTTAATTTTAACTACAGTTTGTATCTGTTGTTTAATCTTAAAACCGTTGTTTTTGTTAGTTTTAGCAACAATTTTTCCCTGATGTTCTAAAATTTAAATCATTGTTTATTTAGTGTTAATTTTCGAATTTAGCAGCTCATTTTAGCTGTTGTCTTTTACCCGTTATTCTTCATTTTAAATCGTGTCTATTTAACAGATAATTTATTAAAAATAATTATAAATTGAAAATAATTACCCGTCTCTCAAATATGCATTCATAGATAAAAATAAATCTCTCGAATCCCAGATAAAACATGATTGTGTAATATCTAAAAATGTGCAATTTATCAAAAAGGATAACATGTGTACTCCTTGCCACTTTACGCCACAAAATATTAACTAATTTGAAACTAAGACTTCTAAAAATGTTTGAAACTCGACACCAACTTCTTCAAAAGATATATACCTTCTTTGCCTTCCTGCCAATGGTGGAAACATTATAAACGAGTATATTAACAAAAGAATGAAGCCGAAGCATCAAGACAAAACATAAAAAAAGAAAAAGAAAAAAAAAAGAACATTTAAGATAATTGACATACTAGCAAAATTCAGTCATCATAGACGTAATCTTGGACACAGTCTGCCCACTCACTACGAACTTCATCAATGTCTGTCACACTGTATTCCGCTTGTTTAAACTATTAAACTGTCTGAATACATACTATACGAAGATGCCCATGCAAGCTAGCAATCATTACTGTCTTATAAATTCAAGACGGAAGGAACAAAAATAACTTACGATAGAGAAATCAACTGACCTCCTGTATAACCTCAGGATCAGGGGAAAATATTTTAGGGAATAGCCAGGGAACTGATGTACCAATAGATCCTAATATCAATCCACTTAGCGCCCCAATGATAACCAATGATTTCAGTAATGTTCGAGCCTGCCATTCTCAAATGAAGAACTTCTATGAAATACTATTTCCTCATGCTCTAGTAGCCCAGTAAAAGATTAAAGTAAATAAACTATGCATAACCATAATATTTGAACTTGTAGAGCAAGAATTACGACCTTCGGTAAATTTCGATTAGTTCCATATATCATCTTGGGCATAGAAGACTGGGTTGTTTGTGAAAGAGGCTCACCAAATACAGTGCACATATAGTAAACTTGTATCATGACCTAAAAGAAAAAGAAGTTAGAAGAGTCCACTTCGACGAGGTCATTTTTCAAAGAAAACTGAGCTATTATACAAAGAAGATTATAGACATGAATAACCACACCTGATGAGCAGCGAGAGGTTTTGTACCCGTTGTTGTAGCAAAGTACACAAGCAGAGAGTAAAATAACACCTGAACTGTAGCATGTTAGAGAATTGGTAGGATTATAAGTGACAACAGAAAATAGAATGATGAAAGGGACACATAAAAAAACCTTTGACATCATTGTTATAAATACTGGAGCAGCAAGCATGAATATCTCAAGGAGTTCATGAGGTGATGGAATAGAGATGGCAAAACCATTATATCCCTTGCTACTCAGAGCTTGAACCATCAAGTAAGCTGCAGCAACCTAAGTCAAATATTCATTAGAAGGAAACTCAAATGAAAAGAAATGCATCTAATTTCAAAACTGTAGGAAGAAAATTGGGTTTAGAGTTCCAATGAGATCGGCAAGAATGTTAAGCATACCTGAGACACCATCGTTGCCCATGCTGCCCCAGCAATACCATATCCTATGAATCTGCATAATATTGTTGAGTATGGAGCCCAAAACTCGTCCAGGAGCAACTCGGCCGAGGCGGGAGGCCGCGGCCGAGGCAAGATTGACGAAACAGGGGAGAATGTGCCGAGAGAACAACTCGGCCGAGGCGGAAGGCCTCGGCCGAGGTGAGGAGGCAACTCGACCGAGGCAGGTGGCCTCGACCGAGTTCTGGAATCTGTACGCGAGAGGTTAGGCACTGAGAAAGTGCCGCGGCCGAGGCAAGAAGGCAACTCGGCCGAGGCGAGTCTCGCGGCAGTTTTTTTCTCTTTCTTGGGCCTCAAGTTTTCTTGGGCCTCAAGTTTTCTTGTGCCTCAAGTTTTCTTGGGCATCAAGTATTCTTGGGCCTCAAGTTTTCTTGGGCCTCAAGTTAAGGTGTTATTATAAATAAGGGTTCCTCTTCTTTGCTCATTGAATCCCGAAAATTCATCACTTTAGTAAATATCCTGGCTTGGTATCGCCCCCAGACGTAGTTACACATCGTAACGAACTGGGTAATCAAATTGTTGTCTTATTGTTTGCTATTTTATCGCTTTCTTTATCGATTATCTAGTCGTGTCGTGGTTGTGGGTGGGATAAATTCCTAACAAATATTATGTCGCCAACACCATTAATAGCACTTGCCACGGCCAAAGCCTTCAAAGCTCCCCATGAATCCTTCATTCCTAGACTGTCCATCAAGAAACCAGATAACGCAAACTAAGTAACGAACAGAGTAACTGTGGGATTGTGAATTTGCAACAGGATCCTGTAAGTTAGGAGACATATCATCAAACTTCAGGTTCTAAGTTTGCTTCAAAACTACATCTGGTTTGGACTTAAACCAACAATGACTTGAAACTCAAAAGTTAATACATGGTTCCTAGTTTTGGTTTTTGTGAAGTTTCATACTAGTATACAATCTCGTGAGAGCAATCTATAGAGGTTCATGTGATAGAAGCTTCTAAAGACAATTAATTGGACACAACCGAATGGATAATGCAATAAATCAGCAACACAACATTTCATAAAAGCACGGTTCTGATCAACTAGAAATTTCACAAAGAGCACATCTAAGACTATTTAGCCAGTAAAAAACACTACGACACTATGTCAACGTAGCTAGAGAAATGGTCAATCACTTCCGCCCTAAAATATTGTAACATAACCAGAAATAGGAAATAAAAGGATTAACAAACATAAAACACAATCGGCAAATAAAATTAATAAACATATGATGTCGGACCTTGCACTTTGAGCAACCCATCCAATCAGCATTGCTGGCCATGCCAATCCTCGTATCTGTAGAAAGATATTGTTTACTAATGCAGAAAATGGAATAAACAGCGGACTTAGAAGACAGGCTAGAGATATAATTTTTCCTGATTCTGGAGGCTGGAAACATGTAGAAAGTAAATAGTCCACAAGCAGTCAACAGATTCCGCAAGAACATAAGTTCATGAATGATTACTGAGGTAGGCCTAAAAAATGTAGATGTATGAGAGATTTTGCAGAAGGTAAAGAGCCAGATCTCCTGATCATGCATTACTGAGGTAAGCCTAAACATTAAGTAAATAGAGGCCATCATACTAATATCTTAACCTTCTAAGTTAAACTTCTATGCAGTTTCAGCATCCAGGACTGTGTACCATCTGCCAATGAACAGGTAACGATATGTGTCATGAATAGGAATGTCCAACTTCCAAGTGAAAGTCCACTTTAAATTTCTTGCCCCGGTATGAAACAACTTATCCATGGAAGTCCTAAATTTGGCCATTCTTCAGATTTGCAAGGTCAATCATCTGACTATAAAGTCCATAGTCATTCAACTCTTAGTCAAAACACTATTATAAATGCAACCACATAGCAACGAGCCAGAATGCAAGCTATACAACGATGAATCTCTTTAAGCATTAGAACAAAGAACAAATGGAAAATGGATCTATCAAATACTTAGCAGCAAATCATGGTACAATGCACATTGGAAATGTACCTGAACGTATGTGTTTGCTGCAGCTACAATTTCTGGGTGATTTGCCCCAGTAAAAGCTGAAGACAGATACAATGATATTCATCAGCTCTAAATGAAATTCTAAAGGTTTGTAAAAATAACATTAAGAGCTAAAGGTTGTTTTTTACCAGTCAATGCCGAAGCACCAAAACACCTCGTAAAGAAAAACATCAGGAAACCACAAGCCAATCCAATAAACAGCAAAATAGAAATCTGATGTTGCACCTCATTTTTATCCTGCACCATTTAACATAACGCAAGCATAAGATTACATTAAACAGAGCATATATTTGATTTCCAGCCAAGTAATGCGACTATTAGTACTATTGAAACTAAATTTAGTTATAATAACACCACGAAACAGACCTGTCTAGTAAGAGCTGTGGCAACCTAATTTGAAGTAGCAATTGATAGAATCATAAACACATAGCTCGTGTTATCGCATAACACTATTCCTGGTCCTGCCAAAATCACAAACCAAAGGACAGAATTTATTCAGAATTTAGTAAAAGAGCTGAAATATATCCCCCCCACCCCAACACACACACACACACACATGAAGATAAAAAAAGAATTATAACTAAACCTAAAGCAGCAAGCTCAATGGAGCTGCCTTGACCAATAACAGCGGTATCAATTACTCATCAACGGGCCACAAATCCACATGCCCACAGCCGGCCCCGAAAACTTGGCAATTTCCACAATTTGATTCAACAAGCTATCATTCTCCGACAAATCATTTATTTTATTCTTAGAAATCTCTTCTAACAACTGCACATTCTCTACTACAGCTACGCTTTCCTCATTTTCTTGTTTAATTGGTGATATTCGAGCAATGCTCTCGGTAACTTCATTGCTTGGAGAAATGCAATTGGAAAGGTTAATGAAGAAGAACACAATACCTTGAGATATTCGAAAAAGGAAAATCGATAATATTTCGAGTTCCTCCAACCAGAAACCAGTAATAAACCCGTCATCAAATCTGTTTCTTTCTTTCGACAAATAATAAGAAACAAAAGAGGAGTATATAATTAGTTCTGTTCTACACTACTACATTAATTCCCAACAAAAACTGAAATACTGGGGCAATTAAACAAACACATATACCTAATACTTCAAATCAAATTTAATTATATGAAAATATATAAGGTATGTTTAATATTAAAAAAAAAAAAAAAAAACTCTATTTATACAACTCTACCAACACAAAAACTGAGGATGATTAATATGACACAGCAACAAGGCATGTCAGTAGCAACACTAAGCCCATTCAATAGCAACACTAAGCCCAGTCAATAGCAACATTAAGTAAAAACTAAATAAAAGAATTATCAATTGTTACTGGAAGAAGAAAGAAGCCAGCGTCCTAATCAGTAAATCATGGTATGTGAAAACAGTGAAATCATCTTGCTGCAAAATTCTACTAAAATCCTTCGTGACTTTTGTGAAATTCCACCGAAATTGTGCTTTTGCGAGAGAAGCGAGAGAACGAAGAAGGGCGCGCTCTTACGTGTTTTTCAGATTTGGGCTGATTTGTGCTTTTCTGATTTGAGTTGATTTGTGTGTATTTCTGATTTGGGCTTTTTTTATTTAAGGGACTCATATATATAGATTGAACTGAACGAGCGTTGGGCCGGCCAGAGGTTATTAAAATTGCTAAGTTTTTTTACATCAGATGTCATTGGGCCAGAAGTTATTAAAATTGTTAAGTTTTTTGACATCAGATGTCATTGGGCCAGAGGATTCTCCTCAGTGTCGTTGGCTAATTCTGTCGTTGGGCCTTGCACTGAATTTTAGATGAGCGGAATCCGTATATTCTGTTACCATATGTAATTTGGAATAAAATAAAATGCAATATATAAAATAAAATGCAATCTATAAAATAAAATCACAATTATTATTTTATTTCAAATATATTATTAATTATTAAAATTACATTGAAGAGTTTATTAAAATAATAATTTTACAACATAATAAAAGTATTGTAAATTAAAATGCATTTTTTACAACAGTTTTGCAAAAATGTTGACATTAGTGTTGTCTATTGGAGCAATGTATTATCATTAAACAACATATTTGGACAACTGTTGTTAAAAATGTTGTCTATCTGTGGAAAAAGGCGCTAATAGACGACAGATGTTGAAAACAGTTGTAAAATTGTTGTCTATTAGCGTGTCTGTCGCTAGTAGACAACAAATAGCAGTAAAACTGTTGTTAATTGATGAATAGACAACACTGCTAGGAAAAACTGTTGTCTTTTAACTGTTGTCTATTTATGAAATTGTTGTAGTGAGAAGTTGCTTGCGATTAAAATATCAGATGATAAATATCTGGTAGAGCAGTTGGATGAGTTCAACAGATTGATTGATGACCTGGAGAATCTTGGAGTAAAATTAGAAGAAGATGACAAGGCTTTGATGATACTGAATGCTTTTCCAGATTTTTTAGAAAATTTCAAAGATACTCTGTTATTTGGAAGACAAGATAAGTTGGATTTGTATTCAATCCAAATCTCCCTTAAGACCAAGATTCTGTAAATTACAGGGGATAAGAAACCACAAAATACAAGAGAATGGTTGAATGTGAAATTCCATAAGAATAAATTTCAGAAGAAATCGCAAGGAACTCAGAATAAGAAACAGAAGTCTGTCAAAGAAGGAGGAAAGAAGAGTTCTAAGTGGATGGAGAAAACAAGGTGCTATACTTGTAAACAAGTTGGACATCTGAAAAAGGATTGCCAAGAAAGGAAACAGAAACAAGAAAACAAGGAAGAAGATGTTGCTGTTGCAGAAGAAGGGTATAACAGTGCAAAGGTTTTAACAACTTCAGATGGAAACTTCAGTGAAGAATAGGTGTTAGATTCAGGTTGTTCCTATCACATGTGTACACATGAGTCATGGTTTCAAGATCTAAAGAAGTTTGATGGAGGATCAGTGCTACTTAGGAATGATCATACACGCAAAGTCCAAGGGAGTGGCTCACTCGGAATTATGATGCATGATGGATATATACATGTTATTAAATGTGGCAAAACAGTTATGAAGGGAAAGACAGTGAATGGATTATACATTCTCATTGGAAATTATGTAACTGGCTTAGATGATAACATAATGAATACTTCAGATGTCTTGCTATGGCATAAAAGGTTAGGCCATATAGGTGAGAAAGGTATGAACGAATTGTCAAAGAAAAAGGTGTTTGGAAACCCAAAATCTGTGAAACTTGATTTCTGTGACCACTGTATTTTGGGCAAGGACAAGGAAACATTCATATGAAAAGGGAATTCACACCACAAAGGAACCCTCAGACTATATCCATTCTGATATTTGGGGACCAGCAAAGGTGGAAACTCATGGGGGTAGAAGGTATTTTATGACTGTTATAGATGATTTTAGCAGGAAAGTTTGGGTGTTTATACTCAAACAAAAGAGAGATGCCTTTGAAAACTTCAAGGATTGGCTAACTCAGGTAGAGAATAAAAGAGACAATAAGCTAAACCTAAACCCAGACAATGGGCTTGAATACCTATCATAAGAGTTTAACAAATTCTATAAGGAAAGAGGAATAACTAGACATAAAATAGTACCACTAAATCCACAATAGAATGGGCTAGCTAAGATAATGAACAGAACAATACTTGGGAGGGTGAAATGTATGTTGGCAGATGTTATTTGATCAATAAGTCACCTTCATTAGCAATTAAGTTTCAAACTCCTGATGAAGTCTAGTATGGGAAGCTGTCAAATTATGTTGATCTTAAGGTTATTGGGTGTCAAGCTTTTGCACACATCAGGCAGGATAAGCTTGATCCAAGGACTGTTAGGTGCATTTTCATTGGATATCCCAAGGGTTTCAAAGGATATAAGCTTTGGTGCCTTGAAAGTGGTCATCAAAAGGTTATTGTAAGTAGAGATGTAACTTTTAATGAACATGTAATGGGGTATAAACACACAAGATCAAATACAGAAGTAGATGGAAATATTTCAACAGAAACTACATTTGTTAAGGTGGAGTTTGAAGGTCAGAATAAAGAAACAGAAATCCAGAACAATGATGAAGATCAACACTCATAAGAAGAGTCAATCAAGAGTAATACATGGGATAGCCCATCCAGAGTATTCGGATGGGCCCAACTGGAGAATAAGGCAAGGTTGACTCCCAAAATGGAAAGGATTCTCTTACTTCCTTAATTGAGTGATTTACTCAATCAAGGAAGGAGAGTCAATACTTTCTCTCCGGGAATTAAAGAATGAATAGGAATTCATTCTTCATTCCAGTACACTAACATTCATTCTCTCAAACACACATTTTCTCTCAAGAGAAACTAGGGTTGTGGACAAGAAGACAAAGTTCATAGTAACTTTGTCTCGATCGGGGGTATCACGACACGTGGATCAGAATCGAATTGAGCGAAAAGCACGCTTCAACATGTAAGTTGTATATTCGATTATGTGATAACTAGATTTATATATTTGAGTATATGAAATCCAATATTGGAATCAGAGCCATGGGTTCTGATCCCGAGTGCGTGGATTGTGCGTATTGTTTGGTGCACACCCCAGTACAACTTGAAATTCTATTTTGAGAATTAAGGGCCAAATTTTTTTCTATATGTTCTTTAGTTTATGTATAAATTCACTGTAAAGTTTCATGATTTTTGGCCTTACGGATTATTTTATACAAATAAAAGAAGATCATTTTTTTGTGTTTTTTTATCTGTAATTCCCGTCTGTACTGTTAATGAAAATTTTCGAAATTTGGCATGGTGATATTACATATTTTTTAGAGTTCCACAGCCGCTGACCTTATATTTTTATAAATTCGTATGAATATTTTATGAATATTTCCGCAATCTGAGGATTATTATGTGTATTTTCAAAAATTTTTTATTAAGTTTTGGGTTCTGATTAATGTGTCACGCTCCTTAATAATTTGTGTATTTTCATGTTTATATTTTCGTTGAATAAAACATAAAATTGAACATATTGTTAGAATCGGAGAGTTGATTTAGGGAGGGGGTAGCCGGAACCCAGTCACTGGAATCGGCTCCGATGACGACGCATGCATAACACACGCTGACATGCGAGAGTGGGCATTGACAGATGGGTTGATGACCAGTCAACTGCTGAGTTAACACACATGACCCAATGGACAGGCGCCACGTGTGCCAAGTCAGCAACGACGTGGATATAGCCACATCACAAGCCAACGCTAGCCGATCACCGGTCCACTGCCGGAGCATGGTCGGTGCGTGGCAGTGCGTGATGGCGTGTGGCGGCTTCTAGCAGTGCGTGAAGACACGTGTGGTGTGTTTTAAGGTTTGGAGAAGCATGTGAGGGTCATCGGTTGATGTAGAGTCATGTTTTAGTGCTTGGGAGGGACATATGTGTGTATAGAAAGTGTTGCCAAGTGACTTTGACCAATTTTGTTTCATCTTTTAGGCATATAGGCCATAAAAGTTTTTCCAGAATAAATTTTGTCAAGTCTAAGTGGTTCTTTATTGCTCATGGGGACCTTAAGACAGTGGGAGGTTAGAGAACGAGTTTTGAACGAAGTTTTAATACACTTGTGAATGCTTAGATTTACGCATTGAAACCGAGTTTCTTATTTGCATGTTATTGGTTAAGTGTTCATGTGAGATTCTTTTTTTAGAAACCACCAGACTTTGCTACCCTAAAGCCTTTTATAAACCACCAGACTTTAATGTTGATGTCACACCACATAAATCTAAATTACAACCTAGATCTCACAAGTGAATTTACATTGGCCATGCCCTTGGTGAAAAAAGGTTTCAAGCTATATAATTTGGATACACACACCACTCTTGTGTCCCAAGATGTCACATTTTTTACACTATATTTCCCTATTCCTCTATTCCTACTACAGACAACTCCCCTCTCTTACCTGTCGTTCCCCTATCTGAACCCTCTTCTGATACTCATCTTCCAACTTTACTTCCTGACCCTGCTCCTGTTTCCCCACCTATTCTCTTTCCTGTTCAATCCCAAAGGATTCGAAAGCCACCTACTTGGATGAAGGATTATGTGGTTGGCCAAGTTTCTCCTATTTTTGTCGTCAATTCTTCTATTCATACCGCCTTTGCTAATCCTTTTCCTATTCCCAATGAGCTCACTTATGCTAATGCATATCATGCTTACTTAACTCAAGTGCCCAATCTCAAGGAACCTACTACTTATAAAGAAGCTAGTGGTCAGCAGGTTTGGGTTGATGCCATGAATAAGGAGCTGGCAGCCTTGGAATGAAATCAGATATGGGAGCTTGTTCTACAACCACCCAATAAGATCCCCAGTGGCTGTAAGTAGGTGTATAAAATTAAGCTTAAACCTGATGGGACAGTTGACAGGTTCAAAGCTCGATTGGTCGCCAAGGGATTTACCCAAATTCCTGGCCTCGATTACACTAAGAGCTTTTCCCCCGTAGCTAAAGTCGTCACTGTTCGTTTATTCATTGATGTTGCCACTATGAAGGGTTGGCCTATTCACCAACTCGATGTGAACAATGCCTTCCTTCATGGCCACCTCCATGATGAGGTTTACATGCATCCGCCACGTGGCTACACCGCCGCCTTGCCTGGTCAGTTTTGCAAGTTAAAGCGTAGTTTATATGGCTTGAAACAGTCCTCTCGGGAATGGAATTTGGAATTTGGAATTCAGTTCTAAGCTGATGCAGTTTGGTTACATTCAATCATCTAATGATCATTGCCTCTTCACTTATTCCACATCTACTGATCTTGTGGTTGTCCTTGTCTATGTTGATGACTTTCTTGTGACAGAGACCAACTCCACTTTGATTCAGGCACTCAAAGACTATCTTGATCTGCAGTTTACCATAAAAGATCTTGGCCTTGCTACTTATTTTTTGGGGATGGAGCTCGCTCGCATCTCGGCCGGCACATTCCTTTGTCAGCGAAAGTATATTTCTGACCTTCTTCGGGATACCCACATGGCGGATTGTAAACTAGCCACTACACCACTACCGCAAGGCTTACATTTACAAGAAAATCAAGGTTCTCTGCTCCCGGATCCGGACCAGTATCGGCGACTCATTGGTCGACTTCTCTACCTGAATTTTGCACGCCCGGATCTCTCATATTCTGTACAGGAGTTGAGTCAGTTTATGACTAAGCCTTGCTCCGATCATCTTGATGTCGTGCATCACGTTCTCCTTTATTTGAAGCACACGATCTCTTTGGGTCTTTTTTTATCCAAGCTCCTCCAAATGTGAATTAGTTTCCTACAGTGATGCCGATTGGGCATCGTGCAAGGATACTCGTAAGTCTGTCACCGGGTATGGTGTCTTCTTGGGCAATTCTCTCATTTCTTGGAAAAGCAAGAAACAGACTACCGTGGCTAAGTTGTCGGCTAAAGCTGAGTATAGAGCTCTCAGCATTACCGTCAGTGAACTCAAATGGATCTCCTATATTTGTGCAGATTTTCAGCTCACTATTCCTACTCACATCCCACTTCTGTGTGATAATCACATTGCTATGGATATCATGGCCAATCCAGTCTTCCACGAGCGCACCAAACACCTAGAGATCGATTGTCATGTGGTTCGTAACAAGTACAAGCAGGGGTTTATCTTGTTGCAGCCTGTTTCCTAAAAATGCAGCTTGCCGACCTGTTTACTAAGTTTTTTACACTTCCTCGACTTCAGTTTTAAATGGCCAAGTTAGGCATGGTCTTGCCTAGAGGTGCCCATCCGGTTCCGGGAACCAGAAAACAAACCGGTTCGAACCAGCGGTCAACGGTTCTGGAACCATTGACCACGGTTCCTGGTTTCGAACCGGAACCAGAACCATTTTGGACGAATCGAATACGGTTCTAGGTATTAGCTAACTAAACCACCGGGAACGCCGATTTTCGGTTATTATTATTATTTTTAATTTAAAATCAACGACCCAAATTAATTGGCCGTTGGATCATCCAACGACCTAAATTAAATGTCCGTTGGGAGAGGCTCCGATTAGGAACCGAAACTAGCGGTTCCAACATTTTTTTTTCTACGATCGAGATCAAGTGGCCATTAGAAATCAACGGTCACGATCTCAAGACCGCAGGATTCAAAAAATGGCGGCCAATTTTGCATTTTTTTTAGTTTTTGTTTTTTTTTTTACCCCCAAAATCACCTATAAATACCTCTTCTCCTTCCACATTTTTTCTACACCTCTCAATCTCATTTATCTCTCTATAATCTCTATTCTTGCATCATTATCTTGCAAAATTGCAATTTTAGTTTGTTATTTCAATTCAATCATATTTGTATTTCTATTCAAGTTATAAAAAAAAAAAAAAAAAAAGAGGGTTCTCAAATTACATTTCTAGTTCATTCTATTTCTCTACCAATATTTAAATTTCAACTTCTACTTCAACTCCACAAAAAAATCAATATGTCTAGCGGTCGAGGATCATCAACATCATCCGAACTATTCTCCAACAAACGAGAGCCATCATCTTCTTCATGCCCACCACCACCACCTCAACTTCTCCACAACCTTGATGAGGAGGATCCTATCGATTTGGACAACATCCAAATTGATCTCGACATTGCCAATGCTCTAGGTTATCTCCATTTAATTTTTTTTTCCTTTGTTTTTTTTTTTTTTTGTTATTTCCGCTTTTTTCTTTATTTTTTTCCATTAATAAGAATTAACCTTTGGAAAAGATTACTTACAATTGAACTTTTTTTTTTTTTTAATTTGAAGGCGATAACGCCACCCCCCACTTTGTCGCTTCTGAAGACGAACTTCCGAACATTCCAACTCAAGAAAGTGGAGGACCGAACGCAAATACAAGTGGAAGTCGAGCTCCGAAAGGACCGAAACAAACAAAGAAGACTAAGGAGTCAAAGAGTGCACTCTTCAAGTATCATATGACTAGGACCGAACTTCCCCAAGAAGAGGGGATGCCCCAATTGCACTCGATGCGATACAAATATTGCCCAAAAAAGTACATCATGAAGAAAGTAGAGGATACGGTTCATACTCCAAGCATATTGAAAATTACCACCCCGAAAAACTCGGCATTGATCCGGCACAAACTCAAATTCGAGCTACAACTAGTAGCTCGCAAGGTACGGATTCTACCCCCCTCTTTCGTTACAGTGAAGCAAACGCCGCGCCACTTGGCAAAATATGTTTGTGCAACACACCAACCCTTCAAATTTGCTGATAATGAATTTTATGAGGATTTTAAAAAATTAGTTTTGAACCCAACGGCTAGAAAAGTTCCACGAACCACACTTACATGTGATATTGCAAAAGTTGTTAGAGAGTATAAAATTGTTTTAATAGACACGTTTGCTTCACTACAACAAAAAGTTTCAATATGTGCGGACATTTGAACCGATAACTACCAAACCAATTCTTATATGGGTGTTACTTCGCATTGGATCGATGATACATGGACAATGCAAAAACATTTGATTGCACATAGGGATTTCCCACCACCACATTCCGCCCCAGGCATTGCACTTAAAATTATGATGATTCTTCAAGATTATAATTTGCAACAAAAAAAATTCTCAATTTCGTTTGATAATGCTAGTGCCAATATGACATCCTTGCCCACTTTGATCAACTATTGTCAACCAACTTGTGGAGGAAGATTTTTTCATGTTCGGTGCCTATGTCATTGTCTAAATCTTTGCGTTCAAGATGGTTTAGAATGTTTTAGTGATCACATCAACCCTATTCGGATGGGCATAAAAATGATTATGAAGCACCAAGTTTTGATAAAAAAAAAAAAAATGGTCCAAATTTTACAAAAATCAAGGAATGCATCCGAAAAAATTTATTTGGGATGTCCCCCACCATTGGAACTCTACTTACAAAATGTTGAGTGATTCTTATGTATACAAAGAGGCTTTATGTGATTTTTCTGTGTAAAACCCAATGAACGATATTCATTTGTTTCCACAAGCTTGGGATACTTGTACAAACTTTATTACACTTTTAAAACATTTCGAAGATGCAACAAAAGAACTTTTCGGATGCTATTACCCCACTTCACCCCTTGTAGTTGATCATTATGTGGCGATTGCACTAGCATTTTTTTATTACAAAGATGACCCAATTTTAAGTAAACCTACTTCCAAAATGAGAAGAAAATGGGTAAAATATTTTATGGAGATCCCGGATGTATTTTTAATTGCTAAAATGTTAGATCCTAGAATAAAGAGGATGGTTTAATTGAACTTTTAAAAATGTATATGAAGCATTGTTCTCGGATCATGAAGATCCTCCAAGTGCCACACATGTTATCGCTATGGTGAAAGAGGTTTTTTATACAACATTTCGAGAGTATAGAATTCAATACGGTGGCAATGACTCTAGTGAGTCTAGTGATTTTATTCCCTCTAACCCAACTGCTTCTTCCCAAAGTGTTTGTATTAACCCTAGCCAGGAAAGATTTCTTCAAAGAAATGGATTTCAGTAACACCAACTCTCTTTTGAAGTGGTGGCATAGAAAATCCAAGGCATTTCCGATCCTTTTCCTCATTGCAAAGGAGATTCTTGCCACACCGGCATCAACTGTCTCCGTCGAGTCGGCTTTTAGTACCGGAGGCAACATTTTGGACGATCGAAGAACAAGATTGACGGTTGAAAATGTTGAAAATAAATGTTTGCTAGAAGATTGGACAAAGGCAAAAAAAAGACAACAAGCGGAAGACTTCGACTTATACAAAGAGGGAGATTACGTCCTGTGGGAAACTTCATCCGGTTCATCCGAGGAATGAGGCAATACTTGAGCTTCAACCAACCACAACCAAGATCATATTCGAAAGGTAAGCAAGGTAAGAAGGACTACGTGGGCTTTGATTCATTCACTAAATGCCGGACGGTAAATGATACATAGGCAATTTTATTTTAAGTTAAAAATTAATTACTAATTTTTTACTTAAAATAAAACTCAAGCACAATTCTTTTTTTCCTTTTCCTTTATCAATATTCCTTGTAACTTGTAGTCTTGTAAGATTTAGATTTTAGTTTGTAATAAAAAAATTGTAGTTTGAATCATTAAATGTGATTGTATTTTATTACGAAATCCAAATTTGTATTGTTTAAATTTGTTATTAATAATAATAAAAAAAAAAAAAATTGTCTATTGTTCAATACTTTTAAAGTTCCTTTTTTTATTTTTTAAAAATTGGAGAAATAAATTTATGCATAATATATTTTTTTTTTTTTTAAAAACAACGGTTCTAACCGGGAATCGGAAGAGGAACCGGACCGAAACTGGAGAACCGGAACCATGTAGTACACGTTTTGAATACGATTCCCCTTCCCCGCGGTTCTAGAACCGCCGATTCCGAAGCGAGAACCGGAACGGGGGACCGGATGGGCATGTCTATCTTGCTCACCCCATGCCCAACTTGAGGGGGGGAGGGGGGTTGAAAAGTACACGTGTCATGCTTATGTTTGAGAGTCACTTAGTATAAATACTTGTACTCCTTTCTATTTTCATTTTGAGTTGCATTACTGATTATGAGTTGAATGAGAGAGACACACTTTTCTCCAGCTGAGTGCCCTGCGTTGCTAACAATAATTAAGTTGCATGTTATTACCTTAATAAAGAACTGAAAAGTATTAGAGATGGTATAAATTGAAGTTTGATATACATAAAAAGAACTAAATTATATTTCAAGAGTATTCTAATATATTATAAGCATATACGTCCTCTTTCCTCTAATAAGAGTTATATTTCAAAATATAAGACTTTGTATTACTGCTCCATGATTCAATTTGATGAAAATATAATTAAAAATTATAAAGTTATAGTTATACGACTTTTTTTAATTAACTCGATCATATTTATCAAGATCGTTTTAATAATATATCATAAGTGTGTATAGATATAAAGGAAACAAAAAAAATCATATGTTCTAAAAAAATGATTATGATATAAAATATCTTATGAGATTACCTACAAAATATATCCTAGCAGAAATAAATTTAGGAGAAAACTAGAAAATAGATTTTTACTTTTGTGATAAATTGAATCTCTATTGTCCATGTAATAAACTCATTAGTATATATGTAGTTGAATTTTTACCGTGCATGAGATGAGTTCATTAATATAAACTAGTATTTCACCGGTGTGTTGCAGGACTTGCAATATTTTCCTTAATATAGAAGCAAGACAACCCATGTATACACGTGTGTGTCAGTGGTTTTTCTGCATTAATAAATTTAAATCGAATTAGTTATTAAAATTTTAAAAACTGCAGTTGAAACATGGGTAAAACAGACACAATGCATTCCTCATTTTTCTCAACTTTTCATTTTAATTGCCTATCATTTTTTTTTCTTTCTTTTTTTACTTTTCTCCATATAATTAAGAAGTCGTATAACTTTTTCATTTCAACTCTATTTTATATATAAAATGAAACCAAATTAATTTACTTTTCAGAATCTTCGATTTGATATCTATTATACACACATATATATATATAAGTGTAAAATATTTTTTTAGGATTATTATGATATATTTGAAAATTTAAACTTTTTTTATTTAAATAAACATTTTAGATAATAAAAAAAATCAAAGGATTAAAATTACTTTAGAAGATTAGACTTATGACACGAAATGAGGAAGAAAAATGATTAGACAATGAAATATTGATAGACTAATTGATCAAAACATGTTAATTTTTATTCTTAATTTAAACTACCTCGTACACCACACTGGTGAAAATTAGAATCTATTACTACTATCATAGTTTTTGTTCCTTCAAATCGTTGTTAATTATTGTTTTCATATTAAAAAAATAAACTCAAGTTATTTATCATTTTTAGCAATAATTTAACTTTTCTCCAAAGAGTTATACGTCACTATCTCAATCTTTTTATCAAGTATATGTCTAAAGAGACATGAATAGGCGAAAATATAATTTAAAGAGAGATGTAAGCGATTAAGAGCAAAAGCATAAGATATTTTAGGAGTTTATGTTCATCTTCTGCCAATCTTAAATTTTTTATTCAATTATAAGTAAATAATTAATAAAAGATCAAAGGGAACATAAATGTTATTTATTTTAATTATTTTAATATTTTTGTTTCTCATGTCACAAATGATGTAATACTGAATTTATAATACAATAGTCTGTCAAAACTTAAAATCATAAATATGACAAATAAAACCAGAAACGAAAAAAGGGCTATTGATAATGTCAAAATAATGTTAATAAATCAATTCTAATATAATAAAATAAGTTTCATGGATCTAGCTACCATTTATTACTATTCTAATAAAATACTATTATCCAACCATATTATTCAATAATTAATCAAATATATTTAAACATCAATCATATTTATCAAATTTTTTATCATGTCAAATAAAATCTTTTGAATAATGCTAGAAATACTAAAAATTGAAAATTAAAGATAGAAAACAGTCAAATATATTTAAACATCAATTATATTTATCAAAAATTTTATCATATCAAATAAAATCTTTTGAATAATGCTATAAATAAAAATTGAAAATTAAAGATAGAAAACATAAACAAACATGCCCTTCAATTTTCTATGGGAGCATTTCAGATGGAGTTTGTTGTGCTCGATTGGTTTCACACCACATTTTACATTAACGAATGCAGATTTGATGTGAGGAGGCGTGCAGACCCTTCAACTTTCCTTTGAAGATCCTTCAACTTTGATTCAGCTATTCAGGTAAATGTTTTTCCTTTTCATTATTCAGTTCTATGTTTTAATTTTAAAATATATATTTTCTTCTATTTTTTTCTTAAATATACATGTTGCAAAAGAATACATCTATATTCACTTGAAAAATATTTTACTTTGTTCAGCTAATTTTCTTTATAGTTCTAAATTGGGAGATTGCTTAGATATTTGCGTTTGCAATAAGATATGCTAAAAAATCAACTTTGATCTTTTGGATATGCTTCTTAATTACTCTTAATCATAATAGGGGAGGTCTCTTGTACACCAGTTAAGATCCGAATTACTCTTAATCATAATAGGGGAGGTCTCTTGTACACCAGTTAAGATCCGTATAATTCGGGTTATGAGGCATTGTGATACATTTACCCAATACATGTAATACATTTAAGCATTAATAGTAATACCCAACCTGAGTTGCACAACTGGTGCACATGAAACTTTATCTATATTGTGTATTGCGTAGCAATATTATATAATTTATTGGTTATGTATAATTTGGCGTCTGGTGTTTGGTGTTTTCCTCAGTTGTCGAAACTAAGCTTCTGAAAAAATTGGAGTTAGTTATTGTTTCGAAGTTATGATTCATCTTCTTCAGTTGTCCACTTTGTTCCTCCTGCAATTTGTTGTGCCGAGGTTATCTGCATCATGCAAATGGGTTCCAACTCTAATTCAACTTTTTGTTTCTAACTCCAGGACATGATAATCACATATAAATCGACTTGTAGAGCGCTCTCTTGAATGTTGACGCCTGGACCCTCTCATTAGCAGAATTGAAGAGCTCATTTTTACGATGATGTATGAAAAAGAAAAATGAGTGCATCATATTTTCGGAGGAAGTGATGTATTTGAGTCGTGAGAAAAAGAAAAATGAGTGCCCTATGTAGTGAAAGCCGAAAAATAGTTATAGCTGAGAGCCATAGATGGAATATGAATTGTTATCAAATTAGAGGTTTTCGTCTATAATTTAATTTAAAATTTAAAATCGTGCAACTAGAATATTGGAATTTTGAGAAAAGCATAGGCTACTGCTCTATTTTAAATGCAGGCCACGCCATCAATGCTTTAACTGAAAAACGTCAAAATTCTTAGACCCTCAACATGTGTCAACATGTGTTGAGGGTGTAATGCTGTGTTTCCAATCATTGTAGACAGTAAAAGAAAAAGTTAAATAATAATGTGAAAATAAATTAGAGGATTGGTAAAATTATATGTAAAATTAGAGCACCACACTATGGACGGGTAAATGACATTCCTGCAATTTCTCTCAATCGTCCTGTTTTTATATATTTATAGATAGAGTTGCAGTGTTCATATAGTTTGTCGAAAATATGTATAGTTCCTTATATTATATTTTCTATCACAACTTTTGGGAACAAAACTATACAAATACTCTCTCCGGTCCAAAAAGAGTGTCGCTTTAGCAAAAATTCCATAATTTTTTTTACCTTATCTTGAACAACCTACTACTCATTTAGTTGATTATTTTCTTATTTCACAAAATATACCCCAATTAAATAGATTGTGTGGCAATATACTTACCATTAACACATTCTTAATTTTTTCAAACAAATCTAAAATGGCATTTTTTATAAAATGAAGTGCACCTGCATGGACTTAAGTTCATTTTCTTTTAAATACTCTATAAAAACATAAATTATAGAGTATCTTTAAACCCTAATTGGCAAATTCACCAGCTAATCTGTTACAAAATAACATTTTAACTAAATTTATATAATTTAAAGTTGCCTAAAATGTGACCAACGTGTACTTAATGAGATAACGATTGGTATATTTTGGATTAAACATAATAAATAATGTAAGTATTAGTTTTTCCCTATAATGTAAAATTGTATATAAGATGTGATTTAATCAAATATTTAATAACAACATCAACCAAAAGGGGAAATGATTAATGTAACCCCAGAAATTAAGGAAAATCTGGGTTTCTTTTCCGAAACACATTTTATAGATATCAATTTTGTGTAGTAACAAATTTTACTTTTCACTACAATTTTTGCTGTTCAAAACCAAAAATACCTGAATCTGCTGCAATTTTCAAAATATTTTAGAAGAGGAAAATAGATAGCGTACATGGAACTTACTCGACAATGATAGAATTTACAATAAGAATATGCAATTGAAAATGTAGGAAGAAGATCTAGATTTTTATTAAAACAGTTGTGGATAGAGCCGGTTCAATTTTATTAAGGGTCCCGTGCAAAAAATAAAGTAATTCATTATTTGAAGAGAATTTTAATCAACTGAAAATAAAAATAAAAATAAAATGTATAAACGACCCACTTTTCAATCTCATCTAAATAAATATATATAAACATACAATTTTCTTCACCTAGACTAAAAACATGTAATCAATAGGATTATATTTGAATGGGCCTCAAACATTGACATGCTTATCACATGATTTAATCTGTAGATTCTGTTTGAGTGGGCCTTAAACCTTGATATGTCCATTACATGATTTAATCTGTTAACTAAAAAAGATATTTAGAGAGTTGTCGCTCTCAACGTCCTCATGCATCACGCATTACTTCTGCTAAATGAATAACCATATGAGTTCCGACAACTTCCGTTACGCTATTACCTACATTAAATACGTAAAACAAAAATACATACATATGTAGAAATTAAAAATAATTGGAGGCTCTCGTTAACGGGGGCCCGATGCGGCGGCGCCACGTTGCCCCCCAGCCGCCTCTGACTATGGATTGGACTACAAGAATGTATGCTCGAAATATTTTCGAGCCAAAAAATCCGATTTGATGGATTAAAAGTTCGACGGGTTCGGAACCGTCCAAAAAACTTAGTATATTTTAGATAACCAGGTTAAGTCGGACTCGATAATTTTTTATTCAATTGAGTTTCGGACCAATCCAATCTAATGAGATATATGGTGGTACAATATGTTGGATTCCAAGGATCGGATCGCGCAAATTGCCATCGATGAAGTCGCTGGCTTTGGAAAGCGAGTTTGGTTTACATAGAAAAAGACAACAATTATTGGTTAATTAATTAATAAATTGTTAAGGGGTGTGTTTATTCCAAATCTTTCAACTTATTACTTAAAAAAATAAAATTAGCCATTTGTTTTTCAATAACCTGTTAAAAAAAAATCTATTAAAAATGAAAACACAAAATATAGCATTCAATAATAGGTAGAATATTTTTTGAAGAATAGTTCAATACTTAAAATATTTTTTGTAGATTTTTTTCCTATTTAAAATAAATAGTTTTTTAAATTTTAAATTACTTTCCTAGAACTCTCAATAATATTTTGAGGATGGTATAGAAATAAAAATTCCTTTGAATAAATATCATTAGTTTTCTTTTAATTTCTCTCTCTCTTAATATTAGTTTTGGTGGTTTACATTCGGTGTAAAGATTAAATGGATTGATTAGATACATGTAAAAATCACAATTTAATGAGTGAGTCTTGTGTGTGACGAAATACATTTTTACAGAAAACATTGATATTTTTACAGGAAAAAGTGATACTTTTACAAATAAAAGTGATATTTTTACTACATTGATACTTTTACAGATAAAAATGATATTTTTGTTATAAAAGGTGATACTTTTTTTTGTTAAAAAAAAAAGTGATATTTTTACAGATGAACGTGATACTTTTATGACAAAAATAATATTTTTTACCCATCACACTATGTGACGGCCGTATGACGGTCACATACAAGTTTGTGCCTAATTTAATAATACGGTTAGATGACATAATTTTTTAAAATTAAAGTTACTCTTATTTTGTGTTCACACTAAAATATCCACGACAACATGATAACATAATTCAAACACGACATAAAAATAGGTCGCATTGTATTTTTAAGGGACTAAATATATTCTTACTTAATAGAAAAATAGAACTGTCGATAATAGAAAGTTGTGTATTTTCCCGTCCATTTATCTTTTCAAGTCGGGAGATAATTATTTGTTTTTTTATTTTCATCTATTATTTATAACTTAAATTTTCTTTTTGGTGAAAATTTCTGACTAATCAGCCCACCATTTTCACATCTTATAGTTAATTAAGGGAAGTAATTATTTTTATAGATATTTATAACTTTAATAAACTTTTTTGTTTAATATTTTTTAACTGTTTAGCTTACCATTTTTCACAGCAGTAATTAAGGAAAGTAACTATTTTTCATGGTCGTAATTAAGGAAAGTATTTAATTGAAAACATGTTTTTGAAGTAACGTAGTTAATTATAACTTGTACAATTAAATTCGAATGAACATACCAAACACATTTAATTTAGCTATTATCAGCTTAAACTTTTGGTTTAATATATTAAAAAAATTGATAGATCAATAAATTAATCTATTAAATTTTGTCAACATTTGGAAGATGTGCATATCAAAACTGAAATTATTAAGATAAATTAATTAAGGTAGGCACATTATCCGTAATATAAATTTTAGCACACCTGAAGAATAAATAGGAAGTTGGAAAAGTGTAAGGAAAGAGTCGAAAGACCGAAAAAGAAAAAAAACTTATTACAAATTATAGAATTTGTATAAAATAATTAGATCTTCTCAAACGATTATAAAATTGTTTTGAGCCCGATTGTAATAAAATATTTAATTAATCATTAATTCGATTTTGTTTCCACGTTTTAAAAAGTTATAACCAACAATTTTGGTTTATACTTTTATTTTTACAGTTTCTCATATTTATATATTTATAATACTTTTTCTATTGTCATTTCCTCTTGTAACAAACATATAGTCCTTTTATCACTTATTATTTATTGATTGTAATGATCAATATTTTATAATGTTATAACTGTAAATATAAAATTGTTACTCCTCTATTTCAACTTAACTTTCCTACTTTGATCGATACGGAGATTAAGAAAAAACAGATTTTTTGAATCTTTGACGTTTTAAAGATGGAGATTGAGAGTGGAGATTTTGAAGGTGGAAATTGTGAGAAAAATTTGTCATTTATGAACTGAAAAATTAAGTTGGGACAAACCGAAAAAGAAAGTAGGAAAATTAAAGCGGGACAGAGGTAGTATTATATATCTATACTACATTTATAAATCGTATGTCACATACCAGTTGTAACTAAAAATGCCAATATTACTTGATTTTAATATGTAAAATATGCAATTTTCTTCCGTAATGATTATATAATTATATTGGGATAAGTAATAATATATTGAGTATTATATTAGCTATGACGAACCATAAAACGAACTTGTGAAATAACAGTGGAATAAAAAGTCGCTGCATTTATTCAATTTTTCAGTCACTAAAGGTGACAAAATCAGCCCAATCTCGACCCAATCCGTCTAACATTTTAGACGAATTAGACAATAGAAATCTTCGTCTGAAGTATCTTCAGGGCCAACATATCCGAGACCCCATGGGACAATAACCCGACAGGCCATAAGTCAGCCTGATAATGTTTGTGTTTATAAGCTTGACTTGCTTCACTAATTTTTAACCTGATGAAATTTCGGATTGTCCTACCACATATGGCATTAGTCTGACAACTCAAAGCTCCTGATAAAATTTCCTGACTGCATGGCTCGACATATGACATTAATCCGACGACCCAATTGCCATCTCTAAGAGTCTCCACCAATAACTAAAACTATGATAGTGGTAGATTTTAAATACATCGCAATTGAAACAACCGCAAATGAATTAGCTGCAAGGATTTTATATGCATCACCAAATCTTTCAATTCAAACGCAACCTTGTTTTGTTACATTGTCACTCTTCTTAACAGTTGGGACAAAAAATAAACCTCTAAGCTCTGTTCTCAAGGCCATGTCTAACTCAACCTAATTTTTTCCCCGACTCTCGCTGCATAATCCTAATTAGACCCATTTAACCTTACCTAAGCCCCAATTAGGCGCTAGACCTAGTCTTACCGCCTGTCTAGCACATAGCTTCTTTTAGAACATAACAAAAAGAACCATATTAATATTTTTAACAGAAAAACATAGTGATGATCACAAGTAAAAATATAATTAACCAAGCTAAAGAAGATAACAAAATCCAACGGTACTAATCACTATCTCCATTGCAATTACACGTCAAAGGTAGAAAAGGAAGAAACCAGTTCATAAATAAACATATAATCAAGAAAAGGAAAAATTTACTAAACTGTTCTGGAAAGGAAGAGAAAACAAACCAAATAATTTTTTTCAGAGGGGAAACTTACAATATCACCACTCTTCTATGAAGATAACAGCCGCTTAATGCCTGTTTTCTGCTCGGGGGTAAGCCTACTTGGAAACTTAATGTTAAACTTTATCCGTAAATTCCCCCTTTTTCCCGGTTCTTTGGGAATCGGCATTCCTTCTCCTTTAACAACTTCTTCATAGGTGGGACTAACAATGCTGTTGATGGACACCGTTAGATTCCGCCCGTCAAGGGTTGTCACTTGTGCATTGTAACCTGTTAGAGCTTCAACCAAAGAGATCTTCTGTGTAACGATTAGATCATTTCCGTCCCTTTTGAAAACGCTATGAGGCTTTTCATCTATAATGAAGACTAGGTCAGAGGGTATGACTCCTGGTTGCTCGTTACCCTTTTCTGGGAATGTTATTTTTGTTCCCTTTTTCCACCCGGGCTTTATGTCGATTGTAAGTATCTCCTCCACAGTATGTCTCCTATCAAGGATAAAGAAGAAGAGAAAACGAGAAATATAAGCATTTACCAAAAATACCCGAAAATTAAATACATTTGGTTGATCTAAAGTATGTTCTTAGTTGGAGGTTTGTGAACTGTCTCTCTAGCATCAGGAGTTCTTACATTCCTATTAACAAGAAGAATGAAGCAGAGAAAACAAACTTATGCAGCAACCAACACAGACGACCTAGCACTAGGCATAGCCAAAGTCATTCACAGCCATTAAAGAGATGTGCTTGCATAAAAGGACAAAGCCTCTAAAGTTTGCGATGCTTTTATGATAAAAGAACATATACAAATAAGTTTCTCTCTTTAGTGACATTAGACTTTCAGAACATATTAAGAGCATTACTTTAACAAAATTAAAACTTTGAATTTTATAAGCTACAAATTTCCATAACAAGATACTTCAAGAAGCCTGTGAGTAGAGGAGCATATGTGAGGCAAAAGGTCTAATATAGCTGAAAATACAATCTGGCACCAATGTTCTATATATTTTGTTATTGGACTGGTGAAGTACTTCTCTACTGTAATTCCATAAACCATGTATCAAGAAGTCGAGTATCACAATCTGCTCTATGATACATCCAATAAATCATTAAGTTTTTACTTTATTTACCAGATATCTTATTAGTCATTCTCAACAATCCCGTTATTCTCAGCTAGCAATAAGCTTAAGGTATTCTCTGCTTATGCTCAGAAGTTCATTATCCCCAACTGCGTGCAAGATCTAATGAAGATGACCATTTAATTACTTTAAGCAAGTAATCACCGTCAGGTGAATGACAATGCGTTAATCCCGTATTAGAAAACAAAACTAATATTTTTGAATGGACTGACTTCCACCACAGTTACCTCTACCTCTATGTAAAAGGGAACGTGGTACACAACATTTATGTTTAAAAACTAATACTTTTGAATGGGCTTCCACTACGGTTACCTCTACATCTACGTAGAATTGGAACTTTAGGGGTAGGCTTAGTTGGTATGCTTGCATGCAAAGCGGCACATGAACCCATAAATATGTGGTTCACTATCATTGAACTTCACTTATTAAGTTTTAACTTGCTCTTAGAAAAAGAAATATATAATGTTAGTGCCTCACAGCTGTAAATTGATCTGATTCCTTAAAAATATACAGAAAAACTTGGTTCAAGCCCATATAATAATCTAAGACCATAAAGTCCAGCACATCCCTAAAAACAAGTGTTAAGCCCTAACCCTACTATCTTAAACGGAAGGGATGAGCAGAAATGGAAACCAGAGTCAGCAACGCATCTTCACCACTCCGATGCCCAGCCTGTTTACACCCACATTTCCCCCCATCGGTGCATCAGCAAAACTCCCCCGCCAGCACCATTAACGTGGTTTCTATTTCAACTCACCGTTCCAGAGAGTGAGAGTACTATGAATTGGTAAATGGTACCAGGGAGTGAATTAAGTAACTATGGTTTCACTTTCCCTTCTGCATGAAAATCTCTCTAGGCTAGACAGATACCGGCATTGAGAAGGTTCAAATAAATCAAATATCTTTTCAAGTTTTAGTAAGATTTACTCTTTTTCACCGTCATAAGAACATCTTTTATCTTGCCTGTTGCACATTTTCCTCATTGAAATAATGATTTGTGGCTCTATCTTTATATTTGTTTCATATTAAACTAATGCCATGGTAACAGGGCATGACGAGGACATGAAAAAAGAAGCTGGATAGAGAAAAAGACAAGTAATAAAGGCAAAAGACTAAAGGGGAAGATACTCTGCTATACTGGACAAGTAGCAGCTATACATTGAGTATATATGTACACGTATCACGCGTCAAGTAGATCCTTAAAGTCATCCAATTTATCCAGTCACATATCTCTTAACTTTCCAAGAAACTTACCAAACAAGAAAAGTTCTCTTTCAGAAACTATGCTCGACAAGTATCGCCACTAGCACAATACTTCTAAAAGTAATTAACAACAGCCTGATCAATTACAAGCCACAAATTGACCAACGCAGTTACAAATCTCACAGAAAGATATCAAATTTGCTAATGAGACCAATTTATCGTCAGTTAAGTCTACACATGTCAATGAGTCAGGTCGATCCGATTGTAGGTATTCAACCTTCAATAACAGTAACTCAACGAAGTTACTAAACATGAAGGATTCTGATTCGACGACTATTGCAACACGATACCAACTGGATAATTATAACCAATCAAGTCAATACCACTAGATCCCAAATTTACTGCAGATACCTACAATAATAGTAACTCAACAAAGTTACTAAACACGAGGGATTGTCATACGACGACGATGGCACTAAGATTTCCAAATTTATTGACCTTCAATAACAGTAACTCAACAAAGTTCCTAACCATGAGAGATTCTCATTCGACTACTACTGCATAACAATAACAACTTGATAATTATAATTAAGCAAGTCAAAATCGCCAAGATTTCCAAATTCGCTGCAGAGCATTCACACATAATCACACCAACAAAGGTTAATAAAGATCGAAACTTCACCCACTACCGGTAACTCAACGAAGTTACTAAATACGATAGATTCTCATTCAACGACTATGGCATCGCGATACCAACAGTATAATTATAACCACTCAAGTTAATATCATCAAGATTTCCAAATTTGCAGAAAATAACATACTAAATTCAACTCATTCACACATAATCATATCGATAACAATAAATAAATATCGAAACTTTACCCACTACCAGCCGAGTCCAGAACATCCCTCGAAATCTTCATCTTTTTCGTAGTCCCCTTATACAGATCCTCCAAACTACACGGCAACATCCGCTCAATCGGAGCCGCCTTCCTCGCCGCACCACCGGAACCCCCTTCCCCACCAGCCGCATTCCTAAACGAAGCAAAAATATCTTCCCCAAACACACTCCTCGGAAACGAACCGCCCATTCTCGACCCCCCGCCGCTCATATCCGGCCCCATCCCTCCAAACGGGCTCGAAAACCCAAAAAACTCCGAAAATATATCATCAGCATTCCGCGGATTAAACCGGAACGAGTGTGCGCCGCCATCACGCGAGAATCCGCCGGCATCAGGGGGCGGCACCTGCCCCTTCAAACCCTCCTCCCCGTACTGATCGTACACCGCCTTCTTTTGGGGATCACTTAACACCTGCATTGAATCAACAACTCGAATCATGAGTTAAACGAGGCAATTGAAACCCTAAGCAGCAGTAATTACATCGTACGCTTCGGAGATTCGCTTGAATTTGGCTTCCGCCCCGTGTTTACTATTAGGGCTAAATTAATAACTCGAATCATGAATTGAATCCAGAAGGAGGCAATTGAAGAAGGTAAGCAGCAGAAATTACGTCGTATGCTTCGGATATTTGCTTGAATTTGGCTTCGGCCTCCTTTTTACTGTTAGGGTTTTTGTCGGGATGCCATTTCATTGCGAGTTTCCGGTAGGCTTTCTTGAGGTCGTCGTCGCTGGCGGAGCGATCCACCTGAAGTATCTTGTAGTAATCCACACCCATGGTTTTACCTCCACCTTCTCTCTCCTCTTTTCTCTTTCTCTTTCTACAGTTCGTTTTTTGAGACTTTACTTCTGCATTTCTCATCTGACATTAATTGATCTTCTATAATTTCTTTATGTGAGAATATGGTGTTTTAAATTGAATGGCCATACATGTTGGGCCTGTGGCCCAAATAATATGCTACTGTCTCTTAAATCTAGGGAATTCCATTAAATATGCAACAGAATAGTATTTTGAAAAAGTGTTTTAAATTGATTTTGTTAAAAAAACATAATTTAATAGTGTTTAGAAATAAAATAATGTTAAAGCTAAAAGTTGGGGAAAGTTGGGTGTTAATAACTTATGATAATCGACTTTTAAGTGTTTCTGAAAAGTAATTTTACATCTCTAATATAATGTTGCAAACACTCCCTCAACCTTAAAGTGCTTTTCAAAAGCAATTTTCTATCTCGAATTAAGATTACAAACGCTCCCTACGAAATTTTGAATTGAATGCCTCGAAATTAGGAGTCTAAATTTTGGAGGTTATTTATTCAGGGTTTGATTTTTATTTTTATTTCTTTCAATTGAGGACCTAAATTTCGAATTTCATTCTCACTTCGTGGTTTATGTCTTAAAAAATACTAAACATTATTTGATATATGAAAGATTTAGTATGGAGTAGATTGAAACTTTTAGCACGAAATATATTGAAATTTTTAATAGGTGGTCCTAAATCTTCGGCAAATCGGATAATGTCTTCTTTTATTAGATGTAAGCTTTGAATTGAGAATAAAAGTTATAATGGTGGAGCCTAATTAAGAAAAATTCAAAATACAAACTCCGGATTGAGAAATTCCAAATTTAGGCCCCCAAATTTAAATATTTTCCAAAATTCGGTTCCAAATTAAGATATTTAATTTGTTGCCCCCTTTTGGGTGTTTTAAATTAAATGGCCGTACATGTTGGGCCTATGGCCCAAATTATATGCTAACAGGACCATCTAACAAAACCATTAAATTTGCAACAGAATAACAGAATAATTATCAATAATTCAAAGTTGTGATGAAAAATTGGGATAATTGCAATATATATATATATATATATGAGTTGTACCACTTTTATAATTTAATTATATTTCTTATGAATTATAATTTAATATATGAATATTTTAAATTGCAATTTAATGCACGCTCTTTTTTCGATAAAGTTTTAATGATTTGGCAAGCGAAGTTCGATACTGACTCGCTCGATGAATATCACATTACTTAAGCAAGAGAAACTCGCCTCAATTTTTTGAACACACCAACCTTTAAAAACTAAATGTATAAATCTAATACATGTATGTTTAAGTAAATGTAAAATATTTTAATGGATACTGCATCAATAATGACGGCCGATTTGAGGTCCAGGAAATATATGTCATGTATATGCCATCTGAAAGTCACCTTGTGCATCGCAAAACATACAAAATTTATATATCAAATTGGAAATTAACAAAAGTCTGGTTAACTTGCTGATAGTGCGCGATCCGGTAATCACCCAATCCAACAGTACTTAACAAGAACAAAATATAAAAACACAGAATTTACGTGGTTCGATCCGGAGATCTACGTCCACGGGGAGAAAACGGCAATCGCCGAGGTGTTTCTTTCACTCCAATGTTGAGTTTACAGTACGTGTTACAGAAGACAAAATCCGAACCCTCATTCAGAGTTCTTTTCATCTATTTATACTCCTAAACCCAAACCCTAACTAAATCCCTATAATCTTGCCCACCAAATCTGCATGGCAGTTGGGAAAAGATTATGGGCCCTGATTCACGGAACTGATTTGATTCGTTCCTGTTGGGCCTGCTGGGCCTGGGCCTTCGCGCTTGCTGGCGTGTTCGCTGGACTGGTGAATGGGCTCAGGATTAACCCGGCCCGAAGTAATCGGGTCATCCCTATCAGATGCCCCCCCCCCCAACCGAAGCGAGGTAGGAGCTTCGGTTGTCACCGGGATGGAACTGTAAGCAAGAAGACCGGGGTCACTAGCAGGCCGAAGTGAGCCGAACTGAGACCTTGCGTCCCTGGGACCTTGCGGAGCGGTCTGTAGACTCGGAGTCGAACTGAGCCGAAGTGCACGGGGCATTTGTCGAGAAATAGAGTTTCCCAGAAGCAAGAAACGCGTTGGGAGTTTATAACAACCTGGCCGAGGTGAAGGTACGCCGGAGCGACTTGTTTGGCCAAAATGAAAGGAACACCGGAGTGTGGTTGTATGGCCGAGGTAAAGAGGACTCCGGAGTGAGTTTTGAATCTTTCTGAGGAAGGGTGAGGCTGATGTGATTGGCGGCGCCATAATGAGAGAGAGAGAGACGTGAAATGACACGCTCTGCGAGTTCCAAGACAGCTGTTCCCCACGCGCCTCGGTAACTGTAAAGCGCGTGAAGAGCACGCATGAATCCTCAGCACTGAATTTGAATAGGCTGCATCAGAGCCGTCGGTTTCTGCATTTATATAAGGAATAACTGCACAGTAACTTTTCATCTTCTCCATTTTCATCATCTGTTATAGAAAGCGGGAAAAAGAGGAACACTGCGATTGTGATTCATCAAAGATCAAAAATTTCTCAAATCCATCCTTTCGAATTCAAATCAAGTAAGTATGTCATCCTCTTCATCTGCTTCATCTTCTGCCCCCTCTTCGGCCTCGGTCAAAGTAGTGGGAGATTCGGATAATCCGTTAGATATCCCCCCTATATCATATATCTTTCCGGAGAAGGATGCGATAAGAACCATAGACAGAGTCGATGGTTTAGAGTGTAATACCAGGACGATATCGTTTTACGAATGCCCGGCGGTTGATCTTGAGGTGTCCTCCATAGGTTTACGGATGTCGCGGGGGCAACTTGAGAGGGAACTCCCATCATTTTATCTTCCTTTCGACCTTGATTATATAATTCCTACCCCCGAGGATAGGGCCTGTTGCCCACCGCAGGGGTTTATGACAGTATATATTGACCCCCTTAGAGTAGGATTGAGGTTGCCGTTGTGGGGCATAGTCGTAGAGTTGTTAAGATACTACGGCATTGCCCTCTGCCAATTAGCGCCGAACGCGGTGAGGCAGTTGGTAGGATTCACGGTAGTCTGTAAGCAGGCCGGGGTAGAGCCAACTGTAGAACTGTTTAGGTTTTTCTACCAGCTTAAGAACTTCGGGAAGTCCAAGGGGTGGTACTCTTTTAGTCCTCGGGCCCGCGGAGGGTTCAAGGTTCAAAACCCGAGCAAAGTAGAAGGGTGGAAGGAGAGGTTCATATTTGTTAGGAATAAAATAGCCCTCCCGAAGTGGAGGAGTGACGAGGTGCAGGATTCCGCTCCCGTGGAGAATCCGGGGCCCGAAACGAGGCACATATTCCTGCAAGTGGGGACTTTCCAAACCCTTTGTTCCGAGGAGGAACTGGAGAAAGCTGGGCTTAGCCCATATTATTCGGGAAATGGAGGTGCCGAAGAGGGTAGGATTTCTCTGTCTTGTTGCTTAAACTGCCATTTTGTGGAGAACTAACCATGAATGTATATGCAGTGGGACGCTTCGGAAAGCAGCCAGCCTCGGGAAGCCCGGCCAAGGCGGAAGCGGCCAAGAAGAAGGGAAAAACCGTGGAAGTACCTTCCCGGGGGAAAATGCCAACTGCTGCGCGGCCGTCGACGGGGTCGGAGGAGAGGATGACGCCGGCGGGGTCTCCTGTATTGTCGAGGAAGAGGCCGGAGCCCACGGGGACGCCACAGGCCCCATCCAAGAAGCCCCGGACCGGGGAGAGCTCGCAGGTAACACCCAAAAACTCGTTCAGTACGCGAACTTACGCGAGGAGTATGACCGAGGTCTAATCCGTGTGCCGTGTTGTGTTTAACTTTTCCAGGGAGAGCAGGTGATCCCCGGTATGCTGGGGTTCGACAGCACAGATGCCGAGAAGATTCTTCGGCTGGCCAAAGGGATAATTGAGGTCGGCCTGAAGAGCGAAATAGAGGCCAAGGAAGGGCTAGCTGCGACGGCGCGGGAGCTTCGCGCTAAAAATGACAAGCTGTTGTACGACTTGACCCAGGCACGCAAGAGGGCTGCCGTGGTTGAGTCCGAGGTTGCGCGTCTACGCAGCGTAGAAACGGAGAATCACGGTCTCCGCGGCGAGCTGATGCAGCTGCGGGCAGAGATGGAGGCGAGGGAGACAGCCGTGGTTGGAGGGCAGGGGGCCTTGCTGAGGGCCTTCGCCGAGAAGCTGTTACACTCCAGCACATTCCTTGATTTCCAGACAAGGTTTGTGGCAATAGGGGACAAAGCCACTCGGGCCATGGTGTTGGAAGAGGTGAAGGAGGCGTATCCGGACGTGGACATCCATCGTCCAGAATTCGGATATGATCCCGAGGCGGCGGCCGAGGTGGAAAAGGCCTATTACGCCGCGCTGGCGGAGCTTCCGGAGTGGCCCCTGGTGAACGCGCTCGGGGGGAAGAGGCAGCTTCTGACTGCCGCAGAAGTTGCCAACTGCGTGGTGGACCAGGATGAAGAATTTTTGGCGTTCAGCCGCGGTGAACTGGCCCCAGCCCCCCAAAACACCGAGCCCCTCCCACCGATAGAAGCCGAAGTCCCCGCTGAAACCGAGGCCGTCGTAGCAGCCGAAGGGGGAAATGCCGAAGTGTCTGAGGGCCAGCAAGAAGAGTTGCCCGAGGAAGCAGAGGCAATTGAGCGGGAGGTCAGTAGATCCCCGCAAATTTAAATTTGTAAATTTGTAGAAATGATAGGAATGATGTAATTGAACCATTGTACTCTAGCAATGTGAAATACAATTTCCTCTTTTCGGACCCTTGCAATCTGTTCATTTAAGTGATCCATTGTGTGTTGCCGAACTGTATTCAACTCTTATATGTTTGAGAATGATTCTGTTTGATTCTTACCAACTGTCTAGAACACTGCGGAGCTGCACGAGACAATAAAGAAGTTAATGAAATCACTTGAGTGGTTCCGCGGAGAGAAGAACCGTCTGGAGATGCAAGTAGTGCCGAAACTGAAGAAGCACATAGCCTCGGTAGAGGAGAAGGTGGTCGAGGCCAATGAGAGGGCCAAAGACTTCGAGATGAAGTATCGAACCACAGCTGCCGAGATGAGCCGTGTCCGCGTTCACCACAAGGAATACGAACGGATTTTGTCCGAGTTCGGTCTTCTAACTTTTGAAGAAGTAGAAGAGCGGACTGTTGAAATTCAGAGTGACATCTCGGCGTTGATGTCGAGGAGCTCGGTCGAGTCCGCGGAGCTGGTGAGAAAAAGAGAAGTTCTGGAACTATTGCTCAGCATGTATGAAGGGCTAAAGGGCCGAATCAGGCGGAGGCCCATTGCTGAAGAGTTTATTGCGAGCACTAGTCAGGACCGAAGTACTCAGAAAGCTCCTCGGAAGGATAAGAAGACTAAAGGCCAGAAGAAGCCCTCCGTGCAGAGCAAAGGCATAATTATTCGGGAGTCAGCCCCGATGACCACAGTTGAAGAGCCCCCGGCGGTCGCCGAGAAGATAGTCGAGGAGCTGACTCAAGAGATTGAGGCGATGGTCCCGGAGGAGTGGGACCCTGAGCAATGGGCTCAAACCCCGAGGTCCACGTCACAACGAACTAGCAGAGAACGGACCAGAGATCAAGCTCCTAGGCCAGCGCCTAGAGAAAGTCCTCGGCGAAGGGAACCGCGAAGGGATGACCGAGCTAGAGCCCAAGAGGGTAATAGAGCCGGAGCCCGAGGTCAAAGATCTTCAAGGTCCCGAGGGACTCAACACAGACCGGGGAGCGGGTCCCAGCGCCGGAGCGCGCAATATTGGCTCGGGGGCCATAGATAGTAGGTTTATCTGTTGCCTTGTTGTTATGTGTTGTTGTTGTTTTTTTTTTTTTTTTTTGGAGTTTTATGTAAAAGACCATATAATATGTAATATTCGGAAAATAGTAATAAAGTTGTTGTAATGTGTTCAAATTGGTATAATGGGAGTAACCTGTTACAAATCGTCTGAATTGGGTGTTCGGAAACACAATATAAAATCTCTTATTGTTTTAAGTAGGTGTTCGGGAACACGGTATGGACTAATCCACTTCTCCCCGAACGGATCTGGTGGGAGCAAAAACTCCCCGAACGGATCGGGCGGGAGTTAACATTTCTCCGGTTAAACAGACGAGAAAGTGGTGTGAGTCCGGGGACTAATGTGCGAACCTCCTCGGACGGACCGAGAGAAAAGTTTAATTGTCCGGAGACTAATAATGATAGTATGTTTGTGTTAGGGCGTCCCCGTAACATAGAGAATAACTCAGTAAGTTATGTCAGCAAAGAATTCCATTCAATGATAAGTGCCGGGGCAAATTCAGAAGTACAAAGAAAAATAACAACTACAAAAGAAATTAAAAGAGAAATAGTGCTTGCGATGTGACCTTTACAGGTAGAAGCGTCTCAAGTTTGTGACGTGCCAGCTTCGGGGGATGAGGGTCCCATCGAGATGTTCAAGCTGATAAGAGCCGGAGTCGTGCGTGGCAATGACTCGGTAAGGGCCTTCCCATGAAGCATGTAGTTTGCCCTCGGGAGCAGCTTTGCTGGCCGAGTTGAGTCGGAGGACTAAGTCCCCGACATTGAACTGAGTACCTCGGACCCGGAGGTTGTAGTACTGGGCAGCTCGTTGTTTGCACTTAGCCTGTTGAATGAACGCTTGTTCCCGGCGATTCTCAAGCTCATCCAAATTTGCGCGAAGTGCCTCGTCATTATCATCTGGAACTAATGTGAGTAGGCGAGGACTCGGCACACTGATTTCAGCGGGAATAACGGCTTCGGATCCGTAGGTAAGGTTGTAGGGAGTCTCCCCGGTGGAAGTGTGCGGCGTTGTCCGAATAGCCCATAAGACTTGTGGAAGGTTTTCAGCCCAAAGACCTTTGGCATTATCCAGGCGCTTTTTTATTCCCGTGAGAAGGGTCCGGTTGGTGACCTCAACCTGCCCGTTTGCTTGAGGGTGAGCCACCGAAGTGAAAATCTGTTTGATGTGGAACTCTTCACACCACGAGCGGAATGGATCGTTGGCAAACTGTTTACCGTTGTCTGAAATGATAGTGCTCGGGATGCCGAAGCGACAAACAATATTGCGCCACACAAACTTTAAAATGTTCTGTCCGGTGATAGCCGTAAGCGGTTCGGCTTCGACCCACTTAGTGAAGTAGTCTACGGCGACAACCAGGAATTTCAACCCTCCCGGAGCGACAGGGAAAGGCCCAACAATATCAATGCCCCATTGGATGAACGGCCATGCTCCTTGGATTCCGGTGAGCTCGGTCTGTGGCAAATGCTTCACCCTGGAGTGTAGCTGACACTTGCTGCATCTAGTCACTAAGTCGTGAGCATCGTTGAATAGGGTAGGCCAATAGTATCCCCAACGGAGGACTTTTTTTGCTAGAGTCCGGGAACCGATATGGCTTGCACAGGCCCCCTCATGAACCTCTCGCAGAACTTGAGTAGCCTCGGCAGGGGCGAGGCACCGAAGATTCGGTTGTAGGTACGATTGTCGGTATAAAACTCCATCATGAAGGGAGTATTTGGGGGCTTTGAGCACAACTTGCCGAGCTCGTAGCTTGTCAGTGGGTAGAATCCCATCTTGGAGATACTGAATGATCGGAATCATCCAGTTCGGATCACTGTTGGTCAGTACCGAGACTGTAGCCTCATGAATAGCTGGATGGGAAAGGTCTTCAACCTTGATATCCGGAGATATATTAGTTTGGACCGCGGAGGCCAACTTGCTGAGTGTGTCTGCCCTGGAATTTTGAGCACGCGGAATTTTCCGGATAATAACTGTATCAAAAGTTGATATGAATTTGAGTGCTAGAGCGCGGTACCTGACCATTGTTTCTTCTTTGGCGACATAAGTTCCCTGAATTTGCTTAGACACGATCTCGGAGTCCGTAAAAAGCTCTAAGTGACGAACACCTAAAGATTGAGCGAGCCGGAGCCCGGCGAGGACTGCCTCGTATTCTGCTACATTGTTAGTCACCTTAAATTTGAATCGGATGACATATTTGACCTCGACCCCCTCGGGGTCGATGAGAAGCAGCCCAGCACCGCTTCCTCGGACTGTGGATGCTCCATCTACAAATAGTTGCCACATCCGTGGTGGAGGGGTGGGTGTGACGCGGTGTGGTGCATCATTGTCTGCGGAGGACTCATGATTATCTGCCGGGGTTTCGGCCAGGAAGTCAGCAAGTGCTTGACCTTTAATTGCTCGGCGAGGGAGGAACTGGATATCATACTCACCTAACTCAATTGCCCACTTAGCAAGGCGCCCGGACACCTCGGGTTTCACAAGGATCTGGCGTATAGGGTGATTGGTTAGGACCCGTATTTCACGCCCCTGGAAGTATGGCCGAAGACGCCGAGCTGCCATAACAAGAGCCAAAGCGGTTTTTTCAAGTTCTGAATATCGCGTCTCGGCTCCATGAAGCACCCGGCTTGCAAAATATACGGGATGTTGAACCCCCTCCATTTCGCGCACAAGAGCGGCGCTGACAGCTTCTTCGGCGGATGCCAGATATAAGTACAGTGGTTCTCCGGGGAGAGGAACTGACAAAGTAGGCAGCTGCTGTATATGCAGTTTCAAGGCTTCAAAAGCCTCGGTGCACTCTGGAGTCCACTCAAAGGACTTCGCTTGCCTCAGGATCTTGAAAAATGGGAGCTGACGCTCCGCTGCTTTCGATAAGAATCTGTTTAAAGCCGCTAGGCCACCTGTAAGGCGTTGAACTTCCCTGAATGTTTTTGGGGCCTGCAAGTCTAATACATCACGGAGTTTAGCTGGATTGGCTTGCAAGCCGTTTTGCGAAACCATGTATCCGAGGAATTTCCCGGAGCCCACACCGAAAGTGCATTTTGCCGGATTGAGTCGCAAGTTATAACGCCGCAGGGTGCGCAATGTTTCGGCGATATCCTGCACACATGAAGGATGGGAGGAGCTTTTAATGACCAAGTCATCGACGTAAACCTCAACATTGCGACCTATCTGGTCATGGAAGACAAAGTCCATTAGGCGCTGATAGGTGGCCCCAGCATTCTTGAGCCCGAAGGGCAATTTCTTGAAAGCATAGCATCCAAAGGCAGTGATAAACGCCGTTTTGATAGCATCCTGTGGATCCATAAAGATCTGATGATAGCCTTTGTACAGGTCCAAAAAACAAAGTGCCACGTACCCCGTAATGGCTTCGGCCTTTTGATCGATGGAGGGCAGAGGATAGCAGTCCTTGGGACAGTGCTTATTAAGATCGGAAAAATCGACACACATCCGCCATGCCCCACTGCTTTTTGTTACCATTACTGGATTGGACAACCAGGAGGGGTAGAATACCTCGAACAAGATGTCCGCATCTAGGAGTTGCTTCACCTCAATTCGAATGGCTTCATTTCGCTCTGGAGCGAATTTCCTCTGCTTCTGTTGGATTGGCTTGACGCTAGGATCAATATTCAGCTTGTGGGTAATCACCTCGGGAGAGACTCCGGGCATGTTTAGAGGAGACCATGCGAAAACATCGGAATATTCTCGCAGGGTCTGGATAATGGCCTGATGTAGCCATGACACGTCCACAGCCCCTACTGTTACTGTCTGCTCCGGCTTAGACGGATCTAGCGGGATTTGTGCAGTGGCATCCCCCAATGGGGTACGGTCCCGAGGTTCCAGAACCTGTGATGTTACCTGAAGCTGCTGTTTGGGAGAAACCTTAGCAGTCGTCTTGAGCGCCACATACATGCACTCTTTTGAGACCCGTTGACTGCCACGGATGGTCACTTCACCATGCGAAGTGGGAAACCTTAGAGCGAGGTGATACGTGGAGCATATGGCTTTTGCCGGGGTGAGCCAATCTCGGCCCAATATCATATTATATGGTGAAGGAGAATTCACCACATAAAAGTCCACAAAGATAGTTTTTATCTTCGGATATGTCCCCAAAGATGCTGGGAGAGTAATGATACCTTCCGGCCGGACTTCACCCTGGGTGAATGTCTGTAATGGCCCGGGGGCCGGTCGAAGTTGTTCTCGGGAGATCCCCATTCTCTCAAAACAATCCGCAAAGATGATGCTTACCGCAGCACCATTGTCCACGAAGACCCGCCGTATTGTTATATTGGCTACAGTCATGTCAATGACAATAGCGTCAGTGTGGGGTGTTATCTCCGGAACCGGATCCCTATCCGTGAAGCTGATAGTTTCGGACTGATGGAGGCGTTTGTGTCGCGGCTCCTCGGGAGGAGGACGTCGAGCCTCTGCCTTCAAGGCATGTCGTGAAGCCCCGGTGGGTAGGGCTCCGTATATCACGTTTATCACGTGGGGAGGTGCATTGTCCCCGGGTCCTCCCGGAGGAGGAGGTGGAAGTGGGTGACGTGACGGCTGGCGATTGCCAGAATCTTGTCGCGCGTAGTTACTGGGCCCCTGCCGATTATTCTGCCAATGTGGCCGATTTTGTTGATTATCTCGATCATGGTAACCTCCGCGGTGATGAGACGAGCCCCCATTGTGGTTTGCCCGAGGTTGGTCTCCGGTTCGCGCAACGTATTGTCGCAGAAACCCTTTCTTAAGGCATTCCTCAATCTCCTTGCCGAGTTCTCGGCACTCCTCGGTGGTATGCGCACCACTTTCCACGGTTCCTCTTTTCAGGAGGCGCTGTCATCCGCGGACAAGGCCGGAAGTCGTTTTTGTGGAGTGAAAGAATTTCAGCCCGTGACTTCGTCAGCGGAGTCAATTGCGGAATTGCACTTCGGGATTCTGAATGCCCCGGTGTCAAGCGTGAAAATGCGCTAGTTCGCGTACTAGGACCAGTTTGTGCCTTGTCGGCCTGTCGCTTGATTGCGTGCTTCTCACGTTTCTGCCGTGTCTGTTCCTCGGCCTTAGCAAATTTGCACACTGTTTTGAACAGTGCTCGAGTTGTGACCGGGGTGTTCCGAGCTAACTCGGTGTGGAGAGCTCCAGGGCGGAGTCCATTCATGAAGGCGTTGATGGCTACATCGTCAGGGCAATTTCCCACCTTGAGACTTACCGCTGTGAAACGGTCCAGAAATTGAGTAACGGTTTCGCCGTCCCGTTGTTCCATACTCATAATGTCGGCCAGAGTGGCCATAGGCTTCGCTCGAGCTTCGAACCTTGCCCAGAAGTGCTCGGCGAGTTCTCTGAATGAGGATATGCTGTCTCGCGGGAGAGAATCAAACCAAACCCGAGCTTCATCCTGTAAGTACTCCGGGAAAATCCTACAGTACTGAAGAGATGTGATGTTATCATGACTAAGCATACTGTGCCTAAAAGCACCAAGAAAATTGGCCGGGTCTCCCGTGCCGTTGTAAGGTGATATAGCTGGCCGTTTGAACCCTTCGGGAAGGGTAATGGCCATGATTTTGGAGGAGAACGGCGTGATAATCTCTCCGTTGGCATCAAGGCCTAAGATTCTGTCAAGTTCAACGTTGCGTTGAACCCGCTCATACTCTTGGAGATCCTGAGCATGAGAGTCAGCGTAGCGAGCTTTTTTAGCCGCACTAAGTGGACGACGGCGATCCACATCAGCTGGTTCCTCATTACGAGGTCGAGATCCGTTTGAACTCCCAAGGTCCTCGGAAGAACCAGGTCGTTCCCGTCGTCGATCCTGACGCCCGCGATAGCCCGGTGCCGGCTGTCCGCGCGGGCGAGGTGGAGGCACCCCAGGATTATCATTATGGCTAACAGGTTCCGCGGCAGGCCTCGCTGGTCGTAGGCGATTGACTGCCCAATCTTGTAGGACATGCGCATGCTCCTGTAAGAAATCTTGGAGCAGTTCTGGTGTGATTTGAATGTTCACCGGTGGCTGAGCAACAACAATATTAGGGTCTTGCTGATCTTGAGGGGGTGGAGGGTTTTGATTACCCTGATGATTGGATGCACTCGTTTCCGGCAATTGCCTCGGCGGTGCAACTTGATCCACGGGTGGATCCTGATCGGAATGGTCTCCACGGCGGGCTTGATTCAAACGAGTTGTCACCATGATTCTTGGATGCAATGCGAACGTAAAAACTGCCTTGTCGTTCCCACAGACGGCGCCAATTTGATAGTGCGCGATCCGGTAATCACCCAATCCAACAGTACTTAACAAGAACAAAATATAAAAACACAGAATTTACGTGGTTCGATCCGGAGATCTACGTCCACGGGGAGAAAACGGCAATCGCCGAGGTGTTTCTTTCACTCCAATGTTGAGTTTACAGTACGTGTTACAGAAGACAAAATCCGAACCCTCATTCAGAGTTCTTTTCATCTATTTATACTCCTAAACCCAAACCTTAACTAAATCCCTATAATCTTGCCCACCAAATCTGCATGGCAGTTGGGAAAAGATTATGGGCCCTGATTCACGGAACTGATTTGATTCGTTGGACCGCCTGTTGGGCCTGCTGGGCCTGGGCCTTCGCGCTTGCTGGCGTGTTCGCTGGACTGGTGAATGGGCTCAGGATTAACCCGGCCCGAAGTAACCGGGTCATCCCTATCACTTGCAAACTGAAGTAAAAGTTGTATAATTTTTCACAATACTGAGTCATGAACTGTTTTTCATAAAAATGTATTTGTATTTATGCTGAAAGGTATACGTATTTTGAAGAAATGTATCATTTCGAAAATGTATTAGTGTTTATGTTGAATATTATTTGTTTTGAAGCAACGTATTGAGTTGAAATATAATACACTTCTTCAGAACAAGTAATTACATTTAGTATAAACACTGATATATTTCCATGATCCGTCGTTTAATCCAAATTAACAGAATCTGAAATTCATGCACCTAACGTACATGAAACTTAGTGTTTGGAAAATATTGTAACCATGGGCGGAGGTGTAGTCGGCCTATACCATGCTCCAATCCAATGCAAAATTTTAAAACCACAATTTTAGTAATGTAATTTTATTTATTATTCCCTCCAAATTTTAACTATGACCACTCTATTGATTTTATTTTTCACATTTTAGTATGTAACGCACATTTAAATAAACAATTTATAATCAAAATTGTCACCAAATATTTCGTATCAAACTTATCTATGAATTGTTTTACTAAATTTTCTATCAAGAAAAAAGAAAATTGTACATAGACCCTATCTTTTTTACTTTCAGATTCTTTATTACACTACCTGGTGCATCTTCTGTTACTCAGTCTTTACTATATGACAAATGTTAGTTAATTAACATCATTCAATACATGTGTTGTGCATAAATCAAACACATAAATGAAACAGATGATCTTATGAGATTTCCCCCCTTTAAAGCTTATAGCACGTTGCAATTATATTGAGCTCTAACAATTCTTCGATGCATATAATTTTTGACATTTCAATCCATTCCATATTTAAATTCTGGATACGCCCCGATTTTAGCATTTAAACTCATGTTGGTGGTTGGTCCATCCGCATTAGCATTTATGGACCCCTTAAACCATTAAAATCATACTAACGTGTTTTCATCATTTAATAGTCAGGCCACGGTGCTACTAGTACCTTTTTTTATACAGTTTTAAGTTTTATAAATATTTATAAATGGACGACTTTTTAACTTTTCTTCCCTATTTTAATCTTGCTATTTTGCCACATTGTGGTCATGATCATATTCTTTTTTCTTTGTTGAAATAATATTTTTTTTTTGCAATTTGAATTTAAATTAGTATTATAATTAAAAAATATTAAATGTTAATTATCATTTTGAAACACTCAATCATTTCATCTTGTAATCTTAGAACTGTAGATGGCAATTTGAGTCCATGCTATTGGGGAATAACTAGGGGTGAGCATTTGGTCGATTCGATTGAAAACTAAACCGATCCGACAAGAATCGAAACCGAATTTTTCTATATTTTTAAAAACCAAACCGAATCGAACACATCTTCTTAATCGAACTGAACCAAATCGAAAATTTTCAGTTTGGTTCGGCTCGGTTATCGGTTTAGGTTTTAAAGTTTTTACACTTTTATTTTTTTTTATTTTTTATAGCAACAAATCTCGATTTTCATAATATTTTTTCTATTAAAAAGTCAAATTAAAGAAGAGATCAAAACATATGGATAAGTTTTAATTTTTATGCATGTTAAATGTGGAAATTAATAATGTAAATATATTCAATCAAGAAAAATAGTATACAATAAATATATAATTGAAAATATATAATTAATAAATATGTGTAATTCAGTTCGGTTCGGTCAATCGAATTATTTTTTGTTAAGAATTTAATCGAACCGAATTATAAATCGGTTCTAATATTTGAAACCGAATCGAACTGATTGTATATATAAAATTGAACCGAATCACTCTGTTCGAATTGATTTTTCGATTACGGTTCGATTTTGCTCACCGCCAGAACAGCAACCCAAAGACAATAACAGGCTGGGCCTTATATAAAGAGGCACACAAATCTCCAAACCCATTTACCTTGTTATGCAATAAGGCCCACTAAAAAATAGTTATAGTTCAAATGATGAGTTGGAATTGGACCTTAAGATTCTTGACCCATAATAAACTTGGGTCGTCCTAATGGTTCCAAGTGGGGTGATCCGATTTTACCATCTCGATTTTGTCCGTTGTTGATTGGACTAGTCTATCAGCTCCATAATAGAGTTGGTAAAATCGGTCGGTTTGATGAATCGGCTCAATTCTCCCGACATTTTAAATGGGATTATAGAAATGTAAGCTTAAAAGGTAACCTAATATCCTAAAAGTCTAACAGGCTACTAATTGACCAAAAATCATAATATATTTTAGGAAATAGGCTCGACTTGACTCGATAATATTGTCCCAATAAAATTTTGAATCAGACCGATTCGACTCGTGATATAATATTGGCCCGATGAGTTGGACCGTCCGAATTGTCACCTCTACATTCATGAATCATGTAAACATAGTATCACTAGGTTGAACTTGCAATTGAGAAATACAAATAAATAGATAAAAAAAATTAAGAAAAAAACAAATAAAAAATCATTATTCTTTGTCACTTCTTTTTGAACTTATATAAGAACATAAAATCCATCTCACAAACTTTAAAAAAAAAAAAAAAAAAAAACTAATCTTCCCATGTGGCTAATAATGTTGTAGATAAAAAAAATTCAAAGAAAATAAACAAATAAAAAATCATTATTCTTTGTCACTTCTATTTAAGCTTATACAAGAACATAAAATCCATCTCACAAACTTAAAAAACCCAAAAACCCTAATCTTCCCATGTGGCTTCGATAAGAGTCTCGTGTGTGGCGGTCACACGCATCTTATTCCGTGTAGTGGAGCCTTATTATTTAAATCAAGAAAAATGCTGAGCTCTATTCATTCATTTTTCATTTTACTGTACTTGAGTTGACCTGTCAAACGGGATGAGACACAAATTCATACAAAATCGAACCGCATAAGCAACTTAACTGATCTGTACTTGTCTCCCTTATGATCATGGAGGGGCACGGATCGAATCCCGGTTTTCAGCTCGGAAACCGGAAGGCATGTTTGGCCTCCAAAATCATCCTTATCTGACATATCAAATTCATGCACTTCAATCCTAAGCAATGCCAATTCTGGAACTGTCAATGGGAACTCAAACTCTTCATTCCAAACAGGCACCCAATTGTCTTCAATTGCCTTAGTCTTTTTCATGGTTGAATCAAAAGGGACTCCAGCTATTCCGATCTGTATTTCATCAAAATTAAATTGGCGTTTCACATATTTTGAATTAAATTTTCTCAATTAGGATAATAAATTTTACCTTGACATAGAAGTCAGGAGGTGAATACAAGTCGAAATGAGTACGATGAAAATCAAGATTCCAACCTTCTCCCATGTAAACTTTCACCTAAACTTAGAAAACCAACATATTAGAGAGGAAAATGCAAAAGATGAATGAAATTAGTGCAGAATTTTAGTTGAATGTCTGAATTTCGGAAAACATCATAATAAGGGACCAAAATTTTAGAGATTCCCAATTCAGTACCTAAATTTTGAGTTTTTGTTTTTTTAAATTATGAACATATATTTTGAAGTTTATTATCAATTTAGGGCTTACGTCTTGAATAATTAGACACATTATGCGATGTACAAAATGTTTACGCGTTCTTAGAAAAAGAATGTTCAATGTGATATATCAAAAAGTTCAATATATTCCGAGAATAAAATTTAAAATCAAGGCCCTAATTGAGAAAAATTCAAAATTCAGACTTTGAATTGATAAAAACTCAAAATTCGGACACTGAATTAAAACATTTTCTAAATTCCCCGAAATTAATTTACCTTGAGAGTCTTCTGAACCGGCAAACGCTTTTTAGGATCAAAGACCTCATTATTTGGCCCGTCTTTTAACAGCAAATCGGGCTTTTTTACATAACCGCAACCACCGTTTGCTCTAAACATTCCTTGCATTAGCCAAAGAGACCTCCCATGCCCCTGCAGAGTGAGATTGATAGATTTTCTTGTCAGAATTATGCATGAACATGCGAAATAGAGGTCGTAATTTGAACGATCCGACTCGGCCCAACTTATTCGGACAACATCATATGTCGAGTTGGGTTAGACTGGTTTAAAATTTTATCGGGCAAAAAAATTATCGAGCCCAGCCTATTTCCTTAAATATACTAAGGTTTTCGGGTCGACCCGTGACCTGTCAGATTTTTAGTCTATCATGTCGAGCTTACTGGACGGGAACTTGAACCCGATTATAATTTGGGCCTACATTCCTAAGGTTAGAGCTTGCAAAATCGGCTCAACCTAATTGGGCGAGTAGATGAGCTAAGTCATAGAAATGTAGATCCGAAGTATAATTGGACTCAACAGATGGGCTAAAAACTCGACAAATTACGGATTGACCCGAAATTTTAGTATATAAGAGGGATAGGTTGTGCTGGGCTTGATAATTTTTTGCCCAAAAAAATCTCGGGCCGGCCCGACCCTGCCCAATATATGAGTTATCCCAATTGGTTCAAGCTGTTCGAAATGTCACTTCTATTTATAATCAAGTCCATCTAAAATATCGGATGGACGGGTCGACCAATTTTGACCCCTCTGAAAAATTCACTAGCTTGTTGTCTAATGATGAAAATGAAGAGGTAATTGACAAAGTTGGATAGCTCAAGTGGCAGAGCATCTACTACCTAGGTCTTTGGTCTTGGGTTCGAGTCACCATGGGGGGAGGGGAGAGTATTTCTTTGTTTCTTAGATTAGGAGAAAAAAAAAATTAAAAATGAAGAGGTAATTAAAGTAACCTGCATGTTAAAAGCAACCATTTGAGCACCATGCATCCACCCAATCAAAGGGTTGAAATTTGACGAATCAATCCTCGTTGCTTTTGGATACACTCTCATCAAGTTCCTCTGGTTGAATCTTCAAAAGAGGTAAATCGGTAAAAAAAAATTAGTCATTCCGAGTATGTTTGGAATATGGTTTGAATTGTAAATTTTTTTAATTCAAGATTTAATTTTTTAGTTTTTTTGAATTAAAGTTCTAATTTAAATTTTATTATCAATTCAGTACTTGCATCTCGAAATATAAGAAACATTATCTGACATACCGAAGATTCTTTACGGTGTAGATTGCAAATTTTTGTACGAAGTATACTGAAATTTTCTATATACTGTACTAAACATTTCGTAAGTCGGCTAATGTATATTATTTTTTAAGACGTAACACTTAAATCTAGCCCATAAATGAAAAAACTCAAAATTCAGGCCCAAATCGAGAAATTCTAAAATTCAAACCCAGAATGAAGATATTTTTCAAAATAGCAGAATTTTAGATTTACGCCTAATTTTGGAAAATGCCTCAAATAGAGACCTAAATTTTAGAATCCTCAATTCAAGACTTGAATTTTAGATTTTTAAGGACTGAATTTTATTCTCAAATCAAAATTTACATTTTGAATAATAGAAAACATTATCCGAAAGTGCGAAAAATTTAGAGCACGTAGTTCGTACTAACCTGACAATTTCTGTTCCATGAGTTAGGACAGCATTTTCGAGCTTTTCTTCGTTCAAGCTAACCCGATGAGCCTTTTGCGAACCAACTCTAAGCCAGACTTTAATCCCTCCTTTCATTTTCTCGTTGCGAATCGCAATCAATTGCTTGTATTCAGTTGGTACATTTTGCTGACTCTCATCCTGCAGATAACAAATCGAGTCGAGTTGAATTTTAGGTTGTTCAAGTAGTATTTGTTAAATTTTAAAACGAATTGATCTCAAACAAGCTTGTTAGTTTGGTAGTCGTCAATACTTACGAACTGTTTGTGAACAATATAGAATGCCAAATTAGTAAAATTTTGTGTTCTTAAACACGAATATCTAGATCATCATAATTTTGCAAAGAAAATCAGGGGTTTTATTATTTTGACAACAAAATCATGAACATCTTAAAAATAAATGAGTTACATAAATAATGATATAAAAACATTATTGTTAGTTTATACAAGTCTAAACATAATCACGAGTTGTTTTCGAACAAGTCCTCCAATGTTCAAACTCTGTTTGTTTATTAAACGAACATAAATAAATGAGTTTTTGCCGAACAATTTGGTTCGTTCCTACCCGCACCTGATCTTCCTCATGATCCTCATGACTTGCTCCGTAGTTACTATCGATTTCGAGGGGCAGATCCGATATTTCTTCTCCCCATGCTGTTTCTTCTGCAGAGTTATGCACTTTAGTAGTGACTTCATCTTTTTGTTTTGTTGAATTCTTTTTTTCAAGATGCTCTTTCGGAGGCTTCGTAGAAATGATCACTCGTTTTTTCAATGATTCTGGAGACGGAAATTCGTTCAAGCTGTCTGTAGTCGAGCAGATTAGTGAATCTCCAAATATTTCTGACACCATCTGATCAGTTTCAAATAAACAATGTGTTAGCTGCGTTTACGAACATATATTCGAATAGAGAATGACAATAGGTTAAATGAGAAATGTTAATAATTTGGCATAAACATATCAAAGCTACACACGAGTACCTCTGCAACTTTGGATTGAAGATTTTGAGTTAGATGGTCTTCTAGCGTTAAAATCACGGGATAATCAGACGCAATAAACGCATGTTCTTGTATAGCTTTCAAACATCTTATAAGTTTCACTGGACTCGTTAATGTCCTGCCTAAGAAAGAAAATTGTCAGAAACATTTAAAAGAAATGGTTAATTATAAGAAAAATCACGATCATTAGTCCAAGTTTCAATTGAACATCAATTATAAGTTTTTTTAATTGTAATATGGACTATATTTTTTGACATCTAATTGTGATGACATCACCGTCCGCTAGATGCGTCTCGACAAGTCCTTCATTTACCTGGCAATGTAATAATCCACCATTTTCACTGCCGTTAATTGGAAGTGGAGACATGACATGATGCCTTCAATTACTGATTAACGGCGGTTAAAATAAAGAATGTGAAATTGGTTGATGAAAAATGAGAATTTTGTACAGACGCATTTAACGGTGGTGACGACGACATAATCAGATGCTAGAAAGATGTTGTACATGAAGAAAATATAATTAGTGACCAAATTTATAAGTTCTAAAAGTTATATGTTAAAATTGAAAACTGAGCTAAAGATAGTAAATCTTCCTCCAATTTACCCTAAAAACCACAAATTACAGAACATAACACTTTTTCGGAAGCTTTACATACCCGCCGTGCATTATATCAACGTCATCTTTGGTAGCATTCGGCCACATATCGAGTTCAATAACACGAACGCCTTTTTTCAAGGCGTCGATTATAGGCTTGTCACTTGAATCGCTACTAATTTGATTTCCAGTAAGGTAGGAATTGTGACCGGTGTAGATGAAGTAATGCGATAATGGACATGTCATATCTTGATGCACCTAGATCAACAAATTAACAACTCAAAACATATCAGAAACAATTAATATACTGAACAATTGTGATCATCACGTGTTTATGTGACCATTTTTAAATACTTAATATTAGCAGGGAAGAAAATTTTGACAAATTTCGACGTAATTTCATTGAAATTTTGATTTTTTCAGCACCTCGAAACGAAATTGATGGTACAATATCTTTTTGTCAACATTTCAAAGAATTTTTGGGTTATTTGGATTTCGATGAAAGTGATGTGTGATTTGTTATAGTTTCGCTAAAATTTTGACAAATTTTCGGTTTGTCTCAAATTCTTTAGAGAATTTGTTGATGGATATATATTGCTCTCATGTGTTAATATTGCTTAAATAAAAATATGTGATCTATTTCATTTGACTCGTCATTATTTTGACAGTAGTAGTAGTAATGTTGTATGAAAAAACTCTTGAATATGTATCATATTGCCACCGACGTTTATATAATTTAAAATTTATAAATTAATTGTAAATATGTCAATTTATAAAAGTTTAAAATGGATATTCATATTTAATTAATTATAACAATCTGTAAATCATCTTGTTAAATTTGAGATTCTAATGCATTTTTAAATAAAAAACTAAATTCCACCGAAATTGAAATTTCAGCAAGTATTTCCGTAAAATTAAATTACCAACATTTTAACGAAACTGATTTTTTCATCCTTGTGTATAAGGTGCAAAATCAGCGCCCAATATTTTAAATGGACTGGAATATAAAATTTTGGTTTGAAGTATTATTTAGCCCAACAGCTTAATTTGATGGGCCAAAAAGCTCAACGGACCATGCGTCGAATCTAAAATCTTAGTATATCACAGGAAATAGGATGGAGTGAGTAGACTGACTAATTTTAGACCCATAAATTTGGTCCGGCCCGATATTTGGCGTTGGCCCGATCGGACGAGGCCGCCGGAATTGTACGTCTACGTTAAAGTGAATGAAATTGGGATGAGTACCTTAGGAGGAATCGGTAGAGGAGCATTGATATCAGTCAACAAAAAGCGAAAAAACTCTTTGATGTGAAGACTTCTTGGATGAAAAATGTTCAAGTGTTTGTGTTCATTGATCAGGAAATTTTCCATAACAGCTTCTGCTTCTTCAATTGTCAGCTTTTTTTCTCCTTGAACTTCCTGCAAGAATCTATGCAGATTCTCGATGTTCATCGATCCATTTTCGGAATAATTTTCGAATAAATGTTTTATATCACCTGGAATTTCAGCCTCTTTCACTCTGAATTTTCTCTTGAAACAGAAACACACTCTGTATGTTTGCTTAGACATGTCTGCTTTGTCTCTCCAGATCTCTCTTTCTCTCTCTTGCTTTGGAAATGATCAGTGAACATGGTTTTTATACCACAAAACTCAAAATTGATGAGGTGTGTGAGTAATATTTAAAAGATGTTAGGTGCTAGTCGGGCGACAAATTAAAGATGGTTTGATCATTATTTTATTGAGATTTTCGATATTTCGAATTTTATGTTGGCATCAGTATACATTGTTACATAATGACAATTATGATATAACGAAAGTTTTCGATGTACTGTTAGAAATTTGGTATACTGAAATACCGAACTATCAAATTACCGAAAAAGTTTCTGTATATAAAATATGGAACTGCCAAAATACCGTAAAGAATTTGGTATACCAATATATACTGAAATACCTAATTTTTTTTTTTTTTTGTATTTTAATATATACGGAAATACCAATTTTTTAATTCTCGTACCATTACCGCATCAAAAATCCGTTGTACAAAAAATTTCGATATTTTCGGTAATTTTTTTAACAGTCCCATTTTATCATTTAGGTACTCCATCCTGCAGCAAACTAGTGTCTAGTGTCTAGTGTCTAGTGTCTAATTGGAGTCTAGATGGAGTTAATCGGATTTAAACGGAAATGAATCAGGAAAAAACATAGATAGTCAAGCACCGTCTAACGTCTAAACAAAGTATAATCAGAGTTGGATCTAAACGGAAAGGAATTCGAAAAAAAATATAGATAGTCTAGAACCGTCTAACGTAGTATAGTCGAAAATGGGAATTTTAGACTGAGATAGGTGTGAGTAGGAATAGGTGTTACAATCAAATAATTTTTTGACAATCATTAAATTAATGTCAATGAATTATGTAACTAACATGGAAGAATAACAACCACAAGTTCATAGTTTATGATCAAATAATTTCAGTTGATAACTTATATTAAGATGAAAGTAGCATGAATTTAGGGCAGATTATATCTAAGTCAATGCATATGTCTCGATTATGCATACATAATATTTTTTTTATTTATCCAACTTCCAAGTGTCGATTTTAGATTTCCAATGATGATGTTTAGGTATATAATTAAACTAGGTAACATGGTACTAAACTTAAAAAAAATGTTATCTTAGACATTTTTTAGACAAATATTGTTGATCTGACAAATTTATTTATTACTTATAACTAGTAAATGCTCCCGTGCGATGCACGGGCTATTTTTTGTAATTTTTTTACCACAAATGCTGATGAGGAAGAAGTTTGGTAAATTTATTTTTTAGTCAGTAACTTAAGTTATCTCAACCAGTTAGAGATACAGTTATTAATTCTCATACACTATTAGCACTCAAAAAAATTATAAATCGTATTTTATTTACAACTAATTCTTCGTCCGTGCAAAATGCGCAAACGATTTAAACTTTTATTATTATTTAAATAATTATAATGTAATTTTAGAATCATAATCATTATAAAAAGACTAAAAGACAAATTAATATTTTTAGTCAAACAATAAAAAAATATTTACAAAATAAACATTCTACAACTTTTCTTGGTACATATCGTTTTTTATTTAATTATGATCATCATTATCTTCATCAGAACTTAAATATTTTTTTAGATCGATTCCAATTATACACGGTCTCCATGATTGGACAATTCGGTCCTACATTAATAAACACACATGATTGGAGAATTCAGTCCTGCATTGACAATATGTTTTTGTCCGTTGGTGGTTTTCTACAATGAAGATTCACCTGCTTTTTATTGGGAGTATTTGCAAAATATTATGCTTTAAAAAAGTAATTTAATGTAGTGGTTGTGGTGAAATTGATTAACAGCAAAAGTAGGTGTTTGATTAATACAAGTGGATAGTTGCAAAATGTACTATATTAAAGTATTCCCTAATTCTTGTTTACAACAAGTACATAGATCTTAAATCGTGTTATTCGGGTTGAAAAGTGAATATTTAAAAATATATTACTGTTTATACGAAAATATAATACTTGTTCTAGAAAATGATATTACATTTCAGTAGAATACCTTATTCAGAACAATAATAACTTTTCATAAAAACTGTCTATAAACAGATTGTACGGATCCAAGATCCGTGCAACTAGTATACAAGGGAACTACTAATTTAATAGATACTACCTCCGTCTTTTTAAGTTGTCATTCTAACTAATTTGTTTTGTTTGTAAATACCCCCTCCGTTCCGACCTAATTTGCACACCTACTCTGACGCTTATATTAAGAAAAACCGTTTTTTGCTTTTTAGTTGACGTTTTCAAATATGGAGATTGAGGGTGGATATTTTATGGGTGAAGATTGTAAGACTTCTTTCCATTTTTTGGATGTGCAAAATAGGGGTGGGACGACTGGAAAAGGGAAGTATGCAAATTATAATGGAACGGAGGGAGTAGGTGTCATTCTAGCTTTTTTTTTTTTTTTTTTTTTTTTTACAAAACTAACCATATAATTATGAAAAATGTTAACGATATATAGAAACGATTAAAAAGATAAAGGGATTTAAGGAAATTAGTTGAGGGCTGATTAGTCAACTTCTTAAATCTCTTAATTTTCTTATCCAAAGCTAGAATGACAACTAAAAAACGGAGGTAGTAAGTGATTTCAAACTATAGATATTCATCAATCAGTTAAATTTTGCCTTAAAGACAAAATTTGATAACTTAAATTTTTAAACTACAAGTTGCAAGAAACATCTCTATTTGTGGACCCATATTTAACATGACTTTTGAAATATTGGCCAACATCAAAGCGAAAGACAAGTCATAAAATTGAACAAGGCTTGGGAGAAAGCCTTTTGTAAAAGTTAGCCATTAACTAGCAATCCGCCTTCAATTTATTATTTTATTTGAGTTAATTAAAAGAAAAAAATTTGGTCTAATAAATTTTAAAATTTATCAATATTTGTTGTTGATTATGTTTTTTTTTTAATTATAACATCAATCATATATTTTGACATCTAATTATGTGATTGTCACCATCGTTAAGTATATCTTGATGAAACCTTCATTTATCCTCTGGGTCCATTTGGATGGAGGAATTTAAGGGGTAGATTTGGAAATCCGTCATCAAATCCACCCAACTTGTTTGGCAAAAAAAATTGAATCAAAGAATTTTAAATCCCTCCTGAGTTTCTAGTTCATTTTGGATGGATTTCAAATTCATCCAACAACCTAATCATTTATAAATTCATTCTACCTCTCATATATGTATAACCAAATTATCACACACATTTCACACATTACTCACAATACATTACACATATCACACACACACACACACACTATACACACGCTACAGATCACAACACTACTACACGCACACATACAAACACACACTACACATATACTATACTCACTACACGCACTTTCATCATCATCATCCTTTCAAAAATGTTAAGAAAGAATTGAAAAAGGAAAAACTTAAACAATTCAAATCCACTCATTTGAATTTAAACATCTAAATAAGGGATTTGAAATGAGTAGATTTCCAAATACAAAGAATTGGAAATCAAATCATTTGCTTTCCAAATCCTTCCATTCAAACACACCTCTGTTATTTTACAATCCGCCACTTCAGATGTCGTTAATTGAGATTGGAATACATGAAAACCATAATTTCAATCTCCGATTCACTATAATTGTAGCAATGAATGCACAATATTACAAATGTTGGAAGATCCCGTCACAACGTATCCAATGACAAATATCTGAGTTGGTCCAATCTTTCGAAGAGTCCGGTGTGAAAAATAGGCCCCTTAATATTAACATCATCTCCATCACTATTAGTGTCAACATGATCAACATTGTCATCATCTTCGAGACTTTGAATTATCGAAATTCTCAATATTTTCAAAACCTTATCACTTTTATTACCGTCTTTCTGATTGTCATCTTTATTCACATCATTTCCACAGGCTAAGCCTTAATCAGTTCTTCATCATTATTTTGTTCACCATTGTTTAAATTTTTAATTGATGTATTTCCTGAAATTTCATATCAAATCTATCTAATGCTTCCCTTTAAGATTCAATAAGTTCTTCATCCTTCTTTTCTCTTTTACACTTTTCATTACCCGATTCATATTTATGAGGAAGCATCTCAACTATCGATTAAACAATAATAAAAAAAGTTTAGAAAAAATAATGATAGAACAAAATTGAAGTCCAAAACCCTAAAACACAATTTTTCACATTATAAACATTGTACACATAATTATCTGTGGAATAAAAAAAATGACATAATTAATTGAACAAATGGTAAATGAAAAATAAAAAATTAATACTAGTTTTCTTCCTCAACTACGCCCTTACTATCTATAAAAAATAGATATTTTTTGCTCTAGAGAGGCATTCATACCATGTTCTCACACCTCACATCTTACACATTACTCTCAGTTGAGTGACTGACTATCTGAGCTACATCATGTTTTATTATACTATTACAAGTGTTAGATATGTATAATGCAAATACATATATATGTCGAATTTAAAAAGAAAAAAAAAATTGAGGGTTCGGTGTGACGACGTTGTCTTGCCCGTCCAAAGATCGTCTCTAACAAACATCGATAAACTTTACATATTATGTTGCAATTGTAAACTAAATTAAAGGTCGTGATTTTTTAATATAGTTAGCCCTTTATTTTAATGTAACACGTAATTTATGTTATGGCCATTACGTTCATGAAGTGTATGTATATGGAAGGAATAAAATATGAAATTGAACGCACACCACATCTGCAAGCATATTCGGCAAGCTGTAGAAAGGATCAAGAATAAAAGTTAACGTTGAAAAACCACATATTTAGTACTCTTATATCCAAGACAAAGTTTTATGTACACTGGGTACACGATATAATTTAAATTGAGTATTATGATTTAAATTTAAGGAGAGGTCTTTTGTGTACCAATTGCACAGATCTTAGATCCATGTAATGCAATTCATGAGTTATAAGGTATTAATATTTATGACTAAATGTATTACATTTTATGAATAAAGGTAACATACTGAAAATGTATCACGATTTATATTTAAAATGTATTACATGTACTGGGTAAATGTATTGTAATACACCTAACATGTAATACCTTTTAAACATAAATCGCGATATGCAACCCGGATTGCATTGTGAGCCACTCGTAGTTGCGTCCAGATTTATAACAAAATTAGGTGAAAACCAAATCAAATTTGTTACTGCCGCTTTATTAAATTTGGTCCACAAATAATAAATAAAATTGTACTATGTTTTTACATTTCTTGAGGTCAAATTGGTCAAATTCATCATAAGATGAAATTTGTTTTCATATTAACTGATTTTTATTTGATACTCAAACTATATTAATCGTACTCTCTCTTTTTTCCCTAAGGGGATATGATATCAATCATACCCTCTTGGTTTTTAAATATTAGTTGTTTCAAAAACATCACTTTTTTTCTAAAAAAATAAGCGATTATAGGTATAAACGAATTATATTTTTTTCAATATTATTTCTGGATATATCCAACAAATCTTCTAATAAGGGTACGAGAGACGAGGGAGCAAAATCATCTTAAAGGAAGATTTTTTTTTTCTCAAGGAAGAACATGGGTTTAAAATGATATAGATAGATTATACAGTTCATATCTATTCATTTCAAAAGTTTTTAATTTTTAAATTTAATACGACTAATAAATAAAATCATTCTCATATTGGTTGATGTTATCTCAAATGATGTTTGAAGTAGGAGTGATAATTTCTAGTCCGACTGATGAATTCGATGGACCTAACCCAACTCGATATGAATTTATTAAAGTAAACACACAACCAACCTGATACGAACCGATTAACTTAATTTTGAGTCGAAGCAATCTGAAATTAACAATTTATTTTACTCCCTCCGTTTCAAATGAACTAATATTTTATCTTCTTAATTTTTTTTTTTTTGAATTAATTGGTGCTTTAGCTATTTTTCACAATTTCTCTCAATTTTTGCCCCTATGTCAATCTTAAGATATCTATTACTACTTTTTAACATTCCACTAACATTTGATTTGATCAAATCTTATCACCTGTGGTATATTTGGCGATACATTTAATCTTAACTCTTTCGATCCTTTCTAAAACATCAGTTAATTTGAAACAGATGAAATAAAGTGTAATACTTGTATATTTAAAATTATTCTTAATATATAACTCAAATCGATCTGAAAAGAAAATATATATATATAGTCCGATTATCCGAATTGTGATCTGTGAGTTTTAAACATAGTTGAAGTGAAAAAGATCTCTTTGGAACCATATGAAAGAAAATGAAAATCTAAAAGGTTAGGGGAAATGGACAAGCTAAGGTTATTTTGTGTTGGCATCATCAATTGACAAAATTGGAAAGCCCTTGAAATAACAGTAAATAGACCCCTACTGACCCAACGCACATAAATGGTATCAACGCTATGTCCCCACTTATTTAATTTAATTCAATAGTAGGAATATCTCCTCATGACTCACGCTTCCTTGTTACATAAGCTAAAAATCTTAACACCACCTCTAAATTTTATAATAAAACTTAATTACATTATTCAAAATTTAAGATTAAGATGAAGTTCGGATAAGTTTATTTTAAACATCTTAAAAATTTCAACATCTTATAAGTTGTTTAAAGAGTTTATAAGATGTAATTTCTTAAGAGTTTCTAAGTTAATAAAATATCTGGACAAAAGAGTTTATAAGTTTGCAATTAAATGAAGTGATTTAGCTATGAATTTTGAGCCTAATTTAAAAGTTAATATCAAACTCACACATTTTGATTAGTGTGTAAAGTGTGTAGTGTGTGTGAAATGTATGTAGTACGTGTGAAAAAAAGTGTGTGAAGTGTGTATAGTGCGTGAAATGTGTGTAATGTGTGAAGTGTGTGAAATTTACGTGTAACTTATAAGATCTTAAAAAATAAGATGGACCAGAGAGAGATTTTTTTTAGCTTAGAAGCTTACTTTTACATCTTATAAATTATTTAACATTTTATTTTACCAAACACATTTTAAAAGCTTATGAAAACTCTCGAACATCTTCTAAATTGTTTTGAGGAAATTATAAATTTAGTCATACATCCTCTAAGATAGCAAACTAGTAATATGATCACAGTGGGCATGAGAGAAAGAAATGTGTTGTATGACACAAAATTGGAGCACAATAGTACTTTTAAAAAATTATATTAATCAATTTTTTACTAAATTTAAATAATTATCTAGAATGTTGCTCATTGATTGTCCTATAATACAATAACTAAATGTGATTGGCTAAGCTAAATAAAGTTTAACAATTTAGTATATTTATATGTCGAGTAACACTTGCGTAGGGCTGACTTCAATAAGATAGGAGTTATTTATATTATAAATGTGTTACTTTTGTTGAAAAAAAATATATTTCTTTTAGCACGAAAATACAATACGCTTACTTTCAAGTAACTGGTGCTTTTACATAAAATTTAACATTTAAAGTAATACTTTTTAGGGATAATTACAAAATGGCCGCCGAACTATTATCACTTTTTCACTTCGGCATATAAACTATTAACATTGGCTAAATCGCCGCCAATCTATTTGAATATTACTACTCGAAAGCTGCCGGCCATAATACCGCCCAAATTCATTGCACACCCGGTTTTGCAAAACCACCTTTTGGGACAGAATTTGGGCGGTATTCTGACCGGCAGCTTTCGAGTAGTAATATTCAAATAGGTCGGCGGCGGCTTAGTCAATGTTAATAGTTTATATCGAAAGAGATTCGTAAAATAGTACTATTTAAATGTCTGCATTGTATGTTTGAGGGTGCACAAATTATATTGATCAGTATGTGTGACGCACATATGTATTATATTTAAGATAATGTTATTATATAAAAACCGAAATGTTGCATTCGAATTTCACATTAGAAAATTCGCCCAAAATAGAAATATATAATAAATAAACAAATAATTCTCTTAACAACAAAAAAGGTAAGCATGTGAGAATGATTGTTGGCAAAGTGGCGTGTGAATGAGGACTCCACTTCCTCCATTAGTGTTAAAAAGCATCATTAATACTTTATTACTCCACTAACAACATTATTTTATTTATCACTATTAAAAAAAGCAATGTTTCACAATTAATTATAACACTATATCTTTTAATCATGTCCCCCATAAAACACATATACACACTAAATCTATTTATTATAATTCATTAAGTACTCCCTCGGAGTAATATTTCAAAAATCAAGGTCTCATTTTATTAGTTTAAGTAAAATAAAAAATAAAAATAAAAATTATATGATCGAATAACTTAAATAAAAAAATAAGTTAGACCATGTTGGTGTTAGAAAATAGGCCGCAATTAATTGAGAATTTAATCGGAATGAAAAATAGAAGACACAAATTTGTTAATCCAATTCGTCAAGAATGACTATATTTGGGGACACTACTAAGCCAGAAGATTTACTAATTTTTCTGATGATAACAAATACTACAATGAATCATAGAAGTATTTATAACTCAAACTAGGCCGCCACCCTAAAGGCTCATTCAACTTGAATATTGATTTTAAGGCCAAAACAATTATACCTTTATCTAATGAACCAAAAATAAAAAGTCGTGCAGGGGACCGTAAAGCAGTCGTACAGGCTCCATAGCCCAACAGTTGGTGTGTTTGTTGATGTTCTTTGGAGAATTAAATCGTTCCAAATTAATCAAAAATAAAAAGTTATACATTTTTTAACAGTAAGCACTCCTGGAATTTAGCTTAAGAACAACAGTTTGGGGTGTTTGCAAATTCACAACATACATTTTGTTCTACAATGCATTACTCTAAGTATAAACTTTCAAATTAATATCGAATCTTATATTAATTTCTTCTTCTTATTCACTCATAAAATAAATTGTGATGTTAAAATAGTTAGGGAAAAACTCTCATGTGGTAGCTGTTTACTTAAGGGCATGTTTGGCTCAGTTTAGCATGGACAGATTTTCAGTATCAAAATGTTCTTATTTGCTTGGCATTTGTAAATTCTATAAAATCCTACCATATTCTATCTATTACATTTTTCAATAATCTCTCTGTTTTTTCATTTTTAGTAACCACAATTCAATGTCACAGTTATACAATCATTGGACTCATTAGTAACATATTTATCTACAATATAATATTGCAATCATCGCACGAGCATACATAAAGGTAAACATACGATTTCACTATTTATCATGATTTAAAATTTTCCTAGACACCGATAATCCTAATCCAAGCAAACCCAACTAAATTATCTCACGATCAGACCACCTGTTACATTTGTATATTCCATTTTGTGTTTCACTATATTTACTAAGTGTCACGTGTATTAAATGATGTCACTAATTAACATTTATCGTATGTTGAAGTTATTGTAATAGAATATGAAACCTCCGTTGCAAAAATCTCTTACTAACTCCGACTAATCCCCGCCTAGACTCTTATTGGTTGCCTATATTTTTTTTCCGATTCCTCCCCGCCTAAGGATGCTTATGCCCTATCTAGCTCCGCCTAGGCTCCAACTAATCATTGGACATCAGTCTATCGTCTGGCTAATACCAAATAAAACAACTTCTATAACATTAAATGAAACATATAATGTAACAACATCCAAATTACTATATTGTCCCCTTCTGCATGCATACAACTAACACTCTACATCTCCTATCCACACATATAAATATAGAGGAAATGAGGTCTGTTACCCATGTCAGAAGGTGATACCTTCAATTTTGTCAAGTTAACTTTTTTTTTTATGGATGAAATGTCCATATTTTAAGCAAGGTTGCAGAAGTCGGAAATCGTTAGTCGGGCGGTCTCCAAGCGACTACATACTAACAAAAAATCTAAAATACACATCAAAAGTTCAAAACTAATACATATTAATTACTATTTACTAATTAGCCAAGGCGACAAGTAGCAGCGATGGAGGGTATTCAACCCTAGTTTTCTTTTTTATAAGTTTTCCCCCATTTTTGTGTAGTTTCAGCCCTAATTCTATATGTAATTTAAAAAAAAAAAAACGCAAAAAGGAGGGTTCGCCGACTCGGGCGAGTAGAACGACTTCGCCGACTCGGCCGAGTAGTCGGCGATTTTTTGCTCAGGCAATTTTTTTGTGCGATTTTAAACAAATCGGGTCGGTTACCAACCGAGTAGCTACTACTCGGCGACTACTCGGCCGAGTAGTCCGAGTTCTTCAACACTGATTTTAAGTAAACTACCCATTTTGTCCTTATGTATTATTTATTAAAAAAAAAAAAAAAAACTAATTTTCTTATACCAATTTAGGTTTTATAATTTAAAAATTTAGTCGAGTCCTACAAATTTTTTAATATCAAATCTTAGTCCTAATTAATTTTTACTATTCACTAAATTGGTCTGCTAAATTAACATTCATGAAATATCCGATCCCACGCACGAAAATGGTATAAGAGTCCTAGGTTTATTTAAGAAATTATGAATTATATTTATTATGTTATATACTATCCTAACGGAGGAGACATACGAGTAAAATATGAATCCGGACAAAAGTTCGAGAGAAAACACTCTACAGGAATACTTGGGTGAAAACTCAGGTAACCAGGAATATTTTCATATTTTGGAAAGACAAAAACAGGATTTCTTCAAAGAATTTCTTCGAAAATGTGATAGTACTCTTGAAAGCCATAGAAAGCTTATGAACGAGCTAAAACAACCTTTCAAGATGCCGAGCTCAGAGGAAGGGAGAGAAAGGATCAGACAAAAGACCCTTGAACAGGAGATTTTTTGTAGAAGGGATGCAACTGATTCTCATCCACTTCACAAACATTAAAGGAAGATTTCCTACCAAGGAAATCTAGAGAAAGCGTCTCAATCAGTCCCCATCAGATATCTAGAAACCTCATTTATATTTCTGGAAGAAATCATGAGGGGACTTAATTGGGACGAAGTGAGTGGAGAAAAATCTAAGATTACTGATCTTAGAGAAATCCAGAAGGCAGTGCAGAGTTATGGAGACACCATCCTCGACCACCAAAAAGAGATCCTTGAAACCCTCAAGGATGTTCAAAGGAGATTGACCATCTTGTAAATCAAGCAAAGTATGGCAAGGAGAAGAGAAGGATCACCAGCTTTCGATACAGAACCCCTTTTTACATCAAAAAGGAAAAATCATCGAAATGAAGAGAGAGCTCACAGATACTGAAAAGATGATTGTTTTTTTAAACCGGAAGAATCTATCATAATGGATAAAATAAATTTGGAGGATTTACACGACCTTGCGCAATCCTTTGTATGATCTATGGGGCAACAACAGATTCCCCGAGATACACCACAAAATTCAACAAATATGGCAGAAAGTTAGGGATCCAATGATCCTCCAACAGGCGTACCACCAACGGAAAATTTCACTACTGGTGCTTATATTTATCCCGCAGGAACAAGAAAGAGAACCCAAAGGCCAAACTATATGCAACCGCCTTATGGAAAATCTCAGTTGGAGCCAATTCATCCATACGGATTAGTACTGAACCTGGATATATTGGACTACAAGAACAGAGAACTACTCATAGATGAGTGGGCAGTCGCACAGCAGATTGCAGCCGGAATGCAAGATCTGGACAAAGAAAACTTTATCTCACTTCTAAAGATAAGTTTGGAAGGATCAGTGAAAATTACTTGGGAAGCTACTAATCCCGAGATGGTCGAAAATGTTTGGGCTGACAAAGTCTTAGCAGATATCATCAATAAAATGGCTCAAGTAATTAAAGTAGGTTTTCTTGGAGTTGGCTAGTTTGAAGGAGCCGTAGACGATAAGGCTAGACAATACATGCAGCACTTCATAGCCTGGAGTTACATGATATTTGTCACGTAGATGAGTTCACCAAACTCTTCACAATGTATAATGGAAGTTAAAAATGCAGAAACACGAAGCCATTCCATTGTTCTTTGTTAAGATCCCTAGTCCTTGGAGAGAAATGTTGATAAAAAAATATCAACCACCTCTAGAGGATATAATGAACACCGTGGCGAGGAGAATGTTGTTCCTCAATATTAAGCTTGCGGAGTGGTGCTATCAAGCGGCGCTCCATAAGAATTACAAGAGGCCAAGAGGAATAAACAAAAGTGTTCCTTTATGTTATATTGAAAACGATATCCCTACTATTGTGAGAGGCCAACCATTTAGGCAAAAGAGGATAAAAAGGAGAAGTCATCCTTATGCTAGAAGAGATGGTAGCAAGAAATTTGGATCTTCATGGAGACCTAGAAAATTTTGGTCCAAACAGAAGGCCCGAAGTTACAAAACGGGGCAGAGGCCAAGACCAAGCTGGAGCAGAGCTTCTTCCTCAGGCTCAAATTAAATGAGCATGAGAAGATCATCAACAACAGGGAAAACTTTCAGAAGAGCTTAGACAAGAGCTAATGGAGTTGCCACCAATTCATGAGATGGATATCCAGATCGCGGATCAACCTGTTATGACTAGAGCTACAAGTCAGAGATTCGAGCTAAGAAGAGTCTCCTTTTATGATAGTAGAATCATGAGTCGGAGCTGGGAAAAGAGACCTATCTCATAAGAGAATCTGGAACCAAAAAAATTAACAACCAAAGATGAATTAAAGTGTCCAGAAGGTTGGAGAGAAGTGGAGATAATATTCGATATCACTCGAAATGATAACTTATTTACTTGTGATGTCTTGTATTATTTACAACAACCTTCATTCGGGAGATTTGAAGGCCTTCTGAAGGTAGGAAAAAACGAGTTGATAATCCATGGAATAGCAGGACGAGAAAATGGGCGTCTTATTCTTGGATTAGAGTTTCTCGAAGAGCACTAACCTTGGGAAAGATAGCCAGATAGAGTGGTGTTTATAGTGGCTCATAGAAAATATCAGTTTCTATGATATTCTCGGAGAACTTGGCCAGCTCTAATGGCTACTAGTCCATTCTCCATATACATCTCGATAGGGACGTTATATGAAAAAGGTTGCAAGTAATTGCCTTTGGGACGACCTGGTTATTCCTGACGAGAAGATTTTTCTTTAAAGCAAAAGGTCGAGTTTCGAGAACGGGCCTCTAACTCCGTCGCCACTGATTCAAGTATTGTGAGCACGAGTTCTAAGTTGAATCCTTACAGATCTAGCTGAAGAAAAAATTGAGCAAATGGAGGATACTCCTCCTACTATCTCAAGCCAACCCAACACCTCTGGGGTAAAATAGGGAGAAATCAATCTTAGGTCAATGGCTGGTACCTCTAGGATTGATACTAACGAGCTTAACGTTTCTTCATTTCAGGATTATCAACGAACATGAGAGAAAATTCTTATAGGGGCTGGTGTTAACCCAGCAAAATACCGGATTGATGGATCCGGTAAATATCCAAGAATGTAGACGCTTGCAGAAGCCAATCCACAAGAAGTCAAAGAATGGTAAGATTTTGGAGCTCTAGCTTCAGCTTATACTGTGGCACCAAGTTTTTCAAGAATTTCAAAACTTCCGGGATGGATTTATAAGGCCGTAATTGAGACATAGGAAAACAATGACCATCTCGAACGTGGAGATGTTCTGGAGCTGAGGTTTATATCGGCAGCATCAGAACCAGAACCATACAAGAATGGGTCTTACCCAACTTTTCAGTTTATAAAGCTACAAAGACCCGATCCCAGACAGGCAAACAAGGATACGTCCGCCACAGATCACAAGATCCCCTTAGTATCAACCTTCACGGAGGATGATATTACTATAAGGAGAGCTTGGGGCCTATGGGTTTGCCTCATAGAAATGAGAAAGGTCAAGGGAAGCTTCAAAGTCTTTCACAAGACGGCGAATGGACCACTCTTGATCAACACCATGACATCCAAAATTTCTCCATATGCAAAGTCTATCTTTGAACAGAAGAGAGAGATGTTATGGAAGAACGAGCTGCTGACAAGTTCAGAAACCGTCATAAAATATTGCAATATGGCGCACAATAGATGGTGGACGAGTCAGATTTGTCCTAGGTGCTCAAAATAAGAAAAGACACTATTCGGGCCATCATTCCCGATCATAAATGACAAGGGAAAGAAAAACGAGAAAGAAGCATCGAGAAAACAAAAGATGTCCAGGGGACCACCTATAAAAAATTAATAAAGGGGTCCCCGACAAGCAGAGATGGGATGACACACGAGAATATTTCCACCAAAAAAAAAAAAAAAGGTGGAAAGATAAAATAGGCATCCAAAGCAGGAATAATTGAAATCTGCATGTAATGCAAGGTCCACACCTATAAAATCCATGTGATGTCAGGACCACGACAAGGATAAGGGAGAATCCAGAAATGTACAACCACGAATGAGAGGTTGACAATTGGATACCACCATTCGAGGATAGAGAGTATCGAACCTCTATAAAATCAGGGTAGAAGGAAGCAGAAGGTATCGATCATTCCCATCTGTTTTCTTACAAAAATAAACATTGTAATAGTTAGTTTGAAGTTTTCTTCCATTCTAATTTTCATTCGAGTGTATATATGCTGAGAGCATAGCTACCATGGGTAGCTAAACAAGTCGTCTCCTCCCAAAAGGAGATGTACTGATGTAATAGTTCTTGATTTTTCAATAAAAATTGGGTTTTTGTTCATCATCTTCCAAAAGTTCGTCTCCTCCCAAAAGGAGATGTACTGATGTAATAAATAAGTTCTTGATTTCTCAATAAAAGTTGGGTTTTTGTTCATCATCTTCCAAAAGTTTTATTTATATTCATCAACCAAGAAAAATAATGTACGCCTCAAGGTAGGAAACAAAACGAGGTTGTGTTGGTTGCTATTGAAGGAGTTTACGTCTGGAACCATGAGTTGCGATCGAGTGATTGGGCTATGAGGAGCAGTTCATAAAATTCGGTGGATACGACCCGACGACAATTCGGTCAAAGATATAAAACTTGGTTTATGTTTCAAAATTTTAGTTTACGGAAGCATGATGAGTCTGATATGGTCGTAATGAACTATTTCTTAATGTTAAAGATTAATTTTGCATGTGAAATTTAATTTTGAGGTCAATATATTATTAAGAAAATGTGGGACAAAATTTTATTTGGACAAAACTAAAAAGACAAGATAATAAGCACTGAATTAAAAGAAAAATTCGCTCACTCGTTATATTAAAATTAGGGCATTTTTTAATAAAGATACATTGAGGATAATTTGATCATTCTGGACATGTTAGCAAGAAAAAAATTATCTGAATGAGCAACACCTGATAAGGGTAGTGCACAGTTATCTAATAGTAATTTAATGAGAGAGACAGAATTGAATTTTAACAAAATATGACAATGATCACAAATGTTGCCACAGAATGAGACATAACACCCACTAGAAAAAGACACTACTTATCTTTCTTGTCCAATCATTTAATTTATAGTATACTTTTTCAACTATACAATTAATTCATATTAACGACAGAAGCAACTTGAGAAATTTATATACACATGAATTGATCACTAATGTTGCTAGAGGAAGTTTAAAAAAAACTAATGTTGCTAGAGAATGAGACAAACTTGAGTAACTTTCTAGAGTTAAGTTCATGATTGAGATCAAGGGTTCTAACTTGATGCAGAACCTCATGCTTACGTTCAAGATTTATGGTTTAATATTCAAATATTTGCGACTTTACACAATTCAACATATGTAGATGATTTCATGGTTTAGTAATTCATGATTCATGATTTTAAAGTTTATGTTACGGGCATTTAGTTTTTATGGAACAAGAGCAAGACATGATAATAGATTAATAGTCGAATATTAACTCGAACAGATATGTGTATGCATATAGAGAGAGAGAGAATTGAAAAATGCATACCTATAATGCATACTTATAGGGAGCATTTTCGTAAACACATTCTCCTGCGATATTTTTAAAATGTGCTATAGAAGTGCCACATAAGCACGTGTTCATTAATTCGGATCTTCAACGACAGTAGGTGTGACGCTCTTTAAAACAGTTGGACTATTGCATGACACGTGTATAACATGACATAAACAATACGTAATCAATAATTAAGTGTCATACATTGGTACAACACTGCAAAAGATGCAACCACCATAGACGATGTTGCATCTATTGTTATAGAAGATTTGAATTGAGTGCTCAGAGAGTGCTCATTCATTATTGTAGATGCAATCAACATCTTCTCTTATTGACGCAACATCACATATAACAATTATATCAGTGGATAACATTGAAACATGAAGATATATTTAGATTAGTATACATGGACAATATATCATTTCACAGTATATATGCTACTCTATCCACTTCATAAAAAGAATCTTATTTAAAAATCTTACATTTTTTCTTAAATTTAATAATTCTCAAACTCATCCAAAATCTATCGCATAAATCACTCACATAATAAACGTGAATTCTGGAAATAAAATAGACCTTATAGCAACCGACAGATACTCAACTACCAAAGAAAAATATTGCATAAAACGACAAAGATGAAAGTAGTAATTTGATGCACCGACGAATATGCTTATATATTAAACTAAAAAAAAAAAGGTACAAATATATCCATTACCTATAGTATACTTGTATATAAAGGTAAAATTAATGATATTTTAGTTAAATTGAGTGATACTTTCTCTGTTCCAGCTATCTTTTCTTAGTTTCTATTTTGGTCCGTTACACTTAACTTTTCATATCCTTAAAAATGAAACTTCTCTCACAATCTCCACCATCAAATTCTCCACACTCAATCTTCACCTTTAAAAAGATCAAAGAAAAAGCAAAATCTGTTTTTTCTTAACATTCGTATCCGATCAACTGTGAAAAGTTAGCTGGAACAGAGGGAGTATACATTTTGGTTCGATTAACCCGATTCGATAAGTTAAAAATCCAATGGACCACGAACCTATTCGATAACTTAATATATTATAGAAGAATAGTCCGAACCGCGCCAACTAATTTTAAGTACAATCAAAATTTGACCCGACCCGACCTAAATACAGTGTTGGCTTGACGGGCCTAACCCGACCGCTAGGTCGGACCATCCGAATTGTCACCTTTACTTATACCCTCGTATTTTCTATTGGCAACATCAAAATTCATCGAGTATTGTCATACATGGATATAAAATGTAGATCGAGAATAATGTTAGAAGACAAAACTTGTATGTGACGGTTATATGAATCTCATTCTGTGTGACGGGTTAAAAGTATAGTAAAAAAAAAATGAATATATATATAAGACTTCGTCTTTTTCTCCTTAATTTGAATAAATAAAGTTCCGTCACATAAAATGAGTTCGTGTGACCGCAACGTATAAGACTTACCTGTTAGAAATAGTGAAAAGTCTTGTACACACAAAGTACTTGAATGTTATATTTATAATTTGGGTTAGAGTGGATTTATGAAAAGCTATTCATTATTTATACTGAAATCTATTACTTGTTCTGAAGAAAAATATTACTCTTTAACATAATACATTCTTTTAAATAAATAATATCTTCTAGCATAAATAATATTATATTTTCAGCATGATAATTAAAACAAATAATATACTTCAGTATAAACATTAATAATTTTTTATGAAAAATTATTCAAGATCCAAATTGCAAGAATATATATTAGAAACCTACTCACGGGATACATATGAGAAGTATGTAAATACAGACTATATGATTGCTTCTCGCAAATATGAACCAATAAGTTAATACATTATAAAGGCTGGTTTTACGGTGAACTAAGGACCTGCTTGATTGGGGGAAGGGATAGGAAATGAGAATGAATGATGACTCATTCTCATTTATGATGTTTGGTACATAATAAATAAATTAATTATTATTTCATTTTATTAACAATTTCCTTCACTTCATTCCACAATATGATTGACCCCTCGTTCATATCTATTACCATTGTCATTGATGAGTTACAACCGAACGGGCATTAAAAAAATGGGCCTGAGATATATAGTAGTAGGGGTGTAAGTGAGTCGAGACAACTCGTGAGCCACTCGGAATCGACTCGCTAAAAGATCGAAATCGACTCGAGAGAAACGAGTCGAGCTCGAGCTCGAGCTACTCGAGTAGATGTCGAGTTCAAGTTCGAGTTCGAGCTCACTGATACTCGGCTCGACAGGCTCGCGAGCTTAATCGAGCTTATCTTAAATTACTAGTTTACCCTTTAAAATTGACATAATTATAGATATATTTTAATTCTATAAGGTCCCCATTAACAAAGATTTGTAGTATCATTAATGTTTTCAATTTAAATATATTTTTATATTTTTTATATTTTATTTTTGCAGGAATCGAGTCGAGTCGAGCTTATTCCGAGCTCAACGAGTTTCTACCGAGCCGAGCTCGAATTTGAAAAAAATGAACTCGATCGAGCTCGAGCCGAGCTCGAGCCTGAAGTCTCATAGTCGAGCTCGAGCTCGAGCCTGCCGGTACTCGGCTCGACTCGGCTCATTTACACCCCTACCAATAATAGTAGTGGGCCTCAAAATCAGTCCATTTATTTGAGGACGCCTGATTTGTCATAATTATCTCCCTCTTTCTTCTAAAGTGATTTATTTCTTTACTCATTTTTCGTATGTTAGTTATTTTATTAATTATTTTTATTACCAATTATTTATTTATTTATTTATTTTTAAATTAAGGACACATTTTCATATTCGAATGAGGCCTAACATTACTATTAGAGGTGACAAAATTGGTCATGTTTGATGGATTAGCGTAATTCGCTTAACGGTTTAAATGGATTAAACCATAAAAATTTTGATCCAAAATATCATCAGACCCAATAAGCCTGATCAGATAAGCGACAGATCTACTCAAAGATTATAGTATATTTTAGAGGAAATGAACCGAACTTTGCTCGCTGATTTTTTGCTCGGCAATTTTTTTGACTAGTTCGACCAGACCCAATAAGATTAGACAGAGGAGTTAGACCCCACTGAGCTAGCCCGCAGGATGATTAGGTAAAGTTCATAAGATCTTTAAAATATTTTATAAGATGTTCAGGAGCTTATAAGCTTTCAAAATTTATCTGATAATATTTTTTTCAAAATAAGCTTATAAGATGTATAATTAAGCTCCTCAAGAGCTTATAAGCTCTTTATGAAAAAGTACCTCCTCCACCTTTTTCATAAGCTTTTTTTATATACACCATTTTTTGTCATTATAATTACAAAAAAAGTTCTTATTTACCAAACACATCAATATTTTATAAGATGTTGAAGAGATCTTATAAGTTATTTGATTCAAACACTTCTACAACTTATTTAAAATAAGACCATATAACTAAGGGGGTGTTTGGTTAAGCTTATAAGATGTTTTTAGAACTTACAAGTTGTATGATATTATTTTAAAATAAGTTGTAGAAGTGCTTGGATCAAATAACTTATAAGACCACTTCAACGTCTTATAAGATATTGATGTGTTGATAAATAAAATCTTTTTGTAATTATAAATATAAAAAAATGTGTATTTAAAAAAAAAAAAACTTATGAAAGAAGGTAGTTATGATATTTTTCTTAAAAGATTTTATAAGCTCTTGAACATCTTATAATATATTTTAAACATTTTATAAACTCTATCATACCTCTTTTTATAAATTTTAAAAACATCTTATAAAATGTTTTAAGTAAGCTTAGCCAAATACCTCTTAGACGAGTTAAAATGGGTCGAATCTGACGGGCCACCACGAACAACCTTTCTTAGGCTGGGTCTGGTCTCTAGGGTTAATGTAGTGAAGTGGATTGTTTTATGGGCTATGGGAATGAAGGCCTACAAAATCTTGGTTAGGCCCAAATTAGCTGAATTTTGCTCTTATGCCGGGTAGGGTGGGGTGGGGTGGCGCTTAGTTACCAATTCTATTTATACTCGTGTATCTGGGAGCCGGCAAATTCGGTTTAGTTTAATAGACTACTTTAATCAGTTTGATGGATTAAACTATTGAAATTTAGACTCTTACAATTATCAGACTCAATAAATTTGATCCGATAATATTAGAAGTTTTACGAATCATGAACCAATTTTTTTTTTCTTTTTTAAGCGAGTGGACTGAGTTGGGCTCATTAAATATTGGCCCACATGACTATCGAGCCTATTAAGCCCAACCTGACTTATGATCCTGTCCTAATAGGCTGGACTAGGTTGAGTCTAATGATGTCAGTTTTACCCGCACGATAGAGTTACCCGCATGTAAAATCTTAAACGGGTAGAGCACTACCCGAATTCTTTAGTAGGGCATCGCCCGTACCCGTCAAAATTTAATAAGGTAAGAGTTGGGTATGAATTTAATATCATACCCGATTCCCAACCCGTAAACCCGATGTGTGTATATATATATATGTATCTATAGTCATTACCTAGATATGTTGCATTTGTAATTTGTAGTTTAGATGTATTGATATAGAAATAGTCATTCTTGACATTTCCGTTTCTAAGTAAGTAGTAACAAATTAGCTAAAGATCGAGTTTAATAATCCATAATAAAAATTAATGAAACGAAAAAAACTATGTGCTTTATGAAATATAACTATAGAATACAGATTGAAAATTATTGTAAAAGAAATAGATTATAGAATATAGACTGAGACTATAGAATACAGAATATCATTAGTGTTGATGGAAACTTTTTATTGATTTTTATAAAATGTAGGGTAGCTCGAGTATCTGTGGATACCCGCATAACCTAGCTCGAGTATTTGTAGGTATCCGCAAACCTGTTGGGTTTATCTGTATCCTATCCGAAGCAAAAAATAGGACAATAGAAATGGGTATGAGTAGAACATCTTATATGCGGGTAGGGTATGGGAAGGTTTATCTAGACATGTCAAAATTGATCTGCCCCGCCCTGATCCGCTCCGATCCGAGGCCTTTGGGGCAGGGCAAGATCCGCCCCGATGAAGAATGGGACACGCCTCGTCCCGCCCCGTCCACGGGGCAGGTCAGATGCCCCGCCCCACCTCGTCCCGCTCCTATGTATGTATAATTTTTTTTAAATATATATTATGTATTATTATATAGATATGTATATATATACAAAGAAATATAAAATATATATATGTATTTATAATATAAAATTTTATATATAATATGTTATATATATGTCTAGCTAATATATTAGATTATGACTATATCTAGTAAATTTAAATAATTAAATTCTATTTTTTAATAATTAAATTTAAAAAAAATTAAAAATATTGAAACAAAGCTAATGTAAACCTAAAAATTAAAATCCTATTGACTTCAACAAAAAAAATCAAGTTTTTTAACAAAAAAATTATTTTTTTTTATTAAAAAAAAAAAGATAGGGGGCGGGCGGGGTAGATCCGCCCCGTGCGGGGTAGATCACGGGGCGGATTTTTTGCCCCGTGGCGGGTCACGGGGCGGGGCGGGGCAGGGCAGGGAGGGGCAGTGGCGGGGCGGGTCAGAAAATTCAGAAACCCGACCTGATCCGCCCCGTTGACATGCCTAGGTTTATCTGTACCCTACCCTGTCTGTTGACAACCCTAGTCGGCTAGTCGGGTCGGGCTGGCATAATTGCCTCCTCTACTGAGTGTATGTACAAAGTGTGTGCATACATACACACATATATAGGCGACGATTATTCGCAGCCCATTTTTCAATGCAACCCACTTTTGTTCAAAAATCAGTTTAAAATTCTTAATACAACCCACTAATAATAATAATAATACTCTTTATTTATTAAATTAAATTAATTAAATTAAAATATTATATATAAATAAAACTTTAAATGTTATATTCTTCCTGGTTTGTTATTCTTACTCTGAAGTCTTATCTTTCTGTCCATTTCATGCTGGATTTCAACGATTTTGAATAGAGGATGAAATTTATCATGAATCTAGATTTTTTCCTATATCATCGCCCTACGATTCATGGTCGAGCATAAATGATGTCTTGTATTTTTCAAGATTGTTGGTGATACTTTATCCTCTGAAATATTGTTTGTGTGTTTCACGGTAACTCATCGATACGACAACGTGCGTTTTTTTAGTATGAGCTTGTTATTTATGTACTCCATTAATGAAACTTTGAAAAAATTAGGATTTATGAAATTTTAAAAAAACGCATCCTGGTTGAAGATGATACAGAAAAAAGAAAGGTATATTTTTCATATTTCTTATTTTTTCGAATTATATATATATATATATATTTTATGTTTAATTAATTGTATTAGTTTTTTTCATACAATCATTTACTAATAACATTTTAATTTATTAAATTAATGAGTTGCGTTGAAAAATTTAGTGGATTGCGTATATATATTAGGGATTATATTGGACTTCAATGTCAAATTGAAAAATCTCAAAATCAGTTTTGAGAGTAATACAGTCCAGCTAGATGATTATCTGTATCATTTGTTGGTTTCAACTCTCGTCTTATTTTCATATTTCCATATTGGAAATGCTTCTATCATATTTTAGCAGGGGATAATTTATTTAAATTGTTTTTCTTTTAATAATTTGGAATTTGAAAAAGTGGTAGATAAAAAAAACTCACTGTTGATACATGCAGGCCACGTGTGACCATTTTCACTGGAAAATGTTACCTGAAGTTGCATTGTGTAAAAACGTGGACTTTATGTTGCAATATGTGAAAATAAAATTTAAGTTCCAGAATATAAAATATAGCAAAAGTACACACTAATTTTGATAATTAACCCTTAAAAATATTAAGTACAATAATATGTGGAAGCTAAATATATCTATATTTATATATATATATAAGTAAAATGAAGCGTATTAATGTCATTTTAACTTTTCCTCCAAAAACTTTTACACTAATTTGATAAGTTTTTATCAACTTTGGTAACTTTATAATTTTCTTTTAATTTTTTAAAATGCAAATAACCTTTATATTATTAATCTATTTTTATGCATGATATATCAAATTATTCATTTTCACAATCTTCAATTTGACATCCATATCACATATATTATAATGTACGAGATATTTAATTTTAAAATAATAAATTATTTATTGATTAAATATATAGGTTATATTTAAATGTTTATTGTAAAAATTAATAAAATAATACCCCTTATAAAAAATATTAGTTGAGTATTTTTTTAAAGTTCAACAAATTTATTATATTTCACATGAATTTTCAAATATATTCTTTATGTTAGTTACGACCAGAATAAAAAATATTGTTTAAGTAACTAAACTCATATTTCGTTAAATCAAAGGCAAAAAATCAATAATTAATTTTATAAATAATTTATTAAATCATTACATCTGTTAATATATATATATATATATGATAACAATGTTTGTTTTATTAGACGTGGACCTTTGAGCATATGTATGTTTATATATCATAATTATTATAGAGTTTGTTGTTTTATTACTTATTCATATTTTTATATAATGTATATTGTGTTAATATTATTTTATATATATTAACCTAAATTTTATGCCATTTGTTATACTTTTCAATCTTTTTTCGTGAATCAATCTCAACTATGTATTTTTTACACTTTGCAATCTAAAAAATATTTTGTCGCACTAACCAATTTCAATTATATCTTTTTTTATTCTATGCAACCTACGATATATATATATATATATATATATATATATATTATTAATCAATTTTTACCTGAAATAATATAATATTTACAATAAAAGTATAAATTTTAATTGAATTAAAAAACCAAATAAAGTATGAAAATATTTAATTATTTTGAAGAACTCAGATGCTTTAAATTGTCTTCGAATTGATGAATAACTTTTGATTTTATTTTGTTAATGTTAGTATTTATTTAAAAATAAGAAGTACTTCAATATATCTGAAATTACCAAGTGAAATGTTTAAAGTTGCAAAGATAATATAATTCTAGAAAGAAAAATTAAAATATTTATAGTTCTAATTTGAAAATTTATTTAGATATATTAAAAATTCATACATATATAAACGTTATAAGAGTGTTAAAATTGTTAAGTTGTATTTTTCCACCAAAATATTTTATGTTATTTATGGTTATTTGTAGAAGTGTCAACTTTTGATATGTTTTTTTTTTTCCTTCTTTCACAGAATTAGTCATTTCCCAAATTAAAAAAAAAAAATTATATCTGAGCAATTTTTACATTTTATATATTAAATTAATCATCGTTTTATGATCTTTTTTCTGACATCTATATCACATATATAAAAGTGTGATATTATAATAAATACAAATTATTTATTGGTTGATTATTTGGTTAAATCTTAGTACTTATTGCAGATGTTTATTGGTGTAATGTTTAGGCCGCAATACGGATTAGTTGAAGATTTTTTCTAAAAAAATATTTTCAATTTAATTTTTTTAAATATTTTAATTAATTAATCTATTTTATTTATATTTCCATCTTAATTTTATTCTATAAATTAATCCATGTATAAATATGTGTGTGTATAATAAAATAAAATGGAGCCAAATATGTAAAAAAAATATTTTTTCATTCCATTACAAATCAGACATTTTCAAGAAAATATATTCATGTATGTATCCCTAAAATATATTACAGTTTCAACATTTTGTTAGTGTATTTCTTTGTCAAAAACTCTTTAGGAATTTTTATAATACTAACAAGCTTTTTGTTTTTAATATATTCATATATATTATATATCAATTTAATCATCTTTTCACCTTCTTTAAGTTGAATTATGTTTTAATTTTTTTAATATAAAAATGAAGCAATAAAGTATTTTCAAAAATAAAAGATTATTTGAAAAGAAAATCTATTTTCCTTATAAATTGGTTAATTTATTTTATTTTATTATCTATCTTATTTTCTTAATAAGTAGTATGTTATTATATTTTTATTGCTTTAACATATGTAATTAATTGAACCATTTGTGATCATTCGTATAGGTTAAGAAGGATGTAGACCGACTAACGTTATGTCAGAGTTTTATAAAAAAATAATTTTAATATAGGAATTTTTATTTTTTATTTGTTATATATTTTGATATTTATTTCAATTTTATTATGTAATAATAATTTATTTATAAATAAAACACACACACACACACACACACATATATATATATATAATTCAAGAATTACATGGGAGAAACGAATATTTACACTATTTAAAATTTTGCTATATGTTAAAAAAATAAAATATTTATATATTAATTATACAATATTCACATTTTCAAATAATATAACCGTATATTATTTAATTTAGTGAAAAACTTTACTTTATTAGCAGCCTTCCGCGCATCGCACGGGAGTAATACTAGTATATATAAAAGTAAAAAATGAGGGTTATTATTGTAAATTATCTTTTCCCGCCTAAATATATCTTTAATGCATCCTTAATTTCTTCAAAGACATTAATTATATTTTTTTCTTTAAATTAATGCAATATGAAATATTACCTTCTTTAATAAATGGATATATACTCTATTAAATTAAAAGTAAAAATTAATGTATAATTTAATGATTGAGTAATTAAATTATTATATTTACAAATATTAATTTATTATAATTAATCATGGGACTACGACTTTCACATATATTTATATATGATAATTAATCTTGAAATTATTTTTTATTACATATTCATATTTTCTATTTATTAATATTATTTCGTTATAAATAATAATACACTTTGCAATCTAAACTATGAGTTACATGTGCTACAATCTATATTTCTATTTAAAAAATAAAATCAATATGCTTGAGCTAACTAGGTTTTTTAGAGTTCTCAATATAAACAATACTTTATCGCATTTTTTCATATTTTGCAACCTAAGCAAAATATACAGACATATATATATTAATTGTATCTTTAAATAAATTTCAACATATACATATATTATTAAGATATATTGAAGAATTCATATGCTTTATTTTGTTAGTACAACTATAGAATAATCATTGAATTTTATTTTATTAATATCAAGATTTATTTAAAATCTAAAAAGTATTTGAGTATATTAAACCATCATGTAAAATATTAAAACTTGAAAACTAATTTTTCTTAAAATAAAGTAAATAGTTATAGTTTGAATTTGAAAAATTATTTGGATAAATCAAAATATTTTAAAAATTTGAAAAAAAAAAAGAAAACACTAATTTTCTTATAATACAATTCATTTTATTTTATTTGATATATTTTGGCGTGTCATGTGATATTTATGTATTTGTGTTTGTTTTAACATTCATTTTCAATTAAGCTATTGCGGGTTCGCATAGGTTAATGTGGATACACAAACACACACACACTAAATATGTTTGAGTTTCAATATTAGGAGATATTCATTCTTAAAAGTAGATATAATTTATTTTTTACACTGAATATTTTATCTTAATGTAAATTTATAAAATAATATATTTATAAAATGTAAGTTATATTAAATTCATATATCACTTAAGATAAATTGATATTTACATTATTTATATTTTGAGTTTATATCATTTTAAAACATGTAGTATGCGCGTTTTTCAGTTTTTTTTTTTTTTCAATCACAACTTGAACTATACGTTTTTTCACGTTTGCAGCGTCTGTTAGCAATTTAAGTGCGAAAAATAAAAGAATATTAGAAAATATTAAAATAACATAAAATTTTTAAAAAATCTAAAAAATATTTTTTAAATTCTAAACCTCATTTAAAATACCAGAAAATTAACTGAAACATGTTGAAAATATATTAAAGAATCGAGTATTTTTTTAAAAAAAGTTCAAATCAAATCATTTTAAGCAAGAAAAATAAAAAAGTTATTTTTTTTTTAAATCATGAAACTATTATAAATTTCTAAAAATTATCTTTCAAACTTTAAAAATTTATTTAAACTATTTGAAAGTTATCTTGAAAATTATTTTAAAATCTACAAAATTCCGTTTAAGACATGTGGAAGTATCTATGAAAAGTCAAATTTTATAATATAAGTATCTTTTTAATTATTTTTTTGAAAAAATAAATCCTTTTAAAAATATTTAAAGTTATTTGAAGTAATATCAAAATTATTCGATCTTTTTTTATGAAAATTGATTTTTTTATTAAAATAATTTCTACATTTTTTTCAGTTAAGTTTATGATATTTTAAATAATTTTTTAGAATTTAAAAATAAATATTGTATTTTCTAAACATTTTTATTATTTTTAAATAGTTTCTTTTCTCTCCGAAAATTGCTATCAAAGGTTGCAAAGGTAGAAAAACGCAAAGTTCAGGTTGATCGTAAAAAAAGAGAAAATGATTATTCTAATATTCATTTAGTTAGAATATAATAATTCTATTTTTTCTATATTAGATAATATTATATTAAATTTAATAAGAAAATTACTTTTTAAATAAATTTTCGTGCATTGCAAGGGAGCCATACTAATATAAGTCAAAAGTCAAATACATGACTTGTGCATATATTCTTACATATATTGCTTACACCTTGGTGGCCAGAGTCAAAATTTGGGGATTATGTTTCCATCTAAAACTTGTGCATTGAACTGCAAAAGTTTAAACGATTATGCATTAAATTACAAATTTTTTTCAAATATGATTACATTGTAAAAGGGTTAAAAGTTGTGTACTTCTTTGCAATTAATCATAAATAAAAGCACAATGATTTCCACATTCCAGCACATCATGACCATGGCTTTGTTTGTTTATGACCGTGGGTGGCTGGAGTACTGTAGGCTGTGGGGAATAAAGAGAAATATGAAGTTGGGGTAAATAAGTGAGTGTTTGTTTAGGTTGGTTGGAGATTGGGTTGTGGGATGATTATAATATAAAAGGTGGTAAATGTGATTTGATGTGTGTAAGAGGTAGTTAGTAATGATTGATTATTGATTAAAGTTGTATTGGGAATTGGGTTTGATTGATAATATGTGTAAGAAGTAGTTAGTGAATGATTGATTATTGATTAAAGTTGTATTGGGAAATGAGTTTGATTGATGATGTGTGTAAGAAATAGTTAGTGGATTGATGATTGATGTTTTGTTATTTAGTGATTGGACACAATATATTGACAACAATCTAGAGCCAAATACAGATGGATTGAGCTAAATCCTGAACGGTTGTGCCCAATCATAAACAAACAGGCCCCATATTAGTTCAACCCAATGAAATTCGCAGAATTATCAATTATATAGTTCGGCGCCTGGCTGGAATTTTTCGAAATTCCGGGGCTAAAATGGTAAATTAATCACGCGTCAGCCCAGCCTGTTCACCATCGCCGGAGCTCACCTTCTCTCTTCTCTCTCTTTCTCTCTCTCTCTACAGATCGATATCCGATAGGACAGTAGCTATATCCGATCAAAGAATTGAAGCGTATAACAAAATCTACGTTTATACGAATCGCTAGCGGCCGTTGTTTTCATCCCACCGGAAATGGGGGATTTCAATTTAGCCCTAGTGATCGTAGCGATAGTCGTCTGTGTGCTTGTGTTCTTATTCAACGTGTACCTTCTCGTCAATTACCAGCATCCCGATGATGTTAACCAGGCCTACTTCCCCAAATTCGTCGTCGTTTTGGGGCTCTCCGTCGCCGCCATCTCTATATTGATGCTTCCGGCAGACGTTGCTAATCGGCAAGCCTGCCGCCACGCGATTTATAACGGAGCTTGTAACCTGACTCTGCCGATGAAGGATTTGTGGCTTGTTGTTTACATTGTGGATGCAATTCTCGTTTTCTTCGTTATTCCCTTCGCCATGTTTTATTACGAAGGAGACCAAGACAAGTGAGGGTTTCTAATTGACATGTTGTTATTCATTTTCGTAACGATATTTACTTGAGTTTGCTTATTAAATTTGTAAATGGTATTGGCTGTTTGAATTTTCAGGAGTGTGTGGAAGAGGATGAAAAGTGCAATCATTTGGGTCGTCGTGACAGCTGTTGTCTGTGCCCTAGCTCTTGGGATTTTATATGGTAATATATCTTGTTAGTACTTTGTTATTTATTTTGTATTGTAGCATACTTGCATTCTTCTGGGTTTTGATATAGGCTGATATCCTCTCAGATAGAGTGTAAATTTGAAATGTGAGAATTGAATTGCTTAATTTGTAATTGGGAAGTCTAAGTTCTTCACTGGCCTATTCTTGTTCCATGACTAGGGGTGTTTTCTTTTGCTTTAACTTTTGAAGAAGTGATTAAAAGTAGAGATTTTGGTAAATTGCTTAAAATCAAAAGTAGGTAGTGATTGAGAATTGATTTTGGTCAAATATAAAAGTTGGAGTGTTTGATACTTAAGCAGCTTTTTAGCTTATGAGTGAGAGAAAAAAACTTCTATTTATTCACCAAAACACCAAAAGTTAACAACTTTTTCTACTTTTAGATTTTGGCTTAAAACCACTTTCATTAAAGCTTAAGCTGTTTTCCCATTCCTAAACTATAAGCTGAAAAGCGCTTGAGAAAAGTAATTGCAAGCACCCAATAATTTATTTAGGTGTATCACTGAGCAAACTGAATGTTTCGTGCAAGTCCAAGAGCATCTACATCTGTTGCACGCATCTTGGTTTCTAAGTTCACTGAATTAATTTATAGTAATTTCCTTACTGGTTCTTATATCTGTGTTGGATCGGTATATGTTTGCGTTGTGTTGAATGAGTTGCCAATGATTTTATCTTTCGAGGTAATGGCTGATATGACCTTTAGCGTTTTGGATGATTCCTGGAAATTAGCATGCATAGTATAGGAATTGACTTCAATAATAAGCATGATCTATATCTTGCCGGGGCAATGAAATGAAGGTGCTGGACTTCTGATATTGTGCCCATTAGTGAGATAAAATCTTTTACTAATCAGGCCCCTCTCTTTATTGCTGCTGTTGTAAATTCTAGAAATTGTTTCGGTTATAGAATTGACTAAGAAGTTCCTGCATACGGCTTACTTAATAATCTTTGGGTCTTTGCTCTAGGGCTTGTGGGAAAGGTGGACTTCACTGTTAGACACCTCACCTCATCCACTGCATCCTTCCCATCGTCATGGGACTTCTCCAACAATCAACAATGTGTTGGGACTGGAGTAAGACAGGTCAAGAAGCAGTTTAATTAAATTACTAGTTGGTGCTTGTTGACTGGCATATTAAAATCACTTTATTTATCATTTATTTTACCATTTTCAGTGCTCTGCATACTCTGCCAGTGCTTCATCAGAGACAACTTGGACCATGCGCACTACCTTTCCGGAATATGTTGTTGCTCTTGCTACAATTGCTGGATCTTTTCTTTTCACGGTATATGCCTCCTTGTAACTAGTGTGTCATGGAAAAACTTCATGAAAAAGATGGCATGTTTCATGATCTCCTCTTCTTGTTTACATTTGAAATCTTTTCTCATCTGAGAATTTCTCAGTACTCTCAATTGGATATCTTGCAGAGCATGTGTGGCAATATCTATTCAGTTGTACTAAAAATTATGGCTTGTTTTTTATTAGTATATGTTGAAGTTATGTTGAATGATTAGTCACTGAATTGACCTGATTATGTTAGATGAGGGCATGAAACATTGTTTGGTTTATCTGGAGAGTTTCCCTGAATTGTATTGCTTTATCCTTTCATGTCAATGCTTTGTACTCAAGATATTCACATGCTTCTTTTAGATATTTGGCGGTGTTGGCATCGCTTGCCTGCCATTGGGACTCATATTTTCATTCGTCCGGCGACCAAAGGCTGTCATCACACGCTCACAGTATATCAAGGTATTCTTCTTTTCGTTCCATGAAATTGTTGGATGCAACTTAAGTTAACTGATAATTGGAGTCCATTAGTATAAATCACAGAAGGCTTGACTTCCATCTCCTGTAGGAAGCAACTGAACTAGCAAAAAAAGCCAGAGAACTTAAGAAAACAGCTGATGCACTTCACCAGGAAGAAAGGAGTGGCAATAAGGGAAGAAAGTGGCGCAAAAATGTGAAAACAGTTGAAAAGGTTTGTTGTCTTATATTGCTTTTTTACGTTATAATTTTGCATGCCTTCAATAATATGTGTTCAATTTGATTTGCATTCTTGTTCGCCTTGTTCTTCTTCCATAATTCTTCTCTCTTTAGTTTTAGAAAGCAAATTAGTTTTCCATAATTCATCATCGAGAAAGTGTTCTTTTCTTGCAGGAGGTACTCCTTTTGGAAGAAGACATGAAGTGTTTAGAGGAGATGTATCCTCAAGGTGAAAAGGTGATGTATGAGGACTGAGGAGAAAACAAAAACTATTTCTATTCATGTTTAGCATGCTAGTGCTAGTTTCCAATTCCTTCCCAGCAGCATGAAGAAAAAGTAAATAAACATACCTGATTATGACGTTGCCAAATCTTTGCAGGCTGAAACAGCTTGGGCTATGACTGTTCTCGGCTACCTTGCCAAATTGGTATTAGGAGTTCTAGGGTATGTTTTATTACTCTTGCATTGAGTATTTGCTGTGTGTGCTTGAAATTCCAGCTATTATTGTCTGAACCCATCGGTATTCCAAGAAAGTAAATATTTCATTAAGAGATAAAGACATTGCTGAGATAGAGACTCCAAATATCTGTTTTGTATGTGTTCCCTTCTCCCGTTATTGCCTGCCTGCACTGATTTCATGTATCACATAATTGTTACATCCATACACTAGAATTTGCATAGTCAGAAAAATTGCTTATTATGGTCATATAAGCTTTTTAGTGTATATCCCTGCCAGGAATTGGGAATTCTAGTTAGCTTACATGTATGCCCTTCTTACTATCGAAATTATGTAGACATTGAGGCATGCATTATTTAGTTCCGAGATCCATTTGTTTCATCACCCATTTGAGAATAATCCTTTTACCACGGTAAAGTGATACACCTAATCTGGCAGTTTGGCCACTTTAATATATCATACCTGGCCTCATGAGGAGATTCATTGATTTGTAGCATTGATTATTACTATTTTACTGTCTCCTACAATCAGTTAAAAGCTTTTCCCTTATTTTCTTTGTTCTCAACCGTTTTTGGTGACTATAGCCATAAACCCAGAGTTTTTCTTCACACTAGGCAATACCCTTTCGTTTTAAGAAGCAATTAGAGGGTGTTTGACTAAACTTATTTCAAACATCTTATACCTTGTAAGATGCTTAAAGAGCTTATAAGATGTAATTTTTTAAGAGCTTCTAAATTAATTAAGTGTTTGGATAAAAGAGATTATAAGCTTGCAATTGAATGAAGTGATTTACCTATGAAGTGTGTGTAGTGTGTGAAAACTATGAAGTGTGTGAAATGTGTGAAAACTGTGAAGTGTGTGAAATGTGTGTTGTGTGAAAACTGTAAAGTGTGTGAAATTTGTGCAGTGTGTGCAATGTGTTTAGTGTGTGTAGTGTGTGAGATGTGTGTATAGTGTGTAGTGTCTAAAATGTGTGAAGTGTGTAAAATGTGTGAAGTGTGTGTATAGTGTGTGAAATATGTGTAGTGTGTGAAATGTGTGTAGTGCATAAAATGTATGTGAAGTGTGTGTACTGTGTGTATAGTGTGTGAAATGTGAAGGTTGTGTATAGTGTGTAAAATGTGTGTAGTGTGAAATGTGTGAAGTGTTTGTTTAGTGTGAAATTTTTGAACGTGTGTGTAGTGTGTGTATAGCGTGTATAATGTGTGAAATGTATGGAGTGTGTAAAATATGTGTAGTGTGTGAAGTATGTGTAAAGTGTGTGTGTAGTGTGAAATGTGTGTGTACGGCGTGTATAGTGTGTAGCGTGTGTAGTGTGTGAAATATGTGTAGCGTGTGTAGCGTGTGAAATGTGTGTATGGCTGTGTAGTGTGAGAAATTTGTGTAGTGTGTGAAATGAGTGTGTGGTGTGTGTATAGTGTTTGAAGTGTGGGTATAATGTGCGTATTTTTTGTAGTGTGTAGTGTGTGGAAAATATGTGTAGTATGTGAAATGTGTGTAGTGTGTGAAATATCTTTAGTGTGTGGATAGTGTGTAAAATGTGTGTAGTGTGTAAAATTTGTTGTGTGTGTGTAGTATGTGAAGTGTGTGTATAGTGTGCGTAGCGTGTGTATAGTGTGCGTAGCGTGTGTATGGTGTGTTTACTATGTGAAGTATATATAGTGTGTGAAAAGTGTGTGCAGTGTGTGAAATGTGTGTAGTGTGTAAAATGTGTATAGTGTGTGTATAGTGTGTGAAATGTAGGTAGTGCGTGTATAGTGTGTTAAATGTGTGTAGTGTCTGAAAGTGCGTGTAGTGTGTGAAGTGTGTGTTGTGCGTGTATAGTGTGTGAAAAGTGTAGTGTGAAATTTGCGTAGTGTGTGATATGTGTGTCTGTGTATCTAGTGTAGGAAATGTGCATGTAGTGTCTGTATAGTGTGTGAAATGGTTATAGTGTGTGTATGTGTGAAAAGTGTGCGTAGTGTGTGAAATGTGTGTAGTGTGTAAAGTGTGTGTATAGTGTGCGTCGTGAGTGTAGTGTGTGAAGTATTTGTAGTGTATGAAAAGTATGTTAAGTGTGTGTTGTGTGTGTGAAATGTGTGTAGTGCGTGTATTGTGTGAAGTGTGTGTATAGTGTGTGAAAATGTGTGAAATGTGGGTAGTGCGTGTAGTGTGTGAAATAAGTATAGTGCGTGAATAGTGTGTAGTATTTGAAAGTGTGTGAAATGTGTTTAGTGCGTGCATAGTGTTTGAAATGTGTTTAGTGTGTGAAATGTGTGTATGTGTGTGAAATGTGGGTAGTGCGTGTATAGTGTATGAAATGTGTGTAGTGCGTGTATAGTCTATGAAATGTGTGAGTTTGTGTAATGTGTGAAATGTGGGTAGTGCGTTTATATAGTGTGAAATGTGTGTAGTGCGTGTACAGTGTGTGTATAGTGTGCGTATTGTGTGTGAAGTGTTTAGTGCGTGAAAGTATGTCTAGTATGTGAAATGTGTGTGTAGTGTGTGAAATATCTTTAGTGCGTATATAGTGTGTGAAATATGTGTAGTGTATGAATTGTGTAGTGTGTGTGTAGTGTCTGTATAGTGTGTGAAGTGTGTGTATAGTGTGCGTAGTGTGTGAAAAGTGTGAAGTGTGTATGATGTGTGTAGTGTGTGAAAAGTGTGTGAAGTGTGTATAGTATGTGAACTGTGTGTGAAATGTGTGGTGTGTGCAATGTGCATAGTGTGTGTGAAGTGTGTGTATAGTGTGTGTGAAGTGTGTGTGTATAGTGTGTGGAAGTGTGTAAAGTGTGTGTATAACGTGTGAAATGTGTGTAGTGCGTTTATAGTATGTGAAATGTGTGTAGTGCGTGTATAGTGTGTGGAACGTGTGTAGTGTGTTAAATGTGTGTTGTTTCTTAAAATGTGTGTAGTGCATGTGTAGCGTGTGAAATGTGTAGTGTGTGAAATGTGTGTATGTGTGTGTAGTTTGTAAAATGTGTGTAATGTGTGAAGTGTGTGTGTAGTGTGTCTGTATATTGTGTGAAGTGTGTATAGAGTGCGTAGTGTGTGTATGTTTGAAAAGTGTGCATAGTGTGTTAAATGTGTATGTAGTGTGTGAAATATGTGTATAGTGTTCATAGTGTGTGAAAGTATTTGTAGTGTGTGAAAAGTGTGTGTAGTATGTGTGCAGTGTGTGAAATGTGTGTGTATTGTGTGAAGTATGTGAAATGTGGGTAGTGTGTGAAATAAGTATAGCGCATGTATAGAATGTGAAATGTGTTTAGTGTCTGAAAGTGTGTGAAATGTGTTTAGTGCGTGTATAGTGTGTGCAATGTGTGTAGTGTGTGAAATTTGTGGTGTGTGCAATGTGTGTAGTGTGTGAAGTGTATGTAGTGTGTGTATAGGGTGTGAAGTGTGTATATAGTGTGCGTAGTGTGTGCAGCGTGTGAAGTGTGTGTATATTGTGCGTAGTGTGTCTAGTGTGTGTATTGTGTGTAGTATTTGTAGTGTGTGAAAATTGTGTGTAGTGTGTTTATAGTGTGTAAGAGTGTGTGAAGTATGTGTAGTGTGTGTATAGTGTGTGAAATGTGGGTAGTGTATGTTGTATATGAAATGTGTGTAGTGCGTGTGTATAGTGTTTGTATAGTGTGTGAAGTGTGTGTATAGTGTGCGTAATTAGTGTGTGTAGTGTGTGAAATGTCTTTAGTGCATGTATAGTGTGTGAAATTTGTGTGAAATGTATGTAGTGTGTGAAGTGTTTGTAGTGTGTGTATAGTGTGTGAAATGTGGGTAGTGTATGTAGTATATGAAATGTGTGTAGTGTGTGTGTATAGTGTTTGTATAGTGTGTGAAGTGTGTATATAGTGTGCGTAGTGTGTGTAGTGTGTGAAATGTCTTTAGTGCGTGTATAGTTTGTGAAATTTGTGCAGCGTGTGAAGTGTGTGTGTAGTGTGTGAAGTGTGTGTAGTGTGTGTATATTGTGCGTAGTGTGTGTATTGTGTGTAGTGTGTGTAGTGTGTGAAAATTGTGTGAAATGTGTGTAGTGTGTGTATCTTGTGCGTAGTGTGTGTCTAGTGTGTGTATTGTGTGTAGTGTGTGTAGTGTGTGAAAATTGTGTGAAATGTGTGTAGTGTGTGTATAGTGTGTGAAAGTGTGTGTAGTGTGTATAGTGTGTGAAATGTGGGTAGTGTCTGTAGTATATGAAATGTGTGTAGTGTGTGTAGTATTTATAATGTGTGTCGTGTGTGTATAATGTGTGAAACATATGTCGTGTATAAAGTGTGTGAAATGTGTATATTGTGTGTAATGTATGTAGTGCGTGTATAGCGTGTGAAATGTGAGTGAAGTGCGCGTAGTGTGTGTGTATAATGTGTGATATGTATGTAGTGTGTAGTGTTTGAAATGTAGTGCATGTATAGTATGTAAAATGTGTGTAGTGCGTGTATAGTATGTGAAATGTGTGCAGTGCGTGTATAGTGTGTGCGAAATGTGTATAGTGCGTGTAGTGTGTGTGTGAAATGTGTGTATGTGTGTGAAATGTGAGTAGTGTGTGAAATGCATGTAGTGTTTGTATTGTGTGAAGTGTGTGTACTGTGCGAAACGTGTGTAGTGTGTATGAAGTGTGTGTATAGCATGTGAAATTTAAGAGTAACTTATAAGATTTTAAAAGATAAGTTAAATTAGAGGAACTTATTTTTTTTTGGAGCTTATAAGCTCTAAAACCTTATTTTTACCTCTTATAAGTTGTCTAACATTTTATTTCGCCAAACACATTACAAGAGTTTATAAGTTCTCAAACATCTTATAAGATGTTTTGAAGAGCTATAAGCTTAGTCAAACACCCTCTTAGTGTGGTTATACATATATCGTGCCTAGTCATCCGAGAAACCTGCATGCTAGGAGCTTAGCTTGCAAGAACGCAAGTGATCTATAGATTTTCTGGGTCGGTGAACGTTTTTGCTCTGTAAATTTATTTGGAGGATGACCCTTGGAAGTCTCGAATGATGAACAAATTATTGCTAATTGATTTTTTGGATGAAATGCCCTCATTTGATGAACCGTTCTTTTTTTTGGTCCTTTAGTGCATAAGGTTCTCCTCGGCCTTTTTTTTCCTCATTTGATTTTTGGGCCTTTTTTCCTTGTTCCTTTGCAGGTTGATTGTTTCAGTGGCTTGGATTGTTCACATTGTGATATACTTGCTGATTGACCCTCCACTTTCTCCATTCCTTAATGAGATATTTATCAAACTTGATGATGTTTGGGGTAAAATATTTATTTTTTGTTTTAGTTTTTACCTTGCTCAGATGATGAGACATATTTTACGGTATATTTGTTTTTCTACTCAGGTCTTCTGGGCACTGCCGCATTCGCATTCTTCTGCTTCTATCTTCTACTTGCTGTGATTGCTGGGGCAATGATGCTTGGCCTGAAATTGGTTTTTATAACAATCCATCCTATGAAGTATGTTAATTTATTTATTATTATTTGTTTCATTTCATTTCTTTTCTTTCTCTCTTCCTGGTTATGATTTTGTTTCGATTATTGTTGCTGTGTCTGACGTGATGTTATTCCCTGGCATTTGAATTTTGCTTACAGATGGGGAGCAACACTTATGAATTCATTCCTTTTTAATGTGGGCCTCATCCTCCTTTGCTCTATCAGGTGATAATTATGGTTTTTGGTCGTACAGTTTTATATGCTGAGCTTGAGACGGGATGTGCTCGCGCAGGGGTGGGATCGGGTCGAGTTTTCAGGGTTTCGGGTCATCGGGTACCCGAAAATGAACTCGATCTTCCAACCCGATCTCGCGGGTACCCGTCAGGGTCGAGTCGGGTTTTTTTCAAAATTATTTTCTATGGTTGAAACATTTTTTGCTTCTTAAGGTTGTTGAAAGAGGGGTAGAGTTATGATTAATTTTGTTAAAATAAGGTACCCGAGAAACCCGACTCGCCCCCAACCCGACCCAACATTAATCTGATACCCGATGGACGAAAAAAACCAACCTGATCGGGTAAAACCCGCGCTGGTTGGGTCAGGGACCCGAACCCGACGTAAAATTGCCCACCCTTATGCTCGCGCACTTGAAGTGGCATCCCTCTACCATTTTGTCAAATTCATATTATTATTGTTGTGATTTAGGGATAATTACCTGAATTATGAAGTTATGAAGTTTAGGTTTAAATCCCAAAAAAGAAAGAGAAACAACTCAAACTCACTTTCGGAACTTACAAATACTTTCTTTTCACAAATAGAGCAGAGTATTTGCAAGAAAAATGCTACTTGAAGGATAGTAATTTAATCTTCTTTTTTAATAGAACAAACCTCAAAGGTAGTTTTTGTAATTTGTCAGGTATTTACTCATTGTTCTCCTCTAGCATGTAGCATTTTTAGCATTTACTTATGCACAAATATACTGTCTTTGAATAATTAAATTAAAAAAAGTCAGTATGCCAAATTGGTACCTGCTGTTAATTCATTTAATTTAATATATTAAATCTGGTGAGAATTGTCACTGAATTGTAAACTTACTGAATGCTACTTCTTTCACTCATTTATTTTGCACTATCAGTGAATCTTTATAACATTCAGGCCCCGTGCTTTGCAATATGAAGCATTCCCTTTCCTCATATTCATACACCATGCTTATAGGAACATCTGCTTCTGTAACATTTTTTAAGTGATTATTTCTGTTGGTATCGTGCAGTGTGATTCAGTTCTGTTCCACAGCATTTGGGTATTATGCACAAGCTACTGCAGCTCAAGAAATATTCGGCCACACCTTGCAATCTCTTCGTGGAATCAAATATTTGTACAAGTCAGTCTCAACTGCTATATATTCTTTTGTAAACTTTTCTTTTTTTTGTTATTTCTAATTGGATTGTTTTGAGTACTGATACTATAACTAAACTTTTGCCATTCAGGTACAACGTGTTTCAAATTGCATTCATCGTTCTAGCTGGGCTCACATTTGTATATTATGCAGCTTTTGTATGCTTCCTAACTTCAACTTTTTATATTCGGTATTTGGCTAAGTTTATAAGCTTCTCAAAACATGTGTTTGGCAAAATAAGATGTTAAATAATTTGTAAGATGTAGAAATAAGCTCTTAGAGCTTATAAGCTTCAAAATAATTAAATTTCTCTAGTCCATCTTATTTTTTAAGATCTTAATAATTACACCTCAATTTCACATGCTACACACAACTCTATGAAACACTAGACGCACTTCATACACACACCACACACTAAACACATTACATAACACTAGATACACAATATACACTACATATTCAACACTTTTCACGCACCACACACTTTTCCACTAGTCAAAATGTGTGTTTGATAATAGTTTTCAAACTAGTCCACCAAACTCATGCTAAATTACTCCATTCAATTGCAAGCTTATAAGTTATTTTACCAAACACTTTATTACATATTATAAGTTCTTGAAACAACTTATAAGATGGTGGAGCTTATAAAATGTTCAAAATAAGCTTAGACAAACACCCTCGTAGTTATTCGTATACCGTTTATCCTCCTAAACTCATCTCTCTCTCTCTAGGGATGGAGAAGAAAAAAGCCTAGTGGCAGGCTCCAGCTATCCTCATAAACGATGCAACGTATATCGGCTGGATTTGGTGATGCATCATTTTGATGCTTTTGGCTTGTTTATGCCCCAGTGTATGTAAATGTTCTTTCATTATTTTTATTTAATTTTAATTGTCTTCGGTTGTATTATTAACATGCGGAAAAAAAGATTTAATACTTTGTGAGCGTACCCTCAATGTAATTTTCAGTGTTAATGTGAGCAACAAGTGATCTGGTGTAGAATCTTTGCCATGTACTAACATTTTTTTTTCTCTTTTTGATTATATAGGTATAGTTGTTACTATTAATATCAGATCAATGTTGAGGAATTAGTGCATGTTTAAGTTGGGGATGTTTAGTTGGGATTGGGGGTGGCTGGGTACTGTTGGCTGGGGGAGTAAAAAAATGACGTTTGTTTGGGTGATTCGATAGTTATAGTGTAGAATATAATTTTTAATTGTAAAATATGATGTGATGTATGTAAAAGTTTGTTAATAATGATTGATTTAATGATTAAAATGATATTGAAATTTGTGGTGGTTGAGCCAACCTCCCCAAACAAACATAGAAATGGGTTGGGCCAACCCATAGTGTTTGTGTTTTCTTATATTGTTGTGAGAAGTTATGTACAATGTTTAGTTTTATATGATCATAATATTGTAGTATTGGGATTTGCTATGGTACAATTTTGATATTAATACAATTAGATTTTTTACTGCGGTGAATACTCACGTGGTGAAAAACATAGAGGCCCACAATAAATTTAATTGTCATTACTTCAATTTTGTTTACTGTCCTTTACTCTTTTTTGTTCTCTCTGTGTTTTATTTTTCTTTTTAATCTTATTATATTAGATCAACTAATATTTCTTCTCTCCAAATGGAGAATGTTTCGTCAATCTTTTCTAAGGTCGTTCATCTTATGTAATGTTCAAAGCTTGTTCCATTAAAGAAGATATTAGAGTAGGTGGTCGTCGTCCACAATTCAAATTCGAACTCCACTGATATAACAAAGATATTTTAAGCACAAGTCTCTCTTTCTAATAAATCAATTTTAATCTCCACCTTCCCGAGTAATGGATTATGTAGGAGAAGTTCAAATCACCACTTTTACCCCATTGCTTTCTTATGTCTCTCAGCAAATGTGGTTTAAGAAGTTCCATTCCAGTTCAGAAAAGAAAAATCAAGATGTTGGATTGCTTCGAACAAACCTTGAAAACCGTATGAAATTGTGATGAGTGTTAAAGATTGAGGCATATTATCGTTAAATTAGGTTATAAAACTATCTAATAGGAGAAGTAAAAAAGAAAAAGAAAGAAACGGAAATAAAGCTCTCCTTAAGGTGAAAGAAAATTTGGGGAAGAAGAAATGCAAATAAATCGAACCTTGCAATCTATAAAATGTGATGTCAATAGGCTGAGAGGAAGAAAGAGTGAGACTAGAAAAGAGAACTTCTTTTTAAATAAATTTGAGCAGGCCTTGGATTTGTTAAGATTTTACATTAGTAAAATAAAGCATTTAGTAAAGTGAGTAAATGAAGATCTAGTGGATGAAATTTAAAGAAGGTAAATCTAATGGTTGAAATTTTAGTTGTATTGATAGAAGGGTTGCATTGTAGAAGGACCATGTAATATTACGGTAGATAGTAAAATAGAAATGGAGAAAAAAAGCGGAATGCAAAGTTTGTTGTAGGTTAAAACCAAGAAAAAGAAAGGTCTTATTTGGGCTCAAAACTAGGTTGTTTTACAAGTTAAACGAGTCAGGTAGAGTAAAGAGCTCAATATTAGTTCAATAGTATTTTCAATTAAGTTCTACTTAGTTTGATTATTAGCTGGATCGAACGTGAACAAGCTTTCATCGAGTCAAGTTCAAGTAATTTTATAATTTTACACCTATTTTAACATTTCTCTATTGAACTCGAATCGAAATTTTCGATTTTATCAAACTTAAGGTATGTTCAAAATTATTTGGTATTTTTTATGAAACTAGCAATAATCACGTGCGTTGCACGTAGGCTCATTTTTTTTTATAATTATTAATATTTTAAAATATTAAAATGAATTTAAACATAAAATCACACTCTCAACATCTCATTCCTTTTCACTTTCTCTTTTAGTTCCTTAATTTGTGAGCATAATCATGAACTTTATATGGAGAAATATACATATTATTATCTTTGATTCATTGTTTTTATTATTTGTGCACTACGATAATTAGAGTTCAGACATAAGTATGAAATTTCATATGTTTGTTAAATGTCGTAAGATAATATGTGAAGAAAGTTGATGACTACGTAAGTTTAAACTTTTTCAAAAAGGAATAAAAAAGGAAAAAAAGATGTAAAACATGATTAGATTAAGAGGTGGCAGTAAATAAAAAAGAAAATTTTGATAGTCCAACTACTTATTTATATCGTTTTAAAATTGTCATTTCATTGATTTTCAATTTTTTTTTTCTTTTTTTAAACTTCTTGCTTTACAGAAAAATATATTACATAATAAAGTCGTTTGTAGATCGATTTTTTATAGAACGATATTGTAGTGATATGTTTTAAAGTTGTTGTTTATTGTGATAAACTGTGTTTTGTACCGACAATTTTATTTCTAAATTGTAGATTTTAATGTAATTTTAAAAATAATAAATTCTAATGAAAGGAATATAATTAAGTAATGTTTTCACAGGTTTGTTTCACGCAAAACATATGCAAAAATAAACTAAGATAAATCAAAACTTAAAACTTAAAGTCACGATAGAAGGGTGTAAAAGCGCAAGACTAAATTAAAATAATAAACTCAAAAGTCAAGATAAAAGGGTATAAAAAGATGGGCTTTGGTGGAGAACTTAGACGACCTTCTCTTTCTTAGTCTTTTTGGGAACTAACTCAGTATTCATTTTCGTTTTTTGTTTTGGTAATGTATTGGGTAATTGTCACTTCATCGTCACTTTTATCTGAAATGTAGTCTTCATAAATCTTCTTTTTAATTTTTCATTTGCATCTTCCTTGTTCTCTTGTTGCGTCTTTTTTCAGTGGTAGATTATCTTTGCCTTTTCTTTTCCTACCCTTTTGTTTATCTGGTTTCTTTTGTGCTGCTTTGTTGTTTGAAATTTTTTATTGTCTTTCATTCATATCTTTTTGTTCTCCAAATTTCATTATTTCTTTATTCGTTGGTGAATTGCATTAGCTTTTTTTTTTTTTTTTTCTCCTTTGGTTTAACCAGATTCTTTTGCGGTGCTTTGTTGGTTGAAGTTATTCCTTGTGTTTCGATCTTGTTTCTTTGTTCCTCTTCTTGCTTATGCGATATCTCTTTTGCAATCTTCTTTTCTTCACTCTTCTTCTTCCTTGGTTCCTTTTTCGAGGTTGTCACGGTTGTCTGCTCTTGATTGCGTATCTCTTGTTCTTCAATTTCATTATTTCTATTTCCTCGGCAATCGCACACAATTTTCCTTGTTCATTGTTTATTTTCTCGTTCAACGGTATGAGGAAACAAATCTCTTTATGTGCTTGTGATGTTAGTCATTTGTAGTAGTTGGAATCATTATATCCCTGAAAATCATTTATAATTTGTTTTATTTTTAGTTCAGGCTCTTGCTTCCGGAATTTTTAATTTACTTATAATGTATTTTTTTCTTAGCATTGCTAATGATGCGATATATTCTTGGATCGAGCATTACCATCTTTAATTTCGGTTCTCCACTAATTTCTTCCACTGTGGATTATACTTCTCTACATTCTCTACTAATTTCTCTAACTTCGAATCTCCGTTAATTTTTCCAACTTCTGATTATGCGAGCTTGGATCAATAATTGTTAGGCCTAGTATATTAAATAGGCTTATAAATTAGGTAGTTTAATGATTAAATAGGATTAAGAATTAGATAGTTTGGATATGTGGATTTCAGTTGGATATATTAATATTAAATAGGATTAGAAATTAGGTAGTTTAGATTGTTGGATTTATGTGGAATAAATGATATTTAATGATATTTTTATTATTGAATAAAAAGATAAAAAATTATTTTATTTTGGTAAGTTCCTATTTGTTTGATTATTCTAGGTTTATTCAATTTTGAACTAATATCGGGAACCTAGCTGCCAACTTTTTGTGCGTGCGTGTGTGTGTTCCTCAAAGATTCAGTTTTAGTAAGGTACTACGTTCTACTTTGTAATAAGAGGTGTAAATGAGATATTTTTTTAAGCAAATATTAGCTTTGAAAATGACGTTAAATTTATTGTACGACCAAGCAATACATGTGTGTGTGTGCATATGTCTTCGTCTTGTATAAGATTCAGTTTTGATAATAACGTAATTGTTATCGTGATTCTTCCTATATTAATGTTTGTATAATTTATCACAATGAATTTGCTCAATATTTTTTTTTCATTCAACTATTTTAGGTTTTTCATTCTTTTACTCCCTCCGTCCCGAATGAACTTGCACAGGGGGGTCGGCACACATATTAAGAAAAAGTTGCTTTTTGAAATTTTGTTGACTTTTCAAAGGTTGATTGAGGGTGGAGATTGAGGGTAAAGATTTTGAGGGTAGAGATTGTGTTATAACTTTCCTTTTTAAGGGTGTGCAAGTTCATTTGGGACGAACGAAAACGGAAAGTGTGCAAGTTCATTCGGGACGGAAGAAGTAATATAAACTAACTTAAACAAATAGTGTTAAGAAAAGACGATCGTTTTTTTTGTCTATCTATATATGTACCTTTTTCCTCTTCTTAATATATTAAAATAATTTTAATATATAGTCACATTATATGCAAGCAAAAGAACTTAAATTATATTTACTTGTTAACGGTCAATTAAATAAATTTAACATGCAAAAATAAAAAGAGTATCATCTAACTGTGAATAGTAAAAATGTATGTATTATAAAAGTTTTAAAATTATGCCATAAAATTTATCTTTATTTTTCAAAAATAATTGACAGCGTGAATATTATAATATGGTAGTTATAGATAAGATTGAAAAATATAATAAATTTGATTTTTCTTAATAATTCCATAATGTAATATTATCTAGTACAATTGCTTAAAATAAATGCAAAGAACATATAACTGTAATACTCTATAAATCTGTTTTAATATGAAACTAATTTCATTTCAAAATTCAAATGTAATGAAAGTATTGAAGAATAACAGTTTAATTATGTAGTTCTTTAGGAGGAGTTTGAAATATAAAATGACACTTTTTTATAATCACGTAAGGAAACATAAATTATTTTAAATTACTTAATTACTCTTAAATTTAATACCTAGTAAGAATATTATAGATATCACAAGAAAAGACAAAACATAAAATAAGACAAAAAAAATCCATACTTTTATATGATACTAATTTTTTGTTCCAAATTTCAAAGTATTGAAAGTGTAGAAGAAGAATAATTTAAGTAGGTAATTTTTTAGGAGGAGTTTGAATTAAATAAGAACTCTTACTTTTTATATTCAAGTAATTAAATAATAATATATTTTAAGTTACTTAATACTACTAATGTTTTGTTCCAAAATTATTTATTTATAGTGTATGATGAAAGTATGTGTTTTCAGGATTCAACTATGATTAGCAAACATAATTTATTTTTGGTATACTACAAATCTATTTTATTATAGTTAAGAATTATTAAATTCTATTTTTACAAAAAAGAATCCTTGATATGTTTTATGAAAAAAATATTCAATCTGGCAAGAAAAGATTCTCACAACGACACTATGACAAATTTTAGCAACAAATGTGAATTAAATTATTGAAATCTCGAACGGGAGCTTTCAACTAATTCATTAAACTAAATTATAAAGTGTAATTTTTGTAGATATAGTGTCTGCAAAACGGATGTTTCTAAATTAATTAATTAATTAACTAATTAGACTTATTTTTTAAAAATTATCCAATTAGAGTTATATATTCTTCTTAAAATACCTTTTAGATCTATTTTATTATGAAACAAATTTTATTTAAAATTCAAGGTATTAAAAGTGTAGAAGAATAATCATTTAAGTATATAGTTTTTAAGGAGTATATTGACATATAAAAGAACTCTTGTTTTTTATAACGAAGTATGAGAAAACATAATTTATTTTAATTTACTTTAACTATCCATAAATTTAATACTTACTAAAGATATTATAGTCATCACGAGAAAAGACGAAACAAAATAACAGGACGAAACAATCCATACTTTTATATTAGTAATAATAATAGATAGATAGATAGACAGACATACATATTGATATTAGATATAAATATAGATATAGATATAAATATTTGTAATCAAATAAATAAATAATTTTGAATTTTAATTACTTAGTTACCCATAAATTATAATACTACTAAGGGTATCTTAGGAATACCATAAATTAGACGAAACAAAACATTCATACTTTTATAATAGAGTATAGATATAGTTCAAAGGAGCTTTTGATGAATAATTTTGAATTGAGAAGTTTGGGTTGATTTTTAGAACTGGATATGCGGACTAAGCTTCTTTGATTCATGGCCATCCCAGACACATATGATTGTTTAGGGTTTAATTTATACATTCAATTAATTTTTTGCTAGAACTGTATACAGACACCAAATGTACATCTCATTTCTGCAAATATATCACCTATTTCAGTGATATGAGATGAGAGAGTGTGACGGTAATTACTGGAAATAATAAACGTAGAAACGAAACAGCACTAGATGAAGCATACAAATATAACAGGTGATCTCATAAAACGAAGGGACACCGAAGAAACAAATCAAGGAACAGAGAACCGGAAAAGTGAATAGATAAAAACAAAGGAAGACGGGACAAGAGAGGACTTCAGACAAATCCCAGGAGAATGGCCTGATTGTAGGGCTGTTTACGAACAAAACGGTTGATAAAAAGCTCGTGTTCAAATTCGATTAGCATTTGTTCGTGAGCAGCTCCTGAACATATTTACCATGTAGCCCTAGACTAAATATCGAGCCACTGCTTTTGCCAAGGAAAGGTAGTGCCAGAAATATTATACGTGGTTTTACCATCAGGAGCAACCATGGAGTAAGGCGAATCCTCCGGAAACTCAACTGCCACCGACAACCAGTACAGGCTCGGTTCCCAGTCGACATTTTTGAGAACCTTCAGTATCTCCTCCACCACAACTCGCGATCCCTCCGCTGACAATTGGATTCCGTCTCTGTCCAGACAACAATATACGTTACAAACTTAACGGCCAAATGAACATGTCACTTTCAGGAATATGTTCCTCGAATTTATTAATGATTCTTTGCATGACGAATGGAGTTTTTATTGAGACAACAAGATATTGTGCACTTACATGAAGCAAGCATTAGCCCAATCATCTGTTTTACGGATCGCAGTCCAAAGATCGATGGCTTCAACCTCCATTTCTTGGCACAGTTCTACCAAAGCTTCAGAATATACATGGCAACATTCATTTGTCCGGGCTTGATCATCAAATCCGTTCCTGAACAAGGAAATTAAGCACTTGCAAGCACATGATAGAGCTTCGATTTTCTAGCGTGTTGAAGATACATTACCCAAAGATTTCACGAACTTTTGCCTCGTTCACAGGAGGAGGGCTCAGGCATAGTATCCGTGTCTTATCCGATAGACTCTAAAATAAACAGAACGTGTAAATTCACACGCATTAACTACACCTGTATAGAAATAAAGGGGTAAATAGTGGACTAGAATGAACCTCGATATGTAGAATAATCTTTCTCATGTTTTCGATATATTCAGGCAGAGGCACGTGAGATCCTAGACCACTCGGGTGAGGGTTCGCTGCATCATTACCGCCAAAATATACTATCACCAGAGACGGCTGAACAGCTGCATCCTGAACCCATGTCATCAAATACAAGTAATTCATAAAATATGTATGTGCAGTGATCATCAGATTGATATAATCGTTCTACAGTAATTCTGATGAAATACAATTTAGACCGGTCTTTGGACAGTATAGTAATTGAGTAGAGGAAGAAACAAAGATCTTTCCAAAGATTTCGGGGAAGAAACAAAGATCTTTCCTACATCACCATCATAATATGTGGTAATATTAAAGCAACATTTAAGTTTTCTGGATAGTAGAAACACAAACCAACGTAATATACCTTGGGAAAAACTCGATCCAGAACTTGAAGAGCCATCCTCGTGTTCCAACCAGAGTATCCTCGTAGTACTACATCCGCCTTCAATCATTTTTAGCATATATATAAGCAACAAATAAAGTGGATTCTAGATGGAACAAGAATCACCGGAACAAAATACAAGAGAGTAGACGAAACAAGATGCCATATATAAAACGCAGCAAAGCATTTTTATCTTTTTTAGTATCAAAGAACTTCGAGTATGATAAGCATAAATCTGATGAAACCACGGAGTGGATACGAATGTAAATTAGAGAGCAGTATACAGTCTCATATGTTATCAAAATCGGGGAGCGAATTCTGAACAAAATCATCATCTTGTTTGTACAAGGCAATGGGCGCCATTAACATCAATAAATCACACTTAAAAGCTCAAATTCTGCATCCTTAGTACCAAACATGAAATTTCGCATTACATTAAAATACCAAAAATCAATAAAATAGAAGCACCAAATACTAGCCATTATTACCACTACCAATTTTTTCTCTCTGTAACAATCTCTATTACAAAACTCCCCAACTAGCTCCGACTAGTCCTTAACCAGGCAACATGAAAATTCCCATCCCATTAAAAAACTAAAATTCAATAAAAATAGTTGCAGTAAATAATAGCCCTTTTACCAATACCAAATTGTTCTTTCTATGTAACAATCTTTATCCCGAACTCCCCAACTAGTCCCAGATTAGGCACTAGACTCTAATTAGCTGCCTATGTTTTTTTTTTTTTTTCCCTAATTCCTTCCCGCCTAACAATGTATATGCCTTGCTCAACCTCATCTAAGCCTCGACTTGGCGCTAAAATCTGGAACCGAATTCATCATAACAACAAGCAAACTAGGAATACACTTCCAATTGAGTAGCATCAAACATAAGACAAAGTCTCCTGTACACTAGTGCACGGTGCAATCCGGTATCTCAATTTATGCTTAAATGTATTGCTTGTTTTGGGCATATACATTAATACATTTTCACCCTGTTACCTTTACCAGAACATGTAAAACATTACGTTTTTTTCTATAGCCCGAATTTGCACGATCTAACTAGTACACAAGAGACTACTCAAAACATAAAAGGGAAAATACCATTTTACCTTACTCTGATCCATGTATAACTGAATCCGAAAGCACAATTCAAATTTTGGAATGAAAGGAAAAAAAGCAGGAAAAGGGAATTACTCTGCGAGTGTAAAGGTCAGCCAAAATGGCGCCCCAGCCTGCAGCGCCATAGCTGATCTGGGATGACCCGAATAGCACCAATTTCGGCCGGGTAGGGCCCGCCATTTTTCTTCTTCTTCTTGTGTTAATATAGCAGTTGACTCTTTTGTGGAAAAACAATCGTCCATATATATATATAGAATCTTTTTTTATTAATTAATAACCATTCTATTTATAATAATGTAAATAAGGTCATGTCTTGTAGCACTATACTACTATATGATAATAGTAGAACGGTAAAATGCATGTATATAGTTAATAGTAGAACGGTAAAATGCATGTATATGTTTTTTAATTATCGAAATGTTTATTCTGGCCTTTATAAACCATTAATTTGTTCAAATCTTTATGCGGCTGAACATAAGTGAAAATTGTCGAATTTATCTATCTTGCGGTTCAAATATTTATAGGTCGGCTATTCTAATGAGGTAAAGTACATTCTAATATACTAATAGGTTCGTGCTCTTCCGTTTCCTCCGGCGCGTAGAGACTTAAAGACAAGAATTTCGAATAATTCAGGGACCTAAGCACACATTTTGATAATTAAGAGACCTATAAACATTGTCAATAGTTAAAGGTCCTAAATAAACATTTTCATAATTGACCCCCTCCCCCCGCCCCTCCCTAATTTTCAAATAAATCCGTCCTCTTCCCAAAATATTTTGAAATCTCGCCTCCACTTCTCCAACTTCCAAATACATCAATTAATTCCATGTAGATAAGGAACTAAAATTTAATATAGTTGAAAAAAAATTATATACCCCCTTAATTAAAATTCTTGGTTTCGCCCCTGATAATTGAGGAATTTATACAAACATTTGTTTATGGTTAAAGGAGTTGCACATACAGTAAAACCTCTATAAATTAATACTCTATAAATTAATAAACTCTCTAAAATAATAAAATCTTCTGGTCCCGACTTGGGCCTTTGTAAAAAATCATCAAATTCGATAAGATAATAAGATAATGATTTTTCGAAAAATTCCTTTACAAATATTAGGTTCCATTAAAACTCTAAATTGATAATTCATAAATATTACAATTATAAATATGATGGTAATTTCCATCAACCCACTCTTGTAAATCTTTTTTAGTGCATGTGGGATGGTCTCTCTTATACTCACATAATGCTTTACGCATTTGATCATTTATGGATGATTTTGCGATGTCTTTTAGATGAGAAGACATGGTTGGGTGTTATGAATTATTTTATTTCCATATTGAGATTTATATAGTATATGTTTCATTCATCATGCATGAATATATTTAATTGGCTATAATAGTTATTTACGTGCAACGAATTAATGTAAACATATATTTAAGTAATTCCAATGAATTGATACATGCGTCCATGAATATAATAGTTAATTGTATACAATGAAGTGATATTATACATGAACATATTTAATTAGTTACAAAGAATTGGTTGATGCATGAATATAATCAATGAAACATATATGAATTCATTTATTTTCAATTCATATGTACTAAATTTGCTGAATTTAAAAAGTCTCTCTTTTAATTAATAAAATATTAATTTATCGATATATTAATCTCTCTAAATTAATAAAATTTCATGGCCCCAAGATTATTAATTTATAGAGGTTTTACTGTACATATTACCTAGTAGAACATAGTCTTTTTTTTTCTCCTCTTAGCATCGATTAGAGAAAATCACACTTTTGATCCCGCAGGACACACAACAATTGCATTTTTGTCCCAAAGTTCACTTTCGGTCCCACAAAAAAAAAAATCGAGCACTTTTAATCTCAATGTTATGTTTGCCGTTAACTTTGCAAGCACTTTATCCTATAGATTTTTGCACATATGGTCCCAACTAAAAAATCACTTTTAGTCCCAAATTTGAATGCATTTTCGGTCCCAGTCAAACATAACAGATTTTTTCCTCCATAAAATCATTTTTTATGGGAACTTTTGGAGCAAAAAATGGCAACCAGTACCTCATACAACAACAATCTATAACCGTTGTAGAAGAAAAATTCACATCATTCACAAAAAAAAAAAAAAAAAAAAAAAGATAAAAATAAACAACACGATCAAAGATGTCTTCTTCGTCGTCTTCAAGAAGACCATACCCCCACCCTCAACCCGGAATTATATGCCACTGCGGGAAGGGACTCACACCTACGTTTCGTCTAGGCCTACTAGCCGAGGGCATCTATTTTACTCCTACTTCGATTGGCCCGCAGTGGGTTGCGAGTTCTTTATTTAGGCCGACGAAGTTGAAGCTGCTAGAGGCCAGTCTTACTTCGGGACCCGGGTTAACGCGTAGGATTGACAGTTTAGTCAAGGAGAACAACAATTAGAAACGAGGGAGATGAAGGCGACTTGGAAAGACGAATATTGGAATTTTGGTGGTGGATCTGTCTGGAAGCCTATAGAAGTTGGCTAATAATGTGGTGCAGATAAGGAAACTAGTTAAGTTGATTGTGTGTCTCCTAAGTTATCTTGGGCACCTATTATGGTGAAGTTTGTTGGTTTCTAAGTATTTGAACTAGGAGTTTAGTGTACTACTTGATGAAATGCCCTGTTTTTGTTATGTAATTGACTTTCTCTTGTTGCTATGAGGATCATCATCACCCTCGCTTGAATCAAACTCTACCTCGTCATTAACCTCTGTTATAACCTTTGGGCCAACCCATTCAACATCGAGGTCAATATTCTCGTCGAAGATGATATCATCTAGTAGCTCATCACAACTGTCTTCTTTGCCTTCAAGCTCCTCGTCACTAGAATCCGTTTCATCCAGCTCTACTAGATCTGCTTTGTCATCCCATGTTGTCCCTCTTCCAACGTATGGTACAATTTGCAAATCTGTCTCGCAAATAACGGTCTTATTCGTTTCGGTTGAGATGCCATAGTTTGCTATCCAATCATTCGCTACCCTATCATTTGATACCCCATCAGTTGTTGCCACCAAGGATAAAAAACTCGCAAAAAATCGGCGAAATCTCGCGATATATTGGCGAGTTTCTTGCTAATTCTCGCGAAATTGCGAAATTGTTTTTTTTTCTTTCTTATTTCAGCAATTTTTTTTAAAATTTCGCCCAACCTTGGATTCAAATCGGAGACCTCTTGAATGAGGCTTCAAGCTTTAACCACCAAGCCAAGTCAACAACATGTTATTATATCTACATAGCATTTATATAATCTATTTAGTAAATTTCTACTTACAATAATATATACCATAAATTATGAAAATGAAAATTAGTTATCAAAATGAAAATTATAAATAATTGGGCATTTTTGGTCTATAATTAGTTATCAAAATGAAAATGAAAATAATTGGTCCATAATTAGTTATCAAAATGAAAATTGGAAATTTAAAACCTAAGTATAAAATAATAATTGGACATTTTTGTAAATCTTTTGTTTTGTTTATAATTTTAAGATGAATTTATGTATTAAAGTGGGTTATAATAATTTTAAAATATTTTGTTAAACTTTTGATATTTTAATATAATATTTCCGTACTAGTAATTAGTAATGTTGTATGAAAAAAGGTCAAAAAGTGTTTTATATTGCCACTCATTGTTTATATTATTTTATATTTATAAATTAGTTGTAAATAAATCTATTTCTATCAAATTTAAGATGCGTATAAGTATTTGAGTTTGTTATAATAATTGTAAAAATATCATGTTAAATTTTCAAATTTTTAATATATTTTTCAGAAAATTGCACCGATATTTCGATATTAATTGATATCTCACCGAAATCTTCGTAAATTGAAACACCGATATCTCCGTAAAAATCGATATTTTCGTTCCCTTTGCATCATCACCTATCCACACTATCTCACCCTCACACTCTTCATCCAACTCAGGTAAGCTTGTTTTTTAGCATTCAAGAACGGAGTAAACTCCCTGTTTTTAGCATCCAATATAGGCATTCAAATATCAAACTCGCATTCTACCCTCTTCAATTTACCACCATCTTCCAACTTGTAAAATTTCTTCTCCTCTAAATACCCCAATTGTTCACACAACCCCTCAAAATACACCATGTTGAGCTTTCTCTTATTAACAAAATATAAAAACGCGTACAGTCCCCTCAATCCACACTAACATATCCACATCATTCACCACCACCAACCCCCACCCCCGTGTTTCAGTTTCATCGTATAGATTTTCGATACCACCTGTAATTTATAACAGTCTACTTCAGCAAAATATTTCTATAATTTAACAATTAAATAGGAAAAAAATATTATGAAGACATCTCCTTATGAACAGAAAAACAGGTGAACATTTATGGTAGGGGACCTAACTTTGACTATCATATAACAAAAGTGGGAAATGAACAAATACAACAGCACTGGACACCCACCCAACAAAGTAATAAAAAAATAACAATATACGACAAGAGAAACACGAGGGACCACTCACTGCCCCTTCAACTAGAATAAAAAGCACATTTTAACCTTACATTGTGTCATGTGCAATGACAACAAAACAAACAGAAAACAAAAAGAAGAAGAAAAATCGCTACTTATGATAATCGGGTGCGGGAAAACCCTCATCGCATTTCCTTTGCAACATCACCACAATCTCTTTCTCGTCACACTCGTAAGGTTTTTCTTCCTGGTTTCGATCAATCAGGCTTGAAAGGTGGTGTCGCAATTTGAATTTTTTTTTTGGAGTTTAGGGTCTAAATGATTTGGGAATGAGGGGAAACGGTAGCGTTTTGGGTTATTAAGGTATTAATTATTTTTTTAATTTGTTGTATAGTCAGAAAAATTAAAATTATTGCGTCATTTAACGGACGCATGATAAACACGTGAATGGAAATGTAAATTATAAACGATGTGAGACTAAAAATGCTCGTTTTTTTTTATTTTTTTTCGTGGGATCGAAAATGAAAATTTTGGGACCAAAATGCAATTATCGTGTGGGACCAAAAGTGCAATTTTCTCGCATTATTTACGGCTGCAATTGTATTGTTATTATTATTATTTTTTCTTGGAGCTTGTGCAACAGAATTTTGATTTTTGAACAGTTCTTGAAGAAGTCTACAGAGTATGGAATTGCACGAAATAGGTCTTTTCTCCACGTACCATCTAAGTAACTTTGAATCTGAATCAAAATTCCACTTTTCCCATACATATCTAATCCTACCTCCGTCCCGCTTTAATTTGCCTACTTTTCTTTTCGATTTGTCCCAACTTAACTTATCTGTCCATAAATGGCAAATTTCTCTTACAATATCCACCCTCAAAATCTCTATTTCTCCACCTTTAAAAAAGTAAAAAAAATTCACAAAATCTGTTTTTCTTACCTCTGTATCCCGTTAAAGTAAGTAAGTTAGGCCGAGACGGAGGAAGTAACTCATTGTTTACAGTACAATCCATAACACACACACCCGATTAGTTAATGTACATGTGAACCAAACATCATACATCTAAATACACATGATTTATTAACCCTACATTAAATCACTTCTTGTAAAGTAGTATTTGTTTTGGAAATCCCCCTTCGCAGTTTCTTGAAATAATTTTTTAAGTTAAATTACTTGTATATGGTTTGGGACATCAGCTAACTAACTGCTAGTCTTCTAGCTCACTGAGTTTTCGGTATAAACTCGACTCAGGCCCGAACATGACTAGGTTCGATTCTGAGACTAAATGTCAAGCCACTGTTTTTGCCAAGTAGAGATGTTGTCAGAAACGTTGTACGTGGTTTTACCATCCGCAGCAACCACATAATACGGCGAATCCTCTCGAAACTCAGCTGCCATTGACAACCAGTATAGACTCGGTTCCCAGTTAACATTTTTGAGGACCTTCAGTATCTCCTCCACCACGACCGCCGACCCTTCGTCAGACAATTGGATTCCATCTCTGTGCAGACAACAAAGTTTGTTACAAACAGAACGGATAACTGATATGCTATTGTCGGCTACGCACATGTGGCATATGAAACGAGTGATGAGGTGGTATTTCGCAGTGATGGATCTTGAATTTTCGAGTCCAGCTAACACCAGTACAAAAGTTAAATTATATGCAGTAGTTATGAAAACAAAAACATTATAAATTAGTATGAATCTGGATAAAGTTAATACATTAATGCCAATTTGCATGAACTGCAAATCTTCAATCAAATCATCAGCAATTACGGTTCGAATAACACGCATAATGAACAGAAACTAAAATAAACGAAAATGTTATGTAGCAAGAGATGGTAACATCAAAACATTTAAATACTTCTTTCTCGGGTAAATTGCACTATGCTTCCCTGTGGTTCCATAATTTGCGCAAGATCCCACATGTTTTAGAATTGTACGAAAACCTTCACATGATTTCAATAATTTAGAACAATGTCCATTTTTCAAGCAACAAATTTTACGCCGTTGATTATTTTCGTGGTAAACACTTTCATAATATGTGTACAAGGCGGTTGACAGTGAAGGAAATAACATTGAAAAAATCAAATATGTAAACTATTTCGAAAAATGGATATGTGCTAAATTATTGAAATCATGTGGAGATTTCATACAATTATAAAATCACGTGGGATCTCACGCAAAATTATGAAACCACATGGGAGTTTGGTGCAATTTACCCAGAGGCACAATCAGGTCCCAATATTTCCAATCTTTACATTTTATTTAGACATATAACAGATTGTGGACTTACATAAAACAAGCATTAGCCCAATTGTCTCTTTTCCGAATTGCATTCCAAAGATTGATGGCTTCAACATCCATTTCTTGGCACAGTTCTACCAAAGCTTCAGAATATATACGGCAGCATTCATTTGTCCGGGTTTGATCATCATATCCGTTCCTGGGCAACAAAAAAATTCTAAGAACATGACAGAACTTCGATTTCTAGCTTGTTGAAGTTATATTACCCAAATATTTCACGAACTTTTGCCTCGTCCACAGGAGGATGACTCAAGCATATTATCCGCATCTTATCCGAAAGACTCTAAGAACAAAAGTTTTCAGAAAAAAACACGTGTAAATTCACTTGCATCTACTACAGCTATATAGGAATCCAGGGGCAAAAAGTGGACCAGAATGAACCTTGATATGAAGAATAATCTTTCTCATGTTTTCGACGTATTCAGACAGAGGCACATGAGACCCTAAGCCACTTGGGTGTGGGTTCGTTGCATCGTTACCGCCAATATATACTATCACCAGAGAAGGCTGAACAGCTGCATCCTGAAATACAAGTATTTTGTAAAATATGAATGTTCAGTGATTATCAGATTGATGTAATCCTCATACAGTAATTCCAGTGAAAGACAATTTAGACTGGTCTTTGGACTAATTGAATAGAGGAATAATCCGAGATACTAAGCAGGCTAATCGAGCATTGGGATTTCTAAAGATCTCGGAGAAGAAATATAGATGTTTCCTACATAAATGTGTTGTAATATAAACATATGCCTATTTTTTACTAGATAGCTCGACACCCAAACACACGTTATATACCTTGGGAAAAACTCGATCCAAAACTTGAAGAGCCATCCTCGTGTTCCAACCAGAGTATCCTCGTAGTACTACATCCGCCTTCAATCCATTTTAGCATAAATAAGAAATAAATAAAGTGGATTCTAGATGAGCAACAGCCACCAGACAAATACTGGACAGTAAAGGCCAACAAGCTGTTAAAAACAGATGAAACTTGAATGTTTTGTGTTAAAATAGTCACATGAAACATTGAATTTTTTTTATGAAACAACAGAGTGGATATAAATCCAGATTTTAGAGCTGTATACAGTCTTAGATGCTATCAAAATTGGGACAAAATTACAAACAAAATTTAAATGATCATCTTTCTTAATTGTAGAAGGCAACGGCGCCAAAAACAGATTCGCTTATAGCTATTTAACCTTATCAAGACCATAACATGTAGAAATACAACTAGAAAAGGCTCAAAATCTGCTTCTTTAGACACTAAACATGGAAATTCACATCGCATTAAAAAATTAAATTAAATAAGTATAGAATCACTAATACTAGCCTTTGTTAGAACCTCTGTTCCCAACTAGCTCCAACTGTTTAGGCCTAGACCCTCATTGCCCGCCTATATTTATTTCCCGATTCTCTACTCTGAACGAGCCCGCCTAGTTCTCGATTAGTCGTTAAGCCCCAGTCTACCACTTGACCACACCCAAATTGTTCTTTCTCACCAACAATCTGTAATATCACAAACTGAATCCATGATAACAACAACCAAACTACGGATAGACTTCCAATTCAGTAGCATCAAACATAAGATTGAACAAATAAAAAAGGGAAAAAAAGTTACAAAATCCGCAGTTTTTCACCCAATAACATCAAACAACAGTATCAAGCTCAAATCTTCGAAAGCACAAGTGATAGCACTCCAAAGAAATTCAAATAAACATCCGATCAAAAAAAGCAGAAAAAGAAATTACTCTGCGAGTGTAAAGGTCAGCAAAAATGGTGCCCCAGCCTGCAGCGCTGTAGCTCATCTGGACCATGGATGATCCGAATAGCACAAACTTCGGCCGGGGCGGCCCCACCATTTTTCTTCTTCTTCTTGTAACCTGTTAAGGATAACAGTTGAGTCTTGGGTGGAACAACAATTCTCTGTTTGTTTGGATGTATAAATTTTTTAGGCTAATTTAATTAAGTGTTGTACTGTTCACAACAACATTAATATTATAAGTGAGATATTTATTTACCAAATTAAGTGAACTCGCCTGTGGCACATGCGAGTTCACTAAAATTCTGACAATCCTGTTCAATGTCGCCCCCGCCCGGGGGGACTTCAATTAAAACACATTTTTCTTTTTTGGATGACGCCTAGGCGTTTTTTTTTTTTTTCTTAATTAATTTTAGTTACAAGTTTGATAATAATAATAATAATAACAATAATAATAATAATAAACACGTAACGATTAGGGGTATGCACGGTACCATGTGAATCGGATATTTGAAAATATCTAAATTCATATTAAATTTCGGTTATTTAAAATTTGTATCTATCACCGATCCAAAAAATCGGAACGGTACGGTGCGATTATTTATTTTTTGGGATAGTTCGGTTCAGAAATTTCGGTTCAGTTAATCGTTCCGTTAGGTCCGAAATTTCTGAACCGAACTATCCCAAAAAAATAAATAATCGCACCGTACCGTCCCGATTTTTTGGATCGGTGATAGATACTCAAATTTTAAATAGCCGAAATTTGATATGGATTTAGATATTTTCAAACATCCGATTCACATCGTACCGTGCACACCCCTAATTGTTACGTGTTTATTATTATTATTATCAAACTTGTAACTGAAAAAAAAAAATTGAAATGGCCTATGCTATAGGCGTCATCCCAAAAACAAAAAAAAAATGTGTTTTAATTGAAGTCGCCCCTGGCAGGGGCGACATTGAACAGGACTGTCAGAATTTCAGTGAACTCGCCTGTGGCACAGACGAGTTCACCTAATTTGATAAATAAATAAAATTCCCACTTATAATATTAATGTTGTTGTGAACAGTGCAACACTTAATTAAATTTGTCAATTTTTTATGCAATGTTTATTTTGGAAACGTGGCAAAATTAACGTGATTAAAACGTATAAAAAGTTAATTGGTTAAATTTTTAAAAATACACAACTTTGATCTCTTTTACAATTTAATCATTTATTAAAAAATATTGTAATTTAATGCATGGTTTTTTATTTTTTACAATTTAATGCAGCATTAAACTTTTTAGATGAGATATTAAAATAATCGTTAAAATTCGATACCCTCTACCATAATGCAAGAAACATGTTCAAAATATTTTTAAAATATTTAAATACACATAATTTATCGCGCGTTAGATCTATATATTTAGCTCTCAAATGTTGTATTTAAGAATTTGAATTGAGTTTTCTTGGTTTGTTGATGCGACATCTTGCAAAGAAGTGAGTCTTGAGTTTCGAGTGCGAAATTTTCAAACTCTCATTAAAAATGTAATTATGCATCAAATTGCAAAAATTAAAAAAAAAATACGTATAAAAAATTTGCAATTTTAGAGTTGTATTTAAAGATTTGAATCAAGCTTTCTTGGTTTATTGTGATGCATCTTTTAAAGAAGTGAATATTGAGTTTTAAGTGCTAAAACATCAAAATCTCATAAAAAATTATGATTATGCATCAAATTGCAAAAATTGAAAAATTCATGTATAACATAGCAATTTTAGAAAATACATGATTAATTAAAAAATATAGTAAAGTCATGCATTTTTATACAATTAATTAATATTTTTGAATTATCACTCTGTTTCCTATTCTGACGGGCAAATAAAACATTAGGACAAAAAAAAAAAAAAAAAAATTAATAACAAACATCACACTGAATTAATTAACCATTTGATTTTCAAAACACCCCTAAGTACTTTCTTGAAGTAATTTATTGAGCTAATTCCTTTATGTGAGATTGTGGGATATTATCGCACATTAATATAATATGTCCATGATCGATGGGCAAATCGTGTATATTATTGCTGAAATATATATACACACTTTAGAAGATTTTGCACATCATTAGGTTAAAGGGTGCTCACCTAAACTTGTGACAACAGTGGGTAGGCTAGCGAATCATGTATATAATCTATTTCGGTCTTGTGTTCGAGTCACCGTGGGAGAGGGAAGAATTTTTTCTTTATTTTTAGATTAGGAGAAAAAAATTTAAAAAAAAAAGGAAATGATACAATTTTGCTCTTGAACTGATACCCCAAGTTTAAATTAGACACTAAATTATTTTTTATCCAACACGTAAAGAAAACTTTAAAAGATTTAATAAATACAAAAAATAACATATTAGAAAAATATATTTCAAAATCAATAAATACAAAAGAATAAATCTAAACATTATTTAAGGTCCAATCTAAACTTTGTAGATAAATTTATACTTTTCCTCCTAAATACTCCTTCAGTCTCGACTTAAGTTTCCTACTTTGACTGGACACTAAGATTAAGAAAAAGTAGATTTTGTGAAATCTTTGACTTTATTAAAGGTGGAGATTTTGAGAGTGGAGATTGTGAAATTAATTTGTCATTTATGGGCTGGAAAGTTAAGTTGGGACAAACCGAAAAGGAAAGTAGAAAATTAGAGCGGGACGGAGGTAGTATAATTACACGACATTGGAAATTGATTATAACTTAATTGGTATAACACTTTATAACTAGGATCGATCCTTGCAATCTGAAGGGTCCTTAACACTTAAAAAGAATAAGGAATATATACTACATACCTAAAATTTTGAGTCAACATGCATAATATTGTACATTAAGAAAAATAAGAAATATAGTTATATATAAACGCACAGATCACAGACCTAAAAATTTTAGGTCCCATAAATTTTGGGCTGGGCCGTTGCCTTTCCGGCAAAGGCTCAAAACCACCCTTATTTATAACTCAGGTCATAAATCCAGGATCAAATTCTACCGAAATCCGATAATATTGTCAACACTGAAAATAAATAGCCCATTACAGCTTAAAAAAAAACAGCCCATTAAAGAAGAAGCCCATACTTGTTTCATACTGAGGCTTGAGTATTCAGAAGCCCAGTCCAACAAAGTTTTCCCTTCGCGAAATGGACATTGCCCTTTTCTCTCCGTCGTCGCTTTTCGCCGCTTCCGACGGCAGCTCCTCCGGTAACCGCTATCCATTTTTTCAATTATTAAAAGATTTAATCCTGCAAGTTTATGTAATTTTCATTTGTACCTCAATATTAGATTATTTTATTTTATTTTATTTTTTTCCTACAGAGGAGGAGAAGACTGAAACCAATGAGAGCTTTGTGGAGCGAAAACATCAATTCCCTGAAACGGTGTGTAGTAAATTATTTTATTTTATTTTAATTTCTAGCGCAGTTAGATTTATACTTTGCGCTTCCATTTGAAGTATAAGTAGCTGACTGAATGCTTAATTTAATTGTTTGCACTTGATGATTTCGATGAAGGTTCAATGTTGATAGAAATCAATAATAGGAATAAGATTGTACAGAGAGATTAAAGTTGCACGATTTAAGAACTTAGCAGTTAGCGGTTGATCATTGCATTACTGTTTGCCAAATGTTCATTAGCAGTTGCAGGGGCGGACCCAGGATGGATGGCTAGGGGGCCGGAAAAAAAATAACTAACCGATGAACATCAATATACATGTGATAATAAATATTCAATGTATTAAATTTATTATTATATTAGAATTATTAAATATGTTGAAATGTGTCACTAGTTACTTATATATTAAAATTTAGAGTATTTTTTTGCATATTATAAAATTTATCTAAATTTATTGGAGTGTTTGATAATCTGAGAGGGGCCAAAATACACTCATTTTTCAAAACAAACACTCAATATAGCATATTACACATATTTTAGGGATACAAATAGTATGGTGGGAGGTTGGGTTGGCCCCCCACCCCCCTAATGTGAATCCGCCCCTGAGCGGTTGTACTTTTCCGTCATAGTAATGTTGCTGTAAGTTTGTTGTTGAGCAAACGAGGCCTGTGCATTAGTGGTTGTACCTTCAATGCATTGTGATGTGGCAGTTGTATTTGTAGCTGATTAAGTATTAGAGCAGATTGAAGTGTTGAAATAAGTTACTCAGCTCAATACCAAAATAGAATTGTAAGACAAGATTGTTGGAATACGATTGTTTACCTGTCAGAATGCAAGCACAACTACGATGTTGTGGCTGTTTCAGAATCTTTACTTGTAGCTTATGTTTGTTTTTTTCGTCTTGTATGTAGGAATTGCTCATCCGAGAGTTTTCGTTTCACCAATTAAACGCTAACCTACTGTGGCCTGGCACATTTGCATTTGCCGAATGGTTGGTTCAACACAGACAATGGATAGAGGGAAGGAGAATACTAGAGTTGGGGAGGTAATGCATAATACAATCGGTTCTGAATGAAATTGCCATTTTCTTGTTCAATTTATTAATTTTTCAAGGCTTTAGGTTAACCTTTAAAGATGGTGAATAGATCTTTGCATTCATATGCTATTATGTGCCTCCTGTAGAAGTTCAATTTTGAAGCAGTTCTTTAAGGGCTCTTATTTGGACTTGCGTAAAGGAAGCTAAATGTATTTTTCAATATATTTTTACTGGTTGTTAGACAATCTTTTTGATGTTTCAATTGTTACATTTCTGAGTTTGCTGCAGTGGAACTGGAGCTTTGGCTATCTTCTTGAGAAAATCTTTTCAACTTGACATTGCAACTTCTGATTATGACGATGCTGAAATCGAGGAGAATATAGCACATAATTGCCAGATAAATGGAGTTACTCCTGCCCTTCCACACATAAGACGTAAATTTCCTGCATGATGTTTTGATCCCAATATTGATATTCCATTTGATAATTTACAAGTGTTAGATTCCTTTTCCTTTCCAGATTCCTGGGGAGATGACTTTCCGGTTGCTGATCCAGATTGGGACCTAATTATTGCCAGTGATATTTTACTCTGTAAGTTCTCTAATTCGATCGGTCCTTTATCATGTTGGTTGATGCGTCTGCATGAATAATGATGACTTGGTTTGTGCTCTAATTTGGTCAGTCATTTAATAAGTAGTTTGGTTTGTACCTCCTTGTTGGGGTATACCCCTAGATTGGTTTGCAAAATTGATTCGAAGGAAACGTTGATTATTTACTACATTGCCCTTAATCTTGTTGCCGTAGATTTTTATGGGTGCGAATCAAATTTGGGCAAAATGGAGGTGAGGCACAATTCTGCAAATGGGGGGCAATCCATCTTTATAGCGAGATTTACGAAATTGATCCTTTAAATCTTGGCGCAGTAAAATGGAATATGGCAGAAATTATTTTTGACAACAAATGAATTCTACTCAAAATGATTGAATGTTAATCATCTATATCACAACGAGATCTTCTACAAATTACCTTTACTGCTACTATTGTTGCATCCTCTAATGCAGCCTCGATAAATTTTCAAGATCAAATGCAAGATTACAACCATAAAATAAGTTGCTAGCCTGTTTTTTCCATCCGGGGTACAGAAATGACGTATATCATGCCCTACAAGGGCAAGCAAACGGACGGACCCTTAAGGTTTTGATTTGAATGTCACCTGTAGGCTAACGCAGAATATTCTGATTGAAACACGAGTATTTTTTCTTGGCTCACGGCATTACATACTTCTATAGTCTGTTTTGCATCTATTCGTTCGTCTCATTCCCAGAATAGATCACATTTTGCTTCTCCTTTGGAGTTAGTTAACATATTCTACAACATTCTCTACGTTGCTCTCGTGTTTTGCAGATGTTAAGCAATATGCGAACCTCGTAAAATCCTTATCATTTCTCCTCAAGTCCTACAAGCCAAAAGCTAGTGATGATGCCGTTTCTTCCAGAAATGGACAAAATGGTCATTTTAGCTTGGTCTGTATATTTCTTTAATCACTACACAGACAGTAAACTAATATACTCTAATTACGTGCCATTTGCCCAGATTCATGTCCGCTTACTCGACCAGCATTCTTGATGAGCTGGAGGCGAAGGATAGGGAAAGAGGAAGAGTCATTATTCTTTACTGGGTGTAAAGAAGCTGGTCTTGAAGTCGATCATCTTGGGTCCCGTGTGTACTGTATCACACCAAGAACTGCAACTTGCTGATATAGCTGAACATTGGTTGTAGCATGGCTAATCTTTAGGGTACAAGTGCATGCGGTCCAGCATCATTGCCGGGAATCTTGGGGGGCCGACACGACCACACTTGTGGGTTTCCGGTGGCCGTATTTCCGGCAGATTAATTGATGGTGGTGAAGCTCAGATATGGTGGTTGTCTATTCTCTTCTGATGTGGTAAGATTTTGGGACCCCCTACCCCAGCTTGTTTTAGATAAATAAATTAGTTTTGTTATTTTTATTGGATTGTTTACTATGGGAAATAAATTCTTTTATGCACCACTCTTCAGCTTCATTTGTATTGAATTCAGACTGCATAAGAACTGGGCAAAAATACCAAATTTGGCATATGATGCAAACACATGGATAACTAGTCGGAAAAATGTTAGGCGTTTACGTGTTACAGACTGGTATGCCATTTCTAGCCCCAATCCAATATTATAAACCCAAGGGACCAAACCAGTGTGCCGGTCCAGTCCGCCCAATATTTTCAATGGGTTGGGCCATATGAATTTATGTTTGAAGTACCATTAGGATGGCTCAACCTGACTTGGCATATGGTGTTGGCTCGATGAGCTGGGCTGGATCGGGCCTCCGAATTGCTTTCTTTACTGGCACCAATTATGCTGGCTCGGCCCAATTGGACCTAGTCCATCGGGCCAACACCATAGGTTGGGCTGAGGAAAAATTCTTTTGGACAAAGAATTATTGAGCCCAAACCATTGTGGTGGGCCTGATAATACCTCTGACCTAGATTCCTGTGGGCTAGTCGAATTGATTTTGCCTGCTCTAGTAACAATGTAAAATAAGACAGGTTTCTTGTAATGTAATGCATGTTGATAGAAGAAGAAGGAGTTGTGATTTGAGTGTGTAATTCTCCTACGTCATTCGGGTTTGTCCAAATTTCCAGTGAGGTTCTCTTTAGTAGTAGATAGAAGAGGTCGTTGTCGATGACATCTTCAAGATTTTGCTATTGTACTTGTGCCGTACAGTTCTTTTTTTCCTTTTAACTTTTTTTAGCAGTAATTGACTAGTTTGAAAAAAGAATACAGTTATCTCACGGAATAATGTTTCAACTCAAGTTGGGACGTGGAATTACTGTCAAGTTCTACACACGCGCGCATATATATATATATATATACCTTACTGTAATCGGATTTTATATCAAAACTATATACCAATTTTAAAAGTTCTCATCGAGCTTTGATTAGACCCTACTTAAAAGGTAAAACTATTATTAATCGTCTACATTTTCTACTTCTGACTTAACTCCGTCTAGGTTCCACTTCACCCACTTAAACTTTGGTAAAGCAATAGACTCCAATATGTCATCCAACGTCTTTTAGAATTTTATTGCTATATGAGTACATATTAAAGATTGAGAAATCAGCTCGGTCCTTGACCCAATATTTCAGACGGGTATAGACATAAAAAATTTGGCCCAGCCTACTATTTGGCCTGTCAGATCTGACCCAATGGTCCAAAAGTTTGACGGGCGGCAGATCGACCTGATAATTTTAATTTATTGCGAGGAAATAGGCAGGGTTAGGCTAATTAATTATAGACCCGATCAAATTTTGATTTAGTCCAACCTTGCTCAAATTTGATGATGGCCCGGCAAAGTTAAGTCCGAACGAAACGGGCTGCCCGAATTGCCACCTACAAAGTTGTGTGGATTGATACATGCACCTAATTTATGTGGTGATATGGCGATAATGGCTCCGTGTATATCCCGTGTGTAGGTTTGAGTTGAAGTCAGATCTGTCTTTTAGTTATTAAAAAAACTGCAGATTTTGACAGGTGACATAGTTGGCTCTTCATGCAACGGATTCCACACCTTTCACGCCCACTGGCTACTGTACATTATGGGTAAATGAAAAGGTTCAACTTAATCATTAGAATTTGGTCGGTCAGAACTAATTTATTTTTAATTATCTTTAAATGACAAATTACCCTTAGACTTTTAAGTGCACCTTCAACCCAAACACAATAAATAGTGAAATTTTACATTAAATTTACAGTTTTTATGTGTATTATCTCCAAACTACTCTATTCCACTAAACTTATAATTTTACGTAATCATTTCCAACCCATTTTACACTAAAGTGTACAAAAAATAAATCTTATTTTATTTATAATTTATATTTGATTTCACTTATAAGAAATTTTTTAAACTATTTATTTTAAATTAAATTTATTAATTGTAATATCTTTAAAATATGTATACTAAAATGTAAAGAATAATAATTTTATCTTACAAATTTTGCTAAAATTTATCAAATACTTTTTTGTAATTAAATTTAATTAAATATAAATTATTAAATATCTATGAATAAAATATGACATTTATGTAATTAAAATTGAATTTAGGAGTATTTTAAAAATATAATGTAAAATAGTTCTTTTACGTATATGAATAGTGTCCCCCTATTTATTCACATTGCATCTTCTACAATAACAGGTACAACATCCTCGATAACATATGTGTTAATATACGACAAGCGTATATTATGACATAAGTTATACATCACTAATGTTTATGTGTTATGTATAGATGCAATTGTCGTAGGAGATGTTGCACCAATTGAGAGACACTATATATGTCTTAATTATAGAAAAAAGGTATAGAGTGCGGTTGCAGAAGAATTGTGCAAAATTTCCTTATATTTATTATATTATAGAGTTGGAGAGAGAAGGAAGAAAGAAATTAGGAAATTAATTTAACGGTAAACGAAAAGAATAAAAAAAGTAGGAGAGAGAAGGAAGAAAGGAATTAGGAAATTAATATCATAACTAAAATTTGAATTTAAAAAAAAAATAGTAAAACGGAAAATTATATCAAAGGGTAAGACTGACTTTGACCACCCCATTTAAAAATTAAATAGAAAAAAGAAACACCAACCATATTTTGATCATAAATAATTTCTAATGGAGAATCATTATGTAGTGCAGCGTTTTAACGAATAAAGAATCTGGAGCACAATATTTGTTGATTCTATCAAAGAATACAACGTTCTAAATAGTGAGAAAGAATGAATTGTAGCAACTCTATCACACCAACAATTTCTTTACACATACATTATTTAAAAAAAGAATTGTGGCACCCATACATTTAACTATACGAGTTTTTTTCAGATAAATTATCAAATTTATTTTTTGATCATTTTTTCGTTGGAATTCTGCACGTGACATGCATGTCATAAACTTAAAGATTTTTTGTACAAACATTTTTTTTAGTATACCAAAATTATAAAATTGCTTTATATATTTCTTTTCCCTAATAATTTGTTTGGATCATCAACGGTCCTCTCTCCTAATATCTAGAACCTCCATAGTTGAAGATTGGTGACTCATTTACCTACTAAAAGTCTGTTTTGACAAAAAAAAAAAGATTATAACACATAAGGCACGTGCGGAGTTCCGGCGAAAAATGATCAGAAAATAAGTTTGGTGATTTATCTGCAAAAATCTGTATAGTTTAAATGTTGGGTACCACAAAAAAAAAAAAGTTTAGTGGTTTATGGGCAAAACTAAGTTAGGTGGGTATGCTATAATTAATCTAATAAGAAACTGGAACTTGATTTTTTTGTTTTGGGAAGTACAAATTCTGGTTAGGATAAGATCGGTGAGAATTGAACCTTGATCATTCATTTAAATTATAATATGCTCTACCAACTGAGCTACAATTAATTCTCAGTATAAAATTCGTTGATTCTTTAAAGAATATCGAATTCATGCTAGAATTGGGAAGATTTTATTTAATCAAATATCAATGTATTCCACAAACAAATGAAGCCTAACCAAAATAAACTTGCATATAAAATCTGTAGGCAACAAATATCATTCAAATAGTACAACTAACAATATCTAAGATATTATTTGTTCGGATATAATCAGATTGAACTACTTGATTTCGTATTCAGTAATAATAATAAAGAAATAAATAAACATGTTTGAAATCTTCACCGTTTCATGTTTAAGCTTTGAAAATAAAACTCACTTTGATGGCATGATTGATATGAAGGGACGGAGTAAAAATTAAATGGTTATTCACTTATTCATTCTTATTTGTTTGATTGGTATGAATTTGAGATGTGAATAGCCATTCCCAAACAAATAGCCACTCACATATTCATGGTATTAGGGGTTATAGATCCACCGAAGTGGGTAGCCTTAACCGGATGTGTCGGTAACAAGTAAAGCCCGAAGGACGTTCCCGTCTCTGTCGGGGGAGATGTCAACCATCTCTCCTTTTTACGAACACCCATATTCATGGGATTAGGCATTTCTTCCACCTCACATGGTATTAGTTATTCCTAACAACAATGAATGCATTTATTGTTGTTATTATTATTCATTGAGTAATTCGTTGTATTATTTTTATTATCTATATTATTAATATTTTTTAATATTCTCAATTAATCATTATTAATTAATTTATTGATTGACTATAATAGTGTTCTTGTTCTTGTGGCTTTTGTTGTTCTTGTTGTTAATTAAATAATTACTATTAGGCACTATTATTTCTAAATTTATTTATTAATAATACATTTTCATAATTTATAACTACTTTCAATTAATCGCTATCAATGAATTATTTAGCTAATAATTTATTAGTACTATTTCTATTACTATGATTATCATCATTATTATCATAAATTGATAATTAATTAAATTATTAAATTAATTACAGTTATCGATAATAATAGCAATATATTATTAATATTACTATTTTGGTATTTTATTTAGATAATTGAGTATTTCATTTTTTTATTATTTCTTGAGCATACTAATTATTGAGATAATTATAATTATATCATTCATTTTCCATCATTTGTTCCATTTCTTGATTGATTTCATTCAGGCATTATTCCATTCATTCGTACTAATCATGCCGTAAGTTGTTAAGCTCAGCTTCTAGATAATTGTTCATTTTATCATGTTATTGAACAAGCCCAATTAAAGTCCGCTTGTCAAATAACAGTATGAGTTTGAGTTCGTTAAACATAAAGTAGAACTTATAATTAATTAAGCGTGTAAGTTTTTTTTTTTTTTTTTTTCACAATTCTAAACGATTCCTCTAAATGAGCATTCATGGGAGCTCATGTTCCAAATATTATTAGAGTGGGACTTGTGTGCATCAAGTGCACATTAGTATTATTGTGCACCCTAAACCCTAAAATACTGAAAAAATCCTAAAAATCCGAACCCCCCCATCCCCCAAAACCTAAACCCTAAAAAATCATAAAACCCCCTAAAACTCCCCAAGTGCACAATACGGCTTATTGTGCACTTGATGCACACAAATTTTTACCATATTATTAAATTTTAAATTCGATTTGTTAAAATAACGATCCATTTCAAACAAAAAAAGAAAAGTTTGGAGACCGTTATTGCTAGCTTATAGGCTTATAGCCTTGCATATCCTACTACTACTGTTACTAATACTAGTAATAATTGTTATTATTTTGTTTGGGCTGAAATAATTGCATGAATACATTAGATAAATTGATGAGGCTGTGTTTGGCCAGGAAATTTCGAGGAAATCGCCTATTTTGTATATATCCATCATCAAACTACAATGATATACAGTATTGTCTGGTTTGTGTAGTGAAAAAATAGAAGCCAAACAAAGTACTAGCTAGATTGCAAATTAATAAATAGTGAAAATCCAAATACAGAAAAATATCAACTTCATATAGTGCAGAATCGGACAATCTAATTTAGCTGCAAATTTTAAAAGCAATTGTCTTGTTTGTAAATTATTTTGAGATTATAGTTGTTTTTGGGCCGAAATATAAGCACGAAGCTTCCTAGAAGCAGCATTAATTTGGCAGACGGCTTTTCAATTATGTATAGAGATCATGGGATTCTCTGTCCATATATAACCAGCTTGTTATAATTGATATCGACGTATTTTCACAACTTGATAACTGAGTAATGAATATCTCTCCTATCTATGGCCGACATAAATTAATGTGCTCAAAGACGAACTTAGATAGGATGTGAAATCTTTTACAATCAGTCGTGAAACATCGACCTTTTGTAACAAATGATTATTACATCACACATTGGCGGAGCCACTCATGGCCAATTCCGGGCTCCAATCCAATGCAAAATCTGTAAAATCTTAATTGCAGTATTATTATTTTAATTATTCACTACTTCATATTTTAACCAAGTCCACCACATTTAATTTTATTGTTCACATTCTAAATTCTCTAAATACGATATAAATAAATAATTCATACTTAAAATCACGACAAATTATTTCGTTTCATGCGCATGCATCTCTTAGTTGTTTTAGTAAATTTTCTATTAAAAATGAATAAAAAGGTAGAGATTCTACATAGATTTTATTACCATATTTTTTTTCTTTTGAAGCTTATAATAAGCCACAACTTCATCAAATTATAATTTTTTTTTCATATTTTAGTCCATCTCATTACTAAATTCTGGATCTACCCCTAACATGAAACATGTATAATATGCATCACGATTACATCAACTGTAATTATGTATCATCCAATTAAGCACTTGTTATAAGAGATGTTGCACCATTAGTTGTAGAAGATGCTACACCGCCTATATAAGGGCTAGGGGAGGCATGGACCCACTGACCCCAATGAGATTTTTTATTATATATGTATTTTAGTTGATTTTAATACAACTTAATTAAATAATTATATCGTTTAATTTGAGTAATTATTTTAATAATAAGGAATGCCGTATTTTTTTTTATATAAAAGCAATAGAGATAAATATTTGAAAAAAAAAATAAAAATAAATGAATAGATACATTGTACCTTATTATTCACTTTTTTGTACTTGAAAAAATTTATTGATAGTATCAATAGAATTATTATTTTCTAATTTTATTATAGAGTTGAACTAGTGTACTACCTATAAAAATGTTTTACGATCTATTTAATTTTTATTTTCTCAATGAAAAAATGCAAAGTTATTAAAACAAAAATACATTAATAAATTAGAGTGTCCCAAGATTACATTTGTATATTAAAAGGTTTAAAGGGCGCAAAACAATGGTCCTCCCTTTTAATTTCAAATAAAATTAATTTTTTAATGTAATTTATCTAATACTTTAAGTTTAGATTCTATTATATATTAGTTCACTTTCTAGCATTTTTTTAGTTTCCCCTATCTGATACAAAATTCTCCTTATAACCTGTACATGGAACCCCTCAATTATATTTCTAGACCCGTCACTGAATATGTATATAGCTGATGTGTAAATATCCCATCTTCAATTTATGAATAAGAAAATTAACTGTATTACACATCAGTTGGTGAACAAATTAATTTGTACTCAACTGAGTAGGGAACTAGAACTATGGGAGTAAATGCTGAAGGATCACAAGTTACAAGTATATTTAACTGGCGATTCCCAAAATCGGGTCTGTGTAAAAGTTCTTATTTTCTGTGGTTAGTTGTTCACTGGGTTTCGGCTTTGAAATGTAACCGTTGTATGACGGTTGGGTTCCTTTTCCAACTCAAGGATTTGGGATTACCAGTTCCAGTTATGAACTGACGGTTCATTTAATTTTTCCTATTTTACTATTAATTTCATTTTTAATGTTTTATCAACTACACAATAATTTGTATAAGTTTAACATGTTTTTATTTAATTATAAAATTTACGAAAATAGAAGGAAAATTTGGAAAACTGGTAGTTTGGACTGGAATAGCTTATTCCAAATCTGGAATCGTAACTGTGGTTGTGATGGTTCGATTTCAGTTCCAATCTCATAGCGTGTGAAACTGGAGTTTCAATATTATCCTCATGAGTCACGTCTAATTCTAGTCTTATGAAAGCCAAAACCTCAAATATAAGATGACGTGTAAGCTCGTGTTTGTTTTAATATTAATCAATCATAATAATAATAATGTTGAATAGTGTACAGAATGTGCTAAAATAATTACTAGAATTAGCAAGTGACGATTTTTAAAGTTGACTACAAATATTCACCAACTTAGCTAGTGGCAATCCCTAAACCCGGTCGATTCAATTCGACACAAATTTAATGAGGAAAATTGGAAATCAATTAGACACGAATCGATTAACTTAATTTTGATATGAATCAACTCGATTTATAATTTTTTTATAAATATAATAGTTATATGTCTCAAATTATTTTTAATATATAATCCGAATAAACGCGAAATCGAATATGAACTAAATCCAATGATTCAAATTGCCACCTCTACACATAATGTTGGCTCCGATAAAAATGAGATTTTGATCTTAACAAAAACAACGTTGTTTTGTGGTCTAAGACGAAATATTGGGATAGTGATGTTAAATCTGAAAAACATATGGATATGCATGTATATATGTGCACATGCAGGACATGTGCAGTGTTTGTATTCTTCGAATGGTCACAAATTCTGTTAAACTAATTAATGCCCTCAAAAAAGAAGAGAGAACCGTTATAGCAGCTTTTTTAGTGAGAAATTTCGAGGAAGTTTCAGACACAAGTACAGCGCCGTACACAACACTAAATTCATAATATTTACGTTTATTTGTCAAGAATAATATAGTTGGATCGTATTACTCTTGATTTATTATTAAGAGCCACATTTTTTTATTTCCACCCCTAATTCGTTAATATATTTTTTAAAAAGTAAAGTTCACGGTTCATGGGCAATTGGGAGACGAGATCAATCATAAAATATCATGGAATTATTAGAATTAAGGAGTACTAATTGACGAAACAATCTAGGCTTCTCCTTTGTGTAAGGCAGTGGTCGAGCTTATGTTGTTTAAGGCGATTGTGGCAGTTAAAGAGGGTGCGACCCAGTTAAAGAGGGAGAGGATTCTTGGTTCTTTGTGGCAGTTTTGGTTTTCTTTCTGTATTGTCTTTTTTCTCTTTTGAACGATATTTAGATGTAGGGTGCTTTGTGTCAATGTAGTCTAGATATGATTTTGATGCTCTTTTTTATTTGCGTTCAGTTTCCCTTGTTGGGAACGTTTGCATCTCCTCGGATGAGAGTGATTTTTCTCCTTTCTGGTGACGGGTAGGCTAGAGCTCATACAGTTGGAATGGTGATCCGAGATTTTCCTTTGGGAATATCCATATTGGCTACGGCGTGTATCTTTGAGTACTCCTTTTTGGAGGCGATTTGGTATATTAAACTGACGTTCAAAGTTAGTTAAAAAAAATAAAAATTCCAGAAAATGAGCAAATCAATGTTGGATCGCTCACGAATGACTGAATCGTCAAAATCGACCACATAAAAATGGAAAGACAAAAGTTCTTATGAAGAGAGACATAAAGAATCTCAGGAAGATGAAAGAGAAAAACAACAAGAAAATAAAAATAGACCTTTCTTCTATTCTTTCACGAGGAAAGAAGGCGATAGTTATTTTTAGGTTGGAGATGGATCCTATAAGACTTCACAATTTGATTTGGAGAGATTATCATGCCTTTCTCTTCTTTTTTTATTTGCATATCAGGGGAGTGGATTCACACATGAGATCATCTATCCTATTTTTATCATATTCCAATCGCGTTCTTCTCTAAAATCGAATCAATTCATTTTACGATTTGTGAATTTAAAGTTCAAGATTTAGGTTCGAATTCAGGATTTATGAAATAAAAAGAGAAAAGAAATCTATATATATATATAATAAGCCAAGTCATCCAAAATTAGTAAGTTAAGATTTTTCCCGCCCAATTATTTAGTTACTAAGAATAGAAGTGAATTTGAATTTCGAATTTTGAATTTTGAATTATCCCATGTTATATTTTGAGATCTAGCGAAAAATCAGCAACAATAAATCTGTAAAGATATTTAAAACAGATTTCGTTATATTATTTAAAATTTTGAAATTTGAAATTTAAAAAAATCCTTATCTGATAACATATTTGCTCCTATAAATACAATATCTTCAGTAAATGAGAATCACGTAAATGAGAATCACATTTGCAGCTGTGTATTTTTATTTTTTATTCATTTCGCAATTTCTTTATTTCGCCACTATTTCAGTTTATTTGATTCATATTTGATTTTGCTGAGTAATTCTATTTCTTATTCATTTTGCAATTTCTTAGCTTTGTAACTATTACAGTTTTTTGGATTCACATTTGTGGATGCAAATTTCTATTATTCTGACATTCCTTAATTATTATGTGTTAACTTTGATAGATATTTCACCATAATGGATGCTCCAAAGGAACGAACTGCAAATAAAAGATAAGAAAAAATCAGCAACAATGAATCATGATTCCGACGAAAACAACTTTGAAGATGACAAACTCAAATTTATCTACCATCATCTTTTTCTACGGTAATATACTAATATGTAATCACATAAAAAGTTTAGATTTATTTATTTCATGTTATGTGAATTATTTAAATTGTTGTCAATATAGTTTTCTAAGAAAAAAATAATTTGGTTTATTACATGTATACAGCTGGAAAAGGGTTAGAGATTCGCTAAACATTCGAGGATCTGCTGATGTTGAAGACCAAATCTGATTTATTGTAGTAGATTTCAATTTTATAATTTTTATTTAAATAAATCCATGCATCAACTTCAATTGAATCGACATTATTCACAATTCTGATAATATTTTAGTAAGCAAGATAAAATCATTGAAATATATATAAATTAAAATATCTCGGCAAAAGCGTTGTTTGGTTAAGATATTCTAAAAAGAAAAAAAACGTAGAAATATATATTTATAAATCAAAATATTTCTATTAAAATCCGTGGAGTTGAAAAGGCCACATATTAATTTACTTTCAATTGGAAATCTAATTGTCATATTAAACGATCTAAATATCCAGTCCAACATGGTATATATTTAATTTTGAATTGTTCATGTTGTTGAGATGTTTTAGGAATTAAAAAATATGTTATAAATATGTTTTCTAGAATTTTAAAATACATCATATCTATTTAAAATTTATAGTTATATAATACAATTTATAAATAAAAGAATTTGTATATATATATATATATATAATACATATATAGTTAGAATAAAAAAAGGCAATACATATCTAAAATCACAGGGTAAAATATAATTGAATATTAGAAGATTTAAATATCCGAACCAAATAAAACAAAAGAATATACATGTAATTTATTTTAACATATAGTGTAAAGTGTAGTTGAGATATTTCAGGAATTTTACATTCGTTGAAATATACTATTTGGCTAATTTAATCAACAGAATACATATTTAGACATGTGTATATTAGAGTTTTAAATAAACTTTAAATAAATATATGGACTCCCGATTTTTTAAATTAATGTTTAATAGAATGAATATTTAGATGCGTGTAGACTAAGTCGAGCCTGTTGTTTAAAAAGAAAATGCTTGCATATATTCAATGCATGCATATAATACAACTTATAAAATTAATTTAAAATTATTTCATTAGTATAGATATAATAAAAACATATTATAAAATTTAGATATGTAATTGAGATATTTCAGGAATAGAATAAATTGTACATATATGTATTCTATATTTTTAAAGAACATTATATCTATTTTTTATTTATGAAATAAATATAAATAATTTTTAAATAACTAATGTTGATATATTCACTGATTAAAAAAATTTATAATCATATATTTCAATTTATAAATCAAATAATATTTAAATAGAATAAAAAAACACCATATATATTTTTTAATAATTTGTACGATATTATTGAAACATTATAAGATCTATATTTCCGGTCCAAAAAAAAAAAGAAAAAAAGATAAAATAATGATTTTTTTAAAGTTATTATGTAAAATGTAGTCGAGAGATTTCAGGATTTATATAATCAGTAAAATATGTTTTTACGCGGTATGTTTAACAGAACGTAGTTACAGAAGCGTGTATACTAGGGTTTTATATAAGCTATAAATATCTGGACCCCTTCATCCATATCTGTCACACGCAAGATTTTAGTTTCAATTGATACAGAAACAATGGTTCCGGTATTCAACATGATTGATGAACTTATTCCATCATTCAACATGGTTGATTAACGATTGATGAACTTATTCCATCATTCAACATGGTTGATTAACTTACTCCAGAAAAAATGTTGTGGTAGTAAGGGTTCGTTTAGTCAGAGCGTACATAGCTCCTATGTGGGGACGACTAGGTGAACCTTACAACTACAGAAAAAAATAATTCTAAATTACGATCAGAAAAATACAAAATAATTTATCTTAGAAGATGAACCTTACAACTACAGAAAAAATAATTATAAATTACGATGAGAAAATACAAAATAATTTATCTTAGAACAAATTTATTTCAAATGGTGGAATATTACTAAATTAATAGAAATTTAGAATGTTCATTTTTTTAAAAATAAATTTAAATTGGTAATTTACAATCCGAAAATACTTAATTTCATTTGATTTTTTACTTCTCTCATCTCTCTACCAAAATCTTAATATTAAATTATAATAAATTTTGGAATAGATCATACTGATTAACAATAATAAACAAACAAAGAAAATATACAATCCAGAATTGCAATACAATTTAATAAGATTGAGAAAAGAATATATTTTCTTAATGATTATTCCTATACAAAGTATTTTATTAGTTTAGTTCATTAATTTTTCTTTATGTTTATCTAAATCAAAATCCAACTGTATTTGTATTAATGAGCTAATTGAAAGATTTGAGGTCATCTATGTCTTTAAAAATTCTAAATCCAAATTCAACTATATTTATATGAATAAGCACATCATATGGACTATGAAGATTCAATTCATCCTAAAATAAAATTATATTTTCTATGTTTTTCGTAAAATTTATTTATAATAGATGATATTTTGTAGGTAAACTAATAAAATATTTTATATAAGAATAATCCATAATTCTTTTTTTGTTGTTGTTTCTAATGGAAGATGTTTTGTACGTAAACTAATAAAATATTTTATGTAAGAATAATCCTTAAGATTATTTGTTTCTCAATCCTATTAATTGATATTAGATTTGAAACTTTTTATTTCTCAATCTGTTCAATCATATGGGATTCTGGATTATGTATGTTCACTTTATTTATTATTATCCATCAATGTGATCTATTCAAATTTATTATAATTTAATATGAATGTTTTGACATAGACAAGAGAAGCTAAATAAACGGATGAAATAAAAAAAAAAAATTAATTTTCTGGAATAAGATACGAGGAAGAAATTCGTGAAAAAATTAAAATGTATGTTTATTAGTGGAAAAATCTGATTTTCTGGAGTAAGAGGCAAGGAATGAATAACACTGCAAAAGAACAAAAGTTTTCTTTGTGACAAATTTTAACCATTTCTTTTTTTGTTATATATTATCAAATAAAAATGCATTTTTAATAAAAGGTATTGTTCATATTAATATTGATTTACTCTTAAAAAAATAGCCCGTGCGATGCATTTACTAGTAAAAAATAATAAAAGAAGTAACAACTTTAACTGATTCATGAAATATATAGATTGAGTGAGATGAGCACATTCAAATTTCTCCTGAAATTAATGCTAAGTCAAAATAAATGATCGGTTTGAGGAATAAACCTACCCAATAATTGATTATCCATGAATCTAAATTCTTTTTGGGCTAAGTTTAGTCTGTCACGTAATCACACTATCATTTACGGCAGGTATGGATCTAGTAGTCACGGAGCGCCCGCCGTTTTAATAATTTATACTCTCTCCATTTCAAAATAAGTGTCGTTTAAGAGATATTAAAATATTTTAAAATAAATGTTGTTTTAACAAAAAAATCATAATTCTTTCAAAACATACTAAATTAAATAATTATTTTATGGATATATTTACCCATTTTATGAGTCCTTAATTTATACGAAAAAAATTAAAACAACACTTACTTTGAAATAGGGGAGTAATATTTTTAGGTATAATTACGTAAAAAATCATGATCTTTTATTAATAACCATTTGCAATATGAGCCTCTTTTCATTGTAATACAAAAATGCACCACCTTTATAATTTTTTCAATTTAATGCATCTGAGCAAAAACTTTGCTCCAATGACGTAGAGCATGATTAGGTATGTCAATGGGACGGTGAAGTCGGTATCTGACTGCCCTGCCCCATCCCGCGTCCCTGAAGCCTCGCCTCGGGGAAACTTTTTTGCCCCATGCCCTGCCCCGCACAGGGTGGGTCTCCGCACCTCCCCATCAATTTATTATTATTATTATTAGTTTTAGAAATAATATATTTTTTTGCAACAAAAAGTATAATTGCAACAATGTTTAAAGTAAAGTGGAAGAATAAAAAAAATAGTAGTAGGATTTAATTTAGTTTAATTTTATATATAACAAAATAATCTTTTTACATGTCTCTCTCTATATATATATATATAATTTTACATAATATATAATATATAATATATTTAAAAAATAATTTAGTAAGCGGGCGGGGCAGCTCACAGAACCCGTGCCCCATCCGTCCCGTGCACAGATCGGGGCTGACCAGTGCCGTTCTAGTACGAATCGGGTTTTTCCCTGCCCTAAACGTTTCGGGATAGGGTGGGGCGGGTCGAATCAATATTGATAACTCTAAGCATGATATTGAAATTTTCACTCACCCAATCACATACATGTAATTGTACAAATTCTTCCAACCCTCTTTAAATGAAAACAACCTAATTGTTAAATGTTGTTTTAAATGTTGTTTTTTCCGTTTAATCGGGAGGTTTATAAATATCGTATCATTACATGTTTATAGTTGGAATAATCAAAATCTCAATTTCAGATTTCACATCAACAATTGGAGCTAATTTTTTTGCTCGGGTGCGTTGAATTGAAAAAATAATAAAGGTAACACATTTCTATGTTATGTTTAAAAAATCATGCTACAAATGATAATTAAACATAAAGTCGTGATTTTTTACGTAATATTAATATACTTGGTATAAAAAACATTTTTCAAATTCGTATCTTTTAATTACTCCCTCCGTTTCATATTAATTGACGTTTTAGGATGAAAGTGAAGAATTAAGGATTGAATATTTTGACAGATATACCCTCAGCTAAATATTTGACCAAATCAAAATATCTCTGATAGATTGAAAAATAGAGGTATTTTAGGATTGAGTCCAAGAAGAAAATAGGTAGAATTGGTGAAAGATATGTGAAACATCAATTAATTGAAATAAGAAAGAATATCCTAAAACGTCAATTAATATAAACGGAGGTAGAATATAATTTGGTCTTAATATTATGTAATATAATTTTTTTTTTTAAAAAACTTGTCTTCTAGAATGAAATTTTAAGTCCATCCCCACTTGGGGGGGGGGGGGTGTTGGGGGTTTAGCCTTTAACTTCTCCAAACTTTCAGGAACTCTTAAACTAGTTTAGTTTTGGTTTGAGACTTAAATATTATCTCCGAATTTCAGAAGTGAAAATAGGTAGACTTTTCTACTTCTAAAGTTGTGGTATTACAGTAAAGGTAAATATAAAAAATTATTTACAAGAATAAAACTAAAGTTTTTTAAAATAAATTAAACTGAGAAATACTACCTCCGTCTCATTTAAATTTGCACGTAGGACCGAACACATATATTAAGTAAAAAACTGTTTTTTGCTTTTTGGTTAACTTTTTCAAATGTGGAGATTGAGAGTGTAGAGATTTTGAGGGTGAAAATTGTAAAATAAATTTCCTTTTTAAGGGTGTGCAAATTGATGTAGGACGTACCGAAAAAGAAAGTGTTCAAATCTGAGTTGGATGGAGGGAGCAGTATATAAAAAGATTTAAAAATAATTATCTAATACATATTTTAAAAAAATGCTTATCGTGAATTCACCTACCTATTTTCAGTAAGTGAAATATTAATTTCTTCTCATAGAGAGTTGTCTTTTTCACGATCTTCAATGAACACTGATATAAATGAAATTTAATTGTACCTTAATTGATTGAGCATTTTATAACCAAGATAATTGACTAGAGATCTATTCTCTTCTGCACATCTCCGATCACGACTTGTACTGATATATCATATGTAAAAAATAAGATAAGATTTAAAAAATGCAGTTGTTTCTCTTAAGAATTTGGGGTGAGATTTAAGTATTTAATGTGGGTTGGACTGTTTATCTAGATAGGATGCAAATAAAATTAGTTATGTTGAAGGAGAAACACAATTAGTGTGCCTTCGTCAAAAGTAACTGATGAAGGGAAATTTAGATATTCACCAAATATTATGTGTCTGTGAAACCCTTGTATTTGACACCCTATATAAAGGGGGTCTGATGAATAAGAGAACCCTAATTATTCCGTGTCTCTCTTCCGTCTCTCTTTACTGTTATTATTTTCTATTTTCCTACAACACGTTATCAGCACGAATGACTCTTCGAATAGAATAAGAAATCAGTATAATCAGTATTGCAATCGTGTGATCTATATTCACGAAACTGCGTTCATGGTGAATGACGGTTGTGGAACTACCGTCCTACTCTTCTTCAACCTAATTGGTTCTGTTACGACGACTTGTTCAGTTTATCTGGAAAGAAATAAAAAATATTGAATTATACCTGTTCCATTGGATTATGATTGCCCCATGTCATATGTCCGCTTCACAATCTACAGATCCACTCCTAGGTGTTCGGGACTCACCAAATAGACGAAAATTAAATCGAGGTACATATTTTTCCATCTGACAAAATTGATCTATATTGTTATTGCTATTGATTGTGTACACACACACACACACACACATATATATATATATATATATATATATATATATCAATTGGATTTCATTATTTTGCCTTTTTTAATTTGGAGACAGAGGTCCTAGAAAATATATGCTCTGAACTTCTGATGCATGTTTGATAATGATTAAAAGTAACTAACAATGAGTCATCAATTATGATTCAAATATTTGTTAACAAATTCAGTGAATATTGCAATTCCAATTTGCGAAAAAGAAAACGTAATTGCTACATCAATGCATAATCTATATATATATATATGCATATTTTGGGTATATTTGATTTCAGGATATAAAATTATGACTTCATTCTTTGAATTTTTCTTCATTAATATTTATGACATGTTTGGTTCCTATGAATTTATTCATACTTGCGAGTATTATCTCGTTTTAATTGGTACGAAGCTTGGATTGGAAAGAAATAGTTCTTGAAATCGTAGATTATCTCCTGTAAAATTTGAGCAGTGCCATAGGAAAGAATCGTGTCTTTCCTACAAGGTAATTCGAAACCTCTATTTTGTGAGAATAAATAATTTTTGTTTGCAGTGACATAATGTGGTCCCTGCGACACAACTTATTCTATGCTTGATGATTTAAGTATTTTGCTCAAGTGTAAGCATGAAAAAGAGCATGAGTGTGTATATCTTCTATGGTTTATTGTAATTATAGCTTTTGAGGTTTATACAAATTGAGAATAAATTTGTATGTGCACTAGAATATTATTAGGTATAATTTTGGCAATAATGAAATTTTGCTTGGTTTTAAATGATACTCATAGAGCTCCCTACCGTTATGGTCCAATTAAATACTTTCGCATGAAATTGAAAATTGTGACTTGATTTATTTGCTCTTAGAGATTTGATAATTATCAGTCGATAGTAAGTTTATTTGCATGATTATATGATAATTTTACAATTGCTTTTCCTACGAAGTTAGTAATGCTTGGTAAATTGAATATTCCCATGATAATGAAAATTCATGGGCAGTAATCGATACAGATCAACTGCGTGATAAAATATTTTCACAAAGTACCGAAAAACTTGTGATATATGGTCCCGAAATCTAATTCAAAAGAAAATGATTAAACCAACTCGATCCAAATTTGAATATTGGACTCAGAAGAAATTGAGTTACCACAATTAATATTCCTAATAAGAAAATATTTCCATGAAAAATAACTACAACCTGTAAGAACTCTCTTACGATCATATCATCAACCGACCCCAATGACAAAGCACTGCCTGACATAGTAGAAGTCACAATCAATGCTCTAATGAATTTGAGATGACACATTAATCCTAGCTTACACTAGGAGTATTGATTAGTTCAAAAATACTCGATGAGTTGCGGAATGTAATAAAAGAAATATTAAAAATGTAGATGAATCTCTATTTCCGATATTAACTATTTAGTGGAAAGAAACCCACTCACTAGACTACAAAAGGGTCAATAGTCTCAATAAGGACACGATGTGTAAAGAAATCACAAAAGATGATATGATACATAAAATCTCTTTACTTTCCTACTCTAATGCTTATACTATCGAACCTGTATAGGTTAGAGTATGAAATAAAAGAATTACAATATTCAATTAGCTAATCAACCAGTGCAAGTAGTTGAGAGGCATGATCAGTTTCTTCTAAAAAGTAACACCAAACGCGCTGGGATAAAGAAAATTCTTTAGCCTAACAATGATAAATTAAATAGTGAAAATAACCCCAAAGTAAAGGGAACAAATGTGTCTGTCTCTACAGTTGTGGTAATAATACACCACAAAGTAAGGGACATAGAAGCCCCGGAGGCCTTCCGATGTGCTTACCCCAAATGAACATGGTGGTTATGGAAACCATGTGCAAAAGCAACACGTCGAAACCCTCTAAACAAAAGGGATAGAGTTGGTAATGAACATTTAAATAAGTGTGGAAATATTATACTTTTGTTTAAAAACTGCTAAAACAGTTAACTATAAGAGATACAAGAAGTCCAAAGAATAGAGACTCACTGTATCACTGCATAATGACCACCATTGAATCACAAGTACTAAAAGGGCGAAGAATCGTTGAATTCTATAGATGCCTAATGACATAACAATTATAGTCAGAAAACGCTCTATATGCACCAAGAGCTATTACAATATTATTAAGAAAAGATATTTGTGTCAAAGACAATCATTTCAAAACTACATGTGAGAATGGAATTGAATAATTTATGATACTTCTTATGAATGTGAAAGGAAGCACATCTTAGAGAAATAAATAAGTCGATCTAGTGGTATGTACTCCACTACAACTCTGATCGTTGGATCAAACACTATCACCAAAATGAACTTTGGAAGACAGAATCATATGTTACCCAAAATGAACTTTGGGACATTAATTCATATAGGTTTTGGTACGATTTTTTTTAGACATCCAAGTCATAACACGATGATCCATATTTAAGAAATTATATGGACATTCTTTCTTTCGGGTGAAATACAAAAAGGGATAAAAATCCGATACGATGTACAGTGTCAGTGTTAATTTTGTTATAACAGAGTTAATGCTTTCTAAAGTACTAAAAGCACGACCAACATCCCATTCTGTCTCATTAACTGTTTTAGGGCATATCACTCATTCTACCAAGCCTACTATTTGGTAATAAGTAGGATCGAGACCTTCATATACCTGATATATAAGTAAGACAATCCATTCTTACAAAAGAACATAATATAATATATATGTGGACCTATCAAACCAGAAAAGCGGGCCATTAATGTATCTATGGTTCTGGTAAATGCTTTGGCACACTAACTGATCATCACATTATTGTCCACAAGAAATGTTGCATTTGAAAAACTCCTAGAAAATATTATATAAGGGTTCACCATCCTCACTTCATAATGTGTATAAGACATATTAACTCTAGAGAGTTATCATCATAAGGATTTGATGATTATTGCATATCTGTCAGGACCAATGTATAGTATCCTTTAACCCATGTGGATACACAAAAATGGTCTCACATATGCCACCATCAAAAGGATATAGATGGAGGACTAGGCATTGCAATGCGTACTAACATGCCTATCAGATATGGGGTTATGCAATATCGTTGCAACTTTACTTTATTTGTCTCAGACCCACTGCTAACAAAAAAAATTATGCATACCAGTTGGTAACTGGATTTAGCCTGATATTTTTACACTTACGCAAATTTGGTTACGCAGTATATGTGTCTATTTCCGTCCCCACAATGCATCAAAATGGGTCTTTAAAGACAATTAAATATTTATGTTGGTTATGGATTTCCAACTATTACCTGCTATTTGAAACCTTTGACAGGCGAGATCTATTTACCGCTAGATTGACGGATTGTCACTCTAATAAGACAGTCTTCCCGTCGTTAGGGGGAGATAAGAAAAAGAATTTTCTAAGGGAACGACAGGAAGTGTTTCCCAGTATGTCTCATTAGGATCCCCACACTTCATAATGTAAAGTAAAGTAAAACGAATTATCGATCTTCAAAGTATGGAAAATTTGATTGTTGATGCATTTGTTAAAATCGCTAAAGTGACAAGATCATATATACCAGTTGCAAATAAGCCTGTAAGGTCAAAAGTCCCCAGTAAGGGGCACAACACCGCAGATAAAGATGTTGCAACCACACTTAGTGGAGGTGTGGTTGAGGCCGTGGCTCCCAAAAGGAAATGGGGGATGCCACGTGGTTCGATGAACACCTGCTCAAGGAAGGAGGTAGGTGTGGCACAATTTGAATCATCAATGAAAAGAAATACTCTCAAATTATCTCTAATTCATTATGTCCATGAATCATCACTGGAGGACGCTCCGAAGTTTAATATGATTCTAGAGATAATGAGAGTGCATGTGAGTTAATGGAAAAATCTTTCACGTGCATTGATGATGTATATACATTGCTGCTCAATGAATTATAGAGCACAATAATATCGAACCACGCTCTATTGTAAGATATCAACAAAGAGCATATTGGCCTATATGGAATCAATCCAGGTAGAACTCGATTCTATGACAGAACAACAGGTATTTGGTTTGGTAGTGCTAGCCTTACCAAGTGTAAAGCCTGTAGGACATAAAATATGTTTTGTCAGTAAGCGTAGTGAGAATAATAAGTCCTGAGATGCAAAACTTACCTTAAAGCACAAGGTTTTCTCACAAAGCCCTGGAATTGACTACGAGGAGATATTCTCCCGCAACGGACATCATAACGTCTTATTGATAAGTTTCCGAAGAATTGAAAATGTAGCATACTAATGTGGTTACAACATATCTCTTTGGGGATCTTGTTATTGAGATATGTGTAAGTGTCAGATGGACCTGCATTGCCCAATTCAAGTAACTCCAGACCACGGAGTGCATTTACAATATTAGATTGAAATGCTCACTTTGATTGAAATAAATCTGGGCGGAAATGGCATACTCGTCTGAGTGACTACTTGATTGGGAAGGGAAAGAACAAATAGTATTGCCCCTATGCATTTATAAAGAAAACAATTTCTATATTTGCATCTATAGCAACTTATGTCGATGTTAAGGACATAATAGGTACTCTTAAAGAAATAAGAGATACTGTGATGTATTTGAAATCTAAATTGAGATAAAGGATCATGGGAAAACTCATCGAGTTTGTGGAATATTAATTCCTCAGTTTGCATATATCCAAAAGATTATCAGGCGATTTCACATGGATAAAGTGCAATCTGTTAGCACTCCTATGATTGGTTGAAGTGTGGATATAAGGAAAGATTCATTTGAGTCAAAAGGAAATGACGAACGAGCTAATGGGAGATGAAATTCCCTACTTAATTGACATGTGCACATTATTGTACAAAAAGCTCAATACACTCAACCATGTATTACTTTCTCAAAGAACATATTAATTATATTTTACTCAGGACAACGCAATATCAATTGAATGATATCAAATAGTATTTTAACATATGAAAGAAACCATTGGCTCATATTTGTTCTTCCCATATTAGAGACAAGAGAGATTACAAATGAAATTGTAAACTCTAAAGTAAATGTCAAATATTCTCATATAGAGAGATAAAAGTATTACAAAAGAACATGTAACTCCTAAGTAAATGTTGAAGCTACCCCCTACTACGAAATACTAAATATTATTTTGGTTTAGATGTTGGTTATCTTAGTGGCCAATGTAAAGGTCATTACCAAATCGGTTATGTCTTACCATGAGGAGCACGACGAAAACTTGAAGATCAATCAATCACAAGTTTCACAACTACTCAAACAACCTCATCACATCACTCACGGATGATATCTCACGAAGTTCATCAACCTATTGAGTTAAAGTATTAGTGAGTTGAACTATACCACCGAAGAGCGTACCCGAAGTTATGAAGATGAAGTTATTTGCAACAAACAGATGAATTATGCTACACATCAAAGGTGACGAGACCAAGCATGTACCGCCATCACTTTTCTATAACCAACAACCATATAATATCCTCATGATTTATGCCAAATTGAGAATGAAGAGATTTTCGAAACTCTCTTGATAGATGTACGTATCAAGGGAGAGATGTAGACTTCAGGGGGAGTCTCAACAAAGGTGCGTTGCACTCTTTTTCCCTTCGACCAAGGTTTATTTTTTCCCACTGGGTTTTGTTACTTGACAAGGTTTTTAACGAGGCAACGAGTTATGCACCAATTCTCCTTTGACTTGGCACAAGGGGGAGTGTTAAAGGAAAAACACAATTAGTGTGCCTTCGTCAAAAGTAACTGATGAAGGGCAATTTAGGTATTCACCAAATATTATGTGTCTGTGAAACCCTTGTGTTTGACACCCTATATTAAGGGGATCTGATGAATAAGAGAACCCTAATTATTCCGTGTCTCTCTTCCGTCTCTCTTTACTGTTATTATTTTCTATTTTCCTACAACAAGTTAAAAGATTTCTTATGATTTTCTTTTTATTTTGTAAATATACAAGGAATCAACTCATTTAGCTAAATTTTTAATATGAATTTTATTTCTAAATTTTTTGTTAAAACTAATTTAAAAATATTTTTTTTACATAAGAAAAAAATTTGTTTGTTATTTTCACATCAGAAAATAGTGCATATTTCAACTGCTGCGTTGCCTAGGATACCATATACACTAGTTTTAGTTTATTATAAAAGGCTACCAGATATTTTATGTTCTTTCTAAGATAAGAAGGATAAATTAGGTTTTTGAAAAAAAAAAGAAAAACAAGAAAAGGAAAAGGTTAGAAAAGTATTTTACAAGTTTTATGCTTGTTGATGAGATATATAGTGTCTTAATATATTAGATTTCTACCGCACAACATGCAACTAAAATCAACAGCTACGTACTTTTTGGATCTTGTTAATAACTCACGTGACGTATATTACCTGCAACTTCAGAGAAAATATGATCCGATTAGTCCAATTCTTAACGGATTGAAGTTATTGGACCAAGTGTTAAATAAATACACCTTTAATATAATTAAGGAGAAGGGTTGGGTTCAGGAGCGGACCAATAACTCATGGTTAGGGGGGTCAACCAAACAAAATTCTTCAACCAACATCAATATACACCTGATAATAAATATTAAATATATTATATTTATTACTCCCACCGTCCCAGTTAACTTGTCCTACTTTCCATTTTGGTCCGTCTCACTTAACTTGTCACACCCATAAATGACAATTAAAGGCAACAATCTCCACCCTCAAAATATCCACATTCAATCTCCACCTTTAAAAAAGTTAAAGATTTCACAAAATCTGTTTTTTCTTAACATCCGTGTCCGGTCAACTGTGACAAGTTAACCGGAACGGAGGGAGTATTTAAATAGAATATCAACAATATTTATCATTGTATATGTTGAAATATATCACTAGTTATCTTAAAACTTAGAGTATATTTGTTGTATATACTGAAATTTTTAAGAGGGCGCCGAACACTCATTTTCTTCAAAACAAATACACAATATACATATACACGCTTTAGACATAAAAATAGTGAGGTGTAGGTCGGAGTTGGGGCCACCCCACCTATAAGGGTGTGTCCGCCCCTAATTGGGCTCGAATCAGTAATATTTGGCCCGTTAAAATTTGGGTCAGCCTCTTCAATCGAACCGTTCAAATTACTACCTCTACATGCGACTCACGTGATAATTTTCGACTACTAACATAATAATGAATGGGCTTTGTCCTGAAATTGTACGGTAGTGAATACATAGAAAACAAAAATTAAAATTATGAAATATACCCAACTAATTATAAAAAAAATTCATAACAGAATCAGAGGAGGAAGTTTCGTGGAAAGCCGTTATTATGTATTTATACAGCATGACATTCTGTTGATATATATAACATCTACCCATGCAACAAAACCTCACCACCTCAAAAACAAACCAATTCATTCCTGCAACGTCCATAAAACACACTCTTTTTAGAGAGAGAAAAACAAAATGGCTACAGAGAAACAAGATAAAGGAAAAATGGCAACTTCAGAGGCATGGCTTCTAGAAAATGGAAACATTAAGATGCTCACCAGAGAGAGACATGGCCGAACTGCACATAACATGTCGTCTTCTTCTCTTCGCAAGAAATCGGATCTCGCACTTGTTTCCAAAATCCGGGTCGGGTTTTTGCGGATGTTCTTTACTAATCTTCAAGAAGTTTTGCTCGGGACTAAGCTTGCCATTTTGTTTCTGGCGATTCCTTTTGCAATTCTTGCTAAGTACCAAAATTTTGGAAAGGTAAGTTGTGCTTAATATTCGATTTAAGTTTATCAAAAATCTATATGTATGACTGATGAAATAAATGATGCGGGCTAGACACACCATAACGATGTTATATAAATTTCTCCGTTTATGGTGCAAATAGTTTAGGAGAACTTACATTTAGAATAAAAAGCCTATACACAATAGCTCGTGTAATTAATTTAGGTTCAAGCATTTCTTTTTTTTTTTGTGTGTGTTTTTCAAATACGAGAAATTTAGGTAACTTTTTTAGTTAGGTTTGATAATACTTGATTCCATTTCATTCATCATCATAAAATTTCGTTCGAGTTTGATTCAAGTATGTTATTTCTTAGTGTATTTCAAGTATGACTCACTCAATTACACCACTAAAATTAAATTCTTTTACCTATTGGTGGAAGGATAATATTTAATTATACTTTCAAATGATAGAATATATTAGATTTTTCAAAATTTATCTTTTAAGATATTTCTTTTACATATTAGCAATCATTATGTTTAGATAATTAAAGTTTGTGACATTATCCTTATTATTGATGAACTGACACGGCATATTTGATTTTTGATAACAGCCATGGGTGTTTGCGCTGAGCTTACTTGGCCTCACTCCACTTGCCGAACGTGTCAGTTTTCTCACAGAGTAAGAAACAAATAGATATGTGTTCGTTTTTAGAAATTCTATGCTATCCGATCCAGTAAGTACTGAGTAGATGATCTTATCCAATTAGATGATCTTATCAGTCATTTAAAAAGTGAATAAAGATTATTATTAATTTTATTCCACTTTCTAATTGCATGATTGGATCATTTAGTTGGACATTGTCAGACTGTATAACATAGAATTAGTCTCTCCTAAATAATATATATATAAAAGATTTTGATATTCGACTTTTAATAGAGTATTGGATAAATTATTTATTTGGAGCTAACGGTTTATATTTTCCATGGTTTTGACAAAATAATTGCAGGCAGATTGCTTTCTTCACGGGACCAACAGGTGATTCTCTTTACTTAATTTTTAATTTAGGATCATACAATCAATATATTTTATAGTGATGTGTGCCTAATTATTTAAGTGATAGTGGAGTGTACCACTAATAAGGATAATTCCATCTTGGAATTTCGAATAAAATCTTTTGAAGATAATGTAAAAAATGCTTAACGTGTTAGCCATTCCTTTTTTCGTTAGAAACTAATTAATTGACTAATAATACTTCAAGTCTAAATTTACACATTATTTAGGTGAGGTATATTGGACACGATGATATTTTGAACTTAAATTTTTATGATAAATTAGTTTAAATTATTGGACTGACATTTCAGGCGGAACCGAATCGAGGTTTAATAATGAGTTTGTTATTGCAGTTGGAGGACTCCTAAATGCAACATGTGGAAATGCAACAGAACTGATAATAGCAATTCTTGCACTGACACAGAACAAAGTGGATGTTGTGAAATACTCTTTATTGGGTTCCATTCTTTCCAACCTTCTTTTGGTTTTAGGAACCTCTCTTTTTTGTGGAGGCATTGCCAATATTTCTAGAGAGCAAAAGTTTGACAGAGTAAGTTTCATAATTCCCATATTATTTCTATATATTATACATTTGTCAAAAATGATTTTTTATTTGGAAAGTTGGGAGTAAATTAAATAATACTATCCACATAAGTTCAAAAAAAGATTTACACTATACATGTCATTGAATTTCAAACTTCAACTGATATAATATATGTAGTGTTTGTAGGAGCTACTTTTCATCACTTTTCAAGATTTGACTAAATTCAAGTTAAAAATGAGTGTTTGAGCAGCTTTTACCTATAAACCTTAGGGGTGTTTGCATTTGCTTTTTTAAAGTAATTTACAACTTATAACTTGAGAAAAATTATTTTATAGTCATTGCAAAGTCAACTTCTACTTTAAAAGAAGTATTTTTAATGTAAAAGTTAAAAATAGAAATTTAATGCTTTTATTCACTCAACGACAATTCTGTAAATAATATGTTATTTTTTAAAAGACATAAGTGATTCTATAGCAAACACTCCAACTTCTACTTTTATGAGAAACACTTTTTTTGCAAACACTACCTACTTTTTACAGAAGTAATTTTTATAAAATCTCTAATTTTAATCACTATTTCAAAAGCAAAAGTAATCGCAAACACCCCCTTAAGCAACTTTCTCCTAGCTGCTCAAATTTTAATTTTAGTAAATTAAAAGGCTAAAAGTACTTATATACAAACACTTTAATTTTAAAGTTATGCTTTACTTAATTCTCAAACATTGTTTATTTCTAATTATAATTGTGCAAAAGTATTAATATTAATCACTTTTTTAAACGTAGAAGTAATATAAAACTATTTGCATAATATATTTTTCCATAACTGGGAAATAAGCAGTACTTCGAAGTTGAAAATCACACTTGGATATTGAATTTTGTTGGAATTTGTATATTATTGAAGGTGATTATTTGTTAAATGTTGAAATTAACAGAGACAAGCGGATGTAAACTCGTTGTTGTTATTGTTGGGGTTATTGTGTCACGTGCTGCCGTTGATGTTCAAGTTTGCCGGAAAAACACCGGAATTAAGTGCGGTTGGAACACTTCAATTGTCTCGAGCTAGTTGCATTGTCATGCTTATTGCATACCTTGCGTATCTTGTTTTCCAATTGTGGACTCATCGTCAACTATTTGAAGCTCAAGAGGTTAGTATCGAGGCCAATATTGTTTGCAATTAAAAATTAACGATTTTCACTTAATTCTAGATATAGATGACGCTTCACTTAGGCCACTAAGATTTTTGTGTAAAGACTCCTTCTAAATACAACAGATTATTATGTTTTTTGTAGTATGTTTATGTTTATATTAAAATTTCTAGTATGTTCATTGATTGAATCAATTTTTCAATTTGAAAATTGAATAGCCCCAATTCACTAATAATTTTATTGAGTTTCCTATTTCTATATAAATAATTCATCTGCAAGTGTTAGTTAATTTATCTATCATACATAGTGACTTCATTTTGTTCTTTTGAAAAGAAAGTTTTAGTTTAATATAAAAAAATTGTTATGAATTTAAATAAAAGTACCTATTAATTAGTAATTAAGGGGCTTAAATATGATGTTATTGGGCCTCGATTGTAGTACCGATACCATATATATATATATTTAAATATGAGAGATTCACTAAATTATATAATTTCATTTTTATTTTACAATGATACCACTATAGTACCATAGAATCAGCCGTAACTTAAATATTGTTTTGTAACCTATATCTAAATGATGATCAGGATGAAGAAGGTGATGACGTGGCAGGGGATGATGAAACGCCTGTTATTGGATTTTGGAGTGGATTTATTTGGTTGGTTCTGATGACTATTGTTGTAGCTCTACTCTCAGAATACGTCGTCGCAACCATTGAAGTAACTACTCTACAAACTCTATTACATGAAAAAACATTAAATTAAATTCTTCCAATTTTCGAAAAGTACTTATAAATATATGTGTTGGATTTTGTACCAGGAAGCGTCAGATTCATGGGGCTTGTCAGTCAGCTTCATCAGTGTCATTTTATTACCAATAGTTGGAAATGCAGCAGAACATGCTGGAGCAGTTATTTTTGCATTCAAGAATAAACTAGTAAGTTATTATAAATAATTATTTCGTTTGGACTAGAATGTGCCCATCTACATAGGGATAGACCCAGTCGAAACTATATTAATAAGATCGGTCTATCAATGTGCATAAGGAAATAGATCCTTTATTGGGTAGGCGCTCCAGCGTGCTAGATATTAAAACACCGTCATTTTTTATCTACACCAAAATGACATTATTTTATTGTCCAGTAAACGGTGCTGACACCTGCCCAATAGAGAATCCAGATCCATCTCCATATTCTTCTTGACAAATCTCGATGATCGCTTTAAATTTTAATTATTATCTATTAATTATTCATAACTTATATTTTATTTAATAATATAAACTTACTAATCTCAACTACTTTTTAATCATTATTCACCAATCACAACTTTTAAATCACTCACCAGTATCCATCCTACACAACTATATCCTAAAATAAAAATCACTTTATACTGTTCAAATTATCGTAAACAACCTGAATATGCTCAGTCGAATATGCTCCGTCCACTTACGTTCCAGTCCAAACTAGTTATTATTACTATTATTTTTATTATAGTATTCTGAATACTACTAATCATAATCATATCTATTTGCATGATACAGGATATAACATTAGGCGTCGCCTTAGGTTCTGCAACTCAAATTGCCATGTTTGTGGTAAGATATATACATACATATATATATATATATATTTGGATTATTTGATAATAATTAATTTTGACTAATTTTAAATTTTTTTTATTTGAAATATTCAGGTGCCATTAAGCGTAATAGTATCATGGATAATTGGTAACGACATGGATCTTGATCTGAACCTCCTTGAGACGAGCTCTCTTGCAATTTCTATAATTTTAACAGCGTTGACTTTACAGGTAAATTAATTTAGTCAACATAGTTTAATTGCTAAACTTTGAATTTCATGTTTATGCATTAACAATTCTTTTAATTAATTTTACAGGATGGAACATCTCATTATATGAAGGGACTTATTCTTCTACTAAGCTACGTCGTTATTGGAGCGTGTTTTTTCGTGTTCAGATCGCCACTTAGTAAGCACATAACTTAACGAATTTTTTCGACTTTACTTTTGGATTGAAAAATTTGAGAATGAATAGATTTCAAATTCACAATTTAAATTCGTTTGCTCTTGTTTGGATTGCTATAGAAGTATATTAGTGTATTTGGAATCCGTTTCTTAAATTCCAGTATTTCAGATTTCTCAATCCAAACGTAACATAACAATCTGTCTCGATTTTTGCAGATCAAGTAGACCCTACCAATATGAGACTCATCTCCTCTAATGATCAAGGAATAATGAGAATTTAAATGGTAAATATTTAGTACAAAACTATACTACTAAGGGTGAGCTACTAATATCTGCATTTCCTCTAAATACACTATAAAACAAGTGTTCGTTCACTTTATCCAAACAAATATAAAGGTGTCCAGTTATATCAGTCAAGCATGTTTGAAGGTGTTTGGCTGATTTGTCCGGACACCTCATTTTGACATTTTAAAATTTTCACTTGATACCCACCGAACACCAAATAAATCTAACAGTTTTATGATGTATTTAGAGGAATTAGGGGTGTTAATAACCACGCCCCTATTATTAAATCTTTGTTATACAATTAATTAATGTGACATGAATATTTTTTGCCCTAGCAGATTGGTTTGATTGATTCAAAAATTGGTGCAAAGTTGAAGAATCAAAGGAATGAATCCAGTCTAAAATGGAGAGATCTGGGTTGCAGTGTTAAGGATTTGAAGATTCTTGCAAGGGGCTGTTTGGTTTGAAGATGATATTTTGCAGATTGAAGTATATATAATATATCCACTTGAGTGATTATTGGAGAATATATATAATACATATATATATTCTCCAATTGTGTGTTTTAAATTCTTGAATAATGATATTTATTAGATATTGTCTCATGGCGATTTTGTATTATTTATGTTTACAAATGCTGAAATCTTTGTTGTTCAATGTTGAATCCTCCTTGTTATTATTGTTGTATTTGAACTTGGAATAAGAATGAAAATATCGGTGCACATATAAATATTGGTACCTCTAATTTACAAAAATGTTGGGTGATATATAAATTTTTAAAGGTAATGAAAATTTTGAAATTTTACCATATTTTAAAAGAAAATGTTGTAGATATAACATATAACATACATATAATACTTCCTCCGTCTCGACCTAACTTACCTACTTTGACAGGGCACGGAAGTTAAGAAAAAACAGATTTTGTGGAATTTTTTACTTTTTTAAAGGTAGAGATTGGAGGTGGAAATTGTGAAAGAAATTTGTCAATTATGAACTAATAAGTTAAGTTGGGATAAATAAAAAAAAGTAGACAAGTTAAAACGAGAAGAAGATAATACATCATTTAACTTTATCCAGTGTATTACAATAAGAATTCCGAAATAACCTCGTAAAATTACAACAATCTTATGAGATCAATACACATATGTTCTACACTTATAGAATTGAAATTTGTAGTGATCTTTTCCTTTTTTGACAAACCAAAAAGTGAATTTCAAGGTTAGCATTTTATTTGGTATTTTTCGGCTAGATTTATAGTTCATTCAACAATGACTTACAAAATTTCGCTAATCTATTACAAATTTCAAAAGCTATCAAATAAAAATTCTAAAATTTTATGTAAGAATTTTAACAAAGATTCTGGTCACTTTATTCAAACAGCAAAGGAACTATCTCCAAACTTTATGGATAGCCGATGTTCAAACATAACAGGAACTGTCACCAAGGATTCTGGACTATAGATGTTCGAATAGTACAGGAACTTCTTCAAGAATTCTGAACAGATGATGTTCAAACGACACTGGAACAACTCACGAACCACTTCAAATATTTTGGACAGATTACGTTCGAGCAACGTAAAAACAACTTCGAGATTCTGAACACTTGTTATCTCTGAAACAGATGTTAGAACACTAAAGGAAAAAGGATGAAGTCAAGTCGAGGTTAGACCTCTTTCCGCAAAACGAATACGTTTGGACTAGTGCTCACAGTTTGACGTAACGTTCCCAAAGATAAAACGACTTCTGACTTCTGAATATTAGCAACACAAATCCAGAAGCAGCAGTAAACTAGAATGTGTGGTAAGAGTTGAGAAAGAACTATATGCCAAATGAGTTTGGAATGCAAGGATTTTTGAAAATGCAATGAGATGCAGATTTTCAGAGGTATTTCAAGTGTTTTCTGATCTTTTCCAAGTGTTCCATGCAGGAAAACAATGACCTACATATATAGACATCATTCCACTCAATTGAAGATTAAATACACTCATTAATGGGTCTTTAAGGCATTCAAACATGCACCCATTAATGGGTCTTTAAGGCAAACATGTCATTTAAGACATTCAAACGAGGTTAGTAACCTCCAGGTGTTACACCACCTTAATGTAAGTGTTAAACCTCATTAACTTCAGGTGTTACACCACCATAACGTCTAATGACGGGAGTTACACGTCATGTGTCTTGACAGTTCGAACATGAACTTCCAGGTCTAGACTCAAATGCTTTACCAAGTGGCTATCTTCGTGCATTAATTTCTCACTCACCGAAATTCGATTTTAAGAAATCCAACACACAACAACCATCTACTCGGAATGTAGAACGATCACATACAACTCAATTACATTAGAGTTGATTATTTTGCCATTTCTCAATTAGTCAAATTTGGGTAGTCACCCATTTTTCTTAACCAATTTCCAACATTTTCAACATTCTCTAATATTTATTGATATTAGTTGATTTCCTTGATATTTTCTTATATTAATTGATATTTCATCGATATTTTATGAGATTTGTCAATTTCTATTCACCTATATTTCGTTGATATGTTTAGATATTACGTTGTTTTTATTCAATTTAACTTGCGATCGAGCTGATATCAATATAAATATTGATATTGACCGATTTTTTAATATATTCATCGGGATATCCATAATATTTACTGATATTAATTTGATATGTTCTTTGTTGACATGTTCGAAATTAATAGGCAGAAATATCTATTGTTTGCTTACATCGTCACCAAATATTTAAAAAATGAACTATCAAGAAAATATTGGTAATATCACAGATATTTAATCCTAAGTTGGCATTGCAAGAAAAATAATCTTTTGAGAGAAGAAAGGGTGGTATCAAATAATGAGTATTTGTCACAATTTTATTATTAGAGACAACGTGTCGTCACTAATTGATCGTCTCAATAACTCGATCGCAAATAATACTATTTGATACAATAAAATATCATCTCAAATACGTATAAGCATTTTCTGCAATACTTATTATCTCTCAAGAAGTCTAAAAATTACCTTGAACTACTTGTACAACGTTTTGTGACCTTAAGACGTGAGATATAATTCTTAAAAGACAACATTTATGGTCAGAAAATGGTAGACAAACAAATAATTTTTGTTGTAATGTGGGGACAAACTTTTAGGTTTGTGAAAATTATTAAATTATCATTGCTCCACTTTGACACTAAATTTTTTAAGTCAACCTTTTAACACTTCAAAATATAATATGATAAATCTTGTCAAGAGGAAATGAAGAATTCGAATTAAACTACCCTTAAGCTTTAACAAAAATATGGAGTACAACTTAAAATGAAAAAAATACCCTAAGTTGCATCTGCGCAACCGTTGCATTCATACAACTCTCATTTTTTCCCTGTTAGATTTATTCTATTTCGATCTGAACGTTCATTTAATTTAAATAATTTAAAAAAAGAAAAAGGGTTGAAATGTCAAATTATTCTCTCATCTTTCCCATAAGTTATTACAATTCCCAAAAAAAACCTTTATGAAAATTAAGTTCAACACTCTATCTCCGTTTGTTTCGAAAACAATCCTCCATTAGCCAAGTTTTTCAGACAATTTTTTCTATTTGCTTCTGCGCAACATATTGCGGTTTTACACCAATCTGTCTTCACCCCCTCACATAGACGTACCATGTCAAACGAGAGCAAGGCCTCCTCCAACAGCCTTTCCGCCGTCGACCCCAACAGACATGTCCACCTCCATCCACTACAACAAATAAGGGAATTAGGGACGAATGGAAAACGTCACTAAAAGTGATGAAAATGTCACTAATAGTTTTGTGGGACGAAATTATTTCGTCACATCAAACGTCACAATATCCTAGTCGCTAATAGTATTTAGAGACGAATTTTTCAAAACGTCTCTAAAACATTTTTTTAGTGACGTTTCTTAATTGTCTCAAAAAATTATTTTTAGTGACGTTTTTTTAATTGTCTCAAAAGATTTTGTTTAGTGACGTTTTATATTTGTCTCAAAAGAGTTTTTTTAGTGACGTTTTTATTAATTGTCTCAAGAAAAATTCTTTTAGTGACGCTTTTTTAATTGTCTCAAAAGAGTTTTTTTAGTGACGTTTTTATTAATTGTCTCAAAATAGTTCATTTAGCCACACTTTTTTTATTGTCTCAATAGAGTTCTTTTAGTGACGATTTTTTTAATTGTCTCAAAAAGAGTTCTTTTAGTGACATTCTTTTATTGTCACAAAAGATCACTTTTAGTGACTTTTTATTGTAATTGTCTTAAAAAAATATCTTTTGCGACGTTTTTTTTAATAGTTTAAAAGACCTTTTTTAGTGACGTTTTCTTTATTTGTCTCAAAATATATTTTGTGGTAACGCATAAATTATATTGCCTCAATATTATATATTACAATACCTGATAGTACCTTTAATAACAGAACAACATAATAAGAGAGAGAACAATAATCCACACACAAGTGAATCTTCAATAATAATTTGCATGTAAATGACGATTGTTCTGAACTTAATCCATCTAAAAACAAAGCAATTTCATTCAAAATACAATACAATTACCCATTTGCATATGTGATTCAGTAGGAATGAATAAATCGTAAGCTAGCAACTCGTCAACAAAAGGCTAATAAAACGACAATTATTATTATAAAATGTTTTCTATCCTCAGGTCGAGCTCACAAGAACGAAAAAATGGCCTGTCCCGATCCTGTAATCAAGGGAGAGCAATACCAAATTAGAACTCAATCATATTTAGTTCCTCATATCAGAAAGTCATAGATGCAAAGTTAGATATGGAAGCAATATGCAAATCAATCATATTTGTGGTACTTAAAAAGAAATAGGAAACAAAAATATATTTACATACACCAGCTAACCAATAGTTTAATAAATGATTTAAAACTCAAGCAATGATGGTGCCTGATTATGTAACCGAAAGTATTAGTCTTTTTAAAGTATCATTGCGTCTACTTATTAAAACCAAAATCACATGGGACACTTTGAAATTGAGAAAATTACAGAATTTCAAATAAAATAATACATAAAAATTTATTCATATGAAAATATGTTAAATTAAATTATGTGTGGAAAGTTGCATAAACTGAATGAGCCGTCCGGAAGTTCAAATTATGTTGAGAAGTTTGGATTAATTCAGAAACGCTCAAAATAAAAAGAAGCTCTAGGACTAGGAGTATATACTAACTACTTAACTTGCTCATCATTTTTCTTGTTACAAACACAAAGAGAAACAGAAATACAAAAACAAACAGAAAATGCGGAGGCAGAAGATGGGGTTTGACATTTTCTTAACCCATTATACAAAGTCACATAGTTTTCAAAAACTTTTCAGTTAGATAGATATCTGAATTTATTAATATTAAACAAGTACACATATTAGCACAATCAGTGGGTAATGATGGAAGATAATGATATGTATATTATTTGATTTGGAAAAAGTGTGATGTAAAGTATTGACCTGGGTAGCTATTAGTTAAAAAGTAAACCCTGCTCTCCATGCATAAAAATAGCCACTTTTAAAGTTAGCCATTTTATTCAAAGCTTTTCCTTCCCTTTTTTAGCTCTGAAACTCCCTTAAAAAAGAAACACTCTACACTCTACATACAATAGACATACAGAATTCAAGAGCTTTTGCAGACACAATGTGATGGTGAAGTATCAATCACTCTACACTCTACATACAATAGACATTCAGAATTGGAGGCGGATTGCAGTGTTAGAGACTGCAATTCTGCAATTCATCCATAGGTTATTGAAGCTCACAAGTTTTATCTATTTCCTTTTGGCAAAAACAATGGAGGCAGGGGATAAGATTTTCAAGCAGTTGATGATGGGCAGGTAATATTCCTCTTGTCCTACTTGATGCTTTGCTTTTGTTACTTGAGGGAAATGCTAGTTTGAGGAGTTTGACCTGGGAATTATCTAATGACTGATGTAGGGCCAATATGAGAAGATGTAACAAAAATAACAACCACAAGTCTGTGATGAGAAGCCCCAAATCAAGAATTTCAAGAAACCAACAAAAATAACAAACGAGAAATCGTCTTCGATCTCCAATCTTAATGATCCCAAATTTCTCCCTAAGGTTGATACTCCATGGCTTATTTATTTGAGCAATATAGTTATGAATCCCATTCAAAACAAGACAAACAAATGTGTTGGTTTATTAACATCATTTGCTCAAAGATGTAAAACTTCTAAATATAATAAACACGTACCATAAGCACTATCTTTCTAGGGATGGATCCAGTTACTTGCTTAAGCCTCAATATCATCCCTATATATGAAGAAATGTTTTATTAATAACACAAAAAAATGAAATATTTGATAAAATAAAATAAAAATAAAATTATTTAACTTACTCATCTTCCTCATTCATATCATCCTCATATTCCGCCCCTAGGAGTCGACGAAACAACATTTCATGCTTTGCTAATATTTTCTCCCTTCTTTTTCCCTTGTTAATCTCATCTTCTAGTTTCTCCTTCAATTCCTCATTTTCAGCTTGAGATTGTCTCAACTTTTCTTTGAGTTCGTTGATGGCTGAATGTGTAGCTGAGATTGTTCGAGTAGGTTTAGGACCATACCCCAACCCTTTAATACAGCCGGACCTTGTCCCCAACACTTCATCGCATATATCATCGATATTAAATGGAATGCCTTCTTCAGTGTACTTTCTCAATAACATTTGCATACGCTCCTATAAAATTAAAAGAATTAAGTTTGCAATTAACATTAGAATATAATCATGAGCTAATGATTAAGTCATTTTTCTTACATAGTTTTCCTTCGCCTCGGGAGAAGTCCATTTCCCGGTAGCTGCAATGAAGTGAGTGTGATAATAGAAAGTGATTCTATCACACTCTTCGCCATTATTTAATGTCTTGCTCTATAAAACACATTGCACAATCCATTATTTCTTCTTGCACAAAAAAATTATAGAAGCTAAGCAGTTAGAGTACATACTAGCTCATGTCGAACAACCACAAATGCCCTTGTCCCTTGGTTGTGTGGAGTCTTCATTTGTAATCTACTCTCGGCAGCTTTCTTGCACTTCTCGTACAATAATTGCTAAGAATTAAGGCTCATGTAAATATATATTAGTTTCAATTTTTTTTCAATTATAGAAAGTTAAAAGATATTCATACTTGAACATGTGGTTTAGACCAGTAATCACACAAGTCACTCCATTGTTGCTCAGTTACTTTCTCTGGTCGACTTTCACGGCCAAATTTCTTGTAGTGATTGTGTAACTTGTATCTTCGATTTCTGAACCGGGTGGCTAGAAGCCAATTCACAGTTTCTGTAACTCTTGGTTCCTCACCCAAACCTGGAACATTCAATCTCATCTAAAGGGATAAACAGATCAGCAAATACAATATTTTTAGAGCTATTAAGCAGTTCGATTTCCACAATATAAGACTTACATTGATCTGGTCATATGCAACATTTCTGTCATCTTTATTGAATTTAGGAAATGATACTGGGCATAGCATAAATTCTCGAGATACTATCCCAATTTCACTGGAAAGTTTTGCTGACTGCACTTTGTTTAGAGGCCTGCCTTGAATAGGATCAATGCAAACTTCAAGCTTTTTCTTACTTGCATCATTAATTCTTTGCAACTCTTTGCCTCTTGTGGGACCTCTTCCTCTTTTCTTTAAAGTAGATGTAGCGAGGTCGCTTTGGGCCACTGAGAGTGATAGGGATCCAATACTTAATGTCATCAACAAAATACTAATATAGGTTGAAAAAAAACATCAAGACATGTTCTAGGAAACTAAAGCTCAAAGTGTATTTACCAACAACTTTCACAACCTAACTCTAAACAATTATCCGCACTGTTTTATAGATGCTAACTAGGTGTAGCATAATTGTTGTATCCGCACTCTGTTATCTTATGAAAATATAACCATGTGGTACAAGATCCTTGGATTCAATGCCATATATGTGAACAAGTCTCAACAGATATGACTATACAATATTGCATCACACTCTTCATTAAACTGTTTCACACTTTGTCAGCTAACAGCAACTAATTATGTTAGGTCATAGGTATTACATCACCTCAAATTTCAGTTTTTAATTACCTTAACCACGACTTAATCAAAACTAAACTACCCTTTTGAACATATGGAAGCCTCATTCACATTAAAACAAAAGAAAGAAACATCATCTAAAAGAATAGAATAAAATAAATCATTTCAATAAAATGATCACAAACACATTATTTTAGTCAGATGTACCATGTCCAACTCTATAATGGATTAATGGGACCTCATCTACTTTACACCAAAGACAAATAGAAAGGTTAGCAACTAACCTGAGTTACTTTCACTGATAATTTCTGAAGTTGGTTGATTTGAGGATGCACCAGAAGATCCATTAGGCTGCCCCGAAGTTGAGGAATTCTGAACACTACTTGCCTGCTGAACTTGTGAAGCTAGTAATTTCCTTTTTATCCCTGGAGCCATGCTTACTTAGCCTACGAAAACAGGTTATATTCCACATAGACACATAAATGAGACAGCTCAATTCGAATATATTAGTGTTCAAACTCAACATGTATAGTTAAAACCATCTGTTGCTAGGCCAAGTCTAACATTACGACATTCCTTTGCAAACCATGGGAACTCACTATCGAAGTGTTTCCATGCTTTGGAATCTGCAGGATGTTGCATTATATTTTCATCGTTAATCCTCTTCTCCTTGTGCCACCTCATATCCATAGCTGTTTTCTTGGACATAAACAATCTTTGGAGTCGTGGTTTTAGAGGAAAATGGCGCAAAACTTTATGGGGAATCTTCTTACCTCTTCCATCATTAATTTTCCACCTTGATGTACCACAAATAGGACACTCCTCATGATCTTTATACTCTTTCCAGAAAAGGGCACAGTCATATTTACAAGCATGAATAGAGATATAGCCTAATCCTAACTCTCGCAACATGGACTTTGCCTCATAATGCGACTTGGGAATTGTCTCACCTTTAGGCAATATAGTCTTCAAGTAGCTTAGTAGCATGTCAAATGACTTGTTGCTCCACTTATTATACACCTTCATGTGCAGCAAGTTAACAACCGTAGACAATGTAGATGTAGAGCACCCCGGGTATAGTTCTCGTTGTGCTTCTCTTAACAACTTTTCGAAGCTCTCTTTTGTCAATTGGAAGACTTTGTGACCACTATTGTCACTATTAGCTTCTACACAATCATTAAAATCATCAAGGAGATCTTGCACTCCATCATCATCAACAACATCCGTATGAACACCAACAGAATTACTTTGCATTCCCTCATCAGTTATACTTCTGTCGGTGTTAGACTCACGGGTCTCTCCATGATAGATCCACCGTGTATAGAATTTATTTATGCCTGGAAACAGGAGATGACTGGAAACTACCTCTTGACTATGAATGCTTATATTCAGGCAATCCACACATGGGCAACGAATATCGGATTCTGTCCCGATATGCTCTCTAACAAACTTCATAAATGACTCGACTCCATTCACATGCTCATTTGAAAATCTCTTTGCAGTCATCCAACTTTTATCCATTTTTTTAAAAAACTATAAGAAATGCAATAACAAAAGTAAATCATATTGGACCATTAAAGATTAATATAAAATCCATATTTTGATTAGTGTGTAAAATGTGGTAGTGTGTGAAGTGTGTGTGGTGTATGTGGTATGTGTAGTGTGTGTGTATTGTGTGTGTAATGTGTGTGTAATGTGTGTAGTATATTTATCTTTATCAATATATTATAAATTATGGCAAGACTATTATAGTAGATAGTGGAACAAAATGCAAGTTGAATTATAAAAAAATAAAATAATAAAAGAGGAAGAGAATAAGAAATCATGTGCTGACCAAAACAATAACTTTTCAAGCAAAGAAACATATAAAAGTTTCCACGATATACACAAAGTAACTTCAACCCATATTCATCGGAAATATTTTAGACAAAAAAAGCTAAAGAAATCAGCATCATGATTCAACCACAAGCTATTGCTGTTGTGAAAGTCAATATTTGCAGAAGCAGTGAGACCCAGGGACATAGAAGCCGTAAGTTAATAGGATGAGTAAGTTAATTACCTGAAGAAATTGTTTACCACCGTTTGGAGCTGCGCAACCTGTTTTGTTTGTGTTGAAGCGAGGAAAAGAGAGAGTATTTAAGCAAAGCCCATTTTGTTTGGGTTTGCGTTTGCGTTTGCGTTTGCGTTGGTGCTCCTCTAGTCCTTTACAACTGCATTCAAGTAAAACAATTACATCACAAAACCAACTACAGCAAAGAACCGAGCTAAAGTACAGAATGTGGAAGTGTATCTATTTGTTTAGAGTTATGGAACAAAAGAAATGTCTTTTTTTTTTGGTGTGTGAAAGGAAGGGGGTTGTACTATTTTTGTTTGGTTGTAATGGTTTGATTTTTTCAATAGAAATCACTGACTTATTTTCTTTTTCCTGATGATATAATTTAAACAATGAGGCCCAAGAATACAGAGAAGCTTGCTGCCCTGCAGAATGAATTCGAAAAACAATGATGAGACTAGAACGGCTTGAGCAGAAGATAAAACTTGTTACTAATGGCTGCTTTTCTTCTATACCTGATCAATCAGAATATTCTCACTTTCTTGTTCTTTATAATTTACTTGAAAACCATCAGTTTTAACTCGACTTTTCTGGGTGCTATAACTTTAAGATATATAGTAACACCTTCATTTTTCCTTTTGTTTGGATCAAAATTACCCAGCGTTGTTTCAGGCCAAGCAACGACACAATCACTTAAAAAAAAATTCAGGGCAAAACTCTATTTCAGAAAACAAATGAAAATTCAGGTGGCAAGTCACACTTTTTATTATTCTCAACACTCCCAATACATGAGAATTTTGTAACTACGAAGTCAAAACCCGAAAATCCTGCCACAATTATAAACGCTAGAAAGAGGAACTTCTCAAAATTCACATATGATTATAGAAGACAGAAAATTAGTACATGAAAAAGAAACTTAAGTCAAAACATACCCAAGCATCTTGAAAACAGAAAATAATCTGTTAGTACTGAGTTTAATGTTCAACCTACTAATGCATGTAATGATTTAACATCAAAATTGTAACTACAAGTTCCACTTGAACCATATGAGTCATAATTTAAACAAAAATGGCCCACATAATCCAATTTTAGTAGGATTACAGATTGCTCAGCACACCCTCATCTTCACTAACAGAGCATGGAGACAGATGTCCAGATCCTCCCTCCCCTCCCACAAGAATATAAAGAAGAATAATAAAAATAAACTCAAGAGTCCCTAGTTGAGGCAGAAGCGCCCCCAAAACTGGCTTGATTTCAAGACCTAGAATCTACATTGATCACCATTTTACTATACAATAATACGAAGCTCACCCCTTAAGCCTCACGCAATACGAAGCTCACCCCTTAAGCCTCACGCAATAAGACATATTTCCAATCATTCAGATAATCACCTCAAATTTCAACTGAAAAAAGATAAAAAATAAAGATAATTTAGAGAAAAGTACATGGGATTGGGTGGAGAAATGAAGCTTGGCATCCCAGCAGTGACACTTCTGTTATCCTCTGCACCAAATTTGATCGTTGTACTACCCATAAATCACCATCACCACCTCAATGAACCCATATGTCACAAAACACATACACACACACCCAACTAGGGCCTATCATCTAAACCATTGCTTATAAAACATTGCTTACGAAATACTCAATCTAATTCCAACCAGCAAATATCAAACTTGCCTAATTGAGGGGATATCTATACTATACCCCATCCGTAGGTTATTGAAGCTCACAAGTTTCACTTTCCACGGAAAACCAGATTAATTCATCAACAAATCATAAAATGGAAGCACAATTTTTCAATCAATACTATCTTCTGCACAAAAAGCAGGTGCCATTTCCAGGTATAATGAAAAATGAGAATCAGAAGAAGAACTTACGAACTAAGAACTTCAGCTGATGGAAGAAGAACGGTAGAGGAGAGAGAGGCGTAGAACGATGATTGGCGTCGGTGTGGAGTTGGTGGTTCTACTGCTGGTCCAAATCTCTACCCAACAAGAAACCAAAATAAAAATCAAACATCAATCTATACTGAATCTATTTGAGAAATTTGTAGATTTAGAAAATGAATCAAGCAGATCTACGAGAGGGGAGGGGGAGAGAGAGAGAGAAAGCTCCTGCTGTACGACGATGAATGACGGCTCGCGATCGAAGAAGAGAGAGAACGGAGCTCGGGCGCGATCGTCGTCGAGCTGCCGGGAAATCTCGCGCGAAGGAGATGAATGAGCTGCAGGGAGTGTGAACGAGCTGGGAGCTGGGAGCTGATAGCTGGGAGCTGAAATTGTTATAATTTGAGAGAATCTGAAATAATTTGGGGAAATTGATTTATTTGGAGTTCTAAATAATTAACTAAGAGAGAGATAAGAGTGAACCGGTCCGAACCGGATTGAACCGGTCCAGGAGCAAAACGAAGCAAGAACCGACACGGCCGCGTCACAAAGCAACACGGCCGTGTCCAAAGTGGCCTGCAACGCGCATTGGTTCTGGAATAGAACACGGCCGTGTCACAAAGCAACACGGCCGTGTCAAAAGTGGCCTGCAACACGCTGTTGGTTCTGGAACAGAACACGGCCGTGTCACAAAGCAACACGGCCGTGTCATATTGTTGCTGGAAAAGGGAAAGTTGCAAGCAACACGGCCGTGTCATCTAAAGCAACACGGCCGTGTCAAAAAGCTTGTCGAATTGTTAAAATCCTGTTTTAAGTGAAGATTTGATTTCTTAATTCAAGAGGGATCAATAAATGATAGAAGAACATCATTTACATTATTCTACCTAGAAGAACATCGAACTACCTAAAACTATTCCTTGTGGGATCGACCTTGACAATATTACTACACCTACATCCGTACACTTGCGGAACACTAGGTTAGAAACCGACGTGTCAGACGTATTTAGAAAAATGTCACAAAATAATGTCTCATTTTGAGACGTTTCTAAAAAAAAGGTCACTAATATATATCCTTTTGAGACGTTCTTGATAAATGTCACAAAATAATGTAACATTTTTAGACATTTAAGAAAAACGTCACTAATATACACCATTTTGGGACGTATTTAGAAAAATGTCACAAAATAATGTCTTATTTTGAGACGTTTCTAAAAAAAGGTCACTAATATATATCCTTTTGAGACGTTCTTGAGAAATGTTACAAAATAATGTAACATTTTGAGACATTTAAGAAAAACGTCACTAATATACACTATTTTGGGACGTATTTACAAAAATGTCACAAAATAATGTCTCATTTTGAGACGTTTCTAAAAAAAGGTCACTAATATATATCCTTTTGAGACGTTCTTGAGAAATGTCACAAAATAATGTAACATTTTTAGACATTTAAGAAAAACGTCACTAATATACACCATTTTGGGACGTATTTACAAAAATGTCACAAAATAATGTCTTATTTTGAGACGTTTCTAAAAAAAGGTCACTAATATATATCCTTTTGAGACGTTCTTGAGAAATGTCACAAAATAATGCAACATTTTGAGACATTTAAGAAAAACGTCACTAATATACACTATTTTGGGACGTATTTACAAAAATGTCACAAAATAATGTCTCATTTTGAGACGTTTCTAAAAAAAGGTCACCAATATATATCCTTTTGAGACGTTTTAAAAAAAATGTCACACAATAATTTATTTGGGACAATATGTGCAAAACGTCCCAAAAAGCAACCTATTTGAGACGATTTCAAAATCGTCTCAAAATAAATCGTCCCTAATTCCCTTATTTGTTGTAGTGATCGGGACATCCTCTTTTCCAGAGGTCCTCGCTTCAAATGATTAAAAATAGGGTTAATTTCCAAAAGCAACCTGAACTTTGCGGGTTTTTACACTTTGCAACCTAAAGAATTTTTTTTTTCCGATTGGAACCTGTATTTTGCGATTTGACTCAAATTGCATTTCCGGCAATATTTTCAGTTTGTATAGGCCATGTGACTGTCACATGACCCATTTTTTGTGTATTTTCGTTTTTTTTTTAAATCTAAATACATGTATTTCGCATTTTAGTTTCTTATTTCTTTTATTCTTCTACAATAAAAATAGTAAATACAATAAATACATGTCTTCTTCTTCATCACTCCAGCTTCTTCTGCAATAATGGCGGATTTCCACTTCTTCCCTTCATCCTAAAAAAACCCAAAATCTTCCTCATATAATTAATCAGAGCGACGATTTTACAGATCTATTCTCCCAATTTCTCCTAAAATCTCTCCCTCTCTAAACGTCGATTTATTTCCCGATCCAATTGACAATGGAGAATACAGATCCTGTCAATCCAAAAGTTCAGCACATGGTGAAAGCATCATCAAATCAGCTTCTGAGGAAGGTCGTCGAGCTAGAGTCTGATTCAAAATACAAAATTTCAGTTAAGAACTGAGATTGGCGAAAAGAGTGGTAATGGCGGTGGTGATTATAAGAGCTCCGCCTCTCCGGTGGTTTAGCTGAGAGGAAATCGCTTCTTCCGACAGCGGCAGCTCCTCGTGACCCGGCGGCGTTGATTCTTTCGCGGCTAGAGATGGGTAGGGCACAGATAAGAGCCCGGAAGATTAAGAACATATCTACATTGCAATTGAGAAATTAATGGTTAAAAAGTCCTAAATCTTCTTCCTCATATGATGAAGTAATATAGGATTTTTATGAGGACGAAGGGACAAAGGGAAAATGATTGAGAGGAGAAGCAGGAGGAAGAAGTGAAGAAGATTTGCCATTGTTGTTACATATCGAAGGAATTTTTTTCTCAAAATATATTGTTGCAGAAGAATAAGAACGCGATGAAGAAGATGAGGAAGAACAGATGCTTAATTTATGATTTTTAATAAAATTGAAATAATTATTTTAATTAACTATCTAATATTTATTGAATTTATTATTTTTATGGTAGGAGAATAAAAGAAATCAGAAATTAAAATGAAATACATGTATTTAAATTTTTAAAAAAACGGAAATACACAAAATATGGGTCATGTGCCAGTCACATGGCCTATATAGCCTGAAAATATTGTCGGAATTGCAATTTGAGTCAAATCGCAAAATACAGGTTCCAATCGGAAAAAAAAAAATTCTTTAGGTTGCAAAGTGTAAAAACCCGCAAAGTTCAGGTTACTTCTGGAAATTAACCCTTAAAAATAATAATGGGGTGGATTCAAATTATTAAAAAACAATAATAGGTCCCAGTACAACACTTAAAATGAAAAAAATATCCTAAGTTGCATAGGTGCAACGATTGCACCGAAGAATTACCCAAAACTGTGACATGAATATTTTCAACTGATCTTTTTTATTGTTAAAAGACCACATATTATTTTCATATACCTCAAAGTTCAATTGGATAATTTTATTAAACCTTGAAGTTGGTAAATGCAGATTAACTTATAAATTATATGCATTCACTCTTTTTTTTTTAAGATTATATATTAAGGATTACAATTATTTTTAGTTTTTTGGGGGGTGATAGAAACTTTGATAGTTTCATCATTTATAAGTGATAAACAAAAATCTTTTGTTTTCTTTTAGGATGTTATTTAACATGACTTTAGCAAGTGAAAATGAATAAAGTGAACAAAAATTAAATATTTCATAATTGTTCCCGTGCGATGCACATGCCTATTGTGTTTCTTATTTATGTTATTAAAGAAATAAAATAATTCATAACTTAAAAAACAATCAAATAAATAACCTTATTTATTTGTAAGTTGGTTTAATGGTTATTGCTCAACTATATTTTTTACAAAATTATTACTATGTCTCATAACGAGAGTCCTATTTCAAAAAAATTCTTGTCCCAAAATGAGAGTTGTTTCAAAAGGTAAGGTCTCGTTTTATCTGTCCCATAATAAGAGTCATGTTTCAGAATTTATATTGTCTCAAAAGAAGAGTCATGCTTTAAAAGTCAATGTCTCATTTTATTATATCAGGTAAAAAATAAAATAAAATAATCATGAATTAGTTACATATGATTGAATATCTCAAATAAAAAAATTAAGTAAGTCGTGTAATTGAAATTTAATGATTTCAAGAAAGTTGTATCTTCATCAAAATGATTAAAAATTGTATATGTTCAAACACGACTCTTGTTATGATCGAGATAAAGGGAAACCTACTTTCACATACATAATCACAATCTTATAAAATCTTTAAGTTAATGAAACAAACACATAACTAGTACAGATTCTGGAATATCTTATATCAATACTTTTACCCCTTTGTCACGTATTAAAAAAAATTATATATATATATTCATTTACAAATTAGCGACTCTTGCAACAACATTCAATAGTGCATTGCTAAAATTTGGCTTCCTATAAAAAGACTTTAGTAAGAGAATGCTTGTCTAAGTAGTTAATAGTTCTATGCTCGAATTCTCTAAGTAATTAGTAGTTTTGTGATGGAATCAAGTAATTATACGATAGTTATGAGAGATGTAATTTAAGTTATTTTGGAAAGAAATAACAAATAATCTAAAAAATATAGATTCTATTTAAAAAGTTAGCAGCTTCTTTTTTCATATCGATAAAAGTAAGATATTATTTTACTTAAACTAATTTTGATTTGTCATTTTTTTAGTTTAATAATTGTTTAAAGTTCACGTAAATATTTGAAGAAATTACTTACTTCAATAAATTTAACTAATTAGTAAGTTATAATCTTTGTTGAGTGTATATATATTAAAAGATCAACTTATACTGTTGTACATAACTAATTCCGAGATAATCTTTTTGAGGGGTAATTTAGAGATTGATTTTTTACCTTCATTTTCTATGGAAAATGAATTTTCACATTTAAGCTCTTACTAAAAATTGTAAGACAATGCATAAAAAATCTAATGCGTTAGTGGAGTAAATCAGTGGCTAAAAATGTTTAATCGTGGTTATCTTTCAAAACCAGTCAATCAATTTGTTTCAGCGTATACGTAAATTAAAAATTTGGGATTATTCAACTGTGCAGATGCGGCCACGATACTGCACATGAAATCTTTTGTAGGTTATAGGTTAAATAATATTTGGGGCTTACAATTTTATGGTTATTCTTTTTTTCTTAATTATGTTCTAGTATATCCCGATATCAAAGGGGGTCCCTTTTTAATCCTCCTTCGTAGTCCTATTTAAAATGTCCCCTTTTTCACTTAGTAAAATGCTGATATATTATGGGTGTGTTTACTTAAGGTTAGGGAATGCTGAACTAAATCTGGTTGAAGGAACTAATGAATATGCTTTATCGAAATTTGAGCCATTAAATTTACTGAGTCAAGTGTTAAGTAAACACACCCTATGTGTTAACGGTAATTTTATATACAATGAAGGTCCACAAAGAAAGAAAAAATCTTATATTTAATATTAGAGTTTTATCTATCCGTTTGTTTGTTTTTCCTAAAAAATCTTTCCACTTCCAATTAATTATGTCATTAACAGTTTGATCTTGGTTTCTCCTGTAGTTTAACCACAAAATACAAATTAAATTATGTCAATCTTTTCGGAATGAGAATTTTACAAATAATTGCAATAAACTCTCAATGCATATCCATAAGATGGAAATGCTTCCCTACCTACAGGGTCAATTGTAATATACTCATCCTAATGTGTGAAGATCATATCCTTTTGAATTATGTAATTAGCATAATTGTATTAGATGTTGACACATCAATTGATGGGCATGATGTTCCATCTAATAATAATAATAATAATAATAATAATAATAAAAAAGATACTCCCTAAAATCTATATATATATATATATATGTATGTATGTATATGTGTGTGTGCGCGCGCGCAAATCCTTTACTATTTTTAGCAAATCTCTATTATCCCGCCCAAATCATATTTCCTCATTCGGAAGGACACATGTCACAATCATTGTCGTCCAGTCAACCATCAATTAATTCATCATTTTTAGTTAATATTAATTTCATTTAATTAGACGGTTTATTTGGCAACTGTATTGATTTCTTTCATTAATCATTTTGTGTTTTTCAAACTTTCCTTATATATTTATTCGATATTCAAATTTCAGTTTTGGGTTTGTAATATATTTTTAATAATTTTCAAACTTTCATTATTTAATTATAAAGAATATTTAGAAGGTTATTATTTTTCTAACTTTCCATATTTAACCACTCTATATTCAATTTTTTTCCACTATAAATATGTTTGCAACTCATTATTCTCGTATTCATTTTGTGAATTCTTCTCTACCTCTATATCTTCTAAATCACTCAAACCATGCAGTTTTATTTTCATCTCTACACATTGATTTATTTATTTATTTTCGTACAAAATTGTGTATTCTTTTTTGTTTTGTGGCAGAACATTTGTTATGTACATCAAAGTAGATTGCGTTATATACATCGATTTTTTATTTATTTGTGATCAGTTGAAGAATCATCAATATGATTTACTGGTAATTATAATTCATCTTTAAAGGTAAATTTTTTCATCAATTTCTCCAACTTTCGTACGTTGATCACTTCTAATTATTTAATGTTTATATATGATTCAAAGAAAATGACTGACCATCTTACTTTTTTTTTTTTTTTCTTTTTCATTTTTGTGCCTCTTAACTAAGATTTCATGTTTATTTAGGTGGAAGGTGGAAGGAATCAAGAAAGACTTTCTAGAAAACATGACAACAAAACAATGCATGTCTTGCCCAAACAACTGTTAAATCTTAATTTTTCCGTTTTGTTTTAAGTTTCGGGATTGTGTTACATGACAACTTTTTTTTTTTTGTTTTATTTATATTGTCAATTTTCAACTTTGCTACTATGTAAAATATATTCTACCTTTTTATCATGTTATGTTACAAGATTTGTCAGAACTATGAACTATGAATAAGAAGTGTTGTATTATTGCTGACCTATAAGTTTAGCTCCACCAAAAAATTTAAGCAAATTAACAGATTTTTTTTTGTTTATATTTAACATCATTGATCATTGTAACTGAAAATATTCTATAATTGATTATAGAATATTTATAAATTATTGGAATGTTTTTTATATATCAGAATTTGAAATATCGAAATTTGGAAGCACATACTCTTGTTTTTTAATAACACTATCGATACCAGTAATTGTAATGATTTGCAATTATTTAAGGGGCAATACAAGAATATAGGGATTTCAAATATTGAAATGTTATAAAACTTCAAGTCACAATTATAAAGGAACAATATGGGTCATTACTTGCAATAGAATTTTAAAATATTAAAATATTGTAACAAATTTTACATTCCCAAAACTATGAGAGAATGACACGTAGCAAAGTAGCTGAGAGAATAACATTTGACAAAGTGATTCCTCTTTTATTATATAAGGGATAAGGAATATTCTGATTTAATGATAAAAATATTAAAATATTTATTAATATTATAAACTGATAAGAAAATGGATATGGTATTGACACGTCCGTCAGAGGAGAGAAAGTAAAAAAAGGATGTAGACATGAGATTCGCGCGAAAAACTGTAAGAAAATGAAGATGGTATTGCCAATTGCAACAATAGTTAGAAGAGTTGTAAGTGGGGTTTTGGAGTTGTGATTGAATTCAGAGGTGGTAGAATCGGTACAGACTGATGTGCTGGCCTAACACACCCTACATTTTATATGGGATGTGTCATTTGAATCTTGGATCGAAGTACCATCGCTCGAACATGCTCGATCTGAAAACAATACTATACCTTAGGGGGATGGATCGAACTTCGCTCATTAATTTTTAGGCTGATGAAAGTTTGAACGGTTGGCTCTGCGGGCTGGGCCGGCGAGCTGCCCGAATCGCCCATCCTAGTGGTGGCAATTCAGGCGGCCCAGCTGGATAGGGCCAACCCAATAATATATATCGGGCTGGGTCGGGTCGGCCCAAAATTCCATCAAGCAAAAAATTATCGGACATACATTTTTATGGTTCAATTCATCTAAAATATCGGGTGAACTAGGCGGACCTATTAGAGCGGGTCGATTTTACCATCTTACCCATTTCTAATAGTGACAACCCATCCACAACTATCTTGGACAAAAAGTGGGCTGGGTGGCCCAACCACAATCAAAGTTGGACATAACCCAATTTTTTTTTTTTCCAATAAACAATAGTGTAATCATTAAAACTCGAAAGTAAATACAATACGTAGTCGACGGGCTAAAGTGCACCCATGGTTATCGAAATAATTCACGATAACAACAAACCCCAAACAAGAATGTTGGGGTTCAAGGCTGCCTAAGGCAAACAAACACCCCCACAAGGGAAGACTAAGAACACTCCCACAAGGGAACACTCCCATCGAAATTTGGGACTATTGGACTGATTATTGAACCCACCTCCCACCCTAGGACTGATTTAGTCATTTAGATTAGGATTCTTGATCCCTTGGACTGAGATTAGTTGGAAAAATGAAACACCCAAAGTAAATGGGCCCAAAAAGGAAGAAATACAGACCCTACAAGAGGATACTGCAAACAATAAACCACCTAAGCTATAGCAGAGACACACCTCCCGAACCTAATCCTGATCTGAACCAAAGCAGAGCAACCTACGGGAAATCAAGTCTCAAGTTCTAAAGAAGAAGTCATCAACAAACAACAGCCAAAATAGCAACAAAAGAAAAAAGAACAGAAAAATTAAAAAAAAAAAAAAAAAAAAAAAAGGAAGGCAACTAAGCCTCTCCCCCTTCTATCTTCTGGCAACTCCACCGCCCACCACTGCCGCTGCTCCACTGGTTGCGGCCACCGCACAGACACCACTACCAATGCCCATAAAACAGTTCCTTCCCCCAAAGAAATCATAGCAACTCCTTCACAAAAGAGAATGGACTCCAAAAAGATATCTCACCACCAAAAGGTTAGGAGACTTCTCTTCATCAAATGACCGACTAAACTCATCGGAGATGGAAGGAAACAAACAACGAAAGGGAAAAGAAGATCCTAAAATGAGGACAGCGAGGCGCTCGCCAGCGATGCCATGATCACCGGCGAGAGACAGATCTGGGGAGGGGGCTGGAGAAAACTAGAAGAGGGAGGGGAATTTTTTTCAAAAAGCTAAGGTTTTTTTTTTAGAGAGAGGGTTTTTACTTGTAATGGTTCATCGGACATAACCCAATCCAAACACATCTTTACTATAATAATATTTAACATGTCCAATTACCCATCTCAAGATTTAGTCTCTTTTCCCTTTCTGGAATGTCTCAAAGAATAGTCTAACAGGGTGTTCCGATTAAGCTAATTTCAAACATCTTATAAGTTTCAATCAGTGTTGTTAGAATCGGATCGGATCGGCCGGTTCAACCGATTTAATTGGGAACCGATCAGTACTCATGTCCGGATGGGGTATTATAACCTGATTGCAAGTTGGACCGGAAGAAACCGCTTTCAACTGGTCAAAACCGCTTAAACCGGAATAACCGGAACTACTGAAACCGGTTGATTGAATAAGGAAAAAGAAAAAAAAGAAAAGAAAAAAAATAGATTTGGATCTGGACTCTTGATTTGCTTCTTTCTTCCGCAATAACAGCAAGAAGCACAAATAATCTGAATAACACAACACTTGGATCCTGATAGAGACGGTTTGTAATCCACCTCTCAACAGTGTTTGAATATTCAGAGGAATACCTATGAATGATCCCCAAAAAGAATCCATGAGCTAGGTGCAAATTCCCTCTCCTTTGCCGCTTCTTCCACGTGCCTACAAAACAGAGCCGGGGGGTGCCCCGGCGAAAACCCTCCAACGCTCAAGTCAGTGCTCTGCTTGAAGATTGATATTCAAGCAAGAAGAATAGTGAGTTAAGAGTATGTAACCTTTTTGAAGATGAATGAACCCCTATTTATACTTGCTGTTTACTAGGGCAAAGGACAAAAATGTCATTTTGGGCGGCTCAATAAAATCGTGCCAACTGTCCCTCTATACCCGATGGCGGTGTCAGAGGGTACAGTACTTTTTTCAGTACGACCCACAGTTGTCTGTACTTGTTGTCGGAGTTCGGGGAGCGCATATCTTGGTCCCTAAGTAACCAATGCAGGCCCCTCCGTCTACAGGGCTCCGGTCCTGCTTCAACGCTTCTCACTGGTGCACCTGGAGGATCACATTGAATCCTCCTGTTCAGGGCCAATGACACAACTGAGGGGTCATCAGAGCTGAATCCCTTCCGCCAGGGCTGGTACCAACAATAGTCACGCCATGACACCTCAACCCTGCAGGGCTGAACCATACCGGGTCGGCACATGAGACTCATCCCTACAGGGGTGACACAGCTCTGTCGTGCTCCCGAGGCACCAGAGCTGGCGGGATCTCAAGTCCTTAGGTCAAGGGCACTGTCTTTGACCCGTATCCTCAGTGGCCAGATTCCCGTGCAAGGGTAAAGTATATTTCTCCCCTATCAACTCCTCCCCCCCTACTCTGGATAGTTTAGGAGCAAACTAATTCAGAGTAAGTCTCTCCTCAGCTCTGGAGAAGAGACACTTGACTGAGGAGATATGGCTCCATTCCTTTACCAATTTTTTCCCGCCCATAATTTTTCAAATTTGTGATGGGGTGATCTCAGTAGTCCACGTGTCCTGCCCTTTGGGCTTCCGCTGATCGTTACCCGTACACGTGTCGAGCTCTGGCATAGGTGGTTACTTTTTTGGGTTTTACCCCTTCTATAAATACCCCCATTCACTTCTCTTTACAAACTTTTACCCTCCTTCACTGTTTACTTCCGGCGATCTTCAAGTGCTTTCAGAGATTTCCGGCGATCTTCAAGCTACTCCTTCATTCGATCTTTGTTTTTCTTCAAAACTATCCAGGTACTCTTTCTCTCTCTCCCTGGATTTTGCGTTTATTCTTCATACCCTAGTCTTTTTCTTGGAATTTTCTTTGTGAAAACACATGTCTTCATCCAAATCTTCACCCACCTCTGAGGATTCTTCCTCTCGTATTCATTCAAAGCAGGAGTCTGCTGAGCAGTCCTCTGCTTCTACTTCTGGCTCTTCTAATAGTGAAACAACCCTTTCTGCACCGTTGGGGGGAGGGTTAGGTCAAAGCTCCTCCCTCCTGCAACCTTCCAGAGCTGAAACGAGCTCCCATGCCTTAGTCCCATATACCCCCTAGATAGCCTCTCCTCCAGCTCTGACACTGAAGGGGGGATTCCCCTTCGCCGTAGCAGGCATATAAATAATGTTCCTGCCGTGCAGAGACAAGATTGGGACTTAGTGACTAGGGCCTCCACCTTCTCTGAGGAGGATATGACTTTCCTTAGGGACCACCATGCCCTGCACCGCCAATTTCTCTTTGACATCCCCGGCCCTGATGAGCGACCAAACTGGCTTTCTCCTCCCTCCATGGCTCTCTGGAGAGCTCACATAGATGCAGGGCTGAGATTTCCTGTTCACTCCTACATTGTCGGGGTGTGCAACCGCCTTAGGATCCCTGTTTGCCAAATCAACCCTTCATCTCTGAGAATTCTGATATCCTTTTACATTTTGATGAGGGCTAACGGAGGTCAGTGTACCCCTGAATACTTCCTGGCTTGTCATGATTTCAAAAAAGGGGGTGGTGGTTTCTTCTACTTCAGCTCCAGACCTAGTGGCCCTGCACATTTTGTAGGAAAACCCTCCAGCTGTGACGGGAATTGGAAACCCCGTTGGGCTGTAGTTACCCCTCGCCTTGCAGGCTGGCCCTTCCCCTGCGAATGGGTAAACTCTGCACCTCGCTACTCTCGTCCCTCCATCACCTGCATCTCTAAGGAGGACAGGGAAGTCATGAGAAAGTTGAACTCCCACGTCAGGAGGAAAAGATCTCACTTCCCCGTAATATCCTTCCTTAGAGATGATGCAGTGCTAGCAAAGTACGGCTTCTTGGAGAATGAGGATAAACCCGTTACGGCCCCTGGTAATTATCAGCTCTGAGCATTCCCAGCTCTGTTCCCATGTTATCTTCTAAATAATTATTTTCTGTGCGCAAATATGGATTTCAACTTTCTATTGGCTGAAGACGAGGGGGCTGCGGTTCATGATCAACCCTCTGGAGGAGCGGAGGATGATACATCTGATGCTATCCAGATCATAGAGCAGGATCCAACTCTGCCCTCTGCAACTCTGACACCCACTCCTGCCCGCTCTGGACAGAAAGGCACTGCCAAAGGCAAGAGTGCGGGCTCCTCCACAGCTGCAACCACTCAGGCACCTTCTAAAGATAAGGGAAAAAGACCGGCCCATTCCAGCGCTGATCTCCCTCCCTCTAAGAAGTCTAAGAAAGGAAGTCTGGCGGCTCTAACAAGACCGCAGACAAACATCGTGGCAAAGGCAGGGGGGACGTTCGCAGAGCTGCGAACGATTACTACACATTGAACCTGCCAAAAGGGTTCCTGGCCCTCTCCAACGCTCAGTGCACTACCTTCCTGAAAGAGATCCCCACGGTGGAGGACAATGCGACCATGAGCGCTGACAGCGACGAGCGCAATGACGAGATCATGGATCAGCACCTCGTCCAGGTGCTTAAGAGCTTTGGACTTCTACTTATTCATCTGTCTCTTATCTTTTATAAAATATTCACCTCTCTCTTGTTAATGTAGTTCCTGGCCTATTATGGCCGTCACAGAAGCCGCACAAGCTCCTCAGCGGTGAAAGACCTCAGAGCTGATTTCGACAAGTCTCAGGAGCAATTGACCAAGCTCACGGAAGACTACTCAGTGCTGAAGCTTGATCAGGCAGAGCTGCAAAAACACAACACCGTTCTCACTACTGAGAACGAGAAACTGAAAGCCGAGCTCGCCACTGCAGAGGCCAATCACCGAGAGGCCTTAAGAGATCTGAGGGGGAGAGAAGCCGAAGCTTTGTCTCAAGGCAGAGCTGAGGGGATCGAGCAGTGCCGTCGAAACCTACTCTCTAGTGAGCTGGGCCAGTCCTTTTTGAAGGAGCTGCAGCAGAAGCTCATTGAAGACTACCGGAACAGCTCTGCTTATATCCGCGATATGGCTCCCTTCCTGAGGGGTTTTATCCGTGCGGGATTCAATGCCGCTGCTGCTGACGCCGAAGCCAAGGGCTTTGAAGGGGAGCTACCTTTTGTCTTGTCAAAGATCACCCCAACACTGCAGCTCCCAGTCATCTTCAAAGGTGATCCCTCTCAACCGCCTACCGCTCCCTGGTGGATCCCTGCCATCCGCGCCGCTGCATCCCTTGTGACTGCCGAGGATGTAGAGCCGGCAGCGTTGAGGGAGGCAAAAGAACCTTTCATTGACCTCTCCGGTGCACCAGAAGATGCCTCCCTTCCCCCTGCACCGCCGGCGACAGGACCATCCTCTTCGACTGGCCTAGTGCCGGCATAAGGCGCTGGTCAGCGTAGGGATGACGCAGAGGAGGAAGACTCAGAAGCTGAGGATTCGCCCTGAATGCCTTAGTATATTTTTCCCCATTTTGTAAATAGATCAGGGCTGGAACTTTTTGTAATCCTCCTTATATTTCAATGAAATCGACTTTTTTCCTTTTGTAATGCCTTAGCATTTTTTTTTTTACTGGACTTCACTCCAGAGCTGCTGAACACCAAAACGCGCAGCGTTCTCCCCCCTGCGTTCTCTTCAGGGCATCTGAAGGGAACTCGTTCCAGAGCTGCTGTGCGCCAAAACGCACAGCGTTCTCCCCCCTGAGTTCTCTTCAGGGCATCTGAAGGGAATTCTTGTCAGGGCCAGGGCTGGGACAACCCCATGCCCTGAGACCTCAGCTCTGGGGCCAAGGGCGAGGTTCTTTCTCAGACCCTTGGCTTGCATCCTTTTAAGCCAGGGCTGGGACAACCCCACGCCCTGAGAACTCAGCTCTGGGGCCAAGGGCGAGGTTCTTTCTCAAACCCTTGGCTTGCATCATTTTGAGCCAGGGCTGGGACAACCCCATGCCCTGAGAACTCATCTCTTGTGGAGCGCTCATAAGCCAGTGCCCCTCAAGGTTATTCTCCTGTTCAAGTAACACATTCATAATTTTCCTCTGATGGAGAGGCCCTTATAACTTGAACCCTCCTCTTTCATTAAACTAGGAAGATTTTACAACTTTGGTTTCTCACCCTTAATTAAAAACATGAAAACATCGTGCCTTCCATTATACATAGTACTTTTTCAGGTTACTCACGTTCCAGGACCTCAGCACCGGCCTTCCTTCTTCGTTCTGCAGCTCATAAGCTCCACCTCCTAACACTTTGGCAATGATAAATGGACCCTCCCAATTAGGTTCCAACTTCCCTGTTGCCTTGAGAGCGTCCGCCCTCCTCAGCACCAGGTCCCCCACTTCGAACCTTTTGGGCTTCACTCTCTTATTGTAGGTGGCACGTATTTGCCCCTTATATTTATCAGCTCTGAGCCTCGCCTTTTCCCTCACCTCCTCCAACATGTCCAGGTTTTCTCTCATTAGGACCTCGTTCTGGACTTCATCATAACTCGTTATGCGGTGCGTTTCTATCCCCACCTCTGCCGGGATCACCGCTGACGCTCCATAAACTAAGTTGAAATGAGTTTCTCCTGTAGCGGTTTTAGGGCCTGTTCGATAAGACCATAACACAGAATCCAGCTCCTCAGCCCACTTTCCGCCGGCCTTTTCTAGGCGAGTCCTTATGCCCTCCAACAGCGTACGGTTTGTGACTTCCACTTGCCCATTTGCTTGAGGATGGGCCACTGACGTGAAGCGCTGAATAATCTTCATTTCTTTGCACCAACTCTGCACCTTCGATCCGCAGAACTGGGTTCCGTTGTCCGATACAAGGATTCTCGGGATGCCATACCTGCAGCATATATTTTTCCACAAGAACCTTAAGATATTATCCTCTTCAATTTTGGCCACTGCCTCAGCCTCCACCCATTTGGTGAAGTAATCCACTGCAACTATCAAGAACACCTTCTTCCCTGGAGCAGCAGTAAATTTTCCAACTATGTCTATCCCCCATTTATCAAAAGGGCACGGAGAATACATAACCCCCATTTCTTCCGCCGGTGTGTGAATCAGTGGTCCATGCCTCTGGCACTTGTCACACCTTCGAATCAGTTCCTCTGCGTCGTGGACCATGGTGGGCCAATAATATCCAGCTCTGGTGACCCTTCTCACAATATCCCGTGGGCCGGTGTGGCTGCCAGCGCAACCCTCATGGAGCTCCCGGAGGACGTAATTCCCTTCTTCTCTGGACAAACACCTTGCATGCGGCTGAGCGAACAAACTTTTGTACAATTGATCACCTATGAGACAGTACCTAGCATATGCCGAGCTTCGTGGTCCTCCCATCTCACTTCTCCCAGTCCTGAGGTAACGCACGATGGGTGTTCTCCAATCATCCTGCTCCTCCACGGCAGCCACATTCATCTCTAGCGTCCATTTCTCCAGTGTGACAAGGGTGATCTTGCCCTTTGCCCCCTCACTCATCGCTCCCACCATCTTGGCCAGCGCATCCGCTTTGCTGTTTTCCTCCCTTGGGATCTGCACAATGTTCACCTCTGTGAACTTCTCCTTCCATTTCCCTACCAGCTCTGCGTACTTAATCATTTTCGCGCTTCGCCTCTCGTACGTCCCCAGGACCTGCTGGGCTACCAGCTGTGAGTCCGAATGGACAACCACCCTCTGCGCTCCCAACTCTGAAGCTATGGTCAGTCCCTGGATTAAAGCCTCGTATTCAGCCTTGTTGTTAGAGGTTCGAAACTCAAATCTTACGGCAAACTGGAGCTCCTCGCCTGCTGGGCACATCACCACTACCCCTGCACCGCATCCTCCTTGGGAAACCGATCCGTCCACAAATATCTTCCATAACTCCAGCTCTGGGACCCGAGTTGTTTCTTGTATGAAGTCGGCCAGAGCTTGAGCTTTGATGGCCACCCTAGGCTCGAATTCCACGTCATATTCCCCCAGCTCCACAGCCCACTTCACCATCCTCCCTGACAAATCTGGGCGACTGAGTGTTTGTCGGAGCTGAGTGTTTGTCCTCACAATCACTTTGTGGGACAAAAAATAGGGTCTCAACCTCCTAGCGACGACTATAACAGCCAGAGCTGACTTTTCTATCTCGGAATACCTGACCTCTGGCCCTTGTATTATTTTGCTAACATAATAGATAGGGTGCTGCACCCCCGCATCCTCCCTGAGGAGCACTGAACTCAGCGCTGTATCTCCGACAGAGAAATACATATATAACACTTCCCCCTGCACCGGCTTAGTAAGCAGGGGCGACGTGGTGAAATGATCCTTCAGCTCCTGAAAGGCCATCTCACACTCCTCCGTCCACTCAAATTTCGACCCCTTTCTCAATATTTTGAAGAAAGGGAGACCTCGTTCTGCTGACTTTGAGATGAATCGGCTCAGAGCTGCAATACGCCCATTCAACCTTTGGATTTCCTTTATGTTTCTTGGGGACTGCATTTCCCGAACAGCCCTGACCTTGGAGGGGTTCACCTCGATCCCTTGCCTAGTCACCATATATCCTAGGAATTTTCCTGTTTGCACCCCAAAGGGGCATTTTGCTGGATTCAGCCTCATTCCACATCGCCGGATCACCCCAAAGACCTCCTCCAGGTCTGCAGGGTGGTCCATTGCTGCAACGCTCTTGACCAGCATATCATCCACATAAGCCTCCATGTTACGACCCAACTGTGCTTGGAACACTGTATCCACCATCCTCTGGTAGGTAGCTCCGGCGTTCTTCAGTCCGAAGGGCATCTTCACATACCCATACGTTCCACATGATACCACGAAGCAAGCTCTAGGGATGTCCTCCGTGGAGAGCTGAATCTGGTGGTAGCCCTGATAAGCATCCATCATGGACAACAGTTCACATCCAGAGGTGGAGTCGACCAACTGGTCGATCCTAGGTAGCGGATAATGGTCCTTAGGGCACGCCTTATTGAGGTCCCTAAAATCTATACACATCCTCCATGAACCTGAGTCCTTGGCTACCATGACAGCGTTGGAAAGCCATTCCGGGAACTGCAGCTCAACTATGTGCCCTGCTTCCACCAGCTTTACCACCTCCTCCTTTATAGCCCTGTCCTTCTCCGGACCAAATTGCCGCATCTTTTGTTTGACTGGCCTGGCCAGTGGGTCCACGTTCAGCCTGTGGAGCTATTTTCGGGTCGATTCCGATCATGTCTCTTGGTTCAAAGGCAAACAAATCCGCATTTCTCCTGAGGCTCTGCACCACTGCTTCGGCCACTTCGTGACTCATTTGAGTCCCGATCCGGGTGGTGAAACCCACCTTGTTAGGATACAACTCCACCTGCATTAACTCCTCCTCAGGTCTGACCCTAATCTCTGGGTCGAGTTCCTCCCTCTCCGTCATTCTCATCCTCTTCTCTCGGCCTCTGCCCTGCTGATCCGGAACTCCCTGCACCATATGAGTAGATTTCTTGACAATGTCAGCGTAGCACCTCCTTGCAGTGAGTTGGTCACCACTGACCTCCCCCACTCTAGTTCCTACTGGGAACTTCAACTTCATATGGGTTAGAGAGATGATAGCCGCAAAGCAGTTTAACATAGGTCTTGCAAAGATAACATTGTAAGAACTGGGGGCTTCCACTACCAGGAAGTTCAGCATCTGCACCCGCCGCAGCGGCTCCTTGCCCAGCTCCACTTGCAGAGTCACCTGCCCCAGTGGCTGCACCGATCCTCCGGCAAACCCATACAGGGCCGTATTCACAGGGGTCAGTTTCACATTCAACCCCATCTTCAAAAAGCAATCTTGGAAAAGGATATTGGCAGAGCGCCCCGTGTCTACAAAGATTCGGGCTACTGTGGCCCCTCCTATATCAGCAGCGATTACTAGCGCATCGTTATGGGGATTCTTCGTTAACCCTGCGTCGCCAGGGCCAAACTCGATACGGGGGAACTCTCTTCCCCCAGTGGCCACCTCCGAGACCTCACCCCTGGGAAACCAGGCCATCTCTCGTGCAGAGGCTTTCCTGGCCCGGTGGGAGTCACCATCCTCCGGCCCCCCTACGATCATTTGGATATATGCCTTCTTTTGGCCAGAATCCTCCCTAGCCCTGGGCTCCTCTGCAGGCTCTTTGCCCTTATCCTCACGGTCCCTGTGCTTGTAGCTTCTCCCCCTGTCTCTTTCCTTCTTAACATACTCCACCAAATGCCCCTCCTTTATAAGTTTTTCTATCATATCTTTTAAATGACGACACTTGTCCGTCTCATGGCCGTAGTCGTTATGGTATCGACAATACGTCTCCGATCTCGGGTGCTTGGGGCCCGTATATGCAGTGGCAGGGTACTTGAACTCCGGGATCTCCGCTGCTATCTCCAACAGCTCCGAAGGTCTCAGAGTTAATGGGGTGTAATTCTCGAAGCGGGGCACCCCCGCAGACCTGCTCTTCTCCCCTGGCTTACGCTCCTTCTCCATCGTCTCCCTTTTCCTTTCCACTGCCTTTTCCTACCTGTTTCGACCACTGCGGGCCTCCTCCAAATTGATGTACTTGTCCGCTCTCTCCAGGAGCTCGTCGAAGGTTCGTGGCGTGCGCTTCGCCAAAGATCGGAAAAAGTCTCCATCCACCAGGCCTTGTGCCAATGCATTAATTTTAACCTCTGAGGTGGCGGATGGCACCTCCAGAGCTGCAGCGTTAAACCTTCCTACATACTTCCTGAGGCTCTCTGACTGACCCTGTTTCAGACTCATCAATGTCAGGGCCGACTTTTGTTGCCTCCTCGCACTGGCAAATTGATGTACGAACAAGGAACTCAACTCTCCGAAAGAAGTCACCGATCCCGCTGGTAGCTAGCTGAACCACTGTTGAGCAGACTTGGTCAGCGTTGTCAGAAAAACCCTACACTTCACCCCCTCAGTGTATTGGTGCAGCAGAGCCCCGTTCTCAAACCTCAGCAGGTGGTCGTGTGGATCTGCAGTCCCATCATATTCATACGACAGCGTTTTAAAGTTTGGGGGCAGCGGGTCTGCCAAAATTTCCTCTGTGAACGGGGAGCCCACAGCTCTGAATGTCCTGCGGGTACCCCCATCCCTACTTCTTCGCAACTCCTCCATTTCCCTGCGCAGGTCCTGCAGCTGCTGATTCACTGTATTCACAGTATCTACGTAACTTGCGTCATCATCATTTGTCTCCTCCACCTCCCTTGGAGGTGCCACCCTTCCCCCTGGTGGTGCTCGTTGCAGCCTCGGGGCTCTACGCTCCTCCATGGCTGGTTGCCAGCCAGCCTGAGGGGAGAGTGCCCTCCTAGTCGAATTTACCTCCGTTTGCGCCACGTCTTCCACAGGGATAGGCCTTCTGGCCATGCCCTGGACCTGCTCCCTATTCTCCACGGGAGCGAGGCCAGGCGATGGCCCTGAGAGTCCCCCCCTGTTGGCCAGTGCACTGTCAATGGCCATTTGTATTAGGTAGTTGAGATGCTCCGTTGTCATTGTCACGGTTGTGCCCCCCGATGGAGGGGGCAAGGTGACTCCGCTTCGGCCCTCCGTAGCCGGGGTGGTGCCCACAGTAGCACCCACCGGAGTGTTCCCTGGAGGGGTAAGCCCAATCCCCTCTGTAGCCTCTCCTTCGAATGCAGCTGTCAAATCCCGTGCAGTGTTATCTCCAGCCATGCTCTCATGCCTTGAACCCAAAGTTTCCCACAGACGGCGCCAGTTGATAGAGACAGTTTGTAATCCACCTCTCAACGGTATTTGAATATTCAGAGGAATACCTATGAATGATCCCCAAAAAGAATCCGTGAGCTAGGTGCAAATTCCGTCTCCTTTGTCGCTTCTTCCACGTGCCTACAAAACAGAGCCGGGGGGTGCCCCGGCGAAAATCCTCCGACGCTCAAGTCAGTGCTCTGCTTGAAGATTGATATTCAAGCAAGAAGAATAGTGAGTTAAGAGTATGTAACCTTTTTGAAGATGAATGAACCCCTATTTATACTTGCTGTTTACTAGGGCAAAGGGAAAAAATGTCATTTTGGGCGGCCCAATAAAATCGTGCCAACTGTCCCTCTGTACCCGGCGGCGGTGTCAGAGGGCACAGTACTTTTTTCAGTACGACCCACAGTTGTCTGTACTTGTTGTCGGAGTTCGGGGAGCGCATATCTTGGTCCCTAAGTAACCAATGCAGGCCCCTCCGTCTACAGGGCTCCGATCTTGCTTCAGCGCTTCTCACTGGTGCACCTGGAGCATCACATTGAATCCTCCCGTTCAGGGCCAATGACCCAACCGAGGGGTCATCAGAGCTGAATCCCTTCCGCTAGGGCTGGTACCAACAATAGTCACGCCATGACACCTCAACCCTGCAGGGCTGAACCATACCGGGTCGGCACATGAGACTCATCCCTGCAGGGGTGACACAGCTCTGTCGTGCTCCCGAGGCACCAGAGCTGGCGGGATCTCAAGTCCTTAGGTCAAGGGCACTGTCTTTGACCCGTATCCTCAGTGGCCAGATTCCCGTGCAAGGGTAAAGTATATTTCTCCCCTATCATATCCCAACATAAATCATATTTCATCTAATTTCTACTTGTGCAATGTATTTGAGAGAGAGAGACGGAATAGGGGAAGAAAAATGTTGGTCGGTAGTATGATATTTAAGATCTCATCTATTACCTGTGTGTGTGAAAAAGAGGACAGGACATGGAGAGATATGGAAGACGGCGGAAGAGAGCTTGAGGAAGGGATAGACATATTGGGAGAAAAGGGTAAAGGGAGTGGGGAGATATTTTAATCATTTTTTTTTAAAATTTTTTTTTCTCCTAATCTAAGAACAAAGAAAAAACCCTTCCCTTCCCCACGGTGACTCGAACCCAGGACCAAAGGCCTAGGTAGTAGATGGTTATGCATCTCCTTTTTCCTATTTCTTTTTTTGAAAAATCTGGAGCATAAAATTGATGGACTTATTTTCATTTGCTAATTTGTTATCTTATTTATTGTTTTATATTTTAAAATTTATTTATTGTTATTAATTATTTATTTTGTTAATAATTAACAATCATATAAAATAGTATATATTGCATAATGTTTTAACAAAATTACAAATTACTTATTGGTTTATAAAAACGGTTAGACCTCCGGTTAAATCGATCCAACTGGTTAAAATCGTTAATCACTAGCAAGATCGGTTCGATTTTCGATCCGGTTATAACAACACTGGCTCCAACATTTTATAAATTGTTCAAAGAGCTTATAAGATGCAAATTTATTAAGAGCTTATAAGTTAACAAAATGTTTGAATAAAAGATCTTATAAGCTAGCAATTGAATGGAGTTGAATGGAGTAATTTAGCTATGAAGTGTGTGTAGTGTGTGTAAATGTGTGTAGTATGTGTAAATGTGTGTAGTGTGTGAAGTGTTGTGTATGTGTTTATAGTATGTGAAATTTGAGTGTAACTTATAAGATCTTAAAAAATAAGATGGAGTAGAAGAACTTATTTCTTTTGGAGCTTATAAGCTCCAGTAGCTTATTTTTACATCTTATAAGTTATCTAAGTAACATCATTTTTTGGCAAACACATTTGAAGAATTTATAAACTCTCAAACAACTTATAAAATGGTTTGACAAGCTTATAAGCTTAGTCAATCACCCTCTAACTCTCCTTGTTAAGTATATTAAATTTCGTTTAAATGGGTCTTGCGTGCAACCAACACACAATTAGCTTATTGTGCACCACACCCTAAAACCCTAAAAAAACCTAAATTGACCCTTAAAAAACTCGATACCCTAAAATCCTAAAAACCCCTAAAAACTAAAAACTCTAAACCCTAAAACTCTAAAAAAACCCCTAGTACCCTAAATCCTAAAATTCTAAACCTTAAAAATCCCTAAAACCCCCAAATGTACAATAAGACTTATTATGTATGGGGAGCACACAAAGTCTTGGTCATTTTGTTTTTTTTCTAATATATCTCTATTGAATGTTCTATTGGAATAACTATTTTTACATAAAAACGTTATCATTACCATATATTAAATAAGGTTATTAGAAGTTTAACACACATAGCTATTTTTATTTAGACATAATTACATAAAAATTTATGATATTTTAGTCAATTATCAAGTGTAACATAGCCTTTTAATTGTAACATAAAATGCATTACTTGTATGTTTTTTTCAACAAAGTTTCATGTGCACCAGTTGTACGGTGCAATTCTGGGTCCGTGTGATGATTTATGCTTAAACGTATGATTTGTATACCTTTACCCAAAAAAGTAATACCTTTAAGCATAAATATTAATATATTTTTACCATGGTACATTTACGACATAAATACTAATATATTTTTGCCCATAATTCGATTATAAGGACAATATTTTTTCACTAATCATAATCAGTAATCGTGGACATTTCATCTAATTAAGGAGTTAAAAAATATTGTATGATCACACATTTATAACTGAGATGATCAAAATATTAATTTTGGACTTTATGTCAGTAATTGAAGCAAAAAAATTATTTAATTGCATTTAATTGAAAAAATAATAAAGGTGATGCATGTATATTTACAACTGAATTGTGATGTTTCAATTGTTAATTGGCAAAAATTTCGTGAATTATCACGTAATTGAGTCTTTTACTTACACAAATTTTCGCGTACACTAGGATCCGTGCAATCTGGGTCGTAGGATAGATTCATGAAAATGTATCACAATTTATACGGAAATGTATTACTTGTTCTTAAGAATTATATCACTCTATAACATAATACATTTCTTCAAAACATGCAATATCTTTTAGGATAAATATTAATGCAATCGTTTAGAATATGTAATACTTTTCGACAAAAAATATTAATACAATACGGATCCGTCCGAAACTCAAATTACACAAATCTAAAATCTATACCACCGACGTAAAAAAAAAATACTATTCATTTTTTTTAACATCCTTTAATTTATCATACATTAAGTGACACTTTCACTTTACAATTCATTTAATATGGAAGGACACTATAAGGTGCGTTTGGTTTAGGTTAATTTCAGTAAATTTAGTGAACGAAATTTTAATAAAATACACTCATTAATTATTGCAGTCAAATTTATCTCAGTATTTTTCAGCCTTAAAAGCAAACACATCCTATTACACCTTTGCGTGATGGAGAGAGTATTATTATAAACTAATTTATGTTAGCGTGTTATCCCAATATTTCGATGATTATGTTCCAAATCAAAATCTGTTTATGCATTCAATTTCCCTCACTCTCACTGCAACTCGTCGACGAACTCTTCATAACTTATCTAAACACAGAGGGAGGACTGCAAATCCTTCGATATGAAAAATACTACAGCTAAACTCGTATGGCGGGAAATTCCGGGCATTGAAAGGAACGATTCTACCGAACCCGACGAAGGCCACACCAAAAATCGGTTCAACGGCGTCAGAAATCGAAGAATTTGCAGTTTCGCGAGTATTTCGATGGCGGAACAGGGAGACGATAAGGAGTTCTTCCCGACGTCGGCGCAGCTTCTCAAGCATCCATTGGCTATTGTTGCATTGGTTCCTAAAGACGCCGCTCTCTTCTTCGCCGGCGCGATTGCAGGCGCAGCCGCTAAAACCGTCATTGCGCCGCTTGACCGTGTTAAGCTCCTTATGCAGGTGGTTTTTCTCTCCTTTTTTTATTTTTTGTTAGGATTAGGATTGCGTGTACGTTAATTAACTCGAATTAAGAGGGGATGTTGCTTGCCAGTAAAATATGTGTGAATTCTCATTCAATTGGATGATTCTGTTGTAAGTTCCTAAATTCGTATTCGTTTTTCTCGTCCTTTGTGATTTCCAGTATTTATTAATTAATTTATTTAAAATATAACATTTGATTTTGAGTTACCTTACAATATTAATAATATGCGCGTTACCTTGAATATCGCGTGAATGTTGTAATTTATAAAATTATTATAAGTTTTCATTGATTCATCTAATTTAATGAGTGAATGTTGCTTTAACTTGAGAATTGTTTATTGATAGCAATTTTAATAATTTACGAATGTCGATGAAGATAAATGTACTGAAATAGAGCATTTAAATAAGTTGTGATCCTTTAAGAGCTTCAGTTTCTTTTGTAATCTTATGTTAAATAAGGTTATGTACCTTTAAGATCTTAACTGTCATTCATGATCTTCTTCTAATACTGTTGTTTATAGTATTCTGTTCTCTTATATTTTTCAGACTCATGGACTTAGAGCTGGACAAGAAGTTGCAAAGAAGGGAATCGGATTTGTTGAGGTATCTTAATGGCATCTTGCCCCTTATTATTCCGAGTTTTGCCTACTGAGTTTTCACAATTTTTTGAAACTGAAAATTTTGTACCTACTACAACCCAGCGATATGAGTATGTGTAATGCACTGCTATATTTGTAGGCGAAAGTTACTCAATACGTCACTGCACAACAAATGATTTTATCCCCACACAAGCTCAACCGATAATGTAAGTCTGCAGTAGGAAGAATATTTGAAAAATTAACAGACTTAAGATTGCCTCAACCAATATGGGTTAACCTCAATATGAAGCTTGTCATTCTGTGCCCAATAATTACGAAGTGAACCAATTGTTTATTTGCCTTTTAGCTAATCTCTTGTTCCGAAGGGGGGTTTAGACATCCTAACCGGCCCTGTTGTCGATGTTGCAATCAAGATTTCAGAACTAACGTCTTCTTGAAAGAGGAATCTGCTGCATAAATGACTACGATACGGATAATAAATAATTTGTGATCTAATTTAGGGATGGAAAATGTAATCAAATATTTGGGGTAAAATGTTGTCCTGTTCTCCTTTTTGGTTAGCAACCTGTACCTCATATGTGTGAGCTACCAATAATTTCACTTTATTTGGATATGCCCTTATCAATTTGTTTATTCACTCCATTTGCCTATCTTCGATTCATTTTGTTTGTTTTTCTCTATTGTGCTGATTTTGTAAACTTTGATATCATCATTTTTTGAGTGGTGTGTCCATACTATGTTTCTTCTTTGTATTTTCGGCGTGAATTATGCAATATTGTCACACTTTGCATCCTTTTGAACGTGAACTCAGGCCTTAACATTGATTCAGAAGGAAGAAGGAATAAAAGGGTATTGGAAAGGAAACCTGCCCCAGGTATTGTGGATTGTCTGCTTTCCTGACTTTCTCAAGTTGCTTACCTCTGTATTTGTTAAAAGATTATCCACACAATGTGAAATTTTATTTAGTTTTCTTAACTTCAAGCCGGACCAGATGATAATGCCTGTTTTTATTTCTATAGGTGATTCGAGTCATACCTTATAGTGCGGTACAGCTTTTTGCATATGAAGCATACAAGGTAAAAGTTAAAAAATATTTTTACATGCAGTGCAACATCAAATATATGATTCTTTATTATGCAGTTCTTTCTTTCTTTTTAGAAACTTTTCCGAGGGAAGAACGGAGAATTGTCCGTAATTGGAAGATTAGCGGCAGGTGCTTGTGCTGGCATGACTTCAACTTTTGTAAGTAAAAATGAATGGGGTCCAAACTTGCAGCATTGGATAAATTGTATTCTATGGCGCACACGCTACTGTTTGCTTTAGACTGAAATTTAGTTGTACTTCTTTGTTTGAAATAAAGCTAAAGTCCTCAAGGCCCTTTTTTGAGAGAGAGCAATATGAATATGAAATACTCTTCCTTAAACGTGTGCTTGCAATATAGGAGGATATTGATTGTGCTGAAGATGCACCTCGCTAGCCCACACATGTATGTAGCATGACGCGCACCAGGCGGCACTTAATTATATCTGCTTCCATTATATGTTACTTTGTCTATTATCCATGTTTGTTCAAGCACATACCCACAGGATGATGTTCGGTAGCGAAGCTCAATATGGTAAGCCCCATGGTATTGTGAAAATTTTCACCTCATCTAGAAGCTTTTCCTGTTTGACCTTTAATGCAAACGCTTGGTTAGTCTGTCTTGAGCAAGCCTAACAATAGATCCATGTTTTTCCAACTCTGCCAGTGTTTCCATTTTGCCCTCTATGATGCCTTTTGGATCATTGAATTGTAACCCGCAAGCTTTTTTCACCAAACCAAGCCTTGACGAAAAATTTTGTCGGTATGTTTTAAAGGCTGGAAAGAGCTTTTGTTGGATCCTTTGGAAGACTGACATTGGTTCAATCTTTTCCGGAAGATTGCTTTCTTTCTTTTTTTTTTCACAGTTTACCTTCTAAGTGAGAAGCAGAGCTCGGAAGTGGAACACAGACTCCTTCGGCTTTGGAAGATAAATGTTATAAAGTATCAAGTGCAGATAGGCAAACCATGCCTTGTGGAAACATTGGTGGCGTTGGGCTTGATTCAGAAACAGGCATAGTATGACAAGAGCCGTGTCTGATTTGGTAGATAACGATTCCATATTGCCAAGTGTGGTGCAACTTTGGTGAAGAACACTAAGAGAAGTAATCTTTGGAGGAGTACTGAATCAATGCTGATCTTCTGAAGCATCCCACATAATCTACATTTCAGCCTTTAGGAAATACCAAAGAAAATTTGTTAAGGCTTTGCTACAAGTTATATGATTGCCTCCACTAGTTTGGTGGAAAAAGCTTACAGGTAGTAGTTAAATGATCCGGAAAGCATCATAGAGGATATCACGGACACACTACTTAGAAAGATATGTATATGGTGTTAGGCTTGCTCAAGATCGATTAACCAAGCTGCTTGCATTAAAGGTCAAATAGGAAAGCTTTTAAATGAGGTGAACAATTTCAATGTATCATAGAGCTTCCCTTTAGATTAACCAATAGAAACTTGCAGCTTCAGATGTACTGCAGTTTATCCTACCCATCCTAATTTGTACTTTAGCCTGAATTTGTTGTACTTCTAAAGCCAGACTTTAAGGCTTTTTTTGAGAGAACTAAAATATAGAAAACGAGTATTTTAATATTTGCTTGCATTATAGGAGGATGCCAATTACATGAAAGTTCACCATATTATTAATAATCTTCCATGGTGATTGAGCAAGGATTACTGTGTGTGTTATCTGTGTTTGCTCAGGTTACATACCCATTGGATGTCCTCCGATTGAGATTAGCTGTTGAACCTGGGTATAAAACAATGACAGAGGTAGCTTTATTATATTATTTTAATTATTAAGGGACAGCGCTTGGTGTCAAATAGCTCTAAATTTCGTCTGTCTGCCGCAGGTTGCCTTAAACATGTTGAGAGAGGAAGGATTTGCGTCATTTTACAATGGTTTAGGACCGTCTCTGATTGGAATTGCTCCTTACATTGCAGTGAATTTTTGTGTTTTTGACTTGTGAGTTTATATTCTAGCACTCTTCAAATTCATTGCTGTTCAGTTAAAATGTGATAGTATCTTGACTGTACGTGACACGTCTTGAATGCTAAGGGTTAAAAAGGCTCTGCCGGAAAAGTACCAGAAGAGGACCGAAACATCCCTTGTAACAGCACTGGTATCAGCCACGGTAGCCACAGTCATGTGCTATCCTCTCGACACCGTTAGAAGACAAATGCAAATGAAGGGTAGTCCTTACAACACTGTTTTGGATGCTATTCCAGGTATGAAACACTTAGAGCTTGTTTGGCTTAGTTTATTTCAAACATCTTATAAGCTCCAACATCTTATAAGTTGTTCAAAGAATTTATAAGATGTAATTTCTTACGAGCTTGTAAGTTAATAAAGTGTCAAGATAAAAGAGTTTCTAAACTTGCAATTAAATAAAGTGATTTAACTATAAAGTTTGTATAGTGTGTGAAATGTGTGTACTGTGTGAAAAGTGTGAAGTGTGTGTAGTGTGAAGTGTCTCTATTGTGTGAAATATGTGTAGTGTATGTAGTATGTGTATAGTGTGTGTAGTGTGTGAAGTGTGTGTATTGTGTGTATAGTGTGTGTAGTGGGTGAAGTGTGTGGTGTGTGAAATGTGTGTAGTTTGTAAAGTGTGTAAATTGTGTGTGTGGTGTGTGAAATGTGTGTAGTGTGTGAAGTGTGTGAAGTGGGGAAGTGTGTGAAGTGTGTGCGTGTAGTGTGTGTAGTGTGTAGTGTGTGTAGTGTGTGCAGTGTGTGAAGTGTGTGTAGTGAGTTTGTGAAGTGTGTAGTGTGTGAAATATGTGAAATGTGTGTACTGTGTAAAATGTATGAAATGTGTGTGAAGTGTGTGTACTGTGTAAGTGTGTGTATAATGTGTGTGTATGTGTGTAGTGTGTGTGAAATGTTTAGTAGGTGAAGTTTGTGTGTGTGAAACGTGTGTAATGTGTATAGTGTGTGATTGTGTGAAGTGTGTGAAATATGTGTAGTGTGTGAAGTGTTTAAAATGTGTGTAGTGGGTGAAGTGTGTGAAGTTTACAGTGTGTAAAGTGTGTGAATTATGTGTAGTGTGTGAAGTGTGTGAAATATGTGAAATGTGTGTAAAGTGTGTGCAAAGTGTGTGTATGTGTGTAGTGTCTGAAATTAGTGTGTGAAGTGTGTGTTGTATGTGAAACGTAAGTAGTGAGTGTAGTTTGTGAAGTGTGTAGTGTGTAGTGTATGAAATATGTGGAATGTGTGTGTAGTGTGTGTAGTATGTGTACTGTGTAAGTATGTGTGTGAAGTGTGTGAAGTGTGTAATGTGTGTCAAATGTGTAGTAGGTGAAGTTTGTGTGTGTGAAATGGTGTAGTGTGTAAAGTATGTGAATTGTGTGTAAAATGTTAAAGTGTGTGTAGTGGGTGAAGTGTGTGAAGTTTGTAGTGTGTAAATTGTGTGTAGTGGGTGAAGTCTGTGAAATGTGTCTAGTGTGTGAAATGTGTGTGTGTGAAGTGTGTGTGTAGAGTGTGCAGTGTGTGAAATGTGTGTAGTGTGTGAAATGTGTGTAATGTGTGAAGTGTGTGTTCATGTGCATCATGCGTATAGTTTGTGTGATGTGTGTGTAGGTGTGCAGTGTGTGTACTGTGTGAAGTGTGTGTAGTGTGTGAAGTGTGTGAAATGTGTGTGAATTGTGTGTGTATGTGTGTAGCGTGTAAAGTGTGAATTGTGTGTAATGTGTGAAATGTGTGTAATGCGTGTATTGTGTGATGTGTGTAGTGTCTGAAATGTATGTATAATGTGTGAGATGTGTTGTGTGTGAGATGTTTAGTGTGTGAAATGTGTACTGTGTATAGTGTGTGAAGTGAGTGAAATGTGTGTAGTGTGCGTAGTGTGTGTACTGTATGTAGTGTGCGTATTGTGTGAAGTGTGTATGTGTTTGTAGTGTGCGAAACATGTGTAGTGGGTGTGAAGCGTGTGTATGTGTGTGAAATGTGTGTAATATGTGTAGTATGTGTTGTGTGTGCAGTGTGGTGTGTGAAATGTGTGTAGTGTGTGTAGTGTGTAAAGTGTGTGAAATGTGTGTACTGTGTGAAGTGTGTGAAATGTGTGTAGTGGGGAAGTGTGTGAAATGTGTAGTGTGCAAAGTGTGTGAATTGTATGTGTGAAATGTGTGTAGTGTGTGAAGTTAGTTTGTGAAGTGTGTCTAATGTATGAGTATCTAGTGTGCGAAATGTGTGTAGTGTGTGTAGTTTGTGAAATGTGTAGTGTGTGAAATATGTGAAATGTGTGTGAAATGCGTAAAATATGTAGTGTGTAGTGTGTGTGAAGTATGTGAAATATGTGTAGTGTGTGAAGTGTGTGTATGTGTAGTGTGTGAAGTGTGTAGTGTGTGAAGTGTGTGAAACGTGTGTAGTGTGTAAAGTGTGTGAATTGTGTGTAGTGAAGTGTGTGAAATGTGTGTAGTGAGTGATGTGTTTGAAGTTTGTAGTGTGTAAAGTCTATGAATTGTGTGTAGTGTGTGAAATGTGTGTAGTTGGTGAAGTGTGTGAAGTTTGTAGTGTGTAAAGTGTGTGAATTGTGTGTAGTGTTTGAAGTGTGTGTGTGTGAAGTTTGTGTGTAAAAAGTGTGTAATGTGTGAAGTGTGTTCAGTGTGTATAGTGTGTGTAATGTGTGAAGTGTGTTTAGTGTGTATAGTGTGTGTAGTGAGTGAAATCTGTGTAGTGTTTGTAGTGTGTGAAATATTGAAATGTGTAGTGTGTGAAATATTGAAATGTGAAGTGCGTGAAATGTGTTTAGTAGGTGTAGTATGTGTAGTGTGTTTATGGTGTGAAGTGTGTGTAGTGTATGAAATGTGTACTGTTTAAACAGTGTGTAGTGTGTGAAGTGAGTGAAGTGAGTTAAATGTGTGTAGTGTGTAAAGTGTGTGAATTGTGTGTAGTGTGTGAAATGTGAGTAGTGGGGAAGTGTGGGAAGTGTGTAGTGTGTAAAGTGAGTGAATTGTGTGTGAAATGTGTAGTGTGTAAAGTGAGTGAATTGTGTGTGTGTAGTGTGTGAAATGTGTGGAGTGTGAAATTAGTGTGTGAAATGTGTGAAGTGTGTGAAATGTGTGTAGTGTGTGAAATTAGTGTGTGAAGTGTGTGTAGTGTGTGAAATGTGTGTAGTCTATGTAGTGAGTGTAGTGTGTGAAATATGTGAAATGTGTGTGAAGTATGCGAAGTGTGTGGTGTGTAGTATGTGAAATGTATGTAGTGAGTGTAGTGTGTGAAATATGTGAAATGTGTGTGAAGTATGCGAAGTGTGTGTATAGTGTGTGTGAAGTGTGTGTGTGTGTAGTGTGTGAGGTGTGTGTGTGTGTAGTGTGTGAGGTTTGTGTACTGTGTAAAGTGTGTGAATTGTGTGTAGTGTATGAAGTGTGTGAAATTTGTGTAGTATGTGAAATGTGTGTGAAGTATGCGAAGTGTGTGTATAGTGTGTGTGAAGTGTGTGTGTGTGTAGTGTGTGAGGTGTGTGTGTGTGTAGTGTGTGAAGTTTGTGTACTGTGTAAAGTGTGTGAATTGTGTGTAGTGTATGAAGTGTGTGAAATTTGTGTAGTGTGTGAAATGTGTGTGGTGGGTGATGTGTTTGAAGTTTGTAGTGTGTAAAGTCTGTGAAATGTGTGTTGTGTGTGAAGTGTGTGAAATGTGTGTTGTGGGTGAAGTGTGTGAATTGTGTGCAGTGTGTGAAGTGTGTATGTGTGAAGTGTGTGTGTTAAATGTGTGTATGTGTGAAGTGTGTGTGTTAAATGTGTGTAGTGTGTGTAGTGTTTGTAGTTTGGAAGTGTGTAGTGTGTGAAATATTTGAAATGTGTGTAGTGTGAGTATAGTGCGTGAAGTGTGTGTGTTTAGTGTGTGAAACGTGTTTAGTGTGTGTAGTATGTGTAGTGTGTGTAGTGTGTGCAGTGTGTGCTTATGTGTATAGTGTGTGTATGTGTGTGGTGTGTGAAGTGTGTGAAATATGTGACAATTGAGTGTGCATGTGTGTAGCGTGTGAAGAGTGAATTGTGTGTAGTGTGTGAAATGTGTACTGTGTGAACTGTGTGTAGTGTGTGAAGTGAGTAAATGTGTGTAGTGTGTAGTGTGTGTAGTGTATGTAGTGTGTGAATTGTATATAGTGTGTGAAATGTGTGAAATGTGTGTAGTGTGTGTATGCGGTGTGTGTGTGTGAAATGTGTGTAATGTGTGAAATTTGTGTGTGAAGTGTGTGAAATATGTATAGTGTGTGAAATGTGTGTAGTGTATGTGTGAAGTGTTTGAAATGTGTGTATTGTGTGTATAGGTTGTGTGTGTGAAATGTGTGTAGTGTGTGAAATTTATGTGTGAAGTGTGCATGTGTGTGTATTGTGTGGTATATGTATAGTGTGCGAAACGTGTGTAGTGTATGTGAAGTGTATATATGTGTGTATTGTGTGAAATATGTATAGTATGTTTAGTGTGTGGTGTGTGAAATGTGTGTAGTGTGTGAATTATGTGTAGAATGCGAAACATGTGTAATGTGTGTGAAGTGTGTGTATGTGTAGAGTGTACAGTGTGTGAAATGTGTGTAGTGTGTGTGTGAAATGTGTGTAGTGTGTGAAATGTGTATAGTGTGTGAAGTGTGTGTGAATTGTGTGTAGTGTGTGAAATGTGTGTAGTGTGTGAAATGTGTGAAGTGTGTGTAATGTCTGAAATGTGTGTAGTGTGTGTAGTATGTAAAATATGTGTAGTGTGTGAAATGTGTATAGTGTGTGAAGTGTGTGTGTGAATTGTGTGTAGTGTGTGAAGTGTGAATTGTGTGTAGTGTGTGAAATGTGTGTAGTGTGTGAAATGTGTGAAGTGTGTGTAATGTCTAAAATGTGTGTATAGTGTGTGAGATGTGTTGTGTGTGAGATGTGTAGTGTGTGAAATGTGTACTGTGTGTGAAGTGAGTGAAATGTGTGTAGTGTGCGAAATGTGTGATGTGTAGTGTGTAAGTGTGTGTGTAGTGTGCGTATTGTGTGAAGTGTGTATAGTGTGTGTAGTGTGTGAAATACGTGTAGTGTGTAAGTGTGTGTGTAGTTTGTGAAATACGTGTAGTGTGCGAAACGTGTGTAGTGTGTGTGAAGCGTGTGTATGTGTGTGAAATGTGTGTATTGTGTGTAATATGTGTAGTGTGGTGTGTGAAATGTGTGTAGTGTGTGAATTGTGGGTATAGTGTGTGAAATGTGTATAATGTGTGAAGTGGGGAAGTGTGTGAAATGTGAAGTGTGTGAATTGTGTGTGAAATGTGTGTAGTGTGTGGAGTTAGTATGTAAAATGTGTGTAGTGTGTGAACTGTGTGGTGAGTGTAGTTTGTGAAATGTGTAGTGTGAAATATGTGAAATGTGTGAAGTGTGTGAAATATGTGTAGTGTGTGAAGTGTGTGAAGTGTGTGTATAGTGTGTGTGAAGTGTGTGTGAAATGTGTATTGGGTGAAGTGAGTGTAGTGTGAAACGTGTGTAGTGTGTAATAAAGTGTGTGAATTGTGTGTAGTGAAGTGTGTGAAATATATGTAGTGTGTGAAACGTGTGTAGTGTGTAATAAAGTGTGTGAATTGTGTGTAGTGAAGTGTGTGAAATATATGTAGTGTGTGAAATGTGTGTAGTGTGTAATAAAGTGTGTGAATTGTGTGTAGTGAAGTGTGTGAAATATGTGTAGTGTGTGTAATATGTGTAGTGTGTGAAATGTGTGTAGTGGGTGATGTGTTTGAAGTTTGTAGTGTGTAAAGTTTGTGAATTGTGTGTACTGTGTGAAATGTGTGTAGTGGGTGAAATGTGTGAAGTTTATAGTGTGTAAAGTGTGTAAATTGTGTGCAGTGTTTGAAGTGTGTGTGTGTGAAGTTTGTGTGTAAAATGTGTAATGTGTTCACTGTGCTCAGTGTGTATAGTGTGTGTAGTGTGTGTAATGTGTTCAGTGTGTTCAGTGTGTATAGTGTGTGTAGTGTGAAATGTGTGTAGTGTTTGTAGTTTGGAAGTGTGTAGTGTGTGTATAGTGTATGAAGTGTGTGAAATGAGTAGGTGTAGTATGTGTAGTGTGTGAAGTGTGTGTTTATTTGTGTAGTGTGTTTATTGTGTGAAGTGTGTGTAGTTTGTGAGATGTGTAGTGTGTAAAATGTGTACTGTGTGAACTGTGTGTGGTGTGTGAAGTGAGTTAAATGTGTGTAGTGTGTGGTGTGTGAAGTGTGTTAAATGTGTGTGGTGTGTGAAGTGAGTTAAATGTGTGTAGTGTTCATGGTGTGTGAAGTGTGTGTAGTATGTGTAGTGTGTATAATGTGTGTGAAATTTTTGTGTGAAGTGTGTGTGAAGTGCGTATGTGTGTGTAGTGTGTGAAATATGTATAGTGTGCGAAACGTGTGTAGTGTATGTGAAGTGTGTGTATGTGTGTGAAATGTGTGTAGTGTATGTGAAGTGTGTGTATGTGTGTGAAATGTGTGTAGTGTGTATGTGTGTGAAACGTGTGTAGTGTATGTGAAGTGTGTGTGTGTGTGAAATGTGTGTAGTGTGTATTGTGTGAAATATGTATAGTATGTGTAGCATGTGGTGTGTGAAATGTGTGTATAGTATGTGTAGTGTGTGAGTGTGTGAAATATGTGTAGTGTGCGAAACGTGTGTAGTGTGTGTGAAGTGTGTGTATGTGTATGTTGTATATGAAATTTGAGTGTAACTTTGAAATTTTTAGAAATTAGATGATTTAGAGGAACTTTTCTTTTTGGAGCTTATAAGTTGTCTAACGTCTTATTTTGTCAAACACATTGCAAGAGCTTATATACTCTCAAACATCTTGTAAGATGTTTTTGAGGAGCTTATAAACTTAGCCAAACATCCTCTTATTCTACGTTAATTTTATGCTAGTCGAAACAATTTTTTTTTCCGTCTTCCTGATGAAGTAGGCAAACATATCTGTTAAGGGGATAAAAGTAAAATGAAATATGAAATAAAAATAAAAGTTATGGTGCTAGCTTCGGCAATAGATCAAATCCTGTGGTTCGTAAATATCATGTGTGAGTATTCCTTCTAGTTTAGAGGTACATTTTAGAACTTAGCTGTGTGGATTCCTTTTATCTTCCCAACATTGTCCTGATGTGATACAGTTCCATATAACTGGTTATGGTATCGAAGTATCTAAGTAGGTTTGTGTACATTGATACTCATGAGATATGTTGTAATTTACCACATTTCACAACTCGAAGTAGCTGATTTGTTTATGAAACTGATGTGTAGGCATTGTTGCTCGTGATGGTGTAGTGGGGCTGTATAGGGGTTTTGTGCCGAATGCATTGAAGACTTTACCAAACAGCAGGTTACATCCCTTTCCTCAGCCTTTCTACCTCTAAATGGATCCTAAAATCATATGATGATATATTTTCGGCCTAAAATTCCGATTGTCATTGATAACCTTGAAAATACGCGGCTTCAGTGAAGAAGCGGGAGGCCATATGTGTCTGGCCTACCAGCCTGACAATTATCTCGGGTCCCCTATTTTCTAGCCCGGCCCAAAGAATACAGTCCCAAAAGACTCTACATGCCGATTGCAGGCACTAGAATCTTCGCGATCCTAGCACATAGCTTTCAGTCATGTTTGATAAATATGTTTCCTACACAAGTGAACAAGCAGAGGTGCAGTGAGTAATTCATAATTCGTTATATTTTCCACTGCAGCATAAGACTGACTACATTCGACTCTGTCAAGCGTCTGATTGCAGCAGCTGAGAAAGAATTGCAAAGAATTATAGAGCAGAATCGCAAGAATAGAGACTAGAGTGCCACCAACAGCGGTTAGTTGTCGTACTATTTTTTCCATCATTGTAGCATTAAGTTACTAGCAAATCAAATTTTGATTTAAATGAGTCATATGATATGTGAGTTTGAGCTGATAGGAGATCATTCTGGATGTGTTCAGTCTTGAGATTATAACTTTCTTTGTATATTCATATGACCTATCGTTATTCATTCGAGCTGGGTATATTCCATTTATCTTATATGGACCTGGGGGAGGTTGAAGACTAGGGTGTATTATCACGAAATAAAACCTCTCTTGTTATCTTATCTCTTTCAATGTTCTTGCAATTTCTCTCATTTTGGAAAAAGCATGTTGGAACTTGGATTGAGGAATTTGAAATGAACGTATTTGAATTTATAAGTTCAGTGCATTTCGGCCTAAAATCATTTTTGGTCCCGCAACTTCTCACTCGAATTATTTTTTAGTTTAAGATAAAATTGATGGATGATTTTAATAGATAGAGATTTATTATTATATATTCTTGACCCATCTTCATTCTATCCAAATAATGGTTTTAGTCTGGGTGGTAGATTGAGGCTCTTGAGACGTAGGAATTTGAAATTAATGAATTTGAAATTCTCCGAGATAGAGGGTAGCTCCATGAAAACATTGTGCAAGAATTTTAAATCCGTGAATTTAAACAAATGACCAATGGAGAAATCCTATCTTCTACAATATTATTTTTTCAGTCTAGGCATGTCAACGGGGCGGGTCAGGTCGGATTTCTGAATTTTCTGACCCGCCCCAAACCCGTTCCGTCATGGGGCAAAAATAAACGCCTCGTGATCTGTCCCGCCTTGTCCCGCCCCGCCTCCATTATTATTTAAAAAAAAATTGACTTTTTTTTGTTAAACAATGTCTTTTTTTATTGAAGTCAATAGGATTTTAATTTTTAAGTTTACATTAACTTTGTTTTAATATTTTTTTTTAAATTTAATTATAAAAAAATTGAAATCTAATTATTTAAATTTACTATAGTCATAATTTAATATATTAAGATGACATATATATATATATTATATATAAAATTTTATACTATACGTATATATACATCTATATATCTATATAATATTACATAATATATATATTTAAAAAAAAAATTATATATATAAGGGCGTGGCGGGGCGTGTTCTATCCCGTTCTACATCAAGTCGGATTTTGCCCTATCCCCAAAACCTCAGGTCGAAACGAATCAGAGCGGGACAGATCGATTTTGACATGCATATTTCAGTTTTTTTATTAAACCAAGCATACATATAAATCACGTGCTCATCTTCTAGTAAGAGATAATATTTTCTTTTTTTAGAAGTAAAACATATGATTGAAAGAACCATAACTACAAGTTATCCTTGAATAGATCCATAGATACTAAGGTAGTTTTATTTTTTCAATATGTTAATTCTAATGTCTCAGTATGTATGAAACAAACTTCTTAGGCAATTTTAACAAATTATTGCACTGTTCACGTCGTGGTTAAAATTATAGGTGCTCTTTTTTGGTAATTGATAAAGTAAGTGAACTCGCCTGTGCCACAGGCGAGTTCACTTCTCCCTGACACTGAGATCAATTGGGAATTTTTTTTTTTTATTTTTTTTTTGAATCTCGCCTATGCGAGAGGCGAATTCAAGTATATACGTATACAAATACATAATCTCGCCTCTGGGAGAGGCGAGTTCAAGTATATTGTTTTTTTTTTTTTTTTTTTTTTTAAATCGTGTACCTGAACTCGCCCATGGCAGGGGCGAGTTCAATTATTTCACCCGTCACATGCATGCAGCGGCAGTAGACTTGGGCAGTGGTTGCAGAGGGTGCAGCCGAGGGCAGTGGTTGCAGAGGGTGCAGGGGTGCAGCCGCTTTAAGTGGCGGTGGGTGGGGTGATTGCAGTGTGTTGTCCACATCAAAGACTAATTTTGAACGATGCCTTTTATATATCAGCTCACCCCTTCTTCTCCTACCTCATTTCTCATTTCATACACTCTTCTCACAGAATGAAGTGCACTCCAAAAAATTTCTCTGCAAATTTTTTCTTCATCTTTATCTTTCACTAAGCTGCACAATTTTTGTGCATATGACTTCAAACAAATTGAAGATTATTTGTTAAGGTACAATTTTTTATATTTAGACGCTTTCCATAATGTAAATTTTTTATTTCGTTTGGTATATCGGTGGAAATCGTTTTGTAATTATTGTATAATATTTTTGAAGGTTGTCGAAAATTCGGTTCCAAAAAATCAGTGGTCGCGGTGCTCCCTCTCGTTTGGCCCGGAAAAAGGATTAGAAATACATCTAGTTTCAAACTTCATTAAGGTATCAAAATTACATATGTAATTCTATTTATTTTATCCGATGAATATTTAGTATAAAGAATCATGTTCAACTTTTATATATGTGAAGTTGACGAATCATATATTTTATTGTTGCTCTCAGTAACGTTACTATTGTTTATCTTGTCATGTTTATTTCTGATGTGCTATTTAGTTACACATGTTTAGGTTTGTGTTAGTGACATTTTGGTTATTTTATTTATTTATACATATTATTATTATTATTATTATTATTATTATTATTATTATTATTATTATTATTATTATTAATATTATTATTATTATTATTATTATTATTATTATTATTGTTTATAATTTTCATTGTTATTATTATATTTAATGTGATATCATTTTTTTTTGTGAAATATTATATTTATTATTATTCTTATTATAATTATCAGTATTATTATTGGTATTTTTATTTATTTAAACATATTATTATTTTATTTTATTTTTATTTTTATTATTATTATTATTATTAATGTTATTTTTTCTAGAAAAATAATATACTTATTATTATTATTGTTGTTGTTATTATTATTATTATTATTATTATTATTATTATTATTATTATGGTTAACGTTATTTTTTCTAGAAATATTATACTTATTATTATTATTATTATTATTATTATTATTATTATTATTATTATTATTATTATTATTATTATTATTATTATTATTATTAATTTAATTATTATTATTATTATTAACTTTAGTATAAAGATATTTATGCTTCCACATTTTATTTTTGGGTTTGTTATTACAATTACAAGTTTCAAACTATGTTAACTCTATTTACGCTAAAATGCTTAAATTTGAAGAAAATGGCGCCATCAGAAAAGGTGGGAATAATCGTGCACCGTGGAAGTGTTGCTGAAGGACCACCTATTGGTGGGCGCAGGGTGTATCGTTCAATTGGCTACCCTGGCCTAATTTCGCTGTTATACCAAATGTTGCAAATTGATGCTGAACGACATATATTGAAAGTATGGGCAGCCGTTTCTGAGGATAATATCTTACAATTAATACCGATCAATAGTGACGAAGATCTGTGGTTCTTCTTTGACCCGGATGTCGGAAATCGTTTCGTTCACTTTCACGTGGAAAGTGTTCCGCTGCAGACGTTCACCGAACTAAATGTACCATTGACGGATGACTATCACCAATATGCGGCATATCTAAGTGGTGATAGTCCAACTAGTCTTCTTTTCCCTACACAAGGCCCTTCTACTACAATTCCTATTAACCCTGAAACTCAAGAAGTCGATGGCAGTGACACTGAGGCGGCGTTATCCGGGGATGATGCAATTGATCCCTTGGTTGACAGTTTTGGTCCTAATCAAATTGAAGATTCCGATTCAACTAATAGTGATTCGGAGAGTGACGATGAACCAGATGATGTGAATGTTGAGGACCTCAATGGTCTGTATAATCCAACGGCCAATGACGCATCAGTGGGGGGCCATACTTCGCAATCAGTTGGCGAAGCACGCCAGATAACGCAACCGGTCATTCCATTTTTCAACTCATCCTGTCCAGAGATATTGGTAGATTCGTATGACAGGCCAAAGAAGAGTAGACTGTATGACGCAAACGAGGGAAAACTGATCAAGGGCATGGTATTCACTGATAAGAAGAATCTTCAATCAGCTGTGAAAGATTTTTCCGTCCGCATTGCACGTCGGGAATATAAAGATTTTTCCGTCCGCATTGCACGTCGGGAATATGTAGTTGTCGAAAGTACGCCAGATTTATGGAAGGTCAGGTGCAAGAGAGGCGGGGAGCACAATTGCTGTGAGTGGGGTTTGCGAGCTGTCTGGAAGAACAAGACCAATATGTGGGTGATTACCAAGATGTCGGGCGATCATTCATGTCTTATGAATGCCGTGTCTGTTGACCATCACAACTTGTGTAAAAACATGATCGCTATGTTGCTCACAGGGATGGTACAGATAGACCCAGGATACGAGGTGAAGTTGGTACAACAACAAGTCAGGGATAGGTATCAATACGAAATCTCGTACCATAAAGCTTGGCACAGTTTGAAACGTGCAAGAGAGAATGTGTACGGAACGTGGGAGAGCTCTGTTGTTAAATTACCGAAATTTTTGAGGGCAATACAAAAGTGGAACCCTGGCACTGTGGTTAAGTGGTGTCACGTGGATAAGAGAGCTCCTGGAGTTAAGATGATTAAGTACGTTTTCTGGGCGTTTAGGCCATGCATTGAAGGATTCCGACAATGTCGGAAGGTCATCAGCGTTGATGGAACGCATTTGTACACTAAGTACAAGCACAAAATGTTGATTGCAGTCGGAGTGGATGCCAATCAACAAGTCCTACCGTTAGCGTATGCTATAGTCGACGAAGAAACGTTTGCCGCTTGGAAGTGGTTCCTAAGGAAGTTAACGAAATACGTTGTCTACGGAGTAGATGGGCTATGTCTCGTATCAGATCGATGCCCAGGATTAATCACAGCTGCTAAGCAATTCACTCAATTTACGTCTCCTGGTGGGGTGCACCGGTTTTGTCTAAGGCATGTTTGCTCCAATTTCAACACCGAAATGAAGAATGTGAAACTAAAGGATTTGTGCTGGGAGGCTGGTTCGGCATTTACAGTTCGGCAGTTTGAGAATGCGATGGCAAAGATTAGGGCTATAAGTGAAACTGGCTACGCTTACTTGAACGCGATTGAGGCATGTCAGTGGACTATTTCACACGATGGTGGATGGAGATGTGGAATACTAACAACCAACCTATCAGAATGCATTAATGGGGTGCTGAAAGGTGCACGAAGACTACCGATATGTGCAATTGTTCAAATCACCTTCTATCGGTCGACGAAATACTTCTTTGATCGCTTATCTATGGGCCGTCAAATGCAAGCAAGGTGTTACCCATGGCCTGATGAGATATTCAAGCAATACGATCAGAGACAGAGAAAAGCACTTCATCACGCGGTATTCCAAGTAGACTTGTCAGAACAATCAGCATCTGTTAAGACTTTTTCACCAGGTTCAAACAATACATTCACACATGTGGTTAAGTTGTCTTCTAGAGAATGTACGTGCGGAAAGTGGAAACAAAATGGGATTCCCTGCTCACACGCAATGCAAACATGTCGTCATTACGGGGTGGACCCAGGAATATACATGAGATCATACTACAACACCAGTTTCTACGTCGAGACATATACCGGCAGATTTAATCCCATGCCGGACGAATACTATTGGGATGAACCGTCCTTTGAGTTATGCCATAACCCGGCGTTACGGAAATCAAGACGTCGTGGAAGACCTAAGAGCACAAGATATCAGAATGAAATGGATTGGCCCCAAGTTCGGGCAAGACAACATTATCAGGCAGCAACGGCTGCTACTAATCAAGCGGGACCTTCTACAACCCGAAGATGATGAAGCTGAGAGGAATTTTATTTTTGAGTTGGTTATTAAGTTTTGCTTATGTGTTAAACATTTAAAGCGTAATGTAACATTGAATGGTTAACATTTGTTCTTTAATCCTTTAATTATCAATTTAGGCCCATCATAACTTCTAATCATGATCTTAGTAATATTATGTGTTACATTAATACAGTTATTACATTGCCCTCTAAGCTTTGAATTGCTTAAATTGTTGTCTCTAATCCCCTATTTTGGTTGAACTTTGTCGTAATAGCATGGACCACCTTGGACACTATGGTCCCATCGATAACAGGGTATTGACGGAGCAAGAAACACACCGTTCTGCAGAGGTATTCGAGGGAGAGATTAGTAGGACTTTGAAATGCCGGCATGGTAGCGGAATTTTTTGGAGAATCGATGACTACGCTGACGAGTACGATGACGATGATAGTAATGGGAAGCTGAAGCGTAATCAGATGTTGCATTACCGAGTTATAGCGATGTTACATGAAATGGGATTCTATGGAGTATATCGATGTGGTGATTACGTCATCAATACAGCTATCATCACAGCCTTGGTGGAACGATGGAGGCCGGAGACACATACATTTCACTTTAGAGTTGGGGAGGCTACCGTCACACTACAGGATGTAGCCTTTATTTGGGGACTGAGGGTGGATGGAAGACCGGTGATTAACGAAGTTACAGACTCCACGTCTGAATACTGGAGAAGTAGATGCGAGGCTCTATTAGGTTGGAGTCCAGACAATAATGAAATTGTGGGTTCTAGATTCTCATTGACCGCCCTTGGACGACATTTGAGGGATAGCCCAGTTAACGATGAAACTGAGGACATCGAAGTTGAGCAGTACTCTCGTGGCATAGCATTAATTCTTTTGGGATCCATTATGTGTCCCGACACGTCAGGAAATATGGGATCATTACAGTACCTTGTAGAAATGGAAGATCTCTCGAAATGCGATGAATATAGTTGGGGAAGTGCTGTACTTGGATTTCTGTACCACCAATTATGTTGTGCAGCACGAAGAGATAGAAAGTCCATAGGAGGGGCAATGCAGTTACTTCAGGTACATCGTAAACTTCTTTTTATATTTTCATTGTGAGATCATATTTATTGCATTATATACTTACAATTATGTTACGATATATCATTCAGATTTGGGCATGGACGCGTATAACATTTCTGAGCCCCAGAAATGTGGGGAGACGATTCGATTTAGGCCCAATCGATGGTGTGGACGGTGAGCTCCCTATTGCACCCTATGGAGCTGAATGGTTGCAATATCACACTTTCACGCACAGTCTTAACAGCAACGTGAAGACTATCCGAGAGTACTTGGATAGACAAACCTCGGAGGAGGTATAATCTTTCATTTCTTCTATATATCCCTAAACTATAACTGATGCAATAATTTAACGTTAAGTTTATGTAAATTTACAGTTTATTTGGAGACCCTATGAACCAATCCCACAAACAGTCCAATCATATCTTGATGACAATCTCATTAACGTGACGTACTCATGGATATCGAAGTGTCCACTTATCCATCACTACATTGTCGAGTTGTATTATCCTGACCGGGTGTTCCGACAATTCGGTATGCGACAATCAATCCCTACGTCGATTTTAGCTGAACACAGAAATTTACATGGAAGAACAGATCGACGCGGACGTTCAAGTCAAAATTGGCTTGAGACACACGCACAATATGTGGAGCGTTGGAACACTAGAGCTCAGTATATTGTGACCGCTCCCCAGATCGGGCCACAAGGTGACGAAGTGGACGCTGGCTATATGGGTTGGTACCAAGAGATCACCCGTAGGTTGATAACTCCTGGGATAGGCGTGCAAGAGGGATCTCAACCGTCAACTCATGCATACATCGAAAACTTGGTGGGTAAACAACTTCTTATTGACTTCACACTTAAATATTTAAAATTCAAATCATATATGTTAATTCGTAACCTTTATTTTCAGGAAAGAATTCTTGGTAGAATAAATCAACTAGCTATCGGAGAGCGGGACTATATGAGAGAGCCATTCCGAAGATCATTTGAGGAGTTATACCAGGAAGCACAACAGAATTTTCATGATCATCGTGCATCCTACCATCAGCCAAGGCCGACCGCACAACAACAAGCGGCTAGGATGCCCATGCCACATGACGCCCCTCATCAAGGAAGGAGACGTAGTACATCTACACGTGCTAACTCCGGACAACGAGCTAGTGGTACTACCTCGCGTGGTACCCATCCATTTGGGTATGTGTCAGGCGATGTCCCTGAGTCTTCCCGTTCTACAGTGCATGAGCATCATAGTGTGGACTTGCAGTCGGGCTACTATGTGCCACCGATGGTGAACGAACAAGACTTTATCACTCCTCATAGGGATTCAATGCGGTTTGATCAGTCCTTCACTTCGCTCCTGGATGTCGGCAACTATACGACGCCTGAATCACTTTATCCACAACATGCAAATTTGGGAGGTTATTCAGGACAGTTCAATACGTCGCCAATTCCATATTTAGGCCAAACATCATCTTCGTCTGGTCATCCAACATTCAGTTTAAATATCAGCACCCAAGATGATGTTCAATCACAACGAGCCCAGGACACGGAAGCCGATGCCCCTATCGAGGAACGGAGGGGGAGAGCAAAACGAAACAGAAAAAAAACTAGATGTGGGACTGGTCATGAATATTAGATTTTGTAGTTTTCAAGTTATTTGTAATAGTTGCATAAAGTTGCGTTGATATATTAGATTTTGTTTTACCTAAAAAATATATTAGATTTTGTCTTACCTAAAAAATATATTAGATTTTGTCTTTCATGTTATTTGTAATAATTGGGTAAAAAGTTAATTGATATTTTAAATATTTATAATTAAACTAAATATTATAAATTTTAACTAATCGAATTTATTGCATTGACTATACGATAATCTTAATCTTACATAAAGAAAAAGTTGAATGCGAGTTAAAAAAATAAATTATTCCTTTTTAGGTAATATATATATACGCACAAAATAATTTTTTTAAATTTTTAATATATTTTTCAGAAAATTACACCAATATTCCGATATCTATTGATATCTCCGCGACTACCGATATTTTCGTCCTCTTGGTTAAAACCATAAACCCTAAACCCCAAAACCCTAAACCCTAAACCCTAAACCCTAACCCGTGTGACGGGTGAAATAATTGAACTCGCCCCTGCCATGGGCGAGTTCAGGTACACGATTAAAAAAAAAAAAAAAAAAAACAATATACTTGAACTCGCCTCTCCCAGAGGCGAGATTATGTATTTGAACTCGCATGTGGCACAGGCGAGTTCACTTACTTTATCAATTACCAAAAAAGAGCACCTATAATTTTAATCACGAAGTGAACAGTGCAATAATTTGTTAAAATTGCCAACTTCTTACATAATATAAATCAGTAATATCTTCCCCCTTTTTTTTTCAGAAACAGTACAAATTTTATTTACATGATCAACGGATCAAACGATCTATTTAAACTATCCAAGTAATTCAAATAAAATCAGAGAGCCTTACGAAAGGGTGTCGGAGTCAAAATTGTAGTTATTGATTTCTTTCCATTTCAGTCAACTTCTCGACTACTCCGCCCTGAAACGGTTGAAATGACATCGAAATGACCGAGATAGCTTGAATGGTATGAAAAAATGTGTAATTTGTTTGTTTTTGTTTTTTTCTTTTTTATAATTTGCTTTTATATGCATCTGTACGTATTTTAAATGAAGAGTTTATTTTCATATGCAATGAATTACAATGTTGTTCTCTACTTGCAACCTGAAGAAAAAAAAACGTATCCGATTGCAATTCAAAGTAATCACATTTAGTTGATTATATTTCCTTATTCCATAAAACATATTCCAATTAAACAGATTGCGAAGGGGTATATTTGTCATTTTCACCATACTTAAGTTTTAAAAAAAATGTAAATCAACATTTTTTTTGGATATAATGGAATATAATATGTGTATATATATATATAAGCATATATTGAAAATGCTCTAATACCTACATATTTTGTTCCAATTACAAATTCGAAATATTGAAACAATATTGATAACTTTACTCGAGACAATAATACCTTTTATTAAAAAATAAAAAAAACAAGCAAAATGTCACTTGTCAGGGTATTGGGCCACTAAAGCAAGTTGTTGGGTGTTAATGTGTCCCTTTCATATTTCACTGTTTTCTTTGGATTATCCAAACGTTCATGCAATCATACATCTCTCTACAATTTTAAATATCACCAACTTTCTTGTTAATTCTCCCTATCAATGTAAAAGTATTTCTTGTGATTTCGTCTTAACCTTAATTGCAAAAAAATCTTACTTTTTAGATTCAAATACACCCATAAATAAAATAATCTATTTTCCATTACTCAATTTGAGATGTATCAGTAACTCAATAAAATTAATAATTTATGACCAGATAAAACTTCTTTTACAAAAATACCCTACTAGTTTCGATTAGAGTAGGTCTTTTGTACACCCGTTATCTGTACAGTCCGTATTATGAAATTTTTCCATGAAAATATATTACTTATTCTGAAGAAATATGTCATGTTCAAAAGGTATTACTTGTCGTGTGTAAATGTATTATAATATTTTGGCAATTTTAACAAAGAATGGTACTGTTCACGTCCTCATTAAAAATATAGGTGCTCTTTTTTGCTAATTGATAAAGTAAGTGAACTCGCCTGTGCCACAGGCGAGTTCACTTCTCCCTGACACCAGAACAGTGATCTCGCCCCTGGCAGGGGCGAGATCAATTGGGATTATATATATATATATATTTTTTTTAATCTCGCCTATGCGAGGGGCGAGATCAATTGGGATTATATATATATATATATTTTTTTTTTTTAATCTCGCCTATGCGAGAGGCGATTTCAGGTATGGGGCGTATAAAAATAAGTAATCTCGCCTCTCCCAGAGGCGAGTTCATGTATAATAATTTTTTTTTTTTTTTTTACCCGTATACCTAAATCATTACTGTATGATACATTCAATGTAACGTTACTATTGTTTATCTTGTCATGTTTATTTCTAATGTGCTATTTAGTTACACATGTTTAGGTTTGTGTTTAGTGACATTTTGGTTATTTTATTTATTTATACATATTATTATTATTATTATTAACGTTATTTTTTCTAGAAAAATAATATACTTATTAATATTCTTATTATGATTATCAATATTAGTATCAATGTTATTATTATTATTGGTATTTTATTTTTATAGTTTTATTAAAATTATTATTATTATTATTATTATTATTGTATATCGTTTTTTAGAAATATTATACTTATTATTATCCTTATTATAATTATCAATATTAAAATTGGTAATTTTATTTATTTAAACATATTATTATTTTTATTATTATTGTTATTATTATTATTTTTTTAACCTTTTTTTTCTAAAAAAATAATATACTTACTATTATTCTTATTATGTTTATCAATAGTAGTATCAATGTTGGAATTATTATTGTTATTTTTAGTTTCATAGTATTATTATTATTATTATTATTATTATTAGTATTATTATTATTATTATTATTGTTTATAATTATTATTGTTATTATTATATTTAATGTGATATCATTTTTTTTTTTGTGAAATATTATACTTATTATTATTCTTATTATAATTATCAGTATTATTATTGGTAATTTTATTTATTTACATATTATTATTTTATTTTATTTTAGGTATACGGGTAAAAAAAAAAAAAATTATTATCCATGAACTCGCCTCTGGGAGAGGTGAGATTACGTATTTTCTCCTGAAATCGCCTCTCGCATAGGCGAGATTTAAAAAATATATATATATATATATATATATATATAATCCCAATTGATCTCGCCCCTGGCAGGGGCGAGATCACTGTTCTGGTGTTAGGGAGAAGTGAACTCGCCTGTGGCACAGGCGAGTTCACTTACTTTATCAATTAGCAAAAAAAGAGCACCTATATTTTTAATGAGGACGTGAACAGTACCATTCTTTGTTAAAATTGCCTAATATTTTTAGTCAGAACAAGTAATATCTTTTAGTATAAACAGTGATACATGACCCAAAATTGCATCATCCACTGAGTGTATAGGAGATTTTGTCTTTAGACTAATCCTTATCTAGGCACTACCTTTTTTTATTGACGGTCGATGTTTTTTTCTCCATTCCTTTTCGAATAGCTACATTTATACTAGTTCCGTTTAATTCCTAATTAGTCGCTAGGCCACAGTTTACCTCTCGTAACTAGCGTCTACGACTTCTATCATCTTAAATAAAATTTATTAATTAAGAGAACATTAAACTATCCATAAGTTCATATTATATTAAACGTTGTAAACATATATCGACAAGGGTGGAAGCCTAAGTACCCAAGGACGAAAAAATCGGTATTCGCGGAGATATCGGTCTTTCAATTTACGGAGATATCGGTGAGATATCGATTAATATCGGAATATCGGTGCAATTTTCTGAAAATCGGCGTAAAATTTATTAAAACACTTAATTTATCACTATATTTGTTAGATTGTCAATAAAATTAGCTTAATTCTAGTTTCTAATGGAGTAACATAGATCAAAATACACACATTTACACCTATTCGATAAATAATAAACATTACATACACTGTCCGCTGATGGGATCAGTGTCCCTCGACATTCTCTCTCCTATCTTTCCTTTGGAAATTGGGCCCCTCTCTTCTCACTCCATTTATTATATCTTCTTCACACAGCAACATTCGCTGTTTGTTTTTATTATTTTCTCAGAATCAAGGACGAAAAATCACATCTTTTCAAAGTTGAGAACAAAAGCACACTACCCAATCTGCTCCCATACTGCCCTATGTTTTAAGCCCCCTAAAAAGAAGTTGCTTTTCACCCTCCATCTTCTGACTTACATTTTCCTGGTCAGTTTTACCTTCTCTCTCTTCTTTCAATTTCTGCACATTTTCTCTTTGGCATTTACTACTGCTGCTGCATTTGCATTTTACTCCTTCACCCCAGCGTGGAAGGGCCAAGGTTCTGGTTGCCATCTGAGTTCCTTGACGACCAACTGAAAAAAAAAAAAAACAAAAAAAAAAAAAAAAACAAAAACAAAAACAAAATCGCCGATTTTTTGGCGAGATTTCGACGAGAAATCGCGAAATCTCGCCAGTCCGTGTTAAACTGGTGAGCTGGCAAGGATGAATCGAGATATCGCCGAGATTTTCGCGATATCTCGCGAAATCTCGGCGAATACATGACAAAACGCCATGTCCGACGATAATCGTCTCGGAAGCTCCAGGAACGCGATTTCTCGGCGAGATTTCGGCGAGAAATCGCGATTTTTGTTCGTTTCTCTTTTAAAGATAATTCTAGGCAATGAAAGATAGTCCTGATTGTGCAGATTGCTCCCGGGTTGCCGACGGGTCTTGTATTGATAGAGTCGAGTTCGATTAATTTTTAATTTTTAAAATTTGAAATCGATTTTGTAGGATTTGACGGGCTTCAATCTCCACAATTGATATAATATTGTTTGCTTTTGGCCATATTCACACGAGTTTGTTCTTGAATTTTATCCAAAAATGTCGCATACCAATGAAGAAGCATGCCCAACTAACATGCCCACGATCTTTTCTGAATTTAAACGATGTGAGACTTTTTGGTTGACACCCCAAAGCCCTAACAATTCCTTCCCCCCCCCCCCCCCCCCACAAAACAAAGGTCCACCGACTCAGTCACCCAATGCGATTGTACAAGTCTTACGTATACCTTGTACTAAACTCATCCAGAGCCCAAGGTATTGTACTGCGTTGTACACGCGAAGCTCCGCTCCACTCAACCGCACCATGTGCGTTGCGACAACCGACTTATGTGGCGTCGAAATTGAGTCGGGCTTGTTCTTCGGGCACAAGGGATTTGAACCACATGGTTAAGGGCCAACCATGCTCTGATACCACTTGTAGGACCTGGCGGTCTCCAATCTCCACAATTGGTATGATATTATTCGCTTTCAGCCAGACTCGCACGGAGTTGTTCTTGGGTTTTACTTTTACCCCAAAAGACCTCATACCAATGGAGAAGCATGCCCAACTAATATGCCCATAATCTTTCTCGAATTTAACCGATATGAAACTTTTTGATTGACACCCCAAAGCCCTAACAAATTCAATATAAATTAATGAGCTTGAGATTGACTTACTCAACTCAGCTCGATTTTCGTAAAAAGATAATTTGAAAATAATAAAATATTCATCAAAATAAAACATTAATTATACTACAATAGTATGTTGAAATAAAATTGGGACCTTAAAATTCGTCTTATTTATTTTAGGATTAACAAAAAGTTTATAATTATATCGATTATAAAGGTAAAACTAGTAATATAACACAAGTTTGATTAAGTTCGAGTCTGGCAAGTCAAGATCATGAACTTGAACTCGAATACGAGACTAAGTCGAGTTGCTCGAGCTCCATTTATTTATTTTAAGTTAATTTCAATCTTTACGAGTTAATTCCAAGTAGCTCGCAGATTGTCTTTGCTCATGTTCATCTCTTCTGAGTACTAGTATATTTCATATGCTTATTTACAAATATATATATATATATATGTGCATGATTATTAATAAAACAAAGAAAATAAAATAATAAAGTATTTATGTCTAGTCATTTATCCTTTTTTAGTAAATATCATGATAGTAGAAATTGAACTTTGATTAATTGACTAGGTTATAGACTGCTCTATCACAATCAATTTCGCGATAGTTTGTCCTTACAATTAGTGTTTTATATTTCAAAAGAGGTAGTTCATATAAAAAAAAACCCCTGTAGTATACACGTTTTATCACTTACTTAAAAAAAACCGGTAGTTTGCGAAAATTTTCATTTGCAACCCAACATCAGCTTTTCCGACGAAAAAATTATTTAAAATTCCTAAAATTATTTAAAAAATATGAAATTATTTAAAAAAAAATTAAAATTTCATTTAAAATATCTAAAAATGTTGGAATTATTTAAAAAAAATTAATTTTACAAAAAAATATTTTAAAAAAACAAATCTTATTTAAAATTTTCTAAAAATTCATTTAAAATATAAAAAAAATGTTGAAATTATTTTTAAAAAATATCAGATTTATAGATATTAAAAATCATAAATTATTTAAAAACTCTAAAAATTATTTATAAAATTACAAACACTCTCTAACATATCTGAAAAACTGTTATAATTACTTTTAAATTATCAGTTTTATTAAAACAATATTAAAAAAAAAATATATATATATCTAAAAAACCTGAAAATTATTTCTAGAATTAAAAAAATCATGTAAAATATCTTAAAAATGTTGGAACTATTTTTAAAATTACCTTTTTATTAAAAAAATATGTAAAATCATAAATTTATTTCAAAATCTGAAAATTATTTCTAACATTATAAAAATTAATTGGAAATAATGTAGGAAAATTGAATTACTTTTAAAATTTTAAAAAAGTAAAAGAAACCGTAAAATTATTTAAAAGAAAAGGAAAAAGCTTTACTCTTATGAACAAGACTCTTAATTTGAGATGTTGTGAATATACTTTTTATGGGTTCAACTTCGTTTAAATTTCTTTTAAGTTTTAAAAATTAATGTTGAGCTATTCGTATATAAAATTCTTTGAGTTCAGTTGTCATGCTTATAATTATAGTTCACACTAAAAGACAATAAGAAAAAGAGTGGGGCATAATTCAAATGAACTTTTATAATTTTTTTAGTGTTGTATAAATTGATCTAATTTTGGTTATCATTAAATAATTTTATGATTTTCAATTTTTTTAATAAAACTAAAAAATTTAATATAATTATGATATTTTTCAGATATTTTAAATATTTTTATAGGAATTTTAGAAATAATATTTATATTTTTTATAATTTTATGATCATAAAATATTTTTAACAATTGTTTACGTTTCTCGCCGGAAAAGTTGATCTGGGGTTGCAAAAGAAAAATATCGCAAACTATAAGTTGCAATCTGAGACGAAAGAAAATTTAAGTACTTAAGTAATGAAACACATATAGTACAGGATACCTTTTTATATTAACCCTATGAATCGTCACGTGAATTTAATATATTGCCTTGCTGAATTGAATGTATCCATATTTTAAAGAGAAGAAAAATACTAAAAACTTATAGTTTCCGCAAGTAAATTACTGCATCTAAAAAGAGATTACTACTCACAAGCCGACCATTCAAAGGTTAATTTGAAGAGTAGTTCTCTTTTGGATAGCGGATAGATTCACGAGTTGCTTCTAATTTTTTGTGAAAATATAATAGAGTTTTTGGCCAAATGTATACTTCCTATTTACTTTACACACCTTAGACCATAATTATTGGCGAGGATCATTCAAATAAGACAAAAAAATATGTAAAAAGAAAGATTAATTATAAAAAGCCTTATGACCTTCCACAACCAGCTTTTGATCGACCTGGTTGTCACATGTCATTATCTCATTGGTCGCATTAAATTATTTATTTGATATAATTTTAATAATAAATAAATAAAATAATTTTTATTTTACAAAAGTTAATTTTTTAATTAAAATCTTTTTCTTTTCCCTCTATAAGTAGAGCCTAATATCGACATTACGGCTGTGCATGGAGCTTGGAGATTACCAAAATTGGATTGAAACCCGGATCGAATTAGTTCCGAATCGAAAATATTCGTTGACTATTTGACCTTTCTGAACCGAACTGAACCATTATTTTTTTGGTGATGATTTGGATATCTAATTTGGTTATTATTTTAGCATGTTATTTTAAACGCATCCGAAAAAATCACCTTATTATAATTACGGAATTAAAATAATTCTTTTTTCCTTAAAATATATTAAAAAAAGCGCGGAAAAGGATATGCAATTATTAAACCGTAGCAAAAATATTAATTTTATTGGGAAATACGTTATGTATTTGGATAAAAGAAATTAACATTTATTAAAATGTTGGGTTGTTGATAAAGTGTGAAAATGTATTTTTTGGATTGTGAAGTAGGTAGTGTATGTGGAGGAGAGGAAAATGAATATTTTATTATAGGTTGAATTGTGAGGGATTGTAGATAAACCTAATCTTACAAAATTTCACACAATCCGCTAATTTACATGCAATCTAAATTGCCTTCAACACTCTGCACTTGTATACAAGATAATTTGCGAATGTTAAAAGATATAAAAAGTTGGATGAAGAGAACTCCATAGAATTAGAAGTGGCAATTCGGGCGGTACGACTCAATTCAACCCACCAATGTTATATCCAATCAAATCCAAAATTTTGTCGGGTTAAAAATTTATTGGTCCTAACCAAGTATATTCCTCTTAAATATACTAAGATTTTCTAATCAATTCAAAGTTCGCCGAACTTTTAACCCATCAAATCGAACTTGTTAAACTTCGGGCTGGTTGGACACATCCAATTTTTGCTAGTTCTATAAACAGTAGTTGACTTTATTTTGTTCGGTTTATTCTCGAATTCAATTGTTAGTAATGAAGAATTAAAAGAAATCAATGTTAACAAAATTACAATTGCTTTTTCTTGAAGAAATAGAATTGCTATATCATGACTGCATTTAATTTATATTTAAAATTTTATAACTCAAATTTTCATATTGCTCAAAAAAACAAATAAAATTATACTACCTCCGTCCCACTCTAACTTTCCTACTTTTCTTTTTGGTTCGTCCCAACTTAACTTTTCAGTCCATAAATGGCAAACTTCTCTCACAATCTCCACCCTCAAAATCTCCACTTTTAAAAAAATCAAAGATTCCACAAAATTTGTTTTTCTTAACCTCCGTGTCCGATCAAAGTAGGAAACTTAAGCCGGGACGGAGGGAGTACATTTTAAAATTTAGGGCCAAATTAACAGTCAAGTCCTAAATTGCAAATCACTTTCCATCTTCTGTACCATTATACTTCTTTAACACACATCATATTGAGAAAATGGTTAGTTACATACATTTACGTTTTTTTTTTTTTTTTTTTTTATGTTATCGTTTAAAAGTCTAGGGCTGTGATTGAAGTTTGGAGATTATCGAAATTGAATCACAATCTAGACAAAATAAGTTTCGAACCAAGAAAATCTATTGACTATTTGATTTTTTCGAATCGAACTGAACTGAATCGAACCGAATCGAATCAAACCGATTTTTTTTTTTTTAAGTACGGATTAAATATATCTCAATTTTTATAATGGAAAACCCTACTTAACCGTACCAAACCATACCGAACGGTATTGACCCGAATAACCGAATAAAATAACAAATTATAAATTTAAAAATATATTATCTCTAAAAGATTAATTTGAATAAGTATTAAAATTAAATTATTCATAATTTTGTAACTAGATATATTTAACATAAATAATTAAAGAATACTATATTTAACTATTATATAATTTTAAAAACACAAGTTTTGGAAATAAATTTGATGTAATAAAATTATTTATATTAGTTAGACGCCAATATATTTTGTTCAATTTAAATTTGTTATTCAAAAGATAAAAAAATCTACAGTTATCCAAACTGAACTGAACCAAATTGATTTTTCCCGTTAAATCTGAAATTCAGAACAAAAGTGTCCGAAAAAAAAATATAATCGTACCGTACCGTCCCAATTTTTTGGATATGTAATGAACACTCATTTTTTAAATAACCGAAGTTTATACGGATCTAGATATTTTCAAATATCAGATCCATACGGTATCATGCTCACCCTTATCTAAAACATAACTTTTCAATTATTACATAGAAATAATTATAATTATAACTTTTTCAATTAATGCACTTGAGTAAGTTTTTACTCCAAATGCTATCGTGGAGTCCTAAAATTGAGATTTTGACATCCCCAATTTCATATGTATAATTGTTTAAATACTTTAATGCCTAATTAATGAAAACAACAAACATAATAACAATTTTAGTTAATTAGGGGTATAAAAATAGTGTAATACGCATCTACAACTAAGATAGCCAAATTCCAATTTCGGGATCAACATAAACGATTAGAGCCAAAATTGATCGGGTTAACTGATGTTTAAAATTGAATATATCTAATTATTTTTAAGTGAGAGTTAAATATACCCTAAATCTTAAAGTTAAACATATATTATACACTACTGTCGCGCTTCCCTACTTATGGTTAGAGGTGGAAAAATCAGATCCGTCTAGTCCGTCTAACATTTTAGATGGATTGGAGCATACAAATATTGAGTCGATGTACTTTCGGTCCTGACATGTCCGTTGAGATGAGTCAAAAGACTGACGAGCCACATATTGCCTCGAAAATCTTAGTATATTATGGAAGAATGAGTTGGACTGGACTAACAAATTTAAGGTCCGATAAAATTTTATCGGTTCAATCCGAGATATTACATTAATTTGATGGATCGAATCAGCCGCTCCAATGACCACTTTTATAAATGGTTGACACTTGTTAATGTGTGCATCAACTGCTATGTTAGGATTTCATAAAAACAAAAAATTACATTGTCCGTACTGTAGAAATAAAATTTTCTATACATAATTGGTAATGATGAGTATATTAGTTTATACGTATGGTCAACCGGTGAAAGATGTATCAAATATTAAATATTAATTGTAAAACAAGAAACGCAGATTGGATATAGTTATAAATTCTTGTTGATTTGACATTAACTTATCCTTATCGAATAATACTTATCGTCATAATTTGTAATCCATAATTTCAACATAATTATATTTAACATTAAGTAAATAATTGAATTGACAAGACTGGCCTTTTGGCTAGGTGCCAATGTGTGAGACAATCACCATTAATTGTTTGTGGCCCCACATTAATAATTTATTATCTACTACAAGATAATACTCCCTCCGTACCTGATGTAGAGGGGTATTTACATTTGTTTTTTCCAAGTAATTTTTAATTTATAATCTAAAAAAAGCTTATAATATTTATAAAATTAACTTCTGCTTTAAAAAAAGTGATTCCAATATAAAAGTTAAAGCAAAAATTTAATGTTTTTCTCTACTCAATGACAATTCTGTAAATAATATGATATTTTTAAAAGACATAAACGATTCTGTAGCAAACAGTTCAACTTCTACTTTTATTGGAGATAACTTTTTTTGCAAATACTACCTACTTTTTACATAAGTGATTTTTATAGAATCTTTAATTTTAATCACTTTTTTTTAAGTAAAAGCAATCGCAAACACTGAAACACCCCCTTATTTTGCATAGTTGACCGGACATAAATGTTAAGAAAAAAACAGATTTGACTTTTTCTTTGACTTTTTTAAAGATGAAGATTGAGTGTTGGAATTCTGAAGATAAAAATTGTGGGAGAAGATTTTCTTTTTAAATAGTCTGGAAAATAAGTTGGGACAGTAAAAAACGAAAAGTGTATAAAATAAATCGGGACGGAGGGAATAATAATTTTCCAACTCATGACGAGCAAGTAACATTTTTGTATAATATAATTCATTAAAATGTTTAGGTGGTCAAGTTGTAGAATTGAAAAACTGAAATAATACTTTTTAGGATAATAACCAAATTATATTATTGATACGAATGAAAAATATGCAGATAGGGGTGTGATTAGGAATGTAAACAAATAAATAATTTAGATTCGAGGCATAATTCAGATTCGAATAAGATGATTCAGAACGTTGAATTTGAATCAGGACATGAATTAATTTTAAAATTTGTATGATATTGGAATTCGAATACAAGAATAGTTGTATTTGATTCTGAGTAATTCGAATATTCGATTTATTTCATATTATATATTTACAGAAATTAAATAATAATACTAAATTTATTATATATATCTAAAATAAATTCATATGCAATATATATTATTAAAAATTGTAATTGAAAAAAAAAATTAAAGTTCAACACGGAAGATTTTTTGTAAAATAATTAATATTTAAATATTTAAGAAAATTCTAAACATAAAAACAAAATTGAACGTTTCAAATTTCGAATCGAAGATGTCCGAATATTTTTCACGAATCGAATTCGAGTTCATATTTGTAAATTCGATTTATTAGTATTTAGTTTGATTCGATTCGTTTTGTAGCCCTAAGTGTGACATAAGAAGAGTAGTATGTGATGTCTGACTTCTTCATTGATTATAAGAATATCATGAAAGAGACACAATTAAGAGTAAAACTGATTATCAATTGAAAATATTTAACTAACCATCTGAACATCATAAAAAATACTTCTCTTGTATACCAGTTACACGAATTCTAGATCCGTACAACTTGAGTTATCGGTAATTTTTCATGTATTATAATGAAATGTAATACATTTTCTTTTTTTAAATAAGTGAGATCATTCAGTATAACAATATTACTTTTGATGTCATGTACCCTTAGATCTGTGCACGTGATATGTATAAGAATCAGTTTGATAAAAGGTACCTATTTATACGAGTAGTCAAAATCTATTAGGGTGTACTAGTAGTCCAAATCTAAATTACGAAATGGGAGAAAAATATAAGTGTCACTTTCTAGAACAAATATATAGAATCTAACCACATTTTGAAATAATATCAAAACTATCCCTTTTACACTATTCACGTCACTCTCTTTTTCTCTCTCCTCTGCACGTTCTCTCTCCTCTCTCCTCCCTCCTTTGTAATTTCTTTTCTCTTTCCTCTCTCCTCTCTCCTTCTTGTTTCTTCTCTTTCTCTATTTCAATATTTCACCATTTTCTCTGAAGATCCATGATATACTTGGGAATTTTTCTATTTCATTTTTTTCTTTCCCTTTCTCTCTGTCTCTTTAATGGAAGATTTGTCCAACCGGCGACGAGATATATTTTTTTATGGCACGAAGTGTATTAGTCGTGGCACCAGTAATAATATAATATTTTGACGTCATGCCGCTGAAAATTTGTCCAGCCGGCGATGAGATATATCCTGGCACGAGATATATTTTTTATACTACGAAGTGTATTAGTCATGACGCGAGTAATAATATAATATTCTCACGTCGTGCCAAGGTATATCATGGCACGAGATATATTTTTTATGGCACGAAGTGTATTAGTTATGACACGAGTACGTAATATAATTCCTACATGCGCCACTAATATCTAGTAATACAATATTCTGATGTCGTGCCGATCGTGCCATGTTGAAGATAAACAATAAAAGCTTGAAAATGATAATGATGTCTCTGTATAATGAAGAGAGAAGAGAGAGAAAGAACTGAAATGAAGTCTGCAAAAAGAAAATGAGGAGAGAGAAGAGGGAAAGGTACAAATAAGAGAGAGAAAGAACTGAAATGAAGTCTGCAAAAAGAAAAGGAGGAGAGAGAAGAGGGAAATGTACAAATAATTAAAGAGGAGAGAAAAATGAAAGTGAAGGACAAGATGGGTTGACAGACGGGTGGGTGCGAGTGGGGTGAGAGTGAAATGGGCACAAAAAAAACAAAAATAGATAGATTTAATATGTTTTTACAAAATTAATATATTTTATATGTTTGTTACATAAAGTGATAGATTTGGGGATTTTCACTTACTAAATTACTAAATTACTAATGACTATATTATTACACTAAGAGATAAATTAAAGAGAACAACTCTAAATATAAAACAATAAATATTATAAAACTAAATACAGTAAAAGATATCTTTTGTTTTGTTTTTTTTTTTTTTTTTGTTTGAAAGGTCTTTTTTTCTTTTACTCGTTTTCTTTTTTGAAACTAACTAAAATATATTATACTAGTAGCATTTAAGGAATACATGTCGACCAATATTATCTTCACCAATAGGCCTCGTAGTTGTATTTGCGGCTACCTAATCCGTGTGCAAAAGTCAAATGGAGTATTGATATTAAGAATATGTAATATTCCCTTCGTTCTAAATTAACTTGTCGAAAAAATCGACACACATATTAAGGATTGAAAATTTTGAGGGTGGAGATTATATTATAACTTTTCATTTTAAGAGTGTACAAGTTCGATTAGGACAGACGAAAACGAAAAATATGCAAATTCATTTGAAACGGAGGGAGTATAATTTATCTTGTTATTTTTAACTGAATTAATGTCACGTTCTAAACAAAACTATTTAATATTATTCAAACTAGAATTCTTTCATTATACGATACACAATGCTAATGTATTACGAATATATAATATAAATGATAAATTTATATAAGTATGTTGTGATGTAATAAAAAATGTAAATTTATATATTTATAATAAATTGAAATAGCTTAAAAAAATAAAAGTTACATAAGTATGAATAAGTTATTCACTGGTTTAAGGTGTGAATATATTTGTTATCTTTGCATAAAGACCGCACTAATCTTCTTTTATGGTTCATAATTTATTGACCATTACTCAAATTATTTTTTTAGAATAACTTCACATTTTTTTATTTCGTATAAAATATTTTAAATTTCAATATATATCAAAATTTAACCAAATAAAAAATTACATTAAAAATTTGGGATACCTACTTCTGTTTTTCAAATTAATGTACATATATATTTAAAACAAATATTAACTTTATTTTGTCAAACTAAATCGGTTCACAAATTACTTTGGTTGATACACCGAATTCTTTTTCATTTGTTATTAATGTAAACACAACAAATTTATGCCATGTAAAAAAAAAAAATTTTTAGAGCCCAAAATTATTTTATAAATAAACTAAAAAGTAAAAGAAATATAAATAATCTTATCTAAATATAAAAGAAAATTGTATTTCTTCAAAAAAAAAAAAAAAAGAAATTCAAACATAACCTCAAATTTCGACTAATATATTGATATCAATATTTGAAGTACAAAATCTTCAACTACTTTTTGATATTTAGGAAATATTTTTCCAGCACATATCAACGAAATTTATGGTAAAATTCTGCTAATCACAAATTTCGGCTAATTTATTGATGTTTGGAAAATATTATCCCAGCATATATGGATAAAAATTTCGGTAAGATTTTGCGAATCACAAATTTCGGCTAATCAGTTGAATATATGAATATTTGGAATACAAAATCTTTTGCTAATTGAAATTCAAAATTTTATGGTAAGATTATGCAAACCACAAATTGCGGCGATTTTTTTTGTAATTGCAGTATAATTTTACCATAAAATTTGTGATTTTAATCTTACCATAAAATTACTATTTCTACATAAGTAAGTGTGTTTAGACGAAGAATACTAAAAATTATTATTTATGAAGGATTCCATTTTATTATATAGTAAAATGGTGGTATTAGGCCTTATTATAAGCTTGCAATTACAATTTGATTTAGAGTTCGAGAATAATGTTCTTAATTAGTTAGAATTCCTTTTACTTACAAGTTTCTTCTAATTTAAAGTTCAAATTTATCCGTAGTCTAATAAAAAAAAAAAAAAGAATATAATTTAGACATTGGGATCATAATAGAGTGAAAAATATATAACCTTTTAGTAAGAATCTTGATTAGGAAGAGGGATTTAGTAGAATTTAATCTCTGATTAATGACATTGGTTATAAATTACACTATTAATTGAGTTGTAATCAATTATCACAGAAAAAAAAATATATATATATATATATATATATATATATATTGAGTATAGGAAAATATAACTTGGTATTTAGGAAATGTGAAACTCTTTTCTCAAGAAGTTGTGATAATTTGGATTAATGGATTGGGGTTGCGTTCGATTTGATTGTTATATATTAAAAGGAAAAAATTCGTTTTTGGTCCGCTAATTTAGGGCGAGTTCAAAACTAGTTCACTAACTACAATATTATCAATTTTAGTACAGTAACTTAGGACCGAGTCCAATTTAAGGATAAATTTCGCCGGAATTGATTAAGTTGGTCGGAATTACTCACGTGCAAGGCACGTGGTCGTTCAATTTGAGACTTTTCGGCGATTTGTCCTCATATTAAATTTATCCCTAAGTCACTGGATTAAAATTGATAATATTGTAGTTAGTGGACAAGTTTTGGACTTGTCCTAAATTAGCGGACCAAAAACTGAATTTCATCTTGTTTGGTCCCATAATCCAAATTTACCAGAATACATTTGTCCTTTATCATTTTTCTTTTCACCTAGATTCAAATGGTTATTACCTTGATTCAAATCGTTGGAGATTTTTTAAGATTCTTATATTAAAACCCAACAATGACAATCTTTTTTGTTACTTCAACACAAAATAGTGAGGATCCACTGTTTAATTCTTTAATATAAAGTTGGAGATTCAGTTGAACCACACATCTTCTTGATTTTGTGGGATTTGATCTTCTTCCAAATCAGCCTCATCGGAATTGTTCATCGGATACTTCCTCGATTTTGCATTGTGATCCTCAAATTGAACTCAACCTTAAACTACCGGTCTGAAATTAATAATATTATAATTAGTGGACCAATTTTGAACTCGTCCTACCAAAACGAATTTTTACTATAGTTACTTGAAATATATAATTATTAACGTATTGATTATGGATTGGCATCCTTCTTAGCATTGGATTTTTTTTTTTTTTCTTTCCTTTTTTAAGGGTATTTCTAGCTTCTTTTAAAAAAAGGAAAAAGCGATGTTTGGATTTTACAGGACAGAGTCAGAAGTTTGGAGACTAAAAGAGGATAAATAGAAAATAATATTAAAGCAAAACAAACACGTCACACCAAAACACAGTACTAGAAATCTAGAATTAATTTCAGCACTCTCTTTGTCAACACGAAACAATGACAAAACCCCCCAAAGAACACTAACTGAAGCTTGTGGTCCAAGCGATAAAGCACAACGTACACTCCCCCTGATCTGGTGACGCAGTGTACAACACTATCTCGCCCTCCTTCCCGAAACCATAATCCTCTGCAAAATTCAGGGTTTTCCGTTTCCGTTTCTTTGTCAATTTATCTTTCTTTTTTTGTTTTAATTTTAAAAAAGGTGGAGTCTTCGAGATAGTGACGAGTTATTGTTGAGATAGTGGGTGAAAAAAACACACAACACACACAAACAATTGAATGAGAGTAAAGAGGGAGGGTGATGAGGAAGACTTTTAAAGATTCTCTCAAAGCGCTTGAAGCCGATATTCAACATGCCAACACTCTGTAAGTTTTTTTAACTTTGAATTTGTTTTTGTTTTTAATTTCCTTTTTCAGTGATTTTATTTGGGGATTAATTTTGTTCCTGTTTCTGAGCAGTTTTGGCGCATAATTTTTTAACAAAAAAAATAAATAAATTTTGGTTTGAGATTGTTCGTTATGTGTTTGATTAATTGTTTTTAAGAGAACAGCATGATCAAGATTTGAGGACATATGGGGTTTATAAGGTTGAAATTATGCAACTTGTTTAGAATATTCCTTTGTGGACCAAATAAATAGTTCTAAGAATCTTGCAGCTGGTCCCAAAATTTAAACAAAAAAAAAGAAAAAAGAGGAATTTTGGAGCTAGAAAGCAAGCCCACGATTAACTTTTTTTTTTTTTTTTTTGTTTCTGATTTCTGGATTGTTTTAGGACTGTAAAATGATGTTTGAGACGTGGATAATGCTATAATTGTTCTGTTTTTTTTTTATTCTGGGACAGGGCTTCCGATTATACAAGAGCATATGATGGGGCATGCCTACAGATGAGGCTTTCGTACAGCCCGTGCGCACCCGCGTTCCTGTTCTTGGTCCAATGGGCTGACTGTCACCTTGCCGGTTCACTCGGGCTGATTAGGATTCTTATTTACAAGGTTGTCTTTTATTTCTACGTGTTATGTGTATTGGTTATACTGCATTCTGCTATGGTAATGGAAATTGATGATGTATTGGTGATTGTAGGTGTTCGAGGATGGTAAGACGACCATGTCTGTTTTTGAACGGAAAGCTAGTTTGAGGGAGTTTTATGGTGAGTACAATACTTCAAATTAGATAAGGTTGCGTTGGATTAGTAATCGATATGTGTAGTGCTGTTTATGAAAGAAATGCATTTTGTGATGAGTTCGTTAACAACTTCGAGGTAAAAAAACTTTGGGCGAATACTGTGTTTGATTAGTTATAATGGTAGTTAGTACAGAAGTATTTTAGGCTGTGTTTGGATTGAAGGATTTGGAATTCGTGTTGGTTAATCTGTCGATTGTTGTTTGAGTTAGTTTAGATTTTGAAATCCTTCAATCACTTGAAGTTCAGGTGGATTAAATGTCCACTCTGATTTGGGTGGATTCGAAATACGTTCATTTCAAATCCTTTGATCCGAACATAAACATAAAGGAGTTTTACGGCGAGTACATTTTGAACTTAATAAACTATTTTCTTGAGAAATGTTTGATCTGCAAAGATGAGATCTGGAGTAGATTAACAGAGCGTTTGCAGTTGCTTTGCTTTTAAAGAAGTGATTAAAATCAGAGATTTTTGAAAAATATATGTAAAAGTGATTTACAACAATAATCAGAAGCTGGAGTGTTTGATAGAAAATCACTTATTTTCTATAATTTTACTATACTACCCCATTAAAACAACGAAATAATCCTTAGCACAAAAAGTAGAGGTTAAAAATGTAAAAGACAACTTGGACTTATTTTGAAGAAATTCAGCAGCAGTAAAAGCAAGGCCAATGTGCTTTCACTTTTACGCTAAATTATGATTAAATTCAGCAGAAGCTGAATGTTGCAAACACCATTTTCTGTTTTTCTTTAAGCCACAATCTGAGAACAGCTTAATAATAGCTTTGGCAAACACTGCCTAAGTACTAGATGCGTTATAAGTACTAATGCTGGTATAACATCGGGACAGGCGTCATATTCCCGTCTTTGCTGCAACTTCACAGAGGAATAACCGAAGTTGAAGAGAGGAAACAGAGGGAGATATTGGCGACTAATTACAGGCGAAGAGACGAGATGAAGGGCAAGCTGTCTGAAATCGAAATCGAGAGAGAGGAAGAATGTGGGATTTGCATGGTAGTAAAAACCAAAGTTGTCTTGCCCAATTGCACCCATTCCTTGTGTATAAACTGCTACGACAACTGGTAAGTCGAACACTCGTCTCTTTTCGCAAACCCGTGTTATGCTTTCATTGTTTTCTTTTGGCTATGTTTCAGAATTCATATAATCTGATCTTACGTGTCCTATAAAGTATTGTAAATTCGCTTATGCCCACCTAAGCATCGGGCTTGTAGGTCATGTCAGTGCTGCACCCGTTGCACATGCACTGGTCACTTTGTCACCACGTACACATATACATATACATATACACCCATGTGGATGTGTGTGAATTTGGTGAAAAGCTATCCGGTGCATGTGTATGCATATATATGAGGTCATGTTTGGGTTGAAGGATTCGAAAATCTGTCCAAATCCCCAAAAAATTAGAAATGGTGGATTTCAAACCTGTAGCAATTCAAGGGGGTGTTTGTTTGCAATATGCTTCTGGAAAAGTGATTTGAATCGATATTTGTAGTAAAATCAGAATTTGTATTGTTCGGTAATAAAGTGATTTTTAAAACCAGCTTCTTAAAATCTGGGTCTTCTTGTATTCTCCAAAGCAGTTTCAAAAAGGGTGTTTTTCACTGCTTATTTAGCTTTATAGCTTTTTAAAAACTGTATGGGGGTGTTTGAAATTGGAGCTTCTGCTTTTATAAAAGCAGTTTTTTAGCTAACCCTTGCTTTTTTCCAACTCAACTTTTGTTATAATTAATAAATTTGGTCAAAAGCACTTTTGTCTCATACACCATCCACTGTTATTTAAGAGTAATTTTCCCCACGATCTCTGAATTTGATCACTTTTCTAGAATCAAAAGCAATGAAAAACACCCCTTTAAATCACTTTTCAAAAGTGATTGTAGTGGCCAAATATGACATTGCAAACACCCTTCAAATTAGGAGTACTTGATTTTAGTGTCCATATTGTGTTTGCACACACCCTCTTATCCACCAATGGATTTTCCAGATATAGATTTTAAATTCATCCCTAAATCAGTCAATCCAAACGCGGCCATTTCTCTGTTTCATTAAGGCTTATTCTTTTTGCTATTCTTGTGTTCATGCAAATTCTTGACTTGCAGGCGATCTCGATCGCAGTCGTGTCCGTTCTGTCGAGACAATCTGAAAAGGGTGAACTCTGGGGATCTTTGGGTCTACACTAGCAATTGTGACATTGCTGATTCATCTGCCATTACAAGGGAAAATCTCAAGAGACTATTGATCTACATTGACAAATTGCCCCTCATTGTTCCTGTTCCTTTGCTGGTTTACGATCCTCGTTTTCGTTGAATTTCTTGTTCATAAATTATGATCATTGTACATATGATTTCATAATGTACATTTATTTGTGTACATATGAATGCTATAATTCCATTGTGTAGCGTCACATTCATAAATTGTAAATACATGTTGGTCAGTTTGTGCTCTGATTGGGTGAAGGAATCATAGACCTTTTGTTTGAATACTGGTGGCTCACTGTCTTAGTTCATTACCTAGGTAAAAATATATTATTACTCTCTCAAAATGATTATTCTTAGCAACTATAATAATATTATTATTTAGCCCGATATAACTGTTATACCTCTACCGGAAGAAAATGCCTAAAATTTACACTGGTCGTTATCTTATTTTTTTCATCAAATACAAGAATCTTGTTACTGAAACAATGTTCATAAGTACAAGATTATCGATCCAATTAGTCGAATCATACTCGATCCAAACAGGCAGATAGATAGGAAAAAAAAAACGCACCAAGTGATGTGCAACCAAAGAATATCAGCAAGCAAGGAATTGAAAAATTACCACTACGATTCGAACAATTAAACAACAGGCGCAATCTAGAACAAAAAGTAAATAGAAATTAAAGACGCACTAACCACAAGGACGCTAGACCTGCAGCAAAGGACCAGAAAGGTCGACGAAAGTGCCAGAATGACCTGCAAAAGTCGCACGTCGGCGAGAAAAGTCTCACTTGAGGAAAAATCCTAGCATAGAGGAGAAAACTAATTTATGGTAGATATTGACTTAGCATGACAGTAGGCACGGCGTATCTGCCGAATAAAATGAAAATTAAATAAATAAATAACAATCGGATGTGATTGTCGATTTAAAAACTAGGAAAGGGCAAAATATGGCCGGCGGCAAAGAGACGTCGGCTACACTGTTCATTAATATTAAGATGTTTGGTTTGAAGTATAAAATTGGATAAGATTGGACTATGTACTTGCTGTAATAAAAAAATGGACTCAACATGTTGATCGAGGTAAATGGTCCCAATTGTTAAGCTTGATTTTGAATCGGACCACTTGTCCTTCATTAATTATTGAAATATTCAGTTGAATTTCATAGCTGTAAAATGAGGAGTGGGTTTACATTTTATAGAGGATGGATTAGCTCATTAATTAGTAACTAACTCCTAACTAACCCTCACTCTTAATTACTCTAACTAACTTTAATATTCTGTTATAATATATATTTATATCTAATATGCTCCCTTTAAACTAGAGGGCTGCAACTACAAAGCTAAATTACTATCATACAACTAAAATGCATCAGACAAACTAGAAACTAGAAATGCAGCACAACTGCACATATATAACAGACACTCTACTATACTCCCCAGTGGTTGAATGTCTGGTGTTGTTGTCCCTGGACTTCCTGAGCTTCTTCACTGGATTTACAGACATTTATCTTCAAAGTTAATGCTTTGAATCTGATCACTGGTAGAGGCTTTGTGGGAATATTAGCAATTTGCTCTTCTGAGGTGACATACCTCACATCTACTATGTTTTTCTGAATAAGTTCCCTGATGTAGTGAATGTCTATTCTATGTGCTTTGTCTTGGCACAGTGGACAGGATTAGATGTCAGGGTAATTGCACTATTGTTATCACACCACATTACTGATGGTTTTTTGATTTGAACTCCTAACTCAGTGAACAAAGAGTCAACCCATACTATTTCAGTGGATGCATTTGCCAAAGATCTGTATTCTGACTCTGCTGAACTTCTTGAGACCACATCTTGTTTCTTCGCACTCCAAGTTATAAGATTTTTTCCTAAAAACACACAATGGCCTCCTGTTGATCTTCTGTCATCCTGTGAGCTTGCCCAGTTTGCATCTGAGTATGCAATGAGTCTGTCTGTTGAGGAAGGTACAAAGGAGAGTCCTTGATTGATTGTCCCCTTGAGGTATCGAAGAACTCTTTTACATGCTTGCCATTGTTTGACAGTGGGATTGGAGAGGAATTAGCTGAGTTTGTTTACAATGTAGTTGATGTCTGGTCTGAACATGGTGAGATATTGTAGAGCACCTACTGTGCTTCTGTACACAGTTGGCATTCAAAGGCTTCTGAATCTTCTTGAGACAGTTTTGTACTCACACAATATGGGCTATCAACTGGTTTGCTCTCCAACATGTTAGTCTTTTTGAGTAGGTCAATAATGTATTTAGACTGCTTTAACAGGATTCCACCGGATGTTCTGTTTACTTCCAAACCAAGAAAGTAGTGTACTTCCCCCCCTCACAAGTGTTTGAGTGCAAACTTGTTGTTGAGAAGCTTTATGAGTTGTTGGACTTCCTTGGCATCATCCCCTGTTTTAAGATGTCATTTACATAAACCAAAACCATTAGTATTTCCCCATTGTTTTGCTGATAAAATAAAGAAGTATTAGATATAGATGGTTTGAAATTGAGTGAGAACAATGCACTTCTGAGCTTATCATTCCAAGATTTTGGTGCCTGTTTTAGGCCATACAGTGACTTTGTTAGTTTACACTTTACACACATGGTTGGGTTTCTGTGGATCCTCAAACCCCGTGGGTTGAGACATGTATACTTCTTCCTTCAACTCTCCATTTAGGAAGGCATTGTTTTCAACAATTTGATGTATTGTCCAGCCTTTTGAAACTGCCATGGATAACATGATTCTGATGGATACTGGTTTGACTACTGGACTAAATGTCTCAAAGTAGTCGATCCCAGGCACTTGTTGGAAGCCTTTTGCCACTAATCTGGCCTTCAGTCTATCTAAAGTATCATCTGGCTTCTGTTTGACTTTAAAACACCATTTGTGTCCTATAACTTTCATATCATCTGAGAAGGGCACCAACTCCCATGTGTTGTTTCTGATCAGTGCTTGGTGTTCTTCTTGCATAGGTTTTTTCCACTAAACATTAGCAAGGGCCTCTGCCACAGTCCCTGGTTCAGTGATAGGATGTGTAACATTATTGGAACTCTGCTGCTGAATTGAACTCTGCTCCTGACCATCTATTCTGGACAACTTAGATAGATAAGCTTTGGGCTTGTGTATTCCTCTTTTTGACCTTGTCATCATATGATTTTTTGAACCATTTGTCTGCACATCTATGTCAACAGAAGGGATTTTGTCTACAGAGGTTTCAGTGTTACCTGTAGAACACTCAGTAGGATGTTATGTCAGGTACACACAAAACATTTTTTAGCAATATAGGACAAGTTTTATCAACTGTAGAATATGTACTAGTGCCTGTGTGTGTAATGTGTAATTTATCTCCATTATCAATTACCACTTTACCTGAACCATGGTAAACACTCTGATTCTTTAGTTGTGTAAGATCTGATGTGATATGACTGGATGCACCTGAGTCCGCACTCCACTGTGAGTTTGTCCTAGTTTCTTGATGACTTTGTTGTCCTAGTGAGTACGATCTATAGAATGCATTTTCTAGATTCTGAGACAAGTCAGACTCAGAAGGGAGATAACCACCATTGTCATTGTCTCCTTCAGCAAGATTAGCCTGATGATTGAAATTACCCCCTTGATAGCTTTCATCGAATCTAAAGAAACATTTAGCAGCAAGATGATTGGTTTTCTACATATCTGGCAGGGATTCTTGAATTTATTAAACCTGCCCCTACCTCTATTTCCTCTAGAAGGAGGTTTACCACCCCTAGTGTTCACATTACCACTACCTCCTCTGCCATAATTGACATCACTAGGATTTCTTTGATATTGGCCTTGTGCATAGTTAGCAACAACTTGAACATTTTCAGTATTTGAATAGAGACCCTGAGTTTGAGACATCTGATGAAGTCTCATCTTATGAGTTTGTAAGGCAAATTGGACTTCCTGTAAAGTGATGGATTCAGATCTCGTGGACAAGTTTACCACAATAGATTCAAATTTAGGTCCAAATCCACTCAAAATGTAAACAATTAGTTCATCATCCGAGATGACTTGTCCAACATCTGTAAGATTATCATTCATAGCCAAAACATACTGATCCACAGTCATATTTCCCTTTTTCATGGTTTGCAATTGAAACCTCAGATTCATTGCCCTAGCCTTTGAAAAAGAACGAAATAAAGAGTTTAAAACTCGCCATGCTTCATTAGACGATGTGCATCTATTAACATAACCTAGCATACCTTCTGAAATTGACGTAAGAAGCCAACCAAGAAGGAGCTGGTCCCTATGCAGCCATGCAGTGTATTAAGAATTTACCTGCGAAATTGCATTTGGATTCGCAGAGGTGGATTCAAGAAATTTGTATGGAGTCGGCATTGTTCCGAGCAACAATCTATCATACCCGTGTGCTCGTGCCACGACCAGTACTTGATTCTTCCAGAAAGAATAGTTCAATTGCTCAAGACGTAATGCAATCGGTGCCAAGACAGTGTGAGTAAGCAATTCACTTGTCGCCATTGTTGCAATGAGCTGAATAATAGAGAGTAACCAAACTGCAATCTAAACAAAATACTGAAATAAAATGTGTTTTTGGAAATGTCGTAACTATACCATTCACTTCTCTTTCTTTAATGATTCTTCCGTTTCTTTCATTTGTTTGTTTTTGTTTTTCTACAACTTGATCGGAAGATTGTAACTTCACTTCTATTGCCGTACCGCATGTACATAATGGCTCAACTGCTATCGAATAGCCTATAGAGTCGTCGATGAGCTCTGATCTTTCACATAACTGAAAAACGCAGGCACTGCTTCAGAAGAGTTTTTTGCTCTTTGTATTTTTGTATGTAGAATGTGTAAGATGTTTGTAAATCTGAATTTGTAAAGTATCTAATATTTAAGCTAATATCACGAAGTTGCCTCCACCCACTGAGAACACCACTACATTGACGAACAGTTCCACTGCTTTGCAAAGTAGTGGGTGGATACAATTTTCGAATTCCTATTATAGGTACTATGAGTACTAATATTTTATTGTCAATAATATTATTATAGACTAATAATATTATTATATTGTAAGTAATTATTTTAATAATTATTAATATATTTATATTTATATATTTTTAAAATTTATTTTTATATATTTTAATATGATTTGAACGATATTTCTTTGTTCAATATAATGATAAATAAAATCTAATATTTAGTATTATGTTTAGAATTTTATTTGGGTGATGTAAATATCGATACTGTTTGATAAGGACGTATTGTGTGTTTGTGAAATGAGAAGATCGTGGGGGCAGTTGTTCAAATCAACTATACGAAAATCATTAAATAATATTTTAGCAGAGGGTTCGAAATAATCCGTCATTATTTACCTTCCGAAATAATCCGTCATTATTTATGTTCTGAATAGGTCTAGTGTTCGAACCACAGAGGGTGCGAAATAATCTGTCATTATTTACCTTCCGAAGCAGTACAGAAAAAGAAAAAAATTCCGAAAATCCTCTGCGCGTGCCACGTGTTTCCTCCGAAATTTCATCAACCTTTCTTTTATATTAAAGGTAGATTTGTACACACACACACACATATATGTGTGTGTGTAAAAACCTAAACCTAAACCTAAATTATATATTATTAATATAATAGAATATTCAATGTTTTATCCCGACGTCCAGAGTAAAGTAAATAAAAAAACCCTGAACTTTATAATACTAGTTGTCCACCCGTGCAAGACTTATTTTTATAATGTAAAAATTGTAACATGTGAACTTATGATTTTCCCGAAATAATGAAATTTAAAGGAATCGATGAACAATGTAAATTAGATATACTGTATAAAGTATTGGTACACTACAAGAAATATTACAAATAGTGACTGATTTTAGTGACGGACAATTTTCGTCACAATCTAATTACGGACTAATGACGGAATACCCACGAATAGGGACTACAAGAGTGTTTAAGTATTAGCAACGACTTAGTGACGGAATTGTGACGGAACTTAGAGACGAAAAAAAAATCCGTCATTAAACCGTAGTAACAAAGGACTAAAGAATAGGGGAATAAAATATTTTAAGTTTGTGACGGAAATAATCCGTCATTAATCTTATATTGACGGATTAATGACGGAATTGCATCCGTTGCTATGTAGTGACGGAAAATATTCCGTCATTAATCTTATATTGACGGATTAGTGACGGAATTTTAGCCGTTGCTATGTAGTGACGGAAAATATTCCGTCATTAATCTTCTATTGACGGATTAGTGACGGAATTTTAACCGTTGCTATGTAGTGACGGAAAATTTTCGTCATTACTTAATGTCCGTAAATGATGCTTATTTAGTGACGGAATTGACCGTCATTAACTAATGACGGAAATTTCCGTCACTATACATAAAAAATTTATAAGTGTCGGATTTGCGGACTGGATGATTCGATCTAACACGATAAACAATTTATCAAGAAAAATTGCATTCAACCTGACACAACCAAATACTTGATTTTGATATGGATAAACTCGAATTTAACAATTTATTTTTCAAATTTTTTTTAACATATAACGAATCCGATATCTCGAACCCGACCTGAAGATGCGAATTACAACCCCCTGACATTCACTACCCAATTTATTTTTTTATCTCTCTCTTCCATTAGCGAGCAAACCTCACACTGACACACACTTCCAATGGCGGCTGCCGCCCATCACCCAGCTCTGTTGCGCGCTTCCTTATATTCGAATGACCTCATTCCCAAAGCTGGCAGCTCTTGCTCCGTTAAATTCTCGGCAAATCCTAGAACAAGAGTTGCGGTTCGTGCTCATAGCGCAAATGGCGATAGCAAGCAGCAATATGACGCTGTTATCTCCATTTCCGATATTCCTTCCGCTGGAACCACCAATTCCACCCCTAGATCCAAGTAATTGCATTTACTATTTATTGTTTGTATGTTTTTGCTTATTTTGTGCCAGCTCCTTTATACCCGTTTACATGTGTAGTTCTATGGCGAGTATTAGGATTGTGGAATGAACGATTATAGGCGCGTTTTTCTAGGGATTTTCATCAGTAAAGGTGTTTTGAGATCATGGTGATTCATTTTGGATATAGTTTACCACAAATGATTGGACTGCTTATAGATGCATTATGCTTGTTAAACATAGTGGTAAAGTTTACAGTTAAATCACGGTATTATGTAGTATGCTTGTATAATCAGGTTATGTAGGATGTCGAGTGTGTAGAATGCTAGGCTAGAGTTCTGTTTTGGTGCACAGGGCAATAAGGTATGATTGTTTTGGGGGCAATTTTTGTTAGAAAGCAGAGTGCTGGAATCTTGGCTCTAGAAGAAATGTAAATATTGTTTGCAGTAATTTAGTGAGCTTGGATAATTTTTGTTCGGTCATATATCTCTTTCTGCTTTTCTATACTTAATAATTCATTTCCAAGATGCCCTGTTAATGGATAAATAATGGTTACTGACTTTAAGAATCGTGAATCCAGGGTGAAACGTTACACAATATCTGTGTTCGTTGGTGATGAAAGTGGAATGATAAATCGAATTGCTGGAGTATTTGCTACGAGAGGATATAACATTGAATCCCTTGCAGTTGGACTTAATAGAGACAAGGCTCTCTTCACTATAGTTGTATCTGGAACTATAAGGGTGCTACAACAAGTGATGGAACAGCTTCAGAAGCTTGTGAATGTGTTAAAGGTCATGATCTTATTCTTGATTTTCTGTATCTCTTCCTTTGTGTTGAGTTATGGGTTATTTATTACTATCACTTGCGTGGATGTTCTTGGTCCAATGCCAAAATCCAGTTTCTTGAGCTCAGATAGATACCATCTTTGTGTACTATCATAGAGATGACTGGCTTGTGATTTTATTTTAAGTTTTTCATCATAAATTTTTGCATTTGGTTTATCAAGTTGGATTGTTTATCTGCCCTGCTGAATGTAGTTTCTAATTCTTCTGGAAACTTGATAGCCATGTTGAGGACATCTCACAGGAGCCTCAAGTGGAACGAGAACTAATGCTTATTAAAATCAATGCTGACCCAAAATGCCGAGCTGAGGTAGTTGGGTTCTTACTTTTATGTTATTTTTATTCTCGTGTAGGGGATTGACTACGTCTGGTACCAAGTAACGTTTCAGTATACGTCTTCAAACTTTGTTGTAGTCATTTCACTTCCTCTTGCTTAACAACTATTTATTTTGGATTTATACTCCAGGTTATGTGGCTGGTTGACGTTTTTAGGGCAAAGATTGTCGACATCTCTGACCAGTCACTTACTATTGAGGTGATGGCTGATGTGTTATATATATTTAACAGATGGAAAATTATATCAGTGTTTATACAATCTCTTATCGAGTAAAGAGAATCTGATAAGAACCACTTACTGGTCATATGTTCTAAAGCTTTCTTATCACATATGTGCTACAACTACATTCCTTCCTGAATTGTGGTGAACAACTTTTAAGTTTCATTTACCTAGATGCCCATTGGTTAAGAGTAGTTCTAGTGATGAAGATAACTTATGGCGGTAATCTAACCTTTGATTCAACGAGTAGGTTCACTCTAAAGTCTGATGTTCCAGTGATAAGAAGTACTTTTAAAGCCACTGTACCCGGACATGGCTGATGTGTTATATCCTGTATTTCTATGCATGTGCAAGAATTTCTTGAAGATCTTGCTATTTGGACAAATTAGTTATTTATTTTATGTTGATAATATTGTTTTTTCCTCATAAAAACCTTAAACCCTAAACCCTAAACCTATATCCTGTATTTCTATGCATGTGCAAGAATTTCTTGAAGATCTTGCTATTTGGACAAATTAGTTATTTATTTTATGTTGATAATATTGTTTTTTCCTCATAAAAATGTGCATGAATTTGGGCCTCTGGAAAGTCCCCCCAACCCCCCCCCCCCCCCACCCCCCCCCCACCCCCCCGTTTAGTTTGATTTCATTAGATGTGCATACTTGAACAATAGGGAATTACCACATCAAAGGGGTATTTATGGATCATTTCTTATGACTATTCCAAGGCCCTAATGTATTTTCAAAGACTTCTGTTTCTGAGTGAGGAGATGCTACCCTCAGCATTCCCCAAAAATCATTTCATGTATAGTTATCTGGAAAGAAATTTTGGCTAGTGGCTTTGCACTAGGACCATCCTGTGCATTCATTTATGTTTCCTTGAATCCTCCTAAAACTGTTTATCCAGGAAACAGGAGATCCAGGGAAGATGGTTGCAGTGCAAAGGAATTTGAGCAAATTTGGAATTAGAGAAATTGCTAGGACAGGGAAGGTAAATTTACTAATAAATTATGGCCTTTTTTTTTTTTCTCGTTTTCCTTATATGAGCCGATTTCTTTGGTGGTTTGCATAGATAGCCTTGAGGAGGGAAAAGATGGGCGAATCTGCCCCATTTTGGAGGTTTCAGCTGCTTCGTATCCTGACCTTGAAGAAGCAAAGCCTGTTAATACTGTTTCAAAGACTGCAAATGCATCTCGCATTAGTGAACCTGATACATCTGCAGGGGTATGTATTTATTAGTCTGAGGCATTAAAAATACAACAATGTATCTAAATTCTATTTACCTTTAGCTTATATACCTTAGCCTTAATGTTGTCCCAAGTATGGTTGCAAATATGGTTCACTACAAAATCATGAATTGACTGCCCACCCCCTCACCTCACCCCCAAAAGAAAAACAGATCATCATCGTCATCATCATCAGTTGTTGTTTGTTGTTGTTGTTGAAGACTAACCTTTATTTTTTATGCATATGAAATATAACTAATAGAACTCCTCATAAGATTCCTTATAGCATTAATATTTATCTATGCCATACTCTGCTGAAGGTTGGCGTGTCACAACTGTATTACTTTTAAACTTTTCTGTTTGCCCACCGCTTGATAGCTCTTTACTATCCTGTTAATAGCAATCCAAGCTGGCAGTCAGATTTGCTTTGCTAGAATGGCCTCGACTATTAACATCTTTTATTTGATCAGAATTTCAACCCTAAGTCCTAACATAAAAAGCATTTTACCCATAATTAAGTATTCTATACAATGCTTGAAAACATAGTTTAACTACAAGTTTATATGCAGACCTCCTATACCTAAGATTTAATTCTGCTGACCTTGTGAAAAGAAGAGTGAATAAACTTCGTTTATGTCTTGAAACTTGTTTGGACCTTTTTGTCAAATTTTTAAGACTCCAATCATTGTTCTAGATTTCCAAACCACCACCACCAGCAATGGCATGGTTGAAATGTTAAAAGTTAACTTGGAAAATTGTATATTACATCCATTTCTGGTGTTGGATTTCACTGATTGAGTTTACAAAATTATGATGTGTTGTGGCTACTGTATGTCAATTAAATGCCTAATACAAGTGTTTCTTGTATGAAGGGAGATGTGTACCCTGTGGAGTCAGCTGAAGCAGTTTCTATCAGTCAAGTTCTCGATGCTCACTGGGGAGTGCTGAATGATGAAGATGTAAGGATTTATTTGGGGTCTTTATTGCATGAAATTTGGCTCATAATTTCGGTGTTCTTGATGTTGTATTCATGTTGGTCTTTTTCCCACTGAAAAGAGAGCGACCCCAACACAATCCCATAAATGCAACAGACGTGCCTTCTTGAGATCTGTTGAGTTGAGATCAACATGAACTTAACAAGCATAGCTTCTTCTGAATTTTGAAATGTGCCAGTTGGCAGTTACATAGTTGGAAATTTCTTGTACTTCATACATGATAAAAAATCCGACCATGTCAGCTAGGCTGACTCAGATTCTAGAATGATTTAATTCCTGAAACTTCATCAATGGTACTCGCATTTTGCTTATATGTCTCCTTGAAACTTGTAGACCAGCGGGCTTCGGTCTCACACTCTTTCCATGGTTGTTAATGATGTTCCTGGAGTCCTTAACCTTGTCACTGGGGTTTTTGCTCGAAGAGGATATAATATTCAAGTATGTAACGTTTTCTTTCTCTTTTTTTCCTGGCTCTTCTTGGTTTGCCTGTTGATACTTGTCCTTCGTTTCCGTGTTTGCTTCTTACTTTTAGAGTTTAGCTGTTGGTCATGCTGAAGTTGAGGGGCTTTCACGCATTACCACTGTTGTTCCCGGTACAGATGAATCAATTAGCAAGTTGGTACAACAGCTCAATAAATTGGTGGATCTTCATGAGGTGAGAGCATCATATTGTTATATCCCAAGTGACTCTGATATTCTTGAATTGGTATTTGGTACTGTCACTTAAATTGGGTAAATAATATTCCCTCCAAGCCAAAAAAGAAGCCTGTTTCTATTACTAAAATTGTCATAGAAACATGAGCTTTTTCTTTCTTTGTTTTGTTTTCTTTTGTTTGGGGGATGGAGGAAGTGCCTGTCTCTACTAATAGATTACGTCTTTAAGTATTAAGCATTGCCTGGTATAGGCCTTTTTCTCGCCACTATGACTAGGAGAAATGTTTCACTTAAGACCTGAATGGCTATGCCTTTTGCCTTTTGTTTTGTGTAATGAAGTTGTTATCCTCCATAAAGATCCCTTCCTTCCTCCCACCCCCCCACCCCCCAAAACAAACAAACAAACAAATTGTCCTCCATAAAGACCCAGTTATATCTATATGTTCCAATGGAGGTTTTCCGCTCAACATTTGTATTGCTCCTGGAAAGCTATTAATACAGTAGCATAATATATTCTGTTGACTGAATTAGTCTATGTTTTGCCTTTTATACATCCTTCTGAACAATGACATTACTGGGGAGCTTCTATATTCAGGTCAGGGATCTCACGCACTTGCCTTTTGCCGAGCGGGAGTTGATGTTGATCAAAATTGCCGTGAATGCTACTGCCCGCCGGAATGTTCTGGATATTGCTAGCATATTTAGAGCCAAAGCTGTTGATGTCTCCGATCACACTATTACCCTCGAGGTAATCATTTATGTCACCAACATGGTGCCAACAGAACACTTAATATTGTGAACATGAAAAGGAAGAGATTTACGGTGTTGAATCAGTTGCCCAAGTAAAACCATAGTGCCAATTATTATTGGGTTTCAGATTCTTAAGTTGTACTCAAAATGCTATAATGGCATTTCCTGAATTATGTTTTACAATCGGTACATGTTACACTTTTAGTTCCTTTTCTTGCTCGTTGCTCTTCTAACTTTTCATTCGACTTTTCGTTTTGTACTTTCTCCAGCTAACCGGAGACTTGGACAAGATGGTTGCCTTGCAAAGACTATTGGAACCTTATGGCATCTGTGAGGTATAATCAGACATTCATCGCAGGCTCTTTTACACTATATTGGACCATGACTTAGATTTGCTCTATTTATTTAGTTTCCGTGCATTAGATGGATGTGTGGACGAAATTCGCTGAGTAGCTTTTGCTTGAATATTGCAGGTGGCTCGAACGGGCAGAGTGGCGTTAGTACGGGAATCGGGAGTTGATTCGAAGTACCTCCGTGGATACTCTTATCCACTGTAGTGTGCTTGTTGAAATAATGCAGTTTCCTTTGTCCTGCAAAACCTTTGATATTTATACGCTGAGCTGAATGCTGAATTTGTCCAGTTTCATGTCTGAACTATAAACCTTTGAAATTTATACGCTGAGTTTGGTTTGTACATTTAGACTAGTTTAGGGTGTTAATCTAGGTGTGTTCTAGTAGGTTTTGATAGGGTTTAGTCCTAAATAAGTGGTACATTAAAATCCTTACGTCGAAATCATAATCTAATTTCATCGAATATTACACTAATCTTTGAGTTTTATGCTTGAACTATATATTTTTTATTCTTATTAGACATTTGATGATAAAACTATATTTTATGTTGAACATTTTGAAACTTTGATAGATTAACATGTCGTTTATCGTATTACATAAGGTTTACTACGAATTTTATATTTTATTAATGTGTAAATTAATTTTCATAATAGGTTCTACATTATAATATAAAGAGAATTATAGAAAGAAAATTAGATAGTATAGTGACGGAATAAAGATGGGTTTTTTTTTTTTTTTTTTTTTTTGTAACGGAATAATTCCGTTACCAATATAGGCAAGATAGTGACGGAAATATTCCGTCATTAATCCTGTAGTGACGGATTAGTGACGGAATTTTAGTCGTTGCCATTTAGTGACGGAAATATTCCGTCATAATTTTATGACGGATTTTTTTAGAATTGTGACAGAATTTCCGTCACTAAACTAGTGACGGAATAAAAAATCCGTCATTATCGATTTAGTGACAAAGGTTTTTGTAACAAAACATTTTCGTCACTAATCCGTCACTATTCATTCATTGTGACGGAATTTTTCAGTTTAGTGACGGAAATTTCCGTCGCAATCAATTATTTTTCTTGTAGTGGTACGATTGACACAACGACAAATTTAGAATTTCTAAATTAAAACTTTCAAACATTTTTTATTTGTGACTCGTGAAAAAAGCAACATATAACTGGCTATGACAAAAAACAGGCTTACGTAAGTAAAAACCAAAAGACCAACATTAATTAATAATTGACCTTGATTTTTATTTATTGTCATAGGGTAGGAAAATTGTGATAGGAAATTGATGTTGCTGAAATTTGAAAGATATTTTTGCATCTGATGGAGTCATCCATAATCTAGCGATCAACACCAGTTGACCTGCACTTGAATAAAATGAATGCAATATGAAATACCTGGATTATTTATGAATGATGATGCGCTTGCAGTACATGTGTTACTAACTTGCCATATCTTTTTAACCTTGCAGCATGCAACATACATAAAAATAAGAAATTCCATACTTGTGTAAAATTTTAAACAATAAATATTTTGTAAATACCCAACTAAATAATCCTTTTTAAGAAAAAATGGAAAATATGAAGAATATAACTCACTCGTGTCGACTTACATTGGCATAGAGGTTGACGATGGAGCATATGTAGCAAATCTATCTAAACGTGTATTTTTATTTGGCGTTGAATCTAATTCTCATACGAAAAATGAAAATGATGGACAAAAATAAACCATTTAATTAATTTCTAACATTGATTACCATAAAATTAAAAAAAAATCGAAGATATATAAAAACCAAAAGATCTTACGAATCGAACTTCCTTCACGTTTTTTATTCATTCTATTATTGCGTAAATTTACAGTTTCTCTTGAATGAGAATAATCTATTGTTTCTTTTATATATGCTATACAACATAAAAGAACAAATAAAAAATTAGAGATCCTATATATTCACAAATAAAAAACATATAAATATTAATTTAAACAATACGATGTAGAAAAAAAATATTCAACAAAAAAGTAAAACAAACATACAAATACATATACCTAAAATATATTTATATACATACATATATATTAAATCATTCTTAAAATATTATTCAATTAAAAATAGCATTTTTATGTTAGTGAAGTATATATTTAAGCAGGTTCAAATCAAATATATGTATTAAGCATATTGTATTTGTTAGATATATATTATGGATTTTAAAATCATATTTCCTAGTAAAGACCAAAAGTTAAAGTTTATGGATCAATAAAATATTCAATAGATTTTATGGCCCAAATACCCAAAAGAAATTCCAACTGATGTTTAGCCATTGGGCTAAATATTGAACAAATGCATTCTTACAAATTTCTACAAAGCCCAAATAAAACCAAGGTGAGGCCCAGATTTTATTCTTGATTTGTTTTATTTCCTTCATTCCCGATAATGCACTGTTTCAGTCCAGGTACATATTACTATCGTTTATTTAAGCTCGATTTGGGCTATAAGGTTGTACTAATTAAAAGAAATGGGCTAGAATCATAAGATACATTGTTTCCTTAGATGAATCTGCGCCGCTTTCATTTGCTATATAAAGGGACACAAACGACCGTCTTCACAGACTTCTATTCTGTCTTTTATCCTAGTTTTACCTGTTTGTTTTGAATTCTGGGATCTTTCTCTGAATTGTGGCTTTCACTGAACCGAAGACATTTTTTTTTCCAGTTTTTTACTTTTACTTCGTGTTTTTTTGGTAATCTTGATGACTGTAATGATAAGTAATTCAATTGGCTCGTAATGGTCATATTTATAAAGAGATGAATTATGGATGTGAGTTATCAAGAAACTGCCCAGATCCACTACCTCTCCACTTATTAGACGTCAGTTCCGTGCTAGATGTGAAGATCTGAAGTAGTGGGTTTTTGCAGTTATTGAAATTCCCTAATTGAGAGTTTAATTATTATTATTACAAGGGAAGATTAACCCTAATTATAATTTTAAATTTTAAATTCTTTGAAGTTCATAGATCGTATACTTTTTATGAGTATATTTAGATTTTTATTTATGTAATAATAACATTTTTTTGTTTGTAGTTCTGAAAATGTGTAGTACCTGGGAAGAATTACAGTATTTTAATTAACGAAAATCTGATTTTCGTAAATTTTGAAAGAGTGAAATTAATAACATTTTCGCGGAAATTCACTGTAGTAACACGTGTTTTGTGTGAAATTTTAGGAACCTAGATTTTCAAATAGCTCACAAAACACGACAAAAGCATCTATTCTCTCTACCCTTAAAGAGTTATCGCTAAAATCATAACTACGTTTTAGCTTCAGACTAATTCGACCCTTCACCGCCGCGAATGCTCGATTACGACTGGCGATGGCTGTTGCTTCTTCCTCGAAACTTTACTTTGGAATTGAATTGCGATACTGAAATTTTCCTTGTTTTAGACTCATTAATGGCCACTCAAAATTCTCTATGGAGTTTAGCTAAAAATGGAGTTTAGCTAAAAAATATTTCACGGTATGTCTAATTGGCCTCACAATTTTGGATCGATATGCTAGTTGTGTGTAGAGGTGTCGAAACGATTGGCGGGGCGGGCCGGCTCACAACCCACCTTAACCCACAATTTACCCACCTTAACCCACAATTTGGCAGAGCAGGGCGGGGCGAATTTTTTATATGGCGGGCCTTCAAATCCCAACCCAACCCACCGATGGGTTGTGGTTGGGCGGGCCAACCCACCTTTTTTTTTTTAACTTTTTTTTGAACCATTTGTCCATTATATAATATTTATTAAATAATGTAAAGTGTTCACAAACATTCATCACATCAATCATAAGTGATAGGTCTATAATCAATAATTCGGAGTCCAACAAAATAAAATAAAAAGTTCACAAATGAATTAATAGAGATTATCTCTATCAGGGGTACGTAATTCTAAACATCGTTCTTTACGTTATTATGCAATATACACTGTCATTATTTATGATCCATTACATACAACATATAAATATATTTGGTGCCATTTTTAATTTATTTTTGATTGGTTGATATGTGTATAGATGTATGTGATTTTTCTGTTGCTTACGATATGGACATATAAAATATGATATTACTAATTTATAAGAAATGTGCATGAATCATTAGTGACGGAAAATCCCTGTAACGGCTAGAGTGAATTATTAGGATTACTATATGAGAAATTGGGACGGTTTCTCGCACCTTGCTAATACTGATTTACTAATGTTGTTGGTGTTGCCTCAGAAGTTGTTGAAATTCCTTTGGTTAACAATGTTAGCATCTTCAACTACTTCTTGAATGGGTGGTTGTTGTGAATTGGACTCGGTATGCTGGGCTAAGGTCACATTAGTTAGCAGATTCAATTGATTGGTAATAGCCACCAATTTAGTTGTAATTGGATATGTCTCAGTCTCAATGATGCTGGCTACTATTCTCGCCTGATTTCGCTCATTTGGGCCGCCTAGTTGTGGCCATCTCATCTACAATGTGGAACGCAAACCTTGTATGCTTTGCCAATACGGATCCACCCGATGCTGCTTCTACGAGTACTCTCGTGGGCCCAAGTAGCCTCTTGTAGAATTTACAGTTTTGCTGCTTTTCAATGACCCCATGTTGAGGGCATTTCCGGAAAAGATCTTGGAAACGTTGCCATGCTTCGCCAAATGATTCTTCATCCATCTGTTTAAACTAGGTAATCTCAGCCTGGAGTTTGAGCATCTTGCTCGGTGGGAAGTATTTCATTAAGAATCGGTACTCAACTATTCCCATGTAGTGACATCCTCAAGAGAGTTAAACCACCGCAATGCCTTATCCTTTAGGGAAAAAGGAACAACCTCAATTTGACCTGTTCATGTAGTACTTGATTGACCTTCAAGGTCTCTGACACTCTCTTGAATCAGCCTAAGTGAACATTGGGATCTTCTAGTTGTCCCCCACAAAACTGATTTTGCTGAACTATCGATATCAAAGTCAGCTTGAGTTCAAAGTTGTTGGCTTAGATTGGTGGCAATTTGACTCCTCGATGCAGATAGTCCTTAATAGGTGTCTAATCACCTTCTAGTTCAGTTTGTGCTTGCGGTTGTGGCTGTAGCTGTAGCTTTTGCTGATGTTGTTGCAAAGTAGTCATTTGAGTTTGCAT